>JALAZF010000056.1:4080000-6580000 GCA_022829125.1 Lathyrus tuberosus | reverse complement strand
ATCTAGGCGTCTATTTCTACGAATAAGTGAAACGGCGTCACCTAGTTCTAGACGTAGTAGCCGGGGAAACTCGAAATATCTATACTATTATTACACAGTAGATATGAGTTTATGAAAGGAGACTTACAGTGAGCAGCCCCACAATACAGTTTATAATATGAAAGCAGTAAACGAAAGCGATAACCACTTACTCGGTTGTAGTGCTTCCATGCTGTTTGGTTAGTTGTTCAACAAAGAAAGATTGAAAACAACAGTATATTCAAAATCAAAGGAGAAAGTGCTTTGAAAAAGAAAGTGCTTTATCAGTGAGCGCACTGTTTGACTTTGTACAGCGGGACTTATACAAGTGACTGGGGCCCAAAAAGGTTTTCTGTACAAAGGGATGGGTCTTACACTCTCTCAAGAGGCCCAAAAAGGTTTAAAAATGAAAGAGTGGGGCTTATAACACGAGGGTAGGCCCAAATGATTTTTCGTTTAAAAATGGCGATCGCGCCGAGGTTTTCTTTTAACGCAGAGGGACTTATACAATAAGTGAGGCCCAAAGTGTTTTGAATGGGTCTTATAGCTCGAGGAGAGGCCCAAGGGTTATTTTGAAAAGGCGACGATCGCGCCGTTTGTTTTTGATGGTAGGGGGATTGGGTCTTACACTCTAATAGAGGCCCAAAGTGTTTTGAATGGGTCTTATAGCTCGAGGAGAGGCCCAAGGGTTATTTTGAAAAGGAGACGATCGCGCCGTTTGTTTTTGATGGTATCGGGACTTATACAATATACTGAGGCCCAAAATGATTTGGTCAAAAAAGGATTGGGTCTTACACTCTATTAGAGGCCCAAAAAGTTTTAAGAAAAAAAGAAATGGGTCTTACTACTCGAGGGTAGGCCCAGGTTTATTTTAAAAAAGGCGACGATCGCGCCGTTTACTTGTACAGAGGAACTTATACAATGAGTGAGACCCAAAAAGTTTTTGTACAAGGGGGGATGGGTCTTACACTCTCTCAAGAGGCCCAAAGAGTTTTGAAAATGATTTATGAGGGTTGAATTAATCCAAAACCCTAATTTGTTTTCAAAATGTATTTAATTGAATAAAAATTCAATTAAAATGATCAAAAATTGTTTAACACATGGGAAACAAATTGTGATCTTGGATTAATGCTTCAAGAATTAAGTATTGACCTACAAAATAATTAGAAAGCATTAAAAGTTGCAAAATCAATGTAGAAAAAATATTTAAAATGCCAAAAACAATTAAAACATTAATTCTTTGCAAAAATATCAATTATATGAAATAAATAATATTTTTGGTATTTTTTGTAAAAATAAAATATTTTGACATTTTTGTGAATTATTAAAAAAAGAATCAACTCAAAATCATTAAAACTCAGAGAGAAATTAATTTTTGAATCAATTAAACAAAATCACAAAATTCAAATATTTGAATTATTCAAAAATGGCGCCAAGAACAAGCTGAAGAACACGCGCGTGTTCTTGGTTTCTCAGATTTGCATTTTCTATCCAATCTCCATGAATACGTAATCATATCATGCAATCCACATATCATTATGCTCGCCTCAACCTCACGATCATGTCTATGTACTTTAATTTCATTTAAATTAAACATACAACAAGAAATCACGAAGAAACCTCAAGAACCCTAATTTATGCATGAAGGCTAGGATTTTTGATACACGATTCAAACAATGCAATTAATTGAGGGAAAACATTCCATGCATGATTATGAACATATGGCCAAATTATTGTGCGAGGAAATATGCATAGATTGAGAGATGACCAAGTATGTGCTTACCTCCAAGTCGTGACAGCGAGTTCAAAGTGATTTTTGATTTGGAGGTGTTACAAATGAGTGATGATGATCTGAACAGCTTCCTTACACCCTATGGATTGTGTTTGGATGGTTGGACTTGATTGAAATTGGCTGGATCATTTTGTGGTACCTCAGCTGCACTTTGGTTAAAACCTTAAGCAACCAGCTGGTGATTTTGTGAAATTGATGTTTCAGAAGTAATCTAAGTGTTCGATCAGCTTATATGTGATATATGTGAGGTGTGTGAGTGATTGGTTTGATTGGAATTGCTCTCAAACTCAAAACCCGATAGCTACCTTGCTAAGAAAGGCATTTTTGCCAAGAGAAAGAGATTTTGAGGAAAGCATTTGTTAGATGGCTTTGGTGTACTCAAACTGACCACAATTGAGCTCTATTTATAGTAGAGCAAGTTTGTTTTGGGATCCACAGTGAATGGCAACTGCAGCAGGTGTTTCCTCAATGTTGGCCAATGGAAATGAAAGTCTCCTCTAGCCATTGACTAGAGGTTAGGGCACAGAGCTATGGTCCCCTTGGTCTTGGATAAGTCTTGACTGATTTCAGATGAGAATGGCTCAGTTCATGCCACCTTGATGGTTCCATTGAATGCCTCATTCCAAATTTGAAGTCTTGTCCCTATTTTGGCCATTCTAGGTTCAACATGCTATTTCTTGTCCCATGGACTTTGGAGGCTTGGCTCAGTGATTGTCCCCTTTAGATTCAATCCTCTGAGGTGTCCAAGTGGATAGGAGCAATTGAATTTGGCTGATTTTGGCAAATCGACCAAAGTTGCAAATTCTGCCTTGCCTTGATAGATTTCAGCAAGGCAACTTGGCAATGTTGTATCTCATGGTGTAGGTTGAATTTGGCAATGTTCTTGGTCATTTTGGAAAGCTCTTACATGATACAACAACTGTTTGAACAAGTTTGGTTTTGATCTCTTTTGATTCCAAGTGAAAAATCCCCCTACATTTGGCAAAAAGTGAGGCAGAATCTGACTTAGTGAAAATTTCACTAAGTGTTGGGAAAAGTGACATTTTCACTTTTCAGCCACTTTGATCACTCCATAACTCAAAATCCTTAATGAATTGGAATGACTTGTAGTTTAAGTTTTTGTAGGTGATAATGAGGGCTACAAATCCATCTTTGGATGAGAAAAAATGGCCTTGTGGTTTAGGAGTTATGGTCCTTCAAAGTTGGTACCCTTGCCACTTTATTTTTAACTTAGAAAAATTTACAAGTTTTATGGTTACCCCTTTTACAAGTTATCTCACTTTTCTTGATTTTTCTTGATGAATGATGATTCAAACCATACATTAACATCATTTTAGGGTTAAAAATCCATTTTGGTGAAAAATCTCGAAAAGTCAAAGTTGACTTTTGTGCACAGTTGACTTTTTATCAGATGAATTCCAAACTGTGCAATTCTTCAGGAAATCATGTCCTTGACCTAAATCAAACTTGATGGGCATGTTCTATGGGTGTCATAGGGTATATTCAATCATGTATTAGGGTTTGGGAGCATGTCCTGGTCAAAAGTCAAAGTTACAGTTGACTTTTCCCTTAAAACCCTAATTGTGGTGCAGATGAAATTGAGACTTGTTGCTCAAACTTCTTGGATCAATCCATTATTCCAAATGGATCAATATGGTATATTAGAGACCCTCAAATCATCTCTTGAGGTCTTGGCTCATGGTTTGTCCCAAAAGTCAACTTAGGGGTGAATTAGGTCAAGAAACCCTAATTCCTGATTTTTGATGAATGCATCCCCTGAGGCAAAATTGACTTGATGCATGGGTTCATGAGGTTCCATGAAGTATATTAGGTTATGTTTTGGATCATTGCCTTGTGCCCAGATGAAAATTTCCATCTGGAGGCCCTGGTCGACCAAAACCCTAATTTGGTGACACTGTCGATCTTGAGACTTGATTCACCTAGAAGGGAGCAGCCTTGTGCTTAATCCTTGAAGTGGGAGTCCTTTTTGATCCATTGTGGATGTTTGAGAGATTAGACAAGTTGAAGATCATGTCATTTCTTGATTGATCCTTTGTCTAAGAACTCAGAGAGGGTTTGAAACCCTAATTTTGATTGTAGTGGATGCTCACCCATCCTTGGGGAGACTAATGAAGCATAAAGGTACATCCATATTGTGATGATGATTTTCACAATGATGGGAAATCTAAGTGGTCAAAATTTGGGGTATTACAGATGCCCCTATTTAATCTTCTTAGACCCGAAGGTGTGAATGACGAAGGGATTCGGGCATTCGGGGTGCAAGAGGATTAAATATCGGAATACCCAAAATTTTGATGGTGGTTATGAATGGTAGCTTACGCATTCATCTTCTTTAGCTAAGCAATGATGCTTAGAAAAGGTAAACTTCCCCTCGATCCTGGTTTCCTACCAAGGAACTGGTCTCAGTCTCTTTTGAAATAAACTTCCCCTCGATCCTGGTTTCCTACCAAGGAACTGGTCTTAGTTTCTGATTTAAACTTCCCCTCGATCCTGGTTTCCTACCAAGGAACTGGTCTTAGTTTCTTTTGTCAATAAAATTTATTGACAAGGGACGCTATGTGTAGCGGTTTTCCTTCAAACTTCTCGCCGAATTTTCCTAGGGAGATGCCATTTAACGGAAAAAGGTTTGATGTCAGACTTCCTGGGGAACCCAACGTCTGAGTTGTAGAGTTGCACAAACTTCTCTGTTGGAGACGCCATTTGTCGATTCTATTGGGGAAAGCGAGTCTCTTGAGAGACTGTTTTCATTTGGGATCTTTCATCATACTTTTCTCAGGATCTTCCCGGAGAAACGCCATATGATGGGGTCCAATTTTGAGGTGCCAATGACCTTCTCATCAGTGGTTTTTCGGAGCAAAACTGGCGTGCTGCCGAATCTCTGATCACGAGGCTTTCTCTGTGGATTTTCCTTAATCCGGGAAAGCAAGGATATCATCTTCAATGGCGAAGAGTGATGTTTATTGAAAGTTCTCTGATCTTTCAGAGGTTCAAATTATCAAAGTGGCCAAGGACCAACTTCTTTCCAGAATTAAACTGGAAGCGAGGTTGTTCAGACACAGTATTTCCTGATGAGGCAAGAACTGACAACTCAATTGGGAGGACTTCTACCACTAGGGGACAAGACTGACTAGAGTGATAGTGATGCAATATGAAATATGAATGCAAATAAAAAATGCAT
Organism: Lathyrus tuberosus; assembly: GCA_022829125.1. NCBI lineage: Eukaryota > Viridiplantae > Streptophyta > Magnoliopsida > Fabales > Fabaceae > Lathyrus > Lathyrus tuberosus. The sequence continues at coordinate 6,574,991 of JALAZF010000056.1, read as the reverse complement.
GATGTATGTATGTATATGCTGACAAAACAGACGCAACATACAGACTAATGGATGAACACAATTGGATACTCGGCCATCGCGGGGCGAAGAAGTACCGTTGATTCAAAATAGCAATTCCACCTTGCTTAGGAGATATAGTCCCGTTGGGAGCTATGTTGATCGGGCTTAGGAGATGAGAACTCGGCCGAGGCGTGTCAGACGAAACAAGGTCTCTGACACAGTTGATCCCTTCATTCAGGCATACTGGCTTAGAAGGAGTACTTTGATTCTGCACTTTGAAGTCCGCTTACTTCGGGAGAAGCGATCGATGTTCTTCTGATGTTCAACAGTCAAAAGAAATGCCATCTTTAATTTAAAAGCAGAAAAAGTTTAACAAGTAAATTCATTTTTGTTTTATTTCAAGAATCGCTGATTAAGTTTAAACAACGTCGTTCTGTAAAGCTAAAACAAGTAAATAATTACAAACAAAAGCACAAGGGCTCAAATTTTATTGATAAGATGGAGATCAGCCAAACGCGTGATTCCAAAGAGTATATACAAAGTTAGAAAATGGTAATTTACAGGGAAAAGGGCTACGTTGAAACATAACGACCACTATCCTTCTACCAACTTTGAGTTCGGGACATCCTGAGCTTCCGTCGAAGATGACCTTGACTGGAGTTTTCCTCCGATAGATGATGCAACTGCTGCTGAGGGACTTGCCTCTGTTGAGCATAGTTACTTGCCATTATCCCTAACTTTTGCCTGGATTGTACTATGAGATTTCCAATCCATCGGGATGATTTTTTTTCATGTCTCTAACTTTTGCCTGGACCGCCCTTTCGGGTTTTCAATCCACCGAGACATTTTTTTTTAGTTTTAGGCGAAGTATTTCTTGACTACATCAACATTCGTGGGGTAGCCGAATTCCTCTCCGTCCATGGTTGCAAGTCTCAAGGCGCCGCCTGAGAAAGCTTTCGTGACCACATAAGGGCCATCATAATTTGGGGTCCATTTGCCCCGAGAATCAGTGAGAAATGATTGTATCTTCTTGAGCACAAGGTCTCCTTTCCTGAAGACACGAGGTCGGACCTTTTTGTCGAACGCCCTCTTCATTCTCTGTTGATACAACTGACCGTGGCAAAGTGCCGTGATTCGCTTCTCTTCGATCAGGTTCAGGTCGTCGTGTCGACTTTGACACCATTCAGCTTCTGTAAGCTTAGCTTCCATCAATACCCGGATTGATGGGATCTCTACTTCTATGGGGAGAACTGCCTCCATGCCATATACTATAGAGAAAGGGGTTGCCCCTGTTGAAGTACGGACAGACGTGCGATAACCATGAAGAGCAAAGGGTAGCATTTCGTGCCAATCTTTATAGGTTACAACCATCTTTTGAATAATCTTTTTGATGTTCTTGTTAGCCGCTTCTACCGCTCCGTTCATCTTGGGTCGGTAGGGAGATGAGTTATGGTGTTCGATCTTAAACTCTGCACACAACTCTTTCATCATCTTATTGTTCAAGTTAGATCCATTATCAGTAATGATCTCGCTTGGAACACCATAACGGCAGATGATATTGTTTTTGATAAATCGGACCACCACTTGTCGGGTTACATTGGCGAATGACGCTGCTTCGACCCACTTGGTGAAATAGTCAATGGCTACCAGGATGAACCAATGTCCGTTTGAAGCCTTGGGCTCAATCATACCAATCATATCGATTCCCCATATGGAAAATGGCCACGGGGAAGAAAGAACTTTGAGATGTGATGGCGGTACATGAATTTTATCGGAGTATATCTGACTTTTGTGACACCTCCTCATGTACTTGTAGCAGTCGGATTCCATGGTCAACCAATAATACCCGGCCCTGAGAATTTTTCTCGCCATTGTGTGTCCGTTGGCATGAGTGCCAAAGGATCCTTCATGAATTTCTTTCATGAGCATGTCTGCTTCTGGTCTGTCGACGCATCGGAGCAAGACCATGTCAAAATTTCTCTTATAAAGAGTGTCACCGCTCCAGAAGAAGTTTCCAGCCAATCTTCTGAGGGTCTTTCTATCTTTTCTGAGTGCCCCAGATGGGTACTCTTGTTTCTGATGGAAGCATTTGATATCGTGATACCAAGGTCTGTCGTCTATGACTGCTTCAATCGCGAAGATGTAAGCGGGCCGTTCAATGCGCATTATGTCGATCTTAGGTATGTCATTCCATCGACCTACACTAATCATGGAAGAGAGAGTGGCTAATGCATCAGCCATGTGATTCTCATCATGAGGGATGTGATGAAAGTCGACTCTGTTGAAGAAGGGTAACAACCTTCTTGCATAGTCTTTGTAAGGAATCAATCCTGATTGGTATGTGTTCCAATCTCCTTTTATCTGGTTAATAACCAGGGCTGAATCGCCGTATACGTCCAAGTTTTTGATCCTTAAATCAATCGCTTCTTTGAGACCCATGATACATGCTTCGTATTCGGCCTCGTTGTTCGTACATTTGAACGTAAGTCTGGCAGTGAAAGGAATGTGGGAACCCTGAGGGGTAACAATGATTGCCCCAATTCCGTTTCCAAAATGATTAACTGCTCCGTCAAAGATAAGTCCCCACTGGGAACCTGGTTCTGGCCCTTCACTGGGTAGCGGTTCATCGCAGTCTTTCATCTTTAGATACATGACATCTTCGTCTGGGAAGTCAAACCCGATTGATTCTTGATCGTCAATCGGTTGATGAGCCAAATGATCGGCTAAAATACTTCCTTTAACAGCTTTCTGAGCATGGTACTCTATGTCATATTCTGATAGTAACATCTGCCAACGGGCAATCCTTCCCGTGAGAGCAGGTTTTTCGAAAACGTACTTGATTGGATCCATTTCGGAGACCAACCAAGTAGTATGACGAATCATGTACTGGCGAAGACGTTTGGCTGCCCAAGCCAAAGTGCAACAAGTTTTCTCAAGCATTGTGTACCGAGTCTCGCAGTCGGTGAATTTCTTGCTTAGATAGTAAATGGCAGACTCTTTCCGTTTAGTTTCATCTTGTTGGCCAAGTACACATCCCATTGAGTCCTCTAGGATTGTGAGGTAAATGATCAGTGGTCTTCCTTCCACTGGAGGTGATAGAATCGGAGGATTCAACAGATATTCTTTGATACTGTCGAAGGCGGTTTGGCAATCTTCTGACCAAACGCAATCCTGGTTCTTTTTGAGTAATTTGAAAATCGGCGCACACGTCGCGGTCATAAGGAATATGAATCTGGAGATGTAGTTCAAACGTCCCAGGAATCCTCTGACTTGTTTTTCAGTTTTCGGAGAAGGCATTTCTTGAATGGCCTTGACCTTGTCAGGATCAACCTCAATTCCTTTCTGGCTGACGATGAACCCTAGTAGTTTCCCCGAACGGACACCGAAGGTGCACTTGTTGGGATTCAAGCGGAGCTTGAATTTTCTTAGACGTTCGAACAATTTTGACAGATGTTCAACGTGCTCATCCTCTGTTCTTGATTTTGCAATCAAATCATCGACATATACCTCGATTTCTTTGTGTATCATGTCATGAAACAGAGTAGTCATGGCCCTTTGATAGGTTGCCCCGGCATTCTTCAAACCGAACGGCATTACCTTGTAACAAAAGGTACCCCATGGGGTAATGAACGAAGTTTTCTCCATGTCTTTCGGCGCCATTTTGATCTGGTTATAGCCCGAGAATCCATCCATGAAGGAGAATACTTTGAACCTTGCTGTGCTGTTTACCAGCATGTCAATGTGTGGTAAAGGAAAGTCGTCCTTTGGACTTGCCTTGTTTAGATCTCTGTAATCAACACACATTCTGACCTTTCTGTCCTTTTTGGGAAAGGGTACGATGTTGGCTAACCATTGAGGATATTCAGATGTAGCAAGGAAACCCGCGTCAATCTGTTTTTGCACCTCCTCTTTGATTTTGATGGCCATGTCCGAGTGAGTGCGTCTCAACCTTTGCTTTACTGGCGGACATTCCGATCTTAGCGGTAAGTGATGTTCCACGATGCTGGTATCCAACCCTGGCATATCCTGATAGGACCAAGCGAACACATCGGGGAATTCTTTGAGAAGCTTTATCAGATCTTCTCTGGCAGTTGGACTGAGCAGTGCTCCGATCCTGATTTCTTTTCTCTCTTTTTCTGAACCCAAGTTTACCGTTTCCAACGGCTCTTTGTGAGGTTCGATGGACCTTTCCTCTTGTCTGAGTAGTCGGGAGATCTCTTCTGGAATTTGGTCATCATTTTCTTCTTCAGCCTCGAATACCGGGAACTCAAAGTTAGGAGAAGGCATCGAATCGTATGTTTCAACGGGGTATAAAACAAACAATCTGCATGACGTGATGATTCGTGTTTAGAAGAGATAGAGAAAATGTAAGTGTGTGCAGTGTTTTGATTTTACTGCTTGTTTTTATTATTGAATGTTTTTTAGGATTACCATTTTCTGAAAAAGCAAAAAGAGAAAACAACAATTAATGCGGAAATTACAGAACGACGTTATTTTATTAATGAACAAGTCAAATCTTGAAACTACAGCCCTATAAAACAAAACTCTGTCGCTTTGGGCAAAGCGAAGAAGGAAATTTACAGAAAACGAGCCCTATCAAAATATCCGTTTCACCTGGGCAGGGTGAAAGGATAAAGATGGAAATTACTTTGACTGACGAACGACCTTCAGAACCTCGACGGTAACCCATTGGCGGCGAACTCCTCGGTGAATCACAAAGTCTGGCACCTTCCTTGATTTGTCTTCAGAAATGACGCTGATTTCTGGTGGAGCAGGATCATTGGAATCTGCCTCCCAAGCAGAATTGTCGTAGGAGGATTCCTCTATTGTATTTCGCATAGCATTTGTGCTCTCAGCTGTATCTCCCCATACAGTTGGCTGGATATCTTCGAGCCTGATACGAGAGCTTTCGGGAGTGGTGTACTTGACCATATAGTCGTATTTTCCACTTGGTTGTCCCAGGGTGTCCCACACTTCTGTGGAACTGGAGGAGTCATTTCTCTCGATGACGTTGACCTCGGGAAAAGCATAGTTGATGAATTCTAGTCCTGCAAACGTTGCGAATTCATCTTTATGTTGAGTAGTTTCTGAATGACCTGAGTGTTGATCCCATGACATGGTGGGGACACAGGTATTCTGTTCAATGATGCTCAGCTGAGTTTCATTACTCGGCTGACTTTCTTGCCCCAAGTTTCCTGGGTAAGGCTGCCACATTGGCAGGCCATCCATCGGGCCATAGTAATTGTGGTCAAAGTTGTCTTTCATCAGAGTGTCTTCCTCTAATGAATTTGGCGGAGCACGGCATCCTTTCGGATCACAATCCCCGTAGATCATTTCGACATCTGATCTTGGTATAAATCTCAGACTTTCTGTAGGAAAGCAAAAAGGCATATGCACCTCTTCCTGAGACATATAACCGTCCTTGTTAAGATAGGACTTCCATTCTTCATCTGTGTCAGAGGGATCGTCCTCATTGATAGCATGAACTATCTGAGACAATGGGTGAAGAAAACCTCTACTGTGGAAGAAGTTTTGAAGGGGATGAAGACTTTCATCGTTGGCGGCTGTCTGGGTACAGGTCGCAGAAAAACCAAGACCCTTCTTTGTTTTATTGTCAATAGGAACGACGAGCCGTCCCCATCCTGTCGTATCGGTACTCTCGACCGTTTTGATAGCATCTTTGTATGAAGAAATTGAAGTTCCTTCTTTGAACTGATTGTTCTTGCTCACCGATAGTTCTTGGAACTGAGTTCCAATAACCTCCTCGGGTTCCGCACAAGTAGATGATGATAGGTTACTCACAAGCAAGGCTTGTTCCCCACAAACCGTGACAAGTTGATCGTTCTTGACGAACTTTAGCTTTTGGTGGAGGGTTGAAGTAACCGCTCCAGCCTGATGTATCCAAGGTCTTCCTATTAAACAACTGTATGTTGCCCGGATGTCCATGACCTGGAAAGTGATTTGGAAAGTGTGAGCACCAATAGTTATGGGAAGATCAACTTCGTCGATAACCGTTTTTTTTTATCCGTCGAATGCTTTGACGACGACCTCGCTGACTCTCATCGGAGGGCCCTTAATGATAATTGCATCAAGGTGGACTTCGGCATAACATTCAGGGCTGACCCTGTGTCTACCAGTACGTTGGCTAAAGCATCGCCCTGGCAGTTAACTGTGATATTGAGCGCCATGTTATGACGGCGACCCTCTTCAGGTAATTCCTCATCACTAAATCCCAAATTATTGCAGGAAGTGATGTTAGAGACAATGCTATCGAATTGTCTGATTGTTACATCCTGTTCCACAAAGGCTTGCTCCAAGACTTTCTGTAGAGCCTCTCTGTGTGCTTCTGAACTGAGTAACAATGATAATACTGAGATCTTTGAAGGAGTCTGTAACAGTTGATCAACAATGTTATATTCACTCATTTGGATGAGCTTCAGCATCTCATCATTATTTTTCGAAAGGTTGGGATTACTGGATTGACCGACTGGTGGATCAGGAATTTCTGCCTGAAGTTCCTTTTCTTTGTTGGATTCTCCAACCCCTCGGTTGAAGATTCGACCGCTCCGTGTTACACGACTGATGTCTGCAATATTCACGATGGAGGGTAATGGAATTTCCTTTCCATTCTTGATTATTGTTGCACCGTATTTGTAAGGGATTGCCTTAGCTGATTCATACGGTAGTGGCCCCGGTAGATAGATGACTATGGGAACCTTCTGATTTTTCTGACCATCATAAGTAACCTTGATCCGTTCCCGGTAGGGAACTCTAGATTCGTCAAGTAGAGGGATGATGGCAAAAACATCCCTGGTCCTGTGATGACCAGAGATCGTGACAACATCCTCAACTTGCTCGGCAAGGTAGTTCGGCGACCAAATGATGGGTCCTGAACCTGGATATGGATGAATTTCTCCATGATCGACCTGACCCTGAAGAGCTGCTCTCACAAGGTAACACCCTTGGTTACTTTCCGAACAGACGCTACAACTGTCATAGCTGTGTGGTGGCACCTGGCCACGCCCACTTTGAATGCAATGTAACCTCACTAGGTTATCTTCCATTGATCGGACATCCTGACTTTGACGACGAGTAGGATTCCTGTGATTGATACTAATCTGCTGAGTATCTTCATCCATATAGATTGGCATCCACCAGTGATTTAACAAGTGCTGAAGTGCCTCCTGGACAAGGGTACAACCTCGATCGTTTTCGCAACCTGCTTTACAGTTTTGATAATCATGTGATATTAAGAATCCGAGTCGGACCTGTTCAGCATGTAACTCTACCAGGTTGGTATTCATCACGCGAATGTCAAAGACCTGAACCATGTTGATTTGATAGGATTTCCTATCATGGTAGTCTTGGATCCATCCAAGATCCATCTGACGCTGGAGGGCCTCTTGTATGAAAGAGCATCCCTGTTTGTTTACCAAACAAATTAGACAGGAACTGTAATCGTGCCGCGGCAGATTATGATACTGGCTTTGCCTTGAGTGCATTGCCACCAAGTTGTCATTCATCGCATGGATGTCGTGGTTTTGAATGACGTTGGAATTCGTGTAAACCATGTTAACTCCACGAACTCAGTGCTCTTGGATCCATCCAAGATCCATTTGTTCCTGCAGAGCTGCTTGCACTACAGAATATCCCTGGTTATCTTTAGAGCAGATATCACACTGGTGATAATTATGAGGTGGCACATGGCCATATCCACTCTGTCTACAATGCATCTTGACCAGATTGGTCTTTAACAAGAGTACATCGTGAATTTGATAGACATCGTTAGTCTCTTTCTCAATCAGATTGACGGCAGCTTTCTCGTGTTGAGGCAGCGGGTTCGTAAGAACATTAGGATTCGTATCCTTGAAGGATAAGAGCCCGCTCCTGACAAGCTTTTGCACGTCGGATTTGAAATTGAGACAAGTCTCGATGTTATGCCCTGAACCTCCTTGATGATAAGGGCATGTTTGATCCGCTTTAAACCAAAAAGGCGGATTTTCCGGAACTGAAAGGGGAGACTTAGTCTGGATGTGCCCCTTAGCCAGCAGTAACGGAAACAGCTCTGCGTACGTTACGGGTATAGGATCAAATCCTGGTGGCCGTGTTGTACGGTTGTTGTTATATGGAGGACGAGCCTGCTGAAGAGGCTGTTGTGTCCTTTGTTGGTCAGGTTGGCTCTGCGCAATCTGAGGTTGATACATAGGAACAGGCGCAGGGCCGATAGCAGGAGTAACAGCTGCTACTGGCTGATAACGTCGCCTTTGCTTTCCGAGAGAGATATTCCCAATATCTTGCTCTTTTTTCTTAGGGAGAGTACTACCGTATTTTTTAGTACCGCTCGTTGATCCAGTGTCTTTCACCAAACGTCCTTCTCGGACGGCTTCCTCAAGACGTACACCCATGCCGACCATTTCGGTGAAATCACTAGGCGCACTGGCAACCATTCGGTCGTAGTAAAATGAGCTTAAGGTCTTTAAGAAGATTTTTGTCATCTCTTTTTCCTCAAGAGGTGGACAAATTTGAGCGGCGATTTCACGCCACCTTTGAGCATACTCCTTAAAGGTTTCCTTGTCCTTTTGCGACATCGATTTGAGTTGATCTCTGTCGGGTGCCATGTCCAAATTGTATTTGTATTATTAGATGAAGGCAGTACCAAGATCTCTGAATGTGCTGATCGAGGAACGGTTTAAACCCATGTACCATTTTAAGGCAGCACCGGTTAAACTATCCTGAAAGTAATGAATCAGCAGGTCCTGATTCTCCGTCTGAGCTGACATCCGCTGAGCGTACATCACCAGATGGCTCTGAGGGCAAGAGTTACCCTTGTATTTTTCAAAGTCGGGCACTTGGAACTTGTGCGGGACTTTCACATTTGGGACCAAGCAGAGGTCTGTGGCGTCCTTTCCAAATAGATCTTGACCGCGAATGGCTTGCAGCTCTTTCTGCATTTCCAAGAACTGCTCCTGGAATTCATCCATTCTGTCAAACATAGTTTCCTTCTTACCAGAAGGTGTCTGTGGAATCTGTCCTTCCGGGACAGTGTGCACCACAGGGGGTGGTACCGTGACTACGACAGTAAGTCTTGGCGCCTCCCGAAGTTTTTAACCTTCAGGAGTCTTGAGTATGCCCCTGGCATCTCCGCTTTCCCGAAGTTTGTAACCTTCAGGCCCAACGGCTTCTGTTGCAATTCCCTGATCTTCAGTGATCGGCGGAACATATCCTTCCGGGATATAGTTAACAGGCATGCCCCACGGACGATCTTTCGGCATCTGATACCTAGGATCATACTTTTCTATGATGGGCGTTGAGGTGATCTCTGAGATCACAGTTCTTTGTAGCTGAGCTTCTGCCATGGCTTGCATGTCGTTACGAAGCTTTCTCATATCCTCTCTCAGAGCGTCGATCTCTTCTTTCAACTCTCTGTTTTCTTCCTCAAGATCATCCATCTTTTTCTGACGATTAGCCCGAGTATTATACGAATGAGACAGTTTGACTCTAGAATCGAGACACAAACGTGAGATTCGTAGGTAAGGAGAATACGCGATGTGAGAATGATGAATGCAATGATTATATTAATTGTTTTTTGGTTTAATCAAAATAAACTTCGACAATTAGATTGCAAATATCAAACAGTGGGGAAACCCCTTTTTATTGAATTCCAAAGGATTACAGAAATGGAAATACAGTAGATTACAAAGTGCGGAAACAGAAACCTAAACTAATGGGTCCTGAGTCCTCTTCTTTGACCGGGGCGCTTGGGCCGTTGTCGGGTTGTCATTCCTTTGCCAAGTGAAAGGAGTGAACAAATTCCTTTGGTCATCTTGATTCTCCACAGCATGCTGCTCCAAAATTTCAATCAGAGCATCTTTCTCTTTCAGTAATTGCTGTATTTGGATACACTCCATGTCGAGGGTGCGGTACTTGTTCTTCCAAGATCTTCTTTCCTTTTGAACTTTGTTGAGAGTAACCTGAAGCTTTTCAGTTTCCATCATGAAGTACATGACAGTTTCCCTCGGTGGAAGAATTCCGTAACGAGGATAAGGCATCTTTAGCTTGAGAGCTCTAGTTTGTACCCAGTGGAGATAAGGCTCCACCGAGACACAATCCAGTTTTCCCAGAGACTCTCGTCCTTTCTTATGAACGTGTTTCCAAGCTTGCACTATTTCCATCTTTAGTGCTCTGTCATTTTCTCCTTCTTTGAAGAAAAGACCTTCCAGATGAACACCCAGTGGGATGTGTCTCATCGGGTATCCAAACTGACGAAGAACCAATATCAGATGATAGTTGATTCCTCCCTTAGTTCCTATGAGGGGCACACTGGGGAAGTTTCCACAACGGTCAATGATTCTGATTCCCTCATAAATCCTATTACACCAATCTATATCAGAATTGGTGAGAGACATGATCTTTTGCGACCAACGTAAGACACTCTTGCAATCCCAAAAAGCAGCAGACTTGGGCAAGCGAGAGATAAACCATTTGTAGAGCAAAGGTACACAGCATGTGATCTCTCCTCCACTGTACAAATTTCCCAAGTGTACAGAATGATACGCATCTGCGAGCAAAGTCGGCACAGGGTTTCCAATGAGAAAAACCTTAATAACGTTGATATCGACGAAGTTATTGATGTTGGGAAACAAAAATAACCCGTAGGTGAGCAAGACAAAGATGCTTTCAAAAGCAGTCCCGTTCCCTATACTAGCGAAGTACAGAGCTTTTTTTTGTCAAGAACTGGGCTGACAAACCTTGGATGCCACCCTTAGTAGTCATGTGAGTCCTGACCTCAGACTCGTCCAAATGAATTACTATTGCAATAGTCTGATTCTTTGGAATTTCTTCCAGTCCAGAAAACGGAGCTCGATCAGTGATATGTAAATCAGTCAGATGAGAATACTCCTCCAGTGTTGGTGATAGCTGGTAATCCGGGAATGTGAAACAATGATAAACCGGATCGTAGAACTGAATGAGCGCGTCCATGATCCCCTTAATCACATGGACTCTTAACAGTGGTAGCAAACCACCGTGCTTGGCTCTGAAAGCCTCTGGGTTAACGATCATCCTTGCTAACCTTCTCAAATCCCCTAGTTTTGGAACCTTGAAGGTATACTAGTGAGTTCTCCTTCTACCGAAATCCATTAGCGTAATCCTCTTCTCTGATATTTGCAATCACAGTCTTAGTTTAATTTGAAAAACAGAGAGACTAGAAGAGAAAGTTTTTTTTTGAGTGTTTTAATGTTTTATTAAACGAATGCATGAATGCAGCACACAAAAACATAGAAAAAACATGGGGTCAAAGGGTCGTTGTCATGAAGTCAAGGCTCTACCCATCCCCAAAGGTTTATACTAGGGTGATTTTTGTACCTGTACTCATTATCATCAGCTCCTCCCAAGAAAGCAAAACAACAAGCGGATCGCCAGCGAGTTGTAGAGAAATCTTAGAGTAAGTGCCATTCACCGAGAATAGATCACCAGCCTCAAATGAGGGTAGTATCGCGTAACAACTATTTCCGATAGTTTCCGCATTACGAAAGGGTTGGCTTTTCTAGGTGTATACTCAATCTTTCCACATACGGCACCACCCGCATTCCCATTAGCAGAAAAATTAACACGTATAGCAATTAGGAAAAGCAGTATATATATTTGTCCTAATCATCCTAGACTTATAAAGCTATGATTCCTAAGTTCCTGACAGAAATGGGTTCCCCGGCGGAAGCCCCAATCTATGGTTTTCACATAAGTGAAGAGAAGGAAGACCGTGCCTAGATCTAACCTTGAACGAGCCCCACAGTGGGCGCCACTTTTTCTGTAGTGAGCGATTTTGGACGCGGTTCTTAAGCGCTGGTCGCTCTCTGCGGTTTGAGCTTGAACTACAGGTCGATTCATTTTTTATCCTATTGTGAGCTGAATAAGGAAGGGAAATAGATTTCTCCAATTAACCCTGCTTGCATACTGAGTTTAAACAGCGGTCTGTTAAGTTACGGATGCTATCAATGTGGGGGGCCTTTGTACTGGTTATTTGTATTTTCGCCAATACGGTTTTCTTTCTTTCTAGGACTTTCTAGCGGGGAACAAGGATTAGGATTTTAGGACTGATGCTTTTGAATTACTGCTTTTGATTGATGGAGATATGAGATTTGGGTTTTTTGTTGATTGTGCTCGCTAAGATCTTTTCTTTCGATCTTATGCCTACGTATTCCCGTTTATCGAAACAGGGAAATCAGAGCGTTCGTAGTTCCTCCTATTCTATGGGAGGAAATTGGTGTTTTTGGTGTCTTGTTCAAAGCCCAAGACGTGAAGCGAAAGGTGATTTGTATCTTGTTCAAAGCCCAAGATGTGAAGCTGAAGGTCTATTTGTGCCTTGTTCAAAGCCCAAGACGTGAAGCTGAAAGACATCGACTTTAGAGAGAATTTGTCATCTCTAAAGAGGGGAGAAGGAGAATTACTTTAACTGGGATACGTGGATCCGAGCAATGCCATAATTTCTGAAGAAAGGGTTTTAACCTGAAGGAGAAGACTTTAACTCAATGTAGAGCAATGCCATCTTTCCTTAGGAATTTCTCATGCTAAAAGAGGGACAGTGGCATGGATGTAGATGATCCAGAGGCTTGCCGCTTACAGCGATTAGATGAAGGAGAAAGGAGTTGTTGATGTTTGTATACTGTGAACGAGGCACAACTTTGATGCTAAAAGGTTGATTGGACAACCAGTGGTTTTCTTATACGAAGCCTAAGAGGAGGCTAATTTCCGCTAGGAAAATCATTATACAAAGCCTAAGAGGAGGCTATTTTGTGTCCCGTACAAATCCCGAGAGAGAGGCTAAAAGGGTTGACTCAACAGGAGAATCTTTTATACTCAACAAGAGAGTGATTTTGTATCTCGTATGAAGCCTGAGATGGTGGCAAAAAGGGTAATTGACTCAACGGGGGAGTCTCTTATGTGTCTCGTACGAAGCCCGAGAGAGAGGCAAAAAGGTTGTTTGACTCCACTGGGGAGAATTTTGGTATCTCGTACGAAGCCCGAGAAGGAGGCTATTGTAACTGTTTCAGTTGAGTGACAGATCCAATATACTGATTTTAAAAGAGAAAATCAGTTCTTATATGAGTAACACTGTACACAGGGATTTGATTTAAAGATCAGGGATATTTCCTTCTCTTTGAGGAAACGGGAAATCCAAAGGGTATTGAGACTGTCCGAGTCTGCGGGTTTCCTTCCTATTTAACGAAGGGTGCTTGAGAATGTCTTTGAGACTCAAGGAAGTTAGACTGTCCAAGTCTAGAGTTTTATCTTTTGTACTATGCTTTGAGAAATAGTAGTAGACTCTATGAAATGACTGTTTTATGAGGATGACTATGTTCTGTTCTTATACCTCTAGGAGGTCGTCGGGACAATTTGTACGAAGCCCAAGAGGAGGCTGGAAACTTTTAAGAAGCCCAAGAGAAGGCTATCATTCCCGGAGGAAGAGATCATTATACGAAGCCTAAGAGGAGGCTGTGAATACTTCTAAGAAGACGTAGTGTCCTTGAATAATGCCCAAGAGGAGGCCGATGCTTTTAAGAAGCCCGTGGGTCTATCATCTCCTTTCCATTAGGAGAGATAACTCTTTTAAAGATAAAAACCACTGGTAAACGTGCGAGGTTTACTATCCAACGACTTTTAGCTTTTAAAGAGGGTTCCTTAGTTAAGGTCCAAGATTATGACCGTAGTGGGTACCCAAACCCCGAGACATTCAAGGCAAGCTATCCACAAGGAATAGATCAAGTCAGGAAAGTTCGAGAATTTGGAAGAAACTCAAAGATGCCATTCACGGAGAATACATTCATCTTGGGGAGTAGAGCTTCTTGACGATTCCTAAGGAGGACAGCCGAAGAGAAGACTGTATCTGGTGCTCCTATTGGGGATCTAGGCGTCTATTTCTACGAATAAGTGAAACGGCGTCACCTAGTTCTAGACGTAGTAGCCGGGGAAACTCGAAATATCTATACTATTATTACACAGTAGATATGAGTTTATGAAAGGAGACTTACAGTGAGCAGCCCCACAATACAGTTTATAATATGAAAGCAGTAAACGAAAGCGATAACCACTTACTCGGTTGTAGTGCTTCCATGCTGTTTGGTTAGTTGTTCAACAAAGAAAGATTGAAAACAACAGTATATTCAAAATCAAAGGAGAAAGTGCTTTGAAAAAGAAAGTGCTTTATCAGTGAGCGCACTGTTTGACTTTGTACAGCGGGACTTATACAAGTGACTGGGGCCCAAAAAGGTTTTCTGTACAAAGGGATGGGTCTTACACTCTCTCAAGAGGCCCAAAAAGGTTTAAAAATGAAAGAGTGGGGTTTATAACATGAGGGTAGGCCCAAATGATTTTTCGTTTAAAAATGGCGATCGCGCCGAGGTTTTCTTTTAACGCAGAGGGACTTATACAATAAGTGAGGCCCAAAATGTTTTGGTTAAAAGGGGGATTGGGTCTTACACTCTAATAGATGCCCAAAGTGTTTTGAATGGGTCTTATAGCTCGAGGAGAGGCCCAAGGGTTATTTTGAAAAGGCGACGATCGCGCAGTTTGTTTTTGACGGTATCGGGACTTATACAATATACTGAGGCCCAAAATGATTTGGTGAAAAAAGGATTGGGTCTTACACTCTATTAGAGGCCCAAAAAGTTTTAAGAAAAAAAGAAATGGGTCTTACTACTCGAGGGTAGGCCCAGGTTTATTTTAAAAAAGGCGACGATAGCGCCGTTTACTTGTACAGAGGGACTTATACAATGAGTGAGGCCCAAAAAGTTTTTGTACAAGGGGGGATGGGTCTTACACTCTCTCAAGAGGCCCAAAGAGTTTTGAAAATGATTTATGAGGGTTGAATTAATCCAAAACCCTAATTTGTTTTCAAAATGTATTTAATTGAATAAAAATTCAATTAAAATGATCAAAAATTTTTTAACACATGGAAAACAAATTGTGATCTTGGATTAATGCTTCAAGAATTAAGTATTGACCTACAAAATAATTAGAAAGCATTAAAAGTTGCAAAATCAATGTAGAAAAAATATTTAAAATGCCAAAAACAATTAAAACATTAATTCTTTGCAAAAATATCAATTATATGAAATAAATAATATTTTTGGGATTTTTTGTAAAAATAAAATATTTTGACATTTTTGTGAATTATTAAAAAAAGAATCAACTCAAAATCATTAAAACTCAGAGAGAAATTAATTTTTGAATCAATTAAACAAAATCACAAAATTCAAATATTTGAATTATTCAAAAATGGCGCCAAGAACAAGCTGAAGAACACGCACGTGTTCTTGGTTTCTCAGATTTGCATTTTCTATCCAATCTCCATGAATACGTAACCATATCATGCAATCCACATATCATTATGCTCGCCTCAACCTCACGATCATGTCTATGTACTTTAATTTCATTTACATTAAACATACAACAAGAAATCACGAAGAAACCTCAAGAACCCTAATTTCTGCATGAAGGCTAGGATTTTTGATACACGATTCAAACAATGCAATTAATTGAGGGAAAACATTCCATGCATGATTATGAACATATGGCCAAATTATTGTGCAAGGAAATATGCATAGATTGAGAGATGACAAGGTATGTGCTTACCTCCAAGTCGTGACAGCGAGTTCAAAGTGATTTTTGATTTGGAGGTGTTACAGATGAGTGGTGATGATCTGAACAGCTTCCCTACACCCTATGGATTGTGTTTGGATGGTTGGACTTGATTGAAATTAGCTGGATCATTTTGTGGTACCTCAGCTGCAATTTGGTTAAAACCTTAAGCAACCAGCTGGTGATTTTGTGAAATTGATGTTTCAGAAGTAATCTAAGTGTTTGATCAGCTCATATGTGATGTATGTGAGGTGTGTGAGTGATTGGTTTGATTGGAATTGCTCTCAAACTCAAAACCCGATAGCTACCTTGCTAAGAAAGGCATTTTTGCCAAGAGAAAGAGATTTTGAGGAAAGCATCTGTTAGATGGCTTTGGTTACTCAAACTGACCACAATTGAGCTCTATTTATAGTAGAGCAAGTTTGTTTTAGGATCCACAGTGAATGGCAACTGCAGCAGGTGTTTCCTCAATGTTGGCCAATGGAAATGAAAGTCTCTTCTAGCCATTGACTAGAGGTTAGGGCACAGAGCTATGGTCCCCTTGGTCTTGGATAAGTCTTGACTGATTTCAGATGAGAATGGCTCAGTCCATGCCACCTTGATGGTTCCATTGAATGCCTCATTCCAAATTTGAAGTCTTGTCCCTTTTTTGGCCATTCTAGGTTCAACATGTTATTTCTTGTCCCATGGACTTTGGAGGCTTGGCTCAGTGATTGTCGCCTTTAGATTCAATCCTCTGAAGTGTCCAAGTGGATAGGAGCAATTGAATTTGGCTGATTTTGGCAAATCGACCAAAGTTGCAAATTCTGCCTTGCCTTGACAGATTTCAGCAAGGCAACTTGGCAATGTTGTATCTCATGGTGTAGGTTGAATTTGGCAATGTTATTGGCCATTTTGGAAAGCTCTTACATGATACAACAACTGTTTGAACAAGTTTGGTTTTGATCTCTTTTGATTCCAAGTGAAAAATCCCCCTACATTTGGCAAAAAGTGAGGCAGAATCTGACTTAGTGAAAATTTCACTAAGTGTTGGAAAAAGTGAGATTTTCACTTTTCAGCCACTTTGATCACTCCATAACTCAAAATCCTTAATGAATTGGAATGACTTGTAGTTGAAGTTTTTGTAGGTGATAATGAGGGCTACAAATCCATCTTTGGATGAGAAAAAATGGCCTTGTGGTTTAGGAGTTATGGTCCTTCAAAGTTGGTACCCTTGCCACTTTATTTTTAACTTAGAAAAATTTCTAAGTTTTATGGTTACCCCTTTTACAAGTTATCTCACTTTTCTTGATTTTTCTTGATGAATGATGATTCAAACCATACATTAACATCATTTTAGGGTTAAAAATCCATTTTGGTGAAAAATCTCAAAAAGTCAAAGTTGACTTTTGTGCACAGTTGACTTTTTATTAGATGAATTCCAAACTGTGCAATTCTTCAGGAAATCATGTCCTTGACCTAAATCAAACTTGATGGGCATGTTCCATGGGTGTCATAGGGTATATTCAATCATGTATTAGGGTTTGGGAGCATTGTCTGGTCAAAAGTCAAAGTTACAGTTGACTTTTCCCTTAAAACCCTAATTGTGGTGCAGATGAAATTGAGACTTGTTGCTCAAACTTCTTGGATAAATACATTGTTCCAAATGGATCAATATGGTATATTAGAGACCCTCAAATCATCTCTTGAGGTCTTGGCTCATGGTTTGTCCCAAAAGTCAACTTAGGGGTGAATTAGGTCAAGAAACCCTAATTCCTGATTTTTGATCAATGCATCCCCTGAGGCAAAATTGACTTGATGCATGGGTTCATGAGGTTCCATGAAGTATATTAGGTTATGTTTTGGATCATTGCCTTGTGCCCAGATGAAAATTTCCATCTGGAGGCCCTGGTCGACCAAAACCCTAATTTGGTGACACTGTCGATCTTGAGACTTGATCCACCTAGAAGGGAGCAGCCTTGTGCTTAATCCTTGAAGTGGGAGTCCTTTTTGATCCATTATGGATGTTTGAGAGATTAGACAAGTTGAAGATCATGTCATTTCTTGATTGATCCTTTGTCTAAGCACTCAGAGAGGGCTTGAAACCCTAATTTTGATTGTAGTGGATGCTCACCCATCCTTGGGGAGACTAATGAAGCATAAAGGTACATCCATATTGTGATGATGATTTTCACAATGATGGGAAATCTAAGTGGTCAAAATTTGGGGTATTACAGGCGGGCTTAAGGCGGAGCGGGATGGGCAGTCCGTTTTTCCACCTGTTAAGCTACAAGCTTCATGCACATTGAGATAAAGAAGAAGAAAGAATTGAGAGAGTAAGATTATTCAATGTGTATATTTCTCATCATCATTTACAAGATGGAAAGTTGCTTATATAGCAAGTAAAGCTAGCAATATACACTAACTAATTCCTAACTAACTGAGAAGTTAGTTACAAGTAGTTATATTGCATTGTTTATATCTTTGTGATTATTACACTTACCATGAAGTTCAACAACCCCCCTCAACCTATAATGGATGTTGATCATTCCTAGCTTATCTTGAAGACTTGAGAAAGAACCCGGGTGGAGAGATTTTGTGAGAATGTCAGCAGCTTGCTCTTTTGAGGTGACTGGCATGAGATGAACTATGCCTCCTAGAACTTTATCATGCACCACATGACAATCAATCTCTATGTGCTTGGTTCTTTCGTGGAAAACTGAGTTTGCTGCAATGTGCATGATTGACTTATTTTCACAATAGAGAATGAAAGGAATAGGACGTGTAACCTTGAAATCAGCAATCAAGGAAAATAGCCATATGCCTTCATAAGTAGCCTGAGCCAGTGCACAATATTCAGCCTCTAAAGAAGAGCAAGAAACCACAACTTGCTTCTTACTCTTCCAGCTGATAAGAGATTTTCTTAGGAAGAAGTAAAAACCAGTGGTGGATCTTCTAGAATTTGGGCAAGCACCCCAGTCAGAATCAGAAAAACCCATGAGGAAAAGTCTGCTTGAATTGCTGAAGAATATGCCTTGGCTAAGATCATTTTTAAGGAATCGAAGAACATGAAGTCCAGCTAGCATATGTTGATCAGTTGGGGCATTTAGGAACTGACTGAGTTTGCATACTGCATAAGCAATGTCAGGTCGGGAATGAGTGAGGTATAAGAGTCGACCGATAAGCCTACGATATGCAGTTCAATCAGAGATAGGATTACCAAGGTTCGAGTAAAGTTGTAAATGAGGTTGCATTGGTGTGTTGCAAGGCTTAGTTCCAATGAGACCTACATCATTGATGAGATCTAGGACATATTTTCATTGGCACAGTGAGATACCTTATGCATTCCTAGCCACTTCAAAGCCTAAGAAGTATTTCAAGACTCTTAAATCTTTGATGTTGAACTTGGAATTAAGAAGGGATTTGAGTTGTGTGATCTCTGCAAGATCAGTCCCTCCAAGTACTAAGTTATCCATATATACAAGGATGATTGTGAAACTAGCTAATGAATATTTTGTGAAGAGGGAATAATCCGCTTTGGACTGAATATAGTGCCTGGCCAAAGTGTATCATTAAGTTTAGTATTCCACTGTCGACTTGCATGCTTTAAGCCATACAAGGATCTTTGCAATTTGCACACATGATTAGGATGAGGGAGTTGCAATCCAGGTGGTGGTTTCATATATACTTATTCATTGAAATCTCCATGAAGAAAGATTGTGTTGACATCTAGTTGAAACAAAGGCCAATTGTGAACAGCAACAAAATTACCATAAGCATTCTAATGGTGGTCATTTTTACCACAGGTCTGAACGTATCCATGTAATCCAAGCCTTCTGTTTGAGTAAAACCCTTGGCCACTAAATGAGCTTTATACCTCTCAACAGTTCCATTAGCATGCATTTTCAACTTAAAAATCCACTTGCATCCAATGGCTTTCTTGTGCAGTGGTAAAGGAACAAGAGTCCAGGTATTGATCAAGGAACTTAACTCATTTTGAATAGTTTCTTTCCAATGATCTTTGCTAATGGCATCTTCATATGAAGTAGGCTTAATTATGGAAAATAAGTTGAGAATAAAAGTTTTGTGAGCAAGGGAAAGAGCATCATATGATATGAAAAATGAAAGAGGATACTTACATTGAGAAAAGGAATTGGCATTAGCTATTTCTGAAGTGAGGATTGTATTGGATGTGAGATTATAATGATAATATTGGAGATATGTGGGGGGTTTTATCTGCCTGTTGGATTTCCTGACAGGGACAAGAACTTGAGGTATAGGTGGTGAAGGAGAGTTGGCACTAGGATTTGTAGCAGGTGTAGTGGTTGTTGGTTTAGTAGGTAAGGAAAGAGCATCTGGTGTATTACGTGGAGGTTGAGAAGCAGAGGTAATAGGTGTGAGAGTGTTGTTAATAGGACTATGTGTGATGGAAAGCCAAGTAGATCATCTAAGTAATTTTAATTTGAAATTGGTTGTGTGGGGGTAAAAGGAGTTGGAATAGCAGATGGAGATTTATATGGGAAAAGGTGTTCAAAGAATGACACATCTCTAGACACAAAGATTTCTTTATTATGTATATCAAATAGGATGTGCCCCTTAGTACCAGGTTTATAACCTAAGTACACACATTTTTTAGATCTATAATCTAGCTTCTTACTATGAGCCTTTAAAGTGGATGCAAAGCACAGTGAACCAAACACTTTGAGGTTTGTGAGATCAGGGATGTTGATTATATAAGAATCTGTTGATGATGTGAACAGCATGGCCAACAACATGAGCCAAAAACATGTGAGACAAATTAGATTGGAACAAGATGGCTCTAGTGATTCCTAAGATGTGTTGGTGTTACCTCTCAACAATGCCATTTTGTTGAGGGGTGCCAACACAAGATATTTGATGGATGATGCCATGTTGTTTATAAAATTTTGTGTGAATAAACTCACATCCATTATCAGATCTGATGCACTTAATGGATGCATTGAATTGAGTTTTGACAAAAGAAACAAATGACTTAATGAAGGATGATGCTTCAGATTTCAATCTCATAACAAATAACTAGGTAAATCTACTCATATCATCCACAATAGTAAGGAAGTATCTATAACCCATCATAAATGGTGTAGCTAATGGACCCCAAATATCCATATGTACTAAGTCAGAGTTAAATTGTGAAACATGACAGCTATGAGCTAATGAACCCCAAATATCCATATGTAAGAGTCACACATTGGATAATATATGGCTTGAACATGTGTTTATATGTGGGGGTAATCCTCACTTTACCAATCGGTTTTGTAGGGTTGAGTTAGGCCCAAGCACATTTCTTGACATGGTATCAGCGACTTGTGCTTAAGCTCACCGCTGCTCCACTCATCTCATCCTTTTGTTTCGTTCTTTCATCCTTTCATTCTTGCTCGTTTTTCACTCTGCTACAATGTCAGTTGCAAGCTCTACATGTTCTGCAGGAAGCATTCATGGCGGTTCTCTATTCAATGCCACCAACAAGGGTTATCAAAATGATACTCTCAACTCTTATTTCATGCATCGCAATGAAAATCCCGCGTTGGTCCTTGTTACTCCATTGCTTTCCACAAATAACTACCATTCTTGGTCAAGATCTATGACTATGGCTCTTAGATCTAAGAACAAACTACACTTCATCAATGGAACCTTGCCTCGACCATTAAATGAAGATCTCAATTTAACATCATGGGATCGATGCAATACCATGATTATGTCAAGGCTTAGTAATTTAGTTGAACCTAAAATTGTACAAAGTGTACTTTGAATGGATACTGCAGCAAAAGTTTGGAATGAGCTGAAAGATCGTGTTTACCAATGTCATGTATTTCGTATCTCAGATATTCAAGAAGAAATTTATAACTTGAAACAAGGTGATGCTTCTATCTCTTCTTACTATACAAAGCTCAATAAGCTATCACAATATCTGGACAATTTTTGTCCGATTCCTGAGTGTTTATGTGACTCTACAAGCCAATAATATATATAGATTCATGCTAGATCATTTTTTAAAATATAAATTATTTAGGCTATTTTAAATAATTATTTAATTAATAAGACTAGGATGCATTCCAAATAAAAGCTTTTAAGCGTACCACTACAACAAATAAGATATTTCATGTCAAAACTTTCACCTCAAACAATCAAAATTCGTGGGGATATATCCTGGAAGCGCCATGCTCTATTTTTTTAAATACACAATTTAATCTCTCGATTTTCTTAAAATTACAAGAACTATATCTAAAAGGGAGCTCGCTTCGAATCTTAGTTACTACATTTCATGAGTATCATTGTTTAAATCGTTAGATGATGTTTCACGCTAACAATCGAAACAACAACCGTTAAGATAAATACAAAGTGAATATTAAACTCCAAATCTATGTCTAGAGTTTGGTTTTTAAGAGATGAAGATATTAGGTCAAGATTTGGAAAATCTATGTCTAGAGTGATTCAAACCACAAATACATCATTAAGAACAAACAACTTCATCATATATTGATCATCAACCTTGTTCATATACAAAAGATCAAAAGAAATACATATAAGTAAGATTAACTACCTTAACACAAGAGATGTTTAGCTACTCATTGTCATGGTAGCTTGGATAACAAGTTTCAAGAGGAGATGAAAGAACATCCGCGTCGAATAATCTAGATCGGATGTGACTTCAGCTTCTCTATGTGAAAAATCACTCTTGGATGATCAAAACTCAGAAAAGTATGTTTTGGTGTGAAAATATCAAGTTATGATCCCAAGAAAACATAAAAATCTATTTATAATACTCTTGAGATCAGCAACATTCGCACTGCGAATGAATCATTCTCCTAGAGAATGAAAGAAAATGGCACCTTAAGTGCCTTCTGAAAGTTAAACCGCCCTTGGCTGTCATCGTGAGTTCATAATGTGAGCATTTCATTCGCAAAGCGAACTACTCGCCAAAACATTTGCAAAGAAAATTTTGGTTCCTTTTGCCACTGCCTCAGCCAAGGGTTCTTCACCAGGGTGCACACAAAGCGAATAAAGCAGCGAACATTCGCTGGTAGTTTGCAAAGCGAAATTTAGGTCCTTTTGCTTCTGTCCATTTCTGGAGCTATTCGCTGGGAGCTTTGCCAGAGTTTGCAAAGAGAACTTTCGCTGGGGATTTCGTCATGGTTCGCAAAGCGAACCAGCTATCGTTTTCCTCTTTCTTTGGCAGCTTGCATCAATTCTTTGTGTCTTCTTTCTTTGATCAATTAGTGCACTTTCTTGCACAATAGCACACAAATTACAAGCACCCAAGGTATAAATATAATGCATGAAGAACAACAACAATTCAATACAAAAATCTACAATTAAGCATGAAAGTAATGAAAAATGCCAAGTATAAAATACAAATATTTAGCATGTTTGACATTTAACAACTCTCCCCAACTAAGTCTTTGTTTGTCCTCAAGCAAAGTATGTTTCTCATTGAAAACAAGATAAAACAACAATTGCAACAAAGCACAATTACACAATCCTAGAATCGACAATAGAAAAGAACTTGATTCTTAAAAAAAATCCCAGACAATGTTTCTAGAATCAACTAAACCATCATGCTCATGTCACTCTAACACTCCTCTTCGAAACAGAATTGAAGGAAATTAACGCGTTTGCAACCGCAGGGCAATTTCGCTCAAATGACAAATAAAGCAAATACTAAGCAATTCATACACTATCTAATCAATCGCAAGAAATTATGGTAGCAAAAGATCACTAAGGGCTTTTATCGGTTGTAACTTGGTCGGGGTTAAAAACAAGGGACATATGTACACGGCCATTGAAACAAGAAAAGGTAAAGGCTTTGAAGAACATTTATTTTTCAAAATTTTCGATCTTGTTCAATCCTTATTTCTTTCTTTCACAATGCATTCTATTCTTTTGATTTTCTTTTCTTTTTGTTCTTTTTCTTTCTTCTTTTTTTTTTCAATTTCTTTGTCTTAGAATGCATTGTACCACCAAATCCTTTTTCTCTTTTAAAAATAAACCATTCTCCCCAACTTCAACATTTCCATAATCTTAGCTTACATGCTCTTCAAAACGGGTTAAAATCGGGTTCATGATTCAAACAAAAATTTCATTTCGGCTCAAAAGAGGTTTCAAATACGCGCACACTCACAAGGTGACTTGAAGTGTTTTTGGAATGGTGGTTATACTCAAAGTGCACAAACATTGCCTTGATCATTTCTATGTTTCCATAATTTCAAAATAACAAGCAAGATAAAGAATGAATTATAAGTATAAAACAACATTTGTCATCAATCCAAAGCATTTAGTACAACATGGAGGTTTCTCACTTTTGTAGTTTTTGGACCTAAATGACACAAGCAATCAAATAGAGTTGTAACAAGAAACAACATTTTCATTTGTACAAAGACAAAAAATTCTAATCCATTTTAAATCCTAGAACTAGGTAACTATGTACCTTGCCAACAAAATCATGCTTAAATTATATCATGGCCATCCAATCTTGGAATAATCTTCTTTGATGCACAATCAACACCAACCTAAGTTTCTTCCACAAAACATCCAAAAGTTGGAAATATTAACTTCCACAAGCATACCAACATAAAACAATAAAAAGCATATCAATAACTTAAGAGTTGAACATTCGTAAAATGAAGAATTCAACTCTTAATAACAATAATTAACACAAAAGCATACCAACAATTTAAAAGTTGAGCATTCGTAAATTGAAGAACTCAACTCTTAATAACAATAATTAAAACCTAAATATTAGTAAAATTAAAAACAGAAAAATTTACTGAAAAACAACATATATTACTAATAATAATAAAAAAATGTACTGGTGTGAACACACCTACAATGTCAAAAGTACCATAAAAGAGTACAAGTACATCATAATAACCAAAATAATCCAACAAAGTGGATAGAGTACATCAATAAAAACTGAAATAAAAAACAGAATACAAGAAAACTTCACTTTGATGCTCAAAGGAAGTACAAAATCATCACAACAAAAAATCAGTCCTCCTCGGACTCTGAAGCATACACCTCGACCTCTTCTTCCTCTGAGCCAGATCCAGAACCAGATACCTCAACCTCAGCACCATCACCCTCCTCATCAGCATCATCATCAGCACCAGCTACATCCTCTCCCCCTCCGAATACTGGCCTGGCCTCAGGCCAACCAGCATGTGCAAGGAACTGCTCCCTTGTCATCATCGTATGCTCAGTTGCGGGATCGCGAATCTGTAGCCACAGTACCTGCATAGAGTCATATAAATCAGTCATGGCCCGCTGAGAAGCCGCTATCTTGTCCCAGTTATACTGGCATATCTCCTGCTGATAAGGGTAAAAACTCTGAGACCCATAACTAGAAGCATCACCACCCCTTGTGCTGGCCTCAGCACTAACACTCGATGTCTCACCCCTTGTCCCCTTACGCTTGCAAAACTTGTCGACATAACGATTGTCGATCACAGACAGAATAGTGGCCTGGCGGCGTGTGGGAATATCAACCCCAGAACCCGCACACAAAGACATGATCAGACAAGGAAAAGCAAGAGGGGAATTCTTCCGAGAAGCAGAACTACCAAGGCGACTCTCCACAATTGCCCTTATCTCATCAGCAATAATACAAGCCACATCTATCTGCATGTTATTCAAAATACTGTGGACAAGGTGAGCTAGTGGTATAGGGATGGTAGACGAATGCGACTTTGGCTTGATGTTGGTTATCACCAAAAGCAATATAAGCTGAGCCAAAGGTTGCATGTCCTCACGTCGGTACCTAATAGCAACCCCAAATGGGTTGAGTCCAATAGTTTTTCCCGGTCGAAGGAGATCTCTGGTCATTTTGGAATATCTCAGTGAAGGTGCAGGTCCCAATGATAGTCATCTATCTCGCTAGCTCTTAAAGGCAGAAGACTTCTAAGAACAATACTAATGGCTCTACGGTCAAATCTCACCACCTTCCCCCTAACGAAGGTTGTCCAACTAAACTGCTCGCCATCATCAAGAAGGGCGTTCGTATAAAATTATCGAACAAGCTCAACGTTGTAGCTATCAACTGGAGTTATCAGTCATCCCCATTTTTTTTCTTCCAAGAGTACAGCCACAGACCGATAACTCCCTCTGTCACTCAAGTTGAATCTCTTTTCTGCCAAAATGGTTCTCTTTTCTAAGGTAACATACCTTGTTGCTTGTTTGGCACCCCTAAAGTGAGTGTCGTCAAACTGGATTGGCACTTGTCGCGATGTGGAGGCCTTTCTTTTCTTGGCGGGGTTAACCTTGGGGACCATCTGCACACATGAGCAAATAAAACAACAAACAGAAGCAACACAATCCATTAGAACGGGAGTCAAAGAAAACCACAACTGAAACATCAAAAAAAAAAATTCAAAAATCTGATATGTTTGCTCCAGAGTTCGCAAGGCAAAGGATGACGAACATTCGCCCCAGATTCGCAAAGCGAAGGTCTGGCGAATGCTCGCCCAGGTTCGTAAGGCAAACTGAATAGCAAACCCGCAAAAATTCAGAAAAACAACAGCAGCCAACAAGTCCAACATTAGAGACCCTTTTACAAAATCATTCTAATATAAGGTTTGTACAAAATTCAACATGCATCAGCATCCAAACTTCAAAACAGAAGTTGAAACTCTAGAATCCAAAAATGTCTCTAATGTTTAATCTACAATCCTAACCATATTTCTACACAGAAATTAAATGAAAAAGAGATTCAAACTTGAGCTTGTAATTGAAATTGGGGAAAAATTTGGTGAAATTTGAGGAACAGTGCACGTGAAAGATTGAGTTCTTGAGAGATTGAGTTGTTTTGTTTGAATGAGAGAGGCAAGAGTGGGAGTAGGGTTTTCCCTCTCACGTTCAGAAAATGATATGGGTCTTGGGCCCAAGTGTTGGCCCACCCAAAAAAAATTAAAATCCTTTTTCAACTGAGGTGGAAGCAAACACACTTTCGCTGTCTCGCCGAGTTCGCAAAGTGAACTGGCTGGCGAATGCTCGCCCTAGGTTCGCAAAGCAAACGCCAGCGTACATGACAGGTTTTGAAAATTTTTTTCTGCACTGCTGCCACTTCCTAAACCACTATAAACATCAAATATCATTAATATAGAAAATAAATCAATAAATACTTACAATGTTGGGGTGCCTCCCAACAACCGCTTGTTTAACGTCGGCTAAGCTTGACGGTCCGGAGACTTGACGCCTCGAAACCAAAAGCTAAAGAATTGGCTTCCGAGAAAATCACACTTCACTAGCAGAGACGTCAACCATAATCATGTCCGGTCTTCGATCCCCTTTTCTTTAGAAACGACCAATCCCAACATGACTTCATCAAAGCTACCTTCGCATCTTCATCCTTTTTCTTCCGAAAACTCTCTCTTTCTAATTCTTTCTTCTTATGATCGCTTTCATCCACTTGGTTTGCATACATCACTCCTTTGAACAATGTAAAACATACTTCTTCCTCCTTACCACTATCCTTGATCCGCACCTTCATTATGCCTTCATCAACGTCCACCAACATTTTGGCGGTTTTCATGAACTGTCTGCCCAATATAATCGACGTATCTTCGTCATCATCCATCTCAACAGTCACAAAATCAACCGGAAATAGAAATTTATCCACTTTTATAAGCACATCCACCACAACACCATACAGATGAGTTCTTGACTTATCTGCAAGTTGCAATGACATGGTTATTGATTTTACATTCATATTTTCAAGTCTCTTTACCACGGACAAAGGAATTAGATTGATACTAGCACCCATGTCAGCCAAAGCTTTGCATTTAAAATCACTACCTATAGTAATAGGTAAGGCTACTCTTCCCGGATCTTACTCTTTCCGCGGAAGCACACTTTGGATGACGGCACTACACTTGGCATTAAGAGCGGTGTTGTCTTTGTCAGTGCACCTCTTCTTTTTCGTAAGTATGTCTTTCATTAATTTGACATACTTAGGCATTTGTTCAAGAGCTTCAAAGAAAGGAACGGTTACTTGCAACCGACTAAATAATTCTAGGAATCTCGCGTAATGCCTATCGTTCTCTTTTTTCTTTGGATCCGGGGGATATGGTAATCTTCTTTATAAAACTTCCTTCTTATACTCCTTTCTTTCTTTTTCTTTTTTCTTCTTTACTTCTTCATCATTCTTTTTAAGTACCCCATTTTCATCATTTTTTTTTTACGTCCTCCAACACAATATCATTTTCCTTTTCAACTACCACCTCATTCTCAACATCTCCTCCAATTTTTCTTCCACTTATTGTGAAAATGGCCTTACAATGCTCCTTGGGATTTGGTTGAGTGATAGCGGAGAAGGATGGCCCCGGTTGCTTTTCGGCTAATTGCTTGGCAAGTTGCCCTACTTCATATTTAATATTTTTAATCGAAACTTCCGTACTCTTTTGAGTTGCCATTGATAGTTGCATAAATTGTGTGAAAGTCTCCTCCATTCTTGAACTTCCACTATGATCTTGGGGTGGTTGGTAAGGATTTTGTCTCCATCCTTGTTGATTTTGGTAGTTGCCTCTTGGTTGGTAGCCTTGTTGATTTTGGTACGATTGTTGAGCATTTTGTAAGGAGGTCTTTCTTGATAACCTTGAGTTGGATTTCTAGCATAATTTACCTCCTCCACAACCGGAGGACAATATCCGATAAGATGATCTCCTCGATACAATTCACAATAAGCTACTTGCACACTCTTGCTCGGTGAGTTATGAATCTCTTTGAGTTGTTGAGGGAGCTTGGACATTTGTTTTGTTAACAACTCAACTTGTTGAGATAATAACTTGTTTTGAGCAAGTATTGCATCATTAGTTCCACACTCCAGAACTCCGGGTGTCTTTTGAGAAGGGCCACAGTTATGGTTCCCCTGATGGTCATTTAAAGCCATCTTGTCAATGATGGAAATGGCTTCATCGACATTTTTGGTCATTAAGGATCCACCCGCGGTGGCATCCAACAGTGTTTTATGAACCAACTGAAGACCATTTTGGAAAATATGAATTTGAGAAAGCTCATTGAAACTGTGTCCTTTACACTTTCTCAACATGGATTTGAATCTCTCCCAGGCTTCGTTGAGAGATTCATTTCCACCCTGAGTGAAAACTGCAATTGCTGTTTTAGCCTCCATGAAACGATTGTGCGGAAAAAATCGTTCCAAAAACTTTTCCTCAAGCACGTTCCAGTCTGTCATGATTGTCGTAGATTGGTCAAGATACCATTCCTTGGCCTTCCCAATGAGGGAATGCGGGAATAGTCTCTTAAACAGTGATTCTTCTTCAGCTTTGGGTGCACCAGTTGCTCCCACAATCTCATAGAACTTAGTCAAGTGTGTAAAAGGATCCTCATGATCCATACCAGTGAAAGGATTCTGATATAGAAGAGAGAGGATACCAGTTTTCATTTCTGAATGCCGACCGTTCTGAGCATTGTGCAAAAATTGTGCAGTGTGTCTTGGACTATTTGTACAAGGTCTTGAAACAGGTGGTGGTGGTGGTGGTGGTGTAGCCATAGTTGGCGGTAACTGTTGTATTTGTGTCGAAGTTGAACTTTCGCCTCGCTCTCGTCTTTCTTGGCAAGTTGTCTCCTCCGCCTTGTTCTGCTATTTAATTTACGTGCAGTTCTTTCAATTTCAGAATAAAAGAGAAGTTGGTCTGCGGGTAACTTCCCTCGCGTAAAACGGAGTCTGCACACTAAACCAAACAAATCCACAAGCTCAAGAAAAAGTTAACAAGCTTAAAACAAAACAACTATTGCAATGCTTGCAATATAAAACAACAATCCCCGGCAACGACGCCATTTTGTTGAGGAGTAATTCGGGGGGTGTTTTTATCGTATTGTAATACCCTAATTTTTTACCCCTAAGATCCCACATGTCTTTTTTCATCTAATACCACAAACAAGATCATACATTCGTCCCCTCTTTTGTAGGTTTGTGCCTTGCAGAGATCTTTGGTTATGTGTGTGTTTGTTAGTTGTTTTTTTCTTGCTTAATTTGTTTATGTTTACTAACCATTAATTAAAATCAAAAAATATTCTTTTTTCCTTCACTAACATTTTCAGCGGAAGAACAGGTTAAAAATACCAAAACAACAGCCCCGCAGCTCAAATGAATTTTATCTGAACAAAGTCAAAGTTGATCTGCAATTAATTCAAAAATTATCTGATCAAGAGTTTCCAAGATTTAATTGATTATTATTCAAGAGACTCCAAGGTTCATGTGTTTATTTCCATGTCTTCTTTGACAAGCAAGAGAATCGAGCCGGAACCACAACAGTGCAACAAAATGCTTATTTTTCACAAATTTTGCATTAATAACCAATTATCACTTAGTCTGTAAGCGGTTACCCTCGTGAAATTTTGAAAAATGACAGCAAATTCAAATTCAGCAATTGACACAATTTTCATCATTTTGATCACATGTGGAATATTCTAGACCATCTCATTTTAATTCCCTACATCATCATAATTAATTCCTACCATGTACCTCCCCTAATCACCACTCTTTTGTTAATTTCCCTCCAAATTTGAATTCCAATCCTAATCTTGATCTTCCAAGCCTAATTCCAAACCACCAAATTCTCAAGCCTAAATTCTATAAATAGAGGTTTCATTTCATTCGTTTCACAAGCTTTTGATAGCCAACAAATCTCTTGCAAATTCTCTTCCCAACCACAAAATTCACCAAAGCTCACATTTTTTCCTTTGAAAGTTAACAAGAATTCACATTGAATCTTGTTCAACTTTGAGCTAAACCTTCACCCATTCTTATTTTTGTTCATCAATTATAGTAGATCATGGCTTTGGAGTGTAGATCTTGAAACAATTTGAAGGAATTTTCAGATTTGAAGTGGTAATTCATCTTTCACCATTGTTGAAGCTTCATCTTCATCTTCCATAATGTAGATCTTTGGAGATCTTTGTTACTTGATCTTTTAGATATTGTAATTGTGTTTAATTACTGGTTTTTGCTTTTATTTTACTTTAAATTTCGTGCAATTTCAGTTCCATGATCACAAGGTGTTGCGGTGAAAATCGGATAACAAATTATTAATTAATTTGCATTAGTTTCTTTTACAACCGACTTTGATTTATCCAAAGGAAAGGTTCAAGATCGTTAGAAAAACCTAAAGGGAAAGATCTAAGGTTCAGGGGTTGGTTATACTAAGGGAAGGTATTAGCACCCTTAATATCTGTAGTACTCTACAGGAACCTCTTGCTAATGTTATCTTATGTTTGCTAAAGGTTCTATGCTAAAGGCTGAAAAACCCTAGGGGTTAGTATCTAAGTATACTCGATAAAGTATCGCACTTTACGCCTACGTATCCTCGAGAATAGAATCAGAGTATGCGTAGTTCTACTTCTACTGAATGATTGACTATGGTCAATATTCAGAGGGGAAATGAGTACAAGCTCATTGTAGAGTTTAGGAACTCTCTAGATCTAGTTGAAATGGTCCTATGTTGAAGTTTAGTCAGTAGGGGAAGTGATAGATTCATTATGATGAATATCACTAAGAGTTGAAGAACTCTTCCTAAAGCTAATTATAATTTCTATGGCTCTGATGAGGCCAAGAAACAAGGTTTCTTCCTAAGAGGTTACTTAGGTTAAGATGGGGGGAAATGACTTTAAGAGTCAACACTATTCACCTTCCTTTGGAATGGGGGGAAGAGTTGATAAAATATAAAAGAGATAATAAGATAATATAAAGACATGAATACAAACATGAGATTAAGATGAAAATCAAGATGTCAAAGCAAAGTGTGAATTAAACACATAATGATCAAACACATTAGGTATAACATGGCATAAAGAAAAATGCAATAAAACATTAATGAGTATTTTTAAACTTAATCAAGAATAAAGTCTCAAAAATTACATATTTTGATAATTTTCTTTTATATGGAAAAAGTCTTAACAAGGAAAATGAAGCAAAGAAAAAAATAAATAAACAAAATAAAATATTTTAGAAGAAAATAGTGAAATGAAAAACTAAGTGATAAAAAAGAGAAGAAATGCAGCCACAAGGGATTAAACCCGCGCTCCTTGAACCAAACAAGCAAACCAATACCAACTGAGCTGTGTGCGCTTTGACAAGAGAAAGGTAGAATGCATATATATGTAAAACAAGTACAAATCAGGAAAATAAAGAAAAAAAGGTTGGGCGAGGGGATCGAACCCCCGTCCTCAGCGTGAACAATCCTTATAACTCTCCTCCGGGACCAGCGGTGCTACGCCCTCATCCGGTTATAATATGATTCAATAAATATATAAGGCAAAACGTTTCTTAAATCCCCAAATAACCAAAGCGTGCGCGTCCTAATCCCTCACCCACAACAGGTTCAGCAGCCATAACATAAACTCAAAACCACATTAAGTGCAAAGGAAATAAACAACTGGTACACAAAACTAATACGCAAGGTTATCAACTTGATCAGCACATGATTTCATGAGAAAAAGCAATAAAAACATGACATTTAAACGTCAACAGTAGCAGCAAATAGCATGGCATCAAAGCATACAAAGTCAGGCATCTCACTCAACCATATACAGACCCAACCGAACTGATTTACTCGAAGCAGACACAACAAGTAAAACTTGGAAACAGTAGATAGGTTAACATACAATATTAATAAGGATGCAGCATGAGTTCAAAGTAAAAAAAAGCACATGGTATGGCAAAGCGACAATCTAATAACAGTTTAGGCATGACCATCATTCAAACAGTTATATATCATATTGACACAAGGAAAGTTAGGTTACAAACAAGCACATGCACCTCACAGTGAACAGAAGTTCTCAAGACTCACACATATATAGAGCAGAATGTGATGTAAAAAATCATGAAAAAAACCAAACTCACCATGTGATATCATTGAAATAAGCATATGACATAGGAGCAAACATTTTTAATCAACAAGTCATGGAAACATACATGTAAGACATACACAGTTCAGATTCAAAACAAACCAACACGATATACCAGATTCAACATGGAAGGTAAGAGTTTAAGGTCACAAAGCACAGCCTTCTGAAGTTAATAGTTTCAGCCAAAAGTATTACAAAATAGCATGGCATGATGACTGACTACGGGACAGCAGACAAGATGAGGCATACAAGACATGAGTTTAAATTGAATACCAAACTGTCATGGGCTAGTAAACAAAATACATTGTGCACCAATGAAAACAAGGACATGTCATGATGATCAATATACAACTACAAACCAATGTAAATCATGAAAGCATGGCAATATCAAAATTCATTCATATGTTAACATGTGATAGTCAGCAACTTAGGAATCCACATTAAAGTATATCAAGCTAAACATACATTTTATGAATACAGTATCTAATGCAAACATACATTCAAACATGTAGATGACAGTTTAAACATGTATACGACAGCTATGAAACAAACAAATAAAACTCAATCATCCACAAGTAAAATTAAAACCAAAGTATACAAACGTGCTCCAACATTAATATAAAGGATAAACATGCCAAGAATCACCTATTAACATCAACAGTAAACAAACAGAAATCGAATACTTTAGCATTTCAAAAGGGTGCGAAGGTTCACGTGTTGGTCACATTACAATCGAGTACACACATCATTTAAAAATATGTCAACAGAAACAAGTATTAACCTTGACAGTTTGTATCAATGATTGTAATTGTCCACAAAAGGAAATTAGAGGCATTAAGACTTAATCAACAAACAGCAACAGCAAAGATAACATGTCCATGGACAAAATCATGAAATCAAGACATAAAAACATGAACAACTTATTGAGACTCACATATTAGGTCAAAAGCATGGTACAAGTGTAGAGCGATATCAAAATGCAGCAGACATGGTTAGGAGAAACATATATAATGCAGAGATGGATAACAATTTTAACCAAGATGCAAAGCTTAACTAAACAGCTGGTACTAGTGTCACAAATACTTAGAAACAGTCATACATCAACATAGCAAAACCTAAATTGCAAGACAGCATGATAGATCTTAAACAAAACTCAAAAGGTCCATGCATATCAGTGATTAAAACAACACACCACCGAAAGTAGAGCAGAGCAAGATAGTCAACAATTTAAGATCAAGAGGAGGTTTTTTCAGGTTTAGTTTAATAGATGACACAAAAAGGCTCAAATATCAAACAAACAAACAAGACTTATAATGGAGGCAACTTCAACAGGGCAAGTGAAAACAACATGTATCCAATAAAAAACAACATAGCTTAACACATACATGTAATAGTCAACAATTCATATCAGCACATCAGTTAGCAGTAAACACAAGTTTAATATGGACTGATTAAGGGTAGACTGTAGTCAAGTTATGGTCATATATTAAAACCAACTTTAAAAAGAAAAAACATGACAGCGCACACAAGATTATTTGTTCTACTGATTTCAGTGCAAAACTCAATAGGATAGAACTTAGCAAGCATAAGACAAGAGCCAAGAACCATAAGTCAGTTTGAGATCAGTTAACCAAAAGCTTACATTTTGTCAAGCAGGTTATGAATAAAATACGATAACTCAGCAGCAAAATCAATCCAAAAGATCAAGTTCTGTGACTATAATCACCCTCAATATTTCAATAGGAATGAACATATAATGAATCAACAACAACACAAGTAGTATAACAACATTGGCAACAACATATAAAATAACAAAATCATCAAGTTACTCAAAGCAAGTGTTCATACGATTTAAAATGATCATGAGCAAGAAAAGAAAACATTGAATGAGCATGATAAAAAAAGAGAGAGAAGTAGAAATGGTACCACACAGAAGCTTGTTAACACTTTGAGTACTCTGAACTCTACACAGAAACTCCCTTGCCCCGTTCACCCAAAGCTCGAGAATATTAAATGTTTGTAAAGAGAATTGTTGATGATTTGCATTGAAGATGAACTCCTTTATATAGGATGAGGTATGGGCCGGGTCAATAAAATTCCACCCTTCAAAATGCTAGGGTTTTGAAATTGGCTTCAAACATACGCTCCTCTCCTCTGAGTCTTGGCAGATGGCTACAGAGTTGAAATAGCTCAAAACAGCATTGCTTCTTTGGCTCCCTTCTGTGGCGAATAAGGTAGGCATGAGGAAGGAAAGTAGACAACGACATCACTCTGGCCGGTTCGCAGGGTGTGCAGAGAAGAGCTAAGAATGGAATGCTCAGAATTACTTTAGACGAAGCTAAACCTTGGAAGCTTGAACGGACAAATTTTGAGAGAAATCAAACAAGACGTTATCGCGCCAAGAATTGGAGTAGAGAGGTTTGGAATTGGTTCAATTGCGTTTGAAATCCTTGCTCCATTCTGAGTTTCGCAAACCAAAAACAAGGAAGAAGAACAAACGGTTACTTTTGGCATCTCACACGCCACATGCCGGCTTCCCATTGGCCATGAAGGTGGGTTGAAAAGTCAAAGGAACAAAGTGCATTCTGATTGGCCAATGGTACTACTCATTCTCCAATTCAAAGACCAAGTAGGAAAAAACAAGCGTATGGTTCTCTTAAGCACTTTATATGACAATTAACTCATCACATACATTAAAACTTAATGTTATATTTTAAAAAACTAATTATAATTAAATTAATTGTTAATAAAATCTAGCCCAATTTAATTGATAAATTATCTTGAAATAGAAATTAAGGTAATTAATCCAAAAATCAAACAAATTAGGCTAAAATTAAATCAACAACTAAATTAATTAATTAAACTACTAATCAATAAAAATAAAAAACAAGAATATGCTAAAGTTGAATCAAGATAGGATAAATGAAGTAAAAATGCTAAATAAATCAAGGCAAAAATAGATAAATAGAGATTTAAGATAAACAGAGAAAAATAAAAACACAAAGCATCAAGCAAAAAGATGAGGGTAAAATTTGGGGTACAACAGTTGCCCCTATTTAAATATCTTCACCTGATGACATGAGAGATGAAGATCCTCGTGTAATCAACAGTGAAAGATATTTAAATACAGATAACCGAAAATTTTACCCTCAGATGCACACACATGCAATGCAACAAACATGATGCCAAGAAGATGCCAAAAAATGCAGACACAACAAGACACCAAGGGGCAAACAGGAAGCAAAAAGAATCAGAGCTTCACTGGGGAAGGACGAAAGGTACAGTATCCATGAGAAAAGCTCACTGGGGATACAGACCAACCAACAAAAGAGACTCACTGGGGAGACTCCAAAGAAACACTGGGGAAAACCAAAAAACAATATCCACTGGGGAAAGGTCCAGGGAGATGGACTACTGGGGAACAAAACAAACCCACACTCTTCCTGGGCACGAAACCAGAAAGAAAATATGATCACGAGGGATCAGTAAAAAAAAGACAGACAACCAAACCAAGACTTCCTGGGAACTCTTGTCTTGAAGAGTTCGAGATGCGATCTTCAAGAGAAGCCAGAAAGACAGAGACAAACTCTGCGCAACAGGTAGGAGTCTTAAAGTTGAATAAAATTTATTCCGTGAAACTTAACTTAAAGCAATTTCAGAAAAGAAACAAGATAAGGAGATGTTCATTGTCCGACACGATTCGAACAAGAACGGTTTTAAAACAAAAGACGATGCTTGACACGATTCAAGCAAGGTCCCAATTCAAGTTCGACACGATTCGAACCATAACGGTTTTAAAACAAAGGGGGGTCAGTGTCCGACATGATTCGAACAAAGACTCTGTTCAGGTTTGACACGATTCAAACAAGAACACAGAAGACAGTGCTTGACACGATTCAAACAAAGTCTAAGTTCAAGTTTGACATGATTCAAACAAGAACACAAAAGACAGTGCTTGACACGATTCAAACAAAGTCTAAGTTCAAGTTTGACATGATTCAAACAAGAACACAGTAGACAGTGCTTGACGCGATTCAAACAAAGTCTAAGTTCAAGTTTGACATGATTCAAACAAGAACACAGTAGACAGTGCTTGACGAAATTCAAACAAAGTCTAAGTTCAAGTTTGACATGATTCAAACAAGAACACAGAAGACAATGCTTGACACGATTCAAACAAAGTCTAAGTTCAAGTTTGACATGATTCAAACAAGAACACAGAAGACAGTGCTTGACACGATTCAAACAAAGTCTAAGTTCAGGTTTGACGCGATTCAAACAGGAACACAGAAGACAGTGCTTGACGCTATTCAAACAAAGTCTAAGTTCAGGTTTGACGCGATTCAAACAAGAACAGCTCTGAAAATCCTTTAAAGTTAAACTTCTTGGGGAACAGAAAAAGGTTTTTTAAAGATTCAAATCTGGCGCGCAGAGGTTAAGACCAAACAAACACGACACAAAGCAAACCGGGAATGTCTTCCCTTCACAGGGGAGATAAAGATAAACACGACAAAAGACTGCAAGCAAACAGAGCAAAAGGAAATGCAAAGATGCTGGGATATGCATATGCTTAGCTATATGCTAGAAACGACGCGAACGACGCAAAACAGAAAAGAAGAAAAGAGAGCACAAGCTAACACCCCAAACTCCAAACATCAAGGATGACTAGGACAATCTTCTTTTCACTTGAGATAACCAAGATATAATACCGTTAACTCTTCTTGCACAAATTTGATTCCAAAACATCTTAAACGGGAAAATTTTGAGAGAAATCAAACAAGACGTTATCGCGCCAAGAATTGGAGTAGAGAAGGTTTGGAATTGGTTCAATTGCGTTTGAAATCCTTGCTCCATTATGAGTTTCGCAAACCAAAAACAAGGAAGAAGAACAAACGGTTACTTTTGGCATCTCACACGCCACATGCCGGCTTCCCATTGGCCATGAAGGTGGGTTGAAAAGTCAAAGGAACAAAGTGCATTCTGATTGGCCAATGGTACTACTCATTCTCAAATTCAAAGACCAAGTAGGAAAAAACAAGCGTATGGTTCTCTTAAGAACATTATATGACAATTAACTCATCACATACATTAAAACTTAATGTTATATTTTAAAAAACTAATTATAATTAAATTAATTGTTAATAAAATCTAGCCCAATTTAATTGATAAATTATCTTGAAATAGAAATTAAGGTAATTAATCCAAAAATCAAACAAATTAGGCTAAAATTAAATCAACAACTAAATTAATTAATTAAGCTACTAATCAATAAAAATAAAAAACAAGAATATGCTAAAGTTGAATCAAGATAGGATAAATGAAGTAAAAATGCTAAATAAATCAAGGCAAAAATAGATAAATAGAGATTTAAGATAAACAGAGAAAAATAAAAACACAAAGCATCAAGCAAAAAGATGAGGGTAAAATTTGGGGTACAACACAAGGTATTTGTAAAAAGTTTTGAAAGTGGATCATGCTGAATTTTGCACAATTTTCTGCATTCTGGTGCAGAGTAACCGGTTAGCAGATATGCAGTAACTGATTACTCTGTGTTAATTTTGAAAAACTGCGCCTATTTTGAACTAAGTAACTGGTTAGCAGATATGCAGTAACCGGTTACTTCGAAACAGAATGCACATTTTCACTTGTTTTTGGGGCTGTTTTGGCCTTTCTTCCTTTTTCTTCCCCTTTCCTTTGTTTTAGCCTTGAAACACATTGTTGAGATTAATTTCTCTTCAAATTCAATGGACTTTGGATATGGTTAGAGTAATTAAACATTCATTAGTTCAAATCTATCTTTTAATGAATTGTTGAATTCATGTGAGGTGCTTTGAATTAGTGATATGTTTTCACACTTAAATCTATCAATTAAAGGTGATTGAACTTGAAGATGAAAGGTCCTTGACTTTGTAATTCAATTTGGCATTTCTCTTCATCCATTTCTATTTTTTTTATTTTGATCGATGAAAGTCTTATGGATCTTAGAATTTCTTTGTTGAATTCTTGATCAAGACTAGATCGTTACCAATTTTCTTTTCGTGCGGTATTGCTTTCGGATGGCGATTTACATGTCGTTCATCTAACATGCATTAGCACAAATATCTATTGACCGACCTCCTTGTAGGGTAATTACTCCATAAATTACTCTGCGATTGCTTAACATAGCACAACATTTGTCCCTCTTTATCCAATTCGGAATTTTAACTTTCGTGGTCCGGACCTTGATTAGTCGCGTTAACCCAATGTTGGTTAATCTTTTGTATTAGGTTCAAAACCTTTGAAGCTTGTTGTTGTAGAGGCTTTGATTCTATCAATCTTCTAACAAGTCTTCATTAGCCTTGACCTAAGTACATTGTTTAATCACTAGAGTTCAAGACGCAAAACGGAATAATCGGTGAAGACTTATGGCACTAGAGCCTTGTGCTACTAATTACTAACTTCTAACTTCTTTATGTTTCCTTCTCGCTCCCAGTCCCTCTTTATTTTTTTTATGCTTTATGTCATTTTATCATATCATGTTTATGTTTATGTCATTTTTCTTTTGTCCACTTGGACCATATTATCTTGTGCTCTTGTTTTCCTTTTGTCCATTTGGACTTAAAACATTAATAAAGGATTAAACCACTAAAAGACTTGTGATTCTAATCTTGGACTACAGTTACTCTCCTTTGCAATGGACATGGAGTTTTGCACCTAGACCTTAGACTTCAATGCTATTCTTGGATCCTTGGACTTATAACTAGGACTTTTTTTCCCTTTGCTTTGGAATTATGGTTTGAAGACTTTGAAGCCTTCTGCTTTTGCTTGGTTTAGGATGAAGAGTGCCTCCATGTATTTAGATCTTTCCTACCCTGGGTTTTATTTTATGCACTAGGATAGTCTCTTCTTCTCCACCCCTTCTTCAATTTTCAAAACTTCCTCTCTTTTTCAAAACTTTCTTGTTTTCAAACTTAAAACTGCTTTCATAATAAAACCTTGACTTCGGTCATGCGATTTTTAAACTTTCTTTTTTTTCTTTAATAAATGTCAATCCATGTTAATTATATCTTGACCATTTCAAAAAGACATGAAAAATACAAAACTCATCAAACTCTTTTTGTGCTTTGTGCACTTTTTCCCTTTAAAACTTTTTCATAAGTTTAGACATGATCCATTTCTTTAAGCAGAATTATTCGCTTGGAAATGACGACTTGTCTTTACATTTAAAATCAATCATAACAAACAAGTTTTTGTTATTTGTACCACGAACTACAAGGTTTTGATCCTACATTGCACTTCGTGGGTACGTAGGCATGAGGCGATAAGTCTCTCCAAACACAAAAATCTTAATAAATATTTCTCTTCTCATCTCCCCAATCTCTTTTTCAAGTAAACCATTTTCAGACCAAAAAGCGGTAGATATTTCAAAGGGTTCCTATAGAGTACTAGAGACGTTTTGGGTTCTAACACCTTCCCATTGCGTAACCAACCCCCCTTACCCATTCTCTGTTTGTTCTTATTTTTTAGAACTCTTTAGGTTTTGTTCGCTCTTTTTCCTTTCCTTTTTTGGATAAAATAAAAGTGCGGTGGCGACTCTTATTTTTTTTTATGTTAAGTTAATTAATAACTTACACTAAAAAGTTTCCCCGCTACAGAAAAGTGGCGACTCTGCTGGGGACTCATCTCCCTTGAGGGGTTTAGCCTACTTTGATTTATTTACTGCTTTTTGTTTGATTTGCTTGTTAGTTGTTTATTCTTTTTGGGAGTTCCTCTATGTGTGAGATAGGTCATATACCCGGACCAGAGTGCACTTTGAGATAGGAGGATAGTTTAGTCAGGGGAGCTTTGAGGGAGTCGAATCTCGAAAAAGCAGAACTTGAGAATCTATCCACTCGGTGGTTGCCTATTTGGAATTATTGATGTCGATCGAGCGATCTTGAAGGCATTACTTTTTCGATAGAAGCCTATCACACTGAGGACCGTAGTAACCCTTAACCCATCTTAGCCCTTTTAGGATCGTGGTGCGGAAGCTATGAGGATGCAAATCCTACTTAGCTGTTATGCGATGCCACACTCAGGTTAGATTCTCTTGAGGATAACTACGAACCTCCGAGCAAATCAGTGCGCTGGTGTGTCTGATAGTGGATTGGTGACCTTGGGCACTCTGTTAGAACCACTGTTTTCTGCAGGTACGATGAAGACAAAACCTTAGTACACACCTCTGTGGGATTGGTTCTTACCCTTGGCTTCATGCTCGTGACTCAGAACCTTGAACCTGTGTGCTTTGTGTGATCTTGTTTGTGGTTGCTGCATACATGCACTCATGCATTCATGGACATTCTATTTCAGTCAATTTTCAAGAATCTTAGAGATTTTCCTTTTGTAGACATCGCAGATAATATTCAATAAAATGAGATGTTTATCAGTATTTCAAAAAGTGTTATTACGATGCTTGCAATTGCTTTATATTTTAAAGATCCTTGAAAGTTGAATGAAACAGTTACATTTTTGCATTAGGATTCGTATCATCCTGCATTGTTTCTTGCCCTTTCCAAGATTCTTATTGTTTCCCCTTGGTCTTCATTCAGCCAAGCTGTCGCACCAGTATAATTCTCGGGCCAATCAGAGAAAGAAGAGGATTTAGTTGATTTTATAGCATTCGTACCAAGTTTGAGGTAGTTACTGAAGGAACATGGAGAGAACAAAAGATGATGATCTCATGTCAGGCTTTACAGTGATGACCAATCCGATGTTTGATTCTCCTCTAGACGATGGTGTTCGACAAGTGGATGTTCCTACTCGATCCTGACCTGTGTAAAATGATCTGCTTTGTCAAGTTGTTGAAAAAGATTCTTAATTTTCGAGGTATATACCAAATCCTCAGAATGTCCACCCTGTGACAGAGATGATTGACGATGAGGTGTTGACCTTCAAGGAAGGATGCACATTTGTGAATGGAACGCCTTTATGCTGATATTAGTAGAGTGACCCGCAGTGGTTGTATGTTTGCTTCTGTGTCTCCCAAGAAAGTTGATAATGTTCTTTCAAGCTCAAGCTGACATAGTTTCCTCAGATTTTTAGTTCATTTACTGCATTTTCATTTGTAATCTTTCATGATTGTTTTTGCTTTGTTTGCATGTAGAACTTGTTTGTTTTGAATATTAATCTTAATGCAATGAGTACGTTTGTCTTGAAGTAATCCATTCGCATTTGCTCGTAATTTGTTTTCTGTATTTGTAATACCAGCTTCTTGTTTAAACTCTTAGAGGGAGGATGATGAGGTGAAAACGCAAAGTTTCTGGTTGTATGCTTTTGAATGAGACCTTGCTGATGATGTAAGGCAATGTTTCAAATTCCCAAACACCGGAGATATAAGGAAGATAATCCCTTGTTAACCTCTTTGAGCCTTGAAGCACGAGTTTCTTTTCTAATTGAAAAACCCTCACATTTAACCTTGGGGTAGGGTAGTCTTCAGTTAATTTGACCAAGTGTCCAAATTTCAAAAGGAGTGTGCGCCAAAGGAAACCACAATGGTTATTCCTCATCCATGAAGGAAAGAGGTAGTCACAACCCTTCCTAATGATCCAATGTCACATGATTTGTTCAAAAGGCAAAAAAAAAGAAAATTCAAAAGAAAAAGAAAAAGCCCGCTAAGTCGAAAAAGAAAAATTAAAAACAAGTGACTTAGGAAAAAATTGGGGCATCCCGCTGGACATCAAAAATAAATAAAAAAATCAGTCCAGGTAAAAGTTAGGGAAAAATAAAAGAATGAAAATGTGAAAAGCAAGAATAAAAGAAAAATTATCATCAAAAGAACAAATCTTTGTGTGACTACCAAGTCGAAGGACAAAAAGGGTGACTGTTATCCCCAAATAACCTCATTGGTTCTTAAACCATCAATTTCAGTAATCTTTTTAAAGATGAACTTTTGTGTCAATTAGCTGAATATAGGATCGAAGAACATCATGGAGATTGGGTGGGTACAAATAAATTTTGAGCCTGAAAATCCTTTTTTCTGAAAACCGTGAACCAAGGCCATGGTATAATGATGCGTGTTATCCGCAAGTGTACGAATTGCGTCAGAGTAATATAAAAGATTTATCGTTCCCACATAGACCAATGTCAATCTATCGAATACTATTGTTACGTTGTTTATCTAAGGCTAATAAATCAGAGTAAAAGTTTTCTACTGAACGAAAATATGAATAAATCAGATAGATACTATACTGGGATGTAATTCACATCAATCAAACAATACTCCTATTATCTAATTAGTAATACTTATGGGGCAATGTTTTCTTCTTTGAAAAAGAGTTAATTAAAAAGGATCCGCCGCGTTAGCGTGATCGGAACTAGACCTAACCTTTAATCTATACCAACCGCTCACGCTGCACCGGTCGCTCCTTGCGTTAAAGTGATAAAGTCCTTTTTTATGTAATTACCTCTA
Organism: Lathyrus tuberosus; assembly: GCA_022829125.1. Lineage (NCBI taxonomy): Eukaryota > Viridiplantae > Streptophyta > Magnoliopsida > Fabales > Fabaceae > Lathyrus > Lathyrus tuberosus. Next base: position 6,532,054 of record JALAZF010000056.1, on the reverse strand, counting down.
AGACTTAGTTAAAAAATGCTTTCGATTGAAAATATTTTATACAAAAGGGTTTCCGGCATATGCTCGGCCAACCGGATCCTAAATCTATAAATGCGTCCGAAAATAGTTTTAAAACCTCTTTCTAATAATATAAAACTTTCCTAGTTAATCAATAAAGTGCTTCCGCTGTATTTATTGATGAAAAAACTAACAAACTCTTTTCTAAAATGTCGGACGGCTTTCGATCTTACCCGATCTAGTCACAGTCATTACGTGAACAAAAGCACTGTCTCATTTACGTAATGACCGATCAATTGAAGTTCAGAAGAGTTTAATTAAAATCAAAAGCAGCCCCTGAAGTATTTCTAAAGAGATGACATATGGAGTACCGTCAGAACGACGATCCTCACATCCCAGCAAAAGGGATTTCGCTAGACATAGTAATAGAAAAAATAAATCGATTAACAAAATAAGACATATTTAAAGTAAAGACGTGCGTAGTGTGAGAGTGTATTTTGAGAGAGTGAACACAAGTGTCATGCTTAAGTTCAGTTTCGAGAGACACAGATCACACAGATAAATAAAATACTAAGGTAATGGCAGAGACAAAAAATAAACGAATATAAGGCAGTGCAGGAAAATAAATTAATATAAAAGCGATGCGGGTAAAATAAATTATATTTTATAAAAGAAACCTGCTCCAAAGCGGAGACTGAATCTAGTACAGACGCTGGAAAATAAACTGCGGGAAAGTAAATAGCACCTAACTATGATTGCTCCAATCCAACTAACAACTATAGTGCGACAACCCCCTCGATGTGAAGGATTGTTGCTTTACAAAGTGAACTCTATGCCTAAGTTGAAAAACTAAGATTGGATGATATGAAAGTGAAAATACAAGTCCTTATATAGGAAACTCGAAGTTGTAACTGCCTCTAACCATAATGAAAAAGCGTTTTCGAAACTAAATTCTTCAGGTGTAACTGCCAAAAACGTTTTAGACCGTTTCCCCTTTATAACTGTCGGCGTCTGCAGACCCCTGCCCCGCGTCCGCCGAGTGTGTTTTGGACGGTGAAACGTCTTTTGTGACCGTTGGCGTGTGAGTGAAGTCATTATGCCAATGGCGTCCTCCTTGGCGTCCGCTGAGTGAAACGGCTAGTGCACAGTTTACACAAGAAATCTTCATTTTAGCTCTGTTTTGCCTTGTTTTCTTACTGTAAGCTCAAATTAGGCAATGTATCTGAAAGTAAAACAAAATACCATAATAGCAAGGGAAAATAACAAATAAACAACTAAAATTATGTAAAATCGGAGCCAAATATACAGTGTATTTTAGTGTTATCAAATTCTCCCACACTTAAACCTTTGCTTGTCCTCAAGCAAACTCTAATAAGTAAACAAAAGAAAAATAGCAAACATGCACATATCCGATCTGGGTTAGGAACTTAAGTTTAATCAATAATACATCAGTAGGTACTAACTCATGAACCAAGGGTATCGTAATGACACTTTCCGCGATTTGCGGGCATAAGTTTCTCTCCTATACAAACCAATCCAAACTATGATATTATACTTAGGCCTATCTTACTCATTCCTTTCTTACCCCTTTTCATTCAAGCGCAGTCACATTAAGCCCGTTGTCTTTCACTCGCATGGTGAACATAACCTGTGGTAATCCTGATCCTTTTTATCAATGATTTGACACTTTTTACCGATTCTTTTCTTTTTTATGTACTTTTTCTTGCAAAAATTTTTTTCGGAAGATACTTGAACATCTTCTTGAAATTTTTTTTTTCTTTTTTTTCTTTTTCTTTGGCCGGCAATGGCGCCATAACGCTATAGGAGATATTCAGGAGCTCTGGAGCATAACTCGCATTTTGTGTGAAGGAGACTTACCACATGCTTTTATGATCATTTATCTTTACCTTTACCGCATTTCTACCCTTATTGTTATTATCTTTATTATCCGACTATTAATAGTTTTTATTTTCCATGGTTACTAGATTTATGGCAAACCGTATGCTTTTTGCGAGTGTTATATTATTCCAAGTTATAATAAATATCTACATCATTTCAATCTATTGGTTATATTTAATTTTTTATTCATTCATTTTAAAAATAATAATAAAAAAATAATAATAATAAAAATAAAAATAACTGTTATTTAAATCCTACATTTACAAATATATAAAATAATAAATAAACAAAATATTCTCTATGTTTCTTTCATGTACCAATATGCTATAAACACCCCAAGGAGAGATTCATGAACCAACCATAGCCCAAATCCGTGCCAGCCCAATTTTCACAGTCCGCGGACGCGGACCCCCTATCGGTGAACGCGGAGACGTTCTGGGTTCTAAAACGCACCAGAATAAGAAAACACCCATTTTTGCCACTCTCTTCATCTTCTACCTCCATAAAATCCGATTTCAATCACCATAAAATCCCATTAAACCATTAAAATCCCCATTTCATAACTTCCCCACTACCATTACACATTCCATTACACATTATCTCTATAAAAACCATAGATTTAACCAAAATCTACCAAAAACAAAAATTATCCATTTTCCATCACCAAACCTTCATTTCTCTTCAACAATGGCAGCGGAGAACCAAGAAAACATAATTTTTTGAGATAGAAATGACGGAGTCAAGCAATGGGAGAAATGGGAGAAATTGCGGACACGCAACATTCTTGCAACAAGGTACGTTAAGGATAATTGTCTGCATAACCTTGGTATAAGATTTAGCGTATTTTATCTGTTACAAAATTTGAGATTAGAGAATATTTTTATTCGCAAGGAGCCTACCTACGAAAGGCTAACCCGCGAATTTTTGAGTTCTTTGGTGTACACTGTCAGAGAGAACACTGCTAGCACAGTAGGCACAGTGAGATTTAGGATGTTCAATGTTGAATACATTTACACCACTGATGCACTTGCTGAGTTATTAGGATTCCATTTTGCTTGTTAAGTAATCCATATTAAGGGTTTTTATGGCCCAGTAGGCCTTATGTTCAAGCTCAAAGGGTAAATGGTAGGATTTTCCGTAGACTAATTGATAAGGGGTTGTTCCTATAGGGGTTTTGAAAGCGGTCCTATAAGCCCACAAGGCTTCTTGTAGCTTTAAAGACCAATCTTTTCTAGAGATTGATACGGTTTTCTCTAAGATTTGTTTTATTTCCCTATTTGAGACCTCAACTTGTCCACTAGTTTGTGGGTGGTATGGTGTGGCTACTCGGTGTTACACTCCGTATTTCTTTAATAGGTTCTCAAATATCCTAGATATGAAATGTGATCCTCCATCGCTTATAACCAATCGAGGTACTCCAAACCTAGGGAAAATATAGTTTATAAATAGTTTAATGACTACACGAGTATCGTTGGTGGGTGCAGCTATGGCCTCAATCCATTTGGATACATAATCAACGGCTACTAAGATATACTTGTTTCCCATCGAAGATGGAAAAGGTCCCATAAAATCTATACCCCAAACATCGAAGATTTCAACCTCCTGAATATTTTTCAAAGGCATTTCGTCTCTCCTTGAGACGTTCCCAGTGCGTTGGCATCTGTCACATCTTACAATGTAGGCATGAACATCGCGCCATAACGTTGGCCAGAAAATACCTGCTTGAAGTATTTTAGCGCATGTTTTGGACGAGCCTAGATGTCCACCATCAGGTGAAGAGTGACAATGTTTAATTATATTTTCAACTTCTTCTTCAGGGACACAGCGACGGAAAATTCCATCTGCGTCTCTCTTGAATAGAAGGGTTCATCCCAATAGAAGTGTTTTACGTCATGAAAGAACTTCTTCTTCTGTTGGTAATTAAGATCAGGGGGTATGACATCAGCTGCTAGATAATTAACAAAATCTGCATACCAAGGTACGGTTGTCATTGTGAATGCTCTTTCAATGTCTACTTCTAAATAAGGGTCAGGATCATCATTGTGGATGGTTCTAACTGCTCCTACTAATCTATCGTATGCGAAATCATCATTGATCGGAATAAGATCTGGTTTTAGATATTCAAGCCTTGAGAGGTGATCAGAGACCACATTTTCAGTGCCTTTCTTGTCTCGGATTTCCAAATCGAATTCTTGAAGTAAAAGGATCCAGCGTAGTAGTCTAGGCTTAGCGTCCTTTTTGCTTAATAGATATCTTATCGCAGCATGATCAGTGTAGACTATGATTTTTGCTCCTACTAAATAGGATCGGAATTTGTCGATTGCAAAGACTACTGCCAGGAGTTCCTTCTCAGTTATGGCATAATTTAGCCGAGCCGCATCCAAAGTTCTACTTCCGTAGTAAATTACATGGAGTTTCTTATCCTTCTTTTGTCCCAAAACAGCGCCTATAGCGTAACCACTAGCATCGCACATAATTTCAAAAGGTTGATTCCAATCAGGTGGTTGAATTATAGGTGCAGAAATCAGTGCTTGTTTTAGGTACTTAAAGGCTTCAAGACATTTGTCATCGAATTTGAATTCGGCGTCTTTCATAAGTAAGTTGGTTAACGGTTTAGTTATTTTGGAGAAGTCTTTAATGAAGCGTCGGTAGAAACCGGCGTGTCCAAGAAAACTTCGGATTTCTCTAATGGTTTTGGGTGGTTGAAGGTTTTCTATAACTTCTACTTTAGTTTTATCAACCTCAATGCCTCTTTCGGACACTATGTGTCCTAGTACTATGCCTTCAGTCACCATAAAATGGCATTTTCCCAGTTTAGAACAAGGTTGACTTCTACGCATCTTTCCAGGATTTTCTCGAGGTTTGTTAAACAGTTTTTAAAACTAGATCCACATACCGAGAAATTGTCCATAAATACTTCCATGATCTCATCAATGAAATCTGCGAAGATTGACATTATACAGCGTTTGAAGGTAGCTGGGGCATTGCATAGTCCAAATGACATTCGTCTGTAAGCAAATGTTCCATAGGGACATGTAAAGGTTGTTTTCTCTTGATCGTCAGGGTGAATGGGTATTTGAAAAAATCTTGAGTATCCGTCTAAATAACAAAAGTAAGAATGCCTAGCTAAACGTTCGAGCATTTGATCAATGAATGGAAGCGGGAAGTGATCTTTCCTAGTTACCTTATTGAGTTTTCTGTAATCGATACACATTCGCCAACCATTTTCTACACGTTTGGCTATTTGTTCTCCTTTTTCGTTTTGTACAACTGTGACACCTCCTTTCTTAGGTACCACATGTACGGGGCTTACCCATTTACTATCAGATATTTGGTATATTATTCCAGCCTCTAACAACTTCAACACTTCCCTTTTTACAACGTCACTCATTATAGGATTTATCCTTCGTTGATGTTCTCTGGAGGGTTTAGCGTCCTCCTCCAGCATAATTCGGTGCATACACACAGAAGGACTTATTCCTTTGAGTTCGGAAATTTTATAACCCAGAGCTGAGGGATATTTTCTTAAAACATCTAAGAGTTGATTAGTTTCAGGACCATCTAATGTGGCACTGACTATGACTGGGCGATTTAGTTCTTCATCTAAGAACTCATATCTTAAATTCTTAGGTAGCTCCTTAAGCTCTATTGATGGTTTTTTCGGACATGGCATATGATCTGGGGTAAGTGCCAAGCATTCGTAAAGACTGTTATCAATGTAAGGTTTAGATAATTGTTCAAATCTGTCATCCTCCATAATGGGGATCGAAGGTAGTTTGATGATTTCCATAGGATCTTCTTTATCTAATTCTCTTATGCTTTCATCAATTATATCAATGACATAACATGAGTCATCTATGGCTGGTGCACTTAAGAATTGGGATAGTATGAATTCTATTTTCTCATTACCTACCTCGAATGTCATTTTTCCTTTTTTGACATCAATTATAGCTCCAGCTGTTGATAAGAAGGGTCTACTTAAAAGGATTGGGATCTCATCGTCTTCCTTAATGTCCATTACTACGAAATCTGTTGGAATATAAAGTTGACCAAGTCTAACTGGGACGTCTTCCAAAATGCCTATTGGATATTTAACTGATCTGTCGGCTAATTAGAGAGACATCCTAGTTGGTTGTATTTCTCCTAGGTTTAACCTTTTACAAATGGCTAAAGGCATTAAGCTTACACTTGCTCCTAAGTCCAGAAGTGCTTTATCTATAACTTGGTTTCCCAAAACACAAGGTATAAAAAAACTTCCTGGGTCTTTCTCTTTCTTAGCAAGCTTATTCTCAGTGATTGAATTACATTCTATAGGTTTAGGATCTTCTAATCTTCGTTTATTGGTTAGAATGTCTTTAAGGAATTTGGAATAAGATGGTATTTGGGTAATAGCTTCGGTGAATGGAATCTCTACATGGAGTTTCTCAATCACTTTTATGAATTTCTTATATTGGTTATCCAATTTGGTTTGTTTAAGTCTTTGTGGGTATGGAATCGGAGGTTTGTAAGGAGAAGGTGGTATATAAACTTTTTCATTCTCTTCGCTTTCCTTCTCCTTAACTTCCATATCTTTAGATTTCTCAGGTTCCACTGATTCCTCATTTTCTTTCTCGGGTGTGGTCACAACTTCTTTCCTGGGAGGTCCTGGATTATTCAACCTAGGGGTTATAGGCCCATCGTAAGTGGTCCCGCTCCTTAGGGCTATAGCATTAGCATGCCCTTTAGGGTTAGGTTGAGGTTGTCCAGGGAATTGACCTCCTAGTGTAACATGAGTAGATTGTTATTGTGCTACTTGAGAGATTTGGGTTTCAAGCATTTTGTTATGAGTAATTACAGAATCGAGTTTAGTACCCAACTGAGTAATTAGTCCATTTATGGGAATGATTTGGTTCATGAACTCCTTGTTCTGTTGTAATTGAGCTGAGATGAATTCGTCCACCTTTTTCTCAAGATTTAACTTCTGAGGATCATACGTTGCAGATTGGTTGGGTCTTTGAGTTTGGAAACCGGGAGGTCTTTGAGGTGTTGAATTTTGAGTGGGGTTATTATTCTTATAGGAAAGATTTGGGTGATTCCTCCATCCAGGGTTATATGTGTTTGAATATGGGTTTCCTTGGGTGTAATTAACCTGATCTGTGGCATTCTCTGCTAGCAGGTTGCATTCAGCCATGGTATATCCTAGGGTTCCACAGATTTCACATCCGGGTTGTATTGCTGCTACAGTTGCTGTGGAGTTGATAGTTAGGTTTTCTACTTTTTGGGCTATAGCGTCCATTTTTGCATTCATATGGTCAAAATAACTTACCTCATACACACCTCCTTTGGTCTTTTTCTTCTCTACTTGTGCTCGTTCGGTCCCCTATTGGTAATGGTTTTGTGCCATATCCTCAATGAGAGCGCTAGCTTCGGCATAGGGTTTGTTCATTAAGCACCACCAGTGGCGGCGTCTATGGTCATCTTGGTGTTGTACATGAGTCCATTATAAAAGGTATGGATTATGAGCCATTGTTCTAAGCCATGATGTAGACATGCTCTTAATAGCTCCTTATATCTTTCCTAAGCGTCGAAAAGTGATTCTCCCTCGCTTTGGGTGAATCGGGTTATTTGGTTTCGTAAGACAACAGTTTTACTCGGTGGGAAGTATCTAGCAAGGAATACTTTCTTTAGGTCATTCCAAGTGGTTATAGAGTTGGCTGGAAGGGAATCTAACCATGATCGGGCTCTATCTCTGAGAGAAAATGGAAATAGTCTTAGACGTATTGCCTCAGGAGGAGCTTCATTCGCTTTTAAGGTATCGGCTAGTTGAATAAAGACTTTAAGATGTTGGTTCGGGTTTTCTGTAGGAAGACCTGCGAACTGGTTTTGTTGAACTAGTTGTAACAGAGATGGTTTTAATTCGAAATTATTGGCTGGTATAGTTGGGTTAACTATACTAGAATGAGGTTCTTCGTTAGAGGGTAAGGCGAAATCCTTAAGAGGTTTAGCGTTTTCTTCTTCTGCCATTGCTCTTTTAAGTTTTCGAAGTAAAAGGCGAGCTCGGGCGTAACGTTCAGGTTCTTCTAATGGATCAACTAAGTTTCCGGTACTGCGAGTTCTTCGCATTTACCGGCTAAGGCATGCCTTAGTCTAGACGGTGTAACAACAGGGTACGAAATTTTGACGAAATTGGTCCCCGGCAACGGCGCCAAAAACTTGATGCGTGTTATCCGCAAGTGTACGGATTGCGTCAGAGTAATATAAAAGATTTATCGTTCCCACAGAGACCAATGTCAATCTATCGAATACTATCGTTACGTTGTTTATCTAAGGCTAATAAATCAGAGTAAAAGTTTTCTACTGAACGAAAATATGAATAAATCAGATAGATACTATACTGGGATGTAATTCACATCAATCAAACAATATTCCTATTATCTAATTAGTAATACTTATGGGGAAATGTTTTCTTCTTTGAAAAAGAGGTAATTAAAAAAGATCCGCCGCGTTAGCATGATCGGAACCAGACCTAACCTTTAATCTATACCAGCCGCTCACGCTGCACTAGTCGCTCCTTGCGTTAAAGTGATAAAGTCCTTTTTTATGTAATTACCTCTAAGACTTAGTTAAAAAGTGCTTTCGATTGAAAATATTTTATACCAAAGGGTTTCCGGCATATGCTCGGCCAACCGGATCCTAAATCTATAAACGCGTCCGAAAATAGTTTTAAAACCTCTTTCTAATAATATAAAACTTTCCTAGTTAATCAATAAAGTGCTTCCGCTGTATTTATTGATTAAAAAACTAACAAACTCTTTTCTAAAATGTCGGACGGCTTTCGATCTTACCCGATCTAGTCACAGTCATTACGTGAACAAAAGCACGGTCTCATTTATGTAATGACCGATCAATTGAAGTTCAGAAGAGTTTAATTAAAATCAAAAGCAGCCCCTAAAGTATTTCTAAAGAGATGACATATGGAGTACCGTCAGAACGACAATCCTCACATCCCAGCAAAAGGGATTTAGCTAGACATAGTAATAGAGAAAATAAATCGATTAACAAAATAAGACATATTTAAAGTAAAGACGTGCATAGTGTGAGAGTGTATTTTGAGAGAGTGAACACAAGTGTGACGCTTAAGTTCAGTTTCGAGAGACACAAATCACACAGATAAATAAAATAATAAGGTAATGGCAGAGACGGAAAATAAACGAATATAAAGCAGTGCAGGAAAATAAATTAATATAAAAGTGATGCGGGTAAAATAAATTATATTTTATAAAAGAAACCTGCTCCAAAACGGAGACTGAATCTGGTACAGACGCTGAAAAATAAACTGCGGGAAAGTAAATAGCACCTAACTATGATTGTTCCAATCCAACTAACAACTATAGTGCGACAACTCCTCGATGTGAAGGATTGTTGCTTCATAAAGTGAACTCTATGCCTAAGTTGAAAAACTAAGATTGGATGATATGAAAGTGAAAATACAAGTCCTTATATAGGAAACTCAAAGTTGTAACTGCCTCTAACCATAATGAAAAAGCGTTTTAGAAACTAAATTCTTCAGGTGTAACTGCCAAAAACGTTTTAGACCGTTTCCCCTTTATAACTGTCGGCGTCCGCTGACCCTTGCCCCGCGTCCGCCGAGTGTGTTTTGGATGGTGAAACGTCTTTTGTGACCGTTGGCGTGTGAGTGAAGCCATTATGCCAATGGCGTCCTCCTTGGCGTCCGCTGAGTGAAACGGTTAGTGCACAGTTTACACAAGAAATCTTCATTTTAGCTCTGTTTTGCCTTGTTTTCTTACTGTAAGCTCAAATCAGGCAATGTATCTAAAAGTAAAACAAAATACCATAATAGCAAGGGAAAATAACAAATAAACAACTAAAATTATGTAAAATCGGAGCCAAATATACAGTGTATTTTAGTGTTGTCATATAACCCTCAAAAGACCTAATTGAAGTAGGGTTTATTTTGAGAGCATACTTCAAACGAGATAGCGTTCCTGACTCCCATGAGTTGCGCTAAAAGATCTCCGTTGGTATTGCATATGCATTCAAAAATAAATGTCGTATCTAAACTAGTGATTCATTCACAAGGGTTTGCGACATCTTTTCAATAAAAACTTCAAGATAACATGTTTGTTGCATTAGAATTATCATTCTCAGAATTAACATTTTTCTGCTTGCATACATTTGTTTGACATTATAGAAGTTTACATTTGAGCATCAATGATGAGTCTAATCTTTTGAGGCCTGAAACTCTGATGAGTAATTGGCAAATCATTTCAAGGATGAACCTATCCAGGGGCATGTTGCCTGAAGGCTTTGTTGAGTATGAGAAAACTTGTTTTCCCAGTTGATGCTTTCACATGGGGAAAAGTTTGAAGACTTTATTGATTGAAGAGTGTGCCAAGTTCAGTAAATCTGGGGTAATTACGTCGAGATTCGATGAATCTCTCCAAGAGTTTGAAGACACTGGGACAGATTTATCTCAAGTCGTTATGGTACAAAGTTCCCTTTTGGTGTAAAATCCTTTGTAGACCATGCAGTCAGGGGCAAAAGTTAAATGGTGAATTCAACGCACATAAGCAGATTTGATCTTGTGGATGCAATCAAGTTGTTAATCAGATGATGGATTCCCTCAAGATTGTTGTGAGGTGTCAGACTCTTGAAATCCATTATTCCCCAATTGAGCGCCAGTTTGGGTATTTCCCGTCCAAGTACTATTTTGGGTATTCCTCCGGCTAAGTCTTGATTAATATTTCCCTAGCCGAGTATGATTATATTCTCCAGCCAGGTTATGATCAAGTATTTTTGAAGCTTTGGGGTGATGTTTTCCCTTGATGTCGAACCCCTGCACAGAGTTTTACCTCTTGTTGTGATGTTGTTGTTGTGGTTGTTCCCTAAGCAGTGAGCAGTGTTGTTTAACTAAGAAGTGTTGATATAGTAGTCTACTGTTGGGTTTTCTTCTACCTTGTGTTGGGTATTGATTTAAAGTTCCCCACAACCTGACTTTTTGCTATGGTGTTAACTTCTTATTCCCCAGCTGGTTGATATCCCCAGTAGAATTTGCTTTGTGTGCATCCCTGATAGGATCCCCAGTGATGTCTCCATCTTATTGAGATTAGCTGAGTAATCAGCTGAGTTGTGGAGTTTCTTCATCCTTTGTTTACCCGTGTGTCTGTTTCATCAGCATATTCATACGCATATTCATGCATGTGCATCATTTGCTTTATGTAGTATCATGTGTTTTATATTGTGCATCTTGCATTTTTAGTATTTCTCCGCTCTCTGATGTTGTTTCCTCCACAGAGTGTATGTGTGTCCTCTCTCTATTAGAGTGTTGACCCTAATCAGAAAGCGTTTATCCTTTCTAATTCCCCACTGAGTTTATTCCTCGTGGAAAGTTTTGCTTTAGTTTTCCTGTCCAATTCATTATCTGGATGGGACCAATCCCCAGTTCAATTATTTCCTCCTTGGGATGAGTCTTGTTTGACTGTTTCTCTCCAGTTTATTCCTGGATTGAACTTTGGTCTCCGACGGGGACTACTTTGAAGCTTTCTAGGTTATGTAACCTAGATGATTGGGAGTGCATTTATTTTGCACCTTTGAAGATTTTGTATTCCTCAGCAGATTATCTTTTTATAGTTACCATTAGAAGATGAAGATTTTGTTTCCTCCAGCAGTGTTGTTGCAACACTCTTTTGGAATCCATTGCATGACAACAAACAACAACCTCTTTATTTGAGAAACTTGTGTGTCTCCAGTTGTCAGACGTTATCTTTTCCATCAAATGGTATCTCTCAGGTTGTGCCTGTCAGAGAAGTTTGTTGTGAATTTCCAACAGATGGTTGTCTCTTTATTTGAGAAGTATGTTGCGTGATCTAACTTGCCCATATCTCGTATGAAGATCCCTGGTAGATTTATTGATTCCTAGTTCCTGACAGAAGATTTCCAGTTGACCTCGGCAGAAGGTATTTTCTTTCCAAGAATCTCGGCAGTAGATTTCTTGGATATTTTCAAAAGATTTCTAGCAAACCTCGGCAGAAGGTGGCTCTATTTCAGATTCTTTGGTTAATCTCGGCAGTAGATTCTCCAGTAAGTTTAAAAAAAAAAGAATTCTCAACAAGCCTCGACAGAAGGTATTTTCTTTCCAAGAATCTCGGCAGTAGATTTCTCGGATAATTTCAAAAAAATTATTACAGCAACCTCGGCAGAAGGTATTTTCTTTTTAGTATCTCGGCAGTAGAATTCTTAAAAGATTTTTCAGTAAAGCCTCGGCATCAGGCAAGTTTTCGATTATTCCTCGGCAGTAGGAATTACATATAAAATCTCGGCAGAAGGTGTTTCATTTGAAGGTTCTCTGGTTGATCTTGGCAATAGATTCCCCAGTAAATTTTTGATGGTTGACACATTTCTCAAAATATCTTGGTAGAAAGTATTCCCAAATGAAGTCTTAATTCTCGACAGTAGACTCCTGTAGTTGATATCTTTTGAAATCCCCGCAGTGGACCTCGTCAGCAGGTTCTCCAAGTGGAATTCGTTAAAAGATCTCATTAAAATCTCTCCATTTAAGTTTATTACCCTTGTTGTAGTTAATATATCTCGTGTTCTCTTTGGTTCACCTACCATACGCCTGGTAGTAGGTGATCTCTACTCCAATGGATGGTAAGTCTCTTCGGTTAGATGGGACAGTTCGTTTTTGAGATTTTGTCACTCCGATGAATGGTAAGTCTCTTCGGTTAGATGGGACAGTTCGTTGTTGATATTTTGTTACTCTGATGAATGGTAAGTCTCTTCGGTTAGATGAGACAGTTCGTTGTTGAGGTTTGTTACTCCAATGAATGGTAAGTCTCTTCGGTTGGACGGGACAGTTCGTTGTTGAGGTTTTCTACTCTGATGGATGGTTAGCCTCTTCGGTATGCTAGAGATAGTTCATTGTTGAGGTATTGATTTTCCCCAGTGGAGCCTTGTTGTGCCAAGTCTTCCCTGTTGAGTTATATCCTTGTTGTGTTATGGTTTATTTCCATATATAGTTATCCCCAGTTGAGATATTTCTTCCTCAGGATGAGTCTTGTTTGACTGTTTCTCTCTGGTTTATTCTCGGATTGAATTTTGGTCCCTTGCTTTGGCAATGGAAACTTATCACCTTTGTCGGCCGTCCAATTTAGTTGGTAGTAAGTGATGTAGCTGGCTTATTACCTTTGTCGTTCTGCCCTTTAGTTGGTAGTAGGTAATATATCCTGGTTTGGTTACCCTGTTATAGTTGTCACTTGGTTGATAGCAGGTAATCGTTTCCCCTTTTTGAGATTATTACCTTTGTCGTCCTTCCCTTTGTTGGTAGTAGGTGATACTTCTCGTACCCCTTTTTGAGATTATTACCTTTGCGTCCTGCCCTTTGTTGGTAGTAGGTGATACTTCTCGTACTCCTTTTTGAGATTATTACCTTTGTCGTCCTACCCTTTGTTGGTAGTAGGTGATACTTCTCGTACTCCTTTTTGAGATTATTACCTTTGTCATCCTGCCCTTTGTTGGTAGTAGGTAATATTTCTCATATCCTTGGTTGATTACCTTGTTCTAACTGTCACTTGGTTGATAGTTGTTAATCCCTCTTTTTGGCTTATCATCTTTGTCGTCCTGCCCTCTGTTGGTAGTAGGTGATATAGCTGGCTTATTACCTTTACTGTCCTGCCCGTTTAGTTGGTAGTAGGAAATATAGCCCGGTTTGGTTACCCTGTTATAAATATCACTTGTTTGATAGTTGGTAATCTCTCCATGTTCGAGTTTATTACCTTTGTTGTCCTGCCCTCTGTTGGTAGTAGGTAATATTTCTCGTATCCTTTTAGTTGACTGCCTGGTTGTAGCTATCACTTGGTTGGTAGTTGGCGATCTTTCCTTTTGGTCATGATATTACCGGATGTCGGATAGTTGACGATATTTTCCCCAGCGGAGATGTTTGTCTTCCTCCCAGTTGGAACGTGTTATCTCTCTTTTATCCCTATTGTCGGTAAATTTCCCTCAGCGGAATCTTACTCTGTTTTCTTCCCCAGCGGAGATTGTTCCCTCCCCTGTTGGGATGTGCTTTCCCTCTTTTGTTTTCCCCTGTGGAGTCTTTTCTCTTTGCTCCCCAGCTTGTTGTTTATCTCCTGTGGCATATTCTCCCCACAGATGTCTTGTGTCTGCATATCATTTGCATAATCATATCATTTTGTGGTCTCTTAGGGCCAAAAATTGGGTTTATTGTTATATTTAAGTCTCTTTTATCCCGTCGAGACAAAGATGCCCATCTTCGTATCTTCGGATTGAAGAAACCTAAATAGGGGCAGCTGTAATACCCTAATTTTTTACCCCTAAGATCCCACATGTCTTTTTGCATCTCATACCACAAACAAGATCACTCATTTGTCCCCTCTTTTGTAGGTTTGTGCCTTGCAGGGATCTTTGGTTATGTGTGTGTTTGTTAGTTGTTTTTTTATTGCTTAATTAGTTTATGTTTACTAACCATTAATTAAAATCCAAAAAAATATTCTTTTTTCCTTCACTAACATTTTCAGGGGAAGAACATGTTAAAAATACCAAAACAACAGCCCCGCAGCTCGAATGAATTTTATCTGAACAAAGTCAAAGTTGATCTGCAATTAATTCAAAAATCATCTGATCAAGAGTTTCCAAGATTTAATTGATTATTATTCAAGAGACTCCAAGGTTCATGTGTTTATTTCCATGCCTTCTTTGACAAGCAAGAGAATCGAGCCGGAACCACAACAGTGCAACAAAATGCTTATTTTTCACAAATTTTGCACTAAGTAACCGGTTATCACTTAGTCTGTAACCGATTACCCTCGTGAAATTTTGAAAAATGGAAGCAAATTCAAATTCAGCAATTGACACCAATTTTCATCATTTTGATCACATGTGGAATATTCTAGACCATCTCATTTTAATTCCCTACATCATCATAATTAATTCCTACCATGTACCTCCCCTAATCACCACTCTTTTGTTAATTTCCCTCCAAATTTGAATTCCAATCCTAATCTTGATCTTCCAAGCCTAATTCTAAACCACCAAATTCCCAAGCCTAAATTCTATAAATAGAGACTTCATTTCATTCATTTCACAAGCTTTTGATAGCCAACAAACCTCTTGCAAATTCTCTTCCCAACCACAAAATTCACCAAAGCTCACATTTCTTCCTTTGAAAGTTAACAAGAATTCACATTGAATCTTGTTCAACTTTGAGATAAACCTTCAACCATTCTTGTTTTTGTTCATCAATTGTAGTAAATCAAGGCTTTGGAGTGTAGATCTTGAAGCAATTTGAAGGAATTTTCAAATTTGAAGTGGTAATTCATCTTTCACCATTGTTGAAGCTTCATCTTCATCTTCCATATTGTAGATCTCTGGAGATCTTTGTTACTAGATCTTTTAGATCTTGTAATTGTATTTAATTGTTGGTTTTTGCTTTTATTTTACTTTAAATTTCATGCAATTTCAGTTTCATGATCACAAGGTATTTGTAAAAAGTTTTGAAAGTGGATCATGCTGAATTTTGCACAATTTTCTGCATTCTGGTGCAGAGTAACCGGTTAGCAGATATGCAGTAATAGGTTACTCTGTGTTAATTTTGAAAAACTGCGCCTATTTTGAACTAAGTAACTGGTTATCAGATATGCAGTAACCGGTTACTTCGAAACAGAATGCACATTTTCACTTTTTTTTGGGACTGTTTTGGCTTTTCTTCCTTTTTCTTCCCCTTTCCTTTCTTTAGCCTTGAAACACATTGTTGAGATTAATTTCTCTTCAAATTCAATGGACTTTGGATATGGTTAGAGTAATTAAACATTCATTTGTTCAAATCTATATTTTAATGAATTGTAGAATTCATGTGAGGTGCTTTGAATTAGTGATATGTTTTCACACTTAAATCTATCAAATAAAGGTGATTGAACTTGAAGATGAAAGGTCCTTGACTTTGTAATTCAATTTGGCATTTCTCTTCATCCATTTCTCTTTTTTTATTTTGATAGATGAAAGTCTTATGGATCTTAGAATTTCTTTGTTGAATTCTCGATCAAGACTATATCGTTACCTATTTTCTTTTCGTGCGGTATTGCTTTCGGATGATGATTTACATATCGTTCATCTAGCATGCATTAGCACAAAGATCTATTGACCGGCCTCATTGTAGGGTAATTACTCTGTAAATTACTCGGCGATTGCTTAACATAGCGCAACATTTATCCCTCTTTATCCAATTCGGAATTTGAACTTTCGTGGTCTGGACCTTGAATGGTCGCATCAACTCAATGTTGGTTAATCTTTTGTATTAGGTTCAAAACCTTTGAAGCTTGTTGTTGTAGAGGCTTTGATTCTATCAATCTTCTAACAAGTCTTCATTAACCTTGACCTAAGTACATTGTTTAATCACTATAGTTCAAGACGCAAAACAAAATAATCGGTGAAGGCTTATGGCACTAGAGCCTTGTGCTACTAATTACTAACTTCTAACTTCTTTATGTTTTCTTCTCGCTCCCTATCTCTCTTTATTTTTTTTTTGCTTTATGTCATTTTATCATATCATGTTTATGTTTATGTCATTTTTCTTTTGTCCACTTGGACCATATTATCTTGTGCTCTTGTTTTCCTTTTGTCCATTTGGACTTAAAACCTTAATAAATGATTAAACCACTAAAAGACTTGTGCTTCTAAACTTGGACTATGGTTACTATCCTTTTCAATGGACATGGAATTTTGCACCTAGACCTTGGACTTCAATGCTATTCTTGGATACTTGGACTTAGAACTAGGACCTTTTCCCTTTGCTTTGGAATTATGGTTTGAAGACTTTGAAGCCTTATGCTTTTGCTTGGTTTAGGATGAAGAGTGCCTCCATGTGGTTAGATCTTTCCTACCATAGCTTTTATTTTATGCACTAGGATAGTCTCCTCTTCTCCACCCCTTCTTCAATTTTCAAAACTTCCTCTCTTTTTCAAAACTTTCTTGTTTTCAAACTTAAAACTGCTTTCATAATAAAACCTTGACTTCGGTCAAGCGATTTTTAAACTTTCTTTTTTTTCTTTAATAAATGTCAATCCATGTTAATTATATCTTGACCATTTCAAAAAGACATGAAAAATACAAAACTCATCAAACTCTTTTTGTGCTTTGTGCACTTTTTCCCTTTAAAACTTTTTCATAAGTTTAGACATGATTCATTTCTTTAAGCAGAATTATTCGCTTGGAAATGACGACTTGTATTTACATTTAAAATCAATCATAACAAACAAGTTTTTATTATTTGTACCACGAACTACGAGGTTTTGATCCTACATTGCACTTCGTGGGTACGTAGGCATGAGGCGATAAGTCTCGCCAAACACAAAAATCTTAAAAAATATTTCTCTTCTCATCTCCCCAATCTCTTTTTCAAGCAAACCATTTTCAGACCAAAAAGCGGTAGATATTTCAAAGGGTTCCTATAGAGTACTATAGATGTTTTGGGTGCTAACACCTTCCCATTGCATAACCAACCCCCCTTACCCATTCTCTGTTTGTTCTTGTTTTTTAGAACTCTTTAGGTTTTGTTCGCTCTTTCTCCTTTCCTTTTTTTTTGGATAAAATAAAAGTGTGGTGACGACTCTTTTTTTTTTTTGAGTTAAGTTAATTAATAGCTTACACTCACAAATTTTCCCGCTACACGTATCCACAAGGATTGCGTGATATTTTAATGCTTGTTGTTCAATAGTCGCAACGTTTTAAGTAAGGGGTTTTCAAATTGTTCTTAGTTTTGTAACATCAATTTTGGTAGCAAAGAAGTAAACTATAACAAAGATGTTATAGGTTTTATAAAAGCATGTCAAGATTAGATTCCGCTAATCCTTTTCATACATATCCGATTAATCAAGCATATAAACTTAGTTCTGATCAATACAATCGCGTATCCTCGCGAATAAGTTTATGTCTAAAGCAAATTCGTGAGTATCGTTGTTTAAATCGTTAGATGATGTCTCACGCTAACAACCGAAACAACAACCGTTAAGGTCAATACAAAGCGAATATTAAACCCCAAATCTATGCCAAGAGTTTGGTTTTTAAGAGATGAAGATATTAGGTCAAGATTTAGAAAATCTATGTCTAGAGTGATTCAAACCACAAATACATCATTAAGAACAAACAACTTCATCATATATTGATCATCAACCTTGTTCATATACAAAAGATCAAAAGAAATACATATAAGCAAGATTAACTACCTTAACACAAGAGGTGTTTAGCTACTCATTGTCATGGTAGTTTGGATAACAAGTTTCAAGACGAGATGAAAGAACATCCGCGTCGAATAATCGAGATCGGATGTGACTTCAGCTTCTCTATGTGAAAAATCACTCTTGGATGATCAAAACTCTGAAAAGTATGTTTTGGTGTGAAAATATCAAGTTATAATCCCAAAAAAACATAAAAATCTATTTATAATACACTTGAGATCAGCAATATTTGCACTGCGAATGAATCATTCGCCTAGAAAATGAAAGAAAATGGCACGTTAAGTGCCTTCTGAAAGTTAAACCGCCCTTGGCTGTCATCGTGAGTTTGCATTGCGAACGTTTCATTCGCAAAGCGAACTACTCGTCAAAACATCCGCAAAGAAAATTTTGGTTCCTTTGGCCACTGCCTCGGCCAAGGGTTCTTCGCCAGGGTGCTCGCAAAGTGAATAAAGCAGCGAACATTCGCTGGTAGTTCGCAAAGTGAACTTTAGGTCCTTTTTCTTCTGTCTAATTCTGGAGCTATTCGCTGGGAGCTTCGCCAGAATTCGCAAAGAGAACTTTCGCTGGGGATTTCGCCATGGTTCGCAAAGCAAACCAGCTGTTGTTTTCCTCTTTCTTTGGCAGCTTGCATCAATTCTTTGTGTCTTCTTTCTTTGATCAATTAGTGCACTTTCTTGCACAATAGCACACAAATTACAAGCACCAAAGGTATAAATATAATGCATGAAGAACAACAACAATTCAATACAAAAATCCACAATTAAGACATGAAAGTAATGAAAAATGTCAAGTATAAAATACAAATATATAGCATGTTTGACATCTATCTATAATATATTTTGTATTAATATTTTCAAATAAATTTTTTCAAAATTTATTTTTGATTTATATATTCAAATCCCTTGGTTTTTATAAAAAAATCGACATGATAGATATTTAAAAGGCTTAGCTGATGTGACAAACATTACTTACGTGACATGTTTTTTATTTTATTTATTTTCATACCCTAAACCTTTTGCTTACAGCAAGCACAACTTTCCACCTAGTCATTTGAGTTATTGGCTTTATGTTTTAAATGTGTGATATATACATACATACATACATATATATATATATATATATATATATATATATATATATATATATATATATATATATATATATATATATATATATATATATATATATATATATTACATTCTATTAGCCTTCAATTGTATTTAATATATAAACTAATTACTAATATAGTACTATTGTAATTATATTTATTTGTAATGCATTTATAATACATATTAATATATTAATTCGTTTAGTTTATTAAATAATAAATTTATAAAATATTTCAATTATTTAGTTTATTAAATAAATAGTTTATAAAATAGTTTATTAAATGGTTCAACTATTAATTATGTAGTTTATTAAATAAGTAGTTTATTTAGTTTATTAAATAAATAGTCTCTATCCATTAACAACTATTGGTTACAGATTTTCCCTCTGCCAAAAAAGG
Organism: Lathyrus tuberosus; assembly: GCA_022829125.1. NCBI lineage: Eukaryota > Viridiplantae > Streptophyta > Magnoliopsida > Fabales > Fabaceae > Lathyrus > Lathyrus tuberosus. Next base: position 6,512,401 of record JALAZF010000056.1, on the reverse strand, counting down.
TGCTCAAACGTATTGAATCGTTATGTAGAACTTTTGTGTGGACTAGTAAGCAAGACGAGAGTAGGAAATCTCCCATTGCTTGGGATCGAGTCTGTGACCAAGTCGCGATGGGAGGGATGAATATGGTATGATTAGAAGAATGAATATTGCTACGTTGGGTAAACTACTGTGGAACCTTTGGATCAAGAAGGATGTGTTGTGGATAACGCGGATTCACCAATATTACCTGAAGCAAAGGGAGGTGCAAGCGTTCGAGCCAGGGCCAACTGTATCTTGAGTGGTTCGAGCAATCTTCAAGCGTAGGGACTCACTGATTAATATAGGGTGCTGGCAGAGTTTCGTTTCAACTAAGAAATACAAAGTCACCATGATGTACCAGGAGTTAAGAGAGGCAAAACCAAAAGTAGAATGGAGATTCTTACTGTTTGGTAATCTAGCAAGGCCAAGAGCTATCTTCACGTTATGGATGACATGCCACAATCGACTCATGACAAAGGACAGGGTACAACGATGCGGGGTCATAATTGATGGCGAATGTGTTTTCTGTGGGGCACCTGAGACAACCCAGCATCTTTTATTTGAGTGTGTTGATACCAATCATGTTTGGAAAAATCAGTTGAGAGCCATGTAAATTGTGCGCGATCCCAGTGGTTGGGAGGAAGAGTTGAAGTGGGCAATTAGAGCCACAAGAGGAAAAGGTATGAGGGCTAGACTCCTTAAAACAATGCTGGCAGAAGCAGTCTATTATGTATGGTCTATTTGCAATAAAAAAGTGTTCCAAACGGAAGGTCGGCATGTGCTAAATAACACGGAAATCCGAGAAATGGTTATACGAAGGGTGGAGAAGAAGCCTAAGATGTATGAATACTGTCACCGAATTCACTATGTGTAATAGGTTTCTATTCTAGTTGTCGCATTTTGTCTTTATGTGCCTGGATCATTTGATCGGCGTTTTGTACTGAATTGTTTTTTTGGTAATATAAATTTTTATTATTCAAAAAAAAAAAGTCTATTTAATAGTTCAACTATTAAATATTTTATTATATATTTAATTAAAATTTAATTATATTATAAGAAATACTTATTTAAATAATTGAAATACTAAATAAATTATGTTTGAAATACTTACTAATACTGAATAATATTTAACTATTTAATTAAGTATTTAATTATGTTTGAAACATTAAATAGTTTAAAAATTGAATAAATTAATTATTTAATAAATTAAATAAGTTAGTTTAAACTAATAGTTGACTATTATAAATAAATTAATTAGTATTTCAAATAGTTGTTATAAATTAAGTAGTAGTTAAAATATTTAAACTAATTCAACTATTAATATTTCTAATAAATTAATATTAGTTGAAATTTTAATAGTTGAAATATTTAATAAACTAATTATTATTTAAAATATTAATAGTTTAAATATTAAATATTTAAAATATTAAATAATTAAAATATTTAATAAAACAAATATTAATTAGTTGATATACTAATTAAACTATTTAATGATATGAAATAATTAAACTATTTGGGTAATTCTAGAACCATTTATGTAATATATAAATTTGTTGCAATAGATTAAATAAATGTGTTGGTTGGTCTAGTGGTTATGTGTTACCATGTAAATGCAATGGTCATGTGTTCAATTCCTCTTTGCATCATTTTCTAAAGTTTGCATTTTAGGGTTGAACATCTAAACAAAAATCAATAATAAAAACAGCTGACATATTGGATATTTAAAAATGGAAAAAGTTCTAAAGTTTGCATTTTAGGGTTGAACATCTAAACAAAAATCAATAATAAAAACAGCTGACATATTGGATATTTAAAAATGGAAAAAGTAAAAAAAAGTCTGTCACGTCAGCAATGTTTATCAACTCAGCATATCCATGTGTGCACCGTTTGTCTAGAAACTAAACATATCCACGTGTGCACTGTTTGTCCAGTCATTTTTTTAAAAACATAAATCTAACCCTAGTGACTAACGCCAACATAAAAGTGAGATATATGGACTCAGACAAAAAAAAGATAAAGAGACTAAATTCAAAAACTCGCTAACTTGCATGAACCAATTTACTATTTAAGCACATTTTAAATGTATTCCTAGAATATTGCGCTATGATACTTTTTTATATATTTTTATTATTAATTAAAACATACATGTCGTGTTTTGTATGTAGAAAACCAACATGATTTCTCTTTTGCATGAAATACTTCAGAGAACTAGACTCTAACTTTTCATTACCTATCAACGCTCTAACTTCATATTGTCATTCTCTTCTGATATTTAAAAATGGAAAAAGTAAAAAAAGTCTGTCACGTCAGCATTGTTTATCAACTCAGCATATCCATGTGTGCACCGTTTGTCTAGAAACTAAACATATCCACGTGTGCACTGTTTGTCTAGTCATTTTTTAAAAAACATAAATCTAACCCTAATGACTAACGCCAACATAAAAGTGAGACATATGGACTCAAACAAAAAAAAAAGATACAGAGACTAAATTCAAAAACTCGCTAACTTACATGAACCAATTTACTATTTAAGCACATTTTAAATGTATTCCTAGAATATTGCGCTATGATACTTTTTTATATATTTTTATTATTAATTAAAACATACATGTCGTGTTTTGTATGTGGAAAACCAACATGATTTCTCTTTTGCATGAAATACTTCAAAGAACTAGACTCTAACTTTTCATTACCTATCAACGCTCTAACTTCATATTGTCATTCTCTTCGGAAAAACCATAGGTGATTTTCATCGTCACTCTCATAAAAACTCTTCCAACATTTGGCATACATCAACACTCGAACATCAAAAGTCATCACATTTGAGGTACATTTGTTCTTCTTTTTTACATTTGTTCTTCTTCCAACACTAGGTTTTTATCACTTAAATGACTTTAGTTTCTCTTGATCATTGAACAAGATTATATCACTGAAATGACTAAAGTATCACTAAAGTGACTTTAGTTTCTCTTGATCATTTATTTTCCATTTTAATCATTGAAATATTATTAGTTAATATGTTTCTATTTGTTGTTTATCACTGAAATGATGTTTGTTAGTTTTCTTTATCTAGGTATTCATGGCCGATTTGACAAGCACCTTCCATACAATATCTACTGCAACCCTTGTAAATGTAAAACGTAAAACAAAAACTAGATGTGTCATGGTGTATACCAGGGAGAAAAAAGTTCATGGAAAGGGTATTCACTACCCAGTTACAGTTGATATTGCAACTTGCAGGCATTATGGTGAAAATATTGAGGACTTTATGGGTTACATTGCATTACAAGGTAGAAGTAAAGTGAGTATTTTGATAGATAGTTGACACGACTTTAACAATGATTTGAAAAACAACATATGGACTGATATAGAGGTATTTATTTTGAAATTTATGATTTGTTTTACAAGTATATTTGATCATTTTTTTTGTTAAATCCTAATAACACTGTATTATGTAAATATAAGAGGTGTTTGATATTATTCCAAATTATAATATGGTGAAAAAGAAATTGCATACATATGCTTGTAAGTGTTGGAGGGGCTTTAAGGCGAAACTCATCAGTGATTATGTTAGTCATCCAGGTGATGGAGATAAGCCTCCATATTCATGTATTCATTTATTGATTAGGATGTTTGAGAGAAATTTGTAAAGTCTCGCACTACTCATGAATTCTTGACTAAGAGGAAAAAAGGAAAGGATAATAAATCTAGAAATATCTATCCACATAGGTTGTCTCGTGGAGGAAATGAAAAACTTGAAAAGAAGATGATTGAAGAAAAAAGAAAACAAAGGGAATTTGAGCTGAGAGATTCTATAAGCTTTGATCGCACTCCATCTCCACCATCATGCCATGAGAAATAGAAAAAGGCACGTCAAATAAAAGGCGGCGAGTTCAATTAGAGGCTACATGCGAAGTGGAAAGATTATAAGTATATACTTTTTCAACAATATTTATTTTAGTTAAATGAATTTGATAAAAATGAAATTTTATACGTGTTGTAGGATTTAGTGTTTGAACAATACAAAGTCAGCCTCTTTGTTCCACAAGATCCTCATGAAATCTTGGTAGAGACGATTAGAACAGAAAAACATCTTGGGCGTGTTCATGGTCTTGGAAGAGGCGTTGGCTTCAAGTGACATTTTGGACCATCTAAATCATATATAGAAGTAAACCTTAGGAGTGAGATTGAAGAGATAGTTGCTATAAAGGTGGGGGGATAAGAGAGAAGTGGTTTCATGAGGAGAAGGAAAGTTTGTTGCAGCAAGTGCAGGAGACTATCTAGAAGAAGCAAGAGGAGCGAGAGAGGTTAACCGAGGAAGAGCGAAAGAAGTCGAATGAGGAAGAGCCTGAGAAGATGTCCAATAAGTGTACCCGCAATATGCTTGAGGTATAAGTATAAGTTAAAAAATTTGTGTTGTATGTTGTTGTTATTATTGTTTGCGTATTTTAATTTTTGTATTGTATTTCTGTTATTTTTAAGATGCAGAAATTGAATTTATTGGGTCTACTGAACTAAATAATTTAAAATGCTCAGTTGTGCATTCATGATAAAATTATAGGTGACACAAAGCACGAAAGAAAATTGGTCTGCCCACAAGGACAATATTGAAACCACACCACCATAACTAGATAACACTAATAGACTTTTAATGATATTAGATAGTATTCCAAACATTTACCAGAATCTTAAATTAATTCATGATCTAGATCAATTTTTCTTACTTCCTAAGACTTCTATTATGGAATTTTTGAAAAGGGGGGGGGGGGGGGGGGGGTGAATTGCTAGACAATACCATATTACAATTGTGGTGCTCATAAGTATAATTTTTACATTAATTTCTATTTTTAATCATACATTCTCATACTTTAACATAAATATTTGACTCTTGCAGGTTCTTGCATGAGATGTGTGATGAAAGGAGTATAAGAAACTATGGTTTCATAGATCCAACGCACATTAGCCATCATGGTGATATGGTAGCAAACAATATCATGCTTTACGTACAAGAAAAATTGTTGAATGAGAACAAAGAATGTTATTTGGCATCTTTTTTATGCCCATAAGTATATATTAATTTGTGTTTTCATTTATAAATCAATTTTATACATATTATTATTATTCTGAATATTTATGTAGTGATAATTGGTAACTAATTATTATATGTCTGAAGCAAAATGTTGTAGTTATGTTTTGCTCGTTACACAAGGAACTTGAAGAAGTTATGATTAACATTTTGAGTGGGTAAGTGGTATTATTTTTAATGCTAAAATTTTACCTTTAGTTTTGAATAGTTTTTATTCATGTTTACTTTTTACCGACATGTGTAGAGCGACAGAGAGATATAATGCAATTAAACGTAATGTACTTGGTAGAAAGACAAGGTTCTATAACCAAAAAATAAGTATATTACTTGTACTTTTGACATTCTTTTATTTGTGTGTATTAGTGATATAAATATATGAAAATTATTTGTTGTCACGAAAAAAACACGACGGTTATTCTTGTGGATACTATGTTATGAGACAAATACTTGATATTGTCTTCAGAGGCATTACACAAATGGATCAACTAAGCATAAGGAATTAGCTTAATCCATATACATGTAATATATGTATATTTTTTAAGTTAATATCGTTGTTGTTAGCTTATCATTATTTAAATTTTGTTCTAATTATATGAGTTTAGCGACTAAGCACTATTTTTCACAAGAAGATATAGATGAAATCTGATTGCGTTGGGTCAATGTCTCTTTAACTTATTATGAATCTCAACAACAATAGTTTTTATTGGTTGTTATAAGATTTATATATATATATATATATATATAGAGAGAGAGAGAGAGAGAGAGAGAGAGAGAGAGAGAGAGATAGAGAGAGAGAGAGAGAGAGAGAGAGAGAGAGAGAGACAGAGAGAGAGAGATTTTGTCATTTTTATGTGCAAATATATAAATTTTGTATTCTGAGTTGATGAGAACAATATAAATTTATACATAAGCTTTTGAAAACAATTTTAATCTTATATTCTGTGTTGATGAGAACAATTTAAATTTGTACATATGATTTTGAAAATATTGTAAATCTTGTATTATGTGTTGATGAGAACAATGTAATTTTGTACATTTAAAATGATCTGATTCTGGTTCTGTCAATATTCTGCTTTTGTGTAAAAAAATGATATAGACCAGTCAAAATGAGATTCAAAACAAATTATATATGACAATAGATGTGATTTAACTCCTCGGTTATAAACTTAAACCGATAAAACAACATAACGTATTACCGCAGATTTTAAATAAAACTGAGAGGTAAAGTTGCACTCACTTAATAGTTTTGAAATTAAAAATATGTTATTGCAAGGGATCGAACCAATGACATTTTCCATGATAACCTCTGCTTTTCCATAACCCAGGGGCAAATTGGCAAGGTTTCATCTTGCCCTTCGTTACCTTGGCAGTGTAACCGAGGTAAAATCAATTTCGCGTCCGAGGTGAGATGTTATTTGTAGTGGTGTACCGACATATTTTAATAAATATAAATAAATTTATTATTATTATATTGAATTTTTTACTATGAATAAAAATTTAAAAATAAAACTTAGTTATCTTGAAGAACTTACGAAAATAAGCATAACAAACCTTATGAGCAATGCCATAAATTTTTTTCATAAGTTCTCCAAAAATAATAGTTTTACAAAACTTATGCTATTAGAAGAGATCAGATAAATCATTTCTAACAAATATTTAGTCTCATTATTCTTTTAATTTGTCAATCTATTTAAAATTGGTTGAATTTTTTATTTACATATACTTAAATGCAATAGACTTTTAAATAGGTGGGTAGGTAAACCAAACCTTTAAAAAGATTTGACTCAAACCTAAAATAAGCCAATGAAATGCTATACTTAGATTTTGAAATTTTTAGGATGACAAATTTAAAATTGAGAAAGTTTAACGACTCGGCTTATTCTCCTCCTTAACAATGTCTAATTCACTTGCATATTGTTGTATTCTAGCTTAACAAAAAATGTAAAACCTTTTCTCTCTACTAATATCTTATATCTTAATTTTGTTACTTTCATATCCAATAGAACCCTCACATAATGGCCAATGGCCTATCAAAACTAGGTTCATTTTTTGTTGAATCAGTGCACGTGAGGTTTCCTATACTACTTGCAATCGCAAAGAGTATTTTAGATCTCTAATATTTTTATGAAAGACCATATATTTTCACCCACCATTGAGCCAAACTTTGTTCGAGAATGTTAGGGTTAAAATTCGCGGTCTAAGAGACATAATTTTAGAAACCCAAGGTTTAGAGTCCAATAATTGAAAATGTTAATGCTCATAACATCTTATAATGAGGAAAAATATAATTTGCATACTTAAAAAACAGGTAATTCATGGCAGTTTTGAAAGTATTATTGTGGCGATTTCAACAACCATAATTAAAAAAAATGGTAATTTGGATGCCGCTTATTAATAAAAACGGATTCGTATCAACCGCAACACAAACCACAATAATATAGATAAGTGTAAATTGGAGCATAAGTTTTTAAAAAATATTGTGAAAGTTATTGCTGATTGGAGCATAATGTCTCCATTTCGAAGTGGTGTCAAATGAACAAAAACATGAAGAAAAAAAAAACTATGAAAGTTATTGCACATGCATATAAATATTGTGAAAGGCGTAAAGTGAATATTTGTAGCAGTATATCTATAACTTAATCAATTGAATGCCATACGTGTTTGCACCTGCCATAGTCTATTTGGAAAACTCCACATCTAAGAACCAAAAGAATCTATCCCCTACAATTTCAAAACACATATTCAGGAATCCACTGCATAAAATTCCCCTCATGTTAGATTTCCATATGAAAATTTTGTTATGCATGTTTTCATTCTAGATGATAATATTAATATCCAATCCATCTTGTTGGACAATAATATATTAAAAGTAGAGTGATATTATGAAAGTATGGAAATATTCAAAGAATCAATAAGTGTGTGTGACTTAAATAGAAATATAAATAAGTTTAGGAAAGTTGTTAAACCATAGCATAATGCATGCATGGTAGTTGAAAAATGCTAAACTTACTGGTGGTATATCTTTGTGACAAAACACATGTAACTGAAGAATGCTTGAAAAATTTTAAAGTTTCTTCATCACTAGTTTTCATTATTCCATTCTCCAACTAAATTATTAACTCATACTGATGATAACTTACTCTTTTAAGGTAACCACAATTAAAGGTGAGACTCTTTTTTGCCAAATAACTGTCCCATGTCGATTATGTTTACATGCTTCCACTCTAAGGTGATATACTTGTTTTGAAAAATTGGCAGAATAATTCAAAACAATTAAGACGAATTATTCAGAGTTTAAACACACCATTATGTATGGGACAAAGAAGAATTACAACCAAAATAAATGGCCTAAAGCAACACAATAAGCTACCAAAAATGGCAAAATCACAACAAGGTAGAAGAAGATAAAAGATAAGAACACAATAACTTGTTGTTTCAGTTTGATCAAACGATCTATTTTGAAGGAGAGAGAAACTCTATGATTCACTATACTTCTAAAAGTTGTTACAAGAAATTATAAATGTGATAAAAGATAAAAGCCTTTGGAGTTCCCACAAAACAAACCCTATTTCTACCCAAGTGTTTCTCAATATCTTCAACTCTAAATATATGAATAACACAAGGTCTGTGTGTTTATAAGTGTTTCTTAATCCTTTTTAAAATCCTATAAGAGTTTCCAAAATTCCAAGATCACACTCTTAGGAATTTTCCTTTGCCTCTCTAATATTACATTAGGATTCCTAAACCCTTCTTTCTATCTTCAAATCTAAATTTTTGAAGGTTGTGAAGACACGAATGATATAGACAAATATTTATAACTAATGATATCCAAATGATCCTTAATGAGGTAAAACACAACCCATTAAAACATTGAACCATGTTGGAAGTGTTGGAAGCTTTTCTTCACAATATCCCCCATTTTGATGATGACAACCATGACTTATTGAAATGCTTGAAAGTTTATGCTTGAGCAACATACTCCCCCTTACTATGATATCTCTCCCTTGATAGATCAATGTAACAATTCAATGAATTTTAGTTCTTGGTTAGGTTAGTAAGCTGCAACATACTCTTCTCCCCATTTGTCATTATAAAAAAGAAGCGAAAAAAACCAAAAAGAGATGTGCAAAGAAAATAAACTGCAACCATAATAATGTATTATGACAAAGATAATATTAAAAACATAAGCATAATTGTGATTGAATTATAAAACAGAAGCAATACATAATTAAACTTAAGCAATTCATGAAACTAACAAAGAGACATAATGATAAACTAGGACATAATTATGAAAACTAGTAAAGAAACATAAAATAGACTAAGACATAACATTTAAAGACACAAGACAAGACATATTAGACACTCTAGTCATTTTCTTCCTCTGACTCTTCTTCATTTCTCTTTTGGTTTTGGTTATGTTTAAGGTCGGCTATCTCAAGACGGATATCATAGAATTCTTGAGTGACAAAGTTTTTAATGTGACAAAGGTTATCATAAAGCATTTGATTGGTTGGACCATCTTTGGGCATTGGAGCAGATGAAGAAGTAGATGATGCAACCTCTCTATGCTTGAAAATACCATCTTTGTCTTTGAAGTTTCTCACATTCTTGTTTGCTTCCCCTATGTTTATCTCATGTTCCCTGGCATTCATTTTGAATCTTGACTCTCCACGCAAATCAATTTGGAAAAATTATAGAATCTTAGTAATCAAACTTGCATAAGGAAGACCGCCAATAAGCTTCTTTTGATGAATCATATGATGTATGAGAAGATAAGCCCAATTCACTTGTAATTTTTTCTTAATCGCATAAATGATTTTCATTTTGTTATCATTGATTTCAAAATGGTTGAATTGTTTCAGAATAAGTATGTAACAAATGAAGTACTGAAACATTCGATCACTAACCGATAGGTTTAAGGAGTATAAAATCTGTCGGTATGGGGCAGAGCCAACATTCCTTGCTCTCTTATTGAAGATCTTTGGCTCAGTCAGCTTACTTACGCTATAATAATATCCATTTTTCTCATAATCAGCATAATCACCTGTAAAAACTTGACAAATTTTTTCACCCTCAAAAGAGACATCCAAACATCAACCACAATCTTTCATAGATAGTACAATGTATATTCCTTTGACACATGATTTAAATTTGTAGCCAATAGAAATAGACAAATTACAATAAAAGGTTTGTACTAAATCAGGAAAACTGGGACCAAATTTGAAATCAACATTCCTAACTGTTGATGATTCAACAACTAAGGAAAATCAAAGCTAGAAGCAAGAAAAGAGGAAAGATTACCATACTTTGGAGTTGTTAGATCACAGTTTCTGAAAGCTAGCATGAAATCAATATTCTCTTTTGGAGTAAGCGTCAACCTTCTCAAGTTCAAGTTGACATGCCTGTTACATTCAGGACTAGTGGAATCATCAATAGTTTTTCCATTACCTCTATCCTATCTTGAAGGTTTCATTTTTAAACAGGTGTAACCATATAACACAAACATGTAACCGGTTACAAAAACGCACCTTTTTAAATATTTTAAAAGAAAATGCAAATTTCGACCTTGTAATCGGTTAAAGTAAGAGTGTAACCAGTTACACTCAGAAAAAAATTAAAAATTTCTAACTGAAACAGGTATGAGAGAAATCAGTAATTTTTAAACACATATAAGGCATGTATTTACTATAATTAACATGATATAAAACCTGTATGAAAACATATAAGAGAGATCATTAAAACTTTTAATTCACATAAAAAGTGTGAATTATATATATATATATATAAAAGAAGAACAAAAAATAATGTACCTAGTTATAAGTTTGAAGAGGATGGAATTGTGTAATGTTGATTTTGTTGTGAACTTAAACATTCTCATCAAATATCCCAAGCTATATATATATATATATATATATATATATATATATATATATATATATATATATATAAAAGAAGAACAAAAAACCATGTACCTAGTTATAAGTTTGAAGAGGATGGAATTGTGTAATGTTTATTCTGTGTTGAATTTAAACAACATTCTCTTCAAATATCCCAGGCTTTCTTTGAATCTTATAAAATGCTTCCTTTGCTAATGTTTTTGTAAAAAATTTCTCCAATTGGTTATGTGTATCTATAAATGAATCTTCGACATTTCCATCGAGCACGTGATCTCATAGAAAATGATGTCGTATGTTTATGTGTTTAGTTCTTGAGTGCATGATGTTGCACCCCCAAAATTTACCGTCTTATTCCTAACCTTAACTGGATTATGCATCTCATAGCCCTCATGTACATACCCTTCATTAGGTCATGCATTGAACATACCAGTCATCACATTTTGCATAGCACAATCATTAGGTCAAGGTTCGATACTGGTGGATTTCATCGTTTTAAAGGGACTTTCAAGACTAATATTATTTGGTAATTATTCGGGTTTATTTCTCATATTGGTGCAGATCATCTCTTTATTTGAGATTCATGGATAGTCGGGAGATTCGACTAATTATCACTCAATTCAGAAGTTTGCTTAAATTCAAAGAAAATGGACAAAGTTGGAATAAAAATGAGATTTCATTAATTTACTGGAAATTCATGGTACAATGCTTATTATTTGAGATACAAGTTGAAAGAATAGATTACAAGGAAAGAGAATAAAAAGTTACATCAATTTGGTCAACTATTGACTTTCGGTCAACTTTTGACCATCAGCTCGATTTTTATCCTCGAATTTTCCTAGACCAGTCCCTAAAAGCACTTAAGTCCATAATTTAATTCATATAAAAGGCATGGAAAAAGTGGCAAAAATCCAAAGTAAAATTTAAGTAAATTAAAGCCAATTTCAAGTTCTAACCGAGTGACCATTCACCTTACCCCTAAACTTGGTACTTATGCTAAACTCAAACATGTCTTGCTTCTAACTACCTTTAACTACCTATTTTAACATAAAACTATGAATATACCCATTTGCCCTTAAACCTCCTAATTAACTTTAACTTCCTTAAAGTTCACAAACGAACACAAAACCAAACCACCTTTTCATCAAACCTCAACCATTGATAACAATTAATCTAACGGCCAAAATTCGTGATCCGCAACTAACATTTGGATTAATTCATAACCGTTGATAAAGTAATGACTTGGATCACAATCCAATGAACCACAATTAACTAAAAAAATCTGTATAAAGTTTTTTTTCCCAATTTTTAGGGTTAACCACTTTGAACCATATTTTCCAATTTTTCTCACCATCTCTCATCATAATCTCCACTAAAGTTCATCACCATCACCATCTAGAATTTCACACTAAAATTTTAGGTTTGGTTGAACTTAACCACAAACGTTCAACAATCATCATTCAACAATTCAAGTATTCATCAAAGTTCATCAAATTCATCAAGACTCATCTTTTTTTTTTGTAAGAAAGTTATATAAATAAGGAGTACAAAGGGTACTCCAACCTGATTACAAAAGGCCCGAGAAGGGCAATACAAAAGATTCGAAAAATTACCCACCAATTGAACCTAAGACAAAAAGAATAGGGGATCTTTGTCGAATTCGTAAAAGTTGCAATTGGAATGTTTAATTTCTCCAATAAATGCCCATCTCCACACCATATATTTAACCTTCCATATAGTATCATAAACGTTCCACCCGAAATTCCTAAAAATAATTTCGTTCCTTAACAACCAAAGGTTCCAACATATCGCCAACCAAACAACACCTTCTCTACCTTTCTTGATCTTCTTAGATTTACAAAAAGAAAACCACTCTAAAAATCGCTCCTTAACATCATCCCCTCCAACTTCTCCTAAACCAATCCACTCGGCCAACTCCACCCACACTAAGTTGGAAACCGGACACTTAAAGAAAGAATGCGACAAAGATTCCGAATGATTGTTACAAAAGACACAATTATTATTGCTATCCACCGGGATGATGTTCCTACCAACCAAAAGGTCCTTGGTCGGGATTTTATTGAGAAAACATCTCCAACCAAACACTCTGATTTTCAAAGGCACACTCACTTTCCAAATCAACTTAAAAACCTTGTCCCCACAGTTACTCGGACCAAAAGGAATAAATAGAGAATTAGCGCATTTGTAAAAAGAACGAACCGAAAAAATAGAATCATGCTCCAAGCTCCACACCACCGTATCCTTCAAACCAAAAATAGGATTGCAATTCGACACAGAAGCTAAAACAGCCCCTAATTCAACCTAAATTACCGTACCGCTGGGGGGAAGGCCATTATCCTCAAGAGGTGTCAAGATATCCTGCCTACTCTTGCTCTGTGTTGATTGCAGAATAGGGCAAGCAGTAAATATATATATTTTTGGAAAGAATTCCCTCCAGGATTTATGTCGTGTCCACAAAGATCGGTTCGAGGGAAAGAATGTCGTTCGACAATCTCTCGCGTTAATGAGTTTGGGTTTAAAATGGTTTAAAACAAGAAAATAGAAAAGTAAACATTAAAACATAAAAAAAAATCATTCTTCAGCAAGACAAACTTTTCCGGCATGCACATAATCGACTCCTCACAAACTTAAACTTACCGACCAATTATACTCCACCTACAATACTCCTCACTATCACCCAGCATCGCTCACAACACAGGTTATGTCTAATGCAAAGTTGAGAGAACAACCGTGTTACCATTGCCGATACTTTCGCACGCTAGCTCAAGGCACAGAGGCATTAAGATTCGACGCCTATTGAAGATTGTTAGCTCCTAAATCTATCTCTAGAGTCCAGAAACTAATAGACAATCATCCCTAATCGAAGTTCACGAAGGTTATGTCTAACGCAATCCAAACCCCGCGCGTAAAGCAAAAATCAGAGACAATTACCAATAGAGATTTGTAAAGCAAATTTCATATAACGCCATGGGCGACAAATATACATGAGTTCAGAACAAATACATATACACAACCCAACCATAAAGAAAAACACAAAGAAAAAGAGAAATGAACCAAACATCTCGCGGATTGTCAGAGCCGGTCGACGATCAATCCACCCTGGTTCATCCGTATGCAAGCTCCATAGTTGTTTTCTAAGCTAATCTACTGAAAAATGAAGTTTGATGGAATTGGAGCAAGAATCCCCAAAACCATAACATAAAAAATAATTGAAATGACTTATATACAATCATAATTTTTGCAGGTTCGCTAGGCGAACCCTTCCATTCGCTAGGACAATGCACGGAAATGACACTTAAGTGCCTACAAAAAGTTAAACCGCCTCTTGCTGTCTTCAGAAGTTCGCTAAGCGAACGATTTATTCGCCTAGCGAATGCTCGCTAGGACGTTCGCGAAGCGAACTTAGGCCTTTTTCTCCTCTGCCTCTTTCTGGGCTCCTTCGCTGGGACCTTCGCCATCCTTCGCTAGGCGAACATTCGCTGTCACACTCGCTAGGCGAACATGACAGCAATTCAACCCCTTATTTGACCACAACTTCTGAACCGTAACTTCGATTTACACACGGTCGGAAGCGCTGGAAAGCTTATTCACTTCTCTTCAAAAGAATGGAAAAATCCTAATACTTGAATACCTACAAAAATTAATGGAAAGCAATTAAACTCAATGATATATACAAGAAAACGCAATATACACACGAAAACGAAAAGTAAACGTATTTACACATAAACTGGGGTTTATTCAACTAATTTTTAACACAAAGTAACGATAAGTGCAACAAAACTTATATACAAAAATAGGTACATTTTGCACTTATCAAACTCTCCCCAACTTTCATAATTGGTTGTCCTCAAACAAGAATTAAACAACTCAACAAAACCGAGTGATAACCAAAGAATCACAAATCAACAAATTTTGAAAAACAGAAACAAATGTATGGTTCAAATGAAAAACGGTACACACAAAGTAAATACTTACCACTAAACTACGACAATAACATAGTCACGAAACAAATGCAAAATACAAAAATCATGCCAAAAATTCTAAAACAACACAAGTTCAAATGTGAATCACACCTAGCAAAAACAATAATCGGTAGATGAAAAACACAAAATGAGGTACTTATCACTCATACAACAATCATGCAAACAATAGACTAAATTATGCAACCATCCAAAAATCATATTGAACATACAAAGGCAAGAATCACAAGGACTTTCCAAGGTTGTAATGTGGTCGGGTAAACAAACAAGGGGCAATTTCTAAAGGTAATTGAAACAAAAACTTTCCTAAACCTAAGGGAGTGATCAACTCATAAAGACTCAAACACAAAATTCCAATTAACTTCTTCCAAAATCCTAAGTGTTACACAAAACACAATACTTATTTAGCACAATTATTTGAACTCTTTTTATTTTTGTTTTTCAAAACTTTTCTCTTTTTTTCTTTTTTTCTTTACTTTTCTTTTTCACATTTTTCTCTTTTTTCTTTTCTTTTTCACCTCATAGAAACCAACCAATGAGTAAACAACCATTTTCTCCCCAACTTGAATTCAACCACATCATCATGTGAATACTCCCTACTTTCTAAGGCAAGGTAAAAATTCATACAACAACACAAAGTTGAGGGCTCAAGTAAAAACAAAATCCAATAAAAAATAAGTGAACTAATACTCATAGACAAGCATTAAGTTCAAATAAAACATGGATCAAAAAGCTCAAAGGGGTTAGGAATGATCACACACTCACAAGGTGAATGACTATTTGGCTAGGTAGTTGTGCTCAAAATGAAACAAAATACCTTGATCCTTTTCATGCTTTCATATAATCAATACAAACAAAAGATTAAGCATAATAAAATCCAGTTAAAACAAGAATGTTGGTACTCCGAGCATATATGAACAATAGAAGGCTACCTCACAAAAAGGTTGGGAACTAAAGTGATTCACAACAAGAACAAGTATACAAAAGAATGAATGGCATGGAAGTTTGTAAAAAGCCTAAGTATCATGAATATGCTAAAGTATAGAAAGCGATAAATACATACCTCGGACGTGTACAAAACTTAACAAGATCATTACCATACATCCGCGAGTTGAAACGATCAAACTTGGAACATCACCAAATTTCCTCAAGCTACTCAAAACAAGCTAATTGACAAACGCGAAAACTATTATTATACACAAACTGAAAAACCGGTAGAAAATTCATTAAACAAGTTGTAAAGTGAAGATTTGAGATTTTTACGAAAAATTCGAGTACAACTTGTTTAATAAATGTTCACCACACTACCTAAGCTAAACAACAACAAAAGAAAAGAATACACCATGCTTGTTTAACGTCGTAAGCTCGACGCCTTTACAATGCTTAGCTAGTAACTTCCTTCCTTCATGCCATTGTGATGCCTCACCACGCAAACCAAAAGCAAGTGCCCTAACTAAACCATTAAACAAACGTTACGGGAACAAAATGTATACAACACTTGAACAAACATAATGGAAATAGACAATATATACGACATATACAAAACTCAAAAATAAAGAAACTATCGCAATGCGATTCAATATCAAACCCAATCCCCGGCAACGGCGCCATTTTGTTGATTGCAGAATAGGGCAAGCAGCAAAAATATTTATTTTCGGAAAGAATTCCCTTCGGGATTTATGTCGTGTCCACAGAGTTCGGTTCGAGGGAAAGAATGACGTTCGACAGTCTCTCGCGTTAATGAGTTTGGGTTTAAAATGGTTTAAAACAAGAAAACAGAAAAGTAAACATTAAAATATAAAACAAATTCATTCTTCAGCAAGACAAACTTTTCCGGCATGCAAATAATCGACTCCTCACAAACTTAAACTTACCGACCAGTTATACTCCACCTACAATACTCCTCAATAACACCCAGCATCGCTCACAACACAGGTTATATCTAACACAAAGTTGAGAGAACAACCGTGTTACCATTGCCGATACTTTTCCACGCTAGCTCAAGGCACGGAGGCATTAAGATTCAACGCCTATTGAAGATTGTTAGCTCCTAAATCTATCTCTAGAGTCCAGAAACTAACAGACAATCATCACTAATCGAAGTTCGCGAAGGTTATGTCTAACGCAACCCAAACCCCGCGCATAAAGCAAAAATCAGAGACAATTACCAATTGAGATTTGTAAAGCAAGTTTCATATAACGCCATGGGCGACAAATATACATGAGTTCAGAACAAACACATATACACAACCCAACCATAAAGAAAAACACAAAGAAAAAGAGAAATGAACCAAACGTCTCGCGAATTGTCAGAGCCAGTCGAAGATGAATCCACCCCAGTTCATCCGTATGCAAGCTCCATAGTTGTTTTCTAAGCTAATCTACTGAAAAATGAAGTTTGATGGAATTGGAGCAAGAATCCTCAAAACCATAACATCAAAAGTAACTGAAATGAATTATATACAATCAGAATTTTTGCAGGTTCGCTAGGCGAACCCTTCCATTCGCTAGGCGAATGCACGAAAATGGCACTTAAGTGCCTATAAAAAGTTAAACCGCCTCTTGCTGTCTTCAGAAGTTCGCTAAGCGAACGATTTATTCGCCTAGCGAAAGCTCGCTAGGACGTTCGCGAAGCGAACTTAGGCCTCTTTCTCCTCTCCCTCTTTCTAGGCTCCTTCGCTGGGACCTTCGCCAGCCTTCGCTAGGCGAACATTCGCTGTCACACTCGCTAAGCGAACATGACAGCAAATCAGCCCCTTATTTGACCACAACTTCTGAACCGTAACTCCGATTTACACACGGTCGAAAGCGCTAGAAAGCTTATTCACTTCTCTTCAAAACAATGGCAAAATCCTAATATTTTAATACCTACAAAAATGAATGGAAAGCAATTAAACTCAACGATATATACAAGAAAACGCAATATACACACGAAAACGTAAAGTAAACGTATTTACACATAAAGTGGGGTTTATTCAACCAATTTTTCACACAAAGTAACGATAAGTGCAACAAAACTTATATACAAAAATAGGTACATTTTGCACTTATCACTCTGCTGTGTGGATAAACCATTCGCCTGTAACAAATTAAATCCGGCAGTTATGGGATTAACAATACTCTTAGCAGAAACAAGAGCAGAAGAAGCACTGCCAGTGCAATTAGTGGCAGGAACAACTGAATCACTGCCAGATAAAGAAACAACAACAGCTGCTAAACGTCTACTACCTTCACCTGAAGCAGCGTAACCTCCAGGACCCACGCCAACAGACACAACCTCATTGATACATGTATCAGAAGAGAGAAAAAAGTGTTTCGAACTGAAAACCGCAGATGAGCTTGCGCTTTCCACAAAACCTGCAGGGCTAGGATACTCCCCTAATGGAACACCAAAATCCCCCCACCTCCAAACTCCATTCGACCAATCCCCCATACCTCCTACTGACACGTCGTGCAAATGAGATAAGGAAAAAGCCTTCGGGAATAAATCCTTCAATCTTCCCATATCGGTCCAATTAGCCTTCCAAAAGGGCGTTTTGTGGCTATTTCCCACCCGAAACATAGTATTATTCATAAGAATGTCAATCGGGTACCTCTTTGTGATAGAAATAATATCGCCCCACCAAGATGACTTGGACATCTTACCTTCAAAACCACCAACACAACCCGCCATTTGAAGGCAAATATCGCCATACCTCGCTTTCAAAATCTTGAACCACAACTCCTCCGAACCTTGTAATATTCTCCACCTTCATTTATGAAGGAGAGCCACATTAAACTCGTCGATCCTCTTCAAGTTCAAACCGCCTTTCTCAAACGGAAGGAAAAGGGAACCCCAACCAATCTAATGGGTCCTCCTTTTCTCCCTCGAACTCCCCCAAAGAAAGTCGCTTTGAAGTTTAGTAAGAGCCTTACAAACTTTCACCGGCGCCTTGTAAAGAGAAAGTTGAAAAATCGGGAGGCTACTAAGAACCGACTTGAGAAGAGTGATTCTTCCCCCAAAACTTAAGAACCGATTATGCCAACTAGATAACCTCTTCTCCACCTTACTTACCAAGTTATTCCAAGAAGATATCTTTCTAGGGTTAGATCCGATGGGAATACCAAGAAAAGTAAATTCCTTGTTTTCCGATCTACACGCAAGAAAATAGGCCGTCGCTTCAAGAAAATGATTCGAAATATTAATTCCAATAAGTTTACTTTTATGAAAATTGATGCCAAGGCCCGACACTAATTCAAATCCCCTCAAAACCGTTTTAATAGCCCACATATGTCTCCAACTCCCATCGCCTATCAAAAGGGTGTCATCCGCAAATTGGAGAATATCAATGAAATAACTATTCTCAATGAGAACTCCCAAAAATTCACCTAAAGAAACCGATTTCCTAACCAACCCCGACAATCCTTCCGCTACGATAACAAAGAGAAAAGGCGAAAGAGGATCCCCTTGTCTCAATCCTCTTTCCACCACGAACTCCTTAGTAGGACTACCGTTGACCAAAACCGACATCTTACTTGAGAATATGGTAGCCTCAATCCAACTCATCCATAAATCACCGAAACCCATGGACCTCATCATAAATCTAAGAAAACTCCAATTCACTTTGTCGTACGCTTTCTCAAAATCTACCTTAAAGAGCGACACAACCTTCTTCTCCTTAACCGCATAATCAACAACCTCATTGGCTACCAAAACTCCATCAAGCAATTGCATACCCAGGACAAAAGCACTTTGACAATTAGAGATGATAGAATTCAAGATCAACTTAAGTCTAGCCGCCAAAAGCTTAGAAAGAACTATATAAAGGCTTCCAACAAGACAAATTGGTCTATAGTCATCAAGACCCAATGGGTTCACCCCCTTAGGTACTAAAGTTAAAAAAGAGGAAACAATAGCCTTAGACAAAATGCCCCCCCCCCATGAATGTCATTGAAATAACGGCAAAAACCGGCTTTAAGAAAATACCAACATCTCTTGATGAACTCGAAGGAGTATCCATCCGGACCCGGGCTTTTAAACCCATCAAAACTCCAAATTGCGTCTTTAATTTCGTCTTCGGAAAACGGTCTCTCAAGAAAATCCCTATCTTCTATGTTCATCCATCATAAAAAATAATCATCAATTCATGGAAGCTAATTGGAGATTATTTTTGAAGTTTTCTGTAGTACGCTTCGACGCGCTGAATTTCAACATTAACTGGAGAAAACCTCCGCTCCTTCGGTAATTCTTTATCCCCTCCATATTTTTGCATTAAATTGTTGGATGCTTGTTGGTTGATTTAACTTAAACTATTATTTTAGAATTGCTTATTAGATAATCACTTTTTTTTCCAGAAAATACACAATCTTGAAAATAGTGATTTTTCAATTCTTAATAGTTAATTACTTGTGAATATATCATTAGATGCGATTTTTTGTCACAACTCCGATTACTGGACTATTTTTTTTCGTTCCGATGCATAGTTTAGTTGAACCGTCATATTCTTTATTCGAATTTTTCACCCACTTTTGTTGTTTTGTCAGCATAATTCGTAGTTTGTTTCGCAATTTAGAGTATGTATTTAATTTCTTTGTAACATTATGATTCCAACGATATATTAACTTGTCGAATTCGATTCCGTTGGCCGTTATCGAAAACTTGCGCAAAAGTTGATATTTTCACTTTTTTAATACTGTTACTTAATACTGTTACTTTTTTGTTGACTTATATTAGATTTATCTTAGTATAATAATTGAACCCTTGCCATTTTACTTCTATTTCTATTTTTTTTGTATAAGCAATATCATTAATAGGAGATTAAGGAAATCTCAAACCAAGGAAACAAACACCAAGAATTACAAGAAATCGAGCGGATACTTATACCACTCATATAAACTACACTTCTTACTATTCTTATGGCCAAGCATCAACCAATTCCACGAGGTAATTTTAATATCGACAATAATATCATTAACGTTGCAAAACGCATCTTCAAACAAAATCCTATTTCTAGCCCTCCAAATAATCCAACAAGTGATTAACCATAATGCATACGACTTCCCAACAATTCTACGATTTTGGAAATTCGCAGACCAAGCCAAAGCATGAAGAATGCAGTTATGTTCATTTACCATACCGATATCCAACCACTCACAAATGTTGTTCCAAACCATAACCGATTTACAGCAAGAGAAAAACAGATGGTTGGAATCCTCAACCTCATGGAAGCAAAACATACACACCTTATCGTGCACATTATCAACAATTCTTCTCGCCGCCAAATTCGCTCTAGTTGGCAGTCTATCTAACACCATCCTCCAAGCAAAGATTTGTACTTTAACCGGAATCGACGACTTCCAAACAATGTCAAGCAAACCTGCAATATTCTGATCATTATCATAAATAGATCCTGCATTATTCAGCACAGAGTAGAATGAGAAAACTGAGTACTCCTTCGAATCATCGAGAGTCCAAGACCAAACATCTTTGGTATTAAGAAGAATAGAAACCGATTCCAGCAAACATTTTACTACTATTTCTATTAACTATAGTTTTTATGTTACACCTGAAAGGCTTAGAGATACTGTCGTCCTGCACCTAGGCTTATGTCGGTTTTCCGCAACCGTTTCGGACTCTTTACAGCAAGTCCTTAATATGGCATAAAAAAGAGCATCTTAATTAAAACATTAGTAGCTTTAGTCAATTAAAGCAATAACTCTATGTCAGTAAGCTAGTTAGAGATATACAATAATAATTCAATACAATCGCTTTAGTAGTTTAGATAGAAAGTATAAGCCTTTACTTTAGTTTAGAAAAATAATACTCTAGTACTAGTAGCTACTTATTTAGAAAATATTTATACTAGTTGCTTATCTTAAAAAATGCATACATTAATTTATTTAGCGTAATTAGAATTTCACTTAGCTTAATTAAAAATTAATTCATTTTGTTTAGAAAATTAATTCATTAGCTTCGTTATAAATAGTTCACCTCCTTTTTTACTACACTTTGGTGCATGATCATAATTGTGAATATGTTTGATTCCTACCATGACCACTTGATTGATTTTAGAGCATGGTTAGCTATTATGTGTTTGTATGATTCTTTTCCCATTCTTGTATGGTGTATGGTGATTCATCCCCCCATTATGGGTAATATGTCCCCTATTCACATGAGCATGTAATAGATTAGACTCTTTTTTCTTGTTGCTTACTTCATAGGCTAATTAACAAACATAAAACCAAAACGACAAACACAATCTTTTCACAAGATTAAAACAAACTTGATCTAACGTTAAGTACTTTTCAAAATCAAAATCAATCAAGCACAACGCGAGTACTTGATCTAACGTCAAGCACCTCATCAACCTCCATCCATTCTCATATTCTTTTTTTTTAATAGGCAATTATATTGATGAGAGCAAAAAAGATGCTCCAAAAATACAGGAAAAATTAGAGAGCAACACCCCTATCTGCTACAAAAGCTAAGAGGCGAGGTGTGCCAATCAAGATAAGAGGGAGAATAAGTTTGTTTACATGTAAGACCCGCCCAAACCCACGAACAATGGAGAATCGCCGACATACAATCAGTGAAACTAAAGACTTCTCCTTTAAAAATAACAGCATTACGTTTAGTCCATAAACACCACGTCGTTGCCAACCAAATAGAGCCGATGAAGTTTCGCTTAGTTGGATTGATGACTTTATCGTATTCGGCTGGAAAATCTGCCAGGTCGAGAATAACTTCCAAATTGTCCCTACCAACCCAAGATCTCACCTTATCCCATAAGTTTCTAGCTATGGAACAATCCTTGAACAGGTGCTGAGAATTTTCGCTATGTCGAAAACACAAAACGAACACTGAATGTCTAGGATCCGATAAAATACCTCTACGAATCAAAAGGTCTTTCGTAGGAAGACGGTTTATCAACAATCTCCATCCAAAAATCATGGTCTTCGAATGAGCTCTAAATCTCCAAAGGCGAGCCAGCACTTCTAGAAACCTGTCGTCGAATTTGGCTGTAACTCTGTGCTTCAAGTGTTTTGCAATGCAAGAGTTGTCTTGTAACCATCATCATTGTCATTCAGCCATAAAAAATAATCTTTTCTATTTTGATGAGGTTTGTTAAATTCCAACAAGTTCTGCATTTCTTCAAGAGTTTCCTGCTCCAGAACATCATTGTTATTGCCATGAAATTGATTCCAATACCAATCCCCTTCGAACCAGGTTCCCGCTTCAGCAACCGACAGGTGATGCGAATCAGAAGCCTCAAAGATTGAAGGAAAAGCTTCTTTCATCGTCTAGTTCTCGATCCACAAAGCATGCCAGAAAGAGGTGTTAGAGCCGTCTCCGATCCTGCAAGAGAAAGAGTTAGTAAAACCAGAAGTCGGTGAATTTTTAAGATCTGTTAAGATCAAATCTTTCCACCAAAAAGAGTCTCTACTCGACAACATTGTGTTATCTCCAACTTGAATCTTTAACGCCGTATTGCCGTAACGATAACTTAACAGTTTATGCCAACAGGCTTTCTTGTCCACCAAAATTCTCCATTTCCATTATAAAAGGAGTGCATTGTTGATAATTCCCACATCCTTAATATCCAATCCGCCCATCGACTTCAGCTTGCAAACTTCATCCCAGCTGACCCAATGGATGCTTCTTCTGACAAGCCTTCCTGTCTATAAAAAATTGGAGAAGATCCTCTTAATGTCTTTCAAAATCGTCGTCGGTGCTTTATAGAAAGCAAGGGTGTAAACCGAGATGGCGTTCAAGACTGAATTGATGAGAGTTATTCTGCCAGCTATAGACAAACTCTAGCTTTTCCAACTAGCTAGTTTATTGCGCAACGATTCAAGGAGGGGCTTCCACAATGATAACTTCCTAGGACTGCCGCCTATCATGACTCCAAGAAAGCGAAAGGGCATGTTATCCACACCGCACGACAAGAAAATTGAACCTGCATTTAAACACCAGTCAGGGACGTTAATTCCATATAATTTGCTCTTGGAGAAGTTGACCTTCAAGCCCGACATCAACTCGAAGCCTCTCATAATTGTTTTGATGCCCCAAAAATTGTCCATATTGGCTTCTCCAATAAAGATAGTGTCATCTGCAAATTGCAAGACGTCAACAGAATCCTTGCCGTTGAAACTGAATCCTTTAAACAGATTTGTAGTAACAGCCTTCTCCACTAGACTTGTTAGACCTTGCATCGCGAGAACAAAGAGGAAAGGTGACAGGGGGTCACCTTGGCATAATCCCCTCTCGACACTGAAATCCTTGGTTGTTCCGCCATTGACTAAAACCGACATCGAACTCGTAAAGACACAGTTATCCATCCATTTCATCCATCGATTACCAAAACCAGATTTTGTAAGCATTAATTTGAGATATTTCCAGCTAACACTATCAAAAGCCTTTTCGTAATCCATTTTTAGAAGGAAGCAACCACGTTCTTCTTTTCTAGCCAGATCGATAATTTCGCTTACCGTGAGAACACCATCCGCTATGTTACGCCCTTTGATGAAGGCAGTTTGCTTTGGAGAAACCAGCTTTCCTATGACCTCTCTCAACCGTCCTGCAAGCAGTTGGCCAGGATCTTATACATACCATTGACAAGGAATATTGGCCTAAAATCTGAAAGATTCTGAGAATTTTGTTGCTTCAGAATCAAAGCTATGAAAGTGGCCGTACAAGATTTGGTGAGAATGGCATTCCTGTCGAAATATGAGAAGAACCTCTGCAAGTCTGACTTTAAGAAATCCCAGCCCTTTTTATAGAATTCGAGAGTGTAACCATCCAGACCTGCAATCTTACTGCCATCGTACGACCAAATAGCGACTTTAATCTCTTCCAAGGAGAAGGGTCTTTCCAGCCAAACGTAATCTTCATCAGTAAGAGAATTGAAAGAGATTCTGTCCGGGACTGGTCGAGCGAAGTCTTTCTCCTTGAAGAACTGCGAGAAATGAGAATGAATTAAATTTTTTATCTCCTCCACATCTTCGAGATAGCCATTAGAACCTTCTAAAATGGAAATGTTGTTACAACGCTGTCTGGACTTTAAGAACCTCCATTCTCATATTCTATTCAAAACATGTAATAAATACGATGAGCATTGTGCGCCACGAGGCTTAGCCACGAACTACGAACACTCTGACTTCTTCATTCTCATTCGAATGAGGATACATAGGCACAAGACGGCGAAGTCTTGGCGAGCAACCTTCCCCCTTTCACCCATAGTCCTCCGAACTACATAGACTCTAACTTTCCCATTGCATGAGGGAATACGTAGGCCTAGGATGACGAAGTCTTATCAAGTCTCCTTTTTTTCTTTTTCCCTTTCCGTTTCCGTTAGCAAGTATAGGCTTTATATAAACACACCCTTTGATTAACACAACAAGAGTGGATCCCGTTGAGTACAACAGACGCAAGGGGGTGCTAATACCTTCCTCTCGCATAATCGACTCCCGAACCCAGGATTTGGTTGTGATGTCCATGTCTTCTCCCTTTTTTAGGTTTCTTCAATCTTTTCCTTTCCCCTGTCGGGATAAATAACGTTCGGTGGAGACTCTATTTTTTCCGCCGGTTATTTTTCGCGTTGCGACACATTACTGGATTTTTGGTTATGTTCATAGCACTTATATCTTCACACTTCAACGGAATGCATCCAAGAATTACGCCATGGTCACAAAGTTCATGCTTTAACCATCAGATTTGTGCAAAATAACTTCCTTCTACAATATATTATGTTACAACTGTACTAAGAGCAACACATGCTTGCTTTTTATAAGACCATGATACTAAAGCATTGCCTAAGATATGACATGTCCCGCTTGTGCTTTTTTGATCTATTTTACAACATGTATAATCTGAGTTAGAATAATAAACTAAATCACATATACTTGTCATACCCCAAATTTGTCCTACCCTCTCACTCCCTCATGCTAAGCATATTGTGGTTTCATGGACTTCTCTCAAGACCATCATACAGATTTTGGCCAGAATCCTTTAAAGTTTAGGCTATGGAGATTTGGTTTGTAGTTTTTGTAGTCAGAGGCTCTAGCAGGAGTGTTAAACCCATGTAGAAGTAAAAGGAAGATATGCCCCCATCCCCATGACCAAATCTTAAGATAAGGTTGAGCCCAAGTTATATGGAAGGATCATTCAACTTGAAGTGGTTTTAGACCACATTTCAAAGAGGTATGAATTGTTCCAAGGTTGTTGGTTGATCTTTAAGTCATACGCAAGTTAAGGTTTCAAGAGGTTCATGACGTGTTACAAATAAAACCTTTGTGTGTTTCGAAATGATATGTGGCTATGGTTGAATTATTTTTTAAGTTGTGTTTGTTTGTGTGTCTACATTTCTTGGCCAAGGCAATTCATGACTCCAAGATATCTTAAAACCATTCAAGTCGTTTCTAGATTTTTCTTCAACCAATTCACGGCCAAAGTGCATTTTAAGAGTGACTCCAAATATTGTTTCAAGATCACTACGGCTATGTGATTAAGATCATTTTTCATCATGAAGAAATGATTGGAACCCATTCGTAAGTCATATTAAAGAAATATCTTGGTGGGTTTTAAGTTGATTTCAAGCCTTATTTCAAATCATTCTCAGGCCATACTTCAAGTTAATCTTGTGCCTCCCAGATTGTGGTTTAACTTAGTGCTAGTTTGTTTTCAAGTTATTACAAACTTGAATTAAAAAAAACTGCTCATACATGCCAAGTTAGGGACATAATGCTTAGAATGGTAACAAGAGACTACACCACTCCAAAATTCAAATCACCATGCACATTAAAAGTTCTGAATTTGGAATTACAAATACAAGTGAGCTTCAGATATTATATTCTATACTCAGAATTTTAAATTGGTCACAAGAATAATAGAAATACTTCACAAAAGCTACAAGGTTTAAATTACAAAGAAAAATCACAAATTCAAGATTATGTTTTGCCAAATTCTAGCTTTATTCTACCCGTGCCAAGATCAAGATCATAGGCCACGCATCAAGTCTTTTTCTTCACTCTTCTTAGTACCAAACTTTGAGTATACTTGTCAAAACCTCCATACTTTTATCCAAACTAGTCATCCTACAAGACATACCAATATCAAAACCATGTCAAAATTTAATTCAAAGGATTTTCCAAAATTAAGTTCAAACGTTCCAAAAGCAAGAGTCAACTCAAACCAAACCTACATCAGCAGGAAAATTAATAACAGTAAAAGCAGTGAAAATCACATTCACACGCAGTGAAAAATCAAGGGGACCACAAGAGAAATTTCAACCTCACAGTAAGACAAAAATTCAGCAGCAAGGCACATAGCATAACAGAACAGGGTTCAGAAAGTACAGATAGGGAAGATACACTATTTTGGCAAGAACAAATCCTGAACCTAAGAAAGTAATTACAGAGCATAAACAAACAGGCAGATTCAGAGCAGAATGTAACAGGTTACACGAGAATAGCAAAAACATTCCCCAACCAATTTGATACTTCTGTTATATCCCTTGAATATCGGATGTTCATATCACAAACCCTAGAAATTTTGCTATAAAACCATGTTTCATCATCAAGAAGAAAGGAGGACAGAGCAGCAAAAAACCCTAAAACAACTTCTACAAAATAAACCCTAAGCAATTCACTAAAGCTCCATTTCCAGATGGTTATTGAGTCTCACATTGAGACTCAAATAAACCTGAGCTCCAAACCATTCAGAAACACTCAAGCACGGAGAAACAAGAAGAATAGCAGCAAGAAGGAGCGGAAAGAGAGTGCGAAAGAGAAATGATGATATTTGAGTAGAAGAAGTACGTGAGAAAGATACTCGCACGAGCTCGGTTGAGAAGTTCTTCAAGAGGTAGTTTCTGCACTTGATTTCTCTGCGGGTTGAACGTCTTTGCTTGATATCTCCTTTGAATCTTTGATCTTTGTGTAGTGTAGAGTAATTTCTGTTCTACATTGTTGATTTGAGATTAGGGTTAATTTGGAAATGGGGTCGATTTGAGAGTTTGAGAAGGTTTTTGGATATTTTGTGGTCGGATTTGAGACGAGGTAAGAAAATAATGTAGGGTTTGTATAGGTTGTCTTTGTTTTGGGAGAGATCTCGCCGAAGAAGATGGTGGTGACCGCCGCGCGCTGCCGCATCTCCGCCCATTATTTAGGTTTCCGACGATGTACTTTTGGAGAGAGAGTTGAGAGAGAAAGGGATTAGAGAGAGACTGAACGAAGGTTATGAAGGGGGAAACCCTAATTCCCCTTTTGTTCTCCTCTGATGAGTGTAATGGGTGGACAGTTGTGCCGGTGACAAGTGTCACTGGCCTTGACACACGGCCATATCTCGTATATTGATCTCCATGCGTGCTTACCGTGTGCATGTATCTCAGACCTTTAGATCTAGGGTTTTACTGCCCCTGTGACGATCAAACGCTCCACATTTCATCCTTCAGTCAACCAGGGTTGACTAGGGTTCATGGTGAACCCCCACCAGCGTGTGGGCTTGCTTCGATTGGGCCTAGGGAATTTCTGAGCACACCCCCAATTTACTGACATATGCTGGCCCATTTGTTTTCTTGTAGAACTTTTTTTCTTTTAAATATTAAAAATAAAAAAAAACATTATTTTTTTTTAATTAATCTTTTTTAGAAAGAATCTCCAAAATCCATTATGGAGGTAACTTTTATTAATTTTATTAAAATTATTTACTTAATATTAACTAATTATTTTAATAATTAGTTTTATTAAGTATTTGATTTTAATTTAATCAATTTTATTAAGCCAATTTCTCTAACCCTAAAAATGTAAAAATACTTTTTAATTAATTTCCAAAATCCCTTTCCTTAATTAATTTTTAATTAATTTTATTAAACCATTTTATTGAATCCTAATTAACTTTTTAATAATTAATTTTATTAAATATTTTAGTTCAATTCAATTAATTGTTTGAATTTTAATTCTAAAAAAATCTAAAAACTAATTAACTTAATTTAGAATTTCTCTTCTTTAGATTAACCTTAGAATTAGGTTGCTAACCTCACTAACATGTTTGATTATATTTCTCCCCCATTTTGTTTGGTTTTAATCCTTATGTGGTGTTTATACTTTTTTATTATGGATTAATTTCATGCCTTGATTATATGTATGTCATTCATAATATGTTTGTCCAAACCTTTTTCAAACTAATACCTTGACTTAATGTCAAGCCCTTTTCAAACACCTTGTAAGTCGATTGTTTTCACGATCGCAATCAACCTCACATAGCCTCCTCTTGGGCTTTGTACAACGATACTTGTTGCACATTTCACTTTGGTTTGCATGCATATGTGTGATTGTCATACTTTAATTATGGCTTGATTATTCTCCCTTTGAGTAAATATATTCCTCTCCCATAAGATTAAAATCAACCATTTTCAAAAGAACAAACAAGCCTGATCCAACGTCAAGCATTTTTCAAAACAAACTCAATAACAATTCATTATCAAACACACTTGATCCACATATCAAGTCCCTTTACCTAGCTTGTAAGTCGAGCACTTTTGCCTCGCCATCAACCTTACCTTGAACCATTAAGACCTCCTTTCCATTAGTCCTCAACCTTTTTCGTACGCAAATTCAAATCTCGATCAACATCGAACATTTTTTAAAATCAAATCAATACATTTAATCATCCTTAAACATCATTTCTTACAAGGTGAAAATGAGGGGGGGTCAAGTCTTTGGTCTTTCTCCTCAATTGTTTGGGTGTGAGTTTTCTTACTCGTGTGTGGACAATTGACGCCTCTAAAACACTTGTAACTCGACAACATTCAAACTTTTTTTCTAAGCAATCATTAAAACACTTAATCCTTTATTTAAACATACTTTCATTAAAAGGTGAAGTGAGGGGGATCGAGTCTTTGGTTTTTCTCCTCGATTGTTTGGGTGCGAGTTCTCTTACTCGTGTGTGGACAATTGTCACCTCTAAAACTTCCAATTTGACTAAAACTATCCTTTTCTCGTCTAGTGCGATCGAAGCCCTAAACCACATACAAATCAAATCCTCTTTTTCTTGATCAAACTCTTTAACACACTTAATCATATATTTAAACAACTTCCTAAAAGGTGATGTGATGGTGGTCGAGTCTTCGATCCTTCTCCTCAATTGTTTGGGTGCGAGTTCTCTTACTCGTGTGTGAACAATTGGCGCCCATAAAAAAAACACAAACCAACCAACCGTAGTCCCACGAACTACGAATGCTCTGACTTTCCCATTGCACGAGGGAATACGTAGGCACAAGGGCCTCAATCCTTGGCGAGCACCCTAATAAAAAACCACCCATCTTCCCCTTAGAAGTAAATCCTTTAGACGATAACAAACAAACTTAACTAACTTTCTCACGAGTCGAATCAAGAGGTTCCCATTGAGTACAACGGACGTAGAGGGTGCTAATACCTTCCCTCTTGCTTAACCGACTCCCAAACCCGAATTTGGTTGCGATGACCATTTTCTTATCCTTTTAAAGGTTTTATCGATATTTTCCTTTCCCTTTTTTGGGATAAATAAAGTTCGGTGGCGACTCTGTTTCGAACAGTTTTTTCCGCGTCCATCGCGAGGATCGTATTTTTCGAGGTACGACAGATGGCGACTCTGCTGGGGAATAGCATTGCCCTATGCTAGAGAGAGTCAAGCCTAACTTGACTCGATCTGTGAAGTTAGATCCACTTGTTTGTTTATCTTCTCTTGTTTGTTTCCTTGCTTGTTTAATTATTTATCTACGTGCTTGCCCATCCTCATTATTATTATATCCTATTATTGTTTCTTGTGACATTGTGGGGGTGTTCTAACGTTGGGAACTTTGTGAGATGGCTCTATACCCGAGTCGAGAAAAACCCTAGGATTAGGATGGTGGTTGTGTAGTGAAGGCTTGCGTGGTCTCTTCCGCGTAAGCCAAAGCAAAGACCCCGCTTGGAGTAGATTCCCTTGGAAATGTTATTGTTTTGACGTTACTTCATCATGATGATAATGTTTTCGAGCCTTAATCGTTGATCCCAATGACCATTAACCCATTTATCTATGGTGGTTGGTAGTGTTAACTCTTTGTGGGTTAATGTGAACGCCACAATCAGATGAGATCCCTCGAACGTATTACTTCCTGACAGTAATATTTTCGACCTCGATCTAGGATTCTGAGAACCCTACTAAGAACCCGTGTGTTGATGGTTGTGTAGTGGGCGCCTCCGAGGAGTCTTTCTCGTGGGGAAGAAACGAAGACCTCCCTTAGACAAGATCCTTTCAAGGATATTATTGTCTGATGTCCCTTCGTCATGGCTATAATGTCTTTGAAAGATATCCATAACTCTAGGCACCTACCCGATTAGAGCCTACCTATGGGGGGTCTTGTGATAAGAGATATCCTGTGTTTACCTCCTTCCGCAGAATCAGATGTCGTCTTGATCCTGAACCCTTGCATGAGCATCGCATGACCATAACATTTGCACCCTTTTTGTTTTCAGGGAATCTAAGAATTGTCATTTGCTACAAATAGGAATTATGGAAACTGGTTTTTGATGCCCTCATTCTTTCAAGTTCAAGAGGCCTGATTTGACTGCTTTACGTGGGTTAGTTTCGCGTATCCCTTCCGTCTACCGAATCAACTTTGGGAAGAACTTTGGTAGACTGTTGCGTATTCTGAATCAAGACGTAGACTTTGCCATGCTAAGCACCTTCGTACAGTTCTATGATGCTCCCTTGAGATGTTTCACATTTCAAGACTTCCAATTAGCACCAACACTTGAAGAATACGAGAAACTGGTGGGTATCCCAATGAAGGGGAAGTTGCTATTTGAAGGAGTTGATGTGGCTTTGAAGGATGAAATCATTGCAAACGCTCTCCACATGTCTAAACAGGATGTCACCAACAATTGGAAGACTAATTAACTGATACAACAAGTTTAAACAATTATATCACTTACTTGTGTCTATGAACCAAGAAAATATATGATTTTATATATGTTTTCAATAAGGATAAAGTTCTTCACCTGCAAAATAGAAGACAATCCCAAGTTAACTAATGAAGACCGCAAGTTCCCAGTTTATGCCTTCTTAGCCATTTTGAAACACAATTAAAATAAATACTAATTCATTATTAGTTTAATAATATAAATACAAACAATAGTCATATACTTACTTTCTAATACTTGTTTTTTTAGCTCAAATAAACGTACACATATATAAATTCCAAGTTGTCATGTGTTTTTTTCCACTTATCTTGCACATAACAAAATAATGATGGGGAATGAGTGACAATTTAATAGAAATTTGGAACCCCAAAGGCACATGTCTTAGCAAGAAAGCTGGCAGGGGAGGGTACTTTCACTAAAGCACTTGACTGAGGTTAAAAATAGCATAGAAAATAACATTTTTATTTTAATAAGCAAAAATTATATTGACCAAGCATAGAAAATAACATGATTCGTAGACTAAACTAAATTTAAAGAATCTTGTAAAAAGCAATATAATGGAGTTTAGTAGCAAACATTGGTTTTGCATAATCATAAAAGGTCAATCTTGTAAAAAGTAATAAAATGGAGTGCAGAAGTATACAATTGTTTTGCATTATCGTAAAAGATAATCCGATATAGTTCCAGTAAAAAAATCTCTCAGTTCACACTAATAACCCTAAAAAGAGAAACAAGTAGAAAGGGTTAATGATTAAATAGTTAAAAGGAATGGATTAAGGAAACAATTAATTCAAGATCCAAAAAATTACAAATTATGTAGAAATTTTAACATCAATTACATAACTTAATTTTTTGGAATTAAGCATATCAATTACATGAAGCTACTATAATTATAGAGGGCACCCAATATGAATGAAATAGAAGAAAAATATTGATCCAAATATATGCGATAGAAAGATTGAATCTTGACCCGAATAAAAATAAAAGTAAATAAACTGAAAATTCATACCTGCGGTGAAGGTGATTCTGGCATGGTGGTAGACGGTTAGGATGTCACTGTCTTGAAAATCAGTCAAGAATAACGATTTTGGTTCTCAACTCCATGGATATGCTCGAGTTTTAAATAGAGCTTTCCCCTGTTTTGAAAATTAAATTAATGGAGAGAAGATCCTTGATGATATGAAGGTATTGGTGGTGGTTCTGTGGCAATTGAATGACGGATCATGGTATGACGTTGCCAAAATGGAGGCGGCTGTTAGGGTTTCTGGTATGAGGAGACGAGTTATCCCTATTTTTCGTTTACAGAAAAAAAAAATTATTAGTGAGAATAAAACATTGAAACAAGCTTCTTTTTCATTTAAGGATAAATGTCAAAATATTAGAAATACTCATTAATAAATAAATAAATATTACAAATAAATTGTGGGAGTGGTGACAAGTGCTTAGCTTTTTTTAGTAAACAATATAAATTTTTTAATTTATATTACGATTAGTGAAAAACATAACTAAAGCTGAAAAATTATAATAGTGAAAATATTAATATTTATATGTATATTTATATAATGAAAAAATAAATAAACTAGTTAATAAATTTATATTTATTTTTAGTGATTCTTAAAGGTATTGGAGATTGAAATTTTGAGGATTAAGTTTTAGTGGTTAAATTTAATTTGTGACCTATTTTGTGATTGATTTAATTTAACTTATAATGTATTAAAATATGGTGGCTAATTCGGTGGCTGTAGTGACCGAAAATTTTTTGTCTCTAAAGCATTAACTAAAAGCAAATATTTTAGTAGTGCATCTTCACATATTTCATCCATCAAGCCAACTTTATTAGGTCCATCTTTTGAATATGTTTTTGGAAAGCATTGCTCATAAGTTGAAGTCGTCGTGTCATGTATGAGAGGCTTAATTTCATCATTAAACTCATCGCTCTACTGTTCTTGTTGAACATCATCACATCTATTCTACAAATGCACAATGGACTCCTCGAAGGCAGGGGCAAATAATAGTCGAAATTGAACAACCAACGAATCATATTAGTAGTTGTATTGTAGCAATTTTCCACATTAAGGGGAGATTTAGATCTTTTTTGTTCCCAAAGAAGACCACTAGCACAATTGGTTTTCAAAATCCCCTCCAAAAAAGCCTCATGAGAAACTTTAACATTCCTAGAATTTTGAAGATACACTACACTATAAGTGTCTGGGAGAGAGTCAAGCTTTGAAATTAAATGAAGCAAAAAAACCCAGGTCTTGCACTATAATTTTAAAAATTCTTTCAACTGAGTATGCCATAGATGAACCTGAAAGATTCAAAAGACCCAGGTCTTACTCTATCTAAAACTTTCTGTTCAGCTTTCTTTGTCCTCATTCCAAAGACTGACAACCCTCAAAATTTGAAGGAATTTAGACCTATAGCTTTAATAGGTTGTTTATACAAAATTTTGTCTAAGATCCTTGCAGCAAGATTAAGGTGTGTTATTGGGAAATTGGTCTCATCGTTTTAGACAACATTTGTTCCAGGAAGATAACTACTTATGATGTATTAGTGGCAAATGAAGTTCTTGACTATGTTAAAAAGAAAAAGAAAAAAGGTTATGTTTAAGGTTGATTTTTCACAAGCATATGATTGTGTAAGCTGGACTTTCCTTTTTAAGGTGCTAGAAGCTATGCACTTTAGTCCTAAACGGCAAAGTTAGATTAAGGGTTTAATTTGATACAACTATGGTTCAATACTTGTGAATGGCAGTTCTTCCAAGGATTTCAAGATTCATAGGGGCCTTAAACAAGGTGACCCTTTATCTCCCTTCCTTTTTGTTCTGATCACAGAAAATCTGGCCTTACTGTTTAAGAATGCTGAGAATTGTGGTTTGTTGAGAGGTTTGAAGATTGAAGGTGATACACCCATTTCTTTACTACAATTTGCTTATGATACCCTGATTTTGTGTGATGAATCCTGGTCCAATATTTAGGCACTAAAATCTGTCCTAAGAGGTTTAGAAGTACTGTCTAGCTTGAAGGTTAACTATAGCAAAAGCAAGATTATGGGACTAGGATTAAAGGATAACTTGATTGAAGCAGCTTCTACATTCTTGACCTGTAAAGTGGGACAGTTTCCTTTTAAATTCTTCGGACAATCAGTTGGGGGTAGACATACAACACTTGAATTTTGGAAACCAGTCATCTCATTAATTAAAACTCGTTTGGCTTCTTCGAGGGGTAGGATGTTATCTATAGGTGGGCGTGTTACATTGATCAACTCAGTTATAACCAACATATCAATCCATTATCTATCATTCTTTTTAGCACCAGTCAAAGTGTTGAAGGAAATCAAAGCAATTCAGAGAAATTTTTTATGGCCAGGTGATGGGGACAAGGAAATCATTGCTTAGGTGAAATGGTCTCTAGTTTGTTACTCAAGAAAGCAAGGTGGTTTAGGAATTAAACATGTGTCCACATTCAACAGGGCCCTTGTGGCAAAGTGGCTTTGGAGAATAATACATGAACCAAAAGCATTATAGAAGGGAATCATTAAGGCTATGTATGGTGGTGATTTTCACAGTCTTTTTCTAAAACAACCTGAGAACACACCAAAATAGTGGTCAAGATGGTGGAATGATCTTGTTGGTCTAGCCAGGCCTTCAAATGGGCAGGGAATATTCAACCAGTTAATATGGAAAGTGGGCAATGGAGGAAACACTCTATTCTGGCACTCTAGATGAATTGGTGACAATGCACTTAAAGTTCAATATCCAGTTTTATTCAATTCATCCCCAAATCAGAAGATTCTAATCAAGGATAGTGGTGATTGGATTGATGACATTTGGACTTGGGATTTAATAGGAAAGAATGTCATTTTGACTGATGAAGATGGTGCTTTTGGTGCAGAACTAAAGCAAATAATAGAGGAGGTCCCTGTCGACTTGCAAATTGAAGGTGTGGTTATGTGGCCTAGGAAAATAGACAACAACTTTAGTGTTAAGAACTGCTACATGGCATTGAATCAAAATAAGGAGGAGGAGAGCATGGGAAATAATTTGAGGGAAGCTTTGGATTTCATGTGGAATATTAAATTGTCTCTAAAGGTCATGATCTTCAATTGGAGACTATTTCTAAATAGGCTGCCAACTCGTGAAAATCTTATCAACCGAGGCATAATCAATGATCCACACCAAATGTCTTGTGTCTTTTGTTTTTAGGGGATAGAAGATATAACTCATATCATTCTAAGCCGTGATAAAATCAAACTAGTTTGGAGGGAAATTGAAGTGTGGTTGGGAGTCAAACTGCCTAGAGGAATCAACTGCATTGAAGTGTTTTAAGGATGGGCCAAAACTGTTGAGATTTGAACAACATTAACATATATTTGGATGGTATCGTGCTGGTGCATATGGAGGGCAAGAAACCAAGTCTAATTTAACGATTATGTTGCAACTCCAAAGGCAATATTTCAGGAGATTATGCTGTACACTTGGAGATGGAAAAGCTGTACAAGAAGAAGGATTATTTTGGTAATTTTACGAGTGGCATAAAATGCCCTTGGACCTATATAGATAATCATTTTATTATGGTTGGAAGAGGGATTTGGAATATATTCCTAGCATTGATGTTGCTGTTTTTCAGATGGTAGGAGGATAGGTTGAATATGGAAATGTAGGATACTTGTATGTTTTTCTGTATGAACCTTTCCTTTTCTGCTTTTATGCATTTTGCAGATATGAATTGGACCACAAAATTGCAGGATTTACCATTTGTAATTTGGTCTCACTTTTGACCTTATCAATGAAATCTGAGTATTAAAAAAAACAGACAAAAAACACATTGCCCCCCATATCTTTTATTGCAAGTAATTAGAAGAAACTCATGATCAGGAACTCAGAATGATGTCATCTCAGTCACACAACCGTCCGAAGAACTTAAATCAATTAGTGAACACGTGGGACTTAAGAAATTTTATGTAAATTATATTTTTTTAATTTAATATTTGTTAAGTCAGTTTTAAATGAACCCGACCTAACTAAGTTACAAGTATTTACGAAATTGTCATTGCGTCGCTTCTTAAGTTAGGTGGTATGTGAACTGACTTAACAACCTCTCCTAAAAAGATATTTTTATATTGGTGATTCATATAATAGTCACTAGCAACACTAAAATTCCTTACATACCAAGTATTAGGTGTATGACCTATTAAACTACAATAAAAAATATGTAGGATCACAGTTGTTTCTATATCTAGGAACATAAGATTTTATTTCTAACAAATCTTTTATTAGGATATGATGAACATTTTATACTTTATTTACTTTCTCTTTATTGGATTGATCACTTTTCTTTTTAGATATCTCTAAGAGTTTTCCAAATTCCAAGAACACACTCTTAGGAATTTTCCTTTACCTATCTAATATTACACGAGGATTTCCAAAGCCTTCTTTTTGTCTTCAACACTAAAGTTTTGAAGGTTGCAAAGACAAAAATAAAAGAGACAAAATTTATAACTATTGAAATCTAATTGATCCTTAATGAGCTAAACACAACCCATTAAAAGTTAAAATACAAATATTATAAATATCTTATAATAGTATCGTTTATATTAATTTAGAATATTACAAATATTTTATAAATTTTGTATATAAATTTAAGAGATCTAATAATATTTTTATATTAATTTAGAGTATTTTAGAATTTCTCTAAATTACTATAAAATATTCTAACATAAATAAACTAATCCACGTATCGAATCGACCAAATTTGATCCCCACGAAGCACACAAACCAGTAGGGGTGTTCATGGGTGTGGGTCGACCCACGAACCCATTGACCCAAACCAACCCAACCCATAAATTACCCAAACCTATTCATTTACGGGTATACCCAACCCAACCCATAACAACCCGTATAGTTTTGGGTCGGGTATCGGGTTTGAGGTTTGCAACCCACAGACCCATTGACCCAACCCATTGATGAGACTTTAGTAATTTTTTATTATTTTTATTTTAATTTTAAATAAAAATATAAAACTAATATCTCACTAATAACCATAATTTTTTTAAAAAATTATTCTCCACTAATAATATTACTAGACGAATGAGTTTACGTAATTCTAATATTAAATGTGTTTCTTATATTTTTTTGAATCATTTCTAACTTACATATTTAATGGAAATAACGTGACTTGTAAAATTTTATATTAACATCAAGTGTTATGTCGTGTTGATGAATTTTATTAGATATTATATGATGTGTTTCATCGAATTTGAGTGTTATAAATGAGTATGATTGTATTGAGTTGTGTTACATTTTTTTAAATTGACAAAAAATCATAATTTTTTTTAATTTGAAACACAACCCGCGAACCCAACCCATAAATGAACGGGTCGGTTTTAATAATGAAATTGCGGGTTGGATGATGAACCCAACCGATTGAAGTTTGAACGGGTTGGGTAACGGGTTAGGTCAAATCCGAACCAACCCAACCCGCGTACACCCCTACAAACCAGGCCTAGCGCTTGCCCGACATTTCTTTTTTGCTCTTTGGTTTTTATCCGGAGTATTCGAATAGGTCAACGTATGCTGGTCGTCAGATGGGCAAGGTGCTCAGAATGTAGATGAGGAGAGGAGGAGGTGTACCTGCAAGGCACTCCGACGCTCAAGTAAGAAAGGGTCAGAGAAAAGGGGCAAGTACAAAGTGTATTCTTAGGGTGAATATTTGATACCTGGCCCTCTCGAATGAGAGGGTTTATATAATGTTCCCCAGCGCGTGGCCAACGGTCCTATTTTCAAGGTGAAATAACCGTTTTCCTGAAGAATAGGTAGCTGCCCAAACTAGCCGTTATGATGGGCAGGATGCCCAAACTAGCCGTTACACCGGGCAGGAAGGTGGTTATAGTCCGTGCGTGACGGGCAATAACTCCGGGCAGTACTGGGCAGTCCGTGACCGGTTGTAGGGGCAAAAGGGTACTTTTTTCCCCTTAATGGACGGGATCCAAGCGTTTGGGCCGTTACTGTAGCAATCATGGATTGGGCCGCGCATGGCCGTTAGCTCAGTGCAGAACAGTAGCCCCCCAAGTCATTACTTCCGAGCGCGGAGGTGATGACTTAAGGATAGCATATCGTCTCGCGGAAGTGGAGTGTTTTGCTCGCTGGTTGTGGATGCCCGTGGTTTCTATTACCCGTTGTGGCTGTTGGTCGCGGTCGTTAAGCTTTGCCCATTACAGATGGATACCAACAGTCTAGTGGAATATGAAACGATACGGGGGTTGCCACGTGCATGTTGGAACTTGTGCCGCCGCCGCTTAGGCAATGATGGCTAGCGGGTGGTCATTATGACCTATGCGCGCGTGGGGCTGCACGTGACCTCCCGTATAAATAGGAGGGAAAATTTTTACTCTGAACTTTTTCCTTCAATCTTCACCAAATTTCTTGCTCGCGAAATCTGCCCGCTGCATCTTTCGCCGTTCGAGCTTCGAGTAACTTTTCCCAGTCTTCTATTTATAAGTAAGTCGTCTCTTTTCTTACTTTTGCTTCTTATTGATGTTTATTTAGACATTGCATGCGGTTAGGTTAGATTCTAGGAGACTTAGTGTAGTATATGTGGTAGCCGCTGGTGGTGGATGATGGCTCCGCCGTCTCCACCGCCGTTAGCCTGTTGTTACGCTGTGTGTGAAGAGTCTGTCTGGGACGTCGTCGCGATGGTGATGTGCATGTGACCATTCTAGCGTTGCATTTCATGGAGTTGCGAGTTGGATGAAAACCTTGTGATCTTGCTTTGGAGAAGTTCCTCGTGTGATAGGAGAGTACCGGGCGTTATCCCGCAGGGAGACTTTTTCGTAGTGTTGTCAGGGCTTAGGCCAGGGACGTCGTCCTTAACCCTTAGCGCGCCCTTTCACTTGTTCAGTGGTGGAAGGGTGGATTTGATTAGCTGTCGAATTCACTGTCTTTCTCTGCTTTTCAGGTGATGGTGACAGGGCCCCGTAGAGAAATTGTATTAGATTCGTCCGAGGAGGAATCTGGTTCCTTAGGGAGTAGTAGCACTCAGTCCTCGAGCGGGTCCACTGAGCAGGATACGGACTATGAGCAAGAGGATGAACTGCGAGATGACGATCAGGAAGAGGTGCCTGAGGAGGAGGTATCCGAGGAAGACGCAGCGGAGAATAAGGCCGAGGAATGGGAGGTGGCGGAACCCTCTGAGCACGCATCTGAATTTGCGACTTACACAGGGGATTGTTTCCAGACGGTGGGAGGTGACGGGGACTGGAGAGTCCATTTCCCCACCGCTGACGAGCGCGTCTGCACGAACTATGGGGAGCGCTTCACAATGTACGAGTATGTTTTCAAAGAGCTGGGCTTGAGGCTTCCATTCACGGATTTCCAGCAGTCTGTCTTCTTACATCTCCGCCTGGCCCCCACCCAGCTCCATCCCAACTCGTTAGCCTTCTTGCGAGCATTCGAGTTGGTGTGCGAGCACCTGCACATAGAGGCAACCATCCCCTTCTTCTTCACCGTCTTTCACCTCCAATGACAGACTTCTGGGATGAGCTACGGTTGGGTCTCCCTGAAGCAGCAGCGCAAGTTGTTCAAACCTTTCTCTGAGTCCATACGGACATTTAAGACGAGGTATTTCATCATGGAGCCCATGTCAGAGGCTGCCCAGGATAGCACGTTCTACTGGGAACTTGAAGTGGACGAGAATGGTAAGGATAAGATTAATGAGGAGGGGAAATACATCGGGCGGAGGTTGTTGAAATATCCCTTCCAATGGACTGGGGAGCATTTTAAGAAACCCCCCAAAGACTATGTCTTTGAGCCTGCAGATTTGGACGAGGGGGATGCTGCTTCATATGAAAGGTTGTTGCAGTACGTGACCTCGTTCCGGATGGCCGAGTGTATTACGAAGAAGAAGGAGGCGATCCTCGAGGCCGATGGTAGCCAGCGGGTGGAGCCTCGTTTCATTAATGTTAGGGCACTGCTGGGGTACAAAACTTACAGAGATACTATAGATCTACTCAGTATTTAACCTTAACATATTGCTTTGCATTGCTCGTTATTTTCTATTATCTGACGCCTGTTTTTGTCTTTTACAGCTACTATGCCTTCAGCTCATGAAAGGATGGTGAGGAACATGGCCGCGCGAAAACAAGCTGCTGCAGCTGCTACTACTAAGGTTCGTCCTCCCCCTGCCTGTGCGGTTGGTCCTTCCCAGCCTCCTCAGGGGAATGCTTCTCCGGCTAATGTTCAACGGTCTCCAATGCCCCTGGCGACCAGGTCTAAGCGTCCAAGGAACGAGGCGGTGGATTTGGGAAAGGCGCCAGAGAAAGCGAAATTCGAGTTGCCTCCTTGCGTATTGGATAAGAGGTTGTTTGAGGGGACCTCTTTGGTGATTCCTCATGCTGATTCTCTGCATCTGCAAAGCCTGGACCGTCCGAGCAAGAGGGCGTTGGTGGCCCAGGATGCCTCAGCGGTGGTCAGACTGCTGGAGATGGCGGCCACCTATGCCGAGGGGGACACGACCACTGAGAGTGAGCTGACTATTGCCCGCGGTAAGGTGACCGCTCTTTAGGAGAGCTTGAGGAAGGCCAGGGAGGAAGTTAAGGCTGCCAAGGAGGCGAGGGAAAAGGAGGGCGAGGAGGTTTCCCGGTTAAAGGGGGATATGGATACTCTTGAGGCTGAGAAAAAGGCCGCTGAGGATTTGGTCGCGCAATTGCGGTCGGCCAATGCCCCTGGCAAGGAGGTGCCCGAGGACATGAAGGTAATGACCAGGTCAGAGTTAGTTGCCCGACTGGTGGTGGCGAGGATGACAACTTAGTGCTTGGCGAGGAATCCTTCCAGAACGCAGTGTCTCAGCTTCAGGTGGTGAATCCTGGTGTTGGTTTGGTGACCGATGTAACACCCCGATTTTATTAATTAATTATTTATATTAATTATTGAGTAATTTTATTAAATATTGATTTAAT
Source organism: Lathyrus tuberosus (assembly GCA_022829125.1). Classification (NCBI taxonomy): domain Eukaryota; kingdom Viridiplantae; phylum Streptophyta; class Magnoliopsida; order Fabales; family Fabaceae; genus Lathyrus; species Lathyrus tuberosus. Next base: position 6,470,528 of record JALAZF010000056.1, on the reverse strand, counting down.
GTGATTTATCTAATTTATTTGAAATAGTTTATTTAAATGAATTACTTGATTTAGTGAATTTATATGAATTATTTGATTTATATAATTTATTGAGTTTATATAAATTAATTGGTTTATTTAATTTATGTGAATTAATTGATTTAATTGAAATGTGTGATTTAATTTATTATTTGAAAATAAACTGAATTGTTGAATTTATCTAATTATTTATTTTAATTGGATTACTAGTATTTAGTAAACTATTTAAATTATTTAATATGATTTTATAGTTACTAAAAATTATTGGGCTTAAGGGGAGGTGTTGATATTAAAAGTATTGGGTTGAGTTAGACCCATTTGGTTATGAATAATAGGTTTTAGTAAGAAGAGTTGGTAGAGTGAAAAACCAGAAAAATAGAAGAGGAAGAGTGGAAGAAGATGAAGAGTAGAAGAGTAGAGGAACCCAAAGAACTCAAGAAAAGGGTCATCAAGAAAATTCAAGGTAAGGGTGGGTTTTTCTCATTATTGAGATTATTAGGTTTTGATTATTGAGTAGAAATGAGGTTAATGAAAAATCCCCAAAACTTTTCCATAAAATAAAAATTAATTAGGTTAATAATTATTTCTGAAATTATTAATTGTTGATGTTTGGTGATATTCTAGAGACTCATTTGATATTTGAAATTGGAAATGAAACTATGCTACTTGTTTATGTTTCGTCCCCTGTAGTAAACGGTCCCTGTATATGCTAGTATCTTAGTTATTTTATTAGTAAATAATATGAATGTTGTTTTCTTGGAACCTGTTGGAAATAAGGAATTTAATCATCAACCAAACTCAGGCGCTGTAGTAGGATGTGATGCGCATGGAGTTGATTAGGGTGATAGAAAATAATTCTAATGATGTACAGAGTAACTATATATTTTATTTATCCAAAGGACTACTGGACTATATAGATAATGGATATATATATAGGTATCAAATATTTTGTACATTTATATGGATAGGACACAGGGATATAGTGTATCCCATATTATAAGGAATTATTAATATGATAACAGTATCCCATAGTATTTTATCATAGCCCATCCATCATATGAGTAAGGAATACCATACCAATAAAAATGGGGTATTATGTGCCAGATATATACCACATACAATCATAATATAGAATATAAAGGTCCCTGTATCAATATTTATGAATTGCCAACATTGTGGCCCCACTCCATCAAACCAGACGCATGAAATGGTGAGGTAGGATGTATGTTCTAATTAATTATTTATTGTCTTACTAATTATTAATTAATCACTACAATATTGATTAATAAATTATTTAATTAGTGATTACTTATTAAATATGAATATTTATTAAATATGATTTATCTATTTAATTATTAAATTACTTATTTAAATATTGATAGTTTATTTAAATAGTGATTTTTATTTATTGAATAATAGAATCTATTAGATATTGGATTCAATTATTAGTAATTGATTAACTAGTCTATATTTAATCGGTAAATTATGTTGTGGGTTGTGATTGGATCTAAATCGTTCTTGTGTATTATTTGATAATTGTGGTGATGATGTTTAAAATATGATTACCTTGATTATGGAAATGTGATTGTGTGTGCGATTGTGTGATAATTCAAGTGTGATGAATTATTTGAAAGATGCGTGATATTAAGATGAGAGAACGGTCTTAATTGCATATGATGGTTGAGTGCATATGCATCATTTGTGTCAAGAGGAAATGCTTGCTAGTTCCGTGGGAGCTAGTGACTTGTCCCAAACCTAGAGAGGGGTTTGAAAGCTTAGAGAACGGGCTTTGTGTGTTATTGGTCTAGAGAACGGACTCGGTTTAAATGTAAAAACCGAAAAAAAATAACAAGCGCATTGAGTTTGCATCGAGTCGCATTGCATATATGATTGTTATATGGATGTATGTGGATGTATGTGACTTGTTAAAATTGGAAAATTGTGAATTGTGTGGTTACTTGAGTGATACTTGTTGATGAATACTAAAGTGTGAGATTGTTTATATTTATGTTTACATACTTTACAATAATCATTATCTTATAATTTCAATATTGATGTGAATTCTCACCCTTCTGTTGGAATGATGTTTTATACGACATCGCTTAGGTACCGAGGAGTAGACTTGCTCGTAGCGCGAGGTAGCCGCTGATTCAGCTGTTTAGTGTCTTTATTTATATTGGGTCGAGTCGTGCTCTGATCATGTAACACTGGGATCGTTTGGTTTATGTTTTAGAGATACATTATGTACTCTACTTATACTTTTATGCTTACTTGATTTGTATGAAGTTGGCTTTTATGCCCAAGTTTCGTTTATTAATGTGATAAGCATGACACTTTCTTTATGTCTATTATGATTATTTGGAATCCGCTGCTACATGCTAAGAGAAATTTTTAAAAAGCATGAAATTACTTAAGTGTTAATGAGCATGACAGGTGTTGTATGATGTTTTATGATTATGTGTGACACCCTTAAATGAATGGCATGATTATTTACTCTGATTTATTGTATGTTTTACGCGGGGATTAGAAGGGTGTTACAACCGAAGGTACCAATTTCCTGGCGTACGTTAAAGACGGGAAAATTGTGATGCCAGAGTCTCTCCTTGCCGGCCAAGCTAGAACCCAGACTTCTCCGCCCAATGATGAACGAGTCGAAGACACCGAGGAATGATGTTAGCATGTGTTGATGTTTTGCCGGCATGCGTGCCGTGTAGTTTGTTGTAATCTTATTTGATTTGGGGGGGGGGGGGGCGTGGCCTCCCCCTTTTTATGTAACTCGTACAATCTTTGGCCCTTGTGGCCGTTTTCGCTTTATGTCTGGTTTACGTTGACCGGTTTTATTACTTATATGATTTTTGTTTATATTGTTGTGCTTTACATTAGCGGTGCATATATGACTGCCCGTCGGAGGGTGTGTCTGTTAACAGAGCTTTCTTTTGAAAGATTAATCGTTGTGTGTGAATTCACCAGTGTGGAGAACTGGTCAAACAGTCGGGGAAGGTCCTGGCGAGGTTGCGGATCTCAGGTCGCGATTGAGGCCTGAGGTCGCGGCGTGAACGTCCCATCGCGAGCTGGTGTTCTGCCAATCGTGGTACTTGGGCGAAGGCGATGCTCGATTGAGGACCTTCGACGAGCAGAGCTCCGGCTCATTTACTTGAGCGGGATTCCACTATGTGCGTATGCATCGTTTGTACCTGAACGAGCATGCTGACTGTTAGGTGGTTCTTTGACGCGAGGAGGCCTATTGTGACTTTAGCTGTAGTACTGCTTAAGTTTTTCAGCATTCCACGGTTGAGGGATTTCATCCCTGTTGAGGGTCTCGAGGAAGTAGGCACCATTCTCCGTCTTGGCGCGGACTCTGTACGGCCCTTCCCAGTTGGCTGCTAGTTTGCCTTCGCGAGAGTCCTTGTGGTTTCTTCGCAGGACAAGGCTGCCCACATCGAACTCTCGTCGTAAGACTTTAGCGTTGTGCCTGATTGCTATTTTTTGCTTGAGCGATGCTTCGCAGAGGGCTGCTCCCGTTCGAATTTCCTCGACAAGGTCGAGCTCCTCTCTTATTGCTTCGTCATTTATTTCCTCGTCTAGAGGTGATTCAGTTCTTCTGGACGATACGTGATTTCAATGGGTATAACCGCCTCTGTGCCATATGCTAAGCGGAAAGGTGTTTCCCCGGTTGTAGACAGAGGAGTGGTGCGGTACGCCCATAAGACGCTTTGGAGCTCTTCGACCCAGGCTTTCTTTGTTTCATCCAGTCTTTGCTTGAGGCCACGAAGGATGACACAGTTGGTTGCTTCTGCCTGCCCGTTGGTCTGGGGATGCTCTACAGATGCGAAATGTTGCTTTGTTCTGAGATGGGCGACAAAGTCTTGGAACTTCTTGTCCGTGAACTGCGTTCCATTGTCTGTGACGATTGCTTGGGGAATCCCAAACCGGGCAAGGATATTTCGCTTGTAGAAGCGCAGAATGTTAAGTGTTGTTATCTTTGCTAAGGCTTCTGCTTCTATCCATTTTGTGAAATAGTATATGCCCACTATCAGGTATTTGTTTTGGCTGGACCCCGTCACGAAGGCTCCTAGGATGTCTAGGCCCCACCAGGCAAATGGCCACGGGGAGGTCATGCTTTTCAGTTCGTTAGGTGGAGCTAGGTGTATATCCCCGTGCCGTTGGCATTTGTCACATCTCTTCACTTGCTCCTTGGCGTCGTGCTGCATTGTTGGCCAATAATACCCTGCTCGAAAGGCCTTACGGGCAAGGGACCTTCCTCCTAGGTGCTGGGCGTTAATGCCTTCGTGGATTTCTCGTAATACGTGAGGGATAACTTCCTCTTCTATGCATTTGAGCAGTGGGGTGGAGAAGCCTCGTCGATAGAGTTTGTTTTCAAGGATGACGTACGAGCAAGCTCTTTGTTTGATGGTGCTGGCTTCCTTGGGGTCATCCGGAAGCTCGTCCCTGGTGAGGTAGTTGTACACGGGTGTCATCCAGCAATTGCTGTCCCCGATCGCGTGTACGTGTAAGGTCGAGGATCCCTTATCGATGCTGGATCGGGGAAGTAACTCTTCGATGACTGACCTGTTTCCATCTTTTCTCTTAGTGTTTGCTAGTTTGGACAAGATGTCTGCTCGCACGTTATGTTCGCGTGGAACATGTCTCACTTCTACAGTTCTGAACCTCGCCATTTTTCCCTTGACCAGGGTTAGGTATTCAGAGAGACTGTCATTTTTGGTATGATATTCTCCTGATATCTGGAGGGCTACGAGCTGAGAGTCCGTGCAGATGATGAATTCTTCAGCCCCTAGGTCTTCGGCTATGTTCAAACCAGCGAGGAAGGCCTCATACTCGGCCTGGTTGTTCGACGTGGGAAAGGACAATGTGAGAGAGGCCTCGACTATGGTCACTTCGTCGTTCTCCAAAATTACCCCAGCCCCGCTGCCTGTCGAGCTGGATGCTCCGTCTACATAAATGGTCCATATGTTTGCTATGTGGACCGGGGAGTCTGGGAACGTCATTTCCGCGACGAAATCGGCCAGGGCTTGGGCCTTAAGAGCTTTCCTGCTTTCGTACTGGATGTCGAACTCGGACAGCTCCAACAACCACTTGAGCATTCTGCCTGCCATGTCTGGTTGTCCCAGTAATTGCTTTATGGGCTGATCCATTCTTACCACGATCGTGTGAGCCAGGAAATAGTGTCTCAGTCGTCTGGAAGTGTTGACGAGGGCCAATGCTACCCTCTCTATCTGTTGATATCGTAACTTTGCGTCCTGCAATACTTTGCTCGTGAAGTATATTGGCTTTTGTCCATCAGGATTCTCGCGAATGAGAACGGCGCTAATGGCTTCGGCAGTGACGGCGAGGTATAAGAACAAGACTTCCCCGGTATCTGGTCGTGATAACACGGGTGGTTTCGACAAAGCTTGCTTCAAGTGGAGGAGGGATGTTTCACATTCCTTGGTCCATTCGAACGCTGCTTCTTTCCGCAAGAGCTTGAAGAAAGGAAGGGCGTGTTGGGCAGATTTTTCCACGAAGCAGGACAACGAAGTAAGCACCTCGTTGAGGGATTGGACGTTCTTCTTAGACGTGGGCGTTGGGAACTCAGAGAACGCCCGACACTTGTCGTGGTTAGCTTCGATTCCTCATTCTGTTAGGTAGAAGCCAAGGAACTTACCCACCCATACGCCAAACGTGCATTTCTCTGGGTTAAAACGCATTCGATACTTTCTTGCTTACTCGAAGATTTTACGAAGATGGGCGACATGATCTAGTTCCTCGTGGGACTTGACGATCATATCGTCCATGTACACTTCGAGCATGCCACCTATTTGTCCTTGGAAGACTCTGTTCATCATTCGTTGGTACGTAGCGCCGGCGTTCTTCAGCCCGAAGGACATTACGTTGTAGTAATAGTTGCCCGATTCGGTCATGAAGGCCGTGTAAGTTTTATCGCTCACGACCATTGGGATTTGATTGTAGCCCGAGTAGGCGTCGAGGAACGATAAAAGCTTAAAACCTGCTGAGTTATCTACGAGCTTATCGATATTGGGGAGGGGGTGGGCGTCCTTTGGACAGGCCCTATTAACATCGGTATAATCAACACACATCCTCCATTTGCCATTGTTTTTTCTTACAAGTACAACATTTGAGAGCCATGTAGTGTATTTGGCCTCAGAAATAAACCTAGCTTCTAGAAGGTCTTTGACAGCTTTCTCCGCGGCTTCCATCTTTTCTGGGGATTGTTTCCTTCTACGCTGGGCAACGACTTTGACGGCCGGATCAATTGTAAGCTGGTGGCAAGCGACGGATGGGTCCAATCCTGGCATTTCAGTGGCGCTCCATGCGAATAAGTCTGTGTTCTCCCAGAGGCATGCTTTTAGTTGTCTCTTGGCCAGGTCGGGGAGGTCTGCTCCGATCTTTACTCCCCGTTGGGGGTCTTCTCCGAACGGAACGATCTCGAAGTTGCCATCTGGGACGGGGCGTAGGAGATGGCCGTTGTTGTTGGGCTGGCTGCTTGAAGTCAATGGGTCCTTGGCGTGATCTTCTTCGCTGAAACGGTTGTCCAAGTCGACAGATTCAACCTGGGGGAGCAGTTTTGGCTGCTCGGAGATGCTGGGCAGCGGGGAACGGCCAGAAGTCCTCGGTCTTGCTGAGATGGTGCTTAGTCCTTTTGATGCTGCTTCAAAGCACCGACGGGCAGCTTCGATGTCGCCGTGGAAGGTGGCGACCATCCCTTTAGAAGTGTAGTACTTCATCTTGAGATGTACGGTGGAAGGAACAACAATCAACTCTGCCAGGGTTGGCCTTTCAAAAATGTACTGGTATAGTGACGGGCATTCAATTACCAGAAACTGTGCTTTAATTGCTCGGGTTGTCTCTCCTGAACCAAAGGTTACGATGAGCTCTACGTAACCCCGGGGCTTTGTCACTGCTCCGTTGAATCCTTGCAGGTCGGATATAACGTATGGAGTAAGGTGAGAGTCATTCAGCTGCAGCATTTCGAACAGGTGGTTATACATAATATCAATCGAGCTGCCCTGGTCCACGAGTATTCAGCGTACATCGAATTTCGCCATCTTTGCTCGGATAAGCAGCGGAATGCTTGAGTTCGGTGCGCCGCCGAGGAGCTCTTCCTTGTAGAAGGAAATAGGAACAGATCCTTTGTGAGTGGTGTCCAGCGTAGTGACTTCATTGGAGCTTTTGCTGATCAGTTGATCGAATCTCCTCTTGACGGAATCGACCGTGATTTTGTTGAATCCCCCACCAGAAATGACCATGGCTGACGGGAAGGCCTCCCATGGGCTGTGAGCGGCGAGGCACGTGGGGACGGACAGACTATCAGGGATGTGGAAGTCCTCTGGTCGAGTTATGGAAATAGCGACCTGCACGTTGGTGTCGTTAGAGGGCGGAATCTCTTCTGTAACCTTTTTGCTCTCTTGGGTTTCCTGCCGGGGAGCATCTTTCTTTTTCGCGAACTATTTCAGGTGGCCGTCGCGAATAAGGATCTCTATGGCATCTATGAGGTGGATGCATTCTTCCGTCGTATGACCGTGACTCTTGTGGAAGCGGCAATACTTAGATTTGTCTACACCCGATCTGGCCGGTAGCTGTTTGGGGAAACGGACTCCCGCCTATTTGAATTTCGAGTTGGCACACTCGGACAAGATTTTCTCCCTCGAGGCAGCGAGGGGGGTATAGTCATGGAATCGCCCAGAAGGTCCCTTCTGTTCGCGTGCATCGTGAGGCCGATCGTCGCGTCTTTTATCTCCTCGACGGGATGTCGAGGTTTCTTCAGCTCTGGACGAGCGGGCATCTTCATGGTGTCGATAGGCCCGGATAGAGTGTGCAGCAACCTTCTCCTCGTACTGTATATGCGACTGAGCTTAGAGGAGAAGGGCGTTAAGGTTCCTCGGTGGATCGAGGCTGATGGCTTTCGCGAAGTCTGAGCCAGGACGTAATCCCTGCTCGAGCAGGCATTTCTTCATGTCGTCGTTTGTTGGCACTTTGACGGCCTCCTTGTTGAACCGTTCAATATAAGCCCGGAGAGGCTCATCCCTTCCCTGTACGACAGCTCCGAGGGATGCCTCGGTCTTTAGATGGCGTCGCGATGCAGTAAAGTGACGGGAGAAAATCCTCCCCAGCTTCCTCCAGGATGTAATGGACTCCTCTGGCAGTTGCTTGTACCATGCCATTGCTCCCTTCCGGAGCGTGGTCAGGAACAGGCGGCATTTGATGGCTCCTCGTACCCCTCTGTAGTCAAAAAGAGCATATATGTTTTCTATGTGCTCGTCTGGGTCAGTGGTTCCATCGTAAGTCCCTAGGGACGGAGGCTTCTCTAGTCCTTTAGGGAGATGGGTGACCAAGATCCTGCGAGACAACGGGCCGCGAGGCTCGTCGTCGCTGTCTGAGCTTGGAGTTGATGGTGACCGTTGTCTGCGTTCGCGGCGGCGGTCTCTACGAGGTGAGGGTAGCCGGTCACGAGGTCTGACTGGTGGAGAATACCTATCCTGCCTTGTTCTCTTGTGTCTTGGTGATGATCGATCTCGCAGGGAGATCTGGTCGCGCTTGCGAATGTGTTGTGATTCAGGCTCATGCCTCGATATATGGTCTTCCCCATGCCTAGGTGGCGGGCTTCTTGATCTTCGATGCTTACTCTTTGGAGGAGAGGATCTTGGAAGAGTTGCTTCCTCGAGAGCTCCTATTCTCTCTCCTTGCTGCAAGATAAGGAGGTTTGTGCGGTTGACAGCTTCCAGAAGAGCTGTGACAGCCAAGTCGGCGCTGGGGGTCCAGGAATTGGTCGTTCACCCGACGGTATCTGTCTGCCTCCTTGCTCGGTGGGAGGAGGAGTCGGAGACGCAATAACTCCGTCTCGAAGGAAACGGGGATCAGAGAGTAACAAAGAACTGCTGTCAACGTCCATCTTGTTGATGGGGACGAGAACCGTAACGTCAGCACCTTTTGCGGAGTTCTGAGCGGCCATATGTGGGCGGATCAAAGAAAGTATGTTTTGATCTTTCAATTTCTGAGGAGGAAAGAAAGAAGGGGAGAACAAGGAGTTCCCATAGACGGCGCCACTGATCCGGAGTATTCGAACAGGTCCACGTATGCGGGTCGTCAGATGGGCAAGGTGCTCAGAATGTAGATGAGGAGAGGAGGGGGTGTACCTGCAAGGCACTCCGACGCTCAAGTAAGAAAGGGTCAGAGAAAAGGGGCAAGTACAAAGTGTATTCTTAGGGTGAATATTTAATACCTGGCCCTCTCGAACGAGAGGGTTTATATAATGTTCCCCAGCGCGTGGCCAACAGTCCTATTTTCAGGGCGAAATAACTGTTTTCCTGAAGAATAGGTAGCTGCCCAAACTAGCCGTTATGATGGGCAGGATGCCATAACTAGCCGTTACACCGGGCAGGAAGGTGGTTATAGTCCGTGCGTGACGGGCAATAACTCCGGGCAGTACTGGGCAGTCCGTGACCGGTTGTAGGGGCAAAAGGGTACTTTTGTCCCCTTAATGGACTGGATCCAAGCGTCTGGGCCGTTACTATAGCAATTATGGATTGGGTCGCGCATGGCCATTGGCCCAGTCCAGAACAGGTTTTTTTCATACTTGATAAATATAGTCAAACCCATATATATATATATGCTAATCCACACCCTTGTAGGTGTGCATTAGCAACATACATCTTAATGTATTTTTGTGTGGGACCCATCATTTTTTAGTGGGACCCTAAAAAGATATAGAAAAATATAGAAAGAAAATATATGTAGTGTATTTTTGTGTAGGACCCACCAATTTTGGGTGTGTGTTAGCATTTTCATATATATATATATATATATAGCTTAAATGCACCTTTTGGTCCCTGTACGTTAGCGAGTTTTTGATTTTGATCCCTGTAATTTTTTTTAGTCTGAGTCCCTATATCACACTTTTACTTTCGTTTTAATCCTAGAACCAAAATTTGCAGGAAAAACTGCAGGAAAATCCGCAGGAAACTTGCAGATTTTGGTTTTAGGGACTAAATCTAACTAAAAATGTGAGATATAGGGACTCAGACCAAAAAATAAAATTACAAGGATTAAAATAAAAAACTCGCAAACTTACCGGACCAACAGACTATATATATATATATATATATATATATATATATATATATATATATATATATATATATATATAACGTATCATATGAGAATGTCATTTTTATGTGAGACACTACAACAAAAGTAAGTTATAACATCGCAACTTAGACAGCGCTTTAATACAAAAGCGCTGCTATAAGTTAAAAACAAGGAAACTAGCCATTTAAAAAAGTAAAAGCGCAAAAATATATAAGACCTTAGACAGCGCTTTGGTCAAAAGCGCTTTATAAGGTCTTATTAATTTTTAAAAAAAAATTAAAGGAAAATATTAGACAGCGCTTACCTTAAAAGCGCTGTCTAAGGTCTTAAAAATTAAAAAAAAAATAAAATCAAAAGCGCTGTCTAAGGCCAACCTTAGAAAGCGCTTTGAAAAGCGCTGTCTAAGATCCACCTTAGAAAGCGCTTTTATGACAAGCGTTGTCTAAGGTCTAATAAAATTAAAATATATGAATAGTCAGTATTCATTTTCATATTTCCGCTCTTTCTTCTCCCCTGCATGCGAACAGAGCTCAAAACCCTTGCGAACGAAAAACCTTCACCGTCAACCATCCTCCACCGTGCCGTCGTTCGTTGTTGCCGTCGTTGCATTGCCGTCCGTCCGTTTCTACTCACTGCCGTCGTTTTCGTTTCTGCTCATTGTCGTCGTCGTTCGTTTCTCTTTCTGCTCTTTGATACATTTCGTTCTTGCATTGCCGTTGTTACCGTCGTTAAAGGTACGTCGTTGTTGTGAAGAATAGGGTTTTGTTGCTTTACATTGTTGTTGTAGGGTTTTGTTGCTTTACAATGTTGTAGTGAATGATTATATTTGGTGAGTTTTGTTAATGAAGTTATGTTGGTCTGTTTTATTAATGAAGTTTTGTAGTGAATGAGTATGTTTGATGAAATCTTCTAAAAAACTCTAAAAAACTCTTAAAATTGATGGAGTTTTGTTAAAATTGATGGAAATAGTTTAGTTTAGTTTTATTTTTTCCACCTCTTAAATCTTCTAAAAAACTCTTAAAATTGATGGAAATGTCCTCTGAATTTTAGAATTCAAAGCTTGTTTTTGAAGCCTCAAAATTCTAGAATTTGAGATGGTTGAGTTAATAAACAAATATAATGAACATAAACATTTCACTAAAACATAAGAAATTCAACCAGTTACATATCAAACACTATCAAACTTGTTCATTTCTTGATTAATATGGTTGAATTAATGTTATTTTGTTGACCTTAATAAGTAGGAAAACCATGGATAAAAAATGGATGGATGCCGATCGATTGTCCAAAGACCAAGACGATAAAAGTACTATGCAAAATAGTGGTGTCACCGTCCTAGCTGAAGCAATGCACATATCAAGTATGAAGGACTTAAACCCCAAATATGCAAATCTGTCATATTTTGGAGTTATTGAGCACATTTGGGTCTTTGATTACGAGAAGTTTCAGATTCCAATCTTTGGTTGCAACTGGGTAAATAGTAGTGGCATACGAATGGATAAGTCTGGATTTTTGCAAGTGGATCTTAATAGGGTGGGGTACAAAGATGAGCCTTTTATTCTAGCATCTCAAGCTAGACAAGTGTTCTATGTCACTGACCCGACGACTACGAAATGGTCTATAGTGCTTCTATCTAACAAAGTGGTTGATGATAGCGATGTTGAGAATGAGTCATGCATTAGACGGAATGAGTTGAATACAAATGATCAAGATGAGGATCTTATAGCGGATGAGTCATATATTAGAAATGACCATAACGAGGGAATTTGGATCCATTCATCCGTCCGCATTGCTAAGACACAAGTAATTCATATTCCAACCAAGAAAAGAAAGAGATGTTAGTGAAAGAGGTAAAATTTGTTATATACTTGATTTCTTTATTATATTTGTTATATATTATGTCATATTTGTTATATATTAGTGAAAGAGCATTTTATTTTCATTTTTTACATGGTAATGTTATTTAGACTCCAACAAGATCCAAAACAAAGGATAAGCGGATTCCGGAGCATACCGAGTCCGTTGTTTCAAAAAAACAGGTACATCACAATTATATGATATTTATGCATAGAAAATGTTAAATTGGATATCTTATACTTCATCTAACAAATTATATGATATATAGCTGTTAATCTTACAGTGGACATTGGTTGTTGGTCGCAATTAACCACAGCGGAGAGTCAACCCCATTATTACATGGAATTATGTGAAGGTATATTAATTATCACATGTTTTATTATATTAGTGATGCTACTTGATAAAACTTAGGATTTATCCATATTTTCTTTTAATTGAATTACAATCTTTGTGTTTTCAGGACCTATAATGTAGATTTGAAGCAATGCTTTGGTTGATTGCAAAAGTATTAGTATAAGTAATATGTGCATTTGTAGAAAAAATGTAATGATTTGTAATTATAAATAGGTGTATATATAATTTTGGTTTGTAATTTTAAATATATATATTGGTTTGAATTGCCAATTGTTTTGCATATATAATTTTGGTGTAAATTGCCAATGGTTTGAATTGCCAATTTCTGAAAAAAATTGCTGGTTGAAAAACAGGTAAAATTCTGGTTGAAAAAACCTTGTAAAAATTGTGGTTTAAAAAAATTTATATAAAATTTTTCGTATACCTTAGACAGCGCTTCTGGAGAAAGCGCTGTCTAAGGTAGGGATTAGACAACGCTTTTGTCAAAAGCGCTGTCTAAGGTAGGGCTTAGAAAGCGCTTTTGACAAAAGCGCTATCTAAGGTATACCTAGAAAAATTCAAAAAGGTTGACCTTAGACAGCGCTTTCACCAAAACCGCTGTCTAAGGTATACCAAAAAAATGTCAAAAAAGGTGAGGCTTAGAAAGCGCTTTTTCCAAAAGCGATGTCTAAGGTGTACCTTATAATGTCAAAAAGCGTTGTCTAAAGGTACCATAAACAGCGCTTTTATTAAATAGACCACCCTTTAGACAACGCTTTTGGTATTACCCAAAGCGCTGTCTAAACCTATAGCAGCGCAGGTTTATACAGCGCTTAAAAGCGCTGTCTAAGGGCAAAAAAAGCGTTGTCTAAGGTCTTTTTTGTGGTAGTGAGAACATGAGAATGAATTTGAACCAATAGATTTTAAAATAAATGATGGAGATTATTTGTGGTTTTTGTTTTTCTCTCTCCTCCATTATTAAAATAAATGATGGAGGAGAGAGAAAAAAAACTGACACATAATCTTCACTATTTATTTTAAAATCTAATATTTCAGATTTATTCTAAGGTTCTAATGTAAAAATGACATTCTCGATATATGGTCTTCCCCACGCCTAGGTGGCGGACTTCCTGATCTTCAATGCTTACTCTTTGGAGGAGAGGATCTTGGAAGAGATGCTTCATCGAGAGCTCCTATTCTCTCTCCTTGCTGCAAGATAAGGAGGTTTGTGCGGTTGAGAGCTTCCAGAAGAGCTGCGACGGCCAAGTCGGCGCTGGAGGGGCCAGGAATTGGTCGTTCACCCGACGGTATCTGTTTGCCTCCTTGCTCGGTGGGAGGAGGAGTAGGAGACGCAGTAGCTCCGTCTCGAAGGAAACGGGGATCAGAGAGTAACAAAGAACTGCTGTCAACGTCCATCTTGTTGACGGGGACGAGAACCGTAACGTCAACACCTTTTGCGGACTTCTTAGCGGCCATATGTGGGCGGATCAAAGAAAGTATGTTTTGATCTTTCAGTTTCCGAGGAGGAAAGAAAGAAGGGGAGAACAAGGAGTTCCCACAGACGGCGCCACTGATCCGGAGTATTCGAACAGGTTCACGTATGCTGGTCGTCAGATGGGCAAGGTGTTCAGAATGTAGATGAGGAGAGGAGGGGGTGTACCTGCAAGGCACTCCGACGCTCAAGTAAGAAAGGGTCAGAGAAAAGGGGCAAGTACAAAGTGTATTCTTAGGGTGAATATTTGATACCTGGCCCTCTCGAACGAGAGGGTTTATATAATGTTCCCCAGCGCGTGGCCAACGGTCCTATTTTCAGGGTGAAATAACCGTTTTCCTGAAGAATAGGTAGCTTCCCAAACTAGCCGTTATGATGGGCAGGATGCCCAAACTAGCCGTTACACCGGGCAGGAAGGTGGTTATAGTCTGTGCGTGACGGGCAATAACTCCGGGCAGTACTGGGCAGTCCGTGACCGGCTGTAGGGGGAAAAGGGTACTTTTGTCCCCTTAATGGACTGGATCCAAGCGTCTGGGCCGTTACTGTAGCAATCATGGATTGGGCCGCGCATGGCCGTTGGCCCAGTCCATAACAGGTTTTTTTCATACTTGATAAATATAGTCAAACCCATATATATATATATATATATATATATATATATATATATAGGTCATGCTGATACACACCCATGTAGGTGTGCATTAGCAACATACATCTTAATGTATTTTTTTGTGGGACCCATCATTTTTTAGTGGGACCCTAAAAAGATAAAGAAAAATATAGAAAGAAAATATATGTAGTGTATTTTTGTGTAGGACCCACCAATTTTGGGTGTGTGTTAGCATTTTCATATATATATATATATATATATATATTGCTTAAATGCACCTTTTGGTCCCTGTACGTTAGCGAGTTTTTGATTTTGATCCCTGTAATTTTTTTTAGTCTGAGTCCCTATATCACACTTTTACTTTCGTTTTAATCCTAGAACCAAAATTTGCAGGAAAAACTGAAGGAAAATCCGCAGGAAACCTGCAGATTTTGGTTTTAGGGACTAAATCGAACTAAAAATGTGAGATATAGGGACTCGGACCAAAAAATAAAATTACAAGGATTAAAATAAAAAACTCGCAAACTTACCGGACCAACATACTATATATATATATATATATATATATATATATATAACGTATCATATGAGAATGTCATTTTTATGTGAGAACATGAGACTGAATTTGAACCAATAGATTTTAAAATAAATGATGGAGATTATTTATGGTTTTTGTTTTTCTCTCTCCTCCATTATTAAAATAAATGATGTAGGAGAGAGAAAAAAAACTGACACATAATCTTCACTATTTATTTTAAAATCTAATAGTTCAGATTTATTCTAATGTTCTAATGTAAAAATGACATTCTCATATATATATATATATATATATATATATATATATTCCTTAATTTTTTATAATCAAGCACAGTTTTTAAATTCTTTGTGGCTATGTAATGACAAGAGAATAAAACAAATTAGTTAGGCAAATCTCATATATAAATATGTGACACATTTCAAGACCTTAATCACAAAGCACAAATTATAAACCTTTCTTATCCTTGCATCCTCTTATGTAAAATTTCCCTTAAATTACAATTACCATGATCTCTGCAATCACCAAAGTTGTTGTTTTCTTACTCTTTTGCCTTATTGGCACAACTTCAGCTCAACTGTCCTCAAATTTTTATGCCAGAACATGTCCTCTTTTGCTTCCAACCATTAGAACAGAAATACTTGCTGCTGTGAACAACGAGCGTCGCATGGGTGCATCACTACTTCGTCTTCATTTCCATGATTGCTTTGTTCAAGCAAGTCAACTTTCACTCTTTTTTTTTTTTATACCATTGATAATATTTTTAAAGACTTGATTTAACACATTTGAATATTATTATAAACCCTAACTCTATTTTTCTAAACATGTGCGATGATACTAACATGCAAATACACATACACATATCAATCAATGAGTCAATAATTATTATGATACAAAATATATTGTTGGCACTAATTAACTAATGGCTAAAAGTGGACTTTCCACAAACAAACATTTTTTTTCCGAAATGGTCAACAATCTGTTAAGACAAGTTGATTTATTTCTTATTATTATAAACAAAACTAAAATTTCACGATCAATTATACTTACATAATTTCTATAATAATTAGTGATGAAAATGACAGCTAAAATGAATCTTTTTGAATTTATTGTCTCCACCGCGGATTTAAGTTTTTGTAGGCTCTGTGTAAATTATCTACTATTTAATTTGTTCTTGCATATTGGGTTTGATTTTTAGGGTTGTGATGCATCAGTACTATTGGATGATACATCAAGTTTCACAGGTGAAAAATCAGCAGGTCCAAATGGTGGTTCTTTGAGGGGTTTCAATGTAATTGACACCATAAAATCCAAAGTAGAGAGGTTATGTCCTAATACTGTCTCTTGTGCTGATATTCTTGCCGTCGCAGCAAGAGACTCCGTTGCTATTGTATGTATATATTCTTCTACTTTTTTTCTTTAATTTTTACCGTATACGAAATAGTAATAACCATTAAAATCTCACACATACAACTGTAAAAACTAGGATTTGAATTTCGATGATGACGTTCAACCTAACAATATCAACTTCTATCAGTTGAGTTTGAGTTTGCAGGCTTTTTTGAACTTTATGGAATATTTAATGTATTGAATACATTTTTCAGCTTGGAGGACCTAGTTGGACTGTTCAATTGGGAAGAAGAGATTCAACAACAGCAAGTTTAAATTTAGCTAACTCAGATTTGCCAGGTCCATCCTCTGAATTAAGTGACCTTAATAATGCTTTCTCTGCCAAAGGTTTCACAATTCAAGAAGTAGTTGCTCTCTCAGGTAATTAGCTAAATACATAGATTTAGATTTATCAAACATCATTATTAATCACCGCAATTAGAAATTTAGATCTCGAATAAGCGTAACAAGTATATATCTATTTAGATCATGTTTTAACTTGCAACTGCACGCAATTGTGGTCATTGCAGATTGCTGGGACAAAATCATCATTGAAAAATGATTAAAAATAAGATTTTTCAAAAATTGGAATTTGCGGTTATTATATTTTATTATTGTAGTAAAAAAATTGAACTTACATGATAAAAAAATACATGATGCAGTTGTACACGTGATTTTAAATTACACAGTTACAATATAATTTTATTGGAGAAGTTACTGCATCAACAATAATGTAGCTGGAATTGCAATTGCGAACACAATTTAAAAGTGGACTAAATTACATATAAGTAAGAAATTTCTATGCATTAATTTAATTTTAAACATTCAACTTTGATGTCTAACTTAAAATATTTACTAACAAAAAAAAAGTTTGGTCAAAACTGACAAAAAAAATTGCAACTTATAAAACATTTTTGTAAATTTTTTTATTTTAAAATAATGAAGATAGCAAATTATCACCAAACTCTGCCACCGCCAGTTAAATCATATAAAGTGGTTGATGAATTTAACTTAAATAGGAGTTTTCTTTTAGAAATTTTTAAATACTTATATTAGATAAATAAATATAATTAAAAAAAATGTACTTATCTTTTATAAATTCCAAATTTTACAATTTTATTATTAGAACATTTAATTCTTTATTTAAAAAATACAACTAAATAGTTTGTCAGGGACTTTATAACTATTAAACAATACATGTCATGTAAATTGTCTTAAAGCTTATATATTAGGAGAATTGCACATAAGTGTTTCGTATTTTTATTTTGGTCTTATAATCTAATAAACGGGATTTTAAATTTTAAGTGAAATGTCTGAATTCGAACTTTTAAATTTGTGCTTCTATAATCGGATGTTTATGCATTATTATTATTATTATTATTATTATTATTATTATTATTATTATTATTATTATTATTATTATTATTATTATATATTTCATGTTATCAATTGAAAAATATTTTAGGATCACACACAATTGGTCAAGGTAGCTGCAGGTTCTTCAGAAACAGGATTTACAACGAAAACAACATAGATTCCACCTTTGCAAAATCATTGCAAGCAAATTGTCCTACCACAGGTGGTGATGCAAATTTGTCACCACTTGACACCACCACACCAAACACGTTTGACAATGCTTATTACAGGAACTTGCAAAACAAAAAGGGTCTCTTTCACTCAGATCAAGTGCTTTTCAATGGCGGTTCAACAGACTCTCAAGTTAATTCTTATGTTAACAACCCTGCAAGTTTTAAAGTTGATTTTGCCAATGCAATGATCAAAATGGGAAACCTTAGTCCACTCACTGGGTCTAGTGGTCAGATAAGGAAGAATTGTAGGAATATCAACTAAGATTTTGGGCCTTATAGTGTTGTATAAATAATAATACAGCACAAGGTTATGGGTTATTTATTCTATTTCTATATATTGTAATCTTAAATCTCATCAAACACAATCCAATCTATATCAATAATAAGGCTGGTAACCTATTGTTTATTAACATTTGTTGTGTGTAATATCAAACAAGGAATCTCAAGAGAGAGTAGGCTTCATATTTAATGTAAGATACTTTTTTTTCATAAGCAAGGATTATATTAATGCGAGAACAAAGGGTTCTCGAAACTGCTTACAAAGAACTTAATATAAGATACTTATTAAATAAAATTATAATTTATAATGAAAAAAAAAACTAAGCAAAGCTAAATTCTGGAATCAAAATAGAGGCGGCTCAATACATCTTATATATTTTTCAAAACCCTATGAAAATTCAAAAGTGTCCCTTCACCAAATATGAAAGTTATCTTCTAACTGCACCCTTAACTTTGTCGCAGTAAATTCTACAGATTTTGCTAATATTTAGAATTTCATGCAGATATATCTACCATGTTATACGTAGTTAATAATATTAGAATTAAAAAATAGAACAGACCGGTTAAAATTCCGGCTCAGATTAATTTTTTCCCCTGTTTTGATTGATATTTTCATATAATACAATAAGATCATGATGTTTCTACTCCATCAACTTTTCTGTATCTTCTTCTTATCACTCTTCTGTGTCCCTTCGGTTGACCTTAGTGGCAATATCAGTTGAGGTTAACTGGTATCTTCGGCTTAAACTCCTAGCCTTAGGGCTAGGGGCCTTGGTACCAGTTTGAGTTCTTCTGTTTATTGGCGTTCTTAGATTCTTTTTCGTTTGTTTCCGTTAGTTCTTCGAGTTTGTGATTTGTTTGCTGCACAATGGATTGGAAGAAAGTTACCCGTAAGAAACCTTTTTCTGCTTCTTCTAGCTTTTCAGTTTGGAAGGAAAACGGAGGTAGAGGTGCGGCTGTTGGTGAAATCGTCACTTCTTTCTTCATTGCAGACTTTCCGGAAACCATGCATGCTAAGAAGCTTTTTGAGGTGTTTAAGGTTTACGGCGTGATTTCTGAGGTTTTTATTCCTGGTAGAAGGGATAAAAGAGGGTTGAGGTTCGGGTTTGCGCACTTTAGGAAAGTTTTTGATTCAAGGATTATGGTGGCGAAACTTGATAACATTTTTATCAAAGGAAAGAAATTGCATGCAAATATCCCTCGTTTCCAGATGGATGTTTCTGTTCCTAGGGTTGTCCTCTGGAATGCTTCTTCTGAAGTTGTTCGTAAGGCTTCTTGGAGACATAGGTCCGGTTCTGCTGCTAAGGTTTCCTATGCTCAGGTGGTTAACAATGGTGCTAACCCTTTTTCTAGTAGAATTAAGCTTGAAATTCAGGATCTTAAGAGGTTTGTTGACACCTATGTTGGAGTGGTTCATGATAACTGTGACCTGTTCGCGATTTAGCAATCGGTCTTTGAGGAAGGTTTTTTCGACATTGTGGCTACTCCTCTAGGAGCTAGCAAATGTTTACTGGAATCTAAAACTCACGGTGGAATTCACGAGTTTGTCAGGCAATCTAATCTTTGGCGTAATTCTTGGTTTTCTGATCTTAAACCTTGGGCCATTGGGGACGTTGATACTGAGAGGCACGTGTGGGTTAGATGTTTGGGCTTGCCATGCTTTGCTTGGACCAAGGAAGTGTTTTGTTGTTTGGTCAAGAAGTTTGGTTCCTTCATCAAGGTGGATGATGATACGTTGAAGACTACTAGATTTGATGAAGCCAGAATCTTTATGAAAACTAGCTGGAGGATTATCTTCAATGAGAAGTTGGATTTGGACATCAACGGAACTCACTTTTCTATTTTTTTGTTTGAAGGTTGTTTGGTGCCTGGTGCAGATTCCCAGGTTGAAGGTGGTTTTGACGAAGAGCTTTTGACTCTTTGGATTTTGACGATAGTGAGTACGACCCTTCTTGGTCGCCTGGGGTTGATGCAGTAGTTGAAGAGTCTTCTCCTTTTCGCACTAATGAGGTGTCTAATGTTAAGATGGATGTGATATATTCTGACGTCGCAGGAAGTTCTTCAGGTATCATACCATCCCTTGTTTGTGAAACGTCTGGGGGAGTGGATGGCAGGGCTATGTCTGATGCAATTAGGGAGGCTGTTGGTCATAAAGGTCAATAGGGTGGCTGATTCGGCTCCTGTACCTTTAGGTAGGGCCAACAACATTATCGAGGACTGTGCCTTAATTGATTCTGCAAACGATGTTTGTTTAGAGGTGGGCCAGACTCTGAATAAGGAATTGGACCTTGAGGTTTCGGATTCCCTTTCCTCCGTCTCTGGTGGGCCTGTAGGGCATGTTATTGGGCCTAGACTAAAAAAGAAAAAACCTCTTATTGATTTTTACAAGTCACAGATTCCTTTTTCACCCTCTTTCTATTCTTCTCTCATCAACGCATCCCCTTCTTCCCCGTTGAAACGGGGTTCTTCTAAGTCCAGAAATCATGCGATCTTTTCCCAGCGTTTGAGGTCCTCTCTCCCAATTGTTGTCGAAGAGGTCGAGAATTCTGTGGTGCCTGATAGCTCTTTTTCAGTTGATGAATCCGATATTGTAAGATGTAATTCTAGATGTAAAGTGCACCTGGACAATGTCCCGCGTAAGGTGTTGGAGTCGGTTAAATTGTTGGGAATTGAAGCTGACGAAGACGAGGAAGCGTTCGAGGGAGTCATTAGAGATTTGGAAACTCGGGACAGAGCTCAATTTCTTGCCAAGAAGGGTGTTGACATTGGTGATAAATGATTTTTGGGTCTTATAACGTTAGAGGGTGCAACTTATCTCTTAAAAGAAGGGTTATTCGAAACTCCCTTTTGAAAGGTAATGTTGATCTTTGTCTTTTCCAAGAAACTAAAATTCCTAATATGATTGATGTTATGGTTAAGAGTCTTTGGGGTAATATGGATTGTGACTGGTCTGCCTGTGCCTCTGAGGGAGCTTCTGGTGGCATGCTGACTGTCTGGAGAAAAGGAATTTTTTATCCTCTGTCTTTTGTTAAAGGAACTGGTTTTCTTTGTTCCTTTTTTCATTGGAACAATAGTTGTCTCTTTGTTGTCAATGTTTATTCCCCTTGTGGCATTAGAGAGAAACGTCGTCTTTGGGCTGAGCTTATTGATCTCAAAAACCGGAACCCAGATGGTTTTTGGCTTATATGTGGTGACTTCAACTCTGTGAAAAGCTGTGTAGAGAGGAAGGGTAGGCGGTCTTCTGGTTCGACAGAGTGTGCGGAATTCAGTGCGTTTATTGATGAGTTGAACCTCATCAACCTTCCTTTTGTCGGTAACCGGTTCACTTGGTTCAATTCTAACGGGAGGAGCTGTAGTAAGCTAGACAGATTTCTCGTTGACGCTAGTCTGATTGATCTTTGGGATTTCAAGGCTCAATATGTTGGTAAGCGCGATATCTCTGACCATAGATCGGTTTGGATCAAATCCACCAGTTCTAATTCAGGCCCTAAACCATTCCAGTTCTTCAATTGCTGGCTGGATCATAAGGATTTTCTTCCTTTTGTTCGGGAAACTTGGGACTCGCTTTCTTTCCAAGGTTCTCCTTCTTTTGTCTTCAAAGAAAAACTCCGTGGTCTTAAATGTCGTTTGAAATGGTGGAATGTGCACGTCTTTGGATGGCTTGACCTTAAGCTTGATAATTCTATATCTGTCATTAATGACATTGATGAGGTCATGGAGGAAAGTTTGGAAGCTTTGTCCGATGGAGAGATTAAAAAGAGAGGTGAGGCTCATGAACTTCTGTGGGGTACGCTTTGTTTCAAGGAAAGTATGTTATGTCAAAAGTTCAGATCAAAATGGTTAAAAGAAGGGGATATTAACAGCAGGTTCTTTCACTCTTCCTTGAAAGCCAGGACTAGATCGAATTACATTGCGACGATAGGTTCAGATGAGAATGTGATTCAAGATCCTGGCTGTATCAAAAAGTCTGCTTGTGATTTTTTCAAGACTAAATTTTTGAAGAATACCTATACCAGGCCTATCCTTAATCTTGATGATATCAATAAACTTAGCCATGAGGATCACTGTAGGTTGGATTTGCCTTTCACGTGTGATGAAATCCGGAATGCTGTGTTCGAGTGTGCGGGAAATAAATCACCTGGGCCTGATGGCTTTTCTTTCCAATTCTTTAAGGACAGTTGGGATGTGGTTGGATCAGACTTTGTCAAATGCTTGCTCCATTTTTCTTGCTCTGGTGCGTTACCAAAAGTTTTCACGTCGTCTTTTATTGCTCTGATTCCCAAACTTGATTGCCCCCAACAGTTTGGGGATTTCAGGCCCTTATCTTTGGTGGGTTGTGTTTCTAAAGTAATCTCTAAAATGCTTGCGTTGCGGATGTCTTCTGTCATTTCCAGCCTTGTTTCTCCAGCTCAAACTGCTTTTATTCCTAGCCGAAATATGGTGGACGGTGTTCTCCTCGCGAATGAAATTATTGATTTGGCCAAAAGAGATAAGAAAAAGTGTCTTCTCTTCAAGGTAGACTTCGCCCAAGCGTACGATTGTGTCGACTGGGACTTTTTGTTTCATGTTCTTAGATCAATGAATTTTGGGCCTAATTGGATCAAATGGATTAAAGGGTCTGTTTGCTCCTCTTTCGCTTCTGTTCTGATCAATGGTAGTCCGTCAGCGGATTTTGTCGTTTCTAGGGGCCTCAAGCAAGGCGATCCGATTGCTCCACTCTTTTTACTCTTATTGCTGAAAGTTTGGCTATTCTGGTTAGACGTGCTTCTAACATCAATGCTTATTCAGGTTTTGGGTTTAATGACGAAGTGTCGGTCGAATTATTACAATTTGCTTACGACACTTTGCTGTTTTGTGAAGGAGGGTATAACAACATATGGGCATTGAAAGTTATTCTTAGGGGTTTTGAAGCTGTTTCTGGCTTAAAAATCAATTTCTCCAAAAGTCGTATTTTCGGAATTGGTCTCGAACCTTCTTTCCTTAAAGCTGCAGAGTCCTTCTTATTCTGTAGTTTGGGCGTTATTCCTTTCGTTTTTCTTGGTGTTACAGTAGGTGGGAATCACAGGAAAATGTCTTTTTGGATTCCGGTTTTTGACTCGTTAAAAAGGCGTTTAAACACTTGGGTTGGTAGAAACTTGTCTTTCGGTGGTAGATTAACTTTACTTAACTCTGTGCTTGTTAATCTCCCTATTCATTACCTGTCCTTTTTCAAGGCTCCTGTGAAAGTTATTAAACGAATTATTAGGATTCAACGGCGATTCCTTTGGTCAGGTTTTGCGGATAAAAGTAGTATTGCTTGGGTTAGTTGGAACAAGTTGTGTAATCCAATTGATAAGGGCGGTTTGGGAATTAGGCATATCGATCTTCTCAATCAGACCCTTTTGTCCAAGTGGCTCTGGAAATTTGTTGACGGTGGCAATGAAATTTGGCGGAATTACTTGACGGGTTGCTACGGTAATCTTTCGTTCTGGGCTACTTGTTCTGATTTGGATAATTTCCCTACTGGTGCTTCCCTCTGGCTGCGTGACGTCCTTGCTACTAAATCCTTTGGTGCTTCTTACAACTTCCACAATGCCATTCATTCTGTGCTTGGTAGTGGATCTCACCATCTGTTATGGAAATCGAATTTGATCGGGGAGGGTCTGCTGAAGGATTTTTTTCCTGATTTATTTATAGCAGCCACTGATGATGATGGTGTGGTTGCTGATTACGGCTGTTGGGTTCATGACAGGTGGGTTTGGAACCTTGACAGCTGCTGGAGGGTTAAGGTCGATCCTATTTCGACCAACCTGTTGCACAATCTGCTGGTGCATGTTCAGCCGAAGCAAGACGCGATGGACAAGTGGATTTGGAAGTTGGATTCAACTATGAATTTCTCTGTCAATTCCTACTATACTGTGTTGGTTGCTGACCTCCCTAGACTTGAGTTTCAAGTTCTTGAAGAATTGCTCCTAAAGGTTATTTGGAAAACTAAAGTTCCCTTGAAAATTAAAATTTTCAGTTGGAGAATGATATGTAACAGACTCCCTACACGTGATAATCTTGCTCTTAGAGGTATTGTCATTTCCTCTCATGAAAAAATTTGCATCTTGTGCTTTCATGATAACGAGGACGTTGCTCACTTATTCCTTAAGTGCCCTAAAGTGCTTCAGTTTTGGAACAAGATAGCGGGCTGGCTTGGTTTTTCGCAGGTCCCGTCTAACTCTATCACCGAGCACGCCCTTCGTTGGTTTTTGACCTTGTACGACAAGGGTAAGGAGGATATGAGTTGCTTTGTTTGGATTATTGCTTCTTGGTGTCTTTGGAACACAAGAAACAAAATTATCCTTAACAATGCTATTTTTGATGCGGAGACCATTTTCAATTACGTTATCACTATCTCTTGGAAATGGTTGGAATTTGGGCGTAGAAGATGTAGTTTTTATGATTGGTTTAAACATCCTATAGATCATTTGTAATTTTTAGGTTTTCGCTTTTTGTTTCTTGTTTGATAGGCTTTTTGTAATGGGTTGGAGAATCCCTTTTTCTCCCTTTTAATCCTAATTACTTATAAAAAAAAATATAACATAGTATAACTTATTGACATCATTATTTACTTCGACATTTTCTATGGAATTTAACTTGCAGTAAATTTTGTAGAAATTCTCGAAGTTTACAATTTCGTGTGGACCTGCTACTTTTCCCACAAATAACAGTATTTAGATTTTAACTTAATGTGTCAAAAGTAAAATACAACATGATAATAAAATGGCATATAATGCCCATGCCCTCAACATGGTTTTCGAACACAATGGGCCTAAGGCCATTAGTTAGGGGATCAACTAGAATTAAATCAATACCAATGTACTCAACAACAATGCCATTTTTCTTTACAAGATATATGAATGTCAAATACTTCAATTCCAAATGCTTAGAACCGCTAGAAGGTTTATTAATTTTAGAATATAACACAGCTGCATTGGTATCACAGTAAAGTTTTAGTGCCTTTGCAATGGAATCAACATTACAAACTTCAATCAATAAATTTCTCAATCAAACAGTATGAGTGGTTGCAGCATAACAAACAACAAAATATGCCTGCATAGTAGAAGAGGTGGCAAGAATTTGATGTATACTCTTCCATGATATCGCACCTCTAGCCAACAGAAAAATGTAACCAGAAGTAGATTTCTTATCATCAACACGCCCAGCAAAATCAGAGTCAGTATACCCAACTATTTCTAATTTGTCAACTCTCCTAAAAACAAGCATATACTCTTTAGTTCTATGCAAATATCTCATCGTTTTTTTAGTAGAAATTCAATGATAATTCCCATAATTAGACTGATATTTTCCTAAGACGCTAACTATGAAAGCAATGCCAGACCTAGTGCGTACTTGAGCATACATCAGGATGCCCAATGCACTGTCAAAGGGTTTTCCCTTCATTTCTGCCCGATCAATCTCATTTTTAGGACATTAATCTTTACATAATTTATCTCCTTTAGTAATTGGAACATCTCCTGGCTTACAGTTCTAAATATTGAACATCTCTAAGACTCTATGGATATAAGCTCTTTGTGACAAGTGTAGCGGCAAAATCGTGAGTGTAAGCTATTGATTAACATAACTCGAGAAGCAAGAGACGCCACCGCACTTTTATTTTATCCAAAAAAGGGAATGAAAAAGAGCGAACAAAACCTACACAAGCTCTACAACAAGAACAAGTGAAGAGAGACTGGATAAGGGGGGTTGGTTACGTAATGGGAAGGTGTTAGTACCCAAAACGTCTAGAGTACTCTATAGGAACCCTTTTGAAATATATACCGCTTTTGGTCTGAAAAAGTTTGCTTGAAAAGAGATTGAGGAGATGAGAAAAGAAATTGTTTTTAGGATTTTTGTGTTTGGAGAGACTTGTCGTCTCATGCCTACCTACCCACGATGTGCAATGTAGGATCAAAACCCCGTAGTTCGTGGTACAAAGAACGAAATTTTGTTTGTTTTGGTTGTTTTTAAATGTAATGACAAGTCGTCATTTCCAAGCGAATAATTCCGCTTAAAGAAATGAATCATGTCTAAACTTATGAAAAAGTTTTGAAAGAGAAAGTGCACGATGGCACAAAGGGAAGTTTGAATGAGTTTGGTGTTTTTTAAAGTCTTTTGAAAAAGGTGTCAATATGCTTATGTAGTTTAGCATTTGTTAAGAAATGAAAAGAAAAGAGTAAAGTCACTTGACAAAGTCAAGGTTTGTTTATGAAAGAGATTCAAGTTTTGAAAGCAAGAAGGTTTTGAAAAAGAGAGAAAGTTTTGAAAATTAAAGAATGGGGAGGAGAAGAAGTGACTATCTTAAAGCAATAAAGTAAAAGCTAAGGATGAGAAACATCAAACCACAAAAGTAAGCTTCCAAGTCTTCGAACCATAATTCCAAAGCAAAGGGAGAAAGGTCCTAAGTTTTATGTCCAAGGTTCCAAGAATTGCATTGGATGTCCAAGGTCTAAATCCAAGGATTCAAGAATAGCATTGAAGTCCAAGGTCTAGGTGTAAAAACTCCATTTCCATTGCATAGGATAGTAACCATAGTCCAAGATTAGAAGCACAAGTTTTTTTTAGAGGTTTTGGCCTTTATTAATGTTTTTGGTCCAAGTGCACAAAGAGAAAAAGGCATAAGCATAAACATGTGTCCAACGGACAAAAGGCAAAATTGCGGAAGCATAAACATATGTCCAACGGACAAAGGAAAAATTGCGGAAGCATAAACATGATATGAAATTATTAAAAAAATGAAGCATAAAAGTAAAAGAGATATGGAGCGAGAAGGAATTGTAAATGATTAGTACAATAGTAATGTTAGTAAGTTAATGTTTAGTTGTTAGAGTTAGTGATCAATAATAATTGAATAATTGCACTTAGGTCAAGATTAATGAGAACTTATTAGAGGATTGATAAGACCAAAGCCTCCTAACAATAAGTTTCATAAGTTTTGAACCAAAAGACAAATAATCAACTATTCTTGATAGTTTTCCGATACGGGACAAATATTGCGCTATGTTAAGCAATCGCCGAGTAATTTACGGAGTAATTACCCTACAATGAGGTCGGTCAATAGATCTATGTGCTAATGTATGCTAGATGAACGATATGTAAATCGTCATCCGAAAGCGATACCGCACGAAAAGAAAAATGGTTGTGATCTAGTCTTGATCGAAATTCAATGAAGGAATTTCACGATCCTTTAGACTTTCATCGATCAAAAAGAAAAAGAATCAAGATGAAGAGAAGTGGATCTAACATTTATGATCCACACAACAAACAACAATTGAAAATGCAAATAAAATCAAGAACAAAAAGATAAAAGTGAAAATAAAAATCAAAAATATCTTTATTTGAAGTATTTTCTAAGAGTTTTCTTTAAAACATTAAAGAAAAAGTAAAGAAATGACAATATCACAAAAAAAGTTTATAGAAAAAAAGATTTAAGCTAAAGAAATAAAAAGAAAATTAAAAAGTAAAATAAGAAAAAGAGAGGGGCGAGTAGCACAAAGTTCAATCGGGCTAGGCCCATTCAATCATAAGTGTAAAACAAACTTTTTAGAACAAAAATACAAATACAAGATCAGAGGAAAAAAACATGAAGGCATCTATCTTCTTCTTCGTGAAACTCGCATTGTTCATCACAAGCCAACAAATTGTAGATCCATCAAATCGGAGCGACGGGAGGCGATATACACACGGTTGTGATCGAAACTCGACGTAGATTCCAAATATATTCTCAATTTCGAATGAAAGTGTCTTTATCAACCAAATCGGAACCGCGAAAGTTCGATGAAAAAGCTCCAATTACCTTCAAAAATTGTGAGTTATCCAATTCTCCTTCTCTTGTTGTTTCTAAGAAATCGCTGTTGTTTCGTTTTCTTTGCTTCTCCGCGTCGTCAAGCGAATCGATGATATTGCGTGTTGTGATCCGAATTTCTTGCGTAATGTTGTTGTTGATGAACTTTTGGAAGTTGCTCTTGTTGTGATTTCGTGAATCAGTGTTGAAATTAGTCGTTGAGTTGAATGTTTATGGATATGCAGGATAATGAAATTATGGAAGTGGAAGGTTTGTTGAAGAAGGTAACGGTCGATGGTTTGAGGAATTCATATGATGAAGCTTGAAGGTGAGGGTGGAGTTGTGGTGAGAATTTTGCTGGGATTTTCTGGCTTTTCAAGCTTGTTGGTTCTTGGATTGGCTAGAATTTTGGTAAAACAAAGTGTTCAATGTTGATGTCATATGAGTGATGTCTTAACATTGAGTCTTAACATTGGTGTATGTTAAGTGTTTAGCTTGTTGAAGTTTTGAAGTCTGATGTCACATGCGATGTTGTGACATCAGGTCTGCAGAAGATTAATAACATCAGGTTTAGTGATGTTGTCAGGGTTTGCATTTTAGCTGGATTTTGGGAGAGCTGTTAGGCTCATTGGTTGCGAATATCTTGGGATAGATATTCTCTGTTGCATAGAGATTTGATGCAGATTTGTAGGAGGTTTATAGGCTGAAGATTTAAGAAGATTTTGAGAGAGAAAATCTTTTTGAAGATTCAGTTTTAAATAACAAATCAGGTCAGATATTGTAGCAGGTCCAAGCCCAATTCAAAGAGCTATATAAAGCGCATCAGTACTGAAGAAAAAGTAACGAAGAAAAAGATCAAAATACTGAGAGTCGTTTGAGTCTTCGTGTTTGTAAACCATTCTAGTGTGAATCTGTTTTGAAGATTCAGTTTTAAATAACAAATCAGGTCAGATATTGTAGCAGGTCCAAGCCCAATTCAAAGAGCTATATAAAGCGCATCAGTACTGAAGAAAAAGTAATGAAGAAAAAGAGCAAAAGACTGAGAGTTGTTTGAGTCTTCGTGTTTGTAAACCATTCTAGTGTGAATTGGTGTTGTTGTTTTGAGTTGTTCTTGATCAAAGCTGTGAAGCAGAATCAAGTAGTGTTTTTCAAAGTGTGTGATCTTTGAATTATATCACTGAAGTGATTTAGGGATTGAGTAGTGTTCTCATACTTAAGTGGTCTCTTAAGTAGAAGGTTCATTAAGTAGTGATTAAGTTTAGGAGATGTCAACTGGGTTGTTGAGTCTGTAAATTAATACTACTGATAGTGAAATTCATCCCTGGCTTGGTAGCCCCCAGACGTAGGTAGTTATACTGAACTGGGTGAACAATTCATTGTGTTGATTAATTGACGGTTGTTATTGCCTTGTTCATATAGCAGATTGTGTTATTGTGACATCACACTTAACATCACACATCTGATACTAGAATTTCAATTGGTATCAGAGCAGGCATCCTGCTCTGCATCTGGGTGAGATCTAGGGCTGATACTTTCTAGTAAGATGGACAAGGAAGTTGGTGGATTTGTGAATAGACCCCCTATTCTGGATGGCTCTAATTATGACTATTAGAAACCATGTATGGTTACCTTCTTAAAGTCATTAGACAGCAGGGCTTGGAAGGCTGTCTTAAAAGAATGGAAAGCACCTATTATTGTTGATAAAGATGGTTCAACAAAGCCTAAACCAGAGGAAGATTGGACCAAGGAAGAAGATGAGCTTGCACTTGGAAATTCAAAAGCCTTGAATGCCATCTTTAATGGTATTGACAAAAATATCTTCAGGCTAGTTAATACTTGTGAAGTAGCTAAGGAAGAATGAGATATCCTAAAGACTACTCATGAAGGAACTTCCAAAGTCAAGATGTCTACACTTCAACTGCTGACAACAAAATTTGAAAATCTGAAGATGAAGGATGATGAGACTATTCATGATTTTCACATGAATATTCTTGAATTGTCAAATGCTTCAAGTTCTCTTGGAGAGAAAATGACTGAAGAGAAGCTGGTGAGGAAGATTCTTAGATCCCTTCCCAAGAGATATAAGATGAAGGTGACAGCTATTGAAGAAGCTCAAGACATCAGCAAGATGAGGGTTGATGAGTTGATAGGTTCTCTTCAAACATTTGAGTTAGGAATGGAAGAAGAACCTGAAAAGAAGACCAAAAGCATAGCTTTGGTATCTAGTTTGGAAGATGCTAAGAAAGAGATTGATGTTGAGTCTCAGGAGGAGCTGTCCCATGCCATTGCTCTACTGGGAAGACAGTTTAATAAGGTTTTAAAAAGGATGAATAGAAACTATAAACCTAATGTTAAAGACATCTCTTCTGACATCAGCAAGAAGGATGAAGATAAGAATGCTCAAGACAAAGGAGTTCAATGTTTTGAGTGTGAAGGATATGGACATGTCAAGAAAGAATGTCCTACATATCTCAAAAGGAAGAAGAAGGGGTTATCTGTTTCCTGGTCTGATACTGACAGTGAAAGTGAAGAAGAGTCTGCCAAGCATGTTAGGGCATTGACTGGAACATGTGCCTCTGATGGAGAGTCTAGTGATGAGGAATTAACTTTTGAGGAGTTAGCAGCATCCTATCAAGAGTTATGTCTAAGGAGTGAAGAGGTGTGTCAAGAAGGGGAGAAGCAGAAGAAAGTCATAATACAACTAGAGACTGAAAAATCTGAGCTTGAGGATGAAGTTGTATTGTTAAAATCCCAACTTGGTCAAATGTCAAAATCCATTAGAATGCTGAATAATGGAACTAACACCTTGGATAAAATTCTTGAAGCTGGAAAAGGGACAAATGACAAGACTGGTCTAGGTTTTGTAGTTGAGGAGAAGATCTCTGCTGAAGCTAGTACTTATGGAACCAAAAAGAACATGTCTCAAAAATTGCCTCAACATAACAGAAAAAGACATATTCCTAAACCTAAGCAGGTTGTTCATCATCATCTGCCTCAAAATTCTGGGAAAGGACATGCTCATGTTCCTCATGGGAAGGCACAGGTTTCTGGAGCTAAGCAGTATATGCCTCCACATTACCATAGGAGTGTACAGGCTTATAGGTTTAAACATAACATGTTCCATCAGATGTCTCAACATCAAGGGAATATGTATGGCTTTGGTCTTAATAATGCAGTACCTCATCATTATGGCAGAAGAAAGCCCCATCATCATGGGAAAAGACAACATCATGGTAGAAGACAACATAGGAGGAGATAACCTCATCAGTATGGGAGAAGACAACATCAGCATTATGGCATAAGACAAACTCAACCTCAATGGAGTGGACAACCTCATTATCAGAGAAGACAGTCTCAATTCTATAGACAACCTCAATATGTTAACAGAAGGAAGCCTCAGTAGTATCATTAAGAGAGAAGACCTGTTAATTACTTTAGAGAGGAGATTCAAAGAGTAAGATGCTACTATTGTGGAAGATTTGGTCATATACAATCTTCGTGTTTCAAACTGCATGGTTATCCTAAAACTGCCCCTCAACCTAAACAGAATCAGAACAGGCCTAAAATTAGTAAACAATGGGTTCCAAAGACTGTCACTACTTGTTTGGTAGCTCATATGTCTCTAGGGGGTTCTACCAAGAAGGATTGGTATTTTGATAGTGGTTGCTCTCAACACATGACATGTGAGAAGAATTTGTTGGTTGAAGTTGAACCTTATTCAGGTTGTGTAACCTTTGGTGATGGTGTTCAAGGAAAAGTCAAAGGTATGGGAAATCTGAATTGTGCAAGTGCTCCTAGATTAAAGGATGTATTACTGGTCAAAGGTCTGAAAGCCAACTTGATCAGTATCAGTCAACTGTGTGAGCAAGGACTTAAAGTTCACTTCACTCAAGCTGAATGTATTGTCACTAATGAGGAAGGTGAAGTTGTCATGAAGGGTGCTAAGTCCAAAGACAACTGCTATCTATGGGTTTCTCTTGAATCAGGCTCTTACACATGTGATGAGATCAAAATATGGGATCAAAAGGTGGAACATCTGGAGGGTAATCATAGTATGATTGATCACATTGGGCAGAGTGATGTCATGACATCTTGCTGTGATATCAGAAGAATCACCAAACAACCTAGTCTTATGCATTCATTCAGAGGAAATCTTGAGGAAAATAAGGTCATAGAGGTTGATCATACAGAAATAAAGTGTAATGACAATTTGTCTAAAGATGTGTGTGCTGGAATTTGTGAAGTATTAAGTGGAAAACTAGGCATATGTGAAGAAGTCTACAATGTGGATGGAAGGATCAAAAGTTGTGACCTTAAGAAGTTTTGGAAACTGAAAGATGATAAGCAGACTAATGACTCACAAGACAACCATCACAGGGTGGCAATCTCTGTTTTGGAAGATGCAGATGTTGGAGTTAAGGTTGAAACATCTCATAGCCTTAAAATAAAGAAGAATGTTGAAGTGATTGATCTGTCTGACAATGAGCTGATTGCAAAAGTAGTTCCTGGGGTTGCTAAAAGACTGAAATCAAGGAAAGGGAAAGCTATTGAGTCACCTCCAAAGGACATCTCTCATATGAAGAAAGCTGTTGTTGTTAGAACTTCTGATAAAATTCAAAAGGCTTCACTAGATAACATTCCTTTGCATTTCATAAAAAGGTGGAAGTATGTTTTTCAAAGAGGGCTTAATCTGGAAAGAGATCTTAGTAAAGATGCTCTGGAAATTAGAGAAGTTATGGAAATGATTCAGTTTGTTGGGCTAATAAAAACTTTTTTTGGTCTTTTCAAATGCTATGAGATACTTGTCAAAGAATTCATTCCTGCTGACATTGCTGATAGAAGAGGTGGGGATTTTGGAAAAGTGTATATGAGAAGGAAATGTACTGAGTTTTCTCCAGCTGTTATAAATAATTACTTAGGAAGAGGGTGTGCGAGCTTATGGTATTCAGGTGTGTATGTTAACCTGAATAAGCAGCTCTGACTGTGTTTTATTGGGAGCTTCTTGAAGGACTTCTATGCGAAATGAGTCCTTTGAATGGTAATGAGAAGCAGATTTCCCAAAAGATGTTGTTGAATGGTGATGAGAAGAGATGTTGTAACATCATGATTGCTGTTATTTGGAAGATGATTGAGATTGTGCACTTGGAGTTGGATGCTCAAGCATTGTTGTCAGAAGAGGTGTTTCTGACTATGTGGATTAGAATGTGGAGATTCTAATCTTGTTTTTAGTAGTATGTTCTGGCAAAGCATGTCTACTATTTTTGAAGACCTCACTAGTAACAACAACTACTAGTGGATGTAATGGCAGAGGAATTATGTCAGATGAGGTGATTTGATCAGGAAGTTTTTTTTTTGCTGTTCTCTCTTCTGTTGCAAGTATCTCTTGAAGAGATTGGATCTCAGTAAAGCTTTTAAGTAAGCTGAGAATTTGTGGAGCTTGTGAGCAGTGTCAAACCTGTCAGGGTACTTGGTTGGGTTCTCTAGGAGGGAGAGTAAAGCGTGCGAAGATCTGGTGCTCAAATGTTAATCTCAATCTAGAGCATTGGTTATCCATGACAGGGGGAGTACTTGTCTATGGATTTTGCAGCAAAGGTATGAAGCTTGCATGCTGATCAAGCTTGTGGAGATTGGTTGCCTTTTATGAAGATATAATGTCAGATAACATGTTATGACATTAGGCTGTATGTTGGTGTTTTGGTGTGGACTTGAATGGTTCTAGCCATGTGAAGCTAGTTGGTTGAATCTTGTGCGCACATGCTTCTGAGGAGATGTCTGAAGACAATATGCAGTTTTTTTGAAAAACTTTGTGAGGGTCTTTGTTGATGGTGATGTCACACTTATCTTGGTGTGTGGATTTTACTTAGAGTTCAGTGGAAGGCATTGTGTGTGTGCTCCAGATCTTGTGGATGAGTGTGTGAAGCCTTCCTGGCTGGTTGGATGAAGACTGTGTCTGGATTATGGTGTGCTGGTCAAGGAGTTATTTGTGATCAATTCTGTAGATTTTGCTGACAGAAGAAGTGTGGTTTTGTACAGGGTTGGTGGTTGTCAAATTATGGCTAAAAAGGGGGAGAGTTAGCCTAGGTGTGTCCTATCTCAGATCTGGTGAGGTCTTTGTTTTTAAAACCGCTGCTGAAATCTCTGATGTTGCAGAGATTATTTTAGCCAAAATTAGCCAAAGGGGGAGATTGTTGGTTCTTGGATTGGCTAGAATTTTGGTAAAACAAAGTGTTCAATGTTGATGTCACATGGGTGATGTCTTAACATTGAGTCTTAACATTGGTGTATGTTAAGTGTTTAGCTTGTTGAAGTTTTGAAGTCTGATGTCACATGCGATGTTGTGGCATCAAGTCTGCAGAAGATTAATAACATTAGGTTTAGTGATGTTGTTAGGGTTTGCGTTTTAGCTGGATTTTGGGAGAGCTGTTAGTCTCATTGGTTGCGAATATCTTGGGATAGATATTCTCTGTTGCATGGAGATTTGATGCAGATTTGTAGGAGGTTTATAGGCTGAAGATTTAAGAAGATTTTGAGAGAGAAATTTTGTTTTGAAGATTCAGTTTTAAATAACAAATCAGGTCAGATATTGTAGCAGGTCCAAGCCCAATTCAAAGAGCTATATAAAGCGCATCAGTACTGAAGAAAAAGTAACGAAGAAAAAGAGCAAAAGACTGAGAGTCGTTTGAGTCTTCGTGTTTCTAAACCATTCTAGTGTGAATCTGTTTTGAAGATTCAGTTTTAAATAACAAATCAAGTCAGATATTGTAGCAGGTCCAAGCCCAATTCAAAGAGCTATATAAAGCGCATCAGTACTGAAGAAAAAGTAACGAAGAAAAAGAGCAAAAGACTGAGAGTCGTTTGAGTCTTCGTGTTTATAAACCATTCTAGTGTGAATTGGTGTTGTTGTTTTGAGTTGTTCTTGATCAAAGCTGTGAAGCAGAATCAAGTAGTGTTTTTCAAAGTGTGTGATCTTTGAATTATATCATTGAAGTGATTTAGGGATTGAGTAGTGTTCTCATACTTAAGTGGTCTCTTAAGTAGAAGGTTCATTAAGTAGTGATTAAGTTTAGGAGATGTCAACTGGGTTGTTGAGTCTGTAAATTAATACTACTGATAGTGAAATTCATCCCTGGCTTGGTAGCCCCCAGACGTAGGTAGTTAGACCGAATTGGGTGAACAATTCATTGTGTTGATTAATTGACGGTTGTTATTTCCTTGTTCATATAGCAGATTGTGTTGTTGTGACATCATACTTAACATCACACATCTGATACCAGAATTTCAAAGCTTGATTCAAATGAGAACTGAAGGTTGTATGTATAGAATTTCTGAGGTGAGTTTTTGAATTTTTAGTTGCCGTTTTGCTCTATTTCTTGCTGCGTTTTGGAACTTCACAGGGCTGCATTTTATTGTTTTTGAATTCACGCGTTTTTCCTTTTGATTGGCTTCCTACAGTATTTTATTGATGACGCTTTGCTTGTCATTTTGAATTGCTCTAAGTGCTTTTGCGATGCGTTTTGGAATGTTCAGCAGCTTTCATTCGTTGCGTTTTGGTGACGTGGTTTTGCAGCTGCGACGGCTGCGTTTGTGGCTTGGAATTGGCTCAAGGTTTGTAGTGATTGCTTGGGTTTTTGGTACGGCTGAAGCGTGGCTTGGAAGTAGCTGCTAGTGTGTGTGTTGTATTGGCTTGGAAGATATCTTTCTCACTGCTCACGGCTTGGTTGGGTTTGGAATTGGAGATTATGGTTTGTGAAATAGCTTGATGGCTAATGAAAGTGGGCCGTGTGATGACTCATTGAAGGAGATTTTTTTTTTTG
Source organism: Lathyrus tuberosus (assembly GCA_022829125.1). Classification (NCBI taxonomy): domain Eukaryota; kingdom Viridiplantae; phylum Streptophyta; class Magnoliopsida; order Fabales; family Fabaceae; genus Lathyrus; species Lathyrus tuberosus. The sequence goes on along the minus strand of JALAZF010000056.1, from coordinate 6,434,700 downwards.
CAAACTTTGTTGTTTAGACATTAATGAGATTGAATGAATAAAAAAAGGATTAAAAGGGGAATGGATTTAGAAATTGGAAATGTTTTTTTTATGAAACCGATATATATAAAAAAAATGATATCTCAAGAATATGGATAAAAGTATAGAAGTTGGATATTGAATAATGATGTTGAAAAAATGGATAGAATGGTTTAATAGAATAAGAAAAATGGGTTTAGAAATTGTTTTTTTTTTTTAAAAAGAGAAATGATTCATGATGATGGATTAAAAAATGGATAATTTTGGATTATGGATATGGATTAAATTGGATTTTAGAGAGTGGACATGGTTTATGAAAATAATGGATAAAAATTGGAAATGGTTATGGATATTTAAAAAATAGTGGGTATTAGAAAGGTGACAAAAGGGATTAAAAGTGGATAAAAAATGGTTTAGAAATTGGATAGCCAAAAATAGGAATGGATATGGATCATGGATGACCAATCTTTATTTTTAGCCCAAAACCAATCTCGACTTTTTCCACAAGCCTTTGATACAATATGCAACATAGCTACCACTGAACAAACCACAACTGAACAACAGCCATTTGAATCTGACTTTCTGAACCCAAAACTCACATGAACCACTGCTTGATAAACTGAAGAATCTCAATCACAAGATATTTTGACTTTGAATAATCACTGCTTGAGAAATGAACCATTGGCACAAATGACAAGCGGATGAAACAAACTTAATAGTTTGACCAAGATTAAGTCAAACATCCATCTGAACTGGATTATGAACCACATGTGACTTGAAGTTACTTCATTATCTTTGATAAACCTGCACAACACACAGAGAAAGAAACAAGCAAACAGCATCATATTTTTTGGTATTTTTTGGTTAGAGGTTAAATAAACAGAAGCAAGTAAGAATAAGAAAATCACACAGGTGCTCAGGAGAAACACAGATTGTGATCTTGTTTGTGGTATGAAAATGAAATGAGTGAAATCTTATGGGTAAAAATTACGGTTCAACAGCTGCCCCTAGTTAAGTTTCTTCTATCAGGGGATAGGAAGGTTAAAAACTTCGTCTCGACAAGATTGAAGATACTTAAATACAGAAAACCAAATTTTTAGCCATAAGATGCCGCAAGATGATATGAATGCAAAGAATGAAACAGACTGCAGGGAAACTTGAAACAAAAGAGTTACGGTAAATTGAGGGAGAAGACGCGAAAAGACACGCCGGGGAACACAAGCTATTTCTAGATATCTGTCAAGGCGACAAGAAGTATCCATCAATAGTTGGAAAGAGATGGACAAGACCCTGAAAAGACGAGTAGTGACATCCAAGAATAGCATTGGATAGAAACTACAAACGAGACAAAAGGTATGCCAAAAGATGTCCAAGAATGGCATTGGACAAAAACAGGAAAGTTTCCGGTAAAAGCAGCAGCGTCATCCAAGAATAGCATTGGATGGAGGTGAAAAACGCTCTATTGGGGGTAAAATATCCAAGAATGGCATTGGATAAAAAGAACTACAACATTCAAGAATGGCATTGAATGAGGCAACAACAAACATCAGAGACATCCAAGAATAGCATTGGATATAAACAAAATTCTATTTGAAAAACTTCACTGGGGACATCCAAGAATGGCATTGGATGGCAAGGTTAAACATCAGAGATATCCAAGAATAACATTGGACTTGGCTGGGGAAAAGGTGTCCAAGAATAGCATTGGACAAAAGGAATCACAGCATCCAAGAATGGCATTGGACAAAAAAAATCACAACATCCAAGAATAGCATTGAATAAAGTGAGAAAAGTTCTGGAAAATACATCATAATTATCCAAGAATGGCATTGGATAAAAAGGTTCACGATATCCAAGAATGGCATTGAATAAAGTGAGCTGGGACTTTCAGGAATGGCAGTGAAAGGTAAAGGTAAATCACTACATTCAAGAATGACATTGAATGATAGTGAGAAAGACTCATCCAGGAATGGCACTGAATGAACAGATAAAACTTTCAGGAATGGCACTGAAAGATATCCAAGAAAATATGATGGGGATTGCAGAATAGAGGCAAAACTTCCAGGAATAGCACTGGGAGAAATAAGAGGCACAAGATATTGAGGAATGGCATTGGAGATCAAAAGAGACAGACATCCAGGAATGGCACTGGAGTGAAAGAAAAGACAGACTTCCAGGAATGGCACTGGAATGGAAGAAACAAACATCTAACAACAAGACAAGATACACAGGGAAACGACAACATCCAAAAATAGCACTGGAAAGAAAGAAAATAAACAGGATATCCAGGAATAGTACTGGGTGAAAAGACAGGTAAACGATAACATTCAGGAATGGCACTGAATGAAAAGGCAGGTAAAAGTTTTGGTAGGCGCCAAGTAAGTTGGACTTTGATCACAAGGTAAGATGTTGAAAGCAACAGGACCTCGAAAAAATGCATATGAGCGCGAAGCACACTTCGAGCTATGAAAATCTATGTATGATATATTAATGATTAATGTATGCAATGCAAATGATAGGGACAACCGAGATAGACTCTTTTGTGAGGGAAGAAAGGAACTCTGATTCCTCAACACAGGGAACACTGCCCATTCTGCTTGAAGAAAAGATGTTGAACATATCTTTGTCACACTTATGAATTGTATTAGACTGATGGTCTTTTGAGGAAAGACATCTTGAGGATTCTTGGAGAAGACTTCCCCAGATTGATTGACTGATGAGGATAAACTGATCATAGCTTCAGTTTGACTGCTGCAGGGTAAAAATGAACTGATCATGGCTTCAATTCCTAAAAAGACTGTTAAGAATAAACTAATCATTGCTTCAGCTTGATTATTGATGGGGATGAACCGATCATGGCTTCAGTTCTTGAAATGGATGTTGAGAATAAACTGATCATGGCATCAGTTGCTATTGTTGGGGATGAACTGATCATGGCTTCAGTTCTTGAAATGACTGTTGAGAAGGTTAAACTCAGTATGGGTCTTGAAGGAGATCTTATGGCTAACTAAATATGAGAATAACTTGCACTGAGCAAAAAATCTTGAACTAATTCACAACAGGATATGGAAGCAATGTGCCCCTGATAGGATCACTGGCCAAGTTTCTCAACTGTCTGAAAATTCTTGATGAGGAAAGTTTGCCTGCAAATTAGATCATTCAAACAAACATGGTAATTTTAATGCAAAGCTCATGCAATTTTTTGAAATAAAAAAATCATTTTTGGAATGATATTATTGATGTAAAGCAAAATGAATCACTTGTCAAAACACGGCGGTTTAGACATGCAAAGTGAAAGAGAAAGCAAAGGTAAGACATCAAAGTAAATGATTATCAACAAACATGGGAGTCAGTTTACGCAACCTTGTTGTAGTATGCTTTCAAAAGAAACCTGGCTTCAATTAGGTCTTTTGAAGGTTGTAACGTGGTTTGGTTCATGGTTTTTGAAACAAAGGATATAGGCTCAAAGTTTATTTGTACCCAACCCATTCTTCGTGATGATCTCCAATCCTATGCTCAGTTAATTCAAACTATGCATTCAGGTTCTAGGAGATTTTGGAATTGCAACACCGTTATGATGATGGCTCAAGAGATTTTTTGAGATGGCAATCACTCTTTCTTACAACATTTTGTTGTTTTTTGATGAGGACCTTGGTCAACTCGTTTTGTCTTTGAGGATTTTGGTAACCTCTTGATTTTTCTTTTTTGTTATCCCTAACTTTTGCCTGAACTGTGTCATTTGAGCTTACAGTCAGCGGGATGCCCCAATTTTTTCCTAAGTCTCCTTCATAGGTTTTGACTTAGCGGGCTTTTCATTTGATTTTTTATTCATCATTTTTTTGAAAGATAGTGACTGCCTGACTTAATGATTACGGTGAACCATCATTGGCTTTTGATTTGAAAGACATCTTCGACACTTCTTTGATGTGTACGAAGGAAAGCTTGTGATTGCAACCTTTATTGGAAAGTGTTTTGCATGCACAATTAAATTAACTGAGAATTACCCATCCCCAGGTTAAAATTGCGGGTTTTTTTCGTACAGAAAGAAACTCCACCTTCTAGGCTCAAAGGGGTTGACAAGGGATTAACTTCCTTATTTCTCCAGTGTTTGGGAGTTGAAACAATGCCTGTACATCATCAGCCAAGTTTCAATTGAAAACTTACAATCCAACAATTTTAGGTATTTAGTTTTAATCATCCTCCCTCCAATATTTGCATAAACAAAAGCTTGTTAAAGAAAGTGAACAGGAGATATAATTTTGTTTTGTGAAAAAGAAACCATAAAGATGCACACATTGGATATAAATGAATTGAATCAAAACATTGCTATAGCGAGCGATTTTGGACGCGGTTCTTAAGCACTGGTCGCTCTCTGCGGTCTGAGCTTGAACTACAGGTCGATTCATTTTTTATCCTATTGTGAGCTGAATAAGGAAGGGAAATAGATGTCTCCAATTAACCCTGCTTGCATACTGAGTTTAAACAGCGGTCTGTTAGGTTACGGATGCTATCAATGTGGGGGGCCTTTGTACTGGTTATTTGTATTTTCGCCAATACGATTTTCTTTCTTTTAATCTAGGCAAAGGGTTTCTGACGGGGAACAAGGATTAGGATGTTAGGACTGATGCTTTTGAATTACTGCTTTTGATTGACTGAGATATGGGATTTGGGTTTTTTGTTGATTGCGCTCGCTAAGATCTTTTCTTTCGATCTTATGCCTACGTATTCCCATTTACCGAAACAGGGAAATCAGAGCGTTCGTAGTTCCTCCTATTCTATGGGAGGAAATTGGTTTTTGGTGTCTTGTTCAAAGCCCAAGACGTGAAGCAAAAGGTGATTTGTATCTTGTTTAAAGCCCAAGATGTGAAGCTGAAAGGTCTATTTGTGTCTTGTTCAAAGCCCAAGACGTGAAGTTGAATGACCTTGACTTTAGAGAGAATTTGTCATCTCTAAAGAGGGGAGAAGGAGAATTACTTTAACTGGGATATGCGGATCCGAGCAATGCCATAATTTCCAAAAAAAGGGTTTTAACCTGAAGGAGAAGACTTTAACTCAGTGTAGAGCAATGCCATCTTTCCTTAGGAATTTCTCATGCTAAAAGAGGGACAGTGGCATGGATGTAGATGATCCAGAGGCTTGCCGCTTACAGCGATTAGATGAAGGGAAAGGAGTTGTTGATGTTTGTGTACTGTGAACGAGGCACAGCTTTGATGCTAAAAGGTTGATTGGATCAAGCAGTGGTTTTCTTATACGAAGCCTAAGAGGAGGCTAATTTCCGCTAGGAAAATCATTATACAAAGCCTAAGAGGAGGCTATTTTGTGTCCCATACAAAGCTCGAGAGAGAGAGGCTTCAAGGGTTGACTCAACAGGAGAATCTTTTATACTCAACAAGAGAGTGATTTTGTATCTCGTATGAAGCCCGAGATTGAGGCAAAAAGGGTAATTGACTCAACGGGGGAGTCTCTTATGTGTCTCGTACGAAGCCCGAGAGAGAGGTGGAAAGGTTGTTTGACTCCACTGGGGAGAATTTTGGTATCTCGTACGAAGCCCGAGATGGAGGCTATTGTAACTGTTTCAGTTGAGTGACAGATCTAATATACTGATTTTAAAAGAGAAAATCAGTTCTTATATGAGTAACACTGTACACAGGGATTTGATTTGAGGATCAGGGATATTTCCTTCTCTTTGAGGAAACAGGAAATCCAAAGGGTATTGAGACTGTCCGAGTCCGCGGGTTTCCTTCCTATTTAACGAAGGGTGCTTGAGAATGTCTTTGAGACTCAAGGAAGTTAGACTGTCCAAGTCTAGAGTTTTATCTTTTGTACTATGCTTTGAGAAACAGTAGTAGACTCTATGAAAGGACTGTTCTATGAGGATGACTATGTTCTGTTCCTATACCTCTAGGAGGTCGTCGGGACAATTTGTACGAAGCCCAAGAGGAGGCTGGAAACTTTTAAGAAGCCGACGGGTCCTTGTACGAAGCCCAAGAGGAGGCTATCATTCCCGGAGGAAGAGATCATTATACGAAGCCTAAGAGGAGGCTGTGAATACTTCTAAGAAGCCGTAGTGTCCTTGAATAATGCCCAAGAGGAGGCCGATGCTTTTAAGAAGCCCGTGGGTCTATCATCTCCTTTCCATTAGGAGAGATAACTCTTTTAAAGATAAAAACCACTGGTACACGTGCGAGGTTTACTATCCAGCGACTTTTAGCTTTTAAAGAGGGTTCCTTAGTTAAGGTCCAAGATTATGACCGTAATGGGTACCCAAACCCCGAGACATTCAAGGCAAGCTATCCACAAGGAATAGATCAAGTCAGGAAAGTTCGAGAATTTGGAAGAAACTCAAAGATGCCATTCACGGAGAATACATTCATCTTGGGGAGTAGAGCTTCTTGACGATTCCTAAGGAGGACAGCCGAAGAGAAGACTGTATCTGGTGCTCCTATTGGGGATCTAGGCGTCTATTTCTACGAATAAGTGAAACGGCGTCACCTAGTTCTAGACGTAGTAGCCGGGGAAACTCGAAATATCTATACTATTATTACACAGTAGATATGAGTTTATGAAAGGAGACTTACAGTGAGCAACCCCACAATATAGTTTATAATATGAAAGCAGTAAATGAAAGCGATAACCACTTACTCGGTTGGAGTGCTTCCATGCTGTTTGGTTAGTTGTTCAACAAAGAAAGATTGAAAACAACAGTATATTCAAAATCAAAGGAGAAAGTGCTTTGAAAAAGAAAGATTTGGGGCTTACAGCTCAAGGAGAGGCCCAGGGTTTTATCAGTGAGCGCACTGTTTGACTTTGTACAGCGGGACTTATAAAAGTGACTGGGGCCCAAAAAGGTTTTCTATACAAAGGGATGGGTCTTACACTCTCTCAAGAGGCCCAAAAAGGTTTAAAGGAAAAAGAATGGGGCTTATAACACGAGGGTAGGCCCAAATGATTTTTCGTTTAGAAATGGCGATCGCGCCGAGGTTTTCTTTTAACGCGGAGGGACTTATACAATAAGTGAGGCCCAAAATGTTTTGGTTAAAAGGGGGATTGGGTCTTACACTCTAATAGAGGCCCAAAGTGTTTTGAATGGGTCTTATAGCTCAAGGAGAGGCCCAAGGGTTATTTTGAAAAGGCGACGATCGCGCCGTTTGCTTGTACAGAGGGACTTATACAATGGATGAGGCCCAAAAAGTTTTTGTACAAGGGGGGATGGGTCTTACACTCTCTCAAGAGGCCCAAAAAGTTTTGAAAATGATTTATGAGGGTTGTTTTAATCCAAAACCCTAATTTGTTTTCAAAATGTATTTAATTGAATAAAAATTCAATTAAAATGATCAAAAATTGTTTAACACATGGAAAACAAATTGTGATCTTGGATTAATGCTTCAAAAATTAAGTATTGACCTACAAAATAATTAGAAAGCATTAAAAGTTGCAAAATCAATGTAGAAAAAATATTTAAAATGCCAAAAACAATTAAAACATTAATTCTTTGCAAAAATATCAATTATATGAAATAAATAATATTTTTGGGATTTTTTGTGAAAATAAAATATTTTGACATTTTTGTGAATTATTAAAAAAAAAGAATCAACTCAAAATCATTAAAACTCAGAGAGAAATTAATTTTTGAATCAATTAAACAAAATCACAAAATTCAAATATTTGAATTATTCAAAAATGGCGCCAAGAACAAGCTGAAGAACACGCGCGTGTTCTTGGTTTCTCAGATTTGCATTTTCTATCCAATCTCCATGAATACGTAATCATATCATGCAATCCGCATATCATTATGTTCGTCTCAACCTCACGATCATGTCTATGTACTTTAATTTCATTTAAATTAAACATACAACAAGAAATCACGAAGAAACCTCAAGAACCCTAATTTCTGCATGAAGGCTAGGATTTTTGATACACGATTCAAACAATGCAATTAATTGAGGGAAAACATTCCATGCATGATTATGAACATATGGCCAAATTATTGTGCGAGGAAATATGCATAGATTGAGAGATGACCAAGTATGTGCTTACCTCCAAGTCGTGACAGCAAGTTCAAAGTGATTTTTGATTTGGAGGTGTTACAGATGAGTGGTGATGATCTGAACAGCTTCCCTACACCCTATGGATTGTGTTTGGATGGTTGGACTTGATTGAAATTGGCTGGATCATTTTGTGGTACCTCAGCTGCACTTTGGTTAAAACCTTAAGCAACCAGCTGGTGATTTTGTGAAATTGATGTTTCAGAAGTAATCTAAGTGTTTGATCAGCTCATATGTGATGTATGTGAGGTGTGTGAGTTATTGGTTTGATTGGAAAAGCTCTCAAACTCAAAACCCGATAACTACCTTGCTAAGAAAGGCATTTTTGCCAAGAGAAAGAGATTTTGAGGAAAGCATCTGTTAGATGGCTTTGGTGTACTCAAACTGAGCACAATTGAGCTCTATTTATAGTAGAGCAAGTTTTTTTTGCAAGGAATAGTGAATGGCAGCTGGTAAGTAGGTTTGGCCAATGTTGGCAAATGAAAATCCAAGTCTCCTCTAGCCATTGACTAGAGGTTAGGGCACAGAGCTTTGGTCCCCTTGGTCTTGGATAAGTCTTGACTGATTTCAGATGAGAATGGCTCATTCCATGCCACCTTGATGGTTCCATTGAATGCCTCATTCCAAATTTGAAGTCTTGTCCCTATTTTGGCCATTCTAGGTTCAACATGTTATTTCTTGTTCCATGGACTTTGGAGGCTTGGCTCAGTGATTGTCCCCTTTAGATTCAATCCTCTGAGGTGTCCAAGTGGATAGGAGCAATTGAATTTGGCTGATTTTGGCAAATCGACCAAAGCTGCAAATTCTGCCTTGCCTTGACAGATTTCAGCAAGGCAACTTGGTAATGTTGTATCTCATGGTGTAGGTTGAATTTGGCAATGTTCTTGGCCATTTTGGAAAGCTCTTACATGATACAACAACTGTTTGAACAAGTTTGGTTTTGATCTCTTTTGATTCCAAGTGAAAAATCCTCCTACATTTGGCAAAAAGTGAGGCAGAATCTGACTTAGTGAAAATTTCACTAAGTGTTGGAAAAAGTGACATTTTCACTTTTCAGCCACTTTGATCACTCCATAACTCAAAATCCTTAATGAATTGGAATGACTTGTAGTTGAAGTTTTTGTAGGTGATAATGAGGGCTACAAATCCATCTTTGGATGAGAAAAAATGGCCTTGTGGTTTAGGAGTTATGGTCCTCCAAAGTTGGTACCTTTGCCACTTTATTTTTAACTTAGAAAAAATTCTAAGTTTTATGGTTACCCCTTTTACAAGTTATCTCACTTTTCTTGATTTTTCTTGATGAATGATGATTCAAACCATACATTAACATCATTTTAGGGTTAAAAATCCATTTTGGTGAAAAATCTCAAAAAGTCAAAGTTGACTTTTGTGCACAGTTGACTTTTTATCAGATGAATTCCAAACTGTGCAATTCTTCAGGAAATCATGTCCTTGACCTAAATCAAACTTGATGGGCATGTTCCATGGGTGTCATAGGGTATATTCAATCATGTATTAGGGTTTGGGAGCATGTCCTGGTCAAAAGTCAAAGTTACAGTTGACTTTTCCCTTAAAACCCTAATTGTGGTGCAGATGAAATTGAGACTTGTTGCTCAAACTTCTTGGATCAATCCATTATTCCAAATGGATCAATATGGTATATTAGAGACCCTCAAATCATCTCTTGAGGTCTTGGCTCATGATTTGTCCCAAAAGTCAACTTAGGGGTGAATTAGGTCAAGAAACCCTAATTCCTGATTTTTGATGAATGCATCCCCTGAGGCAAAATTGACTTGATGCATGGGTTCATGAGGTTCCATGAAGTATATTAGGTTATGTTTTGGATCATTGCCTTGTGCCCAGATGAAAATTTCCATCTGGAGGCCCTGGTCGACCAAAACCCTAATTTGGTGACACTGTCGATCTTGAGACTTGATCCACTTAGAAGGGAGCAGCCTTGTGCTTAATTCTTGAAGTGGGAGTCCCTTTTGATCCATTGTGAATGTTTGAGAGATTAGACAAGTTGAAGATCATGTCATTTCTTGATTGATCCTTTGTCTAAGCACTCAGAGAGGGCTTGAAACCCTAATTTTGATTGTAGTGGATGCTCACCCATCTTTGGGGAGACTAATGAAGCATAAAGGTACATCCATATTGTGATGATGATTTTCACAATGATGGGAAATCTAAGTGGTCAAAATTTGGGGTATTACAGATGCCCCTATTTAATCTTCTTGGACCCGAAGGTGTGAATGACGAAGGGATTCGGGCATTCGGGGTGCAAGAGGATTAAATATCGGAATACCCGAAATTTTGATGGTGGTTATGAATGGTAGCTTACGCATTCATCTTCTTTAGCTAAGCAATGATGCCTAGAAAAGGTAAACTTCCCCTCGATCCTGGTTTCCTACCAAGGAACTGGTCTCAGTCTCTTTTGAAATAAACTTCCCCTCGATCCTAGTTTCCTACCAAGGAACTGGTCTTGGTTTCTTTTGAACTTCCCCTCGTTCTTGGTTTCCTACCAAGAACTGGTCTCAGTCTCTGAAATGAACTTCCCCTCGTTCCTGGTTTCCTACCAAGGAACTGGTCTTAGTTTCTGATTTAAACTTCCCCTCGATCCTGGTTTCCTACCAAGAACTGGTCTTAGTTTCTTTTGTCAATAAACTTTATTGACAAGGGACGCTATGTGTAGTGGTTTTCCTTAAAACTTCTCGCCGAATTTTCCTGGGGAGATGCCATTTAACGGAAAAAGGTTTGATGTCAGACTTGCTGGGGAACCCAACGTCTGAGTTGTAGAGTTGCACAAACTTCTCTGTTAGAGACGCCATTTGTCGATTCTACTGGGGAAAGCGAGTCTCTTGAGAGACTGTTTTTATTTGGAATCTTTCATCATACTTTTCTCGGGATCTTCCTGGAGAAACGCCATATGATGGGGTCCAATTTTGAGGTGCCAATGACCTTCTCATCAGTGGTTTTTCGGAGCAAAACTGGCGTGCTGCCGAATCTCTGATCACGAGGCTTTCTCTGTGGATTTTCCTTAATCCGGGAAAGCAAGGATATCATCTTCAATGGCAAAGAGTGATGTTTATTGAAAGTTCTCTGATCTTTCAGAGGTTCAAATTATCAAAGTGGCCAAGGACCAACTTCTTTCCAGAATTAAACTGGAAGCGAGGTTGTTCAGACACAATATTTCCTGACGAGGCAAGAACTGACAACTCGATTGAGAGGACATCTACCACTAGGGGACAAGACCGACTAGAGTGATAGTGATGCAATATGAAATGTGAATGCAAATAAAAAATGCATGATGTATGTATGTATATGCTGACAAAACAGACGCGACATACAGACTAATGGATGAACACAATTGGATACTCGGCCATCGCGGGGCGAAGAAGTACCGTTGATTCAAAATAGCAATTCCACCTTGCTTAGGAGAGATAGTCCCATTGGGAGCTATGTTGATCGGGCTTAGGAGATGAGAACTCGGCCGAAGCGTGTCAGACGAAACAAGGTCTCTGACACAGTTGATCCCTTCATTCAGGCATACTGGCTTAGAATGAGTACTTTGATTCTGCACTTTGAAGTCCGCTTACTTCGGGAGAAGCGATCGATGTTCTTCTGATGTTCAACAGTCAAAAGAAATGCCATCTTTAATTTAAAAGCAGAAAAAGTTTAACAAGTAAATTCATTTTTGTTTTATTTCAAGAATCGCTGATTAAGTTTAAACAACGTCGTTCTGTAAAGCTAAAACAAGTAAAGAATTACAAACAAAAGCACAAGGGCTCAAATTTTATTGATAAGATGGAGATCAGCCAAACGCGTGATTCCAAAGAGTATATACAAAGTTAGAAAATGGTAATTTACAGGGAGAAGGGCTACGTTGAAACATAACGACCACTATCCTTCTACCAACTTTGAATTCGGGACATCCTGAGCTTCTGTCGAAGATGACCTTGACTGGAGTTTTCCTCCGATAGATGATGCAACTGCTGCTGAGGGACTTGCCTCTGTTGAACATAGTTACTTGCCATTATCCCTAATTTTTGCCTGGATTGTACCTTGATGTTTCCAATCCACCGGGATGATTTTTTTCATGTCTCTAACTTTTGCCTGGACCGCCCTTTTGGGTTTTCAATCCACCGAGACGTTTTTTTTTTAGTTTTAGGCGAAGTATTTCTTGACTACATCAACATTCGTGGGGTAGGCAAATTCCTCTCCGTCCATGGTTGCAAGTCTCAAGGCGCCGCCTGAGAAAGCTTTTGTGACCACATAAGGGCCATCATAATTTAGGGTCCATTTGCCCCGAGAATCAGTGAGAAATGATTGTATCTTCTTGAGCACAAGGTCTCCTTTCCTGAAGACATGAGGTCGGACCTTTTTGTCGAACGCCCTCTTCATTCTCTGTTGATACAATTGACCATGGCATAGTGCCGTGATTTGCTTCTCTTCAATCAGGTTCAGGTCGTCGTGTCGACTTTAACACCATTCAGCTTCGGTGAGCTTCGCTTCCATCAATACCCGGATTGATGGGATCTCTACTTCTATGGGGAACACTGCTTCCATGCCATACACTAGAGAGAAAGGGGTAGCCCCTATTCCGTTTCCGTAATGATTGACAGCTCCGTCAAAGATAAGTCCCCACTGGGAACCTGGTTCTGGCCCATCACTGGGTAGCGGTTCATCGCAATCTTTCATTTTTAGATACATGACATCTTCGTCTGGGAAGTCAAACCCGATTGATTCTTGATCGTCAATCGATTGATGAGCCAAATGATCGGCTAAAATACTTCCTTTAACGGCTTTCTGAGCGTGGTACTCTATGTCATATTCTGATAACAGCATCTGCCAATGGGCAATCCTTCCCGTAAGAGCAGGTTTTTCGAAAAAGTACTTGATTGGATCCATTTTGGAGACCAACCAAGTAGTATGACGAATCATGTATTGGCGAAGACGTTTGGCTGCCCAAGCCAAAGCGCAACAAGTTTTCTCAAGCATTGTGTACCGAGTCTCGCAGTCGGTGAATTTCTTGCTTAGATAGTAAATGGCAGACTCTTTCCATTTAGTTTCGTCTTGTTGGCCAAGTACACATCCCATTGAGTCCTCTAGGACTGTGAGGTAAATGATCAGTGGTCATCCTTCCACTGGAGGTGATAGAATCGGAGGATTCAACAGATATTCTTTGATACTGTCGAAGGCGGTTTGGCAATCTTCTGACCAAACGCAATCCTGGTTCTTTTTGAGTAACTTGAAAATCGGCGCACACGTGGCGGTCATAAGGAATATGAATCTGGAGATGTAATTCAAACGTCCCAGGAATCCTCTGACTTGTTTTTCAGTTTTCGGAGAAGGCATTTCTTGAATGGCCTTGACCTTGTCAGGATCAACCTCAATTCCTTTCTGGCTGACGATGAACCCTAGTAGTTTCCCCGAACGGACACCGAAGGTGCACTTGTTGGGATTCAAGTGGAGCTTGAATTTTCTTAGACGTTCGAACAATTTTGACAGATGTTCAACGTGCTCATCCTCTGTTCTTGATTTTGCAATCAAATCATCGACATATACCTCGATTTCTTTGTGTATCATGTCATGAAACAGAGTAGTCATGACCCTTTGATAGGTTGCCCCGACATTCTTCAAACCGAACGGCATTACCTTGTAACAAAAGGTACCCCATGGGGTAATGAACGAAGTTTTCTCCATGTCTTTCGGCGCCATTTTGATCTGGTTATAGCCCGAGAATCCATCCATGAAGGAGAATACTTTGAACCTTGCTGTGCTGTCAACCAGCATGTCAATGTGTGGTAAAGGAAAGTCATCCTTTGGACTTGCCTTGTTCAGATCTCTGTAATCAACACACATTCTGACCCTTCCGTCCTTTTTGGGAACGGGTACGATGTTGGCTAACCATTGAGGATATTCAGATGTAGCGAGGAAACCCGCGTCGATCTGTTTCTGTACCTCCTCCTTGATTTTGATGGCCATGTCCAGGTGAGTGCGTCTCAACCTTTGCTTTACTGACGGACATTCCGATCTCAACGGTAAGTGATGTTCCACGATGCTGGTATCCAACCCTGGCATATCCTGATAGGACCAAGCGAATACATCGGGGAATTCTTTGAGAAGCTTTATCAAACTTTCTTTGACAGTTGGACTGAGCAGTGCTCCGATCCTGATTTCTTTTCTCTCTTTTTCTGAACCCAAGTTTACCGTTTCCAACGGTTCTTTGTGAGGTTCAATGGACCTTTCCTCTTTTCTGAGTAGTCGGGAGATCTCTTCTGGAATTTCGTCGTCAACTTCTTCTTCAGCCTCAAATACCGGGAACTCAAAGTTGGGAGAAGGCATCGAATCGTATGTTTCAACGGGGTATAAAACAAGCAATATGCATGACGTAATGATCCGTGTTTAGAAGAGATAGAGAAAATGCAAGTGTGTGCAGTGTTTTGATTTTACTGCTTGTTTTTATTATTGAATGTTTTTTAGGATTACCATTTTCTGAAAAAGCAAAAAGAGAAAATAGCAATTAATGCGGAAATTACAGAACGACGTTATTTTATTAATGAACAAGTCGAATCTTGAAACTACAGCCCTATAAAACAAAACTCTGTCGCTTTGGGCAAAGCGAAGAGGGAAATTTACAGAAAACGAGCCCTATCAAAATATCCATTTCACCTGGGCAGGGTGAAAGGTTAAAGATGGGAATTACTTTGACTGACGAACGACCTTCGGAACCTCGACGGTAACCCATTGGCAGCGAACTCCTCGGTGAATAACAAAGTTTGGCACCTTCTTTGATTTGTCTTCAGAAATGATGCTGATTTCTGGTGGAGCAGGATCATTGGAATCTGTCTCCCAAACAGAATTGTCGTAGGAGGATTCCTCTGTTGTATTTTGCATAGCATTTGTGCTCTCAGCTGTATCTCCCCATCCAGTTGACTGGATATCTTCGAGCCTGATACGAGAGCTTTCGGGAGCAGTGTACTTGACCATAAAGTCGTATTTTCCACTAGGTTGTCCCAGAGTGTCCCAAACTTCTTTGGAACTGGAGAAGTCATCCCTCTCGATGACGTTGACCTCAGAAAAACCATAGTTGATGAATTCTAGTCCTGCAAACGTTGCGAATTCATCTTCATGTTGAGTAGTTTCTGAATGACCTGAGTGTTGATCCCATGACGTGGTGGGGACACAGGTATTCTGTTCAATGACGCTCAGCTGAGCTTCATTACTCGGCTGACTTTCTTGTTCCAAGTTTCCTGGGTAAGGCTGCCACATTGGCAGACCATCCATCGGGCCATAGTAATTGGGGTCAGAGTTGTCTTTCATTAGAGTGTCTTCCTCTAATGAATTTGGTGGAGCACGACATCCTTCCGGATCACAATCTCCGTAGATCATTTCGACATCTGATCTTGGTATAAATCTCGAACTTTCTGTAGGAAAGCAAAAAGGCATAGGCACCTCTTCCTGAGACATATAGCCGTCCTTGTTAAGGTAGGACTTCCAGAGGGATCTTCCTCATTGATAGCATGAACTGTCTGAGACACTGGATGAAGAAAACCTCCACTGTGGAAGAAGTTTTGAAGGGGATGAAGACTTTCATCGTTGGCGGCTGTCTGGGTACAGGTCGCAGAAAAATCAAGACCCTTCTTTGTTTTATTGTCAATAGGAATGACAAGCCGTCCCCATCCTTTTGTATCGGTACTCTCGACCGCTTTGATAGCTTCTTTGTATGAAGAAATTGAAGTTCCTTCTTTGAACTGATTGTTCTTGCTCACCGATAGTGCTTGGAACTGAGTTCCAATAACCTCCTCGGGTTCCGCACAAGTAGATGATGATAGGTTACTCACAAGCAAGGCTTGTTCCCAACAAACCGTGACAAGTTGATCATTCTTGACGAACTTTAGCTTTTGGTGGAGGGTTAAAGTAACCGCTCCAGCCTGATGTATCCAAGATCTTCCTAATAAATAACTGTATGTTGCCCGGATGTCCATGACCTGGAAAGTGATTTGGAAAGTGTGAGGACCAATAGTTATGGGAAGACCAACTTCGCCGATAACTGTTTTTCTGGATCCGTCGAATGCTTTGACGACGACCTCGCTGACTCTCATCGGAGGGCCCTTAAATGATAATTGCATCAAAGTGGACTTCGGCATAACATTCAGGGCTGACCCTGTGTCTACCAGTACGTTGGCTAAAGCATCGCCCTGGCAGTTAACTGTGATATTGAGCGCCATGTTATGACGACGACCCTCTTCAGGTAGTTCCTCATCACCAAATCCCAAATTATTGCAGGAAGTGATGTTAGAGACAATGCTATCGAATTGTCTGATTGTTACATCCTGTTCCACAAAGGCTTGCTCCAAGACTTTCTGTAGGGCCTCTCTGTGGGCTTCTGAACTGAGTAACAGCGATAATACTGAGATCTTTGAAGGAGTTTGTAACAGTTGATCAACAATGTTATATTCACTCCTTTGGATGAGCTTTAGCATCTCATCTTTGTCTTTTGAAAAGTCGGGATTACTAGATTGACCGACTGGTGGATCAGGAATTTCTGCCTGAAGTTCATTTTCCTTGTTGGATTCTCCAACCCCTCGGTTGAAGATTCGACCGCTCCGTGTTACACGACTGATGTCTGCAATATTCACGACGGAGGGTAATGGAATTTCCTTTCCATTCTCGATTATTGTTGCACCGTATTTGTAAGGGATTGCCTTAGCTGATACATACGGTAGTGGCCCCGGTAGACAGATGACTATGGGAACCTTCTGATTTTTCTGACCATCATGGGTAACCTCGATCGTTTTCGCAACCTGCTTTACAGTTTTGATAATCATGTGATATTAAGAATCCGAGTCGGACCTGCTCAGCATGTAACTCTACCAGGTTGGTATTCATCACGCGAATGTCAAAGATCTGAACCATGTTGATTTGATAGGAGTTCCTATCATGGTAGTCTTGGATCCATCCAAGATCCATCTGACGCTGGAGGGCCTCTTGTATGAAAGAGCATCCCTGTTTGTTTACCGAGCAAATCAGACAGGAACTGTAATCGTGCCGCGGCATATTATGATACTGGCTTTGCCTTGAGTGCATCGCCACCAAGTTGACATTCATCGCACGGATGTCGTGGTTTTGAATGACGTTGGAATTCGTGTAAACCATGTTAACTCCACGAACTCGGTGCTCTTGGATCCATCCAAGATCCATTTGTTCCTGTAGAGCTGCTTGCACTACAGAACATCCCTGGTTGTCTTTAGAGCAGATATCACACTGGTGATAATTATGAGGTGGCACATGGCCATATCCACTCTGTCTACAATGCATCTTGACCAGATTGGTCCCCAATGAGAGTACATCGCGAATTTGATTGACATTGTTAGTCTCTTTCTCAATCAGATTGACTGCAGTTTTCTCATGTTGAGGTAGCGGGTTCGTAAGAACATTAGGATTCGTATCTTTGAAAGATAAGAGCCCGCTCCTAACAAGCTTTTGCACGTCGGATTTGAAATTGAGACAAGTCTCAATGTTATGCCCCGAACCTCCTTGATGATAAGGGCATGTTTGATCCACTTTAAACCAAAAAGGCAGATTTTCCGGAACTGAAATGGGAGACTTAGTGTGAATGTGCCCCTTAGCCAGCAGTAACGGAAACAGCTCTGCGTACGTTACGGGTATAGGATCAAATCCTGGTGGCCGTGTTGTACGGTTGTTGTTATATGGAGGACGAGCCTGCTGAAGAGGTTGTTGTGTCCTTTGTTGATCAGGTTGGCTCTGCGCAACCTGAGGTTGATACATAGGAACAGGCGCGGGGCCGATAGCAGGAATAACAACTGCTACTGGCTGATAACGTCGCCTTTGCTTTCTGAGAGAGATATTCCCAATATCTTGCTCTTTTTTCTTAGGGAGAGCACTACCGTATTTTTTAGTACCAATCGTCGATCCAGTGTCTTTTACCAAACGTCCTTCTCGGACGGCTTCCTCAAGACGTACACCCATACCGACCATCTCGGTGAAATCACTGGGCGCACTGGCGACCATTCGGTCATAGTAAAATGAGCTTAAGGTCTTTAAGAAGATATTTGTCATCTCTTTTTCCTCAAGAGGTGGACAAATTTGAGCGGCAATTTGACGCCACCTTTGAGCATACTCCTTAAAGGTTTCCTTGTCCTTTTGCGACATTGATCTGAGTTGATCTCTGTCAGGTGCCATGTCTAAATTGTACTTGTATTATTGGACGAAGGCAGTACCAAGATCTCTGAATGTACTGATCGTAGTACAGTTTAAACCCATGTACCATTTGAGTGCGGCACCGGTTAAACTATCCTGGAAGTAGTGAATCAGCAGGTCCTGATTCTCCGTCTGAGCTGACATCCGCCGGGCGTACATCACCAGATGGCTCTGAGGGCAAGAGTTACCCTTGTATTTTTCAAAGTCGGGCACTTGGAACTTGTGCGGGACTTTCACATTTGGGACCAAGCAGAGGTCTGCGGCGTCCTTTCCAAATAGATCCTGACCGCGAATGGCTTGCAGCTCTTTCTGCATTTCCAAGAACTGCTCCTGGAATTCATCCATTCTGTCAAACATAATTTCCTTATTACTAGAAGGTGTCTGTGGAATCTGTCCTTCTGGGACAGTGTGCACCACAGGGGGTGGTATTGTGACTACGACAGTAAGTCTTGGCGCCTCCCGAAGTTTGTAACCTTCAGGAATCTTGAGTATGCCCCTGGCATCTTCGCTTTCCCGAAGTTTGTAACCTTCAGGCCCAGCGGCTTCTGTTGCGATTCCCTGATCTTCAGTGATCGGCGGAACATATCCTTCCGGGATATAGTTAACAGGCATGCCCCAAGGACGATCTTTCGGCATCTGATACCTAGGATCATACTTTTCTATGATGGGCGTTGAGGTGATCTCTGAGATCACGGTTCTTTGTAGCTGAGCTTCTGCCATGGCTTGCATGTCGTTACGAAGCTTTCTCATATCCTCTCTCAGAGCGTCGATCTCTTCTTTCAACTCTCTGTTTTCTTCCTCAAGATCATCCATCCTTTTCTGACGATTGGCCTGAGTATTATACGAATGAGACAGTTTGACTCTAGAATTGAGACACAAACGTGAGATTCGTAGGTAAGGAGAATACGCGATGTGAGAATGATGAATGTAATGATTATATTAATTGTTTTTTGGTTTAATCAAAATAAACTTCGACAATTAGATTGCAAATATCAAACAGTGGGGAAACCCCTTTTTATTGAATTCCAAAGGATTACAGAAATGGAAATACAGTAGATTACAAAGTGCAGAAACAAAAACCTAAACTAATGGGTCCCGAGTCCTCTTCTTTGACCGGGACGCTTGGGCCGTTGTCGGGTTGTCATTCCTTTGCCAGGTGAAAGGAGCGAGCAAATTCCTTTGGTCATCTTGATTCTCTACAGTATGCTGCTCCAAAATTTCAATCAGAGCATCTTTCTCTTTTAGTAGTTGCTGTATTTGGATACACTCTACGTCGAGGGTGCGGTACTTGTTCTTCCAAGATCTTCTTTCCTTTTAAACTTTGTTGAGAGTAACCTGAAGCTTTTCAGTTTCCGTCATGAAGTACATGACAGTTTCCCTCGGTGGAAGAATTCTGTAACGAGGATAAGGCATCTTTAGCTTGAGAGCTATAGTTTGTACCCAATGGAGATAAGGCTCCACCGAGACACAGTCCGGTTTTCCCAGAGACTCTCGTCCTTTCTTATGAACCTGTTTCCAAGCATGCACTATTTCCATCTTTAGTGCTCTGTCGTTTTCTCCTTCCTTGAAGAAAAGACCTTCCAGATGAACACCTAGTAGGATGTGTCTCATCGGGTATCCAAATTGACGAAGAACTAATATCGGATGATAGTTGATTCCTCCTTTAGTTCCTATGAGGGGTACGCTGGGGAAGTTTCCACAACGGTCAATGATTTTGATTCCCTCATAAATCCTATTACACCAATCTATATCGGAATTGGTGAGAGACATGATCTTCTGCGACCAACGTAAGACACTCTTGCAATCCCAAAAAGCAGCAGACTTGGGCAAGTGAGAGATAAACCAATGGTAGAGCAAAGGTACACAGCATGTGATCTCTCCTCCGCTGTACAAATTTCCCAAGTATATAGAATGATACGCATCTGCGAGCAAAGTCGGCACAGGGTTTCCAATGAGAAAAACCTTAATGGCGTTGATATCGACGAAATTATTGATGTTGGGAAACAAAAATAACCCGTAGGTGAGCAAGACAAAGATGCTTTCAAAAGCAGTCCCGTTCCCTATACTAGCGAAGTATAGAGCCTTTTTTGTCAAGAACTGGGCTGGCAAACCTTGGATGCCACCCTTAGTGGTCATGTGAGTCCTGACCTCAGACTCGTCCAAATGAATTGCTATTGCAATACTCTGATTCTTTGGAATTTCTTCCAGTCCAGAAAACGGAGCTCGATCAGTGATATGTAAATCAGCCAGATGAGAATACTCCTCCAGCGTTGGTGATAGCTGGTAATTCGGGAATGTGAAACAGTGATAAACCGGATCGTAGAACTGAATGAGCGCGTCCATGATCCCCTTAATCACATGGACTCTTAACAGTGGTAGCAAACCACCGTGCTTGGCTCTGAAAGCCTCTAGGTTAACGATCATCCTTGCTAACCTTCTCAAATCCCCTAGTTTTGGAACCTTGAAGGTATACTGGTGAGTTCTCCTTCTACCGAAATCCATTAATGCAATCTTTTTCTCTGATATTTGCAATCACAGTCTTAGTTTAATTTGAAAAACAGAGAGACTAGAAGAGAAGTTTTTTTTGAATGTTTTAATGTTTTATTAAACGAATGCATGAATGCAACACACAAAAACATAGAAAAAACATGGGGTCAAAGGGTCGTTGTCATGAAGTCAAGGCTCTACCCATCCCCAAAGGTTTATACTAGGGTGATTTTTGTACCTGTACTCATTATCATCAGCTCCTCCCAGGAAAGCAAAACAACAAGCGGATCGCCAGCGAGTTGTAGAGCAATCTTAGAGTAAGTGCCATTCACCGAGAATAGATCACCAGCCTCAAATGAGGGTAGTATCGCGTAACAACTATTTCCGATAGTTTCCGCACTACGAAAGGGTTGGC
Organism: Lathyrus tuberosus; assembly: GCA_022829125.1. Lineage (NCBI taxonomy): Eukaryota > Viridiplantae > Streptophyta > Magnoliopsida > Fabales > Fabaceae > Lathyrus > Lathyrus tuberosus. The sequence continues at coordinate 6,413,511 of JALAZF010000056.1, read as the reverse complement.
TTTTCTAGGTGTATACTCAATCTTTCCACATACGGCATCACCCGCATTCCCATTAGCAGAAAAATAAACACGTATAGCAATTAGGAAAAGCAGTATATATATTTGTCCTAATCATCCTAGACTTATAAAGCTATGATTTCTAAGTTCCTGACAGAAATGGGTTCCCCGGAGGAAGCCCCAATCTGTGGTTTTCACATAAGTGAAGAGAAGGAAGACCGTGCCTAGATCTAACCTTGAACGGGCCCCACGGTGGGCGCCACTTTTTCTGTAGCGAACGATTTTGGACGCGGTTCTTAAGCGCTGGTCGCTCTCTGCGGTCTGAGCTTGAACTACAGGTCGATTCCGTTTTTATCCTATTGTGAGCTGAATAAGGAAGGGAAATAGATGTCTCCAATTAACCCTGCTTGCATACTGAGTTTAAACAGCGGTCTGTTAGGTTACGGATGCTATCAATGTGGGGGGCCTTTGTACTGGTTATTTGTATTTTCGCCAATACGGTTTTCTTTCTTTTAATCTAGGCAAAGGGTTTCTGACGGGGAACAAGGATTAGGATGTTAGAACTGATGCTTTTGAATTACTACTTTTGATTGACTGAGATATGGGATTTGGGTTTTTTGTTGATTGCGCTCGCTAAGATCTTTTCTTTCGATCTTATGCCTACGTATTCCCGTTTACCGAAACAGGGAAATCAGAGCGTTCGTAGTTCCTCCTATTCTATGGGAGGAAATTGGTTTTTGGTGTCTTGTTCAAAGCCCAAGACGTGAAGCGAAAGGTGATTTGTATCTTGTTTAAAGCCCAAGATGTGAAGCTGAAAGGTCTATTTGTGTCTTGTTCAAAGCCCAAGACGTGAAGCTGAATGACCTTGACTTTAGAGAGAATTTGTCATCTCTAAAGAGGGGAGAAGGAGAATTACTTTAACTGGGATACGCGGATCCGAGCAATGCCATAATTTCCAAAAAAAGGGTTTTAACCTGAAGGAGAAGACTTTAACTCAGTGTAGAGCAATGCCATCTTTCCTTAGGAATTTCTCATGCTAAAAGAGGGACAGTGGCATGGATGTAGATGATCCAGAGGCTTGCCGCTTACAGCGATTAGATGAAGGGAAAGGAGTTGTTGATGTTTGTGTACTGTGAACGAGGCACAACTTTGATGCTAAAAGGTTGATTGGATCAACCAGTGGTTTTCTTATACGAAGCCTAAGAGGAGCCTAATTTCCGCTAGGAAAATCATTATACAAAGCCTAAGAGGAGGCTATTTTGTGTCCCGTACGAAGCCCGAGAGAGAGCCTACAAGGGTTGACTCGACAGGAGAATCTTTTATACTCAATAAGAGAGTGATTTTGTATCTCGTATGAAGCTCGAGATGGAGGAAAAAGGGTAATTTACTCAACGGGGGAGTCTCTTATGTGTCTCGTACGAAGCCCGAGAGAGAGGCAGAAAGGTTGTTTGACTCCACTGGGGAGAATTTTGGTATCTCGTACGAAGCCCGAGATGGAGGCCATTGTAACTGTTTTAGTTGAGTGACAGATCCAATATACTGATTTTAAAAGAGAAAATCAGTTCTTATATGAGTAACACTGTACACAGGGATTTGATTTGAGGATCAGGGATATTTCCTTCTCTTTGAGGAAACAGGAAATCCAAAGGGTATTGAGACTGTCCGAGTCCGCGGGTTTCCTTCCTATTTAACGAAGGGTGCTTGAGAATGTCTTTGAGATTCAAGGAAGTTAGACTGTCCAAGTCTAGAGTTTTATCTTTTGTACTATACTTTGAGAAACAGTAGTAGACTCTATGAAAGGACTGTTCTATGAGGATGACTATGTTCTGTTCCTATACCTCTAGGAGGTCGTCGGGACAATTTGTACGAAGCCCAAGAGGAGGCTGGAAACTTTTAAGAAGCCGACGGGTCCTTGTACGAAGCCCAAGAGGAGACTATCATTCCCGGAGGAAGAGATCATTATACGAAGTCTAAGAGGAGGCTGTGAATACTTCTAAGAAGCCGTAGTGTCCTTGAATAATGCCCAAGAGGAGGCCGATGCTTTTAAGAAGCCCGTGGGTCTATCATCTCCTTTCCATTAGGAGAGATAACTCTTTTAAAGATAAAAACCACTGGTAAATGTGCGAGGTTTACTATCCAACGACTTTTAGCTTTTAAAGAGGGTTCCTTAGTTAAGGTCCAAGATTATGACCGTAGTGGGTACCCAAACCCCGAGACATTCAAGGCAAGCTATCCACAAGGAATAGATCAAGTCAGGAAAGTTCGAGAATTTGGAAGAAACTCAAAGATGCCATTCACGGAGAATACATTCATCTTGGGGAGTAGAGCTTCTTGACGATTCCTAAGGAGGACAGCCGAAGAGAAGACTGTATCTGGTGCTCCTATTGGGGATCTAGGCGTCTATTTCTACGAATAAGTGAAACGGCGTCACCTAGTTCTAGACGTAGTAGCCGGGGAAACTCGAAATATCTATACTATTATTACACAGTAGATATGAGTTTATGAAAGGAGACTTACAGTGAGCAACCCCACAATATAGTTTATAATATGAAAGCAGTAAATGAAAGCGATAACCACTTACTCGGTTGGAGTGCTTCCATGCTGTTTGGTTAGTTGTTCAACAAAGAAAGATTGAAAACAACAGTATATTCAAAATCAAAGGAGAAAGTGCTTTGAAAAAGAAAGATTTGGGGCTTACAGCTCAAGGAGAGGCCCAGGGTTTTATCAGTGAGCGCACTGTTTGACTTTGTACAGCGGGACTTATACAAGTGACTGGGGCCCAAAAAGGTTTTCTATACAAAGGGATGGGTCTTACACTCTCTCAAGAGGCCCAAAAAGGTTTAAAGGAAAAATAATGGGGCTTATAACACGAGGGTAGGCCCAAATGATTTTTCGTTTAGAAATGGCGATCGCGCCGAGGTTTTCTTTTAACGCGGAGGGACTTATACAATAAGTGAGGCCCAAAATGTTTTGGTTAAAAGGGGGATTGGGTCTTACACTCTAATAGAGGCCCAAAGTGTTTTGAATGGGTCTTATAGCTCAAGGAGAGGCCCAAGGGTTATTTTGAAAAGGCGACGATCGTGCCGTTTGCTTGTACAGAGGGACTTATACAATGGATGAGGCCCAAAAAGTTTTTGTACAAGGGGGGATGGGTCTTACACTCTCTCAAGAGGCCCAAAAAGTTTTGAAAATGATTTATGAGGGTTGTTTTAATCCAAAACCCTAATTTGTTTTCAAAATGTATTTAATTGAATAAAAATTCAATTAAAATGATCAAAAATTGTTTAACACATGGAAAACAAATTGTGATCTTGGATTAATGCTTCAAAAATTAAGTATTGACCTACAAAATAATTAGAAAGCATTAAAAGTTGCAAAATCAATGTAGAAAAAATATTTAAAATGCCAAAAACAATTAAAACATTAATTCTTTGCAAAAATATCAATTATATGAAATAAATAATATTTTTGGGATTTTTTGTGAAAATAAAATATTTTGACATTTTTGTGAATTATTAAAAAAAAGAATCAACTCAAAATCATTAAAACTCAGAGAGAAATTAATTTTTGAATCAATTAAACAAAATCACAAAATTCAAATATTTGAATTATTCAAAAATGGCGCCAAGAACAAGCTGAAGAAAACGCGCGTGTTCTTGGTTTCTCAGATTTGCATTTTCTATCCAATCTCCAGGAATACGTAATCATATCATGCAATCCACATATCATTATGTTCGTCTCAACCTCACGATCATGTCTATGTACTTTAATTTCATTTAAATTAAACATACAACAAGAAATCACGAAGAAACCTCAAGAACCCTAATTTCTGCATGAAGGCTAGGATTTTTGATACACGATTCAAACAATGCAATTAATTGAGGGAAAACATTCCATGCATGATTATGAACATATGGCCAAATTATTGTGCGAGGAAATATGCATAGATTGAGAGATGACCAAGTATGTGCTTACCTCCAAGTCGGGACAGCAAGTTCAAAGTGATTTTTGATTTGGAGGTGTTACAGATGAGTGGTGATGATCTGAACAGCTTCCCTACACCCTATGGATTGTGTTTGGATGGTTGGACTTGATTGAAATTGGCTGGATCATTTTGTGGTACCTCAGCTGCACTTTGGTTAAAACCTTAAGCAACCAGCTGGTGATTTTGTGAAATTGATGTTTCAGAAGTAATCTAAGTGTTTGATCAGCTCATATGTGATGTATGTGAGGTGTGTGAGTGATTGGTTTGATTGGAAAAGCTCTCAAACTCAAAACCCGATAACTACCTTGCTAAGAAAGGCATTTTTGCCAAGAGAAAGAGATTTTGAGGAAAGCATCTGTTAGATGGCTTTGGTGTATTCAAACTGAGCACAATTGAGCTCTATTTATAGTAGAGCAAGTTTGTTTTGCAAGGAATAGTGAATGGAAGCTGGTAAGTAGGTTTGGCCAATGTTGGCAAATGAAAATCCAAGTCTCCTCTAGATATTGACTAGAGGTTAGGGCACAGAGCTTTGGTCCCCTTGGTCTTGGATAAGTCTTGACTGATTTCAGATGAGAATGGCTCAGTCCATGCCACCTTGATGGTTCCATTGAATGCCTCATTCCAAATTTGAAGTCTTGTCCCTATTTTGGCCATTCTAGGTTCAACATGCTATTTCTTGTTCCATGGACTTTGGAGGCTTGGCTCAGTGATTGTCCCCTTTAGATTCAATCCTCTGAGGTGTCCAAGTGGATAGGAGCAATTGAATTTGGCTGATTTTGGCAAATCGACCAAAGTTGCAAATTCTGCCTTGCCTTGACAGATTTCAGCAAGGCAACTTGGCAATGTTGTATCTCATGGTGTAGGTTGAATTTGGCAATGTTCTTGGCCATTTTGGAAAGCTCTTACATGATACAACAATTGTTTGAACAAGTTTGGTTTTGATCTCTTTTGATTCCAAGTGAAAAATCCTCCTACATTTGGCAAAAAGTGAGGCAGAATCTGACTTAGTGAAAATTTCACTAAGTGTTGGAAAAAGTGACATTTTCACTTTCAGCCATTTTGATCACTCCATAACTCAAAATCCTTAATGAATTGGAATGACTTGTAGTTGAAGTTTTTGTAGGTGATAATGAGGGCTACAAATCCATCTTTGGATGAGAAAAAATGGCCTTGTGGTTTAGGAGTTATGGTCCTCCAAAGTTGGTACCTTTGCCACTTTATTTTTAACTTAGAAAAAATTCTAAGTTTTATGGTTACCCCTTTTACAAGTTATCTCACTTTTCTTGATTTTTCTTGATGAATGATGATTCAAACCATACATTAACATCATTTTAGGGTTAAAAATCCATTTTGGTGAAAAATCTCAAAAAGTCAAGGTTGACTTTTGTGCACAGTTGACTTTTTATCAGATGAATTCCAAACTGTGCAATTCTTCAGGAAATCATGTCCTTGACCTAAATCAAAATTGATGGGCATGTTCCATGGGTGTCATAGGGTATATTCAATCATGTATTAGGGTTTGGGAGCATGTCCTGGTCAAAAGTCAAAGTTACAGTTGACTTTTCCCTTAAAACCCTAATTGTGGTGCAGATGAAATTGAGACTTGTTGCTCAAACTTCTTGGATCAATCCATTATTCCAAATGGATCAATATGGTATATTAGAGACCCTCAAATCATCTCTTGAGGTCATGGCTAATGATTTGTCCCAAAAGTCAACTTAGGGGTGAATTAGGTCAAGAAACCCTAATTCCTGATTTTTGATGAATGCATCCCCTGAGGCAAAATTGACTTGATGCATGGGTTCATGAGGTTCCATGAAGTATATTAGGTTATGTTTTGGATCATTGCCTTGTACCCAGATGAAAATTTCCATCTGGAGGCCCTGGTTAACCAAAACCCTAATTTGGTGACACTGTCGATCTTGAGACTTGATCCACCTAGAAGGGAGCAGCCTTGTGCTTAATCCTTGAAGTGGGAGTCCCTTTTGATCCATTGTGGATGTTTGAGAGATTATACAAGTTGAAGATCATGTCATTTCTTGATTGATCCTTTGTCTAAGCACTCAGAGAGGGCTTGAAACCCTAATTTTGATTGTAGTGGATGCTCACCCATCTTTGGGGAGACTAATGAAGCATAAAGGTACATCCATATTGTGATGATGATTTTCACAATGATGGGAAATCTAAGTGGTCAAAATTTGGGGTATTACAATTGCAATGCTCATTTCATTGAAATTACCATGAAAGTACAAATAAAGTTCGAAAGCAAACAAACAATACAATCAAAGGAAAATGTAAACAAAAAGAAACAAGGCCTAGTGACTAATCAGCAACAAGGACGAGCTGTCCTGTCTGAAACACTGGCCTTAGGAGATGATCCGTCTGAACTGACTCAAACTTCACTTGGTATGCTCTGGCAAAAGATTGTTGACAAATTTGGGATTATTATCAACAAAGTCCAGAATGATTAAGTTCACCAATTCTTGTACTCTAGCTTTCAATGCAAAGCAACCTTCCAAGTTATGGCCTGCCCCACCTTGATGGAACTCACAGTGAAGATCAACCCTATAGCCGGCTGGGAGAGGATCTGGAGGAGGAGGTAGAGTCCTTTTTGTAATCAATCCTTTCTTTACAAGACATGGATACAACTCAGTGTAGGACATTGGGATAGGATCAAAGTTAACCCTATTGTGATTCTGATTTTGTCTGACAGCCTGACGAGGAGCTTGAACTGCTTGATCATTGATAACAGGAGCAACTGCAGCTACATATTGTTGTTGCCTGCGACGATGTTTCCCTTCAACTGAAACAGCATGGGTATCACCGTCCTTTTTTATTTTGAAAATTCCTAGCCTACTTTTTAGCACCACTAAAGGCTTCAGCATTATCAATCCTTCCTTTCTTGATACCTTCCTCTAGTCTTTCTTCAATAGTGACTAGGTCAGCAAAACCAGATGATACAGTGCCTATCATCTTTTCCCAAAAGAGTGGTTGAAGATTGTCCATGAACAAACCAGTCAGTTCTTTTTCAGCCAAGGGTGGCTCCACTTGAGCAGCTAGCTCTCTCCAGCGCTGAGCGTACTCCTTAAAGGATTCTTTTTCTTTCTGAGACATGTTCTGCAATTGACGGCGATCAGGTGCCATGTCCAGATTGTACTTATATTGCTTTAAGAAAGCATCAGACAAGTCCATCCAGCTTTGGATACGGTTTTTCTCAAGTCCCATATACCATTTCATTGAAGCCCCACTCAAGCTGTCTTGGAAACAGTGAATGAGCAGTTTGTCATTTTTGGCATGAGCATCCATCTTGCGGCAGTACATCACCAAGTGGGTTCTGGGACATGTGTGCCCCTTGTATTTCTCAAAATTAGGAGTTTTGAACTTTGGAGGAATAACCAAGTCGGAAACCAAGCACATGTCCATTGCGGCACCATTAAAGACATCACTTCCTTCCACGGCTCTTATCCTTTTGTCTAGAGTTTGCCATTGCTCTCTGACTTCTTCAATGTATCCAGGTTCTCCCCGACTTTCAGATTATGGACCAACAGCATGGTACACGAAAGGATTCTCAAGAATAGCTTGAGCAATAGAATGCACAACAGGCTGAGGTTCAGTGAACAATGGAGCTGAAGATACTGGCGAGACAAACACAGGAATAGTTGCAAAGGGTGGCGAGTAATTCGGAGGTAACCCAAACTCTGGCCAAGTAGAGGCTGGTTACTAAGTCAGTGGAGGGTCAACAGCAGCAGGTGAAGTTTCAACAATCACAGTCCTCCGAGGTGGTTCACCTCTAGCAATCAGAACTTGCCGCATTTCTGTGAGTTTGGTCATACCGGCCTTCAACTCGTCAATTTCCATTCTGACTTAGGCATTGTGTTGTTCTTGGTTTTCCATTCTCAATCTGATGGCAGCTCTAGTTCCGTAGTTGTGTTGAGGAAACAGCTTGACGGCGAACATATAACTGAAGAAGGAGACAGCTGAAATGAGTTTCTGAGGCGACTTGGAAGAATGCATATGTATGCTCATGGATGCAAGAGTGCATGGATGCAACAACCACAAACAAGATCACTCAAAGCACACGGGTTCAAAGGTTCGAGTCACGAGCATGAAGTCGAGGGTAAGAACCAATACCAGAAAAGGTGTGTGCTAAGGTTTGTCTTCATTGTACCTGCAGAAAACAACGGTTCTAACAGAGTGCCCAGGGTCCACAATCCACTATCAGACACACCAGCGCACCGATTTTCTCGAAGGTTGGTAGTTATCCTCAAGAGAATCTAACCTGAGTGTGGCATCGCGTGACAGCTAAGTCAAATTTGCATCTTCATAGCTTCCGTGCCACGATCCTAAAATGGCTAGGATAGGTTAAGGGTTCTAAAGTCCTTAGCTTCGGGTCCTCGGATCAAGAAGCATAACGGGTTTGCCATTTCTGGTCTACCATTATTGCCTCTTGGGAGGAGTGCCTCAACTGAGTCCTCGGGAATGGTCACCAGAGTCGACAGCTCTCTAGATCAACACCCCGAAATGCGCAAGACACGCACGTTAGAATATCTCCCAAGAAAACCTCATCTGGATGTGAATTTCGTGACCACCAAACGTACCAAGACGGCGCGTAGGTCCCACTACTTTACACCCTAGTCTTAGGTGTACACTCAAGCCTGTGTATTGGGCTTATCTCACCACACAGAAGAATTCCCAAACAGAACATACAAGTAACAAGCAAATCAGGAAAAACCAGTAAATAAATCAAAGTAGGCTAAACCCCTCAAGGGAGAACTTTCCCCAACAGAGTCGCCACTTTTGTGTAGCGGCAAAATCGTGAGTGTAAGCTATTGATTAACTTAACTCGAGAAGCAAGAGTCGCCACCGCACTTTTATTTTATCCAAAAAAGGGAAGGAAAAAGAGTGAACAAAACCTACACAAGGTCTACAACAAGAACAAGTGAAGAGAGACTGGATAAGGGGGGTTGGTTACGCAATGGGAAGGTGTTAGCACCCAAAACGTCTATAGTACTCTATAGGAAACCTTTTGAAATATCTACCGCTTTTGGTCTGAAAAAGTTTGCTTGAAAAGAGATTGAGGAGATGAGAAGAGAAATTGTTTTTAGGATTTTTGTGTTTGGAGAGACTTGTCGTCTCATGCCTACGTACCCACGATGTGCAATGTAGGATCAAAACCCCGTAGTTCGTAGTACAAAGAATGAAATTTTGTTTGTTTTGGTTGTTTTTAAATGTAAAGTCCTCATTTCCAAGCGAATAATTCCGCTTAAAGAAATGAATCATGTCTAAACTTATGAAAAAGTTTTGAAAGAGAAAGTGCACGAGGGCACAAAAGGAAGTTTGAATGAGTTTGGTGTTTTTTAAAGTCTTTTGAAAAAGGTGTCAATATGCTTATGTAGTTTAGCATTTGTTAAGAAATGAAAAGAAAAGAGTAAAGTCACTTGACAAAGTCAAGGTTTGTTTATGAAAGAGATTCAAGTTTTGAAAGCAAAAAGGTTTTGAAAAAGAGAGAAAGTTTTGAAAATTGAAGAATGGGGAGGAGAAGAAGTGACTATCTTAAAGCAATAAAGTAAAAGCTAAGGATAAGAAACATCTAACCATAAAAGTAAGCTTCCAAGTCTTCGAACCATAATTCCAAAGCAAAGGGAGAAAGGTCGTAAGTTCTAAGTCCAAGGTTCCAAGAATTGCATTGGATGTCCAAGGTCTAAATCCAAGGATTCAAGAATAGCATTGAAGTCCAAGGTATAGGTGCAAAAACTCCATTTCTATTGCATAGGATAGTAACCATAGTCCAAGATTAGAAGCACAAGTTTTTTTAGAGGTTTTGGCCTTAATTAATGTTTTTGGTCTAAGTGGACAAAGAGAAAAAGGCATAAGCATAAACATGTGTCCAACGGACAAAAAACAAAATTGCGGAAGCATAAACATATGTCCAACGGACAAATGAAAAATTGCGGAAGCATAAACATGATATGAAATGATAAAAAAAATGAAGCATAAAAGTAAAAGAGATAAGGAGCGAGAAGGAATTGTAAATGATTAGTACAATAGTAATGTTAGTAAGTTAATGATTAGTTGTTAGAGTTAGTGATCAATAATAATTGAATAATTACACTTAGGTCAAGATTAATGAGAACTTATTAGAGGATTGATAAGACCAAAGCCTCCTAACAACAAGTTTCATAAGTTTTGAACCAAAAGACAAATAATCAACTATTCTTGATAGTTTTTCGATACGGGACAAATATTGCGCTATGTTAAGCAATCGCCGAGTAATTTATGGTGTAATTACCCTACAATGAGGTCGGTCAATAGATCTATGTGCTAATGTAAGCTAGATGAACGATATGTAAATCATCATCCGAAAGCGATACCGCACGAAAAGAAAAATGGTAGTGATCTAGTCTTGATCGAAATTCAATGAAGGAATTTCACGATCCTTTAGACTTTCATCGATCAAAAAGAAAAAGAATCAAGATGGAGAGAAGTGGATCTAACATTTATGATCTACACAACAAACAACAATTGAAAATGCAAATAAAATCAAGAACAAAAAGATAAAGCTGAAAATAAAAATCAAAAATATCTTTATTTGAAGTATTTTCTAAGAGTTTTCTTTAAAACATTAAAGAAAAAGTAAACAAATGACAATATCTAAAAAAAAGTTTATATAAAAAAAGATTTAAGCTAATGAAATAAAAAAAAATTTAAAAGTAAAATAAGAAAAAGAGAGGGAGGTTCACGTATGAAAATGGAAGGTGATGGCGAGTAGCACAAAGTTCAATCGGGCTAGGCACATTCAATCATAAGTGTAAAACAAACTTTTTAGAACAAAAAACAAATACAAGATCAGAGGAAAAATCATGAAGGCATCTATCTTCTTCTTCGTGAAACTCGCACTGTTCATCACAAGCCAACAAATTGTAGATCCATCAAATCGGAGCGACGGGAAGCGATATACACACGGCTGTGATCGAAACTCGACGTAGATTCCAAATATATTCTCAATTTCGAACGAAAGTGTCTTTATCAACCAAATCGGAACTGCGAAAGTTCGATGAAAAAGCTCCAATTACCTTAAAAAATTGTGAGTTTTCCAATTCTCCTTCTCTTGTTGTTTCCAAGAAATCGCTGTTGTTTCGCTTTCTTTGCTTCTCCACGTCGTCAAGCGAATCGATGATATTGTGTGTTGTGATCCAAATTTCTTGCGTAATGTTGTTGTTGATGAACTTTTGGAAGTTGCTTTTGTTGTGATTTCGTGAATCAGTGTTGAAATTAGTCGTTGAGTTGAATGTTTATGGATTTGCAGGATAATGAAATTATGGAAGTAGAAGGTTTTTTAAAGAAGGTAACGGTTGATGGTTTGAGGAATTCATATGATGAAGCTTGAAGGTGAGGGTGGAGTTGTGGTGAGAATTTTGCAGGGATTTTCTGGCTTTTCAAGCTTGATTCAAATGAGAACTGAAGGTTGTATATATAGAATTTCTGAGGTGGGTTTTTGGATTTTCAGTTGCCGTTTTGCTCTATTTATTGCTGCATTTTGGAACCTCACAGGGCTGCATTTTATTGTTTTTGAATTCACGCGTCTTTTCTTTTGATTGGCTTCCTGCAGCGTTTTATTGATGACACTTTGCTTGTCATTTTGAATTGCTCTAAGTGCTTTTGTGATGCGTTTTAGAATGTTCAGCAGCTTTCATTCGCTGCATTTTGGTGACGTGGTTTTGCAGCTGCGACGACTGCGTTTGTGGCTTGGAATTGGCTCACGTTTTGTAGCGATTGGTTGGCTTTTTGGCACGTCTGAAGCGTGGCTTGGAAGTAGCTGCTAGTGTGTGTGTCGTATTGGCTTGGAATATATCTTTCTCACTGCTCACGGCTTGGTTGGGTTTGGAATTGGAGATTATGGTTTGCGAAATAACTTGATGGCTAATGAAAGTGGGTCGTGTGATGACTCATTGAAGGAGATTTTTTTTTGCAAACTTTGTTGTTTAGACATTAATGAGATAGAATGAATAAAAAAAGGATTAAAAGGGGAATGGATTTAGAAATTGGAAATGTTTTTTTTTTATGAAATGGATATATATAAAAAAAATGATATCTCAAGAATATGGATAAAAGTATAGAAGTTGGATATTGAATAATGATGTTGAAAAAATGGATAGAAATGGTTTAATAGAATAAGAAAAATGGGTTTAGAAATTGGTTTTTTTGAAAAAAGAGAAATGATTCATAATGATGGATTAAAAAATGGATAATTGTGGATTATGGATATGGATTAAATTGGATTTTAGAGAGTGGATATGGTTTATGAAAATATTGGATAAAAATTGGAAATGGTTATGGATATTTAAAAAATAGTGGGTATTAGAAAGGTGACAAAAGGGATTAAATGTGGATAAAAAATGGTTTAGAAATTGGATAGCCAAAAATGGGAATGGATATGGATCATGGATGACCAATCTTTATTTTTTAGCCCAAAACCAATCTCGACTTTTTCCACAAGCCTTTGATACAATATGCAACATAGCTACCAATGAACAAACCACAACTGAACAACAGCCATTTGAATCGGACTTTCTCAACCCAAAACTAACATGAACCACTGCTTGATAAACTGAAGAATCTCAATCACAAGATATTTTGACTTTGAATAATCACTGCTTGAGAAATGAACCATTGGCACAAATGACAGGCAGATGAAACAAACTTGATAGTTTGACCGAGATTAAGTCAAACATCCATCTGAACTGGATTATGAAACACATGTGACTTGAAGTTACTTCATTATCTTTGATAAACCTGCACACCACACAGAGAAAGAAACAAGCAAACGACAGCATATTTTTTGGTATTTTTTGTAAGAGGTTAAATAAATAGAAGCAAGTAAGAATAAGAAAATCACACAGGTGCTCAGGAGAAACACAGATTGTGATCTTCTTTGTGCTATGCAAATGAAATGAGTGAAATCTTAGGGATAAATATTAGGGTTCAGCAACAAGACAAATACACCACGTGATTTATCTCTGTGTATTTCAATTTTCAACACAAAAGATGCTTCACCAAAATCTTTCATATCAAAGAACTTGGTTAACATATGTTTGGTCTCATGAAGTAGACCAAGATCACTACTAGCAAGCAAACTATCATCAACAGACAACACGATAAAGATGGATTTGCTCCCACTGGTCTTAAGATAAATGCACTGATCAACTTTATTTTGTCAAAAACCCAATGAAGTTACCACCTCGTTAAATTTCAAGTACCATTGTCTGGAAGCATGTTTCAAACCATAAATAGATTTTCTTAATTTACAAACCAAATGCTCATTACCGGTCGTCACAAAACCCTCAGGTTGCTACCTGTACACCTCCTCATTGAAATCACCATTCAGAAAAGTTGTCTTAACACCCATCAGATGCAATTTAATTTCAAAATGTGCTACAAGGACCATAACGATTCTAAAAGAGTCTTTAGTGAAAATAGGAAAAACAGTTTCATTAAAGCCAATCCCCTCATTTCGTGTGAAAGCTTTAGCCACAAGTCTTGCCTTAAACCTCTCAATTTTACCTTTTGAGTCCTTATTTCTTTTGAATATCCACTTGCAGCCAATGACCTTAAATTTTCTTGGTAACTCCACTAATTCTCAAACATCGTTATTTACAATGAATTTCATTTCATCATGCATTGCATATGTCCACATGCTAGATTGAAAATAAGTAATAGCTTCTAGATAATTTTTAGGATCAATAATAATACCAACATTATAAGCATCCTCACTAAGATAAACTACAAAATCATCCTGGATAGTATGTATCTTTTGTCTTACTGACATTCTAACATTAATTTGCTCAATTGGCTCATCAGGTTGTGCAACCTCAGCTATAATATGAGGATTCACTACATTTTTAACAATTGGTTCAACCACATCTTCAACTGGATGTTCAACCACAATGTCATTTGGAGTAAAACCTCCATGGGTAGTGGATGATCTGGCATTAGCAAAATTAGGCAGTGACAAAGTAACAATATCATGCATAACAGAATCAATATTATCATATGCAATGATAGGCCCAGCATCATCAAACTCAAGAAAATTTTCATGCATGGACTCCACAATTTAATTACATCTACTAGTACAGGTAAATTTGTATCATTTAGCTCGATATGGATATCCAATGCAAAAAACAACGACTTGTTTTTGGGTCAAGCTTTGTCTAAAAGGGATAAGATATTTTAATCTCTGTAGGGCAACCCCGTACATAAAGATGGTTCAAATTGGTGTTTTTACCTGTCCAAAGCTCAAAACATATTTTTGAAATTAATTTACTAGGAACTATGTTTAGTCTATATAGAGAGAGATGCTTTCAAAGCATTACCCCAAAAAAATTATGGTAAATTACACCTACTCGTCATGTTTCTCATCATATCCTTGACACTGCGATTTCGCCTTTCGGCTACACAGTTTTGTTCAGGAGTATCATGCATGGTGTATTGTGGAACAATTCCACAATCTTACAAGTATTTTGCAAAAGGCCCCATGTGTTTCCCAGTATAATCATATCTACCGTAATACTCTCCACAACGGTCAGAACATACCACCTTTATCATTTTTCCTAATCGCTTTTCAGCCTAAATTTTAAATATTTTAAACTTTTCAAGTGCTTATGATTTTTCCTTAATCAATTAGAGATAGCCATACCGGAAAACATCATCAATGAAAGTGATAAAATATTTACTACCACAAATAGTGGGAGAAAGGGGGCCGCTAATGTTTGTATGAATAATTTCCAAAAGGTTTGAACTTCTAGTTGAACCTTTCTTATTAGTCTTAATAAATTTTCCTCTAATACAATCCACACAAGTCCCTAAATCATTGAAATCAAAAAAAGGTGATCATCTCTAATAAACCTTTCAACTCTTTCTTTAGAGATATGACCTAAACTCTTGTGCAACAACAAAGATGATTTTATCTCTAATTTTAGACCTTTTAGCAATGGAGAATTCAACATTCAAGGATGAGAAAATCATATCACAATCCAAAGCTAACTTACATAAACCATCCAACAAGATACCATTACCAACAACTTGAGAATTCAACATCAAATTTATTTTTGCATCAAAAAAGGTAAGTTGAAATCCAAACTTATCTAAACAAGATACTTAAATAAAATTCCTCCTAAAATAAGGTACATAAAATGTATCTTTCAAAACAAGTTCAAAACTAGTTCATAAAACTAAGCCAACATCTCCCACTAGCGCCATAATGACTTCAAGATCATTTCCTACCCTGGGTTTGATTTCCCTCATATTTGGTATGCGTTGGTTTCTAAATCCCTGTAAAGACACAGGAATATGGGTTGTATAACCACTATTAAGCCACCAGTAATTAATGGGGACATCAACTAAGTTAGACTCAAAATAAACAAAAGCTAAAGGATTACCTCTAGATTTGTTCTTGTTGTTTAACTAGGCTTTAAAAGCCTGACATTCACTTTTCTTATTTGCCTTTTCTTTACTCCAAAAGCAACAGGCTTACGACCGCCTATATTATGGTGTTTCCCATTACCTGGTTTTCTAAATTCAGGATATCTTTGAGAAGCACTATGAGTCTTTTTCTTATTTTTCCAAGAATTCTTACCAAAATGGGCTTTAACATGAAAAGTTAGGAAGGCTTGTAGGGTGAGATTTTTGTCGGTGACGCGACCACCTTATCGCCATTGGATGGAATTAGGTGCAACTTTCTGATTTCTTATTTATCCTATGAAGCTGGAAAGGAAAGGGAAGCTATCTAAAACTAACCTTTCACGCAAATGTTTTCTTTAACAAATGCTTAAGAGATTGGGGGGTCCGGGGTCAGGTTATACAATGGGGAGTTGTCAATTACCCATCCTATATATGGTTATTCATAAATCATTTAGCAAATTCTACTGTTATCTACTTACTGGTGTTTATCTGTCGTGAATTGGGAAATTTTTTCCTTTGGGAATGTTTGAGAGAGAGTTTTGTTGATTTTGGGTTTTTCGATATTTTTGGTAAGGTACTGGACCTAAGGTTTTTGATTTGTGTGTGCTCGCTAAGATTTTGCAATCTTATGCCTACGTATTCCCGTTAAAGAAAACAGGGAAATCAGAGCAATCGTAGTTCCTCCTATTCTATGGGAGGAAAAAGATGTTTGGTGTCTTGTTTAAAGCCCAAGATTGAAGCTAAAGGTTATTTGTGTCTTGTTCAAAACCCAAGATTGAAGTTAAAAGGTTTAACTGAGAGAGAATTTGTCATCTCTAAAGGGAGATGTCTCTTCTGTTTATCACAGTTGTTGGGTAACATATTATAAAGGAGAATTACTTTAACTGGAATATATGGAATCCACCAATGCCATAATTTCATTTATAAGGGATTTGTCCTGAAGGAGAAAACTTTAACTCAGTGTTGAGCAATGCCATTTTTCCTTAGGAGTCTTTCATGCTAAGAGAGGGACATTGGCTTGGATGTAAATAATCCAAAGGCTTGCTACTTATAGCAATTAGATGAAAGAGGGTTTTACCAGGATAAAGAGGGACTACAACTTGGATTTTTGAATCAACAAGTGTGCCACTTACAGCAGTTATCTGGGATTTAGGGTTTGTTTGATTGTCTGTTTTGATGTGTGATGTAAAGAGAAATGTCTTCCTTCAGAGAGTTTTTATTTTCTCTGAGGGAATGTTGATTTTTTTGTGCCTTGATCAAAGCCCGAGGTTGAACCTAAAAGGTTGACTCTACTAGGGAGTTTTATACTTGTCTTGTACAAAGCCCAAGATTGTGGCTGAAGAATACTGACTCAACAAGAGAGTGTTTTATTTGTCTTGTACAAAGCCCAAGATTGAGGCTAAAAAGAGACTGACTCTTTTGGGGAGATCATTATACAAAGCCTAAGAGGAGGGTGGAAAGAGTTGACTCTTCCGGGGAATATTTTGTTTGTCTTGTACAAAGCCCATGATTGAGGCTAAAAGGGATTGACTCCATTGGGGAGGTTCCATATGTGTCTTGTACAAAGCCCAATTTTTCTGTTCCATATTGTATAAGCCCAAAAGGAGGAAAGACTGTATCTGGAATTTCCTATGGGGAAGTAGTTTTGACTGTGTTGAAAGAGTGACCACTGATTTGATCTAATCCTAGACCTAGTTGTCGGGGAAAACTCTAAGCAAGATAATATACAAGCATATATATATATATATATATATACAGATGAAATATATACAAGTATGTAAAAGAAAGCTGATAGAATTTACAGGTGAGCAAACTTCCAATACTACAACTGAATGGTTAGTTATTCAAGAAATTAAAGAAAGTTTTGATAACAACTATGAATTTGAACCTAAATCAAAAGTGAAGTTGTTTTGAAAGAAGATCGGGATTTATACTCATGGAGAGGCCCAGAAATAATAGTGATCGCACTGTTGTTCTGAAAATTGTATCAGGACTTATACAATGATTGAGGCCCAAAAAGGTTTTTATTTACAAAGGGGTGGGTCTTACACTCTATTAGAGGCCCAAAAAAGTTTGAAAAAAGAAAGATGGGACTTACAACACAAAGGAGGCCCCAAATAATTTTGTTTAAAAGGCAACGAACGCGCCGCGATTTTAGAAAACACGGTGGGACTTATACAATGACTGAGGTCCAAAATTTATTTATGTGACAAGGGATGGGTCTTACACTCTATTAGAAGCCCAAAGTTTTTGAAAAAAAAGAATAATGGGGCTTACAACTCAGGGAGAGGCCCAAATGAATAACAGTGATCGCTCCGTCATTTTTGAAAATCGTATCGGGACTTATACAATGACTGAGACCCAATTTTATTTTGTACAACAAGGGATGGGTCTTACACTCTATTAGAGGTCCAAAAAAGGTTGTGTGAAGTTTAAAAAAATCAAAATTTAGAGAAAACCCTAATTTTGAATTTAAAAGATATAATTTTCAAAGGAAATTAAATAAAAAATTATATAAAATATCAAATATATTCAAAAACAAGTTATCAACTTTGAAAAATATTTTGAAATATCATGTTTAATCACATGAAAACTTGAAATTCATTTGGAATGAAAATATCAAAGTGAGAATTTCATTTAAAAATGTTTGAAAACAAATAAAATGAAATAAATTACAAAAATTCTAACTATATTAAATAAATAATATAAATTGGATTTTTTGTAAAATAAAATAATTTAACATTTTTGTGAATTTTTAAAAAAAGAACCAATCAAAAATGATAAAAAATGAGAGAGAAATTAATTTTTGAAATCAATTAAATAAAATATCAAAAATTAAAATATTTAAAAATCTTAAAAAGGGCACCAAGAATACTTGGTTCTTGCCTGCGTCCTCTGTTTTCCCCAAATTTGCATTTTCTCACTTTTCTCTCTGATTACTCAATAGTTTTGCACGATTCAAACACCAATCTCACGCGTTTTTGAACAAGGATCACAACCATGTAGATTAATTGCATTTATATTAAGTGTGGAGTGAGAAATCAAAGGATAACCTCAAGAACCCTAATTTCAGCATGAACACAAAGAAATTCCATACACGATTGATTCATGGCAATTGATTGAGGGTTATTACTCTACATACATGCAGAAACAAGATGGTAACTCAAAAATTCATTTAAGATGCATGTAATATGGAGTTTGAAGGCTTCAGGCTTACCTCTTGCAACTGGTGAACGAGCTTGATGATGGAGATATTACAGATGTGTTGTAAGGACCTGGACAACTTCACTATACCCTATGGAGCGTGTTGGGATGCTTAGCCTTGATTGGAGATGCTTGGATCACCTTGTGGTACCTCAATTGCAACCTTGTCAAAAGCTTGAGCAACTGACTGGTGATTTTATGATTCAGGTGTTTCAGATGTGTTTCAAGGCCATGGATCACTCATATATGACGTATATCAGGTGTTGGCATGATTGGTTTGGTTTGAATCACTTCCAATTTAAAAACCTGATAGTGACTTGAAATGGAAGGAAAATTCGTAGCAATACCCCTTATACTTGGTACAAGGTTCGACTCCAGGCAACAACATTTTTCTATAATTAACTAACCGTTGTGATATTATTAAAATAATATATATACTTATCATTACGGTTATTTTTGAAAACCGTTGTGAAATATTTACCCATAAAAGGGAATTAACTTTCTATTATTGACAGTAGAGTCGTTTCCTTCACAGCAAAACCCTATCACCCATTTTTGGCAGCAAACTTTGTCTTTTTATAGAATCCTCGAAAAGAAATACAAGAAGTATGAATCTTTTGATTTAAGCTTCTTCCTCCTTGTATTTCTTCTTGCAGAATCTAAAACTAGACGAACATGGTGATGATGCAGGCAGTAGCAAGCGTAATGTACATATTGTTTATGGAAAATAAGGTATTCTTCTACTTCAATCTTTTTGTTAGATAGTTCCCATTATCTCGTTTGCTTCATGTTGTTTTTGTTGATTGTTCTTGTTGGTTCTTGGATTGGCTAGAATTTTGGTAAAACAAAGGTGTTCAATGTTGATGTCACATGGGTGATGTCTTAACATTGGGTCTTAACATTGGTTTATGTTAAGGAGTTAAGTTGCTGAAGTTGTGATGTCTGATGTCACATGCGATGTTGTGACATCAGGTCTGCAGAAGTTTAATAACATCAGGTTTAGTGATGTTGTTAGGGTTTGCGTTTTAGCTGGATATTGGGAGAGCTGTTAGTCTCATTGGATGCGGATATCTTGGTATAGATATTCTCTAATGCATAGAGATTTGATGTAGATTTGTAGGGAGGTTTAAAGACTGAGATTTAAAAATATTTTGGGGATAAAATCTGTTTTGAAGATTCAGTTTTAAATAACAACTCAGGTCAGATATTGCAGGTGATCAAAGCCCAATTCAGATGGCTATATAAAGCGCATCAACCAAAGGAAGACGAGACAGAAAAGTAGACAGAGAGATTTGACTGAAGGTTAAGCATTATCTTTGTTCGAGTATTGTGAGTGATTTTGTGAGTGTAAACTGTCCTCTCTAGCGCTGTGAAGCAAGAGAGTTTTGTAACTTGATCAAAGCTGTGAAGTAGGATCAAGGTGTTTCTCAAAGTGTTTGATCTTTGAGAGGTTTTAGGGATTGAGTAGTGTTCTCATGCCTAAGTGGGCTCTTAGGTAGAAAGTTCATTAGTAGGAATTAAGTTTAGGAGATTGTCAACGAGGTTATTGAGTCTGTAAATTAATTCTACAAGTAGTGAATTTCATCTCTGGCTTGGTCGCCCCCAGATTAAGTTGTTGAACTGAACTAGGTAAACAATTATGTGTGTTTCTCTTGTTGTTTTACATTGTCCATTGGAGAGTGTGTTGTTGTGACATCACACGTAACATCACATATCTGGTACCATAATTTTAATTGGTATCAGAGCAGGCATCCTGTCTGTCTCTGGGTGAGTTCTAGGGAAGTTACTTTATGGTGTAAATATGGACAAAGAAGTTGGAGGATTTGTCAACAGACCCCTTATTTTGGATGGCTCGAATTATGATTATTGGAAGCCAAGGATGATCACCTTTTTTAAATCCTTGGACAGCAGGGCTTGGAAGGCTATCATTAAAGAATGGAAAGCACCTGTTGTGTTTGAAAAAGATGATGTTGGGAAAGATAAAGAGGGCACCTCAAAGCCGAAGCCTGAAGAAGAATGGACCAAGGAAGAAGATGACCTTGCCCTTGGTAATTCCAAAGCTTTAAATGCAATTTTCAATGGAGTGGATAAGAACATATTCGGTTGATCAATACCTGTGAAGTTGCTAAGGAAGCTTGGGATATTTTGAAGGCTACACATGAAGGAACATCTAGAGTTAAGATGTCAAGACTTCAGCTTCTAACATCGAAGTTTGAAAGTCTGAAGATGAAGGAAGATGAGACTATCCATGACTTCCACATGAGTATTCTTGAGCTGTCCAATGCATCCAGTGCTCTTGGAGAAAAGATGTCAGAAGAAAAGCTTGTAAGGAAAATCCTTAGGTCCCTTCCTAAGAGGTACAAGATGAAGGTGACTGCAATTGAAGAAGCTCAAGACATCAGCAAGATGTGGGTTGATGAGCTCATTGGATCTCTTCAAACTTTTGAGCTTGGGTTGAATGAGGAAGAACCAGAAAAGAAGCCAAAGAGTATAACCTTGGTTTCAAATGCTCAAGAAGAGAAAGGGAATAGTGCTGAATCCCAGGAGGATCTATCTCAGGCCATAGTTATGTTGGGAAGGCAGTTCAACAAGGTGTTCAAAAGAATGAACAAGAACTTCAAGCCTAATGTCAAGAACATCGCTTCTGACATCAGCAAGTCTAAGGAGAAGGATGAAGAGAAGACTGCTCAAGACAAGGGTGTTCAATGCTTTGAGTGTGAAGGTCATGTACATATTAAGAAAGAATGTCCCACATTCTTAAAGAAGCAGAAGAAAGGAATGACAGTGTCTTGGTCAGACTCTGACAGTGAAAGTGAAGGAGAGTCAGCCAAACATGTCAAAGCTTTAACTGGAACAGTTGTTTCTGATGGTGATTCAAGTGATGAGGAACTGAATTTTGAGGAGTTAGCTTCCACTTATCAAGAGCTTTGTCTGAAGAGTGCAGAAATCTGTCAAGAAAGTGAAAGACAGAAGAAACAGATTGTTCAGCTTGAGACTGCTAAAGTTGATTTGGAAAATGAAGTCTTATTAGTCAAAGCTCATCTTGATCATATGACCCAATCTGTTAGGATGCGGAATAGTGGTACAGACACACTTGATAAGATCCTTCAGACAGAAAAGGTTGCTGGAGATAAGTCAGGCATAGGATTTGTGGTTGAGAAAAAGGTATCTGCTGAAGCAAGCACTTCAGGAACCAAGAAGGAGATGTCTCAACCAATGTCTCAACTTCAAACAAAGAGACAGGATCCTAAACCTAAGCAGGCTGGTCATCCTCAACCTCAAAATGTTGGGAAGAGGCATGCTCATGGTCCTCATCAAAGGAAGGCACATGTTTCTGGAGCTAGGCAGTATATGCCTCCACAATATCATAAGAGCATGCAGGCTTCTAGGTTCAAACAGAACATGTTCCATCAGATGTATCAACATCAGGGAAACATGTATGGCTATGGATATAATAATCCTGTGCCTTATTATTATGGAAGAAGGAAGCCTCATCATCATAGAAGACAACCAAAAGGACAACTTCCTTACCATAGAAGATAGTCAAACTATGGGAGAAGAAGACAACATTATGGGTGGCAGCCACAACAATATCATCCTCAAGGTGGCAGAAGGTTCAACCACTTCAGAGAAGACAGAGTTAGGTGTTTTTACTGTGGCAGATTTGGACACATGCAGTTTTCTTGTTTCAAGATACATGGTTTTCCCAAGTCTAACCCTCAACCCAGATAGAAGGATAACAGGCCCAAGGTTGTTAAGCAGTGGGTTCCTAAAGAAGAGGTTAAGTGTCTATTGGCTCACTTTTCAGATAGACACTCTGATAAGGATGGTTGGTACTTTGACAGTGGTTGTTCAAAGCACATGACTGGTTTCAAAAACCAATTGGTGGATGTCAATTCTTGCTCCTCAATTGATGTTACTTTTGGAAACAAAGAGAAAGGGGTGGTACAAGGTGTTGGAAAAGTGGAGTGTCATGAGGGACCTATTCTTGACAATGTTTTTCTTCTCAAAGGATTGAGTGCTAATCTAATTAGCATAAGTCAGCTCTGTGATGATGGTTATAAGGCCAGCTACACCAAAGATGAGTGTGTGGTGACAAAGGAGCAGAATGAGGTAGTGATGAAGGGAATAAGATCCAGAGATAACTTTTATCAATGGGTACCTCAAGTGGACAGTTTATCTGGTGATGTTAAGATTGATGTTGTAACATCAGATTGAGACAACAAGTGTGAAAGTCTGCTGAAAGGTCAATTAGGGTTAATTACTCTTAATGTGTATCCTTTTAAATTTTAGGCTAAAATACAGTTTTGGTCCCCCTGTTTTTCAAAATTCACAGTTTTGGTCCCTTTGTTTTTTTTTTTAACAGTTTTGGTCCCCCACCCCTCACTGTTCATGTACGGACGTGGACTGTTCATGTACGGACATGTACGGACAAGTTACTGTTCATCACTTTTTTTGGGCCAAAATTGGGGTGGGGGACCAAAACTGTTAAAAAACAAAATAGGGGGACCAAAACTGTGAATTTTGAAAAACAGGGGGACCAAAACTGTATTTTAGCCTAAATTTTAAAAGGAAAGTTAATTTGGAGGGAGGAACTCATTAATTGGTCTTTAAGGGATACACAAAATCAGGCGCCATACCTTAGACCATCATTCTCTATTGTAGCAATATCACGTTTCATCAAAGATCATATCTCCCATCTGTTCATCTCCTTCAACAAGAAGAATCATCTGTCTCGGAACCTATACTGTCTCAAGGGAACCATGTCAAACCAGATGTCTTCTCCATCAAAGAAATGTGTTTCTCAAAGCTCTTCGCGAGATAGAGCTAGGGTTTCTTCAAAAGAGGGGTCTGCAGAAGAAGCGTTGAATGTAGAACCCATCTCTATGATGCTCCCAGAGTCAGGTAAATCTAGACCTTCTAAACTTGTTTCAAAAAGGGCTGGGACTATCTTTAGAGATAATGAAACAAAGAAGCTTGTTGCTAGTGTTCTGTTTAGTGATAAAACAGTACCCAGGCCATCCACTTCTCAAACTGGTGAAGAAAGAGTAGATGTTGACAAAAGCTTAGGTCAGATTGTTGATAAGATCTTTGAGAAAGGACTTCCTATAAAGGGTATATCTAAACCCCTGAGGCAAATGTCTGCTGGTCATTTTGAAAGGGAAAAGAGTGACATGCAAAGTGCTGCTACAAATCTTCATAGACTTGCTATGTCTGTTATTGAAGATTCTGAAGTGGGAGTGGAAGAAGATGATGTGCATGAGGAATCTAATGTTAAGGGGGATGTTAGAACATCACCTGTTGAAGCTACTCCTGGTGAAGAAAAGAATGAGGATGTAATCAATGTGGTTGATTTATCTGATGATGAGGTCATTGGAAAAGCTGTTCCAAGTATTGCTAAGAGACTGAAGACAAGGAAAGGAAAGACTGTTGAATCCTCTCCAAAGAAGACTTCTGAAGGCAAGAAGAAAACTGCTGTTGTTGGTCCTACAAAACCTTGGAGCAAGGTTGCTACATCCTCCAAAAAGAGGAAGATAATGGAAGATTCAAATTCTGACTTTGATGTTGAGGATGATGCTCATGACATCACACCTGTCAGAAGAACAATTTTGAAGAGAATCTCTGACAAAGTCCCTGAAGTACCAGTTGACAACATTTCCTTTCATTATGCCAGCAGTGCATCAATGTGGAAATTTGTATGTCAGAGAAGACTGGCCCTAGAGGGGGAGCTTGGGAAAGAAGCTTTAGAGATGAAGGATATTATGAAGCTGATTAATGAGGCTGGGTTAGTGAAGACTGTGACCAAATTTCCTAAGTGTTATGAGGACCTTGTCAAAGAATTAGTGGTCAACATTTCTGGAAATATTGCTGATAAAAAGAGAATTGATTTCATGAAAGTCTATGTGAGAGCAAAGTGCATTAATTTCTCTCCTAGTACTATCATTAAGTATCTGGGAAGAAATGATGAAGAGTATAGTGAACTTGAGATGACTGATAATGAAATATGTAAAGAGGTTACAGTTGGTCAGGTAAAGGTTTGGCCATTGAAAGGGAAGTTGAAGGCTAGTAAACTTAGCATCAAGTATACCATTCTTCACAGAATTGGAGCAACCAACTGGGTGCCAACAAACCACAAGACAACAATAATTGTTGGATTGGGTAGGTTTATCTATGCTGTTGGGAAGAAGATCAAGTTTGACTATGGAAGCTACATCTTTGAGCAAATGATAAGACATGCTGAAACAAATGATATCAAGCTACCTATAGCATTCCCATCCCTTGTTTGTGGAATCATCTTGGAGCAACATCCTGAAACTTTAACAAGTTCAGATATAGCTTGCAAGAGGGAGTCAGCCTTGTCCTTGCATCCTAAGTTGTTTACTGGACATCATGTTCCAGACATGGTTGTAACATCAAGTTCTGGTGTTAAAAAGGCTAGGACTAAAGCTGAGTTGATTGAAGAATTGAAGACAACATGCAAGGATCTTGATGTGGTTATTAGTACTAGCACTGCTAGGAAGTTGAGAATTGAGCAGATGATCAAATCCTTGGAACAAGGTGAAAATGATGTTGAAGAACCAGGTTCTGAAGAAGGTGGTCCTAGCACTGATGATGGAGATGGGGCCAGCTCTGATGAAGACTAGTTTCATTGCTGCTTTTTCTCGATAGTAGTTTAGTTTTAATTTTTTGTTGTTTTTGACTTTGCACTTGATGTGCCTATATGTAATTTGAATATTGTGCCTGGTTATGCACTATTTATGTTTTTATGTTCTATGATTTGTCCTGTCTTGCTTGCTGACTTTAGACTGACAATGAGAGCTTGTTTAGGACTAACTGTAGTTGGTAGGACTTTCATGTTGAGGTTTGTCCAATTGTGGCTAAAAAGGGGGAGAGTTAGCCAAGAGTTAGTCAAGGTGTTGCAATCCCAAGAAGAAGATTTAGTCATTGTGCAATGCTAAGGAGTGCACCTAGTGTGATGCAGAAATGCAGATATTGAGGGGGAGAGCTGTTGAACAGTTGCTGGTATGCTGATTCTTTCCTTGAGGGGGAGCTTGCCCTATGCTGCTACTAGTTAGTGCTGAAGTATGTAGCAGAGTATTGGAGTGTGTGCAGCATGCTGAAAGCATTTTGAAGCTGGTATGAAGAAATGCTACTGTGAAGGTTGGTAAAATATATTTTTATCCGCTGCTGAAGTCTCTGATGTTGCAGAGATTATTTTAGCCAAAATTAGCCAAAGGGGGAGATTGTTGGTTCTTGGATTGGCTAGAATTTTGGTAAAACAAAGGTGTTCAATGTTGATGTCACATGGGTGATGTCTTAACATTGGGTCTTAACATTGGTTTATGTTAAGGAGTTAAGTTGCTGAAGTTGTGATGTCTGATGTCATATGCGATGTTGTGACATCAGGTCTGCAGAAGTTTAATAACATCAGGTTTAGTGATGTTGTTAGGGTTTACGTTTTAGCTGGATATTGGGAGAGTTGTTAGTCTCATTGGATGCGGATATCTTGGGATAGATATTCTCTAATGCATAGAGATTTGATGCAGATTTGTAGGGAGGTTTAAAGACTGAGATTTAAAAAGATTTTGGGGATAAAATCTGTTTTAAAGATTTAGTTTTAAATAACAAATCAGGTCAGATATTGCAGGTGATCAAAGCCCAATTCAGATGGCTATATAAAGCGCACCAACCAAAGGAAGACGAGACAGAAAAGTAGACAGAGAGATTTGACTGAAGGTTAAGCATTGTCTTTGTTCGAGTATTGTGAGTGATTTTGTGAGTGTAAACTGTCCTCCCTAGAGCTGTGAAGCAAGAGAGTTTTGTAACTTGATCAAAGTTGTGAAGCAGGATCAAGGTGTTTCTCAAAGTGTTTGATCTTTGAGAGGTTTTAGGGATTGAGTAGTGTTCTCATACCTAAGTGGGCTCTTAGGTAGAAAGTTCATTAGTAGGAATTAAGTTTAGGGGATTGTCAACGAGGTTGTTGAGTCTGTAAATTAATTCTACAAGTAGTGAATTTCATCCCTGGCTTGGTTGCCCCCCAGATTAAGTTGTTGAACTGAACTGGGTAAATAATTCTGTGTGTTTCTCTTGTTGTTTTACATTGTCCATTGCAGAGTGTGTTGTTGTGACATCACATGTAATATCACATATCTGATACCAGAATTTCAGTTCTCATTTTGTGCATATTCGACTTCAATGCTTCACAAGCAAGGTGAACTTCATTGTAATGGTACAGTCCCACTTATTAGGGTTTTGTTTCAACTTTTCGTTGTTTTGTTTTGAATACTAACTAATTTTCTTCATTGCTTCCCACTTTTTAGGGTTTGTTTCACATGGTGATGATGATGGTGGTACATATATATATGAATTCATTCTGATAAGGTACATATATATATGAATTTATTCTGATATTGTATATGAGATTTAGTTTATTATATACCATGTATATTGTTTGTTTCACTATCCTTTTATTGAAAATGCAATCATTTAAATTAATATAGAATATTAGTTTATTATATACTATGTATATTGTATATAGTTAAATTGAATACTAACTAATTTTCTTCATTGCTTCTCACTTCTTAGGGTTTGTTTCACATGGTGATGATGATGGTGGTACATATATATGAATTCATTCTGATAAGGTACATATATATATGAATTCATTCTGATATTGTATATGAAATTTAGTTATTATATACTATGTATATTGTTTGTTTCACTATCCTTTTATTGAAAATGTAATCACTTAAATTGATATAGAAACTTATAATCTGAAAATTAAGATGTATTTGAAAACCAACCTTTGTCATGTCAATGTTTCCCGAATTGCATCCATTTCATTCAGCACATTGTATGTTCCTTAACATAAAATTTATGGTTCAATGGTCCGTTTACTTCAATTCATCGATATCTACAATTCTAATTTACCTGATCGTCGTCACTAATCATCGTGGTTGTTAAGATCATGATTGTTATGATGATAAAATCGCGATGATTTGCAGAGATGATGAGGTAAACTATAATAAAAGATATCGATGGATTGAAGGAAACCGACCATTGAACCATAAATTTTATGTTAAGGAACACAAAATGTGTGGAATGAAATGGATGCAATTCGGAAAACAGTGGTGTGTTTAAGTTACTTTTCAAGAACAGTTTAATTTTCAAATTATATAGTTCTTTACCAATTTTAATGGTTGTATTTCTTTAATTGGTGTATGGTAAAACAAGTTATATACATTTTTATCAACTAAGGGTACATTCCACAATGGTTGAGACTCATAACCGTTGTGATGGTTAATATATACTACAATGGTTGAAATACCTAACCGTTGCAATATAACGCGCGCTTTCCAGAATACAACAACGGTTTCCAGACCGTTGTAGAAACCGCGAACTTACAACGACAATCTACATAACAACGCCTTCGGTCGTGTCATTATATGTCATTCCCAACCGTTGTTAAATGGGTTTTTCGTAGTAGTGGGTTTTTGACTTGCAAGGCTCTATGGTGTTGTCGCTCTGTAGAGATCATGTTCATCGCACTTTAGAAACTTGTCTTGTATGGTGACAAGGCTTGCTTAGTCATGATAATGCCAAAATCTTGTGGCATGTATAAAGCTGTCTTGTGAAAAACAGTTTTGGAGGTATCATGTTTCCATGCTTGTAACTCCCTACTCAAATTGAATTAGGATGAGTTCTGGTACATTTTGGAAAGCTTGCATGATGTACTTTAACTTTGTTGTTCACCAATGGACCTGGTTCAACTTTGATCAAAGTTAAAAATGTCCTCAAAGTTTGGAAAAAGTGAAACAGATTCGGACTTGTTGAAAATTTCACTAAGTGTTGGAAAAAGTTGCCATTTCCCATTTTTGTGATTTTGATTAATCAATAACTCAAAATCCATGAGGATTTGAAATCTCTTGTAGTTGACACTTTTAAAGTATGTAAGATAAAATTTCATTTGAGCTTTGAATGAGAGAAAAAGGCCTTATGGTTTAAGAGTTATGACCTTGCAAAGTTGGTATAAAATCACTTTTGTTCCATAACTTAGAAAAAATTTGGTTTCTCAAGGTTGCCCCTTTTGCAAGAAACCTCACTTTTCTTGATTTTTCTTGATGAATGATGTTAAATACCATACATTAACATTTTTTTTTACTTAGGGAAACCATATTTGTGAAAAATTCCAAAAAGTCAAACTTGATTTTGGGCACAATTGACTTTTTGTCAGATGAAATCCAAACTATGTGATCCTTTGTGCAATCAAGTTCTTGACCCAATTCAAACCTAATGGATGGATTCCATAGGTGTTGTAGGGTGTCTTGAATCATGTCCCAAGGTTTGGGAGCATGTCTTGGTCAAAAGTCAAAGATACAGTTGACTTTTTCTTCAAAACCCTAATTGTGGTCCAGATGAAATTGAAACTTGTGAATCAAGCTTCTTGGATCAATCCATTATTGCAAATGGATCAATGTAGTGTATTTGAGGCCCTCAAATCATGTCTTGAGGTCTTGGCTCATGTTTTGCTACAAAAGTCAACTTAGGGGTGAATTAGGTCAAGAAACCCTAATTCATGATTTTTGATGAATGCTTCCCATGAGGTTGATTTGACTTGATGATTGGATCCATGAGGTCTCTTGGAGCATTTTGGGTCATGCTTTTAAGTATTGGCTCATGCCCAGAGGAAAATTTTCATCTGGAGGCCTTGGTCGATCAAAACCCTAATTTGGTGACACTGGCGATCTCGAGGCTTGATCCACTTGGAATGTTGCACTCATGTGCGTGATTCTTGATGTGGGAGTCCTATTGATCCCTTATGGATATTTGAGAGGTTAGAAAAGTTGAAGATCATTTCATTTCTTGATTGATCCTTTGTCTAAGTGCTCCGGGAGGGCTCAAAACCCTAATTCTTGATTGTGGTGAATGCTTAACCATCTTTGAGGAGATTGATGACGCATGAAGGCACATCCATATTGTGGTGATAATTCTCACAATGATGGGAAATCTTGGTGGTCAAAATTTGGGGTATGACAAGGCTAGATCACTTCTTTCCTTCTTGAGTTTCTCTTCTTTAGCTACACACTTGGTATTGAGGTTATTGAATGTCCTCTTATCACCAAAGGTATTATAGGCAGTTTTAATTTGATTGAAGTGAACAAGCAGGTAGTTTAAGGCATGAGACACAATTAAATTCTCATTCAGTTCAATGTCATGGGATTTCAGCTTGGTTTGGACTTGAACCATCTTAAGAATGAACTCCCTGACACCCCATTGTTATCATATTTCATGTCAGCGAGTTGTTTCATCAGACATCCAGATTTAGCATTATCAAATACTTGAAACCTCTCTCCAATAATAGTAAGATATTCTTTAGCAATCGCTTTCTCAGGCAATGCACTTATCTGATGTTCAGAAATGGTCATCTTCATAGCACACAAGCTAAGTCAATCACTCCTCTCCCAGTTAGCTAATTTTTCTTTCTATTCAGGTGTACTTTGATCATTGATCACAGGTTTGGCTTCACCCAATGTCATGCCAAGGTCAACAATCCCTAATGAAAACTCTAAGGTTTTCTTCCATTTCTTAAAAATAGACCATTCAGGATCTCAATAGAAGCATAACAGTTATTCATAGAGAAGGTCACTGTTGAGACAAAACAAGAATGCATTACAATAAATAATAAAGGCAAAATATAGCTTTAATGAACATAAACTATCACGAAGAGGTCAACATTATCACGTAATCCTCTTTCGGTGAAATGCACAAAACCCAGGTTACAACCAATGTCAGAACCTCAGATGAGTTACTCAATAAGCATACATTGGGTTTGAAAATCTATCTCCTTTGGGTAGATAAATTCTCTAAACCAAAGCACCTCTAACAACTTCATCTATAAATTTCAAAAATAAGCTACTCAGTAAGCATACATTGAATTTAGAAACTTATCTTCTTTGGGTAAATAAATCCCTAGGACCCAAGCATTTCCAATAGCTATATCCTTAATCTACCACAATCTCTACACACATTTGTCCACCTATGAGAAGATAATCATAATAATGACTTAAAATTATTCCTCAAACTACAAAGAGACTTCTATAAATTAAAATGAGTGATCTCACATTGGTGGTAATCACACACAATTATTTATAGAATTTCTTGCATAGCAATCAAATTTGTTTAGCTAAAAAAAAATCATGAACCAATTATGACTTTAAACAATATAGCATTTCCAATCAATTTTGTCTTCAACAGTATCAATTTCAATATTATAAGGGATATAACATAGTATTTCAAAATATTTGACAAAAACATATGGATCACAAATTTATATAAACAAATATTTATTTAATAAATTGTCCAAAATAATACAATTAAAAAAAAATAAAAATTTAGAGATGTACAATACATATTATTTTGTAAATAATTAAATCAGTTAATTTTACATATAGATATTGATCGTGAAGGCTGGATCAGATCCTGTAGAACCAGACTGCCAAGTGCATCAGGGATGCTGGTCGTATGGAGAGGAGGGGGTGTACCTGCAAGGCACTCCGACGCTCAAGTAAGAAAAGGTCAGAGAAAAGGGGCAAGCACAAAGTATGAATTCTTAGGGTGAATATTGGATACCTGGCCCTCTCAAGCGAGAGGGTTTATATAGAGCCCCCAGCGCGTGGCCAACCATCCTATTTTCCGGGCGAAATAATCGTTTTCCCCAAAGAATAGGTAACTTCCCAAGCTAGCCGTTAGGCCGAGCAGGGTGCTCGAAACTAGCCGTTATGTCGGGCATAAACGCAGTTCCGGGCACCTATCCTTTGCTGTTCGGGTAGCGAGGAAGCCGTGTGTAACAGGCATCAACGCCGAGGAGGAGCGTTCCTTGCCCGGTTGGAGGGGCAGAAAGGTCACTTTTGCCCCTCTGTGGATTGGACTTAGGCAACTTGGGCCGCTCTGGAGCAGAGGCGGATTGGGCCAATTCTAGCCATTGGTCCAGTCCAAAACAGGAGCCCCCCAAGTCGTTGCTCCCGAGCATGGAAGTGATGACTTAAGGACTGCTCGTTGCTCCAGGGAGCTAGCATAGAGTCGTCGTTTATAGGCGAGGAAGGTTGTCTCAAAGTGCTCGTGACCCCAGGTGTTCGTGAGATTCGTGACCATGTTGCTAGGTGTACGGGGAGACTAATGGTTAGACAGAATTTGAAACGTTGGGGAGCCACGTGTACCTACACCTCCATGTAGCAGTTAATAGGCAATGATGGCTAGCGGATAGTCATAATGGGCTACGGGCGCGTGGTTGCACGTGCCTCTTTGTATAAAAAGGGGGAAACCGTTTCATTTGAAACTTTTTCCTTTCTGATTCCTCTTCGTCTCTTTCAGTTCTTGCCCGTCACCCTCTTCAGGCTTTTCGACCACCATCACCAGCTTCGAGCAGCTTCTACCTTCTTCCAAAATCAAGTAAGTTTTCTGATCTGTAGCTTGTTTTACTCCCTTTTGTTATTAGTGGTAGATTGTATGCGGTTAGGGTTAGCTTTAGATGATAAAATAGGTGGATTTCTGGCGAGTGTTGGTGGTGGACGGTGGTTGCGCCATTCTGCTGCCTCCAGCAGTTCGCCGGAGTATGTAGTATGTCCAGCGAGGAGGGTGGTCCACGGCGTGGTTGCGGTAGCTGTGCATGCGTGACCACCATGCTTGTTCATCTTCTGATAGAGCGATGAGTTTTCCGGTGGAACGTTTCCAGGTTTCGGTGAAGCTTCAAACGGAATTTGGGCATGAGTGCGGGGAGGCTCCTCGTAGGAGGATGATATGTTTCGAGCATCTCCTCGCGGGGAGGCTTTAGCTTTTCTTTCGATGTTAGGGCTTAGGCCGGGGACGTTATCCTCAGCCCTTTGTGCGCCCTTTCACTTGACTTAGCAGTGGAAGGGTGGATTTGATTTGCTGTCGAATTCACTATCTTTCTCTGCTTTTCAGGTGATCGTAATGGCGACGGGGCTAGACAAAGAAGTTATTCTAGATACGTTCGAGGAGAAAACTGGCTCCGAGGAAAATAGTAGCTCGACGGCTTCAAGCTCGGCGACCTCAAGTTCCTCCAGCAATGCTGGGGAGGAAGAAGAGGTTCGGGATGATATGGACGAGGATGACATCGAAGGGTTCTCCGCGGAGGAGTGGGAGGTGGCCAAACCTTCCGAGCACATTTCTACGTTCGCAAACTCTTTCGCGGACGTTTTTACTGAGGTAAGACCTGAAGGAGAGTGGAAGGTGCATTTCCCTACTGTGAACGAGCGGGTTTGCACGGACTTTGGGGACCGCTTTACAATGTACGAGTATGCCTTCAGAGAGCTGGGACTAAGGCTGCCTTTTACTGATTTTCAGCGGTCGGTGTTCGAGCATCTGAAATTAGCCCCCACACAACTGCACTCTAATTCGCTGGCCTTTATCCGAGCTTTCGAATTGGTGTGCGAGCATATTTTGTTTGGGGGCCACTCTCCCTCTATTCTTCGCTGTTTTCCATCTGCAAAGGCAGTTGACGGGGAAGAAGTATGGCTGGGTTTCTCTGAAGCAGCCTCGCAAGCTGTTTAAACCGTTCTCGGAGTCAGTCCGGATATTCAAGCAGCGGTACTTCGTTGTTGAACCCGTGTCCGAGGTCGCCCAGGACAACATATATGTCTGGGAGATAGAGGTTGATGACAATGAAAATGAGCTGCTTAAAGAGGAGGGGAAATACATCGGGCAGAGGCTTTACAGGTTCCCCATTCATTGGTCACCCGTCCATTTCGCCAAGAAGCCCAGCGATTACGTTTTTCAACCGGGCGACTTGCGCGGGTAGGATGCCGTGGCTTACGAGGCATTGGTGAAGTGGGTCAACTCCTTCAATCTCGCGGAGTGTTGGACTAGCAAGGGCAGCCCGATCTTCGAGGAAGATGGGAGTCAGAGGGTCGAGCGCCGGTTCATCAATGTTAAGGCACTGCTGGAGTGCAAGACTCCCGCGGACGCTGAGACGCTGCTTGGTAGTCTTAGTCATTTAGATTTTGTTCATGTTTTTTCTTTTCTTCGTATCTAACATGCTCATGTTTTGTTTGTGCAGGTGAGATGCCTCAGGCTCATGATCGGGTTGTGAGGAATGCTATGGCGAGGAACAAGGCTGGGATGGCTCCTCCGAAATCTCGGTTCGCTGGTGCCCGCGCTCCTCCTCCCGTTCAAGCTGCTGCGGGGACCTCCACTTCTCCGACTCCTGCTCCCTGGGGATCTCCTCTGCCTTTGGCCGGGCGACCAACGCGTCCAAGGATTACTGATGCCATGGACCTTACTCGCATAGCGGAGAAAGGGAAGTTCAAGCTTCCTCCCTGCATCCTCGATAGGAGGTTCTTCGAAGGCAACTCTTTAGTGGTTCCTCGGGCGGAATCTCTTTGCTTGGAAGGCATGGATCGCCCGAGCAAGAGGGTGCTGGTGGCCCAGGACGCTTATGCCTTGGTCAGAATGCTAGAGATGGCGGCTGTGTATGCCGAAGGGGACCCCGCGATCGAATCCGAACTCAACGCTGCTCGCGCTTCTGTGGCATCCCTCAAGGAAGAAGTCAAGGGTGCCGGCGAGGCTTGGAAGAAGGCGGAAGAGGAAACGGCCAGGCTAAAAGAGGAGAATTCTAAGTTGTCGGCGGAGAAGAAAGCTGCCGAGGAGCTGATCAGGGAGTTGAGGACGGCCAATGCCCCGGGTGCTGACGAGCGGACGATGTGAAAAGTTTGAAGACTAGGTCCGTGCTGGTTGCTCGTATATTGTTGGCCGAAGATGATGGCATCCCCCTTGCGGAGGAGTCCTTCGAAAATGCTGTGGCTCAGCTACGCGTGGTGAACCCTGGGCTTGAAATCTCTGCCGAGGGCACTCAATATCTTGCGCGTGTTGACGGTGGTCTCATTGTCTTGCCCGAAGGTCTCCTTGTCGTTACCCCCGAGGATCAGCCCGCAGAGGAGCAGGGACCCGAGCTAGAGTCGACCGAGCACGCCAATGAATGAGGAATTTGTTATTTTGTTGTCATTTGTCCGGCCTGCGTGCCGTTGTAATTTATTTTTGGGGGGCATGGCCCTCGTTTTATGTAACAATGTACAATTGTGGTCTTTGCAGCCACTTGTTAAATAATCGCATATTTAGCTCTGTTGTTCGCATGACTTTACTTGCTTTTATTTTTGTTAAGTGTTGTATGCATACTCGCCGTGAATATATGTCCACCCGTGATTGTATGTCCACCCGTGGTTGCATTATCTTTTGGGGAAATTTCTCGTAATAGATGTGTTCGGCAGTGTGGGGAACTGGTCGAACTACCGAGGAATGTCCTAGCGGGGAGCGAAGCTCAGGTCGCGTTTGAGGCCTGAGTTCGCGGCGTGAACGTCCCATCGTGAGCTGGCGTTATGCCAATCGTGGCACTCTGACAATGGCGTTGGTTGATCGAGAACCGTTGTCGAGCACTTACCGGGCTCGTTAATGAGCAGGGTTATGCTTTAGTCGTATGTGACGCTTGTACCTAGACGCGCATAATGGTCGGTAGTTGACATTTGTCGTTGTGACAAGTCGAGCGTTCCATGGTCGAGCGAGTTCTTCCCCAGTGAGATGTTCTAGGTAGTAGGCCCCATTTTCTATTTTTGCCCGGACGCAATAGGGTCCCTCCCAATTGGCTGCTAGTTTGCCTTCACGAAAGTCTTTGTGGTTTCTTCTTAGGACAAGGTTTCCCACGTCGAACTCTCGTCGTATCACTTTGGCGTTGTGCCTGATCGTGATTTTTTGTTTCAACGAGGCTTCGCAGAGAGCTGCCCCGGTTCTGATTCCCTCGACGAGGTCGAGCTCTTCCCTTAAAGATTCGTCGTTCATCTCCTCGTCCAAGGGCGACTCTGTCCGCCTAGAGGGCACATGAACTTCGACGGGGATTATAACCTCGGTTCCGTATGCTAAACAGAAAGGTGTTTCCCCGGTCGTCGAATGGGGAGTTGTACGGTATGCCCAGAGCACGCTGTGTAGCTAATCGACCCATGACTCCTTTGTTTCGTCTAGCCTTCACTTGAGGCCTCGACGGATGACTCAGTTAGCTGCCTTAGCCTGCCCGTTTGTTTGGGGTGTTCGACGGATGCGAAGTGTTGCTTCGTGCCCAATTGGGCGACGAAGTCCTGAAACTTTCTATCCGTAAACTGCATCCCGTTTTCCGTTACTATCGCTTGGGGAATACCAAAACGTGCAATGATGTTTCGCTTGTAGAAACGCATGATGTTGAGGGCAGTTATTTTGGCTAGAGCTTCTGCTTCTATCCACTTTGTGAAATAATCTACGCCCACTATGAGGTACTTGTTCTGACTTGATCCTACCACGAAGGGTCCTAGGATGTCTAGGCCCCACCAGGCGATTGGCCACGGGGAGGACATAGCCTTGAGCTCATTGGGCGGAGCCAGGTGCATGTCCCTGTGGCGTTGACATTTGTCGCATTTCTTCAAGTGTTCTTTCGCGTCGTTTTGCATGGTCGGCCAGTAGTACCCTGCTCGGAGAGCCTTGCGAGCAAGGGACCTTCCTCCGAGATGTTGGGCGTTGATTCCCTCGTGGATTTCGCGCAGGATGTGTGCGACCATCTCCCCCTCGACGCATTTGAGCAGTGGAATGGAGAATCTCCGAATGTATAGTTTACCATTCGACCAAGATATACGAACAGGCTCTTCGCCTGATCGTGCTGGCCTCCTTTGCATCGGACGGGAGTTCGTCTTTGGCGAGATAGTTATAGACTGGGGTCATCCAGCAGTTGCTGTCGCCGATCACCTGCACGTCGAGTGTCGGGGAGGTCTTCTCGATGCTGGGTCGAGGAAGCACTTCCTGTATGACGGATTTGTTTCCGCCTTTCTTCTTCATGCTGGCCAGTTTAGACAGCACGTCTGCTCGTATGTTATGTTTGCGGGGAACGTGTTTCACTTCCATTGTTGTAAATTTGGTTCTAAAAAACAGAAATTGAAAAATGGGTTTATATTGGATAAATGGATTAAGAAATGGGTTTAATGGATAAGGAAAATAAAAATGAATTTTGTGGAGAAGTTGAATTGGATAACTATGAAAATGGATACGGAGAATGATTTATATATTTATTGGATGAACTAAATGGATATTGAAAATAAATAATAAAAAATGGTTGGAAATGGGTTTAGATAATGGAAAAAGGAATGGATAAAAATGGATAATGAAATTGGAAATTAGGAAAATGGATGATTAAAAGAAAAAAAGAATTGATAATGGTAAAGGTAACACGCCACCACAACACTTAGCATTGACCACTGCACTTGACTACCACAAATCCTGAACTACATGACCAAACACTTGCACATAACTTGAAATGTACCCACTGCTTTGACCTCTTTGATAGCTCTACAACCTCAATTGAACTGGAACAGTACTGCACACACCATGAATCAGCTAACCTTAGGAGACTCAACGATATTTGTCAATCATAAACTCCAAGGGTGAGAAACCCTGATCCTCGTGCCTTAATTGCACGCTCGTGAAACAAATGACTGGATGAGGACCAAAAACCTGATTCAGAATCTCAGCCACACCACGCAGACCCTTGTCCTGATGACCTTGTCTGGTCCTTGAGGAAGAACTTGTGATGAAAATAAATTACATTGGATTATTGAAGAGAGGAGGTTTCTTGAACAAACCCTGATTTACAAGTGAAACAAAACAGACAAAAACTGATAAAAAATGGTTAGTTATGCAATGCATAGGTGATTGATCTATGATGCTCATGCAAAAGATGTTATGACATCTAAGGGGTAAAATTTGGGGTACAACAGGTCTGTTTAAGAAGAAGGTGAACAGTTCCTACTTTGAGAATCCGAGTTCTCTTCCTCAAGGTTCTGAGGATGACGATGGAAGTACTTATAACTCGGAGTTCGAAGACGGCTCCATTGCTGTGTTCAAAGGTTCGTGCAACGAAGTTATTTCATCGGCGTTTCAGGGATGAGATGATGGGAAGTACGATGATGAGATGGGACCGACGTTTTGAATGTCAGATAACCAAGTTTTACCAGCAAAGCTGTGTGTATCTGACACTGAGCGTGACATTTGTGAGGAATTAGTAAGTGAATCAGAAGGGGGGCCTTTGATACGGCTCTATTAGCTCTAAAAGTTATTTCTTGTCAAAAGGAAAAGTCAAAAGATAATAGGGTAGGTGGGTCCAGTTGTGGTCACTCTTTGACTACCTTTGTTCCGTGTTCTTTAAACCATAATGTTGAATCAACTCATTCTTTTGATAAGAATGGTACTTCGGTGGGCCCTTTTGCTGACGGGATTGGGAGTGTTAAAAGAAGGGAAATTTTGAAGTGTATTAAATTAAAACACTTATATGGCATTGAAGGGACCCACAGAGGCGTTTCTAAATATATAAGAAAAATAGGATGGTTAAGAAAGTTGCAGTAAGCTCTTCTATTAAAAAGGCCAATGGTGGGAACTCTATTTCTCCTTCTGGTGCAATTGAATGCTCTTTTATTCCTGGCACGGACCCGAGGAATTTTTTTCATGGAGAACAATCCGACGTTTCTGGCATGGATAGGTGTAACCAAGGAATTAGGGAGAATCTTGATTCTAACTTGGGAGTGAAACTTTGTAATGCTATTTCTAATTTAGGTGTCGAGATGGGGGAGTCCAAGGGAGACTTTCAAAAGAGAATTGTTAAAAGTGAAAGAAGAGATAAGGCTAAAATGGTAGGAAGGAAGGAGGAAATTAATTTGTTTTGATGATTGTGGGATCTTTGAATATTAGAGGGGGAGGGAGTAGAGTTAAAATAAATCGCATCTCTCATATTATCTCACAAGGCAAGGCGGATATTTTTTTGCTCCAAGAGACAAAGATTCAAGATTTATCCGATAAGGTGGCACGGAGTTTTTGGTGGAACGGAGATGTTGAGTATTCGTTTTCTAATTCGGAAGGTTTATCGGGAGGTATGCTAATTCTTTGGAACGTCAACTCGGTTGAGGTCCTTTGTAGCTTTATAGGTGTTGGATTTTTGGGAGTTAAAGTTAGATGGAAAAATAGTTTGTTTTATATTGTGAATATATATTTGCCTTGCTCCCTTGAACTAAAAAGAAATCTATGGAGGAGTTTATTGGATTTAAAGGAGGCTTCGACGGATGGAGAGTGGCTTGTAGGTGGGGATTTTAACATGGTCACATCGGCTCAAGAGCGAAGAGGGATAACCGCTTTTAACTCGAGGATAGAGTGGAAAGAATTTGAAGAGTTTATTAAAGATGGTAGATTTGTGGATCTTCCTTGTAAGGGGAAGAAGTTTAGTTGGTATGGGGGGATGGTAAGGCTAAAAGTAGGATTGATCGCTTTTTGGTTTCGAACGGTATTATCGAAAACTGGGGAGCGGTGGGTCAATTGATTAGGCCGAGGGATATTTCGGACCATTGTCCGATTTGGTTGGTGGTGGACAAAGCGGATTGGGATCTGAAACCTTTTAAGGTGAATAATGAATGGTTCTACGATAGGCGTTTCTATCCTTTTGTTGAAAATGTTTGGAAGAACCTTGTAGTGGTGGGAAGGAAAGATTTTGTTCTCAAGGAGAAGTTGCACCTTTTAAAAGAAAGGCTTAAGTGGTGGAATTCAAATGTTTTTGGAAGGATCAATTTAGAGATGGTGGAGGGAGTGAGGGAGTTAAACGTTGTAGATGACACGGAAGTGGATTTCGGGGATGTGGAGGGTGTGAAGGAGTTGATGGATAAGAATAAGTTGGTGAGTGGGAAGTTTTAGCTTAACCTTAGGATTAAGGAAAACATGATCATTCAAAAGTCGAGAATTAAGTGGTTAAGTGATGGTGATACTAATAGTAAATTTTGTCATAGAGTTATGAAGGAAAGGAGGAGGAGTAATTTTCTAGGTTCCATTGTTACGGACAATGGAGTTGTAGACAAAGTGAAGGAGGTTAAGGAGGAGGTTAGGAGCCATTTTGCGGCTAAGTTTATTGAGTCGGATGTTGAGAGACCCGTTCTTGGTGGTCTTATGTTTAAGAGCATTAGTGGTATGGATCGATCTTTTTTGGAAGGTACTTTTTCGAAAGAGGAGATTAGGGATGCGATTTGGAGTTGTGAGGGATCCAAAAGTCCGGGCCCCGATGGATATTCTTTCTTTTTTATTAAGAAGTGTTGGAATTTCATGAAGGAGGAGTTTATTGGTTGTTTCCTAAGTTTTCATTCCAGAGCTTTGTTATCTAAAGCTTTTAATTCCTCTTTCTTGACTCTAGTGCCTAAATCATCGAATCCGTTATGTTTGGATGATTATAGGCCTATTTGTCTCGTGGGTTGTGTGTATAAAGCTTTATCTAAGCTTTTGGCGGCTAGACTTAAAGTGTTGTTGAATTCGATTATCTCAGATTCTCAAAGTGCTTTTGTTCTGGGAAGATAATTGTTAGATGATGTAGTGGTGGCTAATGAATTGGTGGATTTTGCTAAAAAGGAGGGAAGAAGTTGTTTACTCTTCAAAGTTGAATTCGATAAGGCTTACGACAAGGTTAGTTGGAATTTTCTTAGATTCATGTTAAGGAAAACGGGTTTTGGGGAGTTGTGGATGAAGTTGATGGAAACTTTAGTGTTTAATAGTAAAATGTCGGTATTGGTGAATGGTAGTCCTACTAAGGATTTTGTGGTGGAGAGAGGTTTGAGACAAGGAGATCCTATTTCTCCTTTTCTTTATGTGATAGTGGCGGAAGGATTGAGGGGTATGGTTTCAAAGTCGGTGGAGAATGAGGAGTTCGGAGGTTTTAACTTAAAGAGGTGCTTTATTGATATTCTCCAATTCCTGGATGACACCTTACTTATAGGGGAAGGAAGTTGGAAGCAAGTGTGGGCAATTAAAGCGGTGTTAAGAGGTTTTGAATTGGTTTCCGGCTTGGGTATTAACTTTCACAAGAACAAACTCATTGGAATTAATATTAGTGATCGGTTCATGGATTTGGCCTCTTTCTTCCTTTCTTGTAGGAGGGAGGAAAGTCCATTCATTTTTCTTGGTATCCCTATTGGCTCCAATTCTAATAATGCCTCTTTATGGTCGGACTTGTTGATAAAAATGAAAAGGAGGCTCTCTTGTTGGAATAATCGGTTTCTTAGTTTTGGTGGGAGGATAACTTTATTAAAATCTGTTCTTTCTAGTTTGACGATTTTTATGCTATCCTTCTATAAAGCTCCGGTGAAGATCCATAAGAAGATAACTAGTATCCAAAGTAATTTATTATGGGGAGGAAAGGAGGGTGAGAGGAAAATTCATTGGGTGAGTTGGAATAAGATGTGCTTCCCGATTGAAAAAAGGGGTTTGGGTTTACGAAGGGTGGAAGACTTTAATTTGGCTCTCCTCAATAAATAGATATGGAGGATTCTCTCGGAAAAAAATGCTTTATGGTACAAAGTTCTAAAGGAGAGGTATGACGATATCAATTTGAGGGTTGTGGATTCCGAAAAGTGCATCAATAAGAAGATAAGGTGTTCCTTTTGGGGGAGGGATGTCATCGGCTTGGACAAAGGTTTGTCGAAAAATTTATTTATCTCTAATTGTAGATTTAAAATTGGAAATCACTACAAGAAAATTATGGTTTTACGACACAAAAATTGCGACAGTTACTTGATAACCGTCGTAACTCTAATATAGAGACGCGTGTCGCGACAGTATACACCTACCGCCCTTACATTTTTAAAAAATTAATAAATATTACGACTGTTATTATTAAACCGCCCTACAAATAAGTTCACGACTGTCTCAAAAACCGTCCTAAATTATATATCACGACGGTAGAACAACCGCCGCCCCTAAACCTAGTAACAGAAACTACAACTAGTGGCAGATCTAGAATTATTTGCTTGTGGGGGCTAAAAATTAGTCTATGTATTTGGAATAAATAAATTACTAGAAACATTTATAAAATATAATTATAATAATAAATTAAACTCAAAATACATAAATTGTTTAAAAATTACAATTAATTTTATTAAAATATTTTATGTATCAAAATTAAACAATAAAAAATAAAATATTATATATACTCAAAATAAAACTGTAACTTTAGAAACAATTTTTATAGTAAAAATTAAACTCAAAATATTATACTCAAAATTAAAGTATCAAAATTAAACTATATATATCAAAATTTTATAAACTTAAAATTTTAGAAACAACTTTTATAGTAAAAATTTAACCCAAAATTAAACTATCAAAATTAAATTTTATATACCCAAAATACTATAAAATATCAAATAAATAAAAAAAATCAACCAACTTCCATTTATTAAAGAAAAATAAAATAAATAAATAAATTTAATTAAAATAAAACTCTAATATCACGACGGTGAACCTACCATCCTTATCCCGTTTAAAATTTTCAAAAAATTCACTTTCAGATTTCCTTCACAAAGGCCGCGTTCCTCCAAAATTTCATCTTTCGCGCTAAATCAGAGAACTCATTGCACCTTTTATATTTTTTTTTCTCTTCTTTTTCAGAAACATACTCTCGCCGCTCACGCCCTTGGAGAAAGAGAGAAACAAGAAATTTTCTAAGCCACTACCATCAATTCGAATCTTAACAGGTTTGTCTTCTCAAATCCTAAAATACTTCTCAAACCTTGAATCGGATCATGATTTGAATATTGCTCTGAATTTTTCATTCCATTAGTTTGGGTTTTAAGCATTAAGTGTTATATTTCTCTGTTTGAGAGTTAAAGTTGAGAAAGAAAAATGGATTAGTTATATGTGTGGACGTGTCGTGTCGAGTTTCTAGTGTTTGCGCTTCATAGCTAGAGTGTATGAATTTATCTGTGATAGTTGAAAAATTTTCACAGTTCTTGATGCTGAAGGGTTGCGGTCGCAAATTCTGATATAGGACCTCTATTTGATACCTTGTATGCTGTTAATTCAATGGTTTTGTCCTAAATTGGTGTCAGGCTCGGTTTTGTTTTCGATGAT
Organism: Lathyrus tuberosus; assembly: GCA_022829125.1. Classification (NCBI taxonomy): domain Eukaryota; kingdom Viridiplantae; phylum Streptophyta; class Magnoliopsida; order Fabales; family Fabaceae; genus Lathyrus; species Lathyrus tuberosus. The sequence goes on along the minus strand of JALAZF010000056.1, from coordinate 6,370,913 downwards.
CGTGTCTGGACGCGACGGTTGCTGTCTCTATTGTGCTTGTTGTTTGATTTGGAGTCCTTTGCTTGTTTAGGAGTTTGTTCCACCTGCTTTGGCAGAGGGCATCTTTTTATAGTGTAGTTTGGTTTGTTTTTGGTGTAGTTGATTCCTCTTTTTGATGTTTTAGCTATTTGAGAAAGATATAATTGTTCATAGTAGCCAAATTAGTGTAGAGATAGAAAACTGGTAGAATGATAATCACTAAATTCAGCTACATCACAGTATTGTAATTAACAAGCCAAAATAGTTTTTACAAATTCATACATCTTCCTTAATTCATCTCATCATTTGATCTATGTTGCTCTTTTGAGAATCATATGCGAGAATAACCAATTCGTTCTTATTGCGGCGAAAACGATATCTCAAGAAATAACTCTCATAATAGTAATACAAATCTTAATATCTCAAGAAAAAGAACCTCGATTAATCTATGAAACTTCTTTGGCGACAGAACTAACGGCTTCCATGGTTATCCCAAACTGCTTGTATACTTTTCCTGCTGGAGCACTTGCTCCGAACCGATAAATGCCTATGGTTTTTCCATTTCTTCCGAAAATCTTGTGCAAACTGAAAGTTTATATGTGTGGACGTGTCGTGTCAATTTTCTGGTGTCCGCACTTCATAGCTAGAGTGTATGAATTTATCTGTGATAGTTGAAAAAATTTCACAGTTCTTGATGCTGAAGGGTTGCAGTCACAAATTCTGATATAGGACCTTTATTTGATACCTTGTATGTTGTTGATTCAATGGTTTTGTCCTGAATTGGTGTCAGGCTCGGTTTTGTTATCGGTGATCTTGTCTGGACGCGACTGTTGATGTTTCTATTGTGCTTGTTGTTTGATTTGGAGTCCTTTGCTTGTTTAGAAGTTTGTTCCACCTGCTTTGGCATAATGGCATCTTTTTCTGGTGTAGTTTGGTTTGTTTTTAGTGTAGCTGATTCCTCTTTTTGGTGTTTTAGCTGTTTGAGAAAGATATAATTGTTCATAGTAGCTAAATTAGTGTAGAGATAGAAAACTGGTAGAACGATAATCACTGAATTCAGCTACATCAGAGGGTTGTAATTAACAAGCCAAAATAGTTTTTACAAATTCATACAACTTCCTTAATTCATCTCATCATTTGATCTATGTTGCTCTTTTGAGAATCATATGCGAGAGCAACCAATTTGTTCTTATTGCGGCAAAAATGATATCTCAAGAAATAACTCTCTTAGTAGTACTACAAATTTTAATATCTCAAGAAAAAGAACCTCGATTAATCTATGAAACTTCTTTGGCGACAGAACTAACGGCTTCCCTGGTTATCCCAAACTGCTTGTATATTTTTCCTGCTGGAGCACTTGCTCCGAACCGATAAATGCCTATGGTTTTTCCCTTGCTTCCGACAATCTTGTCCAAACGAAAAGTTAATCCTACCTCAATGCTGACTCTATCGGTAACAGAAGAAGGGAGAACACTCTCCTTGTATTCATCTGACTGATCATCAAAAAGTTCCCAGCTAACAAAAGAAACAATTTTTACAGTTTGTCCTTCTTTCCTAAGATCATCCGCGGCGACCGCGACAATTTCCAACTCAGAACCAGTTCCAATCAAGATAACATCAGGTTTGTTACCTTATGAAATATCTGAAATGGTGTAATCTCCAAACTATTTCAACAAGGTCATGTTGGAAGAGGTAAGATCTTCATTACCACCAATAAGACCAGGAAAAACCTTAGCCAGGGCATTTAGATTTTCTTGTTAAAAATTTCTTGTAGCGTCGGCAGGGATTTCTGGAATGTACGTCTGAAAGTTGATTACAAATTGGAAGTATGATCAATATTCCATAAATGGTTGATGAAAGATTTTATTTAGACATAATAAAAAGAAACCAAGAAGTGTGACACTTTACTTACCGGAAGTGCTTTCTCCCAATCAGCGGGTAAGTCGCGATTGATAATAGCCTTTAGCTCTGTAGTTTCCTCTTTGTATTTCTTCTCATACTCAGCAAACTTAGCATTCCACTCAACTTCAAGTGCAGCACCCTCGGGTATGGCGGCTCCAATGCCTAAGGAATATTAAGCAAGTTACATTTAACATCATGAAAATATCAGTAAAACAAAGATATAACTAATGCATCCATTCATACTTTTTTTGTTCTCAACACTCACACATTTTAGTTTTAATTTCCATCAAAGTATATGAGTAATTTCCATCAAAGTATATGAAATGTAATAATAAACTACATTTAAATACAAACAAAATATCTATACTACATTCTAATTTAACAAAATAAATAATTTAACTTAAAACCAAAATTATAGAAACTTGGTTATATGCTATAAACTTGCATGTGAGTATGAGCTTGTTAATTCTAAACAAGATGATGATGTTATTGTCATAACATTAGTTTATATAAACTTTGCAAGACTACTACATTCTGGGGAACATGAAGATAATGAGCCATACATTCAAGCTTCAGAAGCTCATATGGTTTTTTATGTGGATGATGAGAGTGAACAAGGATGGAGCATACCTGTTCATTTGAAGCCAAGAGACTTGTATGACATGGGTGGAAATGATGACATTATTACACCCATTGAGCCATATCCATCACAAAATTTGAAACAAATTTTTCCGAATGATGATCTTGGAATTTTAGCGGCAAATGATGACAATAATTAACAGAGTTTTTTATTTATAAGAAATCTAGTTTGTTTGTAACTTGTGTGAGACTTATGTTTTTTTGTTGCTTATCCCTAATTAATGTATGAGATGACATTGTTACTCTATTTTTTTTGTTTCTTATCCCTAATTAATGTATGAGATGACATGGTTACTCTCTGTTTTATTGCATAATTTCTCTTTTAATTTATTGTGTTTATGTTATGTTTATTAAATTTGTAGTCACTAATATAAAATTTTGATGTTTACTACTTTTAGTGTATCGACTTTTTAATACATATACTTGTAGTTGAAGCCTGTTGTGAGACAATGACTTCATCATATGAGGAAATTCACCTCAAAATAATTGCAGAGAATAAGAAAAAGCTAGAGGCTCTCAATCTTCCTAAACTCTCTTAATCCCTTCTCAAAACATCTTCGTCTTCTTCCAAACCATCATCGATTAGTAATAAATTCTCAATACTACTCTATACAAATTAATTGTATTGATTGTGATTGATATTCACTGATGCATTTTATTTAGTTTGTGAAGGGTCGTCTAAGGTTTGTGCAACCTGGAGAGCTTGAAGTAAACAAGAAGCGCCTACGTTCAACGCCAACTCGCAAATCATCAATAACCCATCCGCCAATCAAAACTACAAAACCTCTTCCGCCAATCCAAACTACAATTACCCCTTCGCCAATTGAAATAACAATAACCTATCCGCCAATCCAAACTGCAAAAGATGTTGCAGTAGAAGATGAAGATGAAGATGTTGTGATAGGAGATGAGACCGAAGATGATGTGGTAGGAGATGAGGTTGAAGATGTTGCGGTAAGAGATGAGGCTGAAGATGTTGTGGTAGAAGATGAGACTGAAGATGTTATTAAAGTGGTAAAATCTGTGTATTGGGATGTAAATGTCATTAGTAAGTAATTTAAGGTTAAAGTATTTGTAGATAATTTAAATTTTTTACATAGTTGAGTTATGACATTAATTTGTTTATTTTTTTGTCATAGATGAGGAGAGTTATGTTTCAAACACACGTTTATGTGTGAAAGACTTAGTTGCAAAATCAGAGTCTGATGGACCATGGATAATACTTGAATTCGATAAAGATCATTGTGCAATAGGACCAGCTTCTGGTTTGTTAACAGGATATTTGGGCATAATTATTATAATGTTTAAAGACTTTCCTATAATGTTTGAGAGTTGGAAGGATATTCCAGCGGATACAAAAACAAAGTTTTATGATTCAAAGATAAAGGTATCATTAATAACCAATTACATATTTTTTAAACTAATTTCATGGTAATTATTATTTGCTTTGTCAACTAATTTTTATTTTTATGGTTAGCTCCACTTTCTTGTTGATGATGGGCGTGACAAAGACTTCATACTTTCTTCTGCTGCAAAGAAATGGAAGGATGTCCGACATCAATTGTTTCGCCAATTTTATAGATGGGATCTCACTTTGGAGGAAAATCCTCAAAATTATCCCAAATGCAGAGGCATTCTTGAAAATGATTGGGCTGTTTTTATTCAGTATAGGCGGAAAGAAAAAACGCAGGTAATATTAGTGTTTTAATTTATTAGATTTCTCTGATTTGTATGTTATCTCTATCTATAAGGTGTGTTTTTATTTGTTACCAATGTAGAAAATAGCCCAAAAAATGTCCAAAATAGAGCAAAATTGAAGACTCCGCATACACTCAGATCTAAGTCGCTTGCAAGGAAGAAACATGAGTTGGTATGTCTAAATCTATATAGATTTGATTGTATGCCTGATGGTACAAATAATTAATATTTGTTCTTATTTGTAGGAAACGAGAGATGGATGAACATACAGCAGAGGAGAAATGTATGCAGTTTCTCATAAAAAGTCTGACAGGTCTTTTGTCAATGAAGATGCATACAACAATAATGTAAGTACAAGTTAATTCTTTTTGAAATATTAGTTAGTCTCCTTAAGGTTTGAGAAAAAATCAAACCTTTTGGCATCTCTTAGAGGTGGGGAGAACCTGTCTGAAAACTGGTTAAATTAAGTTGAGAATTGTGATTATTTGAGTTAATTAATTAGCCTTGCAACTACTTTGGCTCATGATACACTTAGTTTATGCTTAGACATTTCTGTTGTGTATGAAAACTACGATATTAACATTCAGAATCATAAACTATGATATTAACCATATTTAAACATAAAAAAGCACATTCTTCATGTTTAAACATAAAGAAAGTACATTATTAAACTAGTCCTAAAGAAGGAAAAATAATTATTTCACACTCCAAAAAATTAAAAGTTAACAAAAAGAACAAAACCTTAAGTTAAAAGTAATTGCATATATCTATACAATTATTGTGTTGTCATTTTTAAGTTTCAAATCAAAATTTGTGGTAGAAAAGTTGATATCAAGGGATGAAGAATATAAAACATAGTAGCTAGCAATCCCATAGGTGTTTAGCAAGGAACCCCGCGAACACATCTTAAACTAGATATGAAAAAAGAGAATGTTTAAAGGTCAAGAAAATAGACAGAATTGAAAAGTTTTATTATTAGGGACCACTGGAATAAAAGGAATTGTGATGCCAATTCCCATAACCTTTATGTATGATGTAAATATAAAAAACATGTAAATTGAAATTTTAATGGCACGCCAATTTATACCAGCTTTGGAGATACCTTCCACACTTCATTTGGAACATAAAAAATAATTAACCTTGATTTCTTCACATTGTTTCTGTCATTAACTTTGAATTGCAAAAACTTGAAAATGGGGTGGTAGAAAGCACACTCTTAAATGGTGATTTTGACAAGCCTGAGTATCAGCTTGATCCATAGATGCTTGTATTATTAGTACAAAATGTGGCTTCCAAATATAATAGTTATTTGTACATATGAAGTAGCTGATAAGATTTCTGACATTCTTTAAAAAATAGATGCTATGATGTGTATTGTTCTTTTATTCTTTCTGTTCATATAATATGTGAGTGTAGAGGTTCATTCCTTTAGATGAAAATTAGATATCCATGTATTGAATAAGTGTAGCGTATAGTGTTCATGCTAATACCAATTACACGAGTTTTGTAGATCATAGAATTCCACGTTCTCTATTACTTGTCTACCTCTGTGTCAGTATTCTTGTTAAAAATTTTATGACAATTTTTTTGTTCCAAATTATACAATTTTTTTGTTCCAAATTATATGTGTTATATCTAATACATGTTTGTTATCAAGTTTTTGATTTTTTTTTTCTAATTTTGCTTTTATATTGGTTTTGTGTAATATATGTAGATAGACCTCAATTGTATAATAAACAACAATTATGTAAAGATACAATTGATGCATTCCAACATTGATAAAGTTTTTTATACATAAGAAGTTGTATGCTAGATTAAGAAAGATGCGATTAGAAATATTGTGATTCTTACTGTTATCTTTTTTCGAAATGAGTAATGTTGTTTGCTCAATTTGCTCTTTTTCATGTGCAGGAAAAATTACAAGCTGCAATTAAGGATTTTGTTTCTGAAAATGAGGCATTTCAGAAAGGATTTGGAAAAGAACAACATGGATATATTCGTAGTATGGGACTTGGAGTTACGCCATCTCAGATTAATAGATCTACGAGATCGGCATCTTCTTTTGCAGAAAATGAAAAAATAAAGGAAATGCAAGAAGAAATTAATGCACTTAAGGAAAAGAATTCAAAAATTGATGAATTGATGGAGGCAATCGCATTGTTAAAGCAAATGGACAATGCTAGGAAAGAGGAAATTAAACTCTTAATGAAAATGCAAGATTCGAGTGAAAGACACGTATATTATTTTGATGCATTTAAATTTAAAGCTTATAAGTATTATTTTAATACATTTTTTTCTTCAGGGATAGGAATCACCCGCTGATGGTAGACGTTCATCTGAGTCTAGCTATCGAATTGCATAATGATATACTTTCTAGATTATGAACTTTCTTATATATTTTTTGCATAATGATAATTATTATTATAAGATTAGGATTTGATATGTTTTTGGTTTTTTGTACTACATGACAAGATTATGGAACTCACATTTTATATGATTATGGAGCTCCCAATTTTTTGATATTATATGTTTTGGATAGGAATTATTTTACTACGTTAAAAAGTGATAGAAAATAAAATTAAAAAAATAATACTATAAATAAAATTATTATAGTAGAAATAATTTAAAGAAAAAAATATTATTAAAAAGAATGATATTATATTTAAAAATATTGTAGTAGGTAATAATTTAAATAAATAAATGTATTATAAAAGAAATAATACAATAAATAAAAATTAATAATGGTTTATATAAATTATATTTAAAAGTTATAAATCAAATTACGACGGTTTAAACCGTTACGATATTCACGACAGTTTTAAACCGTCGCAATCAACAATGAAAACAAAAATTAAAAGTATATTCACGACGGTATTTAACCGTCGAACAATATTTATAAATCAAATTACGACGGTTTTAACCGTCAAGATATCACATTCACGACAGTTTTAAACCATCGCAATCAACAATGAAAACAAAAATCAAAAGTATATTCGCGACAGTATTTAACCGTCGCCATTTCCAATTTAGGCCAGTTCCAACCCGTCGTAAAATATAACGACGGTTGGTGTGGCGGTTTTGGAAGCCGTCGCTAAACAACTTAGAGACACATGTTTCTGCATTTTCCATTATTCTATTTAACAAGTACAACGTTGGACAGCCATGTCGTGTATTTGGCTTCCGAAATAAAATTTGCCTTTAGGAGGTCTTTTACAGCTTTTTCAGCAGCCTCCGTTTTCTCGGGAGACTGCTTACGCCTACGTTGTGCTATGTCCCTAGCGGCCGGATCTACTGCGAGCTGATGACAAGCCACCTCGGGGTCGAGGCCAGGCATCTCGGATGCGCTCCACGCGAAGAGATCAGCGTTCTTCCTTAGACATGCCTTCAACTGCTCCTTCGCCAGGTCGGGGATCCCGGTGCCAATCTTCACGATACGATCTGGATCGTCCCCGAGTACCACGAGCTCAAAGTCACCGTCCGGGATGGGGCGCGTTGGATAGAGAGGTCGCCCGTTGTTTTCCTCCTGGAGGTCAGGGTCTTCTGCCCCGTCTTCATCGGGTTCACCCGAAAACCTGCTGTCGAGCTCGACCGCGTTGACGTGCGGGAGAGGTACCTGTTCGGCGTCCTAGGGTGGCTTGGCCACGGTCTTGGGTTTGGGGCCGATGGAACTCAGGCCTTTGATGGCAGCGTCGAAGCATCTTCTGGCCGTATCGATGTCCCCGTGCATCGTCACTACTCGTCCCCTAGTCGTGTAGTACTTCATTTTGAGGTGGACCGTTGATGGTACTGCCGTAAGTTCGGCCAGGGTGGTCCTCCCAAGGATGCAGTTGTAAAGGGACGGGAATTCGACCACCAGGAAATGGATCTTCACCTGCCGGGAAGTGTCTTCGGACCCGAATGTAACCATTAGCTCCACGTAATCCCATGGTCTGGTGGTAGTCCCGTTGAACCCCTGTAGATCTGAACCGACGTACGGGGTCAGATGCGTTTCGTCGAGCTGAAGGGTTCCGAATAGATGGGCGTACATGATGTCGACCGAACTTCCCCGGTCGACTAGGATCCTTGAACGTCAAAGTTCGCCATCTGCGCCCTGACCAGGAGGGGAATAGTGGCTTTGGCGCTCCTCCGGGGAGTTCCTCGAGGTAGAAGGTGATAGGGTTGGAGTTTCCTCGCACTTTCTCGAGGGTGGTTGCCTTCGCCGAAGTTGCAGATTCTAACTCGTCAAATTTCCGCTTGATCGATCTGATGGACAACTTCTCTGGGCCTTCTCCGGAGATGACCATCGCCATGGGGAAGCTTTCCCAGGTGCTACGAGCAGTGATGGGGTCCTTGTGGGGGAAGGTCGCCCACATGTTGCGAATTGCTTCTTGGCCTTCGATGATTGGGGGAACAAAGAAGTCTTCGGGTCGGGTGACACTGAGGGCGACTTGAAGGCGACCCTCGTCGGGAGGAGGCGTCATCTCCTCGACGTTCTGGGCTTCCCGGGAGCTGGGACGAGGAGTATCATTCTTCTGGGCGTATTTCTTCAAGTGCCCTTCCTTGATCAGAATTTCAATCGCAACTTTGAGATGGATGCAGTCTTCCGTCACATGCCCGTGACTCCGGTGGAACCTACAGTATTTTGACTTGTCGACGTTTGATTTGGGGGCAGTGGGCTTCGGAAAGCGGACTCCTCCATTCACTAATTCTAAGTTCTGGCACTCGGAGAGGATACGCGCGCGGGGATCGTTGAGTGGGGTGTACTCGGTGAACCGGCCAGCTGGTCCGCGTGGTTCACGAGGTTCCTGGGGGGAGATTATCTCTCTTTCTTTCTCCTCCTCGACGGGGAGGGGAGTCTTCTTCTTTGTGGCCGCGAGGGCCTTCTTTGCGCTTAGATTCGAGGGCAATCTGCGCTGCCTCCGACTCCTCGAGCTCAATGTACGACTGTGCCCGTTGGAGGAGATCCTCGAGACGGGGGGGTCAGCGGAGGCCCACGGACTTGGTAAAGTCAGATCCAAAGCGTAGCCCGTGGATGATCAAATACTTCTTCATGTCGTCGGTCGTATGGACCTCGACAGCTTCTCTGTTGAATCTCTCAATGTAGTTCCGGAGAGATTCGTTCTTCCCCTGAATGATACTTTCTAGGGCAGCTTCCGTCTTCGGATGTCGACGAGACGCGGTGAAGTGTTTGATGAAGCGTTGCCTTAGTTGCTTCCAGGATGTGATCGACCCGGGTGCCAGACCTTTGTACCAAGTCATGGCGCCCTTCCTCAAGGTGGTGGGGAAAAGTCTGCACTTGATGGCTCCCATGACGTTTCTGAAGTCGAGCATAGCTTCGAAACTTTCGACGTGGTCGTCGGGGTCGGACAAGCCGTCGTAGTTTCCCAACTGTGGAGGTTTCTCCATGCCCGTAGGAATTGGGGCGTTCATGATCTCCCACGACAGCAGGGTCCTCTGGTCGTCGTCGTCACTTTCTGTCGGGGACACCGAAGGAGACCGTTGATGTCGTGGAGGGGAATTCCTCGAGCGGTGACTCGGCCTCTCCTCGATCTGCTTGGACTTCTTGGTGGTGGTGGAGGCCCTGGGTTCCTTCCGAGGCGGGGAACGAGGGCATTTCTGGGGAATCGTCGGTTGGGGGCGCTCAAGACGTGGCCGACGACCCACGCCTACTGGCGAGGGGGTCCGAGATTCGTCTGAAGGAGTCCTTCGCGGGGGAGGGGAACGGCGAGGCGACGGTGGACGACAATGCCCTCGCTGGGAAGATCATTGTGCTCGCCCTTGCTCCAACGCTTCAATTCTGGTATTCTGGTGCGCGATCAGCTGATTGGTCTGATTGATCAAGGCGAACAGGGCCACGGTGCTCGCGTCTGCATTGGGTGGAGGAGCAACTGGCTGAAAAACGGCCTGCTGATCGTCTTTGTGGGCGGCGTTGTAAGCCACGTCTTGGGAGTCTGGGGAGGCGGTTTGCCCGTCTCCCACGTCGCCTTCTTCGACGTGGAGGGCAGCAGCGTCTTCGCGGTGGTTCCCGTTCTCGAGTTGCGCGAGGACGGTGTCCAAAGCTTTTGTAGAGGACGGATTGTCGGCCATGATGGTGATGAACGAGAGTTGCTTTGGTTTAACGGAGGAAAAATGGGGAAGCAAAAGTTCTCACAGACGACGCCACTGATCGTACCTGGATCAGACAGTTTCTGTGGCCAACAACGTCGTCTGGACTTCAGCTCCGGTGCGGTTGAAAGACGGCGCGCGCGCGGGGGGTGGGGGTGTACCTGCAAGGTACTCCGACGCTCAAGTAAGGTGACTGTCAGAGAAATAGCAAGTACAGAGATGAGTAAGAAATATGAGTGTGTAACCTGACGGTCCATCCGCGGGTGTCGTACACCCCGAGGGTAGACGTGTGCCCGACCTGTGCAGGTGAGTCTATGCTCGGTAATGGTCTCACTAGGAGCCCTTATTGAGCTATCCCAGGCCTTGTGGGTTGGGCCTGCTCGACCGATGAGCATGCCCCGGCCTAGTCCAGAACAGATTGGATACACCCCTTTGTATCCTGTTGAATAGATTTTTTGCTTATTAAAAAAAAGCACAGTTTTTTAATTCCTTGTGGCTAAATAGTGAAAAGAGAATAAAACAAATTAGTTAGGCAAGGCTCATATATAAATATGTGACACAAATCAAGACCTTAATCACAGCAAAATTATAAACCTTTCTTATCCTTGCAGCTTCATATGTAATATTTCCCTTAAATTACGTACAATCAACATGATCTTCGCAATCACAAAAGTTGTTTTTTTCTCACTCATTTGCCTTATTGGCACAACTTCAGCTCAATTGTCCTCAAATTTTTATGCCAGCACATGTCCTCTTTTGCTTCCAACCATTAAAAACAGAAATACTTGATGCTGTTATCAACGAGCGTCGCATGGGCATCACTGCTTCGTCTTCATTTCCATGATTGCTTTGTTCAAGCAAGTCAACTTTCACTCTATTTTTTATTTATTTTTTATTTTTAACCTTTTCTCTTTCTATACCATAGATAATATTTTTTAAGACTTGATTTAACACATTTGAATATTATCATAAACCCTAACTTTATTTTTCCCAACATGTGCTATGATAATAATACCCAAATACACATACACATATCAAACAATGAGGCAATAATTAGTATGATACAAAATATATTGTTGGCACTAATTAATTAATGATTAAAAGTGGACTTTCCACAAACAGACATTTTTTTTTTCAGAAATTGTCAACAATCTGTTAAGACCAAATTTATTGATTTCTTATTATTTTAACCAAAAGTCGACAATCAATTATACTTACATAATTTCTATAATAATTAGTGATGAAAATGACAGCTAAAATGAATCTTTTGAATTTATCATCTCCTATTTAATTTGTAGGCTCTGCGTAAATTATTTACTATTTAATTTGTTCTTACATATTGAGTTTGATTTTTAGTGTTGTGATCAAGGTTGTCAAGATCGGGATTTTTCATAAGATTTGGTGGGGACAGTAAAATCGTAAAACCTAAAATCGTAACTAAGATCGGAAGATCCTACCCAGTTATTTTTGTAAGATCGAGAGGGGAAAGCAAGATCGTAAAACATAAGATCGTAACAAAAATCGTATGATATTACTAAAACCAAAAATTATACCTATGTATTTGAAGTTTTTTGACATGATATTTTGCTAGACGAGTGTATTAGAGTGAAAATGGCCTCCGCCGAACCGTAAATGTTGCGCCTTGGCATCTTGTCAACCTTCTTGGCTTGTAATGGTGGTGGCGAAAAAAGGCAAGTGTGGCCGGAAAAAGACTGATCGTGGCCTAAAGTTGCCAAGATCGCACAAAATCAATGATTTTATAATTTTTTTTTTCACAGTTTGACTACAACACGCAATTCTACTTAAGATTGGGATCGTTGAAGGTGAATGAGATCGTAAAATTATAAGATTTTAAGATCTAGATCGAGATCTTGACAACCATGATTGTGAAGCATCAGTAATATTGGACGATACATCAAGTTTCCCTGGTGAAAAATCAGCAGGTCCAAATGGTGGTTCCTTAAGAGGTTTCAATGGAATTGACACCATAAAATCCCAAGTAGAGGTTATGTCCTAATACTGTCTCTTGCACTGATATTCTTGCTGTTGCTGCGACTCAGTTGTTGTTGTAAGTATATATGCTTCAAACTTTTTTCTTTAATTTTTTTCGTCAAACCTAACAATATCGAATTCCGTCATTTGAGTTAGAGTGTGCGGAGACTCTTTAATTTTTTAAGTATATAATTTAAATTGCTTAGAGAATTATGAACTTTATAGAATATTTAATATATTGAAGACATTTTTCAGCTTGGAGGACCTAGTTGGACTGTTCAATTGGGAAGAAGAGATTCAACAACAGCAAGTTTAAATTTAGCTAACTCAGATTTGCCAGGTCCATCCTCTGAAATATGTGACCTTAATAATGCTTTCTCTGCCAAAGGTTTCACAATTCAAGAAGTAGTTGCTCTTTCAGGTAATTAGCTAAATATATAGATGTAGATTTATCAAACACCATTATTAATTAATCACCGCAATTAGAAATTTAGATCTAAAATAAGCCTTAACAAGTATATATCTTTTTACATCATGTTTTAACTTGCGAGTGCATGCACTTGTGGTCATTGCAGATTGCTACGACGCAAATACATCATCGAAAAACAATTAAAAATTGGAATTTGAGCCTCTTATATTTTATTATTGTAGTAAAAAAATTGAACATACATGATCAAAATTATTTGATGCGCTTGTACACGTGATTTTAAATTACACCACAAGTATGATTTTATTGGAGAAATTACCGCATCAACAATAATGCAGTTGCAATTGCAGTTGCAGACTCGATTTAAAAGTATGTTTTAAATATCATTTTAAAAGAGGACTAAATTGATATATAAGTAAGAAATTTTTAAGTATTAATTTAATTTTAAACATTCAACTTTGATGTCTAATTTAAAATATTTGCTAACAAAAAAATGTTTGTTCAAAACTGACAAAAAAAAAATTGCAACTTATAAAACATTTTTGTAAATTTTATATTTTAAAAGCTAACTTGCCCAACACCCTACAATTCAAGATTAATTTAAGGATTATCTTCTAACATTTCTTTTATATTCCAAGTCTAACACACCTCTTGTCAAAATGCAATGAAATAAATTTCTTTTAATTATTTAAAATAATAAAGATAGCAAATGATCATCAAAATCTGCCACTACCACTTAAATCATATCAAGTGGTTGATGAATTTAACTTAAATCGGAGTTTTTTTTTTTTTTTTAATTTTAACTATTCATATTAGATAAATAAACAAAAAATCATACAAAAAAAGGTACTTATCTTTTACGAATTCCAAATTTTTAAAATTTTATTATTTGAACATTTAATTCTTTATTAAAAAAAAATACAACTAAATAGTTTGGCATAGACCTAAATATTAGAAGAATTGCACATAAGTGTTTCATATTTTTATTTTGTTCTAATAATCTAATTAATAAACATGATTTTAATTTTTAGGTGAAATTTCGTGGATTCAAACTTTTAAATTCGCACTCCTAAAATCGGATGTTTATGCACTATTATTATTATTATTATTATTATTATTATTATTATTATTATTATTATTATAATTATTATTATTATTATTATTATTATTAATCCTGAAGGCTAATCAGATCCTGTGATGGACCACCAAGAACGTCTGTGATGCTGGGTGTGAGAAAAGGAGGGGGGTGTACCTGAAAGGCACTCCGACGCTCAAGTAAGAAAACGTCAGAGAAAAGGGCAAGTACAAAGTATGTTCTTAGGATGAAAAGTTGATACCTGACCCTCTCAAATGAGAGGGTTTATATAATACCCCCAGCGCGTGGCCAACGGTCCCTATTTTCGTGGCGAACTAACTGTTTCCCGAATAATATGTAACTGCCAAAAACTAGTCGTTACGTCAGGCAGGGTGCCCAAAAGTAGCCGTTATGTCAAGCAAAGGTGTAGTTCTGGGCACGCGCCCATGACTGTCCTTGGATAATGAAGTCGTGCGTGACGGGCAAGAATACCGGGGAGGGGCAAATGACCCTAGGGATCCATCCGTCCATATGTGCCCGGTTGGGGGACAGAAAGGTAAATTCTGCCCCTTCTTGATTGGACTTAGGCAATTCGGCCGTTCTGGGAGCAGAAGTGGATTGGGCCATGTCTAGCCATTGGTCTAGTCCGGAACAGAAGCCCCCCAAGTCGTTGCTTCCGAGCATGAGAGTGATGACTTAAGGATAGCCCGTAGCTCCGGGGAATTGTGACAGAGTCGTCGTTTGATGACAACTGGGAGTTGTCTCGTGGTGCGCGAGAGTTCCATTGCTCGCGAGATTTACAACGCTATTTGGTTTGCCCGTCGTTCGGGGAGACCAACGGGTAGAAGAAACTGAAGCGATGGGAGCCACGTGTGCCTCGAGCCCTGTGTTGTATTAAATAGGCAATGATGGCTAGTCTAGGGTCATTATGACCTATCCGAGCGTGCTCTTGCACGTGCTCTCAACTTTATATAATGAGAGAGGGTATGATCATTTGCACTTTCGTTTCTCTCTCCTCTTCTTCGTCTTCCTCAGAGAACTTAGCTTACCACCATCGTCGATCGCCGTTTCAGCCACCGTGAAAAGCTTCAAGCACTTCTTCCCAACCTCTTTGACCACGTAAGTCATCTAATTCCTTACTTTCTTCCAGCTTTTTCATCCTTGTTTAGAATGCATGCGGTTAGGTTAGTTTTAGGCGAGATAGTGGTGCCTTTCTGGTGTTTGTTGGTGGTGGACGGTGGCTAGGCTATCTTCTGCTGCTGATGTGGCCGACGGAGCCCTTTAGACAGCTAACAGTAAGGCCGTTTTCGGCGCTATTGCGACGATGGCGCATGTGTAGCCGGGGTGGCTACCCAGTTTTCCGGTGTTCTGATGAAGTTTCCGATGGATGTATGAAGTTTTCGGTGGATCTTCAAACGGAAACTGGGTAATGGTTCAGGAAGTTCCTCGTTGTATGAGGGTTTTACACGAGCATCTCCTCATGGGAGTCTCTTGTGTTTTTGTTTATTTTAGGGCTTAGGTCGGGGACGCCGTCCTCGGCCCTTTGCGTGCCCTTTCACTTGACTAGCGGTGGAAGGGTGAATTTGATTTTACGGTCGAATTCACTTTTGTCCTCTGCTTTTCAGGTGATCGAGATGGCGACAGGGCCCGAAAGAGAGATTTTAATCGACTCGTCCGAGGAGATCTCCTCGGAGAGTAGCGACACAGAAGTTTCAACTACCCCCAGCGAAGTCGGGGAGGGGCTTGAGCAAGATTCCGCGGAGGAATGGTCGGTGGCAGAGCCTGCCGAGCATGAATCTACCTTCGCGTCTTTCACAAGAGATGTTTTCACGGACATGGGACCGGAGGGGAGAGGAAGATGCACTTCCCATCCCAAGATGAGCGGATTTACACTGATTACAGGGAGAGATTCTCCATGTATGAGTATGCCTTTAAGGAGCTAGGATTGAGGTTGCCCTTCACAGACTTCCAGCAATCCATCTCTGTACACCTGGATTTGACCCCGTCACAATTGCATCCTAGCTCGTTGGCGTTCATCCGCGCCTTCGAGCTGACGTGTGAGTTCCTGAAGATAGTAGCCATTTTTCCTTTGTTCTTCACTATCTTCCACCTTCAGAGGGAGGTCACGGGGAGAATATACGGCTAGGTGTCGGTGAAGCAACCTCAGAAGTTGTTTAAGCCTTTCTCGGAGTCCATCCGGGCATTCAAGGAGAGGTTCTACGTTATTGAGCCCGTGTCGGAGCGAGCCCAAGATAGCACGTATGTTTGGGCAGTGTCCACGGGCGAGAATGGTAACGTCATGCGTGACGAGGAAGGGAAAGTGATCGGGGATAGGGAGTTCAAATTTTCCTTCCATTGGAGTGGGAGTCATTTTACTCGGGAGCCTGCTGGCTATGTCGCTCAGCCGAGCATGTTGGACGATCAAGACTTGGTCGGTTATGAGACGTTGGTGAACTACGTTAGTTCTTTTAGGCTCGCCCACTACTGGACGAAGAAGGGTGATCCGATTTTTGAGGAGGACGATAGTCAACGGGTGAAGTACCGTTATATTAATACGAAGGCGCTTTTGGAGTGCAAGACTCCTGCGGATACTTTTAAACTGCTCGGTAGTTTTAGCTTTTTGACTTGCCCGAACTGTATTTTCTTCGTCGTCTAATATGTTTGTTGTGTTTTCGCAGGTGAGATGCCTTATGCCCATGAGAGAATTATGAAGAATGCTCTGGCGAGGAACAAGCCTGGGGCGGCCGCTTCAAAGTCTCGGTTTACACAGCGTGCTCCTTCACCCCATCATGCTACGGGGAGCTCTTCTCCTGCTCCTGCCCAGGGATCCCCTTTGCCTCTGACCGCGAGGTTTAAGCGGACCAGAGCCAATGAAACGGTGGACCTCATCTGGGCACTAGAGAAAGGGAAGTTCGAGCTTCCTCCTTGTGTCCTTGATAGGAAATTCTTTGAGGGGACGTCCCTGGTGGTGCCACAGGCAGAGCTCTCCAAATGGAAGGTATGGATCGCCCGAGCAAGAGGGCGCTCCTGGCGCAGGATGCCTCTGCATTGGTCAGGGTCCTGGAGATGGCGGCGATCTATGCCGAGGGAGATTACTCCTCCGAGTCTGAACTCAAGAATGCCCGAGCGACCATAGCGTCTTTGGAAGAGACGGCGAGGAAGGCTAGGGAAGAGGCCAAGGCTGCCAATGATGCGAGGAAGAAATCATACGAGGAGGCTGTCAGGCTGAGGGGGGAGAACGCTACGTTGGCGGCGGAGAAGAAGGCTGTCGAGGAGCTGATTGGACAGTTGAGGGTAGCGAATGCCCCAAATGAAGATGACCCCAAGGACGTGAAGGCGTTAAAGGCGAGGGCCGAGCTTGTCGCCCGTATGCTAAGGGGCAGAGGAAGACGTTATTGCCATTGGAGAAGAATCGTTCAAAAATGCTGTGGCCCAACTCCAGCTGGTCAATCCAGGGGTTTAGATCTCCACGGAGGGTACTAACTTATTGGGCCATGTCAAGGATGGCAGGATAGTTAATCCGGACTTCTTTGATATTGACGACGAGCATGCCCAGATTTTGAACGAGGAGAACCAGGAGCCTGAGCCCAACACCGAGCAGATGCAGGAATGAGATTGGATTCTTTGTTTTGTTGTAATGTATCCGACCTGCGTGCCGTGTTTTGATGTAATTTTATTTTGTTTGGGGGCATGGCCCCCTTTTTTTGTAATACGCACAGCTTGTGGCCCTAGTGGTCACTTAAATTTAATGTATGTATTCGGTCGGTGTGGCCGGTTTTGTATGTTTTGCGCA
Source organism: Lathyrus tuberosus (assembly GCA_022829125.1). Lineage (NCBI taxonomy): Eukaryota > Viridiplantae > Streptophyta > Magnoliopsida > Fabales > Fabaceae > Lathyrus > Lathyrus tuberosus. Next base: position 6,353,285 of record JALAZF010000056.1, on the reverse strand, counting down.
TGGCTTTTACTGCTTATTTTTCTAAGTGTTGTACTGTTGCTCGATATGCTTTTGTGCCCGTAAAAAGGATCACTTTGATTTGTTTTAAGCTTTGGTGAATTGCTCGAAGTAGATGTGTTCGGCAGTGAGGGGGATTGGCCAAACGGTCGGGGGATTTCTGGGTGAGAAAGCAGAGCTCAGGTCGCGTTTGAGGCCTGAGTTCGCGGCGTGAACCTCCCATCACGAGCTGGATGTTCTACCTATCATGGTATTTTGACGACAACGGTGCTCGGTTGAATGACCGCTGTTGGGCAGGGACTTGGCTCGTTCTTGAGCGGGGTCTTGCCTTAGCTGACATGCAACGCTTGTACCTAGGCGTGCATCGTGGTCGGGACGGGACGTTCGTTGTTTTGACGAAGCAAACCGACAGTTACGGCCTTAGCTATAATATTGTTTTAGCTTTTAGGCGTTCCATGGTCGAGCAAGTTCTTCTCCGTTGAGATGTTCTAGGTAGTAGGCCCCATTCTCCGTTTTTGTTCAAACGCGATAGGGTCCTTCCCAGTTAGCAGCGAGTTTTCCTTCACGATAGTCTTTATTGTTTCTTCTCAGGACAAGGCTGCCCACTTCAAACTCTCGTCGTATGACTTTGGCGTTGTGCCGGATGGCAATTTTTTGTTTTAATGATGCTTCGCGAAGGGCTGCCCCTGATTGGACTTCCTCGACGAGGTCGAGTTCCTCCCTTAGTGCCTCGTCGTTCATTTCCTCGTCCACGGATGATTCGGTCCGCCTAGAGGGTATGTGAACTTCAATGGGAATTACGGCTTCGGTGCCATAGGCCAGGCGGAAAGGGGTTTCCCTGGTTGAAGAGTGTGAAGTCATGTGGTATGCCCACAGGACGCTGTGCAGCTCCTCGACCCAAGCTTTCTTCGTTTCTTCCATCCTTCGCTTGAGGCCTCGAAGGATGACTCAGTTTGCCGCTTCGTCTTGCCCGTTAGTCTGGGGATGTTCGACGGATACGAAGTGTTAATTCGTGCCCAGCTGGGCGACGAAATCCTGGAACTTCCTGTCGGTGAAATGTGTCTCGTTGTCCGTGACTATTGCCTGGGGAATGCGAAAACGTGCGAGGATGTTTTGTTTGTAGAAACATAGTATGTTAAGGGCAAGTTATTTTACTAGGGCTTCCGCTTTTATCCATTTCGTGAAGTTATCAACGCCTACTATTTAGTATTTGTTCTGGTTTGATTCTACTAAGAATGGCCCCAGGATGTCTAGGCCCCACCAGGAAAATGACCACGGGGAGTACATAGCCTTGAGCTCGTTAGGCAAATTTAGGTGCATGTCCCCGTGTCATTGGCATTTATCACATTTTTTCACGTGTTCTTTAGCATCTTACTGCATGGTCGGCCAGTAGTACGCTGCCCGAAGGGATTTCCGGGTGAGGGATCTTCCACCAAGATGTTGGGAATTGATTCCTTCGTGGATTTCGCGTAGGATGTGGGCGACCATCTCCTCCTCGATGCACTTGAGTAGTGGGATGGAGAACCCTCTCCTGTAGAGTTTGTCTTCGACTAGGACGTAGGAGCAGGCCCTGCGCCTGACTTTGCTGGCTTCTTTGGGATCGGACGGAAGTTCGTCCCTAGCGAGATAGTTATATACGGGGCTCATCCAGTAGTTGCTGTCGCTGATTACCTGTACGTCGAGGGTCGGGGATGCTTTCTCGATACTAGGTCGAGGAAGTACCTCCTCTATGACGGACTTGTTTCCGCCCTTTTTCTTCGTGCTTGCTAGTTTAGACAATACGTCTGCTCTGATGTTATGTTCGCGGGGAACATGCTTCACCTCCACTGCAGCGAACTTCGTCATCTTTTCTTTGACCAAGGCTAAGTATTCGGACAGGCTGTCATTCTTGGCCTGGTACTCTCCTCGAACCTAGAGGGCCATGAGTTGTGAGTCCGTGTAGATGACGATCTCCTCTGCCCCAAGATCTTCGGCCAGGCGTAAGCCGGCGATGAAGGCTTCGTACTCAGCCTGGTTATTGGATGTGGGGAAGGATAAGGTGAGCGATACCTCTACGATGATTCCCTCGTCGTTCTCCAATATGATGCCCGCCCCGCTCCCTGCCGAGCTGGATGCCCCGTCTAGAAAATGGTCAACTTACGTGCCCCGCATGTGGGGGAATCCGCGAATGTCATTTTGGCGACGAAGTCAGCCAAAGCCTAGGCTTTTAGGGATTTTATGCTTTCATACTGAATGTCAAATTCGGACAGTTCTAATGACCATTTAAGCATTCGGCCGGCTATGTCTGGTCGTCCCAGCAGTTGCTTTACGGGTTGGTCTATCCGTACCACGACCATGTGGGCTAGCAAGTAGTGATTCAATCTTCTAGCGGCGTTGATGAGGGCCAGCACCACCTTCTCTATCTGCTGGTATCTGAGCTCTGGCCCATACAATGCTTTGCTGGTGAAGTAGATGGGCTTTTGCTCGTTAGGTGTTTCGCGGATAAGAGCGGCGCTCCCGACCTCAGTTTCTACGGCGAGATACAGGTATGGAGTTTCGCTGTTTTCTGGCCGAGAGAGGACGGGTGGCTCAGACAGTGCCCGTTTCAGATGGATGAGAGCCTGGTCGCATTCCCCCGTCCATTCGAACGCTGCCTCCTTGCAGAGGAGTTTGAAGAATGGCAGGGCGTGCTGTGCGGACTTGGCCACGAAATAGGACAAGGACGCGAGCATCCCGTTGAGGGACTGGATGAACTTCTTCGAATTGGGTGTTAGAAATTCATAGAATGCCCGACACTTGTCGGGGTTGGCCTCGATTCCTCGTTCTGTCAGGTAGAAGCCGAGGAACTTACCTGCCCGGACTCCGAGGGTGCACTTCTTTGGGTTGAAGCGAATCCGGTATTTCCTGGCCTGTTCGAAGACCTTCCTCAAATGGGTCGTATGATCGGTTTCCTCGTGGGATTTCACGATCATGTCGTCCATGTAGACATCGAGCATGTCGCCTATTTCTCTCCGGAAGACCTTGTTTATCATCCTCTGATAGGTCGCGGCGGCGTACTTCAGGCTGAAAGGCATACGTTGTAGTAATAGTTGCCCGATTCGGTCATGAAGGTCATGTATTTTTTATCGCTCATTGCCATTGGTATTTGATTATAGCCCGAGTAGGTGTCCATGAATGATAATAGTTTAAAACCGGCAGAGTTATCAACAAGTTTATCAATATCAGGGAGGGGGTAGGCATCCTTCGGGCATGCCTTATTGAGATCAGTATAATCAACGCATATTCGCCATTTGCCATTAGATATCCTCACTAGTACAACATTTGACAGCCAAGTGGTGTACTTGGCTTCTGATATTAATTTTACCTTGAGGAGGTCTTTTACAGCTTGTTCTGCAGCCTCCGTTTTCTCCGGAGACTGCTTCCTCCTACGTTATGCTACTGATTTGACGGCTGGGTCGATCGTGAGTTGATGGCAGGCAACTGATGGGTCCAAGTCAGGCATCTCCGTGGAACTCCAGGCGAATAAGTTTGCATTCTCACGAAGGCAGACTTTGAGTTGCTCTCGTGCGATGTCTGGGAGATCGGTCCCTATCTTTACTTCCCGTTGAGGGTCGTCGCCAAGCAGGACGAGCTTGAAGTCACCATCCAGGATAGGGCGCATCGGATAGGAGTTATTGCTGGTCAAGGAAGATGAGCTGCTCGGGCTTGCCTGATCTTCCTTCTGGTTATCTTCGGCGAAGTGGCTGTCAAGATCGACGGAGTCGACGCGAGGACGTGGCTTGGCTTCCTCTCGGCTGCTGGGCAAGTCTGGCTTGTTGGACACCTTTGGCTTGGAAGCGATGGCGTTGAGTCCCTTGGTGGCCGCTTGGAAGCATCTTCGTGCAACTTTGATATCCTTGTGCAATGTGGCAACCATATCTTTTGAAGTGTAGTACTTCATTTTGAGGTGGACGGTGGAAGGCACAGCTACCAGTTCGGCTAGGGTTTGCCGTCCAAATATACACTGATAGAGAGACGGGCAGTCGAATACCAGGAACTGCGCTTTAACAAATCTGGCTATCTCCGCAGATCCAAAGGTCACGATTAGCTCTACGTACATTGAAACCCTGGAGGTCGGAACCCATATAGGGGGTGAGGTGTGATTCGTCCAGTTGAAGGGCCGAGAAAAGCTGCGAGTACATAATATCGACCGAGCTGCCTTAGTCTATGAGAATCCTGCGAACATCAAAATTGGCCATCTGGGCGCGGACAAGCAGTGGGATACTTGAGTTCGGGGAGCCTCCGAGGAGCTCTTCCCTGTAGAAGAAGATGGGGACTGATCCCTACTGGCCCTTATCGAGCGTTGTCACCTTGCTGGAGCTCGTGCTGATCAGGTGTTCGAACTTTCTCTTCACGGAGCCCACGGTGACTTTGTTGAAGCCCCCTCCGGAGATGACCACCCCGGAGGGGAAAGTCTCCCACGGGCTGTGGGCCGCGAAGTACGCGGGAGCGCTGAGCTAGTCTGGAACATAGAAATCCTCCGACCGCGAAATGGACATGGCGACTTGGAGGTTGGCTTCTTTGGAGGAATGCACCTCTTCCTCTACCTTCTTTGACTCCTGGGCGTCTTGCCGGGGAGCGTCTTTCTTTTTTTTTAACTGCTTCAGGTGACCATCCCTGATCAGTATTTCTATAGCATCCTTCAAGTGGATGCAGTCTTCGGTGGTGTAGCCGTGACTCTTATGGAAACGACAATACTTTGATTTGTCGGCGTTGGGTTTGGTCAGTATCTGCTTGGGGAACCGGACTCCCGCCTGTTTAAACTCCATGTTGGCACAATCGGAGAGAATCTTTTCCCTGGAGACAGTCAGGGAAGTCTAGTCGTGGAACCTGCCAAAGGGTCCCTTGTTGTCCCTGGATTCCCAAGGACGATCTTCGTGCCTTCTTTCCCCCCGACGAGATATCGAGGGCTAGTCGCCTTTAGAGGCCTGGGCATTCTCCTGGTGGCGGGAGGCCCGGGTGGAATTGGCCGCTTTCTTTTCCTCGTAGTGAATGTACGACTGCGCCTTGAGGAGGAAGGCGTCCAGGCTTCTTGAAGGTGCGAGGCCGACAGCTTTAGAAAATTCTGAGAGTGGGCGGAGTCCCTGTTCGAGCAGAAATTTTTTCATGTCGTCGGTAGTGGGGACTTGCACAGCTTCTTTGTTAAACCTCTCGATATACGCCCGAAGAGGTTCATCCTTCCCTTGAATTATGGCCACAATGGAGGCTTCAGTTTTGGGATGGCGGCGTGATACCTTAAAGTGCCTAGAAAACATTATGCCCAGCTGTTTCCACGAGGTGATGGACTCCTCGGGCAGTTATTTGTACCACGTCATTGCCCTTTTCCAGAGCATGGTCAGGAACATACGACACTTGATGGCGCCCCGGACGCCACGGTAATCCAACAGCGCATCGATGTTTTCGATGTGCTCATCGGGGTCAGTCGTTCCGTCGTAGGTGCCCAAAGTTGGGGGCTTCTCCAAGCCTTTGGAGAGGCGGGTAGCCAATATATCTTGGGACAATGGGCCGTGGGGCTCATCTCGCTATTGGAACTGGTCCGGGAAGGGGAGCGGATGACTTGCTCGTAACGGCGACTTCTTCGGGCCGAAGGTGTACGGGCCCATCCCTTCGGTCTGACCGGGGGGGGAACGTTGATCTCGTCGGGTTCTCTTGTGACCCTGGGAAGATTGGTTTTGCGGGGAAATGTGATTGCACTTCCGAACAGCATGGGGCTCTGGTTCTTGGCGCCCCCTACGGTCGGTTTCTCGTCGGGTTTGTGGACTCTTCGATCGTCGTTGATTTTTCCTCGTCGGGGGGGGGGGGGGGGATCTCGGACGGTCAGACTCTTCCAACGCCACAATCCTCTCGTTTTGTTGGAGGATCAAGAGGTTAGTCTTGGTTATTGCTTCGAGGAGGGCCACCACGGCCTGGTCGACGTTGGGTGGAGCTGGAACGGGCTGGAGGGCCAGTACAGCCTGGTCGTTAACACGGTCAGCAGGAGTAGGGGAGGGAGACGCAGTTTCCCCAACCCTCAGGCGACGGGCGTCTCCCCCGGGGAGGGATGAGGAACCGTCAGCATCGGTTTTGTTGACTGGGTGGACAGAAAGATGGTGAACACCTTTGACCTGATCTTGAGAGCCCATGATTGTAATCTTGGACGAAGAACGTGTTTTGGTCTTAGAATCTGAGGTGGATGTTAAGACGGGGAAAACAAGGTTCCCACAGGCGGCGCCACTTATCGTGAAGGCTGATCAGATCCTGTGATGGGCCACCAAGAACGTCTGTGATGTTGGGTGCGAGAAGAGGAGGGCGTGTACCTGCAAGGCGCTCCGACGCTCAAGTAAGAAAAGGTCAGAGAAAAGGGCAAGTACAAAGTATGTTCTTAGGATGAAAAGTTAATACCTGACCCTCTCGAATGAGAGGGTTTATATAATGCCTCCAGCGTGTGCCCAACGGTCCCTATTTTTGGGGCGAAATGACCGTTTCCCAAAGAATAGGTAACTGCCAAAAACTAGCTGTTACGTCGGGCAGGGTGCCCAAAACTAGCCGTTATGTCTGGCAAAGGTGTAGTTACGGGCACGCGCCCATGACTGTCCCTAGATAATGAAGCCGTGCGTGACGAGCAAGAATACCGGGGAGGGGAAAATGGCCCTGGAGGTCCATCCGTCCATATGTGCCCGGTTGGGGGACAGAAAGGTAAGTTCTGCCCCTTCTTGACTGGACTTAGGCAATTGGGCCGTTCTGAGAGCAGAAGTAGATTTGGTCATGTCTAGTCATTGGTCCAGTCCGGAACAATTATTATTATTATATATTTCATGTCTCTAATTGAAAATATTTTAGAATCACACACAATTGGTCAAGGGTAGCTGTAGATTCTTCAGAAACAGGATTTACAATGAAAACAACATAGATCCCACATTTTCAAAATCATTGCAAGCAAATTGTCCTACCACAGGTGGTGATGCAAAGTTGTCACCACTTGGCACCGCCACACCAAACACATTTGACAATGCTTATTATAGGAACTTGCAAAACAAAAAGGGTCTCTTTCACTTAGATCAAGTACTTTTCCATGGTGGTTCAACAGACTCTCAAGTTAATTCTTATGTTAACAATCCTGCAAGTTTTAGAGTTGATTTTGCCAATGCAATGATCAAAATGGGAAACCTTGGTCCACTCACTGGATCTAGTGGTCAGATAAAGAAGAATTGTAGCAATATCAACTAAGATTTCGGGCCTTATAGTTTTGTATTATTATAGTAAAATACAAGGTGATGGGCTTTTTCTAGATTTTGTAATCGTGAATCTCATAAAACTCAATCCAATCTATATCAATAATAAGGCTGGTGCCTTTTATTTATTAACCTTTATTGTGTGTAATATTAAACGAGGAATATGGAGAAAAAGTAGGGTTCATGTTTAATGTTAGACTTTTTTATATAAAACGACTTTTTTTAATTTTTTTTTTATTAACACTCAATTATATTAAAAGGAGTATAAAGGGATACTCAATCTTTAATACAAAAAAGAGAAATCGGTATCAAGTTGATAAAATAAAAAGAAAGGGAGATAACAACAGAGCAACACAATCAATAACGAAAAAAGAATAAAAAACGACTACGAATATTCATCTTTCAATCCAGCCACTCCAGCTATTTGAAACTTGATAAAAAGCTTGAAACCACTCTAACAACTATTTCTTAGTTCTGAAAAAAATGTCTCGATCCTCTAGCTTGCCTCCCTAAAAAAAATCAAATTATTCATTCAAAATCAAAAATTCAAACAAACAGAAGACCAGAGAAAACCAAGAAGATTCACATTCTACTAAGATTCAAACTCTAGTCCATCTAAACACTTTAGACCAAACATCTATAGCAACCGTACAGTTTAAGAATGGATGGGAATCGTCTTCAATACTAGAGTAAAAAAAACACACTTCAAATTATGGTTGATCGACGCTGGTATACCTAGGGAACCGCGAACCGTTCGTGAGTATCGGTTCGCAGTACTTATTCGAACCGGTTCGTGCAAATTCTCATAGAATTCAGACACATTAACAAACCAGTGAACCACTTTAAAAAGTTGAAAAGTTTGAACTATTTAATGCTAAAACTATATGGTATGCGTTGTTGGTGCAAGCTTGTTGCCGACTTGTGCCCTAAACACAAGTTAAGAAACATATTTATAGAAATTTTATATCAAAAACATCAATAAAAAATTAATTTTTTTTACTTTTATTAAAAACAATGCACAATTTACAAGATATTATTTCTACTTTTTATTCTTAATTTGTGCCTTTAAAGAATAAATTAGCATTACCCTTAATATTTAATTACTAGCAAGATATGTAGGGCCCCACACAGAGCCCACTCTTTGCTTTGCATAATAACAAGTTTGCATTCATCTATATATAAAGTAGTTCTACTTTTTTACTATATATGCATCCGATATGGGACATCTTCATATGCCAAGCTGATAAACTTTAATAATTTAAAAGGATGTTTTTTATTATTTAGTTTATTTATCTTACTTTTTTTAATTATAATATATGGATTATTATATTTGAATGTATCATGAATTCATATAACGTACCACGAACCCAAATAACGTACCAACTATGCATACCCCCTACGTACCAAATTCTTTGAGAGTTGCGAACCGCGTACCCGAATTCGTACCACGAACCGAAATGAATTTTGAACTGTGTGACTATGCTTCAAGTTGCTTCTAATGCCAGATTTCAAGAAAGAGAATAACACTGTGTAGCTGTTATGAACACTGATTCCGAGCTTATTCTTCCCCCAAATGAACCTGTCAAAATTGTCCATAAACAGTTGAATATCTACCGCTAAATCAACTAACTGTGAAATTTGCCTGTCAGCCACCAAATTATTAGGACTCAGCAATCTGCCAAACTTCCAGCACCAAATTCCTTGAATCCAATCTCCCATTTTCGTTGCTTTTGTTCTAGGATTAACGCAATTCTCGAAAGCTTCCTTGAATAATCTGCAAAAAGGAATTGCACCTAGCCAAGTTAAGTTCTAGAAGGCTAACTTCTTTCCATTACCAAGTTTGCATTTAATAGCCTTAGAAAACCGATTACCTTCATGTCAATGATTTAAGCAAACAATGAGTAAATCCTTCCACCAAATTGTTTCTTTCTTTTCCATGTGTGGAAGAGAATTATTGAGAATCTTTCCTTTTATGTCACCATATCTAAATCTCAACAAATCAGTCCAAACAGAATTATGGCGTTCGAGAATCCTCTAGAGTCATTTGCTATGTAATGCCAAATTAAAAATTCCACAATGTTTAACTCCTAAGCTTCCATTCGCTTTATTTCTACATATTTTTGACCAGCTAAGCCAACACAATTTCCTTTAACCTTCAACACCTCCATATAAGAACTCTCTTTGACTTTTGACGATTTCTTTGATGATGCTCTTGGGAACTTTGAAAAAAGATAGTTGATATATAGAAAGATTTGCCAAAATAGAATTTAGAAACACAATACTCTCCCTCATAACAAAATGAACTTCCCTTTCCACAATTCTCCCTCCTTTGATTTTCCTTTCCATAAATTCTCCCTCTTATCCACAATTAATTATTTAAGTTTGAGAAAACTACACTAGCAAATAAAGCATTCTCTTAAAAGATAATGTTAAACACTTTTTAAATAAGATTATAATATTGTCGCGTCTGGCAAAAATATTCGAGTCGCCACCATATTTTTTAAAGGAAAATAATGATAAACCTAAATATCCTATCCTAAGGTAGAGATTCCTACGGTTCGGGAGTCATTTAAGTGAAGGGAAGGTGTTAGGCACCCTTCACTTCCATTGTACTCAATGGGATCCACCTTTGAGTTTAGGGCATGTTTGTTTGTCTAAATGAAAAGAAAACCTAAGTTTTTTCCTAATTATACTCGTTAGGGTTGGTTTGCAACCCTATGCCTACGTACTTTCACTTTGAAGGATCAGAGTAACCGTAGTTCACCTCCCCTATTCCTACCCCCTAATCCTATTCCTAAATCCCAAATCCTATCCCTAAATCTCATCCACTATTTATACTCTTGGATAAAGAGTTCTATCCCTTAAATCTAGTGTTTATACTCCTAGATGAGGAGTTTTATCCCTTAAATCTAGTGTTTATACTCCTAGATGAGGAGTTTTATCCCTTAAATCCCTTTGTCCATTATTTATACTCTCGGAGGAAGAGTTTTATCCCAAAAATCCATATCCCATCCCTTATTTAAGCTCTCGGACCAAGAGCTTTATCCCATTTGTAAATCCCTTAAAAACCTTAAACATACCTTTGAAAACCAAATTCTAATTTTTACAAAAAAGAATTTAAACAAAAGGTTCAATAATTTAATATGACAAGAAAACAAAATTAATCCAAAATAAAGTTCAAGTTCCAAATAATTCCCCTAAAGTATTTATCCCAAAAATAATTTATTATTTTTTTATCCTAATCCCTTTAAAACAATTTTCCTGAAAAAACAAACTTTTTATAAAATTTTATTTACATGAGTTATATAAAAGAACACTTAATTACCACACATCTAACTAAAAATTAATAATTTCATTAAATAATAATAAAAAGAACCAAAAAACCTAAATTGACAAATAAAAAGAAAGTATTTTTTTTATTACCACTTTAAATCAAGGAATTGATTCAATTGTGATTTTTTCAATAAAGTAAATAAAAATAACTTTAACAAAATAAAATCCAAAAATAAAAAAACAAAAATCCCAAAATAAATCCCTAAACCCCTAGTTTTATCCTAAATTCCATATTTTTTAAAAATCTCCAAAAATCCTAAATAAAATATGATTTAATTAATTAAAATAGAAATAAAAAACCAAGGGGGTACATCCCCCTTTTAAAACCAGCGAAGGGCCCCAAGTGGGGGCGCATATAGTAATTGGGCATTAGGCCCATTGTCTTAAGCCCAACAGAGAAAGAAAAAAAACAAAAAAAACAACCCCAATGTAGAATCAACGGTTGACTCATGTACGACGTCTGATGGAGATCAGACGGTTCCAAACGCTTAGATTCCTGATCCGTTCATTATGATTACCAGTTCAAGTAATGCGAATCAACGGCTATTACGCCAAGTCAACTGAGAGGACACAATGCTCCTCCCCCTACAGAACTACAACGGTCAAATAATCTTGTGGCCAGCAAGGAGCCACGTGTGGAGGACCTATAGCGCCAGTGAGGGAATATTTAAATCCCACTCCTTCAGAAAATCCTTATTTCCATTTTTCTTTCTCTCTCTTCTCTCTACACTTTCTCCTCCGGCCATCATCAAGCGGCCTCCGGCCACCCCCAAACCACCAGAAAAACACCCTAAAACCCAGATTCCGGTGAATATTCAACCGAAATTTTCAAATATCAAGAACCCTAAACCCTAACCCACCCAGATATTCATAGTTCCTTAGGGTTCCTGAAGAACCCTAAGAACCCTAACCCTTAACCCTTCCCAAAACCCAGAAACCCCCCAATAACCCTACGAACCCTAAGGGTTCATTGATGAACCCTAACCACCCCCAGACGAACCCTAACCCTAATTAGTAAGAACCCCAACCCTAAGACCCCAGAAAAATTCCAGATTTAAACACACAGACACATTCAAACATCAAAACCCAGCTAAGTAATCCTTACCTTCTTCGCTGTGAATCCTTTTCGTAAATTTCTTTGTTTTCTTTTCCGATTTTAATCTCTAATCTTCCCTTTTTTTTGTTTCGCAGGTACGATTCGCACAACAATCTTAGGGTTTCCGTCCTCCAGCCAAAATCTCCGACCCCCTATTTGTTTTCTCCTTTTCAATTTATAGATGAAAATTTTAGGGTTAGAATTAATGTTAGGTTAGATTTAGAACTTTTTGATCTGATTCATTGGTATTTTCTGATTGATTTTGTAATTTTGTTTCAATTCATTGATTGTAATCAGATTTGATTGGATTCGTGATTATAAAAAGTTAATAAAGTAGATCCAGATATGATTTTTATTCGATTTTAATCCAATTTTTAGTTTTGATTTTTTTTATTCAGATCCAAATTTTCCTAATCTGCGTGAAATTAGGTTTTTTTTCAGGATTGGATTGGGGAAGAAGAACAGTTCTTAATCAACACCTTGACCGAATTAAGAAATAAATAAAATAAAAATAATTAAAAATAAACGTAAAACGTGACTCTTAGTAGACCTAATTAAATAATAAATAATAAAAAACATAAAATAAATAACAATAATAAACAAAACCTAAAATAAAATAAAAAACAATTAAGAATAAAATAGTACCACGTGACCCTTAATAAATAAAATATATATTAAATTAAAATTAATATTATGTATATATATTTAAAAATTAAAATAAGCAAAGAAACCTACTAAATTAGCCTAATCATCTTTTAATCCTTAAATAAAGTAAAACAACTAATAAAGATCCAAAAAGTCCTTCTACCATATAAGAAAATCTTACACCACTAATTTTACTTTTCTTCCCTCTTGGACACATGTCAACCTTTGAAGCCCACCTTTGTTTGACTGTTGAGCCTGCTTTCCCCTTTACCTCTCCTGCTTTGCCTGATTTCCCCTTTACCACTGATCTCTCTCTCTCTCTCTCGTCATTTTTCTTTCTCTTTCTCTCTCTCTCTCTCTCTCTCTCTCTCTCTCTCTCTCTCTCTTCTCTTCCTCTTTGTGGATTTTCTTCCTCTTCATCAAGCTTCTCCCTCTTTTTCTTCTTCCTCTTCCTCATCCTTCATTCTGTAACAACATCATCACCATCCTATTCTCCCTCTTTTGGTATATTCGTATCACACCGAAACAAGATTGGTGTGTGAATCGGTTTACATGTGATTTTAGGGTTTCATCTATTTTTTTTTTATTTCTTCTAATTTAGTGTTTGTATTTCAGGTTTGGTGTGTTGGCTCACGCTGAAGGAGGAAGATGCGCGGAAAACCGAATCCGATCGAAATTTATTTGGTGAAAAAACGACTATCCATCTATGGCTTTGACGGAGTTGGAAAAGGGTAGACAAAGAAGAAGATTGTTTAGGTGTGGTTTTTTTCCCTTTCAGTTTATATAGACGAAATTGATAAACCTTAATCCCTAATTTTTTCGTTGGTTTAAATGACAGGGATAGAGTTGTTGAGCTCAGAGATGAGTTACATAGAATGTTGAATGAGGTACTATATCTTCAGTTGATTTATTTTGATTTTTGATGCAAGTTACACTCAGGTTTAATTTTCTGAACATACTGCAAACATTGATGAGAGACAAAAAATTTGTAACTGCGATTTCAGATGTAGATGCAGAAAAGAACTTGGAACTTTCTCTAACTTTGAGTGTTTCATCGATGATGCCGTTAAGAATTAGGTCGCCATGAACCCTATCAACACAGTCTTCAGTTTGTTATTTTAATATTTTGTTGGATTTTTCTTAATCCCTAATTTTTTCGTTGGTTTAAATGACAGGGATAGAGTTGTTGAGCTCAGAGTTTAGTTACATAGAATGTTGAATGAGGTACTATATCTTCAGTTGATTTATTTTGATTTTTTATGCAAGTTACACTCAAATTTAATTTTCTGAACATACTGCAAACATTGATGAGAGAAAAAAAATTGTAACTCAAATTTCAGATGTTGATGCAGAAAAGAACTTGGAATTTTCTCTAACTTTGAGTGTTTATCGATGATGCCGATAAGAATTAGGTTGCCATGAACCCTATCAACACAGTCTTCAGTTTATTATTTTATATTTTGTTGGATTTTTGTATTGACTGTTTTTGTTGGATTTTCCATTGCAGGGCAGTGATATCCATGTTATCATATCACATAGGACACAAAAATGTGAGACTAGAATTTGCAATATGTCACATACATTACATTTTTTAGTTAAACTTGACTTTTAAATGATTCTGCTTATTTATAATATTGGATACACAGTCTTTGTGTTGATTTGTAAGTCGAGAATAGTGATAACAACACACATTACTACATCTAAGTTTTGTTAAATATCAGCCATGGCGGAATGCGGCAGGATTTTTTTTTTGACAAACGTTGTGGCCAATGGTACTACATGGTAGATATGGCAGCGCCATATTGTGTATTTTTGGCTTTCACCAGGGTCCACCATCTGCCATCAATGAAATACCTCCTCAATTTCAAGATTTCCTCCGAAAAATTCTCTATACACAGTCAGTTATATCGTGCTTAGTTTTGCAAATTCTGGTCTCACATTTTTGGAATTATAAATGCTGCTGAGTTCTAAATGTTGTGGATGTGCATTTAGCTAATTTTAGTATTGATATTGTCTTGCTTTATTTTGTTGCAATTCAGAAGCGAATGAAGAACTTATAATGGCTGACGGATGAATCACTCTGTTATCATAATGTTATCTTCGTGTTTTTCATCCAGATAAAATATTGATGACTCTGAGATCTCAGGCATGTATCAAGGCCTTACTGGGAATCGTAAGATATGGACATCCAGACGTTCTTTCCCAAGTTGCACGACGAATCGCCAATTTTGCGAAATGTGAGTCTCGAGCATCTTTAGAAACATGCATTTACTGCATTTACTGTGATTATAAGGATTCAACTATCAAGTGAAGTTGGTTTGTATATTTCAGTACTTGGCCCTGTTCAATATCCTGCTAAAGCATTAAATTCCATATTTCATGAATGCTTCTTAATCAGATTTTTCCTACTTTCAGGAGGTGAATTGTTAGTATGGAAGCTACATTCACCTGCGGAGATAAGGAGATCATAACACCCTACCTTAAATGGTCTGTTTGTCTCTAACTTATTTGGCTTTAGAGTTCATAAATATGTAATGTGAATGGCACATTTTCATCAAATTTTTATGTTTTTAAACCTGTAGGTTGTAAATGCTTCTTAATCAAATTTTTCCTCCTTTCAAGAGGTGAAATGTTAATATAAAAGCTATATTCAGTAGATACAGTGAGTGCTTTTTACTGTTGAACTACCTATATCATATTTTATATCTACTTCTTAATTTAAATGAATTCAATTTAGTGCAGTTTTGGTGAATCTTTAATCTTTTGTGGCATATGCTCCAATTGAGAAATGGTTTTCCTAAGTTCAAATCAGTTTCTAAGGATGGACCCTTTGAACGTGTTATTTCCGTTGTCATTCTTGAATTGCGAATATGAGATATTCTAAATTTTGGGAAAGGGAGAAGCTATTTTGTAAATTTTTAATTTACGAAAATAAATTTCATGAATTTATTTGCAAAGTAAAGAGTATAAAGTACCCTACAGAACATCGATTGGTCAAGTCCATCGTGAAGTTTGTTAGTAAGATATATGATTCATAATCATATTAAGGCACAATATTATCAAAAGTAAAAAGATATATTTTTCAGGTGCATGGTTTTGACAGAAGACATGGAAATTATGTATGACATATTTTATGTGTAACTTTAGAAAAGGGCTAATGTGACGGTCTTACATGGGCTTCTTGTCTTGCACTGCAGGTAAGCTTAAGAGATTCCATGCGGAATGGTGTGGAGGATCATGAGCTGAGACAGATAATATGCGCGGCGGTATGCTCATGTTATTATTACCAAGATTCAGAATTTCATCATGACGATTTAGTAATTTTTTAGTATCTTTGCCAGCATTTTAGTTATCCTCTTTAATAAGATGATATAGTAATAGAACTATATTTACTTGCTATATTCTGATACAATTTGTCAAATTCTTCCTTGAAAATTGTGATTGCATTCTACATGGCTGAGTACTTGTCATGGTTTTAAATTGTCAACAATGGGTGGTATAGTAATTAAAATTGTAAGGTTTTATCTAAGCTATTATTCTACAAGATTTTGTTCTATCATGTTTCTTTAGCATTTACTGTTATTTTGTTTAGGTGAAGAGGAAGAAACCTTCACATGCCAGTATTTCGACATAGCTAAGAGAGCAAATAGGCCTATGATACATATCGGTGGATAAGGTTTGGTCATTATTTTTTCTTCTCTTTATAGAATTTTCGCATTCAATCTCTATGAAGATTGGTTTACTAAACCACAAAATGATTTGTCTTTGACATCAGGTATATCATAGATTGGTAAAACTCGCTCATATGGTCAGACACCGCAGCAGCCCTAACCAAGGGCAGTCTGAATTAACCATTGATCGAGATCTTCACCAATCTCACTTCATGCCGGCGATAACTTTTTTTTTCGGCTATACCTTTAGCACGGATTTTGTTGATCATTTGTATATTAGTGAATACTGATAATTTTATTTCTATACGTGAAAACATTGTAACTATTGGGGTTGTCATACCTTATGCACGCCTCTTATCTTAATGTTATGATTTTTAGCCTTTCCAAAAAAAATATATTTAAAACAATAATTATAATTAAGTAGAGAGAAATTAAACGTCTCTGTTTTTAATTTCTCTAAATTTAATGAAAATGAAAATTATATTCAATAGTTTTTAATATATTTGATTTTGTAAATTGATTTTAATCAATTATATTAAATAGTTTTTACTAACTAAATTATATACTTTGCTTGAATATTTCTTCACTATAATTTGTCAATTTAAGATTTTTATTATTATAAAATATTTTTATTATCATCAAATACTTTTAAACAATGTTATTTTTATAAACGGGACTAAGTTTACTATTGATTCATATATTTTTACAAATAATATCAAAACAAAAATAATATTTATTATTTTTATAGATGGGAAAAAATATATTGTTGACTGGAACACGAAGTTACTGATCAAAATATTGAACATTAACGGGAATTTGAAGTTATTGATAGAAAATTTGAATATTAACAGGAACACAAAGTTACTGATCCAAATATTGAATATTAACGGGAACATGAAGTTACTGGTCAAAATATTGAATAGTAACGGGAATTTGAAGTTATTGATAGAAAATTTGAATATTAACGGGAACACGAAGTTACTGATCAAAATATTGAATATTAACGGGAATTTGAAGTTATTGATAGAAAATTTGAATATTAACGGGAACACGAAGTTACTGATTAAAATATTGACTATTAACGGAAACATGAAGTTACTGATCAAAATGTTGAATATTAACGGGAGCGTTAAGTTACTGAGCAAAATATTGAATATTAACGGGAACATGAAGTTACTAACCAAAATATTGAGTATTAACGGGAACATGAAGTTACTGATCAAAATATTGAATATTAACGGGAACATGAAATTACTGATCATAATATTGAATATTAACGGGAACATGAACTCACTGATCAAATTAATGAAAATTAACGGGAACATGAAGTTTCTGATCAAAATTCTGAGTTGTGGAAAATGAACATAAATTTGCTGATCAAAATTTTGAACACGATTGTTTTTTATTAGGTGTTATGAGTTTTTTTTTTAATTTACAACAAAATTTTTATATTTTTGGTTTTTTTTTTTATATTTCATAACTTAACTGATGACGTATCCGCGGTCCACACCGGAACCCGTGCGGACGCACGGGTTTCCTACTAGTTTTAGTAAAAAAGTCTAAAAATCTATAAAATACTAATTATCAGAGCTAATCCCCTAGTTAAACCATAAAAATCTAAATCAATAAGAATAAAACTAATTAATAAAAAGATATTAATAAATCTTAAACTAAATTAAAAATAATCCTTTTCTAATTAATTTACCAACTAATAAAAACCTGAGATAATAAAAAAACCCAAAAATCCTTCTAATTAATCTAAAACTTAAATTCCAGAAATAACAACCTAAATATCCTAAAAATCTAATTTCTAAAAAACTCTAATAATTATTTAAAAATTCTAATTTCAATAAAAAAAGCATTTATTTCAAAACAACATTTCTAATAAAATTTAATAAATAAACCTAATTATCTATTTTAAAGAAATTCAAAAATGAATTAGTACTAACTACTAAAATATTATGATCTAAAACAAAATTTTTATTAAAACCTCAACTAGAAACACATTCAAAATTGGCCCAAAAAATACTAATCAAACCCCCCAATGTCCAAAATGGCACTGCCTAAAAAAATAAAAATAAAAACCTGGTCAAAATTTTGGGTACTACAGCTGCCCCTATTTAATCGTCTTTGGATCAGAAAGAGGAAGACGACATGTCTTTCTCTTTTGAAGAGGAGATGATTAAATATAAGAAGGACCCTTATTTTGACCGCCAAGCCAGGCGCGTAACACGCCGACTATCCTAAGATCCCTGATAACGGACCCGTGACGAGATATCCGATTAAAACCCTTTGCCCTGGAAGAAAATGATCCTAAGCCATGTATGCAGGTATGAAAGCATGTATGCTCTTATGTATGATGCGTTTGTTTGGGCTAACGCCTCTTTTATGATATGCAGTGCATGTTTTTACGGAAATCATATCTTTATATGACATTCCAACGTCTCAACCCTTGAACCCTTAGCTCCTTTTGATGAATGTGACAAGTTGTAAGCTCTTGACATATGGAGATGCGTAGAGAAACTCCCATAGTGATTGAATTCCGACCGTCAATTTATGGATCTTTTACTTTTATCTTTGAGGGAAACCATGATCCTTTTGCTATTCCCGAATCGCAGTAAAATACCTTTCCTTTTTTTAAGCTTTTGATTATACCCAATGTTTCAATGCATTATTATAAATAAAATCGGCATTTTGTAATCGAGCAGAAAAATTGAAAAGCAAAGAAAATTTTATTCATTGAGAAGTAGGCCTATATACAAGCAAAAGTACATAAGGAAAGCAAATCCTCATAAGGAGGAAGTACTACAAAACAGAAAAGAAATGGCAATACGAAAAACAAATTTATCTATGTCCCTATTAAATTTAACACTGGCTGATATCCCTAAACTTCCGAGGTCTTGACACTTCGCTTCTGAAGATGATGACTGGATTGATCATTCCTTTCTGAATTCCTTGAGTGCTATCAGTCCTATTCCTTTTAGATATCCTTAATTTTTCCTGGACCGTTCTTTTAGAATCTTAGTCCACTAGGATGCTATACCATTGTTTTTCAACTAAGCCGCCCTTTAGGGTTTTCGACTTGTCGGGTATCATTTTTCTAAGTCCCTAATTTTTGCCTAAGTCGCCTTTTAAGGTTTTCGACTTAGCGGGTTTTTATCCTCTTTTTCTAGGCATAGTATTTTTTGACTGAATCGGAATTTACCGGTCGTGGCAAATCCACTCCATCCATAGTAGTCAATATTAAAGCTCCTCCTGAAAATGCGCTTTTTACGACATATAGTCCTTCAAAATTTGGAGTCCATTTGCCACGGGGATCTTTATGGATAGGTAGCACTTTCCTTAACACCAGGTCCCATTCTTTGAATAGGCGAGGACGAACTTTCTTATCGAATGCTTTCTTGAGTCTCCGCTGATATAGTTGACCATGACATACTGCAGCCATGCGCTTTTCCTATATGAGATTCAGTTGATCAAGTCTATTCTGTACCCACTCTGCTTCATCCAGCTTAGCCTCCATTATGACCCTTAGTGAAGGAATTTCTACTTCAACAGGGAGGACCCCTTCAGTGCCATATACCAAGGAAAAAGGAGTAGCTCCTGTCGAAGTTCGAACTGAGGTTCTATAGCCATGTAGTGCGAAAGGGAGCATTTCGTGCCAATCTTTGTAAGTCTTCACCATTTTCTGGATGATCTTCTTGATGTTCTTATTAGCCGCTTCAACTGCGCCATTCATCTTAGGGCGATAAGGTGATGAATTATGGTGATCGATTTTAAAACTTTCACATAACTCATCCATCACTTTATTATTCAGGTTGAGCCCGTTGTCTGTGATGATTTTGTTAGGAACCCCATAGCGACAGATTATCTCTTTCTTGATGAACCGCGCAATCACTTGCCTTGTCACATTGGTGTAGGAAGCAACTTCGACCCGTTTGGTGAAGTAGTCAATAGCAACTAGAATGAATCAGTGTCCATTTGATGCCTTAGGCTCGATCATCCCGAATATGTCTATTCCCCACATAGAGAAAGGCCAAGGAGCAGTTAAGACATTCAAAGGGGTTGGTGGCACATGGATTTTATCCGCATAAATCTGACGTTTATGGCACTTCTTGACATATTTGAAACAATCTGATTCCATAGTCAACCAGTAATACCCTGCTCGGAGAATCTTTTTAGCCATTGCATGCCCATTTGCGTGGGTCCCAAAGGATCCTTCATGTATTTCCTTGATAAGCATGTCCTGTTCATGTCCATCCAAACACCGGAGCAACACCATGTCATGATTTCTTTTGTAAAGTACCTCTCCATCTAGGAAAAACTGAGCAGCCAGTCTTCTGAGTGTTTTCTTATCCACACTGGAAGCATTTGCAGGCTATTATTGTTTCTGGAGGAACTGTTTGATATCATAAAACCATGGTTTATCATCCACTTCTGCCTCTACTGCTCCACAATAAGATGGTTCATCAAGGCGATCAATTCTGATGGTTGGCGCTTCATTATACCATTTAACTTTGAACATGGACGCCAAAATTGCCAAAGCGTCTGCCAGTTGATTCTGATCTCTAGGAATATGATGGAAAGTGATCTCATCAAAGTACACTATCCTTCTCCAGACACAGTCTCAATATCGAGTTAATTTGGCATTAAGTGTCCTACATTCCCCTTTGACTTGATTGATGACAAGAGCTGAATCCCCATATACCTCTAAGATCTTGATTCCAAGGTTGATGGCCTCATTAATTCCCAAGATACATGCCTCATATTCCGCCACATTGTTAGTACATGAGAAGCATATTCTGGCGGTAAAAGGTATATGAAATCCAGTGGGAGAGGTTATGACAGCCCCTACCCCATGTCCTTCTGCATTTGAGGCTCCATCAAATATAAGCTTCCACCGAGATCCGGGTTCAGGTCCTTCGTAAGAACTTGGGATATCAACATCTCTTACAACCATTACGTCCTCATCTGGAAAATCGAATTGCATAGGCTGATAATCGTCCAACGGTTGATGAGCAAGGTGATCAGCTAACACACTTCCTTTTATGGCCTTCTGGGTGACATACTGGATATCATATTCAGTAAGTAACATCTGCCACCGAGCCACTCTCCCAGTTACTCCAGGCTTCTCAAATATATACTTGATAGGGTCCATCCTTGATATTAACAAAGTAGTATGGCACACCATATATTGTCTCAATCGTCGGGCAGCCCATACAAGAGCACAACAGGTCTTCTCCAAGAGTGAGTATCTGGATTCGCAATCCGTAAATTTCTTACTCAAGTAATAAATTGCATGCTCCTTTCTCCCTGTTTCGTCTTGTTGTCCGAGTACACAACCCATCGAATTGTTAAGCACCGTCAGATACATTATGAGTGGCCTTCCAGGTACAGGTGGTACCAATATGGGTGGCTCTTGTAAATACCCTTTGATTTGATCGAAGGCATTTTGACAATGTTCATCCCATTCAAGGCTTTGGCCTTTCCTCAATAACTTGAAGATCGGCTCACAAGTAGCAGTAAGATGTGAGATGAACCTAGCAATGTAATTCAGCCTCCCTAAGAACCCTCGTACTTCCTTTTCAGTCCTCGGAGCTGGCATTTCTTGAATGGATTTTACTTTATCAGGATCAACCTCTATACCTCTTTGACTGACGATGAACCCCAACAATTTCCCAGATCTGACTCCGAAGGTACACTTCGCAGGATTTAACCGTAGCTTAAACTTTCTCAACCGTTCAAACAGCTTTTGCAGATTGACTATGTGCTCTTCCTCAGTTTGTGACTTAGCGATCATATCATCCACATAAACCTCAATTTCCTTGTGCATCATGTCACGAAAGAGAGTGAACATTTCCCTTCGGTAAGTTGCCCCTGCGTTCTTTAATCCGAAAGGCATCACCTTGTAACAGAAGGTGCCCCAAGGAGTAATAAAGGTAGTCTTTTCCATGTCGGAGGGAGCCATCTTGATCTGATTATATCCGAAAAACCCATCCATAAATGAGAATACCAAAAATTGAGTCGTGTTATCCACCAATACATCAATGTGAGGTAATGGGAAATCGTCTTTAGGACTTTCTCTATTGAGATCTCGATAGTCTACACACATTCTGACCTTCCCTCTTTCTTCGGTACGGGCACGATATTGGCTACCCATTCTGGATACTTTACTGCGGCTAAGAACCCTGCGTCGAACTGCTTCTTAACCTCTTCCTTGATCTTGAGAGTCATATTTGGTCTAGTTCGTCTTAACTTCTGCTTGACCGGAGGACATTCGGGTTTAAGCGGTAGCTTATGTTCAGCAATATTTGTGTCCAAACCGGGCATATCTTGGTAGGACCAAGCAAACACATCCACATATTCCCGTAGCAACTTGATCAACCTCTCCTTTACATCCTCGTTCAAAGAAGCTCCCACTTTAACTTCCTTTTTATCCTCGTCAGTCCCCAAATTGATCACATCCACTGGTTCCTGATGAGGTTGTATCACTTTATCCTCTTGCTTTAACATTCTGGCTCGCTCTTCAGGAAGTTCACAATCATTCTCATTACCCTCTTCCGCTTGGTAAATCGGGAACTCGAAGTTGTAAGGGATTATAGCAGTGTCATTTTCAATAGGTTCATTTTTAAATCTGCATGAGGAATATTTTTATGCTTATTATTTTTGAATTTGAGAAAAAATGAAAGTACTGAAAAGAAAAAAGGTGTATTGCCATTTGAAAAAAGGAATAACTAAGAAAGAAACAAAAAGGATCTTAATTGAAAACAAAATGCAACTTTATTATTAAATAATTCAAAGAACAAAAGATGGCCCTACAAAGCTTGTCCATTTGCATTGGGCATAGCAAAGGACTTTTTTTTTTTTTAAGAAAAAGTAAATTACTTTGAAACAGAAATCATCTTGAGAATCTCGATGGCTCTCCAGTTGTTGAGAACTGTATCTGGAGAGCACTGGCATATCCAATCTGGTATCCCCTTGTCTTCCTCTTCAATTGCGGTCACTTGGTCTTCGTCTTTGAACCCAACACTATGGAAAGTTTTTTCAAGTGGAGGAAATATCGTTGGACCAGTCTTGCGCTCTTCATTTTTAGCCGGTTTATAACCCAGCCCGAACCAGTCCCTCTTCTCAGGTACCTCTATCACCTTGCCCCAACCCCTAGTGTCCCCATTCTGGATTAACTCCTTGATTCCTCTTGGCTTTCTTTCCTGTCGAACGACCTGTTTAGGACTGACCGTTGCAACCTCCAAAGCTTGAAAAGGTACTTCAAGTGTCTCCCCATCTACCTCTATATATCTGAAAGATGCGAGATGACTGACGAACATGTCTTCCTCTCCATCAAAAATTATTAAGCTATTTCCTTATATGAACTTCAACTTTTGATGAAGTGTTGAAGTAACTGCGCCCACAGCATGAATCCAAGGTCGTCCTAAAAGACAAGTATAGGAGGGATTGATGTCCATGACTTGGAAAGTGATCATAAAGGTATGTGATCCTATTACTGTAGGTATATCCACCTCTCCAATTACCATTCTCTTTGAACCATCAAAAGCCCTAACAACCAAAGAACTGGTTTTCATGAAGGTTCTCACAGATGTTAACTTCATGAGGGTATCCTTAGGCATGACATTCAGAGCAGACCCTGTATCCACCAACACTCTTGAAAGGACAGTGTCGTGGCATTTAATTGATATGTGTAAGGACTTATTATGCTTTTGCCCCTCAGGAGGTAATTCCTCGCTACTGAAACCCAGACAAGTACTGGCAGAGATATTGGAGACCACTTCGTCAAACTGTATCACTGAGATATCTTTAGTCACATGGGCCTCATTTAAGACCCTCAACAAGGATTCCCTGTGTGCTTCTGAGCTTAATAACAAGGACAGAATAGAGATCTTGGACGGTGTTTGATTTAGTTGATCCACCACCCTATAATCTCTCCTCTTTATAATCCTTAAAAACTCCTCAGCGTCTTCTGGAGATATGTTCTTTTTGGAAGATCCTTCACCTATGTTGGTGGTGTCTTTTCCTTTTGAGCTTTCAGGAGTATCCTTCTTAGGTAGTTCATATGAGTATACTCTTCCACTACGGGTCATCCCTCTAATACCAGCTATGTTAGTAACTGCTGGTGACGACACTATAGTCTTTCCTCCCACTGACGCCGTGACGTCATATTTCCAAGGTACAGTCTTGGAGCTTTCATAGGGAAATGGAGTTGGTACATGGAACGTGATAGGACCTTCTGACGCTGTAGACACCGGGGCTTTGACTGGTGTAGGAACAGGTATCTGAAATGGTGTTCGTGCAGGCACCGAAATTGTTATCTGAATAGGAACCCGTGTAGGTCTTGCAACTGGTATTTGGATGGACGCCTGTGCCTGCCTGGGAACTTGTATTTGAATAGGCACTTGTGTAGGCCTTGGAACTGGTATTTGGATGGGCGCCTGTGCCTGCCTGGGAACTTGTATTTGAATAGGCACTTGTGTAGGCCTTGGAACTGGTATTTGAATGGGAGTCGTGACTCCTCTTTTCTGGTATGGAACCTCAAAAGGTGTCTGCCCCTGGGAGTCTAAGGCAGCTACCTCATTCATATTCCTTAAGTACCCAATCTGTACTATCCCTTGGTCCATTAGTTTTTGGAGAACCTCCTTCATCTTCTTACAGCTATTGGGATCAATCGCGCAATTCTCACAGTCACCGTGCAACCTTTCCAACTCCTCGTACCCAATTAATGTTTCCCTCACTTTCGTCATAGGGGTCTTTACTTGCTCCACCCCTCTAATTATGACGTCCTTTCCTAGTCCCTCTTTAACATCCCCAATCTATACCCCCAAGCTATTAAAGCCATAAATAAAATACAAAATTTCATCAGAGTATATTTACAAATTCACGGCATAGACCGAGGGGTCACATCAATTTGAAACAAACATACAATACCTGCTCATAAAGATATGCAACAATTCACGTAGTAATGCACCCACAATTCAGAAACAGAATGAAAGCGGAAAATCCGTAACTGAATCTCATATATATATCATAAAATTTTGTTTGTCATATACAACATCATACATGTACAATCCAAAAGATACATATATATAATACAAAATAATCACACTCGATCACCCCGACTACCCGGTGTCACATATCAGAGCCGACCGACAAAAGAATGAAGACCTAAGCTTCACAAAAATACCTTCAGTAACTCTAATCTGCAATGCCTCATAGAGCATTATAAAATAGCAGAAGGGTGAGAAACACAATCCTAATACAGTTGCATATAATTATATATTAACACAGAAATGCACAAGTAAAATATTCTCACCACAAATGCAACACAATCAAATACCACACAACACAAGTCTCAGATATCCAATACCAACACACATCAGTCATACACAATTACACTCATCATCAATACAATTATACATATTCCATCTCATCAATCGCATTCACAATTCCATACACAATTAATTCATGATTTATGCAAATGCACAGAGACCGACACAACGACTCTATGCAATGCACATGCGGTACCGACTTCCAATGTTTCTCATCATTAGTTCACTCAGGAACTCTACTAGAATCATCACTCGTTACATCAATGTAACTCCCCGTCGGGCATACGATGTTCCCCGTCGCTCACACCGCACACGGGCACATGACGTTTATGGATCGGTCACACCCCACATGGGTACACAATCGTCTATAACCATCGCTTTCGGTCCTCTTATTTTTAAGGCGATTCATACCTCTTATTTTTAAGGCACACGATGTTATAGTAGATTCCCTCTGGAATCAATCCGTCACTCAGGACGTCACAAGAATGCATATCATGATGCTTGGCATACAATGACTCATGACATTTAAAATGCACACATATACACATCCATAATCATGCATATATCATCAATTACCACACATTGCATTTTCTTGCCCTAAGGCCACAAATCATCATCACGACATATATTTCACGCATTTTCATCACACAACAGCACACAAGTCATACAATATCCCCATCCACAACACATTGCATATACACATCAAGTTCACACAATTAAAATGGTAAAAGTCGACAAAGCAACACATTTTCTAATTCCCGACATAATTTAATCGGCCAACAATCTCAAAACCATCATAATAAGAAAGAACATTTTATAAGCTTTCTAACGCATCAAACCACACCTCAAACCGAACCACAGATCAAAAGTTATGAATTTTTCAAAGAAAAGAATTTATTGAGAAACAGCCAGATTCGCCTGGCGACTTAGGAATTCGCCTAGCGGATCCCCATTCACCAGCCCTTCACCTGGCGAACTAGTGGCGAACCACAAAATTAGAAAACCTCAAAATTTACAGAAGCTACCCCCTTTCTGTCTTTCCGATTTCGCCTGGCGACTTACGAATTCGCCTGGCGAATCCCCCTTCGCCAGCACTTTGCCTGGCGAACTAGTGGCGAGACTTAATTCGCCTGGCGAATCCCAAATTCGCCTGGCGAATCACACCAGAACCAAAAAAATTCTGGTACGGGTTACACTATTCCAAAACTCCCAAAAACCTCATTTTTCATTCCAAATCAATTCCAACAGCAACACAATTATCAGCAATGACTCATAAACACATTGTGATCATACAACGCAAATTATATCGATTTCCGACCGTAAAAACATCGATTCCTAATCATTTTATCATTTTTGACCTAGAAGTGAAAAACATGGAAAACAAGAGAATCATCCAAACACACACATACATAATCATACACAAACATAGTATAATCGAGTTTCGCACCCTTACCCGATTAAATCGCGTGTAGAAAAGTCGGGAGATTGATTTCTTCTTTCTAAAGTTTTTCCTCTTTTTTCTTCTTTCTCTTCTCTTTTCTTCTTTTTCTCCCTTTCCTTACTATTTTTCTTTTCTCTCTTTTTCTTTCTATTTATATTCTAACTTAATCAAAATAAAGTGAAATGACCAAAATACCCCCACACTGAAATATCTCGCAAACGCTCCCACAACGCGATAAAATATAATCACGATGAAAAATAACATATTTTCACATAAAAGTCATAAATAAAATAATATAATAATAAAATACTCAAAATGACTCAATTAATTAAAAAGACAAAACTGACAAAACTGACTTGACTGACTGGGGCGTTACAACTCTCCCCCACTTAGAAATTTTCGTCCTCGAAAATATACCTGAGATGAATAACTCTGGATACGACTCCCGCATCCGACTCTCCAACTCCCAAGTCAAATTGCCCTCAGCAGCGCTTCCCCACGTTACCTTCACAAGTGCAATATCCTTACCCCTCAACCGCTTCACCTCGCTATCCAAAATCCTAACGGGTAATGCCTCAACCGTAAGGTTCTCCCTTACCTCTACCTCATCCATCAGAATCACATGCGACGGATCCGAAACATACTTCCGAAGCTGTAAAACATGGAACACATCGTGTAAATTCGACAGATTCGGCGACAACGCCACCCTATAAGCCACAGCGCCCACTCTCGCGGATATCTGGTAAGGACCAATAAACCGAGAAGTAAGTTTCTTCGATTTCAATGCACGACCAACACCCGTTATCGGCGTAACTCTCAAAAATACATGATCGCCCTCTTGAAACTCAAGATCTTTCCTTCACCGATCATGATAACTCTTTTGTCTACTCTGAGAAGCCTTCATTTTCTCGCGAATAAGCTTCACTTTTTCCGTAGTCTGTTGCATTAACTCCGGTCCAACCACCACCCTATCACCAGATTCATGCCAACACAACGGTGTCTGACATCTTCGTCCATATAACGCTTCAAACGGTGCCATTCCAATACTAGAATGAAAACTGTTATTATATGTGATTTCAATCAACGCAAGATAACTATCCCACGCACCACCTTGTTCCAAAACACACGCTCGCAGCAAATCTTCCAAAGACTGAATCGTCCTCTCCGTCTGCCCATCCGTCTGCGGATGATAAGCCGAACTCAATCTCAATTTAGAACCCAACGCATTCTGTAAACTATCCCAGAATCTCGAGGTAAACCTTGGATCTCGATCCGAAACAATACTTAACGAAACTCCATGCAACTTCACAATCACACTGATGTAAATCTCCACTAACCGCTCCAAAGTAAAACTGATGTCAATCAGAATGAAATGAGCCGATTTAGTCAGCCTATCCATAATCACCCAAATAACATAATGCCCTCGCTGAGTGTTCGGCAACCCCGTTACAAAATCCATCGAAATGTTATCCCATTTCCATTCCAGAATATCCAACGGTTGCAACAAACCACTAGGCCTCTGATGTTCCACTTTCGACTTCTGACAAGTCAAACAAGCATACACAAACTGAGCCACATCTCGTTTCAATCCAGACCACCAGAAAATCTTTTTCAAATCTTGGTACATCTTATTCGCTCCCGGATGTATACTCAAATTACTCCGGTGTCCTTCCTCCAAAATCATCCGTTTCAAATCCGAATCGTCCAGAATACAAATTCTACCTCGGAACCTCAAAACACCATTAATATCCACTTGAAAATCACCACTCGCATCTTTTCCGCCAACCAACATCAAATCCACTAATTTCACATCCAACTTCTGTTTCTCACTTACCGTCATCAAAAAATCATTAATAACCTTCAACATACCCAGCCTCACACTATCCGACGTCACTTCACATACCAAACTCAAATCTCTAAACTATTCCAAAAGCTCCCACTCCTTAACCATTAAAGCGGACATAAGTAACGATTTCCGGCTCAACGCATCGACTACCACATTAGCTTTACCCGGATGGTAATTCAAGCCAAAGTCGTAGTCCTTCAAAAATTCCAACCATCTTCGTTGCCTCATATTCAATTCTTTCTAATCAAACAAATATTTCAAACTCTTGTGATCACTAAAGACTTCAAACCTCGCACCAAAAAGATAATGCCTCCAAATCTTCAATACAAACACCACAACCGCTAATTCCAAATCATGCGTAGGGTAATTCTTCTCATGCACTCTTAATTGCCTTGAAGCATACGCCACGACCTTACCGTCTTGCATTAGTACCCCACCTAGACCAATCAAAGACGCATCACAGTACACCACAAGTGGTTCATTAGGATTCGGCAAAATCAAAATCGGAGCTGTCGTCAATCTTCTCTTCAGCTCATTAAAATTTTCCTCACACCGAATATCCCAAATGAACGCTTGCCCTTTACAAGTCAACTGGGTCAAAGGAAGTGCTAGCTTAGAAAACCCTTCAATGAACCTTCGATAATAACTGGCCAAACCCAAAAAGCTTCGAATTTTAGTAACAGATCTCGGAGCCTCCCATTGTAGAACTGCTTCTACTTTAGATGGATCCACAGCAATACCATTACCTGAAATTACGTGTCCAAGAAAACTCACTTCCGACAACCAAAATTCACACTTGGACAATTTGGAAAAAAGCTTCTTTTCCTTCAAAACCTGTAAAACAATACGCAAATGCTCCGCGTGCTCCTCTCGAGACTTAGAATAAATCAATATGTCATCAATAAACACAACAACAAATCGATCCAAATGCTCGTGAAAAATACGATTCATGTACTCCATAAACACACCTGGCGCATTAGAAACCCCGAACGACATCACCGAATATTCATAATGATTGTATCGTGTCCTAAAAGCCGTCTTCTGAATATCTTCCTCTTTCACCCTAATCTGATGATACCCCGACCTCAAGTCAATCTTACTAAACACACAAGCACCAACCAACTGATCCATCAGATCATCAATTCTCGGAAGAGGATACTTATTCTTAATTATCACCTTATTCAACTGGCGATAATCAATACACAACCGCATACTTCCATTTTTCTTTTGCACCAATAAAATTGGAGCAGCCCAAGGAGAAACACTTGGTCTCACAAACCTCTTTTCCAACAATTCATTCAACTGCTTCTTCAACTCAACCAACTCAGATGCCGACATATGATAAGGTGCCATAGAAACAGGTCTAGTACCAGGAACTAGATCTATCGAAACTCCACCTCTCTCTCTGGCGGCAAGTCCGAAATATCCTCAAGAAACACTTCTGGAAATTCACACACAACAGGAAACACATCAAGTGAAACTTGACTATCCACAGCCAACGACGCAAACAACCCAAACAACTGAACTTCATCCGCCAAAAGTTTCTTCAACTCTTTGGTAGATAAGAAACTCGAGTCTTCATCTTCTTCAAGAGAAGGAAACCTTACTAGCTTATGATAACAATCAATATGAACCCGATTAAACTGCAACCAATTCATTCCCAGAACCACATCTAATCCCTCCAACGGCAAACACACCAAATCCATCTCAAAGTCTTTACCAAAAATGGTCAAAAGACAACTCCAACAAACCAAAGAAGTAGTTACTGACCCCATCGCTGGAGTATCAATAACCATCTCACCATCCATCAAAGATAACACAAGATTCAAACGCTTTGTGCACTCAGACGAAATAAACGAATGAGTCTCTCCAGTATCAATAATAGCAACTAAAGGCGTACTATTAATAAAACAAGTACCTATGATCAGAGGATCTGCATTAGTAGTCTGAGTCCCTGCCAATGCAAAAACTTTCCCACCAGATGGAGCCTACTTCGGTTTCGGACACTTCGTGCTAATATGACCAGGGTCACCACATTTGAAACACTTCACCATATTCTTCCTTTTACAATCAGCTACGACATGTCTGACACCTCCACAATTAGTACACTTCCTCATATCTTTCCTGCACTCAAATTGACGATGCCCCAACTCACCACATTTATAACACCTCAGAGGACCAGACATACCTCCACCACTGGGCCTTCGATCAAAAGTACCCCTTTGTTTACCCTTATCAGCTGGTGTTACGTACGGACCACCACGGAACTGTTGCTTCCCTTTCCTGTCACTCACACTCTTATAGTGAGTAGAACGAGCCTTACTATCCTCTTCATAAATCCTACAACATTCCACCAAATCAGAAAACCTTCTTATCCTTTGATACTCGATTGCCTGCTTAATCTCAGGACGCAATCCGCTCTCATACTTCACACACTTAGAGAACTCCGCAGTCGCTTCAGCATAATGAGGATAAAACTTCACAAGCTCCACAAACTTAGCAGTATAATCAACAACAGATATATTACCTTGTTTCAATTCCAAGAACTCAATTTCCTTCTTTCCTCTTACATCTTCGGGAAAATACTTCCTCATAAACTCCCGGCTAAACAATTCCCAAGTAACTTCTTCATCCCCAACTTCCAACACCTAACGAGTACTAACCCACCAGTCATCATCTTCCTCCTGCAACATGTGAGTACCCAGTCTCACCTTCTGATCCTCAGCACAATCCATAACTCGGAAAATCCTTTTAATCTCTTTCAACCAAATCTGTGCACCATCAGGATCATGTCTCCCTTTAAAGACATGCGGTTTGTTCTTCCTGAACTCATCATTACCAGCAGCATTAGGTGCACCCTGCACAGCCCGAGCCATAGCTTGCATCGCAGCAGCCAAAGCAACATCATTCCTACCAGCCATATTCTATTCATTTCCAATAACAGAAACTATGGTTAAATAAACAGCTCACTCCAAACGCCAACACCGACAAAGGACTGACACAAACAGACACGAACTGACACGGACTGGCTCTGATACCACTTAATGTAACACCCCCAATCTATACCCCCAAGCTATTAAAGCAATAAATAAAATACCAAATTTCATCAGAGTATATTTACAAATTCACGGCATAGACTGAGGGGTCACATCAATTTG
Organism: Lathyrus tuberosus; assembly: GCA_022829125.1. Lineage (NCBI taxonomy): Eukaryota > Viridiplantae > Streptophyta > Magnoliopsida > Fabales > Fabaceae > Lathyrus > Lathyrus tuberosus. Next base: position 6,321,534 of record JALAZF010000056.1, on the reverse strand, counting down.
AAACAAACATACAACACCTGCTCATAAAGATATGCAACAATTCAGGTAGTAATGCACCCACAATTCAGAAACAGAATGAAAGTGGAAAATTCGTTACTGAATCTCATATATATATCATAAAAGTTTGTTAGTCATATACAACATCATACATGTACAATCCAAAAGATACATATACATAATACAAAATAATCACACTCAATCACCCCGACTACCCGGTGTCACATATCAGAGCCGGCCGACAAAAGAATGAAGACCTAAGCTTCACAAAAAGACCTCCAACAACTTTAATCTGCAATGCCTCATAGAGCATTATAAAACAGCAGAAGGGTGAGAAACACAATCATAATACAGTTGCGTATAATTATATATTAACACAGAAATGCACAAGTAAAATATTCTCACCACAAATGCAACACAATCAAATACCACACAACACAAGTCTCAGATATCCAATACCAACACACATCAGTCATACACAATTACACTCATCATCAATACAATTATACATATTCCATCTCATCAATCGCATTCACAATTCCATACATAATTAATCCATGATTTATGCAAATGCACAGACACCGACACAACGACTTTATGCAATGCACATGTGGTACCAACTTCCAATCTTTCTCATCACTAGTTCACTCAGGAAGTCTGCTGGAATCATCGCTCGTTACATCACTGTAACTCCCCGTCAGGCATACGATGTTCCTCGTCGCTCACACCCCACACGGGCACACGACGTTTATGGATCGGTCACACCCCACACGGGCACACGACCCGATCGCTCACACCCCACATGGGTACACAATCGTCTATAACCATCGCTTTCGGTCCTCTCATTTTTAAGGCGATTCATACCTCTTATTTTTAAGGCGCACGATGTTATAGCATATTCCCTCTGGAATCAATCCGTCACTCGAGACGTCACAATAATGCATATCATGATGCTTGCCATACAATGACTCATGACATTTAAAATGCACACATATACACATCCATAATCTTGCATATATCGTCAATTACCACACATTGCATTTTCTTGCCCTAAGGCCACAAATCATCATCACGACATATATTTCATGCATTTTCATCACACAACAGCACACAAGTCATATAATATCCCCATCCACAACACATTGCATATACACATCAAGTTCACACAATTAAAACGACAAAAGTCGATAAAACAACACATTTTCTAATTCCTGACATAATTTAATCGGCCAACAATCTCAAAACCATCATAATAAGAAAGAACATTTTATAAGCTTTCTAACGCATCAAACCACGCCTCAAACCGAACCACAGATCAAAAGTTATGAATTTTTCAAAGAAAATAATTTATTGAGAAATAGCCAGATTCGCCTGGCGACATTGGAATTCGCCTGGCGAATCCCCATTCCCCAGAACTTCGCCTGGCGAACTAGTGGCGAACCACAAAATTAGAAAACCCCAAAAGTTACAGAAGCATCCCCCTTTCTGTCTTTCCGATTTCGCCTGGCGACTTACGAATTCGCCTGGCGAATCCCACTTCGCCAGCACTTCGCCTGGCGAACTAGTGGCGAGACTTAATTCGCCTGGCGAATCCCAAATTCGCCTGGCGAATCACACCAGAACCAGAAAAATTCTGTTACGGGTTACACTATTCCAAAACTCTCAAAAACCTCATTTTTCATTCCAAATCAATTCCAACAGCAACACAATTATCAGCAATGACTCATAAACACATTGTGATCATACAACGCAAATTATATCAATTTCCGACCGTAATAACATCGATTCCTAATCATTTTATCATTTTCGACCTAGAAGTGAAAAACATGGAAAACAAGAGAATCATCCAAACACACACATACATAATCATACACAAACATAGTATAATCGAGTTTCGCACCCTTACCCGATTAAATCGCGTGTAGAAAAGTCGGGAGATTGATTTCTTCTTTCTCAAGTTTTTCCTCTCTTTTCTTCTTTCTCTTCTCTTTTCTTCTTTTTCTTCCTTTCCTTACTATTTTTCTTTTCTCTCTTTTTCTTTCTATTTATATTCTAACTTAATCAAAATAAAGTGAAATGACCAAAATACCCCCACACTCAAATATCTCGCAAACGCTCCCACAACGCGATAAAATATAATCACGATGAAAAATAACATATTTTCACATAAAAGTCAGAAACAAAAAAATATAATAATAAAATACTCAAAACGACTCAATTAATTAAAAAGACAAATCTGAAAAAACTGACTGGACTGACTGGGGCGTTACAACTCTCCCCCACTTAGAAATTTTGGTCCTCGAAAATATACCTGAGACGAACAACTCTGGATACGACTCCCGCATCCGACTCTCCAACTCCCAAGTCAAATTGCCCTCAGCAGCGCCTCCCCACGATGCCTTCACAAGTGCAATATCCTTACCCCTCAACTGCTTCACCTCGCGATCCAATATCCTAACGGGTAATGCCTCAACCATAAGGTTCTCCCTTACCTCTACCTCATCCATCGGAATCACATGCGACGGATCCGGAACATACTTCCGAAGCTGTGAAACATGGAACACATCGTGTAAATTCGACAGATTCGGCGGCAACGCCACCCTATAAGCCACAGCGCCCACTCTCGCGGATATCTAGTAAGGACCAATAAACCGAGAAGTAAGTTTCTTCGATTTCATTGCACGACCAACACCCGTTACCGACGTAACTCTCAAAAATACATGATCGCCCTCTTGAAACTCAAGATCTTTCCTTCTCCGATCATGATAACTCCTTTGTCTACTCTAAGAAGCCTTCATTTTCTCGCGAATAAGCTTCACTTTTTCCGTAGTCTGTTGCACTAACTCCGGTCCAACCACCACCCTCTCACCAGATTCATGCCAACACAATGGTGTCCGACATCTTCGTCCATATAACGCTTCAAACGGTGCCATTCCAATACTAGAATGAAAACTATTGTTATACGTGATTTCAATCAACGCAAGATAACTATCCCACGCACCACCTTGTTCCAAAACACACGCTCGCAGCAAATCTTCCAAAGACTGAATCGTCCTCTCCGTCTGCCCATCCGTCTGCGGATGATAAGCCGAACTCAATCTCAATTTAGAACCCAATGCCTTCTGTAAACTTTCCCAGAATCTCGAGGTAAACCTTGGATCTCGATCCGAAACAATACTTAACGGAACTCCATGCAACTTCACAATCACACTGATGTAAATCTCCGCTAACCGCTCCAAAGAAAAACTGATGTCAATCGAAATGAAATGAGCCGATTTAGTCAGCCTATCCACAATCACCCAAATAGCATTATGCCCTCGCTGAGTGTTCGGCAACCCCGTTACAAAATCCATCGAAATGCTATCCCATTTCCATTCCAGAATATCCAACGGTTGCAACAAACCACTAGGCCTCTGATGTTCCACTTTCGACTTCTGACAAGTCAAACAAGCATACACAAACTAAGCCACATCTCTTTTCAATCCAGACCACCAGAAAATCTTTTTCAAATCTTGGTACATCTTATTCGCTCCCGGATGTATACTCAAATTACTCCGGTGTCCTTCCTCAAATTTCTTCTTTTTCTTCCTTTCCTTACTATTTTTCTTTTCTCTCTTTTTCTTTCTATTTATATTCTAACTTAATCAAAATAAAGTGAAATGACCAAAATACCCCCACACTCAAATATCTCGCAAACGCTCCCACATTGCGATAAAATATAATCACGATGAAAAATAACATATTTTCACATAAAAGTCAGAAATAAAATAATATAATAATAAAATACTCAAAACGACTCAATTAATTAAAAAGAAAAAACTGACTGGACTGACTGGGGCGTTACACCCTCAACGGAGTTAACAATTGGTCCAGCGTGCCCTGGGAACGGGTTATCTCCTACATTTGGAGTGTCATAACTGAAGTTAATAACCTTCTGATCCAGCAAATCTTGCACCTTAAATTTGAGAGCTAAACATTTTTTAGTAGTGTGCCCTGGCGATCCAGCATGGTAATCACATCTAGCATTAGCGTCATACCCTTGAGGAGTAGGCGTAGGAGGGGGCCCTAACGGCTTAATTTCAACCAATCCATTTTGGATTAACATTGGCAGGATTTGAGTATATGTAGTGGGTATAGGGTCAAAGTCCTTCCATGGCCTCCTTTGTTCCCTTCGGGGATGCTTCTGTTGTTGCTGATTTTGAGGGGGTGGGGCCCTTGGCTGTTGGATCTGGAGCATAGGAGACGCTTGGCCAGAGACCGTGGCTGCCACATAAGGGTTATAAGGCACTTGAGTATACCTATCAGCAGAAATGGAATTGGCCTCCTTCTTCGAACGGTTTCCGGAGTACCTTTTATCGTTATGTTGATTGGAAGACGGTGTTCCAATCTTTCCACTTTTTAATCCATTCTCGATCCTTTCCCCAATGATAACCAAATCCGCAAATCCTGTTGAGACCGATCCAATCATTTTTTCATAGTACAATCCTTGCAGAGTTCCCATGAATGTATCCACTAGCTCGTTTTCCTGCAATGGAGGTTGCACACGAGATGCTAGCTCCCTCCATCTTTGGGCATACTCCTTAAAAGATGCATCCCTTTTCTGAGACATGTTATGCAATTGCATGCGATTAGGGGCCATGTCTACGTTATATTGGTATTGCCTTATGAAGGCGCTTGCCAAATCATCCCAGTTCTTGATGTAGGTCCTTTCCAGCTGCATGTACCAGTCCAAGGATGCCCCACTAAGGCTGTCTAGGAAAACATGCATCATCAGCTTTTCATTCTTAGCGTGTGCTCCCATCTTTCGGGAAAACATCCGAATGTGGCTTTTGGGATAACTAACCCCTTTGTACATCTCGAAGGTAGGCGCCTTAAACTTAGGAGGCACGACCACGTCGGGTACCAAGCACATTTCCAAGGCATCAATCCCAAGGATCTTGGATCCTTCCACAGCCCTTAACCGTTCCTCAATTATCTTATACTTTTCATCCTCCTTTCTTCCTTCCACGGCAGCTGGTTTGGTTTCCCGAACTACTTGCCTTGAGTCTTCTCCTCCATATTAGAGGTGCCAGTCATTAGAGACCTCACGAGTGACAGGTATCTGTATGGGTCGTGATTCTCCATTGTGCTCGGATGGAGGAACAAACCCTACATGAGGTTGAGTGTTAGCCTTCCCTTTACTAGCCTCTAAAGCCTCACGCTCCAAGTCAGCCACAAATCCCAAAAGCGGATTGCTATCTTCATACTGGGGAGGAGGGGTAGGGACACTCCTATGGTTACTAGCCTCAGTGTCTCTTGCTATCATATTCTGGATAGCTTGAGTCAGCTGGTCGATTTTGTCCTTCATCTCCTCCACATTTCCCTTGACAATATCCACATCTCCCTTTAGAGCAGCGTGATTCTGTTCCATTTGTTCCACGGCTTTCCTTTGGCGAGCACGGGTGTTGGGTCGAGAAGTCAGATTGTTGCGAAGATTCTGAGAAACAAAATGATTTCCGTTTAATGCCCTTTCTTTTATATGTTATGCATGAATGAATGTATGAGTATGCAAAACCAAATTGGGGATAATCCTTAAAATATTCATAACAAAATCCCAAAAGTAAGAAACCAAACATAAAAAGCCTAAATCCTTCTCCTAATTCTGGCTCTGAAGTCTTCCACCATCTCACGACAAAGTGTAAGGAAATCGGAAATCTCCTTCGCTGGCTTGAAAATAATGGCTATTTCCTCAGCTTCCCTTAATTTCCGAGGGATCTCATGTATAAGGTCATTGGTCAGGAAGACCAACTTATCATATCTGTCTTCAAAGTATGCCTTTTCCCTTTGTAGATTATCCATGATCGCCAAGTCTTCTACAACGGTGTGCTCCAATTGGCTATTGTGGACTTCAGCATTGTGGCCCCACTCTCTAAGCTCTTCATAGGATGCTTCCAATTCCTCATAGGACCTCCTAAGTGCACGGTTTTCCTCTTGAGCTTGTAACCACCCTTCAGGTCGTTGGGCAAGAAGTTCTTCAGCCGTTCTCAACCGCACGATTGCATCCAACACTTGCCTTTTACTCTTGAGGAGAGCATCTGCCAAACTTTGAACCTCAGATTCTAAGTCAAAGATTCGTCTATCATACCCTTCTCTGACCTCCCTTTGTGTTGAGGACATCCATAAGTTTCTCCATTCGTCCCTTTGCCTCCAAGCCCTATCTAGGTCCGCTTGTTGAGTTTGAAGGCGTGAGCTCAAAGCTTGAAGATCAACATGGGCACGCTCCTTCTTTTCCTCCTCCATTCAAGCTAATCCTTCATTGACTTTCGATTGTTCCATGGCTTCCTTAAGGCTCAATCTCAGCTGGCTACTTTCTCCAGTAGCTTGGTAGAATTTAGCCTCCCATTCACCTTTCTCTTTTATCAATCTTGCAATGGTCTCCTTAAGCTTTTCACTTTCTTCCATGGAGATTGTGGTAGGTGGAGGAACCATGGGATCAACGGGACGATCTAAAGTAAAGGGAAGCTTTACCTTCCTTATCCTTTCCTCCATCCATTGTGAATATGGGGCCCTTGATTCCTCTCTTGGCCTTTTCAGACTGCTCTTCCCTTTAATACTTTGTTTCCATGCTTCAGAAATCCTTAGGACATCAGGATGATCTCCTTTCACACCTTGTAGGACGAAGCCTTTTAGAAACTTGTCTTCTGGCTTGTAGGACAAAGGGTGTCCTAGCTGCCTCATCACCAAAATAGGATTATAGCTTATGCACCCTCTTGAGTCAATCAAAGGTACATTAGGAAAGTTCCCACAACTCAAGATCACGTTATCCCTTTGGATTATTTGAGGAAACCATAGGATGTCTTTACCAACACGGGATACCAGATATTGGGACCACTCATAGGCCTTCATTTGTCTCATGTCCCTTATGTCCTTCACTAGATGGGAACACAACCACTTGTACAATAATTAAGGACAACACATCATAGTCCCTCCTTTCTTCTCAAATTTACAATGGAGATTGAAGTATATATCTGCCAAGAGAGCTGTTGAAGGGTCCTCCTCTCCAAGGGTGACAGCTAGAAATAGATTGACAGCGGTGATATCTATGAAGTTCGGAATACTTGGGAATAGGACCAACCTAAAGATAAGTAATATTATGACAGTGTCTAGGGCTACCCAATTTTTGCAATCCGCGAAGTGACTAGCTTTACTCTCTAAGAACCATTTAGGGAACCCTTCGAAGTCATCTTTAGTTTTCCAATGAGCTTGTAGGTCCTCTTCACGAATATACAAACAGCTTGCCATTTCTTTCAATGAGGGTCTATACCCCAATGTTTTGAATGAACCTTTATTATTTTTGGGGAAATCCAGTATCTTTTGAACCTCTTCTAAAGTAGGTGCTATTTGGAAGTCCTTGAATTGGAAGCACCTTAACTCGGGATCATAAAATTGGGCCAAGGAAGCTAGACCCTCCTCTTGCATAGGAAATAGAACCAAGTCCAATATATCTCCATACCTACGAAGTATAGGTTTCCTTCTTTCCTTGGGTAATTCAGCAGCATAAGTCTTTAGGCTTTTTATATCTGATATCCTTACTCTAATGGGGAGAGTTCTCCTTTTTCCAACTTCCATTGTCCTTTGATTTAATCCCTTATTTTTGTAAAATTTTAAGATTCCTGTGAATGCAAAAAAGAAAATTTTATGAGGATGATGAATGCACATGATGTCTTGATTAGGGTAAAGGTAAAGTGTAAGCATGCCCCTAGTAAGGTGGGCTTCCCTAGAACAGGCTGGGTCTAAGTTAAGACTACCCAATCCCCTCACAGTTAGGTTACTTAAATTTGGCCAGCATAACGACCCCAAAATGTTTAGGCTATACCCTTGTTTTACCATGAGAAGGAGCAAGCCTTCCTACGGTAATCCTTCGGGATAAGTCTCATTTGGGATAGGACCTTAGTAATAACCCTTGAGGGTTGAATACATAAGGTCCATGATTGGTGTGAGGTAGGTTAAGGTTCTCAGAGTCACGGACCACATCCAAATCATTCCACTACGAGAGGGGCTAGCCCTTTCGTGAGGATGACTTTGGAAGGATCTACTCTGAGTGTGGCATCAATGCATTTTAGGGGACATTGCGTCCCCCGCAAAAACATTTCCGTTCCACTTTAGGTTCTAGGGTTATCCTCCAAGCTTTGGGTTTTACCTTCACTCCTTTTTTTTATTGCCCCAATCCCTTGCATGATAACAAAATAAAACAAAATGTTAAATAAATAAATATATGAAATAAAAATAAATAAATAACAATAAAATAAAAAACCAAAAAATAAACATCCAAGACAAACAAAACCCTAAATCCTAAGGCTAGGATTGACTCTCGCTAGGAAGGAATCCCCAGTGAAGTCGCCAACTGTCGCGGCTGGCAAAAATATTCGAGTCGCCACCATATTTTTTAAAGGAAAATAATGATAAACCTAAATATCCTATCCCAAGGTAGAGATTCCTACGGTTCGGGAGTCATTTAAGTGAAGGGAAGGTGTTAGACACCCTTCACTTCCATTGTACTCAATGGGATCCACCTTTGAGTTTAGGACATGTTTGTTTGTCTAAATGAAAAGAAAACCTAAGTTTTTTCCTAATTATACTCGCTAGGGTTGGTTTGCAACCCTATGCCTACGTACCTTCACTTTGAAGGATCATAGTAACCGTAGTTCACCTCCCTTATTCCTACCCCCTAATCCTATTCCTAAATCCCAAATCCTATCCCTAAATCCCATCCACTATTTATACTCTTGGATAAAGAGTTCTATCCCTTAAATATAGTGTTTATACTCCTAGATGAGGAGTTCTATCCCTTAAATCCCTTTGTCCATTGTTTATACTCTCGGAGGAAGAGTTTTATCCCAAAAATCATATCACATCCCTTATTTAGGCTCTCGGACCAAGAGCTTTATCCCTTTTGTAAATCCCTTAAAAACCTTAAACATACCTTTGAAAACCAAATTCTAATTTTTACAAAAAAGAATTTAAACAAAAGGTTCAATAATTTAATATGACAAAAAAACAAAATTAATCCAAAATAAAGTTCAAGTTCCAAATAATTCCCCTAAAGTATTTATCCCAAAAATAATTTATTATTTTTTTATCCTAATCCCTTTAAAACAATTTTCCTAAAAAAACAAACTCTTTATAAAATTTTATTTACATGAGTTATATAAAAGAACACTTAATTATCACACATCAAACTAAAAATTAATAATTTCATTAAATAATAATAAAAAGAACCAAAAAACCTAAATTGACAAATAAAAAGAAAGTATTTTTTTTATTACCACTTTAAATCAAGGAATTGATTCAATTGTGATTTTTTCAATAAAGTAAATAAAAATAAATTTAACAAAATAAAATCCAAAATAAAAAAACAAAAAATCCCAAAATAAATCCCTAAACCCCTAGTTTTATCCTAAATTCCATATTTTTTAAAAATCTCCAAAAATCCTAAATAAAATATGATTAATTAATTAAAATAGAAATAAAAAACCAAGGGGTACATCCCCCTTTTGAAACAAGCAAAGGGGCCCCAAGTGGGGGCGCATATAGTAATTGGGCATTAGGCCCATTGTCTTAAGCCCAACAGAGAAAGAAAAAAAAAACAAAAACAAAACCCCAATGTAGAGTCAAGGTTGACTCATGTACGACGTCTGATGGAGATCAGACGGTTCCAAACGCTTAGATTCCTGATCCGTTGATTATGATTACCAGTTCAAGTAATGCGAATCAACGGCTATACGCCAAGTCAACTGAGAGGACACAATGCTCCTCCCCCTACAGAACTACAACGGTCAAATAATCCTGTGGCTAGCAAGGAGCCACGTGTGGAGGATCTATAGCGCCAGTGAGGGAATATTTAAAATCCCAATCCTTCAGAAAATCCTCATTTCCATTTTTCTTTCTCTCTCTAATCTTTCGTCTCTCTCTCTTCTCTCTAAACTTTCTCCTCCGACCACCATCAAGTGGCCTCCGGCCACCCCCAAACCACCAGAAAAATACCCTTAAACCCAGATTCCGGTGAATATTCAACCGGAATTTTCAAATATCAAGAACCCTAAACCCTAACCTACCAAGACATTCATAGTTCCTTAGGGTTCCTGAAGAACCCTAAGAACCCTAACCCTCAACCCTTCCCAAAGCCCAGAAACCCCCAAATAACCCTACAAACCCTAAGGGTTCAGTGATGAACCCTAACCACCCCCAGACGAACCCTAACCCTAATTAGTAAGAACCCCAACCCTAAGTGTAACACCCCTTTTCTATAGCCCCAAATAATCACATAATCATTTAGGCACATATTAAAAATTCCATCAGAGTATAATTATAAACATAGTATAAAAGAGGTATGTCACATTATACATGAAATTAAAACATTCAACACCTGCTCAACAATTGATATGCAACAGTGGGGTAACTTTGCAACAGAGGAACTTAGTCCTTACACCCACATCTCAATATTTAGAATAAAAGCGGAAAATCTAAACATTGAATAACATCAAATTTATATACATATATATATATATATATATATACTATATATATATATATATATATATATATATATATATATATATATATCATCAAGTATTATCCACCAACATAATTCATGTTTACATAAACATTCATCAACAAGATACATGTACAAATGTATCACAAAAGAATCATATACATCCTAGCTACCCGGTGCTACATATCAGAGCCGACCGACCAAAAGAATGAAGACACGCTTCACAAAAAGACCACTAGCATACCTACTCATAGAGCATCATAAAACAACAGAAGGGTGAGAAATATTATCATAATAACAATGCATATAATTATATATCTTAGCATAAAAATACACATATTCTACATTCTCACCACAATTCATCACAACTCACTCATATACATCACAATGTAAATATATATATACAAAACCAAGCATATTCATCATGCATACTTTCACAATTCTTATCATTCCACATAAACATACATATTCATGTTTATTCATCAATGCACAATTATAAAGATGATAAATGCAAATCATAGAGACCGACTTACGACTCTATGCAAATGCAATGCAGTACGGACTCAATCATCTCAAGTTCTCTCAGGAACTTATTGGAACCATCGCTCGTTACCAATGTAACTCCCCGTCGGGCCTACGATGTTCACCCATTGCTCACACCTCACATAGGCACACAATGTTTATGGATCGCTCACACCCCACACGGGCACACGACCCGATCACTCACACCCCACATGGGCACACGATCCGATCGCTCACACCCCACATGGGCACACGATCGTCTATAACCATCGCTCACACCCCACATGGGCACACGACGTTATAGCGAATTCCCTCTGGAACCAATCTGTCGCTCACACCCCACATGGGCACACGACATTACAAGATGCATATCATGATGCTTGACACCCAAGAACTCATGACAATCAAATGCATCTTCACACATATATGCAACCATAATCATGCATATATTTCAACTCGTCATCATTATTCATGCATTGAAAACAATTCAAACAATGCATTTCAACCATAAAGGCCACCAACCACATACATTGAAATTTCACATAAACAATGCATATCATCACAAACCACAACAATAATACAATCACAATTACTTCCACAAGGGATTCACACCACAAAGGCTACCCACAACACATCATAAAAACATACATTGATATTCAATCAAACGATGTATTTTACCACATGACAACATCATTTATGGATCGCTCACACCCCACACAGGCACACGACCCGATTGCTCACACCTCACCTAGGCACACAATCGTTTGTAATCATCGCTCACAACCACACATAGGCACACGACATTACAATGGATTCTCATTAGAATCACTCAACACAAGAATGTACATCATTATTCTTCACATACAAAATGACTCAAGACATTCTTGTAATGCATACATATTCACAATATATTCATGCATTCATCTCATACAATCACATATAATCTATATACATTCACATCAATGCACTATTGTATGATTCACATCCAAAACAATGCACATATTTGCCATAAAGCCATAAACCATGATCACAACATTCCATCATGTATATTCACATCATATAACGGCCCACAAGCTACACGTTACATATTAAAAGCATATAGCATGATAACACATCAATCGCACACATTGTACGCGATGAAAACCCGACAATCCGACTATTTTTCAAAAACACGAATTAATTAAATCATATTTTACCCTCCAAACCATTTTTAATAGAAATAACATTGCATTAGCTTTCCAACGCTTCAAACGGGGGTCAAAACGGACTTACGGTTCAAAAGTTATGAAGAAAACAAAATCGGACATTTTGGAAAGCCTGTGATCACGAGTCGACGCATGATGCTGGGGGGTCAGCGCATAAACCTGGGAATTTCTCCCGGGTCAGCGCATGAAATCATGAGTCGATGCACAGTTGCAGGGGGTTAGCGCACGAGGTGCAAATTTTGCTAAAAACTCAGTTTTCAATCGTTAAATGACTTCCGGACCTCCGATTTCGATTCCGTAAAAAAGCTGTGATCTCAGAATTTGAAATACTACAATATTTTCACCATTAAAAATCCATCTAACACATTTTCCATTTTTTAAATATTTTTAAACATAGTTTTTATCATTTTATCCCAACTTCAAACTCATTTTTACACCAATAGATAACATCCATACCAGTACCCAAACCTCAAACAACATCCATATCAGTACCCAAACCTCAAACAACATCATCAACACATTTATGCATACAAAATCATGTTTTGATCGTCATTCACAACATTTTATACATTTAGGGTTTATACAAAAACTCATAAAAATCAACAACAACAACAACAACAACACAATCATACATAATGATATACATTGATGAGATAATAAGATTTCACACCCTTACCCGGATTCCAAGCTTGCTAGATGATTGTTCTTGATGGTTTTCTAGGTTTTTCCAAGTTTTCTCCTCTTTTCTCTTCTTCCTCTTTCTTTCTCTTCCTTTCTCTTCTTTCTCTCTCTATTTTTCTGTTCTTTCTCTTTCTCTCCTCTTTCTTCTTCTTATCTCTCTTTCTTTTCTATTTCTTTTCCTACTTTCTTTTCTTTTTCTCATTTTGTTTTTCTTATTTTCTACTCAAATTCAATTAATTCATTTTCTCACATAATTCTATTTCAACTAAATTTCTAACTTACCATTAATTGAGAAATGTCCAAAATACCCTCCATTCTAATTTCCCCGAAAATTCTCAAAAACGGTAAAATATCATAACATGTCAACATAGCATATTAACACACCAATTTCACAAATAAAATAATTTATCACTCAATTTAAATAAAAGACTCAACAAAATGGGAATAATCGGATTCAGGGCGTTACAACTCTCCCCCATTCTAGAAATTTTCGTCCTCGAAAATATTACCTGATTCAAACAACTCCGGATACGACTCTCGCATCCGACCGACAAACTAACATGCCCACAAAAGGCACACCACGAATAACAAAAACTGACAAACCACCTTGCTAACAGCAACCACAATAACGACACGACACAACATCGATTAAACAACCTCCATACAACCATAATACCAACATTCTTGTCACACAACATTATTACAACCATGCTACGATTCCCAAATCGACCATATAACCAAAACATCCATCTACAGAGTAGCCCATGAATAATAGTTAAACCTTTCACATATCACTTCCATCCTGAAACGTCCAATGGTCTCAACACTCCTACACGTTTCCAATGTTCAACCTATGAACTCTTACCAGTCCTACACGCATAAACGAATCATGTCACCTCACGCTTCCGTTGCACACTCTGATTACTCATAACCATCAAAACTGACATGTATAAAAACTTTCGACTTAACTTATCACGTACGACACTAACTTTTCCCAAGGATAATCCAATCCAAATTCATAACCCATCACAAATTCTAACCATCCTCATTGTCTCATACTCTATTCCTTCAAACCAACCAAGTACTTAAAACTCTTGCGATTACCCAACACTTCGAGCCGAGAACCATAAAAATAATACCTCCAAATTTTCCAACACAATACAATCGCGACTAATTCCAAATCCAGAATAGCATAGATCCCTTTATGAATCCTCAATTGTCGTAAAGCATAAGCCACGACTTTACCCTCTTGCATTAACACACTGACTAGATCCATCAAGGACGCATCCCAATACCCCACAAATGGTTCATCAGGGTCACACAAAACCAAAACTGGAGTCGTAGACAACTTCTACATCAGCTCCCCACAACTTACTCACAACGAACGTCCAAAACAAACGACTCACCCTTTGCAAGTCAACTGAGATAACAAAAGCACGAACTTAGCAAAGTCTCCAATAACCAGCGGTAATAACCAACTAAAGTCCAAAAAGCTTCTAAGCACTTTAACCGACTTTGGAGTCCCTCAACGTAGAACTGCATCTACTCCCGATGAATCCACAACAAATACCATCATCAGAAATAACATATCCAAGAAAACTAACCTTTTCAACCAAAATTCTCACTTGAATAACTTAGCATAACACTTTGTTTCTTTTCAACACTTGCAAGTCAATTCTCAAACACTCTACTCGTTCTTCCCCCGAGTTTATAACAGATCCAAGTATCCTCAATTAAAACCACTACAAACTTATCCAGTTAAATATAGAAGATACAATTCCTCTACTCCACAAACATTACGGACGCATTACTAACACCAAGCAACGTCACTGTACGTTGTAATGCCCAACCCAAATTCCAAAAAGTATAAATTCTCAAAGCCTTTGTAAAACTTTTCACTGGGTAACTGGCTACTCACACCCAAGCTTAACCTAGTAATTAACAACCTATTCCGATGATAACAACATAACCAGTCACATCAAATCGATCAAAGCCTTAACTCACATAATCCACCACTCTTATCCAACATTCCATACACTTGCAACTCCACTCAAACTCAACGAAGCCAAGAGAGCTCTTAAATATTACACCCACACCTAGGGTTTCCTCAAAATTTCCATTAATGCTCTAAAACTCCAAAGACTCCAAACCTCACCCAAACTCCAAGTTTTACTTTCCATAGTCTCAATACCAATACCATCATGCTTGTCATTCCATCCAATCATCATTCCCTATTGGTACTAACAAAGTTGGAGCTCTCTAGGACCACACCTTAATGTTCCATCCAAAAACACATCCGAAAACCATGCACAACTGACGACCCATCACTATGGTTTCTTGCCAATTTCCAGAACACTGTCATCACAGACAAAACAAATTTCTTAGTCCCATCTACTAAGAGTTTCCTACTTACTTAGCAGACATAAACCTCCACTATTCACCTTCGTCCAATTAAGTTCAATCTCTACTCTCTTAGAAGCAGTCCTTAATAATACCCAATCATTCTCTCTCAATGACTTCCCAACTTGACCAACATATGGAAACCTCGAATTCGTCTCCTCTTTCGATAAAAGAATCTTCTTCGACTCAACAAAACAATCCGTAATCATTTCCTTAAATTCCAAACAATTCATTGCACACACTATCAAAGCCGGAAAGACCCGTCTATTCCATCCAACATAATTCCCGTCTACTATTAACAAGAGATTAAGGGTGATCAGTTCCTCAATTTGTCAATAGACAGCGGACAATCATGATGAGGCATAAACCATCTTTACCAAACTATAGTAGCATTTCTTGCATCCTGTGCACAAAACTACCTAAGGCACAAATCCTTAGTTGACATAAACCTTACCTATGCCTTCCTTCCAGAACCGGGAACAACGCTGTCCAAACCACACTTATAATCTTGCAATCCACGGCACACTGAGCCCACGCTCCACAACCGAAGTAACTTGGAGAAGTTCTAGCTCTTCCCCCACTTATCTCAATCTCACACCTGAAGACAAAGGATTACCAAAAACCAGAAAGCACTGACAGTGTTCCACACACATATCACGTACTAAGGGACAAACAACAACGACAATATTCAACTATCACACCAACAGACTCAACAACTGACTCAACACTGGCTCTGATACCACTTAATGTAACACCCCCCTTTCTGTACCCCCAAATAATCACATAATCATTTAGGCACATATTAAAAATTCCGTCAGAGTATAATTATAAACATAGTATAAAAGAGGTATGTCACATTATACATGAAATTAAAACATTCAACACCTGCTCAACAATTGATATGCAACAGTGGGGTAACTTTGCAACAGAGGAACTTAGTCCTTACACCCACATCTCAATATTTAGAATAAAAGCGGAAAATCTAAACATTGAATAACATCAAACTTATATACATACATATATATATATATATATATATATATATATATATATATATATATATATATATCATCAAGTATTATCCACCAACATAATTCATGTTTACATAAACATTCATCAACAAGATACATGTACAAATGTATCACAAAAGAATCATACACATCCTAGCTACCCGGTGCTACATATCAGAGCCGACCGACCAAAAGAATGAAGACACACTTCACAAAAAGACCACCAGCATACCTACTCTACAATGCCTCATAGAGCATCATAAAACAGCAGAAGGGTGAGAAATATTATCATAATAACAATGCATATAATTATATATCTTAGCATAAAAATACACATATTCTACATTCTCACCACAATTCATCACAACTCACTCATATACATCACAATGTATATATATATATACAAATCCAAGCATATTCATCATGCATACTTTCACAATTCTTATCATTCCACATAAACATACATATTCATGTTTATTCATCAATGCACAATTATAAAGATGATAAATGCAAATCATAGAGACCGACTTACGACTCTATACAAATGCAATGCGGTACCGACTCAATCATCTCAAGTTCACTCAGGAACTTATTGGAACCATCGCTCATTACCAATGTAACTCCCCGTCGGGCCTACGATGTTCACCCATTGCTCACACCTCACATAGGCATCCAATGTTTATGGATCGCTCACACCCCACACGGGCACACGACCCGATCTCTCACACCCCACATGGGCACACGATCCGATCGCTCACACCCCACATGGACACACGATCGTCTATAACCATCGCCCACACCCCACATGGGCACACGACGTTATAGAGGATTCCCTCTGGAACCAATCCGTCGCTCACACCCCACATGGGCACACGACATTACAAGATGCATATCATGATGCTTGACACCTGTAATACCCCAAATTTTGACCACTTAGATTTCCCGTCATTATGAAAATCATCATCACAATATGGATGTACCTTTATGCTTCACTAGTCTCCCCAAGGATGGGTGAGCATCCACTACAATCAAAATTAGGGTTTCAAGCCCTCTCTGAGTGCTTAGACAAAGGATCAATCAAGAAATGACATGATCTTCAACTTGTCTAATCTCTCAAACATCCACAATGGATCAAAAAGGACTCCCACTTCAAGGATTAAGCACAAGGCTGCTCCCTTCTAGGTGGATCAAGTCTCAAGATCGACAGTGTCACCAAATTAGGGTTTTGGTCGTCCAGGGCCTCCAGATGGAAATTTTCATCTGGGCACAAGGCAATGATCCAAAACATAACCTAATATAGTTCATGGAACCTCATGAACCCATGCATCAAGTCAATTTTGCCTCAGGGGATGCATTAATCAAAAATCAAGAATTAGGGTTTCTTGACCTAATTCACCCCTAAGTTGACTTTTGGGACAAACCATGAGCCAAGACCTCAAGAGATGATTTGAGGGTCTTTAATATACCATATTCATCCATTTGGAACAATGGATTGATCCAAGAAGCTTGGGCAACAAGTCTCAATTTCATCTGCACCACAATTAGGGTTTTAAGGGAAAAGTCAACTGTAACTTTGACTTTTGACCAGGACATGCTCCCAAACCCTAATACATGATTGAATATACCCTATGGCACCCATGGAACATGCCCATCAAGTTTGATTTAGGTCAAGGACATGATTTCCTGAAGAATTGCACAGTTTGGAATTCATCTGATAAAAAGTCAACTGTGCACAAAAGTCAACTTTGACTTTTTGAGATTTTTCACCAAAATGGATTTTTAACCCTAAAATGATGTTAATGTATGGTTTGAATAATCATTCATCAAGAAAAATCAAGAAAAGTGAGATAACTTGTAAAAGGGGTAACCATAAAACTTAGAATTTTTTCTAAGTTAAAAATAAAGTGGCAAAGGTACCAACTTTGGAGGACCATAACTCCTAAACCACAAGGCCATTTTTTCTCATACAAAGATGGATTTGTAGCCCTCATTATCACCTACAAAAACTTCAACTACAAGTCATTCCAATTCATTAAGGATTTTGAGTTATGGAGTGATCAAAGTGGCTGAAAAGTGACAATGTCACTTTTTCCAACACTTAGTGAAATTTTCACTAAGTCAGATTCTGCCTCACTTTTTGCCAAATGTAGGAGGATTTTTCACTTGGAATCAAAAGAGATCAAAACCAAACTTGTTCAAACAGTTGTTGTATCATGTAAGAGCTTTCCAAAATGGCCAAGAACATTGCCAAATTCAACCTACTCCATGAGATACAACATTGCCAAGTTGCCTTGCTGAAATCTGTCAAGGCAAGGCAGAATTTGCAACTTTGGTTGATTTGCCAAAATCAGCCAAATTCAATTGCTCCTATCCACTTGGACACCTCAGAGGATTGAATCTAAAGGGGACAATCACTGAGCCAAGCCTCCAAAGTCCATGGAACAAGAAATAACATGTTGAACCTAGAATGGCCAAAATAGGGACAAGACTTCAAATTTGGAATGAGGCATTCAATGGAACCATCAAGGTGGCATGGACTGAGCCATTCTCATCTGAAGTCAGTCAAGACTTATCCAAGACCAAGGGGACCAAAGCTCTGTGCCATAACCTCTAGTCAATGGCTAGAGGAGACTTGGATTTTCATTTGCCAACATTGGCCAAACCTACTTACCAGCTGCCATTCACTATTCCTTGCAAAACAAACTTGCTCTACTATAAATAGAGCTCAATTGTGGTCAGTTTGAGTACACCAAAGCCATCTAACAAATGCTTTCCTCAAAATCTCTTTCTCTTGGCAAAAATGCCTTTCTTAGCAAGGTAGTTATCAGGTTTTGAGTTTGAGAGCTTTTCCAATCAAACCAATCACTCACACACCTCACATACATCACATATGAGCTGATCAAACACTTAGATTACTTCTGAAACATCAATTTCACAAAATCACCAGCTGGTTGCTTAAGGTTTTAACCAAAGTGCAGCTGAGGTACCACAAAATGATCCAGCCAATTTCAATCAAGTCCAACCATCCAAAGACAATCCATAGGGTGTAGGGAAGCTGTTCAGATCATCACCACTCATCTGTAACACCTCCAAATCAAAAATCACTTTGAACTTGCTGTCACGACTTGGAGGTAAGCACATACTTGGTCATCTCTCAATCTATGCATATTTCCTGGCACAATAATTTGGCCATATGTTCATAATCATGCATGGAATTTTTTCCCTCAATTAATTGCATTGTTTGAATTGTGTATAAAAAATCCTAGCCTTCATGCAGAAATTAGGGTTCTTGAGGTTTCTTCGTGATTTCTTGTTGTATGTTTAATTTAAATGAAATTAAAGTACATAGACATGATCGTGAGGTTGAGACGAGCATAATGATATGTGGATTGCATGATATGATTACGTATTCATGGAGATTGGATATAAAATGCAAATCTGAGAAACCAAGAACACGCGCGTGTTCTTCAGCTTGTTCTTGGTGCCATTTTTGAATAATTCAAATATTTGAATTTTGTGATTTTTGTTTAATTGATTCAAAAATTAATTTCTCTCTGAGTTTTAATGATTTTGAGTTAATTCTTTTTTTAATAATTCACAAAAATGTCAAAATATTTTATTTTCACAAAAAATCCCAAAAATATTATTTATTTCATATAATTGATATTTTTGCAAAGAATTAATGTTTTAATTGTTTTTGGCATTTTAAATATTTTTTCTACATTGATTTTACAACTTTTAATGCTTTCTAATTATTTTGTAGGTCAATACTTAATTTTTGAAGCATTAATCCAAGATCACAATTTGTTTTCCATGTGTTAAACAATTCTTGATCATTTTAATTGAATTTTTATTCAATTAAATACATTTTGAAAACAAATTAGGGTTTTGGATTAATTCAACCCTCATAAATCATTTTCAAAACTCTTTGGGCCTCTTGAGAGAGTGTAAGACCCATCCCCCCTTGTACAAAAATTTTTTGGGCCTCATCCATTGTATAAGTCCCTCTGTACAAGCAAACGGCGCGATCGTCGCCTTTTCAAAATAATCATCTGGGCCTCTCCTTGAGCTATAAGACCCATTCAAAACACTTTGGGCCTCTATTAGAGTGTAAGACCCAATCCCCCTTTTAACCAAAACATTTTGGGCCTCACTTATTGTATAAGTCCCTCCGCGTTAAAAGAAAACCTCGGCGCGATCGCCATTTTTAAACGAAAAATCATTTGGGCCTACCCTCGTGTTATAAGCCCCACTCTTTTTCCTTTAAACCTTTTTGGGCCTCTTGAGAGAGTGTAAGACCCATCCCTTTGTATAGAAAACCTTTTTGGGCCCCAGTCACTTGTATAAGTCCCGCTGTACAAAGTCAAACAGTGCGCTCACTGATAAAACCCTGGGCCTCTCCTTGAGCTGTAAGCCCCAAATCTTTCTTTTTCAAAGCACTTTCTCCTTTGATTATGAATATACTGTTGTTTTCAATCTTTCTTTGTTGAACAACTAACCAAACAGCATGGAAGCACTCCAACCGAGTAAGTGGTTATCGCTTTCATTTACTGCTTTCATATTATAAACTGTATTGTGGGGCTGCTCACTGTAAGTCTCCTTTCATAAACTCATATCTACTGTGTAATAATAGTATAGATATTTCGAGTTTCCCCGGCTACTACGTCTAGAACTAGGTGACGCCGTTTCACTTATTCGTAGAAATATACGCCTAGATCCCCAATAGGAGCACCAGATACAGTCTTCTCTTCGGCTGTCCTCCTTAGGAATCGTCAAGAAGCTCTACTCCCCAAGATGAATGTATTCTCCGTGAATGGCATCTTTGAGTTTCTTCCAAATTCTCGAACTTTCCTGACTTGATCTATTCCTTGTGGATAGCTTGCCTTGAATGTCTCGGGGTTTGGGTACCCACTACGGTCATAATCTTGGACCTTAACTAAGGAACCCTCTTTAAAAGCTAAAAGTCGATGGATAGTAAACCTCGCACGTTTACCAGTGGTTTTTATCTTTAAAAGAGTTATCTCTCCTAATGGAAAGGAGATAATAAGACCCACGGGCTTCTTAAAAGCATCGGCCTCCTCTTGGGCATTATTCAAGGACACTACGGCTTCTTAGAAGTATTCATAGCCTCCTCTTAGGCTTCGTATAATGATCTCTTCCTCCGGGAATGATAGCCTCCTCTTGGGCATTATTCAAGGACACTACGGCTTATTAAAAGTATTCACAGCCTCCTCTTAGGCTTCGTATAATGATCTCTTCCTCCGGGAATGATAGCCTCCTCTTGGGCTTCGTACAAGGACCCGTCGGCTTCTTAAAAGTTTCCAGCCTCCTCTTGGGCTTCGTACAAATTGTCCCGACGACCTCCTAGAGGTATAGGAACAGAACATAGTCATCCTCAGAGAACAGTCCTTTCATAGAGTCTACTACTGTTTCTCAAAGCATAGTACAAAAGATAAAACTCTAGACTTGGACAGTCTAACTTCCTTGAGTCTCAAAGACATTCTCAAGCACCCTTCGTTAAATAGGAAGGAAACCCACGGACTCGGACAGTCTCAATACCCTTTGGATTTCCTGTTTCCTCAAAGAGAAGGAAATATCCCTGATCCTCAAATCAAATCCCTGTGTACAGTGTTACTCATCTAAGAACTGATTTTCTCTTTTAAAATCAGTATATTAAATCTGTCACTCAACTGAAACAGTTACAATAGCCTCCATCTCGGGCTTCGTACGAGATACCAAAATTCTCCCCAGTGGAGTCAAACAACCTTTCCGCCTCTCTCTCGGGCTTCGTACAAGACACATAAGAGACTCCCCCGTTGAGTCAATTACCCTTTTTGCCTCCATCTCGGGCTTCATACGAGATACAAAATCACTCTCTTGTTGAGTATAAAAGATTCTCCTGTTGAGTCAACCCTTGTAGCCTCTCTCTCGGGCTTTGTACGGGACACAAAATAGCCTCCTCTTAGGCTTTGTATAATGATTTTCCTAGCGGAAATTAGCCTCCTCTTAGGCTTCGTATAAGAAAACCACTGGTTGATCCAATCAACCTTTTAGCATCAAAGCTGTGCCTCGTTCACAGTACACAAACATCAACAACTCCTTTCCCTTCATCTAATCGTTGTAAGCGGCAAGCCTCTGGATCAACTACATCCATGCCACTGTCCCTCTTTTAGCATGAGAAATTCCTAAGGAAAGATGGCATTGCTCTACACTGAGTTAAAGTCTTCTCCTTCAGGTTAAAACCCTTTCTTCAGAAATTATGGCATTGCTCGGATCCGCGTATCCCAGTTAAAGTAATTCTCCTTCTCCCCTCTTTAGAGATGACAAATTCTCTCTAAAGCCAAGGTCTTTCAGCTTCACGTCTTGGGCTTTGAACAAGACACAAATAGACCTTTCAGCTTCACATCTTGGGCTTTGAACAAGATACAAATCACCTTTCGCTTCACGTCTTGGGCTTTGAACAAGACACCAAAAACACCCATTTCCTCCCATAGAATAGGAGGAACTACGAACACTCTGATTTCCCTGTTTCGGTAAACGGGAGTACGTAGGCATAAGATCGAAAGAAAAGATCTTAGCGAGCGCAATCAACAAAAAACCCAAATCCCATATCTCAGTCAATCAAAAGCAGTAATTTAAAAGCATCAGTCCTAACATCCTAATCCTTGTTCCCCGTCAGAAACCCTTTGCCTAGATTAAAAGAAAGAAAACCGTATTGGCGAAAATACAAATAACCAGTACAAAGGCCCCCCACATTGATAGCATTCGTAACCTAACAGACCGCTGTTTAAACTCAGTATGCAAGCAGGGTTAATTGGAGACATCTATTTCCCTTCCTTATTCAGCTCACAATAGGATAAAAAATGAATCGACTTATAGTTCAAGCTCAGACTGCAGAGAGCGACCAGCGCTTAAGAACCGCGTCCAAAATCGCTCGTGGGCACGGTCTTCCTTCTCTTCACTTATGTGAAAACCACAGATTGGGGCTTCCGCCGGGGAACCCATTTCTGTCAGGAACTTAGGAATCATAGCTTTATAAGTCTAGGATGATTAGGACAAATATATATACTGCTTTTCCTAATTGTTATACGTGTTTATTTTTCTGCTAATGGGAATGCGGGTGATGCCGTATGTGGAAAGATTGAGTATACACCTAGAAAATCCAACCCTTTCGTAGTGCGGAAACTATCGGAAATAGTTGTTACGCGATACTACCCTCATTTGAGGCTGGTGATCTATTCTCGGTGAATGGCACTTACTCTAAGATTGCTCTACAACTCGCTGGCGATCCGCTTGTTGTTTTGCTTTCCTGGGAGGAGCTGATGATAATGAGTACAGGTACAAAAATCACCGTAGTATAAACCTTTGGGGATGGGTAAAGCCTTGACTTCATGACAACGACCCTTTGACCCCATGTTTTTTCTACGTTTTTGTGTGCTGCATTCATGCATTCGTTTAATAAAACATTAAAACATTCAAAAAAAACTTCTTTTCTAGTCTCTCTGTTTTTCAAATTAAACTAAGACTGTGATTGCAAATATTAGAGAAAAAGATTGCATTAATGGATTTCGGTAGAAGGAGAACTCACCAGTATACCTTCAAGGTTCCAAAACTAGGGGATTTGAGAAGGTTAGCAAGGATGATCGTTAACCCAGAGGCTTTCAGAGCCAAACACGGTGGCTTGCTACCACTGTTAAGAGTCCATGTGATTAAGGGGATCATGGACGCGCTCATTCAGTTCTACGATCCGGTTTATCACTGTTTCACATTCCCGGATTACCAGTTATCACCAACGCTGGAGGAGTATTCTCATCTGGCTGATTTACATATCACTGATCGAGCTCCGTTTTCTGGACTGGAAGAAATTCCAAAGAATCAGACTATTGCAATAGCAATTCATTTGGACGAGTCTGAGGTCAGGACTCACATGACCACTAAGGGTGGCATCCAAGGTTTTCCAGCCCAGTTCTTGACGAAAAAGGCTCTATACTTCGCTAGTATAGGGAACGGGACTAATTTTGAAAGCATCTTTGTCTTGCTCACCTACGGGTTATTTTTGTTTTCCAACATCAATAACTTCGTCGATATCAATGCCATTAAGGTTTTTCTCATTGGAAACCCTGTGCCGACTTTGCTCGCAGATGCGTATCATTCTGTACACTTGGGAAATTTGTACAGCGGAGGAGAGATCACATGCTGTGTACCTTTGCTCTACCAATGGTTTATCTCTCACTTGCCCAAGTCTGCTGCTTTTTGGGATTGCAAGAGTGTCTTACGTTGGTCGCAGAAGATCATGTCTCTCACCAATTCCGATATAGATTGGTGTAATAGGATTTATGAGGGAATCATAATCATTGACCGTTGTGGAAACTTCCCCAGCGTACCCCTCATAGGAACTAAAGGAGGAATCAACTATCATCCGATATTAGTTCTTCGTCAATTTGGATACCCGATGAGACACATCCCACTGGGTGTTCATCTGGAAGGTCTTTTCTTCAAGGAAGGAGAAAACGACAGAGCACTAAAGATGGAAATAGTGCATGCTTGGAAACAGGTTCATAAGAAAGGACGAGAGTCTCTGGGAAAACCGGACTGTGTCTCGGTGGAGCCTTATCTCCATTGGGTACAAACTAGAGCTCTCAAGCTAAAGATACCTTATCCTCGTTACGGAATTCTTCCACCGAGGGAAACTGTCATGTACTTCATGACGGAAACTGAAAAGCTTCAGGTTACTCTCAACAAAGTTCAAAAGGAAAGAAGATCTTGGAAGAACAAGTACCGCACCCTCGACGTAGAGTGTATCCAAATACAGCAACTACTAAAAGAGAAAGATGCTCTGATTGAAATTTTGGAGCAGCATGCTATAGAGAATCAAGATGACCAAAGGAATTTACTCGCTCCTTTCACCTGGCAAAGGAATGATAACCCGACAACGGCCCAAGCGCCCCGGTCAAAGAAGAGGACTCGGGACCCATTAGTTTAGGTTTCTGTTTCTGCACTTTGTAATCTACTGTATTTCCATTTCTGTAATCCTTTGGAATTCAATAAAAAGGGGTTTCCCCACTGTTTGATATTTGCAATCTAATTGTCGAAGTTTATTTTGATTAAACCAAAAAAACAATTAATATAATCATTGCATTCATCATTCTCACATCGCGTATTCTCCTTACCTACGAATCTCACGTTTGTGTCTCGATTCTAGAGTCAAACTGTCTCATTCGTATAATACTCGGGCCAATCGTCAGAAAAGGATGGATGATCTTGAGGAAGAAAATAGAGAGTTGAAAGAAGAGATCGACGCTCTGAGAGAGGATATGAGAAAGCTTCGTAACGACATGCAAGCCATGGCAGAAGCTCAGCTACAAAGAACCGTGATCTCAGAGATCACCTCAACGCCCATCATAGAAAAGTATGATCCTAGGTATCAGATGCCGAAAGATCGTCCTTGGGGCATGCCTGTTAACTATATCCCGGAAGGATATGTTCCGCCGATCACTGAAGATCAGGGAATCGCAACAGAAGCCGCTGGGCCTGAAGGTTACAAACTTCAGGAAAGCGAAGATGCCAGGGGCATACTCAAGACTCCTGAAGGTTACAAACTTCGGGAGGCGCCAAGACTTACTGCCGTAGTCACGGTACCACCCCCTGTGGTGCACACTGTCCCAGAAGGACAGATTCCACAAACACCTTCTGGTAAGAAGGAAACTATGTTTGACAGAATGGATGAATTCCAGGAGCAGTTCTTGGAAATGCAGAAAGAGCTGCAAGCCATTCGCGGTCAGGATCTGTTTGGAAAGGACGCCGCATACCTCTGCTTGGTCCCAAATGTGAAAGTCCCTCACAAGTTCCAAGTGCCCCGCTTTGAAAAATACAAGGGTAACTCTTGCCCTCAGAGCCATCTGGTGATGTACGCCCGGCGCATGTCAGCTCAGACGGAGAATCAGGACCTGCTGATTCACTACTTCCAGGATAGTTTAACCGGTGCCGCACTCAAATGGTACATGGGTTTAAACCGTACTACGATCAGTACATTCAGAGGTCTTGGTACTGCCTTCGTCCAACAATACAAGTACAATTTGGACATGGCACCCGACAGAGATCAACACAGATCAATGTCACATAAGGACAAGGAAACCTTTAAGGAGTATGCTCAAAGGTGGCGTGAAATTGCCGCTCAAATTTGTCCACCTCTTGAGGAAAAAGAGATGACAAAGATCTTCTTAAAGACCTTAAGCTCATTTTACTATGACCGAATGGTCGCCAGTGCGCCCAGTGATTTCACCGAGATGGTCGGTATGGGTGTACGTCTTGAGGAAGCCGTCCGAGAAGGACGTTTGGTAAAAGACACTGGATCGACGAGTGGTACTAAAAAATACGGTAGTGCTCTCCCTAAGAAAAAAGAGCAAGATATTGGGAATATCTCTCTCGGAAAGCAAAGGCGACGTTATCAGCCAGTAGCAGCTGTTATTCCTGCTATCGGCCCCGCGCCTATTCCTACGTATCAACCTCAGGTTGCGCAGAGCCAAACTGACCAACAAAGGACACAACAGCCTCTTCAGCAGGCTCGTCCTCCATATAACAACAACCGTACAACACGGCCACCAGGATTTGATCCTATACCCGTAACGTACGCAGAGCTGTTTCCGTTACTGCTGGCTAAGGGGCACATTCAGACTAAGTCTCCCATTTCAGTTCCGGAAATTCCGCCTTTTTGGTTTAAAGCGGATCAAACATGCCCTTATCATCAAGAAGGTTCGGGGTATAACATTGAGACTTGTCTCAATTTCAAATCCGACGTGCAAAAGCTTGTTAGGAGCGGGCTCTTATCTTTCAAAGATACGAATCCTAATGTTCTTATGAACCCGCTGCCTAAACATGAGAAAACTGCAGTCAATCTGATTGAGAAAGAGACTAACAATGTCTATCAAATTCGCAATGTACTCTCATTGGGGACCAATCTGGTCAAGATGCATTGTAGACAGAGTGGATATGGCCATGTGCCACCTCATAATTATCACTAGTGTGATATCTGCTCTAAAGACAACCAGGGATGTTCTGTAGTGCAAGCAGCTCTACAGGAACAAATGGATCTTGGATGGATCCAAGAGCACCGAGTTCGTGGAGTTAACATGGTTTACACGAATTCCAACGTTATTCAAAACCACGACATCCGTGCGATGAATGTCAACTTTGTGGCGATGCACTCAAGGCAAAGCCAGTATCATAATCTGCCGCAGCACGATTACAGTTCCTGTCTGATTTGCTCGGTAAACAAACAGGGATGCTCTTTCATACAAGAGGCCCTCCAGCATCAGATGGATCTTGGATGGATCCAAGACTACCATGATAGGAACTCCTATTAAATCAACATGGTTCAGATATTTGACATTCGCGTGATGAATACCAACCTGGTAGAGTTACATGCTGAGCAGGTCCGACTCGGATTCTTAATATCACATGATTATCAAAACTGTAAAGCAGGTTGCGAAAACGATCGAGGTTGTACCCTTGTCCAGGAGGCACTTCAGCACTTGTTAAATCACTGGTGGATGCCAATCTATATGGACGAAGATACTCAGCAGATTAGTATCAATCACAGGAATCCTACTCGTCGTCAAAGTCAGGATGTCCGATCAATGGAAGATAACCTAGTGAGGTTACATTACATTCAAAGTGGGCGTGGCCAGGTGCCACCACACAACTATGATAGTTGCAGTGTCTGTTCGGAAAGTAACCAAGGGTGTTACCTTGTGAGAGCAGCTCTTCAGGGTCAGGTCGATCATGGAGAAATTCGTCCATATCTAGGTTCAGGACCCATCATTTGGTCGCCGAACTACCTTGCCGATCAAGTTGAGGATGCTGTCACCATCTCTGGTCATCACCAGATCAGGGATGTTTTTGCCATCATCCCTCTATTTGATGAATCTAGAGTTCCCAACCAGGAACGGATCGAGGTTACCCATGATGGTCAGAAAAATCAGAAGGTTCCCATAGTCATCTGTCTACCGGGGCCACTACCGTATGAATCAGCTAAGGCAATCCCTTACAAATACGGTGCAACAATAATCGAGAATGGAAAGGAAATTCCATTACCCTCCGTCGTGAATATTGCAGACATCAGTCGTGTAACACGGAGCGGTCGAATCTTCAACCGAGGGGTTGGAGAATCCAACAAGGAAAAGGAACTTCAGGCAGAAATTCCTGATCCACCAGTCGGTCAATCTAGTAATCCAGACTTTTCAAAAGACAAAGATGAGATGCTAAAGCTCATCCAAAGGAGTGAATATAACATTATTGATCAACTGTTACAGACTCCTTCAAAGATCTCAGTATTATCGATGTTACTCAGTTCAGAAGCCCACAGAGAGGCCCTACAGAAAGTCTTGGAGCAAGCCTTTGTGGAACAGGATGTAACAATCAGACAATTCGATAGCATTGTCTCTAACATCACTTCCTACAATAATTTGGGATTTAGTGAAGAGGAACTACCTGAAGAGGGTCGTCGTCATAACATGGTGCTCAATATCACAGTTAACTGCCAGGGCGATGCTTTAGCCAACGTACTGGTAGACACAGGGTCAGCCCTGAATGTTATGCCGAAGTCCACTTTGATGCAATTATCATTTAAGGGCCCTCCGATGAGAGTCAGCGAGGTCGTCGTCAAAGCATTCGACGGATCCAGAAAAATAGTTATTGGCGAAGTTGATCTTCCCATAACTATTGGTCCTCACACTTTCCAAATCACTTTCCAGGTCATGAACATCCGGGCAACATACAGTTGTTTATTAGGAAGACCTTGGATACATCAGACTGGAGCGGTTACTTCAACCCTCCACCAAAAGCTAAAGTTCGTCAAGAATGATCAACTTGTCACAGTTTGTGGGGAACAAGCCTTGCTTGTGAGTAACCTATCATCATCTACTTGTGCGGAACCCGAGGAGGTTATTGGAACTCAGTTCCAAGCACTATCGGTGAGCAAGAACAATCAGTTCAAAGAAGGAACTTCAATTTCTTCATACAAAGATGCTATCAAAGCGGCCGAGAGTACCGATACGATAGGATGGGGACGGCTCGTCGTTCCTATTGACAATAAAACAAAGAAGGGTCTTGGTTTTTCTGCGACCTGTACCCAGACAGTTGCCAACGATGAGAGTTTTCATCCCCTTCAAAACTTCTTCCACAGTGGAGGTTTTCTTCACCCAGTGTCTCAGATAGTTCATGCTATCAATGAGGAAGATCCCTCTGACACAGATGAAGAATGGAAGTCCTACCTTAACAAGGACGGCTATATGTCTCAAGAAGAGATGCCTATGCCTTTTTGCTTTCCTACAGAAAGTCCGAGATTTATACCAAGATCAGATGTCGAAATGATCTACGGAGATTGTGATCCGGAAGGATGTCGTGCTCCGCCAAATTCATTAGAGGAAGACACTCTGATGAAAG
Source organism: Lathyrus tuberosus (assembly GCA_022829125.1). Lineage (NCBI taxonomy): Eukaryota > Viridiplantae > Streptophyta > Magnoliopsida > Fabales > Fabaceae > Lathyrus > Lathyrus tuberosus. Next base: position 6,291,745 of record JALAZF010000056.1, on the reverse strand, counting down.
ACAACTTTGACCACAATTACTATGGCCCGATGGATGGTCTGCCAATGTGGCAGCCTTACCCAGGAAACTTGGGGCAAGAAAGTCAGCCGAGTAATGAAGCTCAGCTGAGCGTCATTGAACAGAATACCTGTGTCCCCACCACGTCATGTGATCAACACTCAGGTCATTCAGAAACTACTCAACATGAAGATGAATTCACAACGTTTGCAGGACTAGAATTCATCAACGATGCTTTTTCTGAGGTCAACGTCATCGAGAGGGATGACTTCTCCAGTTCCAAAGAAGTTTGGGACACTCTGGGACAACCTAGTGGAAAATACGACTTTATGGTCAAGTACACTGCTCCCGAAAGCTCTCGTATCAGGCTCGAAGATATCCAGTCAACTGGATAGGGAGATACAGCTGAGAGCACAAATGCTAAGCAAAATACAACAGAGGAATCCTCCTACGACAATTATGCTTGGGAGACAGATTCCAATGATCCTGCTCCACCAGAAATCAGCGTCATTTCTGAAGACAAATCAAAGAAGGTGCCAGACTTTGTGATTCACCGAGGAGTTCGCCGCCAATGGGTTACCGTCGAGGTTCCGAAGGTCGTTCGTCAGTCAAAGTAATTGCCATCTTTAACCTTTCACCCTGCCCAGGTGAAACGGATATTTTGATAGGGCTCGTTTTCTGTAAATTTCCCTCTTCGCTTTGCCCAAAGCGACAGAGTTTTGTTTTATAGGGCTGTAGTTTCAAGATTTGACTTGTTCATTAATAAAATAACGTCGTTCTGTAATTTCCGCATTAATTGCTGTTTTCTCTTTTTGCTTTTTCAGAAAATGGTAATCCTAAAAAACATTCAATAATAAAAACAAGCAGTAAAATCAAAACACTGCACATACTTGCATTTTCTCTATCTCTTCTAAACGCGAATCATTACGTCATGCAGATTGCTTGTTTTATACCCCGTTGAAACATACGATTCGATGCCTTCTCCCAACTTTGAGTTCCCGGTATTCGAGGTTGAAGAGGAAGTTGACGACGAAATTCCAGAAGAGATCTCCCGACTACTCAGACAAGAGGAAAGGTCCATTGAACCTCACAAAGAACCGTTGGAAACGGTAAACTTGGGTTCAGAAAAAGAGAGAAAAGAAATCAGGATCGGAGCACTGCTCAGTCCAACTGTCAAAGAAAGTTTGATAAAGCTTCTCAAAGAATTCCCCGATGTATTCGCTTGGTCCTATCAGGATATGCCAGGGTTGGATACCAGCATCGTGGAACATCACTTACCGTTGAGATCGGAATGTCCGCCAGTAAAGCAAAGGTTGAGACGTACTCACCCGGACATGGCCATCAAAATCAAGGAGGAGGTACAGAAACAGATCGACGCGGGTTTCCTCGCTACATCTGAATATCCTCAATGGTTAGCCAACATCGTACCCGTTCCCAAAAAGGACGGAAGGGTCAGAATGTGTGTTGATTACAGAGATCTGAACAAGGCAAGTCCAAAGGATGACTTTCCTTTACCACACATTGACATGCTGGTTGACAGCACAACAAGGTTCAAAGTATTCTCCTTCATGGATGGATTCTCGGGCTATAACCAGATCAAAATGGCGCCGAAAGACATGGAGAAAACTTCGTTCATTACCCCATGGGGTACCTTTTGTTACAAGGTAATGCCGTTCGGTTTGAAGAATGTCGGGGCAACCTATCAAAGGGTCATGACTACTCTATTTCATGACATGATACACAAAGAAATCGAGGTATATGTCGATGATTTTATTGCAAAATCAAGAACAGAGGATGAGCACGTTGAACATCTGTCAAAATTGTTCGAACGTCTAAGAAAATTCAAGCTCCACTTGAATCCCAACAAGTGCACCTTCGGTGTCCGTTCGGGGAAACTACTAGGGTTCATCGTCAGCCAGAAAGGAATTGAGGTTGATCCTGACAAGGTCAAGGCCATTCAAGAAATGCCTTCTCCGAAAACTGAAAAACAAGTCAGAGGATTCCTGGGACGTTTGAATTAATTCTCCAGATTCATATTCCTTATGACCGCCACGTGTGCGCCGATTTTCAAGTTACTCAAAAAGAACCAGGATTGCGTTTGGTCAGAAGATTGCCAAACTGCCTTCGACAGTATCAAAGAATATCTGTTGAATCCTCCGATTCTATCACCTCCAGTGGAAGGAAGACCATTGATCATTTACCTCACAGTCCTAGAGGACTCAATGGGATGTGTACTTGGCCAACAAGACGAAACTAAACGGAAAGAGTCTGCCATTTACTATCTAAGCAAGAAGTTCACCGACTGCGAGAATCGGTACACAATGCTTGAGAAAACTTGTTGCGCTTTGGCTTGGGCAGCCAAACGTCTTCGCCAGTACATGATTCGTCATACTACTTGGTTGGTCTCCGAAATGGATACAATCAAGTACATTTTCGAAAAACCTGCTCTCACGGGAAGGATTGCCCGTTGGCAGATGTTACTATCAGAATATGACATAGAGTACCATGCTCAGAAAGCCGTTAAAGGAAGTATTTTAGCCGATCATTTGGCTCATCAACCGATTGACGATCAAGAATCAATCGGGTTTGACTTCCCAGACGAAGATGTCATGTATTTAAAGATGAAAGATTGCGATGAACCGCTACCCAGTGAAGGGCCAGAACCAGGTTCCCAGTGGGGACTTATCTTTGACGGAGCAGTCAATCATTATGGAAACGGAATTGGGGCAATCATTGTTACCCCTCAGGGTTCCCACATTCCTTTCACTGCCAGACTTACGTTCAAATGTACGAACAACGAGGCCGAATACGAAGCATGTATCATGGGTCTCGAAGAAGCGATTGATTTAAGGATCAAAAACTTGGACGTATACGGCGATTCAGCCCTGGTTATTAACCAGATAAAAGGAGATTGGAACACATACCAATCAGGATTGATTCCTTACAAAGACTATGTAAGAAGGTTGTTACCCTTCTTCAACAGAGTCGACTTTCATCACATCCTTCGTGATGAGAATCACATGGCTGATGCATTAGCCACTCTCTCTTCCATGATTAGTGTAGGTCGATGGAATGACATACCTAAGATCGACATAATGCACCTTGAACGACCCGCTTACATCTTCGCGATTGAAGCAGTCATAGACGACAGACCTTGGTATCACGATATCAAATGCTTCCTTCAGAAACAAGAGTACCCATCTGGGGCACTCAAAAAAGATAGAAAGACCCTCAGAAGATTGGCTGGAAACTTCTTCCTGAGCGGTGACACTCTTAATAAGAGAAATTTTGACATGGTCTTGCTCCGATGCGTCGACAGACCAGAAGCAGACATGCTCATGAAAGAAATTCATGAAGGATCCTTTGGCACTCATGCCAACGGACACACAATGGCGAGAAAAATTCTCAGGGCCGGGTATTATTGGTTGACCATGGAATCCGACTGCTACAAGTACATGAGGAGGTGTCACAAGTGTCAGATATACTCCGACAAAATTCATGTACCGCCATCACATCTCAAAGTTCTTTCTTCCCCGTGGCCATTTTCCATACGGGGAATCGATATGATTGGTATGATTGAGCCCAAGGCTTCAAACGGACATCGGTTCATCCTGGTAGCCATTGACTATTTCACCAAGTGGGTCGAAGCAGCGTCATTCGCCAATGTAACCCGACAAGTGGTGGTCCGATTTATCAAAAACAATATCATCTGCCGTTATGGTGTTCCAAGCGAGATCATTACTGATAATGGATCTAACTTGAACAATAAGATGATGAAAGAGTTGTGCACAGAGTTCAAGATCGAACACCATAACTCATCTCCCTACCGACCCAAGATGAACGGAGCGGTAGAAGCGGCTAACAAGAACATCAAGAAGATTGTTCAAAAGATGGTTGTAACCTATAAAGATTGGCACGAAATGCTACCCTTTGCTCTTCATGGTTATCGCACATCTGTCCGTACTTCAACAGGGGCAACCCCTTTCTCTATAGTAAATGGCATGGAGGCAGTGCTCCCCATAGAAGTAGAGATCCCATCAATCCGGGTATTGATGGAAGCGAAGCTCACCGAAGCTGAATGGTGTCAAAGTCGACACGACGACCAGAACCTGATCGAAGAGAAGCGAATCACGACACTATGCCACATTCAGTTGTATCAATAGAGAATGAAGAGGGCGTTCGACAAAAAGGTCCGACCTCGTGTCTTCAGGAAAGGAGACCTTGTGCTCAAGAAGATACAATCATTTCTCACTGATTCTCGGGGCAAATGGACCCCAAATTATGATGGCCCCTATGTGGTCACGAAAGCTTTCTCAGGCGGCGCCTTGAGACTTGCAACCATGGACGGAGAGGAATTTGCCTACCCCACGAATGTTGATGTAGTCAAGAAATACTTCGCCTAAAACTAAAAAAAAAAAACGTCTCGGTGGATTGAAAACCCGAAAGGGCGGTTCAGGCAAAAGTTAGAGACATGAAAAAATAATCCCGGTGGATTGGAAACATCAAGGTACAATCTAGGCAAAAATTAGGGATAATGGCAAGTAACTATGTTCAACAGAGGCAAGTCCCTCAGCAGCAGTTGCATCATCATCCGCCAGGAAAACTCCAGTCAAGGTCATCTTCGACAGAAGCTCAGGATGTCCCGAATTCAAAGTTGGTAGAAGGATAGTGGTCGTTATGTTTCAACGTAGCCCTTTTCCCTGTAAATTACCATTTTCTAACTTTGTATATACTCTTTGGAATCACGCGTTTGACTGATCTCCATCTTATCAATAAAATTTGAGCCCTTGTGCTTTTGTTTGTAATTCTTTACTTGTTTTAGCTTTACAGAACGACGTTGTTTAAACTTAATCAGCGATTCTTGAAATAAAACAAAAATGAATTTACTTGTTACACTTTTTCTGCTTTTAAATTAAAGATGGCATTTCTTTTGACTGTTGAACATCAGAAGAACATCGATCGCTTCTCCCGAAGTAAGCGGACTTCAAAGTGCAGAATCAAAGTACTCCTTCTAAGCCAGTATGCCTGAATGAAGGGATCAACTGTGTCAGAGACCTTGTTTCGTCTGACACGCCTCGGCCGAGTTCTCATCTCCTAAGCCCGATCAACATAGCTCCCAACGGGACTATCTCTCCTAAGCAAGGTGGAATTGCTATTTTGAATCAACGGTACTTCTTCGCCCCGCGATGGCCGAGTATCCAATTGTGTTCATCCATTAGTCTGTATGTCGCGTCTGTTTTGTCAGCATATACATACATACATCATGCATTTTTTATTTGCATTCACATTTCATATTGCATCACTATCACTCTAGTCGGTCTTGTCCCCTAGTGGTAGAAGTCCTCTCAATCGAGTTGTCAGTTCTTGCCTCGTCAGGAAATACTGTGTCTGAACAACCTCGCTTCCAGTTTAATTTTGGAAAGAAGTTGGTCCTTGGCCACTTTGATAATTTGAACCTCTGAAAGATCAGAGAACTTTCAATAAACATCACTCTTCGCCATTGAAGATGATGTCCTTGCTTTCCCGGATTAAGGAAAATCCACAGAGAAAGCCTCGTGATCAGAGATTCGGCAGCACGCCAGGAAAATTCGGCGAGAAGTTTGAAGGAAAACCACTACACATAGCGTCCCTTGTCAATAAAGTTTATTGACAAAAGAAACTAAGAACAGTTCTTGGTAGGAAACCAGGATCGAGGGGAAGTTTAAATCAGAAACTAAGACCAGTTCCTTGGTAGGAAACCAGGAACGAGGGGAAGTTCATTTCAGAGACTGAGACCAGTTTTTGGTAGGAAACTAAGAACGAGGGGAAGTTCAAAAGAAACCAAGACCAGTTCCTTGGTAGGAAACCAGGATCGAGGGGAAGTTTACCTTTTCTAAACATCATTGCTTAGCTAAAGAAGATGAATGCGTAAGCTACCATTCATAACCACCATCAAAATTTCGGGTATTCCGATATTTAATCCTCTTGCACCCCGAATGCCCGAATCCATTCGTCATTCACACCTTCGGGTCCAAGAAGATTAAATAGGGGCATCTGTAATACCCCAAATTTTGACCACTTAGATTTCCCGTCATTGTGAAAATCATCATAACAATTGGATGTACCTTTATGCTTCATTATTCTCCCCAAGGATGGGTGAGCATCCACTACAATCAAAATTAGGGTTTCAAGCCCTCTCTGAGTGCTTAGACAAAGGATCAATCAAGAAATGACATGATCTTCAACTTGTATAATTTCTCAAACATCCACAATGGATAAAAAAGGACTCCCACTTCAAGGATTAAGCACAAGGCTGCTCCCTTCTAGGTGGATCAAGTCTCATGATCGACAGTGTCACCAAATTAGGGTTTTGGTCGTCCAGGGCCTCCAGATGGAAATTTTCATCTGGGCACAAGGCAATGATCCAAAACATAACCTAATATACTTCATGGAACCTCATGAACCCATGCATCAAGTCAATTTTGCCTCAGGGGATGCATTCATCAAAAATCAGGAATTAGGGTTTCTTGACCTAATTCACCCCTAAGTTGACTTTTGGGACAAACCATGATCCAAGACCACAAGAGATGATTTGAGGGTCTTTAATATACCATATTGATCCATTTGGAACAATGGATTGATCCAAGAAGCTTAGGCAACAAGTCTCAATTTCATCTGCACCACAATTAGGGTTTTAAGGGAAAAGTCAACTGTAACTTTGACTTTTGACCAGGACATGCTCCCAAACCCTAATACATGATTGAATATACCCTATGGCACCCATGGAACATGCCCATCAAGTTTGATTTAGGTCAAGGACATGATTTCCTGAAGAATTGCACAGTTTGGAATTCATCTGATAAAAAGTCAACTGTGCACAAAAGTCAACTTTGACTTTTTGAGATTTTTCACCAAAATGGATTTTTAACCCTAAAATGATGTTAATGTATGGTTTGAATCATCATTCATCAAGAAAAATCAAGAAAAGTGAGATAACTTGTAAAAGGGGTAACCATAAAACTTAGAATTTTTTCTAAGTTAAAAATAAAGTGGCAAAGGTACCAACTTTGGAGGACCATAACTCCTAAACCACAAGGCCATTTTTTCTCATCCAAATATGGATTTGTAGCCCTCATTATCACCTACAAAAACTTCAACTACAAGTCATTCCAATTCATTAAGGATTTTGAGTTATGGAGTGATCAAAGTGGCTGAAAAGTGAAAATGTCACTTTTTCCAACACTTAGTGAAATTTTCACTAAGTCAGATTCTGCCTCACTTTTTGCCAAATGTAGGAGGATTTTTCACTTGGAATCAAAAGAGATCAAAACCAAACTTGTTCAAACAGTTGTTGTATCATGTAAGAGCTTTCCAAAATGGCCAAGAACATTGCCAAATTCAACCTACACCATGAGATGCAACATTGCCAAGTTGCCTTGCTGAAATCTGTCAAGGCAAGGCAGAATTTGCAACTTTGGTCGATTTGCCAAAATCAGCCAAATTCAATTGCTCCTATCCACTTGGACACCTCAGAGGATTGAATCTAAAGGGGACAATCACTGAGCCAAGCCTCCAAAGTCCATGGAACAAGAAATAGCATGTTGAACCTAGAATGGCCAAAATAGGGACAAGACTTCAAATTTGGAATGAGGCATTCAATGGAACCATCAAGGTGACTTAAATTTCTAGTCAATGGCTAGAGGAGACTTGAATTTTCATTTGCCAACATTGGCCAAACCTACTTACCAGCTGCCATTCACTATTCCTTGCAAAACAAACTTGCTCTACTATAAATAGAGCTCAATTGTGGTCAGTTTGAGTACACCAAAGCCATCTAACAGATGCTTTCCTCAAAATCCCTTTCTCTGTGCCCTAATCTCTAGTCAATGGCTAGAGGAGACTTGAATTTTCATTTGCCAACATTGGCCAAACCTACTTACCAGCTGCCATTCACTATTCCTTGCAAAACAAACTTACTCTACTATAAATAGAGCTCAATTGTGGTCAGTTTGAGTACACCAAAGCCATCTAACATATGCTTTCCTCAAAATCTCTTTCTCTTGGCAAAAATGCCTTTCTTAGCAAGGTAGTTATCGGGTTTTGAGTTTGAGAGCTTTTCCAATCAAACCAATCACTCACACACCTCACATACATCACATATGAGCTGATCAAACACTTAGATTACTTCTGAAACATCAATTTCACAAAATCACCAGCTGGTTGCTTAAGGTTTTAACCAAAGTGCAGCTGAGGTACCACAAAATGATCCAGCCAATTTCAATCATGTCCAACCATCCAAACACAATCCATAGGGTGTAGGGAAGCTGTTCAGATCATCACCACTCATCTGTAACACCTCCAAATCAAAAATCACTTTGAACTTGCTGTCACGACTTGGAGGTAAGCACATACTTGGTCATCTCTCAATCTATGCATATTTCCTCGCACAATAATTTGGCCATATGTTCATAATCATGCATGGAATGTTTTCCCTCAATTAATTGCATTGTTTGAATCGTGTATAAAAAATCATAGCCTTCATGCAGAAATTAGGGTTCTTGAGGTTTCTTCGTGATTTCTTGTTGTATGTTTAATTTAAATGAAATTAAAGTACATAGACATGATCGTGAGGTTGAGACGAGCATAATGATATGTGGATTGCCTGATATGATTACGTATTCATGGAGATTGGATAGAAACTGCAAATCTGAGAAACCAAGAACACGCGCGTGTTCTTCAGCTTGTTCTTGACGCCATTTTTGAATAATTCAAATATTTGAATTTTGTGATTTTTGTTTAATTGATTCAAAAATTAATTTCTCTCTGAGTTTTAATGATTTTGAGTTGATTCTTTTTTTAATAATTCACAAAAATGTCAAAATATTTTATTTTCACAAAAAATCCCAAAAATATTATTTATTTCATATAATTGATATTTTTGCAAAGAATTAATGTTTTAATTGTTTTTGGCATTTTAAATATTTTTTCTACATTGATTTTGCAACTTTTAATGCTTTCTAATTATTTTGTAGGTCAATACTTAATTTTTGAAGCATTAATCCAAGATCACAATTTGTTTTCCACGTGTTAAACAATTCTTGATCATTTTAATTGAATTTTTATTCAATTAAATACATTTTGAAAACAAATTAGGGTTTTGGATTAATTCAACCCTCATAAATCATTTTCAAAACTCTTTGGGCCTCTTGAGAGAGTGTAAGACCCATCCCCCCTTGTACAAAATTTTTTTGGGCCTCATCCATTGTATAAGTCCCTCTGTACAAGCAAACGGCGCGATCGTCGCCTTTTCAAAATAATCATCTGGGCCTCTCCTTGAGCTATAAGACCCATTCAAAACACTTTGGGCCTCTATTAGAGTGTAAGACCCAATCCCCCTTTTAACCAAAACATTTTGGGCCTCACTTATTGTATAAGTCCCTCCGCGTTAAAAGAAAACCTCGGCGCGATCGCCATTTTTAAACGAAAAATCATTTGGGCCTACCCTCGTGTTATAAGCCCCACTCTTTTTCCTTTAAACCTTTTTGGGCCTCTTGAGAGAGTGTAAGACCCATCCCTTTGTATAGAAAACCTTTTTGGGCCCCAGTCACTTGTATAAGTCCCGCTGTACAAAGTCAAACAGTGCGCTCACTGATAAAACCCTGGGCCTCTCCTTGAGCTGTAAGCCCCAAATCTTTCTTTTTCAAAGCACTTTCTCCTTGTGGATAGCTTGCCTTGAATGTCTCGGGGTTTGGGTACCCACTACGGTCATAATCTTGGACCTTAACTAAGGAACCCTCTTTAAAAGCTAAAAGTCGCTGGATAGTAAACCTCGCACGTTTACCAGTGGTTTTTATCTTTAAAAGAGTTATCTCTCCTAATGGAAAGGAGATGATAAGACCCACGGGCTTCTTAAAAGCATCGGCCTCCTCTTGGGCATTATTCAAGGACACTACGGCTTCTTAGAAGTATTCACAGCCTCCTCTTAGGCTTCGTATAATGATCTCTTCCTCCGGGAATGATAGCCTCCTCTTGGGCATTATTCAAGGACACTACGGCTTCTTAGAAGTATTCACAGCCTCCTCTTAGGCTTCGTATAATGATCTCTTCCTCCGGGAATGATAGCCTCCTCTTGGGCTTCGTACAAGGACCCGTCGGCTTCTTAAAAGTTTCCAGCCTCCTCTTGGGCTTCGTACAAATTGTCCCGACGACCTCCTAGAGGTATAGGAACAGAACATAGTCATCCTCATAGAACAGTCCTTTCATAGAGTCTACTACTGTTTCTCAAAGCATAGTACAAAAGATAAAACTCTAGACTTGGACAGTCTAACTTCCTTGAGTCTCAAAGACATTCTCAAGCACCCTTCGTTAAATAGGAAGGAAACCCGCGGACTCAGACAGTCTCAATACCCTTTGGATTTCTTGTTTCCTCAAAGAGAAGGAAATATCCCTGATCCTCAAATCAAATCCCTGTGTACAGTGTTACTCATCTAAGAACTGATTTTCTCTTTTAAAATCAGTATATTGGATCTGTCACTCAACTGAAACAGTTACAATAGCCTCCATCTCGGGCTTCGTACGAGATACCAAAATTTTCCCCAGTGGAGTCAAACAACCTTTCCGCCTCTCTCTCGGGCTTCGTACGAGACACATAAGAGACTCCCCCGTTGAGTCAATTACCCTTTTTGCCTCCATCTCGGGCTTCATACGAGATACAAAATCACTCTCTTGTTGAGTATAAAAGATTCTCCTGTTGAGTCAACCCTTGTAGCCTCTCTCTCGGGCTTTGTACGGGACACAAAATAGCCTCCTCTTAGGCTTTGTATAATGATTTTCCTAGCGGAAATTAGCCTCCTCTTAGGCTTCGTATAAGAAAACCACTGGTTGATCCAATCAACCTTTTAGCATCAAAGTTGTGCCTCGTTCACAGTACACAAACATCAACAACTCCTTTCCCTTCATCTAATCGCTGTAAGCGGCAAGCCTCTGGATCATCTACATCCATGCCACTGTCCCTCTTTTAGCATGAGAAATTCCTAAGGAAAGATGGCATTGCTCTACACTGAGTTAAAGTCTTCTCCTTCAGGTTAAAACCCTTTCTTCGGAAATTTTGGCATTGCTCGGATCCGCGTATCCCAGTTAAAGTAATTCTCCTTCTCCCCTCTTTAGAGATGACAAATTCTCTCTAAAGCCGAGGTCTTTCAGCTTCACGTCTTGGGCTTTGAACAAGACACAAATAGACCTTTCAGCTTCACATCTTGGGCTTTGAACAAGATACAAATCACCTTTCGCTTCACGTCTTGGGCTTTGAACAAGACACCAAAAACACCCATTTCCTCCCATAGAATAGGAGGAACTACGAACGCTCTGATTTCCCTGTTTCGGTAAACGGGAATACGTAGGCATAAGATCGAAAGAAAAGATCTTAGCGAGCGTAATCAACAAAAAACCCAAATCCCATATCTCAGTCAATCAAAAGCAGTAATTCAAAAGCATCAGTCCTAACATCCTAATCCTTGTTCCCCGTCAGAAACCCTTTGCCTAGATTAAAAGAAAGAAAACCGTATTGGCGAAAATACAAATAACCAGTACAAAGGCCCCCCACATTGATAACATCCGTAACCTAACAGACCGCTGTTTAAACTCAGTATGCAAGCAGGGTTAATTGGAGACATCTATTTCCCTTCCTTATTCAGCTCACAATAGGATAAAAAATGAATCGACCTGTAGCTCAAGCTCAGACCGCAGAGAGCGACCAGCGCTTAAGAACCGCGTCCAAAATCGCTCGCTACAACACCCAAGAACTCATGACAATCAAATGCATCTTCACACATATATGCAACCATAATCATGCATATATTTCAACTCATCATCATTATTCATGCATTGAAAACAATTCAAACAATGCATTTCAACCATAAAGGCCACCAACCACATACATTGCAATTTCACATAAATAATGCATATCATCACAAACCACAACAATCATACAATCACAATTACTTCCACAAGGGATTCACACCACAAAGGCTACCCATAACACATCATAATAACATACATTGATATTCAATCAAACAATATATTTTACCACACGACAACATCATTTATGGATCGCTCACACCCCACACGGGCACACGACTCGATTGCTCACACCTCACCTAGGCACACAATCATTTGTAATCATCGCTCACACCTCACATAGGCACACGACATTACAACGGATTCTCATTAGAATCACTCAACACAAGAATGTAAATCATTATGCTTTACATACAAAATGACTCAAGACATTCTTGAAATGCATACATATTCACAATATATTCATGCATTCATCTCATACAATCACATACAATCTATATACATTCACATCAATGCACTATTGTATGATTCGCATCCAAAACAATGCACATATTTGCCATAAATCCATAAACCATCATCACAACATTCCATCATGTATATTCACATCATATAACGGCCCACAAGCTACACGTTACATATTAAAAGCATATAGCATGATAACACATCAATCGCACACATTGTACGCGATGAAAACCCGACAATCCGACTATTTTCCAAAAACACGAATTAATTAAATCATATTTTACCCTCCAAATCATTTTTAATAGAAATAATATTTCATTAGCTTTCCAACGCTTCAAACGGGGGTCAAAACGGACTTACGGTTCAAAAGTTATGAAGAAAACAAAATCAGACATTTTGGAAAGCCTGTGATCACGAGTCGACGCATGATGCTGGGGGGTCAGCGCATAAACCTGGGAATTTCACCCGGGTCAGCGCATGAAATCATGAGTCGACGCACAGTTGCAGGGGGTTAGCGCACGAGGTGCAGATTTTGCTAAAAACTCAGTTTTCGATCGTTAAATGACTTCCGGACCTCCGATTTCGATTCCGTAAAAAGCTGTGATATCAGAATTTGAAATACTACAATATTTTCACCATTAAAAATCCATCTAACACATTTCCCATTTTTGAAATATTTTGAAACATAGTTTTTATCATTTTATCCCAACTTCAAACTCATTTTTACACCAATAGATAACATCCATATCAGTACCCAAACCTCAAACAACATCCATATCAGTACCCAAACCTCAAACAACATCAACAACACATTTATGCATACAAAATCATGTTTTGATCATCATTCACAACATTTTCTACATTTAGGGTTTATACAAAAACTCATAAAAATCAACAACAACAACACAATCATACATAATGATATACATTGATGAGATAATAAGATTTCACACCCTTACCCGGATTCCAAGCTTACTAGATGATTGTTCTTGATGGTTTTCTAGGTTTTTCCAAGTTTTCTCCTCTTTTCTCTTCTTCCTCTTTCTTTCTCTTTCTTTCTCTTCTTTCTCTCTCTATTTTTCTGTTCTTTCTCTTTCTCTCCTATTTCTTCTTCTTATCTCTCTTTCTTTTCTATTTCTTTTCCTACTTTCTTTTCTTTTTCTCATTTTCTTTTTCTTATTTTCTACTCAAATTCAATTAATTCATTTTCTCACATAATTCTATTTCCACTATATTTCTAACTTACCATTAATTGAGAAATGTCCAAAATACCCTCCATTCTAATTTCCCCGAAAACTCTCAAAAACGGTAAAATATCATAACATGTCAACATAGCATATTAACACACCAATTTCACAAATAAAATAATTTATCACTCAATTTAAATAAAAGACTCAACAAAATGGGAATAATCGAAATCGGGGCGTTACAACTCTCCCCATTCTAGAAATTTTCGTCCTCGAAAATATTACCTGATTCAAACAACTCCGGATACGACTCTCGCATCCGACCGACAAACTAACATGCCCACAAAAGGCACACCACGAATAACAAAAACTGACAAACCACCTTGCTAACAGCAACCACAATAACGACACGACACAACATCGATTAAACAACCTCCATACAACCATAATACCAATATTCTTGTCACACAACATTATTACAACCATGCTACGATTCCCAAATTGACCATATAACCAAAACATCCATCTACACAGTAGCCTATGAATAATAGTTAAACCTTTCACATATCACTTCCATCCTGAAACGTCCAATGGTCTCAACACTCCTACACGTTTCCAATGTTCAACCTATGAACTCTTACCAGTCCCACACGCATAAACGAATCATGTCACCTCACGCTTCTGTTGCACACTCTGATTACTCATAACCATCAAAACTGACATGTATAAAAACTTTCGACTTAACTTATCACGTACGACACTAACTTTTCCCAAGGATAATCCAATCCAAATTCATAACCCATCACAAATTCTAACCATCCTCATTGTCTCATACTCTATTCCTTCAAACCAACCAAGTACTTAAAACTCTTGCGATTACCCAACACTTCGAGCCGAGAACCATAAAAATAATACCTCCAAATTTTCCAACACAATACAATCGCGACTAATTCCAAATCCAGAATAGCATAGATCCCTTTATGAATCCTTAATTGTCGTAAAGCATAAGCCACGACTTTACCCTCTTGCATTAACACACTGACTAGATCCATCAAAGACGCATCCCAATACCCCACAAACGGTTCATCAGGGTCACACAGAACCAAAACTGGAGCCGTAGACAACTTCTACATCAGCTCCCCACAACTTACTCACAACGAACGTCCAAAACAAACGACTCACCCTTTGCAAGTCAACTGAGATAACATAAGTACGAACTTAGCAAAGTCTCCAATAACCAGCGGTAATAACCAACTAAAGTCCAAAAAGCTTCTAAGCACTTTAACCGACTTTGGAGTCCCTCAACGTAGAACTGCATCTACTCCCGATGAATCCACAACAAATACCACCATCAGAAATAACATATCCAAGAAAACTAACCTTTTCAACCAAAATTCTCACTTGAATAACTTAGCATAACACTTTGTCTCTTTTCAACACTTGCAAGTCAATTCCCAAACACTCTACTCGTTCTTCCCCGAAGTTTATAACAGATCCAAGTATCCTCAATCAAAACCACTACAAACTTATCCAGTTAAATATAGAAGATATAATTCCTCTACTCCACAAACATTACGGACACATTACTAACACCAAGCAACGTCACTGTACGTTGTAATGCCCAACCCAAATTCCAAAAAGTATAAATTCTCAAAGCCTTTGTAAAACTTTTCACTGGGTAACTGGCTACTCACACCCAAGCTTAACCGAGTAATTAACAGCCTATTCCGATGATAACAACATAACCAGTTACATCAAATCGATCAAAGCCTTAACTCACACAATCCACCACTCTTATCCAACATTCCATACACTTGCAACTCCACTCAAACTCAACCAAGCCAAGAGAACTCTTAAATATTACACCCACACCTAGGGTTTCCTCAAAATTTCCATTAATGCTCTAAAACTCCAAAGACTCCAAACCTCACCCGAACTCTAAGTTTTACTTTCCATAGTCTCAATACCAATACCATCATGCTTGTCATTCCATCCAATCATCATTCCCTATTGGTACTAACAAACCTGGAGCTCTCTAGGACCACACCTTAATGTTCCATCCAAAAACACATCCGAAAACCATGCACAACTGACGACCCATCACTATGGTTTCTTGCCAATTTCCAGAACACTATCATCATAGACAAAACAAATTTCTTAGTCCCATCTACTAAGAGTTTCCTACTTACTTAGCAGACATAAACCTCCACTATTCACCTTCGTCCAATTAAGTTCAATCTATACTCTCTGAGAAGCAGTCCTTAATAATACCCAATCATTCTCTCTCAATGACTTCCCAACTTGACCAACATATGGAAACCTCGAATTCGTCTCCTCTTCCGATATAAGAATCTTCTTCGACTCAACAAAATAATCCGTAATCATTTCCTTAAATTCCAAACAATTCATTGCACACACTATCAAAGCCGGAAAGACCCGTGTATTCCATCCAACATAATTCCCGTCTACTATCAACAAGAGATTAAGGGTGATCAGTTCCTCAATTTTTCAATAGGCAGCCTACAATCATGATGAGGCATAAACTATCTTTACCAAACTATAGTAGCATTTCTTGCATCCTGTGCACAAAACTACCTAAGGCACAAATCCTTAGTTGACATAAACCTTACCTCTGCCTTCCTTCCAGAACCGGGAACAACACTGTCCAAACCACACTTATAATCTTGCAATCCACGGCACACTGAGCCCACGCTCCACAACCGAAGTAACTTGGAGAAGTTCTAGCTCCTCCCCACTTATCTCAATCTCACACCTGAAGACAAAAGATTACCAAAAACCAGAAAGCACTGACAGTGTTCCACACACATATCACGTACTAAGGGACAAACAACAACGACAGTATTCAACTGTCACACCAACAGACTCAACAACTGACTCAACACTGGCTCTGATAATACTTAATGTAACACCCCCTTTCTATACCCCCAAATAATCACATAATCATTTAGGCACATATTAAAAATTCCGTTAGAGTATAATTATAAACATAGTATAAAAGAGGTATGTCACATTATACATGAAATTAAAACATTCAACACCTGCTCAACAATTGATATGCAACAGTGGGGTAACTTTGCAACAGAGGAACTTAGTCCTTACACCCACATCTCAATATTTAGAATAAAAGCGGAAAATCTAAACATTGAATAACATCAAACTTATATACATATATATATATATATATATATATATATATATATATATATATATATATCATCAAGTATTATCCACCAACATAATTCATGTTTACATAAAAATTCATCAACAAGATACATGTACAAATGTATCACAAAAGAATCATATACATCCTAGCTACCCGGTGCTACATATCAGAGCCGACCGACCAAAAGAATGAAGACACGCTTCACAAAAAGACCACCAGCATACCTACTCTGCAATGCCTCATAGAGCATCATAAAACAGCAGAAGGGTGAGAAATATTATCATAATAACAATGCATATAATTATATATCTTAGCATAAAAATACACATATTCTACATTCTCACCACAATTCATCACAACTCACTCATATACATCACAATGTATATATATATACAAAACCAAGCATATTCATCATGCATACTTTCACGATTCTTATCATTCCACATAAACATACATATTCATGTTTATTCATCAATGCACAATTATAAAGATGATAAATACAAATCATAGAGACCGACTTACGGCTCTATGCAAATGCAATGCGGTACCGACTAAATCATCTCAAGTTCACTCAGGAACTTATTGGAACCATCGCTCGTTACCAATGTAACTCCCCGTCGGGCCTACGATGTTCACCCATTGCTCACACCTCACATAGGCACACAATGTTTATGGATCGCTCACACCCCACACGGGCACACGACCCGATCGCTCACACCCCACATGGGCACTCGATCCGATCGCTCACACCCCACATGGGCACACGATCGTCTATAACCATCACTCACACCCCACATGGGCACACGACGTTATAGCGGATTCCCTCTGGAACCAATCCGTCGCTCATACCCCACATGGGCACACGACATTACAAGATGCATATCATGATGCTTGACACCCAAGAACTCATGACAATCAAATGCATCTTCACACATATATGCAACCATAATCATGCATATATTTCAACTCATCATCATTATTCATGCATTGAAAATAATTCAAACAATGCATTTCAACCATAAAGGCCACCAACCACATACATTACAATTTCACATAAACAATGCATATCATCACAAACCACAACAATCATACAATCACAATTACTTCCACAAGGGATTCACATCACACAGGCTACCCACAACACATCATAACAATATACATTGATATTCAATCAAACAATGTATTTTACCACACGACAACATCATTTATGGATCGCTCACACCCCACACGGGCACACGAACCGATTGCTCACACCTCACCTAGGCACACAATCGTTTGTAATCATCGCTCACACCTCACATAGGCACACGACATTAGAACGGATTCTCATTAGAATCACTCAACACAAGAATGTACATCATTATGCTTCACATACAAAATGACTCAAGACATTCTTGAAATGCATACATATTCACAATATATTCATGCATTCATCTCATACAATCACATACAATCTATATACATTCACATCAATGCACTATTGTATGATTCACATCCAAAACAATGCACATATTTGCCAAAAAGCCATAAACCATCATCACAACATTCCATCATGTATATTCACATCATATAGCATGATAACACATCAATCGCACACATTGTAATCGATGAAAACCCGACAATCCGACTATTTTCCAAAAACACGAATTAATTAAATCATCTTTTACCCTCCAAACCATTTTTAATAGAAATAATATTTCATTATCTTTCCAACGCTTCAAACGGGGGTCAAAACGGACTTACGGTTCAAAAGTTATGAAGAAAACAAAATTGGACATTTTGGAAAGCCTGTGATCACGAGTCGACGCATGATGCTGGGGGGTCAGCGCATAAACCTAGGAATTTCTCCCAGGTCAGTGCATGAAATCATGAGTCGACGCACAGTTGCAGGGGGTTAACGCACGAGGTGCAGATTTTGCTAAAAACTCAGTTTTCGATCGGTAAATGACTTCCGGACCTCCGATTTCGATTCCGTAAAAAGATGTGATCTCAGAATTTGAAATTCTACAATATTTTCACCATTAAAAAGCCATATAACACATTTTCCATTTTTGAAATATTTTGAAACATAGTTTTTATCATTTTATCCCAACTTCAAACTCATTTTTACACCAATAGATAACATCCATATCAGTACCCAAACCTCAAACAACATCCATATCAGTACCCAAACCTCAAACAACATCAACAACACATTTATGCATACAAAATCATGTTTTGATCATCATTCACAACATTTTCTACATTTAGGGTTTATACAAAAACTCATAAAAATCAACAACAACAACAACAACACAATCATACATAATGATATAGATTGATGAGATAATAAGATTTCACACCCTTACCCGGATTCCAAGCTTGCTAGATGATTGTTCTTGATGGTTTTCTAGGGTTTTCCAAGTTTTCTCCTCTTTTCTCTTCTTCCTTTTTCTTTCTCTTTCTTTCTCTTCTTTCTCTCTCTATTTTTCTGTTCTTTCTCTTTCTCTCCTATTTCTTCTTCTTATCTCTCTTTCTTTTCTATTTCTTTTCCTACTTTCTTTTCTTTTTCTCATTTTCTTTTTCTTATTTTCTACTCAAATTCAATTAATTCATTTTCTCACATAATTCTATTTCCACTAAATTTCTAACTTACCATTAATTAAGAAATGTCCAAAATACCCTCCATTCTAATTTCCCCGAAAACTCTCAAAAACGGTAAAATATCATAACATGTCAACATAGCATATTACCACACCAATTTCATAAATAAAATAATTTATCACTCAATTTAAATAAAAGACTCAACAAAATGGGAATAATCGAAATCGGGGCGTTACACTAAGACCCTAGAAAAATTCCAGATTTAAACACACAAACACATTCAAACATCAAAACCTAGCTAAGTGATCCTTACCTTCTTCGCTGTGAATCCTTTTCGTAAATTTCTTTGTTTTCTTTTCCGATTTTAATCACTAATCTTCCCTTTTTTTTGTTTCACAGGTACGATTCGCACAACAATCTTAGGGTTTCCGTCCTCCAGCCAAAATCTCCGACCCCCTCTTCGTTTTCTCCTTTTCAATTTATAGATGAAATTTTTAGGGTTAGAATTAATTAATGCTAGGTTAGATTTAAAACTTTTTGATCTGATTCATTGTGATTTTCTGATTGATTTTGTAATTTTGTTTCAATTCATTGATTGTAATCAGATTTGATTGGATTCTTGATTGTAAAAAGTTAATGAAGTAGATCCAGATATGATTTTTATTCGATTTTAATCCAATTTTTAGTTTTGATTTTTTTTATTCAGATCCAAATTTTCCTAATCTGCGTGAAATTAGGTTTTTTTAAGGATTGAATTGGGGAAGAAGAACAGTTCTTAGTCAACACCTTGACCGAATTAAGAAATAAATAAAATAAAAATAATTAAAAATAAACGTAACACGTGACTCTTAGCAGACCTAATTAAATAATAAATAATAAAAAACATAAAATAAATAACAATAATAAACAAAACCTAAAATAAAATAAAAAACAATTAAGAATAAAATAGTACCACGTGACCCTTAATAAATAAAATATATATTAAATTAAAATTAATATTATGTATATATATTTAAAAATTAAAACAAGCAAAGAAACCTACTAAATTTGCCTAATCATCTTTTAATCCTTAAATAAAGTAAAACAACTAATAAAGATCCAAAAAGTCCTTTTTAGTAAAAAAAGTCTAAAAATCTATAAAAACCTAATTATCAGAGCTAATCCCCTAGTTAAACCATAAAAATCTAAATCAATAAGAATAAAACTAATTAATAAAAAGATATTAATAAATCTTAAACTAAATTAAAAATAATCCTTTTCTAATTAATTTACAAACTAATAAAAATCTGAGATAATAAAAAAACCCAAAAATCCTTCTAATTAATCTAAAACTTAAATTCCAGAAATAACAACCTAAATATCCTAAAAATCTAATTTCTAAAAAAACTCTAATAATTATTAAAAAAATCTAATTTCAATAAAAAAAAGCATTAATTTCAAAACAACATTTCTAATAAAATTTAATAAATAAACCTAATTATCTATTTTAAAGAAATTCAAAAATGAATTAGTACTAACTACTAAAATGTTATGATCTAAAACAAAATTTTTATTAAAACCTCAACTATAAACACATTCAAAATGGGCCCAAAAAATACTAATCAAACCCCCAATATCCAAAATGGCACTCCCTACAAAATCAAAAAAAAAAAACTGGTCAAAATTTAGGATACTACAAATATTTTTTTATGAAAAAACAATAATAAAACTAAATGGAGCATAGTTATGGATATAAAATATGGCTCAAGTGTTGAGCTTAAACAATTTTAATAAAGAGAAAACTAAATTAAAACAGATTATATTTCTTTTTTCCACTTAGACATCTCATAAATTTTTTATTTTAATAAATGTATGATATGAATGCTATAATTCGTGGCGTGTTTTTGAAATTCTCGGATTCTAGAATTTGAATCATTTCAATGCATTTTGGCTTGAAATAAAAACATATGTCCACCATCTTTTCCTCATTCTTTTCAAATCGGCTAAAAAAACTTTCAAAGATTCGAAATATGTGTCTCAAATGCTAATCAAATCATCAATGGACTCCAGATACATCAATTTTGTCTGAATGCAAAGATAATGTGACTCTTAAATCTACCTTGTTGTATTTTAATGTGTTTTATTCCATTCACATCTTTTATTTTGTTTGGGTTTATTTAAGTTTATAGAATTTGAGCAGACATCTTACTAGTTGTGATCATAGAACCGAATGTGAGTGAGTCCATTCAACACGAGTGGTTATTAACACTCATTTTGTGCATGTTAATATCTTTGCATGTTCCTAATTGCCACCTAGAGAATAAACCCTAACATCGTAGAGACTATCTTGTTGTAGAGACAATTTTGGATTAGGGTTCAGTTAGTCATTGTCTATATTTTCAGCTTAAATTCCTTACCTTAGGGTAAGGGGCCTTGGTATAGTGATGGTCTAGCCTTCCTGATCCTGATTTTTGGGAGTGAAAGGTTTGGTCTGTGCCTTTTGTGTTTGTGTGCTAGATGGATTGAAGAGTTGTAAATAGGAGTACGAAGAAGCATGGGTTGCAGGCCCAGGGATTAGTATGGAAGGAGAATAGAGCGAAAGGAGTTCCTGAAGGGGGGTGTTAACCTCGTTTTTCTTCACTGAGTTTCCTGATAACATGAATGCGAAGGATATGTTCGAAGTCTTGAAGGTTTATGGATTGATTTCAGAGGTCTTCATCTCAGCTAGGAAAGACAAAAGCGGAAAGAGATTCGGCTTTGCGAAGTTTAGAAAGGTGCATGATAGTCGTATTATGGCCTTGAAACTGGACAACATCGAGATTTAAGGCAAGAAGTTATTTGCCAACATCCCAAGGTTCGATCGAGGCGATAAGGTTGATAAGCTTATGAAGTATCCTGGGGAATATGGCCGTAATAGTAAACCTAGATTCACTCATTTTAGTAGCCATTCTGGGAAGAGTTATGGGAGGAATGATGAAGTTAAATCTTATGCTCAAGCTGTAGGTGGGAGTAATGCGATTAGAGGAAAGGTAGATCCAAGAGGTATTAGTCGAGAAGAAGATGGTAAGAAATTGCTCTTGGCTGGAAAACCAAGTTATGCTCACTTTCATTTCAACATTGCCAAGAAAGATATGCTTAGGTTTAAAAGAGCATATTATGGAGTGGTTTTGAAAGAGGGTCACTCTCACTTGATCCAAGATGCTCTTGATGAGGTGGGTTTCTTTAGCATTAAAGCATCTTTTATTGGGGAAAACATTTGCTTACTTGAGGAAGGTTTGGAGGGTGAGATTGAATCTTTGTTAGAGGAAGATAAAGGATGGATCGCTAGATGGTTTAGTGAAGTTAAGCCGTGGAATGCTGGTATAATTTATTATAAACGTTTCGCGTGGGTGAAGTGTTACAGTTTTCCATGCCATGCATGGAATAAGCAAGTGTTTAAGGAGATTGTTAGTAATATTGGTAGCTTTATCAAGTGTGATGAAGGAACGAACAAGTTGGCATCGTTTGAAGTTGCTCGTATCCTCATTAAAACCAAATTTGCGTTAGATTTGAACGAGGTGGTTAATGTGGGCATTAATGATAATTTATTTAAGATTATATTGGTTGAAGATCGGTTTGTCCCTCTGCCTACACCTCCACCTAACTAGTTTGATGAAAGCATCTCTTCTGACGAAATTTCTTTCGGTGGTGACGTAAATGAAGGTGGCAACGGTGCGTGGGATTGCTACGGAGAAGAAGTTGTAGCTGAGTCTACAATGTCATGTAAAGCAGGAGGTGTAGGTGTTATGGATAGTAGTGGCATTTTGGTAGGTTCAGGATGAGGGTGCAGACGATATTATCCATACTAGTGCTAGTTTGGGGGTTGAGGTGTCAACTCTAGGTGGGGTCTCGAGAAAAAACCTGTTAAAGCTGAAAAGTTTAATAGGAGCAGTAAGTTAAAGAGTCAAATTGGGATTAATGAGACAATTTCATTAATGGTGATGGGCAATTTCATTAATGTAGAGTCAGCAGCAGGACAGGTGTTGCAGCATTCAGAGGATCAAATTGAGGATGACGTGTCAGTAGGTTGTGAAGGGGAGTTTTGTCATGGTACTAAGAAGGGAGTGGGCCTGGATAGTAAGAATTCGGACCCGATCTCTAATTCTCCTGGTGGGCCGGTTGAAAAACAAAACTTGCTTTGGCCCATAAAGAAAAAATCAATTAATGAGTTGTACGATCGTGTCAAAATCCCTTTTGAACCTTCCTACTTCTCTTCTCTGTTACATGAGTCTGTTAAAAGATAAGGGGTTTTTCCCAGTTTACACAATGGAACCAGGCGATAAGCAAGTAGTAACCAGAATATTGGAGCTCCCTCTACACATTCGGGTCAGTCGTTTATGGTAGGAGAGTCTATAACTGAATCGCATATTGACAGGGGAAATGCTAGATGCAAGAAGATTTTAGAGGATGTTCCCTAAAAAATTTGGCAAACGATGAAGAAATTGGGGATAGAGGGAGAAGAGGACGACGAAGTCTTTGAAGGTATTATCAGGAAACTGGAATCTAGAGACAAAGAAGCCAGTGACAGAAAGAAGGTTGTGGATAATAATTACCCATGAATATTCTATCTTTTAATGTTAGAGGGTGTTGTCGCATGCTGAATCGGAGGAGAATCAATCAAATTATGGCAAAGGGGCATGTGGATGTCTACTTGTTGCAGGAAACTAAAATCCAAGCTATGGAGGAGCACATAGTCAAGAGTTTGTGGGGTAATTACGATCTTGAATGGTATGCAACTAACTCGGTAGGTCTCTCTGGCGGGATGATTATAATTTGGAAAAAAGGTTATTTTTCGGTGGTCTCTAGTTTTAGAGGTAATGGTTATCTTGGTATTAATTTAATTTGGAAAGGTGTTAATGTTTACATTGTTAATATGTATTCTTCTTGTGGGATAAATGATAAGAGAAAATGTTGGGCTGATCTTTTATCTCTTAAATCTGGGAAACCGCTGGGAGGTTGGATGGTAGGTGGTGATTTTAACTTGTTCAGATCGGAGGAAGAGAGGATAGGGAGGGGTAGTTGTAATTTTGGTGAGATGGAAGAATTTAATTACTTTATAGATGGTATGGGGCTGGAAGATCTCCCTATTATGGGTAATAGACTTACCTAGATTAAGTCCAATGGTAGCAGTAGGAGTAGAATTGATAGATTTCTTATGAATAATTATATCATTAATAAGCTGGATCTGAATTATCAACGTTTGGGGAATAGAGATATCTCGGACCATCGTCCGGTGTGTATTAAGTCTAATAAGGTGAATTAGGGTCCCAAACCATTTAGGTTTTTCAATTCTTGGATAGAGCATAAAGAGTTCCTTGGTTTTGTGAAGAATTGTTGGAGTTTCGTTGATGTATCGGGTTTGGATTGTCACATTTTGTTAGAGAAATTTAAAACGTTGAAGGAGAGATTAAAATGGTGGAATGTTAACGTTTTTGGGTGGATAGATCTTAGGGTGGAAGAAGGAGTGGACCTTCATAATGAGTTGGAGTTAGATTTAGAGAGGGAAAATGGGGATATATTAAGAGTTAAATTGGTAGAAAGGATGGATGCTCAAGCAGAGGTTTGGAAGAATTTGCATATAAAGGAAAGTTTTATCCATCAAAAATCCAGAGTAAAGTGGAAAGCTGAAGGAGATTTGAATACTAAATACTTTCATGCTTCTTTAAAGGCCCGTTCTAGATCTAATGCCACTCCCGTGTTCAAGTTGGGAGAGGATCTGGTTGACAATCCAAAGGCAATTAAGGAAGCTGCGATGAAATTCTTTAGGCCGAAATTCAGAAGCATTCCGTGTATTAGACCTAGACTTGGAGGTTGAGATATTCCTAAACTTTTGGAAGAGGAAATGCGTAACTTGGAGGTTGACTTTACTGCTGCAGAGATTAAGGAAGCCATATTCAATTGTGATGGGAATAAATCTCCAGGGGTAGACGGATTTAACTTTAACTTTCTTAAACTTTGCTGGGAAATCATTGGTAAGGATTTTTGTAATTGTATTACTGAATTTTGTTATTCTTCCACTTTGCCCAAATCATTTGTGTCTTTGTTTATAGCATTGGTTCCTAAGGTGGCTAGTCCTCAAAAGTTTGAGGAGTTTAGGCCAATCAGCCTAATAGGTTGCGTTCTGGAAGTTATATCTAGAGTGTTGGCTAGCAGATTGAGCAGAGTAATAGACAAATTGGTGTCCCCGTCTCAAACGACATTCATTCCTGGAAGACAACTTATAGATGGAGTTTTTGTTGCTAACAAAACTATTGATTGGGCAAGGAGAAATAAGAGGAACTGTTTGTTGTTCAAGGTTGACTTCGCGTAAGCCTATGACTACGTGGAGTGGGACTTCTTGCAGACAATGCTTATTGATATGGGGCTTGGCATGAGATGGATTAAGTGGGTGCGAGGTACAGTTATCAATAGCTATATGTCAGTTTTGTTAATGGAAGCCCTTCTAAGGATTTCAAAGCCACTAGAGGATTAAAACAAGGGGATCCTCTCTCCCCCTTCCTTTTTGCTATTGTTACTGAAGGCTTGTCTAAGGTGGTAAATATGGAGGTTAGCATAAATATTCTATCAAACTTTAAGTTTGATGTAAATATGTCAGTTAGTTTATTGCAGTTTGCGGACGATACGCTCCTAATTTGTAATGGATCCTACTCTAACATGCGGGCTTTGAAAGCTATATTGCTGGGATTTGAACTCATTTCTGGGTTGAGAAATAATTTTGCTAAAAGTTGTCTATTTGGAATTGGGTTAGATCCCAGATTCTTGCAAGCAACATAGTCTTTTCTCTATTGTAAGTCGGGTCATTTCCCTCTTAAATTCCTGGGTTTAATGGTGGGGGAAACCATATGAGCTGTGCATTTTGGAATCCTATTACTTCTTGTTTCAGGTTTAAGCTTTCTTCGTGGATTGGGATGAACCTTTCGATTGGAGGACGAGTCATTTTGATAAACTTCCTATTCCTCTGATGTCTTTATATAAGATGCCTGATGATACTGTCAAGAAGATAATCGCTATTCAAAGAAATTTTCTTTGGACGGGTATGATAGGTAGGAGAAGTATCTCTTGGATCAATTGGAATTCAGTCTGCAAACCAAAGTCTTCTGGTGGTCTGGGTATTAAGCATATTGGCAAATTTAATATTGCCCTTATTGCTAAGTGGTTATGGAAGTTTCTTTAACAGGGGAAGGAAATTTGGAGACCCATTGTTCGCAGTAGATATGGTAATTTGATGGTCAAAATTATGGACAATTCTTCTGAAGTTTCCAAGGCTCAAGATTCGTTATGGATGCGTGACTTGCTGATTTCTGCTAAACCTATTCCTGAGGTTAGTTTCTCTAAGCTGATTGTTTGTTCTTTAGGTCAAGGGAGGAATGTTAGATTCTGGACCATGTGTTGGTTAGGTGATTTGTTGCTTAGCCAGTGTTTTCCTGTTCTTTTTCAAGCTGATATTTGTAAAGAGGCCCACGTTTCGGATTTGGGTATTTGGTCTGATGATTCTTGGACTTGGAAAATTACGGAAAACCTATTTTTACACTACAATAACCTGGATTCTGATTTGTCTGCATTGATCAATGTTTTGGAGCATGTTGTTGTTAATTTTGGAGCAGATGACTCGTGGAATTGGAAGCTGGATATTAGTTACGGTTTTACCGTTAAGTCGTACTATAATTACATCCTTACTGCTAATGATGATTTGAGTTTGGATGATTCAACTCAGGTGGCTTTAGATTTAGTTTGGACTACTATTATCCCTATCAAGATTAAAGTGTTCGCGTTGCAGTTGATGCTTAATCGGTTACCTACTCGAGAGAATCTATTAAAGAGAGCCGTTATTGATAGTGTTCATGAAACAATTTGTGCTTTTTGTTTTTATGAGCTAGAGACCAATGATCATATTTTCCTCAATTGTTCCAAGATTGCTTTTCTGTGGCACATGGTCTGTCAGTGGGTTAACATTGACTGGGTTGGAGGATCTAATACTCTTGATCATGCTTTGAATTGGTTTGACAGGTTCAACGGTAGATGCAAGAACAATTATAGGAATTCCATATGGTTTATTACTTGTTGGAACATTTGGATGGCGAGGAATCGTATTATGTTCAAAGACGAGGTGGAGGATGTTGGAACTATTTTCCATCACATAGTGGGATCTTTGTGGAATTGGTTGGCTTTAACGAAGGAATCGGCACATGGCCTGCTCGTTATACGATTGGCACAAATTTCCATTACACTTTTGTAATTAATAGTGTTTGTATTTACTCATTCGTGGGTGTCTAGTGTGTAATTTGATGTAACTTTTGTTTGTTTTGGATTGGGTTGGAGATTCCCTTAATCTCTTGCTATTGGATTCATGCTTATCAAAAACATGAGTGGTTATCCATTGAGAAGTGATCAATTGAGTGTCACCCTTGTGTATTATTAATTTTTTTAAAGGTCATAAATATGCCAAAAGTCTAAAATTAGAAGAGATTAAGGTTGTTCATGAGATTCCATATAATATATGGTCCTTTTGAATAACATTTTAATGACGTTAAAGTACATAAATGGTCGTAATGCAACTACTAACAAGCATATTTATAATGCATGAAATATATTCAAAGAGTCTATTAGGGATGTAAGATAAGAAATGCAAATATATTTTCTGGACCCATTTGAATTTCAATACATTTTTTAACACTTTTTCGACTGTTTTGGTGATGAATTTCACTTATAAAACTAACAAATACCATCTAATGTTGCTTGAGTTTATTGATTTCACTTCTACTGAGATGACATCCTCAATTGCAATTGCTTATGTGGTGTTTGAGAAGGAATAAAGCGTCATTTCATTCTTAAAGAGGCGTCTTATTTTTTAAAATCCCCAAATAGGTTTCAAAAGGTAATTGTGATTGATTGAGAGAATATTGTGATGAAGTAGCATGTCAAATTTATTAGAGAAAAATGTAAGTAGCATGTCAAATTGTAAGATTTAAAACCTAAGGATGAGAAAAATATCAAACCAATTGAAGTATGAACAACTTTAATGGATGCATCAGAAATTATATTGGAGTTTAACTCAAAAGAAAAATATCTTTATTCTCTTTTCCTATTCAAAATTCTTTATGCAAAATTTGTAAGAACAAATTTGATTTTAGATCTACATACCTTTAGGTTTCGATGATAACAAAGTTTAGAAAAATAATTTTATGCACAAATTGTTGGGTTAAGTGTGAAGAAACTCAAGTCTAAAACAAAATCTAAAGGAAAATAGCAAATGCTAATTAAAGCAAATTCTGATCAAGTAACTTCTAATGCTAAGTTTGGATTTAACTCTTATAGTTGAAGACTCTGAGGAAGTAACCTATGATAGCCAGACTCTGAAGAAAGTTATACCATTGAAGAAGTCAAATCTGAACGCATACAAATTTGATGAAAGCTGAAAGCATATTCAGGAGACAAAACATACATTGAACAAGAGGAAGAATAAAAAGATGTGTTTAAATCAAGTCAAGCTTTAAGATTATGAATCAACGTTTCTGAACAAAAACCATCCAGACAAACTCTAATAAAACTCTGACTAAAAGTTTCTGCTAGTCTTAGAACTAAGTACTCCATGAAATATAAAGTCTCACCAAATTCTGAAGATAGCTTCTAAACTCTACTCAAACTTCATCAAAATCATATTAGAAGCCTCTGACTAAAAGTTAGTAAGCAAAAGAAAATGTCTCTTTAACAGTCAAAACATATGAACAAACTATTAAATACTTACGCATTTCTTGGTCCGATTTACTCTGGATTGTGGTACTTTCAAGCCTCACTCTAAAAAGACTTTGTATTCTACATCATCTAGGATCTAAACTCTGATCAAGCTTCACTTCATTTTATATGAAGCCTCTGATTATGAAGAGTAGTATACTCAAAGAAAGTACAATCAAAAAGACATTTCCTTATGAAGACAAATTATGATCTTTACTCAATCTTCAATCTACTTTCGTAAGAAGCCTCTGAATAGAACATTTGAATTAAAGGTCAATAATTTTTTATGACAGAAGTACAAAAAACCAAATCTACTTTCAAAGTAAAAAAAGCTTCTCATGTCCCATCATCACCTACTCTCTACTACAAGTGTCACTCTATTGCTGCATATGAAGTGACCTCCATAAAACGAATACTTTAAGGATGATTCATATTCTACCCTCCAACGGATCTAGTCATCTTCTATATATTCTGAGGAAGAAGAATATGGAAGACAAGGAGAGAAGAATGTAAAAAGGAGAAGAAAAAAGAGTGGTTACATACGTGTATATGGAAGGATATGTGTGTGAGTCTTCGTAAACGCTAAAGCTACAAACACCACAACATAACAAAGAGAGAAAACACTTAGAAATTTTATTGTATATCATTTTAAGTGTATTCGTTTGATCTTCATCTTATGTGTTATCAACTTAGCAAGAAGTAAACTCTGTAAAAACAAAACTATTGTAACCCAGTTGGGTATATTCCTCAAGCGGCCAGGTAGGTTAGGCTCTTGAGAAGTCAGTGACAGGTAGTGTTTAAGGATTAAATCTTCTTAAGTGCCCGGGTAGGTCAGGATCTTAAGGAGTCAATACCCGTCATATTTCTTAGGGGGGTCGGGTAGGTCAAAATTCTTGAGAAATAAATGACAAGATGTCATTGCTTTATAATCAGATTGATTATTGGATTAAGTCATTTTCTAAGGTGAAATCACCCATGTGGGTGGACTAGATATAGCCTAATTAACGGTGAAGCAGGATTAAGTACTCGTGTCTTTTATCATTATCCTTATTAGTATTGTTGCTATTATTGCATTTGTTTTGGGAAAGAAAAAGTTGTCATACTTGAAACCCAATTCAAACCCTTATTTCTTATGTTTCTTGCTCCTTCATTTGGTATCAGAGCACCGATTATGTTATTGATTAAGTTAAGTCAAACACTTAACTGTGTAAGGAAAAGATCCAGTTTTCAAAACACATTAAGGCAACACAAGCAACAATTATAAAAGATCATTAATCCTCCACTTGCACACATCATACAGATGATGCTGATGATGATGTTGATTTGAAACAAGATGAATTATCTACAAAGAAATGAGCAAGTAAAGGAATCCAAGGCGCTGACCTGAATTCAAATTTGAGGCAATCAAAATAAGGACAGGTGAAATTTTGAGGGCAAGATGCTCAAAATTCAAACTCCTATTTTGGGTTGAAATTCTTAGAAAAAGGTCGCCACAATAAAGCAAGTGAAGAAGTTCATCAGAAGCTTATAAATGAAGTGGAGAGCCACGATGACTACACTCTATTTGTTCTCAATTCTGAACTGTAGAGTTGGTTAGTTTTCTAGGTGGTCATGAGATCAAACATGAAAAAGATGAACCTTAGAAGAAATCAGTGACTCTAAAGAAGCATAAAAAAACACTGGAAACATAGTCAAATCATGGGCCAAAGAATAACAGGTGGACCTTGTGAAATCAACCTCAAAGCAAAAGATGTTTGGATGTGTTAAGAAGGTCATCTATTATACGCACAAAGAGGCATGTCACTACAAATGAAATGTTCTAGGTTCAATGAAGAAAAGCCATAGAAGGAACTTATCAAGGACAAGAAGAAAGTTCTGATGGATACATAGAGCAACTCTAAAGAAGATTTTGATTAAAGAACAAGCCAACATGATATTGATGACAAGTACAGAAGTATCTGACTCCTCATAAGAAAAAGATAAAGAAAAACAAAAGAACTCAACACCCATGGACAACTATAAAGCCATGAAATCAAACTCATATGCAAAAAAGGTACTCTCACTAAATTCTTTATTCTTCTTCAGCTAAAATTCCTTAAAACAGTTAGAAACATTAGGAAAATATCATGAAATTCATATAGATTCATATAGCTTTTTTCTGAAGTCCATTGTAAGCTAATTAGTGAAAACTCTAGTTTATTAAGATCAAATTTTTCATGCTCTTAGAAGCTAAAATGATAATCTAGAGAAAGAAACTCTCTTAGGAGCTTCTATGGACTCTGAGTGTGTGTTGAAGAAACAAGACACATTTTTTCAATAATTTTATCTAAGAATTTAGTAGAAGCATATTGACTTATATGATCATATTTAAAGCTTGTTGAAATTAAAAAAGGGCACCAGCTTTTAAAACGAAAACCTATTTTTTTAAATAGGTCCACATATGTTTCACTGGTTTTATTCTAATATGAAATTAAACAAGTCTGATTCTCAAGAGTGTATCATGTTAAGATACTCTTAATGGTCAAAATGCTACAAAGCATCTAATACAGAAACCAAAATTGTAAAAGAATCAATTCATGTTTAGTTTTGATGATAAGCTTGGCTCTGAAAAGTCAAACCGAGTTGAAAAGATTGCAGAGGTAAAGTCCAACTTCTCAAACTTTAAAGGCAAAGAATCTGAAAAAAAAACTCTGAAAAATTGTTAATTGCAAAAGTGTTGAGAATCTGATGTTGACATCATCCCAGCAACACTAAGGATACTTACGCAGAGTCAGAACGTTATCTAAGCAAGAATCCCTCTGGGAAATCATGTCTTCTAGACTCTAGAGTTAAAGTAATCAAACATGTTCCTATGGATCTAATGTAAAATAGTTGACATACAATAAGCCATCTGAATATTTGAAGGAAGTTTTTGGAATGCACCAATCCTTGGCTCAATTTCAACAACAAGAACAACAATCTGGGAATGAAAGATGAAAGCAATAACTATCTGGATGCAACACTCAAATCCTCAGATCTTATGGGCAATAAGGTTATCAAGTTAATAAGTGTAACTTTTCTTTTCCCTTAATAACTCTTTCCTTGTGTTTATCTAAGAATCAAATTTTGCATTTGAAGTGCTAACCATACTAAGATAAACATCATTTCATCAAAAACTATGTTTAAAAGGATAATCGCTAATACAAACCTTCAATGGGCTTGTCTCTTATATAAAATCCCTTGTTGCATATAAGAATCTTTTCATTGAGAATAACATAAAAGAAAATATTGTCTTTGAATAATGATGAAATCCCAATATGTGTAGCATCAGAATAGTAAAATTTGATTCTAAGTTATTTTCCTCTAAACCATCTAACTCTCTTAGTGAGAAGTTTGTCTTGGTTAAAAGATTCTAAGTTCGAACCTTGTTGGAATTTCACTGTCTTTTAATCTCTGAAAATATTTGGTTACATTCAAGTACTTTTGTTGTGGCAAATATGTGTGAAAAATTGTCCCACTATCTTCTAAGCCGTAAAAAATGCTTGAAGTACCTTTGGGTAATTATTATTTCATTAGGTAAAATGAAATCATGCTTTGACACTCCCTATGTCATCAATTAGAATAACGATGATCATCTTTACTCATACATCTCATGTTGATTAAAGTATTTTTTAGTTTTCTTGGTGTCAGTTATGTTCCCTCTCGTTTCTCTCTAATCATTGAATCTTTCAAACTCTTACTCTTCCTCTCCTCTACCTCTATATAAACCAAGTATTTTTTGAGTTCTTATCATCTCACTATTTCTTTTGTTTTCACTCTCAACTTCTCATTGCACCTATATTTTTAAATGGCTTCTTTCAAAACCTTCAACGGTGATGAAATCAAGCTTGTTACTATCTTGGAACAAGTTGTTAACTTTGAAAAGCTAAAAGCCATAGGGCCAAAGATTAATCATCTTTTTACTTCTCAACATTGGGGAAACTACTTTGAAATGCTTTCAGGTCATTATTTCCCATCCTTGTATTTTTTTTGGGTGAATGCTTCAATTCATTTTAATGATGAAAATGTTGAGGAAATCTGGTCTGTTGTCTTAAACACTTCTATTACCATCACTCCATCACTTATTGTTGATAACATTAAGTGTGACGAATATGGTGCTAACATTGAATGGTACATGACCAACGTAACCTTTCTTAAAGACATTCTCTCCATCACCAAAAGTTATTGAAACCCTTCCAAAGATTCCGATCTAACTCCTACAACAAATTTATAGTATCATTTGATTATCACAAACTTTTTACCAAGGGATCAGAACCCGCCCTTCTTGTCAATGGATGACAAACACCTTATCTATTTCCTCATTTCAAGGGTAAAAGTTAATCTACCTCTGACTATCTTCAACTATCTGAAAGAGAAAATCTTGAACTCTCGTGAGGGTCAGTTTTCCTTCATTCCTTTTGGGAGAGTTCTCTCTGAACTGTTTGTTCAAAATGGGATAGTTAAGGAAGTGATGATGGTAGGTCTAACAGAAGCACTTGAGACATCTTAGGGAAAGAAATTGGTAGGTGTTGAAGGCTTGGGGACTCAAAAGAAAAGAAAGTGTGACCCTTAGGAAAAATCCTTTGGATAATAGTTCATGTATCTATTGTTCTTTGGTGTTTCTCCTTGTTGTTTTGTTTTCCCTTTAAATGCTTTGTATAAATTTTCTCTATTAATGAATATTTTATTCTCTTTTTTCCTTATTTAATTTCTTTGATCATTCTATGATTCTTTTTTGTGACGACAAAGGAGGAGAGGAACAATGATTTTGATCATTTTTATTCAGTTGATAATTTCCTAACCAATCTTACTCCAAAGAGTAGGTTAACATTAGCATTCTGAAGCAATCAAGGATAATGACTCTGAAGAATTTAATTAAACAACTTTGAAGAAAAATGTTATTTATCAAAAGTTTAATGGAATCAAAATTCAAAGTCTTTTATTTAGAGAGAGCTTGCAAACCTCACTCGGTACTTAGAGATAAAGATTTTTTATAGTCTAAAATTCCAAGAGTAAGCTTACAAACCTTACTCTGAATTTTAGCATATTTATCTTATTTGAGAATTTATTGAAACCAAAATTATTTTGAATATTAAACTCAGGGGGAGCTTGCAAAGCTCACTTTGTAGATTTGAGTTGAAGAAAGAATTTTAAAAGTATAGAACTCAGGGGGATCTTACAAACTTATCTCTGAAGTTTTATAAATATGTTTATCTTATTTAAACCTTCATTGAAACCAAAATTATTTTGGTTCTTAAATTCAGAAGGAGCTTGTAAACCTCACTCTGTAGCTTTAAGTTGAAAAAAATAATTTTGAATGTTTACAACTCAGGGAGGGTTTACAAACCTAACTCTGATGTTTTATAAATTTGATTATCAAAGAAAAAACTGTTCATAAAAATACAATTGTTTGTCATCATAAAAAAGGGGGAGATTGTAAGAACAAGTGTGGTTCTACATATACATACCTTTATGTTTTTATGGTAACAAAGTGTATAAGAACAATTTTATGCACTAACTATTGTGTTAACTGTGCAGAAACTTAAGTCTAAAATAAAATCAAAATGAAAATAGCAAATGGTAATTGAAGCAGATTCTGATCATGTAACTTCAAATACTAAGTCTGGAGTTAACTCCGATAGTTGAAGACTCTAAATAATTCAACTATGATAGCCAGACTCTGAAGAAAGCTATAGCATTAAAGAAGTCAAATCTGAACGCATACAAATCTGAAGAAAGCTGAAAGTAGATTCAGAGGAGAAAACATACTTTGAACAAAAGGAAGAATACAAAGATATGTTTAAAGAATGTCAAGCTTTAATATTATTAAGTCAATTTTTCTTAACAGAAATCATCTAGACAAACTCTAATAAAGCTCTTACTACAAGTTTGTGTTAGTCTCAGAACCTATTACTCCAAGGAATCTAATGTCTCACCAAATTCTAAAGATAGCTTCTTAACTCTACTTCAGCTTCATCAAAATAATATTAGAAGCCTATGACTAGAAGTTAGTAAGAAAAAGGAAATGTCACTTTAACAGTCAAAACATCTTAACAAACTATTAAATGCTTATGAATTTCTTGGTCAGATTTACTCTTGACTAGGGAACTTTCAAGCCTCACTCTGAAAAGACTTTGTATTCTACACCATCTAGGCTCTGGTCTCTGATCAAGATTCACTTCATAATTTATATGAAGCCTATGATTATGATGAGTAGTATACTCATGGAAAGTAAAATCAAAAGGCATTTCCTTATGAAGACAGATTCTGATCTCTATTCAAGCTTTAATCCACTTTCATAAAAAGCCTCTGAAAAGAACATTTGAATTAAAGGTCAATACTTTTTGATGTGACAGATGTACAAAAAGAAAATCTACTTTCAAAGTAAAAAACCTTCTCACCTCCCATCATCACCTACTCTCTACTACAAGCGCCACTTTATTGTTGCGTATGAAGTGACCTCCATACAACGAATACTTTGAGGACAATTCCTATTCTACCTTCCAATGGATCTATCCTCCAACAGATCTATTATATTTGGAGGAATAAGAATATGGAAGATAAGGACAAAAGAATGTACAAAGGATAAAAAGAAGTGGATGTAGACGTGTGTGTGGAAGGATATGTGTGTGATTCTTCGTAGACGGTGAAGCTACAAACACCACAACACAAAAAAGATAGAAAAAATTAGAAATTTCATTATATATCATTTTAAGTGTATTTAATTGATATTAATCTTGTGTGTTATCAACTTAACAATAAGCAAACTCGCTAAACACAAAACTGTTATAGCCTAGTTGGTTGTATTCCTTAAGCTACCATGTTGCTCAGGCTCTTAAGAAGTCAGTGACAGGTACTCATTAAGGATTAAATCTTCTTAAGGGATCAGATAGGTCAGAATATTAAGGAATCAACGGCCTTCATATTTCTTAGGGGACCGATACGTCAGAATTCTTCATAAATCATTGACAGACTCTCATTGCTTTGTAATCAAATTGATTATTGGATTAACTCCATTTCTAAAGAGAAATCATCCAGGTGGGTGGACCGGATGTACCTTAGTTAACAATGAACCAAGATAAAATACTTATGTCTTTTACCGTTGCCCTTATTATTGTTGTTTTTATTTTTGTGTTTGTTTTGGGAAAGAAAAAGTTGTCATACTTAAAACCTAATTGAAACCCCCCCCCCCCCCCCCCCCCTACAAATTTTTTCGTGTTTCTTATTCCTTTAAAATTTCCCAAATTTGTGGAATATGTAGAAGGTCAAATATTGAGACTAGTGAACGACAATGCGGTAAGGGTCTGGACTGGACGCGTCACCTATATTGCTAATATATAAATCAATAAGGTATAATCCGTTCACAATAGATTAAAAAAAGTATATGAAAAATAATACGAGTGATATATGTAAATAGGGACGGAGGCACGTGTAATGGTATGGGGTATTGTGCCCCCACTAAGTTTTAAAAAAATACTTAAATATTAGCATATATTCATAAAACTTAATAATAATAATAATAATATGTTATTTAAAATAATATAATCTATTAATTAATTAAAATAATATTTTTGCTATGGATATATTATTAAAAATTAAATATAAAATCAAACAATAGATGAATTATTATTTATGGTTTTATTTGAGATTTTGAATATTTTATTTCAAAAGTTAATTTAAAGTTAAAATATGTCAGACTAAAATTTATCGAATTGGTTTTGTGTTTAATTTTAAAATAATTTTTTACTTAAATTTAAATAAAAAAATTATTTATAAGCTTTTATTTTAACACTAAGCTCTTTTTTAAAAAAATCAAATGACAACTACTCATACCATCATTATTTACTTTACATAAAGATGGATAGATAAATTTTTTTATTGATAATAATATTTAAAAAAATTATATAAATAAAAAATTGAAAAAAATATTAAATATTGTTTAAATATAAATCTCATAAAAAATAAATATAATATATATTTATGATTTAAAAATAAATGTTGCATATGATTTATTATAAATTTATAAATTAAGATGTTGTCCCACAACTTAAAATTTCTGGCTCCGTCCCTGTATGTAAAAACACTGATAATCAATTAACAATGTAATATAGTTGCGTCTTCCTGACATACAAACTTCATTTGAGAATGGCAACATTCTAAGGGAAAACGAATGCAATAAAAAGGTTTTATGGTCCCAAATTGATGGAAACATTGCAATAAATGTTTTGCATTTAATGGCGGACGAGGAAGATCAAGTGCATAGATGTAATGCAGATGAACCCAAAAGTGGTTACTTAATTGTCATACCCCAAATTTTGACCACCAAGATTTTCCATCATTGTACAAATCATCACCACAATATGGATGTACTTCCATGCCCCATCAATCTCCTCAAAGATGGGTGAGCATTCACTACAATCAAGACTTACGGTTTCAAGCCCTCTTAGAGAACTTAGGCAAAGGATCAATCAATAAATGACATGATATTCAACTTGTCTAAACTCTTAAACACCTATAAAGGATCAAGAGGACTCCCACATAAAAAATCAGGCACAAAGGTGCAACATTCCAAGTGGATTAAGCCTCAAGATCACTAGTGTCACCAAATTAGGGATTTGGTCGACCAAGGCCTCCAGATGGAAATTTTCCTCAAGGAATAAGCCAATGCTTCAAAACATAACCCAATATTCTCCAAGGGACCTCATGGATCCAATCATCAAGTAAATTTAGCCTCAGGGGATGCATTCATAAAAAAATCAGGAATTAGGGTTTCTTGACCTAATTCACCCCTAAGTTGACTTTTTGGGGCAAAGCATGAGCCAAGACCTCAAGACATGATTTGAGGGCCACAAATACACCACATTGATCCATTTGCAACAATGGATTGATCCAAGAAGCTTGATTCACAAGTTTCAATTTCATCTGGACCACAATTAGGGTTTTGAAGGAAAAGTCAACTGTATCTTTGACTTTTGACCGAGGCATGCTCCCAAACCTTGGGACATGATTCAAGACACCCTAAAACACCTAAGGAATCCATCCATTAGGTTTGAATTAGGTCAATAACTTGATTTCTCAAAAGATCACACAGTTTGGATTTCATTTGACAAAAAGTCAACTATGCACAAAATCAAGTTTGACTTTTTGGAATTTTTCACAAATATGGTTCCCCTAAGTCAAAAATAATGTTAATGTATGGTATTGATCATCATTCATTAAGAAAAATCAAGAAAAGTGAGGTTTCTTGCAAAAGGGGCAACCTTTAGAAACCAAAATTTTTCTAAGTCATGGAACAAAAGTGATTTTGTACCAACTTTGCAAGGTCATAAAACCTAAACCACAAGGCCTTTTTCTCCCATTCAAAGCTCAAATGAAAGTCCATCTGACATAATTTAAAAGTGTCAACTACAAGAGATTCCAAATCCTTATGGTTTTTGAGTTATGGATTGATCAAAATCACAAAAACATGAAAATTACCACTTTTCCAACACTTAGTGAAATTTTCAATAAGCCAGAATCTGCCTTACTTTTTCCAAAATGTAGGGACATTTTTCACCTTGTTCCAAGTAGAACCAGGTCCATTGGTGAACATCAAAGTTGAAGTATGCCATGAGGGCTTTCCAACCAGCACCAGATCATCTCTAAATTCAATTTGAGTAGGGAGATACAACCCTTGGAACATGGCATCATGGACTGATTTTTACAAGGCAAATTTGTGCATTTTGCTCGAGTTAGCTAATTTGGACAACTCCAAGCCTTGTCATCCATTTGGACACATCAGAGGATAACATCCAAGAGAAAAGATCTGATCCACAAGCCTCCCAAGTCCAAGGAACTACATATAGCCATAGGTGCCCTAAAAAGGCTAAAAAGGTGCCAAGGCTTCAATTTTGTCTCCAAGCCTTCAATGGATGCATCAAGGTGGCATGGACTGAGACATTACTAACTGACTGAATCAAGATTCAGCCCTGAATCAAAGGACCATAGGCCTGTGCCCTAACCTCAAGTCAATGGCTATAGGAGACTAAAGATTCCTTTTGCTATTGATGCCAAAACAAACTTATTGCACTATAAATAGACCTCAATTCTTATCAGCTTGAGTACACCAAAGCACTACAACACTTGCTTTCCTCAAAATCTCTCTCATTAGGCCAAGATGCCTTCTTTTGCAAGTCACCTCTGAGCTTTTGAGTTAGAGAGCAATTCCACCATATCTCATGATCCAAACACATCCAAAGTATCATTTCTAAGCTGTTCAAACACTCACCCTTGATCTGAAACACCAAAATCAGAAAATCCACCTCCAAAACCTAAAATTTTTATTTTTTTGCATTTTTCAAGCCATGTCTTGATTCAATCACTTCCAAAACCAAACCAGGCCTCAAACACACTCCAAATATCATCCTCAAACTGTCCCAATTGGTTTCCCTCGTGTGGAACACCATTTGAGAGAATTACTATCTTGGTTACTTTTGCCACTTTTGCAAGAAAGAGCCTATACTTTTGCCACTTCTGGCACAAGGAACTTGAGAGTTAGCACAAGGAGCTTCAAGAGATAAGTGCATCACAACTTGAACTCTCTAAATCATGCATTGCTTTGAGGTCCATTGATCATGGACCTCTCATACATATCATATATGTTGTGTTTGAACCAATTTACCATGCTATAGCTGCCTGTATGATGAGATAGCATAGAACATGCAAATTTAGGCCTATTTTGAAATCACTATCGGATTTTAAAATAGGGACATTTTACGAAAGTTCCAAAGGCACCATTGGATTCCTCATGAAATTTTAGGCAGGATACACCTAAATTTTGTCCTAATACATGGAGAAATGAGGAAGTTAGAGCCTTCACGCAAGAGGCCGAAAATCAGGCCTTGCCTTGGGCAAGGGCCAGGCATGGCGCCTTGGCCAGACCTAGAAACTTGGCACCCTTATGTATTAATGGGGTGGTTTTGATACACGGATGTATCACCACCCCAGTGGCAGCGCGCATGTGTTTTTGGCTGAGAGGTCGTGGGTTCAACACCCACCCAGACCATTTTGCCATTTCTCATATATTTTACTATTTTTCACATTTTTTATGGTTTTTGTTTAACTAATTCCAAAATTAATTCTCTCTCAATTTTAATTTTTTTTATTGGTTCTTTTTTTGAAAATTCCCAAAAATGTTAAAATATTTTATTCAACAAAAATTTCATAATAATATTATTTATTTCATATATTTAGTATTTTTTGTAAATAATTATGTTTTATATGTTTTTTAACAATTACAAATATTTCTTTCTCTTGATTTTTCAACTTCAAATGCTTTTCAAATTATTCTATGAATGAACATGATTTTTCAAACATTAATCCAAGATCACAACTTGTTTTTCACACATGTTTGATAATTTTGATCATTTTAATTTAATATTTATTCAATTAAAATACATTTTTAAAATCAAGTTAGGGGTGTGATTATTTTTCACCCTCACAAATTTTTTTCAAAACACTTTGGGCCTCTAACAGAGTGTAAGACCCATCCCTTGTAAATATAAACTTTTTTGGGCCTCAGTCATTGTATAAGTCCCAATGCGTTAAAAAATCTCGGCTCGTTCGTCGTTTTCAAAACATTTTCATCTGGGCCTCTCCCTGAGTTGTAAGCCCCATTCTCATTTCTTTATAAATCACTTTAGGCATCTAATAGAGTGTAAGACCCAACCCCCCTTTTGTACAAAAATAATTTAGGCCTCAGTCATTGTATAAGCCCCAATACAGTTTTCAAAAACGACGGTGCAATCACTGTCTTTCCATGGGCCTCTCGTTGAGTATAAGCCCTAACCTTTCTGTCAAAACAACTTTCCCTTTTGATTTAGGTTCAAATTCTTGTAATTAAAACTTTCTTTAATTTCTTGAACAACTAACCATAAAGCTGTTAACATGGAAGCTTGCTCACATGTAATTTTTATCAGCTTTCTTTTACATATTTGCACACACACACACACACACACACACATATATATATATATATATATATATATATATATATATATTTGTTTATGCTAGAAGCTTGCTCACCTGTAATTCCTCCTACCCTCTTTTTACATACAGTGTATATTTCATCTGTACATATATGCCTGTATATTATTTGGTTAGAGTTTTCCCTGGCAACTAGGTCTAGAACTAGATAAAGCCAGTGGTCACTCTTTTAACACAGTCAAAACTAGTTCCCGATAGGAATTCCAGATAGAGTCTTGCCTCCTCTAGGGCTTATACAATATGGAACAAAGAGAAAGACATTATTCCCGGTAAAACTTTTCTCAGACTGTCACTATTAGAAAATTGTCAAAGAAATTCATTTCCCCCAGAGAGGATTAATTCCCGGTGAAACCTCTCTTGAATTTCTTCAAACCCTAGAACTGTTCATTAAAGAAAAGATTATTCCCGGTGAAACTTTTCTTGATCTTTTCTTAGGTTTGGACCCACAGGCTTCCTAAAAGCATCCCTGCCTCCTCTTGGGCTTTGTACAAGGACCATCCAGCTTCTTAGAAGTTCTCATGCCTTCTCTTGGGCTTAATACAAGGACCCTGAAGACCTCTTAAAAGGTATAGGACAGAACCTAGTCATCCTTTGTTATAGCAGTCTTTCAAAAGAGTCAAAACCTTAGACCAATTTAAGGGTTGATTCTCATCCCTTAAAGCACCAGCCTCCTCTTGGGCATCATACAAAAATAAACTCTTCCATACCTGTAGACTTGGACAGTCTAATATCCTCTCGGATCTCGAAGACATTCTCAAGGTCCCTACGAATACAGGAGAAACCCTAGTCATTTAATCAATCTCCAATAGAGTTAAAACCCTCATGGGTTCAAAAACTCAGTCTTTCATCCTAAATTCCCCCAGCTAGGGTCAGCTTATCATCAGTATAACCCAATCCCAAATTAGAACCTCAAGGCATCTGATACCTCAACTCTTCTGTAATCCTCAGCAAGAGTTGATTCCCCATTTTGGACCTGCCTCCGGATCTCAATAATCCTCAGCAGGAGACAGCCTCCTATTAGGCTTTGTATAATGATTTTCCTCAGCAGAGTTAACCTTAAAAGCACTCTCTTGTTTAGTCAATCACCTCAAAACCACTCTCTTGTTGAGTTAATCACCTTAAAAGCACTCTCTTGTTGAGTCAATCACCTTTTTAGCACTCTCTTGTTGAGTCAACCCTTTTCAGCCTCAATGTTGGGCTTTGTACAAGACACCCACATAAGCACTCTCTTGTTGAGTCAACCCTTTTCAGCCTCAATCTTGGGTTTTGTACAAGACACCCACATAAGCACTCTCTTGTTGAGTCAACCCTTTTCAGCCTCAATCTTGGGCTTTGTACAAGACACCCATAAATATTTGCAGCTAAGTCAGTCAATATCCTTCAGCCTCAATCTTGGGCTTTGTACAAGACACATATAAATC
Organism: Lathyrus tuberosus; assembly: GCA_022829125.1. Lineage (NCBI taxonomy): Eukaryota > Viridiplantae > Streptophyta > Magnoliopsida > Fabales > Fabaceae > Lathyrus > Lathyrus tuberosus. The sequence goes on along the minus strand of JALAZF010000056.1, from coordinate 6,249,284 downwards.
TCCCTAAAATAGAGTCAATCCTCATTCCAGCCTCAATCTTGGGCTTTGTACAAGACAAATCATACTCTCCATCAGAGTCAATCTTCTTTTAGCCAGAATCTTGGGCTTTGTACAAGACAGATAAAACCTCTCACCAGTAGAGTTAATTTCCCCTTTTAGCCTTAATCTTGGGATTTGTACAAGACAAACAAAATATTTCCCCGAAAAAGTCAACTTTCAGCCTCCTCTTAGGCTTTGTATAATGATATCCCCAAAAGATTCAGTCTCTTTTTTGCCTCAATTTTGGGGTTTGTACAAAACTGATAATAAACTCCCCAGTGGAGTAAATAAATCTCTTAGCTTCAACCTTGGGCTTTGATCAAGGCACACAAAAAATCAAAATCCCCTCAGAGGAAATCAAAAACCTCTCTGTAGGAAGACATTTCTCTGTATATCACACGTCAAACAGAAAATCAAAACAAACCCTAATCCCAGATAATTGCTATAAGTGGCACACTTGTTGATTCAAATATCCAAGCTGTAGTCCATCTTTTATCCTGGTAAATCCCTTCTTTCGTCTAATTGCTGTAAGCGGCAAGCCTCTGGATTATTTACATCCAAGCCAATGTCCCTCTTTTAGCATGAAAGATTCCTAAGGTAAAATGGCATTGCTCTACGCTGAGTTAAAGTTTCCTCCTTCAGGACAAATCCCTTATAAAGGAAATTATGGCATTACTAGATTCACATATCCCAGTTAAAGTATTTCTCCTTTATAATCAGTCACTCAACAGTTGTGATAAACAGACGAGAGGTCTCCCTTTAGAGATGATAAATTCTCTCTCAGTCAAACTTTTAGCTTCAATCTTGGGCTTTGAACAAGACACAAATAACCTTTTAGCTTCAATCTTGGGCTTCGAACAAGACACCAAAACATATTTTCCCCCCATAGAATAGGAGGAACTATGATTGTTCTTATTTACCTGTTTTATTTAACAGGAATACGTAGGCATAAGATTGCGAAATCTTAGCGAGCATACCAATCAAAAACCTTAGGTCCAGTACCTCATCAAAAACATCGGAAAACCCAAAAAACAACAAAAATACTCTCTCTCACAGACATCCCCACAAAGAAGAAACTTTCCCATTTACTGATAAAGACCCTCAAGTATAAAGCAGAACCTAATGCTAATCAACCTGTGGATAACCACATAAAGGATGGGTAATTGACAACTCCCCATTGTATAACCTGACGCCAAACTCCCCAATCTCAATCAGCGACTGTTCAGTTAAACATTCGCATGCAAGGTTAGTTTTAGATAGGTTCCCTTTCCCTTTCAGCTTAACGGGATAAATAAGAATTCAGAAAGTAGCACCCACGTTCATCCCATTGAGGTGAGGAAATCCCCATGGCGATAAGGTGGTCGTGTAACCGACAAAAATCGCACGCTACAGGAAAATGGCGACTCTGCTGGGGAATATCATTTTATCTGTCAAGGACTAGGATTAGAATTCCTAAGAGGTCTAGGATGATTAGTTTTAGGTATTATACTATATATATACTGCTTTTCCTACTTGATATCCGTGTTTATTTTTCTATCAATGGGAATGCGATTGATACGCATGTGGAAAGTTTGAGAGAACTCTAAGATAAGTGATGGCATAGATGGGTGGACTTACAGGGAGTGATTCTCGAATAAGCGATCCTGGTAGACCATCAAATCAGGTGAGGGCCCGTGTGGATACTATGTTGAATGACTAACGTCGTGAAAATAGACGCTATCCCAGTGTGGCACCTGTGACCCTGAGGATTTAGTAGACATTAACCATATGGCCATTTGGTAGTGCGGTAACTATCGAAAATAGTTGATACACAATACTACACTCAAATGAGATTACCCTAGGATGCTACGGCTCGCTCGGGTGAACCAGCTTGCTGTTGATATCCCTAGGGGGTCGATGATTTAGGGAACCTTTAACGCGTTCTACAGGTACAAAAATTAACCAAAATACAACCTTTGGGGATGGGTAGAGCCATGACTCCATGCTCGTGACGTTGAACACTTGAACCCAAGTTTTTTCAATGTTTTTGTGTGCTGCATTCATACATTCATTTAAAAAACTAATAAACAAAGAAAAAATCTTCTCTTCTTTCTCTTTCTTATCTTTTCTCTTCTCTTTATTGTTTAAAATAAACTAAAAAATAATTGCAAATATCAGAGAAAGATTGCGTTATGGATTTCGGTAGAAGAAAGACACACAAGTACACCTTCAAGGGTCCAAAACTAGAGGATTTAAGGAGGTTGGAAAGGATGATTACCAACCCTGATGCTTTCAGAGCTAAGCATGGAGGACTGTTACCTCTGTTAAGGATCCATGTAGTTGAAGGAATCCTGTCTACACTGATTCAGTTCTATGACCCAGTCAATCACTGCTTCACATTCCTGGATTATCAATTAGCGCCAACACTGGAGGAGTACTCTCACCTGACTGATTTACCCATCACTGACCAGGCTCCCTTTTCTGGACTGGAGGAAATTCCAAAAGAGCAAACCATTGCAAGAGCAATCTATTTGGACGAGTCAGAAGTCAGGACTCACATGACCACTAAGGAAGGAATCCAGGGTTTACCAGCTAAATTCCCGACAAAGAAAGTTCTATACTTTGCCATTGTAGGAAACATAATTGCTTTCTAAGATATCTTTGTTCTACTCACATACGGGTTGTTCCTTTTTCCCAACATCGATAACTTCATTGATACCAACGCTATTAAGATATTTATGATTGGAAACCCCGTACCAACTTTGCTCACAGATGCTTATCATTCTGTACACTTAAGGAATTTGTACAGTGGAGGAATGATCACATGCTGTGTACCCCTGCTTTACAAATGGTTCACTTCCCATTTACCCAAGTCTGCTGCTTTTTGGGACCTTAAGAGTACTCTATGTTGGTCACAAAGGATTATGTCTCTTACCAACTCTGATAGAGATTGGTATATAGGATTTATGAGGGGATAAAAATCATCGACAGTTGTGGAAACTTCCCTAATGTACCCCTCATAGGAACTAAAGGAGGAATCAACTACCATCCAATTTTAGTTCGCCGTCAACTCGGATACCCGATGAAGCATATCTCGAATAATGCTCATTTGGAAGGTCTTTTCTTCAAGGAAGGGGAAAATGACAGGGCACTAAAGAAGGAAATAGTGCATGCCTGGCAACATGTTCACAAGAAAGGAAGAGAGTCTCCAGGAAGACCAGACTGTATCTCTGTGGAACCTTATCTCCACTGGGTACAAACTAGATCTCTCATGCTGAGGATGCCTTACCCTCGTCAAGAAGTTCTTCCATTAAAGAAATTTGTCCTTTATTTTATGTCTGATCGAAAAAACTCCAGGTCGCTCTCAACAAAATTCAACGGGAGAAAATTTCTTGGAAAAACAAGTACCGAATCCTCAATGTGGAGTGTACCAAAATTCAAGAACTGTTAAAAGAAACAGATGCTCTGATCAAGATACTAGAGCAACATGTTATAGAAAGTCAAGAAGACCAAAGGAACTTACTCACTCCTTTCACTTGGCAAAGGACTGACAACCCGAAAATGGCTAAAGAACCCCGATAAAAGAAAAGGAAAATACCATAACCAGCATCTGAGTTCTCTTCAGAGAGGACTCATGATCCATAAGCTTAGACGTTTCCTTTTACAGCACTTTGTAAAATACTATATTTTCCTTTTTTGCAATCTTTCAAATTCAACAAAACGGGGTCTCCACCCTTTACTATATGATATTTGCAATCTAATTGTTGAAGTTTATTTTTGATTAAAACTATATATATATATATATATATATATATATATATATATATATATATATATATATATATATATATATATCATTGCATTCATCATTCTCACATAACGTATTTTTTTTATCTTCGAATCTCACGTACACATCACGATTCTAGAGTCAAAATGTCTCACTCATACAATACTCGGGCCAATCGACAAAAGAAAATGGACGATCTCGAGGAAGAGAACAGAGAGCTGAGAGAAGAAATAGACGCTCTGATGGATGATCTAAAATAACTTCATAGTGACATGCAATCCCTAGGAGCAGCTCAGAAGCAACAATAAAGGACGGTGATCTCGGAGATCACATATATGCCCATAGTAGAGACATATGATACTCGGTACAACATGCCTAAAGATCGTCCCTGGGGCATGCCTATCAACTTTGTCCCTGAAGGATATATCCCGCCGGTCATTGAAGACCCTGAAACTGCAGCAGGAACCACTGGGCCTGAAGGTTACAAACTTTGGGAAAGCGGGGATGCAAGAGTCATGAAAATAACTCCTGAAGGTTATAAACTTCGGGGCATGGAAGCACCAAGAGTCACCTCTGTGATGACTATACCATAACCCATGGTACGCACTGTCCCGGAAGGACAGATTCCACAAGTAATTTCTGGTGGAAATGAAGACATGTACGAAAGGATGAATGAGTTTTGGGAACAATTCCTGGAGATGCAGAAGGAACTACATGCCATTCGCGGTCAAGATTTATTCAGAAAAGACGCCGCAGACCTTTGTCTGGTCCCTAATGTGAGAATCCCGCACAAATTCAAGGTGCTTGACTTTGAAAAATACAAGGGCAACTCTTGCCCTCAAAGACATTTGGTGATGTACGCTCGAAAAATGTTAACTCAGACTGAAAATCAACAACTACTGATCCATTATTTTCAAGACAGTTTAACTGGTGCAGCACTCAAATGGTACATGGGTTTAAACCACACCAAGGTCAATACTTTCAGAGATCTTGGCTCAGCTTTCGTTCAGCAGTACAAGTATAACCTGGACATGGCACCAAATAGAGATCAACTCAGGGCAATGTCGCCAAAGGACAAAGAGACATTTAAAGAATATGCTCAGAGATGGCATAAAATTGCCGCCCAGATCTGTCCCCCTCTTGAAGAAAAAGAGATGACAAAGATATTTTTGAGAACCTTGAGTTCATTCTATTATGACCGAATGGTTGCAAGTGCGCCCAGTGACTTCACCGAAATGGTAAACATGGGAGTACGCCTTGAAGAAGCAGTCTGAGAAGGACGGTTGGTTAAAAACGCAGAGCCATCAAGCAGTGCCAAAAGATACGGTAGTGCTTTCCAGAAAAAGAAAGAGCAAGATATTAGTAATATCTCTCTAGGAAAGCAAAGGCAAAGGTTTCAACCAGTAGCGGTAGTAACTCCCGCTATAAACCCAACGCTGGCTCCGACTTATCAACCTCAAGTTGCCCAGAGCCAACCAAGTCAACAACAGTATCAGCAAAGGACACAACAACCTCTTCAATAAGCTCGTCCTCAGTACAATAATAACAATCATACAACACGACCACCAGGGTTTGACCCTATACCAATGTTGTACACAGAACTGTTTCCACTTCTACTGGTTAAGGGGCATGTCCAAACCAGGTCTCCTCTTACAGTACCAAAATATCTGGCTTTTTGGTTCAAAACGGATCAAACTTGCCCTTACCATCAAGGAGTACCGGGGCACAACATCGAGAATTGTCTTAGCTTCAAATCTGATGTACAGAAACTTGTCAGGAACGGGGTCTTATCTTTCAAAGATACTAATCCAAATGTTCAGACGAACCCGTTGCCTCAACATGAAAAGACTGCAGTAAATTTGATAGAGGAAGAGGTTAGCCACAATGATCAAATTCACGATGTACTCCTATTAGGAACCAATCTGATCAGGATACATTGCAAACAGAGCGAATACGGTCATGTACCGCCTCACAATTATCACCAGTGTGATATCTACTCAAAGAATAATCAGGGGTGTTCCGTAGTGCGATAAGCTCTACAAGAACAAATGGATCTCAAATGGATCTAAGATCATCGAATCCGTGAGGTCAATATGGCTCACGTAAATCCCAACATTGTCCAGAACCACAAAATTATGACGATGAACGTCAACTTGGTGGCAATGTACTCAAGGCAAAGTCAATACCATGATCTTCCACGACACGATTACAATTCCTGTCCGATCTGCTCAATAAGCAATCAGGGATGCTTTTTTGTATAAGAGGCCCTCCAACGTCAGATGGATCTCGGATGGATCCAGGACTATCAGGAGAGAAATAACCATCAAGTCAATATGATTCAGATCTTTGATATTCTCTTGATGAATACCAGTCTGGTAGAATTACACGCTAAGCAGGTCAGGCTCGGTTTTCTGGCTTCACGTGATTATCAAGACTGTAAAGTGTGTCGTAATGACGACCAAGGATGTGCACTTTTCCAAAGAACACTTCAACACTTGTTGGACCACTGGTGGCTTCCAATTTACTTGGATGAAGTTACACAACAGATCAGTATGACTGACGGGAATCCTGACAGGCATCAGAGTCAGGATGTCCGCTCGATGGAAACAGATCTAGTGAAGATGCACTGCATACAAAGCGGACGTGACCGGGTTCCACCATATAATTAAGAGTGCTGTAGAGTTTGCTCAGAGAACAACCAGGGATGTTATCTTGTACGGTCAATTCTTCAAAATCAGTTGGACCGGAAAGAGATTCGACCATGTTCAAGTTCTCGTTCGATCAACGTGATACACGACTATCTTCCCGATCAAAGAAAAGACATTGTCCTAATCTCTAATAACGAAATAACCAAAGACGTTTGTGCCATAATCCCTCTACTCCATGAATCAAGAGTTCCTCTAGATAGTAGAAAGATTCTCAACCTCGAACCAATTAAGGCTGCCTACAATTTTCAGAAAAATCAAAAGGCTTCTGTGATTATCTATCTTCCGGGACCAATACCGTACAAATCCGATAAGGCTATCCCTTACAACTACAGTGCAACAACAATAAAAAATGGAAAGGAAACTCCATTACCCTCCTTCTTAAACATTGTCGACATCATTCGAGTAACTCGGAGTGGTCGGATCTTCAACAAAGAAGTTGGAGAACCTGCCAAAGAAAAGGAATCTCTAACAGAAGTTCCAAATCAACCAGTCGGGCAATCCAGTAATTCCGACCTTTCAAAGAACAACGATGAGATGTTGAAGATCATCCAGAAAAGCGAGTACAACATTGTAGACCAACTATTGCAAACTCCTTCGAGAATCTTTGTGCTATCTATCTTTCTCAGTTCCGAAGCTCACAGGGAAGCTCTGCAAAAGGTATTAGAGAAAGCTTTCGTGGAGCAAGATGTAACGATAAGACAATTTGACAGCATCATCTCCAACATCACTTCCTGCAACAACTTAGGATTCAGTGATGAAGAACTGCCGAAACAAGGCAAAAATCACAATATGGCGCTCAACATTACAGTTAACTGCCAGGACGATGTTCTTACCAACGTACTGGTAGACACGAGATCAGCTTTGAATGTTATGCCAAAATCAAATGTGATACGACTATCATTTCAAGGAGCCCCGATGAGAGGCAGCAAGGTCATCGTCAAAGCCTTTGACGGATCCAGAAAAACAGTTATCGACAAAGTCCACCTTCCCATAACTATCGGTCCTCACACTTTCCAAGTCACTTTCTAGATCATGGACATCCGGGCAGCATACAGATGTTTATTAGGAAGACCTTGGATACACGAAGCTGGAGCCGTCACTTCGACACTTCACCAGAAGCTGAAATTCGTCAAAAATGACAAATTAGTCACAGTATGCAGAGAAAATGCCTTAATAGTGAGCAACTTATCATCAACTTCCTGTGTAGAACCCGAAGAAGTCATTGGAACCCAGTTTCAAGCACTCTCGATGAGCAATGAGAATCGACCAAAAAAAGGAACATCGATTTCCTCATACAAAGACGCTCTCGAAGTGATCAAGGGTAACGACGTAAAAGGATGGGGACAACTCGTAATACCTACTGATAACAAGACAAAGAAAGGTCTTGGTTTCTCTTCAACCTGTACCCAGACTACTAAGGATGAAAAGTTTCATCCCATTCAGGACTTCTTCCACAGTGGAGGCTTCCTCCACCCAGTGTCTCAAGAAGTGCACACCATCAACGAGGGTGACTCCTCTGATACGAACGAGGAATGGAAATCTTATCTCAACGACGACGGTTATATGTCTCAGGGAGAAACGCATACGACATTTAGCTTTCTGACGCAGAGTCCGAGGTATATACCAAGGTCAGATGTCAATATGATGTACGGAGATTGTGATCCTGAGGGATGTCGTGCTCCACCTAACTCATTAGAGGAGGAGACTCTGATGAAAGACAACTTCGACTATGACTATTTTAACCCCTGGATGACTTGCCTATCTGGCAGCCATACCCATAAGATTTGGGGCAAAAGAGTCAACTAAATGACGCTTATCAGCTGAGCAATATTGAAAAGAATACATGCGTCCCCACCAAATCATGGGATCATTACTCAGGACAGTCCGAAGATATCCAGCACAACAATGAATCTGCAAAGATTGCAGGACAAGAGTTCATCGACTATGCTTTTCCTGAGGTTAACGTCATTGAGAAGGATGACTCCTCTAGTCCCACAAGAGTATGGGACACCTTAGGAACGCCGAGTGGCAAGTACGACCTCTTGGTCAAGTACACCGCTCCTGAAAGCTCTCGTATCAGGCTCGAAGACATCCAGCCAACAGGATGGGGAGATCCACCTAAGAGTTAAAACACTATGCAAGATACAACAGTAGAGTTCGTTTACGACAACTCTGTTTGTGAGGAAGACTCCAACGATCGCACTCTGCCAGAAATCAGCATCATTTCTGAGGACAAACTAAGAAAGAAGGTACCAGACTTTGTGATCCACCGAGGAGTTCGTCGCCAATGGGATGTTGTCGATGTCCCAAAAGTCGTCCATAAGTCTAAGTAATTGCCATCTTTGTTTTAGCCTTTCACCCTGCCCATGTGAAAAGGATGTTTTTATAAGGCTCACTTTCTGTAAATGACCTTCTTCGCTTCGCCCAAAGCGACAGAGATTTGTTTTATAGGGATGTAGTTTCAAGAATCACCTAAATCATAAATAAATAAACATCGTTCTATAATTTCCGCATTCATTGCTGTTTTCACTTTTTGTTTTTTCAGAAAATGGTAATCCTAAAACAGCTCAAAAATAAATAATTAACAAGCATTTTTCAGAAAATACACTGCACACACTCTTGCATTCTCTCTATCTTTTCTAAAAAACCATCATCACGTCATGCAGATTGCTTGTTTTAAACCTCGTTGAAACATATGATCCCATGCCTTCTCCCAACTTTGAATTCCTGGTATTCAAAGCTGAAGAAGAAAAGGACGCAGAAATTCCAAAAGAGATTTCCCGATTACTCAGACAAGAGGAAAGGTCCATTGAACCTTACAAAGAGTCATTAGAAACGGTCAACTTGGGTTCAGAAGAAGAGAGGAAAGAAGTTAAGATTGGGGCAGTGCTCAGTCCGACTGTCAAAGAAAGCTTGATAAAACTTCTCAAAGAGTTTCTCGATGTATTTCCTTGGTCCTATCAGGACATGCCAGGGTTGGATACCAGCATCGTGGAACATCATTTACTGCTGAAAGCAGAATGTCCTCCGGTAAAACAAAGGCTGAGACAGACTCATCCTGATATGGCCATCAAGATCAAAGAGGATGTGTAGAAACAAATCGACGTAGGTTTCCTCACCACCTCAGAATATCCTCAATGGCTAGCCAACATAGTGCCAGTTCTGAAAAAGGACGGAAAAGTCAGAATGTCCGTAGATTACAGGGATCTGAATAAGGCCAGTCCAAAGGATGACTTTCCCTTGCCGCACATAGACATGCTGGTAGACAGTACAACAAAATTCAAAGTCTTCTCCTTCATGGATGGATTCTTAGGCTATAATCAAATCAAAATGGCGCCGGAAGTCATGGAGAAAACTTCATTCATCACCGTATGGGGCACCTTTTGTTACAAGGTAATGCCGTTCGATTTGAAGAACTTCGGGGCAACCTATCAAAGGGCCATGACTATTTTGTTTCATGACAAGATGCACAAAGAAATCGAAGTGTATGTCGATGATATGATTGCCAAATCTAAAACAGAAGAGGAACATGTGACCCACCTGTCAAAAATATTCGAGCGTCTAAGAAAGTACAAACTTCGCTTGAATCCTAACAAGTGCACATTTGGTGTTCGTTCAGGAAAACTTTTAGGATTCATCGTCAGCCAAAAAGGAATTGAGGTTGATCCTGACAAGGTCAAGGCCATTCAAGAAATGCCTTCTCCAAAGACTGAAAAACAAGTCAGAGGATTTCTGGGACGTCTGAATTACATTTCCAAATTCATATCCCTCATGACTGTGACATGCGTGCCAATAATCAAACTACTCAGAAAGAATCAAAGTTGCGTATGGACAGAAGATTGTCAAAAAGCTTTCAACAGTATCAAAGAGTATCTGTTGAAACCACCAATTCGGTCTCCTCTAGTAGAGGGAAGACCATTAATCATCTACCTAACAGTCTTAGAAGACTCCATGGGTTGTGTGCTTGGCCAACAAGACGAAACAAAGAGAAAAGAGTCGGCCATCTACTACTTAAGCAAGAAATTTACCGACTGTGAAACTCGGTACACTATGCTCGAGAAAACTTGCTGCGCTCTGGCTTGGGCAGCCAAACGCCTTTGCCAATACATGATTTGTCACACTACTTGGTTAATCTCCAAAATAGATCCGATCAAGTACGTCTTTGAAAAGCCTGCTCTCATGGGAAGGATTTCCCATTGGCAGATGTTGTTATCAAAATACGACATAAAGTACCATGCTCAGAAAGCCGTCAAAGGGAGTATTTTAGCCGATCATTTGGCTCATCAACCGATTGACGATCAGGAATCAGTCAAATTTGACTTCCCAGACGAAGATGTCATGTATTTGAAAATGAAAGACTGGGATGAACTGCTACCCAGTGAAGGGCCAGAACCAGATTCCCAATGGGGACTAATATTTGACGGAGCTGTCAACAATTATGGAAAAGGAATTGGGGTAATCATCATAACACCTCAAGGTACCCATATTCCTTTCACTGCTAGACTAACATTCAAGTGCACAAATAATGAGACCAAATACGAAGCTTGTATCATGGGTCTCAAAGAAGCAATTGATTTGAGGATTAAGAACTTGGATGTGTATAGAGACTCAGCCCTGTTTATCAATCAGATCAAAGGAGATTGGAACACATACCAATCAGGACTGATTCCTTACAAAGATTACACGAGAAGGTTGTTACTATTCTTCAACAAATTCGAGTTTCATCATATCCCCCGTGAAGAAAATCATATGGCTGATGCACTAGCCACTCTCTCTTCCATGATTGCTGTAAATCATTGGAATGACCTACCTAAGATCGACATAATGCGCCTAGAATGGCCCGCTTACATCTTTGTGATTGAAGCAGTCATAGAAGACAAACCTTGGTATCATGATATCAAATGCTTCCTTCAGAAACAAGAGTACCCACCTGGGGCATCAAGAAAAGACAAGAAGACTCTCAGAAGACTGGCTGGCAGCTTCTTCCTAAGCGGTAATACACTCTATAAGAGAAACTTTTACATGGTCTTGCTCCGATGCGTAGACAGACCAGAAGCAAACATGCTGATAAAAGAAATTCACGAAGGAACCTTTGGCACTCATGCCAACGAACACACAATGGCGAGAAAAATACTGAGAGCAGGATACTATTGGTTGACCATGGAATCCGATTGCTACAAGTACATGAGGAAGTGTTATAAGTGTCAGTTATACGCTAACAAAATCCATGTACCGCCTACGCATCTTAAAGTTCTTTCTTCTCCGTGGCCTTTTTCTATATGGGGAATCAACATGATTGGCATGATCGAACCCAAGGCTTCAAACGAACATCGGTTCATCCTAGTAGCCATTAGCTACTTCACCAAATGGGTCGAAGCAGCATCATACACCAATGTAACCCGACAACTTGTGGTCTGATTTATCAAGAATAATCTCATCTACCGTTATGGTGTTCCAAGCCAGATCATTACTGATAATGGATCTAACTTGAACAATAAGATGATGAAAGAGTTGTGCGCTGAGTTCAAGATCTAACACCATAACTCATCTCCCTACCGACCTAAGACGAACGGGGCGGTAGAAGCGGCTAACAAGAACATCTAGAAGATTGTTCAAAAGATGGTTGTAACCTACAAAGATTGGCACGAGATGCTACCCTTTGCTCTTCACGATTATCACACATCTGTCCGCACTTCAACAGGGGAAACCCCTTTCTCTCTATTATATGGCATGGAAGTGAAGGTGTGAGAAAAACACAAGAAAAGGGGGTTTGAATTGGGTTTTCCAAAATGAAAGCTTTTCGTGACACTCAAACAAAGATCACAAATAGACTAACACGAGAGAAAGACACGCGATATATCCTGGTTCACCTCAAAATTACAAGTTAATCCAGTCCACCCACCAAGGTGATTTTGCCTCTCTAGAGCGAGATCTTAATCCACTATAACCAAACTGATTACAACTGCACTAGTAACTGCTGGTGACTAACAATACATAGATTAACCGTCTCTTCTTAAGGCTTCTGACTAAACTAGTCCCTTAAGGAATTAATCTCTAAGACACACTAGTCCTAGACTTCTCAAGAATTCTGACCTAACCGGTCTCTCAAGGAAATCAAATAATTGTTTGAAAATACAATGCACAAGTCAACTCCAAGTGACTAACAACACTAAAACTCACTGTCTTAGTCTTCCTAAAGCTTCTGACCTACCCGGTCCTTTAGGGAACACAAACAATTGTTTGTTACAAAGGTTTGGTTACAATAATGATGCTTCTACACAAGCAGAGTAAACACATTTTTAGCTCAATCTATCTTAGAGCGAATCTACACAGTAAAAACAATCTTCTTCTTTGTATTGTGGTGCTTTACTGTTCTCTCATAAATTTCTCCATTTCTTGAGTTCCTTCTTCATATGAATCAATGTTTTTAATATTTCTCTTTTTCACACTGAGTGTTACATTTTTTATATCACCACTGATTCGTTGAATGATCAAGTCTATTTATAGCAAGAAAAAGATCCGTTGAAGGGCAGATCAGTAATATCAGGAAAGTACTGGCGACTTGAAATAATATCGTTATGTTGGGGTGAAAATTGTACACTGAAATTGTCCTTTGTATCACCAAATCAGGGTAGTGGAATGGTAGTGGAAAAGAACGTTTTTGATCTGTACCATGTACTATTTTCCCACACAAATGTTTCATCTTCTTCTATTCATCAAAGGCTTCTAAGTTGATATGATTGAAGCATGATCAGAAGAATGAATCATTGGGTTTTCAGAGTCTTGAGTCTTCAGAGTCTTCAGAACTTGTTCAGCAGAACCTTGTCTTCAGAATCTTCAGCACTCCTTCTTTAGAACCCTTAGTCTTTAGAATCCTTAAGTCTTCAGAGTCTTCAGAACTTCGTTCAGCAGAACCTTGCCTTCAGAATCTTCAGCACTTAGTCTTCAGAAGTTGACGACTTCAGAAGCTAAACAGGCTTCAGAAGTAGAACATCAGAGTCACGCTGAGAGGTTAGAATCCAAGATACGTTACAACAGCAACATAGTGTCATCTTAAAGTCTTTCTGACGCATTGTTGATCATAAGCAATCTTGCTTCTTTACGCAGAAGCGACCATTGAGAAATTCAGAGTGACATAGCACATGATCTTTATCCGAGTCAAAACCTGTTTGTCAAAACCATCAGAATAACAAACATTAGAGTACCAAAATTATTCTCACATAAATACTCCATTGTTATCATCAAAACATAGAGATAAGATGCATAACCAAATCTTGTTCTTACAATCTCCCCCTTTTTGATGATGACAAAACTGTGTATTTTGATAGAACAATTTATACAGGGTAATCACCATAGCCGACAAATTTAGAGTTTAAGCTCTAAGCTCCCCCTGAATCTGTTAATCTCAAAATTTCATTCATGCTTGTTCAGAGTCTCCTCCTGATCCCAAGTCTCACCAAATAAAATTTGAGTTCTTCAGAACATAACAATAAAGAAGGAATACTTCTCTACAACAACTCATCAGAGTCTGTCTAGAACACTAGGTCTTCATCTCAGAACCCGGTTACTATCAGAACTTTGATGAAAAATCAAAACTTGATTCTGAGTCTGATTAGATAATGCCTCGCATCTTGTATCAGAACTTCTTATCAGATCTTGATGAAGAATCACAACTTCTTAAGTGTCAGAGTTTGATTAGAATTGACTTCTCTTTTGTCAATCTTTTCTTAGATTCACCAATCTTGTCAGATTCAGAGCCTGATTGATTTTATCAGAATATCATCTGTTGCAGAGTGTATCTTTTGAAATAGTATCTTTGAATCAGAGAATTGACTTGACTTGTTTTCAAGGAGATTTCAGCTTCTGACGCTTGAGTCTGAATACTTTTAGAAAGTTTACAACTTTTGAACACTATGATATCAAACAAGATTTCTTGACTTTCAGAAAGTTCACAACTTTTGAACAGTATTGGAACATCGGTTTGAATAAACATATATTCTCAGAGTGTACAACTTCTTAACCATGAATTATCAGAGTTGAAATTATCCATAAGATTTTCAATCTGTCTAGAATGCTAAGCAAACTTTTTCAGAGTTCCTTAATTGAAACATCAAACAAACGGTTAGTTGCAAAAGAATTATGTAATGTTTGAGTTCGAGATTCTGAGAATAGGTACTATCAAAATCATTTTACTTTCTCCCCCTTTTTGTTATAATAAAAAAGATAATGCAATAAAAAGTGAAATATTATGATAAATATGTGAGAAAGGGATTTCTAAAATAGGCTATAGTACTCATAAAAACAGTTTCATTAATAATGGATCGAAATACATTAGCATGACTCGAACACAAATCAAACACAGAGCATCCTAGAGACGAGACAGAAAACACAAGATACGACATGCTAAAGATTAACCATCAAAGACTTCACAATTTTTCTTCAACAGACCATTTTCTAGACCATCTGTCTTGACAAATTCAACAATTCCTTCTTTAAAGAAGATTTCAGATAGAACTCTTCCAAAAGGTATATAGGGCTTGATGAAATCGCCATTTCTAGAGTCAGTAATGGATTTTTGCAGAAAATTGAATATAGTCTGAGGTAGATTTATCTGCATTTGAGCCATCAGGAGAAAGATGAAGACCTGATCATCCTGAAATAAGATATTTTTGTTTTCTTCCCGAGGACGAAAATTTGTCAGCAAAAGCTTAAACCAAGCTTTGGAAATGGGAATAAGGTTTTTAGGATTGAGAAGTTCATATTTGGACGATGTGTTGTGAAGAGAGGCAAGGTCCTCAGAAATAAGATACCTAGACTTAACATGTTCAACAGTAAAGCCAATGTTCTCACAGCCAATTGCTAGAGCAATGGTGAAGGGAGTGATGTTTATGGGGACATCAAAAACACGAGAGGAAATTGAACGATCTTCATAATTAATGTAGGCATGTTTCCTAAAATCTTTTACAAGATTTAAGTAGACTGGTTTATCCAGAATGATGAAGTATTTTGCCCATTCTTGATAGTGCATGATTGAGGTGATACTGCTAGCAATTTCTCTATTTCCAAGATGAAGAAGGTTGATTTTTTCTTCTGATATGCCCTCAAGAAGGTTCTCATCTCCTTGGAAAGTGATTAGAGACATGATGAGAAGATTTAGACAGTAAAGGTAATTTTGAACTAGTAAGTCAAGCACTACAGAACATGGGAGGAGAAATTAAATATATATGTAGGAAATGAGAGACGTGACTGACTGAGAAAATGACATAGGTCAAGATGCATATCACGCATAAGATATGCCAAGGACATAGTGGCAGAGTAAGAGACAAAGAATATCAAGGAATAGGAAAGAAGTGTAGCAGTATCTTAAAACAGAATATCCAAAAGGTCACAATTAAGGATACGTTATTTAAGTTTTGACAGGAGTCAATAACTATGAATAAATGTATACTTATAAGTGGCAATTGAAAATTGACACATAGTAAAGACAGAAGAGAGTATAGCTTATTTTCAAGAAAAACTTAACTCACATACGTCTTATCATTTATGAATGCACTATTATAGGGGAATGTGTAAAGATTTTAGCTTATTCTCAAGAAGTTTACGAAACCCAATGAGTCAAACAGTTGTTATCATTATCGTTCACACGTTATCAAAATTTTAACAAAATCATTTTGATTTGAAGGAATTTAGATAAGTTAAAGTTAGTCATTTTCTTCCCTTTTATGATAATCATTATGGAATGCAGTAAGACATGATAAAGAGAATAAGGAAAGCACTTCATTGATAGAACAAAAAAACGCAAAAGTGCATTACAGGAACAGAATCATAAGACAAAAAAACAAACAACAACAAGGACAACGGACAAAACCAGCAATGAGAAAAAGAGAGACCAAGCAACCAGCAATACAAAGATCAAACAGTGATGAATCGCAAGCCAACCAACTATCTTATTTCCTGATGATGGTTTCAGAATAGTTCATGGGAGAGCACCATTCAGTATCGAGTTTCTCATTCATTCTGATTTGTCTTAAGTGAGCAACAACTCCTTGAAGATCAAGAATGTGAGAAATAACTCTACTGTAAGGAATCTGAAATGATAACTCCGCTCTTGACAAAAGAATGTCTTCTTTCAAGAAGTTGAATATGGATTGAGGCAGATTAATCTTAATCTTGGAGATCAAGAAGAAAATGAAAAGCTTATCCATAGCAGAGAGTTGTCCTGTTCCCTTTTCCCTGGGTCTAAGATTTGTTCCCATGATTTGGTACCATATTTTAGCCTCAGGAGTGAGAGAAGAGGGATTGTCAGCATGTCCTTCTTGAAGATAGATGATGTGAATATGTTTAGCAAACCAGTTATTTCCTCTGTAGTATTCAAAACATTCATCATCATCTTTGCATTCAATAGACAGAATGCAACAAGTATCAGATTCATATTCAAGGATGCGAGCATTGGCCCATAATTCTTTTACAAGAGCTGGATAGATAAGTCCGTTGAGAATTCCAAGATATCTATCCCAGTCTTGGTAGATGATGTCCGAGAGAATGTTAGTATGACCATTTTCAACAAGATCATTAAGATCAATAGAGAATTCTTTCAAGAGATCCAAATTAGAGATTTCTCCTCTAATTGTTTTAGAAGACATCTTGAAAGTAAGAAGGATAGGAGCAAAAAGCAAGTTTAGAAACGAATGACTGATTATGTGGTATATAGAGAGAACAAAGAGTGATAGCAATAAGTAGTAATAAAGACTGGATGACTTGAGACAAGAAATTCATCATTTCCAATACACAGAATACAAACAAGAACAAAGAATCATGAAGGAGTGTATCAGTCTCCAAAAGATTATAGAATAGTATACGTTATTGATATTATAACATCAGTCAATAAATGTGAATAAATGTATACTCGAAGAATGAGAAGGCAGATTCTGACAATGAATAAAGGAAGACAATTGTTAACTTCCAAGAAATTTTTGTCTTACATGCATCTTTATGAATGTCTAAAGAGGAAGGAAGACGTAAAGATTTAAACAATTTTCAAGTAAATTTTCAAATCCAATGTGTTAAACATAATTACTTGAAACCTAGTCTCACAAAATCACAACGCTCGAGGTGTCTCTTTAACAGTAGATATGATTTAATTTTGGACACGTTTTAATATCCTCAGAGTCTGGAAGACCAAAAGGTTTCCATCTGATCAGAGAGACTTCTAACAAAGCATCTTCTGATGACTAAGGTTAAAAAAATGCTTATTAGTTTAAATGAAAATCTGATATCTTCAGACTCTAACTAAACACATCTAATTCTGATGAAATCTTACTCTGGATAGTAGTCTATCTTCTGCCAAGGGTTTTGTAAAAACATCAGCTCATTGATGGTCTGTATCTATAAATTTTAAACATGAAGTTCCCTTCTGAACATAGTCTCTAATAAAATGATGTTTAATTTCTATGTGCTTAGCCCTAGAATGTAAGATTGGATTTCTACTTAAACAGATAGCAGCAGTATTATCACAAAAGATAGGAATGTTACTCTCATGTATCTGATAATCTTCTAGCTGGTTATTCATCCACAACATCTGCGTACTGCATAGAGACGCGGATATGTACTCTGCTTCTGTTGTTGAGAGAGCAATTGTTGATTGCCTCTTGCTTGACCATGAGATCAGATTCTTCCTGAGAAACTGACAGTTTCTAGAGGTGCTTTTTCTTTGTAGTTTGTCTCCAGCGTAATCTGCATCACAATAACCAAAAAGAGAGTACTCTGATGTTTTCTCATACATCAAGCCAAGGTTAATAGTTCCTTTCAGATACCTTAAAATTCTTTTAATAGCAGTTAAATGAGATTCTCTAGGATCTGATTGAAATCTAGCACACAGATGAACACTGAAAAGAATATTAGGTATAGACACAGTTAAGTATAGAAGAGAGCCTATCATACCACGATAAAGCTTCTGAAAAACCTTTCCACTTACCTCTTCCTTTTCCAGAATACATGTGTCATACCCCAAATTTTGACCACTAAGATTTCCCATCATTGTGCAAATCATCATCACAATATGGGTGTATCATTATACCTCATCAATCTCCCCAAAGATGGGTGAGCATTCACTACTATCAAAATTAGGGTTTCAAGCCCTCTCAGAGCCTTTAGACAAAGGATCAATCAAGGAATGACATGATCTTCAACTTGTCTAACCTCTTAAACATCCACAAAGGATCAAGAGGACTCCCACATCAAGAATTAAGCACCAGAGTGCAACATTTCAAGTGGATCAAGCCTCAAGTTCATCTAATACAAAGTCAACTGACGCAGAAAGTCAAAGTTTGACTTTTTGGTCAACTATGAGCTTCATAAGCCATTACTCAAGAAAATATGATGGATGATTTAATTTGATAAAATTTAAATCAAGAAATCATGCAAAATTGCAAAATTGCTCAAATTGAAAGAAACTTAGAAATTTTTTCTAAGTTAAAATCATGTTCAAGTGCGCAACTTTTCAAGGTTGTAACTATTGATCCAAGCATCCATTAATTTTGCGTAAGAGCTACTTTTAAAGAGGGTATTTGATACTTCAACATTGTAGAAGGAATCAACTCAAAATATCATAAGGTTTGAAAGATATAAGTGACCAAAGTTGGGAATTCTTAATGTCTGATGTTCCAACATTGCATAGGACATCAATAATATTTTTTCAGCAAGAATGTCCCAACTTCAAGGATGTTTTTCTCCATGATCCAAGTTGAACCAGGTCTGGGGTCAAACATGAAAGTTGAAGTACGTCATCTCAGCTTTCTAGAAAGTCCTAGAATGTCCTTGTAGCATACTCGAGCAGGGAGATATGATTTTTGTAAAATGCATTGATAAAGCAGAATTTTCATGACAGCTTTTAGGACAGATTTGACTACACAAGTTCAAGACGATTTTTGATGACTTTGCAAGCTGAACCAAGACCAAAGTCAAACATCAAAGTTAAAGTATGTCATTAGGGCTTTCCAAAATGTATAAGAACTCCCATTAATTCAACTTGAGCAAGGAGTTATGAACCTCACAACAGGCCTTGCTCGAGCTGGTTTTTTAGGACAGATTTTGTGCACTTTTCTTGTGCCACCCAATTTTCAAGCTTTGTCATCATGCAAGACAAGCATCAAAGATGCAATTCACTTCAACTCAAAATATCATAGTGGATTAAAAGATACAAGTGATTAAAGTTTGGAATTATTAATGTTCAAAGTTGTCTGATGTTCCAACATTGCATAGGACATCACTAATATTTTTCCAGCAAGAATGTCCCAACTTCAAGGCTGTTTTTCTCCATGATCCAAGTTGAACCAGGTCTGGGGTCAAACATGAAAGTTGAAGTACGTCATCTCAGCTTTCCAGAAAGTGCTAGAACGTCCTTGTAGCATACTCGAGCAAGGAGATATGATTTTTTCAAAAAGGCTTGCTGCAGCTGAATTTTTCAGGGGCAGATTTGCACATTTCTTGTGCCACACGAATTTCCAAGCCTTGTCATCATCTTGGACACATCTGAGGATCAAATCTAAAGGGGATAATCACTGAGCCAAGACTCCAAAGTCCTTGGAACAAGAAGTAGCATGCCAAACCTAGAATTGCCTAAAAGAGGGACAAAACTCCAATTTTGGATTGAAGCATTTAATGGATGCTTCAAGGTGGCATGGACTGACACATTTGCAACTGAATTCAGTCAAGATTCTTCCAACAAGTAGGCAACCAAAGCTCTGTGCCCTAACCTCTAGTCAATGGCTAGAGGAGACTTGGATTTTCATTAGACAACATTGGCCAAACCTTTGCTGCAGTTGCCATTCACTGTGGATCCCAAAACAAACTTGCTATACTATAAATAGAGCTCATTTGTGCTCAATTTGAGTACACCAAAGCCATCAAACAGATGCTTTCCTCAAAATCTCTTCTTTCACCTCAAATTTGCCTTCCAAAGCAAGTAATTCTGAGTTTTTAAGTTAGAGAGCAATTCCACTCAAACTAATCACACACACACCTCACATATATCATATGTAAGCTGTCCAAACTATCAAAAGTGACCTGTATTCACAACATTACAAAGTCACCTCTCAAAACCTCAAAATTGGACTTTTTTGCATTTTTCAAGCCATGTCTTGATTGAGTCACTTTCCAAACCAGATAAAACCTCAAACACACTCCAAATATCATCCTTGAACTGTCTCAAAAGGTTCCCCCCATCTGGAACACCATTTGAAAGAGTTGTTATTTTGGTCACTTTTAACCCCTTTTGCAAGAAAGGGACCGTTTGTGTTTTTGCAGGTACCAGCTGATTCCAATCATCCTAAAAGCATCCAAGAGGTCATTTGAGGGTGTCCAAAGCATCAAATCATTTCTAGAACAAAGCACTTGGTAGGTTGCACAAAATCTCCAAAAAAGAGGTAAAATTCACAACTTGAATTCTTTGAATCATGCTTTCCTTTGTTGTCCACATACATGCCTCATATTGAACAATTCTTGAAGCAAAAATGTAGTCCTTAATGTGTATGTTATGATCCTCCTACTGTTTGCACTTTTACATGTTTATATGTGGAGTTTATGTTGTTTTAAACTTAAGGTGCAAATCTGGTTTTTTGCCTTGTGTGTGGTGTACATTAAGTTTCAGTATGTATGAGTGATACCATTGGATTCCTTGCGAAAAATTGGTCAAGATAGGTTCTTACGGATTTTAATTTCGTTAAAAATTGAGAGAGTTATGAATGTTTGAAGTTTGATAGCAAAGATGTTGAAAACCCAAGGTGCAGTTCTGATGTCAAATGTGATGTTGTGACATCTTCCCTTTTTCTCTTATCTTCAAAACTCATGAGTGATGTCGAATCTGATGTTGTGACATTAGTTTATTCTCGAAAAACTCAACCAATTCTTTTACATAGCAAAAATCATCATTTTCCAATTCTGTTTTACACACTTCTTATTCATACTCCAAAATATTTTATTCCACAAAAAAATTAGTTTTATATTATTTATTTAATATAATTAGTATTTTTGTGAATAAATTCCTTTTTAATGTTTTTAAAATATTTTAAAAGTGAATTCTCATATTGAAAATCAAGACCAAATGAATTTTAGTTCATCTTGTGATTAAAACATTATTTTTCAAACCCCAACCAAAAATCACAACTTGCTTATTTGGTATTTTTATCATTTTGTATTGATTTTCTTTCAAGAATTTACTTTTAAAATGATAAAATTAGGATTTCTTCGATTTTCACCATCATAAAACTTTTTCAAACACTCATGGGCCTCTAATAGAGTGTAAGACCCAATCCTTTTTTTGACCAAATCATTTTTGGGCCTCAGTGTATTGTATAAGTCCCGATACCGTCAAAAACAAACGACACGATCGTC
This sequence comes from Lathyrus tuberosus, assembly GCA_022829125.1. Lineage (NCBI taxonomy): Eukaryota > Viridiplantae > Streptophyta > Magnoliopsida > Fabales > Fabaceae > Lathyrus > Lathyrus tuberosus. Next base: position 6,227,381 of record JALAZF010000056.1, on the reverse strand, counting down.
GCCTTTTTTAAAAAATAAAACATCTAGGCCTCTCCTCGAGCTATAAGTGTCATACCCCAAATTTTGACCACTAAGATTTCCCATCATTGTGAAAATCATCATCACAATATGGATGGGCCATCATACTTCATCAGTCTCCCCAAAGATGGGTGAGCATTCACTACAACCAAAATTAGGGTTTCAAGCCCTCTCTGAGTGCTTAGACAAAGGATCAATCAAGGAATGACATGATCTTCAACTTGTCTAACCTCTCAAACATCCACAATGGATCAAAAGGACTCCCACTTCAAGGATTAAGCACAAGGCTGCTCCCTTCTAGGTGGATTAAGTCTTAAGATTGACAGTGTCACCAAATTAGGGTTTTGGTCGACCAGGGCCTCCAGATGGAAATTTTTCATATGGGCACAAGCCAATGATCCAAAACCTAACCTAATATACTCCATGGAACCTCATGGATCCAAGCATCAAGTCAATTTGGCCTCAGGGGATGCATTCATAAAAAATCAGGAATTAGGGTTTCTTGACCTAATTCACCCCTAAGTTGACTTTTAGGGCAAATCAGAGCCAAGACCTCAAGAGAGGGTTTGAGGGTCTCTAATGAACTATATTGATCCATTTGCAACAATGGATTAATCCAAGAAGCTTGAGCAACAAGTCTCAATTTCATCTGCACCACAGTTAGGGTTTTAAGGAAAAAGTCAAGTGTAACTTTGACTTTTGACCAGGACATGCTCCCAAGCCCTATGACATGCATCAATATAATCTATGACACCCATGGAACTTGTCTATCAAGTTTGATTTAGGTCAAGGACATGATTTCCTGAAGAATTTCACAGTTTGGAATTCATCTGATAAAAAGTCAACTGTGCACAAAAATCAACTTTGACTTTTTGAGATTTTTCACCAAAATGGATTTTTAACTCTAAAATGATGTTAATGTATGATTTGAATCATCATTCATCAAGAAAAATCAAGAAAAGTTGGATAACTTGTAAAAGGGGTAACCATAAAAAACGTAGAAAATTTTCTAAGTTAAAAATAAAGTGGCTAGGGTACTAACTTTGGAGGGTCATAACTCCTAAACCACAAAGCCATTTTCTCCCATCTAAAGCTTGATTTGTAGATCACATTTCCCTCTACAAAAACTTCAACTAGACCTAATTCCAACTCCTCATGGATTTTGAGTTATGGACTGATCAAAATCAAGAAAAGTCACTTTGTTCCAACACTTAGTGAAAATTTCACTAAGTCAGATTTTACCCTACTTTTTGCCAAATGTAGGGGGATTTTTCACTTGGATTCAAAAGAGATCAAAGCCAAATATGTTCAAACAGTTGTTGTATCATGTAAGGGCTTTCCAAAATGACCAAGAGCATTACCAAATTCAATTTGAGTCATGAGATATGACATTGGAAAGTTGCCTTGCTGAAATCTACCAAGGCAAGGCAGAATTTGCATTTTTGCTCGATTTGCCAAAATCAGCCAAATCCAAATGCTCCTATCCACTTGGACACCTCTGAGGATTGAATCTAAAGGGGACAATCACTGATCCAAGCCTCCAAAGTCTTTCAAACAAGAAACAGTATGTTGAACCTAGAATGGCCAAAATAGGGACAAGACTCCAATTTTGGATTGGAGCATTCAATGGAAGCATCAAGGTGGCATGAACAGAGCCATTTGCAACTGAATTCAGTCAAGACTTATCCAAGACCAAGGGAACCACGGCCCTGTTCCATAACCTCTAGTCAATGGCTAGAGGAGACTTGGATTTCCATTGGCCAACATTGAACAAACACCTGCTGCAGTTGCCATTCACTGTGGATCCCAAAACAAACTTGCTCTACTATAAATAGAGCTCAATTGTGATCAGTTTGAGTACACAAAAGTCATCAAACCGATGCTTTCCTCAAAATCTCTTCTTTCACTCCAATTTTTCCTTCTAAGGCAAGTCACTATCGGGCTTTGAGTTTGAGAGCTTTTTCAACCAAACCAATCACACACACACACACCTCACATACATCATATAGAAGTGATCCAAACACTCACATAACATCTGGAACACAGATTTCACAAAATCACCAGCCAATTGCTCAAGTTCTTGACAGTTTTGCAGTTGAGGTACCATCTTCAGCTCCAAACCATTTCAATCCATTCCAAGCATTCATACACACTCCATGGCACCTAGGGAAGCTATCCAGATCATTGGAACCTAGCTGTAACACCTCCAACACAAATCACGATCACCAGCTGCAAGTGGTAAGCATGAGCTCTTCTAACTCTATGATCCATGCAATTTTTGCTGCACAATAATTTGGCCATATGTTCATAATCATGCATGGAATGTTTCCCCTCAATTAATTACATTGTTTGAATCGTGTATCAAAAATCCTAGCCTTCATGCAGAAATTAGGGTTCTTGAGGATTTTTCATGATTTCTTGTTATATGTTTAATTTAAATGAAATTAAATACCATAGACATGATCGTGAGGTTGAAACGAGTTGATTGGTATGTGGATTGCATGATATAATCAAGTATTCAGTGAGATTGGAGAGAAAATGCAAATCTGGACAAACCCAGAACACGCGCGTGTTCTTGGGTGTTATTGGCGCCATTTTTTGAATATTTGAATATTTGAATTTTGTGATTTTATTTAATTGATTCAAAAATTAATTTCTCTCTGAGTTTTAATGATTTTGAGTTGATTCTTTTTTTAATAATTCACAAAAATGTTAAAATATTTAATTTTCCCAAAAAATCCCAATAATATTATTTATTTTGTATAATTGATATTTTTGCAAAGAATTAATGTTTTAATTGTTTTTGACATTTAAAATATTTTTTCCACCTTGATTTTGCAACTTTTAATGCTTTCTAATTATTTTGTAGGTCAATACTAAATTTTTGAAGCATTAATCCAAGATCACAATTTGTTTTTCCTATGTTAAACAATTTTGGTCATTTTAATTGAATTTTTATTCAATTAAATACATTTTTGAAAACAAATTAGGGTTTTGGATTAATTCAACCCTCATAAATCATTTTCAAAACACTTTGGGCCTCTAATAGAGTGTAAGAACCAATCCTTTTTTGACCAAAATCATTTTGGGCCTCACTTATTGTATAAGTCCCTCTATGTTAAAAGAAAACCTCGGCGCGATCGCCATTTTTTAACGAAAAATCATCTAGGCCTACCCTCGTGTTATAAGCCCCACTCTTTTTCTTTAAATCTTTTGGGCCTCTAATAGAATGTAAGACCCAACCCCCTTTTAACCAAAATCATTTTGGGCCTCACTTATTGTATAAGTCCCTTCGCGTTAAAAGAAAATCTCGGCGCGATCGCCATTTCAAATGGAAAAATCAATTGGGCCTACCCTCATGTTATAAGCCCCACTCTTTTTCTTTAAACCTTTTGGGCCTCTTGAGAGAGTGTAAGACCCATCCCTTTGTACAGAAAATAATTTTTGGGCCTCAGTCACTTGTATAAGTCCCTCTGTACAAATTCAAACAGTGCGCTCACTGATAAAACCCTGGGCCTCTCCTTGAGCTGTAAGCCCCAAATCTTTCTTTTTCAAAGCACTTTCTCCTTTGATTTTGAATATACTGTTGTTTTCAATCTTTCTTTGTTGAACAACTAACCAAACAGCATGGAAGCTCTACAACCGAGTAAGTGGTTATTGCTTTCCTTTACCGCTTTCATTAACATATAACTGTATTGTGGGGCTGTTTCGCTGTAAGTCTTCTTTCATAAACTCATATCAACTGTGTAATAATAGTATAGATATTTAGAGTTTTCCCGGAAACTACGTCTAGCATTAAACCCATTGATCACTCTTAAATAGTCAAAACTAGATCCCCATAGGATTACCAGACACAGTCTTCCCTCCTCTTGGGGTTAAACAATATGGAGATATGAAAGGCAGCATTCTCGGTGAACCCTTTCATAGACTGTCACTCGTAGAAGTTGTCAAAGAAACTCTACTCCCCAGAGATGATCTCTTCTTCGTGAATTGCATCTCTTGAGTTTGTTCCAAATTCTCAAACTTTCCTGGCTTGATCCATTCTCGGTGAATGGCATGTCTTGAACTTCTCGGGGTTTGGCGAACCACAGGCTTCTTAAAAGCACTTGTCAAGAAACTCTATTCCCCAGAGATGATCTTTTCTCCGTGAATGGCATCTCTTGAGTTTCTTCCAAATTCTCGAACTTTCCTGACTTGATCTATTCCTTGTGAAAAGCTTGCCTTGAATTTCTAGGGGTTTAGGGACCCACGGGCTTCTTAAAAGCATCGGCCTCCTCTTGGGCATCGTACAAGGACCCACGGGCTTCCTAAAAGCAACGGTGCCTCCTCTTGGGCTTAGTACAAGGACCCGCCGGCTTCTTAGAAGTATTCACAGCCTCCTCTTAGGCTTCGTATAATGATCTCTTCCTCCGGGAATGATAGCCTCCTCTTGGGCATCGTACAAGGACCCGTCGGCTTCTTACAAGTTTCCAGCCTCCTCTTGGGTTCGTACAAATTGTCCCTACGACCTCCTAGAGGTATAGGAACAGGACTTAGTCATCTGCATAGAACAGTCCTTTCAAGAGTCTACTACTGTTTCTCAAAGCATAGTACAAAAGATGACACTCTAGACTTGGACAGTCTAATCTCCTTGAGTCTCAAAGACATTCTCAAGTGACCCGTTCAAGAATAGGAAGGAACCCGTAGACTCGAACAATCTCAATACCCTTCGGACTTCCCACTTCCTTAAAGAACAGGAATAACCCGGATCCTCGAATCAAATCCTTGAGTACAATGTTGCTCATATAATAACTGATTTTCTCTTTAACAATCAGTCTACTGGACCTATCACTTAACTGAACAGTCGCCACAGTCTCCTCTTAGGCTTTGTATAATGATCCTTCTCCTGTGAAGTTAGCCCCTCTCTTGGGCTTTATACAATGATTCTCCCCAGCGGAGTTAACAACGTTTGGCCTCTTTCTCGGGCTTTGTACGAGACACATAAGAGACTCCCTCGTTGAGTCAATCACCCTTTCGCCTCCATCTCGGGCTTCGTACGAGATACAAAAAACTCTCTTGTTGAGTCAATTAGCCTCCATCTCGGGCTTTATACGAGATACCAAAAGATTCCCTCGTTGAGTCAAAACCTTTTAGCCTCTCTCTCGGGCTTTGTACGAGACACATATTAGCCTCCTCTTAGGCTTTATATAAGAAAACCACTGGTTGATCCAATCAACCTTTTAGCATCAAAGTTGTGCCTCGTTCACAGCACACAAACATCAACAACTCCTTCTTCTTCATCTAATCGCTGTAAGCGGTAAGCCTCTGGATCATCTACATCCATGCCAATGTCCCTCTTTTAGTATGAGAAATTCCTAAGGAAAGATGGCATTGCTCTACACTGAGTTAAAGTCTTCTCCTTCAGGTTAAAGTCCCCTATAAAGGAAATTATGGCATTGCCGGATTCACAAATCTCGGTTAAAGTAATTCTCCTTTATAAACAGTCGTAACAGACAAACCCCTCTTTAGAGGTGACAAATTCTCTCTAAAGTCAAACCCTTTTCGCTTCACATCTTGGGCTTTGAACAAGATACAAACCACCTTTCGCTTCACATCTTGGGCTTGGAACAAGATACAAACAACCTTTCGCTTCACGTCTTGGGCTTTGAACAAGACACCAAAACAACCATTTCCTCCCATAGAATAGGAGGAACTACGAACGCTCTGACTTCCCTGTTTCGGTAAACGGGAATACGTAGGCATATGATTGAAAGAAAAATCTTAGCGAGCACACTAAACAAAAACCCAAAATCCCATACTTTCATATATATATCCGTCCTAACATCTCAACCAATAGCCTAAAGCACCCCTCGTCAACAAAATACCCTAGGACAAACCCCGAATCTTTGTAGCATCTGTAACCTAACAGGCCGCTGTTTAATCTCAGTATGCAAGCAGGGTTAATTGGATACATCTATTTCCCTTCCTTCATCAGCTTTAATAGGATAAAAAATGAATCGAACTGTAGTACTAGAGCGATCGTGCTTCGCAACCACATCCAAAAATACTCGCTACAGAAGAATGGCGACTCTGCTGGGGACTGCGCAGGTCTCTTTAGGGATCTTGTTCTTTTTTGTGGAAACCTTGACGTCACTAGGATCTTAGGTCAAAACGCCGTTAATTTGAAATGAAACCACAGATTAGTGACTCCGCCGGGAAACCATTTTCTGTCAGGAACTTAAGATTCTTAGCTTTTAAAAGTCTAGGATGATTAGGACAAATATATATACTGCTTTTCCTAATTGCTATACGTGTTTATTTTTCTGCTAATGGGAATGCGTGTGATGCCGCATGTGGAAAGATCGAGTATACACTTAAGATAAGTGATGGCGACGAGGTTGACCATCAACCTCAGTGGAGGCTGACCAATGCAACCCATTCTCTCACCTAGACAATGGGCCGATTGTGATGTCTGAGAAGCCGAGGAGCCAAACCCTTTCATAGTGCGGAAACTATCGGAAATAGTTGTTACGCGATACTACCCTCATTTGAGGCTGGTGATCTATTCTCGGTGAATGGCACTTACTCTAAGATTGCTCTACAACTCGTTGGCGATCCGCTTGTTGTTTTGCTTTCCTGGGAGGAGCTGATGATAATGAGTACATGTACAAAAATCACCCTAGTATAAACCTTTGGGGATGGGTAGAGCCTTGACTTCATGACAACGACCCTTTGACCCCATGTTTTTTCTATGTTTTTGTGTGCTGCATTCTTGCATTCATTTTAAAAAAAACATTAAAACATTCAAAAAATCTTCTCTTCTAGTCTCTCTGTTTTTGAAATTAAACTAAGATTGTGATTGTAAATATCAGAGAAATGGATTGCGTTAATGGATTTAGGTAGAAGGAGAACTCATAGGTACACCTTCAAGGTTCCAAAGCTAGATGATTTGAGAAGGTTAGCGAGGATGATCACAAACCAAGAGGCTTTCAGAGCCAAGCACGGAGGTTTGCTACCACTGTTAAGAGTCCATGTGATTAAGGGAATCATGGATGCGCTCATTCAGTTTTATGATCCAGTTTATCACTGTTTCACATTCTTGGATTACCAGCTCACACCAACGCTGGAGGAGTATTCTCATTTGATTGATTTACATATCACAAATCGAGCTCCATTTTCTGGACTGGAAGAAATTCCAAAGAATCAGACCATTGCAAGAGCAATTCATTTGGACGAGTCTGAGGTCAGGACTCACCTAACCGCTAAGGGTGACATCCAAGGTTTGCCAGCCCAGTTCTTTACAAAGAAGGTCCTGTATTTTGCCAGTATAGGAAACGTGACTGCTTTTGAAAGCATCTTTGTCTTGCTCACCTACGGGTTATATTTGTTCCCCAACGTTAATAATTTCGTCGATATCAACTCCATTAAGGTTTTTCTCATTGGAAACCCTGTACCGACTTTGCTCGCAGATGCGTATCATTCTGTACACTTGGGAAATTTGTATAGAGGAGGGGAGATCACATGCTGTGTACCTCTGCTTTACAAATGGTTTATCTCTCACTTGCCCAAGTCTGCTGCTTTTTGGGATTGTAAGAGTGCCTTACGTTGGTCGCAGAAGATCATGTCCCTTATCAACTCTAATATAGATTGGTGTAATAGGATCTATGATGGAATCAGGATCATTGACCGTAGTGGAAACTTCCCCAACGTACCCCTTATAGGAATTAAGGGAGGAATCAACTATCATCCGGTGTTGGTTCGCCGTCAATTTGGATACCCGATGAGACACGTCCCACGGGGTGTTCATCTGGAAGGTCTTTTCTTCAAGGAAGGAGAAAATGACAGAGCACTAAAGATAGAAATAGTGCACGCTTGGAAGCATGTTCATTAGAAAGGACGAGAGTCTCTGGGAAAACCAGACTGTGTCTCGGTGGAGACTTACCTCCATTGGGTACAAACTAGAGCTCTCAAGCTAAAGATGCCTTATCCTAGTTACAGAATTCTTCCGCCGAGAGAATCTGTCATGTACTTCATGATGGAAACTGAAAAGCTTCAGGTTACTCTCAACAAAGTTCAACGGGAGAGGAGGTCTTGGAAGAACAAGTACCGCACCCTCGACATGGAGTGCATCAAAATACAACAACTACTGAAAGATAAGGACGCTCTAATTGAAATTTTAGAGCAACATGCTGTGGATAATCAGGATAACCAAAGGAATTTGCTCACTCTTTTCACCTGGCAAAGGAATGACAACCCGACAACGGCCCAAGAGCCCCGGTCAAAGAAAAGGAAGATACCAGAATCAACACCCGATTTCTCTTCAGAGAGGACTCGGGACCCATTAGTTTAGGTTTCTGTTTCTGCACCTTGTAATCTACTGTATTTTCATTTCCGCAATCCTTTGATTTCAATAAAAAGGGGTTTCCTCACTATTTGATATTTGCAATCTAATTGTCAAATTTTATTTTGATTAAACCAAAAAAGCAATTAATATAATCATTGCATTCATCATTCTCACATCGTGTATTCTTCTTCCCTACGAATCTCACGTTTGTGTCTTGATTCTAGAGTCAAACTGTATCATTCGTATAATACTCGGGCCAATCGTCAGAAAAAGATGGATGATCTTGAGGAAGAAAACAAAGAGTTGAAGAAATAGATCGACGCTCTGAGAGAGGATATGAGAAAGCTTCGTAACGACATGCAAGCCATGGCAGAAGCTCAGCTACAAAGAACTGTGATCTCAGAGATCACCTCAACGCCCATAGTGGAGAAGTATGATCCTAGGTATCAGATGCCGAAAGATCGTCCTTGGGGCATGCCTGTTAACTATATCCCGGAAGGATATGTTCCGCCGATCACTGAAGATCAGGGAATCATAACAGAAGCCGCTGGGCCTGAAGGTTACAAACTTCGGGAAAGCGAAGATGCCAGGGGCATACTGAAGACTCCTGAAGGTTACAAACTTCGGGAGACGCCAGGACTCACTACCGTAGTCACTGTCCCACCCCCTGTGGTGCACACTGTCCCGGAAGGACAGATTCCACAGATACCTTCTGGTAAGAAGGAAACTATGTTTGACAGAATGGAGGAATTCCAGGAGCAGTTCTTGGAAATGCAGAAGTAACTACAAGCCATTCGCGGTCAGCATCTATTTGGAAAGGACGCAGTAGATCTCTGCTTGGTCCCCAATGTGAAAGTTCTGCACAAGTTCCAAGTGCCCGACTTTGAAAAGTACAAGGGTAACTCTTGCCCTCAAAGTCATCTGGTGATGTACGCCTGGCGGATGTCAGCTCAGACGGAGAATCAGGATCTACTGATTCACTACTTTCAGGATAGTTTAACCGGTGCCACACTCAAATGGTACATGGGTTTAAATCGTGCCGCGATTAGCACATTTAGAGATCTTGGCACTGCCTTCGTCCAACAATACAAATACAATTTGGACATGGCACTGTCATACCCCAAATTTTGACCACTAATATTTCCCATCATTTGTGTAAATCATCATCACAATATGGATGAACCATCATGCCTAATCAGTCTCCCCAAAGATGGGTGAGCATCCACTACAATCAAAATTAGGGTTTCTAGCCCTCCCAGAGCCTTAGGCAAAGGATCAATCAAGGAATAACATGATCTTCAACTTGTCTAACCTCTCAAACATCTACAATGGATCAAGAGGACTCCCACATCAAGGATTAAGCACAAGGTTGCTATCTTTTAGGGGGATCAAGTCTCATGATCAACAGTGTCACCAAATTAGGGTTTTGGTCGACCAGGGCCTCCAGATGGAAATTTTTCATCTGGGCACAAGCCAATGATCCAAAACATAACCTAATATACTCCATGGAACCTCATGGACCCAATCATCAAGTCAATTTGACCTCAGGGGATGCATTCATAAAAAATCAGGAATTAGGGTTTCTTGACCTAATTCACCCCTAAGTTGACTTTTAGGGCAAATCAAGAGCCAAGACCTCAAGAGAGGGTTTGAGGGTCTCTAATGAACTATATTGATCCATTTGGGACAATGGATTAATCCAAGAAGTTTGAGCAACAAATCTCAATTTCATCTGCACCACAATTAGGGTTTTAAGGAAAAAGTCAACTGTAACTTTGACTTTTGAACAGGACATGCTCCCAAACCCTAGGACATGCCTCAATATACCCTATGACATCCATGAAACATGTCCATCAAGTTTGATTTAGGTCAAGGACATGATTTCCTGAGGAATTGCACAGTTTGGAATTCATCTGATAAAAAGTCAACTGTGCACAAAACTCAACTTTGACTTTTTGAGATTTTTCACCAAAATGGATTTTTAACCCTAATATGATGTTAATGTATGATTTGAATCATCATTCATCAAGAAAAATAAAAAAAAGTTGGATAACTTGTAAAAGGGGTAACCATAAAAACCTAGAAAATTTTCTAAGTTAAAAATAAAGTGACAAGGGTACCAACTTTGGAGGATCATAACTCCTAAACCACAAGGCCATTTTTTTCCATCCAAAGATGGATTTGTAGCCCTCATTACCCTCTACAAAAACTTCAACTAGACATAAGTCCAATTCATTAACAATTTTGAGTTATGGAGTGATCAACATGGCCGAAAAATGAAAATGTCACTTTTTCCAACTGTTAGTGAAATTTTCACTAAGTCCAAATCTGTCTTCATTTTTTGCCAAATGTAGGGGGATTTTTCACTTGGATTCAAAAGAGATCAAAACCAAACATGTTCAAACAGTTTTTGTATCATGTAAGGGCTTTCCAAAATGGCCAAGAACATTGCCAAATTCCATTTAAGTCATGAGATATGACATTGGAAAGTTGCCTTGTTGAAATCTGCCAAGGCAAGGCAGAATTTGTATTTTTGCTCGATTTGCCAAAATCAGCCAAATTCAAATGCTCATATCCACTTGGACACATCTGAGGATTGAATCTAAAGGGGACAATCACTGAGCCAAGCCCCAAAAGTCCATGGAACAAGAAATAGCATGTTGAACCTAGAATGGCCAAAATAGGGACAAGACTCCAAATTTGGATTGAAGCATTCAATGGAAGCATCAAGGTGGCATAGACTGAGCCCTTCTCATCTGAAATCAGTCAAGACTTATCAAAGACCAAGGGGACCAAAGCTCTGTGCCCTAACCTCTAGTCAATGGCTAGAGGAGACTTGGATTTTCATTTGCCAACATTGGCCAAACCTACTTAGCAGTTTCCATTCACTATTCCTTGCAAAACAAACTTGCTCTACTATAAATAGAGCTTAATTGTGATCAGTTTGAGTACACCAAAGCCATCAAACAGATGCTTTCCTCAAAATCTCTTCTTTCACTCCAATTTTGCCTTCTAAGGCAAGTCACTATCGGGTTTTGAGTTTGAGAGCTTTTCCACTCAAAATAATCACTCACACACCTCACATACATCATATAGAAGTGATCCAAACACTCACATAACATCTGGAACACAGATTTCACAAAATCACCAACCAATTGCTCAAGTTCTTGACAGTTTTGCAGTTGAGGTGCCATCTTCAACTCCAAACCATTTCAATCCATTCCAAGCACTCAGACACATCACTTGGCACCTAGGGAAGCTATCCACATCATTAGAACCTAGTTGTAACACCTCCAACACAAATCACGATCACCAGCTGCAAGTGGTAAGCATGAGCTCTTCTAACTCTATGATCCATGCAATTTTTGCTTCACAATAATTTGGCCATATGTTCATAATCATGCATGGAATGTTTTCCCTCAATTAATTGCTTTGTTTGAATCGTGTATCAAAAATCCTAGCCTTCATGCAGAAATTAGGGTTCTTGAGGATTTTTCATGATTTCTTGTTGTATGTTTAATTTAAATGAAATTAATTGACATAGACATGATCGTGAGGTTGAGACGAGCATAATGGTATGTGGATTGCATGTTATAATCAAGTATTCAGTGAGATTAGAGAGAAAATGCAAATCTGGCCAAGCCCAGAACACGCGCGTGTTCTTGGCGCCATTTTCAGAAATTTGAATATTTGAATTTTGTGATTTTATTTAATTGATTCAAAAATTAATTTCTCTCTGAGTTTTAATGATTTTGAGTTGATTCTTTTTTTAATAATTCACAAAAATGTTAAAATATTTTATTTTATCAAAAAATCCCAAAAATATTATTTATTTCATATAATTGATATTTTTGCAAATAATTAATATTTTAATTGTTTTTGACATTTAAAATATTTTTTCTACATTGATTTTGCAACTTTTAATGCTTTCTAATTATTTTGTAGGTCAATACTTAATTTTTGAAGTATTAATCCAAGATCACAATTTGTTTTTCATATGTTAAACAATTTTGATCATTTTAATTGAATTTTTATTCAATTAAATACATTTTTGAAAACAAATTAGGGTTTTTGGATTAATTCAACCCTCATAAATTATTTTCAAAACACTTGGGCCTTTAATAGAGTGTAAGACCCAATCTTTTTTTGACCAAATCATTTTTGGGCGTCAGTGTATTGTATAAGTCCCAATACCATCAAAAACAAACGGCGCGATCGTCGCCTTTTCAAAATAACCCTTGGGCCTCTCCTTGAGCTATTAGACCCATTCAAAACTCTTGGGCCTCTATTAGAGTGTAAGACCCAATCCCCTTTTAACCAAAATCATTTGGGCCTCACTTATTGTATAAGTCCCTTCGCGTTAAAAGAAAACCTCGGCGCGATCGCCATTTTTAAACGAAAAAATCCATTGGGCCTACCCTCGTGTTATAAGCCCCACTCTTTTTCTTTAAAACTTTTTGGGCCTCTTGAGAGAGTGTAAGACCCATCCCTTTGTACAGAAAACCTTTTTGGGCCACAGTCACTTGTATAATTCCCTCTGTACAAATTCAAACAGTGCGCTCACTGATAAAACCCTGGGCCTCTCCTTGAGCTGTAAGCCCCAAATCTTTCTTTTTCAAAGCACTTTCTTCTTTGATTTTGAATATACTGTTGTTTTCAATCTTTCTTTATTGAACAACTAACCAACATCATGGAAGCTCTATAACCGAGTAAGTGGTTATTGCTTTCATTTACCGCTTTCATATACATATAACTATATTGTGGGGCTGTTTCGCTGTAAGTTTTCTTTCATAAACTCATATCAATTGTGTAATAATAGTATAGATATTTAGAGTTTCCCCGGCAACTACGTCTAGCATTAAGCCCGTTGATCACTCTTAGAAATAGGCTAAACTAGATCCCCACAGGATTACCAGACACAGTCTTCCCTCCTCTTAGGGGTAAACAATATGGAGATATGAAAGGCAACATTCTCTGTGAACCCTTTCATAGACTGTCACTCATAGAAGTTGTCAAGAAACTCTATTCCCCAGAGATGATCTCTTCTCCGTGAATTGCATCTCTTGAGTTTCTTCCAAATTCTCGGACTTTCTTGACTTTGATCTATTCTTGGTGAATAGCATTGCCTTGAATTCTCGGGGTTTAGGGACCCACAGGCTTCTTAAAAGCACTTGTCAAGAGACTCTACTCCCCAGAGATGATCTTTTTTCCGTGAATGACATCTCTTGAGTTTCTTCCAAATTCTCGGACTTTCCTGACTTTGATCTATTCTCGGTGAATAGCATTGCCTTGAATTTCTCGGGGTTTGGGGACCCATCGGCTTCTTAAAAGCAATCAACCTCCTCTTGGGCATCGTACAAGGACCCACAGGCTTCCTAAAAGTGACCCCGCCTCCTCTTGGGCTTAGTACAAGGACCCTACGGCTTCTTAGAAGTATTCACAGCCTCCTCTTAGGCTTCGTATAATGATCTCTTCCTCCGGGAATGATAGCCTTCTCTTGGGCTTAGTACAAGGACCCATCGGCTTCTTAGAAGTATTCACAGCCTCCTATTAGGCTTCGTATACTAATCTCTTCCACCAGGATTGATAGCCTTCTCTTGGGCTTAGTACAAGGACTCGTCACCTTCTTAAAAGTTTCCAGCCTCCTCTTGGGCTTCGTACAAATTGTCCCGACGACCTCCCAGAGGTATAAGAACAGAACTTAGTCATCTGCATAGAACAGTCCTTTCATAGAGTCTACTACTGTTTCTTAAAGCATAATACAAAAGATAAAACTCTAGACTTGGACAGTCTAATATCCTTGAGTCTCAAAGACATTCTCAAGTGACCCCTTCGTTAAATAGGAAGGAAACCTGCAGACTCGGACAGTCTCAATACCCTTCGGATTTCCCGCTTCCTTAAAGAACAGGAATAACCCGGATCCCTGAATCAAATCCATGAGTATATTGTTGCTCATATAAGAACTGATTTTCTCTTCAAAATCAGTATACTGGACCTGTCACTCAACTGAAACAGTCACCATAGCCTCCTCTTGGGCTTTGTACAATGATTCTCCCCAGCAGAGTCAAACAACGTTCAGCCTCTCTCTCGGGCTTTGTACGAGACACAAAAGAGACTCCCTCGTTGAGTCAATCACCCCTTTCGCCTCCATCTCGAGCTTCATACGAGATACAAAAAGGTTCTTATTGAGCCAAACAAATGTTAGCCTTCATCTCGGGCTTTATACGAGATACAAAAAGGTTCTTATTGAGTCAAACGAATTATAGCCTCCATCTCGGGCTTTATACGAGATACCGAAAGATTCCATCGTCGAGTCAAAACATTTTAGCCTCTCTCTCGGGCTTTGTACGAGACACATATTATCCTCCTCTTAGGCTTTATATAAGAAAACCACTGGTTGATCCAATCAACCTTTTAGCATCAAAGTTGTGCCTCGTTCACAGTACACAAACATCAACAACTCCTTCCCCTTCATCTAATTGCTGTAAGCGGCAAACCTCTGGATCATCTACATCCATGCCACTATCCCTCTTTTAGCATGAGAAATTCCTAAGGAAAGATAACATTGCTCTACACTGAGTTAAAGTCTACTCCTTCAGGTTAAAATCCCCTATAAAGGAAATTATGGCATTGCCGGATCCGCGTATCCCGGTTAAAGTAATTCTCCTTTATAAAACAGGTATGACATACAACCCCCTCTTTAGAGATGACAAATTCTCTCTAAAGTCAACACCCTTTTAGCTTCACATCTTGGGCTTTGAACAAGATACAAATAGACTCTTCAGCTTCACATCTTGGGCTTTGATCAAGATACAAAACACCTTTCGCTTCACGTCTTGGGCTTTGAACAAGACACCAAAACAACCATTTCCTCCCATAGAATAGGAGGAACTACGAACGCTCTGATTTCCCTGTTTCGGTAAACGGGAATACGTAGGCATAAGATCGAAAGAAAAGATCTTAGCAAGCGCAATTAACAAAAAACCCAAATCCCATATCTCCATCAATCAAAAGTAGTAATTCAAAAGGCATCAGTCCTAACATCCTAATCCTTGTTCCCCGCCTGAAACCTTCTGTCAAAATGAAAAGAAAGAAACCGTATTGGCGAAAATACAAATAACCAGTACAAAGTCCCCCCACATTGATAGCATTCGTAACCTAACAGACCGTTGTTTAAACTCAGTATGCAAAGCAGAGTTAATTGGAGACATCTATTTCCCTTCCTTATTCAGCTCACAATAGGATAAAAAATGAATCGACCTGTAGTTAAAGCTCAACCGCAGAGAGCGACCATCGCTTAAGAACTGCGTCCAAAATCGCTCGCTACAGAAAAATGGCGCCCACCGTGGGGCCTAATTCTGATTTCTTCCTCTTCACTTGTGTGAAAACCACAGATTGGGGCTTCCGCCGGGGAACCCATTTTCTGTCAGGAACTTAGGATCCTTAGCTTTAAAGGTCCAGGATGTTTAGGACAAATATATATACTGCTTTTCCTAATTTCTATACGTGTTTATTTTTCTGCTAATGGGAATGCGTGTGATGCCGCATGCGGAAAGATTGAGTATACACTTAAGATAAGTGATGGCGACGGGGTCGACCGTCAACCTCAGTGGAGGCTGACCAATGCAACCCATTCTCTCACCTAGACAATGGGCCGATTGTTAAGTCTGAGAAGCTGAGGAGCCAAACCCTTTCGTAGTGCGGAAACTATTGGGAATAGTTGTTATGCGATACTACCCTTATTTGAGGCTGGTGATCTATTCTCGGTGAATGACACTTACTCTAAGATTGCTCTACAACTCGCTGGCGATCCGCTTGTTATTTTGCTTTCCTGGGAGGAGCTGATGATAATGAGTATAGGTACAAAAATCACCCTAGTATAAACCTTTGGGGATGGGTAGAGCCTTGACTTCATGACAACGACCCTTTGACCCCATGTTTTTTCTATGTTTTTGTGTGCTGCATTCATACATTCATTTAAAAAACATTAAAACATTCAAAAAATTCTTCTCTTCTAGTCTCTCTATTTTTCAAAGTAAACTAAGACTATGATTGCAAATATCAGAGAAAACTATTGCACTAATGGATTTCGGTAGAAGGAGAACTCATAGTTATACCTTCAAGGTTCCAAAGCTAGAGGATTTGAGAAGGTTAACGAGGATGATCACTAACCAAGAGGCTTTCAGAGCCAAGCACAGAGGTTTGCTACCACTGTTAAGAGTCCATGTGATTGAGGGAATCATGGATGCGCTCATTCAGTTTTATGATCCAGTTTATCATTGTTTCACATTCCCGGATTACCAGTTAGCACCAACGCTGGAGGAGTATTCTCATCTGATTGATCTGCACATTACTGATCAAGCTCCATTTTCTGGACTAGAAGAAATTCCAAAGAAACAGACCATTGCGAGAGCAATTCATTTGGCGAGTCTGAGGTTAGGACTCACCTAACTACCAAGGGAGGCATACAAGGTTTGCCAGCCCAGTTCTTGACAAAGAAGGCCCTGTATTTTGCCAGTATAGGAAACGTGACTGCTTTTGAAAGCATCTTTGTCTTGCTCACCAACAGGTTATTTTTGTTTCCCAACATTAATAACTTCGTCGATATCAACTCCATTAAGGTTTTTCTCATTGGAAACCCTGTGCCGACTTTGCTCGCAGATGCGTATCATTCTGTACACTTGGGGAATTTGTACAGCGGAGGGGAGATCACATGTTGTGTACCTCTGCTTTACAAATGGTTTATCTCCCACTTGCCCAAGTCTGCTGCTTTTTAGGATTGTAAGAGTGCCTTACGTTGGTCGCAGAAGATCATGTCTCTTACCAACTTTGATATAGATTAGTGCAATAGGATCTTTGAGGGAATCAGAATCATTGACTGTTGTGGAAACTTCCCCAACGTACCCCTCATAGGAACTAAAGGAGGAATCAACTACCATCTGGTATTGGTTCACCGTCAATTTGGATACCCGATGAGACACATCCCACGGGGTGTTCATGTGGAAGGTCTTTTCTTCAAGGAAGGAGAAAACGACAGAGCACTAAAGATAGAAATAGTGCAAGCTTGGAAACACATTCATAAGAAAGGACGAGAGTCTCTAGGAAAATTGGACTGTGTCTCGGTGGAGCCTTATCTCCATTGGGTACAAACTAGAGCTCTCAAGCTAAAGAAGCCTTATCCTCGTTACGGAATTCTTCCACCGAGGGAATCTGTCATGTACTTCATGACGGAAACTGAAAAGCTTCAGGTTACTCTCAATAATGTTCAACGGGAAATAAGGTCTTAGAAGAACAAGTATCGCACCATTTGATATTTGCAATTCAATAAAAAGGCGTTTCCCCACCATTTGATATTTGCAATCTAATTGTCGAAGTTTATTTTGATTAAACCTTAAACAATTAATATAATCATTGCATTCATCATTCTCACATCGCGTATTCTTCTTACCTACGAATCTCACGTTTGTGTCTCAGTTCTAGAGTCAAACTGTCTCATTCGTATAATACTCGGGCCAATCGTCAGAAAAAGATGGATGATCTTGAGGAAGAAAACAGATAGTTAAAAGAAGAGATTGACACTCTGAGAGAGGATATGAGAAAGCTTCGTAACGACATGCAAGCCATGGCAGAAGCTCAGCTACAAAGAACTGTGATCTCAGAGATCACCTCAACACCCATAGTAGAAAAGTATGATCCTAGGTATCAAATACCGAAA
Source organism: Lathyrus tuberosus (assembly GCA_022829125.1). Lineage (NCBI taxonomy): Eukaryota > Viridiplantae > Streptophyta > Magnoliopsida > Fabales > Fabaceae > Lathyrus > Lathyrus tuberosus. The sequence goes on along the minus strand of JALAZF010000056.1, from coordinate 6,209,325 downwards.
GATCGTCCTTGGGGCATGCCTGTTAACTATATCCTGGAAGGATATGTTTCGCCGATCACTGAAGATCAGGGAATCACAACAGAAGCCGCTGGGCCTGAAGGTTACAAACTTCGGGAAAGCGAAGATGCCAAAGGCATACTGAAGACTCCTGAAGGTTATAAACTTCGGGAAACGCCAAGACTCACTACCGTAGTCACGGTACCAACCCCTGTGGTGCACACTGTCCCGGAAGGACAGATTCCACAGACACCTTCTGGTAAGAAGGAAACTATGTTTGACAGAATGGAGGAATTCCAGGAGCAGTTCTTGGAAATGCAGAAGGAACTGCAAGCCATTCGCGGTCAGGATCTATTTGGAAAGGACGTCGCAGATCTCTGCTTGGTCCCAAATGTGAAAGTCCCAGACAAATTTCAAGTGCCCGACTTCGATAAGTACAAGGGTAACTCTTGCCCTCAAAGCCATCTGGTGATGTACGCTCGGCGAATGTCAGCTCAGACGGAGAATCAGGACCTACTGATTCACTACTTCCAGGATAGTTTAACCGGTACAGCACTCAAATGGTACATGGGTTTAAACCATACTACGATCAGTACATTCAGAGATCTTGGTACTGCCTTCGTCCAACAATACAAATACAATTTGGACATGCACCCGACAGAGATCAACTCAGCTCGATGTCGCAAATGGACAAGGAAACCTTAAAGGAGTATGCTCAAAGGTGGCATGAAATTGCCGCTCAAATTTGTCCACCTCTTGAAAAAAAAGAGATGACAAAGATCTTCTTAAAGACCTTAAGCTCATTTTACTATGACCGAATGATTGCCAGTGCACCCAGTGATTTCACCGAGATGGTGGGCATGGGCGTACGTCTCGAGGAAGCCGTCCGAGAAGGACGTTTGGTAAAAGACACTGGATCGACGAGCGGTACTAAAAAATACGGTAGTGCTCTCCCTAAGAAAAAAGAGCAAGATATTGGGAATATCTCTCTCGGAAAGCAAAGGCGACGTTATCAGCCGGTAGCAGCTGTGACTCCTGCTATCAACCCTGCGCCTATTCCTACGTATCAACCTCAGGTTGCGCAGACCCAACCTGACCAACAAAGGACACAACAGCCTCTTCAGCAGGCTCTTCCTCCATACAACAACAACTGTACAACATGGCCACCAGGATTTGATCCTATACCCGTAACATACGCAGAGTTATTTCCCTTACTGCTAGCCAAGGGGCACATTCAGACTAAGTCCCCTCTTACGGTACCGGAAAATCCGCCTTTTTGGTTTAAGGTGGATCAAACATGCCCTTATCATCAAGGAGGTCCAGGGCATAACATAGAGACTTGTCTCAATTTCAAGTCCGACGTGCAAACACTTGTTAGGAGCGGGGTCTTATCCTTCAAGGATATGAATCCTAATGTTCTCACGAACCCGCTGCCTCAACACGAGAAGGCTGCAGTCAATTTGATAGAAGGAGAGACTAACGATATCTATCAAATTTTTGATGTACTCTTGTTAAAGACCAATCTGGTTAAGATACATTGTAGACAGAGTGGATATGGCCATGTGCCACCTCACAATTATCATCAGTGTGATGTCTGCTCTAAAAACATCAAGGATGTTCTGTGGTACAAGTAGCCCTACAGGAACAGATGGATCTCGGATGGATCCAGGAGCACCGAGTTCGTGGAGTTAACATGGTTTACATGAATTCTAACGTCATTCAGAACCAAGATATCCGTGCAATGAATGTCAACTTGCTGGCAATGAACTCAAGGCAAAGCCAGTATCATAATCTGCCGCGGCACGATTACAGTTCCTGTCTGACTTGCTCGGTAAACAAACAGGGATGCTCTTTCATACAAGAGGCCCTCCAGCGTCAGATGGATCTTGGATGGATCCAAGACTACCATGATAGGAACTCCTATCAAATCAACATGGTTCAGATCTTCGATATTCGCGTGATGAATACCAACTTGGTATAGTTACATGCTGAGCAGGTCCGACTCAGATTCTTAATATCACATGACTATCAAAGCTGTAAAGCAGGTTGCGAAAACGATCAAGGTTGTACCCTTGTCTAGGAGGCACTTCAGCACTTGTTAAATCACTGGTGGATGCCAATCTATATGGATGAAGATACTCAGTAAATTAGTATCAGTAACAGGAATCCTAATCGGCGTCAAAGTCTGGGATGTCCGATTAGTGGAAGCTAACGTAGTGAGGTTACATTGTATTCAAAGTGGGTGTGGCCAGGTGCCACCACACAATTATGACTGTTGTAGTGTCTGTTTGGAAAGTAACCAAGGGTGTTACCTTGTGAGAGCAGCTCTTCAGGGTCAGGTGGATCGTAGAGAGATTCGTCCATATCCAGGTTTCGGACCCATCAACTGGACGCCGAACTACCTTGTCGATCAAGTTGAGGATATTGTCACGATCACTGGTCATCACAGGACCAGGGATGTTTTTGCCATCATCCCTCTACTTGACGAATCTAAAGTTCCCAACCGGGAACGGATCGAGATTACTTATGATGGTCAGAAAAATTAGAAGGCCCCCGTAGTCATCTATCTGCCGGGACCAACACCATATGAATCAACTAAGGCTATCCCTTACAAATACGGTGCAACGACAATTGAAAATGGAAAGGAAATTCCATTACCCTCCGTTGTGAACATTGTGGACATCAGTCGTGTGACACAGAGTGGTGGAATCTTCAACCGAGGAGTTGGAGAACTTAATAGGGAAAAGGAACTTCAGACGGAAGCTCCTGATCCACCAGTCGGTCAATCCAGTAATCCCGACCTTTCGAAAAACAATGATGAGATGTTGAAGCTCATCCAAAGGAGTGAGTACAACATTGTCGATCAACTGTTACAGACTCCTTCAAAGATCTCGGTATTATCACTGTAACTCAGTTCAGAAGCCCACAGAGAGGCTCTACAGAAAGTCTTGGAGCAAGCCTTTGTAGAACGGGATGTAACAATCAGACAGTTCGATAACATTGTCTCTAATATCACTTCCTGCAATAATTTGGGATTTGGTGATGAGGAATTACCCGAAGAGGGTCGCCGTCATAACATGGCGCTCAATATTACAGTTAACTGCCAGGATGATGCTTTAGCCAGCGTACTGGTAGACACAGGGTCAGCCCTGAATGTTATGCCAAAGTCCACTTTGATGCAATTATCATTCAAGGGCCCTCCGATGAGAATCAGCGAGGTCGTCGTCAAAGCGTTCGACGGATCCCGAAAAACAGTTATCGGCGAAGTGGATCTTCCCATAACTATCGGTCCTCACACTTTCTAAGTTACTTTCTAGGTCATGGACATCCGGGCAATGTACAGTTGTTTATTAGGAAGACCTTGGATACATCAGGCTGGGGCGATTACTTCAACCCTCCACCAAAAGCTAAAGTTCGTCAAGAACGATCAACTTGTCACAGTTTGTGGGGAACAAGCCTTGCTTGTAAGCAACTTGTCATCATCTACTGGCATAGAACCCGAGAAGGTTATTGGAACTCAGTTCCAAGCACTGCCGGTAAGCAAGAACAATCAGTTCAGAGGAGGAACCTCGATTTCCTAATACAAAGATGCTATTAAAGCGGTCGAGAGTACCGATACAAAAGGATGGGGACAGCTTGTCATTCCTACTGGCAATGAAACAAAGAAGGGTCTTGGTTTTCCTGCAACCCATACCCAGACAGCTGCTAACAATGAAAGTCTTTATCCCTTTCAAAACTTCTTCCACAGTGGAGGTTTTCTTCACCCAGTGTCTCAGGCAGTACATGCTATCAATGAGAAAGATCCTTCTGACACAGATAAAGAATAGAAGTCCTATCTGAACGAGGACGGTTATATGTCTCAGGAAGAGGTGCCTACGCCATTTTGCTATCCCGCACAGAGTCCGAGATTTATACCAAGGTCAGACGTCGAAATGATCTACGGAGATTGTCATCCGGAAGGATGTCGTGCTCCGCCAAATTCATTAGGGGAGGACACTCTGATGAAAGACAACTTTGACCATAATTACTATGGCTCAATGGATGGTCTGCCAATGTGGCAGCCTTACCCAGGAAACTTGGGGCAAGAGAGTCAGTTGAACAATGAAAATCAGCTGACCGTCATTGAACAGAATACCTGTGTCCCCACCATGTCGTGGGATCAACACTCAGGTCATTCAGAAGCTACTCAACACGAAGATGAATTCGCAACGTTTGCAGGACTTGAATTCATCAACTATGCTTTTCCTGAGGTCAACGTCATCGAGAGAGATGACTCCTCCAGTTCCAAAGAAGTTTGGGACACCTTGGGACAACCGAGTGGGAAATTCGACTATATGGTCAAGTACACCGCTCCCGAAAGCTCTCGTATCAGGTTCGAAGATATCCAGCCTACTGGATGGGGAGATACAGCTGAGAGCACAAATAATATGCAAAATGCAACTGAGGAATTCTCCTACGACAATTCTGCCTGGGAGACAGATTCCAATGATCCTGCTCCACCAGAAATCAGCGTTATTTCTGAAGACAAATCAAGGAAGGTACCAGACTTTGTGATTCACCGAGGAGTTCGCCGCCAATGGGTTGCTGTTGATGCTCCGAAGATCGTTCGTCAGTCAAAGTAATTGCCATCTTTAACCTTTCACCCTGCCCATGTGAAACGGATGTTTTGATAGGGCTCGCTTTCTGTAAATTTTCCCTCTTCGCTCCGCCCAAAGCAACAGAATTTTGTTTTATAGGGTTGTAGTTTCAAGAATCGACTTGTTCATTAATAAAATAACGTCGTTCTGTAATTTCCGCATTAATTGCTGTTTTCTTTTTGCTTTTTCAAAAAATGGTAATCCTAAAAAACAATTAAAAATAAAAACAAGCAGTAAAATAAATACACTGCACACGCTTGCATTTTCTATATCTCTTCTAAACACGAATCATCACGTCATGCAGATTGCTTGTTTTAAACCCCGTTGAAACATACGATCCGATAGCTTCTCCCAACTTTGAGTTCCCGGCATTCGAGGCTGAAGAAGAAAATGACGACAAAATTCCAGAAGAGATCTCCCGACTACTCAGACAAGAGGAAAGGTCCATTGAACCTCACAAAGAGTCGTTGGAAACGATCAATGTGGGTTCGGAAAAAGAGAGAAAAGAAATCAGGATGGGGGCACTACTCATTCCAACTGCCAAAGAGAGTTTGATAAAGCTTCTCTGAGAATTCCCCGATGTGTTCGCTTGGTCCTATCAGGACATGCCAGGGTTGGATACCAGCATTGTGGAACATCACTTACCGTTAAAGTCGGAATGTCCGCCGGTAAAGAAAAGGTTGAGACGGACTCACCCTGACATGGCCATCAAAATCAAAGAGGAGATACAGAAACAAATTGATGCAGGTTTCCTCGCCACATCAGAGTATCCTCAATGGTTAGACAACAAAATGTGTGTTGATTACAGGAATCTGAACAAGGCAAGTCCAAAGGACGACTTTCCTTTACCACACATTGACATGCTTGTAGACAGCACAACAAAGTTCAAAATTTTCTCCTTCATGGATGGATTCTCGGGCTATAACCAGATCAAAATGGCGCTGAAAGACATGGAGAAAACTTCGTTCATTACCCCATGGGGCACCTTTTGTTACAAGGTAATGCCGTTCGGTTTGAAGAACGCCGGGGTAACCTATCAAAGGGCCATGACTACTCTTTTTCATGACATGATACACAAAGAAATCGAGGTGTATGTCGATGATATGATTGCAAAATCTAAAACAGAGAGTGAGCACGTTGAACATCTGTCAAAATTGTTCAAACGTCTAAGAAAATTCAAGCTCTGCTTGAATCCCAACAAGTGCACCTTCGGTGTCCGTTCAGGGAAACTACTAGGGTTCATCGTCAGCCAGAAAGGAATTGAGGTTGATCATGACAAGGTCAAGGCCATTCAAGAAATTCCTTCTCCGAAAACTGAAAAACAAGTCAGAGGATTCCTGGGACGTTTGAACAACATCTCCAGGTTCATATTCCTTATGACCGCGACCTGTGCGCCGATTTTCAAATTACTCAAAAAGAACCAGGATTGCGTTTGGACAGAAGATTGCCAAACCGCCTTCGACAGTATCAAGGAATATCTGTTGAATCCTCCGATTATATCACCTCCAGTGGAAGGAAGACCACTGATTATTTACCTTACAGTTCTAGAGGACTCAATGGGATGTGTATTTGGCCAACAAGACGAAACCAAAAGGAAAGAGTCTGCCATTTACTATTTGAGCAAGAAATTCATCGACTGCGAAACTCGGTACACGATGCTTGAGAAAATTTGATGCGCTTTGGCTTGGGCAGCCAAACATCTTCGCCAATACATGATTCGTCATACTACTTGGTTAATCTCAGAAATGGATCCAATCAAGTACGTCTTCGAAAAACCTGCTCTCACGGGAAGAATTGCCCGTTGGCAGATGTTATTATCAGAATATGACATAGAGTACCACGCTCAGAAAGTCGTTAAGGGAAGTATTTTAGCCGATCATTTAGCTCATCAACCGAATGACGATCAGGAATCAATCGGGTTTGACTTCCCAGACGAAGATGTCATGTATCTAAAAATGAAAGATTGCGATGAACCGTTACCCAGTGAAGGGCCAGAACCAGGTTCCCAATGGGGACTTATCTTTGACAGAGCAGTTAATCTTTATGGAAACGGAATTGGGGCAATCATTGTTACCCCTCAGGGTACCCACATTCCTTTCACTGCCAAACTTACATTCAAATGTACGAACAACGAGGCCGAATACGAAGCTTGTATCATGGGTCTTGAAGAAGCAATTGATTTAAGGATCAAAAACTTGGATGTATATGGCGATTCAGCCCTGGTTATCAATCAGATAAAAGGAGATTGGAACACATACCAATCAGGATTGATTCCTTACAAAGACTACGCAAGAAGGTTGCTACCTCTCTTCAACAGAGTTGAACTTCATCATATCCCTCGTGAGGAGAATCACATGGCTGATGCATTAGCCACTCTCTCTTCCATGATTAGTGTAGGTCAATGGAACGACCTACCTAAGATCGACATAATGCGCCTTGAACGGCCCGCTTACATCTTCATGATTGAAGCAGTCATAGACGATAAACCTTGGTATCACGATATCAAATGCTTCCTTCAGAAACAAGAGTACCCACCTGGGGCATCCAGGAAAGATAGGAAAACCCTCAGAAGATTGGCTGGAAACTTCTTCCTGAGCGGTGACACTGTCTATAAGAGAAATTTTGACATGGTCTTGCTCCGATGCGTAGACAGACCAGAAGCAGACATGCTTATGAAAGAAATTCACGAAGGATCCTTTGGCACTCATGCCAACGGACATACAATGGCGAGAAAAATTCTAAGAGCAGGGTACTATTGGTTGATAATGGAATCCGAGTGCTACAAGTACATGGGGAGGTGTCACAAGTGTCAGATATACTCTGATAAAATTCATGTACCGCCATCCATCTCAAAGTTCTCCCTTCCCCATGGCCATTCTCGATATAGGGAATCGACATGATTGGCTTGATTGAACCTAAGGCTTCAAACGGACATCAGTTCATTCTAGTAGCCATTGACTATTTCACCAAGTGGGTCAAAACAGCGTCATTCGCCAATGTAACCCGACAAGTGGTGGTCCGATTTATCAAAAATAATATCATCTGCCGTTATGGTGTTCCGAGCCAGATCATTACTGATAATGGATCTAACTTGAACAACAAGATAATGAAAGAGTTGTGCGTAGAGTTCAAGATTGAACACCATAATTCATCTCCCTACCGACCCAAGATGAACGGAGCGGTAGAAGCGGACAATAAAAACATCAAGAAGATCGTTCAAAAGATGGTTGTAACCTATAAAGATTGGCACGAGATGCTACCCTTTGCTCTTCACGGTTATCGCACATTTGTTCGCACTTCAACAGGGGCAACCCCTTTCTCTCTAGTATATGGCATGGAAGCAGTGCTCCCCACAGAAGTAGATATCCCGTCAATCCGAGTATTGATGGAAGCTAAGCTCATCGAAGCTGAATGGTGTCAAAGTCGACACGAAGAACTAAATCTGATCGAAGAAAAGAGAATAACGGCACTATGCCATGGTCAGTTGTATCAACAGAGAATGAAGAGAGTGTTTGACAAAAAGGTCTGACCTCGTGTCTTTAGAAAAGGAGACCTCGTGCTAAAAAAGATACAATCATTTCTCACTGATTCGCGAGGTAAATGGACTCCGAATTATGATGACCCCTATGTGGCCACGAAAGCTTTCTCAGGCGGCGCCTTGAGACTTGCAACCATGTACGGAGAGGAATTTTCCTACCCCACGAATGTTGATGTAGTCAAGAAATACTTCGCCTAAACTAAAAAAAAAAAAACGTCTCGGTGGATTGAAAACCCGAAAGGGCGGTCCAGGCAAAAGTTAGAGACATAAAAAAATCATCCCAGTGGATTGGAAACATCACAGTACAATCCAGGCAAAAATTAGGGATATTGGCAAGTAACTATGTTCAACAAAGGCAAGTCCCTCAGCAGCAACAGTTACATTATCCGCCAGAAAACTCCAGTCAAGGTCATCTTCGACAGAAGCTTAGGATGCTCCGAATTCAAAGTTGGTAGAAGGATAATGGTCGTTATGTTTCAACGTAGCCCTTTTCCTTGTAAATTACCATTTTCTAACTTTGTAAATGCTCAATGGAATCACGCGTTTGGCTGATCTCCATTTTATCAATAAAATTTGAGCCCTTGTGCTTTTGTTTGTAATTCTTATTTGTTTTAGCTTTATAGAATGGCGTTTTAATATGATTAACGATTCTTGAAATAAAACAAAAATGAGTTTACTTGTTAAAACTTTTTCTGCTTTTTAAAGACGACAATTTCTTTTGACTGTTGAACATCGGAAGAACATTGATCGCTTCTCCAGAAGTAATTGAACCTCAAGGTGCAGAATCAAAGTACTCCTTCTAACCCAGTATGCCTGAATGAAGGGATCAACTGTGTCAGAGACATTGTTTCGTCTGACATGCCTCGGCCGAGTTCTCATCTCCTAAGCCCGATCAACATAGCTCCCAACAGGGACTATCTCTCCTAAGCAAGGTGGAATTGCTATCTTGAACCAGCGATACTTCTTCGCCCCGCGATGGCCGAGTATCCAGTCGTGTTCACCTGTCAGTTTGTATGTCGCGTCAGTTTTGTCAGCATATACATACATACATCATGCATTTGATTTGCATTCACATTTCATATTGCATCACTATCACTCTAGTCGGTCTTGTCCCCTAGTGATAAAAGTCCTCTCAATCGAGTTGTCAACCCTTTCCTCGTCAAGAAGTGTTACGTCTGAACATTCTCTCTCCTCCAGTTTTATTTCTGGATTGAAGTTGGGTCCTCGACCACTTTGATAACTTGAACCTCTGAAAGACCAGAGAGACCTCAATTAACATCACTCTTCGCCATTGAAGATGATATCCTTGTTTTCCCAGATTAAAGAAAATCCCGAGAGAAAGCCTCCTAAATCGGAGATTCGACAGTACGGCAGTTTTTCTCCGAAAAACCCACTGATAAAAAGGTCATCAGCACCTCAAAATTGGATCACATCATATGGCCTTTCTTCGAGAAGATCTCCGAGAAAAGTATGGTGTAAAGACCCCAAGCGAATGCAGTCTCTCAAGGGACTCGCATTCCCCAAGTAGAGTCAACAAATGGCATCTCCAACAGAGAAGTTTGTACACCTCTACAACTCAGACGACTGGGTTCCCCAACACGTTTGACATCAAAACTTTTTCCACTCAAATGGCATCTCCCCAGGAAAATTCGGCGAGAAGTTTGAAGGAAAGCCGCTACGAATAGCGTCCCTTGTCAATAAAGTTTATTGACGAAAGAAACTATGACCAGTTCCTTGGTAGGGAACCAGGATCGAGGGGAAGTTTGCATCAGAAACTAAGACCAGTTCCTTGGTAGGAAACCAGGATCGAGGGGAAGTTTATTTTAGAAACTGAGACTAGTTCCTTGGCTGAAGACCAGGATTGAGGGGAAGTTTACCTTTTCTAAGCATCATTGCTTAGCTAAAGAATATGAATGCGTAAGCTACCATTCATAACCACCATCAAAATTTTGGGTATTCCGATATTTAATCCTCTTGCACCCCGAATGCCCGAATACCTTCGTCATTCACACCTTCGTGTCCAAGAAGATTAAATAGGGGCATCTGTCATACCCCAAATTTTGACCACTAAAATTTCCCATCATTATGAAAATCATCATCACAATATGGATGGGCCATCATACTTCATCAGTCTCCCCAAAGGTGGGTGAGCATTCACTACAATCAAAATTAGGGTTTCAAGCCCTCTCTGAGTGCTTAGACAAAGGATCAATCAAGGAATGACATGATCTTCAACTTGTCTAACCTCTCAAACATCCACAATGGATCAAAAGGACTCCCACTTCAAGGATTAAGCACAAGGCTGCTCCCTTCTAGGTGGATTAAGTCTCAAGATCGACAGTGTCACCAAATTAGGGTTTTGGTCGACCAGGGCCTCCAGATGGAAATTTTTCATCTGGGCACAAGCCAATGATCCAAAACCTAACCTAATATACTCTATGTAACCTCATGGATCCAAGCATCAAGTCAATTTGGCCTCAGGGGATGCATTCATCAAAAATCAGGAATTAGGGTTTCTTGACCTAATTCACCCCTAAGTTGACTTTTCGGGCAAATCATGAGCCAAGACCTCAAGAGAGGGTTTGAGGGTCTCTAATGAACTATATTGATCCATTTTCAACAATGTATTAATCCAAGAAGCTTGAGCAACAAGTCTCAATTTCATCTGCACCACAGTTAGGGTTTTAAGGAAAAAGTCAACTGTAACTTTGACTTTTGACCAGGACATGCTCCCAAGCCCTATGACATGCATCAATATACCCTATGACACCCATGGAACATGTCCATCAAGTTTTATTTAGGTCAAGGACATGATTTCCTGAAGAACTGCACAGTTTGGAATTCATCTGATAAAAACTCAACTGTGCACAAAAGTCAACTTTGACTTTTTGAGATTTTTCACCAAAATAGATTTGTAACCCTCAAATGATGTTAATGTATGATTTGAATCATCATTCATCAAGAAAAATCAAGAAAAGTTGGATAACTTGTAAAAGGGGTAACCATAAAAAACATAGAAAATTTTCTAAGTTAAAAATAAAGTGGCTAGGGTACTAACTTTGGAGGGTCATAACTCCTAAACCACAAAGCCATTTTCTCCCATCCAAAGCTTGATTCGTAGATCACATTGCCCTCTACAAAAACTTCAACTAGACCTAATTCTAACTCCTCATGGATTTTGAGTTATGGAGTGATCAAAATCAAGAAAAGTCACTTTGTTCCAACACTTAGTGAAAATTTCACTAAGTCAGATTTTACCCTACTTTTTGCCAAATGTAGGGGGATTTTTCACTTGGATTCAAAAGAGATCAAAACCAAATATGTTCAAACAGTTGTTGTATCATGTAAGGGCTTTCCAAAATGACCAAGAGCATTACCAAATTCAATTTGAGTCATGAGATATGACATTGGAAAGTTGCCTTGCTGAAATCTGCCAAGGCAAGGCAGAATTTACATTTTTGCTCGATTTGCCAAAATCAGCCAAATCTAAATGCTCCTATCCTCTTGGACACCTCTGAGAATTGAATCTAAAGGGGAAAATCACTGAGCCAAGCCTCCAAAGTCTTTGGAACAAGAAATAGCATGTTGAACCTAGAATGGCCAAAATAGAGACAAGACTCCAATTTTGGATTGGAGCATTCAATGGAAGCATCAAGGTGGCATGGACTGAGCCATTTGCAACTAAATTCAGTCAAGACTTATCCAAGACCAAGGGAACCACAACCCTGTGCCCTAACCTCTAGTCAATGGCTAGAGGAGACTTGGATTTCCATTGGCCAAAATAGAACAAACACCTGCTGCAGTTGCCATTCACTGTGGATACCAAAACAAACTTACTCTACTATAAATAGAGCTCAATTGTGATCAGTTTGAGTACACCAAAGCCATCAAACAGATGCTTTCCTCAAAATCTCTTCTTTCACTCCAATTTTGCCTTCTAAGGCACTATCGGGTTTTGAGTTTGAGAGCTTTTTCAACCAAACTAATCACACACACACCTCACATACATCATATAGAAGTGATCTAAACACTCACATAACATCTAGAACACAGATTTCACAAAATCACCAGCCAATTGCTCAAGTTCTTGACAGTTTTGCAGTTGAGGTACCATCTTCAGCTCCAAACCATTTCAATCCATTCCAAGCATTCATACACACTCCATGGCACCTAGGGAAGCTATCCAGATCATTGGAACCTAGCTGTAACACCTCCAACACAAATCACGATCACCAGCTGCAAGTGGTAAGCATTGGCTCTTCTAACTCTATGATCCATGTAATTTTTGCTACACAATAATTTGGCCATATGTTCATAATCATGCATGGAATGTTTCCCCTCAATTAATTGCATTGTTTGAATCGTGTATCAAAAATCCTAGCCTTCATGCAGAAATTAGGGTTCTTGAGGATTTTTCATGATTTCTTGTTATATGTTTAATTTAAATGAAATTAAATACCATAGACATGATCGTGAGGTTGAAACGAGTTGATTGGTATGTGGATTGCATGATATAATCAAGTATTCAGTGAGATTGGAGAGAAAATGCGAATTTGGGCAAACCCAGAACACGCGTGTGTTCTTGGGTGTTCTTGGCGCCATTTTTTGAATATTTGAATATTTGAATTTTGTGATTTTATTTAATTGATTCAAAATTAATTTCTCTCTGAGTTTTAATGATTTTGAGTTGATTCTTTTTTTAATAATTCACAAAAATGTTAAAATATTTTATTGTCCCAAAAAATCCCAATAATATTATTTATTTTGTATAATTGATATTTTTGCAAAGAATTAATGTTTTAATTGTTTTTGACATTTAAAATATTTTTTCCACCTTGATTTTGCAACTTTTAATGCTTTCTAATTATTTTTTAGGTCAATACTAAATTTTTGAAGCATTAATTCAAGATCACAATTTGTTTTTCCTATGTTAAACAATTTTGATCATTTTAATTGAATTTTTATTCAATTAAATACATTTTTGAAAACAAATTAGGGTTTTGGATTAATTCAACCCTCATAAATCATTTTCAAAACACTTTGGGCCTCTAATAGAGTGTAAGACCCAATCCTTTTTTGACCAAAATCATTTTGGGCCTCACTTATTGTATAAGTCCATCTGCGTTAAAAGAAAACCTCGGCGCAATCGCCATTTTTTAACGAAAAATCATCTGGGCCTACCCTCGTGTTATAAGCCCCACTTTTTTTCTTTAAATCTTTTGGGCCTCTAATAGAGTGTAAGACCCAACCCCCTTTTAACCAAAATCATTTTGGGCCTCACTTATTGTATAAGTCCCTTCAGGTTAAAAGAAAATATCGGCGCGATCGCCATTTCAAATGGAAAAATCAATTGGGCCTACCCTCGTGTTATAAGCCCCACTTTTTTTCTTTAAACCTTTTGGGCCTCTTGAGAGAGTGTAAGACCCATCCCTTTGTACAGAAAACAATTTTTGGGCCTCAGTCACTTGTATAAGGTCCTCTGTACAAATTCAAACAGTGCGTTCACTGATAAAACCCTGGGCCTTTCCTTGAGCTGTAAGCCCCAAATCTTTCTTTTTCAAAGCACTTTCTCCTTTGATTTTGAATATACTGTTGTTTTCAATCTTTCCTTGTTGAACAACTAACCAAACAGCATGGAAGCTCTACAACCGAGTAAGTGGTTATTGCTTTCATTTACCGCTTTCATATACATATAATTGTATTGTGGGGCTGTTTCACTGTAAGTCTTCTTTCATAAACTCATATCAACTGTGCAATAATAGTATAGATATTTAGAGTTTCCCCGACAAATACGTCTAGCATTAAACCCATTGATCACTCTTAAATAGTCAAAACTAGATCCCAATAGGATTACCAGACACAGTCTTCCCTCCTCTTGGGGTTAAACAATATGGAGATATGAAAGGCAGCATTTTCGGTGAACCCTTTCATAGACTGTCACGCGTAGAAGTTGTCAAAGAAACTCTACTCCCCAGAGATGATCTCTTCTCCGTGAATTGCATTTCTTGAGTTTCATCCAAATTCTCGAACTTTCCTGGCTTAATCTATTCTCGGTGAATGACATGTCTTGAACTTCTCTGGGTTTGGGGACCCACAGGTTTCTTAAAAGCACTTGTCAAGAAACTCTATTCCCCAGAGATGATCTTTTCTCCGTGAATGGCATCTCTTGAGTTTCTTCCAAATTCTCGAACTTTCATGACTTGATATATTCCTTGTGAATAGCTTGCCTTTAATTTATCGGGGTTTGGGGACCCACAGGCTTCTTAAAAGCATCGGCCTCCTCTTGGGCATCGTACAAGGACCCACAGGCTTCCTAAAAGCAACCGTGCCTCCTCTTGGGCTTAGTACAAGGACCCGCCGGCTTCTTAGAAGTATTCACAGCCTCCTCTTAGGCTTGGTATAATGATCTCTTCCTCCGGGAATGATAGCCTCCTCTTGGGCATCGTACAAGGACCCGTCGGCTTCTTAAAAGTTTCCAGCCTCCTCTTGGGCTTCGTACAAATTGTCCCGACGACCTCCTAGAGGTATAGGAACAGAACTTAGTCATCTACATAGAACAGTCCTTTCAAGAGTCTACTACTGTTTCTCAAAGCATAGTACAAAAGGTGACACTCTAGACTTGGACAGTCTAATCTCCTTGAGTCTCAAAGACATTCACAAGTGACCTCTTCAAGAATAGGAAGGAACCCGTAGACTCAGACAGTCTCAATACCCTTCGGACTTTCCACTTCCTTAAAGAACAGGAATAACCCGGATCCTCGAATCAAATCCTTGAGTATAGTGTTGCTCATATAAGAACTGATTTTCTCTTTAACAATCAGTCTACTGGACCTGTAACTTAACTGAACAGTCGCCACAGCCTCCTCTTAGGCTTTGTATAATGATCCTTCTCTAGTGAAGTTAGTCCCTCTCTTGGGCTTTATACAATGATTCTCCCCAGTGGAGTTAACAACGTTTAGCCTCTTTCTCGGGCTTTGTATGAGACACATAAGAGACTCCCTCGTTGAGTCGATCACCCTTTCGCCTCCATCTCGGGCTTCGTACGAGATATAAAAAACTCTCTTGTTGAGTCAATTAGCCTCCATCTCGGGCTTTATACGAGATACCAAAAGATTCCCTTGTTGAGTCAAAACCTTTTAGCCTCTCTCTCGGGCTTTTTCCGAGACACATATTAGCCTCCTCTTAGGCTTTATATAAGAAAACCATTGGTTGATCCAATCAACCTTTTAGCATCAAAGTTGTGCCTCGTTCACAGTACACAAACATCAACAACTCCTTCTTTTTCATCTAATCGCTGTAAGCGGCAAGCCTCTGGATCATCTACATCCATGCCAATGTCCCTATTTTAGTATGAGAAATTCCTAAGGAAATATGGCATTGCTCTACACTGAGTTAAAGTTTTCTCCTTTAGGTTAAAGTCCCCTATAAAGGAAATTATGGCATTGCCGGATTCACAAATCCCGGTTAAAGTAATTCTCCTTATAAACAGTCGTAACAGACAAACCCCTCTTTAGAGGTGACAAATTCTCTCTAAAGTCAAACCCTTTTCGCTTCACATCTTGGGCTTTGAACAAGATACAAACCACCTTTCGCTTCACATTTTGGGCTTGGAACAAGATACAAACAACCTTTCGCTTCACGTCTTGGGCTTTGAACAAGACACCAAAACAACCATTTCCTCCAATAGAATAGGAGGAACTACGAACGCTCTGATTTCCCTGTTTCGGTAAATGGGAATACGTAGGCTTAAGATTGAAAGAAAAATCTTAGCGAGCACACTAAACAAAAACCCAAAATCCCATACTTTCATATATATCCGTCCTAACATCTCAACCAATAGCCTAAAGCACCCCTCGTCAACAAAATACCCTAGGACAAACCCCAAATCTTTGTAGCATCTGTAACCTAACAGACCGTTATTTAATCTCAGTATGCAAGCAGGGTTAATTGGAGACATCTATTTCCCTTCCTTCATCAACTTTAATAGGATAAAAAATGAATTGAACTGTATTACTAGAGCGATCGTGCTTCGCAACCACATCCAAAAATCACTCGCTACAATAAGACCCATTCAAAACCTTTTTGGGTCTCTAATAGAGTGTAAGACCCAACCCCCCTTGTACTAACCATTTTGGGCCTCACTTATTGTATAAGTCCTTCTGTACAAGTAAACGGCGCGATCTTCCTCTTTTAAAAAATCAACTGGGCCTCTCCTCGAGCTATAAGACCCATTCAAAACTTTTGGGCCTCTAATAGAGTATAAGACCCAACCCTTTGTAAATACAACCTATTTTGGGCCTCACTTATTGTATAAGTCCCATTGTATTTCAAAAAGTTTGACGCGATCATCATCCATTGAAAAACAAACTTTGGGCCTCTCCTCGAGCTATAAGACCCATTCAAAACTTTTGGGCCTCTAATAGAGTGTAAGACCCAATCCCCTTTTAACCAAAACATTTTTGGGCCTCAGATATTGTATAATCCCCTTTGCGTTAAAAGAAAATCTCGGCACGATCGCCATTTCGAATGAAAAATCATCTGGGCCTACCCTCGTGTTATAAGCCCCGCTCTTTTTCTTTAAACCTTTTGGGCCTCTTGAGAGAGTGTAAGACCCATCCCTTTATACAGAAAACCATTTTTGGGCCTCAGTCACTTGTATAAGTCCCTCTGTACAAATTCAAACAGTGCGCTCACTGATAAAACCCTGGGCCTCTCCTTGAGCTGTAAGCCCCAATCTTTCATTTCAAAGCACTTTCTCCTTTGATTTTGGATATACTGTTATTTTCAATCTTTCTTTGTTGAACAACTAACCAAATAGCATGGAAGCTCTACAACCGAGAAAGTGGTTATTGCTTTCATTTACCGCTTTCATATACATATAACTGTATTGTGGGGCTGTTTCGCTGTAAGTCTTCTTTCATAAACTCATATCAACTGTGTAATAATAGTATAGATATTTAGAGTTTCCCCGTCAACTACGTTTAGCATTAAGCCCGTTGATCACTCTTAAATAGTCAAAACTAGATCCCCATAGGATTACCAGACACAGTCTTCCCTCCTCTTGGGGTTAAACAATATTGAGACATGAAAGGTAGCATTCTCAGTGAAACCTTTCATAGACTGTCACTCGTAGAAGTTGTCAAAGAAACTCTATTCCCCAGAGATGATCTTTTCTCCGTGAATGGCATCTCTTGAGTTTCTTCCAAATTCTCGAACTTTCCTGGCTTGATCTATTCTCGGTGAATGGCATGTCTTAAACTTCTCGGGGTTTGTGGACCCACAGGCTTCTTAAAAGCACTTGTCAAGAAATTCTACTCCCCAGAGATGATCTTTTCTCCGTGAATGGCTTGATCTATTCCTCGTGAATAGCCTGTCTTGAATTTCTCGGGGTTTGGGGACCCATCGGCTTCTTAAAAGCATCGACCTCCTCTTGGGCATTGTTCAAGGATCCACAGGCTTCCTAAAAGCATCCCCGCCTCCTCTTGGGCTTAGTACAAGGACCCGTCGGCTTCTTAGAAGTTTTCACAGCCTCCTCTTAGGCTTCGTATAATGATTCTTCCTCCGGGAATGATAGCCTCCTCTTGGGCTTCATACAAGGACCTATCGGCTTCTTAAAAGTTTTCAGCCCCCTCTTGGGCTTCGTACAAATTATCCCGACGACCTCCTAGAGGTATAGGAACAGAAATCAGTCATCTTAATAGAACAATATTTCCAAGAGTCTACTACTATTTCTCAAAGCATATTACTAAAGATGAAACTCTAGACTTGGACAGTCTAATGTCCTTGAGTCTCCAAGACATTCTCAAGCACCCATCAAAAATAGGAAGAAAACCCGTAGACTCGCACAGTCTCAATACCCTTTGGATTTCCCATTTCCCTAAAGAACAGGAAATAACCCCAATCCTCGAATCAAAACCCTGAGTGCAAACATTACTCATATAAGAACTGTTTTTCTCTTAAAATCAGCATACTGGACCTGTCACTCAACTGAAACAGCACCATAGCCTCCTCTTGGGATTTGTACAATGATTCTCCCCAGCGGAGCTAACAACTTTAGCCTTCATCTCGGGCTTTGTACGAGATACTGAAGACTCTCTTGTTGAGTCAATCACCTTTTAGCCTCTATCTCAGGCTTCGTACGAGATACAAAATCACTCTCTTGTTGAGTATAAAAGATTCTCTTGGTGAGTCACTATCTTTAGCCTCCATCTCGGGCTTGGTACGAGATACAAAAACACTCTCTTATTGAGTATAAAAGATTCTCTTGTTGAGTCAAACCCCTTTTAGCCTCCATCTCGGGCTTCGTACGAGATACAAAAGACTCTCTCTTGTTGAGTCCATCCCTTTCAGCCTCCATCTCGGGTTTTATACGAGATACAAAAAGATTCTCCTGTTGAGTCAACCCTTTTATCCTCTCTCTCGGGCTCTGTACGAGACACATACTAGCCTCCTCTTAAGCTTTGTATAGGAAAACCACTGGTTGATCCAATCAACCTTTTAGCATCAAAGCTATGCCTCGTTCACAGTACACAAACATCAAAAACTCCTTCCCTTTCATCTAATTGCTATAAGCGGCAAGCCTCTGGATTATTTACATCCATGCCACTGTCCCTCTTTTAGCATGAGAAATTCCTAAGGAAAGATGGCATTGCTCTACACTGAGTTAAAGTCTTCTCCTTCAGGTTAAAAACCCCTTATAAAGGAGATTATGGCATTTCCGAATTCACATATCCCGGTTAAAATAATCCTCCTTTATAGCCAGTCACCCAACAGTTGTGACAAACAAACCTCTTTAGAGATGACAAGTTCTCTCTAAAGTCAAACCCTTTTAGCTTCATATCTTGGGCTTTGAACAAGATACAAATAGACTCTTTAGCTTCACATCTTGGGCTTTGAACAAGATACAAATCACGTTTCGCTTCACGTCTTGGGCTTTGAACAAGACACCAAAACCCCATTTCCTCCCATAGAATAGGAGGAACTACGAACGCTCTGATTTCCCTGTTTCGGAAAAAAATGGGAATACGTCGGCATAAGATTGAAAGAAAAATCTTAGCGAGCACACTAAACAAAAACCCAAAATCCCATGCTTTCATATATCCGTCCTAACATCTTAACCTCCCACCAATCGACCGAAGACCACTTTTAACAAAATAAACCTAAAAGAGACCCCGAATCTTTGTAGCATCTGTAAACCAACAGTTTTGACTGTTTAACCTCAGTTTGCAAGCAGGGTTAATTTGAGGCATCTATTTCCCTTCCTTCATCAGCTTCAATAGGATAAAAAATGAATCGAGCTATAGATACCAAAGAGCGGTAGTGCTTCGCAACCACATCGAAAAATCGCTCGCTACAGAAAAATGGCGACTTCACTAGGGAGGGTGTCATTAGGATCTGTCTCACCTTTGTAGTGAGATCTTATTCTCTTCCCATCTATTAGGTGGAAACTTTAAAAGTGGCGCCCCGCGGGGCCGGTCTTTCTTTCTTTCTGGGATAGGACTCTTTGTTGACTTCACTAGAATCTTAGGTAAAAAAAAACCCTTTAAGTGGGGAAGGAACCACAGAATGGCTTCTCCGCCGGGGAACCATTTTCTGTAAGGAACTTAAGATTCTTAGCTTTTAAAAGGCCAAGGACATTAGGAAAAATATATATATTGCTTTTCCTAATTGATATCTGTGTTTATTTTTCTGCTAATGGGAATGCGTGTGATGCCGCATGTGGAAAGATTGAGTATGCACTTAAGATAAGTGATGGCGACGAGGTCGACCATCAACCTCGGTGGAGGTTTCCCAATGCAAACTATTCCCTCTCATAGGCAATGGGCAGATTGTGACGTCTGAGAAGCTGAGGAGCCAACCCTATTGTAGTGCGGAAGCTATCGGAAATAGTTGTCACGCGATACTACCCTCATTTGAGGCTGATGATCTATTATCGGTGAATAACATTTACTCTAAGATTTCATACAGCTCGCTGGCGATCCGCTTGCTGTTTGTTATCCTGGGAGGAGCAGATGATTTTGAGTACAGGTACAAAAATCACCCTAGTATAAACCTTTGGGGATGGGTAGAGCCTTGACTTCATGACAACGACCCTTTGACCCCATGTTTTTTCTATGTTTTTGTGTGCTGCATTCATGCATTCATTTAAAAAACATTAAAACATTCAAAAAATTTCTCTTCTAGTCTCTCTGTTTTTTCAAAATAAACTAAGACTGTGATTGGAAATATCAGAGAAAAGGATTGCGGTAATGGATTTCGGTAGAAGGAGAACTCATAAGTACACCTTCAGGATTCCAAAACTAGAGGATTTAAGAGGTTTGGCGAGGATGATCACAAACCAAGAGGCTTTCAGAGCCAAGTACGGAGGTTTGTTATCTCTGCTAAGAGTCCATGTGATTGAGGGAATCATGGATGCGCTCATTCAGTTCTACAATCCGGTCTATCACTGTTTCACGTTCCCGGATTACCAGCTAGCACCAACTCTGGAGGAATATTCTCATATGATTGATCTACACATTACAGATCAAGCTCCATTTTCTGGACTGGAAAAAATTCCAAAGAATCAGACTATTGCAAGAGCGATTCATTTGGACGAGTCTGAGGTCAGGACTCACATGACCACTAAGGGTGGCATACAAGGTTTTCCAGCCCATTTCTTGACAAAGAAAGCCCTGTACTTTGCCAGTATCGGGAACGTGACTGCTTTTGAAAGCATCTTTGTTTTACTCACTTACGGGTTATTTTTGTTGCCCAACATTAATAACTTCGTCGATATCAACTCCATTAATGTTTTTCTCATTGGAAACCCTGTACCAACTTTGTTCGCAGATGCATATCATTCTGTACACTTGGGAAATTTGTACAGCGGAGGGGAGATCTCATGCTGTGTACCTTTGCTTTATAAATGGTTTATCTCTCATTTTCCCAAGTCTGCTGCTTTTTGGGATCACAAGAATGCCTTACGTTGGTCGCAGAAAATCATGTCCCTCACCAACTTTGACATAGATTGGTGCAATAGGATTTATGACAGAATCAGGATCATTGAACGTTGTGGAAACTTCCCCAACGTACCCCTTATAGGAACTATGGGGGGAATCAATTATCATCCAGTTCTCATTCGTCGTCAATTTAGATAGCCGATGAGGCACGTCCCCCGGAGTGTTCATCTGGAAGGTCTTTTCTTCAAGGAAGGAGAAAGTGACAGAGCACTAAAGACAAAAATAGTGCACGCTTGGAAACATGTTCATAATAAAGGACGGGAGTCTCTAGGAAAACGGGACTGTGTCTCGGTGGAGCCTTATCTTCACTGGGTACAAACTCGAGCTCTCAAGCTAAAGATGCCTTATCCTCATCATGGAGATCTTCCACCGAGGGAGTCTGTCATGTACTTCATGATTGAGACTGAAAAGCTCCAGGTTACTCTCAACAAAGTTCAACGGGAGATGAGGTCTTGGAAGAACAAGTATCGTACCCTCAACGTGGACTGCATCAAAATACAGCAACTACTGGAAGATAAGGACGCTATGATTGAAATTTTGGAGCAACATGCTGTAGAAAATCAAGATGACCAAAGGAATTTGCTCACTCGTTTCACCTGGCAAAGAAATGACAACCTGGCAATGGCCCAAGAGCCCCGGTCAAAGGAAAGGAAAGTACCAGAGTCAGCACCCGATTTCTCTTTAGGGAGGACTCGGGACCCATTAGCTTAGGTTTCTGTTTCCGCACCTTGTAATCTACTGTATTTTCATTTCCGCAATCCTTTGAATTCAATAAAAAGGGGTTTCCCCACTGTTTGATATTTGCAATCTAATTGTCGAAGTTTATTTTGATTAAACCAAAAAAAAAAATATATAATCATTGCATTCATCATTCTCACATCGCGTATTCTTCTTACCTATGAATCTCACATTTGTGTCTCGGTAAGAGAGTCAAACTGTCTCATTCGTACAATACTCTGGCCAATCGTCAGAAAAAGATGGATGATCTTGAGGAAGAAAACAGAGAGTTGAAAAAGGAGATCAACGCTCTAAGAGAGGATATGAGAAGGCTTCGTAACGACATGCAAGCCATGGCAGAAGCTCAGCTACAAAGGACTGTGATCTCAGAGATCACCTCAATGCCCATAGTGGAGAAGTATGATCCTAGGTATCAAATGCCAAAAGATCGCCCTTGGGGCATTCCTGTTAACAATATCCCAGAAGGATATGTTCCGCCGATCACTGAAGATCAGGGAATCATAGCAGAAGCCGCTGGGCCTGAAGGTTACAAACTTCGGGAAAACGAAGATACCAAGGGCATACTGAAGACTCCTGAAGGTTACAAACTTCAGGAAACGCCAAGATTCACTGCCGTAGTCACGGTCCCACCCCGTGTAGTGCACACTGTCCCAGAAAGACAGATTCCACCGATACCTTCTGGTAAGAAGGAAACTATGTTCGATAGCATGGATGAATTCCAGGAACAGTTCTTGGAAATGCAGAAGGAACTACGAGCCATCCGCGGTCAGGATTTATTTGGAAAGGATGCCACAGACCTTTGTCTGGTTCCCAATGTGAAAGTTCCGCACTAATTTCAAGTGCCCGACTTTGAAAAATACAAGGGTAACTCTTGCCCTCAAAGTCACTTGGTGATGTACGCTCGGCGAATGTCAGCTCATACGGAGAATCAGGACCTACTGATCCACTACTTTCAGGATAGTTTAACCGGTGCCGCACTCAAATGGTACATGGGTTTAAACCGTACTGCGATTAGTACATTCAGAGATCTTGGTACTGCCTTCGTCCAACAATACAATTACAATTTGGACATGGCACCAGACAGAGATCAACTTAGATCAATGTCACAAAAGGACAAGGAAACTTTTAAGGAGTATACTCAGAGATGGCGCGAAATTACCACTCAAATTTGTCCACCTCTTGAGGAAAAAGAAATGAAAAAGATCTTCTTAAAGACCTTAAGCTCATTTTACTATGATAGAATGGTTGCCAGTGCGCACAGTGATTTCACCGAGATGGTGGGCATGGGGGTTCGTCTTGAGGAAGCCGTCTAAGAAGGACGTTTGATAAAAGACGCTGGATCATCGAGTAGTACAAAACGATACGGTAGTGCTCTCCCTAAGAAAAAAGAGCAAGATATTGGGAATATCTCTCTCAGAAAGCAAAGGCGACGTTATCAACCGGTAGCAGCTGTAACTCCTGCTATCAGCCCTGCGCCTATTCCTACGTATCAACCTTAGGTTGCGCAAAGCTAACCTAATTAGCAAAGGACACAACAGCCTCTTCAGCAGGCTCATCCTCCATACAATAACAATTGTACAACACGGCCACGAGGGTTTGATCCCATACCCATGTTGTACGCAGAACTATTTCCGTTACTACTGGCTAAGGGGCACATCCAGACTAAGTCTCCTCTTACAGTACCGGAAAACCCGCCTTTTAGGTTTAAGGTGGATCAAACATGCCCTTATCATCAAGGAGGACCAGGGCATAACATAGACAATTGTCTTAATTTCAAATCTGATGTGCAAAAGCTTGTTAGGAGAGGGCTCTTATCTTTCAAAGATACGAATCCCAATGTTCTCATGAACCCGCTGCCTCAACATGAGAAAGCTGCAGTTAACCTGATTAAGAAAGAATTTAACAATGTCTCTCAAATTCACGATGTACTCTTGTTGAGGACCAACCTGGTCAAGATGCATTGTAGACAGAGTGGGTACGGCCATGTGCCACCTTATAATTATCACCAGTGTGATGTTTGCTCTAAAAACAATCAAGGATGTTCTGTGGTGCAAGCAGCTCTACAGGAACAGATGGATCTCGGATGGATCCAAGAGCACCGAGTTCGTGGAGTTAACCTGGTTTACATGAATTCCAATGTCATTCAAAACCATGATATCTGTGCGATGAATGTCAACTTGGTGGCGATGCACTCAAGGCAAAGCCAGTATCATAATCTGCCGCGACACGATTACAGTTCTTGTCTGCCTTGCTCGGTAAACAAACAGGGATGCTCTTTCATACAAGAGGCCCTCCAGCGTCAGATGGATCTTGGATGGATCCAGGACTACCATGATAGGAATCCCTATCAGATCAACATGGTTTAAATCTTTGATATTCGGTTAATGAATACCAACTTGGTAGAGTTACATGCTGAGCAGGTCCGACTCGGATTCTTGATATCACATAATTATCACAATTGTAAAGCGGGTTGTAAAAACGATCAGGGATGTGCCCTTGTCCAGGAAGCACTTCGGCATTTGTTGAATCATTGGTGGATGCCAATCTACATGGATGAAGATACTCAGCAAATTAGTATCAATAACAGAAACCCCACTCGGCGTCAAAGTCAGGATGTCCGACTTGTGGAAACTAACCTAGTGAGGTTACATTGTATTCAAAGTGGGCGTGGCCAGGTGCCACCACACAATTATGAACGTTGTGGAGTCTGTTCGGAAAGTAACCAAGGATGCTACCTTGTGCGAGCAGCTCTCCAAGGGCAAGTCGATCATGGAGAGATCCGCCCATATCCAGGTTCCGGACCCATCAATTGGTCGCCTAACTATCTTGCCGATCAAATTGAGGACGTTGTTGTAATCTCTGATCATCAAAGAACTAGGGATGTTTTTACCATTATCCCTCTGCTTGACGAATCAATAATTCCCAACCGGGAACGGATCGAGATTACCTACGATGGTAAAAAAAAAACCAGAAGGTTCCCATAGTTATCTATCTGCCGGGACCACTACCGTATGAATCAGCTAAGGCAATCCCTTACAAATACGGTGTGACGATAATTGAAAATGGAAAGGAAATTCCATTACCCTCCATCGTGAATATTGCAGACATCAGTCGTGTAACACGAAGTGGTAGAATCTTCAACAGAGGAGTTGGAGAGTCTAACAAAGAAAATGAACTTCAGACAGAAGCTCCTGATCCATCAGTCGGTCAATCCAGTAATCCCGACCTTTCAAAAAACGATGATGTGATGCTGAAGCTCATCCAAAGGAGTGAATACAACATTGTTGATCAACTGTTACAGACTCCTTCAAAGATCTCGGTATTATCACTGTAACTCAGTTCAGAAGCCCACAGGGAGGCTCTACAGAAAGTCTTGGAGCAAGCCTTTGTAGAACGGGATGTAACAATCAGACAGTTCGATAGTATTGTCTCTAACATCACTTCCTGCAATAATTTGGGATTTAGTGATGAGGAATTACCTGAAAAGGGTCACCGTCATAACATGGCGCTCAATATCACAGTTAACTGCCAGGACGATGCTTTAGCCAGCGTACTGGTAGACACAGGGTCAGCCCTGAATGTTATGCCGAAGTCCACTTTGACGCAATAATCATTCAAAGGCCCTCCGATGAGAACCAGCGAGGTCGTCGTCAAAGCGTTCGACGGATCCAGAAAAACGGTTATCGGCGAAGTTGACCTTCCCATAACTATTGGTCCTCACGCTTTTCAAGTTACTTTCTAGGTCATGGACATCCGGGCAACATACAGTTGTTTATTAGGAAGACCTTGGATACATTAGGCTGGGGCGGTCACTTCAACCCTCCACCAAAAGCTAAAGTTCGTCCAGAACGGCCAACTCATCACAGTCTGTGGGGAACAGGCCTTGCTCGTCAGCAATTTATCGTCATCCACTTATGTGGAACCAGAAGGGATAATTGGAACCCAGTTCCAAGCGCTTTCGCTACACAAAGACGAACAATCTGGAGGAGGAACTTCGATTTCCTCATCCAAAGATGCTATTAAAGCAGTCGAGAGTACCGATACAACAGGATGGGGACAACTTGTCATTCCTACTGACAATAAAACAAAGAAGGGTCTTGGTTTTTCTGCAACCCTTACTCGGACAGCTGCTAACGATGAAAGTCTTCATCCCATTCAGAACTTCTTTCACAGTGGAGGGTTCCTTCACCCAGTGCCTCAGGCAATCCATGCTATCAATGAGGAGGATTCCCCCGACATGGATGAAGGATGGAAGTCCTATCTTAATGAGGACGGTTATATGTCTCAAAAAGAGGTGCCTATGCCATTTTTCCATCCTGCACAGAGTCCGAGATTTATACCACGGTCATATGTCGAAATGATATACGGAGGTTGTGATCCGAAAGGATGT
Organism: Lathyrus tuberosus; assembly: GCA_022829125.1. Lineage (NCBI taxonomy): Eukaryota > Viridiplantae > Streptophyta > Magnoliopsida > Fabales > Fabaceae > Lathyrus > Lathyrus tuberosus. The sequence goes on along the minus strand of JALAZF010000056.1, from coordinate 6,183,027 downwards.
CGTGCTCAGCCAAATTCATTAGAGGAGGACACTCTGATGAAAGACAACTTTGACCACAATTACTATGGCCCGATGGATGGCCTGCCAATGTGGCAGCCTTACCCAGGAGACTTGGGGCCAGAAAGTCAGTCGAGTAATGAAACTCAGCTGAGCATCATTGAATAGAATAACTGTGTCCCCACCATGTCATGGGATCAACACTCAGGTCATTTAGAAACTACTCAACATGACGATGAATTCGCAACGTTTACAGGACTAGAATTCATTAACTATGCTTTTCCCAAGGTCAACGTCATCGAGAGGGATGACTCCTCCAGTTCGAAAGAAGTGTGGGACACCTTGGGACAACCGAGTGGAAAATACGACTATATGGTCAAGTACACTGCTCCTGAAAGCTCTCGTATCAGGCTCGAAGATATCCAGCCAACTGGATGGGGAGATACAGCTGAGAGCACAAATGCTATGCAAAATGTAACAGAGGAATTCTCCTACGACAACTCTGCCTGGGAGACAGATTCCAATGATCATGCTCCACCAGAAATCAGCGTCATTTTTGAAGACAAATTAAGGAAGGTGCCAGACTTTGTGATTCACCGAGGAGTTCGACACCAATGGGTCGTAGTTGATGCTCCAAAGGTCGTTCGCCAATCAAAGTAATTGCCATATTTAATCTTTCACCCTGCCCAGGTGAAACAGATGTTTTGATAGGGCTCGCTTTTTGTAAAATTTTCCTCTTCGCTTTGTCCAAAGCGACAGAGTTTTGTTTTATAGGGCTATAGTTTCAAGAATCGACTTGTTCATTAATAAAATAAGGTCGTTCTGTAATTTCCGCATTTATTTCTGTTTTCTCTTTTTACTTTTTTCCGAAAATGGTAAAAAACAATTCAAATAAAAATAAGCAGTAATAAAAATACACTGCACACACTTGCATTTTCTCTATCTCTTCTAAACACGAATCATCACGTCATGCAGATTGCTTGTTTTAAACCCCGTTGAAACATACGATCCAATGCCTTCTCCCAACTTTGAGTTCCCGGTATTTGGGGCTGAAGAAGAAGTTGAGAACGAAATTCTAGAAGAGCCGTTGGACCTCACAAAGAAGTTTACCGTTACCAATTACTCAGACAAGAGGAAAGGTCCATTGAACCTCACAAAGAGCCGTTGGAAACGGTAAACTTGGGTTCAGAAAAAGAGGGAAAAGAAATCAGGATTGGGACACTGCTCAGTCCAACTGCCAAAGAGAGTTTGATAAAGCTTCTCAGACAATTTCCCAATGTGTTTGCTTGGTCCTATCAGGACATGCCAGGGTTGGTTACCAGCATCGTGGAGCATCATTTACCGTTAAGGTCAGAATGTCCGCTAGTAAAGTAGAGATTGAGACGCACTCACCCGGACATGGCCATCAAAATCAAAGAGGAGGTACAGAAATAGATTGATACGGGTTTCCTCACCACATCTGAATATCCTCAATGGTTAGCCAATATCGTACCCGTTCCGAAAAAGGACGGAAAGGTCAGAATGTATGTAGATTACAGAGATCTAAACAAGGCTAGTCCAAAGGACGATTTTCCTTTACAAAACATTGACATGCTGGTTGACAGTACAACAAAGTTCAAAGTTTTCTCCTTCATGGATGGATTCTCAGGCTATAACCAGATCAATATGGCGCCGAAAGACATGGAGAAAACTTTGTTCATTACCCCATGGGGTACCTTTTGTTACAAGGTAATGTCGTTCGGTTTGAAGAACGCTGGGCCAACCTATCATAGGGCCATGACTACTCTGTTTCATGACATGATACACAAGGAAATCGAGGTATATGTCGATGATATGATTGGAAAATCTAAGATAGAGGAGGAGCATGTGACCCACCTGTCAAAACTTTTCGAGCATTTGAGAAAATACAAACTCCGCTTGAATCCCAACAAGTGCACCTTCGGTGTCCGTTCAGGGAAACTCTTAGGGTTCATTGTCAGCTAGAAAGGAATTGAGGTTGATCCTGACAAGGTCAAGTCCATTCAAGAAATGCCTTCTCCGAAAACTAAAAAACAAGTCAGAGGATTCCTGGGACGTTTGAACTACATTTCTAGATTCAGATTCCTCATGACTGCCACATGTGCGCCAATTTTCAAGTTACTAAAAAAGAACCAGGATTGCGTTTGGACAGAAGATTGTCAAACCCCCTTCGACAATATTAAGGAATATCTGTTGAATCCTTCGATTCTATCACCTCCAGTGGAAGGAAGACCACTCATTATCTACCTCACAGTCTTGGAAGACTCAATGGGGTGTGTACTTGGCCAACAAGACAAAACCAAACGGAAAGAGTCTGCCATTTACTATCTAAGCAAGAAGTTCACCGACTGTGAAACTCGGTACACTATGCTTGAGAAAACTTGTTGTGCTTTGGCTTGGGCAGCCAAACGTCTGCGCCAATACATGATTCGTCACACTAGGTTAATCTCCGAAATGGATCCAATCAAGTACGTCTTCGAAAAACCTGCTCTCACGGGAAGGATTGCCTGTTGGCAGATGTTGCTATCAGAATATGACATAGAGTACCACGCCCAAAACGCCGTTAAGGGGAGTATTTTAGCCGATCATTTGGCTCATCAACCGATTGACGATCAAGAATCAGTCGGGTTTGACTTCCCAGACGAAGATGTCATGTATCTAAAAATGAAAGATTGCGATGAACCGCTACCCAGTGAAGGGCCAGAACCAGATTCCCAGTGGGGACTTATCTTTGACAGAGTAGTTAATCATTACAGAAACGGAATTGGGGTAATCATTGTTACCCCTCTGGGTACCCACATTCCTTTCACCGCTCGACTTACGTTCAAATGTACAAACAATGAGGCCGAATACGAAGCTTGTATTATGGGTCTCGAGGAAGCGATTGATTTGAGGATCAAAAACTTGGACGTATATGGAGACTCAACCTTGGTTATCAATCAGATAAAAGGAGATTGGAACATATACCAATCAAGACTGATTCCTTACAAAGATTATGAAAGAAGGATGTTACCTTTCTTCAACAGAGTCGAGTTTCATCACATCCCTCGTAATGAGAATCACATGACTGATGCATTAGCCACTCTCTCTTCCATGATTAGTGTAGGTCAGTGGAATGACTTACCTAAGATCGACATAATGCGCCTTGAACGGCCCGCTTACATCTTCACGATTGAAGCAGTCATAGACGACAAACCTTGGTATCACGATATCAAATGCTTCCTTCAGAAATAAGAGTACCCACCTGGGGCATCGAGGAAGGACAGAAAAACCCTCAGAAGACTGGATGGAAACTTCTTCTTGAGCGGTGATACTCTCTATAAGAGAAACTTCGACTTGGTTTTGCTTCGATGCATAAACAGACCAGAAGCAGACATCCTGGTGAAGGAAATTCATGAAGGATCCTTTGGCACTCATGCCAACAAACACACAATAGCAAGAAAAATTCTGAGAGCATGGTACTAATGGCTGACAATGGAATCCGATTGCTACAAGTACACGAGGAGGTGTCACAAGTGTCAGATATACTCCGACAAAATTCATGTACCGCCAACACATCTCAAGGTTCTTTCTTCCCCATGGCCTTTTTCCATATCGGGAATCGACATGATTGGCATGATCGAACCCAAAGCTTCAAACGGACATCGGTTCATTCTGGTAGCCATTAACTATTTCACCAAGTGGGTCAAAGCAGCGTCATACGCTAATGTAACCCGACAAGTGGTGGTCCGATTTATCAAAAACAGTATCATCTGCCGTTATGGTGTTCCGAGCCAGATCATTACTGATAATGGATCTAACTTGAACAATAAGATGATGAAAGAGTTGTGTGCAGAGTTCAAGATCGAACACCATAACTCATCTCCCTACCGACCCAAGATGAACGGAGCGGTAGAAGCGGCTAACAAGAACATCAAGAAGATTGTTCAGAAGATGGTTGTAACCTACAAAGACTGGCACGAGATGCTACCCTTTGCTCTTCACGGTTATCGAACATCTGTTCGCACTTCAACAGGGGCAACCCCTTTCTCTCTAGCATATGGCATGGAAGCAGTGCTCCCCATCGAAGTAGAGATCCCATCAATCCGGGTATTGATGGAAGCAAAGCTTATAGAAGTTGAATGGTGTCAAAGTCGGCACGACGAACTGAATCTGATTGAAGAGAAGCGAATCACGGCACTATGCCACGGTCAGTTGTATCAACAGAGAATGAAGAAGGCGTTTGACAAAAAGGTCCGACCTCGTATCTTCAGGAAAGGAGACCTTGTGCTCAAAAAGATATAATCATTTCTCACTAATTCTCGGGGTAAATGGACTCCGAATTATGATGGCCCCTATGTGGTCACGAAAGCTTTCTCAGGCGGTGCCTTGAGACTTGCAACCATGGACGGAGAAGAATTTGCCTACCCCACAAATGTTGATGTAGTGAAGAAATACTTCGCCTAAACTAAAAAAAAAAAAAAAAACTTCTCGGTGGATTGAAAACCCGAAAGTGCAGTCCAGGCAAAAGTTAGAGACAAAATAAAAAAAAATCATCCCGGTGGATTGGAAACATCAAAGTACAATCTAGGCAAAAATTAGGGATAATGGAAAGTAACTATGTTCAACAGAGGCAACTCCCTCAGCAGCAGCAGGTACACCGTCCATCAGAGGAAAACTCCAGTCAAGGTCATCTTCGACAGAAGCTCAGGATGTCCCGAATTCAAAGTTGGTAGAAGGATAGTGGTCGTTATGTTTCAACGTAGCCCTTTTCCCTGTAAATTACCATTTCCTAACTTTGTAAATACTCTGTGGAATCACGCGTTTCGCTGATCTCCGTCTTATCAATAAAATTTGAGCCCTTGTGCTTTTGTTTGTAATTCTCATTTGTTTTAGCTTTATAGAATGACATTTTAATATGATTAAAGATTCTTGAAATAAAACAAAAATGAATTTACTTGTAAAACTTTTTCTATTTTAAAATAAAGATGGCAATTTCTTTTGACTGTTGAACATCAAAAGAACATCGACCGCTTTTCCAGAAGTAAGCGAACTTCAAAGTACAGAATCAAAGTATTCCTTCTAACCCAGTACGCCTGAATGAAGGGATCAACATTGTCAGAGACCTTGTTTCGTCTGACATCCTCGGCCGAGTTCTTATCTCCTAAGCCCGACCAACATAGTTCCCCGCGAGGACTACTTCTCCTAAGCAAGGCAGAATTACTATCTTGAACCAGGTGATACCTTTCATCTCCAGCAGTGGCCGAATATCCAGTTGTGTTCATCCATTAGTTTGTATGTCGCGTCAGTTTTGTCAGCATATAATACATACATCATGCATTGTTGATTTGCATTCGCATTCATATTGCATCACTATCACTCTAGTTAGTCTTATCCCCTAGTGATAAAAGTCCTCTCAATCGAGTTGTCGGTTCTTTCCTCATCAGGAAATGCTGCATCTGAATAATCTTTCCTCCAGCTTATTTCTGGATTGAAGTTGGCTCCTCGACCACTTTGATAACTTGAACCTCTGAAAAACCAGAGAGCTCTCAGTCAACATCACTCTTCGCCATTGAAGATGATATCCTTGCTTTCCCGGATTAAAGAAAATCCCGAGAGAAAGCCTCCTAATCAGAGATTCGGCAATACGGCAGTTTTTCTATGAAAGAACCACAGATGAAAAGGTCATCGGCACCTCAAAATTGGATCCCATCATATGGCATTTCTCCGAGAAGATCCTGAGAAAAGTATGATGTAATATCCCCAAGCATGAAGGTAGTCTCTCAAGGGACTCGCATTCCCCAACTAGAGTCAATAAATGGCATCTCCAACAGAGAAGTTTCTACACCTCTACAACTCAGACGACTGGGTTCCCCAGCAAGTCTGACATCAAAAGTTTTTTCCATCAAATGGCATCTCCCCAGGAAAATTCGGCGAGAAGTTTGAGGAAAACCGCTATGAATATCGTCCCTTGTCAATAAATTTTATTGACCAAAGAAACTAAGACCAGTTCCTTGGTAGGAAACCAGGATCGAGGGGAAGTTTAAATCAGAAACTAAGACCAGTTCCTTGGTAGGAAACCAGGATCGAGGGGAAGTTTAAATCAGAAACTGAGACCAGTTCCTTGGCTGAAGACCAGGATCGAGGGGAAGTTTGCCTTTTCTAAGCATCCTTGTTAGCAAAAGAAGATGAATGCGGTCTACCATTCATAACCACCATCGAATGCTCGAATACCTTCGTCATTCACACCTTCGTGTCCAAGAAGATTAAATAGGGGCATCTGTCATACCCCAAATTTTGACCACTAAGATTTTCCATCATTGTGCAAATCATCATCACAATATGGGTGTATCATTATACCTCATCAGACTCCCCAAAGATGGGTGAGCATTCACTGCTATCAAAATTAGGGTTTCAAGCCCTCTCAGAGCCTTTAGACAAAGGATCAATCAAGGAATGACATGATCTTCAACTTGTCTAACCTCTTAAACATCCACAAAGGATCAAGAAGACTCCCACATCAAGAATTAAGCACAAGAGTGCAACATTTCAAGTGGATCAAGCCTCAAGTTCATCTAATACAAAGTCAACTGACGCAGAAAGTTAAAGTTTGACTTTTTGGTCAACTATGAGCTTCACAAGCCATTACTCAAGAAAATATGATGGATGATTTAATTTGATCAAATTTAAATCAAGAAATCAAGCAAAATTGTAAAATTGATCAAATTGAAAGAAACTTAGAAATTTTTTCTAAGTTAAAATCATGTTCAAGTGCACAACTTTTCAAGGTTGTAACTATTGATCTAAGCATCCATTGATTTTGCGTAAGAGCTACTTTTAAAGAGAGTATTTGATGCTTCAACATTGTAGAAGGAATTAACTCAAAATATCATAAGGTTTGAAAGATATAAGTGACTAAAGTTGGGAATTCTTAATGTCTGATGATCCAACATTGCATAGGACATCATTAATATTTTTTCATAAAGAATGTCCCAACTTCAAGGATGTTTTTCTCCATGATCCAAGTTGAACCAGATCTGGGGTCAAACATGAAAGTTGAAGTACGTCATCTCAGCTTTCTAGAAAGTCCTAGAACGTCCTTATAGCATACTCGAGCAGGGAGATATAATTTTTGTAAAAAGCATTGATAAAGCAGAATTTTCATGACAGCTTTTAGGACAGATTTGACTACACAAGTTCAAGACCATTTTTGATGACTTTGCAAGCTGACCAAAGACCAAAGTCAAACATCAAAGTTAAAGTATGTCATTAGGGCTTTCCAAAATGTATAAGAACTCCCATTAATTCAACTTGAGCAAGGAGTTATGAACCTCACAACAGGCCTTGCTCGAGCTAATTTTTTAGGACAGATTTTGTGCACTTTTCTTGTGCCACCCAATTTTCAAGCTTTGTCACCATGCAAGACAAGCATCAAAGATGCAATTCACTTCAACTCAAAATATCATAGTGGATTAAAAGATACAAGTGATTAACGTTTGGAATTATTAATGTTCAAAGTTGTCTGATGTTCCAACATTGCATAGGACATCACTAATATTTTTCCAGCAAGAATGTCCCAACTTCAAGGCTGTTTTTCTCCATGATCCAAGTTGAACCAGGTCTGGGGTCAAACATGAAAGTTGAAGTACGTCATCTCAGATTTCCAGAAAGTTCTAGAACATCCTTGTAGCATACTCGAGCAGGGAGATATGATTTTTCTAAAAAGCATTGATAAAGCAGAATTTTCATGACAGCTTTTTGGACAGATTTGACTACACAAGTTCAAGACCATTTTTGATGACTTTCCAAGCTGAACCAAGACCAAAGTCAAACATCAAAGTTAAAGTATGTCATTAGGGCTTTCCAAAATGTATAAGAACTCCCATTAATTTAACTTGAGCCAGGAGTTATGAACCTCACAACAGGCCTTGCTCGAGCTAATTTTTTAGGACAGATTTTGTGCACTTTTCTTGTGCCACCCAATTTTCAAGCTTTGTCACCATGCAAGACAAGCATCAAAGATAAAATTCACTTCAACTCAAAATATCATAGTGGATTAAAAGATACAAGTGATTAAAGTTTGGAATTATTAATGTTCAAAGTTGTCTGATGTTCCAACATTGCATAGGACATCACTAATATTTTTCCAGCAAGAATGTCCCAACTTCAAGGCTGTTTTTCTCCATGATCCAAGTTGAACCAGGTCTGAGGTCAAACATAAAAGTTGAAGTACGTCATCTCAGCTTTCCAGAAAGTCCTAGAACGTCCTTGTAGCATACTCGAGCAGGGAGATATGATTTTTGCAAAATGGCTTGCTGCAGTTGAATTTTTCAGGGGCAGATTTGTACATTTCTTGTGCCACACGAATTTCCAAGCCTTGTCATCATCTTGGACACATCTGAGGATCAAATAGAAAGGGGACAATCACTGAGCCAAGCCTCCAAAGTCCTTGGAACAAGAAGTAGCATTCCAAACCTAGAATTGCCTAAAAGAGGGACAAAACTCCCATTTTGGATTGCAACTGAATTCAGTCAAGATTCTTCCAACAAGTAGGGAACCAAAGCTCTGTGCCCTAACCTCTAGTCAATGACTAGAGGAGACTTGGATTTTCATTGGACAACATTGGCCAAACCTCTGCTGCAGTTGCCATTCACTGTGGATCCCAAAACAAACTTGCTCTACTATAAATAGAGCTCATTTGTGCTCAATTTGAGTACACCAAAGCCATCAAACAGATGCTTTCCTCAAAATCTCTTCTTTCACCTCAAATTTGCCTTCCAAAGCAAGTAATTCCGAGTTTTTGATTTAGAGAGCAATTCCACTCAAACTAATCACACACACACCTCACATATATCATATGTAAGTTGTCCAAACTATCAAAAGTGACCTGTAATCGCAACATCATAAAGTCACCTCTCAAAACCTCAAAATTGGACTTTTTTGCATTTTTCAAGCCATGTCTTGATTCAGTCACTTTCCAAACCAGATAAAACCTCAAACACACTCCAAATATCATCCTTGAACTGTCCCAAATAGTTCCCCCCATCTGGAACACCATTTGAGAGAGTTGCTACTTTGGTCACTTTTAACCCCTTTTGCAAGAAAGGGACAGTTTGTGTTTTTGCAGGTACCAGCTGATTCCAATCATCCTAAAAGCATCCAAGAGGTCATTTGAGGGTGTCCAAAGCATCAAATCATTTCTGGAACAAAGCACTTGGTAGGTTGCACAAAATCTCCAAAAAAGTGGTAAAATTCACAACTTGAATTCTTTGAATCATGCTTTCCTTTGTTGTCCACATACATGCATCATATTGAACAATTCTTGAAGCAAAAATGTAGTCCTTAATGTGTATGCTATGATCTTCCTACTGTTTGCACTTTAACATGTTTATATGTGGAGTTTATGTTGTTTTAAACTTAAGGTGCAGATATGGTTTTTTGCCTTGTGTGTGTTGTACATTAAGTTTCAGTATGTATGAGTGATACCATTGGATTCCTTGTGAAAAATTGGTCAAGATAGGTTCTTACGGATTTTAATTTCGTTAAAAATTGAGAGAGTTATGAATGTTTGAAGTTTGATAGCAAAGATGTTGAAAAACCAAGGTGCAGTTCTGATGTCAAATGTGATGTTGTGACATCTTCCCTTTTTCTCTTATCTTCAAAACTCATGAGTGATGTCGAATGTGATGTTGTGACATTAGTTTATTCTCAAAAAACTCAACCAATTCTTTTACATAGCAAAAATCATCATTTTCCAATTCTATTTTACACACTTCTTATTCATACTCCAAAATATTTTATTCCACAAAAAAATTAGTTTTATATTATTTATTTAATATAATTAGTATTTTTGTGAATAAATTCCTTTTTAATGTTTTTAAAACATTTTAAAAGTGAATTCTCATATTGAAAATCAAGACCAAATGAATTTTATTTCATCTTGTGATTAAAACATCATTTTTCAAACCCCAACCAAAAATCACAAGTTGCTTATTTGGTATTTTTATCATTTTGTATTGATTTTCTTTCAAGAATTTACTTTTAAAATGATAAAATTAGGATTTCTTCGATTTTCACCATCATAAAACTTTTTCAAACACTCATGGGCCTCTAATAGAGTGTAAGACCCAATCCTTTTTTTGACCAAATCATTTTTGGGCCTCAGTGTATTGTATAAGTCCCGATACCATCAAAAACAAACGGCGCGATCGTCGCCTTTTTTAAAAAATAAAACATCTGGGCCTCTCCTCGAGCTATAAGACCTATTCAAAACCTTTTTGGGCCTCTAATAGAGTGTAAGACCCAACCCCCATTGTACAAACCATTTTGGGCCTCACTTATTGTATAAGTCCCTCTGTACAAGTAAACGGCACGATCGTCGCCTTTTAAAAAATCAACTGGGCCTCTCCTCGAGCTATAAGACCCATTCAAAACTTTTGGGCCTCTAATAGAGTGTAAGACCCAACCCTTTGTAAATACAACCTATTTTGGGCCTCACTTATTGTATAAGTCCCGTTGTATTTCAAAAAGTTCGACGCGATCATCATCTGTTGAAAAACAACCGTTGGGCCTCTCCTCGAGCTATAAGACCCATTCAAAAATTTTGGGCCTCTAATAGAGTGTAAGACCCAATCCCCTTTTAACCAAAACATTTTTGGGCCTTAGATATTGTATAAGCCCCTTTGGGTTAAAAGAAAATCTCGGCACGATCACCATTTCGAACGAAAAATCATCTCGGCCTACCCTCGTGTTATAAGCCTCACTCTTTTTCTTTAAACCTTTTGGGCCTCTTGAGAGAGTGTATGACCCATCCCTTTGTACAGAAAACCATTTTTGGGCCTTAGTCACTTGTATAAGTCCCTCTATACAAATTCAAACAGTGCGCTCACTGATAAAACCTTGGGCCTCTCCTTGAGCTATAAGCCTCAATCTTTCATTTCAAAGCACTTTCTCCTTTGATTTTGGATATACTGTTGTTTTCAATCTTTCTTTGTTGAACAACTAACCAAACAGCATGGAAGCTCTACAACCGAGTAAGTGGTTTTTGCTTTCATTTACCGCTTTCATATACATATAACTGTATTGTGGGGCTGTTTCACTGTAAGCCTTCTTTCATAAACTCATATCAACTGTGTAATAATAGTATAGATATTTACAGTTTCCCCGTCAACTACGTCTAGCATTAAGCTCGTTGATCACTCTTAAATAGTCAAAACTAGATCCCCATAGGATTACCAGACACAGTCTTCCCTCCTCTTGGAGTTAAACAATATGGAGACACGAAAGGCAGCATTCTCGGTGTACCCTTTCATAGATTGTCACTCGTAGAAGTTGTCAAAGAAACTCTATTCCCCAGAGATGATCTTTTCTCCGTGAATGGCATCTCTTAAGTTTCTTCCAAATTCTCAAACTTTCCTGGCTTGATCTATTCTCGGTGAATGGCATGTCTTAAACTTCTCGGGGTTTGGGGACCCACTGGCTTCTTAAAAGCACTTGTCAAGAAACTCTACTCCCCAGAAATGATCTTTTCTCCGTGAATGGAATCTCTTGAGTTTCTTCCAAATTCTCGAACTTTCCTAGCTTGATCTATTCCTCATGAATAGCCTGTCTTGAATTTCTCGGGGTTTGGGGACCCATCGGCTTCTTAAAAGCATCGGCCTCCTCTTGGGCATTGTTCAAGGACCCACAGGTTTCCTAAAAGCATCCCCGCCTCCTCTTGGGCTTAGTACAAGGACCCTTCGGCTTCTTAGAACTTTTCACAGCCTCCTCTTATGCTTCGTATAATGATTCTTCCTCCGGGAATGATAGCCTCCTCTTGGGCTTCATACAAGGACCTATCGGCTTCTTAAAAGTTTCCAGCCTCCTCTTGGGCTTCATACAAATTGTCCCGACGACCTCCTAGAGGTATAGGAACAGAAATCAGTCATCTTAATATAATAGTATTTCCAAGAGTCTACTACTGTTTCTCAAAACATAATACAAAAGATGAAACTCTAGACTTAGATAGTCTAATGTCCTTGAGTCTCCAAGACATTCTCAAGAACCCTTCAAAAATAGGAAGAAAACTCGTAGACTCGGAGAGTCTCAATACCCTTTGGATTTCCCATTTCCTTAAAGAACAGGAAATAACCCCAATCCTCAAATCAAATCCCTGAGTGCAAACATTACTCATATAAGAACTGATTTTCTCTTTAAATCAGCATACTGGACCTGTCACTAAACTGAAACAGCGCCATAGCCTCCTCTTGGGCTTTGTACAATGATTCTCCCCAGCGGAGCTAACAACTTTAGCCTCCATCTCGGGCTTTGTACGAGATACTAAAGACTCTCTTGTTGAGTCAATCACCTTTTAGCCTCCATCTCGGGCTTCGTACGAGATATAAAATCACTCTCTTGTTGAGTATAAAAGATTCTCTTGGTGAGTCACCATCTTTAGCCTCCATCTCGGGCTTCGTACGAGATACAAAAACACTCTCTTGTTGAGTATAAAAGATTCTCTTGTTGAGTCAACCCCCTTTTAGCCTCCATCTCGGGCTTCGTACGAGATATAAAAGACTCTCTCTTGTTGAGTCCATCCCTTTCAGCCTCCATCTCGGGTTTTATACGAGATACAAAAAGATTCTCTTGTTGAGTCAACCCTTTTAGCCTCTCTCTCGGGCTCTGTACGAGACACATACTAGCCTCCTCTTAGGCTTTGTATAAGAAAACCACTGGTTGATCCAATCAACCTTTTAGCATCAAATTTGTGCCTCGTTCACAGTACACAAACATCAAAAACTCCTTCCCTTTTATCTAATTGCTGTAAGCGGCAAGCCTCTAGATTATTTACATCCATGCCACTGTCCCTCTTTTAGCAAGAGAAATTCTTAAGGAAAGATGGCATTTCTCTACACTGAGTTAAAGTCTTCTCCTTCAGGTTAAAAAGCCCTTATAAAGAAGATTATGGCATTGCCGGATTCACATATCCCGGTTAAAGTAATCCTCCTTTATAGCTAGTCACCCAACAGTTGTGACAAACAAACCTCTTTAGAGATGACAAGTTCTCTCTAAAGTCAAACCCTTTTAGCTTCATATCTTGGGCTTTGAACAAGATACAAATAAACTCTTTAGCTTCACATCTTGGGCTTTGAACAAGATACAAATCACCGTTCGCTTCACGTCTTGGGCTTGGAACAAGACACCAAAACCCCATTTCCTCCCATAGAATAGGAGGAACTACGAACGCTATGATTTCCCTGTTTCAGAAAAAAACGGGAATACGTAGGCATAAGATTGAAAGAAAAATCTTAGCGAGCACACTAAAAAAAACCCAAAATCCCATGCTTTCATATATCCGTCCTAACATCTTAACCTCCCACCAATCGACCGAACACCACTTTTAACAAAATAAACCTAAAAGAGACCCCGAATCTTTGTAGCATCTGTAAACCAACAGTTTTGACTATTTAACCTCAGTTTGCAAGCAGGGTTAATTTGAGACATCTATTTCCCTTCCTTCATCAACTTCAATAGGATAAAAAATGAATCGAGCTGTAGATACCAAAGAGCGGTAGTGCTTCGCAACCACATTCAAAAATCTCTCGCTACAACATGTTGGATGCATTGGAGTCTTAACTGGTGTAGACTCCATCATGTTGAATATCTTCAGAAGTTCTTTGGTGTACTTACTTTGTAAGTAGCCTCTAATTTTTGTTCAATTTGATTTCCCAGAAAGAACTTCAATTCACCCATCAAACTCATCTCGAATTCTGCCTGGTGACTGGAGCAAAGGTTTCTGTATAGTTTATTCCTTCTTGTTGACTATAACCATGTGCAACCTGTCTTGCCTTGTTTCTGACATTCTAACCCTTCTCATTGAGCTTGTTTCTGAATACCCATTTAGTTACAATAACATGGACACCTTTAGGCTTCTGAACTAGATCCCAAACATAATTCTTTGAAAACTGGTTAAGCTCTTCATCCATCGCCAGAATCTAGTCTTTGTTCAGTAGAGCTTCATCAACAGATGTTGGCTCGATCAAAGACACCAAACCCAGAAGTGTTTCTTCAGAAGGTTTGAAGGCTGATTTGGTTATGATAGGAGTGTCCTTATTTCCATAATCAATTCTCCAGGGTGTGAACTTTCAATTCTGCTTTTCTTTTGTTGTGGATGATCAGAGGGAGCAACAGCAATATCAGAAGTAGAAGCTTCTGAATCTTTGATTTCTTCTGCCTTTTTCTTAGGTTTTGAAAAACCGATTTCCAAATCTGAAAATGACATTTCCAGAGCCAATGATCTTTCCCTTCTGGTGTCCTCTGAAATCAACGACACCTCCAGACTTAAGTTCCAAATCTTGAAACATATGCCTTTCTCCCGTCATGTGTCACGAGCATCCATTATCCAGGTACCATGACTGGTGTTTCAGTGGCACCTTCAAGAGTGTCTCTTTATCATCATCAAGTGTCAGTTCATCCTCTGATAAGGCTTCGCTCATGCTGGTTTTTGCCATGAGTGCCATGTTGGCATGTTCTTCATAAGAATCTTCTTCTTATGTCTCTGAATCACCCCATGTTGCCATAAGACCCTTTTTAGCTTTGAAAACCTTCTTAGTTTTTCCATCTTTCTTGAGCTTTGGACACTCGTTCTTATAATGTCCAGGCTCCTTGCATTCGTAACAAGTAACTTCTTTTTCAAAAGCTTTCCTTTGACCAGATGTAGACTCAGGTCTACCTTTTCTTCTTGGCCCTCTGAACCTGCTCTTTCTGTGTTTCCACAGCTGATTTATATTTCTTGATATGATTAGCAGTAGGATAACCTTTTTCCAAAACTCTGAGTCCTGCAACAAGCATCTGGAATCTTGAAAACATAGTTTCCACAGATTCGTTGTCTTTCATTCTGAAGGCTTCATACTTCTGGATTAGGGTCAAAGCTTTTGCCTCCTTGACTTGAGCGTTGCCTTCATGAGTCATTGATCCGCTGTCGCGCGCGGATCAAAAACGAGTGATTTCAAAACTGTAGTAAAGCAACAATGACTCGAGTCGTATCGTAAGGATTCTTGAATTATTAACCAACAGTAGTAACGAATAGGGGGGTTTGGTTTTCGATTTAGAAAATAAGTGATTATAAAAAGTGATTATAAAATAAGCTAAAACGACAATTCTACTGATTCGGGCATCGACTCATCATTGATTCAATAAACTTCAATCCCCCAAACGGATTATATTCCCCTACCGATTACAACACCAATTAACAAGCGAAATTGACATTATAAGATTGCATTCCTATTTTCCGAATAAAGCATACGGATAAGCACAATCACGAATTAAGCAAACGTGATTCTAACATACGTGGTCTAACGATTAAGCAACGGTAAACTACGCTAAAACATCAAGGAATATCAATCAATCGATATGAATCAACAGTATTCTATATAACTCGAATTAAGCAAACAAGGCATATAGATTAATGTTGAAAAGGGAAAAGAAATTGGATTAAAGATTAAGAACCTCAAAGTATGGAATCCCTAACAGCAGAATTTTGCCTTTGGGATTAGTTCCTCATCGTTCGTACAAAGCCAAAAGGAATTATTTTGTGAAAAGAAAAGAGAGGAAGCTACAGTAACACGCTTCTCCCCTTATACAAGAGAAGGGAATTCGGTTTACAATCCAACTGGGTCAAATGCATAACCCAAGCTCAAAACTAACGACCCAAAACTAAAATAAAACTAAAGCTGCAACTTCAATGGATTTTCTGGCCCTGCTACATTCCGATTCAGCTTCTTCGTCCAACATAAAAGTTGTAGATCTTTTTCTTAGCTTTTCGATGAATGGTAGAACGCCTCAATCCGATACTCGTAGCTCCAGTTATGAGTTTATTCGTACAGACTGCTAAAGCTGAAAATAAAGTGCGAAAATTAAATAAGTGTAAAAATAAATTAAATTATAAAAACACATTAAAAGGGAAAAATAACCAAACTAAAACATGGAAATGTAAAAGTAAAAACATAGAGAAATGTGCATCAAAATGCTCTGATCAAATTCCCCCACACTTAAACTTTTGCACTCCGAGCAAAATTAAAAATTCAAAACAGAAAAACTTCAAAACAAAAATGAAACAGAGCATGCAAACTCAAAAGTTATCAGGACACAAGATGCAAACACACTTTTAAGTCTAAGCTTCAAGACATGGCATTAGTGAGAAATTCAACTGTGACATTCAAAGTAAGTATGAAAAACAGATTACCAAAAAGTACATCAAAAGTATCAAGATCCTCACAAGATAAACTGTTTCCACTCAACTCTCAAGTGTTTAGGTTACTGTATACACTCAAAGCACAACATGAAAGTTAGTACTACCATAAGCTTGAAAAGACGCTAACATTCACCATTGAAATACATTGCACACAAAAGATCAAAAGGACTTTTATTATGGTTGTAACTTGGCCAAGGTCAGGGTGGACTATATCCTAAGGGGTACTAAGTTAAAATTCAAAGAGATAAAAGAGGTTTGAAGAAATTGCGGAAGTTGAACTACAAAACATCTCAAAAGGAAATTCTATTGAACAACAAACTTACAACTTAATTCTCTTCTCTTTTTTTTTTCTTTTATTCTTTTTTTTTTCATTAGAAGGATTAAAATTGACAACCTTCTCTATATTTTTTTTTTCCATTTTTTTTTCTTCTTTTCTACTAACACCATAACAACATCATCATAAGCATAATGTTCAACCCCACACAACTCCATACAAGACTCTTCTAACCCCTTGAATAGGGTGATACATTGTTTTTCACTTTTCGGCTTGTAATGAGTTTTAAACACAAAAAAAAAATAATAATAGGCTCAAAGGGGTTTCCAAACAAAGGGATAATATTGTTAAGGTTGGCTTTTTGGCTAACTGGTTAAAAATAAAACAAAACAACATGCCTTTATCATTTCAGTGTGCACAAGTAAACAAAAAGTTTCAACAAGAGTCAATTCAAGTTCTAGAGACTAACAAACATGAGTGAAATCACACAAGAAAGATTTTTTTTTATGTGTTATCCATTATTAGGCTTGAAATCTCACAAGGGTTAGTGATCTATCACTAGTGATGTACAATTTAGAGCTTAGTTAAACATATATACCAAGAATGCACAAAAAGAGTAAATCACATCACACCACAAATCTTTCGACCAAGAACAGAGAGAATATTCACAGATGTAGCAAAATAACTAACAAGAAAGCATGCAAATTCAATTTTTTTTTATTCAAGAAAACAAACAAACAAAAATAAAAACAAAAGGAAAACAAAAACAAAAGGTTCCCTCCCCCACACTTAAGACATACATTGTCCTCAATGAAAGAATATAAATATGAAATAAGAGTGAGAGAAAGGAAAGAACACACCCGAGGAGTCAAGGCGGATAAGTGATCACATAAGCAGCCTTTCCCAAAGAGAGCTCTTCAAAAGTCTCTTCTTCTAAAGTGGGGATCTCATAGAGTAACTTTGGGTAGCATCCATTGACCTTGAAATATTTATTAGTGCCTTCTCCTTTAATTCCAGGATCAAAGAAGAATCTCACTGCTTTTCTTCCATCTTCAATCGAGGTTCATCCAATTCCCTTCTTATGTTTCTTCAAAACCTGCAAAAGCTTATTTTCTTGATCGAAATCAAGGTTAGAAGAAATTATAATTGGAATATAAGCATCTTTCATATTATTATGAAGTGGGTTAAGCTCTAAGGGAGGAGATTGTTCAATGGATGGTGATGTTGGGGAAGTCGTGATATCAAGAGCTTTAGTTGCATAAACAACTTCATCTATAACTTCATCTGCATGAAAAACATCACCCTGCAAGGCAGCATTAATCTCAGCACAAACAGAGCAAATGTTAGTGTCAGTACATGAATCACAAGAGTAAGTATCATCAAAATCTGCTAATGATGGAAAATCAAAACACAATTCAGAATAAGTATCATCAACTAAATCAGAAAACAACTCTTTTGGATTCACTACTGTTTGGGCAGGTTGCTGGTTTGATTCTTGAGCTTGCTTCATGGAATTCACTAAAGTGGCAAGCTCTCCAATCTGTGTCTGCAAAGCCTGAATAGTAGAATCTGTTCGTTGCTGAAATTGGAGATCATTGATAGCCATTTGCTTGATAAGGTCCTCAAGTGAAGGTTCGGAAGGTGTAGAGCACACAATTTGGAATTCCTTCAGATGCTTATTCGGATCCTCATCTACAAAACCATTAAAACTTGGCAACAAGTGTGTTAAACCAGATTTAAATTCGAAAGGAACAGCAACATCACTATATTCATTACTTAAATCATTGTAATTCACACAAAGTGCAACCAATTCTGTCAGAGTCATTTGATCAGCCATGATATGATTATCAATTTCAACACAGAATCAAATAAAATCACTGCAGATTTAAAAATAATGGAAAATAAGAAAAACGATTAAAATAAAATCTAAAAAATATAAAAATAACGCAAAAAATCTAATTAAATCAAATAAAGATCGCACAATTTTTTTCAGATTTTTTTAAAAACATAAAAATAGAAAATAAATCAAATAAAATAGAAAAACGCCGAATTTGCGATTTTTAGGGTCGAAATCTTTTAGAATTTCATTCTAAAAGAGTATTGTTCAGCGATTTTTTTCTGATTTTCTGGAAAACTTTCGAGGCAAATCGAAACTGTAGCTTCCAAACTTACCTGACAGGCTGAAACTCTTATCACTGCACTGCAACCCTGAAAATTAACACGCAAAAACAAAACACAAAAAACAAAAAACAAAAAAAATCTAACAAAACTATAAACTAAAATTATAAAGTCGGCTAAAATCACAAGAATCCCCGGCAACGGCGCCCATTTTGATCCGCTGTCACGCGCGGATCAAAAACGAGTGATTTCAAAACTGTAGTAAAGCGACAATGACTCGAGTCGTATCGCAAGGATTCTTGAATTATTAACCAACAGTAGTAACGAATAGGGGGGTTTGGTTTTCGATTTAGAAAATAAGTGATTATAAAAAGTGATTATAAAATAAGCTAAAACGACAATTCTACTGATTCGGGCATCGACTCATCATTGATTCAATAAACTTCAATCCCCCAAACGGATTATATTCCCCTACCGATTACAACACCAATTAACAAGCGAAATTGACATTATAAGATTGCATTCCTATTTTCCGAATAAAGCATACGGATAAGCACAATCACGAATTAAGCAAACGTGACTCTAACATACGTGGTCTAACGATTAAGCAACGGTAAACTACGCTAAAACATCAAGGAATATCAATCAATCGATATGAATCAACAGTATTCTATATAACTCGAATTAAGCAAACAAGGCATATAGATTAATGTTGAAAAGGGAAAAGAAATTGGATTAAAGATTAAGAACCTCAAAGTATGGAATCCCTAATAGCAGAATTTTGCCTTTGGGATTAGTTCCTCATCGTTCGTACAAAGCCAAAAGGAGTTATTTTGTGAAAAGAAAAGAGAGGAAGCTACAGTAACACGCGTCTCCCCTTATACAAGAGAAGGGAATTCGGTTTACAACCCAAATGGGTCAAATGCATAACCCAAGCCCAAAACTAACGACCCAAAACTAAAATAAAACTAAAGCTGCAACTTCAATGGATTTTCTGGCCCTGCTACATTCCGATTCAGCTTCTTCGTCCAACATAAAAGTTGTAGATCTTTTTCTTAGCTTTCCGACGAATGGTAGAACGCCTCAATCCGATACTCGTAGCTCCAGTTATGAGTTTATTCGTATAGACTGCTAAAGCTGAAAATAAAGTGCGAAAATTAAATAAGTGTAAAAATAAATTAAATTATAAAAACACATTAAAATGGAAAAATAACCAAACTAAAACATGGAAATGTAAAAGTAAAAACATAGAGAAATGTGCATCAAAATGCACTGATCAGTCATCTGGATATTTGTAGCCATCAACTACCAGATCCCATAGATCCAAATCAAATCCCAGAAAGTAACTTTCAATTCTATCTTTCCAGTAGTCAAACTTTTCACCATCAAAGACATGTGGTTTGGCACTGTAATGATCTTTCTCTTCAGTGGTGGTATTAGCAGGAGCTGCCATGATATCTGTAGCGAGCGATTTTGGGATGTGGTTCTTAAGCACTGTTGCTCTAAGGTACTACAGGTCGATTCATTTTTTATCCTATTAAGCTGACTAAGGAAGGGAAATATATGTCTCCAATTAACCTTGCTTGCATACTGAGTTTAAACAGCTGTCTGTTAGGTTACAGATGCTATTAAGATGTGGGTCCTTCTTCGGTTTATTTTGTTTAAATTTAGAATGTCTGGATCATTTGTGAGGATGTTAGGTCTGACGCTTTTCGATTGATGTATGAAGGTATGGGATTTTGGGTTTTTTTATTAGTTTTCTCTCTAAGATTTTTCAATCTTATGCCTACGTATTCCCGTTTGACGAAACAGGGAAATCAGAGCGATCGTAGTTCCTCATATTCTATGTGAGGCAAAAAATTGTTTTGGTGTCTTGTTCAAACCCAAGACGTGAAGCTAATTGGAGTATATGTATCTTGTTCAAAGCCCAAGATGTGAAGCTAAAGAGTTTGGCTGAGAGAGAATTTGTCATCTCTAAAGAGGAGTTGTTGATGTTTGTATGCTGTGAGCAAGGCATGACTTTGATGCTAAAAGGTTGATTGACTCAACCGAGGGTTTCTTTATACAAAGCCTAAGAGGAGGCAAGTGACCCAACAAGAGAGTGTTTTGACTCAACAAGAGAACCTGGAATAGATGACTGACTCAACAAGAGAGTCTGGAGGTTGTTTTACTCAATGAGAGAGTCTTCTATACTCAACAAGAGATTGTTTTCTATCTCGTACGAAGCCCAAGATGGAGGCTGAAAGTGGTTTGACTCAATAAGAGAGCCTTTTATACTCAATAAGAGAGTGATTTATATCTCGTACGAAGCCCGATATGGAGGCTAAAAGTTGATTAACTCAACGAGAGAGTCTTTTATACTCAACAAGAGAGTGTGGGAAGAATCATGGTACAAAGCCCAAGAGGAGGCTGAAAGGTGTGTTGACCCAACAAGAGGATCTTTTATACTCAATAAGAGAGTGTTTTGTATCTCGTACGAAGCCCGAGATGGAGGCTAAAAGGGGATTTGACTCAAAAAGAGAGTCTTTTATACTCAACAAGAGAGTGTTTTTGTATCTCGTACGAAACCCGAGATGGAGGCTAAAGGGTTTATTTGACTCAACAAGAGAGTCTGAAAAGATTAGATCCACTGGGGAGAATCATTTGTACAAAGCCCAAGAGGAGGCTGACTGTGCTGGCGACTGTTTCAGTTGAGTGACAGGTCTAGTATGTTGGATAAAAGAGAAAATCAGTTCTTATAAAGAGACTGATTAAAGGTATGTTTGTGCATTGGGATTGATCAGAGGATCAGGTTTATTGCCTGTTCTTTAAGGAAATGGGAAATCCAAAGGGTATTGAGACTGTCCAAGTCTACTGGTGTTTTGAGAAATTTATTCTCGAATAAGTGAATGATCTTTGTATGATGCCCAAGAGAAGGCTGGTATGTTAAGGGATGAAGGTCAACCCATTAACTGGTCTGACACTTGACTCAGAAAGACAGCTCTAGCAAATTGATGACTAGGTTCTGTTCCTATACCTGTAGAGGTCTCTGGGTCCTTGTACTAAGCCCAAGAGAAGGCATGAGAGCTTTTAAGAAGCCGAAGGGTCCTTGTACAACGCCCAAGAGGAGGCGGGGATGCTTTTAGGAAGCCTGTGGATCCCCAAATCTCGAGAAATTCAAGACATGCCATTCACTGAGAATAGATCAAGCCAGGAAAGTTCGAGAATTTGGAAGAAACTCAAGAGATACCATTCACGGAGAAAAGATCATCTCTGGGGAATTAGAGTTTCTTTGACAATTTCTAAAAGTGACAGTCTGAGAAAGGGTTCACCGAGAATGCTACCTTTCACATCTCCATATTGTTTAACCCCAAGAGGAGGAAAGACTGTGTCTGGTAATCCTATGGGGATCTAGTTTTGACTATATTTAAGAGTGACCAACAGGGCTTTACCTAGTGCTAGACGTAGTTGTCGGGGAAAACTCTAAATAGCTATACTAGTATTACACAGTTGATATTTGACAAGTATATAAAAGTTTGTGAAAGAAGATTTTTAGTGAGCAGCCCCACAATACAGTTATATATATGAAAGCAGATAAAGAAAGCGGGTAAACACTTACTCGGTTGTAGAGCTTTCATGCTGTTTTGTTAGTTGTTCAACAAAGAAAGCTTTGATATCAATATTATATTCAAAATCAAAGGAGAAAGTGCTTTGAAGAGATTGTTGGGGCTTACAGCTCAAGGAGAGGCCCAAGGTTTTAAAAGTGATTACACTGTTGTTTTGAATTTGTACAGGGACTTATACAAGTGACTGAGGCCCAATAAAGGTTTTCTGTACAAAGGGATGGGTCTTACACTCTCTCAAGAGGCCCAAAGGTTTATTTTTATACAAGTGGTAGGGCTTACAGCTCAAGGAGAGGCCTAAGGAGTTATTTTTGAAAAGAGGCGACGATCGCGCCGTTGTTTTTGAAAATACAGTGGGACTTATACAACATCTGAGGCCCAAAAAGTTTTGTATTTACAAAGGGATTGGGTCTTACACTCTAATAGAGGCACAAAGAGATTTTGTACAAGATATGGGGCTTACAACTCAAGGAGAGGCCCAGATGAAAAGCAACGATCGCACTGTTATTTTGAAAACTGTACCGGGACTTATACAATGATTGAGGCCCAAAAAGGTTTTAGGTACAAAGGGGATTGGGTCTTACACTCTATTAGAGGCCCAAAGAGTTTGAAAAAGTTTGATGAGGGTTGAATTAATCAAAAACCCTAATTTGTTCTCAAAATGTATTTTAATTGAATAAAAAATTCAATTAAAATGACCAAAATTGTTTAACATGTGGAAAACAAATTGTGATCTTGGATTAATGTTTCAAAAATTATGTTTTGATCCACAAAATGATTGGAAATTACTAAAATTTGAAAAATCAAGGAGGAAAAAATATTTTAAATGTTAAAACAAATAAAACATTAATTCTTTGCAAAAATATCAAATATATGAAATAAATAATATTTTTGGGATTTTTTGGGAAAATAAAATATTTTATTATTTTTGTGAATTATTAAAAAAAGAATCAACTCAAAATCATTAAAACCCAGAGAGAAATTAACTTTTGAATTAATTAAATAAAATCACAAAATTCAAATATTTGAATTTTCAAAAAGGGCGCCAAGAACAAGGGCAAGAACACGCGCCACCCTCTGTTTCTGCAGATTTGTATTTTCTATCCAATCTCACTGAATACTTGATTATATCATGCAATCTACATATCAATCTACTCGTTTTAACCTCACGATCATGTCTATGGTCTTTAATTTCATTTATTTTAAGCATGGAATAAGAAATCAAAGAAAAACCTCAAGAAACCTAAAATTTGCATGAAGGTTCAAAAATTCCACACACGATTCAAACAAAGCAATTGATTGAGGGAAAACACTATATGCATGATTATGAACATATGGCCAAATTATTGTCCAGCAAAAAATGCATGGATCATAGAGTTAGAAGAGTTCATGCTTACCTCTTGCAGCTGGTGATCGTGTTTTGTGTTAAAGGTGTTGCAGCTTGGTTCCAAGGATATGGACAGCTTCCCTAGGTGCTATGGAGTGTGTCTGGATGCTTGGAGTGGATGCTTGAGATGGTACCCCAACTGCAAATCTGTCAAGAACTTGAGCAATTGGCTAGTGATTTTGTGATTTTGGTGTTCCAGATGTTATGTGAGTGTTTGGATCACTTCTATATGATGTTTATGAGGTGTGTGTGTAATTGGTTTGATTGGAATTGCTCTCAAACTCAAAACCCGATAGTGACTTGCCTTAGAAGGCAAAATTAGAAGTGAGAAGGAGATTTTGAGGAAAACATCTGTTTGATGGCTTTGGTGTACTCAAACTGATCACAAATGAGCTCTATTTATAGTAGAGCAAGTTTGTTTTGCAAGGAATAATGAATGGCAACTGCTGCATAGGTTTGGCCAATGTTGAGCAATGAGAATCCAAGTCTCTTCTAGCCAATGGCTAGAGGTTAGGGCACAGGCTGCTGGTTCCCTTGGTCTTGGATAAGTCTTGACTGAATTCAGTTGGAAATGGCTCAGTCCATGCCACCTTGGTTCATGCATTAAATGCTACAATCCAAAATTGGAGTCTTGTCCCTCTTTTAGGCATTTCTAGGTTTGGCATGCTATTTTTGGCTCCAAAGACTTGAGAGGCTTGGGATCAGAGTTGGTTCCTCCTTGGTCCCACCTTGAGGTATTCAGATGGATAGAGTTGCTTTCTCTTTGCAAAATTTGGGTAAATCGAACAAAACCCCCAAATCTACCTTGCCATGACAGTTTTCAGCAAGGCATATTGCCATTGTCATATCTCATGGCTCAAGTGGATTTTGGTGGAGCTCTTGGCTATTTTGGAAAGCCCTCATATGATACAAAAACTGTTTGATCATAGTTGGTTTTGATACCTATTGGATCCAAGTGAAAAATGCCCCTACATTTGGAAAAAAGTGAAGGCAGATTCTGACTTAGTGAAAATTTCACTAAGTGTTGGAAAAAAGTGATGTTTTCACTATTTGTGATTTTGATCATTCCATAACTTAAAATCCATGAGGAATTGGAATGAGTTCTATTTGAAGCTTTTGTAGAGGGAAATGAGAGCTACAAATCCAGCTTTGGATGGGGAAAAATGGCCTTATGGTTTAGGAGTTATGATCCTCTCCAAAGTTGGTACCCTAGCCACTTTGTTCCATAACTTAGAAAATTTCTAAGTTTTTTATGGTTACCCCTTTTACAAGTTATCCAACTTTTCTTGATTTTTCTTGATGAATGATGATTCCAATCACACATTAACATAATTTTAGGGTCAAAGAACTATAATTGTGAAAAATCTCAAAAAGTCAAAGTTGACTTTTGTGCATAGTTGACTTTTTGTCATTGAATTCCAAACTGTGCGATCCTCTATGAAATCAAGTCCTTAACCTAAATCAAACTTGATGGATTGATTTCATAGGTGTTATAGCGTGTATTGAATCATGTCCCAAGGTTTGGGAGCATGCCTGGGTCAAAAGTCAAAGGCACAGTTGACTTTTTCCCGCAAAACCCTAACTGTGGTACTGGTGAACTTGAAACTTGGGAATCAAGCCTCTTGGATCAATCCATTATTACAAATGGGTCAATATAGTGTATTAGAGACCCTCAAATCATCTCTTGAGGTCTTGGCTCATGATTTGTCCCAAAAGTCAACTTAGGGGTGAATTAGGGCAAGAAACCCTAAATTCCTGATTTTTGATGAATGCTTCCCCAAAGGCTAAATTGACTTGATGATTGGGTTCATGAGGTCACATGGAGCATTTTAGGTTATGCTTTGAGGCATTGGCTCATGCCCAAAGGAAAATTTCAATCTGGAGGCCTTGGTCGACCAAAACCCTAATTTGGTGACACTGGCTATCTTGGGTCTTGATCCACTTAGAATGCTGCAACCTTGTGCTTGATTGTTGCTGTGGGAGTCCTCTTGATCCATTGGAGATGTTTGAGAGGTTATACAAGTTGAAGATCATGTCACTCCTTGATTGATCCTTTGTCTAAGAGCTCTGAGAGGGCCTGAAACCCTAATTTTGACTGTAGTGGATGCTCACCCATCTTTGGGGAGACTAATGAGGCATAATGATACACCCATATTGTGATGATGATTTGCACAATGATGGGAAATCTTAGTGGACAAAATTTGGGGTATGACAATATCTCACACAAATACTGGATCGATACTGAACACTATTAAGTGCTGATAAAACGTTTATCACAATCAGAACCGGAGCTCTGATACCAATTGAAGGTGTGAGAAAAACACTAGAAATGGGGGGATTGAATTGGATTTTCCAAAATGAAAGCTTTTCGTGACACTCAAACAAAGATCACAAATAGACTAACACTAGAGAAAGACACACGATATATCCTTGTTCACTTGAAAATTATCAAGTTAATCCAGTCCACCCGCCATAGTGATTTTGCCTCTCTCAAGCGAGGTCTTAGTCCACTATAACCAAACTGATTACAATTGCACTAGCAACTGCTGGTGACAAACAATACACAGACTAACCGTCTCTTCTTAAGACTTCTGACCAAACTGGTCCCTTAAGGAATTAATCTCTAAGACACACTAGTCCTAGAATTCTCAAGAATTCTGACCTAAACAGGTCTCTCAAGGAAATCAAACCACTGTTTGAAAATACGATGTACAAGCCAACTACAAGTGACTAATGTAACACCCCAATTCCCATCGCGAATAAATAATACATAAATAAATCAGAGTAAGTAAAAATTTATTTTTCCGACAGAAACAAGGATGCCACAATTTAAAGAAAGAAAACACAATCCCTGCTCATATATTTTGATACATAACACAAAATGGAATAACCTCAAAGGGAACTTTTTTCCATGTAAAAGGAAAGGTCATTTATGGAATAAAGCGGAAAAACCCATAACTGCCTTGTTTTACCAAATAAATCGTTTTATAACGTCAAAATATACATACAAAAGTAATACAAAATATATTCAACAAATGTATATACAACAACAACGTTCCCCGACTCCCGTGTTATGTATCAGAGCTGACTGACTGACAAAAGGATGGAGAACTGATCTTCACAAAAGCCTCCAAGACTACTAATTTGCAATTTCCTCATAGAGCAACAAACCACAGCAGAAGAGTGAGAAATAACAACTAAATCAAGATTGCATAATAATATGCCAACACATAAAAATTCAATGCATAGTTATTCTCACCACAAGCATCATGTACTAATACATATAGCATGCCACATATACATAGCATATATCTAATAATCCAACAACATAGCATATATCAATTATCCAACATACTCACATATTTGCACATAAGGCATACCAAGTCAAAACATACGGAAACACACCACCACATCACATAGCATATGTCTATACATAACACATATTATGCACAACCAATGCATTTATCACATATGCACATCAATTCACCAATTCAAACATAAATCTCAACATATAATCAATTAATTCACAATTTCCACACATAATCAATCCATTCATGATTTTCCACACATAATGCATCCATTCACAATTCTCACACATAATCAATCCATTCATGATTTTCCACACATAATGCATCCATTCACAATTCTGACACATAATCAATCCATTCATGATTCATGCAAATGCACAGAGACCGACACAATGACTCTATGCAATGCATATGCGGTACCATCCATCCATCAATCTCATCACTAGTTCACTCAGGAACTATTGGAACCATTGCTTGTTACTTAGGATTACTCATGTAACACCCCGTCGGGAAAACGATGTTCCTAGTCGCTTTAGGTCCTCTTATTTTTTTAATGCACACGAGGTTTATGGATCACTTTAGGACCTCTTTGTATAAGGCACACGATCTGATCGCTTTAGGTCCTCTTTGTATAAGGCACACGATCGTCTATAATCATCGCTTTAGGTCCTCTTATTTTTTTTAAGGCACACGATGTTATAGCGGATTCCCTCTGGAATCATTTCGTCGCTCACACCCACTAGGGCACATGACATCACAAGATGCATATCATGATGCTTGGCATACAAGGACTCATGACAATTAAATGGATCTTCACACATATATGCAACCATTATCATGCATTTAAAACCAAACACAACACATTGCATTTACTTGCCCTTAGGCCACAAACCATCATCACAACATGTCATCACATGCATTCACATCATATAACATCACACAAGTCATACAATATCCATATCAAAAGCACATTGCATGATACACATCAATTACACACAATTAATACGGTAAAAGTCGACAAAATGACACTATTCCAAATTCTCGACATAATTAAATTGGCCAACAATCTAGAAAACATTTTAATAAGAAAGAACATTTCATTAGCTTTCAAACGATATAAAGAACGTTTAAAACGGATAATCAGATCAAAAGTTACGGACTTAACAAGAAAAGTAATCGCGAAAAGACAACATTCTGCACCCTTGCTGGCCATACACGTATTGCCCTGAGCCATACGCGTATTGCCCAGCTCCATACGTGTATTGCCTACTTTCCTTCCTTCTCATACGCGTATTGCCCTACCCCATACGCGTATTGCCCTGTCCCATACACGTATGGGCAGCGAAACCCATAATTTTTCCTGCATCAATTTTGTTACGAATTTCACCCCAAAACCTCTCCAAATCTCATCTAAACACTTCCAAATCACAATATATCAACCCAAACATGTCCCAACATAATCAACAAGTATTCTACGCAGTTTATATTGAGTTTCAACCGCGAAAACATCGATTTTTATCAATTATTCATCAATTTATCAATTAGAGAAAAAGTTGTGAAACAACCAAAACAATTACAACAAACAACACATATACATACAAAAGCAAGATATAATTGAAACTTCTCACCCTTACCCGATTAATCGCGCTTGAAACGGAGCTATTTCGATTTTTCCTCTTTTCCTCTTTTTCCCTTCTCTTTCCCTTCTTCTCCTTTTCTTTCTTTTCTTTTCGTTTCCCTTTCTTTTCTCTCTTTTTCTTGCTATTTTTCTATTTAAATGAAAAACATAAAACTTACCCAAGCAAAAGACCAAAATACCCCTACTCTCAAATATCTCGCAAACTCTCCAAAAATGCGATAAAACATCATAACAATGAAAAATAATATATTGTCAAATAAAAGTCAAGAATAAAATAATATAAAAACAAAAATAATTAAATCGACTCGATTAAATAAATAAGACAAAAACCAGGGTGTTACAATTCTCTCCCACTTAGAAATTTCCATCGTCGAAAATATAACCGATACGAGCAACTTCGAATACGACCCTCGCAGCCGACTAACAAACTATCAGACCTACCAAAGGCACACCACGAATAACACAAACTGACAACCCACCTTGCTAACAACAGCTACCACAACGACACGATAACGACGACAACTGCAACGACAAGATGCAAAGCCCATACAATGCACTTGACGACCAATTCACAACTCAAAGGATACCCAAGTTACGAACACACACAGGAATTAACTACTCGCACTCGAACCAACACGATGGAAACGAGACAACAACACAAACAAGAACATAAAGTTCCACGACACAACATCGATTCAACAACCTCTACGTAACCACAATACCAACATCCTTGTCACACAACATTATTACAACAATGCTACGATTCCCCAATCAAACATATAACCAAAACATCCATCTACATAGTAGCCCATGAATAATATTTAAACCTTTCACCTACCACTTCCATTCTGAAACGTCCAATAGTCTTATCACTCCTACATGTTCCCAAGGTTCAACCTATGAACTCTTACAAGTCCCACACGCAAATACAAAATGTGCCACATCACGCTTCCGTTGCGCACTCTGATTACTCACAACCATCAAAACTATCAAGTCTACTAATCTCACGTCCAAAGTCTAACTCTTTCTCACACTTTATTCCTTCAAACCAAACAAATACTCTAAACTTTTGTGATTACCAAACACTGCGAACCTAGAACCATATGGATAATACCTTCAAATATTCCAACACAGTACAACTGCAACCACTTCCAACTCCTAAATAGTATAGATCCTTTTATGAATCCTCAACTGTCGTAAAGCATAAGCCACGACTTTACCCTCTTGCATTAACACACTGACTAAACTCAT
The DNA here is from genome assembly GCA_022829125.1 of Lathyrus tuberosus. Taxonomy (NCBI): domain Eukaryota; kingdom Viridiplantae; phylum Streptophyta; class Magnoliopsida; order Fabales; family Fabaceae; genus Lathyrus; species Lathyrus tuberosus. The sequence goes on along the minus strand of JALAZF010000056.1, from coordinate 6,153,223 downwards.
CAAAGACACATCCAAATACCTCACAAACAGTTTATCAGGATCCCGCAGAATCAAAGCCGGAGCCGTAGACAACTTCTACTTCAGCTCTCTGAAACTTTCCTCACAATGAACATCCAAAGCAAACGACTTACCTTTTACAAGTCATCTGAAGTAACGAAAATGCTAACTTGGAAAAACCTTTCAGAACCTCCAGTAATAACCAACTAAAGTCCAAAAAGATTATAATATTCTTAACCAACTTCGGAGCCTCTCATTGTAGAACTGCCTCTACTTCTGATGGATCCCTAACCATACTCTCATATGAAATAACATATCCAAGAAAACTAACCTTTTTCAACCAAAATTCTCACTTGAATAACTTAGCATAAAACTTCGTCTCTTTTCAAAACTTGTAATTCAAATCTCAAAGACTCTACCTGTTCTTCCTCTGAGTTTATAACAGATCTAAATATCCTCAATCAAAGCCATTACGAACTTATCCAATTAAATATGGAAGATAGAATTCATCTACTCCATAAACATTACAGATGCATTACTAACACCAAATACCATCACTGTACATTGTAATTCCCAACCAAGATCCAAAAGATATAAATTCTTAAAGCTTTTGCAAAACATTTCACTAGGTAACTGGTTACTCACATACAAGCTTAACCGAGTAAATAACAGCCTATCCCGATGATAACAAACATAACCAGTCACATTACGTCGATCAAAGCCTCAACTCACACAATTCACCACTCTTATCAAACATTCCAACCAATTGTAATTTCATTCCAACTTAACCAAACCATTCCAGTTATCTATTCCTGAAAGTGGACACTTATTCTCAATCGTTACCTTATCCAACTGTCAGTAATCCATACACAATTTCTTCTCTTGACAGTCCAAATTCTCATAAATCCCAACATGTAGTAACCACCAACGAAAAGAACTCTCAAATATTACATCCACGCCTAAGGGTTTTCTCAAGATTTGCATAGTCTCAATACCATCAAGGAATTTCAAATCGTTTGCGATTCGTCACAATTCAAAACTCAAGCTATCCAGAACACAACCGCAAGTTTCCATACTACTCACTGATTAACACGCAACCTCCTGCTATCATTTTTTTCCTTACTAACCATGCTGGACCTCTTCAAGTTGACTCACTAAAGTTTCATCCAAAAACACATCTGAAAACCAGTCACAACTGACGGCCCATCACTGTGACTTTCCTGCCAATTTCCAGAACACTACCATCACAGACAAAACACACATCTTAGTCCCATCTACCAAGAGTTTCCTACTTACTTAGCAGATATAAACCTCAACTATTCACAGTTGTCTAATTAAGTTCAATCTCTATTCTCTGAGAAGCAGCCCTAAATAAAACCCAATCATTCTCCCTCAATGATTTCCCAACTGAACCAACATACCAAAACCTCTAATCTGCCTCATCTTCCGATATAATAATCTTCATCAACTCATCAAAACAATCCGTAATCATTTTCTTAATTCCAAACAATTCATTGCACACACTATCAAAGCCGGAAAGACACGTCTATTCCATCCAACATAATTCGCGTCTGCTATCAACAAGAGATTAAGGGTGATCAGTTCCTCAATTTGTCAATAGATAGCCGACAATCATGATGGGGCATAAACCGTCTTTACCAAACTATAATAGCATTCCTTACATCCTGTGCACAAAACTACCTAAGGCACAAATCCTTAGTTGACACAACCTTACCTCCGCATTCCTTCTGGAACCGGAAACCACACTATCCAAACAACACTTAGAATCTTGCAATTCACAACACACTGAGCCAGCGCTCCACACCTGAAGCAACATGGAGAAGTACCAGCTCCTCCCCCACTTAACTCATTATAACTCCTGCAGACAATGGAATAGAACAACCAGAAAGTACTGACAGTGTCTCAGACACATATCACATACTAAGGAACAAAAAACATCGAAAGTATTCAACTGTCACACCAACTGACTCAACAACTTGGCCGGACGGACCGACCTGCTCTGATACCACTTTTGTAGCACCCCAATTCCCATCGCGAATAAATAATACATAAATAAATCATAGTAAGTAAAAATTTATTTTTCCGACAGAAACAAGGATGGCACAATTTAAAGAAAGAAAACACAATCCCTGCTCATATATTTTGATACATAACACAAAATGGAATAACCTCAAAGGGAACTATTTTCCATGTAAAAGGAAAGGCCATTTATGGAATAAAGCAGAAAAATCCATAACTGCCTTGTTTTACCAAATAAATCGTTTTATAACGTCAAAATATACATACAAAAGTAATACAAAATATATTCAACAAATGTATATACAACAACAGCGTTCCCCGACTCCCGTGTTACGTATCAGAGCAGACAGACCGACAAAAGGATGAAGAACTAATCTTCACAAAAGCCTCCAAGACTACTAATCTGCAATTGCCTCATTGAGCAACAAACCACAGCAAAAGGGTGATAAATAACAACTAAATCAAGATTGCATAATAATATGCCAACACATAAAAATTCACATGCATAGTTATTCTCACCACAAGCATCATGTACTAATACATATAGCATGCCACATATACATAGCATATATCTAATAATCCAACAACATATCATATATCAATTATCCAACATACTCACATATTTGCACATAAGGCATACCAAGTCAAAACATACGGAAACACACCACCACATCACATAGCATATGTCTATACATAACACATATTATGCACAACCAATGCATTTATCACATATGCACATCAATTCACCAATTCAAACATAAATCTCAACATATAATCAATTAATTCACAATTTCCACACATAATCAATCCATTCATGATTTTCCACACATAATGCATCCATTCACAATTCTCACACATAATTAATCCATTCATGATTTTCCACACATAATGCATCCATTCACAATTCTCACACATAATCAATCCATTCATGATTCATGCAAATGCACAGAGATCGACACAATGACTCTATGCAATGCATATGTAGTACCATCCATCCATCAACCTCATCACTAGTTCACTCAGGAGCTATTGGAACCATCGCTTGTTACTTAGGATTACTCATGTAACACCCCGTCGGGAAAATGATGTTCCCAGTCGCTTTAGGTCCTCTTATTTTTTTAAGGCACACGACGTTTATGGATCGCTTTAGGTCCTCTTTGTATAAGGCACACGATCTGATCGCCTTAGGTCCTCTTTGTATAAGGCACACTATCGTCTATAATCATCGCTTTAGGTCCTCTTATTTTTTTAAGGCACACGATGTTATAGCGGATTCCCTCTGGAATCGTTTCGTCGCTCACACCCAATAGGGCACACAACATTAAAAGATGCATATCATGATGCTTGGCATACAAGGACTTATGACAATCAAATGCATCTTCACACATATATGCAACCATAATCATGCATTTACAACCAAACACAACACATTGCATTTACTTGCCCTTAGGCCACAAACCATCATCACAACATGTCATCACATGTATTCACATCATATAACATCACACAAGTCATACAATATCCATATCAAAAGCACATTGCATGACACACATCAATTACACACAATTAATACGGTAAAAGTCGATAAAACGACACTATTCCAAATTCCCGACATAATTAAATCGGCCAACAATCTCGAAATCATTTTAATAAGAAAGAACATTTCATTAGCTTTCCAACGATATAAAGAACGTTCAAAACGGATAATCAGATCAAAAGTTACGGACTTAACAAGAAAAGTAATCGCGAAAAGACAACATTCTGCACCCTTGTTGGCCATACGCGTATTTCCCTGAGTCATACGCGTATTGCCCAGCCCCATACGTATATTGCCTACTTTCCTTCCTTGCCATACGCGTATTGCCCTACCCCATACGCATATTGCCCTGTCCCATACGCGTATGGGCAGCGAAACCCAGAATTTTTCCTGCATCAATTTTGTTACGAATTTCACCCCAAAACCTCTCCAAATCTCATCTAAACACTTTCAAATCACAATATATCAACCCAAACATGTCCCAACATAATCAACAAGTATTCTACGCAGTTTATATTGAGTTTCAACCGCGAAAACATCGATTTTTATCAATTATTCATCAATTATTAATTAGAGAAAAAGTTGTGAAACAACCAAAACAATTACAACAAACAACACATATACATACAAAAGCAAGATATAATTGAAACTTCTCACCCTTACCCGATTAATCGCGCTTGAAACGGAGCTATTTTGATTTTTCCTCTTTTCCTCTTTTTCCCTTCTCTTTCCCTTCTTCTCCTTTTCTTTCTTTTCTTTTCCTTTCCCTTTCTTTTCTCTCTTTTTCTTTCTATTTTTCTATTTAAATGAAAAACATAAAACTTACCCAAGCAAAAAACCAAAATACCCTTACTCTCAAATATCTCGCAAACGCTCCCAAAATGCGATAAAACATCATAACGATGAAAAATAATATATTGTCAAATAAAAGTCAAGAATAAAATAATATAAAAACAAAAATAATTAAATCGACTCGATTAAATAAATAAGACAAAAATCGGGGCGTTACAACTAACAACACTAAAACTCACTGTCTTAGTCTTCCTAAAGCTTCTGAACTACCAGGTCCTATAGGGAACACAGAAAACTGTTACAAAGGTTTGTTTACAATAATGATGCTTCTACACAAGCAGAGTAAACACATTTTTAGCTCAATCTATCTTAGAGAAAATCTACACAGTAAAAACAATCTTCTTCTTTGTATTGTGGTACTTTACTGTTCACTCATAAATTTCTCAATTTCTTGAGTTCCTTCTTCATATGAATTAGTGTTTTTAATATTTCTCTTTTTCACACTGGGTGTTACATTTTTTATATCACCACCGATTCGTTGAATGATAGTGTCTATATATAGCCAGAAAAAGATCTGTTGAAGGGCAGATCAGTAATATCAGGAAAGTATTGGCGACTTGAAATAACGTCGTTATGCTGGGGTAAAAATCGTACATTGAAATTGTCCTTTGTATCACCAAATCAGGGTAGTGGAATGGTAGTGGAAAAGAATGTTTTTGATCTGTACCATGTACTATTTTCCCACACAATTGTTTCATCTTCTTCTATTGATTAGAGGCTTCTGAGTTGATATGATTGAAGCATGATCAGAAGAATGAATCATTGGGTCTTCAGAGTCTCGAGTCTTCAGAGTCTTCAGAACTTGTTCATTATAACCTTGTCTTTAGAATCTTTAGCACTCCTTCTTCAGAACCCTTAGTCTTCAGAATCCTTAAGTCTTGAGAGTCTTCAAAAATTCTTTCAGCAGAACCTTGTCTTCAGAATCTTCATAACTTAGTCTTCAGAAGTTGACGAACTCATAAGCTAAACAGGCTTCAGAAGTAGAACATCAGAAGCATAGTGTCTTCTTAGAGTCTTTCTGACGCACAGTAGATCAGAAGCAATCTTGCTTCTTTACGCAGAAGCGACCATTCAGAATTTCAGAGTGACATAGAACATGGTCTTTATCAGAGTCAAAACCTGTTTGTCAAAACCATCAGAATAACAAACATTAGAGTACCAAAATTGTTCTCACACAAATACTCCATTGTTATCATCAAAACATAGAGATGGGATGCAAAACCAAATCTTGTTCTTACAGGAAGTCGTGCTCCCCATAGAAGTAGAGATCCCATTAATCTGGGTATTGATGGAAGCTAAGCTAATAGAGCCTGAATGGTGTCGAAGTCGACACGACGAACTGAATCTAATCGAATAAAAGAGAATGACGGCTCTATGCCATGGTCAGTTGTATCAACAAAGAATGAAGAAGGCGTTTGACAAAAAGGTCTGACCCCGTGTCTTCAGGAAAAGATACCACGTGCTCAAAAAATACAATCATTTCTCACTAATTCCCGGGGCAAATGCAATCCGAACTATGACGGCCCCTATGTGGTCAAGAAAGCCTTCTTAGTCGGCGCCTTGAGACTCGCAACCATGGACAGAGAGGAATTTGCCTACCCCACAAATGTTTATGTAGTCAAGAAATACTTCGCCAAAATAAAATTAGAAAAAAAAAACGTCTTAGTAGATTGAAAACCCTAAAGGGCGGTCCAGGAAAAAAATAGAGACATAAGCAAAAAAAAAAATCATCCCGATGGATTGAAAATATTAAGGTACAATCCAGGGAAAAGTTAGGGATTAATGGCAAGTAACTACGTCTGATCAGGTTCAACTCCTCAGCAGTCATGCCATCCATCAAGAAAACTTCAGTCAAGGTCATCTTCGACAGAAGCTCATGATGTCTAGAATTCAAAGTTGGTAGAAGGATAACGGTCGTTATGTTGTAATGTAGCCCCTTTTCCCTTAAATTACCATTTTCTAAACTTTGTAAATACTCTATGGTATCACGCGCTTGGCTGATTTCCATCCTATCAATAAAATTTGAGCCCTAGTGCTTTTGTTTGCAATTCTCATTTGTTTTAGCTTTACAGAATGACATATTTAACATGATCAACGATTCTTGAAATAAAACAAAAATGAACTTACTTGTCAAAAATTTTCTGCTTTTAAAATAAAGATGGCAATTCCTTTTGATTGTGAACTTCAAAAAGAACATCGATAGCTTCTCCAGAGGTGATTGAACCTCAAAGTGCAGAATCAAAGTACTCCTTCTAAACCAGTACGCCTAAATGAAGGATCAACTGTGTCAGATGCAAATGTCACATCTGATACCCCCGGCAGAGTTCATACCTCTTAAGACCGATTAAACAGTACTGTCACCTCCATAGGGTCTACCTCTCCTAAGCAAGGCGGAATTGCTATCTTGGACCAATGGTACTTTTCATACCCCATAGTGGCCGAGTATCTAGTCATGTTCATTCACCATTCTGTATGTCGTGTCAGTTTTGTCAGCATAAACATACATACATCATGCATAATTGATTCACATTCATAATCATATTGCATTAATATCACTCTGGTCGTACTTGTCGAAACCCGAAATTTGACCTCCCTCTTTTGCCTTTTGCATGAGCATAAGCATTCGCATCGCTAGCATACGCATTCGCGCTTTTCTTCGTGTGTTTCTTGTTGCAGGATGTTCAGGTCTTTCAAGCATGATTAATCATATCCTCACAAGGTCATCACCTTATCAAAACAAGCTCAAAATAAAGTTTTCCATGTTTACTCATCAAGACAAGAGGTGGAAAACCGCAACCAGGACCACATAATCAATGTTCAAGCAAAATGGGCAAAATTTGGTCTAGTTAACCGGTTAACACAATTCCTTTGTAAATATGTTAACCGGTTAACACAGGCAGACTTTGCAATTTCTGCTGCATGTTGAGACAACAGCCATACACTCTCTTTGGTCTTTGGTTCTACAGTGTTCTAGTAGTGTGTGGAACATTCTAGACATCTCTAGATATTTCAACACTACTCATTTCAACCCAAGTATATTTATTCCAATGCATCACTCTAATTTAAGTGCACCATGTTACTTAATTTACCAACATGTCAACCTTTGGATTTTGAAACTCACATTGGGATTGTTACCTAGTTGGTTCTAACTAACCAGGATAACCGCCTTGACTCGGTGAGTCAATTCCAACTAACTCCTAGCCTAGTTCCAAACCCAAAGCTAATCCTAAACAAAATTCCAAACCATCTCACACTCCAAATCTAAAATCTATATAAACTCACCTTCATCTTCATCTCAATTCTCTTCCAAAACCTCACCAAAGCTCATTTCTACTTTGAAGGATAATCACTTTTACATCAAAAGTGATTATTTCTTGAGCTCAACCTTCATCATTCTTGCTATTACACTTGGATTTCTGGAGTTATTTCAGCTTTTGGATTAATCTTGAGTATTTGCTGCAACTTCCAACGGTTCGAATTCGCATTTTGGAGCTTTATCGTCTTTTGATCGATTTCGATCCGGTTCGTCTACAAATTGAAGATTCCTCTGGTTTTCTTTGATTTTTTGCATCAAGAATCCTTTGCAACATTTACCAAGCCAAATCTCCAGCTTGTAGGTTGGTGGATCTAACTAATTTTACCGTTCCGCGCATTTTAGTATCGCTCGCAATGTAGTCGATAATTGTTGTGTGTGATTTGGTTTTGCATTTACTTGATCCATGATCCAATTGTATTAGTTGATTCTATCTCTATTTATATGTTGTTTTCAAGTTCAATTTTCGTGCACAATTTCAGTTCCTAGCATGTGGTAGTTTGCATAAGTGATTATGTGTTGAAACCCACTTTTGAATAGCTATTTTTTCTGTTTTTTTCACAACTGTTCAGTGTTAACCAGTTAACACATGGTGAGTAACCGGTTACTCAGTTCAATTTTCACCAAAAACGCTGATTTTTAAGCAAGTAACCGGTTAACACATGGTGAGTAACTGGTTAACACTGTACCAGAATGCAATTTTCTTGCATTTTCAAGCGTGTTTGCTATGTTTTCCTCATTTTAACTCCCATTGATTATCATGCTTGATTTTATGGATGTTCTAAATGTCATTTCACTTCTGGTTGAAGCATATTCATGAACTTTCGATGCACATTTTCGATTATTCATTTGTTTCATGTTCTTAGTATTGTATGAACATAGCAATTCTTGCACTATTTTTGCTCACATGATACATGATTTTGTGTGGCATTTTGGTGATCATTTGGCGTTGTTTTGCACTTTCCATTTCATCTTGCATTAAGTTTATTTTTCATGGATAAACTTAATCTTGTGTAATCAATAATGCGCTCCTTTTTGCTTTAATGACTTTTCATCCTATTTGGAAAGTTGTTAGCATGTTCATCCCTTGATTAATTGATCGAAACTTTGTTTCAATTAGTCGATCATCCCTTTTTCTCTCTTTAGGCCTCCTTTAGAGTTTTCTCTCTCTTTCCCCCCGTGGAGTTGGAGTTTCGCGCTGCGCCTTGCATCAGAGCATTGTACAAATTGACGTCGTTATGCTGTCCGTTTCTCTACGCAGGAGCACTGTACAACATTGGAGCAGTTGTGCTGTCCATTTCACTTTCCACACTATATTTTGGGTGCTAGAGAAGGAATGAGGATGGAGTTTTTCGTACCCTCATTCTGGCTATTTCTTTGGTAAGGGCGTCTTGTCCTCTCCTCGAAAATAGTCACCTCTATCCTCCAACTATAGTGTTTCTCATTCCCCAGTCGAGTTGATCCTTGATCACTCTTCTCTCTTTGCGATCCTTTTTAATCCTTGATCACTCATATCTCTTTCAATGATCAAGCACCATCCTTCTTGGTTGAGATCATTATTCTTGCGCTAGCAATCTCTCTTTGTTCCATCACTCCTTTCTTCTTGTAATCAATCATTGCTTTTGATTCCCCTGAAGAGTCTCAATTCTCTTTTTTTGGTCTAACACAGTTTTCCTGTCGCGACCATTCTTCCCCAGGAGTTCGCAATCCTCTCTTGTTTCTTCTCCTTTCTTGGGTTAATCACCTCTCTTGGTTAATCACCCGTCTTTCTCAGTTAATCACAGTCCGTCTGTTAATCGCTGAGCTTCTCTTGGGTTAATCACCTTATCTTGGTTAATCACCCGCTTCTTCAGTTAACCACAGTCCGTCTGTTAACATACTGAACCCTTTTCGAGTTAATCACCTTCTCTTGGTTAATCACTCGCTTTTCTCTTCGGTTGATCACAGTTCGTCTGTAAACACCGAACCCCCAGCAGTTGGCAACCTCCTCTTGGTTCGAATACTTGCACCCTTTGGGTTAATAACTTTTCTTTGGTTCAAATACCCTTTCTTCGGTTGAGTACTATTTGTTCAGTCAGTTTACTGAACCCCTTTTGAGTCACGACCATTGCTCGGTCCTACACCCGTCCTTTGGGTCACGACCTTTGCTCGGTCCTACACCCGTCCTTTGGGTCACGACCTTTGATCGGTCCTACACCCATCCTCTGAGTCAAGCACCTTCTCTTGGTTCAGCATTCTCTATCTTGGTTCATCACAGTCCGTCTGTTGACACCAGCTCCTTTTCCCTACCAAGGTCCTACTCTCTTTCTTCGGTCAACCACTACCAGCCAGTTAATATACCGAATTTCCTTTTTCTCTTGGTTATGACACCATCCCTTTATTTGGATCCCCAGCAGAGTCCTTCCTATTCCCTTTGCTCTTACTTTCTTGGTTTCGACACCAATTCTCCTTGTTATCCCCGGTGGAGTTTCTTTCATTCTTGGTTATGACACCATCTCTTTCGCATCCCCAGTGGATCTTTCTTTATCTTTTATTCTCTTGGTTTGGACACCGTTTCTCTCTTATCTCTTGCTCTTGGTTTGGACACCATTTCTCTCTTATTCCCTTATTCTATTGGTTTGGACACCATTTCCCCTTTATTCCTTTATTCTCTTGGTTTCGACACCATTCTACCTTATTCTCAGTACAGTTACTATTTCTTTCCTTTACACTCTTTTCTTGGTTTTGACACCATTTCTTTGGAATCCTCAGTTCCCCGAACTACGGAAGCTCTGATTCTGCATTCTTTCGAATGTATGATACGTAGGCATGATATCGCAATGATCTCGGCGAGCACACTTCCACCCTTCTTTCCTTCTCCTTTTCTTCTCTTCTTTTCTGTCCCCTGGTTCCATGAACTACGACGCTCTGATTTCCTCATTGCACTATGAGGGTACGTATGCACGAGGACTTCGTTCCTTTGCGAGCACTTTCTTTCTTTCCTTTCTTTTTCCCTCTTCTCTCTCTCTCTCTCTCCCTTCTATTAGCTAGAAGTCTTTAGATAGATAACCCATCCAAGCCTAGAAGGAAGCGAAATGGTTCCCGTCGAGTACGACGGATGCGTTAGGTGCTAATACCTTCCTTTCGCATAATCGACCCCCCGTATTCGTTTCTCTTCCACTTGGGTTTTATCGATATTTTCCCTGTCCTTTGGGACTAAATAAAGTTCGGTGACGACTCTGTTGTATCTTTGAGTGTGCGATTCAATCAGGTAGATTTCCAGCCATCTTCAGCTGGCGACTCTGCTGGGGATTGGTTGACCTACTGCTGGTCCTTCCCTTGCGGGGTCTCGCCTAGTTTTGTTTGCCTTCTTGCTTATTTGGGTGTTTATCTTATGCGCTTTACTAGCTTTATTTTACTTGCTTTAGCTTTATGTTTATTTATTGCATTTCTTTACTGCTTTGAATATTCATATGCTGCATATTCTGGATATCTGCTATTTTCTCTGTTGTTGTCAGTTGGGTTGCTACTTGAGAGATAAGTCCATTACACAGGCTTGAGAGTACATATAGGATTAGAGTGGAAATTAGTGTGGCCTACGTAGCGTCCTTGTACGTATGGTTTACATGAAATCCACACCCAGACGAGGTTTTCTTGGGAGATGTTCTGATTTGCGCGTCTTGTGCATTTCGGGGTGTTAACCTAGAAAGCTGTCGACTCTGGTGACCATTCCCGAGGACTCAGTTGCGGCACTCCTCCCAAGGAGCGATAATGGAAGACCAGAAATGGCAAACCCATTACGCTTCTTGATCCAAGGACCCAAAGCTGGGAACTTGCCATAGGATGACCCTTTTTTTTGGGGGGAATTAGTGGACGACCTCTTTGTTTGGCGATAGTATTGTACCCCAAGGAATGAATGTACTATTGCTTCTCAAATCGAGAATCCGAAACTGAGAATCCCACTTTCTATATCACACCTGTGAGGGGGATATCGGGTTTTCTGCAGGAAACCAAGACTCTTCCGACCTTTGTTCTCTCATTGCGTCAGATCTCGCACCGACGCAGCACTACCTTTGTGGATGTTCAGATTTGACTGTTTAGACTATGATGGCCTGTTATTTCTGTTGTTGCATATCATCTCATGATGTCAAATTAATTTTTGCATAAGCATTTTAAAACTTTATTTATGCATAAATTGCATCCACTCATGCCCGCATATGCATGTCCATCATCCGGGAACCGTTGCTCATCCTTGTTCGCATTCCTTGTAGCAAGACAACGACTCGACATCGGTATTTTACTCGCTCAAACTAACCCAGAATCATGGCTGACTTTGAAGCTGAGAACGCTGCTTACAAGGAAACTCTAGCACAATTCCAAGGTCAGATGGATCAGTTTCAGACGAACATGGATGTCATTATGGAGCTCCTTTGTGCTCAAAGGGATACTGCTGCTGCTGCCACTGCTGTTGTAGCCACTGTTGATGCAACTGTTGTCACTCCTGTTGTGACTGTTCCTCCTGTTGTTACGGCTACTCCTGCTGTCGTTGTTCCTTCTCCTGCTAGAGTTGAAGTGCTAATTGAGCCTGTGAATCAGCCTGCTGTTCAGCCTAGTTTGAATCAGATGCCCGCTGGTTTTCCTTGGGGCATGCCTCCGAATTACACTCCGCAACTTGAAAATAATGGTAGTTCCTTCAGGCCATATCAGCCTTTTGTTGCACCCATGCCTAATGGGAATGCTGCGGCCTATCCATGGGTCATGCCTACTCCAGTCCCGCCTCCAGTGGTGAATGATGATCCTGAGAATCTTCAGGCTCAAACTCATCAAACTTCCAGATTAGTTGACACTAAAACTCCTGATGATGAAGAGCATGTGTATAGAGGTCCTCCTATTCATGTTCTGGTTTCGTCTCAGGCTGCTCAAACTACTGTTTAGAATGTTCATCCTGGGATGTTCTATCCTGGGGCATCTTCCTCAGCTGCTGGGGTACCTCCTCCGAATTACCTGTATGGTGTTCCGATGGGTCAGAATGTTGGTCAGATGGTTAATACGGGTTTAGTGTATCCTTCTCAGTTTGCTACTCCGCAAGTTCACGCTCCTGCCGCTTCTCAGTTGCCAAATCCTCAGAATCTTGTCAGGCCCACTAATCAAAGTAGATCTGTTGACTACAAGTTGTTGGAGGACCGTATCAGGGCTATTGAAGGGTTTTCTGCTTTTGGCATGGAGGCCAAAGATTTGTGTTTGGTTCCAAATGTTGTGCTGCCACAGAAATTCAAGATACCTGATTTGCCAAAGTACAAAGGCTTGAGTTGTCCGCGTAGTCACATCACTATGTACTGCAAGAAGATGGCATCCCATATTGATAATGATGAATTGCTTGTTCATTATTTTCAAGATAGTTTGTCTGGTGCTTCATTGGATTGGTACATGGGCTTGGAGCGCAGCAAAATCCGTACTTGGAGGGATTTGTCTAAAGCGTTTGTGAGACAATACAAATATAACCTTGATCTAGCGCCAAATAGATTGCAATTACAGAATCAGTCTCAGCGCTCAGCTGAAACATTCAAGGAGTATGCACAAAGATGGCGTGAGATGGCATCTCGTGTGCGACCTGCTCTCTCTGATAAGGAGTTGGTTGACATCTTTATGGATACTTTGCAGGGATCTTACTACAAGAAAATCGTGGGTAGTTCTTCATCGAACTTCGCTGATGTTGTGACGATTGGTGAACGGATTGAGAATGGTTTGAAGAGTGCAAAGATTCCTGGAGCTGCATCCCAGCAGCCGGCCACTCGAAAATCTCAGAACAGTCATTCCAAGAAAAAGGAAGGTGAAGCCAATGCTATTACAACTCAAGTTTCTCCTCAGTATCAAGCTCCCATGGCTCCCTTGTCGTACTGTCCATATCCTTACATTGCTGCTGCACAGTATCAACAACCTCCATATTAGTATCATCCGCAACAACCAGTTTAGAATGCTCAGAATCACCAACAGAATCAACAAAACAACAAAAATCAGCAGAATCATAACCGTCAGAACAACAACAATCAAGGAAACCGTAAGCGTCCGAATTTTGATAGAATTCTGGTGTCATACACAGAACTGTTTCCTTACTTGGTTCACCAATGGGCGATTGTCCCCAAGCAGATTGCGCCTACAATTCCTCCATTTGGTCCGAAGCATAACCCAAATGCATCTTGTGCTTATCATGCTGGATACATAGGACATGCAACAGAGGATTACTTTGTTTTCAAAACCAAAGTTCAGGAATTCATTGATAAGAAGGTTTTGACTTTTTCTGAGGAAGGACCCAACATTCAGAGTAATCCGTTGCCAAATCACGGTGGACCTGCAGTTAACATGATTGAGGATATTCCGAGGGCTGAATTGATTATAGATGTCGACGAGGTAAAGACTCCGATGTCTGTGGTTTTCAAGAAATTGAAGGAACACGGGCTGTTGAAAGGATTGCATGGTAAGTGTTAGATTTGTGATGATAATCCCAACCAGTGTCGAAGGCTGAAAGGTTGTGTCTAGATTCTGATAAACCGGGGCGAAGTGCAATTTGCCAGATCTAAACCTGTCGAGAAAGTTACTGCTATTGAGCCATTTACCATCGTCTATAGGAAGGTTCCTATGGAGTCCCCTAAACAGAAGAAGGTGCAACCCATCGTTGTTTGCCCGCCAAAACCGTTTCTGTATCAGAATTCTAAAGATGTACCATGGAAGTATGGGTCTATTGTGTTTTCTGGAGGTCAAGAGATAAGGTTCGCTGAATCAGAGATCGTGAATGTTACAGCTGGTGGAGGTATGACTCATAGTGGACGAGTGTTTGCTCCGAAGGTCACTACGAAGCCTGTGCAAATTCCAATTGTTGTTTCTCCCAAGGAGACACCTGCATTCGCAACCCCTGTGGTTCAACAAGGGGCATCCACTACCGTTCCAATACCGACTATCCCATCTGAGGATGTTTCAAAGAACAAGGAGACCCTTGATGATCAAGAGTTCCTTAAGCTGATCAAGAAAAGTGACTTTAAGATTATGGATCAGCTGGGTCAGACTCCCTCGAGGATCTCAATTTTGTCCTTACTCATGAGCTCACCTGCGCACAGATCAGCTTTGTTGAAAGTTTTGAATAGCGCCCATGTCATGCAAGATATATCTATCGTCGAGTTCGATGATATAGTGGCCAACATAACTGTAAGTCGGTATTTGGGTTTTAATGAATCGGAACTACCTCCTGAAGGAACCGCCCAGAATAAAGCGCTGCACATATCTGTAACCTGCACAGACATCCTACTATCTCGTGTTCTAGTGGATACCAGTTCCTCTCTCAATGTGATGCCTAAGGGAACATTGAGTCAATTACCAGGCGAAGGAATCGAGATGAGACCAAGTGCCTTAGTTGTCAGAGCCTTTGACGATTCTCGAAGACAGGTAATTAGAGAAGTGGACTTACCCATCAACATTGGGCCGCATCTATTTACCATTACTTTCCAAGTAATGGATATCAATCCAGCGTATAGTTGCCTTTTGGGTCGTCCATGGATCCACGCGGCAGGGGCAGTTGCCTCCACTTTACATCAGAAGTTGAAATTCATGTTTGACGATCAGCTTGTCATTGTTTGTGGTGAAGAGGATTTGATTGTAAGCGAGTTATCGTCTTTTCGATATGTCGAGACCGAAGAAGGCATAGATGAGGTGTCGTTGCAGTGTCTCGAGTTTGAAGATGTCAGCTCTGCTTCAACTAGTCAAAGTAGATCACCACAATTGACTTTAGCATGTGCTAAGAGTGCTAAAGAGACCATCGATAGAGGTGCCTTGCCAGGCTGGGGGCACGTGATTGATGTGGTTGAGAAGCATAATCGTTTTGGAGTGGTTTATCTCCTGGTCGCCAATCTGGGTCCTCTAATCAGGAGCGATGCAACTTTGTCAGGTTCCATAGCGCGGGTTTCCAGCAGGGTGACATCGTGGCAGCTGCTGATGATACTGGTCCTAGCAATCAGACTTCAAGATTTGTGCGCAAGTGTCTGCCGGGTTTCAAGCTCAACAATTGGACATCTACCATGATTCCTGTGGTTTTCCCATATAACATGTAATGCATTTTGCTTTTTCATTCCCTCGTCCTCGCCCGAGACGAGTGGATAGCTTGTAAAGGGCCTCGCGCTTTTACAATATTATGTGATCAATAAATGAAAGTTTTTTGCATTCAAAATCATGCTCCATTTTCTTTCTTTATTTTTACTTTTTCACAAAATAAATGGCAAAAGTTTCTTTTCTGTTTCACTTTTTAATAGCTCATTCTAAACATATTCATAAACATGCAGAACTAATAAAATTATTGATAACAACAAGGCGAACATCCATTGTAATTATGGAATTCCAATTGACCAAGCCGAAGAAGATGGTAAGGAAGATTGTGAATTACCGGCTGAGCTGGCAAGTCTCCTTGAGCACGAGCATAGAGAGATTCAGCCACACACAGAGCCAGTAGAAGTTGTGAATCTTGGTACTGATGAGGTTAGAAGAGAAGTCAAGGTTGGCGCATCCCTCGCAAAGCATGTACGCTCCGAGTTGGTCAAGTTATTGAAAGAGTATATTGATATCTTCGCCTGGTCCAATCAAGATATGCCTGGGTTTGATACCAACATCGTTGAACATCACTTGCCACTCAAGCCTGGATGTCCTCCCGTCAAGCAGAAGCTCAGAAGGACTAGACCCGACATGGCACTCAAAATCAGAGAAGAGGTAAAGAAGCAGCTTGAAGTTGGGTTCCTAGCCACTTCCGAATATCCTAAATGGATTTCCAACATTGTCCCGGTTCCTAAGAAGGACGACAAAGTCAGAATGTGTGTGGATTATCGAGATCTCAACAAAGCAAACCCAAAGGATGATTTTCCTTTGCCTCATATTGATGTCTTGGTAGACAACACTGTGCAATTCTCTGTCTTTTCCTTCATGGATGGTTTTTCAGGATATAATCAGATCAAGATGTCCCCAAATGATATGGAGAAGACTACCTTCATCACGCCATGGGGTACATATTGCTACAAAGTCATGCCATTCGGTCTAAAGAATGCAGGGGCAACATACCAGCGCCATGACAACCCTCTTTCACGATATGATTCATAAAGAGATTGAGGTTTACGTGGACGATATGATTGCCAAGTCCAGAACTGAAGATGATTATTTGGTTCATCTGAAGAAACTGTTTGACAGACTCCGGAAGTTTAGACTACGGTTGAATCCTGCGAAGTGCACCTTCGGAGTTTGATCTAGTAAACTGTTGGGCTTTATTATAAGTCAGAAGGGCATTGAAGTTGATCCTGATAAGGTTCAGGCAATTTAGAACATGCCGCCTCCGAAAACAGAAAAAGAAGTCTGTGGCTTTCTGGGTAGACTCAATTACATTTCAAGATTCATTTCTCATTTGACGGCTACCTGTGAACCAATGTTCAAATTACTAAGAAAATATCAATCGGTTGAATGGAATAATGATTGTCAGGAAGCATTTGACAAAATAAAACAGTACTTTCAAGAACCACCGATCTTAGTACCGCCGGTTCCTGGTAGGCCTTTAATCATGTATCTCACCGTTCTCAATGAATCAATGGGATGTGTATTTGGTCAACATGATGACACTGGCAGAAAAGAACATGCAATATACTATCTGAGCAAGAAGTTCACTGATTGTGAGACCAGATACTCACTCTTGGAGAAAACTTGTTGTGCTCTGGTCTGGGCTGCTCGACGCCTGCGACAATACATGATTTTCCATACTACTTTGTTGATATCCAAAAATGGATCCAATAAAGTACATATTTGAAAAGCCTGCTGTCTCTGGAAGGATTGCTCGGTGGCAGATGCTGTTAATTGAGTATGATATCCAGCATGTTACCCAGAAAGTGATAAAAGGAAGCGTCTTGTCTGACTACCTTGCTCATCAACCTATAGAGGGTTATCAACAGATGAAGTTTGACTTTCCCGATGAGGATGTTTTATTTATCAGAGATTATGAGACTCCAGATCCTGATATAGGACCTGAACCAGGGGCGTGATGGATGCTCGTGTTCGACGGTGCCTCCAATTCTAAAGGTCGTGGAATCGGTGCTATCCTCATCTCTCCAACAGGTTTTCACCTTCCCTTCACTGCTAGATTATGCTTTGCATGCACCAACAATATGGCTGAATACGAAGCATGTATCTATGGTATTGAAGCAACAATTGACATGAGAATCAAGGTTCTTGAGGTCTATGGAGATTATGCCTTCGTCATCGGTCAAGTCAGAGGGAATTTTGTGACTCCGGATTCCAAGTTGGTTCCGTACCAATAACACATAGCGAAGTTGATTCCTTACTTTGATGAGATCACTTTTCATCATATTCCCAGAGAGGAAAATCAACTAGATGATGCTCTTGCCACGCTAGCATCCATGTTCAAGGTCAAGTGGAAGAATGAAGCTCCTCATATCCGCATTGATCACTTAAATGAACCAGCACACTGTTTAGCAATCGAGGATGAGTCCAATGACAAGCCTTGGTTCTACGACATCAAAAGATATCTGGAAAAATAGGAATATCCCGAGGGTATCACTATCACTAACAAGAAAGCTCTTAGGCGGCTTTGCGCCAAGTTCTTCTTAATTGGTGGTATACTGTACAAGAGGAATTATGATTCCGTGTTGCTCATATGCGTGGATAGACACGAAGCAAACACGATCATAAGGTCCATACATGAGGGCTACGAGGGTGTACATGCTAAAGGTCCTGCTATGGCTAAGAAGATCCTTCGGGCTGGGTATTACTGGACGACAATGGAGGTAGATTGTTACACCTTTGCCAAAAGATGTCACAAGTGCCAAATCTACGGAGACAAGATCCATGTGCCTCCAACTCCATTGAATGTTTTGACTTCACCCTGACCATTCTCCATGTGGGGTATAGATATGATTGGAATGATCGAGCCAAAGGCTTTCAACGGCCATCGATTCATTCTAGTCGCTATCGACTACTCTACCAAGTGGGTTGAGGCTGCTTCGTATGCAAACGTTACACGACAAGTGGTTGCTAGATTTATCAAGAAAGAAATAATCTGCCGCTATGGCATTCCTAGCAGCATTATCACGGACAATGCAAGCAACCTGAACAACAATATGATGAAGGAGTTGTGTCAAGAATTTTAGATCAAGCACCACAACTCTTCACCATATCGGCCCAAGATGAATGGCGTCGTTGAAGCAACAAACAAAAACATCAAGAGGATTTTCCAGAAAATGGTCCAGACTTACAAGGATTGGCATGAAATGCTTCCCTTGGCACTGCATGGCTACAGAACCTCAGTTCGCACTTCTACTGGGGCAACTCCGTATTCACTTGTGTATGGTATGGAGGCAGTTCTACCCATCGGAGTTGAAATTCCTTCGCTCCGGGTCATCATGGAAACAGGTCTTGATGAAGCCGAATGGGTTCAATCCAGATACGACTAGCTGAATCTCATCGAAGAGAAACGCCTTGCAGCCGTTTGTCATGGTCAATTGTACCAGAGACGCCTCAAGTGAGCTTTTGACAAGAAAAATCTTCCTCGAACATTCTGTGAAGGCGAACTCGTGCTCAAGAGATATTCACACGTTCACTCGGATCCACGAGGCAAGTGGACTCCCAATTACGAAGGGCCCTTTGTTGTCAAGAAGGCCTTCTCAGGCGGAGCCCTGGTCCTCACCACAATGGATGGGGAGGAGTTACCATCGCCCGTGAAGTCCGATGCAGTCAAAAAATATTATGCCTGAAAAAAAATGGATAAAAGTCCGCTAGATTGACATCCGCAAGGACAATCTAGGCAAAAATGGACGTCCCGATGGACCAAAAAAAAATAAATGTCCATGCAAAAGTTAGGGACAATTAAAAACAATAATAGCCCGCTAAGTTAAAAACCCGAAAGGGCGACTTAGGCAAAAATGGGCATCCCGGTGGACGAAAAAAATATATGAAAACATGTCCAGGCAAAAATTAGGGATAAAGGCATTGACTATGAACACTTGAGGCTCTCTTCCTCATGGCTAGACCTCAGACGGTAATAGAGCAGTCCAATCATCATCGACTGGTGCAAGGCGTTGGAACCTAGACTTACAGTGGATGGTGGCCAATGTTGTAATCAATGCAAAGCATAATTTCCCTTTGCCATTTACATTTGTGTTTTCAATTTTATTGCAAATTTCCTCATCAAGGATTTTGCATCCTTGTACACACGTTGTGTACAAAAATTTCACATTCAATAAAATGCATTTTTTGTTATCTCAATTTGTTTTCATTCCAGTATTTTGTTTGCAAAATAAACAATTAATTGTGATCACATAATACTAAAAAACGTTGAGAATAATAACAATCTAAATCAATCAAGAAAGCAATATGCATTGCATGTGTTACTGGTAACTCCTGCAGGGTGAGCGGTAATATCCATTGGTAAGCCTAACGCCTGGCCGACAATGTTTTGATTCAGTGAAGAAGCTGTTGTCTCCTCAGTAGTTCCTCAGCAGAGTCATCATTCTCCCTAGCAGGTGGCCAAGGTGTTCCCCAGCAAAGACATCTTTGTTCACTTTTCCCCAGCAAGGGTTGAGCATCATCTCCAACGATTAGGAACTATCTGTCACCAGTAGTAGTGGTATCTCCTCAACTGAGTCAACATGATTCAGGAATCTCTTTTCCCCACTCCGAGCCAGTCTTGGTAGGAAGAACTGACTTGGTTCTTTCATCCCCGACAGGGACAGCCATGGTGATTTAGAAACCTGAGATGTTCTTAGTTTCTTTCCCTGGAGGAATCATCTTCCTTTGTGAACGTTCTTCTCCAGCAGAGATTGTCTTCATCTTCGGGTTCTCCCCCCAGCTGAGGGTGTCGAAGTTGTTTTGCTACGGTTTCTACCTGATCGCTTCTCACCGTGCCTCGTCTTAAGCCTTTGCATTGCATGATATCAAGCATCATATAGAAACGCATACATAGCATATGCATCTATCATACTCCCTCTCTTTTTGCCTGACCTATCTCCCAGCAGATTTTCAGCAAACTTTGCACTATTCAATCTTCCAACACTTTCAACTCTTCTTTTGTCGCCGTCTGCCAAATTCTCGAGCTACTCTCTTATTTAATCCCCTTTTACCTCGAATCATCGAAAAGCTGGCGCAATTCGTACATTCAGGTCCACGAGGATTAAATAGGGGCAGCTGTCGTAACCCGAAATTTGACCTCCCTCTTTTGCCTTTTGCATGAGCATAAGCATTCGCATCGCTAGCATACGCATTCGCACTTTTCTTCGTGTGTTTCTTGTTGCAGGATGTTCAGGTCTTTTAAGCCCGATTAATCATATCCTCACAAGGTCATCACCTTATCAAAACAAGCTCAAAATAAAGGTTTCCATGTTTACTCGTCAAGACAAGGGGTAGAAAACCGCAACCGAGACCACGGCATCAATGTTCAAGCAAAATGGGCAAAATTTGGTTTGGTTAACCGGTTAACACAATTCCTTTGTAATTATGTTAACCGGTTAACACAGGCAGACTTTGCAATTTCTGCTGCATGTTAGGACAGCAGCCATACACTCTCTTTGGTCTTTGGTTCTACAGTGTTCTAGCAGTGTGTGGAACATTCTAGACATCTCTACATATTTAAACACTACTCATTTCAACCCAAGTATATTTATTCCAATGCATCACTCTAATTTAAGTGCACCATGTTACTTAATTTACCAACATGTCAACCTTTGGATTTTGAAACTCACATTGGGATTGTTACCGAGTTGGTTCTAACTAACCGAGTTAACCGCCTTGACTCGGTGAGTCAAGTCCAACTAACTCCTAGCCTAGTTCCAAACCCAAAGCTAATCCCAAAACAAATTCCAAACCATCTCACACTCCAAACCTAAAATCTATATAAACTCACCTTCACTCATTTTCAAGGACCTTCAACCATTTTGCTCCATTTCACTCTCAATTCTCCCACATTCCTTCTGAATTTCTTTACTACATCTTAATCTTCATCTCAATTCTCTTCCAAAACCTCACCAAAGCTCATTTCTACTTTGAAGGATAATCACTTTTACATCAAAAATGATTATTTCTTGAGCTTAACCTTCACCATTCTTGCTATTACACTTGGATTTCTGGAGTTATTTCAGCTTTTGGATTAAACTTGAGTATTTGCTGCAACTTCCAACGGTTCGAATTCGTATTTTGGAGCTTTATCATATTTTACTCGATTTCGATCCGGTTCGTCTACAAATTGAAGATTCCTCTGGTTTTCTTTGATTTTTTGCATCATGAATCCTTTGCAACATTTACCAAGCCAAATCTCCGGCTTGTAGGTTGGTGGATCTAACTAATTTTACCATTTCGCGCATTTTCGTATCGCTCGCAATGTAGTCGATAATTGTTGTGTGTGATTTGGTTTTGCATTTGCTTGATCCATTATCCAATTGTATTAGTTGATTCTATCTCTGTTTATTTGTTGTTTTCAAGTTCAATTTCCGTGCACAATTTCAATTCCTAGCACGTGCTAGTTTGCATAAGTGATTATGTGTTGAAAACCACATTTGAATAGCTGTTTTTTCTTTTTTTTTTTCACAACTGTTCAGTGTTAACCGGTTAACACATGGTGAGTAACCGGTTACTCAGTTCAATTTTCACAAAAAACGCTGATTTTCAAGCAAGTAACCGGTTAACGCATGGTGAGTAACCGGTTAACACTGTACCAGAATGCTATTTTCTTGCATTTTCAAGTGTGTTTGCTATGCTTTTCTCATTTTAACTCCCATTGATTATCATGCTTGATTTTATGGATGTTCTAAATGTCATTTCACTTCTGGTTGAAGCATATTCATGAACTTCCGATGCACATTTTCGATTATTCATTTGTTTCATGTTCTTAGCATTGTATGAACATAGCAATTCTTGCACTATTTTTGCTCACATGATACATGATTTTGTGTGGCATTTTGGTAATCATTTGGCCCTATTTTGCACTTTCCATTTCAGCTTGCATTAAGTTTATTTTTCATGGATAAACTTAATCTTGTATAATCAATAATGCGCTCCTTTTTGCTTTAATGAGTTTTCAACCTATTTGGAAAGTTGTTAGCATGTTCATCCCTTGATTAATTGGTTGAAACTTTGTTTCGATTAGTCGATCATCCCTTTTTCTCTCTTTAGGCCTCCTTTAGAGTTTTCTCTCTCTTTCCCCCCGTGGCGTTGGAGTTTCGCGCTGCGCCTTGCATCGGAGCATTGTATAAATTGACGTCGTTATGCTGTCTGTTTCTCTACGGAGGAGCACTGTACAACATTGGAGCAGTTGTGCTGTCCGTTTCACTTTCCACATTATATTTTGGGTGCTAGAGAAGGAATGAGGATGGCGTTTTTCCTACCCTTATTCTTGTTATTTCTTTGGTAAGGGCTTCGAGAATAGTCACCTCTATCCTCCAGCTATAGTGTTTCTCATTCCTCAGTCAAGTTGATCCTTGATCACTCTTCTCTCTTTGCGATCCTTTTCGATCCTTGATCACTCCTATCTCTTTCAATGATCAAGCACCATCCTTCTTGGTTGAGATCATTATTCTTGCGCTAGCAATCTCTCTTTGTTCCATCACTCCTTTCTTCTTGTAATCAATCATTGCTTTTGATTCCCCTGAAGAGTCTCAATTATCTTTTTTTGGTCTAACACAGTTTTCCTGTCGCGACCATTCTTCCCCAGGAGTTCGCAATCCTCTCTTGTTTCTTCTCCTTTCTTGGGTTAATCACCTCTCTTGGTTAATCACTCGTCTTTCTCAGTTAATCACAGTCCGTCTGTTAATCACTGAGCTTCTCTTGGGTTAATCACCTTCTCTTGGTTAATCACCCGCTTCTTCAGTTAACCACAGTCCGTCTGTTAACATACTGAACCCTTTTCGAGTTAATCACCTTCTCTTGGTTAATCACTCGCTTTTCTCTTCGGTTAATCACAGTCCGTCTGTAAACACCGAACCCCCAGCAGTTGGCAACCTCTTCTTGGTTCGAATACTTGCACCCTTTGGGTTAATAAATTTTCTTTGGTTCAAATACCCTTTCTTCAGTTGAGTACTGTTTGTTCAGTCAGTTTACATAACCCCTTTTGGGTCACGACCATTGCTCGGTCCTACACCCGTCCTTTGGGTCACGACCTTTGCTCGGTCCTACACCCGTCCTTTAGGTCACGACCTTTGATCGCTCCTACACCCATCCTCTAAGTCAAGCACCTTCTCTTGGTTCAGTATTCTCTATCTTGGTTCATCACAATCCTTCTTTTGACACCAGCTCCTTTTCCCCACCAGGGTCCTACTCTCTTTCTTCGGTTAACCACTGCCAGCCAGTTAATATACCGAATTTCCTTTTTCTCTTGGTTATGACACCATCCCATTATTTGGATCCCCAGCAGAGTCCTTCCTATTTCCTTTGCTCTTACTTTCTTGGTTTCGACACCAATTCTCCTTGTTATCCCCGGTGGAGTTTCTTTCATTCTTGGTTATGACACCATCTCTTTCACATCCCCAGCGGATCTTTCTTTATCTTTTATTCTCTTGGTTTGGACACCATTTCTCTCTTATCTCTTGCTCTGGGTTTGGACACCATTTCTCTCTTATTCCCTTATTCTATTGGTTTAGACACCATTTCCACTTTATTCCTTTATTCTCTTGGTTTCGACACCATTCTACCTTATTCTCACTACAGTTACTATTTCTTTCCTTTACACTCTTTTCTTGGTTTTGACACCATTTCTTTAGAATCCTCAGTGGAATTTCCTTATTTCTTTTGCTCTTGGTTTTGACACCACTTTCTTTTCCTTTTCCTTTTCCGTTCAGTTCCCCGAACTACGAAGCTCTGATTCTGCATTCTTTCGAATGTATGATACGTAGGCATGAGATCACAATGATCTCGGCGAGCACACTTCCACCCTTCTTTCCTTCTCCCTTTCTTCTCTTCATTTTTGTCCCCTGGTTCCATAAACTACGACGCTCTGATTTCCTCATTGCACTATTAGGGTACGTAGGCACGAGGACTACGTTCCTCCGCAAGCACTTTCTTTCTTTCCTTTCTTTTTCCCTCTTCTCTCTCTCTCCCTCCTATTAGCTAGAAGCCTTTAGATAGATAACCCATCCAAGCCTAGAAGCAAGCGAAATGGTTCCCGTCGAGTACGACGGATGCGTTAGGTGCTAATACCTTCCTTTCGCATAATCGATCCCCCGTTCCCGTTTCTCTTCCCCTTGGGTTTTATCGATATTTTTCCTGTCCTTTGGGACTAAATAAAGTTCGGTGGCGACTCTGTTGTATCTTTGAGTGTGCGATTCACTCAGGTAGATTTCCAGCCATCTTCAGTACTCAATTCCCAAATAATAAAAGTCGTCTTATAAATCAAGTTGTCAGTCCTTTCCTCGTTAGGGAAAGTGTCATCTAAACAATCTCTCCCCTGGTTTATTTGTGGATTGGAGAGGGTCCTCGACCACTTTGATAACTTGAACCTCTAAAAGGAAAGAAGACATTCGACCGACACCTTCAGAACATCATTCTTCACCATTGAAGATGATATTTTTCGCTTTCCCGGATTGAATAAAATCCCCATAGAAAGCCTCTTAACTAAAGACTCTAGGCGATACATCGGTTTTTCTCCCAAGAAATTCAATGTTAATAAAGTCATCAGCACCGCAGAAATTAGATTACATCACCTGGCATTTCTCCGAGAAAATCTCGAAGAAAAGTATGATGTAGTATCCCCAAGCAGAAAGCAGTCTTTCAAGAGACTCGTTTTCCCCAGTAGAGTCAACAAATGGTATCTCCAACTGAGAAGTTTGCACACCTCTACAGCTCAGACGAATGGGTGTCCCCAGCAAGCCTGACCTTAAAACTTTTTCCATCAAATGGCATATCCCCAGTATAGCTCGGTGAGAAGTTTGATAAATACCGCTACACATGGTATTCCTTGTCAAGGAAGAAACTCGACAAGAAGAAACTGAGACCAGTTTCGTGGCTGAAGGCCAAAATCGAGGGGAAGTTTATTTCAGAAACTGAGACCAGTTCCTTGGCTGAAGACCAGGATTGAGGGGAAGTTTATTTCAGAAACTGAGACCAGTTCCGTGGCTGAAGACCAGGATCAAGGGGAAGTTTATCAAGAAATTGAGACCAGTTCCGTGGCTGAAGACCAGGATCGAGGGGAAGTTTATTTCAGAAACTGAGACCAGTTCCATGGCTGAAGAGTAAGATCGAGGGGACATTTATTTCAGAAGCGGAGACCAGTTCTGTGGCTGAAGACCAGGATCGAGGGGAAGTTTATCATGAAACTGAGACCAGTTGCGTGGCTAAAGACCAGGATCGAGGGGAAGTTTATTTCAGAAACTGAGACCAGTTCCATGGCTGAAGACCAGGATCGAGGGGAAGTTTATTTCAAGAGCAACTTAGACCAGTTCCGTGGCTGAAAACCAGGATAGAGGGGAAGTTTTACCCTTTTCTAAGAAACATTGCTTAGCAAAAGAAGATGTATGAGCACACCGCTAACATTCATAACCACCGTCAAAATTTCGGGTATTGCGATATTTAATCCTCTTGCACCCCGAATGCCCGAATACCTCCGCCATTCACACCTTTGGGTCCAAGAAGATTAAATAGGGGAATCTGTCATACCCCAAATTTTGACCACCAAGATTTCCCATCATTGTGCAAATCATCACCACAATATGGATGTACTTCCATGCCTCACCAATCTCCTCAAAGATGGGTAAGCATTCACTATAATCAAGACTTAGGGTTTCAAGCCCTATTAGAGCACTTAGGCAAAGGATCAATCAAGAAATTACATGATCTTCAACTTTTCTAATCTCTTAAACACCTATAAAGGATTAAGAGGACTCCCACATCAAAAATCAGGCACAAAAGTGCAACATTCCAAGTAGATCAAGCCTCAAGATCGCTAGTGTCACCAAATTAGGGTTTTGGTCGACCAAGGCCTCCAGATGGAAATTTTCCTATAGGAACGAGCCAATGCTTTAAAACATAACCCAAGATGCTCCAAGGGACCTCATGGACCCAATCATCAAGTCAATTTAGCCTCAGGGATGCATTCATAAAAAATCAGGAATTAGGGTGTCTTGACCTAATTCACCCCTAAGTTAACTTTTTGGGGCAAAGCATGAGCCAAGACCTCAAGACATGATTTTAGGGACTCAAATACACCACATTGATCCATTTGTAACAATGGATTGATCCAAGAAGCTTGATTCACAAGTTTCAATTTCATCTGAATCACAATTAGGGTTTTGAAGGAAAAGTCAACTGTATCTTTGACTTTTGACCAAGGCATGCTCCCAAACCTTGGGACATGATTCAAGACACCCTAAAACACCTATGGAATCCATCCATTAGGTTTGAATTAGGTCAAGAACTTGATTTCTCAAAAGATCGCACAGTTTGGATTTCATCTGACAAAAAGTCAACTGTGCACAAAACCAAGTTTAACTTTTTGGAATTTTTACAAATATGGTTTCCCTAAGTCAAAAATAATGTTAATGTATGGTATTCGTCATCATTCATTAAGAAAAATCAACAAAAGTGAGGTTTCTTGCAAAAGGGATAACCTTGAGAAACCAAAAATTTTCTAAGTCATGGAACAAAAGTGATTTTGTACCAACTTTGCAAGGTCATAACTCCTAAACCACAAGGCCTTTTTCTCCCATTCAAAGCTAAAATGAAAGTACATCTGACATACTTTAAAAGTGTCAACTACAATAGATTCCAAATCCTCGTGGATTTTGAGTTATAGATTGATCAAAATCATAAAAACATGAAAATGACCATTTTCTAACACTTAGTGAAATTTTCAATAAGTCAGAATTTGCCTTCATTTTTTCAAAATGGCATCATGGACTGATTTTTACAAGGCATATTTGTGCATTTTGCTCGATTTAGCTAATTTGGACAACTCCAAGCCTTGTCATCCATTTGGAAACATCAGAGGATAACATCCAAGAGAAAAGATCTGAACCACAAGCCTCCCAAGTCCAAGGAACTACATATAGCCATAAGTGCCCTAAAAAGGCTAAAAAGGTTCTAAGACTTCAATTTTGTCTCCAAGCCTTCAATGGATGCATCAAGGTGGCATGGACTGAGACATTACTAACTGAATGAGTCAAGATTTAGCCTTGAATCAAAGGACCATAGGCCAGTGCCCTAACCTCAAGTCAATGGCTATAGGAGACTAAAGATTCCTTTTGCTACAATTGGCCAAGGGACTTTCTAAGTTGCCATTCATTATTGATGCCAAAACAAACTTATTACACTATAACTAGACCTCAATTCTGATTAGTTTGAGTACACCAAAGCACTACAACACTTACTTTCCTCAAAATCTCTCTCACTAGGCCAAAATGCCTTCTTTTACAAGTCATCTCTGAGTTTTTGAGTTAGAGAGCAATTCCACCACAACTCATGATCCAAGCACATCCAATGTATCATATCTAAGTTATTCAAATACTCACCCTTGATCTAAAACACCAAAATCAGAAAGTCAACCTCCAAAACCTCAAATTTTGACTTTTTTGCATTTTTTAAGCCATGTCTTGATTCAGTCATTTCCAAAACCAAACCAGGCCTCAAACACACTCCAAATATCATCCTCAAACTGTCCCAATTGGTTTCCCGCATCTGGAACACCATTTGAGAGAGTTACTATCTTGGTCACTTTTGCCACTTTTGCAAGAAATAGTCTATACTTGTTCCTGAGGATTCCAGCTGGTTTTGATCATCCTAAAAGCTTCTAAGGGATCAATCAAGAGTGCCTAAAGCATTGGATTACTTTTTCCACAAGGAACTTGACAGTTAGCACAAGGAGCTTCAAGAGGTAAGTGCATCACAACTTGAACTCTCTAAATCATGCATTGCTTTAAGGTCCATTGATCATGAACCTCTCATACATATCATATATGTTGTGTTTGAACCAATTTACCATGATATAGCTGCCTGTATGATAAGATAGCATAGAACATGCAAATTTATGCCTATTTTGAAATCACTATCGAATTTTAAAATAGGGACATTTTCTGAAAATTCCAAAGCCACCATTGGATTCCTCATGAAATTCTATGCAGGATACACCTAAATTTTGTCCCAATCCATGGAGAAATGAGGAAGTTAGAGCCTTCACGCAAGAGGCCTAAAATCAGGCCTTGCCGTGGGCAAGGGTCAAGCATGACGCCTTGGCCAGACCTAGAAACTTGGCACCCTTATGTATTAATGGGGTGGTTTTGATACACGGATGTATCACCACCCCAGTGGTAGCGCGCATGTGTGTTTGGCTGAGAGGTCGTGGGTTCAACACCCACCCAGACCATTTTGCCATTTCTCATATATTTTGCTATTTTTCACATTTTTTATAGTTTTTGTTTAATTAATTCCAAAATTAATTTCTCTCTCAATTTTAATTATTTTTTATTGGTTCTTTTTTTGAAAATTCCCAAAAATGTTAAAATATTTTATTCCACAAAAATTTCACAAAAATATTATTTATTTCATATATTTAGTATTTTTAAAGAATTATGTTTTATTTGTTTTTTAACATTTAAAAAAAAATTCTTTCTCTGGATTTTTCAATTTCAAATGGTTTTCGAATCATTCTATGAATGAAACATGATTTTTCAAACATTAATCCAAGATCACAACTTGTTTTTCACACATGTTTGATAATTTTGATAATTTTAATTGAATATTTATTCAATTAAAATACATTTTTAAAATCAAGTTAGGGGTGTGATTAATTTTCACCCTCACAAATCTTTTTCAAAACACTTTGGGCCTCTAATAGAGTGTAAGACCCATCCCTTGTAAATAAAAACCTTTTTGGGCCTCAGCCATTGTATAAGTCCCAATACGTTAAAAAATCTCGACGCGATCGTCGTTTTTAAAACATTTTCATCTAGGCCTCTCCCTGAGTTGTAAGCCCCATTCTCTTTTATTTTTAAATCACTTTGGGCCTCTAGTAGAGTGTAAGACCCAACCCCCCTTTTGTACAAAAATAATTTGGGTCTCAGTCATTGTATAAGCCCCAGTACAGTTTTAAAAAACGATGGTGCAATCATTGTCTTTCCATGGGCCTCTCCTTGAGTATAAGCCCCAATATTTTTGTCAAAACAACTTTCCCTTTTGATTTAGGTTCAAATTCATAGTTGTAATCAAAACTTTCTTTAATTTCTTGAACAACTAACCATACAGCTGTTAACGTGGAAGCTTGCTCACCTGTAAGTTTTATCAGCTTTCTTTTACATATTTGCACATATATATATTTGTTTGTGCCGGAAGCTTGCTCACCTGTAAGTCCTCCTACCCTCTTTTTACATACAATATATATTTCATCTGTACATATATGCTTGTATATTATCTTCTTAGAGTTTTCCCCGGCAACTAGGTCTAGAATTAGATAAAGCCAGTGGTAATTCTTTTAACACAGTCAAAACTAATTCCCCATAGGAATTCCAGATACAGTCTTGCCTTCTCTTGGGCTTATACAATATGGAACAAAGAGAAAATTAATCACAAATTTAAGGTATAGGAAAAAACCTAGTCATCCTTTGTTAGAGCAGTCTTTCCAAAGAGTCAAAACCTCAGACCAATTTAAGGGTTGATTCTCACCCCTTAAAGCATCAGCCTACTCTTGGTCATCATACAAAGATAAACCCTTCCATACCAGTAGACTTGGACAGTCTAATCTCCTCTCGGATCTCAAAGACATTCTCAAGTTCCCTATGAATACAAGAGAAACCCTGGTCATTTAATCAATCTCCAGTAGAGTTAAAACCCTCATGGGTTCTAAAACTCAGTCTTTCATTATAAATTCCCCCATCTAGGGTCAGCTTATCATTAGTATAACCCTATCCCAAATCAGAACCTCAAGGCATCTGATACCTCAACTCTTCTGTAATCCTCAACAAGAGTTGATTCCCCATTTTGGACCTGCCTTCGGATCTCAATAATCCTCAGCAGGAGACAGCCTCCTCTGAGGCTTTGTATAATGATTTTCTTCAGCAGAGTTAACCTTAAAAGCACTCTCTTGTTAAGTCAATCACCTCAAAAGCACTCTCTTGTTGAGTCAATCACCTTAAAAGCACACTCTTGTTGAGTCAATCACCTTTTTAGCACTCTCTTGTTGAGTCAACCCTTTTCAGCCTCAATCTTGGGCTTTGTACAAGACACCCACATAAGCACTCTCTTGTTGAGTCAACCCTTTTCAGCCTCAATCTTAGGCTTTGTGCAAGACACCCATAAATATTTTTAGCTAAGTTAGTCAATATCCTTCAGCCTAAATCTTGGGCTTTGTACAAGACGCATATAAATCTCCCTAAAACAGAGTCAATCCTCTTTCCAACATCAATCTTGGGCTTTGTACAAGACAAATCATACTCTCCATCAGAGTCAATCTTCTTTTTGCCATAATCTTGGGCTTTGTACAAGACAAATAAAACCTCTCACTAGTAGAGCCAGTTTCCACTTTAGCCTCAATCTTGGGCTTTGTACAAGACAGACAAAATATTTCCCTAGAAAAGTCAACTTTCAGCCTCCTCTTAGGCGTTGTATAATGATATCCCCAAAAGAGTCAGACTCTTTTTTTCCTCAATCTTGGGCTTTGTACAAGACAGATAATAAACTCCCCAGTGGAGTCAATCAATCTCTTAGCTTCAACCTTGGGCTTTGATCAAGACACACAAAAAATCAAAATCCCCTCACAGGAAATCAAAAACCTCTCTGTAGTAAGACATTTCTCTGTATATCACACGTCAAACAGAAAATCAAAACAAACCCTAATCCCAGATAACTGCTGTAAGTGGCACACTTGTTAATTCAAATATCCAAGCTGTAGTCCATCTTTTATCCTGGTAAATCCCTTCTTTCGTCTAATTGCTGTAACCGACAAGCCTCTGGATTATTTACATCCAAAACAATGTCCCTCTTTTAGCATGAAAGATTCCTAAGAAAAAATGGCATTGCTCTACGCTAAGTTAAAGTTTCCTCCTTCAGGACAAATCCCCTATAAAGGAAATTATGGCATTACTGGATTCACATATCCCAGTTAAAGTAATTCTCCTTTATAATCAGTCATTCAATAGTTGTGATAAACAGACGAGATGTGTCCCTTTAGAGATGACAAATTCTCTCTCAGACAAACTTTGAGCTTCAATCTTGGGCTTTGAACAAGACACAAATAACCTTTTAGCTTCAATCTTGGGCTTCGAACAAGACACCAAAACATCTTTTCCTTCCATAGAATAGGAGGAACTACGATTGCTCTGATTTCCCTATTTTATTTAACAGGAATACGTAGGCATAAGATTGCGAAATCTTAGCGAGCATACCAATCAAAAGCCTTAGGTCCAGTACCTCATCAAAAACTTCAGAAAACCCGAAAAACAACAAAAATACTCTCTCTCAGAGACATCCCCACAAAGAAGAAACTTTCCCATTTACTGATAAACACCCTCAAGTATAAAGCAAAACTTAATGCTAATCAACCTATGGATAACCCCATATAGGATGGGTAATTGACAACTCCACATGTATTACCTGACCCCGAACTCCCCAATCTCCCTCAGCAACTGTTCAGTTAAACATTCGCGTGCAAGGTTAGTTTTAGATAGCTTTCCTTTCCCTTTCAGCTTCACGGGATAAATAAGAAATCAGAAAGTAGCACCACGTTCCTCCCATTGAGGTGAGGAAATCCCCATGGCGATAAGGTGCTTGCGTCACCGACAAAAATCGCACGCTACTTTAATAAGCATAATATACAGATTATTGTGGGAATATTGTAGTTGTAAATAAGTTACTCCATGATAAATGCATTTCTTTATACAAAATTTACACTCACTAAAAGATTTTCAATTTGACGATGGTGGTGAAGTCATAGAAGAAGGTCATCCGGATATATTCATTCTCTCATAATTAGAGGAATTCCATCCAGATATATACGTTCTATCATAATTAGAATTTACTCAGTTATGTGTATGTGATATTGTAATTATTTTGAGGTATATATAACTTAACTTTTTTATTATTTTGTTCATGGTGTATATTTTGGATTATGCAATCTGAATGGTTGTTTTGATTCTTGGTGTCTTTTTTGCAATCACCTAGAGCTCAATTTTGATATGATCTAATCGATCATACCATAGCTATAATTTTGTTGACTATAGATAAGAAGGGTAGGAGGGTGTGTAGTCTTTATGAATGGAATAAATTTCCATTTGATTTTTTTGTAAGAGTGGGGTGTCTAGATCTTGTTTTCTAGAGTCTTTTCTTGATAAGATTTGTTCCTCTTGGAGTAGTTTTTGTATCCATTGGGGTAGGAGATCCCCTTAATCTCCTTTTATTGAATGTTTGCTTATAAAAAAAACTATATCTACAATCGATTAGAAAAGGAAAAACTTTGCCCATAGCAATTTTGACTGCTCTCAATTCATCTGGAACAACTTCCAGACATTTTAGAAAATATTTTCTTGAGAAAAATATGTTTGAAAATAAGTTTTTATGCGTATCTCTGTGTGTGTTTTAGCCATGTAATTTTATGATAATGCCTTTTTGCTTTACATAATATTCACTCAGACTAAGGTAGGGATTTCTTGTACTTCAAAACTTTGTCATATACTTTCTTTTGTTGAAACTTGCTTGAGTTTACTTGAGATGAGCTTTGAGATTATATTCCATTTGGTTGCCATCATCAAATAGTCAAGTCCATCAAACCCTAATACTTAGGTTTGCATCTTTATCCGCTTAAGCACTTATGCTTGACGTGTTAGAAGATATTAGAGTCATCATCAATTTGTTGTCATAATCAAATTTTCAACAAACATTGTTGTCCTTGTTAAATGCATATTACCTATAAAACAAGGTTCTACAATATTTAAATTCCAAAAATATGGGCACAAAGGTTTCTCAAGATTTTCTATATATTATTTTCCACCTTATATGCATGAGTTGTTATCTTCATAATTGAACAAAGATTTGACGTCAATAGTTCATGATAGTAATCATTCATATTTTTATAAAGTTCACCAAATGAACCATCAATTGTATCAATAGCAGTTAATATTTCCATGTATGCCTTTGTCTTTTGATTCATTCATTCCATTTATGACTTGTCTTCTCCATAATAGATGTCAGATTTAAATTTAAATTTCCTCTCACACTTGTGCATCTTATTGCCTAACCACCACTACTACAAAATAACACATCTAACATCGGCCGCAAAATGTATTAAACCTTGACCACACTGGCGAAGTAACTAAGGGCGACATGAAAAAAATTCATTTTTCACCTCGGTGTTTTTAAAACGGAGGTTAGAAATTAAATGGTCGTTGATTCGATTCCCAGGATCAGTGTTTATATAATTTTCAGAACTGGATGGCGCGCCCAATAATAAAACTCGGTCTTTTGTGGAACTGAGATAATACCTCAATGTTATTATAGAACCATATTCCTGAATATGAAACCATATTTTTAGAACCTATTACAGGATATATTTTTTGGAACCTATATTACATAACCAATTTTCAAAACTAAAACAAAGGATTATGAAACAAAAACAATACCCAAAATGGAAAGTTTTGCATGCTATCTAATTGGATTTGTCACTGGTCCTTAAGCACCTATAGTTTGAACAACATTTGAAACTAATTAGGTCAATCAACAACAAATTTAAATATATATATATATATAGTATAATGATTAAAAATGAGTAAAATGATTAATTATAAATTTCAAAAGGATATAAAACATTTACTTACTAGTTATCTCATGTTCCCTCTTCATGATCACGACGAATAGCATGCACATCATCTGAATCATTTTCTTCAAATGCTTTATTTTCATCAGTATTATTGGGAATATGTTTACCTTGAAGAACAATTGACCATATAGTGTTATAACAATTTACATAAAAAACTTAGGCTTTCCAAGTAATTACATTAAACTTAGGCATACGTGACAACCATTTGCAAAGAACGGATGCACTACTCTCGATGCAAATGAAAAATATGTGGGAAATTTGGAATTCTTATAAAAAACAAGGACAACCTTTGCTCTTCCCAATAGATAGAAATGGCTATAATGATTCAAATTTTTCTTCATTTCTAAAAATCGTCACACGTCATTCAAGGATATAAACCATCAGAAGTAATCATTGCAAGCATTAAATCACCAGATGTTTCATCTTCAACCTCTTCTATAAATACACACTTTCATATACTGAATTTCCTTATCTTCAACCTATTCTTTTTAACTTCCTATAGCAACATGAGTTCTTCATCTGAGAAGGCTAAGAGCATTATCTCAACAGAAGTCATTGTTGAGAACAAAATCATCACCATTGTACAACACCATCAGCAGTCAACTAAAGAGGTCCAACCATCAGCGTCGATTGCTGTCATGGATGTACTGAGGGTGAGGAAGGCCAAGAAGAAGAAGAAGATGTTGAAGAAGAAGAAGAAAAATGTGTCGCGGAAGATTGTTTACTGTGACTCAGATGAGGGTAGTGAGGAGCGAGTCGTAGATTGTGAAGATTCCTGTAGTGTTAGAGGATATTGTTCCCATGTGGAAATCAATTTGTAATCCAAGAATCTTGTACTTTTTCCTTTTGATCAATGAAAATATGAAGAGAAAAAAAAGCATAACCAAAAAAAGTAAAGCTTCTTAGCAACAACAATAACACCACCACTAATAACAACATAACCAACAAAAATAAAGCAAGTCAACAACAACAACAACAACAACAACAAAAACAGTAATGGAGAATAAAAGAACAACATTAATGGACCAAAGCAACAACGGAACAACAACAACAACAATAATAACATAGGGGAAAATAATAGTGAGAGAGTTTTTTCGTTCGCTAGGGCTCCAATGAGAATACGTTTTCTTTCATTTGCTGGAGAAGAAGCGTTCTTTTGCTAGGGCTCGAGAAGTGAATGAGGTAGACACTTAGGGAATAAAAAATATAAAGAGAATAATAAGAACAACAGTAATGGAGAATAACAAGAACAACATTAATCACTACTAGAAAATTTGCTTTTAGTGACCAATTTACTAACTGAAAAATTTCGGTCACTTTAGCCACCGAATTAGCCACCAAACTTTGACATCGTTTTAATAAAATATTTAAAGTCGCTAAATTGGTCACTAAATAAAGTTAGCCACCGAATTAGTGACCGTAATATTCAGTCACTAAATATATTTTTTCACAAAATTAATTTATTAAAAAATTTCAGTGACCAAAATTTTGGTCACTAATAACTTTGATGGTTTTATTTTCTAAGTTACTATTTCCCTCATAATATTCTCTCCTTTTTAAATATTTTAAGTTCATATTAATTTTTGTATTTTAGTCAAAATTTCACATTTTTTTTATAACAAATAAAAAATATATTTATATAAAAAAATTGATAAACATAAATTTATTAATTTAACAAAAAAATGTAAATTAAATGACATTATAACAATTTAAATAAATTTTAATAATATATACCAATTTAAATATGAAATTGACAATTGTTATGATTGTAATACCCCAAATTTTGACCACTAAAGTTTCCCATCATTGTGCAAATCATCATCACAATATGGATGAATCATCCTGCCTCATCAGATGCCTCAAGGGTTGTTGAGCATTCACTACAATCAAAATTAGGGTTTTAAGCCCTCTCAGAGCTCTTAGACAAAGGATTAATCAAGAAATGACATGATCCTCAACTTGTCTAGCCTCTAACATATCCACAAAGGATCAAGAGGGCTCCCACTTTAAGGATTAAGCACAAGGTTGCTCCCTTCTAGGTGGATCAAGTCTCAAGATCGCTAGTATCACCAAATTAGGGTTTTGGTCGACCAGGGCCTCCAGGTGGAAAGTTTCATCTGGGCACAAGCCAAAGATCCAAAACACAACCTAATGTACTCCATGGAACCTCATGGGCCCATTCATCAAGTCAATTTTGCCTCAGGGGATGCCTTCATCAAAAATCAGGAATTAGGGTTTCTTGACCTAATTCACCCCTAAGTTGGCTTTTAGGGCAAATCAAGAGCCAAGACCTAAAGAGAGGGTTTGAGGGTCTCTAATGAGCTATATTGATCTATTTGTAACAATGGATTAATCCAAGAAGCTTGAGCAATAAGTCTCAATTTCATCTGCACCACAATTAGGGTTTTAAGGAAAAAGTCAACTGCAACTTTGACTTTTCACCAGGGCACACTCCCAAGCCCTAAGACATGATTCAATATACCCTATGACACCCATGGAACATGTCCATCAAGTTTGATTTAGGTCAAGGACATGATTTCATGAAGAATTGAACAGTTTGGAAATTATCTGATAAAAAGTCAACTGTGCACAAAAGACAACTTTGACTTTTTGAGATTTTTCACCAAAATGGATTTTTAACCCTAAAATGATGTTAATGTATGATTTGAATCATCATTCATCAAGAAAAATCAAAGAAAGTGGGATAACTTGTAAAAGGGGTAACCATAAAACTTAGAAATTTTTCTAAGTTATGGAAAAAGTACCACTAATGCACCAACTTTGGAGGACCATAACTCCTAAACCACAAGGCCAATATTTTTCATCCAAAGATGGATTTGTAGCCCTCATTACCCTCTACAAAAACTTCAACTAGACCTAAGTCAAATTCATTAAGGATTTTGAGTTATGGAGTGATCAAAAACAAGAAATCACACTTTGTTCCAACACTTAGTGAAAATTTCACTAAGTCAGATTTTGCTTCACTTTTTGCCAAATGTAGAGGGATTTTTCACTTGGAATCAGAAGAGATCAAAATCAAACATGTTCAAACAGTTGTTGTATCATGTAAGGGCTTTCCAAAGTGGCCAAGAACATTGCCAAATTCAACTTACACCATGAGATATGACATTGTCAAGTTGCCTTGCTGAAATCTGTCAAAGGCAAGGCAGATTTTGCATTTGGGCTCAATTTGCCAAAATCAGCCAAATTCAAATGCTCCTATCCACTTGGACACATCTGAGGATTGAATCTAAAGGGGACAATCACTGAGCAAAGCCTCCAAAGTCCATGGAACAAGAAATAGCATGTTGAACCTAGAATGGCCAAAATAGGGACAAGACTCCAAATTTGGATTGAAGCATTCAATGGAAGCATCAAGGTGGCATGGACTGAGCCATTCTCATCTGAAATCATTCAATACTTATCCAAGACCAAGGGAACCAAAGCTCTGTGCGCTAACCTCTAGTCAATGGCTAGAGGAGACTTGCATTTCCATTGGACAACATTGGCCAAACCTACTTACCAGTTGCCATTCACTATTCCTTGCCAAAAAACTTGCTCTACTATAAATAGAGCTCAATTGTGATCAGTTTGAGTACACCAAATCCATCTAACAGATGCTTTCCTCAAAATCTCTTTCTCTTGGCAAAAATACCTTTCTTAGCAAGGTAGCTATCGGGTTTTGAGTTTGAGAGCTTTTCCAAGCAAACCAATCACACACACACCTCATATACATCACATATGAGCTGATCAAACACTTAGATCACTTCTGAAACACCAATTTCACAAAATCACCAGCTGGTTGCTCAAATTTTCAATCAAGTTGTAGCTGAGATGCCATGAATTGATCCAGTCAATTTCAATCAAGTCCAAGTATTCAAACACACTCCATAGGGTGTAGGGAAGCTGTTCAGATCATCACCACTCATCTGTAACACCTCCAAATAAAAAATCACATTGCACTTGCTGTCACGGCTTAGAGGTAAGCATATACTTGGTCATCTCTCAATCTATGCATATTTCCTCGCACAATAATTTGGCCATATGTTCATAATCATGCATGGAATATTTTCCCTCAATTAATTGCATTGTTTGAATCGTGTATCAAAAATCCTAGCCTTCATCCAGAAATTAGGGTTCTTGAGGTTTCTTTGTGATTTCATGTTTTATGTTTAATTTAAATGAAATTAAGTGTTATAGACATGATCGTGAGGTTCAGACGAGCATAATGATATGTGGATTGCATGATATGATTACGTATTCAGTGAGATTGGATGAAAAACGCAAATCAGCCAAACCCAGAAAAACGTGCGTGTTCTTGCTTGTGTTCTTGGCGCCTTTTTCACAAATTCAAATATTTGAATTTTGTGATTTTGTTTAATTGATTCAAAAATTAATTTCTCTCTGAGTTTTAATGATTTTGAGTTGATTCATTTTTTAATAATTCACAAAAATGTTAAAATATTTTATTTTATCAAAAAATCCCAAAAATATTATTTATTTCATATAATTGATATTTTTGCAAAGAATTAATATTTTAATTGTTTTTGACATTTTAAATATTTTTTTCTACATTGATTTTGCAACTTTTAATGCTTTCTAATTATTTTGTAGGTCAATACTTAATTTTTGAAGCATTAATCCAAAATCACAATTTGTTTTTCATATGTTAAACAATTTTGATCATTTTTAATTGAATTTTTATTCAATTAAATACATTTTTGAAAACAAATTAGGGTTTTTGGATTAATTCAACCCTCATAAATCATTTTCAAAACATTTTGGGCCTCTTGAGAGAGTGTAAGACCCAACCCACTTGTACAGAAATATTTTGGGCCTCATTCGTTGTATAAGTCCCTCTGTACATTTTCAAATAAACGGCACGATCATTGCCTTTTGAAAAATAACCTTGGGCCTCTCCTTGAGCTATAAGACCCATTCAAAAACACTTTAGGCCTCTAATAGAGTGTAAGACCCAATCCCCTTTTAACCAAAATCATTTGGGCCTCACTTATTGTATAAGTCCCTCAGCGTTAAAAGAAAATCTCGGCGCGATCGCCATTTTTAAAACGAAAAACCAACTGGGCTTACCCTCGTGTTATAAGACCCAACTCTTTTTCTTTAAAACCTTTTTGGGCCTCTTGAGAGAGTGTAAGACCCATCCCTTTGTACAGAAAACCTTTTTGGGCCTCAGTCACTTGTATAAGTCCCTCTGTACAAATTCAACAATGCGCTCACTGATAAAACCCTGGGCCTCTCCTTGAGCTGTAAGCCCCAAATCTTTCTTTTTCAAAGCACTTTCTCCTTTGATTTTGAATATACTGTTGTTTTCAATCTTTCTTTGTTGAACAACTAACCAAACAGCATGGAAGCTCTACAACCGAGTAAGTGGTTATCACTTTCATTTACCGCTTTCATATACATATAAACTGTATTGTGGGGCTGTTTCACTGTAAGTCTTCTTTCATAAACTCATATCAACTGTGTAATAATAGTATAGATATTTCGAGTCTCCCCGGCAACTACGTCTAGAACTAGGTGACGCCGTTTCGTTTATTCGTAGAAATAGACAACTAGATCCCCCAATAGGATCACCAGATACAGTCTTCTCTTCGGTTGTCCTCATTAGGAATTGTCAAGAAACTCTACCCCCAGAGATGAATGTATTCTCGGTGAATGGCATCTTTGAGTTTCTTCCAAATTCTCGAACTTTCCTGACTTTGATCTATTCTCGGTTAATAGCATTGCCTTGAATTTCTCGGGGTTTGGGGACCCTTCTTA
Organism: Lathyrus tuberosus; assembly: GCA_022829125.1. NCBI lineage: Eukaryota > Viridiplantae > Streptophyta > Magnoliopsida > Fabales > Fabaceae > Lathyrus > Lathyrus tuberosus. The sequence continues at coordinate 6,112,915 of JALAZF010000056.1, read as the reverse complement.
AAAGCATCGGCCTCCTCTTGGGCATCGTACAAGGACCCACATGCTTCCTATAAGCAACCTCGCCTCCTCTTGGGCTTAGTACAAGGACCCTACGGCTTCTTAGAAGTATTCACAGCCTCCTCTTAGGCTTCGTATAATGATCTCTTCCTCCGGGAATGATAGCCTCCTCTTGGGCTTAGTACAAGGACCCGTCGGCTTCTTAAAAGTTTCCAGCCTCCTCTTGGGCTTCATACAAATTGTCCCAACGACCTCCTAGAGGTATAGGAACAGAACTTAGTAATCTTCATAGAACTGTCCTTTCATAGAGTCTACTACTGTTTCGCAAAGCATAGTACAAAAGATAAAACTCTAGACTTGGACGGTCTAATCTCCTTGAGTCTCAAAGACATTCTTAAGTGACCCCTTCGTTAAATAGGAAGGAAACCCGTAGACTCGGACAGTCTCAATACCCTTGGATTTCCCGCTTCCTTAAAGAACAGGAATAACCCAGATCCTTGAGTACAGTGTTGCTCATATAAGAATTGATTTTCTCTTTCAAAATCAGTATACTGGACCGGTCACTCAACTGAAACAGTCACCCTAGCCTCCTCTTAGGCTTTGTACAATGATCCTCCCCAGCGGAGTCAAACAACATTTAGCCTCTCTCTCGGGCTCTGTACGAGACACATAAGAGACTCCCTCGTTGAGTCAATCACCCCTTTCGCCTCCATCTCGGGCTTTATACAAGATACAAAAAGTTTCTTATTGAGCCAAACATTAGCCTCCATCTCGGGCTTTATACGAGATACCAAAAGATTCCATCGTTGAGTCAAAACCTTTTAGCCTCTCTCTCGGGCTTTGTACAAGATACATATTAGCCTCCTCTTAGGCTTTGTATAAGAAAACCACTGGTTAATCCAATTAACCTTTTAGCGTCAAAGATGTGCCTCGTCCACAGTACACAAACATCAACAACTCCTTCCCCTTCATATAATCGTTGTAAGCGGCAAGCCTCTGGATTATTTACATCCATGCCACTGTCCCTTTTTAGCATGAGCAATTCCTAAGGAAAGATAGCATTGCTCTACACTGAGTTAAAGTCTTCTCCTTCAGGTTGAAAACCTCCTTTAAAGGAAATTATGGCATTGTCGGATTCACAAATCCCGGTTAAAGTAATTCTCCTTTATAAAACAGTTGTGACATACAACCTCCTCTTTAGAGATGACAAATTCTCTCTAAAGTTGGGACCTTCAGCTTCACATCTTGGGCTTTGAACAAGATACAAACCACCATTCGCTTCACGTCTTAGGCTTTGAACAAGACACCAAAACAACCATTTCCTCCCATAGAATAGGAGGAACTACGAACGCTCTGATTTCCCTGTTTTGGATAAACGGGAATACGTAGGCATAAGATTGAAAGAAAAATCTTAGCGAGCACACTAAACAAAAACCCAAATCCCATATCTCCATCAATCAAAAGCAGTAATTCAAAAACATAAGTCCTAACATCCTAATCCTTGTTCCCCGCCAGAAACCTTTTGTCTAGATAAAAAGAAAGAAACCAGTATTGGCGAAAATACAAATAACCAGTACAAAGGCCCCCCCACATTGATAACATCCGTAACCTAACAGACCGCTGTTTAAGATCGGTATGCAAAGCAGGGTTAATTGGAGACATCTATTTCCCTTCCTTCATCAGCTTCAATAGGATAAAAAATGAATCGACCTGTAGTTAAAGCTCAACCGCAGAGAGCGACCAGCGCTTAAGAACCGCGTCCAAAATCGCTCGCTACAGAAAAATGGCGCCCACCGTGGGGCATGTCCTATCAAAGTTAGATCTTGGCACGGAATACCTTTTCACCTCTGGTGTGGAAACCACAGATTGGGGCTTCCGCAGGGGAACCCATTTTCTGTCAGGAACCTAGGATTCATAGCTTTAAAGGTCTAGGATGTTTAGGACAAATATATATACTGCTTTTCCTAATTGCTATACATGTTTATTTTTCTGCTAATGGGAATGCGAGTGATGCCGTATGTGGAAAGATTGAGTATACACTTAAGATAAGTGATGGCGACGGGGTCGACCATCAACCTCAGTGGAGGCTGACCAACGCAACCCATTCTCTCACCTAGATAATGGGCCGGTTGTTAAGTCTGAGAAGCTGAGGAGCCAAACCCTTTCATAGTGCGGAAACTATCGGAAATAGTTGTTACTCGATACTACCCTCATTTGAGGCTGGTGATCTATTCTCGGTGAATGGCACTTACTCTAAGATTGCACTACAACTCGCTGGCGATCCGCTATTTGTTTTGCTTTCCTGGGAGGAGCTGATGATAATGAGTACAGGTACAAAAATCACCCTAGTATAAACCTTTGGGGATGGGTAGAGCCTTGACTTCATGACAACGACCCTTTGACCCCATGTTTTTTCTATGTTTTTGTGTGCTGCATTCATGCATTCATTTAAAAAAACATTAAAACATTCAAAAAATCTTCTCTTCTAGTCTCTTTGTTCTTTCAAATTAAACTAAGACTGTGATTGCAAATATCAGAGAAAAGGATTACGCTAATGGATTTCGGTAGAAGGAGAACTATTAAGTATACCTTCAAGGTTCCAAAGCTAGAGGATTTGAGAAGGTTAGCGAGGATGATCACTAACCCTGAGGCTTTTAGAGCCAAACACGGAGGTTTACTACCACTGTTAAGAATCCATGTGATTGAGGGAATCATGGATACGCTCATTCAGTTTTATGATCCGGTTTATCACTGTTTCACATTCCCGGATTACCAGCTCGCACCAACACTGGAGGAGTGTTCTCATCTGATCGATCTACACATTACGGATCGAGCTCCATTTTCTGGACTGGAAGAAATTCCAAACAATCAGACAATTGCAAGAGCAATTCATTCGGACGAGTCTGAGGTCAGGACTCACATGACCGCTAAGGGTGGCATCCAAGGTTTGCCAGCCCAGTTCTTGACAAAGATGGCCCTGTATTTTGCCAGTATAGGAAACGTGACTGCTTTTGAAAGCATCTTTGTCTTGCTCACCTACGGGTTATTTTTGTTTCCTAACATCAATAACTTCGTCGATATTAATTCTATTAAGGTTTTTCTCATTGGAAATCCTGTGCCGACTTTGCTCGCAGATGCGTATCATTCTGTACACTTGGGGAATTTGTACAGCGGAGGGGAGATCACATGCTGTGTACCCTTGCTTTACAAATGGTTTATCTCTCACTTGCCCAAGTCTGCTGCTTTTTGGGATTGTAAGAGTGCCCTACGCTGGTCGCAGAAGATCATGTCTCTTACCAACTCTGATATAGATTGGTGTAATAGGATTTATGATGGAATCAGGATCATTGATCGTTGTGGAAACTTCCCCAACGTACCCCTCATAGGAACTAAAGGAGGAATCAAATACCATCCGGTATTGGTTCGCCGTCAATTTGGATACCCGATGAGATACATCCCACTGGGTGTTCATCTGGAAGGTCTTTTCTTCAAGGAAGGAGAAAATGACAGAGCACTGAAGATGGAAATAGTGCAAGCTTGGAAGCATGTTCATAAGAAAGGACGAGAGTCTCTAGGAAAACCAGACTGTGTCTCGGTGGAGCCTTATCTCCATTGGGTACAAACTAGAGCTCTCAAGCTAAAAATGTCTTATCCTCGTTACGGAATTCTTCCGCCGAGGGAATCTGTCATGTACTTCATGACGGAAACTGAAAAGCTTCAGGTTACTCTCAACAAAGTTCAACGGGAGAGAAGGTCTTGGAAGAACAAGTACCGCACCCTCGATGTAAAGTGCATCAAAATACAGCAATTACTGAAAGAAAAAGATGCTCTGATTGAAATTTTGGAGCAACATACTGTAGAGAATCAAGATGACCAAAGGAATTTGCTCACTCCTTTCACCTGGCAAAGGAATGACAACCCGACAATGGCCCAAGAGCCCCGGTCAAAGAAAAGGAAGATACCAGAATCAGCACATGATTTCTCTTCAGAGAGAACTCAGGACCCATTAGCCTAGGTTTCTGTTTCTGCACTTTGTAATCTACTGTATTTCCATTTCTATAATCCTTTGAATTTCAATAAAAAGGGGTTTCCCCACCGTTTGATATTTGCAATCTAATTGTCGAAGTTTATTTTGCTTAAACCATTAAACAATTATTATAATCATTGCATTCATCATTCTCACATCGCGTATTCTTCTTCCCTGCGAATCTCACGTTTGTGTCTCGGTTAGAGAGTCAAACTGTCTCATTCGTATAATACTCGGGCCAATCGTTAGAAAAAGATGGATGATCTTGAGGAAGAAAACAGAGAGTTGAAAGAAGAGATCGACACTCTAAGAGAGGATATGAGAAAGCTTCGTAACGACATGCAAGCCATGGCAGAAGCTCAGCTACAACAAACTGTGATCTCAGAGATCATCTCAACGCCCATAATGGAGAGGTATGATCCTAGCTATCAGAAACCGAAAGATCGTCCTTGGGGCATGCCTGTTAACTATATCCCAGAAGGATATGTTCCGCTGATCACTGAAGATCAGGGAATCACAACAGAAGCCGTTGGGCCTGAAGGTTACAAACTTCGGGAAAGCGAAGATGCCAGGGGCATACTGAAGACTCCTGAAGGTTACAAACTTCGGGAGACGCCAAGACTCACTGCCGTAGTCACGGTACCACCCCCTGTGGTGCACACTGTCCCGGAAGGACAGATTCCACAGATACCTTCTGGTAAGAAGGAAACTATGTTCGATAGAATGGATGAATTCAAGGAGCAATTCTTGGAAATGCAGAAGGAGCTGCAAGCCATTCGCGGTCAGGATCTATTTGGAAAAGACGTCGCAGATCTCTGCTTGGTCCCAAATGTGAAAGTTCCGCACAAGTTTCAAGTGCCCGACTTTGAAAAATACAAGAGTAACTCTTGCCCTCAAAGCCATCTGGTGATGTACGCTCGGCGGATGTCAGCTCAGACGGAGAATCAGGACCTACTGATTCACTACTTCCAGGATAGTTTAACCGGTGCCGCACTCAAATGGTACATGGGTTTAAACAGTGCCACGATCAGCACATTCAGAGATCTTGGCACTGCCTTCGTCCAACAATACAAATACAATTTAGACATGGTACCCGACAGAGATCAACTCAGATCGATGTCGCAAAAGGACAAGGAAACCTTTAAGGAGTATGCTCAAAGGTGGCGTGAAATTGCCGCTCAAATTTGCCCACCTCTTGAGGAAAAAGAGATGACAAAGATCTTCTTAAAGACCTTAAGCTCATTTTACTATGACCGAATGGTTTCCAGTGCGCCCAGTGATTTCACTTAAATGGTCGGCATGGGCGTACGTCTTGAGGAAGCCGTCCGAGAAGGACGTTTGGTAAAAGACACTAGGTCGACGAGCGGTACTAAAAAATACGGTAGTGCTCTCCCTAAGAAAAAAGAGCAAGATATTAGGAATATCTCTCTCGGAAAGCAAAGACGACGTTATCAACCGGTAGCAGCTGTGACTCCTGCTATCAACCCTGCATCTATTCCTACGTATCAACCTCAGGTTGCGCTGAGCCAACCTGACCAGCAAAGGACACAACAGCCTCTTCAGCAGGCTCATCCTTCATATAACACCAACCGTACAACACGGCCACCAGGATTTGATCCTATACCCGTAACGTATGCAGAACTGTTTCCATTACTACTGGCTAAGGGGCACATTCAGACTAAATCTCCTCTTACAGTACCGGAAAATCCGCCTTTTTGGTTTAAGGTGGATCAAACATGCCCTTATCATCAAGGAGGTTCAGGGCATAACATTGAGACTTGTCTCAATTTCAAGTCCGACGTGCAAAAGTTTGTGAGGAGCGGGGTCTTATCCTTCAAGGATACGAATCCTAATGTTCTTACGAACCCGCTGCCTCAACATGAGAAAGTTGCCGTCAATCTGATTGAGAAAGAGACTAACGATGTCTATCAAATTCACGATGTACTCTTGTTGAAGACCAATCTGGTCAAGATGCATTGTAGACAGAGCAGATATGGCCATGTGCCACCTCATAACTATCACCAGTGTGATATCTGCTCTAAAGACAACCAAGGATGTTCTGTAGTGCAAGCAGCTCTATAGGAACAGATGGATCTTGGATGGATCCAGGAGCACTGAGTTCGTGGAGTTAACATGGTTTACATGAATTCTAACGTCATTCAAAACCACGACATCCGTGCGATGAATGCCAACTTGGTGGCGATGCACTCAAGGCAAAGCCAGTATCATAATCTGCCGCGGCATGATTACAGTTCTTGTCTGACTTGCACGGTAAACAAACAGGGATGCTCTTTCATACAAGAGGCCCTCCAGCGTCAGATGTATCTTGGATGGATCCAAGACTACCATGATAGGAATTCTTATCAAATCAACATGGTTCAGATCTTTGATATTCGCGTGATGAATACCAACCTGGTAGAGTTACATGCTGAGCTGGTCCGACTCGGATTCTTAATATCACATGACTATCAAAGCTGTGAAGCGGGTTGTGAAAACGATCAGGGTTGTACCCATGTCCAGGAGGCACTTCAGCACTTGTTAAATCATTGGTGGATGCCAATTTATATGGATGAAGATACTCAGCAAATTAGTATCAGTAACAGGAATCCTACTCGGCGTCAGAGTCAGGATGTCCGATCTATGTAAGCTAACCTAGTAAGGTTACACTGTATTCAAAGTGGGCATGGCCAGGTGCCACCACACAACTATGACAGTTGTAGCGTCTGTTCAAAAAGTAACCAAGGGTGTTACCTTGTGAGAACAGCTCTTCAGGGTCAGGTCGATCGTGGAGAAATTCGTCCATATTCGGGTTCTGGACCCACCAACTGGACGCCGAACTACCTTGCCGATCAAGTGGAGGATGTTGTCACAATCTATGGTCATCACAGGACCAGGGATGTTTTTGCCATCATCCCTCTACTTGACGAATCTAAAGTTCCCAACCGGGAACGGATCGAGATTACTTATGATGGTCAGAAAAATCAAAAGGTTCCCATAGTCATCTATCTATCGGGACCACTACCGTATGAATCAGCTAAGGCGATCCCTTACAAATACGGTGCAACAATAATTGAAAATGGAAAGGAAATTCCATTACCCTCTGTCGTGAATATTGCAGACATCAGTCGTGTAACACGGAGCGGTAGAATCTTCAACCGAGGAGTTGAAGAACCTAACAAGGAAAAGGAACTTCAGACAGGAGATCCCGATCCATCAGTCGGTCAATCCAGTAATCCCGACATTTCGAAAAATAATGATGAGATGCTGAAGTTCATCCAAAGGAGTGAATATAACATTGTTGATCAGCTGTTACAGACTCCTTTAAAGATCTCGGTATTATCACTGTTACTCAGTTCAGAAGCACATATGGAGGCTCTACAGAAAGTCTTGGAGCAAGCCTTTGTGGAACAGGATGTAACAATTAGACAGTTCGATAGTATTGTCTCTAACATCACTTCCTGCAACAATTTGGAATTTAGAGATGAAGAATTACCTGAAGAGGGTCGTCGTCATAACATGGCGCTCAATATCACAGTTAACTGCCAGGACAATGCTTTAGCCAGCGTACTGGTAGACACAGGGTCAGCCCTGAATGTTATGCCGAAGTCCACTTTGATGCAGTTATCATTCAAAGGCCCTCCGACGAGAGTCAGCGAGGTCGTCGTCAAAGCGTTCGACGGATCCAAAAAACAGTTATCGACGAAGTTGATCTTCCCATAACTATCGGTCCTCACACTTTCCAAGTCACTTTCCAAGTCACTTTCCAGGTCATGGACATCCGGGCAACATACATTTGTTTATTAGGAAGACCTTGGATACATCAGGCTGGAGCGGTCACTTCGACCCTCCACCAAAAGCTAAAGTTCATCAAGAACGATCAACTTGTCACGGTTTGTGGGGAACAAGCCTTGCTTGTAAGCAACTTGTCATCAGCTACTGATATAGAACCCGAGGAGGTTATTGGAACTCAGTTCCAAGCACTGTCAGTGAGCAAGGACGATCAATCCCAAGGAGGAACCTCGATTTCCTCATACAAAGATGCTATCAAAGCAGTCAAGAGTACCGATACGAAAGGATGGGGACAGCTTGTCATTCCCACTGACAATAAAACAAAGAAGGGTCTTGGTTTTTCTGCAACCTGTACCCAGACAGCTGCCAGCGATGAAAGTCTTCATCCCCTTCAAAACTTATTCCACAGTGGAGGTTTCCTTCACCCAGTGTTTCAGACAGTTCATGTTATCAATGAGGAAGATCCCTCTGACACGGATGAAGAATGGAAGTCCTATTTTAATGAGGACGGTTATATGTCTCAGGAAGAGGTGCCTACGCCATTTTGCTATCCCGCACAGAGTCCGAGGTTTATACCAAGGTCAGATGTCGAAATGATGTACGGGGATTGTGATCCAGAAGGATGTCGCGCTCCGCCAAATTCATTAGAGGAGGACACTCTGATGAAAGACAACTTTGACCACGATTACTATGGCCCAATGGATGGTCTGCCAATGTGGCAGCCTTACCCAGGAAACTTGGGGCAAGAAAGTCAGCCGAGCAATGAAAATCAGCTGACCATCATTTAACAGGATACCTGTGTCCCCACCATGTTATGGGATCAACACTCAGGTCATTCGGAAACTACTCAACATGAAGATGAATTTGCAATGTTTGCTGGACTTGAATTCATCAACTATGTTTTTCCCGAGGTCAACGTCATCGAGAAAGATGACTCCTCCAGTCCCAAAGAAGTTTGGGACACCTTGGGACAACCGAGTGGAAAATTCGACTATATGGTCAAGTACACCGCTCCCGAAAGCTCTCGTATCAGACTCGAAGGCATCCAACCAACTGGATGGGGAGATACAGCTAAGAGCACAAATACTATGCAAAATGTAACAGAGGAATTCTCCTACGACAATTTTGCCTGGGAAACAGATTCCAATGATCCTGCTCCACCAGAAATCAGCATCATTTCTAAAGACAAATCGAGGAAGGTGCCAGACTTTGTGATTCACCGAGGAGTTCGCCGCCAATGGGTTGCTGTCGAGGTTCCGAAGGTCGTTCATCAGTCAAAGTAATTGCCATCTTTAACCTTTCACCCTGCCCAGGTGAAACAGATGTTTTGATAGGGCTCGTTTTCTGTAAATTTCCCTCTTCGCTTTGCCCGAAGCGACAGAGTTTTGTTTTATAGGGCTGTAGTTTCAAGGATCGACTTGTTCATTAATAAAATAACGTCGTTCTGTAATTTCCGCATTAATTGCTGTTTTCTCTTTTTGCTTTCTCAGAAAATGGTAATCCTAAAAAACAAAACAAACAATAAAAACAAGCAGTAAAATAAAACACTGCACACACTTGCATTTTTCTTTATCTCTTCTAAAAACGAATCATCACGTCATGCAGATTGCTTGTTTTAAACCCAGTTGAAACATACGATCCGATGCCCTCTCCCAACTTTGAGTTCCTGGTATTCGAGGCTGAAGAAGAAAATGACAACGAAATTCCAGAAGAGATCTCCCGACTACTCAGACAAGAGGAAAGGTCCATTGAACCTCACAAAGAACCGTTGGAAACGGTAAACTTGGGTTCAGAGCAAGAGAGAAAAGAAATCAGGATTGGGGCACTGCTCGGTCCAACTGCTAGAGAGGGTTTGATACAGCTTCTCAAAGAATTCCCCGATGTATTCGCTTGGTCCTATCAGGATATGCCAGGGTTGGATACCAGCATCGTGGAACATCATTTACCATTAAGATCAGAATGTCCGCCAGTAAAGCAAAGGTTGAGACGCACTCACCCAGACATGGCCATCAAAATCAAAGAGGAGGTACAGAAACAGATTAACGCGGGTTTCCTCGCTACATCTGCATATCCTCAATGGTTAGCCAACATCGTACCTGTTCCAAAAAAGGACGGAAAGGTCAGAATGTGTGTCGACTACCGAGATCTGAACAAGGCTAGTCCAAAGGACGACTTTCCTTTACCACACATTGACATGCTGGTAGACAGTACAGCAAAGTTCAAAGTTTTCTCCTTCATGGATGGATTCTCGGGCTATAACCAGATTAAAATGGCACCGAAAGACATGGAGAAAACTTCGTTCATTACCCCATGGGGTACCTTTTGTTACAAGGTAATGTCGTTCGGTTTGAAGAACGCTAGGGCAACCTATCAAAGGGCCATGACTACTCTGTTTCATGACATGATACACAAAGAAATCGAGGTATATGTCGATGATATGATTACTAAATCTAGAACAGAGGAGGAGCATGTGACCCACCTGTCAAAACTATTCGAGCGGTTGAGAAAGTACAAACTCCGCTTGAATCCCAACAAATGCACCTTCGGTGTCCGTTCAGGGAAACTACTAGGGTTCATCGTCAGCCAGAAAGGAATTGAAGTTGATCTTGACAAGGTCAAGGCCATTCAAGAAATGCCTTCTCCGAAAACTGAAAAACAAGTCAGAGGATTCCTGGGACGTTTGAACTACATCTCCAGATTCATATTCCTTATGACTGCCACTTGTGCGCCGATCTTCAAATTACTGAAAAAGAACCAGGATTGCGTTTGGACAGAAGATTGCCAAACCGCCTTCGACAGTATTAAGGAATACCTGTTGAATCCTCCGATTCTATCACCTCCAGTGGAAGGAAGACCATTGATCATTTACCTCACAGTCCTAGAGGACTCGATGGGATGTGTACTTGGCCAACAAGACAACACTAAAAGGAAGGAGTCTGCCATCTACTATCTAAGCAAGAAGTTCACTGACTGTGAAACTCGGTACACAATGCTCGAGAAAACTTGCTGCGCTTTGGCTTGGGCAGCCAAACGTCTTCGCAATACATGATTCGTCACACTACTTGGTTGATCTCAGAAATGGATCCAATCAAGTATGTCTTCGAAAAACCTGCTCTTACGGGAAGAATTGCCCGTTGGCAGATGTTGTCATCAGAATATGACATAGAGTACCACACTCAGAAAGCCGTTAAGGGAAGTATTTTAGCCGATCATTTGGCTCATCAACCGATTGACGATCAAGAATCAATCAGGTTTGACTTCCCAGACGAAGATGTCATGTATCTAAAAATGAAAGATTGCGATGAACCGCTACCCAGTGAAGGGCCAGAACCAGGTTCCCAATGGGGACTTATCTTTGACGGAGCAATTAATCACTACGGAAACGGAATTGGGGCAATCATTGTTACCCCTCAGGGTACCCACATTCCTTTCACCGCTCGACTTACGTTCAAATGTACGAACAACGAGGCCGAATACGAAGCTTGTATTATGGGTCTCGAAGAAGCGATTGATTTAAGAATAAAAAACTTGGGCGTATACGGCGAGTCAGCCTTGGTTATCAATCAGATAAAAGGAGATTGGAACACATACCAATCAGGATTGATTCCTTACAAAGACTATACAAGAAGGTTGTTACCTTTCTTCAACAGAATTGAGTTTCATCACATCCCTCGTGATGAGAATCACATGGCTGACGCTTTAGCCACTATTTCTTCCATAATTAGTGTAGGTCAATGGAACGACCTGCCTAAGATCGACATAATGCGCCTTGAACGGCCCGCCTACATCTTCACGATTGAAGTAGTCATAGACGATAAACCTTGGTATCATGATATCAAATGCTTCCTTCAGAAACAAGAGTACCCATCTGGGGCACTCCGAAAAGACAGGAAAACCCTCAGAAGACGGGCTGGAAACTTCTTCCTGAGCGGTGATACTCTCTATAAGAGAAACTTTGACATGGTCTTGCTCCGATGCGTAGACAGACCAGAAGCAGACATGTTTATGAAAGAAATTCATGAAGGATCCTTTGGCACTCATGCTAACGGACACACAATGGCGAGAAAAATTCTGAGAGCAGGGCACTATTGGTTGACCATGGAATCCGACTGCTACAAGTACATGAGGAGGTGTCACAAGTGTCAGATATACTCCGACAAAATTCATGTACCGCCATCACATCTCAAAGTTCTCTCTTCCCCGTGGCCTTTTTCCATATGGGGAATCGACATGATCGGCTTGATCGAACTTAAGGCTTCAAACGGACATCGGTTTATCCTGGTAGCCATTGATTACTTCACCAAGTGGGTCGAAGCAGCATCATTCGCCAATGTAACCCGACAAGTGGTGGTCCGATTTATCAAAAACAATATTATCTGTCGTTATGGTGTTCCAAGCGAGATCATTACTGATAATGGATCTAACTTGAACAATAAGATGATGAAGGAGTTGTGCGTAGAGTTCAAGATTGAACATCATAACTCATCTCCCTACCGACCCAAGATGAACGGAGCGGTAGAAGCAGCCAATAAGAACATCAAGAAGATTGTTCAAAAGATGGTTGTAACCTATAAAGATTGGCACGAGATGCTACCCTATGCTCTTCACGGTTATCGCACATCCGTTCGCACTTCAACAGGGGCTACCCCTTTCTCTTTAGTGTGTGGCATGGAGGCAGTGCTCCCCATGGAAGTAGAGATCCCGTCAATCAGGGTATTGATGGAAGCTAAGCTCATCGAAGTTGAATGGTGTCAAAGCCGACACGACGAATTGAATCTGATCGAGGAGAAGTGAATCACGGCACTATGCCACGGTTAGTTGTATCAACAAAGAATGAAGAGGGCGTTTGACAAAAAGGTCCGACCTCGTGTCTTCAGAAAAGGGGACCTCGTGCTCAAGAAGATACAATCTTTTCTCACTGATTCTCGGGGCAAGTGGACTTCGAATTATGACGGCCCTTATGTGGTCACGAAAGCTTTCTCAGGCGGCGCCTTGAGACTTGCAACCATGGACGGAGAGGAATTTGCCTACCCCACGAATGTTGATGTAGTCAAGAAATACTCGCCTAAACTAAAAAAAAAACGTCTCAGTGGATTGAAAACCCGAATGGGCGGTCTAGGCAAAAGTTAGAGACATATAAAAAAAATCATCCCGATGGATTGGAAACATCATAGTACAATCCAGGCAAAAATTAGGGATAATGGCAAGTAACTATGTTCAACAGAGGCAAATCCCTCAGCAGCAGCAGTTACATCATCTGTCAGAAAACTCCAGTCAAGGTCATCTTCGACAGAAGCTCAGGATGCCCAGAATTCAAAGTTGGTAGAAGGATAGTGGTCGTTATGTTTCAACGTAGCCCTTTTCCCTGTAAATTACCATTTTCTAACCTTGTAATTACTCTTTGGAATCACGCGTTTGGCTGATCTCCATCTTATCAATAAAATTTGAGCCTTTGTGCTTTTGTTTGTAATTCTTACTTGTTTTAGCTTTACAGAACGACATTTTAACATGATCAACGATTCTTAAAATAAAATAAAAATGAATTTACTTGTTAAAACTTTTTCTGCTTTTAAAATAAAGTCGGCAATTTCTTTTGACTGTTGAACATCAAAAGAGCATCAACCGCTTCTCCAGAAGTATGCAAACTTCAAAGTGCAGAATCAAAGTACTCCTTCTACGCCAGTACGCCTGAATGAAGGGATCAACTGTGTTAGAGACCTTGTCTCGTCTGACACGTCACGGCAGAGTTCTTACCTCCTAAGCCCGATCAACGGTAGCTCCCAGCAGGGACTATCTCTCCTAAGCAAGGTGGAATTGCTATCTTGAACCAGCGATATCTCTACACGCCCCGCGATGGCCGAGTATCCTGTCATGTTCATCTTTTAGTTTGTGTGTCGCGTCAATTTTGTCCGCATATACATACATACATCATGCATTATTGATTTGCATTCATATTTCATATTGCATCGCTATCACTCTAGCCGGGCTTGTCCCTTAGTGATAGGAGTTCTCTCAATCGAGTTGTCAGTTCTTTCCTCGTCAGGAAACGTTGTGTCTGAACAATCTCGCCACCAGTGTATCTTTAGATCAGAGTCGGCACTCGACCACTTTGATAACTTGAACCTCTGAAAAGCCAGAGAACCTTCAACAGATGTCACTCTTCGCCATTGATGATGATATCCTTGCTTTCCCGGATTAAGGAAAATCCCCAGTGAAAGCCTCTTAAGCAAAGGTTTGGCAGTACATCAGTATTTCTCCGAAAATCCGCTGATGAAAAGGTCATCGGCACCTCAAAATTGGATCACATCATATGGCATTTCTCCAAGAAGATCTCCGAGAAAAGTATGATGTAAAGACCCTAAGCGGAAGCAGTCTCTCAAGAGACTCGCTTTCCCCCAGTAGAATCGACAAATGGCGTCTCCAACAGAGAAGTTTGTGTACCTCTACAACTCAGACGACTGGGTTCCCCCAGCAAGTCTAACCTCAGACTTTTTTCCGTCAAATGGCATCTCCCCAGGAAAATTCGGCGAGAAGTTTGAAGGAAAGCCGCTACGCATAGCGTCCCTTGTCAATAAAGTTTATTGACAACAGAAACTAAGACCAGTTCCTTGGTAGGAAACCAGGATCGAGGGGAAGTTTAAATCAGAAACTAAGACCAGTTCCTTGGTAGGAAACCAGGTCGAGGGAAAGTTTAAATCAGAAACTAAGACCAATTCCTCGGTAGGAAACCAGGATCGAGGGGAAGTTTACCTTTTCTAAGCATCATTGCTTAGCAAAAGAAGATGAGTGCGCAAGCTACCATTCATAACCACCATCAAAATTTCGGGTATTCCGATATTTAATCCTCTTGCACCCCGAATGCCCGAATACCTTTGCCATTCGCCCCTTCGTGTCCAAGAAGATTAAATAGGGGCATCTGTAATACCCCAATTTTTGACCACTAAAGTTTCCCATCATTGTGCAAATCATCATCACAATATGGATGAATCATCATGCCTCATCAGATGCCTCAAGGGTTGTTGAGCATTCACTACAATCAAAATTAGGGTTTTAAGCCCTCTCAGAGCTCTTAGACAAAGGATCAATCAAGAAATGACATGATCCTCAACTTGTCTAGCCTCTAACATATCCACAAAGGATCAAGAGGACTCCCACTTTAAGGATTAAGCACAAGGCTGCTCTCTTCTAGGTGGATCAAGTCTCAAGATCGCCAATGATGCGTTCTAGTGGTAACGTGTGGACTCTACAACCCACGGTCACGGGTTCGATACTTGAATGTGGCAATTATTTTCATTTTAATTTTATTTCCTTAACACACTAAAAACGGTGGCTAAATCGGTCACTTATTTTTTACTAAAATTCGTTCACTGAATAGGTTGCTAAACATTAACGACTAGCACTTTTCCAACCAGAAAATTATGGTCACTTTATTGACCGCTAAACATTATAGTGACCGATTTTTAACCTTTTTCGATCTCTATTTCAGTCACTAAAAGCGAAGTTTTTAGTAGTCAATGGACCAAAGAAACAACAAGAACAACAACAACAATAATGACATATCAGAGAATAATGGTGCGAGAGGTTTTTCGTTCACTAGGGCTCCTTGGAGAATAAGTGTTCTTTCGTTTGATGAAGAAGAAGTGTTCTTTTGCTAGGACTCGAGAAGTGAATGAGGTAAACACTGAGGGAATAAAAAAAATATAAAGAGTATATATCGTGGTTATACTGAAAACCGAGGTAACATATCTAACATAAAACTTTATAATAATGGTGTCATTTTGGTTCCAAAGATTAAAAAATATAAGAGATTATTTATCTCGATTTTCCTGAAAAACCGATGTAACATATTCGACATAAAATCTATAAAAAATTAAAGGTGCATTTTTGGTCCAATATAAAACATAAAATTGCATGTGCTGGGAATCGAATCTCAAACCCTGTACATATTGTTATGTCGCTTTTAAAAAGGACCGAGGTAACACATTAATTTTAAAAATTAAAAAAAACAAAGCGCTCCCTTTATATACACCCTCGATTTTATTTTTTTCGTTGTAAAAGCTTTGTCATAAAAAACGTTATTTGTTGTAGTGCACTTTGAACTAATAAACTTAACTCTATACTCTATATTGCATGTACTCTTATCAACTTTTTTTCTGAATTTTCATGTCTCTTCTGGTTGTATCTTTGCATATTTTTTTGAATTTTCATGTCTCTTCTGGTTGTATCTTTGCATAATATGCCTCTCATGAACACCTTTCTTTACAAATATTTATAATCATCGTCTTGTCATTTTTTTTTAAACTTTATGTTCCTATTAGAGTTTGTTGCATATGTCCACATGCCTTTTTAAAAGTCTTGTTTTCAAACAAAGTATTTTCCAACTTCTCACTTGTAAACCTCACTGTCACTTAAACCTATGTACTTCAACATTGAATCATCACCTTCATTATCATCATTAACTTCACAATCTAGAAAATAAGAAGAACATTCAGTCCCACTAGATTTTTGTATTTTAGATGGCCTCCCCCTTTTTTTTTAAGCTTGCTAACACTAGTTTCATTTTCTTTTACTTTTTCTTTCTCTTTCCCTTTTCCTTAACTTCACACGCCTTTTTTTAACTGAATTTGTTCACTTTGTACATCACAATGTTTTGTTTGCACACCAACTTCCAAATCAAAATTATATTCAAGTCCAAACTCTCCTCCTGAGTCCCCAAATAGACTTCTAATGCAATTTCTTCAAATGAAAAAAGAAATTAAATGATATAATGCGAGCATACAATATAACTTACAAAAGTCTTTTGGGTATATCTCCTTACTAATTGATATAATGTAAAGCTTTTCGTTTACCTGTATAAGGGTCTGTTTGTTTTACCTTTAAAAAAATAGATTTTTTCTTTGTATTTTTAAAAATGGATTTTGTAAAATCGTTTTTTAAAATATTACAAGTTTTTCTGTATTCATTTTTTCTAAATTGTACGACTAATTTTGATATCGTTTAACATAAACATACATTATTGAAGACCAAAATATAGTCGAAATCACAATTTTTGAAAAAAATTGTATCTCAAAAATAATTTTTATGAAAAACTATTTGAAACAGCTTCAAAATTAAGTGATTTTTTTGAAATTTTGATATCCAAATTTTTCATTTGAAACTTTTATGAAAATTTTCTTTGTAAATTTTTTTTTTATAAAATTATGTTACACTATAGAAATCATTTTTAAAAAAAGACAAAACAAACGGGCCCTAAATTATTTAGTTTTGATCTAGCAATCTCATGTAAAAATTGGTTACTGAATTGAATAAACTAGAGAAAATGAGATTGTAAGAATGTGAAAACACAGTAAATTACTAAATGAGTAAAAAATACCATGACAAAAACTTAGTCAAAATAGAGATTTTTACCGGACAAAAGTATTATTGTTTATTTCTAGGTTGAATATTTTTTCAGTAAATTGATGTTGCTTATTCACAAGTGTACGGAAATGTTAGTTAAAAATGTCGAACACAGATCAATATCAATCTACCGTTATCTGTTGTCCCATTGTAAATCTAAGACTATTAGTACAAATTTCGCTTGAAATCATAGTAAAAATGTTTGTTTTATAATTAATTGAAACGAAGACCAGAGTGTATACAAATTTTGCTTGATGTCAGGACTCAAATAAAATGCATCACTTTACTTTGTTTTAAAAATCATTTTCAAAACGAGTTCTTAATTTTAAAAAACTACTCACTTTTGTGCAAGCAGTGTTGGATTTCGAAACCGTAGTTTCCTGCTGTCACATGAACAAGTTACAATTTTGAAACATTTTTTGAAAATCAATAAATCTTAATTAATTTATAAAGCGATGTCGTTGTTTTTAGAAATTAAAAATCCAAATTTTAATGATTGGATATCGTTTTCACACTTATGCACTCAAATCGATATCTAAATAGTTTTCGCTTTCTCGCAAAAATCTTAACTTTTAAAACTAAATTCAGAGACAATTATATATATATATATATATATATATGGGAGGGGATCATTTGACACCCGTTGTCAAAATATTAACTATGACACCAAATCATAACTGTTTATTCTTATTAATTTAAAGGTTCAGATATATTCACTTAAAACTAACACATGAGTTTTTTAGGGAATTTATCTTAGCCATTGAATTAATAATAATAAAGGGGTTGAATTTGGTGTCAAAATTAATATTTTAACACCGGTGTCAAATGATCCCCTATATATATATATATATATATATATATATATATATATATATATATATATATATATATATATATATATATATATATATATATATATATGGTTATGCTAATGCACACCCATGTAGGTGTGCATTAGCAACATACACCTTAGTGTATTTTTGCGTGGGGCCCACTAATTTTGGATGTGATCCATATTAGAAAGATAAAAAAAATAGAAAGAAAATAGATGTAGTGTATTTTTGTGTGGGGCCCACCAATTTTGGATGTGTGTTAGCATTTTCCATATATATATATATATATATATATATATATATATCACTGCTATGGAAAAGCCATACGACAATAGTTGAAAAAGGGATACCACATCTCCTGACCATCCGTTGTGCGGTAAGAGATGATTGTATGTCTGATGTTTTGTACCACGGTCGCAAGACCGTGATATTAAGACAGGACGCGCGTTACCTACTAAAACGGTTACTAGTATCAATCTTTGTGGTATATACATTTATAAAAATATTATTTAATCTCGGTTAAAATAAATAACCGTTGTTGAAAGTACCCAGGTTTATTATAAAATATGTAGATTGCTTGTTTTTCCATAAACCTCACGACAACATGCAACCATTCAAATTGATGAAGAAGTAATTAATATGAAAATTAAACTATTCTTGAAAACCAACTTACACAAACCACTGTTTTCCAAATTGCATGCGTCTCATCATTCATTTCCCGCTCTTTAACATATAGAATGTGGTTCAATGGTCTAAGTTCTTCATGACATCAATTCCTTCTATTCTAGTTTAATTTGAATAATATCAATAAATTATTGTTACTCAAATTAAACTATAAGAGAAGATATGGATGTGATGAAGGAATCATATCATTGAACCACATCCTATATGTTAAAGGGCGAGAGATGAATGATGAGACGAATGCAATTCGTAAAACATTGATTGATATAATTTGGTTTTCATATACAACTTAATTTTTAAATTATTAGTTTCTATGTCAATTTAAATGAAATGTATTTTTAGTGAAGGGTTAGTGAAACAAACAATCTACATAGCTTATAATAAATTCAACTTCATCTACATAGCATATCTATTATCTATTATCTATTATCTATTATAATATATTAAATCTAAAGCAGCGGATTACATTACGACATGTCATATGCTATGTAACTCTATTTTTGCCACATCAATTAAAATCCTATGTGTCACTCTTAAAATTGAATCTAACAACAAATTTACACAATTGCTCATCATCCCTTCAACTTCTATTCCAAAAAACATATGTTATAATAACTTTATTATTATCTATCCTCATAAAATTTACACATAATTAAATACAACCATCACCCCTTAAATTCTAAATTTAATATTAATAATTTTTCATTGTCTTTCAATCATATCACTCAAAGTTCTCATAGTTATATATACTATAATTCATATTTTTTTTTTCATTTATAGTCTAATATCTTAAAAAAATTGATAATACTATTTTGTTAAATCAAAACACTAACAAAAATAAATTGATGATACAATTCAAATATAAAATAAAATATATGATGACTGAAGAAAAGAATATTAAAAAATTCCTACAAAATATGATAAATATTTTAACTTATGCACTATAAAAAACAATGGAACGGAAATATTTCTAATTATATATATTTATTTGATGGAAAATATAAAATATTTTACTTACACCTCCTCAATTATATGTATTATCTCAATAACACTAATAACAAGAAAATACTTAGATTAAAAAACACATTAATCATCAATCGTTAGTTGGTTCAGTTGTAATTGGCAGTGAACTTGATAAGGAGGATCACGGTTCGATACCATGCAACTGCAATTTGGATGAGACTGGAACCACTTGATGCCAGAATTGACCCCAAATCAAATTAGACGGTCTTGTGGGCCGGATAACTAATTTATTTTAGAATGAGATAAAATTAATTGAAAGATGACAAATAATTTTTAATGTTAAAAATAATTGAATATAAATACTATCATAAAATTTAATAATACCAATTATTAATGTCTTAATTTTGTCACTATCAATATTACTAATAAACTAAATATATTTATAAAAAAATGTTATATCTAATTAGATAAACTTTATAAAGCTTATTATTATATAAAATCAAACTTTTCATTATTATATGATCGCAATAGACTTAAATTTATAAAGCTTTGTATGTGTATTTTCATTTTTTAATTTAATTTTTTTCCAAAATATATATAATATATATTCTGCCTTTTCTTCATTCTTAAAAACATATATTGTGAATTAAATAACTTATTAAATGTCAGTTACATTTCTTCGTTATAATTACACAATTTAAAACTATTCAATGTCATTCTTTATAAATTTAAGAATTCAATTTTTTTATAATATCATCTCAATAATTATGATATATATTTTTAAGTTATTGGTGCATAATTTTTTTAAACGTGTATATATATATATATATATATATATATATATATTCTTAAAAGTTTTCTAATAAATTATCTCAATAGTATGACATAAATTCACATAAAAAAAATTTAAAACTATAGGAATACAAAACGGAAGGAATTTATTTTTAAAAAATTCAACATATTTATATTTACTTTACTTGATTTAGAAATGAATGTAAAGTTTAAAAAAATATTATAAATATAAATTGATTAATCATATTTTTTCAATATAAAATATATTAACTACAATTAAAATTTCAATACATTGTACACCTGCGCATCGCGCGGGTCCTATTCTAGTAATAATTTAAAGAACAAAACATTACTAAGTCACAAGAAGCTTCTTTCTAGTGACTTAGCAATGTTTTATTCTTGTTTTGAAAATATTAATCAACAACAACAACAACATACAACAACATTTATCAACAAGAACAAAACATTTATCAATGTTTTCAGCATAAGAACAAAATATTGCTAAGTCACAAGAAGCTTCTTTCTTTTGACTTAGCAATGTTTTGTTCTTATTCTGAAAACATTAATCAACAACAACAACATACGACAATATTTATCGACATCACAACAATATACAACAAAATAAAAGAAAAAAAATAAGGTTTAAGAACTCAAGATGTAATAAACAAAAACAACAACAAATCATGAAGTTTTGAGAATATTAATCATCAACAACATACAACAGCATACAACAACACAAGATATTATGTAATGTTTCAAGAACACGCATTTTTTAAAATTAATCGTAGATCTGGAACAAATTATGAAGTTCATCTAGTTTATGAATCTATGAAGAAGAAGTACAAGGTGAATGAAGTTTACACAATAGTTTCATACTTCTTGTATTTTTCTTTATAGCTACACAAACCATATGTATCATAGCCAAAGTATGCACTTTGTTAAGGTGGGGATGACGAATATGAAAAAATGAGAACATTCACCAAATGAAAAAATGAGAACCCATTTTTAAAAAGAAAAGTAAACGAAATTGAAGCGTAAGTTTAATGAATGAAACTCAAGTTAGCGATTGGTGAAAACGAATCTGAAGGTTGAAGTATGTTTAAAGAGTGACATGGATGTTAGGGTTATGTTATGAGAGAGAAGAGTGAAATATTTTAGGATTTTCTTTTGATAGAAACGACTGCTATGTACTAAATGATAGATATTTTCGCTTATATACTAAAAAATATCACTTTTCATCACGGTTAGAAAGAAAAACTGTGATGCAATTTTCAAATTTTACAACGGTTGTATTGTAAAACCGTGGTTAAATAACTTGGTTAAATAACTTTCAATTTTTTATTTATTTATAATTGCAATGGTGAGAGATTTATTAATTGTTATTATTGTTATTTTTCACTACTGTTGTTATTGTTGTTGTTATTTTTGTTGGCTTGTACTACTTTTTTTGAAAAGAGGAAAGAGTATATAAAGGCAAGAGTATATAAAATAATACTAATAAATAAGTTCATTAAGAGGCCCAAAAGGGAAGAGTATATAAAACATAAAATTTTCATTACATAATTTTTTCAAGATCAGAACAATATCCCATAGCACTAAAGAAATCTTCTTAATCAATGACTCGCTCCTCACTACCTTCATCAGAATCATAGTAAAAAATCTTCCTAGGCACCTTTTTTTTCTTCTTCTTCTTCTTCTTGGCCTTCCTCACCCTCAGTGTATCCTTAACAACAGTCGATCTAGATAGTTGGACCTCCTCAGTTGACTGCTGATGTTGTTGGATTGTGGTGACTTCAGTTGACATATTTATATTAGCATTCTCAGATGGAGAACTCATGTTGCTATAGGAAGTTAAGAAGAATAGTTTGAAGAAGTGGAAATTCATTATATTAAACTGTGCATTTATAGATGAGGTTGAAGATGAAACATCTGATGAGTTATTCCTTGCAATAATTACTTCTAATGGTTGATATTCTTGAATGTCTTATGACCTTCTTGAGAAATAAAGAAAAATGACAATCATCATTTTAGTCGTTTCTCTCTTTTGGGAAAAGCATTTCTCTCTTCTGGGACGAGGAAAGGTTGTACATATCATATTACAACGGCTGAATATTAAAAATGTGATTAGAACCTTGAACCACTCACTTTATCACCATGGTTATTTATATCAACCGTAATTAAATAACTTCCAAAAAAATAAATAAGCATTAGGCGCTTCCAGTTTGTGATATTAAAACAGTGGAAGGCATAACCGTAGTAATTAATATTATGTTACCGAATGTGTATTTTGTAGGAAATTACAATGGTGGAAGGCATAATCATAGTAATATTATGTTACTGAATGTGTATCTTATAGTAGTAGTAGTAGTGTGTGTGTGTGTGTTTATATATATATATATATATATATTAGTACGTAATTTTGCAATAAATGCTAATATAGATGTAAATCAATTGCATCAAATTACACTATGCCAAAAAAGACCTTTAGCATCGCTTTTTTTGGCTTTTAGCAGCGCTGCCAAAGATGGCGCTGCTAAAGGTAAAGACAACGCTTTTTCCCCTTTAGCAGCGCTTTGTAAAGCATTTTCGTATGACCCCCATATAGTAGCGCTTTTCCAAAGAAAAGCGCTTCGTATGACCCCCTTTAGCAGCGCTTTTTAAAGCGCTGCTATAGGTCCCCTTTTAGGCAGCACTTTTTTAAAGAAAAGCACTTTCGTAGGACCCCCTTTAGCAGCGCTTTAAAAAGCGATGCCTTATGTATATGCCTAGACACCCTTTAGCAGCACTTTTTTTAGAAAGCGCTGTCTTTTATAAAAGTGCTTTTTAAAAGCTTTTTTTTTTTAAATCAATTATTAAACCTGTATAAACCTGTATAATTTATCAGAATTCATAATCATTCATGACATGGCCTTTGATACCATTATATGTCAACACATAGGCCTTATAGCATTATAATTCAACAATAGGCCTTTATACGATTAAAATTCAAGACATAAATGGTAAAAACCATTATATATACAACACCAAAATAACCATTACATATATATATATATAAATATATATATATATATATATATATATATATATATATATATATATATTTATATCAATACAAACTATACAACACGAATTCCATACACCAATTCGAAACCTTATACACCATATATCCATCACCTATATATAGAACACCTTCCATAAATCTAACACAATTTCTAAAACTAACAAATTCTCATTTCAACCATGTATTGACACCAATCCTCCTTTATTTTTTCCAATTTGTCTTTCGTGTAGGTGGCACACTTGAATTCATCAAAATACTACATTTTACATAATATGCATGATTTAGTTAAAAGTAATTAATTAGATGAAATATCTGATACTAAATCTTAAAATAAATCATAACTTATATATAAATTCATACCATGGTTGGAATCTCTATGTGTTCCAAACGAATAATTTCTTTCATGAATCTCAAGACAAAATAACCACAATCGATACCATTACGTTGCCGAGGACACTACACATAGAAAAAGTATTAATAAGTATGATAGATGACTTGTCTTATCAAGTAGCATTACTATTATAATATCAAATCATACCTCCACTATTAGCTATGTAATGTTGTTTGCTTTGCTCTTTGGTACCCGAACTTGTCGTTGTGATCGGAATATTTGTATGGATCTATCATAATATAAACGAATATTTAGAACAATCTCACATAAATAAAGAAATACACACGCGGATATTTAGAACAATCGCATCACTTACGTATCAATCATGTTCTTCATCTCCAGGTATTTTGTTTGATCACCCTCTAGCAAATCTAGATAATAGACTATTTCTTTTATCGAATTAATCGCAAGCAACAACCATTGTCCACTGTAAAATTAAACAAAAGTATAGATGGAAATGTTATACACAACGTAAAAAAGCGAAAGATTATAATAAAGGAAGTTAGGATGAAAATCTTACCCATGGCCAGTATTATATGGTAAAAGATACAACTTCTCTGTATCAATGTTGGTCATAAGTTCGCCTACTAAATGATTTTTGACCGCATCTGTAGTTCGATTGATCAAAGTTGCATTGACACAGTTGGGAGACAAGAAGGAGTATCTTTCAATCAACTGACGCGGGAGCATCAATTTTTCATACAAGAACCTGAAATAAAAATGGATTATAATAAATATGTTATTATATTTAACATTCTAATATTCATTAAAATGAGTAAATAAATTGATCAATTAAATAAATAAAATCGATGGATTACCTGATGTATGAATTCATAACACCGACGCCTAATTCAGAATGCATAAATATCTGATGAAAGTCTTCTTTAGCAATTGTTTCTGAATAAGAAAACCCAAAAATACCTGCTTCCATAGGTATTTCACGGATACCACCTTCCATCAAATCCGTTGTGCCTATAATTGTTGCAAGGCACAACCGAAATCGAGAAATAGATACTTTTTTTGCCTTGGCTACTACTGGCTTCTTGTTCTTGCTCCCTTGTTGCACCTCTTGTGTAGGAATCTGAAAATCATATAAGTCATAAACTTAGTAATGATGAAGCTTTTGAATTCGGATCACAGAATTAACATTTTCGATGCATATATATCATTGAACCTACTGACTCAGTTTGCACACCAATTCGTTCATCTTTTGATTTGGATTTTGTAGGAGTCTAACAATGTCATGTAAATAAAAAGTGCATAAAAGTAAGCATAACATAACTTATGCAAGTAAAACATTTGAAAATTAAAGGTTAATAATGGTTTTCAACATAACGAGTCATCTATGACGATGAGGTTTGATGGCCATGCAACATACGACCCTATTAACTTCACTCACAACCTGCATAAACAATTAAAAGTCATATCAGAACATATGTAATAACTACATGAATATAATACAATGTTCATGATAAATTAAATTAAGATTACATGGAATTCTTCAGTTCTTCGTTTGGCGACAAAAGTGTCCCATTCTTCGGGTGCAATCAAGTCTGCATACTTCTTCGAGCATTCCGCTTCAACAAACTTTCCCTGGACATCCCTCAGAAACTTGTTGGATAAAAATGCTCGGAACCCTCTAAGTCTTTTTCCGGCTAATTGAAGAAAATATTGTTGCTTCTCGTCACCAATGTTAAAAGATCTCTACAATAACAAATAAAGTGTGTTAGTATAATTAATTTAAAAATATAATCGTCAAAAATAACAAATAACATCACATATAGTACCTGTATCTCACTCCATATTTTATCTTTGGCGGGTTTCAACTGTGGATTTCGCCAATTATCACAAGTAATAGGAACTAGTGAACGGACAAGTGCACCAGTGTAACTAGTCAACATTGCGCCATTATGCTCAATTAGTTGACCTGTTTCATTCCAATGAATGTCGTATTTTATTCCCTTGTCTCTAGCACGAATAACTCCTTTCATGATTGTTATTCCTCTTGAAATATCTCCTTCTGCATCTTGAACTGATTTTTTTCGATCATTCTTGGAAGTATCGTGTGAGTTCTCCTCATTAGTAGCTATTTTACCTATAATAAAGAAAAACACATATAAATCCATAATCCATAATCAGTTGAACATAATATAATCCATAATCAAATATGAAATGACAAACACATGACAAACATATAAATCCATGATCCATAATCAAATATGAAATGACAAACACACGACAAACATATAAATCCATGATCCATAATCAAATATGAAATGACAAACATATAAGTCTATCATCTATAATCCATAATCTATAATCATTCTTAAATATGAAAAATCAAGACAGAATATATAATTTTACTATTACCTCTTTATTAACGTCTCTTTCTTTCCCGAGTAGGAAGATGATCTACTTGTCTCTTAACAACACGGATGGATGGATTGATCCAAATTCCTTCATTATGATCATTTCTAATATATGATTCACATGCTCCAACAGTCTCATCTTGATCACTTATAATAAATGATGCATTCGCTCCAACAATATCACCTTGATCTCCAATGTTATCATCAATTACTTTGTTAGATAAAAGCACTATAGACCATTTCGTACTTGTCGGGTCAGTGACATAGAACACTTGTCTAGCTTGAGAGGCTAGAATAAAAGGCTCATCTTTGTACCCCACCCTATTAAGATCCACTTGCAAAAATCCCGACTTATCCATTCGTATGCCGCTATTATTTTCAACCCACTTGCAACCAAAGATAGGAATCTGAAACTTCTCATAATCAAAAACTCAAATGCGCTCGATAACCCCAAAATATGACATATTTGCATATTTGGGGTTTAAGTCCTTCACACTTGAAATGTGCATTGATTCAGCTACCAAGGTGACACCACTATTTTGCATTGTACTTTTGTCATCTTGTTCTTTGGTATAAAATGTGTATCCATTAATTGCGTATGCACTATAAGAAAACACATGCAAACTTGGACCATATGCTAAACATCTCAACCTTTCTATTATTGAAGTGGGATCTACACAAAACTTTGAATAAATGTGATCCTTAAACCATGGTATGAAACTTCGATTGTGCTCTCGTACTATCCAATTTTCATTTCTATTCGGATTTAAACCTCGAAGAAAATCCTTGTGCATTTCAACATACGGCTCAACCTCGTTGTCATTGTGCAGAACATACAAATGTACTTGCTCCCGTTCAACCCTTGATACGGTCACAATTTTATTTCCAATTAACTTTTTTCCTTCTTTTTTTTCAACGATGTGAGATTTGGGAAGTCCAATGGATTGAACGTTGGAAAGATATTCAGTACAAAACTCAATCGCTTCTTCAACAATGTATCTTTCAACAATACAACCCTCTGGTCGACTTCGATTTTTCACATACCCTTTTAATATTTTCATATACCGTTCAGCAGGGTAAATCCATCTCATATAAGCTGGTCTGCACAATTGTGTCTCCTTTACAAGATGAACAACTAGATGTACCATTATGTCAAAAAATGAGGGAGGGAAAAACATTTCAAGCTCACACAATGTAATGACTATTTCTTTTTGCAATGTGGTAAGATTGCATGATCGATCACCTTACTACAAATTGACCTGAAGAAGAAACACAATTTAGTTATTATACGTCTTACTTTTTCCGGAAAAATAGAACGTATACCTATTGGTAGAAAATGTTCCATTATAACATGGAAATCATGAGTCTTTAAACTCTTTAATTTGAGGTCTTTCATAGACACAAGTCTTCTAATATCTGAAGAGTATCCTTCTGGAACTTTAACTTCACTTAGAAACTTACACAATATTTTTTCTCCTTTCTAGATAGAGTATAGGCAGCAGGTGGTAGATATATTCGTTTTCCTTTCTTCAAGGGTCCTAATTCAGTTCTTATCCCCATCGTTACCAAGTCCTTTCTTACTTTAAGGCCATCCTTAGATTTACTTGTATATTGAGTAACGTACCAATAACACTGTCAAATACATTTTTTTCAATATGCATAACATCAAGAAAATGTCTTACATACAACGAATTCCAATATGGCAATTCAAAAAAAATTGACCTCTTCTTCCACCCACTCTTGACAAGGGTATGTGCAAAAGGCTTGCCAAACTGAGTACTCACATCTTTCACCTTTTCAAAAACTTGATCACCTATCAATATAGGTGGAGCTCTACCTTGTTATGCCTCTCCATTGAAGGGTTTTCTCCACCCACGGTAGTGATGATTAGAATTTAAGAATCTACGATGACCGAGACATACATTCTTTTGACCAAACTCCAATCGCGTCCAATCGGTTTTATCTTCACAAATAGGACACGCACATTGACCTTTTATGCTATACCCTGATAGATTTCCGTATGCTGGAAAATCATTAATTGTGCCAAACAACATCGCCCTCAAGTTGAAATTTTATTTCCTATATCCATCATAAACCTCCACACCGTTCTCCCACAAAATCTTTAAATCTTCGATTAAGGGTGTCAAGTATACATCTATGTCATTCCCTGGTTATCTAGGCCCAAAACTTAACATAGATAACATCATGTACTTACGCTTCGTACATAGCCATGGAGGTAGGTTATAAATCATAATAATCACAGGTCATGTGGTATGTGAGATACTTTGAAGACCGTGTGGGTTCATTCTATCAGTAGATAATGCCAAGCAAAGGTTTCTTGCTTCTTCTCCAAATTCAGGATAATCATTATCAATTTTCGTCCACTGTGGTGAATCTTCCGGATGACGAAACTTTCCATCTATAATTCTTTCATCTGCATGCCAAGTCAAGTTTCTTGCATCAGTTTCACTACGGAACATGCGTCTGAATCTCGAAATTTTAGGAAAATACCACAAGGCTTTTCCTGGAGACAACTTTTTCTTATATTGAGAGACACCGCATTTAGGACACTAATTTAACGATGCATACTCATTTCGAAACAAAACGCAATCGGTTGGACATGCATGTATCTTATCATAGCTCATCCCAATAGAGCACAACATCTTTTTGGCCTCATATGTTCGATTGGGAAGAACATTATCCTCCGGAAGCATATCTTTCATAAGGGCTAATAACTTGTGTAAGGGTGAGAAGTTTCGATTATATCCTGCTTGTATATGTATATGTATGTGTATGTTTGAATGTTTACTTGTTTCTCTTAGTTTTTTTAGTTATAGGTCGAAAACGCGTAAACGAGTAGAAATCGATGTTTTCACGAACGGAAATCGATATAAATTGTGTTGTATGCTCTCTATATGTTTATGAACCATTGCTAATAATTGTTTTGCTGTTGGAAGTGATTTAGGTGAGGAAATATGATTTTTGGGTTGTGAAACAGCGCTGCAGAATTTCTGGATTTTCCTTGGTTCGCCTAGCGAACCTGGGGCGAAGCAGTAGCAAATGATTTTTCGCGGGTTCGCCTAGCGAACCAGTTAGCGAAGGTCAGCGAGTGTTCGCTAACGTTGTTCGCCTAGCGAACTTTGTATCTTTTTGGTTCTGGTGGTTGCTGCCTTGGTTCGCCAAGGGCTTCGCCTAGCGAACTTTGTGTCTGTTTTTATCTGATAGTGGGTTCGCTGGACATTCGCCTAGCGAAGGTGGTAGCGAATTCTCGCTAGAGGGTTCGCCTAGCGAACATGGTTGTTTGTGCAATTTTGTTTTCTTCATAACTTTTGATCCGTAAGTCGGATTGGAGTGCGATTGGGTATGTTAGAAAGCCTGTGAGATGTTCTTTCTTATAAAAATGGTTTTGAGATTGTTGGTCGATTAAATTATGTCGGGAATTTGGAAAGGTGTCGTTTTGGTGTCTTTTACCGTTTTAACTGTGTGTATTTGATGCGTTATCATGCAATATGCTTTTAATACTCATCGTATAGCTTGTATGTTGTTATATGATGTGAATACATGAGATGAGTGTTGGTGATAATGGTTTGTGGCCGTATGGCAAATAGATGTGTTGTTTTGGTTTTGACTTCAATGTGTAATATTGTATGTTGTTATGATGTGTTGTGGGTAGCATCTGATATGTGAATCCCTTGTGCAAAGAATTGTGATGATATGATTGTGGTGGTTTATGGCTTGTGATGAAGTGTATTGTTTATGTGAAATTTCAATGTATGTTGTTTGGTGGCCTTTATAGTTTGAAATGCATTGTTTGAATTGATTTGCAATGCATGAATGTGATGATGTTGATTAATTCATATGGTTGAATTGTGAATGTATGGAATTGATGAATTGAAATATATGCATGATTATGGTTGCATATATGTGTGAAGATGCATTCGATTGTCATGAGTTCTTGTGTGTCAAGCATCATGATATGCATCTTGTGCGATCGTGTGCCCATGTGGGATGTGAACGATCAGATTGTGTGCCCATGTGGGGTGTGAGCGAAGGATTGGTTCCAGAGGGAATCTGCTATAACTTCGTGTGCTCATGTGGGGTGTGAGCGATGATTATAGACGATCGTGTGCCCATGTGGGGTGTGAGCGATTGGGTCGTGTGCCCGTGTGGGGTGTGAGCAATCCATAAACGCCGTGTGCCCGTGTGGGGTGTGAGCGACGGGGAACATCGTATGCCCGACGGGGAGTTACATTAAGTAACGAGCGATGATTCCAGCAGAGTTCCTGAGTGAACTAGTGATGAGAAATGATGGATGGATGGAACCGCATATGCATTGCATAGAGTTATTGGGTCGGTCTCTGTGCATTTGCATAAATCATGAATGAATTGATTATGTGTGAGAAATTGTGATATGCATTTGTGTGATATGCATTGGTGTTAAATGGATTGTGCATGATTGATATGTATTTGTGAATGGAGTAATTATATGTTGAGTTTGTGATTGGATTGGTGAATTGATATGCATTCATGTTAAATGCATTGGTTATGAATGATATGTTTTGGGCATAGACATATGTATTGGTTGTGAACATGCGGTTATGTGGGGATAATTGATATATGTTATATGTTATGGTGATGAGGTGGTGTGGTTCCATATGTCATAATTGTGGTTGGATTGTGTCTGATATATTTTGTATTTGTGGCATGCTTTATGTGTTAGTATATGATGGTTTGGGTGAGATGACTTATACTTGTTTTGAATATGTGTTTGCATATTATTATGCAATCTTGATTTAGTTGTTATTTCTCACCCTTCTGCTGTGGTTTTTTGCTCTTTGAGGCAATTGCAGATTTGTAGTCTTGGAGGCTTTTGTGAAGTTTAGCCCTCCGTTATTTTGTCGGTCTTGGTGTCTGCTCTGATACGTAGCACGGGAGTCGGGGAACGATAATGTTATATATGTATACCTTTGTTAGATTTATAATTGTATTACCGTTGTATATATATTTTGACGTTATAAAATAATTTATTTGTAAAACAAGTCAGTTATGTATCAAATAAATGAGCAGGGATTGTGTTTTCTTTCTTTAAGTGTGACATCCCTGTTTTCTGTCAGAAAAATAAATTTTTATTTACTCTTATTTACATTTGTGTTATTTATTCGCGAAGGGAATTGGGGTGTTACATTAGTGGTATCAGAGCAGGTCGGTCCGTCCGGCCAAGTTGTTGAGTCTGTTGGTGTGATAGTTGAATACTGTCGGTGTTGTTTGTTTCTTAGTACGTGATATGTGCGTGGAACACTGTCAGTACTTTCTGGTTTTTCTTGTCCTTTGTCCGCAGGATTTAAACTGAGATAAGTGGGGGAGAAGCTGATACTTCTCCAAGTTGCTTCAGTTGTGGGTTGGCTCCGTGTGCCGTTGATTGCAAGATTGTAAGTGTTGTTTGGATAGTATTATTCTCGATTCCGGAGGGAATGCGGAGGTAAGGTTTATGTCGACTAAGGATTGGTGCCTTAGTTAGTTTTGTGCATGAGATGTAAGGAATGCTATTATAGTTTGGTAAAGATGGTTTATGCCCCATCATGATTGTCGGTTGTCTATTGACAAATTGAGGAACTGATCACCCTTAATCTCTTGTTGATAGCAGATGGGAATTATGTTGGATGGAATAGACGTGTCTTTTCGGCTTTGATAGTGTGTGAAATGAGTTGTTTGGAATTTAAGGAAATGATTACGGATTGTTTTGATGAGTCGATGAAGATGCAAATATCGGAAGATGAAATGGATTAGAGGTTTTGGTATGTTGGTCCAGTTGGGAAGTCATTGAGAGAGAATGATTGGGTTTTATTTAAGGACTGCTTCTCAGAGAGTAGAGATTGAACTTAATTGGACGAAGGTGAATAGTTGAGGCTTATATCTGCTAAGTAAGGAGGAAACTCTTAGTATATGGGAATAAGATGTTTGTTTTGTCTGCGATGGTAGTGTTCTGGAAATTGGCAGGAAGTCACAGTGATGTCCGTCAGTTGGGCATAGTTTTCAGATGTGTTTTTGGATGGAACATTAAGGTGTTGTCTTAGAGAGCTCCAGTATTGTTGGTAACAAAAGGAAGGATGATAGAATGGAATAACAAGTATAATGGTATTGAGACTATGGGAAGCGAAAAGTTAGAGCTCTGGTGAGTTCGGAGTCTTTGGAGTTTTAAGGCATTAATAGAATTGTGAGGAAACCCTTGTGGGTGGATGTAGCATCGCGTTTGAGAATTCTTTTTGGTTGTTTGTTGATACAAGTTGGAATTTGTGGGATTGGACGGTCAAGAGAAGAAAAAATTGGGTATGGATTAACGACAGTTGAATAAGGTAGCGATTGAGAATAAGTGTCCACTTTCGAGAATAGATGATTGGAATGGTTTGGTTGAGTTTGATTGAAAATACAATTGTTTGGAATGTTTGATAAGAGTGGTGAATTGTGTGAGTTGAGGCTTTGATCGATTTAATGTGACTGGTTAGGTTTGTTATCCTCGGAATAGATTGTTATTTACTCAGTTAAGCTTGTATGTGAGTAACCAGTTACCCAGTGAAAAGTTTTGCAAAAGCTTTAAGGATTTGTATCTTTTGGATTTTGGTTGGGAGTTACAACATACAGTGATGGTATTTGGTGTTAGTAATGCGTCTCTAATGTTTACGGAGTAGAGGAATCGTATCTTCCATATTTAATTCGATAAGTTTCACTACTAGAAAATTCGCTTTTGGTGACCGATTTAGTGACCGAAAAATTTTGGTCACTATAGCCACTGAATTAGCCACCAAAATTTAATATTTATGAGTAAACTATCATAAGTCACTAAATCGGTCACTTAATAAAAATCAGCCACCGATTTAGAGGCTGTAATTTTGTGGCCGGTTGTTCAGTCTCGAAATTTTTTTTTATACAAAATTTAATTTATTTAAAAAAAATTAGAGACCGAAATTTCGGTCACTGACACTACTATAATCTTTATCATAATTTTTTTTGTTAAGAAAGTTTATTTATTTATTTATTTATTTTGTTTTGTTTCCCACTTAAGTTCCTCTTGTTTTATATTAAAATTTATACTCATTATTAACAATAAAAATCATTTACTTTTATTAAACTTTCGTTCACATTAAAAAAAAACCTTCTCTTTATCAACCTAGAGCAAACCCTAATGTAGCCGCCATCGTCATAGGTGTTGCTCGGCCTCTATGAGAAAGAAACAAAACCATATTTGTCTTGTTTCATCACCGACAACGAAATTGTCATCGTCGATTTGATCTTCATATTGTGAGATTTAGTCTATGCTCAGATTAGGTTTTTAGTAGCTTTAACCTCATCTTCGCCCACGTCCACCACGGTAAGGTTTGTTCACGCCGCCTCGTCATTTTTCTTCTTCTTTTATGTCATTGGTCCTTTATTTTTCGTTTATTTGTTCTCTACAAATTTTATTTTGATTTAGAACTATTTGATGGAACCACCCCGCTAGAACGGTACAACACTGGTTGGGTTCTCCCCTTTATGAGTGAGTATTGTGTTCTAATATTTTGTTAGATTCTCATTTGTTTTATATTTTAAAAAATGTCAATTTTTATTTGAAGTCTTCATTATCTACTTCACTGATAATCCAAAATTAATCTACTGTTGGCGTTGATTAAGGTTGTTTCTGATAAATTCTTAATATTTTAGTTTGACAATATTTACCAATTTGGATTTTCAGGTTTGGAGTGACTTATTCTAATGTGTTTCCATTTATCTCTGTTACTACACTCACATTTTTATTGTTATTGGCATGACGGATGTGATCTTGTTTAAACTCTAAATTTATATTGAATAGCTAACTGGATTTTATAATTATAATCACAGAAAATAACAAGGTTCTAATAGACACATATTGTCAATTGTTGTTGATGATGTTTTTAGGACATTGATGATTGTTTGTGAGTTTGGTGTTGGCTGCAAGTCAATACTGATTTAAGAATTCGTCGTATTATCACTGCACTTGTTGGAAAGTCACTTAATTGACTTAATTTTTTCACTATTGATTTGATTATCGTAAGTTTTTTTTTGCTTACTTTCTATTTTCTTAAATCACACACTTCTTTGAGAATTTTTTTATTTGATCATTTTAATTGGTCATCATTGTTCCTTTTCTCATCCCCCATATATGGCTCTTAGGCTAACAATTTGTTCATTTGTATTTGCTATTTTATCATGCAGTATATATATAGAATATTCTTTTAACAAAATTTTAGTTCTGCTCAACCGTTGGTTTGTCAAATGCCATGGTATCATGCATTCAGTTTGTAATGCATATTTGTTGTTACATGCTCCTTAATTGGTACTTGAAATTGCTTTAAGCTAAGTTCTGATAGATATAATGTTTGTGTTGATCGTAGATGCTGCACTTAAAATTGTTAATTGTCAGGTTGTTCTGTTTTATCCTCTAGTGGCCACTCTTTCTTCTTTTCTTTCATAGAGTTTAAGAAATAATCACCTCTGTCCAAAATATCAATATAGGGGGGGCCATGTTCAATAAGACTTCATGTTAAAATATTTGACTCTCCATTTTATCTCTATTTCAAGTAAAAGTTAATAATTATATAATGCCACATTGTAGATTTAATTGCAATTTTAAACACCAAAATTGGAGTCAAATTAGAGTCAGGATACAAACAACTAAGAAAACCACCATTATAATCTAAGAGAGCCCACCTTAGCATTCTGGGGATACCATTCAAGCTATTTACTTTCTCATCCTTGATTAGTTTCAATTAAAGAAAAGACATAAGACACATAAAGATTTTTAGTTGTCGTCTTAGTTTTTAGCTTGGTGAATGCAATATTAACGTTGCATTTTTTTTGTCAGATTGAAAGTGGTTATCTCTATATTTTCATATTTTGGCTTTACATATTTACATTTCTTTTCATCAAAATTATACAATTATATTATTGTATTTTCAAGATTCATAATATAATATGCTTATGTTAACATCAGAATAAACATTTGGGTCGACAAAAGATTGAAATATGTGCATATAATGAGTTTTCAACTTTAATTGTATATTATTTATTATTATTTTTATTTTAGGGTCTTAAAATTTTAATTAACCCCATTTTTTTTTGTTAATGGAAAATGTTTACAGGTAAATTGGAAGAATTCGTTCAAGAAACATTTGAACAAGGAACTCTCCCTTCAAGAAACATGTCAACAAGAAATTTTCCATTCGAATGAATTAAATGACAATTGTCTACAAACATAATATTGGTTGAATTAGAATGACAACTGATCTTAGTTTACACAATTTTATTGCAATTTTTTATGAATACTTAGATATACTAAGTGTTTAAATTTTTTTGTTAAGTAATTAGTAAGACTTGTTTTTTTTTATTACTTTTAAGAGTATTTAAAATCACTTAAATATTGTGTAATTCTTTTAAATATTAGAATTTTTAATGAAATTAGTTTTTTTATTTAGAGAAAACATTTTAAGAGATATTTAAAAATTTGTAAATTATATAAAAGACAATTTTAAATATTTAAAAAATCAAAATATTTGAGATTATAGAGATACTACATTAATTTTAAATGAATTTTAGTAACAGTTTTAAATTAATGATTTCAGTATTTGTTTTGGAAACCATGGATTGCCCAAAATAGTAAAATGTCAGTATTGGTCAATTGGTCACTGATTTGGTCACTAAAATCGGTCACTGATTTGGTCACTAAAATTGGTCCATAAAACCGGTCACTGATTTGGTCACTAAAATCGGTCACTGATTTGGTCATTAAAATTGGTCACTGATTTGGTCGCTAAAATCGGTCACTGATTTGGTCGCTAACTAAGTCTCAAAATCGGTCACTGTATTTCAGTCGCTAATTTCGTCACAAAAGGTTAGCGACGAGTACTTTTTCGACTGACAATTTATTGTCGCTTTTTCGGTCACTAAACCCTTTAGTGACCGATTTTTAAGATATTTTGGTCTCTAAATCGGTCACTAAAGGCGAAGTTTTTAGTAGTGTTTGTAGTGGTTTTGATTGAGGATATTCGGATTTTTTATAAACTCATAGGAAGAACGAGTGAAGTGTTTGAGATTTGAATTACAAGCGTTGGAAAGAGACGAAGTTTTATGCTAAGTTATTCGAGTGAGAATTTGGGTTGAAAAGGGTTAGTTCCTTGGAAATGTTATTTCAGATGAGAGTATGGTTAATGGATCCATCGGAAGTAGATATAGTTCTACATGAGAGGCTCCGAAGTTGGTTAAGGAGATTAGAAACTTTTGGACTCAGTTGGTTGTTATTACAGGTTATGGAAGACTTTGTTAAGTTTGTACTTCTGGTATCTCAGTTGACTTGCAAAGTGTGAGTCGTTTGTTTGGATGTTCGTTGTGAGTAAGTTTTGGTGAGCTGGAGTAGAAGTTGTCTACGGTTTCAGCTTTGATTTTGTGTGATCCTAATAAACCGGTTGTGGGGTATTGTGATGTGTCTTTGATGAGTTTAGTCAGTGTGGTAATGCAAGAGGGTAAAGTCGTGGCTTATGCTTTATGACAATTGAGGATTCATAAAAGGATCTATACTATTCTGGATTTGGAATTGGTTGCGGTTGTATTGTGTTGGAATAATTGGAGGTATTATCTTTATGGTTCTAGATTCGAAGTGTTTGGTAATCACGAGAATATTGAGTACTTGTTTGGTCTGAAGGAATAGAGTATGAGACAACGAGGAGGGCTGGAATTCGTGACGAGTTATGAATTTGGATTAGATTATCTTTGGGAAAAGTTAGTCTCGTGCGTGATGAGTTAAGTCGGAAGTTGTTATGCATGTCTGTTTTGATGGTCAGAGAATTAAAATTATTTGAGCAGTTCGGAGACTTGTGTCTGGTGTGTGAGGTAACACAGTAGAGTGTGAAGTTGGGTATATTAAAAGTGAACAGTGATTTTTGGCAGAGATGAGAAAGAGTTAGACTTTGGACGTGAGATTGGTAGACTTGATGGTTTCGAGTAATTAGAGTGCGCAGCGGAAGCGTGAAGTGGCACATTTTGTATTTGAGTGTGTGGCTTATAAGAGTTCATAGGTTGAACATTGGAAACATGTGGGAATGATGAGACTATGGGACGTTTCAGAATGGACGTGTTAAGTGGAAGGTTTAAATATTATTCATGGGCTACTATATAGATGGATGTTTTGGTTGTATGTTCGATTGGTGAATCGTAGCATTGTTGTAATATTGTTGGGTCGTGGAACTTTATGCTCTTGTTGTGTTTCGGTTCGAGAGTGAACCTGTGTGTGTTCGTAACTTGGTTGTCTTTGCGTCGTGGGTTGGTCGTCAAGTGCATTGTATGGGCTTTGCATCTTGTCGTTGTAGTTGTCGTCGTTGTTGTGTCATTGTTGTGGTTGCTGTTAGCACGTTAGGTTATCAGTTTGTGTTATTCGTGGGGTGCCTCTTGTTGGCATGTTAGTTTGTTGGTCGGTGGCGTGAGTAGTGTCCAGAGTTGTTCGTCTCAGTATATTTTCGAGGACGAAAATTTCTAAGTGGGGGAGAGTTGTAACGCCCCAGTTTTAGTTAGTTTGATTTAATTGAGTCATTTTGATTATTTTATTATTATATTATTTTATTTCTGACTTTTATTTGAAAATATATTATTTTTCATCATTGTTTATGTTTTATCGCGTTTTGAGAGCGGTTGCGAGATATTTGAGTTGAGGGGTAAAATATTCTTTTTAGAGGATTAGATATTTATATAAAATAGAAAGTGGAGAGAAAAAGAGAGACAAGAAAAAGAAGAGAAAGAAAAGAGAAGGGAATAAAGGAAGAGGAGAAGAGGAAAATCGAAGAGAACTCCGTTTCGAGAGCGATTAATTGTGTAAGGGTGAGAAGTTTTGATTATATCCTGCTTGTATATGTATATGTATGTGTATGTTTGAATGTTTACTTATTTCTCTTAGTTTTTTTGGTTATAGGTCGAAAACGCGTAAACCAGTAGAAATCAATGTTTTCACGGATGGAAATCGATATAAATTATGTTGTATGCTCTCTATATGTTTATGAACCATTACTAATAATTGTTTTTCTGTTAGAAGTGATTTGGGTGAGGAAATATGATTTTTGGGTTGTGAAACAGCGCTGCAGAATTTCTGGATTTTCCTTGGTTCGCCTAGCGAACCTGGGGCGAAGCAGTAGCGAATGAGTTTTCGCGGGTTCGCCTACCGAACCAGTTAGCAAAGGTCAGCGAGTGTTCGCTAACGTTGTTCGCCTTGCGAACCTTGTATCTTTTTGGTTCTGGTGGTTGCTGCCTTGGTTCGCCAAGGGGTTCGCCTAGCGAACTTTGTGTCTGTTTTTATCTGATAGTGGGTTCGCTGGACATTCGCCTAGCGAAGGTGGTAGCGAATGCTCGCTAGAGGGTTCGCCTAGCGAACATGGTTGTTTGTGCAATTTTGTTTTCTTCATAACTTTTGATCCGTAAGTCGGATAGGAGTGCGGTTGGGTGCGTTAGAAAGCCTGTGAGATGTTCTTTCTAATAAAAATGGTTTTGAGATTGTTGGCTGATTAAATTATGTCGGGAATTTGGAAAGGTGTCATTTTGTCGTATTTTACCGTTTTAACTATGTGTATTTGATGTGTTATCATGCAATATGCTTTATATATTCATTGTATAGCTTATATGTTGTTATATGATGTGAATACATGAGATGAGTGTTGGTGATGATGGTTTGTGGCCGTATGGCAAATAGATGTGTTGTTTTGGTTTTGACTTCAATGTGTGATATTGTATGTTGTTCTGATGTGTTGTGGGTAGCATCTGATATGTGAATCCCTTGTGCAAAGAATTGTGATGATATGATTGTGGTGGTTTATGGCTTGTGATAAAGTTCATTGTTTATGTGAAATTTCAATGTATGTTTTTTGGTGGCCTTTATGGTTTGAAATACATTGTTTGAATTGATTTGCAATGCATGAATGTGATGATGTTGATTAATTTATATGGTTGAATTGTGAATGTATGGAATTGATGAATTGAAATATATGCATGATTATGGTTGCATATATGTGTGAAGATGCATTTGATTGTCATGAGTTCTTGTGTGTCAAGCATCATAATATGCATCTTGTGTGATCGGGTGGCCATGTGGGGTGTGAGCGATCCATAAACGACGTGTGCCCATGTGGGGTGTGAGCGACAGATTGGTTCCAGAGGGAATCTGCTATAACGTCGTGTGCCCATGTGGGGTGTGAGCGATGATTATAGACGATCGTGTGCCCATGTGGGGTGTGAACGATCGGGTCGTGTGCCCGTGTGGGGTGTGAGCGACGGGGAACATCGTATGCCCAACGGGGAGTTACATTAAGTAACGAGAGATGATTCCAGCAGAGTTCCTGAGTGAACTAGTGATGAGAAATGATGGATGGATGGTACCGCGTATGCATTGCATAGAGTCATTGGGTCGGTCTCTGAGCATTTGCATAAATCATGAATGGATTGATTATGTGTGAGAAATTGTGATATGCATTTGTGTGATATGCATTGGTGTTAAATGGATTGTGCATGATTGATATGTATTTGTGAATGGAGTAATTATGTGTTGAGTTTGTGATTGGATTGGTGAATTGATATGCATTCATGTTAAATGCATTGGTTATGAATGATATGTTTTGGGCATAGACATATGTATTGGTTGTGAACATGCGGTTATGTGGGGATAATTGATAGATGCTATATGTTGTGGTGATGAGGTGGTGTGGTTCCATATGTCATAATTGTGGTTGGATTATGTCTGATATATTTTGTATTTGTGGCATGCTTTATTTGTTAGTATATGATGGCTTAGGTGAGATGACTTACACTTGTGTTGAATCTGTGTTTGCATATTATTATGCAATCTTGATTTAGTTGTTATTTCTCACCCTTCTGCTGTGGTTTGTTGCTCTAGGAGGCAATTGCAGATTTGTAGTCTTGGAGGCTTTTGTGAAGTTTAGACCTCCGTTCTTTTGTCGGTCTTGGTGTCTGCTCTGATACGTAGCACGGGAGTCGGGGAACGATAATGTTATATATGTATACCTTTGTTAGATTTATAATTGTATTACTGTTGTATATATATTTTGACGTTAGAAAATAATTTATTTGTAAAACAAGTCAGTTATTGATCTTTCCGCTTTATTCCATAATTGAACTTCATTTTGTTAGAAAAAGTTGCCCTTTGAGGTTTGCTCCATTTTGTGTTATGTATCAAATAAATGAGCAGGGATTGTGTTTTCTTTCTTTAAGTGTGACATCCCTGTTTTCTGTCAGAAAAATAAATTTTTATTTACTCTGATTTACATTTGTGTTATTTATTCGCGAAGGGAATTGGGGTGTTACATTAGTGGTATCAGAGCAGGTCGGTCCGTCCGGCCAAGTTGTTGAGTCTGTTGGTGTGACAGTTGAGTACTGTCGGTGTTATTTGTTTCTTAGTACGTGATATGTGCGTGGAACACTGTCAGTACTTTCTGGTTTTTCTTGTCCTTTGTCCGCAGGATTTAAACTGAGATAAGTGGGGGAGAAGCTGGTACTTCTCCAAG
Organism: Lathyrus tuberosus; assembly: GCA_022829125.1. Lineage (NCBI taxonomy): Eukaryota > Viridiplantae > Streptophyta > Magnoliopsida > Fabales > Fabaceae > Lathyrus > Lathyrus tuberosus. Next base: position 6,072,049 of record JALAZF010000056.1, on the reverse strand, counting down.
TTGCTTCAGTTGTGGGTTGGCTCCGTGTGCCGTTGATTGCAAGATTGTAAGTGTTGTTTGGACAGTATTATTCTCGATTCCGGAGGGAATGCGGAGGTAAGGTTTATGTCGACTAAGGATTGGTGCCTTAGTTAGTTTTGTGCATGAGATGTAAGGAATGCTATTATAGTTTGGTAAAGATGGTTTATGCCCCATCATGATTGTCGGCTGTCTATTGACAAATTGAGGAACTGATCGCCCTTAATCTCTTGTTGATAGCAGATGGGAATTATGTTGGATGGAACAGACATGTCTTTCCGGCTTTGATAGTGTGTGAAATGAGTTGTTTGGAATTTAAGGAAATGATTACGGATTGTTTTGATGAGTCGATGAAGATGCTAATATCGGAAGATGAAATGGATTAGAGGTTTTGGTATGTTGGTCCAGTTGGGAAGTCATTGAGATAGAATGATTGTGTTTTATTTAAGGACTGCTTCTCAGAGAGTAGAGATTGGACTTAATTGGACGAAGGTGAATAGTTGAGGCTTATATCTGCTAAGTAAGGAGGAAACTCTTAGTAGATGGGAATAAGATACTTGTTTTGTCTGCGATGGAAGTGTTCTGGAAATTGGCAGGAAGTCACAGTGATGTCCGTCAGTTGGGCATAGTTTTCAGATGTGTTTTTGGATGGAACAAAAGGTGTTGTCTTAGAGAGCTCCAGTATTGTTGGTAACAAAAGGAAGGATGATAGAATGAAATAACAAGTATAATGGTATTGAGACTATGGGAAGCGAAAACTTAGGGTTCTGGTCAGTTCGGAGTCTTTGGAGTTTTAAGGCATTAATAGAATTGTGAGGAAACCCTTGTGGGTGGATGTAACATCGCGTTTGAGAATTCTTTTTGGTTGGTTGTTGATACAAGTTGGAATTTGTGGGATTGGACGGTCAAGAGAAGAAAAAATTGGGTATGGATTAACGACAGTTGAATAAGGTAGCGATTGAGAATAAGTGTCCACTTTCGAGAATAGATGATTGGAATGGTTTGGTTGAGTTTGATTGAAAATACAATTGTTTGGAATATTTGATAAGAGTGGTGAATTGTGTGAGTTGAGACTTTGATCGATTTAATGTGACTGGTTAGGTTTGTTATCCTCGGAATAGATTGTTATTTACTCGGTTAAGCTTGTATGTGAGTAACTAGTTACCCAGTGAAACGTTTTGCAAAAGCTTTAAGGATTTGTATCTTTTGGATTTTGGTTGGGAGTTGCAACATACAGTGATGGTATTTGGTGTTAGTAATGCGTCTCTAATGTTTACGGAGTAGAGGAATCGTATCTTCCATATTTAATTGGATAAGTTTGTAGTGATTTTGATTGAGGATATTCGGATTTTTTATAAACTCAGAGGAAGAACGAGTAAAGTGTTTGAGATTTGAATTACAAGCGTTGGAAAGAGACGAAGTTTTATGCTAAGTTATTCGAGTGAGAATTTGGGTTGAAAAGGGTTAGTTCCTTGGAAATGTTATTTCAGATGAGAGTATGGTTAATGGATCCATCGGAAGTAGATATAGTTCTACATGAGAGGCTTCGAAGTTGGTTAAGGAGATTAGAAACTTTTGGACTCAGTTGGTTGTTATTACAGGTTATGGAAGACTTTGTTAAGTTTGTACTTCTGGTATCTCAGTTGACTTGCAAAGGATGAGTCGTTTGTTTGGATGTTCGTTGTGACTAAGTTTTGGTGAGCTGGAGTAGAAGTTGTCTACGGTTTGAGCTTTGATTTTGTGTGATCCTAATAAACCGGTTGTGGGGTATTGTGATGTGTCTTTGATGAGTTTAGTCAGTGTGGTAATGCAAGAGGGTAAAGTCGTGGCTTATGCTTTACGACAATTGAGGATTCATAAAAGGATCTATACTATTCTGGATTTGGAATTGGTTGCGGTTGTATTGTGTTGGAATAATTGGAGGTATTATCTTTATGGTTCTAGATTCGAAGTGTTTGGTAATCACGAGAATATTGAGTACTTGTTTTGTCTGAAGGAATAGAGTATGAGACAATGAGGAGGGCTGGAATTCGTGACGAGTTATGAATTTGGATTGGATTATCTTTGGGAAAAGTTAGTCTCGTGCGTGATGAGTTAAGTCGGAAGTTGTTATGCATGTCTGTTTTGATGGTCAGAGAATTAAAATTATTTGAGCAGTTCGGAGACTTGTGCCTGGTGTGTGAGGCAACACAGTAGATTGTGAAGTTGGGTATATTAAAAGTGAACAGTGATTTTTGGCAGAGATGAGAAAGAGTTAGACTTTGGACGTGAGATTGGTAGACTTAATGGTTTCGAGTAATTAGAGTGCGCAGCAGAAGCGTGAAGTGGCACATTTTGTATTTGAGTGTGTGGCTTATAAGAGTTCATAGGTTGAACATTGGAAACATGTGGGAATGATGAGACTATGGGATGTTTCAGAATGGCGTGTTAAGTGGAAGGTTTAAATATTATTCATGGGCTACTATATAGATGGATGTTTTGGTTGTATGTTCGATTGGTGAATCGTAGCATTGTTGTAATATTATTGGGTCGTGGAACTTTATGCTCTTGTTGTGTTTCGGTTCGAGAGTGAACTTGTGTGTGTTCGTAACTTGGTTGTCTTTGCGTCGTGGGTTGGTCGTCAAGTGCATTGTATGGGCTTTGCATCTTGTCGTTGTAGTTGTCGTCGTTGTTGTGTCATTGTTGTGGTTGCTGTTAGCACGTTGGGTTGTCAGTTTGTGTTATTCGTGGGGTGCCTCTTGTTGGCATGTTAGTTTGTTGGTCGGTGGCGTGAGTAGTGTCCGGAGTTGTTCGTCTCAGTATATTTTCGAGGACGAAAATTTCTAAGTGGGGGAGAGTTGTAACGCCCCAGTTTTAGTTAGTTTTATTTAATTGAGTCATTTTGATTATTTTATTATTATTTTATTTTATTTCTGACTTTTATTTGAAAATATATTATTTTTCATCATTGTTTATGTTTTATCGCGTTTTGAGAGCGGTTGAGAGATATTTGAGTTGAGGGGTAAAATATTCTTTTTAGAGCATTAGATATTTATATAAAATAGAAAGTGGAGAGAAAAAGAGAGAAAAGAAAAAGAAGAGAAAGAAAAGAGAAGGGAATAAAGGAAGAGGAGAAGAGGAAAATCGAAGAGAACTCCGTTTCGAGCGCGATTAATCGGGTAAGGGTGAGAAGTTTCGATTATATCCTGCTTGTATATGTATATGTATGTGTATGTTTGAATGTTTACTTATTTCTCTTAGTTTTTTTGGTTATAGGTCGAAAATGCGTAAACGAGTAGAAATCAATGTTTTCACGGATGGAAATCGATATAAATTGTGTTGTATGCTCTCTATATGTTTATGAACCATTGCTAATAATTGTTTTGCTGTTAGAAGTGATTTGGGTGATGAAATATGATTTTTGGGTTGTGAAACAGCGCTGCAGAATTTCTGGATTTTCCTTGGTTCGCCTAGCGAACCTGGGGCGAAGCAGTAGCGAATGAGTTTTCGCGGGTTCGCCAAGCGAACCAGTTAGCAAAGGTCAGCGAGTGTTCGCTAACGTTGTTCGTCTAGCGAACTTTGTATCTTTTTGGTTCTGGTGGTTGCTGCCTTGGTTCGCCAAGGGGTTCGCCTAGCGAACTTTGTGTTTGTTTTTATCTGATAGTGGGTTCGCTGGACATTCGCCTAGCGAAGGTGGTAGCGAATGCTCGCTAGAGGGTTCGCCTAGCGAACATGGCTGTTTGTACAATTTTGTTTTCTTCATAACTTTTGATTCGTAAGTCGGATAGGAGTGCGGTTGGGTGCGTTAGAAAGCCTGTGAGATGTTCTTTCTAATAAAAATGTTTTTGAGATTGTTGGCCGATTAAATTATGTCGGGAATTTGGAAAGGTGTCATTTTGTCGTATTTTACCGTTTTAACTGTGTGTATTTGATGTGTTATCATGCAATATGCTTTTAATATTCATTGTATAGCTTGTATGTTGTTATATGTTGTGAATACATGATATGAGTGTTGGTGATGATGGTTTGTGGCCGTATGGCAAATAGATGTGTTGTTTTGGTTTTGACTTCAATGTGTGATATTGTATGTTGTTCTGATGTGTTGTGGGTAGCATCTGATATGTGAATCCCTTGTGCAAAGAATTGTGATGATATGATTGTGGTGGTTTATGGCTTGTGATGAAGTTCATTGTTTATGTGAAATTTCAATGTATGTTTTTTGGTGGCCTTTATGGTTTGAAATACATTGTTTGAATTGATTTGCAATGCATGAATGTGATGATGTTGATTAATTTATATGGTTGAATTGTGAATGTATGGAATTGATGAATTGAAATATATGCATGATTATGGTTGCATATATGTGTGAAGATGCATTTGATTGTCATGAGTTCTTGTGTGTCAAGCATCATAATATGCATCTTGTGTGATCGTGTGGCCATGTGGGGTGTGAGCGATCAGATCGTGTGCCCATGTGGGGTGTGAACGATCCATAAATGCCATGTGCCCATGTGGGGTGTGAGCGACGGATTGGTTCCAGAGGGAATCCGCTATAACGTCGTGTGCCCGTGTGGGGTGTGAGCGATGATTATAGACGATCGTGTGCCCATGTAGGGTGTGAGCGATCGGGTCGTGTGCCCGTGTGGGGTGTGAGCGATCCTTAAACGTCGTGTACCCGTGTGGGGTGTGAGCCACGGGGAACATCGTATGCCCGACGGGGAGTTACATTAAGTAACGAGCGATGATTCCAGCAGAGTTCCTGAGTGAACTAGTGATGAGAAATGATGGATGGATGGTACCGCATATGCATTGCATAGAGTCATTGGGTCGGTCTCTGTGCATTTGCATAAATCATGAATGGATTGATTATGTGTGAGAAATTGTGATATGCATTTGTGTGATATGCATTGGTGTTAAATGGATTGTGCATGATTGATATGTATTTGTGAATGGAGTAATTATGTGTTGAGTTTGTGATAGGATTGGTGAATTGATATGCACTCATGTTAAATGCATTGGTTATGAATGATATGTTTTGGGCATAGACATATGTATTGGTTGTGAACATGCGGTTATGTGGGGATAATTGATAGATGCTATATGTTGTGGTGATGAGGTGGTGTGGTTCCATATGTCATAATTGTGGTTGGATTATGTCTGATATATTTTGTATTTGTGGCATGCTTTATGTGTTAGTATATGATGGCTTAGGTGAGATGACTTACACTTGTGTTGAATCTGTGTTTGCATATTATTATGCAATCTTGATTTAGTTGTTATTTCTCACCCTTCTGCTGTGGTTTGTTGCTCTAGGAGGCAATTGCAGATTTGTAGTCTTGGAGGCTTTTGTGAAGTTTAGCCCTCCGTTCTTTTGTCGGTCTTGGTGTCTGCTCTGATACGTAGCACGGGAGTCGGGGAACGATAATGTTATATATGTATACCTTTGTTAGATTTATAATTGTATTACCGTTGTATATATATTTTGACGTTAGAAAATAATTTATCTGTAAAACAATTCAGTTATGGATCTTTCCGCTTTATTCCATAATTGAACTTCATTTTGTTGGAAAAAGTTGCCCTTTGAGGTTTGCTCCATTTTGTGTTATGTATCAAATAAATGAGCAGGGATTGTGTTTTCTTTCTTTAAGTGTGACATCCCTGTTTTCTGTCAGAAAAATAAATTTTTATTTACTCTGATTTACGTTTGTGTTATTTATTTGTGAAGGGAATTGGGGTGTTACAAACATCACCATTAAATCAAATAGCATGGTATAGTTTCAACTAAACATTGTAAAAAAAAACAACTTCAACGCTTAAGTTCAAGTAACTTCAAAGTTCTATCATCAATTCAAATTCAATTAACAATTCAATCACTATTTATCATTTTCAATCAACTCTCAAAATAAGAATTAATTTTATAATTAATTTCAATCATTTCTCAAAATAAATTCAATCACTAGTTCACTTAACTACTAATTTTATTATCATTTTCAATAACAACCAAATTCTTACATCACTAAAATTTTCCGATAAATATTCACTTTAACTTTACAAATAGCCCTATAACAACCTCAACAATCTAACTTCTACAACACTCTTAACTACCTTGACTTTTCTAATTAATCACTATTCTACAAATTTTACACATTAAACTAACTTCTACTATTCTACAAATTAATCATTAAACTAACTTCTACAAATTAATCACATTTTACACAATAATCACTATACTAACTTCTACTAATTAATCATTAAACTAACTTCTACAAATTAATCACATTTTACACAATAATCACTATACTAACTTCTACTATCACAATAATCAAATCTAAAAAAGCAACAATCAAAACCAACATATGAAAAATTGATAATCAAAGAAAGAAAAAGGCAAAATGCAAACAAATCTGTTGCCACGCGAGAAACAAACCTGCTGCCACACAAGAAGCAAACAAACCTGTTGACATTTAATAAAAATTGTATTAAAAACAATAATAAACTCAAGAACAAACTATCAACATTATATAATCACTCAAGAACAAACTCAAGAACAAACTGTCAACATTATATAATCACTCAAGAACAAACAAAAGAAATTATTGCATTTTTTATGAAATGGAAATGGAAATGGAAATGAAATGAAATGAAATAAAAAAATATACCTTGCACGACGCACAGTGACGGCCGGAGGAGCAGCGATGGCCGGAACGACGTGAGTGAATAGTGAGAGCGATAGTGACAGTGAGAACGAGAGTGAACAGTGAGCGAGAGTGAAAACAATGATAGGGTTAAAAATTAGAAATGATTTGTTACTGGTTTAATTTCTGCGTTTTAATTTTTACTAAAGTACCTTTAGCATCGCTTTTAGAAAGCGCTTTTGTAGTCTGGACTTTAGCAGCGATTTCAGAGAAAAACGCTTTTTAAGGTGTGTAGTGAATTGGGCCTTTAGCAGCGCTTTATGAAAGTGCTGCCTAAAGTATGGTATACCTGGGCCTTTAGCAGCGCTTTTCTAAAGTGCTGCCTTATGGTAACCCTTTAACAGCGCTTTTCATAAAACGCTTTCTAAAGTTCACCTGCCTTAGGGCTTTAGCAGCGCTTTTGAAAAGCGTTGTCTTATGTCCCCCATATAGCAGCGCTTTTTTCTTTCATTTTTTTTTTAGCAAAACATGTAGCAGCGCTTCTGTCAAAAAGCGATGTCTTTGTTGTGCTGCGAAAAATCATTTTTGGCGTAGTGTTAACATACAAACTTGAATATGATAAAAGTAGCAGCAATAATAAACATATACTAAAACTAAAACAAAAACATAAGCTAAAAGTTACCGAATGTGGAAGTTATATTGGTTGGTCTGAAGAAAGTTTGACAGGTAAAAGTGCCTTGGAAAGTTCAGGTTTTCATGTGGAAGTTGTTGCGACATAGACTAGCCACTAAAGATAAGTTGGTGAGGAGAAATTTAGTTCAGTTGGTTGGAGATAACAGTTGTTCTGAATGCAGGTTACATGAAGAAACTATACAGCGTGTGTTTTTTAATTGTTGCTATGCTGAAAACGTTTGGAAGGGAATAGACAAATGGATGGGTATTGAATGTTTTGTATAAGACAGTAGTGTGGAATCTATGAGAGATTTCGAAGAAAAAATCATACTGACTACAGGAAATTCGAAGGGTATAATAGTTTAGTTTACGACAGTGTGGATTCTCTGGTTTAGACGGAATAACGATGTCTTCGAAAATAAGAAATTGTCAGTTTTGGAGTCTGTGAATTCAATTGTGTTTTTTAGTTGGAAGTGGCTGTCCTTAGTTAATCCTTCAGTTTGTTTCTCCTTTTATGATTGGTTTAATGTTCCTCTTGTTTGCCTTCATTGATTGGTGTTAGTAAGGGTTGCTACACCCCTTGTGCAGCAGGTTATGTTATATTATTGCTTGCAGAAAAAAACAGAAGCTAAAAGTTAATAAATAAATTTAACCTGTAATTAAAACTAGAATCGTAAAACTGCTGGAATTAATGGCCGAAAAAAATTATTCTAGCAAGGTTGTAACACGAGCGATCCAAGTAAGTGCATAATTATCTAAAATCAGACTGCTAAGGTGCATTTTCTACTCGATGTGAGCAAATAAGTGTTTTTAATTAAGTATTTTTCTCTTCCTAAACAATGCTAAAACTTGGACACTTAAAATTGAATTTGAAAAATCCTTAAATAGTCTAAAAATTGTCTAGAAACTGCTGAGAAGTGGTGGGAGTTTGTTGAGAAAAATCTGTTGAGTGGATGACTGGTTCAACCTTAGTGGGAGCGAAAAATTGGATTTTGCCAGGGCTGACGATCATCAGGAAGAGCTGACGCCCGTCAGCATCTTCTTTTTTCATTTTTCCATTAGCTGACGACCATAAAGCACTACAAGAAAACTGCCTTTTAGCGTCGGTAAAAAGCCCTCGCTAACAAGCTTAAAACCGATGCTACAACGTGTTAGCGATGGCTTAGCGTCGGAGTCGGGGCGGACATCCTAAAGTTTGTAGCAAAGCATAATCACGAGCCGTCGCTAATGTAGTGTCGGCTGTTGTAACGCTAGTGTGACGGTAAAACACACAAACCGACGCTAGTTTTTTTTTTATAAGTAGCGTCAGCTACAGCCGACGCCAAAATCATATAGTGGCGGTTTAAAGCGTCACTTATACAATCTCTACAGTACGTTAGCGTCGGTTATTATGGACACTAGTTGGGGTTTTCTAAAAATGGCGTCGATACAAACCTTTGCTACTTATGAAATATAGTGTATTATAGTGGTACACATAACCGACGCTAGTGTTTATTTATTTTACCATTTACTTTAGCGCCGATTTACTTTAGAGAACACTCTCAACACCCCTCGTTTTATTAGATCCTGTGTCTAACAAAAGAAATCTGGATATAATTTTAGCACAATGTTGAAAAAGTTGTATGCCATGGAACGGAACGTACTATTTAAAAGGATTGGTTAGGTTTTGGTCGAAATATTACTTGCAAATTTTATACTGTCTACTACTCAGTTAGTTGCAATCTCTTGTTCACTTATGAATTCACTTATGCAATAAGGTTTCTTGTTTTTTCAGTTTTTTTATAACAGAGTTCTAACATTATTTTAACGTGCAACAAAAGTCACGTAGAACTCAGGAACTAACAAGGAGATGTGACACCCTCATTAGGCTGGTGGAAAAAGAAAATCAAGAATATGATGAAAGGGAGAGACAAGCTCAAAAAGAAAAGAAACTTTCCTCCAAGGTCTGTACTCGAGTTACCATGTTTTTCGTACTGAATTTCTTAATTCATATTGATATAAACTCCATCAAAGCAGGTCTTGCTAGGACAGGCAGAGAGTTCATCTCTAAAGAAGCGGAAGCAGTTAACTATGGATTACTAAGTTAGCTCGGTATGCCAGTATTAAATGTAACCTTAGGTTTGTTGAGGAGGATTTAGATTAGTCACATAAAAAAATCCCCAAACCTACTTTAATCCAGTCTCAAACTCAAAAATTACTTTAATTATGTGTCAAACTCAGGAACTATATTACAATCAAAGAAGATCAACATAACAAATCATTCATCAAACAAACACAATACATTGAAAAAAAGTATCTGGCAGTCAAAACGAAACACCTAATTGAAAAGACAAATCGAATTGACGCATCAAAACTATGAATAAAGGGAAAGAAGAAGTGCAGATTCGAACCTGAAAAAATGATTTCGTTGGTGAAGAGAATGTCAATCGAACCTGGAAACAAAAGAGTGTGAGAAGAGTATGACAAGAAATGAGTATGAGATGATTTTATCATCAATCGAACCTGTAAACGAAGAATTTGTTTATGCGTATGAGCAATTTCCTGAAGCGATTTCTTGAAGAGTATGAGCAATTTCCTGAAATTAGGGTAACAAAACGATTTCGACATTAGCATCTGAAGAAATTAGGGCATTGAAAAGAGATACAATGAAAAGAGAAAAGAAATACTATTTATGGAGAAGCTGAGATTTTGAGAAGAAACTATTTATGGAGAAGCTGAGATTTGGAATGAGATTTTGAGAAGCTGAAGTTTTTGGAAAGAGATGATTCTGAGAAGCTGAAGTTTTTGGAAAGAGATGATTCTGAGATTTTTATATATGTTATATATTTGATTATAATAAGTTTTACACCAAAATAAAGTTGTGGAGGGAATCGCAAATTTTCACACCAAAGTTAGCGTCGGTTAACCATGACGCTAAACTTAAAGAAATTTTAACACATCAATAAGAAGGGGCAAGCGAAAATTAGGGGGAAATAAATTATTTTTGCACCGAAATTTGCGTTGGTTTTCGGCAACGCTACACTTAAAATAATTTATTAAATGAATAACAAGAGGAAAACGAAAATTATGGAGGGAAATGAATTATTTTCGCACTAATGTTAGCGTCGATTCAAGCCGTTGCTACTTAAAAATATACATTAGCGTCGGTCTTTACCATCGCTTAAATTCCTTTAAATAAATTATTATAAATAAAATTGATTAAATCCATATATAGTGTCGGCTATAACCGACGCTAGTAATGATATCCTATTAAAATAATTAAGAGAAATGATTTTATACGTTAGCGACGGCTATTTGTGCCATGACGTCAACACTATTAGGGTCGGAGTCGGGGACGACGCTAAAATTTTGAGGCTAAAATGCATTTTTCTTATAGTGAAGGGGCCTAACGACCGTCAGCCTGCTGATCTTGATTTTTGCAGCTTTTGTCTGTTTTTTCAATTCTTTTTCTTCGTTCTTGCTCTTCTGAGTGTCCAATCAATCACACACCTAAAATTAATGATAAATCCAATGTGACACGGACAAAAATATATGAAATAACACTAAAAAACATGTGAATCGAGTCAAAATATATTATGTGTAAATATATTATGTGTTATCCCGTTATCATAAACTCAATTCCAAATGTCCATGTTCCTCCGTGGTGAAAGCTTTATTGCCTCATAGAGCAGTTGCATTACAATTCCAAATGTTCATGTCCCTTAATTATATTTAGATATTTTTTAAAAATGATTTTATTTACTTATCGCTTGTTTCAATTATAGGATTAGTTTTAATTTTCAGTTTCATTTTAATATTTTTCTTTATATTATCACTTATTACGTTCTATTTCAAGTTTTATATATTCCTAAGTTCATGAGTAGCACTCACAACATAAACGCTGTAATAATTTTAATGAAATTATTTGAATAATGAGATTCATTCTACTCTCTTAAATTTTTTTTTACTCTTACACTACTAATGATAAATAATGCATCGACTATGAAAGAAATTAGATACCAAATTCAAGTTCTTAAAGATCTATAAAAATTCAAAAAGTCTTAGAGAAGGATAATGACTAAATATTAAAATCTAGCTAAAATCTTCCAACTTTCAAATACCTAAAACAAGAAATGTTTAAACCGAATGATCGTTGTATACATTTTGTTCATAATATGAGTGTATCTATGTATTAGTTAAATTTTATAGAATTTGATTTATTTATATATGGTTAATTGTCTTGTTATTCACACACTGATAAAAATATTTTGGTACCTAAAGCCCCTTAGGACTATCCTATTTTTATTTATTTATGTATCATTTGATATTCCTTTTCAACCTGAGCCATTTCTTTGCTTTAAACAAAATAAAATGACATGTAATTCAAATTTCTTGTAACTACTTTATCTTCTTGGAGGTAGGTAGTCATGAGAAACAAATATCATAATTATAACATGATTTTTTTTTTTTGGGTTGCTTCGAATAGGAATTTTTTAAGTGTGGGATGATAGACTTTATTAAAACATCATAAAATAGATTGTGAAAAATGTTCAAAAAAAATAGGTACCCATCAGAAGAAAAATAAAAAGAAAAAGAAAGAAAAAAAAAAATCAAATAGGTGCCAATAATAGAAAGAACATTTCAAATACCTTAGGACCAATCCCTTGAAGTATTGATTGTGGAAAAAAAAGTATAATAAATGGAATAGATGAATGAAGCAATTTAGTAGTATAGGCCAATTTGTTTGGTGGGGAGTCTTTACAAGATTCTTTCAAAACTTTTGGCGTGTAGATTGAAGTTAGTGTTGGATGTTTTGATTGATCCTTGCCAAAGCGCTTTTGTGCCCGGTAGGAAACTCCTTGATGGAGTTTTGGTGGCTAATGAAGTGGTGGATTTTTATGCTAAGGAAGGTAAAAGTTATATTCTCTTCAAGGTGGATTTCGAAAAAGCATATGATAAGGTTAGTTGGAATTTTGTTAGGTTTGTGATGAAAAGAATGGGTTTTGGAGGGAGATGGATGAGATGGATGAAATTATTGATTTTTAATAGTAACATGTCGGTTCTCGTGAATGGAAGTCCTACTAAGGAGTTTAGGGTGGAAAGGGGTTTGAGACAAGGAGACCCTCTTTCTCCTTTTATTTATGTGATAGTGGCGGAGGGTCTTTCGAGATTAATTAAAAAAGCGGTGGATATTGGGTTGTATGGTGGGGTGGTTATTAATAGATTATGCACGGTGGATATTCTTCAATTAGCGGATGATACCTTATTCTTTGGGGAGACGTCTTTGAACCAAATTTGGGCTATAAAGGCGGTTCTTAGAAGTTTTGAAATAGTGTCGGGATTGGGAATTAATTATCATAAGAGCAAGTTGATCGGGATCAACACGAATCTTCGTTTTGTGGAAGCGGCGGCTTACTTCCTATCTTGCAAAGTTGAGGATTATAAGTTCAATTTTCTTGGAATTCCTATTGGCTCTAATCCGAGAAGGATTTCATCGTGGAGACCTTTGGTGGAGAAGATTAGGAAGAGGTTAGATAATTGGAAGAACCGTTCTCTTAGTTTTGGCAGGAGAATTACTCTTCTTAAGTCGGTTTTGGGATCCCTCTCGATTTTTTGGCTATCTTTTTATAGGATGCCGGTTAAGATTGTGAAGGTTATTACTAGTTTACAAAGTAATTTCTTATGGGGAGGAACGGAGGAGAGGCGGAGGATTCATTGGGTGGGTCGGAAGGACGTTTGTAGGCCTTTCGAAAAGGGAGGGTTGAGGATTAGAAGAATTGAGGATTTCAATATAGCCCTTATACTTAAATGGAGATGGCGTATTCTTAAGGGTTCGGATGCTCTTTGGTATCGGGTTTTGAAAGCTCGATATGGTGACATTAATTTGGGTGTTGTTAAGGGGGATGATCTTCTTGCCAACAAGTGTCGTCGTTCGGTGTGGTGGAAAGATTTATGTATTATTGATGATAAATTAGATTCTGATTTTTTTAGAAGGAATTGTTTGTTTGAGATTGAAAACGGTTTGACGACTTCTTTTTGGCATGCTTTTTGGATTGATAAGTGTAGTCTAAAAGATCGTTTTCCTTTAGCTTATAAGGCTTCGGAGTTAAAGTTCGTGTCCGTAGGGGCCATGGGAGGATGGGTGGATGGTATATGGTGTTGGAGTGACCTGGGAATTAATTTATCGTATACTGTCGGGGGTGGTGGGATTGGAGCGGCTGGTTATGTTATTAGATGGACGTGGTCCAATTTCGAGTAATCAGGATATTGTTAAGTGGAAAGTTGATGTTGTAAGTGGATTTTCGGTTAAGTCGTGTGCGACCTTGATTCAGGAGATTAGATTGGGGGATGTCGTACCTGTTCCTGATGACAGTATCTTTTCTGCAAATTTTTTTGTGCCTTCTGCTGCCTGGTCTGTTAACATGCGACGAGATTTTTGCTGCAGTTCTGATGAGGGTAGTACCAGGTTTTGGTGTGGTGGTGTCGGTTCTCTTCGAACTAGTTCTATTTGGAGTCTGCAGAATGCCCTGAATTTTGGCATTGTTGGCCCGGATGACAGTCTGGGAGTTGTTTCTCTTCATGCAAAGGGCTCTCAATTGTAGAGAGTTCTTCCCTTGTGGCCTGCTGCTATGGATGGGCGTTATCACGGGCCCTCTACGGCTGTTAGGGGAGATAATTTAGGGGACTGGTCTGATGTTGTTTATCCGGTTGAGGAGGGTCTGTGGAAGGTTTTTTGGAAAATGAAAGTGCCTTGTAAAGTAAAAGCTTTTGGGTGGCATTTATTTTTGAATAGACTCCCTTCTATTGACAATCTCAAGTTGAGAGGTGTTATGATCCCGGACTCGTCAGCTTCTTGCGTTTTATGTTCTTCATTTGAAGAGACGGTGGGACATTTTTTTATGGGGTGTACAGTGGTGAAGTTGATTTGGAGGGAGATAAGGGAGTGGATTGGTTTTGTGGATATTTTGAATTTTGATGGAGGGTACTTCCAAGATTGCTTTTCGAGTTGGATTAATTTTTGTTTAACCCGGAAAGTAAAAACCAGTAAAGCAGGTGTAATTTGGTTGGCGGTTTGTTGGAATTTGTGGTCAGTCAGGAATAGCTTTATATTCGAAAACCAAACGTGGAATGTTATTGATGTGGTTTGGAGTATAAAGATTACATCTAGGAAGTGGTCTTTTATAGGCGATACTTGTAACACCCCAATTTCCATCGCGAATAAATAATACATAATTAAATCAGAGTAAATAAATAAAAAATTCGACAAAAACAAGGATGCCACATAAAAAGAAAGAAAACACAATCCCTGCTCATATATTTGATACATAACACAAAATAGAATACCCTCAAAGGGAAACTTTTTCCATACAAAAGGAAAGTTCAGTTATGGAATAAAGCGGAAAGATCCATAACTGACTTGTTTTACAAAATACATTGTTTTATAACCTCAAAACATTCATACAAGGGTAATACAACATAAATCCTACAAACGTATAAATATATAACATAATCGTTCCCCGACTCCCGTGCTACGTATCAGAGCAGACAGACTGACAAACGGATGGAGAACTAAGCCTCACAAAAGCCTCCAAGACCTAAATCTGCAATTACCTCATAGAGCAACAAACCACAGCAGAAGGGTGAGAAATAACAACTAAATCAAGATTGCATAATAATATGCAAAACATATAATTCACATACATAGTTATTCTCACCAGAAACATCACATATTAATACACATAACATATACCAATTATACTAACATAATCACATATTCACACATAAGGCACACCATAGTCATAACATATGGAAACACACCACCACATCACATAGCATATGTCTATGCATAAAACATATTATCCACCACCCATGCATTTATCACATATGCACATCAATTCACCAATTCAATCATAATTCTCAACACATACTCAATCAATTCACAATTTCCACACACAATCAATCCATTCATGATTTATGCAAATACACAGAGACCGACACAACGACTCTATGCAATGCATATGCGGTACCATCCATCCATCATCCTCATCATCAGTTCACTCAGGAACTATTAGAACCATCGCTTGTTACTTAATGTAACTCCCCGTCGGGCAAACGATGTTCCCCGTCGCTCACACCTCTTATTTTTTTAAGGCACACGACGTTTATGGATCGCTCACACCTCTTTGTATAAGGCACACGACCCGATCGCTCACACCTCTTTGTATAAGGCACACAATCGTCTATAATCATCGCTCACACCTCTTTGTATAAGGCACACGATGTTATAGCGGATTCCCTCTGGAATCGATTCGTCGGTCACACCCCACAAGGGCACACGACATCACAAGATGCATATCATGATGCTTGACATACAAGAACTCATGACAATCAAATGCTTCACCACAACTCAACAATATGAATTATCTCCTCATCATTATTCATGCATTGAAAATCAATTCAAACAATGCATTTACTTGCCATAAGGCCACCAAATAACACACATTGAATTTCACATAAACAATGCATTTCATCATAATCCACAAAACACAATAATTAGCACTTTAGCGTATACACTCATATAAATTCACATCAAGAATTACTCACCATCAACCACAACCATCACAACAACTCATCACATGCTTCAACATCATACAAACCACCACAATCCCACAAAACATCATAACAACATACATTGATATTCAATCAACAATGTATTTTACCACACAACAACATCATTATCACATGCATCAACATCATATAAATCACATAAAAGCTCCACGTTATATAACAATAGCACAACACACTGTAAAACACCAACCGCACGTATTTAACGCGATAAAAACCTGACAACCCGACTATTTTTCAAAAACACGAATTAATTAAATAGTCTTTTACTCTCCAAACTATTTTTAACAGAAAGAATATTTCATTAGCTTTCCAACGCTTCGAACGGGGACCAAAATGGACGTAGAGATCAAAAGTTATGAATTTTTGAAGTTTCTTAAATTTTTCGTTTTTGCCCAAACCGCGTTGAGCGCTTAGACTGCGAGCTGAGCGCGCTACCTGCTGAACCTCAGCCTTAAAAACACCATTTTTAGACTTCCGGACATCCGTTTTCGATTCCGTAAAAAGCTGTGATCTCAGAATTCAACGTACTACAATATTTTCATCATTAAAAAGCCATCCAACACATTTTCCACGGTTGAAATATTTTGACACATAGTTTTATCAATTTAACCCAATTCCAAATTCGATCAAAACCACTCGAGAACACACCAACGACCATTTCCGATTAAATATCCACCTATACCAATGTTACCAGACATATCCAAACACTTTTACTCGATCACAACATCTATTTACACAAAAACATCGATATATATCAAAAACGCAAAGTTACAAATTCAACTCAATTCAATCAAACGATCATGCTAAATCACGACGCAACATCACTCGACTCTACTACGCGAGTTATTCCGACTTTCGTCTGTGAAAACATCGATTTCTAATCATTTCTAGCATTTCGACCTAAAATGGAAACTATCAGAAAACAACCAAAACAATCCAAGAAAACATACACATATACATATACAACGAAGATATAATCGAAATTTCTCACCTTTACCCGATTAATCGCGCTTGAAACGGAGTTTTCTCGATTTTCCTCTTTTTCCTCTTCTCTCTTTTTCCTTCTCTTCTCTTTCTCTTCTTCCCCTTTTCTTTCTTTTCTTTTCTTTTCTCTCTCTTTTCTCTCTATTTCTCTTTTTATAACAAAATACCTAACTACCCAAAATGACCATTTTACCCTTCAGCTCAACTATCTCACAAACGCTCTCAAAACGTGATAAAACATAAACATACCGATGAAATATATTTCGGGAAATAAAAGTTGAAAAGAAATTATAATTTATTGCAAATATTTTACCTATCAGAGAAATTAACCAGTTAAATCAATTAGCAGGTAAATACAATAAATTCACACATTTCACAAAATTCACATAAATGAAATAAATAAGTACAATTAAACAAATCGGGGCGTTACAATACTGCTAAAACCAATTGTAATTTTTACGAGTTTTGTAAAAATCCGTTGTATTACTTGTCTTAGGTTCAATTGGTTTTCAATATCATTTTGGTAGAGGGTCATCCCTTTTCTTTTTGTAATCAGGTTCGAGAACCCTCAGTTTTCGGTTTATTGAAATTACTTGCTTACAAAAAAAATAATTCTAAGAATTAGACCACTCAGCCAAAATTTATCATATCTTAACCTAAGTCACATTAAATCTTTTAAGACCTTAAAAGTGTGTGTATAACATTTATTTGATAGTATGTTTAAAAAAATGTAGGGCCTATGGTATAATGGTTTGTACATGTTGATTAAGCGTGCCCTTTTTCGTTTGAGTGAATTAGTTTTTCAGAGAGAAAAAATTGAATAGATCTGAGTATGAGTGAAGTATTTTGATTTACCCATCCTGAGGTATGATAATATAAGTATAACTTGATCAAGAACATGGAAGTACTCTGATAAGTAGCACCATCTTAAAAATTATCATCAAAGCCATTAAATTCTCATGTTTCCTTAAAAATATCACTTTTCAAGCATCTTCCTTAAGGACAAGGAAAGTTTCAAGTTTGAATTGTGGTGAAAGTCTGTCATATCATATTTTAAAGATAAATTTATGTTGTTTTAAGTACTTTTATTATTAATGTGTTTTTGTTTTTGTAGATCAGAATAAAGATTCCAAATAACTGTAAAAAAGACCAATCCAGGTCAAAATCATTATAACGAATTAAATTTCATGGTATTTTAATGTGGAAGTTAATATGATGAATTAATGAGAGGAATAACACACGAGAAACAGGAGAAAAAGATGAAAATTACAAAAGAACAGTAGATAGTTGCACACCAGATTCATAATTGGCATTATTGAATAACAAATGAGCGTTGCAGAATTCAAATACCCAAGCAACATTATTCTAATCCCTTGGTTGCAATATCGGAACTTAACAAAGATCAAGCATTGCAGTTGCTGCAATTCCTAACTGTCAAATCATCAAAATCGCAAAATAGCGGTGCATTTAGGGTTGAAAGTGTCATGATTTTACGGTTTCAGGGTTGCTCTTTATAATGTGAACTGTATTTAATCATTAGGGTTCCAAATTTTCATGAGAAAATACATTTTCTTAAGCAATAGAGTAGGAGAAAAAATCATCATTAGTGTGAACCATGTGATATGCTAAGTTTCGTTCTCTGTAAATGAACCCCTTCTTACAATTATTTAATTTTATTTGTGTTTAATTATTTTCTTCTGTATAAGAAATTAGTATAAAATATATGGATAGCAATGTGAACTAACTATAGATTTTCATATCAGAACAAAATAAGATTGTGGGATTGCTTGTGATTGCTAGGGATATTCATCAGGGTTATCGGGGTAATGGCAATAACGTAGAGAATCACTAGGTAATAAAATCACATAACTTTAACCCTGAATCATACTTAGAAATAAGACCATAGGGAAGAAAAATATACATAATTAAATGGAAAAAAATAATGACTTATTACCTTCTATTGACTCTAGTAGAAAAATTCTTGGAAATTATTTGCTCCTGAAGCTTTAAAAGCTCGTATATTTCTAAAGTTTGAATTAAAATTTTTCTTGTAACATACTTTTGTTGGAACAAGATTTGTTTAACCCCTTAAAAAGGTTATGATGATAACGTAGTATTTAAAGAGCAATAGGTTTTTCTAACATGTATTCAAGCGTGCATGATCATAAGCTAATAATTTATCATTAATTAATTCTGTTAAAAGCATAGGTGAAGAAGCAATACTACTCAAATTTCTGGCTTATCTGAATTTGAACATGTTCATCAACATCTAAAGGTTCAGAATCTGGTATGTTGTTCAGTCTCTAGTGACAGCTCACACTCTGAAGTCTTAAGGAGCGTCTGATCCGTACTCTGCACTAAAGGTGACCAGTCTTGTCAAAGTGACATATTTTTTAATAGAGTCAACTAGGTTTTGGTTTTGCAAGGCTCTAGGATAGTGATGTGACGTCTTCAGTCTATACTACCTTTTGGTAGATACCTAGTTACTCAAAAGGTGTTATGGCCATTGCTTTTATCCAGTGGACAAAGCTTCTGACCAGACACAACTCTCCAACATCTCCCTTTGTCTACTTGCTCACTAAGTTTTCTGTTGTTCAAACCCCTAACGACTCTTTTTCCATCTCTATAAAAGGAAGTTGAAGACTCAATGGAAGGTTACAACATCATAACACATTGAAAGATCTTGGCATAACTCTAAGTTGTTATTGTAACTGTTATAGCATAAGATCTTAAGATTTCTTATCTTAGATTTATCTTAGAAATCTTAGAAAAGTTGAAAACTTTTGTGATTGTTGCACAATTTTTATACTCTTGATTGTGTATCAGATTATTGTAGTTATTTTTTCTACTAAATTGTTTGCTTAAAATAAAGAAAGTCTTTTGCCTGCGTGCTTGATTATTGAAGTCTCTTGTCTGTGTACTTGAGCAGGAAGTCTTAAACCCAGGGTTTAAGCAAGAAGTTTCATTCAAGGTTGATTGAGTATGAAGTCTTGAGAAGTTGGCTTAAGCAAGGAAGTCTGATTCAAGTTTTATAAAGCAGGAAGTCTTAAGCAGTGGCTTAAGCATTTGTAATCAGTTTGATTATAGGGAAAAGCTCTTGTCGAGGCGAGGGAAATGGACTACTCTCAGTTGAGGAGAGGAACCAAGATAATTTTTGTGTGTTGCTTGCATTTACTTCTGAGCTTTATTATTCTGCTACTATTAAACATTCTTATATTAGACTCTGAACGTAGTTCAAATTTCGAAGTTTTCAGTTATGAAGTGGAATGAATTTGTGCGTACACAATTCAACCCCCTGCTTCTTGTGTATTTTTTTCACATTCAGTTGGCATCAGAGCACGGTATGTGTATTTACACTTAAAAATGGTACAAAAATATCTTGAGAAATTTACATATCTCATCATGCCTAGCACTTCTTCTGTTACTGATGGAGATTCACCTCGTGGCAACAACAACCACGACCAAAGTACGTCTAGTCAAACTAATTATACTGCTAGACCA
Source organism: Lathyrus tuberosus (assembly GCA_022829125.1). Lineage (NCBI taxonomy): Eukaryota > Viridiplantae > Streptophyta > Magnoliopsida > Fabales > Fabaceae > Lathyrus > Lathyrus tuberosus. The sequence continues at coordinate 6,051,653 of JALAZF010000056.1, read as the reverse complement.
TCAACATTTAGTGGTGATTCTAGTAAATTTGAATGGTGGAAGAGAAATATGTACACACATATCATTGGGTTTGATGATGAGTTGTGGGACATACTTGAAGATGGCATTGCCTTTCAGATCAATGGTGTTAGAGTGGTTGTTGATAGGAAGTCTCTCACTCCTAATCAGAAAAAGATATGTAGAAAACATCATAGAGTAAGAGGCATTCTTGTTGATGCCTTGACTTATTCTGAGTATATAACAATTATTGATAAGTTTACTGCTCAAACTATATATAAATCTTTGTGCTACTTATGAGGGTAATCAAAAAGTGCAAGAGGCTAAAGCTAATCTTCTAGTTCAGTAATATACGGTGTTCAAAATAAAGGAGGATGAGAACATTGAATCTATGTTCTCAAGATTTTATGTTCTTGTATCAGGACTTCAGGCCTTGAATAAGAGTTTATGGATCATGTCAAGAAGATTCTTAGTTGTCTTCCTGCCAAATATAGACGCAAACAAACTGCTATTCAAGAAGCTAAAGACTTAAATAATATAAGTCTTGAGAGTCTTGTTAGCAATCTCCAAAGTCTTGAAATGGATTTAAATAGAGATGAGCCTAAGAAGCAAGTAAAAACCTTGGCTTTAAACTCTTTTGAGAGATCTGAGAAATCTCTTAAAACTAAAAAGCTCAAAGAAGCCACTCATGATGAAGCTTCTAATGAAGAATTCGATGATGATGATGATGAACTAGATATTGTCACCAAAAGATTTAGACAACTGGCCAGAAGGAAGAATAGATTTTATGGTAAGAGAGATAGCTTCAAAGTGTCAGGATTTGGGAATAAAGATCAGGATGGTTGTTTCAACTGCAACAAGCCTAGTCATTTTATTACTGAATGTTCTGATCTCCACAAAGACAAAACCAAGAAGGAAAACTTTCAAAAGAACAACTTCAAACGCAAGTTTAAAAAGAGTCTCATGGAAACATAGGAAGAACTTGACAATGAAGGAAAAGATGAAGAAGCCAACCTCGCCTTGATGGTCTCAACTTTTTCAGATTCAAAATCTAAAGCTTGTTCAGATTCAGGTTCAGAAGACACAAATCAGGTACTTTCTAAAATATTTATATTTGATTTGGGTACTATTTGTCATGATTTTATGGAAAGATGCCAACAGAAAGAAAAACATGTGAAAATTCTAACAAAGCAACATGATCTTTTGAAAGGTGAGCTAAAACTTTCAAAAGAGAAAATTGAAAAACTTGAGAAAGATCAAATTGCTTTAGCACAAAACTTGTCTGACAAAACACTGGATAAAAATGAATTAGCTCTTCAAATCATCAATCCCTTCTTCTTCAAGCATTGCTTAAAAGGGGTTGTATGCTTACTTTACACTTGTTACTGAAAAAGGTAAAATTTTGAATCAATCAGAATCCATGACAGGCAATTCTTTAGCTCTAAGAGAACCAAAATCTCATACTCAAGAGTCAAATTTTCTAAGTAAATTAGAATCTAAGACTCCCAAGTTTAAGATTTTAAGGAACTCAGAACCAAAGACTATTACATCTAAGGTTTGGAGAGATTCAGAAGTTAAGGTAAAAATTTATCCTAGACAAGATGTCAGGGATGATTCTAAATATTACTATAAGACTAAGGAACAAAGCAAGAAGAAACCCTGCAAAACTAACCTCAGTGGAGCCATAAGAGTATGGGTATCAAAGATTGAAATTGTTTTTGATACAGATGTGCTTAAAGGAAAGAACAAGGCAATAATTGCTTCAGGACAATGGTTGCTTACAACATTAAGAAAGAAGAAGTTATACATTCCAAATCATAACTCTGAAAGAGGAAGGATATGTGGAATCTTGAAGAAACCAAAAATACAAGATCACTGGTACTAGGAAGATTAATGTCCTCCTACACTGAACTGGTGCTTGAGACTTGTGAATTTATCTCTTACGTTTATCCAATTGTCTCTAAAAGTCTATGATGACTTCTGGTGGTGTCAAAAGAGCATTGTTAGAAAAGAATATTCCCATAGGACAATCTCAAAAGCTGATACTTCTAATTATGATTTTTGTTTTATCTCTGTTTTTATTAGAGAGTTTCTAATCCTAGCATTTTCTAATGTTTGTCAGAAGATCTTCACATTTATGAAATAAGAAATACATTTTATAGTGATAATTCAACTTCTATCATTTAGGCATAAAACCTTACTTTATTTTAGAAGTTTGATGAGGTTCAAAAGCTACCTTGATCAAAAATCTCTAAGTCAACTTCGGATGAATAAAACACCTCTGAATCATCTCAGCTTCAGATACTGTGAATATGGTTAACTGCCTCTGATAAGCACACAAGTGGAAATCCTCTGGTAACTACCTTTGGATTTTGCCATCTTACGTGTCATATAATTTAAATGTCATTTGACACTTGGATTATAACTATTGAGTAAAAACTCATCTATTCTTGGTAATTTGTATTTACTTTTTTGATTTCTGTTTCTTTTGCATTTATGTTATTTGTTGTTTGAAATTATTTTTCACATAAAAACATTTTGTATATCAGAAAAACACATTTTACCTCTACCTACCTACACTTTTCTTTGTCTAACCTTCTCTGAAAACCGTTTTCAAAATGCAAACCCTAGAAAGCCTAAAAATTCCCTTCAACAATGGTGTCCTCACCAAATGCTCAACATGCACACATGAATGTTGACTCTGGCAAAAGTATGACCATCAAGCCCAAGGCTATGAACTTGAATCAAGATGATCTAAAGATTTTGGTGGAACTGATTGTTGATTCTGAGTCATTCATTTAGAATGGGTATGATCTGTGGAGTTTCTTCAGAGTTCTACTAAACTGTTTCTTTAAAATAGAGAAAGTCTCTTACCTGTATGCTTGATCATTGAAGACTGTTGTTTATGTACTTGAGAAGGAAGTCTTGAACCTAGGGTTTAAGCATAAAGTCTCATTAAAATTTGATTGAGAAAGAAGTCTTGAGCAGTTGGCTTAAGCAAGTATCATTCAAGGTTTATTAAGCTAGAAGTCTTGAGTAGTGGCTTAAGCATTTGTAATCAGTTTGATTATAGTGAAAAGCTCTTGTTGAGGTAAGGGGACTGGACTACTCTCATTTGAGGAGAGGAACCATGATAATCTTTGTTTGTTGCTTGCATTTACTTCTGAGCTTTATTATTCCGCCGCTATTAGAAATTCTGATATTAGACTCTGAATGTAGTTCAGATTATGAAGTTGTGAGTTCAGAAGTGAAATGAATTTTAGCATACACAATTCAACCCCCTTCTAATGTATTTTTCTCACCTTTAGATTTAACATAACACTGTGGAACTTCATGAATATTCCATATGCAGGTAATATTATGACAACAATGTATATTAGTCAAATCCCGTTTTCTCCATGCACATGTCCTTTTAAGTAAATTTACAACTTAATGATCATGCAAATTTTATACATGAAAAATCCTTTATTTATATCACCTCCTCAATTTGAAGACGATATTAGCCTTTTCAAACAATTGCTAAATTTTTGGACATATGTTACTTGTATACTTTTGCATCATTTCACTTTAAGGAACAATCATTTTTTATAATTTTGGTTTAAATGAACTTTTTGTCTCCCAACTTCAATTTTGATAAAGTTTTAGCCCCCTTATTTTAAATGTTATCCACCTCTATGAAAATAGTGAATGACCAATCTCTTAAGGATAGCAAATAATGTCAATAAGCGTTCAGTGGAATCCTTAATGGTCTCTAGTTCAAGCAATATATCTGATGATGGTGCATATCAAGAATCCTTATCAAGCCTCTTAAGTATGAACAAATCAAGTCTTAGATGAAGATCTAATTAGAGATAATGTAGCAATCGATCTTAAAAATTAAGAGATTGTGAAAGAGGAGAAGTGTGAAATCTCAACTAGTTCGTGTCTGAGTAATTAGAGTCTTCTAAAAGATATTAGAGTAATTGTTTAATTACTAAGGAAATTTACACACTCACATAAAAGTGTTTTTAAAATTTACATTTAATAAAATAACTAAAACCCTTTAGAGGAACTATAAAAATTCTTGTGGAATTAGTCAAGACTATTCCTGAACAATTAGAAAGCGGATATGCATTGCCTAATCAATTAGAATCCTTAACCAATCAATTAGAGTAAGGCATAAAGCTTCTTAATCAATTAAGAACACTTATAATCATTTAAGACACTAGATGTTGTAGGTTTTCCTTTTTTTGAATTATGGTTTCTTTTTTATGAAGCACATAATTGATTAGACCTGGCCCATAGTCGATTATGAGTATTAGAAAGTCTATGGATCATTTTCTCTTTTATCCATATTTTTACTTATAAATAGAGGGCTTCTCTTCACTTTTAAAACATACTAGAAAAATTTATTTTTCACGTACTTTCTAACACTTTACTCCTTTCTTTCTCACTACCTACTTTTTCAGTAAATTGTCTTAGTCCTTTGAGAGTTAAAAATAGCAGTGAGATATTTCTTGTGTATTTGGGTGCTAGGGTATTATTATAATTTAAATAAGAGAAATTTATATCTTTTTTAATATTTCTTGTGAGAAATATCTATTTAGTTTGTGTGCGTAGCAAGTAAAACCCTTTGTTTGGTTTGTGAGATTTTCCGTGAAAATCTTTGTTTGATTTATGAGCTTTTCCTGGTGTAAAATCTCTCATTTGGTTTGTGAGATTATCCATTAAAATTAATATTTGGTTCGTGGGTTGTGTCTAGTGTAAAAGCTCTCTCTTGGTTATGAGATCAACCTGTTATAGAATCTCGTGTATAGTTTGGAGGATAGCCATTATAAAACTTCGGTATGTTTGTAAGAAGGTTCGTGGATGTAACCTATGAAAAGATCACATCTATTGTGGAAACTATAAAGAAGAAATTCTTGGGGAAAAGATTATGTCAAGTAGTTAGGTCGAATTTCTATAAATCCCTTGTGCAATTCTCTTATCCCTTATCTCATTTGATTTATGTTATTTATTTATTTATTTATTTTCATTGTTCTTTAATCATTTCTTCACTTTGTTTGTTTTTTTCTTTACTCATTTTACTGCCTACTATTTGTTGTTTTTCAAAATTATCTTAAATAAGTTATTTTATAAAAAAAATTTTAATTGGACATCTTTTTTCAAAACCACAGCCAACCCCCCCCCCCCCCCCCCCCCCCCGGGATAAGTGCAAAATGTACCTATTTTTGTATATAAGTTTTGTTGCACTTATCCTTACTTTGTGTTAAAATTGGTTGAATAAACCTCACTTTGTGTGTAAATACGTTTACTTTACGTTTTCGGTGTATAGTGTGTTACCGTGTAAATATCATTGAGTTTAATCGATTTTCATTTATTTTTGTAGGTGTTCCAGCAATGGGATGTTTCCATATTCATAAAGAGCATTGAATAAGCTTTCCAATGCTTCAAACCGTGCGTCAATCGGAGTTACGGTTCAAGAGTTATGATCAAAACAAATTATGGTTTTCTGTCATGTTCGCTGGGCGAACCCACGTAGCGAGCACTCGCTAGCGAGCTCGCTAGGCGAACCGGGGCGAACAAAAAGTTCCAAAATCGTGAAAAAAACTCAACTTTAAGGCGGTTTACGTTCGCCTAGCGAACGGGGACTCACTAGGCGAACCTGGGAACACAAATTTGCCTATTTTAGCCATTTTTCATCATTTTTTAGGTTATGGTTTTGGGGATTCTTGCTCCAACTCCATCAAACTTCATTTTTTCAGTAGATTAGCTTAGAAAACAACATGGAAGCTTGCATGTGGATGATCCGAGGTGGATTTCTCATCGATCGGCTCCGACAATCCGTGAAGTGTTTGGTTAATTTCTCTTCCTCTTTGTGTATTCTTTCTTGTTGGGTTGTGTATATGTATTTGGTATGATCTCATGTATATTTGTCGCCCATGGCGTTGTATAAAACTTGCTTTACAAGTCTTTATTGGTGATTGTCTTTAATTTTTGCTTTATGCACGGGGTTTGGGTTGCGTTAGAGATAACCGTCGCAAACTTCGATTAGGGATGATTGTCTGTTAGTTTCTGGATTCTAGAGATAGATTTAGAGCTAACGATCCGTATGGGTGTCGAAGCTTAATGTCTTCCGTGTTTCGAGGCTTCGCTCGCGAGAGTGACGAAGAGAGTAACACGGTTGTTTTCTCAACTTTGCGTTAGACATAACCTGTGTTGTGAGCGATGCTGGATGATATTGAGGATTATTGTAGGTGAAGTATAACTGGTCGGTAAGTTTAAGTTTGTGAGGAGTGATTTGTATGCATTATCAATGGTTGGTTTATTTTAACTTATTGTGTTAATAAGAATTTAGTAAATAAACCATTTTTTGGACCAAGGAAGATAAAATAATAGTCAATTGTAGATTTATTCTAACATATGCCAATGAAGTGTGAGACACTCTTGAGATGGTCCATGGAGATTTTCCTAAGACTGAATAAGAGAGAATGGACATATGAATCTAAGAAGATGAAACAACAATTGAACATGAAGATCATCTTCAAAGATGGTGCTCAAACATTTGAATCATTGGAGGTTGTATTAAAAGTTTTTTATTTAATTGATATATTAGATTCATAAATTGGAGTAAAAAATATGATCCAATCCTTTATTCAATAGATAGAAGTGTGTATGTTAAGTTTTAAGAAAATCTAGGAAGAGTGAAATAATTGAAAAACTCAAAGAAGTTATCAAGACATTGAAAGATGAAATAATGGATTCAAGAACATTAAAGTCATTTCATCATCAGAGGAAATAAAATATAGATCAATATTAGAGGTGTCTTTTGAAAGAACAAATACGATAAACAAACATTCTTTCAAAGAGACATCATCTAATGAAAATTATGAAGAAGCTTCATCCAGTAGAACATATGGAGAAGCTTCTTATAGGAAAATATATTAAGAAGCTTCATCCAAAAGAAATATGAGGAAGCTTTGTCTAGTAGAAGATATGAGGAAGCTTTAATTGTAAAAGATTTGAAGTTGCTTCATTAAGTAGAATTTTTAAATGATTAGAAAAAAAAAATTTAGAGATTATAAAACCTCATGAAACTCATACAGAGATATCTTCAACAAAATATCCATTGACACATCAGAAGATTCTCATAAAGTATATTCTCAAAGAAGAGAATCTGACGAAGAGAATGTGTGCTTCAAAGTCTCAAGAGAAGGTGATGACACGATATAACATCTCTAACATATATTTAAATGTTTAAGCTTAGTAGAGATAATGCAAATAAGAAAAGAGCATCGTCGATTTGAAATAGTATATTTTATTTCTAGAAAATAGCAATAAATCTCTTGGTGAATAAAATAACTGGTATTAGAAATAAATCTTTAAAATAAATAAAAAATGTGAAACCCGCGAATCTTTAAAAAATTGAATTAACCAACTTGCATGAAACCTATAAAAATTTACTAAGGCTAAATATTAGCTAGATTTACTTTTGGGTAATCAAAGAGCTTTCTATAGCAAAAATATCTTAGGTTATAAACCTAATATATCATTTACTAATATTAATCATGCTTAGAAGAAATACAATCGTTCGACTTTTAAATGTAGTTTTTGTAATAAGTCAATTAAGATGGTCTAAAGGGAATAAATATAGATCTCTTAAAGCCAATAATGCACCAATGCCCAAAATAATTTAGGTATCAAAGGTGAAAAATTAATTTGTTTTAAAAGAATACTTCGGAAGTTTGAAGGTGTTAAATAAAAATTTGATAAAGTTGTGCAAAGCATGTGTATAGTCTAAGTTTACAAGTGAAAGATGTTGTTATGTGGTGTTTGATGATCCTAGTAAATATTGATCAAGTTGTTGGCGTACATGGTATTGTTCAACGGCTTTGATGATCCTCATTATCATGGAACCTTCTAGAAGTCTCAAGTAAAGAAACATTTAAAGTATCAAGTGAAAAAAATTCTATACACCTTGTATTGAAAGAGAAAACACTTGTATTGACCTAAACATATTCTCTATGAGATTTTAAATTGTAAACATAAACACTTAATTTTTTTTTAATTGTAATTTCTTCATAGGGATAAGTTGTATCTAGATTCTTAGAGAAAACAAAAAGAATAAGTTGTAATTAGTTATATGAATTGAGAAATCTAAGGCATATTCATTTGGACTAGTAAATACCATATTAAATTTGTAATTAGTGGGATTACAGTGAAAATGTCTCTAGTGTGAGGAAATTAGACACACCTCTGGATTGTAGGGCGAACCATGATATAATTTTTGCGTTTTTCTTTCATATCGCTTTACCTTGAACTATGATATAATTTTTGCGTTTTTCTTCCATATCTCTTTACCTTGGATATTTTTTTTAAACAACATTTTTTATCAAACAAGCCAAAATAGTTTTTATCAAAGTTCTAGACAAAAGGTAAAATATTGATGGCCATGTCATGAAAATCTTCAAGAGTCTTACAAATAAATGAAAATCAAATTTTATTTTTAAATCACTGGACTCTGGGTGCCATCAGCGCCATCAAGTTAATGAATATTACTCTTTCTCTGTCCTAGTTATCTGAGTCTTTTTCTGCCCTAGTCTTCGGCTTAAACTTCTTGCCTTAGGGCAAGGGGCCTTGGCTATTGTGGAGTTACTCTTGGTTATCTAGCTTCTATAGTGCATTCTGCTATGGACTTCGGAGAAGTAGGTGATGACGGACAGCGTTGGGAACAAGTTAAACATGGTAAAGGAAAAAAGGAAACAAGTGTATTGGGAAGACGAAGGAAGAATCAAAGGGAAGAAAGTAAAAGATTCGATTTCAATATTTATTACTGAGTTCTCAAACAAGCTGAGAGCAAAGGACTTGTTTCTAAGGATGAGGGAGTTCGGCGAGGTGGATGAGGTATTCATTCTTGCGAGAAGAGATAAGAAAGGGAGAAGATTCGAGTTTGTTCGGTTTTTCAACGTGAAGGACGTTAAAAGGTTGGTTTTGAAGCTGGACAATTATTCATAGATGGGAGAAAACTCTACGCCAACGTTCCTAGGTTTGATAAGAAAGGAGAGAAGAAAGATGTTAGATCAGCAAGGTCCGACGACGAGTCTGGTTCGTCTAGTGTTCAGAGAAAACCAAGGAAGCTTGTCGTTGATAAACCCGGTTTCATGTCTAAGGATGGTGAGCAAGGAAAGAATGGAAAGAAGTTATACTCTGAGATCCTTAGGAGATATGTGTCTAAGGAAGATAGGGGTTTGAGGTACATGGCTCCTGAGGATGCGTTAAAGAGATTTAAGGGAGCCTACGTTGGTAAGGTTATCAACCCTGGAGCTACGTATAATATGAGTCGTAACTTCCATCTCGAAGGTTTCTTTGGAGTTAAGGTGACTCCTCTTGGTGCCAACCTCTGTCTTCTGGAGGATAATAACTCAGACGACTTAAGTGAGCTATTGGATGGCGCTAGCGACTGGATGAAACAATGGTTCTCAGAGGTGGTCACTTGGGAGCTTCATATGGTGGATCTGGAGAGAGTGACATGGCTTCGGTGCTATGGAATCCCGTGTCATGCATGGACAATAAAGTTTTTCGTATTTCTTTCTTCTTTTGTGGGTAAATATATTTGCAGCGAGGAAAGTTCCTTGGATGCATCCAAATTCGACGTCGCTAGCATCATGATTAGAACTACGGTTGGGTCTCTGATAGATGAAGTGGTCAAGGTCTCCATCAATGGTGTCCCTTTTAGGATTAGGTTGGATGAAGAAACTTTAGGCCCTTTGTCGAGGACGGTGGATAGAGGTGTCAAGGATAGGGGTGTCGTGGAATTGTCGGATTCTGAGTCCTTTTCCTCTTTCATGAAAGATAGTGTTGGGGAAGGGGATGCCATTGAGCGTGAAAGCGACTTCAACTTCGCTGTTGAATATGGGGAAGGCATTAATCATCTTTTTGTGCATGGCAACGTGGAACAACGCGATAACCTTAAAGGGGAACTCAGAACATTTAATGTTGACGTGCAGGAGGCTTTTGACAATACCTTTTCGGTGGTTGGTGATGGTCTCGAGGTCGACGGGCCTCCTGCTATTCCCACATCCAAATATGCTGTTGTCGACTCTCCATTGGTTGCTGATGTGTCTAAAAGTGTAAAGAGCAGAGAAGTGGGTCCATCTTTAGGTGACAAGGAGAGAGAGGGTGGAAAAATTGTTCTGAAAGATAATTTTATCTCTTTTGATGGGCTGTTGAAAGCCCAATTGAGAAGTGGACCCAGTAAGGGGTGTGGTGGGAAGGGAGTTTTGGAGAATCTGAAAATTGGTAAGGAGGATCGCAATGGGTGTAAAGAAAAGGGGGACAAATTAGGGTTCCGTGAATCCTCAATTTGTGAAGCTTTCTCTTCATTTTCTAGTTCGTCGAAGGATGCCTTCTCCCAATCTAGCAGGGTTTGCAGAAGAATCGTGGAAAAGGATAAGAAGTCGAAGACTCCTGTCGCAAGGGGTAAGAATAAAGCTACAGTATTATCCTCCTTAGATGAATCGACCTCGCGGTGTTTTTCGGTGACGGACTCTGAAGTGGCAAAAGGTAATTATAGATTCTGGGCTAAATTCGAGTCGAAAGTCTCAAAGAAGGTGTTGGAAATCATCAACTCATTAGGAATCAAAGGAGGAGACAGAAACGAAGACCTTGTTGAAGTGATCTAAGCGTTGGAGAACAGAGATAAGGAAGCAAAGGTCTCGAGGGAGTCTGAAACAAAGGGTGTGTAATGAATATCATCTCTCTTAATATCAGGGGATGTGGCAACATTGTCAAAAGGAAGAGACTGGCGGGCCTTATTCGAGTAGGAAACTCGAATTTCTGCTTCATCCAAGAAACTAAGTTACAGAGCGTGGATGAGTCGATGGCATCTTCGCTTTGGGGTGCCCCGGATGTGAATTGGTCTGCATCGGACGCGGAAGGATCTGTTGGTGGTTTGCTCATCTTATGGAACAACGAGGATTTCATTATAATCCTTACTGTCAAAGGTGTAGGATTCCTGGGAGTGTTGGTTGAAGCGAAGGATAATATTGTTATGATACTCAATGTTTATTCTCCATGCTCTTTCGCAGGTAAACGGAATCTGTGGAAAGATTTGATTAAGCTGAAGAGGAAATTCGATGGAGTAGATTTCGTTTTTGGAGGTGATTTTAATTTTGTTTCCCATTGTAGTGAAAGAAAAGGTGTTAGCCAAGGAGGAAGGAGAAGGGAGGGCCGTTTACGTGGCTTAACAGCTCCGGGACTGCTAAAAGCAGACTGGACAGATTTCTCGTCTCACCTAAGTTGGTAGACGAATGGGGTATAGGGGGCAACATATTGGTAGCAGAGATGTATCAAACCACTGCCCCATTTGGCTGAATCCGAAAGTGGTAGATTGGGGTCCTAAACTGTTTGTCTTCAATAATTGTTGGTTAGATCATCCTGATTTCATTGGCTTTATAGACAAGGAGTGGAAGTCGTATGATTTTAGTGGCAGAGGAGACTATGTGCTCAAATCAAAACTGGGTATGCTGAAGAAGAGTCTCAGAAGGTGGAACAGGGAGATTTTTGGTTGGTTGGATTTGCACATCGAGAAAGCGGTGAGTCATCTCAACCTGATGGATGAGCAGGCAGGCTCTTGTGAATCGGCATAATTAGTTGATTTGGTGGAAAGCAGGCGGAAAGCTAGTAGGGATGTGTGGGATAGTTTGAATCGTAAAGAAGGTTTGCTTAGGCTTAAACCTAGAGATTTATGGATGAAAGAGTGGGAAAGCAATTCTAGATATTTCCATAATGTTCTGAGAGGTAGGCGTAGAAGGAACAAGATTGCTTTCGTAAATTCAGGCAGTGTTAGGTACGAGAAGGTGGTTGAGGTTAAAGAAGTTGTGGCGTCTTATTTTGAGGAGATCTTTAAGGTGGATATGTATACTCGGCCTTTGTTTCATAATTTAGATCTGAAACTCTTATCGGAGGAGGATAAAACTTGCATTGAAAAGGAGTTTACGGTTGAAGAAATTAAGTCAGCAGTGTGGTCTTGCGAAGGTGAAAAGAGTCCAGGTCCAGACGAATTTACATTTGCTTTCTTTCAGAAATATTGGGAAACAGTGAAGGGGGATGTTATCAAATTTGTTAGATATTTCTATGTTAATCCTACCTTGTCCAAAGCGGCTACTTCGTCGTTCATCACTTTGGTGCCTAAGGTTAAGCATCCGCAACATCTCGTCAATTACAGACCGATTTGCTTAATTAACTGCTTTCAAAAGATTCTTGCTAAGTTGCTGGCAAGTCTTCTGAAGAAGGTTGTGAGTTCTTTAGTGTCTGTTGAGCAATCCGCCTTTGTCCCGGGCAGATGTATTCATGACGGAGTAGTTGTGGTCAATGAATGTCTGGACCTTGCAAAGAGGACTAATCGTGACTGCATGTTGATGAAAATAGATTTTGAACGGGCTTACGATTGTGTGTCATGGGGATTTCTTAGGTTTGTTCTGGATAAGATGAATTTGGGAAGAAGGTGGGTGTTATGGATGGAATCTCTGACTTTCAGTGGCTCAATGTCCATTTTGGTGAACGAGAGTGCAACGCGTGACTTTGAAGTGGGAAAGGGGCTTCATCAGGGTGACCCGTTATCTCCATTCTTATTCATAATGGTAACGAAAGTGCTTACTTGGTTGTTCAGAGACGCTGCTAGCAATGGCCTATTTTCGGGGTTCAGAGTTACTGAAGGTTTGGTTTTTAATGTTGTTCAGTTCACAAACGACACGGTGGTGATGGTTGAAGCATGCTGGAAGAACTTATGGTGTATAAAGGCAATTTTAAGGGGATTTGATCTTTTATCTGGTATGAAAGTTAATTTCTTTAAAAGTAGAACTTATGGAGTTAAGGTGAGTCAGGAGTTTTTGCAGGCTGCCTCTGAGTTTCTGAATTGTGAGATATGTAATTTTTCGCTCAAGTTCTTAGGCATATACATTGGACACAGTCCCCGTAAGCTGAGGATGTGGAGGGATATTTTGGACTCTGTGAAAAATAGGCTGGCAGCGTGGAAGGGTAGAAACTTATCGGCAGGTGGTCGGGTGACTCTTATAAACTCTGTTCTCAATTCGTTACCCTTGTATTAGTTTTCTTTCTACAAGGCTCCAAAGGGAGTCATTAAGTCCTTACAGAGTTTGATGAGTAGATTCTTATGAGGGGGCTTAGCGAGTTGGAAACCAATTTATTGGATTGACTGGAATTCGATGTGTTCTCCAAAAGATAAAAGAGGGCTTGGAATCAAGGATCTCGGGTTATTTAATAATGCGTTGTTAATGAAATGGAAGTGGAGGTGTATTAAGGAGAATGATGCTATATGGCATGATATTCTGAAGTTTAGGTATGCGAAAGAAGGTCTTTGTCTCGCTGTGTTGGGTTGATCTGGTAGAAAAGGGAATAAGTCTGCATCAATTTGGTGGAGGGACCTTATGACAGTTGGTGTTGGAGTTGTTGATTCGAAAGATTATTTCATTGATCGTTTAGCCTGTTCTATTGGGGATGGTAGGGATTTACCTTTTTGGCACTGCAAGTGGGCTTTTGAGGTTCCTTTTAAGGAGTTATTTCCCAATTTGTTTTTGGTGTCCAAGCATCCTTGTTGTTCTGTGCATTCGGCTGGTTATTGGAGTGGGAGTGATTGGTGTTGGAACCTGCAATTTCACTCCTATAATAGCGCTTCTGTTATAGAGAGAGAGAAAGATGAGTTGCAGTATATCCTGAATTATGTGAAGCCGATTGCGAGTGGGGACGATCATGTGGATTGGGTCACCCTAGTTAGGGACGGCTTTTTCGTGGCTGACTGCTACGACTTGCTAGCCAGTTCTGAGTTGTTTTCTGACGGGGGCGATAGGGTGGTTTCAGATGAGTTAACTGCTTCTTATAAGGTCTTGTCGAACATACGTTTGCCATTGAAAATGCAGGTTTTCGTCTGGAGGTTGCTTAGAGACCGGATAGCGTCGAATGATCAACTTGTCAAGAGGAATATTCTTCCTACTGGAGTGTCATTACTTTGCCCGTTGTGTAACATTGTCGAAGAAAGTAGCTCCCACTTATTTCTCTCTTGCAGGTATGCAGTAGATATATGGAACGGGATCATGAAGTGGTCTAGTTTATGCATCTATACTCAGGGATCTTGCTTAGTTTATTTTTATACAAACTTCTCGGAGTCGCCGAGGGAGAAGTGGAAGACTTTCGGGGTTTTAATTTGGTGTACTGTAGTGTGGTGTATTTGGGCTAGTAGGAATAGCAAGATATTTAAGGATTTGTTTATTTCTGTCTCTGATATCATTTACTCTATTAAGTATTTGTCTTGGAAAAAGGCTTCTTCTAGGGGGTTTATTGCTAAATGTAGCTTTCTTGACTGGTTTAGTGCCCCGTTAGCTTGCTGGAAGCAGAAGTAACATTCCCGCTTGTTGCGCTTTTTTCCAGCACTTCTTGTGTTTCCCTAATATAGTCTCATTGCTTACTAAAAAAAATATTTTTATTCAAGAAGAAAATTATTTTAATATCTTAGTTCTTGAAGAACTCATAATCTCCCTAAGTTTCATGAGATTAAACAATGAAGAGGAATTGAAAAAAAAAGTGCAAATTTATTGCTCTTAAGTCAAAAGGCAAGAAAACCAAGGACAACATTTTACAAGATAAAGAATAAAAAAATAAAGATTCACATGAGCTAAGTGAAACATCAGATGATGATGAAATTTCTCTCAACTCCATAAAAGTTAATGCTTGTGGAACAGATGAAAGAAGCCATTTCTTATTAAGGACTTTAATTATTCTAAAGCATATATAGACAATAGAAAATATGACAAGAAGGTGATCTGTTAAGAATCAAGGAACCTAGAAACATCAAAAATGAATTCCCAAAGATGGAAAAATAAAATCCAAAACAAAGAGATTGAATGAAAATAAGAAAGGTCTTGTATAGAATGATTATGACAAATCATATGGTGAGGAAAACAATAATAATGCTAATGTTTCTCTAATTTCCACAACGCAACATTCTCTAGTTTGCACCTATATGACACAACATACGACGATAATGATAATTATGTATTCTCTAATTTGTCATGTGATGTGCTTGTAATTTCTTTAAATGAACTAATTCGTAAAATTAATAAAACATGTAATAAAAAGGTTTTAAAAGGATTTTTGGTATGTCATTGGAACATTATAAAACTTTGGAAAAGAAGATTGTTGTCCTAGTAAAAAAGTATAGGTGTGTGTCTCCTTGCAAGAGTCGGGAGACTCAGAGTTATCAGTAAGTTTAAGACAATTGTAGGTGGTTAGGGTCTATCCACAACGGTGACAAGCCATGTAAAGTGGTGATTATGGTGGTTTTAGGGTCCTTCCCATGTGAGGTGAGACGCCTTGTTGCAAAATGGTGTACTTAGGGATAAATGTATATGCGGATGTGCGCTCTGTATGGTTTTAGCTCTGTCCCACTCCTCTTACATGGGATATGTATTTTTAGAGACCTTTAGGGCCTAGGATTCTCTTGGGAGTGGTCATCGTCCACTCAGTCAATGGTGGACCAATGAATCCCTATTTTCCAAGATGTCGTGGATCAGTTATTGACTCTGACTTCTCTCTGTTCTAGGAACATATTATTCCACTTTTCCCACTATTGGGCGATAAGAAAATCCTTGGGTGAGGTGATACCTTCCTTTGGGCAACATCGCCGCCTCTAATGAGGCGGTTTAAAAACATCGCCCTAAGCAAGGCTTTTTACAATTATAACACTACATAGTCCCTCAAGCACGAGACTTTTGACAAAAGACGAAGTCTTCAAGATCGCAGCACAAGGGGCATATCCCGAGAACCTGCATTTCCTCATGTGATGCCCAAGTTATCCTGGGAAATTCTGGTTCTTTTGTTATAGAAATTTGTAACCCGGATGAAGAGACACTAAATTCCTCAGATATATTAATGAGTTGACCTATTAGGCAAGACTTGTGATCAAGTCTCTTAGGATGAATATTTGCCACGCCTCTTAGGCATGATTCTTGAGTATTTGTCTCACCCGAGGAAATACTAAGTCCCTCGAGAGAAAGTATAGTTAGAATCGGGAATCTAAGTCACTCAAACAAAATTGTTTATTTCCTGAAAGATATGACTATAAGTCCCTCATGTGAGGCGTTTGACCTATTTGGGTGGGACTTCCATCGATCCCTCAGGCGAGACTTGTGATCAAGTCTCTCATACTGGATATTTGTCGTGCCTTTCTGGCATGATTCTTGAGTATTTATTCTATTCGAGGAGATATTAAATCGCTCAAGAGAAAGTATATTTTATTCGTATTGCCCTATAGGGCGGCAAGGATCTTTCCCCTGGAGTCTAGTGCAAGAAATAATGCCTCTAGGGGCGGCACTATAGTCCAAGGAACACAGCTCAATTCTCACGCAATGCCCATAATGGTCGGCACTTTGAAATGAAGACGGGTATCCTCACTCTTCTATACCAGAATCCATTCACAGATATGGATCACGAGGATCCCTTTACTCACTTGACCAAATTCTATGAAATTGTGGGAGCAACTAGAGCTCCTGAGGCAGAAGAAGAGTCTTTGTTTAAGAGACTGTTCCCGCATTCCCTACTTGGGAAGGCTAAGGAATAGTACCTTGACCAATCAACTGCTATTATGACGGACTGGAACATGTTAGAAGAAAAGTTCTTGGAACGATTTTTTCCTCAAAATTGTTTCATGGAAGCTAAAACAGCGATTGCAGTTTTCTCACAAGGTGGAAATGAGTCTCTCAACGAAGCTTGGGAGAGATTCAAGTCCATGCTTAGAAAATGCAAAGGGCACGGTTTTGATGAGCTTACGCAAGTTCATATTTTCAGAAATGGTCTTCAAATGGTTCACAAAACATTGTTGGATGCTACCGCGGGCGGATCTTTAATGACTAAAAGCACCGACGAAGCCATTTCTATCATTGACAAGATGGCATTAAACGACCATCGAGGGAATCATAACCGTGGCCAATCTCAAAAGAAACCGGGAGTGCTAGAGTTGGGGATAAATGATTCAATTCTCACTCAGAACATGTTACTTTCTCAACAAGTTGAGTTGTTAACGCAACAAATGTCAAAGCTACCTCAACATATTAAAGAGATGCAATATTTACCGAACAAGAATGTGCAAGTTGCCGTTTGTGAGCTTTGTAAAGGCGATCATCCCACCGGCTATTGTCCTTCATGTCCTTCGGTTGATGAAGAAGCAAATTACATGAATAATAAAATTCAACAACAAGGTTATCAAAGGCAACAACAACCTTATCAAAATCAACAAGGGTATCAAAATCAACAACTAAGAGGAAATTATCAAAATCAACAAGGGTATCGACAAAACCCTTATCAACCTCAAGGTGGGAGTTCCAAGCTTGGAGAAACTCTAAACCAATTCATCCAAATATCCATGGCTAATTAAAAGACAAATGAAGCATCGATCAAAAATCTCGAAAATCAAGTAGGACAGCTTGCAAAACAAACGGCTGATCAACAAGCGGGGCCACATTTTTCTGCCAATACTCAAAACAACCCAAAGGAGCATTGTAAAGCTATTGTTACTAGAAGTGGGAGAGAGTTGGGAGAAGGAGAAAAAAATTAGAATAATGTTGATGTAAGAATTGAGGAGATTGTGGAGAAAGACAAAGTTGATGATGTTGTAGTTGACAAGAATGATAAGGAAGAAGTTGAAAAAGAACATGAGAAGTTAGTTGAAAAAGATAACTTTGAAAAAGAAAAGATAGAAGAAAAGAAGAGAATAGTCAAAAAGGGGGAGGAGATAGTGAATCCAATTCCTATTCAAAACTTACCTTACCCTCATGTGCCCACCAAGAAGGACAACGAAAGGCATTACACCCGTTTCATGGACATTTTCAAACAATTGCAAATCAACATTCCGTTTGCCGAAGCGCTTGAACAAATGCCGAAATATGCTAAGTTCATGAAAGATATTCTTACAAAGAAGCGAAGATATTCGGAGCCAGAAACAATTATCCTTGACGCAAGTTGTAGTGCTATAATCCAAAGAACTCTACCAAAGAAAGAAGTTGATTCGGGGCGTGTTACTTTGCTGGTAACCATTGGTGATGTCTATGTTGGCAAAGGCTTAATTGATTTTTGCTCAAGCATTTATCTAATTCCATTGTCTATTGTGAAGAGGCTTGGGAACATTAAAATGAAAGCAATTCGGATGACATTACAATTGGCTGACAAATCCACAACACATCCTCATGGATTGACTCAAGATGTCTTGGTTAAGGTTGATAAGTTTTTCTATCCGGTTGACTTTGTTGTGATCGATATGGAGGAAAACAAGGATGCTCTATTAATTCTTGGACACCCTTTTATAAAGATCGCTCGAATGATGATTGATGTTGATGACGGTCGTATAAAAGTAAGAGTTCAAAATGAAGAGGTGTACTTTGATCACTTTGAAGCAATGAAGCATTCTCAAGATCAACATAATAGTTTTCGTATTGATGCAATGGAAGAAGCCATAATAGAAGTCTCAAAGCAAGTTCATATAGTATCTCCCTTGGAAAGAGCTCTTGATGACTCATTTAAAGTATTTTCTGATGAAGAAGAAAGGGAACTTGAAGAGAGTTTGAAGGAACTTGAATCTTTAAAAGAGTTACAACTATGGGAAAGTGAAACGGAAGAGTTGAAGATAGAGGTGAGTGATGATAAGTTTCAACTTGAATTGAAGGTGTTGCCTTCTAATTTGAAGTATGTGTTCCTTGATGACGGTTGTCACAAACCGGTTATCATTAGCAACATTTTATTCGACAAAGAGGAAGACCGTTTGATTCAAGTTTTGAAGAAGAATCAACAAGCTATGGGTTGGGTTCTTTCCGATCTCAAGGGAATTAGTCCGGCCTATTGCATGCAAAAAATTTTAATGGAAGGGGACTTCAAGGCGGTAGCTCAACCACAACTCCGTTTGAATCCTACTATGAAGGAAGTGGTGAGAAATGAGGTTGTTAAGCTATTGGATGTCGGAATGATATACCCGATATCCGATAGTCCGTGGGTGAGTCCTGTTCAAGTTGTGCCCAAGAAGGGAGGAATGACCGTTATACGAAATGAGAAAAATGAATTGATCCCGACGAGAACTGTGACGGGTTGGAGAATGTGTATAGAATATAGGAGGCTTAACACCGCTACTAGAAAAGATCATTTTCCACTTCCATTTATGGATCAAATGCTTGAGAGATTATCGGGTCAAGAATTTTATTGCTTCTTAGATGGCTATTCCGGTTATAACCAAATCTTGGTTGACCCGGAAGACCATGAGAAGACGGGGTTCACATGTCCCTTTGGAATTTTTGCTTACCGGAAGATGTCGTTTGGCTTGTGCAATGCACCAACAACGTTTCAACGGTGTGTACAAGAAATATTTTCCGACCTTATTGAAAAAATGATGGAAGTGTTTATGGACGACTTTTCCCTGTTCGGAGCATCTTTTGATCTATGTTTGAAAATTTTGGAGACCGTTCTTGAACGATGTGTTGAAACAAACTTAGTGCTAAATTGGGATAAGTGCAACTTCATGGTAACGGATGGGATTGTGTTTGGCCACAAAGTTTCCTCAAAAGGCCTTGAAGTGGATCAAGCTAAAATTGAAGTGATCGAGAAGTTTCCACCTCCAACCAACGTCAAAGGAATCCGCAGTTTTCTAGGCCATGCGGGCTTTTATAGGAGGTTTATCAAAGACTTGTCCAAAGTTGCAAGACCTTTGATGATAAATGTTTAAATGCCTTTCAAATTTTAAAAGAGAAACTCATCACCGCACCCATAATCATTGCTCCAAATTGGACTTTAAATTTTGAATTGATGTGTGATGCTAGCGATTATGTCGTTGGTGCGGTGCTTGGTCAAAGAAAGACCAAAATTTTTCATGCTATACATTACGCGAGTAAAGTTCTTAATGATGCACAAGTGAATTATGCCACCACCGAAAAAGAATTACTCGCTATTGTGTATGCGATCGAGAAATTTCGGTCTTATCTGATTGGTTCAAAGGTGGTAGTCTACACTGACCACTCGGCCATTAAATATCTGCTTACCAAGCCGGATCCTAAGCAAATGCTAATCCAACGGATCCTTTTGTTACAAGAATTTGATTTGGAAATCCGTGATAAGAAAGGGTCTGAAAACTTGGTAGCAGATCATTTATCCCGGTTAGTCAATGTAGAGGTAACGCACCGAGAAAATGAGGTCCGAGAAGAATTTTCGGATGAAAATATTTTTCGAGTACAAGTTAGGCCGTGGTTCGCAGATTTTACTAACCACAAGGCAACCGGATTTATACCGGAGGACCTAACTTGGAATCAAAGACGGATATTCCTATCGGATGCTAACTTCTATGTTTGGGATTAGCCATACTTATTTAAGTTAGGAGGTGAAAATTTGTTGAGGAGGTGTGTCACTTTTGACGAAGCTAAAAATATCCTTTGGCATTGTCACAACTCGCCATATGGAGGGCACTACAATGGTTTAAGAACGGCAACAAAAGTCCTCAAATCGGGCTTTTATTGGCCAACATTGTTTAAAGATGCCAACCTCCATGCAAAAAGTTGTGATACATGCCAAAGAAGTGGCGGGATTGGAAAAATAAATTAAATGCCCTTGCAAACAATTTTGGAAGACGAGGTGTTCGATTGTTGGGGTATTGATTTTGTCGAACCATTCCCACCATCTTTTTCAAACGAGTATATATTGGTTGCAGTTGACTATGTTTCCAAGTGGGTGGAAGCAATTGCGTCACCGAGGGCCGATGGCAAGTTGGTGATACATTTTTTAAAGAAAAACATATTCTCCCGTTTTGGCACCCCTCGTGTGTTAATCAGTGACGGAGGTTCGCATTTTTGCAATGTACCGCTCGAAAAGTTCTTAGAGCATTACGGTGTAAAGCACAAGGTTGCAACTCCGTACCACCCGCAAACTAATGGTCAGGCCGAAGTGTCAAATAGAGAGGTAAAAAGGATTTTAGAAAAGACCATGTCAAGCTCGCAGAAAGATTGGTCGCAAAAGTTGGATGAGGCTTTGTGGGCGTATCGCACTGCTTACAAAGCTCCAATCGGTCTAACTCATTTTCAAATAGTTTATGGCAAGACATGTCATTTACCCGTTGAATTGGAGCACAAGGCTCTTTGGGCATTGAAAATGTTAAATTTTGATCCGAGCTTGGCCGGCAAAAAAAGGAAGGTTCAATTACACGAATTGGAAGAAAAGAGAAATAATGTGTACCACTCAAGCAAGCTCTATAAAGAGAAAGTGAAAGGATATCATGACAAGAAGGTTTCTCAGAAAGAATTTCAGGTCAGCCAGATGGTTCTTTTATTCAATTCCCATTTGAAATTGTTTCCGAGAAAATTAAAGTCCAAATGGTCTGGACCGTTTTTGGTCAAGGATGTCAAGCACTATGGTGCCATAGTTATAGAGGACTTGCAAAAGAAGGAAAGTTGGACAGTGAATGGCCAACGACTGAAAATCTATCTTGGAGGAGAAATCGACCGAGAGAATTGCGTAGTGTTTCTAGATGATCTTTGAAATCATCTTGGACCGTCGAGCTCAAAAGACATTAAACAAAGCGCTAGTTGGGAGGCACCCCAACATTGTAAGTATTTCTGTTTTTCTACTGTTTTTGATTGTTAAGTGTTTAGAACTGATGTAGTGTGGTAGCAGCTGAAGAAGAAAAAAAATTTCAAAATTCTGTCATGTTGGTTGGCCAGTTCGCTTTGCGAACCTGGGGCGAGCATTCGCTGGCCATTTCGCATTGTAAACTTAGCGAGACAGCCAAATGTTTTTCTGCTGCCACCTCATTAAAAAGGGAGTTTATTTAGGGTGAGCCAGACACTTGGGCCCATGACCCACCAATTATTCTGAATTTTTGTGGGTAACCCTACTCCCTTGGTCACTCTCACTTTGCCTCTTTAACAATCACAAACACTCACTCATAAGTTGAAACTCTCTCGCGTGCTCTGTTCCTATCATCTCTCACAACTTTTTCCAAGTGCTAACAAGTCCAGGTTTGATGCTACTTCTCTCTATTAATTTGTGATAGAAAATGTGGTTAGGTTAGTTAGGTTGAACATTAAAGACATTTTGATTCTAGGTTTAAAAAGTGTGTACAATTCACCTCTGTTTTAAGGTTTGTTTGTTGTTGCATGTTGAATTTTATGAAAACTTTAGAATAGAGGTTGTATTGTGAAACTAGTCTGATATTGGAAAGTTGGGATGCTGTTATTTTGAAATGATTTGCAGGTTCGCTGACCAGTTCGCTTTGCGAACCTAGGGGGAACATTTGCCAGAACTTGGCTTAGCGAATCTGGGGCGAATGTTCACCAGGACTTCGCTTTGCGAACTTTGCGCGAACATACCAGATTTTTTTTATTTTTTTACTGTCTCAGTTTGGGATTCTGATCAAATGTTTTGTTCCTATTCTAATGGACTGTTTTACTGGCTAGTTGTTGTTTTATCTGGTGGTTTTTGTAGATGGCTCCAAAAATCATTCCTTCAAAAAGGAGAAAGACCGGTAGCTCTATACGACCTGCTCCAATTCAGTACGACAATACACGTTTCGTAGGGGCAAAGCAAGCTGCTAGGTACCTGACTTTGGAAAGGAGAACCATATTGTGTAAGAAGAGGTTTAATCTGAATCCACATGGCAGCTATCGGGCGGTGGCTGGCCTTCTTGAAAGGAAAAAATGGAATAAGTTGGTGACACCTATGGATAGCTATAATGTGGAGATGATACGGGAGTTTTATGCGAATGCCCTCCCAGATGATGGGGCAGAATTTGGGTGGAAGACCTTGGTATGTGGAACAGAGGTTTTGTTTGATTGAGATACTATTAATGAGGTTCTTGTGAACCCGCTGCTGTTGAGAGAAAATGAGATAGATACCTATCACAGAACCTTGAGACTCCATAGGGACATAGAAAAAAATGACCGCAGACCTTTTGCGTGAAGGAAAAAATGTGGAGCTGAACCCATTTGGGGTTACAAAAAGGTATCATCGTGAAGATATGCGTCCTTTAGCCCAATTGATCTTACTTTTGGTTCTTACAAAAATTAAGCCAAAGTCGCATTCATCGACCATTCCCATACCCCTTGCCCGTTTGGTCCATAGTATCATGATGAATATCCAGATTGATGTAGCCAGGATCATTACTGATGAGATGAGGGCGATTGTGGAGAGTGGACTTGGTTCTGCTTCTTGGAAGAACTGTCCGCTTACCTTTCCTTGTCTTATTATGACTCTTTGTGTGCATGCTGGGGTTAATGTCCCCACGCGCCGTCAGGTAAGCATCCCGACTGCTATAGATGACCGGTATGTGGACAAGTATTGTAAACCAAAGGGGTTACAAGGTGAGACTTCTGGTTCTGGTGCTGATGCTGATGCCGACACAAGTGTTGGCGATGGGTCTTGTAGTTCTGGGTCTCAAGGTTATTATCCGTATTAGCAGGTGATATGCCAATATAATTGGGATTGGATGGCGGCTTCTCCGTGCACTATGATGGATTTACATGATTCGATGTAGGTATTGTAGTTGCAGATCCGTGATCCCTCTGTGGATCACTCTATGATGACAAGGGTGCAATTCCTTGCTCATGCTGGTTGGCCTGAGGCCAGACCAGATTTTGAAGGGGGAGCAGAGGCAACTGGTGAGCCTGAGGATGCTGATGCAGAGGATGATGGTGATGATGCTGATGTGGAGGTATCTAGATCTGAGTCTGGTTCTGAGGAGGAGATGATTGAGGTTTCCGGTTCCAAGTCCGAAGATGACTGATTTTGATGTTGTCATTTTGTACTTCCTTTGATTCTTCAAAGTGAAGTTTTCTTTTATCATGCTTTATGTATCAGTTATTATTGTTGTACTTTATCCAGTAGGTGGATTATTTTGAGATTTGATGTACTTTGTACCCTTTTGAGGTACTAATGACTTTTGTTGGTGTTTTCACACCATAACATTATTATTATTAGTATTATGTTTTCAGTTAAAATTGTTCAGTTTTCATTTTATTTTAGTTTTTTTATTTTATTGTGTTGTGTTATGATGGTGCTTGTTGAAATTTAATGTTTCCAACTTTTGGATGTGGTTTTGAAAGACACTTCTAGGTTGGTGATTGTTGTTCATCAAAGAAGATTCTTCCAAGATGGATGGCAATGATAGTATTTTAAGCATGTTATTGTTGGCAAGGTACATAGCTACCTATTTCTAGAACTTAGAATATGTTAGAACTTTTTGTGTTTGTACAAATGAAATTTTGTTTCTTGTTACAACTTTATTGATTGCTTATGTCACTTAGGTCCAAAAACCACAATGGCGAGAACCGTCCATGATATACTAAATGCACAGGATTGCTGATAAATTTTGTTTTATACTTTTAATTCATGCTTTATCTTGTGATTTTTGTGATTTTGTGGAAGCATTAGAAATGATCAAGGCATTTGTTGATAATGAGCACAACCATTTCTAAACAGTGATTTACCCATAAGTAGTGAGTATTCGTTAGCCTTTTGAGCCTAAATGGTTTAGATCTCGTTTAGTGATGAACTTTGTGTAGTACATAATTTGAAAATCAAGTTCATCATTGAATTTTTGAGAGTTTCTAAAAACAAAATTTCTTCTTGAACCTTGAAACTATGTTTTTATTGATTTCTTTGCCTTAAAAAGCAAGGAGCATTCACTTAAGGTTTAGTTGAAAATAAGTTAGGGAGAATGAAAAAGAAGATAGGTAAATTGCTCAAACATTTGAAAATTTTCAAGCAAGCATGAAAAGAAAAAGAAAATGTGAATATGAATGTGAAAAAGAAAAGAGAAAAAGAATGCTTGCTTGAAAGAGAAAAATAGAGACCAATAATTGTGCATAAGGAAGTTTGAGAAGGTTTTTGATAAAGGAATGAAATTGGTGAATGAAGTTGAGATGTGTGTGAATACCTTGTATAGTGAATGTTCTTTTGCATCGGAAATTTCGATTCAATGACCTTAAGAAATGTCCTTTTATTGTTAACCCGACCAAGCTACAACCTTAAAAGCCCTTAGTGATCTTTTTGCTTCCATGATTTCTTTATTGATCGATTAGATATTGTATGAATTGCTTTGTATTTGCATTATTTGTCAGATGAGTGAAATTGTCCCGCGGTTGCAAACGCGTTAATTTCCTTTAATTCTTTTTTAAAGAGGAGGGTTAGAGTGATATGAGCATGAGAGTTTAGTTGTTACTTGAAACATTGTTTGATATTTGTTGAAGAATCAAGTTCTTTTACATTGTTCGATTCTAGGGATGTGTAATTGTTGCTTGTTTGCAATTGTTGTTTATTTGAGCCGTTTATCTTTTCTTGGTTGAATTAAATGCTTAAGAAAATCCTCTTGTTTTAAAGGAGAGGCATACTTTTCTTGAGGAAAAACAAAGACTTAGTTGGGAAGAGTTTGTTAGATGTCAAACATGACCAGTATTTCTATTTGATACTTGACATTTTTCAACTCTTTTATGTCTAATTGTGGATTTTACTCATGAATTGTTGTTATTCTTCAAACATTGAGAATATACCTTTGGTGCTTGTACTATGTGTGTTATTGTGCAGGAAACGGCACTAAATGATTAAAAATATGAGACACAAGAAAGGATCCAAGTTGCCAAAGAAAGGAAGAAAACATCAGCAAGTTCGCTTTGCGAACTTGCTAGCGAATGTTCGCTTTGCGAACAACTGGAGAAGTCCCAGCGAATGGTCCCAGAATTATGGCAGTAGTAAAAGGGACTAAAGTTCGCTTTGTGAACTTCCCAGCGAAGGTTCGCTGTTTCATCGCTTTGCGAAGACCTGGCGAAGGACACTTTGGATATGGCAAAAGCAAAAGGGGCCTAAGTTCGCTTTGCGAACTAGTATGCGAATAGTTCGCTTTGCGAACTTATGCAGAAACTCAGAGGCGGTTTAACTTATCAGAAGGCACTTCAGGTGCCATTTTCATAGTTCGCTAGGCGAACAAAAAGTTCGCAGTGCGAACTTGTCTGTTTTCAAATGTACTATAAATACCTTTTATGTATTTTCTTGGGATCATAACTTCACTTTATCACACCAAAACCTATTTTTCTGATATTTCTTCATCTAAGAGAGATTCTTCACATAGAGAAGCTGTATTTGCATCCGATCTCGATTCTTCGACGCGGATGCTTTTTTCATCTCCTCACGAAACGTGTGAAACAAGCTACCATGAATATGTGTAGCTAAACACATCTAGTGTCAAGATTAGTGGTAGGTAATACACCATTTTGTATGTATTGATCTTGATTGTAGTGTGTGAACTTTGTTGATGATAAATATAGAAGAAAAACTTTGTTTATATGGTTTATATTTTATTTTAGTTCATGATTGAGAAATATGTTCTAAAACTTGACCTAAGTTTCAATCCATCAATAATCATGAGGCTAAAGATAGTTTTGAAAGTTGATGTTCATAAATATTGATCTTGAATGTTATCATATTGGTAGTTTGGGTGAGAGATCATCAAAGGATCAATATGATAAATCCCACAACAAGTGTTAGAGATAAACTTGTTGAGAAGATATGTGGTTATATTCATCGTTAACAAGTTCATATCCTTTATCGAGTAAATACATACGAAACGGATTATCGGACCCTAATCTTGGCATGTTTTTACCAAACACTAAAAACCAATTTCTTTACCATTGATTACTAAATTCTTATGCAAATGATCCGATACAAAATTACCAAACTCTTTGTTACTATAAAAGTTTAAAACGTTTTCGACTATAGAACGGCGGCAATACACATACAATCCCTATGGAGACGATAAAACACCCCCCAAAATACCTTTCAACAGTAAAGGATTGTCTTGGAAGTCTGATGTGAATGTGGTATCAGACTGAAGTGGATCATGGGTTGATTACATGAAGGTCTGGATTCTGATGTGTTCAGAATATGGTAGCTGATATTCACCAGTTAAATTAGAAGTGTTCTATCTTATCATATGGGAGAATGATAGATTGAAGACTATCTTGGATCATGGGGTGTTTATCTAGAAGACTGACTCTTGCTGAAGTCAGAATACTTGTGGAAAGGTGGTTTCTTCTGCTACAAGTCATGCTAGAGAGAAGTGGATCAGTTTGGTGCTTGTGGAGCAAACAAGCTGAGGATTTCTGGAGCATGTGTTTGGTGTCCTTCAAGTGTGAAGAACATCTGGGTGAGCTAGCAAACTAAGGGGCTCTGTATGTCTCTTTTAGGAATGTGAAGCATTCCAGATTCAATTGGGTTGTATCTTAGGGAACAAAGATATCTATACATGAGAATTCAGGAGGAATTCATATAGTGTATGGATGGTTTCTAGACGAGAGGGATCAATGGTGGTTTTGGTCTCAATCCAAGAGTTTGTTGGTTGTGGTACAAGGATGTGTTCCTGGTACTCTCACTATATGATCATGAAGTTGTCATGGGATATCATGTAGTGATTTTGGGTGTTTCTTGCTGAAGAAGCATCATTTGAGAAAGATAGTGGGAGAACTTCTGTCTGTTGAATATACTAGTGTGATACATAGAGTGCTTAAGGATCAAGTATTTGGTGAATGCGTTCAGGAGGTGTGTTGAACAGAGGGTGCGCTCTTGAAGACATGAAGATGCGTCTTATGTTTTCCATTCATCTAGGGTTTTCATCTTGTAAAGGAGCATTGGTTATCTATGACAGAGGGAGTTTGACTTCTGTTATGGATATATTGCTGTAGTAATGCAGATTGGTTATCAAGATTGTTTGTGGTTTCAAGCAGTTTGTGATAGATTGCCTCAGTTGAGGATGATATGTTAGACGAGATATCTTGACATTGCTCTACTGGTTAAGTTCTAGGTGAACCTATCAGATTGTTCTGATTCTGCCATTGGGTGTCAATGGATTGAATCAGAAGTGATACAAGTATCTTGAGAGTCTTTGCTGCTAATTGGAAGATGGTTGAAGAAATGCCTTAACATCTTAGTCAGTTACTCTTGGTCTTCTGGTTGAAAGGATTATCCTTAAGACCTGTTAAAAGGAACGGTAACTATGCTTCAGGTGGACTAAACAAAGTTTGGATCAGGATATTATGGGTACGTCCTAATTGGCTGTTTGGATGGTAGAGAATGTAAACGTATTAAGCATGTGTCTTGATGCAAGTGCATTCTTTGGACGGACTCTCATAAAGTTGAAACAGTCAAACTCTAGTTGGACGGTGCACAGTCATTTATGTTTACCTACCTTAATTTATGTCTCCATTTGAATTGCTCGGCGGTAAATTCTATGGACCAAAATTTTCAAGAAAAAATTGTTTGGGTATTTAAAGGTGAATTGCTTCTAGTTTTTCCAAGTTAGTGTTCTAGGCAGTTTCGCCATGGCTTTTGATCGGGTCTGGATTAGTATCATGTGGATATGGAATTGTGCTGGCCACTTTTGCCAATTTTTTGCTAAAAAGGGGGAGAAGGGGTATGAATTCATCTCATTCTTGCAAGTTGTGTTTTGCAAGGATGTTGAATTAAATGTTCTAACATCCTTGAGTCTTTCCCTTGTTCCTTGTGATCTGAGTTATAAAGCAGGTTGTTTCTTATGACCTGAATTACATCCTCAATGGACTCTGTGTTGCGTATTATACATCTATTTCTTCTTAAGCTCTTTCTGGATCTTCTTATGGGTTTTCTTATGCCCCTTAAGAGGAAGATTTATCCCTCTGTGGAAAGTAAAGGTTTGAGGGGGAGTGTGTTGTATACTTTTCCTCGTGTACACCAACACGCAGCTAGGAATTTTAGGAGTAAGAAGGAGTCTCAAAAGTGTTCCAATCATATCCACCAAACACCGACTTTCTTTTTCTACCGAAGGAGTTTTAACCAAAAATTTGTCAAAAGGGGGAGATTGAAGGCTTTGCAGATTTGAGAAAATTTTGGGTAAAACAAGATGTCAAACACAAGGTTCCAACATGAAGAAGTTTGGTGAAAAAAGACTTGTCAGACATGATGTCCTAACGAATGTCTCGACATCTTGACCTAATATAGCAGGTTGTTGCTAATCTGGTTCAAGATTTAAGGAGCAATCAGAACATGGATCAAGGAAGAAAGAAACAGAAGATTCGAAGCCCAAGGAAGCAGAAGATTATAAAAGAAGACCAAGACCTAGCATTGAACAACTGAACCTATTGTAACACTTTTGAAAAGTAGAAAATAGGGTTTAGGGTTTTGAGAGTCGTAGGCTTTCTTGTAAGTCTCCCTCTATATCGATTTGATACATTGTGGTAGACATCGGTACTTGTACAGATTCAGAAACCTGTAGGTAATGAATCATGTAATGTTCTTGAATGAAGCTTCTAAGCAAATCCAAGTTAACTTGTTAGTCAAGGATACTTGACTGAACTTTGTATTGAAAGGGGTGTCTTTCAATAGGATGATACAGTTATTGTGACTATAACTGTTAGATAATCACAGGTTGTGATTTAGGGAGTAAGATGAGTTTGTCTTATCTAGGATGGAGTTCTTAGATAAAGTTTTCATTGGGTAGTGATAGGTAAACCTAGGCATTTACTGTAAACAAGCGGTTGTTTACATAAAACTATACTACTGATAGTGGCTTCTTCTTCCTGGCTTGGTATGCCCCTAGATGTAGGTGATTTGGACCGAACTGGGTAATCATATTTTGTGTTGTTTATCATTCTGCAATTTACAGTTTAGTTTTGATTAACAATGTTGTAACAGATGCCGAAACATCTGTCTTTCTGCAGTTACTAATATTCTGGATATCAGTTTGTTGTTCTGTTCCTTGTTTAATAGTTATGCAGAACAATGTCTTGACATGTGTTAGGACATCTGATATCTGCTATGCCAGAATTTCAGATATGGAGTGATCAACATGCCTTGCTACAAACTGTTTTGCAAAATCAGTATTGTCATTTCTTGCACCACATGATTTTTTAGTCAAATTGCAATGATCATAGTCATACCATTTCAACATGGATCAGAATGACTCATCACAAACCTGCAGGATAGTGCCAAAGAACCAAGAACGAATCTCATAAAAATGATGAAGTTTTGTCATGGATGCCTTGAATTCAAATGGCATTTATGTGCAATAGTGTACATTCAAAGATTCCACACTCCTCAGTCAAAATGCTCACATAAACAACAATAAAAACATCTGAGGAATGTGGAATTGGTCAAAAGTTAGCTATGCCACTTGAGAGAGCTATTGTACCTTGCTTGAGAAGTAATGACACCAATCCAAAACCATTGAACCAAGCTCTTATCCTTCAAGCCAGCATTATTTCTCCAAGACAAACTTATTCACCTATAAATAGAGCTCAATTCTGAGGTTTCAAAACACACCAAAACAACTATAATGCTTGTTTTCCCACAAATTCTTCCTCTTGCAAAATTCAAAGTTCTTAAAGAGTGAAAACTTGGAATTCTCAAACCAGTCCAATTCCACTCAAACCAAGCATCCAAACACTTCACATAAGCACCATAGAAGTGGTCCATAACCTCAAGACACTTCTGTAATATCAGAATCATCAAGTTACTATCCTTTTTCTCAAATTTTCCTCAAGGATGCAGATTGAGTCGAGCTAAGTGATCCAGAAGTTTTCAATCCATTATAATCATTGGAACACCATCCTTTGGGGTCAAGGAAGCTATCCAGATCATCATCTTGCATCTGTAACACCTACATTGCATAATTTTATTCTCACTTTCAAGGTAAGCTTCCTCAAAACTTAACTCTATATATCATGCATCATAAATGTTATTTTAAGTTACCAACATGTTTCTGGATGTTCATAGAATGATAACCCTTAATCAATTTCTATTTATCTTGCCTGTATAAGACTTCATATAGTTCTTGCATTTTTTAGGGTTCATCTGATTATAACATGATATCTTGTGATACACTTAAAATAAATTAAATTAAAAAGAACCATTTGATTCCTTGTTGTAAAACACACAACTTTGGTGTTTACATCGTGTCAAATGGTTGCGTATTGAGAGAGATAGCATAGGTTTTGCAAATCAGAAGTTGGCCCGAGGAAGAAGATGAAGTCTGGCGTGAAATTTGAATTTTTCACGCAGGTTTCATATATTATGCATTGGTTTGGTGTTTTTGTCACCGTCACACGTTGGCTCAGTTGGCAAGGGCGTGTTTTGTGAGTTGGAGAGTGAAGTCTTGGGTTCAAACCCCACCTATGTCATTTTTTCCACTTTTCCCATTTTTCTCTTATTTTTCATATTTTTCTTATTTAATATCAAATATTTGTTTCAATATTTAAAATTAACTATTTTGAAATGTTTTTTTGCACAAAAATCACCCATACATTTTAATGTTTTATTTCACACAAAAAATCAAAAATATGTTATATTTGATTTTTTTTTATTTTTTAAAGAATTTCCTTTTTAATTGTTTTTAAACATTTTAAATAAATTCTTTCTCTTGATTTTTCAAAACCAATTCAATTTCAAACCATCATGTGATTAAAATATCTATTTTCAAACATTTATCAAAGTTCACAACATGTATATTAAATATATTTGATATTTTTGTATCATTTTTTATTTAATTTTCATTGAAAAATGCATTTTTATTAAAATTAGAGTTTCTCCCTTGATTTTAAATCTTCAAACTTTCAACAAACACTTTTGGGTCTTTAATAGAGTGTAAGACCCAACCCCTTTTGTAAATAAATAATTTTTGGGCCTCTGTCATAGTATAAGTCCTAGTGCAATTTTCAAAAATAACGGTGTGTGCACTGTTTTTCATCTGGGCATCTCCTTCAGTATAAGCCCCACTTTTATTCGTTTCAATAAACATTTTTGGGCCTCTAATAGAGTGTAAGACCCAACCTCTTTGTACATAAATAAATTTTGCGTCTCTGCTGTAGTATAAGTCCCACAACGTCTTTCGGTATCGCAGTGCGATCACTGTTTTCAAATAAGTCATCTGGGCCTGTCCTTGAGTATAAGTGTTGAACCCTAATTTTTACCCTTAAGATTTTGCTCATTTTCATTTGCATTTCATACCACAAACAAGATCACAATCTTTGTTTCTCTTGAGCATCTGTATATTATACTTACCTGCTTTATATTTGTTTATGTTTATTAACCTCTAACCAAAATACCAAAAAATTTGCTGCAGTTTCTCTCTCTGTGTGTTGTGCAGGTTTGTCAAAGACAATGAAGCGATTTCAGGTCAAGATGTCTTGTTTATTAAGCAGTGGTTCATGTGAGGTTTGGATTCAGAAAGTCAGGTTCAAAGTTCAATGTTCAACTGTGTTCATATGTGGATTTATTTTCCCAGATAACTGATTCAGACAAGTTCAAACAGATTCAAATGGCTGTTGTGGTTTGTTCTTTGGTAGCTGTGTTATCAGAGGCTTGTGAAAAAAAAAGTCAAGATTGGTTTGGGCTGAAAATAAAGTTTAGCTATCCATTTTTTTATGCCCATTCCTTAAACCATTTCTTTTTCTAAACCAATTCCATTTTTTTCTAATTCATTAACCAATTATCCAAATTTGTCCAATTTTATCCATTTTCATTTAGTATCCAAATTTATTCACTTCTCACATCCAAGTTACAATTCCAAATATCCATCATATCCAATTCATAAACCACATTCATTTTCAAATATCCAATTCTCATATCCATTTTTAGACAATATCCAAATTCATTATCCATTATCCACATTTTTAAACATTTTTTTATATATATTCCACTTTTTGCCATCTAAACCATTTTTCTAACCCATTTTCTAAACCAAATTTTCTAATCCATTTTTTTCTAAACCATTTCATATCCAATTACCTTATCAATTTTTCCAATTTATTTTCAATAATCCTTTTTATCCATTCATGTCCATTCAAAAATAAAAAAATTACCATAATCTATTTTTTTAAACCCACATCACGACCCACCTTCTTTTTTACATTTTAAATGATTTCCAAACAATGTGTCTCACAAGCCACTTGCTACTAGTATGCTATTACTACATGGTCCACCTCAAGTATTCTTGAAGCCACACAGCCCAATTTACCATGCCAGCTACTTGAAGCCAAGAACGGCTGCTACAAATACTTTTCAAGCAAAAAAGAAAAAGCGCAATTCCTAGCCGTGTAAATGCAAGCTACTACTCTTCTAATGCACACCAGCTACTGTTACAAGCTGCAAGCTCCAGCCACATGCTATACAACACTAAACCAAACGCCAGCCAACCTACCACTTGAAAACAAGCCTCAGCTAATGCAAAAACGCAAGGCAAAACAACATAAAACGGCAGTAAAAAAAATTCAGCAAACAAGAAAGTGAATCAGTCCCATAACAACTTAAACCAAAACGGCATCAGGGAGAGATTCAAACGCTGCACGACAAGAACATACAACACATACCAGCTGCCGAGCCAAGCCATCACAAAGCTGCAAAATGTGAACAAATTCACTATTTGTTGAAACGCGAAAGCATCTTTGAAACGCAGCAAACAATTCCGAAACGACAACCAATTTTCATGAATTCAATTTTCACACTCACCTATTTTCTTCTATAAATAAGTGCTTTCATCCATTCATTCTCCAAGCTTGGATAGCCAATAAAGTTCTGCAGAATTTCCAAGTCTCAATCACACTTCAACCCATTTTCCAGCTTCAATTCCAATTCACCAAAATTAAACCACTACAAATCAGGAAAAAAAACTCCACAATTCCATCAATCTTCAATCCTTCATACCTGCAAATTCATTCTCCATTAACCTCCAAAAACAACATCAATTTCACAATCATCAACTCAATCAATAACACGTTCAACCTCACAATAACTTTTGGTCAACATCAACCACAACAACACAAGTTCAGAAGAAGAGTAGAAGAATTGTGTGCCTGTGGTAATTCGTCAATTTCGATCTCTTTCGTAAGCTCCATTTTAATTTCGTCTCGATGAATCGTTGAAATCGGCATTCGCGGTGGAGGTTTACGATTGATAATATTGATGAGAAGCGAGAGAGAGAGATCGCGGTTGTAAAAGAAGAGAAGTTAGGGGTTCTTTCGATTCCAATGGCGATGAAAGCAACTGAGAGTGGGAGAAACGGTTGCGGCAACGTGTGAAATCGAGAGAAGAAGATGATGAAATCCAATTTTCTGATCCTTCTTTTTCTTTTTCTAGTTTTTTTCTATTTCTTTTATTTAAAAAAAAAAAGCTTTGGGCCTAGCCCGCTGATTTCTAATACCACCACCTCTTTTTTTCCTAATGACACCTCCTTTCTTTTTGTTATAAAATTTTCTTCAATTTTCTTTAATTTCACTTTTTATAAATTTCTTCTTAATTTTCTTATTTTAGAATTTAGTCTTACTATCTACTTTTTTAAAAATTTGTTTAGAAAACTTCTTGAAAAAAATCCTTTAGAAAATATCTTAATTCTTCTTTCTTTTCATTTAATTTCTTTTCCTATTTTGTTTTTTTGTTGGTTGTGTCGATCATAATTGTTAGATCCACTTTCTTTTCCTCATATCTTTTCTTTTTGATCGATGAAAGTCTAATTGATCTTGGAATTCCTTTGTTGAATTTCGATCAAGACTAGATCGTTACCATTTTTTTCTTTTCGTGCGGTATTGCTTTCGGATGACGATTTACATATCGTTCATCTAGCATGCATTAACACAAAGAGCTATTGACCGGCCTCATTGTAGGGTAATTACTCCGTAAATTACTCGGTTATTGCTTAACATAGTGCAATATTTGTCCTGTATCGGAAAACGATCAAGAATATTGATTATTTGTCTTTTGGTTCAAAACTTATGAAACTTGTTGTTAGGAGGCTTTGGTCTTATCAATCCTCTAATGAGTTCTCATTAACCTTGATCTAAGTGCAATTATTCAATTATTATTGATCACTAACTCTAACAACTAATCACTAATTTACTAACATTACTATTGTACTAACTTTGTTTACAATTCCTTCTCGCTCCCTATCTCTTTTACTTTTATGCTTCATTTTATCATTTCATATCATGTTTATGCTTCCGCACTTTTTCCTTTGTCCGTTGGACATATGTTTATGCTTCCGCAATTTTTCCTTTGTCCGTTGGACACATATTTATGCTTATGCCTTTTTCTCTTTGTCCACTTGGACCAAAAATATTAATAAAGGCTAAAACCTCTAAAAAACTTGTGCTTCTAATCTTGGACTATGGTTACTATCCTATGCAATGGACATGGAGTTTTGCACCTAGACCTTGGACTTCAATGCTATTCTTGAATCCTTGAACTTAGAACTTGGACATCCAATGCAATTCTTGGAACCTTGGACTTAGAACTAGGACCTTTTCCCTTTGCTTTGGAATTATGGTTCGAAGACTATGGAGCTTACTTTTGTGGTTAGGCTATTCTTATCCTTAGCTTTTACTTTATCGCTTTAGGATAGTCACTTCTTCTCCTCCCCTTTCTTCAATTTTCAAAACTTTCTCCCTTTTTCAAAACTTTCTTGATTTCAAACTATCACCTCTTTCATAAACAAACCTTGACTTTGTCAAGTGATTTTACTCTTTTCTTTTCATTTCTTAACAAATGCTAAACTACATAAGCATATTGACACCTTTTTCAAAAGACTTTAAAAAGACATCAAACTTGAAATTCTGGTACCAGATATGTGATGTTTAGTGTGATGTCACAACATCAATATCTGCAGTATGAACAAGACAATAAAAGCACTAAATAGCACACAAGGATTGTTCACCCAGTTCGGTCTAACAACCTACATCTGGGGGCATACCAAGCCAGGAAGGAAATCCACTATTTGTAGTATCAAATTACAGACTCAAGAAACCAGTTGACAATCTACCTAATTTAATCACTACCCAATGACCCTTCTATCTAAGTCCTCCTTGGATAAGAGACTTTATCTCACTTCCAATCATCGCAATGATGTCTAGCAGTCAACATCTCAGCCACTGCATCAACAACTTGATTTCCAACAACTCTTCAATCACAGAAAAGTAGAAGTCACACTTCCATGACACATCTTGGAGTTGCTTCAAAGCTTCCTCCAAGAACAATACAAAACTCATTACCTACAGTTTTCTGAGTAAGAACACAATGACCATCTCACAACCCGAGTGGTTCACTTATACTAAGCCCTAATGATCTAATCTTGGACCCGTGCCTATTCTAGATTACAAGAATTCTATTTATACCTTTTTCCCAACTGGATTTGGGCCTTCAAATCCCCACAAATCTTCTGCACCAAATCTGCAAAAGATTCTGCTACTAAATAGATCTTCAATTAAATCTTCAATCAACCCTTCATAATTAACTCTGATTATTCTCCATATCTTTTTGCATTAAATTAGCAACAAACTAATCTTCTTCATAAATGATTGCACCAGAATATATCTAACCCATGATATTCGCCTGCAATCTCTAATTCTCTTCAGCAGAATATCTTATTAAAACCAGCAACACGCGCAGCCCTAATAAATCATCTCTGACTGATGTTCACAACTGATGTCAAGACATCGGGTTTAACATCAGCACACAACTGTAACCCTTACACCTTTAACACACCAGAATGTTAAATAAACACAACAATAATGTTAGAAACTCATGTTGAAACATCAACCATGACATTAACAATGTTTTACCAAAATTTCAGCCAATCACAAGAACTAACAATCTCCCCTTTTGGCTAATTTTGGCTAAAACAAATATATAAACATTACAACTCATATTACAGCCGCAATTACAACCCTATACTACTGTTAGTAGTCATCAGCAACTACTGAACCTAACAGTGACCATCAGTAGCTACTGTGTACAGCAACCATGGAGAATCATCTTCTTGGGAAATTTTGAATGATGTTAGGACATCATGTTTGACATAACATCACCACAACACAGCAACTTCAGGCAGCACATTAGGACCTAAGAAGTAGAAAGACGTGAAGTCATTTGGTGCACATGAGGAAGAAGATATCTGACACTCCCCCTCAATATAACACATTTCTTTTTCCTTCCAGGACAGACCCAGAACAAATGTAGAAGACTCCTCCAGAAAAGAAATGTCTGTCTATACATAAAAGACCAATGGTGGCATAAGAGAATCCTGCACACCTTCTTTGATCAGACACCCCTAGTCAATCTGTGGCATAAGATGAAACTTAAGAAGTGCCATTCTGCCAACCCAGGTAACTCAGAACACAAGTCACAACTGTGTTCATAACTCAGGACACAAGTCACAAAGACTCAACACCAACTTAAGGATAGGACATCCTCTTCGACATCTCTGAACCACATCTGGAACTGCAGACTCCAGACATAGCATCTGCGCAAACCATTTAGCAAAACCATTTCCTTTCTCCCCCTTTTTAGCCACAAATTGGCAAAGAAAGCCCTCACAGAACCAGACCCAAGTGGTGCTCACCCAAAAACAAACAAACGCCATAAGACTTATGAAACAAGAACACTCACTGGATGAAGGAGCAAAGAATAACCTCTATAAATAGCTGACCAGTTACTTTGGAATTAACGAGCCTTGAATAGTCAAAGTTCTTGGTCATAGAATTGTTATTTTAGGAACTAAAAACTCCATCCAAATTCAATGTCTACCATCCAAAACAGTCTTGACTGCCTTTATTGCTTCTAAACTGATTCTTACCATAAATTGTGCCAAAACAGTTCCATGCATAGTCGAAGACACGTGTTTTACCTTATCCTTACACCACCGTCCAGAATAAATCCTTGTTTGGCTCAAGAAAAACATGTCCTGTACCATGTTCTGACATCTTATCACACAATGTCTGCTTGCTCACAACATTATCAACCCAAGACTTCCACAGAAGATTATTCATTCCAAACCAATAAAATTGTCTTCAGACTTCTCCTCAGAAGTATGTGCACACATGATTCAAATACTTAGCTTCACATTACTAGAACCATCCAATGCCAACCAACAGCCTAATGTCATGACATGTTATCTAACATTATATGCAAGCTTCTCAATATATGCACCTTTGCAGCAAGATTCATAGACACGTACTCCCTCTGTCATGGTTAACTAATGCTCTAGATGGAGATACACATTTAAGCACACTTGCTGAGCACATTCATTTTGGTACCATTTTCCCTTATGACCATAAACATCAGTCACTCACTCATGAAGTCACAATTAGGCTATTCATAAGGATCACCAACCTCCTTCAAACAAACAGTTAGATAAAGATCAAAGTCACATAGATCACCCAACTTTCCAAAGGCAGTCATTCTCTATCATACTCTTCATATTCAGACTTCCAATCAATCAATACCTAATCAACTTCAGTCTTCTCTACAATCTCCATCCAAGGCAGACCTTCTATTTCATCATTCTCCCGTATGACTCTGTAGACGCTCCTTAGGCATAATGTAGGCACCAAACTCCTGAACCAGAGCATAATCATCCTTCACCAAGGATAGTCAACCAGATAATGTCCCAACACAAGTTAGAACATCTGCCACACACCAAGATATCATCACCATGATTCTTGATATACTCCACCAACTGGACTTACTATAACATAGTAATCCAAAGAACTAGAGAAATAAACTCTTATCCACCTTCAAGAAGAATAATCTCCTTGAGTCTTCAACTCATCACCCTTCTGCCCAAGAGTAACTTGTTCCAAGACAATCTTCAATAATAACCAACTGCCACACTCTGATTATCTTGATTCTTCGAATTCACTTCTGAGATCAACCAAATGCCACAGTTTGATCACCTCATTCATGAATCCTCATATGAAAACAATCAAATGCCACATTTTGACCTTTTCACGTTTGTCAGAACTCTCACAAAGATATCTTGATCCACCAAGGAAACTTGATCTTCAAGTCACATGTTCCACTTGCTCAAAAGCAAACACACTTAGACTCCCTAAGCCATGGTCATGTAACATCTTCTCCTTCCTGCAGCTCCCGCAAACTACTATGATAACGATCTTTTTTAAGCATCCTATTGTTCATTCTTGTAGATCATCCTATCATAAGCTGATGTGCCACATCACCAGCTGAGACTCCTGATGTTATGCTAGATGTCAGAACATTATGTCATCCAACTGTTGAATTCAGCTCTACCTTCTGCCACTCAGAAGAACCTCCTCCCTTTGCAGAAACAGATTTCCATGCTCTCATAGACTTGATTCAACAATCAAGTTTGAGTAGAAAACCTCCATCCTGCTTAGAAACTCCAAAGACTTCAAACCCACCACATCTGAATCTTCAGAAAATAAGTAGTCCAAGACTACCCCCATAGCAATACTAAAGAAAGTCACTTCCCTCAGCAGAGCCGTCAGTAGAAAGCCAGAGATAACTGCCACTTATCCTCGACCTTCACAACCAGAGCAAACACCATGCTCCAAACCACTTAGATCAGAAATAAACTGATCCAAGCTGTAACCATAAAGATTATGATGTCTTCATAGTCTTCCATCTTCATCTTCAACAGCACCACCATCTGGACAAGTCATTCACAATACTTTCTAGGAACAGATGCTAAGCAATAATCCCAGGTCAACACCTAGGCGACTTGTGAGCGAATGTAGAACCCCTCCCGTGATTCTCCAAACCTCTGATGAAAAGATGTTAAAACAATAGACAGAACATCCTTAATCTTGTCTTTCAAGGATAATCAATTAAATACTTGTGAGTTTCACAAATAGCAATTGATCCCTGTGGTTTAACCCTTCTTCAGATTCCAGCATCTTCTGAATCTTCTTCATGACAGACCAACTATTCATACCACAAAAGCCTTCCAGGTTAGGTCAGTGTCTTGATCTTTTACTCCACCCTAAGCAAAGAACTGAAATGATGTTTCAACATCAGTTCCGACATTAATCTAAATCACATTAAACATCTCCTATGGATTTGGAGACTACAACCATATTAATCCACACATATCTCTTGTAGGGAACATACGAGAACATATCAACATCTGATCAACTTCCAAGATCAGACCAACAAAACAGCAGTAACTTGCATAACACACTCTTTCAGAAGCTTCTTCTTATAAGCACAAGGTCCAGACCTCTTTTCTAACTTAAGAATGATAACTGCCATCCTTCTGCACAAACATACCATAGACAATTTGCTACTTCCACTCCTTCAAGCCACAAAACTGAAAGAGCTCATGCAAACACCAATTGACCACAGGCTGATCTACCCTGCTACTGCACACAAACTCATGGATGCATTTTCCCTATAAAGTTGTCCTCAGACATTTTAGTTTAAACAAGGATCATTTGCTTCTCTTCTGCTATCAAGATAACTACCTTTTCTTCAACCAGATCATGCTGAAATGCTATGACATTATGAACAGCATCTCAAAAATTGTTCAACTTCACAGCTTCAGTGATCCTTCAAAATAGCTACAATCTAATAGGTCTTTGACTTAGCATTTACCATAAACTGCTAATGTGTAGCGCGATGTCGAGACATTAGAATTGACATATTAAGCTCAGCTTCTTTCTTGATGAAACTTCCTCTAGTTCATGATCTTGAAAATCAGAAACATGTATCTTATCATAACCAGGAAGATCCTCCTCATTAGGTCACCACAACTAAGCTTAAGAGATAACTAATCAGGATCTTCACTTCCGCATGAAAGATTTGACAGTGATACTCTTTTGCTTTGGCTCTACCCTATTCTTTCACCATCAAGAAAAATGATAAAGAAGGAATCACTGTTCTGGACAGATTGGTCTTCAATGCCTGATTTGAAATATATTCTTCTTCAAAAAAAACTGAAACTTCCATGTCATACAATCTTTAATAAGATCCATTCACCTTTTGATCACTTCTTTCCCAAAACAAAGATATGAGATAATCATAGAATATCCTGCTGAGGAGACCAAAGCCTAATGTCTTTCCAAGAGAATACCTTCCTAGAATCTCACCACCAGAGATACAAGAACCAACCAGGGTTACATCAGATACCATACAGTGGAACACACAACAACTCCTCAACAACCTTCAGCCACTACTCAATAATCCTTGCACTCCATCACCAGAAAGTATCTTCCCTAGATCTCATCCAGAAACAGACAGGATGCCAGCTCTGATACCAATTGAAATTCTGGTACCAGATATGTGATGTTTAGTGTGATGTCACAACATCAATATCTGCAGTATGAACAAGACAATAAAAGCACTGAATAGCACACAAGGATTGTTCACCCAGTTCGGTCTAACAACCTACATCTGGGGGCATACCAAGCCAGGAAGGAAGTCTACTATTTGTAGTATTAAATTACAGACTCAACAAACCAGTTGACAATCTACCTAATTTAATCACTACCCAATGACCCTTCTATCTAAGTCCTCCCTAGATAAGAGACTCTATCTCACTTCCAATCATCGCAATGATGTCTAGCAGTCAACATCTCAGCCACTGCATCAACAGCTTGATTTCCAACAACTCTTCAATCACAGAAAAGTAGAAGTCACACTTCCATGACACATCTTGGAGTTGCTTCAAAGCTTCCTCCAAGAACAATACAAAACTCATAACCTACAGGTTTCTGAGTAAGAACACAGTGACCATCTCACAACCCGAGTGGTTCACTTATACTAAGCCCTAATGATCTACATCTTGGACCCGTGCCTATTCTAGATTACAAGCATTCTATTTATACCTTTTTCCCAACTGGATTTGGGCCTTCAAATCACCACAAATCTTCTGCACCAAATCTGCAAAAGATTCTGCTACTAAATAGAGCTTTAATTAAATCTTCAATCAACTCTTCATAATTAACTCTGATTATTCTCCATATCTTTTTGCATTAAATTAGCAACAAACTAATCTTCTTCATAAATGATTGCACCAGAATATATCTAACCCATGATATTCGCCTACAATCTCTGATTCTCTTCAGCAGAATATCTTATTAAAACCAGCAACACGCGCAGCCCTAATAAATCATCTCTGACTGATGTTCACAACTGATGTCAAGACATCGGGTTTAACATCAGCACACAATTGTAACCCTTACACCTTTAACACACCAGAATGTTAAATAAACACAACAATAATGTTAGAAACTCGTGTTGAAACATCAACCATGACATTAACAATGTTTTACCAAAATTTCAGCCAATCACAAGAACTAACAAAACTCATCAAACTCTTTTTGTGCCCTCGTACACTTTTCCTTTAACTTTTTTTCATAAGTTTAGACATGATTCATTTCTTCAAGCGGAATTATTCGCTTAGAAATGACGACTTGTCTTTACATTTAAAATCAACCAAAACAAACAATTTAATTCTTTGTACCACGAACTACGGGGTTTTGATCCTACATTGTACATCGTGGGTACGTAGGCATGAGGCGACAAGTCTCTCCAAACACAAAAATCTTAAAAACAATTTATCTTTTCATCTCCTCAATCACTTTTCAAGCAAACTTTTTCAGACCAAAAGCGGTAAATATTTCAAAGAGTTCCTATAGAGTACTATAGACATTTTGGGTGCTAACACCTTCCCATTGCGTAACCAACCCCCTTACCCAGACTCTCTTCACTTGTTCTTGTTTAGAGCTTGTGTAGGTTTTGTTCGCTCTTTTTCCTTTCCTTTTTGGATAAAATAAAAGTGCGGTGGCGACTCTTGCTTTTCGAGTTAAGTTAATCAATATCTTACACTCACAATTTTGCCGCTACAGAAAAGTGGCGACTCTGCTGGGGAAACTCTCCCTTGAGGGGTTTAGCCTACTTTGACTTATTTACTGCCTTTTTCCTGATTTGCTTATTACTTGATTGTTCTGTTTTAGAGTTCCTCTGTGTGTGAGATAAGTCCTATACCCGGACCAGAGTGTACTTTGAGATAGAAGGATGGTATAGTCAAGGGAACTTTGAGGGAGTCGAATCCTGAAAAAGAAGAACTTGAGAATCCATCCACTCGGTGGTTGCCTCTTTGGAATTACTGATGCCGATCGATCAATCGTGAAGGCATTACTTTTTCCATAGAACCCTATAACACTGAGGACCGTAGTAACCCTTAACCTATCCTAGCCATTTTAGGATCGTGGCGCGGAAGCTATGAAGATGCAAATCTGACTTAGCTGTTACGCGATGCCACACTCAGGTTAGATTCTCTTGAGGATAACTACCAACCTCCGAGCAAATTGGTGCGCTGGTGTGTTTGATAGTGGATTCTGGACCCTGGGCACTCTGTTAGAACCGTTGTTTTCTGCAGGTACAATGAAGACAAACCTTAGCACATACCTTTTGTGGGACTGGTTCTTACCCTTAACTTCATGCTCGTGACTCGGACCTTTGAACCCGTGTGCTTTGAGTGATCTTGTTTGTGGTTGTTACATCCATGCACTCTTGCATCCATGAGCATACATATGCATTCTTCTGAGTTGTCTCAGAGACTCATTTCAACTGTCCCCTTCTTCAGTTATCTGTTCACCGTCAAGTTGTTTCCTCAACACAACTACGAAACTAGAGCTGCTGTCAGATTGAGAATGGAAAAGCAAGAACAACACAACGCCGAAGTTAGAATGGAAATTGATGAGTTGAAGGCCGGCATGACCAAACTCACAGAAATGCTGCAAGTTCTGATTGCTAGAGGTGAACCACCTCAGAGGACTGTGATTGTTGAAAATTCACCTGCTGCTGTTGACCCTCCGCTGACTCAGCAACCAGCTTCTACTTGGCCAGAATTTGGGTTACCTCCAAATTACTCGCCGCCCTTTGCAACTACTCATGTGTTTGTCTCGCCAGTATCTTCAGCTCCATTGTTCACTGAACCTCAGCCTATTGTGCATTCTGTTACTCAAGCTATTCCTGAGAATCCTTTCGTGTACCATGCTGCTGGTCCACAATCTGAAATTCAGGGAGAACCTGGATACATTGAAGAAGTCAGAGAGCAATGGCAAACTCTGGACAAAAGGATAAGAGTCGTGGAAGGAAGTGATGTCTTTAATGCTGCCGCAATG
Organism: Lathyrus tuberosus; assembly: GCA_022829125.1. Taxonomy (NCBI): domain Eukaryota; kingdom Viridiplantae; phylum Streptophyta; class Magnoliopsida; order Fabales; family Fabaceae; genus Lathyrus; species Lathyrus tuberosus. The sequence goes on along the minus strand of JALAZF010000056.1, from coordinate 6,007,689 downwards.
GACATGTGCTTGGTTTCCGACTTGGTTATTCCTCCAAAATTCAAGATTCCTGATTTTGAGAAATACAAGGGGCACACCAGTCCCAGAACCCACTTGGTGATGTACTGCCGCAAGATGGATGCTCATGCCAAAAATAACAAACTGCTCATTCACTGTTTCGAAGACAGCTTGAGTGGGGCTTCAATGAAATGGTATATGGGACTTGAGAAGAACCGTATCCAAAGTTGGATGGACTTGTCTGATGCTTTCTTAAAGCAATATAAGTACAATCTGGACATGGCACCTGATCACCGTCAATTGCAAAACATGTCTCAAAAAGAAAAAAGAATCCTTCAAGGAGTATGCTCAGCGCTGGAGAGAGCTAGATGCTCTGGTGGAGCCACCCGTGGCTGAAAAAGAATTGACTGGTTTGTTCATGGATACTCTTCAGCCACTCTTTTGGGAAAAGATGATAGGCAGTGTATCATCTGGTTTTACTGACCTAGTCACTATTGGAGAAAGACTAGAAGAAGGTATCAAGAAAGGAAGGATTGCTAATGTTGAAGCCTTTAGTGGTGCTAAAAAGTATGCTGGGAATTTTCAAAAGAAAAAGGATGGCGATACCCATGCTGTTTCAGTTGAAGGGAAACCTCGTTGCAGACAATAACAATATGTAGCTGCAGTCGCTTCTGTTGTTAATGCTCAAACAGTTCAAGCTCCTCGTCAGCCTGTTAGACAAAATCAGAATCGCAATAGTGTTAACTTTGATCCTATCCCGATGACCTACAATGAGTTGTATCCATGTCTTGTAAAGAAATGTTTGGTTACAACGAGGGATCTACCTCCTCCTCCAAATCCCCTTCCAGCCGGCTATAGGGTTGATCTTCACTGTGAGTTCCATCGAGGTGGGGCAGGCCATAACTTGGAAGGTTGCTTTGCATTGAAAGCTAGAGTACAAGAATTGGTGAACTCAAAGATTCTGTCCTTTGCTGATGATAATCCCAAGTTGTCAACAATCCTTTGCCAAAGCATACCAAGTGAAGTTTGAGTCAGTTCAGACGAATCATCTCCTAAAGCTAGTGTTTCAAACAGGACAGCTCATCCTTGTTGCTGATTAGTCACTAGGCCTTGTTTCTTTCAGTTTGCATTTTTCTTTGATTGTATTGACTGTTTGTTTTCGAACTTTATTTGTACTTTCATGGTAATTTCAATGAAATGAGCATTGCAATGTTTTGATTCAATTCATTTATATCCACTGTGTGCATCTTTATGTTTTCTTTTTCAGAAATATATCTCCTGTTCATTTTCTTTATCAAGCTTTTGTTTATGCAAAGATTGGAGGGAGGATGATGAAAACGAAATACCTGAAATTGCTAAACTGTATGCTTTCAATTAAAACTTGGCTGATGATGTACAGGCATTGTTTCAACTCCCAAACACTGGGGAAATAAGGAAGTTAATCCCTTGTCAACCCCTTTGAGCCTAGAAGTTGGAGTTTCTTTCTGTACGAAAAAACCTGCAATCTTAACCTGGGGATGGTTAGTTCTCAGTTAATTTGGTTGTGCATTCAAATTCAAGTGAATCAATCAAGACACCTTTCAATAAAGGTTGCAATTACAAGCTTTCCTTCGCACACAAAAAAGAAGTGTCGAAGATGTCTTTCAAATCAAAAGCCAACGATGGTTCACCGAAATCATTAAGCCAGGCAGTCACTATCTTTCAAAATAATAATAATAATAATAATAATAATAATAATAATAATAATAATAATCAAATGAAAAGCCCACTAAGTCAAAACCTATGAAGGAGACTTAGGCAAAAATTGGGGCATCTCGCTGACTGTAAAATCAAATGACACAGTTCAGGCAAAAGTTAGGGATAACAAAAGAAAAATCAAGAGGTTACCAGAATCCTCAAAGACAAAACGAGTTGACTAAGGTCCTCATCAAAAACAACACAATGTTGTAAGAAAGAGTGACTGCCATCTCAAAAATCCCTTGGCCCTTGAGCCATCATCATAATAGTGTTGCAATTCCAAAATCGCTTGGAACCTAAATGCATGGTTTGAATTAACTGAGCATATGACTGGAGATCATCATGAAGAATGGGTTGGGTACAAATAAACTTTGAGCCTATATCCTTGTTTCAAAAACCGTGAACCAGACCACGTTACAACCTTCAAAAGACCTAATTGAAGCCAGGTTTCATTTGAAAGCATACTACAGCAAGGTTGCGTAAACTGACTTCTATGTTTGTTGCCAATCATTTGCTTCGATGTTTTGCCTTTGCTTTCTCTTTCACTTTGCATGTCTAAACCGCCGTGTTTTGACAACTGATTCATTTTGCTTTACATCAATAATATCATTCCAAAAATGATTTTTGATTTCAATAATTGCATGAGCTTTGCATTAAAATTACCATGTTTGTTTGAATAATCCTATTTGCAGGCAAACTTTCCTCATTTAAGAAAACTTCAAACAGTTGAGAAACTTGGTCAGTGAACCTATCAGGGGCACATTACTTCTAGATCCTGTTGTGAATCAGTTCAAGATTTGTTACTCAGTGCAATTCCCTCTCAGAATTGGTTAGCCAGAAGATCTCCTTCAAGACCTATACTGAGTTTAGCCTTCTCAACTCTCATTTCAAGACTTGAAGCCATGATCAGTTCATCCCCAGCAACTGAAGCCACGATCATTTTATTCTTAGCATTCAAGAATTGAAGCCATGATCAGTTCATTCTTCCCCTACAGCAGTCAAACTGAAGCTATGATCAGTCTATTTTCATCAGTCAATCAATTTGGGGTAATCTTCTTCAATGAATCCTCAAGATGTCTTTCTTCAAAAGACCATCAACCTGATACAATTTATAAAAGTGACAGAGATGTGTTCAACATCTTCTCTCCAAGTAGAGTGGGCAGTGTTCCCTGTGTTGAGGAATCAGAGTTCCTTTCTTCCCTTACAAAAGAGTCTATCTCAGTTGTCCCTATCATTTGCATTGCATACATAAATCATTCATTTATCATACATAGATAGATTTTTATAGCTCGAAGTGTGCTTCGCGCTCATATGTATTTTCCTGAGGTCCTGTTGCTATCAACATCTTACCTTGTGATCAAAGTCCAACTTACTTGGCGCCTACCAAAACTTTTACCTGCCTTCTCATTCAGTGTTATTCATGCATGTTGTCGATTACCTGTCTTTTCACCCAGTGCTATTCCTAGATGACTTGTTTATCTTCTTTTTTTCCAGTGTTATTCCTGGATGTTGCCGTTTACCTGTCTTCTTTCTTTCCAGTGCTATTCCTGGATCTTTGTTTTCTTTCCCTCCAGTGCCATTCCTGGATGCCTGTCTCTTTCGATTTCCAGTGCCATTCCTGGATATCTTATTCCTCTTGTTTCTCCCAGTGCTATTCCTGGAAGTTTTGCCTCTCTTCTGTAATCCCCAACAAATTTGCTTGGATATCTTTCAGTGTCATTCCTGAAAGTTTTATCTGTTAATTCAGTGACATTCCTGAATGAGATTTTACCTTTACTTTCAGTGCCATTCCTGAAAGTTTTTATCTGTTCATTCAGTGCCATTCCTGAATGAGATTTTACCTTTATCTTTCAGTGCCATTCCTGAAAGTATTATCTATTCATTTAGTGCCATTCCTGAATGAGTTTTCTCCTTTGCATTCAGTGCCATTCCTGGATGTCTTAACCATTATCATTCAGTGCCATTCCTGAATGTAGTGATTTACCTTTACCTTTCAGTGCCATTCCTAAAGGTCCTTGCTCACTTTATTCAATACCCGTCTTGGATATCGTGAACTCTTGTTATCCAATGCCATTCTTGGATACTTCTGATGTATTTTCCAGAACTTTTCTCACTTCAACCAATGCCATTCTTGGATGTTGAGATTCTCTTATCCAATGCTATTCTTAGATACCTTATCCCCAATAGAGTTTTTTTCACCTCCATCCAATGCTATTCTTGGATGACACTGTTGTTTTTACCAGAAAATTTCCTGTTATTGTCCAATGCCACTCTTGGACATCTTTTAGCATACCTTTTGTCTCGTTCGTAGTTTCGATCCAATGCCATTCTTGGATGTCACTACTCGTCTTCCAGGGTCTTGTCCCTCTCTTTCCAACTATTGATGGATATTTCTTGTCATCTTGACAGATCTCCAGAAATAGCTTGTTTTCCCCGGCGTGTCTTTTCGCGTCATCTCTCTCAATTTACCGTACCTTCTTTGTTTCAAGTTTCCCCGCAGTCTGTTTCATCCTTTGCATTCATATCATCTTGTGACATCTTATGGCTAAAAATTTGGTTTTCTGTATTTAAGTATCTTCAATCTTGTCGAGACGAAGTTTTCAACCTTCATATCTCCTGATAGAAGAAACGTAAATAGGGGCAGCTGTTGAACCCTAATTTTTACCCCTAAGATTTCACTCATTTTCATTTACATTTCATACCACAAACAAGATCACAATCTTTGTTTCTCTTGACATTCTGTATATTATTCTTACCTGCTTTATCTTTGTTTATGGTTATTAACCTCTAACCAAAATACCAAAAAATTTGCTGCAGTTTCTCTCTCCGTGTGTTGTGCAGGTTTGTCAAAGACAATGAAGCGATTTCAGGTCAATATGTCTTGTTTATTAAGCAGTGGTTCATGTGAGGTTTGGATTCAGAAAGTCAGGTTCAAAGTTCAATGTTCAACTGTGTTCATCTGTGGATTTATTTTCCCAGATAATTGATTCAGACAAGTTCAAACAGATTCAAATGGCTGTTGTGGTTTGTTCTTTGGTAGCTGTGTTAACAGAGGCTTGTGAAAAAAAAAGTCAACATTGGTTTGGGTTGAAAATAAAGTTTAGCTATCCATTTTTTTTATGCCCATTCCTTAAACCATTTCTTTTTCTAAACCAGTTCCATTTTTTTCTAATTCATTAACCAATTATCCAAATTTGTCCAATTTTATCCATTTTTATATCCATTTTCATTTAGTATCCAAATTTATTCACTTCTCACATCCAAGTTACAATTCAAAATATCCATCATATCCAATTCATAAACCACATTCATTTTCAAATATCCAATTCTCATATCCATTTTTAGACAATATCCAAATTCATTATCCATTATCCACATTTTAAAGCATTTTTTTATATATATTCCACTTTTTGCCATCTAAACCATTTTTCTAACCCATTTTCTAAACCAAATTTTTCAATCCATTTTTTTCTAAACCATTTCATATCCAATTACCTTATCCATTTTTCCAATTTATTTTCAATAATCCTTTTTATCCATTCATGTTCATTCAAAAAAAAAAAATCACCATAATCTTTTTTTTAAACCCACATCACGGCCCACCTTCTTTTTTACATTTTAAATGATTTCCAAACAATGTGTCTCACAAGCCACTTGCTACTAGTATGCTATTACTACATGGTCCACCTCAAGTATTCTTGAAGCCACACAGCCCAATTTACCACGCCAGCTACTTGAAGCCAAGAACGGCTGCTACAAATACTTTTCAAGCAAAAAAGAAAAAGTGTAATTCCTAGCCGTGTAAATGCAAGCTACTACTCTTCCATTGCACACCAGCTACTGTTACAAGCTACAAGTGCCAGCCACATGCTATACAACACTAAACTAAACGCCAGCCAACCTACCACTTGAAAACAAGCCTCAGCTAATGCAAAAACGCAAGGCAGCACAACATAAAACGACAGTAAAAAAATTCAGCAAACAAGAAAGTGAATCAGTCCCAAAACAACTTAAACCAAAACGGCATCAGGGAGAGATTCAAACGCTGCACCACAAGAAGATACACCACATACCAGCTACCGAGCCAAGCCGTCACAGAGCTGCAAAATGTGAACAAATTCACTATTTGTTGAAACGCGAAAGCATCTTTGAAACGCAGCAAACAATTCCGAAACAGCAACCAATTTTCATGAATTCAATTTTCACACTCACCTCTTTTCTTATATAAATAAGTGCTTCCATCCATTCATTCTCCAAGCTTGGATAACCAATAAAGTTCTGCAGAATTTCCAAGTCTCAATCACACTTCAACCTATTTTCCAGCTTTAATTCCAATTCACCAAAATTAAACCACTACAAATCGAAAAAAAACTCCACAATTCCTTCAATCTTCAATCCTTCATACCTACAAATTCATTCTCCATTAACCTCCAAAAACAACATCAAGTTCACAATCATCAACTCAATCAACAACACATTCAACCTCGCAACAATTTTTCGTCAACATCGACCACAACAACACAAGTTAAGAAGAAGAGTAGAAGAATTGTGTGCCTGTGGTAATTCATCAATTTCGATCTCTTTCGTAAGCTCCATTTTAATTTCGTCTTGATGAATCGTTGAAATCGGAATTTGCGGCGGAGGTTTACGATTGATAACATTGATGAGAAGCGAGAGAGAGAGATCGCGGTTGTAGAAGAAGCGAAGTTAGGGGTTGTTTCGATTCCAATGGCGATGAAAGCAGCTGAGAGTGAGAGAAACGGTTGCGGCAATGTGTGAAATCGAGAGAAGAAGATAATGGAATCCAATTTTCTGATCCTTCTTTTTCTTTTTCTAGTTTTTTTCTATTTCTTTTATTTAAAAAAAAAAAAGCTTTGGGCCTAGCCCGCTGATTTCTATTACCACCACCCCTTTTTTTCCTAATGACACCTCCTTTCTTTTTGTTATAAAATTTTCTTCAATTTTTTTTAATTTCACTTTTTATAAATTTCTTCTTAATTTTCTTATTTTAGATTTTAGTCTTACTATCTACTTTTTTTAAAATTTGTTTAGAAAACTTCTTGAAAAAAATCCTTTGAAAAATATCTTAATTCTTCTTTCTTTTCATTTAATTTCTTTTCCTATTTTGTTTTTTTGTTGGTTGTGTGGATCATAATTGTTAGATCCACTTTCTTTTCCTCATCTCTTTTCTTTTTGATCGATGAAAGTCTAATTGATCTTGGAATTCTTTTGTTGAATTTCGATCAAGACTAGATCGTTACCATTTTTTTCTTTTCGTGCGGTATTGCTTTCGGATGACGATTTACATATCGTTCATCTAGCATGCATTAGCACAAAGAGCTATTGACCAGCCTCATTGTAAGGTAATTACTCTGTAAATTACTCGACGATTGCTTAACATAGCGCAATATTTGTCCCGTATCGGAAAACGATCAAGAATATTGATTATTTATCTTTTGGTTCAAAACTATTAAACTTGTTGTTAGGAGGCTTTGGTCTTATCAATCCTCTAATGAGTTCTCATTAACCTTGGTCTTAGTGCAATTATTCAATTATTATTGATCACTAACTCTAACAACTAATCACTAATTTACTAACATTACTATTGTACTAACTTTGTTTACAATTCCTTCTCGCTCCCTATCTCTTTTACTTTTATGCTTCATTTTATCATTTCATATCATGTTTATGCTTCCGCACTTTTTCCTTTGTCCGTTGGACATGTGTTTATGCTTTCGCAATTTTTCCTTTGTCCGTTGGACACATGTTTATGCTTATGCTTTTTTTTCTTTGTCCACTTGGACCAAAAATATTAATAAAGGCCAAAACCTCTAAAAAACTTGTGCTTCTAATCTTGGACTATGGTTACTATCCTATGCAATGGACATGGAGTTTTGCACCTAGACCTTGGACTTCAATGTTATTCTTGAATCCTTGAACTTAGCACTTGGACATCCAATGCAATTCTTGGAACCTTGGACTTAGAACTAGGACCTTTTCCCTTTGCTTTGGAATTATGGTTCGAAGACTATGGAGTTTACTTTTGTGGTTAGGCTATTCTTATCCTTAGCTTTTACTTTATCGCTTTAGGATAATCACTTCTTCTCCTCCCCATTCTTCAATTTTCAAATCTTTCTCCCTTTTTCAAAACATTCTTGATTTCAAACTATCACCTCTTTCATAAACAAACCTTGACTTTGTCAAGTGATTTTACTCTTTTCTTTTCATTTCTTAACAAATGCTAAACTACATAAGCATATTGACACCTTTTTCAAAAGACTTTAAAAAAGACATCAAACTCATCAAACTCTTTTTGTGCCCTCATGCACTTTTCCTTTAACTTTTTTTCATAAGTTTAGACGTGATTCATTTATTCAAGCGGAATTATTTGCTTAGAAATGACGACTTGTCTTTACATTTAAAATCAACCAAAACAAATAATTTAATTCTTTGTACCACGAACTACGGGGTTTTGATCCTACATTGCACATCGTGGGTACGTAGGCATGAGGCGACAAGTCTCTCCAAACACAAAAATCTTAAAAACAATTTCTCTTCTCATCTCCTCAATCACTTTTCAAGCAAACTTTTTCAGACCAAAAGCGGTAAATATTTCAAAGGGTTCCTATAGAGTACTATAGACGTTTTGGGTGCTAACACCTTCCCATTGCGTAACCAACCCCCTTACCCGGTCTCTCTTCACTTGTTTTTGTTTAGAGCTTGTGTAGGTTTTGTTCGCCCTTTTTCCTTTCCTTTTTGGATAAAATAAAAGTGCGGTGGCGACTCTTGCTTTTTGAGTTAAGTTAATCAATAGCTTACACTCACGATTTTGCCGCTACAATAAGCCCCAATATTTTGTACGTAAACTTTGTTTTTAACAATAAACAACTTCCATGGGCCTCTCCTTGAGTTGTTAGCCCCATACCTCTGTTTTCAAAATCATCTATATGTTTTTTAAACTGGTACTAAGAAGAGCATTATTCCCGGTGAAACTGCTCTTAGACCACTTGGGCCTCTCTTTGAGTTATAAGCCCCAAACCTTCTTTTCTTTTCATTCAAACAACAACTTTCTTTTAATTCAAAGTTTTTCTCAAAACTTTCTTCAATTTCTTTAAACCCTAAACATACAGTTGAAGTTAATACAACCAATCCAAATACACTTGGGCCTCTTTTCAGAGTGTAAAACCCAACATCTTTTCTATTCAAAGCATACCTATTTATATACTTCTTAATTCACTTATTTGTATATACTTGTGCATATCTATCTAGAATTTCCCCATCAGTTAAGTCATCCTTAGGTCAAACAGTTGGATATTTCTAACCTAGTCAATAATTAGTTCCCTCATAGGAAACTTCCCCAATATAGTCTGCCTCCTCTTGGGCTTTATTCAATATGGAACAGAGAAAGGCATTATTCCCGGTGAAACCTTTCTTGAACATTTCTTAGGCTTGGACCAATAGGCTTCGTAAAAGTTCCCCATAGCCTCCTCTTGGGCTAAGTAAAAGGACCACCAGACTTCTTAAAAGCTCCCTCACAGCCTCCTCTTGGGCTTAGTACAAGGACCCAAAGGATTTCTAAAAGGAGGATATAATTCAGTCATCTCTACTAGTTCAATCCTAAGGAAAGTCAAAACTCAAGAACATCCAATCAGTCAAGAGTTGATCTTCAAACTCTCACCCTTCTCTTGGGCATCATACAAAGATTCTCTCTAAGCAGAGTCTACCTCTTCTTAATAAGACTTGGATAGTCTCAACCTCCTCTTGGGCTTCATACAAGTGGACTTAAAAAGTCTCTCCCTCATAGTCTCCTCTTGAGTTTAATACAAGAACCCACAGGCTTCCTAAAAACATAGGATAGATCCTGATCATTTTACAAATACACCAGTCCCCAGAAGAGTTAAAACCTCTAAGGTTTTCAAACTCACCTTTAAAACCCCTCTGATCCCTAACAAGGCTTAACTTTCACCTTAAAAATCCTAGCCAGGGTCAATTTACCATCAACAAATCCTCAAACGAAACGGAGCCTCATGGCATATGGTAAATCAACTCTGCTCAAATCACCAGCAGGAGTTATTTTCCCTTTGGATTCCCCAATAAAATTTAGACCTTCCCCTAGATTTCATTAATCCTCAGCAAGAGTCAGCCTCCTCTTAGGCTTTATATAATGATTTTTCCAGAGAGCCTCAATCTTGGGCTTTGTACAAGACAGATATAACACTCCCCAGAGGAGTTATTTTCTTTCAACTTCAACCTTGGGCTTTGAACAAGGCACACAAAAAATAACATCCCCACAGATGAGACCATGCGTCCTCTCTGTAGGAAGATACCTCTTATATACATCACATATCAAAACAAACAATCAAAGCCTTTTTCCAGATAATTGTTGTAAGTGGCACACTTGTTGATTCAAAATCCAAGCTAGAATCCTTCCCTTATCCTGGCTAAAAATTCTCTTTCATCTAACAACTATAAGTGGCAAGCCTTTGGATTCCTAACATCCAAGCCAATGTCCCTCTCTTAGCATGAAATATTCATAAAGGAAAAAGTGGCATTGCTCTACATTGAGTTAAAGCTTTTTCCTACATGACATTTCTCTTATAAAGAAAATTATGGCATTGTTGGATTCCATACATCCCAGTTAAAGTGATTTCCCTTTATAACCAATGACCCAACATTTTGTGATGAATAGGTGAGATATCTCCCTTTAGAGATGACAAATTCTCTCTCTCAGTCACCCTTTTAGCTTCAATCTTGGGCTTTGAACAAGACGCAAATACTCTGCTAGCTTCAATCTTGGGCTTTGAACAAGACACCAAACTTTCCTCCCATAGAAATAGGAGGAACTACGATTACTCTGATTTCCCAAATCTCTTTACGGGAATACGTAGGCATAAGATTGTGAAATTTTAGCGAGCACACAAATAAAAAAATATTAGGTCTAGTACCTTCCCAAAAACAATAGAAAACCTGAAAACAACAAAAAACATTCTCTTAACCCACCCAAAGGAGAAACTTTCCCAATCAATAGCAGATAAACATAAGAAAGCATTTCAAACAGTAGAAATACATGCAAATGAAGGTTCCTATAGATTACTATAGATACTCTGGGTGTTAATAGCTTCCCTTTGTATAACCAAACCCCAATCCCCGATCTCTTAGCATTTGTTAAAGAAAACACCTGCGTGCAGGGTTAGTTTAAGATATCTTCCCCTTCCTTTTAAGCTTCATAGGATAAATACAGAAATCGGAAAGTAGCACCAAAATGCGGTAGGTGGTCGTGTCACCAAAAAACCGACGCTACACATTGTAGTAATAGTTTCCATGGTTTGACATGAAGATTGTCGGGCGCCTCTTAGGGATCCATTCGAATCCGTTGACATGAAGGTAGCTAACGTCGATTTCCTTGGCGTCTTATCCCTCTCCACGTGTGGTTTATAGGGTTATATGGCCCATTATTTGTACTTGTTTTCCCGATAACCCAATCAAAGAATAAATGAACAAAAACGTCACTCGGGTTGAGTTGCAGTTTCTAAAAGGCATTCCAAAACAAGACGTCAACAAAGCTACCAGGGTCTATCAGAACATGTCTGATATCCTAGTTGCCCCGTTGCATTGTGATGACCAGAGGATCATCTTCGTGAGGGTTGAGACTGAGGGCGTCCTCCTCAGAAAAGAGGATATCAGCCCATATTATCCCTTGAGAGCTTATGGGAAAGCTAGAGGATATTATGTTTTCCGCAAACACCTGCCTTGCGTATTTCTTTTGGAAAGATCTAAAATTTCCTCCAATGGCGAAACCTCTAGCAATGTTGTTTATGTTATAGGTTATGGTTTTGTCGCCCATCTTCAGTGGGAAGGTGGAGGGAATTAGAGTTGGAGTGTGGCCAAGGTTATTTTTACTGGAGCCCCACAGTGGACGCCACTGTACTGGTAAACAAGTATAGGTGTGTGTTTGTTCCCCTTGCAAGGTAAGGGAGACTCAGAGGCCTTAGCATGTTTTTGACAATTGTGGTTGGTTTAGGCTTTCCCACGGCAGTGAGAAGCTCTACATAATGGTAATTATGGTGGTTTTAAGGACCTTCTCATGTGAGGTGAGAGGTCTTCATACGAAATGGTGTGCTTAGGTATAAACGTGCACAAGGGTGTGCTATATATAGTTCTAGCCTTATCCCCTTCCTCCTACATGGGAGATGTATTTATAGATACCCCTAGGGCCTAGGATTCTCTTGGAAATGGTCACCGTCCACTCTGTCAATGGTGGATCGTCGAATCCCTATTTTCTAGGATATCGTGGATCAGTTAAAGACTCTTACATCTCTCTACCCTAGGAGCATCTTAACCCATATTTCGCACTATCAGGTGATAGGAAAGTCTTTGGATGATGTGATACCTTCCTTTGTGCGACATTAATTTAAATGTTGCTTTATATGGGTGGTCTAAAAGGATCGCGCTAAATGAGACTCTTTACAATTATAACACTACAATTGTTACTTTAAAGAAAAACAATTTCATGAAAAAAATAAACAAATCAATCCTCTAAAATTAGTGAATGTAATTATGATAAGTACCAATATATTTCTCGTGAATGTTTAGCTAACAACATAAATAGAAACATAGATAGAAGCAAGATAAATTCAATTATCTATGAAATCAGTAGAAACAACTAAAAAGAGATATAAGATAGGTTGGTAAGCCAATCACAAAGCTCATGATCCGAGTACTCTATACTCCTATTGTCTAAAGGTAGACCATAATTAAAAAATAAATAAAAATAAAAATAAAACTTGTCTTATGCTAAAAACATAAAAACATCAACAAAAAAAACATTTACAAAATTAAATTGAATGGTATAAAAAAAGAAAAAGCAAAATGTCTCGAGTTTGTGAATGAAGTGAACCAGATATGACACAGATGATTAAGACATGCTAACTTGAGATTAACTTCAAAGTTCAATAAATTTTATTTTGTAAGTGACAATACCTAATTTAAAATATCAATTAGATGTTCTTTAGTCGAGATACATTGTCAGAAATAGTGTGTCTAAATAATCCAATAGTTTTTTTATTTACTTAAGGGTTTTCTTTTTGATATTCTTACATGACTTTAATTATATTAATTTGGTTGATTAGTTATGCAATTGGGGCTAAGAGTAATATATTTGTTTTGTGAAATCACTGTTAAATTTTTTAAAAGTCTACAACTAAGGACTTTGTGCTGTTGTATTGGTTTTTTTTTTTTTTGCATTACTTGCTAATTTTAAATAATGCTTGATGCTCATTTTTGTATTTCTTAATAATTGTCTTGATTTATCACTTGAGTGTTTAAACATTCAATTTAAGTGTTAAATTATAATTATTCAAAGGATTGATCACTCATGCTTGTTCAACATCTGCAATTTCTTGGTACAGTTGCCCTTCACATGGTAACTAAAGCCAGCACTTCATATGCTCAATTTAAATATTCCTTCATTGACATTTTATGTGTGTTATTATTGCACACTATCCTTTTAGTTGTAATGGAGAAAATACTAATTAATCAATGTGACATGAGTACGACTTAGGCCACATTTACTTTTTCTAATAATAATAATTTATATTTTCATTTTCATAATTGACAGAGGATGCGCATGATTGGAAAGAAGTTTTCTTATTTTTTTATATATATTTTTTATTGTTATTCAGAGAAGATTGTGTTGGATATTAGATTCTCTTTTTACATAGAGAAAGATCTAAGCATTTGTGTTTATTATTTCTCTTTTTTGGAAGTTAAATGCAATACAATACTACTATATGATTTGTTATTTGCTAACTACATAATTAGTCAAGGGCCTGCAATTACTTATAATTAGAGACGGATTATTTTTAAGTGATTTACAATTTTTTAGCATAGGAAGTATAAGGAGATTGTTCGTTTCATCATAGACTATCCATATACTCCTTAAAAATACCTTTAAATTTCAAATTTTAAAATTCGGATACGGTCCAAATACACAACAAACTCTAAAACACACCAATATAAATGTTAAAAATAGTCTGGATTTTAAGCTTCGGACAAGCCTAGGGATGGCCAAAAAATATGTACCCGTGAGTATCTATGGATAAAATCAATTACAGCTACGGGACATGTAGTTTAATGAATATCTGGGGATAAAATAAATGAATATTTAAATATTTGTTTTTTAATAGATACGAATGCAGATTTAATGGCGCCACATGTGCCTCCAGATATCCATATCTAATAATAAATTATAAAAAAATATTTAAATATTATTCGTTTATTATACTCTATATTTTCATCTTCTAAAAAATTAGTATTCTCATATTTTTCTTTTTTATTCTTTCAGGTTTTATTTAAAGAAGGATTGTGGGCAAAACTAGTCAAAAGCTCACACAAGAACATTGTGGAAACTTTCAAGAAGTAATTCTTGGAGTGAGGAGTAGGTCATATCTTACTATATAAGAAAAATTAAGGTTTTGGATTTACTAAACTACCCCACTTCTACTAATTGCCACATAACCATTTTTGCCCTAATTTTTGTCTTTTCACTACCATTTCCTAACAACTCTTTACACTAACCACTCTTTACCACTTTTTTACTATATTAAAATAACTATGGTATTGCATATTACATTAATGCCCCACATCTACTAATTCCCATATACCAATATTTGCCAAAAATTTTGTCATTTCACCACCCTTTCCTAACCATTGTTACGATATGTCTATGAAGTGAAGATATTATACGAACCATGCTCTGCTCACCGACCTCAAACACACTGCCCAATGAAGTGAAGAGACAACTATAGCAACTGTAGACTCTCCCATTTCTTTTCGTCTATGTATTTGCAGTCTCCATTCCATTTGCTTCGTCTCTTCCGGTTTGAACCCATCGTCAATAGCTCCTCAACAATGGCGCGACCTTTCGAACTCATCACCAATATCAACGACCGTAAAGAGTTGTGGAAGATCGCTGTAAAGGTTCACCACAAATAGACAGTCAAAACTTCAGCAAATGAGCATTTCGAAATGGTCGTTGGCGACACAAACGTGAGTTGGTTACAATTTTTCTGTAGTATACATGATAGTTTTACACAAATCGCTCATTCTTGCATATTTGTCCATGTCTGCATCTTCATCCGCTTTGTGAACGTGGGTGTTGCAAGTTTGGTCATCGTGTTGTTTATGTTCTCTTAATACGCATTTATTTATTTGTTGCTTGCGTTGTTCAGGATGTTCTTTATGTTGTTGTTGATGGAGTTGTTCAGCAACTGAAAGTTCTTATTTGCCTTTCAAGTTCAACCCGTTGCTCATGGTGTTGTTTGTGTTGACGTAAATAAGCAGTTATTTTCCTGTCTTGCGTAGACTGAAATGAATTTTGACAAATGTTTTTCATTGCAGGGACATAACATTCACGTCGTTGTTCCAACTGTCTATAAAAAAGCATTTGACTCGGTGTTGTCGGTTAACGTCACCTGCACCATATCAAACTTTCAGGTCCACCCTAACGATTTGCTATTCAAACCTACTAGCCACAAATTTCTCCTCAAGTTCACAGATGGAACAACCGTTGGGGATATTGGCAAGCACAACATTCCTGACAAGATTATCAACTTGACATCGTTTTCTGACATAATTTCTGGCAAATGGCAGACAAATCTTCTCTGCGGTATATAGCTTTTCCTTCATGCTGTTGTTTGCTTCTCCTTGTATTTTTCTTACGTTTTCGTGAAACTTCTGTTATTTGTAGATGTCGTTGGTGTTATTGATGAGGTGGGATACTTCCAACCAAAGACTGGGGGGAAGAAGCCTCAAGTCAACCTGGTGTTGCGCGATTTAAGGTATTTCAATAGCTAACCATAAGGTTTCCTGCTGGTTGAACGTTTGTTTTCCAACTGACTGCGTTTCTTCAGCGTTTACGCGATTTAGTGACCAGACGTTGTTGTGTACCCTCTGGGAGGACTATGCTATCAAGTTATTTGAATATAAAAAACATCAACATGAGATTAACGCCCCAACTGTTATTCTTCTGAAGTACGCAAAGATTAAGGAAGAAGGTATTCACGTAACCCGCTTCAGTCTGCTCTTTAATATCCCTTACCTATTTTGATGTTCTTGCTTAATTCCATAATATAATATATTCCCTTTTGGTCGTGCAGGAAAGTACCCCCTAGCTGTGACAAACACTTACAACGTGACAGAGTTACATATTAACGACGATTTTCCTGAGATCAAATCGTTTATGAATAGGTAAACAACTATGGACTTTCTTCCATTGATATTATCTGCCATTACTATTTTATAACAGAATTTTCATCTACAGCTTGCCCAAAGGGAGTGACTATGGGAAAGCACTCTCCACGGCTAGCAACCAAACACGTGATTCGTCTCATATGTCATTTGGTTCTCAACAATCTGTAAGTGAAGCTTTTTTGACAAAATCTGTTCAGTTACCACTGCGAGAAATAATCCAACTGTACCAGGTAATGCATGTTGGCAATGATATTCTCTAAATTTCACGCAATTCAATAGAGTTGAGCCATCTTTTAATCCCATTAAGGCAACTGTATGCGTCACAGTTGCAACAACCGACAAACTTATCGCTTCGCCAAATGGGTGGTGCTACAGAGCTTGCCACCAATGTCCTCAAGTTGCCAAGGGCTCCATGCCTCCTTTTGTCTGCAGAGATGGCCACCGCACTGAGGCAGAAATATGGAGGTTGACCTTTCATAATCTTTATCGTACTTAATGTTATTTAGAAATATACGTTTGCCATGTCTGATTTTGGTTGCATCCGTAGATATAAAATATGGGTGTTTGCAGTTCATGAGGGATGTTCGGCAATATTTGTTTTCTGGGATGAAATTGCAGCACAACTTTTGGCAACATCTGCTGCTGACTTACGAGCCGCAATGCTTGAGGTGACTGAAAACTATAATCAACAACATTTCTAACTATTTCTATTATCCAATTCAAATTCCCTTCCGTATTATTGGGTTTAACCGTGATGGCAAACAGGCCGGAATCACTGACCCACTTGAGTTCCCACTAGCCCTTGATAAAATGTTGGGAAAGAAGTTGGCATTCAAGGTGAAGTGGAATCCTCGATTTAAGAGTTGCTCCGTCATCCACCTTCTTGACGATGCCCAGCTGATCAACAAACTTGAAGGACCGCTTGCAATTCCTCAGGTTACTATTGTGTAACATTTCGTATTTCGTCTATCGCAAATATTTTGTTCAAAATTTGTTCTAACAGTATTTTACCAATGCCAGGATGACAAGCTCATTCAAGACAGCGACCACTTTGTTGAGGCCTCCTCTAATTCAATGCAGGTAGCTTAATTGTCCTTTATAATGATTCCTTTAGGAATGATGTATTACACGAACCATAGCACCAGCAAGTAATGACTCTAACAAGATGCCAATGCATTATGATTTACACAGGTTGTGGAGAGTATTGGTGAGGATGTACCGTTTGTAAAACTAACTCCTCCTGCGGTAATCTGTTCTTATATGTCATTCCTAAATTTACTGGGACTATTTACCACACCCTGCAATTGTAAGCCTTTCTGTATTGTTGTCGAATTCAGGATGGTGAAATCACATCCACCCACGCTCCTGATCCTTTAACCCATAACGCCAATGTTAAGAGGATGTCTACGGAACCAGCCGGTGAACCGTCGATCAAAACTGAACCAGATGGGGACCTTTCGTCCATAAAAGCCAAGAAACTTAACAAGCGGGGTAAAAACAAGTTTGAAAGTTGACAACTGCCAGAGATGGAACATGTTGTTGGACTCTTTTTTGAAGTTTCACATGCCACTACTACCGTGTCTATTTAATACAACAAATTTATGTATATGTTTTGAAGTATTTTAATCTTTGTTTGATCAAATCACTACAACAATAGGGTTTATTTCTAAGATTCCCAGGAGATCTTATGTGTAATATATGTTGTATTCTATTAATGTGATCTGTTTTCTCATTCAAGATATTTTGATCTGTATTGTTAAGATACATTGATACAAGCACCCTAATCTACAGCTTCAATGCATTTGTATTATAACAACTGAACCATAACGGATAAACATAAGCTTATGCTATACATTTTACTATTAACGAGACAGAAAATAATTGGCAGCTACCCCTTACTAAGTCATGCCATTAGCATTATATTTACCACATCAGTCAAATTACTTGACAATAGTAGCACATATTTTGTTATTAAACAGCAGAAAACCATGTATGTCCTACTAACCATATTACAATAATATTAAAATATTGATCCTACCAACTTTTGTACATTGTGCAGTACCTAAACACATCTGCTCAGTAGGTAGCTCTGCAAAGCACTCAAGCACCACCTCTGTCATATGTCACGTCGCCGTTTCTTCCTGCTTCATGTGAAAAAACAAGTACAAACTTACTGATAATCACTATTTGCCTTCCCATCATATATTATAACAATAAAAATAACAATACAAACTTGGCATTAAAATATTAGTGCTCTGCTGCATCTATTTGGAGGGGCTTTTTAAAATTTCAAATTTTTAGTGGGAAACGAATTACAACACACAGCCAGTCCATCATCACCTCAGCAAAGCAAGCAACCTGTGTTTCTTCTGTCCCACTGCCCATGTGTTTGCTTATGATTTCAGAGTTTCTCCTTCAAATTTTATGGTGACAAATATTTACTAGGTGTTCCTTTTGCACGTCCAAGGTTTTGCGACAGCCTTCCCATGGATGGTGACAGTCATACGCCTGCCAATGTTGCAAGACAGAAAAGAAAATTATTCTTGAGTAACAAGAGACAACATATTTTGCGAGCCAACAAGGAGAACAATGTTGCTTCACCATCAACACCTTTGCTTCCTAATGCAAAAAACTCCCAAACTCAACGTACATCCCCCCACAGTAATGTCGATGATACGACACACACTGGATCGTCTATTCGGCACAATCTTCCTACTGCCCCTCCGAAGCGTAGATGAATCGATATTAGTTATGGCATAAATCTATTTCCCGTGTTAAATTCTACCGTGCCTGTGTCAGTAAGAAACATTAATTCTCCCTTGGATGCGTCCTCATCAACCAACACAGACACTTATGTATCTTCAAGCTATACTTTCTCACCACCTTCATTCATGCCTTGTGACTCCTCGCGGACGGTCCTTCGCCAAATCCAGCCTCCTGTCGGAAGTAATGCACATTCACCATGTAATGCTTATGCTTCTGGCACTCCACAATGCAACGCACCTACACATTCATCTTCTGAGGAAAACTCTGATTCAGATTCTGATCATACGGTTGCAGAGTCTTCAGACTCTGACATTGAAGCTGGTGTTGAAGATGTCGAAGATCACCTACAAGGTAATTTCTTTACCAATTTAACTAACATAATTTCCATTTGTTTCATAGTCTCGTATTATGGACATTTAATTGTTACATGCACAGAATACGTCAATATCGGATTTCCTACTTGGGAATGCCAGCATTGCAAGGCATGTATGTGGTACCAGGAACGTACATCCAAACATAGACACACAACTGCACCTAAGTTTCACATTTGCTGTAAGTCTGGAAGAGTCGTGCTACCACTGATGAGGCAGCCGCCACCTTTATTAGCTAAGCTCATTTTCAATGGAAATTCCCCTTGTAGTAAAAACTTCCAGGCCAACATACGAACATACAACGCTATGTTCTCTTTCACTTCTCCTAGGATGAAATTTGACACAACATCACAGAGAGGGAACGGTCCTCCAACTTTACGACAACACGGTCAGGTGTGTCACCGAATAGGTACTATGCTTCCCGATATCGGTCAACCTCCGCAGTATGCTCAGCTATACATCTTTGATACGGACAATGAGGTTGATAACAGGATAGATTGTTTCAGGTAGCTCAACTCTCTTTTCTCATATGTACAACTAAATGTCTGTCAATCTCTTTGAACTGAAAATCGCGTGTACACTAATATATGTTATTGCTGTTTATTGTAGGGACAACAAAAAACTTGAGAGAGAATTGGTCAGGGACTTGAAGGTGATGTTGGATTCTGTCAATGTCCATGCCAAAGCATTTAGAAATGCTAATGATCTATTGAGGGATAATTCTTTTCTAGACTTGAAGTTGAAATTGATATCCAGTAGACCCCGCGACGGTCGTGTCTATAATATGCCAATTGTTGCGGAAGTTGCTGCTCTCATTGTCGGCGATATTGATTCTGCAGAAAAAGGGACATAATAGTCCATCCACGCGATGGAGGGTTACAACGAATTGATGAATTCCATCCGGCATACCTTGGATACCAATACCCCATCATTTTTGTATATGGCGACGACGGTTACAGAGATAATATTCTTCACAAATATAGTCACCAAAGACAGGTCACGAAGAAAAATCGTCAAAAAATCAAGGATCAGTTGTGCTTCCGTCTACATGAGCGCGTCTCCGAACCTAAGACTTTACTTCATTCGCGGCGCCTTTTCCAACAGTTCCTGGTTGACGGTTATACTATGATGGAATCCGAGCGTCTAAACTGGTTACAGAAAAATTAATCTAAATTAAGGGTTGGGAAATATAGCAACTTACAGCAGGAAAACGCTACTGGTACTTCTAAACAAAGTACAAAACAGGGCAAGCGTGTTATTTTGCCTTCGACCTTTGTCGGAAGCAGGCGATACATGGACCAGCTCTGTTTTGATGGAATGGCGATTTCAAGTAAACTTGGCCACGTGGCAACAGAATTAAGTTCAGATATCCTCATAGCACGCTTGACCTTTGTTTTTAAGTGTTGTTGATCGTCCGGATATTGTAGCAAAGGTCTTCAAAATTAAGTTCGACGAACTTATGCGTGACATAACAAAGAGACATGTCCTAGGACGCGTTTTGGCATGTAAGTATACGTTTGGAACTCTGCCTCTATTTTATGTTCACTTATATTACGTACAACTATTATGTTTATGCTGACTTCTGTGCTATTCCATTCAACAGTTATGTACACCATTGAATTCCAGAAAAGAGGTCTACATCATGCTCACATTCTTATCTTCTTGCATCCTCGGAGTAAATATCCCACACCCAATGATATTGACAGAATAATTTCCGCAGAGATACCTGACTCGGACATTCATCCTACATTGTACAACTTGGTCAAGTTGCATATGGTGCATGGACCTTGTGGTATGGCTAGGCAATCATCACCGTGTATGAAGAACAAAAAGTGCACTAAATTATTTCCAAAAAAGTTCATTGAGAATACCATTGTTGATGTTGATGGCTACCCTCTATACAGACGACGATCAACTACGCATATCATACACAAGAACGACATCCCTCTGGATAATAGGCATGTCGTCCCGTACAACACAAAATTGCTCTTGAAGTACCAAGCCCATATTAACATGGAATGGTGTAATCAAAGTACTTCAATTAAGTATCTTTTCAAATATATACACAAAGGCCATGATAGAATTACAGCTTCTATTGTACATAGGTCTCATCCTTCCTCGAATAGTGTCAAACCCGTAGATGAAATTCAACAATATCTTGACTGTAGATACGTCTCTCCGTGCGAGGCGAGTTGGAGAATCTTCTCTTATAATATTCATGGCCACCCGCTGTGGAACGCATGTTTTTCCATCTTATAGGTGACAAACCTGTCTACTACACCGATCATGGCCGAATGGAGAATATATTAGAGAAGGCGAGCATAACGGAGACTATGTTTTCGTCATGGTTAATTGCCAACCAGGCTTATGAAGAAGCCAGGGAATTAACTTATGGTTAGTTCGTCACAAGGTTTGTTTACCAAAAAAGAAATAGATTGTGGAAGCCTCGGAAAAAGGGGTATACAATTGGCCTATTAATTTGGGTACCACCTTCTACTGGTGAGTTGTTTTATCTTCGTATGATGCTGACTGTCGTGAAAGGACCCACGTGCTATGAGGATATTTGCAAGGTCGGCGATAGACAGTTTGATTCCTTTAGAGATGCATGTTTTGCTATGGGTTTCCTTGAAGACGATAGGGAATACATTAGAGCCATTAAAGAGGCAAGCGAGTGGGGGTCTGGTCATTTCCTACGCAAGATTTTCGTTGTTATGCTTATGTCCGGCAACGTCAATCTCTCGACGTATGTGTGGATACATACATGGCCTTTACTGTCTGACAGTTTGTTGCACAAACAAAGGCTCTTGGTTAATAACACGGGTCAGCTTTTAGATTTCATCCATTTGAATTACTTTAGCATATACCTTTCTAATATGGGTTTTAAGTGGCAAAACTATACAACCCTTTAATTATGGCCATACTGCATGGTTAAGTGTTGTGCATTCGAATAGTCTGTCCATACTGACCACATGGGTATTTTCCTTTGACATAACTAATATTGAATGACCATGAGCTGCAAAATCTTACGTTGCATCATATTGAGACTCTCCTTCAAAAGAATCGAAAAAGCCTCCATGACTTCAAACCTATACCATACCCCGACAGTTATGTGTTGGAGCAGTTGGGGAACCGTCTCATATATGAAGAACGTAGTTACGACATACAAACAATGAAAAACGAATTCAAATCACTACATGCTGCTCTTACAGGTAGTTACCAGGAAACTGAATATTATTCCTCATTTAATACTTAGGTGTTGCTTTGATCGTATATTTTTGTTATTTGTTTTAGACGAGCAGCATGGAATCTATGAGAAGATTTTGACCGCCGTAACAAATCAGAAAGGTGGAGTTTTTTTCCTGCATGGGTATGGTGGAACCGGGAAAACTTACATGTGGTGGACGATGGCAAGTGCAATTAGATCTAAGCACGACATTTGTTTAACTGTCGCCACCAGCAGAATCGCATCGCTTTTGTTACCAGGTGGGAGAACGGCTGACTCAAGATTCAAAATACCTGTCCCTACTTTATCCAACTCTACTTGTAATATCACTCTCAAAGATGAGGCCGCGGAACTACTTCGACAAACAAAACTAATAATTTGGGACGAGGTGCCAATGGCTAACAAATGGTGTTTCGAAGCACTTGACAAGACATTGAAAGATGTGATGAGTACTGATGGGAACTCGGAAGAACTCTTTGGTGGGAAGGTTGTCGTGTTTGGTGGGGATTTCAGACAGATATTGCCGGTAATACCAAGGAGTAGTCGTTCCGACATTGTACATGCCACCATCAACTCTTCCTACATATGGCATTCGGTACATGTATTGAACTTAACTAAGAATATGCGTCTTAATTGTTGTCCCATCGAACACGACAGGAAATAAATGGCGGAATTCTCTGATTGGCTACTCAAAATTGGAGAAGGAAAGGTCGGAGAACCAAATGATGGGACTGCTGAAATTGAGTTCCCGCATGAGATGCTTATCACCGATTTTGATGATCCTATCCTTGCTGTCATAACGAGTACGTATTCTGATTTTCTCTCTAATTATATGGTCTTCAACTATCTAAAGAGCAGGGCTATATTGGCATCAACAATAGACATGGTTGACAAGATTAATGATCATGTGTTGTCCATTATGCCAGGTAGTCTCACTTTTTATTTGATAAGCTCCTTAACACAATACAGTTGGTGATGCCTTTCTTGATATACGGTGACTCATGTTGAAAATGCAGGTGACTTGAGGGATTACTATAGCTGTAATACATTCGATCGATCGGAGATACACGACAGAGACGTTCTTGATGTTCTTACATCGGAGTTTCTCAGCTCATTAAAAACTTATGGCTTGCTTAACCATCATATCAAACTTAAGGTCGGGGCACCCATTATGTTGATGCGAAACATCGATCAGTCTGAAGGCCTGTACAATGATACTCGCCTAATCGTGACCAAAATGGCTACACATGTGCTTGAGGAGCATATCATGGGGGGAAAACACCATGGCAATGTCGTATACATTCCTAGGATGGATATGTCCCCGTCACAGTCTCCTTGGCCTTTCAAACTAAGCCGGAGACAATTCTGCGTCATTGTCTCCTACGCGATGACGATTAACAAATCACAGGGTCAGTCATTGGATTGGGTCGGGCTTTATATTCCACGAGACGTTTTTACTCATGGCCAGATTTATGTCGCACTTTCAAGGGTTACAAGCAAAAAGGGTATCAAAGTATTGATACACGATGTAAACAACAATGCCAAAACATGTACATCCAATGTTGTTTACAAGGAGGTTTTCAACAATGTTTAGTTATATGAATTTAACTCCGTATGTAACCTAAATATGACGATTTTAACATTGTTGTTTAGGTGTCAAGTTTTTTGTTATACTTTGTGGGATATCCGTAAGTTTTTTTTGTTAATTCACAACCGACTAATGTATTTTCACCTTCTGTATAAACAGTACAGAATTACATTACCTGCAGTCATACATATTTTTCACTTTTATATATAAGTATAATACATAAACATACATTAATCTGTAAATCATATCAACAACCCGACACAAAGTTTTAATATCAAGTGCAAGCTTACCCGTGTCATATCTTATACACATGACACCCTTTGTTTTCATCAATTGTATCCAAACGAAAGCGTATTCGGTCTCCACCTTTGAAATTTTTTAACACGTAGAATGCATCCCAGTCTTTTCCTAACTTGGTGCGGTATGCATCATCGATGTTCAGTATCGACATCATTTTGCAACGTCCGTTGTCCCCATAAAGCAACAGATCTTCGTAACCGAATTTTTGTAGAACGCCGGCAAAATCAGGCTGTAGCTTCTGAATGTGTATAAAACATCACCCAATTTATCAGCTATTCAACTAATTTACAACTATATCACAACTGACTTAAACATAAAAAACAGAACTCAACTAATTTCGGTGAGATCTCACTCAGTGGTGGGAGCACGACGTCAAAATCATATACTGATTCGTTATACAGATACCTACTATGGAACCTGGGTAATTCTTGTTTTGCATGAATCTTTTTAAACCCACATATCCCAAAGTTATTGTTCTCATAGTAGCCGAACCAAACAATGACGTTAGCTGGTAGTGAGTAGTAATCTTCAATACCCTTCCACCCACTGATTATAAGTGGTTGAACCTCCCTATTGTTGTATACTAAAGTATGATGAATACCTTGGTTGTTCAGTACTGTCCACGTTTTGTTTAAGTCTCCCCGGTACGCTCGAACAAATACAGGCTCGATCTCAGGAAAGACCTACACACATAACTTTCTTATGATTTAGTTCATGAAATTAATATATAACACCCTATAATCAGTGAGAAATGCAGACAAAAACCCAAAACACATATGTTTTGCAGCCACATGGTTATACTTACTTGGAAGGATAACTTTGTTATTACAACTGTGTCATTCACCTCTTTATGCAGCAGAGGACCAACCTTTTCCATTGCAACTCTATGAATTGTTAATTTGAAGAGGTGGTTGCAGGTATGTTGTGCCTATTTGTACTAACGAGTGGATGGTATTTATTGCTGCAACTAATGTCTCCTCTACCCTATCAAAATCACATGTCAACAGTATGATTAATATTTTATATTTTCTCCTGCAGTGCGCCAGTGTCCATGTGAAGTGAGGGAATAATGTGGTCCTTTTAAAGTTATTTCACTTGCTTTACACTTGTGCTGTATTTGTGTACTCATTGTGTGGTCTACAAAGCATGCATTTCTTATGTTTTCTCCACGTCTATTTTGTGTTTTTCCAACTATGTTTTAATTAAATTACAGAAACACTGCTAATAAAAATAGTATCCATATTATATTTCCACACTTCGCAAACTGTTGGATGAAGACAGAAACAACAACATGGTAACTTACTCCACAACCAGAAGCATTTTCAATTTTTCCATTGCATCAGTCAAACATTATATCCTTTTACAGGGTGTTATAAAATAGAATCAAAACATAGTAGCTACATATGCTTCATATTGTTACTGATAAAAGTTACAAAACTATTACAACTCATGACAGTTCCAAAACAAAACTACACCACCAGACAATTTAAACTACACCTAATTCCCACGCTTCTTGAACCACATTGCGGCACATTTCAACGCCACTATTTCTACAAATTTCCAAACACCACTGTCAGAAAATTCACCGCCTCACATTCCCACGCTTCACAGACACCAATATTTCACTGGCTGGTGGGTGTCTGATGCAGAAATGCAGCACATCTCCATCCTGGATGTCTCGGTCTTTCACAAAGTCGTACCATCCACCGAGGAGATACTTCTCCATTTGTCCACGCCTCTTTTTCAATTCACAGTAGTAAGCGCATGACCTATCTGTATCATATAGGTTAATAGAGTCCTGCCGTTTGCGCAGGCACCTCTTGATCACGACCCGCAGTATTTGCTGTGCAACCAATAAGCCAACGGAAATAACATCAATTCATGCATGAAATCATTACATAATAACAAACATAAAATATATATTACTTACGTATACATTCGAACGCAAGGCCTTCGCATCTTTCACTACACTGACCCAATTTTCTTCAGACTCTTCACAGTAAATGGGTGTAACCTCCCTGCATTTCAGAATAACCCATATCAATATCCCAATACCTCCATATGAACCAAACCGTATTGTACCTGCACCAATATATCAGTTGCAGTGAAGCTGCCATCGTAAATACTCACCCATCGCTATCAGACGATATACAAATATAGTCCGGCTCTGTTTTAACTTCCACAAAGCCAACCCCAAACTTGCTTTTCCCCTTGACGTCTTTCCCAACTGCCACTGATTTAGCTTTACCCTTCCCATTGGAAGGTTGATCATCAGCATCGTGTATAACAATGCCCTTCTGTTTCTTCATCCCTTCATTAGCCAACTCTGTACTGTAGCAACAAAATAACAAAAACACATGACTCCTGGAATCCAATGACGATCCTTATGCATGCAAATGGAGAAATATAATTTAAATGAGCGATCTTTAACAAATTTCACCTACCCAATACATATATTCTTTCAATCTTACTGTACTCTACAAAAACCAACACAATGTTTTACCATTGACAAGTTCTGATCGAAGTCTTACCGTGATCTGCGTTCCGGTTTCATATTGGGAGAGACGAAACGAGCTCCCATTGTGTCTTTCGTCGCCTGCTTCATCGTGAAGGACTTTTTCGGAATGCCATCGTTGCTTCGCCTGTGAGTTTTAAAGTGGGCAGCCATTGTGTCTTTCACCACATGCTTCATCTCTTTTGCATGCGTCCGCACGGTTGCTATGAAGAAGACGGTGACACTATTGAGAAACAAGGGTTCATGTAACCTTTCCAACGTTGTCAAATAACTCTCCCAAGGGCATTTCTGGGTTTTCATGCTTACTTTTTATTTATTTTTTATTGTATTTTTTTTAGTTTTATTTCTATTACAATTTTTCCAAGCAATATTAAATATTTTATTCTGTCCTGTACCTTTTAATTTTTTGAAATGGGCTCATATACCTAACATTTTTATCTTCATAATTTAACTTTTTCTCTATCTCAACTTTTGTGATTTATCACTCTTTCATATTACATTTTTTTTTTGCACACTCTTTTAAAACTTGCGAATTTATATTTTGGAATTTCAAAATATATTGGTCCAATTTCATAAGTCCGCAGTGGAACCTGTGCCTCCGCACGGGTATCCCACTAGTTATTAGATAGAATCTCTATAAATCTATGGTGTTTTTCTCTCCTCCCTTATCTCTTTACATTTTAGTTATTTTCTTCCCCAACATTTACATCTATATGATTTTTTTTATTGTGCTCTTTTTTCTGTTTTTTTTCTTTTACAAATGTGTTTTAAATTATGATATTGTTAAAAGATTTTTATTTGAAAATAGTTTTTCAAACCAACACAATTCACCCTCCTCCCTCTTTTGTGTTTGGAGTCACTTGTCTAACAAGTGGCATCAAAGCCTAACTCCTGTTTAAAGACTAATCTTCTCATGAGGAATATAATGACTTCAAACACTTCTTCTTTTGACATGATACTTTTCATGAATGCATCTCTACCATATAATGATGATAGGTTTGAATTATGGAAATCTAGATTTTAAAATTTTATCAAAGAAAATAATTTTGAAATGTGGAAATTTTTAATCAATGGTCTGTTTATCCCTACTTTTTCCTTTAATGACAAAGTAGTAAACAAACCTGATTTTAATTGAATAAAATAAGATACGAGAAAAGTGAAACTTGGTTTTAAAGTCAGACATCATTAAATTAAAGTTTTAAGTTGAAAGGAATTTTATTAAGTTTTTACTATTGATTCCTCCAAGGAAGTGTGAGACACTCTTGAGATGATTTATGGAGTTTCTCCGAGTATCTAGCAAGAGAGAATGAATACATAAAGCCAAGAAGTTGAAATACCAAATGAATGTGAGAATCACTCTCATAGATGGTACTTAACCATTAGAACTCTTGGAGGTTATGTTAAAATTTTGTTTTTAACAACTATCTTAGGGTTAAGAATTGGAATAAAAAAATTTGATTCAATCCATAATTAAAAAGATAGTAGTGCATTTGTTGAGTTTCAAGAAGAATTTAGAAGGGAGTAGATAATAAAGAAACTCGACAAATTGATCAATCTTTTGAAAGATGAAGGAACAAACTAAAGTTTGTTAGAAGAATCTTCATCAAGAGGATCTTTTTGAAGAAGTTCTTGATTCAACTCCACTTGTTTCCCTCGAAAGAAAAAATATCGATAGATGAACGATCATACTTAGAGTCATCATCCAACAAAAATGATGAGGAAGCCTCATGCATTAAGATTTGTGAAGAAACTTCATCTAGCACTACTATGAAAAACCCATTTAGCAACGGTTGGGAATGACATATAATGACGCGGGCGAAGGCGTTGTTATGTAGATTATTGTTGTAAGTTCGCCGTTTCTACAACGGTATGGAAACCGTTGTTGTATTCTGGAAGCGCGCGATATATTACAACGGTTAGGTATTTCAACCGTTGTAATATATATTAACTATCACAACGGTTATCAGTATGAACCGTTGTCATATATGTTAACTATCACAACGGTTATTTGTCTCAACCGTTGTGGAATGCATCCTTAGTTTATTAAATACAAATGTATATTGCTTGTTTTACCATCCACCTTATTAAAGAAATACAACCATTAAAATTGGTAAAGAACTATATAATCTAAAAATTAAACTGTTCTTGAAAACCAACTTAAACACACCACTGTTTTCCGAATTGCATCCATTTCATTCCGCACATTTTATGTTCCTTAACATAAAATTTATGGTTCGATGGTCGGTTTCCTTCAATCCATCGATATCTTTTGTTATAGTTTACCTCATCATCGCCAAAAATTGCCACGATTTTATCATCATAACAATGATCATGATCTTAACAACCACAACAATTAGTGACGACGATGAGGTAAACTATAATAAAAGATATCGATGGATTGAAGGAAACCGACCATCGAACCATAAATTTTATGTTAAGGAACATAAAATGTGCGGAATGAAATGGATGCAATTCGGAAAACATTGACATGATAAAGGTTGGTTTTCAAATACATCCTAATTTTCAGATTATAATGTTCTATAGCAATTTAACTGATTGCATTTTCAATAAAAGGATAGTGAAACAAACGATATACATAGTATATAATAAACTAAATTTCATATACAATATCAGAATGAATTCGTATATATGTACCTTATCAGAATGAATTCATATATAGGTACCACCATCATCATCACCATGTGAAACAAATCCTATGAAGTGGGAAGCAATGATGAAAATTAGTTAGTATTAAATTTAACTATATACAATATACATAGTATATATATAATAAACTAATGTTCTATATCAATTTAACTACTGATTGCATTTTCAATAAAAGGATAGTAAAACAAACAATGTACATAGTATATAATAAACTAAATTTCATATTCAATATAAGAATGAATTCATATATATGTACCTTATCAGAATGAATTCATATATATATGTACCACCATCATCATCACCATGTGAAACAAACCCTAAGAAGTGGGAAGCAATGAAGAAAATTAGTTAGTATTCAAAACAAAACAACCAAAAGTTGAAACAAAACCCTAAGAAGTGGGACTGTACCATTACAATGAAGTTCACCTTGCTTGTGAAGCATTGAAGTCGAATCTGCACAAAATGAGAACAATCAACAAAAATAACATGAAGCAAACGAGATAATGGGAACTATTTAACAAAAAGATTGAAGTAGAAGACTACCTTATTTTCCATAAACAATATGTACATTACGCTTGCTACCGCCAGCATCATCACCATGTTCATCTAGTTTTAGATTCTGCAGGAAGAACTACACGGAGGAAGAAGCTTAAATCAAAAGCTTCATACTTCTTGTACTTCTTCTCGCAGATTCTAAAAAAAGATGAAGTTTGAGTGCTAGGGTTTCGCTGTGAAGGAAATGACGCGACTGTCAAAAAGGGAAAGTTAATTCCCTTATATAGGTAAATGTTTCACAACGGTTTTCTTAAATAACCGTTATGATAGATTATATATTAATTTAATAATATCACAACAGTTAGTTATAATAACCGTAGCGATACCCCTTATACGTGGTACAAGGTTCGACACCAGGCAACAACATTTTCCTAAAATTACGCCTGGATTATAAGTGATATCGCTACGGTCATTACTTATAACCGTCGTGATATTATTAACCGTTGCACTTCCCAACATATGAACGGTTTACAAGAAAATATAGTTCCAGAATATGAACGGTTTACAAGTTATCATCATTACAAGCATTAAACTATTAGTCTTTTCATCTTCAACCTCATCTATAAATAGACAATTTTACATATCTAAATAATATATTCTTCGTAAAATGAGTTCAACAAATGAGAATCCTAGAAACCTCAATGAGGAACGTCAGGCGCCAATCCAGGAGGTCGTTCAACCAGCAATTGCCAACTTCAGGGATGCCTTAAGGGTAAGGAAGGATAAGAAGAAGAAGAAGAAGAAGAAGCCGAAAAAGAAGAATATAAAGAAGAAAAGGAGGATTATGATTCTGATGAGGGGAGTGAGGAGAGATGTCTAGATTATGAAGATGCATTTTATGTTATGGGCTCTGACAATGATCTTGATATGTAATATGTTTATCAATGTACTCTCAATGAAATATTAAAATAAAATTATGTCTATATATGTTCATCTCTTACAGTTTTATTTTTAAAGTTATATATATACTCTATTGCACTTAAAAATACTAAAGAATACATTGCTGTGAATCGAAGCGTGATACATGTAGTACAACGGTCTTCTAATACAAGCGTGTTAAAATGTAAAAATATGGAAAAAAAATATAGAGCTGGGAATCGAAGCTTGTTACACAGCTTGTATTACAACGGTTATGTAATACAACCGTCGTTAAATATGGCGTTATAAATTTTTAATCCTGTTACAACGGTGGGATACGAAACCGTGGTAAAGCTGGCGTCGTTAAATGGGGTTTTCGTAGTAGTGTAGTCAAGTCGTTCTTTAAGAAGCTTCATCCATTAGAATATTTGAAGAAGCTTCAACAAGAAGAATCTTTGAAATTAAAGATGATGAAGAAAACTCCAAACAATTTTGTGATGAGTCAACTCTTGGAAGAATTTTTAGAGATCCCTCATATCTAGTCTCCTGTAAAGAAAAGGTAGCAACAAACGATTAACCAATGGAGGAAACATCAAGAGATCCATGCAAAGATGTTTTAATGAACATACCCGATAATACATCAGAAGGCTCTTATGAAACGCCTTCTTAAAAAGGTAAATCTGATGAAAAAGGTCACATGTGCCTCAAAGCTTCTAAAAAAATATGACCCTAAGGTAACCTCTTTAAATTCTAATCAAATTTTTAAGCTCAATGTAAAGCTTAGTAAATAATATGAAAAATTCAAGAAGAACATTACTAATTTTAAGAATTATGTCAAATTCTTAGAAAATAACAATAAGATTCTTGGATAGGAAATTGTTAGCATAAGAAGTTAATCCAAAATCAAATAAATACAATTCTTGCGATTCCTTGAAAAATGAAGTCATCTGTTTGCATGAAACCTTGGAGAAATTCACTAAGGGTAAAGATAAGACCGATTTCATTCCTTCTAATCAAAAGACTTTCTTTAATAAAATTGATGTAAGTTCTAAACCTAATAAATCGCTTAATAATGTTTGGCATGCTAAAAAACAGATATGCCTAACCTTAAATGCAATTTTTGTAACAAGCTTGGTTTTCTTAAGCCTTTTTACTTTGCTAAATTAAAAGGGTATAAAGGGAATACCCCTAAACATTTTAACGTGACTAACGCACTAACACCCAAAAATATTTGGGTACCAAAGGTGGAAACCTAATTTTGTTTTGTAGGAAGTGCTTGGCAGCTTTGAATATGCAAATTGCAAATTTAATAAATTTGTGCAAAGCATATGTATACCGTGAGCATACAAGAGAAGTATGATGATCCATGATGATCATTTTAATGGTGTTTTACTCAACGATAGTGATTTATCAAGTTGGTATTGATAATGGTGGACAACATTCGTGTTTGACCTAGCTTTCATGTTAGAATTGATGGTGATGCTCAAGAGTCATATTTGACATAGCTATTTGTTGAAGCGGTAGAGCGGCAAGCAACAAAAATTTTGGAAGTATTTTTTCGGGAATTTGTCGTGTCCACAGAGATCGGTGCTACTGAACTGCCATTCGACAATTTAAATGTTAATGAGTTTGGGTTTAAAATGGTTTTAAGGTAAATGCGGGAAAGTAAATAAGAACATAAAAAGTATACATTCTTCGGAGAAAAGAAACTTATCAAGCATACATATAATCCACTCGTCACAGATAAATTTTTCGATCATTTTCACTATACTACAATACTGGTCAAAATCATCTAGTATCGTTCACAACAGTGTCCATCTCTGGCACACTGAGCTGAGAGAGCAACCGTATTACTCTCGTTGTCACTCTCGCGCACGACGCCTTGAAACACGGAAGGCATTAAGTTCAGACACCAAAAGATTATTCTCTAAATCTATCTCTAGCATCTAGACAATATATATCCATCCCTAATCAAGATTCGTGATGTTTATCTCTAACACAACACAAATCCAAACATAAATACAAAAAGATCAAGGAAGACATCGATAATGATTTGTAAAGCAGATTTTATACAATATTATGATTAACAATGATAAATATGTTCAGAGTAACTATACAACACCCAAAAAAATAGAGTTTACAAAAAGAGGAAAAAGAGATAAACCAACACTTCCCGGTTGTCAACCCGATTGATGAAGATTCAAATCCGATTCTTCAAGATGCAAAATCCATTTGTTGTTATCAAGTTCTCTCATCAAAGAATGACGTTGATGAAGTTGGGAGACCAAAAATCACTCCTAAACATCATAACCTCTCAAAATTGAAGTAAAATGACATAAATACAAAATTGAATTTTAGACGCACCTCTCGGCGATAGAATGCACCGCCCGGCGGAGCCCATTATTCCACGCACACCAACTGTGTACGTAAATAGTCTGGCAACAAATATCTAGTACCGCCCGGCGCTAGCCCAAAAATATGGAAAGCTCCTATAAGTCTCTTATTTTAATTATCTTCCACCGCAGCACCGTCCAACGCTCAAAACGTACCGCCTGGCGCAGTTGACAGTAGACAGCAAAAATTCTGCATTGTTTTATTCGTAACTTTTAAACCGTAACTCCGTTTTTCACCTGGTTTGAAGCGCTGGAAAGCTTATTCAATGCTCTATACAACAATGCTCCAATATCAATCCTCAAATATCTACAAAATGAATGGAAAAGTATTATTTGTTACATATATAAACAAAAACACAAGTATACATTAAATACACACTTTTACAACAAAGTGGGGTTTTATTAACAAAAAGAACTGATAAGTGCAACAAAACTTATATACAAAAATAGCTACAACTTGCACTTATCAAACTCTCCCTAACTTAACCTTGTTTATCCTCAAACAAGAATCAACTAGCTCAAGAAACAAAAGCAATAACCAAAGAATCACAAATCAACAGGTTTTGAAAAACGGAAACAAATGTATGGTTCAAATGAAAAACGGTACACACAAAGTAAATACTTACCACTAAACTACGACGACAACATAGTCACGAAACAAATGCAAAATACAAAAAATCATGCCAAACATCCTAAAATAACACAAGTTCAAATGTGAATCACACCTAGCAAAAACAATCATCGGTAGATGAAAAACACAAAATAAGGTACTTTCACTCACACAACAATCTTGAACACAAAAGACTAAATTATGTATCCATCCAACAATTCATATTGAAAACATAAATGCAAGAATCACAAGGGCTTTCAAGGTTGTAGAGTGGTCGGGTAAACAAACAAGGGGCAATTTCTAAAGGTAATTGAAACAAAAACTTGCCTAAACCTAAGGGAGTGATCAACTCGCAAAGACTCAAACACCAAAATTCCAATTAACTTCTTCCAAAATCCCAAGTGTTACACAAAATACAATACTTATTTAGCACAATTATTTGTACTATTTTTGTTTCCTTTCTCAAGGGTTTTTCTTTTTCTTTCTTTTTTTTTTTCTTTTCTTTTGTCATATTTTTCTCTTTTTTCTTTTCTTTTTCAATCCTCATAGAATTCAACCAATGAGTAAACAATCATTCTCTCCCCAACTTGAATTCAACCACATCATCATGTGAATAATCCCTACTATCTAAGGCAAGGAAAAAATACATACAACAACACAAAATTGAGGGTTCAAGAAAAAACAATATCCAATCAAAAATAAGTGAACTAAATACTCATAGACAAACATTAAGTTCAAATAAAACATGGATCAAAAAGCTTAAAGGGGTTACAAATTATCACATACTCACAAGGTGAATGACTATTTGGCTAGGTAGTTGTGCTCAAAATGAAACAAAATTGCCTTGATCCTTTTCATGCATTCATATAATCAACACAAACAAAAGATTCAACATAATAAAATCCTGTTAAAACAAGAATGTTGGTACTCCGTGCATATATGAACAATGGAAAGCCACCTCACAAAAAGGTTGGGAACTAAAGTGATTCACAACAAGAACGAGTATACAAAAGAATGAATGGCATGAAAGTTTGTAAAAAGCCTAAGTATCATGAATATGCTAAAGTATAGAAAGCGATAAATACATACCTCGGACGTGTACAAAACTTAACAAAATCATTACCATACATCCGCAAGTTGAAACGATCAAACTTGGAACATCACCTTAAATTTCCACAAGCTACTCAAAACAAGGTCATTGACAACACAAGAATTATTAGTATTAACAAACTAAAAAAACCGGGTGAAAATACATTAAACAAGTTTTAAAGTGTGGGTTTGAGACTTTACGAAAAATTCGAGTACAACTTGTTTAATAAACGTTCACCACACTACCTAAGCTAAAAAGAAAAACATGCTTGTTTTATGTCGTAAGCTCGACGCCTTTACAATGCTTAGCTAGTAACTTCCTTTCTTCATGCCATGGTGATGTCTCACCGCGCAACCAAAAGCAAGCGTCCTAACCAAACACTTGAACAAACATTAAAAATATACAAGTA
This sequence comes from Lathyrus tuberosus, assembly GCA_022829125.1. NCBI lineage: Eukaryota > Viridiplantae > Streptophyta > Magnoliopsida > Fabales > Fabaceae > Lathyrus > Lathyrus tuberosus. The sequence continues at coordinate 5,972,360 of JALAZF010000056.1, read as the reverse complement.
TAAATATAAACAAGTGAAAATATACAATATGTGCGATATCTACAAAACTCAAAAACAAAGAAACTATCGCAATGCGAGTCAATAAAAACACAAATCCCCGACAACGGCGCCATTTTGTTGAAACGGTAAAGCGACAAGTAAAAAGTATTTATTTTCGGAAAAATTCCCTCCGGGATTTATGTCGTGTCCACAAAGATCGGTTCGAGGGAAAGAATGTCGTTTGACAATCTCTCGCATTTATGAGTTTGGATTAAATTGGTTTTAAGGTAAATGCGGGAAAGTAAATAACAACATAAAAAGTATATATTCTTCGGAGAAAAGAAACTTATCAAGCATACATATAATCTACTCATCACAAACATAAATTTATCGATCATTTTCACTATACTACAATACTCGTCAAAATCATCTAGTATCACTCACAACAGTGTCCATCTCTGGCACACTGAGCTGAGAGAACAACCGTATTACTCTCGTCGTCACTCTCGCGCACGACGTGTCGAAACACGGAAGGCATTAAGTTCCGACACCAAAAATTTTATTCTCTAAATCTATCTCTAGCATCTAGACAATAGATATCCATCCCTAATCAAGTTTCGTGATGTTTATGTCTAACACAACACAAATCCAAACATAAATACAAAAAGATCAAGGAAGACATCGATAATGATTTGTAAAGCAGATTTTATACAATATTATAATCAACAAAGATACATATGTTCAGAGTAACTATACAACACCCAACAAGATAGAGTTTACAAAAAGAGGAAAGAGAGATAAACCAACACTTCCCGGTTGTCAACCCGATTGATGAAGATCCAAATCCGATTCTTCAAGATGCAAAATCCATATATTGTTATCAAGTTCTCTCATCAAAGAATGAGGTTGATGAAGTTGGGAGACCAAAAATCACTCCCAAACATCATAACCTCTCAAAAATGAAGTAAAATGACATAAATACAAAATTTAGTTTCAGACGCACCGCCCGACGCTAGAATGCACCGTCCGGCGGAGCCCATTATTCTACTCACACCAACTGTGTATGTAATAGTCTGGTAACAAATATCTAGTACCGCCCGGCGCTAGAAATACCGCCCGACGCTAGCCCAAAAATATGGAAAGCTCATGTAAGTCTCTTATTTCAATTATCTTCCACCGCAGCACCACCCGACGCTCAAAACGTACCGCCCGGCGCAGCTGACAGCAGACAGCAAAAATTCTACATTGTTTTATTCGTAACTTTTGAACCGTAACTCCGTTTTTCTCCCGGTTTGAAGCGCTGGAAAGCTTATTCAATGCTCTATACAACAATGCTCCAATATAAATGCTCAAATATCTACAAAATGAATGGAAACGTATTATTTGTTACATATATAAACAAAAACACAAGTATACATTAAATACACACTTTTACAACAAAGTGGGGTTTTATTAACAAAAAGAACTGATAAGTGCAACAAAACTTATATAAAAAAATAGCTACAATTTTCACTTATCACTATTCATTGGCATTTATGGTGGTGCACAGCAGTCTTAATGGTTCTGATGATTTTGGAGTCTGAGGATCATTGATGATCGTATCAAGTATGGGCCAATTAACATTCAAATCCTTAAAATCTTTAGTGAAATAATTAAAGGCCTATTGTTGAATCCTAACCACCACTCATCCCAACCATCTCCTAATTAAAGTGCTAGAATATAGTTCCATATGCTCTTCTTTTAATTGTGGTATGAAAGAAATTTGAGTTTGCATCCTCATCCTTGAGCCATCTAGTATTAGACCCTTAGAACAATTGAGAATCCTTTATCCTGAGCAAAACCTAAATATCAACAAAGGCCTTAGACCTAGAGTCCACATTCTCGACAGACATGGGCCTTTTGTCAGTAACAAGTCTAAATCCCTAATCACAACACTAAGAGAATCAATCTGGTAATCAAGAGTATCAAACACTTACTTATTCAAAAATTTTAAAGTAGCTTTGAGAGATCTAAGTTTTCCCATAAAGACAAAAGCTCTCCAACCCTAGTTAAAGGAAGACGATTAGGAATTAAGAAACAAGTCATAGAACTCATAGTGGGATAACCATTGGTTGTTTAACCAGGAAGAACTAGGAACCTACACTTGATTATCATAATTAAAAGTGATAGAGAAATGATCATAGAATTCTCTAGGGAGATCCCACTGAGACATTGTTCTCTAATAACCCCATCAACCCTCAGAGACCAAGATCTAATCAAGTCTACTAACTGTCCCTTCATTAGGTTTGAACTAGGTAATGTTTCTTCACAAGGGGGAAGATAGAAAATATCCATCTATGAAATAAAAGAAGAGAACATAACACATTCTAAGTTAGCCACAAGAATGGACTTACATGGGCAAAGGTTATCCCGCATTGCTCTTTTGTCTTCCAATAAAGACTTAGAATAAAGTATAACAACAAAACATACCAACTTAAACTAGCCCCATTCTATAAAGACGCATAGAAAACTTGGACCAGAGAAAGAGGAGATGGACTTCCCTTCCACATTGCACCAAATCGAGTGTAGACCAGCACTATTACCCTCAGTTAGTCTAAAGCTCCAATCCCAAAAAGAAAGCTTAACCATATAGTTTGAAACATCTTGGCGTTTGGCCTATTGAATGGCCATAAATTGCAACGAATTAGTAAGAATAAGCCTTTTCACCTTACGTCTCATAATTTTACCCCTTAATCCCCTAAAATTAAAAGAGAAAACTAACATCTACTTGAAGCCTTAGGAGCTCCAAATCCTCTTTTCATACTATTTCTCCTTTTTAAAGATATCCACTTCTCAAACTCAACTTCATCACTAAACAAATATTCACAACCCAATTGTATTATAACCCTTAAATGTTTAAAGGCAATAACACTCTCAGCATGTGACTCGACACATAAGGAGGAGGTTAAATTGTAGTGGTTTGAAAAACTATGGTTTAAAACAAAATTATTTTCTAAATTGGGGTTTACAATAATTTTCTAAAAGAATATTGGATATGCAGCAAAAAATTAAGATAAAGAAAATATGAGGAAAGCAAAAAGTTAAGGAAAGAGAGATAACACTGAGATTTGTAAAAGTTTAGTCTAACATAAGGGACATACTCATCTCCCCGTGAATTGATCTTGAGAGTATCCAATAATACTTGAGAGCTTTTAGAAGGTTAAGCCCATGAACCCTCTTATACAAAGAAAAATGAAGTTTCAGGTTTACATCCAACCAAAAAATGATAAGCGGAATGAAGCGGTTAGTCTTCATGCCAAACAGTTAACAAAAATTTGAGCGATTAGTCTCTAAACCAAACTATAATTTTGTACGGACTTATCTCGAACCAATATGGAGTTTTGAATTGGTTATCCTCTGAACCGAATTGAGGTTTTATACCTGGTTGACCACAAACCAAAATAGAGATTTTACACCGGGCTGATCTCGAATTGATTGAGCTTTTATAACAGGATGATCTCAAGATCCGATATGAATACTTTTCACTATTTATCTACAAAAACCTAGAAGGAGAGCTTTTACTCAAGTGGAAGATATCATGAACCAAATGGAGACTAACATTAGTCCTCCAAAAAGAGTTTTTAACATGTTTTGCTTAAAACCCAAAAAAACACATCCTAAAGAAGAATAATTCACCCAAGAGGAACAATAACTTTGGTGAATTTACAATAGTACCCCTTCTAGAACATCTTCCTCACTATACACAATAAGTTTTCTCAAATCGCTATGGCTAAAAATATGTGAGAAAATGAAAAATATTTTAGAGAGAGATTGAGATAGAGGAATGTGAGATATCTCAGGTCTTTTGGATGAAAATAAATGTGGGAGAAGGCCTACAACTATAGGCCAAATGATGGTTAAAAAAGGAAACGATCCATGATCAAAATTAACTCACCCAATCGATTAGGTCATAAGACTAATCGATTATGTACCACAAATAATCAATTATTTAAACCCAATTTGAAGGGTTTTGATAGAGAGCCATTAGAATTTATTAAGAATCTGTAGTAATATATTATAGACTTGTTTTCACTTATATAATAGATTAGGCATTGGGTCTAATCGATTAGGCAGTTCAAAAACTTACCCTAATTAATTTGACATTTTTCCAATTCATTTGGCTAGGCTCAAAAACATTTTTAGGTGATTTTACTTGAAAAATAGAGGCTTCAAAAATACTTTTTGAGTGTGGGATTTAGCCATATTAATTTACGAAAACTCCCTTGTACTTTTTTTTTTACAAAACATTTGTTATTTACACAAACACATTATGGCGAGTTTTCACAATTCCTCTCTTTCACACTCCGAAGCTTTAAGTCATTTATCTAATAAACCAATCTCATAAGAACTTCATTTGAATCTTGTTGTATACGAGGCTTGAGATATCATCAAGTTAGACGCCATCATCAGAGGATATCACTGGTGATCATGAAACCATAAATCTTTAACTTTATTCAGAGGAATAACTTGATTAACCATCTTCTACATCTTTAATCGCTTGAAAAATTTTTAGCACATGCTTGTCTTTATGCATTGTTGTCATCAAATTCATGTTATATCTTCAAGTGTTTTCATCATCAAAACCATGATTTTATCAGGGCTAGGCATATCTTCCATCTCTATAAGATTTGATCATTTCCTGATCAAACCTGAAAGCACATAGTTCCACACAAAAATACGAGAAATTCTTCCTTCTAGAGTCGATTTCCCCCACCGAAAGCCCACATTACTCAACTCTCACATCCAGTGAACTCACTTCTTCCCTTAAGGAAGCAATTTGGGAGTCAAGGTTTTGGAAAACTTAATGGTTCCAAATTTTCAGTGCACCTTTGAGAGCTTCAAGTTTCTATTTTAAGACAAAAGCTTTCTAACTAAAAAACTAGAAGCTAGACGAACTACTAAGAACCACCTCAAGAAAACGGGGGTGAGAAAACCAATAATTGTATAGTCGAAATGGCTTAGGGTCTCACAACTGTTTGGAATATTTGAGGACGATGGATGATCAAACACATCTCTAAGCAGAGCCATTTGAGACATTATCCCCCATAACTCCAACAGATCCTATATAAGGATAATATCCAGACGTCTAGCATCGCACCAAAAGGTTGATAGCAAGTAAAACTCCTAACTAGGAAGAAAAGACCAAGCAAATCTATCTCAAAGATGAAATTATTGAAATAAAGCCAACCAACAACACCATTAATATGGACAACACCATCACCTCCAGTTCTTTTAAGGCCTCAACTTCGTAGAAACAAGCACTCTACCAATATTAAACTTAAACCAGACACAAATTCTTGATCCATCTTAACTACTTTCCCAAATAAAGAACTAAGGTTGATGGAGAAAGCTTCATACCAAATATAGAGAGAAGCGCCTCTACAAGGCAACCACACTTCCTTCTTAAAAACTCCACAAGTTATTGACCAAGATGTAAGAGATTAAAAAAGATCTCTAAATTGATTCATTAGATCGAAAATCTTTGAGAACTCTATCAACACTAGAGATAAGGAGAATGTACCCAATCCCTAAAGAGGAGAGGTTGAAAGATAGATAGCCTAGAATGTGAAGTTGCTCGAGAATAAATGAAACTTGAACTTGAAGCTTCATCAATCCCTCTACTCACCCCTACTACGTGTTGGGAGGAAATCCACAAACGCAACGGAATAACCCAACCAGACAATCTCTCCCAAATACTAAATGCAATGACAATCAACAAAACACATAAAACAACACAATAAGATTTTAGCATGGAAAAACCTCTATTAACTAGGAGTAAAAAACCACGGGACCCGTAGGCCACTTAAATCCTCACTTATTATCAATCAATGGGTATAAGCAAGGTTTTTTCTAACACTGGTTAGAGGCATACATAAACATCATCAAGATTTGCAATCAATCTTGAAATACAACAATAATCAAGAGAGATAAAAATAACCCAAAAACACCAAGAAATTCACACCTCAAAGATGGACTCGACAAACCGACATAGAAAGTTCCGAATCCAATGAAAATTGTTCAGAATGTGCTCATATGAGTCATGAATGTTGTGTCAAAATTTCAGGACTATCCGATTGTTGGATTTTGCGCAATCTCTGATTTAGTGGAACAACTCTGTGCTGAAATAGGGCTGCGAGATTTCACTCTTCTCTCTACTTTTCTTGTTGTTTTTCACACATAATGGATAAAATTAACCTAATTCTCTTTGTTGGGTAATAACAAAGGCATAGAAACAAATGGGCCACTAATCCACATCAATTTGGGCTCCAAATAGGAGGGATAGCCCAACAAACTCCCCCGACCGACTAGTTGGAGGGCAACACCAATCCGGATTCCATACGACAAAACTCAAGCTTTCCTCTAGGAAACACCTTCGTCAACATATCAGAGCCATTTTCATCGCTGTGAATCTTCTCAGGCTCCATCAACTTGGAATCCAATGCATCACGAATCCAATGATAACGAACATCAATATGCTTCGACCTCAAATGAAAGGAGGAATTCTTCGATAAGTGAGTGGCACTTTGATTATCACAAAACAAGACATATTTTTCTTGTTTCACACCAAGTTCCATTGCAAATTTCCTCAACCATAACAACTCTTTTGACGCTTCCACGATGGCTATAAACTCGTCTTCGGTAGTAGAGAGTGCAACACACTTTTGTAACTTTGATTGCCAAGCCACGACTCCCCCGACAAAAGTCACCATATACCCCGAAGTGGATTTTCAATCATCTAAGCTTCCGGCTAGATCCAAATCCGTATACCCAACCAACATAGGCTTCTTGTATCCCAAAGTTAGTCTCAAATTCGAAGTGCCACGCAAATATTTCATTACCCACTTCACGACCTCCCAATGATCTTTTCCCAGATTTGAGAGATAACGACTCACCATTCCCACGGCATGATCAATATCGGGTCTTGTAGAAACCATAGCATACATCAAACTACCAACGGCCGACGAGTACGGAATGTTCTTCATACTCAATTTTTCTTCATCCGTAGATGGCCATAGTTTATGACAAAGCTTGAATTGAGAAGCAAGTGGAATGCTCACCGCTTTAGCCGTATCCATACTAAAACACCGAATGAAATTCTCCACATACTTTTCTTGTGACAAGTACAACTTCTTCTCATTTCAATCTCGAACAATTTCAATACCAAGAATTTTTCGAGCCTCTCCTAAATCCTTCATAGCAAAAGATTCACTCAAAGTGTTCTTCAACTCTTTAATTCTTGAAATATTCTTTCCACCAATTAGCATATCATCCACATAAAGCAAGAGAATAATGAAATCGCCTTCAAAGAAATTCCAGAAAAACACACAATGATCGGCCTTAGTCATCTTGTACCCATGTTCAATCATCACCGAGTTGAACTTTTGATACCATTGGCGAGGTGCTTGTTTCAAACCATAAAGACTTTTTTACCATTTTTCAAACATAGTCTTCTTTGCCTTTCTCTCGGAATCCATTCGGTTGCTCCATGTAAATTTCTTCATGTAGATCACCATGAAGGAATGTCATCTTCACGTCCATTTGCTCTACTTCCAAATCAAGACTATCGGCTAGACCAAGAACCACTCGAATAGATTGCAACTTCATAACTGAAGCAAAAATATCGCCAAAGTCAACACCTTCCCGTTGTTTAAAACCTTTTACCACCAAGCGAGCCTTGTATCTTCTTTGAGAAGTACACTCATCTTGCTTAATCCGATAAACCCATCTATTCTTCAATGCTCTCTTACCCTTTGGCAACTTCACTAACTCAAAGGTATTATTCTCACGAAGTGATTGCATTTCATCCTCCATGGCATCCATCCACTCCTTTTTATTCTCATCCTCCAAAACTTATTTAAAGCTTTCGGGTTCTCCACCATTGGTAAGAAAAACATACTCATTTGAGGGGTATCAAACGGAAGGCCTTTTATCCCGTATAGACCGCCTCAACTCATTAGAAGCAATCAGTTGCTCAACACTTTCAACCTCTTGATCAACCTCATTTTCAACAACATCTTCCATAGCACTTACATCAACAATGTCATTAGGATTTAAAACATTATCAATATTCAAGTCCATACCTTGATTTTTAATTGGATCATCTTCGAAAGTGATAGGGATAAGAGCAATAGTAGTTGAGTCTGTATCAACCATTTCTTCATCTTCAAAAATTGGATCTTTATTCTCAACTTTGTCTATGTCTTCAATGGTATAATCCTCCATGAATACAACATCCCGACTACGAATAAGTTTCCGTTGAATCGGATCAAAGAATCGATACCCAAACTCATCAAGTCCATACCCAACAAACACACATTTCTTCGACTTCTCATCCAATTTCGATCTCTCATCCTTCGGAATATGCACATAATCCATGCATCCAAACACCCGAAGATGGTTGCAGGTAACATCTTTACCACTCCAAACATGATTTGGAACATCAAACTTCAACGGAACACATGGAGTGAAGTTTAAAAGATGTACAACCGTGCTCAATGCTTATCCCCAAAAATATTTCAGCAACTTTGATTGAGAAAGTAAACATCTCACTCTTTCCACCAAAGTTCTATTCATTCTTTCGGCTAACCCATTCAATTGTGGTGTCTTTGGAGGAGACTTTTGATGACGTATACCATGATCTTGATAATACTTGTCGAAAGGTCTAATATACTCTCCCCCGTTATCAGTTCGGATACACTTGAGCTTTTTACCGATTTCTCTTTTAACCGATGCTTGAAACGACTTGAAAGTATCTAACACTTGATCTTTCGTTTTCAATGTATAAGCCCATGTTTTCTGAGAAAAATCATCAATGATAGTCACAAATTAATATGCACCACCGAGTGACCGTGTCTTCATCGGACCACACACATCAGAATGTACTAAATCCAACACTTCCGATTTCCTCTTTGGTTCGGATGACATAAAGGAATCTCGCCTTTGCTTAGCTGCCAAACAATGTGAACACTTTCTGAACTTTGCATCGGAAACACCATTCAACACATTCTTCTTTTCCAAAATGCTCAAACCTTTTTCACTCATATAACCCAAACATTTGTGCCATAATTCTGATGAGCTATCATTGTCACAAGTGTTGATGTAGCACTTCAAAACCCCAAGTTGGCCGACATACAAGTTTGAATTCCTTTTTCCTTTAGCAACCACCATTGAGCCTTTCTTTAACTTCCACTCATTGCCCGAAAAAGAATTACCATATCCTTCGTTATCCAACTTTCAACTGATAAAAGATTGAATTGAAGTTCCGGAATGTGTTTCACACCTTTGAGAATTAGAGTTGTCCCATTGCTAGTTTCGACACAAATATCTCCCATTCTGATGACATTAGCTTGCCCATTATTTCCCATACGAACAACCCCAAAGTCACCGGTCTCGTAAGTTAAAAAAAGATCACATCTCGAGGTTGCATGAGTAGAAGCACCACTATCAACCACCTAATCCATCTCTTCACATGATAGATTGACATTCTCAATACAACTATCACAAACAATAAATAAATCATCAACAATAGCAACATCTTCATTATTGTTACCTTCCTTTTTATCGTTGTTGTAGCTCTTCTTCTTGTCTCCCCTTTTCAACTTACGGCAATACCTCTTTATGTGTCCTTTTTCTCCACAATGATGACACTCAATATGAGAGAATCTATTAGAGCCTTCTTGTGATTTACCACGTGAAGTTCCACAATTACTTGAACCTCTACTTAGATTTCTCCTCCTTGATTCAGTAATCAACACCTCAGAATGTGAAGAAGACCCTTGTGACTTACGCCTCAACTCCTCATTCAACACACTACGTTTAGCCAAGTACATCAAGATGATACCATTCGGAGAGGAGTTAGACAAGGATGTCCTAAAAGTCTCCCAATAATTAAGCAAAGTACCAAGAAGTCATAAACCTTGAATTTCATCATCAAAAGTAAGATTCATCTCTGACAATTGATTTAGAATCCCTTGGATAATGTTCAAGTGATCGATCATTGGTGAACCATCACTATACCTCAATGATATTAATTGCTTGAACAAGAACAACTTATTATTTCCCGTCTTTCTTGCATACAACTCCTCAAGTTTGGTCCAAAGAAAGCGAGCATGAGCCACCGAGCTCACATGATTCAAAACATTATCATCCACCAATTGACGAATATAACCACAAACTTGTCTATGCAACAAAGTCCATTCTTCATCACCCTTTCCATCGGGTTTTTCAATAGAGAAAACCGGTAAGTGAAAACCTTTCACATAAAGCAAATCTTCCATTTTTCCTTTCCAAATATTATAATTGGAACCATTCAAACTCATCATCCTAGATGTATTCGTCTCCATCGTTACACAAATCAAACCATGGCTCTAGATACCACTTGTTGGGAGGAAATCCACAAACACAAAGGAATAAACCAACAAGACAATCTCTCCCAAATACCAAATGCAACAACAATCAACAAAAAACATAAAACAACACAACAATATTTTAGCGTGGAAAAACCTCTGATAACTAGGAGTAAAAAACCACGGGACCCGTATGCCACTTAAATCCTCCACTATTATCAATCAATGGGTACAAGCAAGGTTCTCTCTAACACTAGTTAGAGGCATATAATCAAGAGAGACAAAAACAATCCAAAAACACCAAGAAATTCAGACCTCAAAGATGGACTAGACAGACCGACTTAGAAAGCTTCAAATCCAATGAAAATCCCTCAGAATGTGCTCTTATGAGTCATGAACGTTGTGTGAAAATTTCAGGACGATCTGACTGTTGGATTTTGCGCAATCCCCGATTTAGTTGAACTGCTCTGTGCTAAAATAGGGTTGCGGAATTTCACTCTTCTCTCTACTTTTCTTGTTGTTTTTCACACACAATGGATAATATTAACTTAATTCTCTTTGTTGGATAATAACAAAGAAAATGAAACAAATGGGCCACTAACCCACATCAATTTAGACCTCTCCAAGTATGAGGGATATCCCAACACTACGCACTTAGAAAAAAGAGACTCTGTCCAAAATCAATCACCTATTATCATTTCAATTTAACTTATTTAAATATTTATTAATTAATTTAAATTTTTGATATTTCTAATGTATTTTAGCTTATGGATAAATGTATCCAATTTTTAGTGGTGGTTATATATATATATATATATATATATATATATATATATATATATATATATATATATATATATATATATATATACATATATATATGGGTTATGCTAGTGCGCATCCATGTAGGTGTGTATTAGCAACATACACCTTTGTGTAATTTTGTGTGGGGTCCACGAATTTTGGGTGAGTCCCACATTAGAAAGATGAAGAAAAAAATTAAAAAGAAAATAGATGTAGTGTATTTTTGTGTGGAGTCTACCAATTTTAGGTGTATGTTAGCATTTTCCTATATATATTGGTTTTCAATTATTTCATATTTTATTTTAATGATTTTGAGATTTAAGTAAGAACTATTTTCAAATTAAAAAAACACTCATTTTTTCCAAACAAGTTTTAGTTTCATATTTTAATATTTAAAATTAAAAAAAACAGAAACTCAACCACGCCTTAGATATACAAGATAATAAACTCAAGTTTGATTGTCAAATAGTAAACGAAAATATAATTTATATGAGGAGATCACGTACCCAACCGGACAATATATTAAAATTCATATAAATATATTGACCAAAGAAAATCACAATGTATACCTCCAATATAAATATGTAACAAATTCATAGATAGAATTCTACAAATTCACAACCTAAGCCTCTTCTAAAATGAATATTCCAATGGTGAAAGCTTGTTTTATAATTTTAAGCTTTGTTGGGATAGTCTCAGCTCAATTATCCCCTAGTTTTTACTCATCAACATGTCCTTCTGCTCTTTCTATCATTAAGACAGAAGTAGATTCTGCTGTGACTAATGAGGCTCGCATGGGTGCATCATTGCTTCGTCTTCAATTCCATGATTGTTTTGTTCAAGTAAGTTTCAGTACTTCTTCTCTCTCTCTCTCTCTCTCTCTCTCTCTCTCTCTCTCTCTCTCTCTCTCTCTCTCTCTCTCTCTCTCTCTCTCTCTCTCTCTCTCTCTCTCTCTCTCTCTCTCTCTCTCTCTCTCTCTCTCTCTCTCTCTCTCTCTCTCTATATATATATATATATATATATATATATATATATATATATATATATATATATATACACACTCATGCATGTTTTTATTCATTAATTACTTCGATTATGCCTTTAAGTTGTTCTCATTTTTAACTTTTACATCGATTGTGTAATATTAGAATGGGGTTTTATACCATTTTAATCATTTTTTATATTACAAAATTTAAGTTAGATTGAAAGTTTGGGAAGTTTAATTTAATTAATCTAAAAAGAAAAGCTACTTTGTATTTTTAATAAATTTATATTTGCTTTTAGTTTTATCATTATAAAATAACTTTTTAATAAAAAATATAAGAGTCTGCTTACCAATGAATCAATTTTGAGAAGTCTATATATATCCTACATATCCTTAAAATTTATATTTTTCAGATAATTTTTGACAAATAATTAATTATTTACTATGTTATTGAGATTTTAATAAGAATAGAGATAATTAACTTTTTATGTTAGTTTGTTTTGTACTGATCCATCTTGTGTAGCTAGGTTTCTTATTCCTCAGAAACAGAATAATTGTCCTTGTGTAACCAAAAAAATCATTGTCTTTGTGTTTTCATTCAAAAACAAATTGTCCGATCTTGCATTTTTAAAGATTAATATTTTTAGAAGGATTAATTTTGTTGCCAAAAAGAGGATAGCAATGTAAATTGTTGTTTATTTATCTTCTATTTATGTATAATTTTTATTTTATATCATATAAATTGTTCTTTAGAAAAATACACAATATAGTATATACAATGTATATCACTTTCTACTATCTTTTTTTAATAGAATGTAAGATTTGCTACTCCGGTTTATAGTTTCTTAGTCATATAACCATATCTTTCTTGCTGTCATCAAATAGTGCATGATTATTCTAATTGATTAAATAAAAACCTTAATAAAAAAAAAGTATTTGGTCTTTAAACAAGTAGTTAGGGATTTAATTTCTGACACTATAACACTATAACTAACACACACACACACACACACACATATATATATATATATATATATATATATATATATATATATATATATATATATATATATATATATATATATATATATATATATATATATATAATTGGTTGAAAAATCATCCTCTATATTCTATAAATTCTCCGACAATAGTGTAATGCCAACTTGTTATTTATATAACATATAAAAGATTGAATAGCTCTAATAATAAATATGCAAGTCTATATCATTAATAAGATAAATAGTATAATGGTTGAAACATGTTTTTTATTTGACTTAATTTACCACCTGATTCAATTTTGAAGTATCACGGTTTCATTCTGGAAGGAATCAAAGTGTTAATTAATAATAAAAAAATAATTATTTATCAAAAAAAAAAAAAAAGGGAAAACATAATCGTCAGAGACTTGAATTCTACATTTATATTTTTCTCTAGTTGCAACATTTCATAATTTCTATAATTTTTTGGGTCCTATTTATATGAAATTTAATTATGAGATGATAAAGTATAAATGTTCAAATTACAATTTGATTCTTAATTTTCTTGAATAAGTTTTTTTAATTAATATTTATTATTTACATGAATTCAATAAGTTAGTTTCGATTGGACTAATTCTATCATTATACAAAATATTTTACTCACAAAATAATTAGGGTGTGTTTGATTTGGTTTTGTAAAACTGTTTTTTAGTTTTTAAAATTTAAAAATTATAAAATTTGTTTGGTATTATAGTTTTACAAAATAATTTTTGAAAACTATTCTCTATTTGGGAGTTTTAAAAACTTAAAAACCAAAATAGATTTCGGAGGTTTTAGGTTTTCGTTTTTAGTTTTGAAAATTAAGAAGAGTAAAAAGTTGAGAAAAAATGGTACATTTTTTATTAATGGCAAATTTGTAATATTGTTTAACTTTAAAACAATTTTCAAAAATTAAATTATCAATCATGTTTTTTCTTCTTCAAAACTCTTTTTTAAAATTGATTTATAAAATAGTTTTTAAAAACTAAAAACTAAAACTGATTCGAACAACTATTTATTTTTTATTACAACTTCTATTATTTTTAAAGGTGTACCAATCATGAGCACATTTCTTTACTTTTTTCTTAGAAGAAAATTTCTTTCTTTAAATTAAAATAAAGTAGCACATTACTTAATCACCAAGCAACAAAAGTCAACTAATGAAATTACTTTGATATTTCTACAAATTAATTATCAATTTTTCATCAATAATTTGTGTTTGATTATAGGGTTGTGATGCATCAGTGCTATTGGATGATACATCAACTTTCACAGGTGAAAAAACAGCCGGTCCAAACGCTGGTTCTTTAAGAGGTTTTGATGTAATTGACACCATAAAATCTCGACTCGAAGTTTCGTGTCAAAATATCGTCTCTTGTGCTGATATCATCGCTGTAGCTGCAAGAGATTCCGTTGTCGCAGTAAGTAGAAGCGCAATTTTTTTATATATATAAAAAACAATGAGAAGATTTAAAATTATTTTCGAAACATTTGAATTATGTTCAGTGAAATTACAAAGTCTTTTTATTCGATTGGTACTAATTAATTAAATTTTCAAAATTAAAATAATAAATTTTCAGTTAGGTGGACCTAGTTGGACAGTGCAATTGGGGAGAAGAGACTCAACCACTGCAAGTCTAAGTTCTGCAAATTCAGATTTACCTGGTCCTGATTCAGATCTAAGCGATCTTATTACTGCTTTTTCTAACAAAGGTTTCACTACCAAAGAAATGGTTGCTCTATCAGGTAAATAGGGTTTTTATTTATTTTGTTACGGTTAAATCATAACTCACCAATACAGAATCTTTAAAAATTTAAGACACTGTGTACCATATAATATAAAGAACTTTTTAATTTTTCCATGCAACTTCAGGATCTCACACAATTGGTCGAGGAAGCTGTAGATTCTTCAGAAACAGAATTTACAATGAGGACAACATAGATTCTGAATTTGCAACATCATTGCAGGCAAATTGTCCTACCACGGGTGGTGACAATAATTTGTCACCGCTCGACACCACAACACCAAACACATTCGATAATTCTTATTACACGAACTTGAAAAACCAAAAAGGTCTCTTTCACTCAGATCAACAACTTTTCAATGATGGTTCAACTGATTCTAATGTTGATGAGTATAGTAGTGACCCTTCAAGTTTTGCAACTGATTTTGCGAATGCAATGGTCAAAATGGGGAGCCTAAACCCACTCACTGGGACTAGTGGTGAGATTAGGACTGATTGCAAGTTTGTCAATTGAGGTTTTGGGACTTTTGGGAATATAATGTATGTTAATTTGGGTGCTTTTATTGTGGTAATTTTTATGTTTTTATAAATGTAATGTGTGTTTAATCTTTAATATGGATCAATTTCAATGTTTGAAATGGTTTAAACTATTGTGTAAGCTCGTATAATGCATAAATAATGATAAAATTGAAACTTGTGGAAGTACTTTTGTAATTTATTTGTTTTGTTGTTGGATGTAGTTTGTTGGTTCGAAATTTTCTTAATCTCTTATTAATAAAATTTCTGCTTATAAAAAAAAAAAAAAACAAAAAAAGGAAAATTTTATTTTATTTTAGTCTCATAAAATCATAAATTTCATCAAACTAAGATTAGAACTAATTGTAGGAATATCAACTCAGATTTTGGGCTATCTAATATTGTATGAATCAGCAAAAGCTTAAGGGAAGAGCTAAGAAGAACTTGTACTGTCTGCTATGGTTGGATGCGTGTTGGTCACTAATTAGGGATGGCAACGGGGCGGGGTGGGAGCGGGTTTAACTATACCCACACCCGCACCCGCTTACATGTAATACACCCGCCTCCGCCCCCAAACTCAATCGGAGGTAAAAATTTACCACCCAGACACGTCCCCAGTAGTGAACGGGTGCACCCGCACCCGCCCCACCCCCACCCGTAAAAAAATAATTTTTTTTAATTGCAATAAAAATTAATAATTTTAATTAAAAAATTAATTATTTTAATAAATTAATTAATTATTTAATTAAAATTTTAATTAGTAAATAAATATTAACTTGATAAATTTGATTATTTTAATTGCAATAGGAGTATTAATAATTTAATTAAAAATATAATTAATAAATAAATATTAAAATAAATAAAATAAGGGAATTAAAATAAAACGCATTATCTGGGAGCGGGGCGGGGGCGGGTGCGGGCGGGTCTTAGTGTCTACCCGCCCCCGCACCCGCAGTTAAAAATTGGATTTCACCCGCACCCGCACCTGCACCCAATTAAATCGGATTTTCTCCGTTAATTTCAGAGCGGGCCCGGGCGGATGCGGACTGGTATGGGTTTGTTTGCCAGTCACTATGGATCTGTATAAATGAGAAATTGTTTGAGTATGGATGTAAGAGAGTGGAAGAAGGGGCAGGTTTGATCAAAACATTGTTATGGGAATGGTTTGTTGCAAGGTATAGAGGGAAGCTATAAAATTTTTGGTTAGACTAGTGCTCTAATTCGCAAGCTTGTATATCGAAGTAATGGTTATTCTTTGTGTTGTTGACTTGAATTCTCATTGTTTTTGGATTGTATACCCGTTATATTTGCGTTAAGTAGCTCTTGTACTCTCTTTCTAGTACATTTTTTATTTTCAAAAACTGATGAAAGTCTTTTTTTTTATTAGTTAGTTTTTATAGTCTTTTTCTTTAAATAATTTAATTTTTATTAGTTTGTTACTTTACCGTTCTATCAATTGTTGTTTTCTTCCATGAAATTAAATATCTCTCGTGGATTATTATAACTTCAACCAATGTTATTATGTGTATTCAAATTTATTATCTTTAATTAAAAACTCATATACTTTATTCAACATTATTGTGTTTGCAGTAAAGTAAGTGTTACAATTATCATATTCATAGAGACTAGAAGTTTCAAAGACCGTTCAACAGTTTTTAATATTTTAAGTAGAGAAAGGGTTGTGTATTGATCATGATGAATGAAAGTTAATAACATAAAAAGAAATAACAGAAAGTAAAATGGACATTTCGGTATTAACAGTAAGAATGCTTGCTATGGATATATTTTGTCATTATGTATTTATCAGGCACATCCATAGATCAGTTATATGTTCTTCTACTCAACTATTAGCATTTCCACGTGGTGGTCTCATTCGTATCTCCTTTCAGTCTCAACACCGTGAGATTAGTGCCTTAACCAATAGTTGTATATCAAACGATTAACCAACAAAGAGAATTAAGTTTCAACAGTTATAAAGTTGCAAGACTCCATACCAATCCATACTAATGTACATGCAGATAATTAACCTAACTTTATCTCTGGGCGCTAGTATCCAATAGATGATTATCTTTGATCTAGTAATCACAAGCACCTTGTCGCACCTCGAAAAAATAGAACATGAATCTCGCGAAGCAAATCGCACGCTCGCGGGAGGGACTAACAGAGTCCCCACCAAACTTTATTTTTTCCCAGTGGGAAAGGGAAAATACCGATAAAACACCTAAAAGAACGACAATGATATGTCGTCGCAACCAATATCGGGTTCAAAAGTCGATTACGCGAGGGGGAGGTATTAGTACCCCTCATGTCCGTCGTAGCGTTAGTGTTAGCTTAGAAATGTTACGCTTCTCTAGTTATTAAAAAGAAAATGGGAATAGGAAAAAAATGTTTATTTTTTATTAGGGTGCCTGAAGAGACTTTGAATCTCGTTCCTACGTAACTCCAGGTGCAATGGAGAAATCAAGGCTACGTAGCTCTGGGTAAAAAATGTTTCATTTTTGGTCGATTTTTGAGAAATCTATTTTGACTCAATCGATGGAAAAACATTGCTTGCTACCAAAAACAAGTGGAGAAGGGAATATTTGCATCTGGCCAAATGGATAGACATATCAACATTCGCGGGAAAACGTCGCTAGCTTACTCGCACATAAAAGTGGACGAAGCATTGTCTTGCATCGTCTCGAGACAAAATATCTTTCGTTTCTGAAAAGCGTTTGAAGCTTGAACATGCGCCAGCATAAAAAGAGTTTGACGTGTTGGATATATTTTGAGTGATGGTGAGAGCTTGGATGGGCGAGATATCTATCTTGTATCCTAGCCTCTAGAGCTCGTGGTATTCACCACATTGTTTTTCCATCTTATTTGCACAAGGGTTTGACATTTTAATGTTTTGAGGTTTTTCATTTGAGAAATGTTTTGTGAAATTAGCGTTGAAAGTTTTATGGGATGAAGATAACTCGGATGGGCGAGATTTCCATCTGGTATCCTAGCCTCTAGAGCTCATGGTATCCACCACATTTCTTTTTCATCTATATTGAAAAGTGATTAGTAAAAATTAAGTGTTCTTATTTTCATTTGGGAAAATGTCTTGACATTGAATTAGGCGTTTGACTAACGTTTACGAAATGGTTTGAAAAGAATGGTTTGAGGTGATTTGAAAATAGCTTGATGTTGGATCAAGCATTGGACTTGTATTCCAAAATAGTTTGAAAATGGTTTTGAAAAGGTTAGAATCGATGATTAAAGTAGTTTTAAATGATGGATGTGAATGGTAATGCAAAGAGTACAAATTAGATTGCAAAAGGGTGTTAGTTCAAACGTAGTGACGCGAACTCAAACTTAATGTGTAAACCAAATTCCACAAGTATCGAATTTAATATACATACATTCATTCAACAATGATAAAAGGAAACAAAAGCATACCCAATATCTACATCACACATTCACAACAATTGAATCGAGAAACAAAAGCGGAAAGAAAACATGCACGAATTAAAATCATAACACAAAGACGCAGATCAAAGTCGCGTAAGCAAAGACGTGTAAGGCTACCAAAAGAAATTAACTTCGATCTAAGCATAACGAAATTGGATCGATGAAAATTAGCAGAAATCAAAATAGCTACTTGCTAACGCGTAAGCAGTCATCACAATTGGAGTCGAGAAGCGATAATATAGTAAAATTTAAAAGGAAACGCAAAGTTGCAAATCAAAACGCAAATTGGTAGGAGCACAAAAAACGAATTGTCGCTGTTAGACGATGGCTATGGATCTAGAAGGGGGGTTGAATAGATCCCTAGAGTTTTACACGTAAAATGGTTACAAAAATCTTGTTTTAAAAATTTAACAGAAGCACACCACTGGATTGTACATCTACTACGAACCTTCTACTAAAAGGATCGGATATGCACGAATATATCGAGAATGAGTATGGAAGAGAAAAATTCAGTTTGATTACTACACTTAAGAAACGCAGTCAACAAAATATTGCTTGCTTGATGTTTAATCCAAACCAATGAGGTAAATTGATAAACAATTAAAAGAAATGCGTTCAATTTTTGCTTTGAGACAAATTATCAAACACCTGGTGTGCGTAGACACACTAAGTGCAGAATTTCTATGGATGGTGTTGCGGTGAAAATCGAATAACAAATTATTAATTAACTTGCATCATATTTTTTTTACAACCGACTTTGATTTATCCAAAGGAAAGGTTCAAGATCGTTATAAAAACCTAAAGGGGGGGGGGGGAGATCTAAGGTTCGGGGGTTGGTTACGCCTAGGGAAGGTATTAGCACCCTAAACGTCCGTAGTACTCTACGGGAACCTCTTGTTCTACTGTTACCTTATGTTTGCTAAAGGTTATATGCTAAAGGTTGAAACCCTAGGGGTTAGTATCTATGTATACTCGATAAGGCCTCGCACCTTACACCTACGTATCCTCGGGAATAGAATCAGAGTATGTGTAGTTCTACTTCTACTGAATAATTGACTGTGGTCAATATTCAGAGGGGAACTGAGTACAAGCTCATTGTAGAGTTTAAGAACTCTCTAGATCTAGTTGAAATGGACCTATGTTATGTTTAATCAGTAGGGGAAAGTGATAATTCATTATGATGAATATCACTAAGAGTTTAAGAACTCTCTTCTAAAGCTAGTTGTAATTTCTATATCGCTGATGAGGCCAAGAAATGAAGTTTTCTCCTAAGAGGTTACTTAGGTTAAGGTGGGAGGTCATGACTTATGAGTCAACATATTTCACCTTCCTTTGGAATGGGGGGAATATAATAATTATAAGTTACTAACAAGATAATGAATTAATGTAAACATGATGACATAAAAAGACATGAATATTGTTAGTTCCTGGATTGGCTGAAATTTTGGTAAAACATAGTATGTTCAATGTTGATGTCAAGGTGCTGACGTTGCAACATTGAAGTCTTAACACAGGGCTGTGTTAAGTAAATAATTGCTGAAGTTGGATGTCTGATGTCACATAGGTGATGTTGTAACATCAGATCTACAGAATTAACAACAACAGGCTGTGATGCTGTTAGGGTTGCGTATTAGCTGGAATTGTGGAGAGCAAGCTGTCTCATTGGATGCGAATATCTTGGGATAGATATTTGTTGCTGCATAGGAGATCTGTTGCAGATTTGTAGGAGATTTAAAAGGTTGAAGATTTAAAAAGATTTTAGGAGAAAATCTGTTTTAAATATTCAGTTTTAAATAACAAATCTGGGAGATATTGTAGCAAGTCTAAGACCAATTCAAGGAGCTATATAAAGCGCACAAGACCAAAGGAAAAAGTGACAGAAAACATTCAGAAGATCAAAAGCTGGAGGCTTAGTGTCTAGAGTTTGTTTAGAGCGCTTGTATTTACACTATTCTAGGGTTTGAATAGGTGTTGAGTTTCCGTCCTCTCTAGAAGCTGTGAAGCAATAGAGAGTGGTTGCTTGATCGAAGCTGTGAAGTAAGATCAAGGGTACTCAAAGTGGTTTCTTTGAGAGTTTGTAAGGGATTGAGTGGTGTTCTCATACCTAAGTGGTTTCTTAGGTAGGAATTCATTAGTAGAGTATAAGTTTAGGAGATTGTCAACGGGTTGTTGAGTCTGTAAATTATATCTACAAGTAGTGAATTCCATCCCTGGCTTGGTAGCCCCCAGAGTAGGTTGGTTGTAACCGAACTGGGTCAACAATTCTTGGTGTTAGTTTACTGTTATTGTTGTCCATTGTGCAGAGTGTGTTGTTGTGACATCACACCTTAACATCACACGTCTGATACCAGAATTTCAATTGGTATCAGAGCAGGCATCCTGTCTGTCTCTGGGTGAGATCTAGGGAAGTTACTTTCTGGTGTAAAGATGGACAAAGAAGTTGGAGGATTCGTCAACAGACCCCCTATTTTGGATGGATCCAATTATGACTATTGGAAGCCAAGGATGACCACTTTCTTAAAATCCTTGGACAGTAGGGCTTGGAAGGCTGTTATTAAAGAATGGAAAGCTCCTGTCATGTGTGAGAAGGATGATGCTGGTAAAGATAAAGAAGGCACCTCTAAGCCAAAGCCTGAAGAAGAGTGGACCAAGGAGGAAGACGAGCTTGCCCTTGGAAATTCCAAAGCTCTAAATGCCATCTTCAATGGAGTGGATAAGAATATCTTCAGGTTAATCAATACCTGTGAAGTTGCTAAGGAAGCGTGGGATATCTTGCAGGCTACACATGAAGGAACATCTAGAGTCAAGATGTCAAGACTTCAGATTTTAACATCAAAATTTGAAAGCCTGAAGATGAAGGAAGATGAGACTATTCATGATTTCCACATGAGTGTTCTTGAGTTGGCCAATGCATCTAGTGCTCTTGGAGAGAAGATGTCAGATGAAAAGCTTGTGAGGAAAATCCTTAGGTCCCTACCTAAGAAGTATAAGATGAAGGTTATTGCCATTGAAAAATCACAAGACATCAGCAAGATGAGAGTGGATGAGCTCATTGGATCTCTTCAAACTTTTGAGCTGGGGTTGAATGAGGAAGAACCAGAAAAGAAGCCAAAGAGTATAGCCTTGGTGTCGAATGATGCAGAAGAAAAAGGAAAGAGTTCTGAATCGCAGGAGGATCTATCTCAGGGAATAGTGATGTTGGGAAGACAGTTCACCAAAGTATTCAAGAGAGTGAATAATAACTCTAGGCCTAATGTCAAGAACATGACTTCTGACACCAGTAAGAAGGATGAAGAGAAAACTACCCAAGATAAAGGAGTTCAGTGCTTTGAGTGTGAAGGGTATGGACATGTCAAGAAAGAATGTCCCACCTTCTTGAAAAAGCAGAAGAAGGGCATGACAGTTTCCTGGTCTGACTCTGATAGTGAAAGTGAAGGTGAGTCAGCAAAGCATGTGAGAGCTTTAACAGGAGCTGTGGTTACTGATAATGATTCTAGTGATGGAGAAGTAACTTATGAGGAGTTAGCATCTACCTATCAAGAGCTGTGTTTAAAAAGTGCTGAGATTTGTCAAGAAAACAAGTGCCACAAGCAACAGATTGCTCAGCTACATAATGAAAAGACGGATCTGGAAAATGAAGTAGTGCTAGTTAGAGCTCACCTTGATCAAATGACCAAGTCTGTTAGGATGCTGAGCTGTGGTACAGACACACTTGACAAGATCCTTCAGTCAGAAAAAGCTGCTGGAGACAAAGCTGGGATAGGCTATGTGGCTGAGGATAAGGGAACTTCAGAAGAAAGCACTTCAGGTTCAAAGAAGGAAGTGTCACAACTTTCATCTCAACATCAGCCAAAGAAGCAGGATCCTACCCCTAAGAAGGCTGATGTTTCACAACCTAAGAATATTGAGAAGAAGACTGGTCCCTATCAGAAGAGAAAGCAGCCACAAGGAGCTAGTCAGTATATGCCTTCACAATATCACGAGAGCATGCAAGCTGCTCAGTTCAAACAGCACATGTCTCATCAGGTGTCTCAACATCAGGACAACTGGTATGGTTATGGATATGGATACACCAATGCTGTTCCTCATGGAAGAAGAAAACCACACAATCATGGGAGACAATCCAGGAAACAGCATTCTCTGTCTTCTTATGGGAGAAGATACCAGCATAATAGATGGCAGAGTAGTTATGGTAGGAGGAGACCACATTATGGCTGGCAGCCTAAGCAATCTCATCATGGCAGACGATTCAGAGATGAAAGGGTGAGATGCTATTATTGTGGAAGGTTTGGACATATGCAGTACTCTTGCTACAAGCTGTATGGATACCCTCAACCTCAAAACAGATGGAGAGAGTACAGGCCCAAAGTTGTTAAACAATGGGTACCTAAGGAGAAGGTGAAGTGCTTGTTGGCTCACTTGGCTAACAAAGAGGCTAAAGAAGGAACATGGTATTTTGACAGTGGGTGTTCCAAGCACATGTCTGGATGTAGATCCATGTTTGATGAACTTAGACCTTGCCCCTCTCTTGAAGTTATGTTTGGCAATGGAGAAAAAGGTGTTGTTGCAGGAGTTGGGAAAATGAAAGGTGATGGTATACCTGAACTTGACAATGTTCTGTTTGTCAATAGGTTAAATGCAAATTTGATCAGCATAAGCCAATTGTGTGATGAAGGTTACAAGGTAAACTACACTAAGCATGAGTGTGTGGTTTCTGATGAGCATAATCAGATTGTTATGAAGGGTACCAGAACCAAGGATAACTGCTATCAGTGGATTTCTCTTGAAGGAAATTCAACTAATGATGTTCAAGTTGATGTTATAACATCAGACTATGACATCAGGAGGCTGAAAGGTCACTAAGAGTTAGTGAGTCCTGATGTGAATTGTTTAAAAGGAAAGTATTTGTGGAGGGAAAAAGTCATTGACACTCCAAATCAAGCTCCTTGCCTCAGACCCCCCTTTCCCGGTGGTGCAACATCACACTTTTTCAAAGCCCTGTTCTCGCAACGAATTAACTTCTTCGTCTTCAAGAATCAACCCTCACTGAAAAGAGTCATGGCGTCTCCATCCAAGAAATCTGAGTGTAAAAGTTCCATAAAAGGAAGAGCTAGGGTTTCCACTGACGAAGGTTCAGCATTCGGTCCTATGGACATTGAGCCCCTCTCAACCATTCTTCCTGAATCAGGTACTACGAGACCCACTAAACTAACTCCCAAGAGACCTGCTACTATCTTTAAGAATCCTGAAACAATGAAAGTTGTTACTAGCGTGTTATTTGGTGACAAACCTAGAACTACTAACCCGCATCCACAAACTACTGTGGAAAGGGTAGATGTTAATAAGTGCATGGGGCAGATCGTGGACAAAATTTTTGAGAAAGGACTTCCTATTAAGGGTATATCTAGACCCCTGAGACAAATGGCTGTTGATCAGGGTACAAGAGAAAAGAGTGACATGCAATCTACTGATACAAATCTTCACAGATTGGCGGTCTCGGTAATCGAAGATGCTGAGAAGGAAGTTGAAGGTAATATTGAAGCAGAAGATACTCATGTTGAAGGGGATGTCAGAACATCGCCTATTAGGGATGATGAGACTACTCCTGGAGGAGAAAAGAGTACTGATGTGATTAATGTTGATGACTTATCCGATGATGAAGTCATTGGAAGAGCAGTGCCTGGTTTGGCAAAGAGACTAAGAACAAGGAAGGAAAAGCAGGGTGAATCTTATCCAAAGAAGGTTTCAGATGATAAGAAGAAAAAGACTGTTGTTGGGCCAACTAAAGCTTGGAGCAAGGTCGAAGTGACTCCAAGAAAGAGGAAGATTGTGGAACAATCTGAGTCTGAGCATGATGATGAGGATGATGTTCAGAACATCACTCATGTCAGAAAATCTATCGCTAAAAGGATTGCAGACAAAGTCCCAAATGTGCCTGTGGATAACATCTCCTTCCTCCGTGCAAGTAATGCATATATGTGGAAGTTCATTTGCCAAAGGAGAATTGCTCTTGAGATAGAGATTGGCAAAGAAGCTATGGAGATTAAAGAAGTGATGGAAGGAATTAAATCTGCTGGGTTAATGAAAACTGTGTGTGGATTTTCAAGGTGCTATGATGGTCTGGTAAAGGAATTCATAGTAAATCTTCCTATCAATATCTCTGACCAGAGCAGTCCAGATTATATGAAGGTGTTTGTCAGAGGAAAATGTGTTGAGTTCTCTCCTAAGATTGTCAACAGCTACTTAGGAAGAGAGGATGCAGAGTATCCAGAACTGGAGGATACAGATAATGAAGTGTGCAAGGTAATTACTGCTGGACAGGTTAGAGTATGGCCATTAAAAGAAAAGCTACCAACTAGCAAACTGAGTGTGAAGTATGCTATACTACACAGGATTGGAGCTGCAAACTGGGTGCCCACGAATCATAAAACCACCCTAGCTGTGGGATTAGGAAGACTTATCTATGCTGTTGGTACACAGAAAAAGTTTGACTATGGCACATACATATTTGATCAGACTGTAAAACATGCAACAACAAATGCTATTAAAATGCCCATAGCATTTCCTTCTCTCATTAGTGGAGTCATTCTGATTCAACAACCAAGAATATTGACTTGTGTAGATAAAGCATGCAATAGGAAGTCTCCATTATCCTTGCATCAGAAATGGTTTATGGGAAGCCATGTTGCAGATATTGTGTCAACATCAAATGCAGGTATCAAGAAGAAAACTTCCAAGGCTGATTTGCTAGCAGAGCTGAAGGCAACCCGCAAAGACTTGGATGTTGTGATTAATACTAGTCTGACTAGAAAAGAAAAGATTGAGAAGATGATCCAAAGTTTGGAACAAGATGATCATGCTGACTCTGAAGATGGAGGACAAGATAGTACAGATGAAGCAAGCTCAGAAGAAGACTAGCTTATTTTCTTTTGCCTTCAGTAGTTGTAGTCTTTTTTTTGTACAATTGGCTGTGATGTTGGTTCATATTTTAGAGGGGGAGCACCAATTGGCTGTTGCCAAGAATGAAGATGGTGCTGCAACAGATCAAGTGATGAAGACTATGAGTATTGTGATGAAGACTATGAGTATTGTCAAACTGCTGCTGATGGTTTTAAATTTTTGAAGATTATTCCGCTGCTGAAGTCTCTG
The DNA here is from genome assembly GCA_022829125.1 of Lathyrus tuberosus. Lineage (NCBI taxonomy): Eukaryota > Viridiplantae > Streptophyta > Magnoliopsida > Fabales > Fabaceae > Lathyrus > Lathyrus tuberosus. Next base: position 5,946,343 of record JALAZF010000056.1, on the reverse strand, counting down.
AAGATGCAGAGTGCAGAGATTGTTTTAGCCAAAATTAGCCAAAGGGGGAGATTGTTAGTTCCTGGATTGGCTGAAATTTTGGTAAAACATAGTATGTTCAATGTTGATGTCAAGTGTTGATGTTGCAACATTGAAGTCTTAACACTGGGTTGTGTTAATAATTAATTGCTGAAGTTGGATGTCTGATGTCAAATAGGTGATGTTGTAACATCAGATCTGCAGAATTAACAACAGCAGGCTGTGATGCTGTTAGGGTTGCGTATTAGCTGGAATTGTGGAGAGCAAGCTGTCTCATTGGATGCGAATATCTTGGGATAGATATTTACTGCTGCATAGGAGATCTGTTGCAGATTTGTAGGAGATTTAAAAGGTTGAAGATTTAAAAAGATTTTAGGAGAAAATCTGTTTTAAATATTCAGTTTTAAATAACAAATCTGGGAGATATTGTAGCAAGTCCAAGACCAATTCAAGGAGCTATATAAAGCGCACAAGACCAAAGGAAAAAGCGACAGAAAACATTCAGAAGATCAGAAGCTGGAGGCTTAGTGTCTAGAGTTTGTTTAGAGCGCTTGTATTTACACTATTCTAGGGTTTGAATAGGTGTTGAGTTTCTGTCCTCTCTAGAAGCTGTGAAGCAATAGAGAGTGGTTGCTTGATCGAAGCTGTGAAGTAAGATCAAGGGTACTCAAAGTGGTGTCTTTGAGAGTTTGTAAGGGATTGAGTGGTGTTCTCATACCTAAGTGGTTTCTTAGGTAGGAAGTCATTAGTAGAGCATAAGTTTAGGAGATTGTCAACGGGTTGTTGAGTCTGTAAATTATATCTACAAGTAGTGAATTCCATCCCTGGCTTGGTAGCCCCCAGAGTAGGTTGGTTGTAACCGAACTGGGTCAACAATTCTTGGTGTTAGTTTACTGTTATTGCTGTCCATTGTGCAGAGTATGTTGTTGTGACATCACACCTTAACATCACACGTCTGATACCAGAATTTCAAATATATTTATGAGATGAAATAAAGCTCATGATATCAAGCAAGATTAGAGTCATGCAATTTAGACAATGATCAAATATGATAAACAAGAATAGCATGGCAAGATGAATACGGAAATGCAATAAAGGCTTAATAAGCATTTATAAACCAAACATGCATAAAGGTCTTTAAAAATAAAATTTTGGTCATTTTATTTTTATACGTAGAAAGTAGATTTAAATAGAGAAATATTGCAAAAAGAATGGAATAAAAAGGATTAAAAATGAACAAGTTGTAGTGTTTTGAAAATTAAGACATAAAGTAAATATAGTAAAACAAATATGTGATAAAAAAGAATGGCAACCATGGGGATTGAACCCACGCCCTTTGAATCAACAACACCAAACCATGGTCAACTGAGCTGCGTGCGCATAGTGAATATATAAGGGAAATACATATATATATTTTTAGAGGCAAAGAAACAAAAAAGAAAAAGCAAAAGGACTGGGTAGGGATCGAACCCCAGTCCTGTGGGCGACCATTACATCCAAACAATATACAACTCAAAAATTACATAAAGCAAAACAAGCTCATGTTCATAATCAAAGCCAAATGCGTATCCTATGCTGCGCAAGTTTGCCAACCAAACATCATGCCCAACCAAAGTTCAAACCTCATAACTCAGTCAATACTTAATCAAATTTTACAAAGTGAAATTCTAGATCAATTAGCAAAACATGAGGATTATTATGGTGTCTTCCAATTAAACTAAGACTTATCATACAATATACACACTTACTGCAAAGAAGAGTGTGAATCAATGGAAGCATAGCAAAGATGTGAAGGCAAGCACATGAATTAATGATAGCAACTTATGGCCCTGATTTCAAAATAACCACATAACCTTGCACTGACTCAATGAAACAGAAATGAAAGATCTAAATAAAACCAAAAGAAACTCAACGCATATCAAACATTAAGCTAAGACATTTTGAACATTAATAACAACAGCAGCAGTAGGCCAATGGCAGTATACAAGAAAAGGAAAAAAACATTCACACCAAGCAACACGAATGTGCATTCACAATTACAAAAGAGTTCAAACAATAAATGTGTTCAAGTTTAATTCATATGGATTCATCAAAGCCTTTCAATTACAAACCGTGTGAGGAAATTCTCAAACCAAGATTAGAGCCAAACCTTTGGAAATATAATTCTAAATCAATGTTATCATGCCAATTGGTTCAAGATAGGGCAAACAAAAACTTTTAACATAAGCATCATCATTCATAGAGCAACAAAAGTCAAACGGACATCTCCAACCATGATAGTTATGAAAACTCATGCTAAAAGGAAAACATTACAACAGAAAAATGAATAAAACCAGTTCAGCAGGGTAATCATTTATAAAAGGATCAAAGCAATTCAGAATTGATGTCAAGACACACATTTTATCATAGGTTCAAAGCATAGTTAATCATGAGCTACATGTTGGTGGACAGATTGTGAATCAAGGTAAACGAATAGATGAAGTCAAGCATTATGCCACTTATGTCATTAACCAAACATCAATGAGGACAAACTGGACATGGTAAGTCAATATGTGAAAACAAAGTAAAGAAAGGATCAGCAGTTCTAGATGAAACTACAAGCCAAGCTTAACAGCATTATACTAAAAAACTGGTGCATAATTTCAACAAAGCAGCAAACTTGACAAAAGAAAAGGCAAGTGGTCATGAACATAGATTGGAAAAAAACAAGTTAGGTCATCAACGCGAGTTGCCAAGGATGTAAACAAACATGATTTGAGTACACAATAGTTGACAGTGAGGATGAAATCCACTAAGGCATACATTTCATGAGTTCAAGTGTACAACTATTTACAAGAAAGCAAATCCATAAACCATGAGTACATGCACATATATTGAAAGGAGAATGCCAAGTCAATACATCAATGAGTATGAAACGAAATGATTTGCTAGAGACTTATGCATACACATTGCGCAAGTTTTAAAGAAAACTCAAAACACACTTGGAGCATGATACACATGATGAGTAATGTCAGAAAGTAACAACACAAATAGGTTACCAAGATATTTCATATTGTCGCAGAAGTATAGGCCATAGAGAGCTTAAAATAATAACAGTTCGAAGCACAAAACATCCAACTATGATTTAGCAGCAAAGTTTAGAAAACACAATCATGGTCAAACAACCTTAAGACTACAAAACTTGGCACAATGTAAACAAATCTCGTAGGCAAAGGCAAGATATACACTATACGAGAAACAATGATGTAAGACTACACCAATTAACTCAAACCTCAAATCTAAACTAAAGGCTAACTCAACAAGTCAATCAAAATGAACAAAAGAACAATATATGACTTTAACCAACCATGGAGCACAAACCAAGATATTTCAAGCATGATATTCAAATCAGAACAAAAGCATGAATGAAACTCAACACAGGGCAAACTTCAGTTGGACATCCTACATTAGTTGCAACAGGGGATTCAAAGCAAACCTTATTATAGGCACTAACATCCAAGAAACATCAAAAACCAAAGGACAATCTTATCATGTTAACAACACAATAACCATTTCAAAGTATCAACATACCAAGCCAAACTCAGTTTACGATTTCAAACCAAAAGGGAAACATACATACTCAATCACATATTACAAGTTCATATGAGCAAATACACAACATAATGCACACGACATGTATATCAAATGAATCATAAAACTAAAAGGGAGGAAGGTTACCAAGTGGAGTCCACTGCACCTTCAACTTTGTGGTAAGCTCTTCTGAATTTTGAATCAAGATTCCACTACAGCTCTCCCTATTCCTTGCTCGTGTACCAGAAATTTGTGTATTTGTGAGATAAGTGTTGATGATTATGATCTGAAATTAAGCCTCTTTATATAGGCAATGAGATTGGGCCGGGTTACATCTCAAACACTTGGTGGGCAAATGTTTGTAACGTTAGAATTCAAAAAAAAGCTGCCTATCCTTGAGACAAATGCTCCACCTACTGATGAAATGCAGACGTTGCAGAGGTTGAATGCATCAAAATGGTGTTGTTTTTGAGACTATCCCTCTGTTGTCACACAAATAGGCAATGAAAGAGGAAGATGATTGGGACAGGGCCATGGCAATTCGCAGGCGATGCAGAGGTGCAGCAGAGGGAGAGATGAAAATGGTAACGCCTCAAAGATGCTTTTGATGAACCAAGACTTGGAAGCTCAAAGAGGAAAGTATCTTGGGGAAACCAATTGAAACATTCGCGCCAAGGATTTGAGATTTTAACAATTTGAACGATTTTGATATGTTTGGTGTTTGAAATTTCCAATCTGAAGCTCGCATACACGAATGAGGAAGAAGAAATATTTGGGTGATTTTGTTTCTTTGCATGCCACATGTCGCCTTTCCAATGGTTAACGGCAAGGTTGAAAAGTCAAAGGAGAAGTGATTATTTCTCATTGGTTGATGGTAAAACACTTCCTCCAATCACAAACAACTCAAATGCCACGAAGGACCAATTAAATTGGCAAGGAAATGAATAAAACTTCTTCTCTTTTTTCAATTATCATAATAATAGTAATAATAATAATTAAAATGTTAATTAAATAAGTTAAAAAATAATAGACTAAATTAACAATTAATAATTAAACTAATGCAAAATTAAAATTAAATTAAGATTCATTTATATTAACAAAAAAGGACAACTAAAATATAAATAAAATTAAAAAGAGCCATATTGAAAATAAAACAAATAGAATATTTAAAATAAACATTAAATGAAAATAAAAGAAACAAATAAAACAATAAATAAAAATGCGTATTAAGTTGAAATGCAGAGAAAAATAAATCAAACATCAACTAGCAGGAAATGAGGGTAAAATTTAGGGTACAACAGTTGTCCCTATTTAAATATCTTCAACTGATGACATGAGAGATGAAGATCCTCATGTAATCAATAGTTAAAGATATTTAAATATAGATAACCAAAAATTTTACCCTCAGATGCACCCATATGCAATGCAGCAAACATGATGCCAAGAAGATGCAAGATGCAGACACAACGAGACACCAAAGGATAAACAGGAAGCAAAAAGAACCAAAGAGCTTCACTGAGGAAGGATGAAGGTTAGTATCCATGAGAAACACCTCACTAGGGGTAAAAGCTAACCAACAACAGAGACCCACCAGGGAGACTCCAAAGAAACACAGGGGAAAAAGCCACAGACAATCTTCACCGGGGAACGATCCGGGGAGATTGACTACTGGGGACAAAAAAAACCCACACTTTTCCTGGGCACGAAACCAGAAAGAAAAACCTGATCACTGGGGATCAGTCCAAAAGAGACAAACAACCAAGCAAAGACTTCCTGGGGATTTCATACTGAAGAGTTCAAAATGGGATCTTCAAGAAAAGCCAGGAAGACAGAGACAAACCCTGTGCACCAACTAAGAGTCTTATAAGGTTGAAGAAATTTGTTCCAAGAAGCTTAGCTTAAAGCAAGTCTTCAAAAATCCATGGTAAGGGTTCAATGTCCGACACGATTCGAACAAGAACAGTTTTAAAACAAGAAGACAGTGCTTGACACGATTCAAACAAAGTCCAAGTTCAAGTTTGACACGATTCAAACAAGAACAGTTTTAAAACAAGAGGCAGTGTCCGACACGATTCGAACAAAGACTTTGTTCAAGTTTGATACGATTCAAACAAGAACAAGTTTTAAAACACCAGACAATGCTTGACACGATTCAAGCAAGTTCCAAGTTCAAGTTTGACACGATTCAAACGAGAACAGGTTTTAAAACACAGGACAATGCTTGACACAATTCAAACAAAGTCCAAGTTCAAGTTTGACACGATTCAAACGAGAACAGTTTTAAAACAAGAGGCAGTGTCCGACACGATTCGAACAAAGACTCTGTTCAGGTTTGACACGATTCAAACAAGAACAAGTTTTAAAACACAAGACAATGCTTGACACGATTCAAGCAAGGTCCAAGTTCAAGTTTGACGCGATTCAAACGAGAACAGTTTTAAAAATGGAGACAATGTCCGACACGATTCGAACAAAGACTATGTTCATGTTCGACACGATTCGAACAAGAATGGTTTTAAAACAAGAAGACAATGCTTGACACGATTCAAACAAAGTCCAAGTTCAAGTTTGACATGATTCAAACGAGAACAGTTTTAAAACAAGAGGCAATGTCCGACACGATTCGAACAAAGACTTTGTTCATTTCTGACACGATTCGAACAAGAACGGTTTTAAAACATAAGACAATGCTTGACACGATTCAAACAAAGTCCAAGTTCATGTTTGACATGATTCAAACAAGAACAGTTTTACAAAATCTTTAATGTTAAACTTCTTGGGGAACAGCAACAGGTTTAAAGATTCAAATCTGGCGCGCAAAGGTTAAGACCGAACAAGCACGGCACAAAGCAAATCGGGAATGTCTTTACTTCACTGGGGAAATAAAGACAGGCACAAACAAAAGACCACAAGCACAACAAAGCACAAGGATGCAAAGATGCTAGGGTATGATGCGTATGCTTAGCTATATGCTAGAAAACGACGCGGATGACGCAAAACAGGAAAGAAGAAAGGATAACACAAGCCAACACCCTGAAACCCAAACATCAAGGATAACCGGGGCAATCTTCTTTTCACTGGAGATGGCAAATCCAAGCCAACGATACAGTACTATTAACTCTTCCTTTACCAACTTGATTCCAAAACGTCTTAATTCCAGAGTAACACTTAGTTCATCTTTGTGTTTTCTTGGAAATTGCAACATTTCCATTTTCAAAATTTGAGTGAAAATGACAAAGTTTTGTAAAATAAGGATGATAGTGCATTAAACAAGAAGGTGGCTCAATAGCTGATATTCATTGAAAAATGGTGACTTGCCAAATAGCAGAGTCTCATGAAACAAAATGGCAATTTGGCAAAGGTTACATTGTATTCAATGGCCAATAACCCTAACGACTAAGGACTCTAGTTGTAGCAAAAACATGAGCTTCCTTGAGGATTCCAAGATACCAATGAAGTATTCTTGTCTCAAGCATGATACTTCCGCACCGAATCAGCATTCACAGGATGCGCAAGCTGTTCACCATCCATAGTTGTAAGAAATAGAGACCCTCCTGAAAACACTGTCTTGACTATGAATGGACCTTCATAATTGGGTGCCCATTTCCCACGGGCGTCTCTCTACGATGGCAGAATCTTCTTAAGTACCAACTCCCCTACTCGGAATTCCTGAGTGCGGACCTTTTTATCAAAAGCTCTCTTCATCTTCTTCTGGTACAACTGACCATGACACATGGCTGTCAGGCGCTTCTCATCAATTAGATTCAGCTGATCGTATCTTTCTTGAACCCATTCGGCTTCATCAAGCTTTATTTCCATCAATATCCTCAAAGAAGGTATCTCCACTTCTATAGGGAGGACATCATCCATTCCATACACCAACGGGAAAGGAGTTACCCTCGTTGATGTTTTGACTGACGTTCTATATCCATGTAGTTCATATGGCAACATCTCATGCCAATCCTTGTATGTTTTGACCATTTTCTGAAGAATTTTCTGGATATTCTTGTTTGCAGCTTCGACCGCCCCGTTCATCTTTGGACGATACGGTGAAGAGTTATGGTGTTCAATCTTGAAGTTACCGCACAATTCCTTCATGGTTTTGTTATTCAAATTGGTTCCGTTGTCGGTTATAATTCTGCTCGGAATCCTATAACGACAAATGATGTTGTTCTTAATGAAACGAGCAACTACTTGCTTAGTCACGTTTGCATAAGAGGCGGCTTCTACCCACTTGGTAAAGTAATCTATAGCCACCAAAATGAAGCGATGCCCATTAGACGCTTTAGGCTCAATTGCCCCAATCATATCGATGCCCCACATAGAGAACAACCAAGGCGATGATAGCACATTCAACAGAGTAGGAGGAACATGCATTTTGTCCGCATAAATCTGACATTTATGGTATTTTCTAGCGTATTGGATGCAATCAGTCTCCATAGTCAACCAATAGTATCCAGCCCTCAAAATCTTCCTAACCATGGCATGTCCATTGGCATGGGTGCCAAAAGCTCCTTCATGGATATCATGGATCAGCAAGTCTGCTTCTCTCTTATCGACACATCTTAGCAAAACCATATCATGATTCCTTTTGTACAGTACACTGTTGCTGATGAAGAACTTGGCTGACAATCTTCGCAGAGTCTTCTTATCAAGAATGAAGGCGTTGGCTGGATATTCTTGATTCTTTAGAAAGTTCAAAATGTCATGGAACCAAGGTTTGCCGTCTGATTCTTCTTCAATGGACTGGAAGTAGGCAGGCTCAGTCCTCCTTTCCATATTGATTACTGGATCTTCATTGATAAATCTAACTTGCCACATCGAAGCTAGTGTTGCTAAAGCATCAGCCACATGATTCTCAGTATGTGGAACATGGCGAAATGTTATCTCATCAAAACACTTACTCAACTCCAAAGCATATGCCTGATAAGGGATAAGCTTCTCATCTTTCATCTCCCACTCGCCTCTGATTTGATAAATAACCAGAGCAGAGTCACCCATAACTTCAAGAAAACAAATTCCAAGATCGATTACAGCTTCCAGACCCAGAATGCACGCTTCATACTCAGCAATATTATTCGTACACCCAAAATCCAATCTAGCTGTAAAAGGGGTGTAGCCACCTTCAGGATTAATTATAACAACACCTACTCCATGCCCCTTGTAATTGGACGAACCGTCGAACATCATCTTCCACCTATACTCAGCCCTGGGATCTTCTTCAGAGCATGACTCTTCACAATCTTTCACTGCCATAATATCCTCGTCAGGGAAATCAAACTTGAGCAGTTCATAGTCTTCAACTGGTTGATCGGCAAGATATTCTAAAAGAATACTTCCTTTAATGGCCTTTTGAGTGACATACTGAATGTCTTATTCAGATAATAACATATGCCAGCGGGCAAGCCTACCTGTTTGAGCAGGTTTCTCAAAAATGTACTTTATCGGATCCATCTTGGAAATCAACAAGGTAGTATGACAAATCAGGTACTGTCTTAGACGTTTGGCGGACCAAGCCAGAGCGCAATAGGTCTTTTCAAGTAGTGAGTAACGACTTTCACTGTCTGCAAACTTCTTACTCAGATAATAAATTGCGTGTTCTTTCCGACCAGTCTCGTGATGCTGTCCCAAAACACAGCCCATAGATTCTTCCAAAACAGTCAAATACATAAAGAGAGGTCTTCCGGGAATCGGAGGAATTAGAATAGGAGGTTCTTGGAGGTAACTTTTAAGTTTCTCGAAAGCTTGTTAAGAGTCAGCATTCCATTCTACTGGCTGATCCTTACGGAGTAATTTGAAAATTGGCGCACATCTTGGAGTCATGTTGGAGATGAACTTGGAGATGTAATTCAAACGGCCCAAAAATCCTCTGACTTGAGACTCGGTTTGCGGAGCTGGCATTTCTTGAATTGCTCACACTTTATCTGGATTCACTTCAATGCCCTTCTGGCTAACAATGAAACCAAATAACTTCCTTGACCTGACTCCAAAGGCACACTTTGCAGGGTTTAACCTCAACTGATACTTTCGAAGTCTTTTAAACAATTTTAACAAATGGTCCACGTGTTCTTCCTCACTCTGTGATTTGGATATCATGTCGTCCACATACACTTCAATCTCCTTGTGGATCATATCATGGAACAGAGTCACCATAGCTCTCTGGTAAGTTGCCCCGGGATTCTTCAATCCAAAAGGTATAACCTTGTAACAATAAGTACCCCACGGGGTGATGAAAGTAGTCTTGTCCATGTCAGCTAGATCCATTCTAATCTGATTGAAGCCTGAAAAACCATCCATAAATGAGAACATTGCGAAACGAGCCGTGTTGTCTACCAGCATGTCGATATATGGTAGAGGAAAATCATCCTTGGGACTAGCTTTGTTAAGGTCCCTATAATCCACGTACATTCGTACCTTTCCATTCTTCTTCATAACTTGAACAATATTAGCTACCCACTCTGGGTATTTGGAAACTGCTAAAAATCCGGCATCCAACTGTCTCTTAACTTCATCTCGAATTTTGAGGGCCATGTCAGGATGACTTCTGCGAAGCTTTTGTTTTACTGGCGGGCATTCAGGCTTGAGCGGTAACTTGTGGACCACAATATATGTGTCTAAACCAAGCATGTCTTGGTAGGACCAAGCGAACACATCCACATACTCTTTAAGGAGTTAAATCAACCGTTGTCTAATTTCTGGTTTCAGTGATGCCCCAATCTTGACCTCTTTCTTCTCATCCTCAGTACCAAGATTGATGACATCCACCTGCTCTTCATGAGGCTAGAGATCCGTATACTGGTAGTCACACATATCTGCTAGATCCTCGGGCACCTCATAATCTTCCTCCTCCTCAGCTTGATAGACAGGGGAGTCGAAGTCAATGGTAAGAGCAAGGTCATTGAATACAATAGGTTTATGATTCATTCTGCATGGTAGAATGACTTATATTATTAAAATGCACAACAATTCAAGAACACGCAAGATGAAGATGTTTTTGTTTGAAAAGATTGCCATTTTTAGAAACAGGATGCAATAAAGTAAAGACAACGAGAATTTTAACAAAAAGTCATTTCATTGATTAAGATATTGAAAACGGAGGCCCGTACAAAACAATCCACTAGCTTTGGGCAAGACTAGGGAGATGAAAACAACAAATCAAAACAAGTTACTCTGGTTTTGGGTACAAAGTTGGGATCTCAACTGACTCCCAATTGCTTAAAGCGCCTTCCTGGCGAAATACCAAATGATCAATATCTTCCTCTTCTTCAGCACTTCCAATGATTGCATGGACCTGATGTACACCTCTGACAAATGTTTCCTGCACCGTCTTTATCTTCATTCCTCTTCCTCTTATACCTGAAGCAGCCTCATCTTCTAGAGTTGGTCTGTAACCCAACCCTTGGCGTCGGTTCCTCTTCTCAACCTCAATAACTTTGCCCCAACCTGCGGGCACGCCTTCTTGAGGGGCAGACTGGATACTCTTATACGAAGCAAAGGATGGATTTTCCGGTACCACTGGCTTCTCATTGTCCATCATAATTGCATTAGCTATTTCCAGGGCTTGGAAAGAAGTCTCCAACGTATCCTCATCAGCCTCGATATAACGGAAGGACGATAGATTACTAACCATTAAGTCTTCTTCCCCATGCATAATGACCAACTTATCATCAACCACAAACTTCATTTTCTGATGTAGGGTTGAAGTGACAGCGCCGGCCTCATGAATTCAGGGCCTTCCTAGCAGACAACTATAGGCAGGATTAATATCCAAGACTTGAAACAGAACATTGAATTCCTGAGGGCCAATCAAAACTTGTAGCTCAATTTCTCCCATCACAGATCTACGCGAACCATCAAAAGCTTTGACAATTAATGACATGGGTATCATGATCCCTCCTTGGTATGCCAGCTTATCGATAGCCCTCTTCGGTAAAACATTCAAAAAAGATCCTGTGTCTACAAGAACTCTAGCCAACGTGTCCTCCTAATATTTCATTGATATGTGCAGCACAAGATTGTGTCTCCGACCCGCTTGGGTCAATTCTTCATCACTGAAGCTGAGTGTATTGCATGCAGTAATGTTAGCGATAACATGATCAAACTGTCCGGCGGTAATATCCTGAGCTACATGAGCCTGAGCCAATACTTTCTGTAGTGCTGATCGGTGGACTGGTGAATTAATCAACAGAGATAAAATGGAAATTTTTGACGGAGTCTGGTGGAGCTGATCCACAACCCTGTAGTCACTTCTTTTTATTATTCTGAGAAATTCTTCGTCATCCTCTTGGGAAATCACTTCTTTACCTTTGTCATTGGCGGGTACATGAATATTACCTTCTTTTCCAAACACTTCTTTGTTCACAGGGGTATAAATCCTCCCACTCCTCGTCATTTTCCCCGTTCCTACTATACTGGACACATTCTTCTCATCAGCCCCCACCTCCTTCCTTGGGACTGGTTCTTCTATAACAACCCCCACCTCTTTCCTTGGGATCATTTCCTCCTTCTTCTTATCGCCTGTAATGTCTTCGTAGATCCACGGTACCGCTTTGGTTCCTCTGAACCTGAATGGGATTGGTCTTGGGAAATTATTTCGCCTGGCATGATTAACAGGAGAAACATCTTCAGGTTTGTTGAATTTTGGAATTGATTGTTTAAACACTGAACTCACGGTACTTGCTCTTGGATAGTTGAACACAGGGACTACTGATACGTATTCCTCTTCATCAAACACTGGCACTTGCTTTGGCAAATTGAACACTGGTTCAATCACTGCTACTTTGCTTTCTTTTCTGAAAACCTGTAAGAAACCTTCATTAATCAATTGTTGAATATCATCTTGAACTAACTGACACCCTTTACTACTACCATCACACTCTTCACAACCATTATGACAAATTTTGACCAAACCGGCGCTAACAGCTTGGCATGAAACGTTCTCAGGGGAGTTTTAATCTTCGCTGCATCTGAGACCAAAGCTTCATCATTCTCGTCTTCGATAGCATTAGTCGACCCATGCATTGGCAAGGGGTTACTCTTCACATTTGGTTGGCTATTAGCGAAAGACAGAATATTTTTCTCCATCATACTTTTCACTGGATTCTTTAATGCCAAACATCCTTCTAAATCATGGCCCACCCCTCCTTGATGGAAAGCACAGGTTGCATTAGGGTTGAAGAACTGTAGAGACTTCTCAGATGATGGCCCCAACGGCCTAGTAATAATTAATCCTTGCTCCACCAGAGAGGGGTACAATGTTGTGTAGGTCATTGGTATGGGTGGAAAATTTGGTGTTACCGCCTGTCTTCTTTGAGGGGTATTTTGTTGTGGCGCTGGCCACCTCGGCTGCTGGTAATTCTGATTTTTATTTCTCGGCCATTGCTGCTGATTCGGTGGCTGAGAAACGGGAGCCTGTTGCATTACCTAATGATTAAAAGTGGGTGTAACAGACGCCACATATGGTTGTTGTGCGAACAACATAGGGTAAATTGGTTGTTGAGGAAAACTGGGACCTGGTTGTTGTTGAAAGAGAGATCGTTTCCATCTGGGACTCTGACTCTTTGACATAACAGCATTAGTCTCACCTTCTTTCTTCTTATGAAAATTACCCGGAGACTTCTTGACACTGCTACTAGTGGAACTATTAGGTGAACTGGCTACTTTTCCATTCTTCAAACATGCTTCTACTTTCACACCAATAGCAATAATGTCAGAAAAATTGGCACCAATATTGCTGATCATCTTCTCATAAAATTCAGGCTTTACGGTGTCCACAAACCAATCAGCTAATTCTTTTTCTGTCAACGGCGGTTCAACCTATGAGGCCGTCTCCCTCCATCTTTGAGCGTACTCTTTGAACGACTCGGTGTTCTTTTGAGTCATAGTCAGCAGTTGTCTACGATCTGGAGCTAAGTCCAAATTATACTTATAATGTTTCACAAAGGCGTCCATTACGTCTTGAAAACACTTGATCTGAGACTGATCCAATCCTAGATACCATTATGCAGCAGTACCCTTCAAGCTATCTTGGAAACAGTGTATCATTAGCTTATCGTTGTCCATGTACGCAGCCATTCTCCAGAGGTACATGACCAAATGCGCTTTAGGGCAAGTAGCACCGGAATACAATTCAAAACTTGGAAGCTTGAACTTCGGTGGAATTACCAGATCTGTAACTAAACACATGTCCTTGAGGTCAGTACTGAAGACATTGCTTCCCTCCATAGCTTTCAACTTCCTCTGCATAACCTCCACACTCGCTCTCAACTTCTCATTACGATCATCCTCTTCCACATATATGTTGTCATTATCAAAATGATGTTGATTCTGAAAAACAGGTTGGAACTAGGTCTGCACCACAGGCGGAGCATAAGTTGGAATAGCTTGCCGATTCTCACTAAACAACGACACTGCTTGTTGCGTAGATTGAGGAGCCGTGACTCGTATAAACTCAAATGGCATCCCTAGAGTAGGGTTCACAACAGGTATAACTGGCGGTTCTACAGTTGTAGCAATGACCTCTGAGACTACAGTGACCTGCGTATCCATCTTTGCTCGTATAACACTCAAAGCTTCCATGATCTGCCCTATTCCTACTCTCAATTCACTGAGCTCGTCGTTAACCTGATCCAAATTCTCGCAATTCTCAGACATTCTTCCTCTTCAAGCCTGTGCCCGGATGTTGTAACGATGTAGAGAATTCAGGGTGACGGTTCTGGACAAGACAAAACGACGATGAGACACAGAAGAATGCACATGCACATGCAAAGATGCAAATGAGGATGCACATGCAAATGCAAGCTAAACTATCAAGAAACCAAAATTTTTTTGCAAATAATATAGATAATAGATTCTTGATAAAACAAACTTCTTCATTCAAGAGTCTGGTGAACATTACATCAGGAGTAGTGCATCCCATACTCCAAGTACATAAGTAGAAATACATTAAAGTGAAAAGGAACATTAGCAAGAGAGATAACAATAGTGATACTAAGGGTTAATTCTACTGGTTGATGATCCTTCTCCTTCATTGATTACTCTCATTATTTTGATGATACGCTCCTTTGTTTCTTCCTTTGCGAGAACCAATTCTCCTAACTCCTCCATCATCTTCTGCTTTGTCTTTGTAGGTGATTTATGGTAAGGATGTCGCTTCATCATTAGACGAGCTATGTCATGAGACCATTGCAAGTGAGCCTCTGTGACTGGGCATCCAGCCTGCCATAATTGTCTGTTAATATGGCGCCAAGCGCGCTCCAATGGCATCTTCATTTCAAAACCTCCTCTTTCATCATAAAACATCATCTGCATGTCTTCGTTATCTATAATTCCTTCCTTCAGATGACCCAACTGACGGCGTACAAGGGCAGGGTTATAATTTATATAACCGTTTCTTCCCATGAGAGGCACGTTGGGGTAATCCCCACAACTATGGATTATGATGATTCCTTCTTCGGTTGAATCCTACCATTCGATGTCAGTGTGCTTCAACTCCATCAGCTTTTTGGACCAAATCTTACAGTCTTCGACCTCCCAGAAAGTCAGAGTCTTCGGCAGATAAGAAACGAACCACTTGTAAAAGAGGGCTACACAACAAACAATTGGCCCACAACCTCTTGTGTATCTGGTCTGTACGGAATGGTAAACATCAGCTAGCAGTGTTGGGACTGGATTATTGTCTGTAAAAAGCTGGATGGCTTGGGTATCCACGAAATTCTCGGCATTCGGGAACAGAAACAATCCATATATCATCAGAGCTAGAGTTGATCCAAACAAAGCCTCGCTTCCTCTATTTTTGAAGTACAGAGCCTTTTCCATCAAGAACTGGGTAGGCAATCCATGTTGTCCTCCCTTGTTAGTCAGGTTGGCCTGGACGTCAGATAGTCTGATTCTGGTTACTCTGGCGATGTCTCTGGCAGAAGGCATTTCTTCAATCCCAGAAAAGATAGGAGCTTCTCTGACTGGAATTCCTATCATGGCTGAGAACTCCTCCAGGGTTGGCACCAACTGGAATTCAGGGAACACGAAACAGCGATACGCTGGATGATACAGCTGGACCAAAACTTCAAGAGGCTCTACAGTTACTGGTGTCTTCATCAGTGGAATGATGCATCCATATCTGTCAGTGAAGGCTGACTGATCTTCAATCATCTCTCCTAACCACAACAGACGCTCCACCTCTGGTAATTCGAAGAAATAAGGCTAGACTCTCTTCCCTGTAGCATCCATTTCTACAAAATCTGCAAAATAAGATTAGTAACTTAATAGCTTAGCCGAATGCAAAATGCAATGCAAAGTTTCATGGAATTCAGACGTTCGCAAAATATCAAGATATCAAAAGACTTCATTTTCATTTAAATAAAGGTAAATTAGAACAGTTGATACACTTTTGAGAGTCATAAACAAAAAGAAGAGCTAAATAAAAGCTAAGAAAATCCTAAGGAGATTCTCCCAAGAGTCATAGCTTGAGTCTTTTGTTTTCTTTCTCCATCTGATCTCTTTCTGCAACAAGGTTGTCGACGATCGTCTTCCAAGCTGTAGGCTAAACAATAGAAGAACTTGGGCCTTCTTGGACCTTCCTTTTCTTGTAAGAGGTCAGTTCTTCATCCTTGGCGCGTAGTTGTTTTCGATGTTCAAAATTCTCCTCAACAACCACCTGATACTTGAGTTTCCATGTTTCCTCTGACCGCTGGGTCTGTTTCAACGATATCTCTAATTCCTCTTCCTTTGACATGAAGTACAGAATAGGCTCTTCTTTCATGGGAATTGGTTCCTCCTTCTTGTATGGCATCTTCAATTCAATGGCTCTCTTGCGGACCCACTGAAGATACGGCTCCAAAGAAACACAATTGGGTTTCCCCAAGGAGCTACACTTGCTACCCCAGGCTTTTAAGATTAGATCCCTTTGTTCTTCGTTCTTATCATACTCTTCAAAATAAATTCCCTCTACATGAATGCTTAGGGGTTTATCCTTCAGGGGGTATCCCAACTGACGGCGTGCCAACACCGAATTGTAACTGATTCTACCTTTGATGCCAAGAAGAGGCACGTTGTTATACGGGCCACAACTGTCTGTTATTGAGATTTTGTCGTACACTCGATTGTACCAGTCAATGTCTGCATGAGAAAGGGCCATAATATTCTTAGACCACCATCCCTTCTTAGGATCCCAAAATGCACCTTTCTTTGGTAAGTGTGAAACAAACCATCTATATAACACAAGGATACAGCAAGTGATTTGTCCATTAGTATGGGCATTTCTTGTATGGACTGAGTGATAAGCTTCAGCAAGTAAGGTAGGTACATGGTTTTTCTTCAGGAAGATCTTAATTGCGTTTAGGTCTACGAAGTTGTCGATGTTTGGAAACAAGAAAAGTCCATAGGTGAGTAGAGCAAAAACGGCTTCAAAGGCATCCCTGTTGGAGTGCTTAGCAAATTAATGGGCTTTTCCAAACAGGAACTTAGCAGTTAACCCAAAAATTCCTCCTTTGGAGATTAAGTTGTTTTTGACATCAACTAATTCCAAATGAGTCTCTTTAGCTATCTCTTCCTCTTTTGAGTCTCTGTTGAAGATAGGAAATGGAGAATCATCCTTGACGGGTAAACCAACTATCTGAGAATATTCTTCAAGCGTAGGCAAGAGTTGATAGTCGGGAAAGGTGAAACAATGATACTTTGGATCATAGAACTGAAGCAAAGTTGAAAGGAGCCCTTCATCGACACTTTTCTTCAACAATATCCACAAATTCCCATATCTGTCTTTGAATCCTTCGGGGTCTATTAGCAAATCTCCCAATCTCCTTAGGTCATCCAATTTAGGGCTCTTGAAAGTGTATCTCACAAAAAACGCAAAGTTGCAAATCAAAACGCAAATTGGTAGGAGCACAAAAAACGAATTGTCGCTGTTAGACGATGGCTATGGATCTAGAAGGGGGGTTGAATAGATCCCTAGAGTTTTACACGTAAAATGGTTACAAAAATCTTGTTTTAAAAATTTAACGGAAGCACACCACTGGATTGTACGTCTACCACGAACCTTCTACTAAAAGGATCGGATATGCATGAATATATCGAGAATGAGTATGGAAGAGAAAAATTCAGTTTGATTACTACACTTAAGAAATGCAGTCAACAAAATATTGCTTGCTTGATGTTTAATCCAAACCAATGAGGTAAATTGATAAACAATTAAAAGCAATGCGTTCAATTTTTGTTTTGAGACAAATTATCAAACACCTGGTGTGCGTAAACACACTAAGTGCAGAATTTCTATGGATGGTGTTGCGGTGAAAATCGGATAACAAATTATTAATTAACTTGCATCATTTTTTTTTACAACCGACTTTGATTTATCCAAAGGAAAGGTTCAAGATCGTTAGAAAAACCTAAAGGGGGGGAGATCTAAGGTTCGGGGGGTTGGTTACGCCTAGGGAAGATATTAGCACCCTAAACGGCCGTAGTACTCTATGGGAACCTCTTGTTCTACTGTTATCTTATGTTTGCTAAATTTTCTATGCTAAAGGTTGAAACCCTAGGGGTTAGTATCTAAGTATACTCGATAAGACATCGCACCTTACGCCTACGTATCCTCGGGAATAGAATCAGAGTATGCGTAGTTCTACTTCTACTGAATGATTGACTGTGGTCAATATTCAGAGGGGAACTGAGTACAAGCTCATTGTAGAGTTTAAGAACTCTCTAGATCTAGTTGAAATGGACCTATGTTATGTTTAATCAGTAGGGGAAAGTGATAATTCATTATGATGAATATCACTAAGAGTTTAAGAACTCTCTCCTAAAGCTAGTTGTAATTTCTATGGCTCGGATGAGGCCAAGAAATGATGTTTTCTCCTAAGAGGTTACTTAGGTTAAGGTGGGAGGTCATGACTTATGAGTCAACATATTTCACCTTCCTTTGGAATAGGGGGAATATAATAGTTATAAGTTACTAACAAGATAATGAATTAATGTAAACATGATGACATAAAAAGACATGAATAAATTTATGAGATGAAATAAAGCTCATGATATCAAGCAAGATTAGAATCATGCAATTTAGATAATGATCAAATATGATATACAAGAATAGCATGGCAAGATGAATACGGAAATGTAATAAAGACTTAATAAGCATTTATAAACCAAACATGCATAAAGGTCTTTAAAAATAATATTTTTGTCATTTTCTTTTTATATGTAGAAAGTAGATTTAATTAGAGAAATATAGCAAAAAGAATGGAATAAAAAGGATTAAAAATGAACAAGTTGTAGTGTTTTGAAAATTAAGACATAAACTAAATATAGTAAAACAAATAGGTGATAAAAAAGAATGGCAACCATGGGGATTGAACCCACGCCCTTTGAATCAACAACACCAAACCATGGCCAACTGAGCTGCGCGTGCGTTGTGAATATATAAGGGAAATACATATATATATTTTAAGAGGCAAAGAAACCAAAAAGAAAAAGCAAAAGGACTGGGTAGGGATCGAACCCCAGTCCTGTGGGCGAAATGGTGAAGGCAAGGCGTGCGTGCTACCGTTGGGACGGCCATTACATCCAAACAATATACAACTCAAAAATTACATAAAGCAAAACAAGCTCATGTTCATAATCAAAGCCAAATGTGTATCCTATGCTGCACAAGTTTACCAACCAAACATCATGCCCAACCAAAGTTCAAACCTCATAACTCAGTCAATACTCAATCAAATTTTACAAAGTGAAATTTTAGATCAATTAGCAAAACATGAGGATTATTATGGTGTCTTCCAATTAAACTAAGACTTATCATACAATATACACACATGCTGCAAAGAAGAGTGTGAATCAATGGAAGCATACCAAATATGTGAAGGCAAGCACATGAATTAATGATAGCAACTTATGGCCCTGATTTGAAAATAACCACATAACCTTGCACTGACTCAATGAAACAGAAACGAAAGATCTAAATAAAACCAAAAGAAACTCCACGCATATCAAACATTAAGCCAAGACATTTTGAACATTGATAACAACAGCAGCAGTAGGCTAATGGCAGTATACAAGAAAAGGAAAAAAAACATTCACACCAAGCAACACGAATGTGCATTCACAATTACAAAAGAGTTCAAACAATAAATGTGTTCAAGTCTAATTCATATGGATTCATCAAAGCCTTTCAATTACAAACAGTGTGAGGAAATTCTCAAACCAAGATTAGAGCCAAACCTTTGGAAATATAATTCTAAATCAATGTTATCATGCCAATTGGTTCAAGATAGGGCAAACAAAAACTTTTAACATAAGCATCATTATTCATAGAGCAACAAAAGTCAAACGGACATCTCCAACCAAAGGAAAACATTACAACAGAAAAATGAATAAAACCAGTTCAGCAGGGTAATCATTTATAAAAGGATCAAAGCAATTCAGAATTGAGGTCAAGACACACATTCTATCATAGGTTCAAAGCATAGTTAATCATGAGCTACATGTTGGTGGACAGATTATGAATCAAGGTAAACGAATAGATGAAGTCAAGCATTATGCCACTTATGTCATTAACCAAACATCAATGAGAACAAACTGGACATGGTAAGTCAATATGTGAAAACAAAGTAAAGAAAGGATCAGCAGTTCTAGATGAAACTACAAGCCAAGCTCAACAGCATTATACTAAAAAACTGGTGCATAATTTCAACAAAGCAGCAAACTTGACAAAATAAAAGGCAAGTGGTCATGAACATAGATTGGAAAAAAACAAGTTAGGTCATCAACGCGAGTTGCCAAGGATTTAAACAAACATGATTTGAGTACACAATAGTTGACAGTGAGGATGAAATCCATTAAGGCATACATTTCATGAGTTCAAGTGTACAACTGTTTACAAGAAAGCAAATCCATAAACCATGAGTACATGCACATATATTGAAAGGAGAATGCCAAGTCAATACATCAATGAGTATGAAACAAAATGATTTGCTAGAGACTTATGCATACACATTGCGCAAGTTTTAAAGAAAACTCAAAACAGACTTAAAGCATGATACACATGATGAGAAATGTCAGAAAGTAACAACACAAACAGGTTACCAAGATATTTCATATTGTCGCAGAAGTATAGGCCATAGAGAGCTTAAAATAATAACAGTTCAAAGCACAAAACATCCAGCTATGATTTAGCAGCAAAGTTTAGAAAACACAGTCATGGTCAAACAACCTTAAGACTACAAAACTTGGCACAATGTAAACAAATCTCGTAGGCAAAGGCAAGATATACACTATAGGAGAAACAATGATGTAAGACTACACCAATTAACTCAAACCTCAAATCTAAACTAAAGGATAACTCAACAAGTCAATCAAAATGAACAAAAGAAAAATATATGACTTTAACCAACCATGGAGCACAAACCAAGATATTTCAAGCATGGTATTCAAATCAGAACAAAAGCATGAACGAAACTCAACACAAGGCAAACTTCAGTTGGACATCCTACATTAGTTGCAACAGGGGATTCAAAGCAAACCTTATTATAGGCACTAACATCCAAGAAACATCAAAAACCAATGGACAATCTTATCATGTTAACAACACAATAACCATTTCAAAGTATCAACATACCAAGCCAAACTCAGTTTACGATTTCAAACCAAAAGGGAAACATACATACTCAATCACATATTACAAGTTCATATGAGCAAATACACAACATAATGCACACGACATGTATATCAAATGAATCATAAAACTAAAAGGGAGGAAGGTTACCAAGTGGAGTCCACTGCACCTTCAACTTTGTGGTAAGCTCTTATGAATTTTGAATCAAGATTCCACTACAGCTCTCCCTATTCCTTGCTCGTATACCAGAAATTTGTGTATTTGTGAGATAAGTGTTGATGATTATGAACTGAAATTAAGCCTCTTTATATAGGCAATGAGATCGGGTCGGGTTACATCTCAAACACTTGGTGGGAAAAGGTTTGTAACATTAGAATTAAAAAAAAAGCTGCCTATCCTTGAGACAAACGCTCCACCTACTGATGAAATGTAGACGTTGCAGTGGTTGAATGCATCAAAATGGTGTTGCTTCTGAAACTATCCCTCTGTTGCCACACAAATAGGAAATGAAAGAGGAAGATGATGGGGACAGGGCCATGGCAATTCGCAGGCGATGCAGAGGTGCAGCAGAGGGAGAGATGAAAACGGCAACGCCTCAAAGATGCTTTTGATGAACCAAGACTTGGAAGCTCAAAGAGGAAAGTATTTTGGGGAAACCAATTGAAACATTCGCGCCAAGGATTTGAGGTTTTAACAATTTGAACGATTTTGATATGTTTGGTGTTTGAAATTTCCAATCTGAAGCTCGCATACACGAATGAGGAAGAAGAAATATTTGGGTGATTTTGTTTCTTTGCATGCCACATGCGCCTTTCCAATGGTTAACAGCAAGGTTGAAAAGTCAAAGGAGAAGTGATTATTTCTCATTGGTTGATGGTAAAACACTTCCTCCAATCACAAACAACTCAAATGCCACGAAGGACCAATTAAATTGGCAAGGAAATGAATAAAACTTCTTCTCTTTTTTTAATTATCATAATAATAATAATAATTAAAATGTTAATTAAATAAGTTAAAAAATAATAGACTAAATTAACAATTAATAATTAAACTAATGCAAAATTAAAATTAAATTAAGATTAATTTATATTAACAAAAAAGGACAACTAAAATATAAATAAAATTAAAAAGAGCCATATTGAAAATAAAACAAATAGAATATTTAAAATAAACATTAAATGAAAATAAAAGTAACAAATAAAACAATAAATAAAAATGCGTATTAAGTTGAAATGCAGAGAAAAATAAATCAAGCATCAACTAGCATGAAATGAGGGTAAAATTTGGGGTACAACAGATGGTAATGTAAAGCTGCTCCAAGATACAATTCAACTAATTGTATCAATTTAACAAAACAGTTTATCAGCTTACGATTACACTACGACAGAAATTTCAATAACTTGCGACTTCACAAATTCGAACAAACTAAAATGTAAAAGAGTTAAGGAAAGAGAGAACAAACGAGATTTGATTAGGCAGTTCCCCAATCATCCTCACTTTGGGTACGTCTGCCCCCAACTCCACAATTGGAATTGATATATATATATATATATATATATGTAGTTGTTGCAAATTGTTTATTACAAGAGAAGAACAATGAACATCCAAACCCTCGAACCTCTTCGATCGTTGATGCAGAGTCTTCTCTACCCTTGATTCAAGATGAATCAAATCCTTCGAATATGGTTGATCCAACTACTGTCCCACGCTACTAAACCGAAAGAACCCACCGTTCTTCGGTTACCTTCACTCGATCAATTGCAATCTACCAAAAATTAGAACCCAAACCTCTCTTCTACGATCCTCCGATTACAGCTACTAAACCGAACAATTGCTTCAATCTTCGGTTACCTTCGCCCGACTGAATCCCTGTAGATCAAAACGGTTTGTGCAAAAACCCCCAAAATCTACTTGATTCTTGGAGGACAAAACCAACTGGTTTTATTCAAGAAACACCTACCAAGCTCTCAACCCAGAAAATGAAGATCACACTTCCTAAATTCTGAACATTATCACTTCGAACAATGGGCGACATAAACAAAGATGACTATGTGTGATTGTTTGTTTACTCAATGAAGAAGATGAAGATGAAGAGAGAAATGGTATATATTTTCATGTTTCTTGTTAGTAAATAATGAGATGACCAAAACTATTTATAGAGAATTAATTGACCCACTAAAAGTAATAACAGAAATAACAGAAAAAAATTTTAGGTGAAAAATACAGCTCAGGAGTGTTTGGGTCGACATATGACTTAATGAGGTACAGCATGCACTGACCCGTGGAAAATGCTATGCAAGTTTGGTCTTTATGCGTCGACCCACAAGCACCATGCATCGACGCATAGTTGGTTTTTTTGTGACTTCCCAGAATCATGCGCTTACTCGCATATTTCACTAGTTTTGTACCATTATTTATGCGTCGACTCATGTACTAGGAAGGTTAGCGCATGAACTGTGTTTTTACCGGAAATGCAATTTTTGCACATTTTCAACTGACCAAAGTCCAGACAAACATGCTAGACACCAGTAAAATGATAATGAACATTTATTTATGGGAAAGACAAGGTCCTATACATCTAGACACGTGAACAACAATGATTAGACGCAATTTTGCCCGACAAGTAAAGTGATACCGCTCAAATTACAATCTAATACTCAGCATATATGTTGACATCATTAAAACGAAATAGATGAAAGACCTTAGCCCTCACATACTCCCCCTTTTTTATGATGGCAACACTGTTTTAGCTTTCACGTGATTTGTAATTTGAGAACGAACAAGCTCCCCCTGTCTTTAACACTTGGTAAATTTCCTGCTATCCTTCTCCCCCTTTGTCAACATCAAAAAGAAGAGAAGAGGTGGTCAAAAGATTAACTCTACAACAATTAAAGATGCATCCATTTATTTGCAGCACAGCAACATTAACACGCATCCACATATGATACAGTTAATGTGAAGTTGGAAACAGATAAATACGGAACCTCAAATGCAAAGACAATTAATTCCAGTGAAAACATTCAAAACAAACTGATACAAATTGTCAAAGTTAAATAGCAGGAGAAAACATGCACACAAAATAACAAAACATAAATGCAAAAACACAAATGATGTGATGCCCTAATGTTTATAGCCTCCTCCCCCTATATGGATGACCTCTTCCTCCATAATATTGGCCTGGTGGTGGCAAATCTTCTAAGTGCAGGTTGAGTTCGATCAGAGTGTGATTTAGAGTACCAAGACTGTTGGCAAGATTCAGATTTTGTTGAGTCAAGTTCTCATCCATTTGGTTGAAGCGAGTCATAGACGCATCAGCAAACCTGTTGAAGTTAGTGATGTGAGCCAAGACTTGATCGGATAAGTTTATGAGTGTTCTTCCTGAGCATTGTAGCGACTCTCTTGTAATGCTTGGAATTCTTGCTGTTGAAGATTCCTGGCATTTAACCTTTCCAGAATCTCTTCAGATGCCTGGTAATCATACTGAGGTTGTGGTGTTGGAGGTGCCGAGTAATCAGGTTTCTGCCAACCATACTCCTCGCCATAGGTGGGAGGAACATAGGCGTTACCAAGAGTAGTCCAGCAGTTGTTTTGCCAATCTCCCCAACCCTGATTTTCAAAATTATCCTAATGTTGATCGCCCATCCATGCGTCATTGTCTTCCTCTTGCATAACCACATCAGCATCATTGACATCTTGATGATCACTCTCATGTACGTCCTCATCAGCATTTCCTTCATAATGAACAGGTTCTTCAAGTTCAGGTTGAAAAGGATGAGTCGATCTGTGTCGGTAATTGAATCTCTTATTAACCTTATCCAAATGATAGCCCATCATGGTGAGGGTTTTTGGTTGAAATTGTTGTTCAGAAGAAATATCAATGTAAGGAATATTCGGAACTGAAATCCCAGCCATGTTCAAGATGTTCTGAATACAGGATATATAACCTAGAGCTTGATATTTGTGGGAGCTGCGGGTGACGAACATCCGATATGTAAAATAGTATGGCCAGTTGAATTTGATATGATTTTTCAGAATATACATGAGATGAACTTCAGCCTTCTTAACCCATGAGTATCCACCTTTCTTGGGTCTCAAGATACGAGCAACAATCCATTGCAAAATGCGGTCTTCGAATTTCAAATGACCGGTAGTGACATTTTTCGAAAAGACGTCACTTGCCACAACATTGTCAGGATATGGTTCCCGTAGCATAGAGTTTAGAGCAGTGTTGAAATTAAAGTTGTGAACCAATGTTTTATCAGTTACTCTGGGAAGATTTTCATCTGTGTCCAAACTAAATAAAATAGCCCATAAATCATTGATTACCTCATGAAGAGCATTATTCATAGAAAACTTAAACTCAACCCCCTTAAATTTACCCTTGATTCCATAGTAGAACACTCGAATCAGATCACTATTGTATTTATCATCACATTCCAGGAACTCACCAAGATTTTGAACCTAGAGTATGTCAGTTATCTCAGGAATGTGATAATCTTCACCCATCAATATGTAGAAACCATGTTGTGGTATAACATCACGATTGCTAAACAATGCCTCATAAGGACTAGATAGTGCATCAGAAACTAAAGAATTAACGGTTACCGGTTGTGAATAGGTTCTGGAAGATGAAGCTCTGGTTGTTCTTTTACCGGTTGTGTGCCTTGAAGCCATTATTGATGAAGGATTGAAGAAGATGAACAGTAGTTCGCAGTGGTTGTGGATGAACAGTGTTTTGAAATTCCTTGTTGAAGAAGAATGATGAGCAGCCGTTACTAACCCTTATTCTTATACCCTTGAGGATTCACTCTTGTGGGTTATGATTTTTAGGGTTTTAATGAGATTTAGATGGAGATTAATGGGTATTGATGAGGTTTAATGGAAGAAATAGAGAGAGAGAGAGAGAGAGAGAGAGAGAGAGAGAGAGAGAGAGGCCACAAAATTTGATGAGATTGCATACAATGAACATAGATTAATGTGTTATGACGAAAGGTAGTGAAAATATGAACATTTGGTTGGCGCACACGTTCCAATTTAAAGCAGGAAGTCAGAACGCATCAGTTTTGCGTCAACCCATGGACAGGATGCGCCGACGTCAGGCTGTTATGCGCTAACCCGCCTGTTTCTCTTTAAAAATGCAACAGTTTATGCGTCGACTTATGAGATGGCCCCGTCGACGCATGCAAGGCAAAAATGAAAAAAATAATTTGAAATTTTGCAGACCTAAGTTCCAAAGGACAAATAAACACACATACACATAGAACAAACATCCATATGAACAATATGTGCTCAAAAAGCAATAAACATCAATTTTAAGGTACTTAATATGGCAAAAATATGTTAAACGAAACGATATTACCTTGATCACCATGACTATAAGAGCCCTCACATATAGCTGACTATCTCTTTACATTGTTAGTTAAAAGAATAAACAAGTATGTATATATATATATATCTATATATGTGTGTGTGTGTGTGTGTGTGTGTGTGTGTGAAGATCACTATCTTAAAGGATTATCAAACACGATCCGAGATATCAAGAATGCCAAGTTCCCTACGGATGTGAAAGAAAGGCTCAGTGGCTAATGGTTTTGTAAAAATGTCAGCAAGTTGATTTTTAGTATCAACATGCTCAAAGATCACATCACCTTTCTCTACATGATCCCTAAGAAAATGATGGCGTATTTCGATATGCTTGGTGCGTGAATGTAATACGGGGTTCTTAGTTAGGTTTATTGCACTAGTGTTATCGTACAAAATAGGAATACGCTCAAGTTTTAAATTGAAATCAAGCAATTGTTGTTTAAGCCATAAGACTTGAGCACAACAACTTCCTGCGGCAACGTATTCCGCCTCGGCTGTTGACAAAGCAACCGAAACCTGTTTCTTGCTGTGCCAACTCACCAAGGAATTTGTAAAAAGGTGACACGTGCCACTAGTACTTTTCATATCCAACTTGCACCCGGCAAAGTCGGAATCGGAATAAACAACTAAGGAACAAACACTACCTTTGGAATACCACAGCGAATACTTTGGAGTACCAGAAAGGTATCGAAGTATGCGCTTAACTGCCTTTAAGTGGGATTCCTTGGGATGTCCTTGATACCTCGCACACATCCATACACTGAACATAATATCAGGACGTGGTGCGGTAAGATAGAGAAGGGATCCTATCATACCTCTGTACCTTTTTACCTCTACGTCTTTACCATTCTCGTCACGATCAAAGTTTGCATTAGTCGGCATTGGAGTATCTATTGCTTTGCAGTTTAGCATATCGAAACATTTTAGAAGCTCAAGACAATATTTCGTTTGACTCACGAATGTGCCCTCTTCGAGTTGTTTGATTTGCAATCCGAGGAAATAGTTGAGCTCCCCATCATGCTCATTTCAAACTCCCCCTGCATCAAGCTAGAAAACTCCTTGACCAAGGTCATGTTAGTAGACCCAAAAATAATATCGTCAACATAAATTTGTACCAAAATTAAATGTTTTCCTTGACGTTTAATAAAGAGGGTTGTGTCAACCTTCCCTCTTGAATACCCTTGATCAAGTAAAAAAATTCTTAGACGTTCATACCAAGCCCTAGGGACTTGTTTAAGTCCGTACAAAGCACGTTTAAGTTTGTAGACATGATCAGGATATTCATGATATTCAAAACCCAGAGGTTGGGCAACGTAAACCTCTTCATTTATATATCCATTAAGGAATGCACTTTTAATGTCCATTTGGAATAATTTGAAGTTCTTAGTGCAAGCATAAGCAAGTAAAAGGCATATAGCCTCGAGTCGGGCAACCGGCGCATAAGTTTCCTCATAGTCTATTCCTTCCTCTTGGTTATAGCCTTGCGCTACAAGCCGCGCTTTGTTACGTGTTATTACTCCATTTTCATCAAGTTTATTCCTAAACACCCATCAGGTCCCGATTACTCGATGATCTCGCGGAGGGGGCACAAGGTCCCAAACCTCATTTCTCCTGAATTGGTTTAGTTCATCTTGCATTGACAAAAACCAATGCTAATTGAGTAACGCCTCCTTTGTGTTTTTAGGTTCAACTTGGGAGACAAAAGCAGAGTAACAGCAAAAATTACTAAGTTTAGAGCGAGTGGTTACTCCCTTAGAGATATCACTGAGAATGTTGTCAATTGGATGGTCTTTTGAAGACATCCAAGCTGGAGGAAGTTCATCTTTATCATAATGATGATCATCCTCACTTTTCAACGGTTGGTGATCCTTTTCCTTCTCAATACGCACTGCTTGAGGCTGATCAGTTCCCTTATCAGTGTCCTTGAGTATGTCTTCAGTAGGTACACCTGCACCATGAAAAGAAATACCTTCTCCGACATTTCTTGGATAAGACTCATCAAAGGTGACATGAACTGACTCTTCAACTACACGTAACCTCTTATTAGAAATTCTATACGCTTTACTCGACTGAGAGTATCCAAGAAAAATACCCTCGTTGGCCTTGGCATCAAATTTACCAAGAGTCTCTTTCCCATTGTTTAACACAAAGCATTTGCAACCAAATACATGAAGGTGAGAGATGTTTGGCTTACGCCCTTTTAAAAGCTCATACGGTGTCTTGTTTAGAATAGACCGAATGAGCACCCTATTCAAAACATAACACGCCGTACTTATGGCGTCGGCCCAAAAGTATTTTGGTAATCCACTATCATTGATCATAGTCCTTCCAAGTTCCTCCAAAACCCTATTTTTACGTTCCACTACCCCATTTTGTTAAGGGGTACGTGGTGCGGAAAAATTATGATCAATTCCATTGGAATCACAAAATGCTTCAAACAAATGATTTTCAAACTCACCCCCATGGTCACTTCTAATTGACCCAATGTTTGTGTTTAACTTGTTCTGAGATAACTTAGCAAATCGTTCAAAGGCCGAAAAGGTATCACTCTTATTTGCTAAGAAAATGGTCCAGCAAAACCTAGAAAAATCATCGACTATTACAAACTCATAATAGTTACCACCTAGACTTTTAACCCTAGATGGTCCAAAAAGGTCCATATGGAGGAGCTCAAGGGGTCTCATAGTTGAAACGATGTTTTTAGATTTGAATGAGATCCTTGTTTGCTTCCCCATTTGACACGCATCACAAAGGTGATCCTTTGTGAAATTAATTTTGGGCAAACCGATGACTAGGTCTTTAGAGACTATTTTGTTAAGCAAATCAAAGTTGATGTTAGCCAACCGTCTATGCCGCAACCATGAATCTTCATTCATAGCGACTAGACATTTGTCTCCATTCAACGATACCTCATTTAAGTCTAGCATATAGACGTTGTTCACCCTCAAGCCCTTAAACACATTCTTTTTGTCACTATCCTCAACTATGCAACAATCCTTTGAAAAATATACTTTATAATTCTTGTCACATAGTTGACTAATGCTTAAAAGGTTCTGTCTAAGGCCTTCCACAAGCAGCACATCAGAGATAGTAGTAGGTGAGGGTTACCTACACTACCTTTGCCAAGAATCTGTCCCTTGTTGTTATCTCCGTAGGTGACAAACCCCTTTTTCTTCGCCACAAAGTCGATGAAAAGAGATATGTCACCGGTCATATGTCTTGAGCAGCCACTATCCAGAACCCATCTTCTTTCAGTGGTCTCAAGACTTTGTTCCTACAAAAACAATCAAGGGAGAGTAGGTACCCAATTCTCATTGGGTCCTTTAAGGTGAGTGAAACCAAGACCGCACTTGGGTAGCCATTGATAAATGCCTTTTGGAACAAGAAATATTCTAAAACGACATTTAGCAATAGTATGACCAGGCTTACAACAATATAAGCAATCACGGTTCATTTGGAATTTACCTTTGCTATCACTATCTTGAATCACATACGTATACTTTTGATACGGATTATTCATACTTTCTCGATAATGTGATCGATCAATAGCAAATGTAATTTTAGGCTTAAGAGCCTTGTCTAACTTGGCTTTAAGGGTTCTCACCTCTTCTTGCCAAATACGACAAGTATCACAGCCCCAAAACTTGAACCATGGAGACTTATTCTCATCAATATTAGTTTTTGATACATCCACCATGGAGTTTTAAAGATCTTCCAATTTCCTTTCGGAATCGGGAACCTTTTTCTCCAAGTATTTAAAAATATTTTTGTTTGAGGCTAAGCGTTGAAAAACTTCCTTAGCCTCATGGTGCAATGTATCAAAAGCTCTTTTTAATTCAGCATGAGACATATTATGAGAATATTCATATTTAGAGTGCTTTACCTCCTTTTTCTTGCTTCGTTGAGCCATAAGACATAGATTTACGGACTCGCTTTCGTCACTTGAGCTGTCCCCTTTTTCGGACTCACTATCGCTTTCCCAAGCGATGTAAGCTCTTCTTGACTTATTTGACTTCTTATTTTGACGAACCTTGTCCTTGTCTTTGTCCTTCTTAAGCAATGGGCAATCCGGCTTATCCTCCATCAAATTCCACTTGAGCCATGAGATATGACAATACCAACATGCCTTGATGCGACGGTCATGACTAGGCAGAATTTTACACTTTGGCTCGATTTGGAAAAATTAGATAATTCTAAGCCTTGTCATCACTTTGGGCACATCTGAGGATCAAATCTAAATGGGACAAACACTGATCCAAGCCTCTAAAGTCCTTGAAACAAGAAGTAGCATGCCAAACCTAGAATTGTCTAAAAGAGGGACACGACTCCAATTTTGGATTGGAGCATTTAATGGATGCACCAAGGTGGCATAGACTGAGCCATTTCCAACTGAATTCAGTCAAGACTTATCCAAGACCAAGGGAACCAGCAGCCTGTGCCCTAACCTCTAGTCAATGGCTAGAGGAGACTTGGATTCTCATTCCTTAATATTGGCCAAACCTATGCAGCAGTTGCCATTCACTATTCCTTGCAAAACAAACTTGCTCTACTATAAATAGAGCTCATTTGTGATCAGTTTGAGTACATCAAAGCCATCAAATAGATTCTTTCCTCAAAATCTCTTCTTTCACTCCAAATCTGCCTTCCAAAGCAAGTCACTATCGGGTTTTGAGTTTGAGAGCTATTCCAACCAAACCAATCACACACACACCTCATAAATATCATATAAAGGTGATCCAAACACTCACATAACATCTGGAACACCAAAATCAAAAAATCACCAGCCATCTGCACAAGCCTTTGACAGATTTGCAGTTGAGGTGCCAAATCAAGTTCCAGCTCAATTCAATCCACTCCAAGCATCCAGACACACTCCATAGCACCTAGGGAAGTTGCCCATGTCCTTGGAACCAAGTTGTAACACCTCTAACACAAAACATGATCACCAGCTGCAAGAGGTAAGCATGAGCCCTTCTAACTCTATGATCCATGCAATTTTTGATGCACAATAATTTGGCCATATGTTCATAATCATGGATGGAGTGTTTTCCCTCAATCAATTGCATTGTTTGAATCGTGTATGGAATTTCTGAACCTTCATGCAAATTTTAGGGTTCTTGAGGTTTCTCTTTGATTTCTTATTCCATGCTTAAAATAAATAAAATTAAAGACCATAGACATGATCGTGAGGTTGAAACGAGTAGATTGATATGTAGATTGCATGATATAATCAAGTATTCAGTGAGATTGGATAGAAAACGCAAATCTGCAGAAACAGAGGGTGGCGCGTGTTCTTGGCGCCTTTTTTGAAAATTTGAATATTTGAATTTTGTGATTTTATTTAATTGATTCAAAAATTAATTTCTCTCTGAGTTTTAATGATTTTGAGTTGATTCTTTTTTTAATAATTCACAAAAATGTTAAAATATTTTATTTTACCAAAAAATCCCAAAAATATTATTTATTTCATATAATTGATATTTTTTCAAAGAATTAATATTTTAATTGTGTTTGACATTTAAAATATTTTTTCCTTCTTGATTTTGCAAATTTTAATGACTTCTAATCATTTTGTAGGTCAAAACTTGATTTTTGAAACATTAATCCAAGATCACAATTTGTTTTCCATATGTTTAACAATTTTGATCATTTTAATTAAATTTTGTATTCAATTAAAATACATTTTGAAAACAAATTAGGGTTTTTAATTAATTCAACCCTCATTAAACTTTTTCAAACACTTGGGGCCTCTAATAGAGTGTAAGACCCAATCCCCTTTGAAAACCAAAATCATTTTCGGTCTCAGTCATTGTATAAGACCCACTGCGTTTTCAAAAATACCTCGGTACGATCACCATTTTCAAACAAACTTTTGGGCCTCTCCTTGAGTTGTAAGTCCCATCTTTTCTTTTAAAATCATTTTTTGGGCCTCTAATAGAGTGTAAGATCCAATCCTCTTTTAACCTAACCCTTTTGGGCCTCAGACATTGAATAAGTCCCTCTGCATTAAAAGAAAAATCTCGGCGTGATCGCCAATTCAAAAACAAATCATCTGAGCCCACCCTCGCGTTATAAGCCCCATTCTTTTTCTTTAAACACCTTTGGGCCTCTTGAGAGAGTGTAAGACCCATCCCTTTGAACAGAAAACCTTTTTGGGCCTCAGTCACTTGTATAAGTCCCTCTGTACAAATTCAAAACAACAATGCGATCACTGATAAAACCTTGGGCCTCTCCTTGAGTTATAAGCCCCAACAATCTTTTCAAAGAACGTTCTCCTTTTATTTTGAATATAATATTGTTATCAAAGTTTTCTTTGTTGAAACAACTAGCCAAACAGCATGGAAGCTATACAACCGAGTAAGTGTTTACCCGCTTTCTTTATCCGCTTTCATATACATATAATTGTATTGTGGGGCTGCTCACTGTAAGTCTTCTTTCACAAAATTTTATATATTTGTCATATATTAACTGTGTAATACTAGTATAGTTATTTAGAGTTTTCCCCAACAACTACGTCTAGCACTAGGTAAAGCCCCGTTGATCGCTCTTGAATACAGTCAAAACTAGATCCCCATAGGATTACCAGACACAGTCTTCCCTCCTCTTGGGGTTAAATAATATGGAGATGTGAAAGGCAGATTCTTTTTGAACCTTTTCTCAGACTGTCACCCTTAGAAGTTGTCAAAGAGAGTCTACTCCCCAGAGATGATCTTTTCTCCGTGAATGGCATCTCTTGAGTTTCTTCCAAATTCACGGGCTTTCCTTGCTTGATTTATTCTCTGTGAATGGCATGTCTTGAACTTCTCGGGGTTTGGGGACCCACAGGCTTCTTAAAAGCACCCTTAGAAATTGTCAAAGAAACTCTAACTCCCCAGAGATGATCTTTTCTCCGTGAATGGCATCTCTTGAGTTTCTTCCAAATTCTCAAACTTTCCTGGCTTGATCTATTCTCTGTGAATGGCATGTCTTGATCTTCTCGGGGTTTGGGGATCCACAGGCTTCTTAAAAGTATCCCCGCCTCCTCTTGGGCGTTGTACAAGGTCCCTTCGGCTTCTTAAAAGCTCTCATGCCTCCTCTTGGGCTTAGTACAAGGACCCAGAGACCTCTACAGGTATATGAACAGAACCTAGTCATCAATTTTCTAGAGTTGTCTTTCTGAGTCAAGTGTCAGACCAGTTAACGGGTTGACCTTCATCCCTTAACATACCAGCCTTCTCTTGGGCATTATCCAAAGATTATTTGCTACCTAAGAATCGATTTCTCTAAACACCAGTAGACTTGGACAGTCTCAATATCCTTTGGATTTACCATTTCCTTAAAGAACAAGAAATAACCCTGATCCTCCGATCCGTACCAAAGTACAGCCTTACGTTTAATCAGTCTCTTAATAAGAACTTATTTTCTCTTTTAACCAACATACTGGACCTGGCACTCAACTGAAACAATTACCAGCACAGTAGCCTCCTCTTGGGCTTTGTACAATGATTCTCCCCAGCGGAGCTAACCTTTTTGCCTTCATCTCGGGCTTCGTACGAGATATAAATCACTCTCTTGTTGAGTATAAAAGACTCTCTTGTTGATTTAACCTCCTTTTACCCTCCATCTCGGGCTTCGTACGAGGTAGAAAACACTCTCTTATTGAGAATAAAAGACTCTCTTGTTGAGTCAAACCTTTAAGCCTCCATCTCGGGCTTCGTACGAGATATAAAACACTCTCTTGTTGAGTATAAAAGACTCTCTTGTTGAGTCAAACCTTTAAGCCTCCATCTCGGGCTTCGTACGAGACATAAATTACTCTCTTGTTGAGTATAAAAGACTCTCTTGTTGAGTCAAACCTTTAGCCTCCATCTCGAGCTTCGTACGAGATACCCAAATCACTCTCTTGTTGAGTATAAAAAACTCTCTTGTTGAGTCAACATCTTTAGCCTCCATCTCGGGCTTCGTACGAGACATAAATCACTCTCTTGTTGAGTATAAAAGACTCTCTTGTTGAGTCAAAACCTCTTTAGCCTCCATCTCGGGCTTCGTACGAGATAGAAAATCACTCTCTTGTTGAGTATAAAAGACTCTCTTATTGAGTCAATCACCTGGTCAAGACTCTCTTGTTGAGTCAAAACCTCTTTAGCCTCCGTCTTGGGCTTCGTACAAGACACATAAAAACACCCTCTTGTTGGGTCAATAGCCTCCTCTTAGGCTTTGTATAAGGAAAATCCCGATTGAGCCAATCAATCTTTTAGCATCAAAGCTATGCCTTGCATACAAACATCAACAACTCCTCCTTAGAGATGACAAATTCTCTCTAAAGTCAAACACCCTTTTAGCTTCACATCTTGGGCTTTGAACAAGATACAAACCACCTTTAGCTTTAGGTCTTGGGCTTTAAACAAGACACCAAAACAACCTTTTTCCTCCCATAGAATAGGAGGAACTACGGTCGCTCTGATTTCCCTATTTCGTTAAACGGGAATACGTAGGCATAAGATTGAAAAAATCTTAGCGATCACACTAATCAAAAACCCAAAATCCCGTACCTCCATCAATCAATCAAAAAGCATCAGTCCTAACATCCTACCAATAGTCTAGACCCTGTGTTCTTAACAACATAACCTAAGAGAGACCCACAATCTTTGTAGCATCTGTAAACCAACAGTCATCTGTTTAAACTCAGTATGCAAGCAGGGTTAATTGGAGACATCTATTTCCCTTCCTTCATCAGCTTCAATAGGATAAAAATGAATCGAGTTGTAGTACCCAAAAGCGATAGTGCTTCGCAACCACACATAAAACTCGCGCTATAGAAAAATGGCAACTCTGCTGGGGAGTTTGGATAGGTACTTGTCCTTATCAGATATTCCCATCTCTTGGGCAGAGACCTTGAGTTCACATTCATGTCACAGAAATGACAGCTCTGCTGGGGTGTCATTGTCTGTATAGGATCATAAGGCTAGAGGTCTAGGATGGTTAAGACAAATATATATACTTCTTTTCCTAATTGATATCTATGTTTATTTTTCTGCTAATGGGAATGTGTGTGATGTCGCATGTGGAAAGATTGAGTATACACCTAAGATAGGTGATGGCAATGCAGGTAATCTTACTGGGATTGAATTCCAATTAAGATCCCCCGATCGACCATCAAACTCAGTGGAGACTCCCTTTCCAGATACATTGCCTATTCGACTTCGGTTGTTGAAAGTAGTGTGGTCGACTGGGTTATCTGAGAAGCTGAGGTTTTTAGCATACTTAAGCCATTTTGTAGTGCGGAAGCTATCGGAAATAGTTGTCACACGATACTAGCCTCATCTGAGATCACTCCAGGATACATCAGCTCGCTGGCGATCCGCTTGCTGTTATTTTCCCAGAGGGTTCAATGATTTTGCGGACAGGTACAAAAAATCACCAGTATAAACCTTTGGGGGGGGGGGGGGTAGAGCCTTGACTTCATGACACCGACCCTTTAACCCCATGTTTTTTCTATGTTTTTATGTGATGCATTCATACATTCATTTAAAAAAACATTAAAACAAAACAATCTTCT
Source organism: Lathyrus tuberosus (assembly GCA_022829125.1). Taxonomy (NCBI): domain Eukaryota; kingdom Viridiplantae; phylum Streptophyta; class Magnoliopsida; order Fabales; family Fabaceae; genus Lathyrus; species Lathyrus tuberosus. Next base: position 5,910,248 of record JALAZF010000056.1, on the reverse strand, counting down.
CTTCTAGTCTCTCTTTTTCAAATTAAACTAAGACAATGATTGCAAATATCAAAGAGAAAGGAGATTGCGCTAATGGATTTTGGTAGAAGGAAAACTCATAAGTACACTTCAAGGTTCCAAAGTTAGAGGATTCGAGAGGTTTGGCAAGAATGATCACCAACCACGAGGCTTTCAGAGCCAAGTATGGAGGAGTACTGTCTCTGTTAAGGGTCTATGTAATCGAAGGAATCCTGTCCACGCTAATCTAGTTCTACGATCCGGTCTATCACTGTTTCACATTCCTGGATTTTTAGCTTACACCAACACTGGAGGAGTATTCTCACTTGACTGATTTACATATCAATGATCAAGCTCTATTTTCTGGACTGGAAGAAATTCCAAAGGATCAGCCCATTGCAAGAGCAATTTATTTGGACAAATCAGAAGTCAGGACTCACCTGACCACTAAGGGTGGCATCCAAGGTTTGCCAGCCCAGTTCTTGACAAAGAAAGCTCTGTACTTTGCTAGTATAGGGAACGTGGCCGCTTTCGAGAGCATCTTTGTTTTTCTCACCTACGGGTTATTTTTGTTTCCCAACATCGATAACATTGTAGATATCAATGCCATTAAGATTTTCCTGATTGGAAACCCTGTACCGACCTTACTTGCAGATGCGTATCATTCGGTGCACTTAAGGAATTTATACAGTGGAGGAATGATCACTTGCTGTGTAACCCTACTGTACAAATGGTTCACTTCCTATTTGCCCAAGTCTGCTGCATTTTGGGATCAAAAGAATACTTTACGTTGGTCGCAGAGAATCATGTCTCTTACCAACTCTGACATCGATTGGTACAATCGAATCTACGACGGGATTAGGATCATTGACCGTTGTGGAAATTTTCGAAATGTACTCCGTATAGGAACTAAGAGGGGAATCAACTATCATCCAATTCTCGTTCGTCGTCAGTTCGGATACCCGATGAGGCACGTCCCATGGAATGCTCATCTGGAAGGTCTTTTCTTCAAGGAAGGAGAAAATGACAAGGCACTAAAGACGGAAACAATGCATGCTTGGAAACACGTTCATAGGAAAGGACGAGAGTCTCTAGGAAAACCAGACTGTGTCTCGATGGAGCCTTATCTCCATTGGGTACAAACTAGAGCTCTCAAGCTAAGGATGCCTTACCCTCGTCAGGAAGTTCTTCCATTAAGGGACTCTGCCCTTTATTTTATGTCTGAGACGGAAAAGCTTCAGGTTACTCTCAACAAAGTTCAGCAGGAGAAGAGGTCTTGGAGGAACAAGTACCGTATTCTCAATGTGGAGTGTAAGAAAATACAGTAGCTGTTAAAAGAAAAAGATGCCCTGATTGAGATTTTAGAGCAACATGTTGTAGAAAATCAGGATGACCAAAGGAATTTGCTCGCTCCTTTCACTTGGCAAAGGAATGACAACCCGACAACGGCCCAAGAGCCCCGGTTAAAGAAGAGGAAAGCATCTGAACCAGCACTTGAGCTCTCCTCTGAGAGGACTCAAGATCCATTAGTTTAGGTTTCCTTTTTCAGCACTTTGTAATCTACTATATTTCCATTTCCGCAATCCTTCGAATTTAATAAAACGGGGTTTCCCCACTGTTTGATATTTGCAATCTGATTGTTGAAGTTTACTTTGAATAAACAAAAATAATTTATAATCATTGCATTCATCATTCTCATAAACGCATTTTTTTACCTACGAATCTCACGTTTGCGTCTTGATTCTAGAGTCAAACTGTCTCATTCGTACAATACTCGGGCCAATCGTCAAAAAAAGATGGATGATCTCGAGGAAGATAACAGTGAGTTGAGAGAAGAGATCGACACTCTGAAAGAGGATTTGAGAAAGCTTCATAACGACATGCAAGCTCTAGTAGAAGCTCAGATGCAACAACAAAGGACTGTGATCTCAGAGATCACATCGACGCCCATAGTGGAGAAGTCCAATCCTAGGTACAAGATGCCCAAAGATCATCCATGGGGCATGCCACTTAACTATATCCCGGAAGGATATGTTTTGCCGATCGCTGAGGATCAGGGAACCGCAGCAGGAGCCGCTGGGCCTGAAGGTTATAAACTTCGGGAATGCGAAGATGCCAGGGGCATGACAAGAACTCCTGAAGGTTACAAACTTTGGGAGGCACCGAGAGTCTCGGCCATAATGACTATACCACCACCCGTGGTACACACTGTCCCGGAAAGACAGATTCCCCAGATACCTTCTGGTGGAAATGACAGCATGATCGACAAAATGAATGAGTTCCAGGAACAGTTCCTAGAAATGGAGAAAGAACTGTCAGCCCTTCGCTGTCAGGATTTATTTGGAAAGGACGCCACATATCTCTGCTTGGTCCCCAATGTGAAAGTTCCACACAAGTTCCAAGTGCCCGACTTTGAAAAGTATAAGGGTAACTCTTACCCTAAGAGCCATTTGGTGATGTACGCTCGGCGAATGTCAGCTTAGACAGAGAATCAGGAGCTACTGATTCACTACTTTCAAGATAGTTTAACCAGTACCGCCTTGAAATGGTACATGGGTTTAAACCGCGCTACAATCGGCACATTCAGAGATCTTGGCATTGCCTTCGTTCAACAGCACAAATATAATTTGGACATGGCATCGGACAAAGATCAACTCAGATCGATGTCACAAAAGGACAAGGAAACCTTTAAAGAGTACGCTCAGAGATGGCGTGAAATCGCCGCCCAGACTTTCCCACCTCTTGAGGAAAAAGAGATGACAAGGATCTTCTTAAAGACCTTAAGCTCATTTTACTATGACAGAATGGTCGCCAGTGCACCCAGTGACTTCACCGAGATGGTGGGCATGGGAGTTCGTCTTGAGGAAGCCTTCCAAGAAGGGCGTTTAGTTAAAGACGCTGGATCATCGAGTAGTACAAAACGATACGGTAGTGCTCTCCCTAAGAAAAAAGAGCAGGATATTGGGAATATCTCTCTCGGAAAGCAAAGGCGACGATATCAACCAGTAGCAGCTGTGACTGCTACTATCAACCCTGCGCCTGTTTCTACATATCAACCTCAGGTTGAGCAGAGCCAACTAATTCAACAGCAACTTCAGCAAAGGACACAACAGTCTCTTCAGCAGACTCGTCCTCCGTACAACAACAATCGTGTAACGCGGCCACCAGGGTTCGACCCTATACCTGTGTTGTACACAGAACTATTTCTGTTACTACTGGTCAAGGGGCATATCCATATTAAGTCTCCTCTTATAGTACCGGAAAATCCGCCTTTCTGGTTCAAAGCAGATCAGACTTGTCCTTACCATCAAGGAGGACCAGGGCATAACATAGAAAACTGTCTCAGTTTCAAATCCGATGTGCAAAAGCTTGTTAGGAGCAAGGTTTTATCTTTCAAAGATACAAATCCTAATGTTCTCACGAACCCGCTACCTCAACACGAGAAAGCTGCAGTCAATTTGATAGAGGAAGAGTCTAACAACATCTATCAAATTCATGATGTACTCTTGTTAAGGGCCAACTTGGTCAAGATGCATTGTAGACAGAGTGGATATGGCCATGTGCCACCTCATAATTATCACCAGTGTGATATCTGCTCTAAAAATAGTTAGGGATATTTTGTGGTGCAATCAGCTCTACAAGAACAATTGGATCTCAGGTGGATCCAAGAGCATCGAGTTCGTGGAGTCAACATGACCTATACGAATTCCAACATCATTCAGAACCACGACGTCCGTGCAATGAATGTCAACTTGGTGGCGATGCACTCAAGGTAAAGCCAATATCTATCTGCCAGGACCGTTACCGTATGAATCAGCTAAGGCGATCCCTTACAAATGCGGTGCAACGATAATTGGAAATGGAAAGGAAATTACATTACCCTCCATCGTGAATATTGCAGACATCAGTCGAGTAACACCGAGCGGTCGAATCTTCAACCGAGGAGTTGGAGAACCTAACAAAGAAAAGGAACTTCAGACAGAAGCTCCTGATCCACCAGTCGGTCAATCCAGTAATCCCGACCTTTCGAAAAACAATGATGAGATACTGAAGCTCATCCAAAGGAGTGAATACAACATTGTTGATCAACTGTTACAAACTCCTTCAAAGATCTCAGTGCTATCACTTTTACTCAGTTCCGAAGCCCACAGAGAGGCTCTATAGAAAGTCTTAGAGCAGGCCTTTGTGGAACAGGATGTGTCAATACGACAGTTCGATAGCATGATCTCTAATATCACTTCCTGTAACAACTTAGGATTCAGTGATGAGGACTTACCAGAGGGGGGCAAAGGCCACAACATGGCGCTCAATATCACAGTTAACTGCCAGGACGATGCTTTAGCCAGCGTACTGGTAGACACAGGATCGGCCATCAACGTTATGCCGAAGTCCACTTTAATGCGACTATCATTCAAAGGATCCCCGATGAGGGGCAGTGAGGTCATCGTCAAGGCATTTGACGGGTCTCGGAAAGCAGTTATCGACGAAGTCGACCCTCCCATAAATATCGGTCCTTAGACTTTCCTAATCACTTTTCAGGCCATGGACGTTCGGGCAGCATACAACTGTTTATTAGGAAGACCTTGGATACTCCAGGCTGGGGTGGTCACTTCAACGCTTCACCAGAAATTGAAATTCGTCAAGAACGATCAACTCGTCACGGTCTGTGGGGAGCAAGCCTTGCTCGTGAGTAACTTATCATCATCTACTTGTGTAGAACCCGAGGAGGTTGTTGGAACTCAGTTCCAAGCACTGTCATTGAGCAATGAGAATGAATCAGAGAAAGGAACCTCGATTTCCTCATACAGAGATGCTCTCAAAGTGATCAAAAGTAACGATACAAAAGGATGGGGACAGCTTGTCATTGCTACTAATAACAAAACAATGAAGGGTCTTGGTTTTTCTCCAACCAGCACCCAGACAGCTGCTTAAGATGAAAGTCTTCATCCCATTCAGGACTTCTTCCATAGTGGGGGTTTCCTTCACCCAGTGCCTCAAACAGTCCACACTATCAATAAGGAGGATCCCTCCGATATGGATGAGGAATGGAAGTCCTATCTTAACAAGGACGGTTATATGTCTCAGGAAGAGGTGCCTACGCCATTTGGCTATCCCGCACAGAGTCCGAGATTTATACCCAGGTCAGACGTCGAAATGATATATGGAGATTGTGATCCAGAAGGATGTCGTGCTCCGCCAAATTCATTAGAGGAGGACACTCTGATGAAGGATAACTTTGACCACGACTATTATGGCCTGATGGATGGTCTTCCTATTTGGCAGCCGTACCCAGGAGACTTGGGGCAAGAAAATCAGCCGAACAATGAAAATCAGCTGAGCATCATTGAACAGAATACCTGTGTCCCCACCATGTCATGGGATCAACACTCAGGTTATTCAGAAAATATCTCGTACGACGATGAGTTGGAAAAGCTTTCCGGACTAGAGTTCATCAACTACGCTTTTCCTGAGGTCAACGTCATCGAGAGAGATGACTCCTCCAGTTCCAAGGAAGTGTGGGACACCTGGGATGACCAAGCGGAAAATTTGACTTTATGGTCAAGTACACCGCTCCTGAGAGCTCTCGTATCAGGCTCAAAGACATCCAACCAACTGGATGGGGAGATATACCTGAGAGCACCAATACTTTGCAAAATGCAACTGAGGAATCCTCCTACGACAACTCTGCTAGGGAGACAGATTCCAATGATCCTGCTTCACCAGAAATCAGCGTTATTTCTGAAGATAAATCAAGGAAGGTGCCAGACTTTGTGATTCACCGAGGAGTTCTCCGCCAATAGGTTGTTGTCGATGTTTCGAAGATCGTTCATAAGTCAAAGTAATTGCCATCTTTAACCTTTCACCCTGCCCAGGTGAAACAGGTGTTTTGATAGGGCTCGCTTTCTATAAATATCCCTCTTCGCTTCGCCCAAAGCGACTGAGTTTTGTTTTATAGGGCTGTAATTTCAAGAATCGACTTGTTCATTAATAAAATAACGTCGTTCTGTAATTTCCCCATTAATTGTTGTTTTCTCTTTCCCCATTTTTCAGAAAATGGTAATCCTAAAAAACAACTCAATAATAAAAACAAGCGATTTTTCAAAAAACAAAATACACTGCACACACTCTTGCATTCTCTCTATCTCTTCTAAAAACAAATCATACCGTCATGCAGATTGCTTGTTTTAAACCCCGTTGAAACATACGATCTGATGCCTTCTCCCGACTTTGAGTTCCTGGTATTTGGGGCTGAAGAAGAAGTTGACAACGAAATTCCAGAAAAGATCTCCCGACTACTCAAATAGGAGGAAAGGTCCATTGAACCCCACAAAGAGCCGTTGGAAACGATCAACGTGGGTTCAGAAAAAGAGAGAAAAGAAATCAGGATTGGGGCACTGTTCAGTCCAACTGCCAAAGAGAGTTTAACAAAGCTTCTCAAAGAATTTCCCGATGTGTTCGCTTGGTCCTATCAGGATATGCCAGGGTTGGATACCAGCATCGTGGAGTATCATCTACCGTTAAGGTCAGAATGTCCGCCAGTAAAACAAAGGTTGAGACGAACTCATCCAGACATGGCCATCAAAAACAAAGAGGAAGTATAAAAATAGATTGACGCAAGTTTCCTCGCCACATCAGAATATCCTCAATGGTTAGCCAACATCGTACCCGTTCCAAAAAAGGACGAAAAAGTCAGAATGTGTGTCGATTACAAAGATCTAAATAAGGCTAGTCCAAAGGACGACTTTCCTTTACCACACATTGACATGCTGGTAGACAGTACAGCAAAGTTCAAAGTTTTCTCCTTCATGGATGGATTCTCGGGTTATAATCAAATCAAAATGGTGCCGAAAGACATGGAGAAAACTTCGTTCATTGCCCCATGGGGTACCTTTTGTTACAAGGTAATGTCGTTCAGTTTGAAGAACGTCGGGGCAACCTATCAAAAGGCCATGACTACTCTGTTTCATGACATGATACACAAGGAAATTGAGGTATAAGTCGATGACATGATTGCCAAATCTAAGACAAAAGAGGAGCATGTGACCCACTTATCAAAGTTATTTTAGCGGTTGAGAAAGTACAAACTCCGCTTGAATCCCAACAAGTGCACCTTCGGTGTCTGTTCAGGGAAACTCTTAGGGTTCATAGTCAGCCAGAAAGGAATTGAGGTTGATCCTGACAAGGTCAAGGCCATTCAAGAAATGCCTTCTCCGAAAATTGAAAAACAAGTCAGAGGATTCCTGGGACGTTTGAGCTACATCTCCAGATTCATATTCCTTATGACCGCGACCTGTGCGCCGATTTTCAAATTACTCAAAAAGAATCAGGACTGCATTTGGACAGAAGATTGCCAAACTACCTTTGAAAGTATCAAGGAATACCTGTTGAATCCGCCAATTCTATCACCTCCAGTGGAAGGAAGACCACTGATCATCTACCTAACAGTCTTGGAAGACTCAATGGGATGTGTACTTAGCCAACAAGACGAAACCAAATGGAAAGAGTCTTCCATTTACTATCTGAACAAGAAATTCACCGACTGCGAGACTCGGTACACGATGCTTGAGGAAACTTGCTGCGTTTTGGCTTGGGTAGCCCAACGTCTTCGCCAGTACATGATTCGTCACGCTACTTGGTTAATCTCAGAAATGGATCCAATCAAGTATGTATTTGAAAAGCCTGCTCTCACGGGAAGAATTACCCGTTGGCAGATGTTGTTATCAGAATACGACATCGAATACCACGCTCAAAAAGCCGTTAAAGGGAGTATTTTAGCCAATCATTTGGCTCATCAACCGATTGACGATCAGGAATCAATCGGGTTCGACTTCCTAGATGAAGATGTCATGTATCTAAAAATGAAAGACTGCGATGAACCACTACCCAGTGAAGGGCCGGAACCAGGTTCCCAATGGGGACTTATCTTTGACGGAGCCGTTAATCATTATGGAAATGGAATTGGGGCAATCATCATAACCCCTCAGGGTACCCACATTTCTTTCACCGCCAGACATACATTCAAGTGTACAAACAACGAGGCCGAAAATGAAGTTTGTATTATGGGTATCGAAGAAGCGATCGATTTGAGGATCAAGAACTTTGACGTATATGGCGACTCAGCTTTGGTCGTCAATTAGATCAAAGGAGATTGGAACACATACCAATCAGGACTGATTCCTTACAAAGATTACGCAAGAAGGTTGTTACCTTTCTTCAACAGAATCGAGTTTCATCACATCCCTCGTGATGAGAATCACATGGCTGATGCCTTAGCCACTCTCTCTTCCATGATTAGTGTAGGTCAATGGAGCGACTTACCTAAGATCGACATAATGCGCCTTAAACGGCCCGCTTACATCTTCACGATTGAAGCAATCATAGATGACAAACCTTGTTATCACGATATCAAGTGATTCCTTCAGAAGGAAGAGTACCCACCTGGGGTACTAAGGAAAGATAGAAAACCCTCAGAAGGCTGGCTGGCAGCTTTTTCCTGAGCGGTGATACCCTCTATAAGAGGAATTTCAACATGGCCTTGCTCTGATGCATAGACATACCAAAGGCAGACATGCTGATAAAAGAAATTCACGAAGGATCCTTTGGCACTCATGCCAACGGACACACAATGGCGAGAAAAAATCCGAGAGCAGGGTACTACTGGTTAACCATGGAATCCAACTACTACAAGTACATGAGAAAGTGTTACAAGTGTCAGATATACTCCGACAAAATCCATGTACCGCCAACACATCTCAAAGTTTTCTCTTCCCCATGGCCTTTTTCCATATGGGGAATCGACATGATTGGCATGATTGAACCTAAAGCTTCAAACAGACATCGGCTCATTCTGGTAGCCATTGACTACTTCACCAAGTGGGTCAAAGAAGCATCGTACGCTAATGTAACCAAACAAGTGGTGATCCACTTTATCAAAAACAATATCATCTGCCGTTATGGTGTTCTGAGCCAGATCATTACTAATAATGGATCTAACTTGAACAACAAGATGATAAAAGAGTTGTGCGCTGAGTTCAAGATCGAACACCATAACTCATCTCCCTACCGACCAAAGATGAACGGAGCGGTAGAAGTGGCTAACAAGAACATCAAGAAGATTGTTCAAAAAATGGTCGTAACCTACAAAGATTGGCACGAGATGCTACCCTTTGCTCTTCACGGTCATGGCACATATGTCCGCACTTCAACAGGGACAACCCCTTTCTCTCTAGTATATGGCATGGAAGCAGTGCTCCCCATAGAAGTAGAGATCCCATCAATCCGGATATTGATGGAAGCTAAGCTTACAAAAGCTAAATGGTGTAAAAATCGACACGACAAACTGAATCTGATCGAAGAAAAGCGAATAATGGCTCTATGCCACGATCAGTTGTATCAACAGAGAATGAAGAAGGCGTTCGACAAAAAGGTTCGACCTCGCATCTTCAGGAAAGGAGACCTTGTGCTCAAGAAGATACAATCATTTCTCACTGACTCCTGGGGTAAATGAACCCCGAATTATGATGGTCTATACGTGGTCAAGAAAGCTTTCTCAGGCGGCGCCTTGAGACTCGCAACCATGGATGAAGAGGAATTTGCCTACCCCATAAATGCTGATGTAGTCAAGAAATACTTCGCCTAAACTAAAAAGGAAAAACGTCTCGGTGGATTGAAAACCCGAAAGGGCGGTCCAGGCAAAAATTAGAGACATAATCAAAAAAATCATCCCGGTGGATTGAATATCTCAAAGTACAATCCAGGAAAAAGTTAGGGATAATGGAAAATAACTACGTCCAATAGAGGCGAATTCCTCAGTAGCAGTCATGCCATCATCAGAAAACTCCAGTCAAGGTCATCTTCGACAGAAGCTCAGGATGTCCCGAATTCAAAATTGGTAGAAGGATAGTGGTCGTTATGTTTCTACGTAACCCTTTTCCCTGTAAATTACCATTTTCTAACTTTGTAAATACTCTATGGAATCACGCGTTTGGCTGATTTCCATCTTATCAATAAAATTTGAGACCTTGTGCTTTTGTTTGCAATTCTTATTTGTTTTAGCTTTACAGAACGACTTTTTAATATGATCAACGATTCTTGAAACGAAACAAAAATGAATTTACTTGTCAAACTTTTTTTGCTTTTAAAATAAAGATGGCAATTTCTTTTGGCTGTTGAACATCGAAAGAACGTCGCTCGCTTCTCCCGAAGTATTCGAGCTTCAAGGTGTTCGAGCTTCAAAGTGCAGAATCAAAGTACTCCTTCTTAATCAGTACGCCTGAGCGAAGGATCAACTGTGTCAGAGACCGTGTTTCATCTGACACCCCCGGCAGAGTTCTTACCTCCTAAGTCCGACCAACATAGCTCCCCGCAGGGACTATCTCTCCTAAGCAAGGCAGAATTGCTAATTTTGGACCAGCGATACCTCTTCGTCCCCCGCAGTGGCCGAGTATCTAGTCGTGTTCATCCATTAGTCTGTATGTCGCGTCAGTTTTGTCAGCATAAACATACATACATCATACATAATTGATTTACATTTGCATTCATATTGCATCACTATCTCTTTAGTCGGTCTTGTCCCCTAGTGGTAACCGTCCTCTCAATCGAGTTGTCAGTTCTTTCCTCGTCGGGAAATGAACCATCTAAACGATCTCTCCTCCAGTTTATTTCTGGATTGAAGTTGACCCTTGACCACTTTGATATCTTGAACCTCTAAAAGGCCAGAGAACCTTCAGCCAGCGTCACTCTTCTCCATTGAAGATGATATCTTCACTTTCCCGGATTAAGGAAAATTCCCAGAGGAAGCTCTTAATCAGAGATTCTACAATGCAACAGTTTTTCTTCGAAAAATCCACTGACGAAAAGGTCATCAGCACCTCAAAATTGGATCACATCATATGTCATTTCTCCGGGAAGATCCCGAGAAAAGTATGATGTAATATCTCCAAGCAGAAATAGTCTCTCAAGGGACTCATTTCCCACAGTAGAATCAACAAATGGCGTCTCCAACAGAGAAGTCTGTACACCTCTATGGCTCAGACGACTGGGTTCCCCAGCAACTCTGACATCAAATTTTTTCCATCAAATGGCATCTCCCTAGGAAAATTCAGCGAGAAGTTTGAGGAAAACTGCTACACATAGCGTCCCTTGTCAATAAGTTTATTGACAAAAAAAACTGAGACCAATTCCTTGGTAGGAAACCAGGATCAAGGGGAAGTTTACATCAGAAACTAAGACCAGTTCCTTGGTAGGAAACCAGGATCGATGGGAAGTTTACATCAGAAACTGAGACCAGTTCCTTGGTGGGAAACCAGGATCGAAGGGAAGTTTTTACCTTTTCTAAGCATCATTGCTTAGCAAAAGAAGAAGGATGCGCAAACTGCCATTCTTAACCACCATCAAAATTTCGAGCATTCTGATATTTAATCATCTTGCACCCCGAATGCCCGAATACCTTCGCCATTCACACCTTCGGGTCCAAGAAGATTAAATAGGGGCATCTGTCTTACCCCAAATTTTGACCACTAAGATTTCCATCATTGTGCAAATCATCATCACAATATGGGTGTACCATCATACTTCATTAGTCTCCCCAAATATGGGTGAGCATCCACTACAATCAGACTTAGAGTTGCAAGCCCTCTCAGAGTTCTTAGACAAAGGATCAATCAAGGAATGACATGATATTCAACTTGTCTAAACCTCTCAAACATCCACAATGGATCAAGAGGAGTCCCACATCAAGAATCACGCACAAGGTTGCAGCATTCTATGTGGATCAAGCCTCAAGATCGCCAGTGTCACCAAATTAGGGTTTTGGTCGACCAGGGCCTCCAGATGGAAATTTTCCTCTGGGCATGAGCCAATGCTTTAAATCATATCCTAAAATACTCCAAGGAACATCATGAACCCAATCATCAAGTCAATTTAGCCTTAGGGGGTGCATTCATCAAAATCAGGAATTAGGGTTTCTTGACCTAATTCACCCCTAAGTTGACTTTTGGGACAAATCATGAACCAAGACCTCAAGAGATAGTTTTAAGGTCCCTAATACACCACATTGATCCATTTTCAACAATGGATTAATCCAAGAAGCTTGAGCAACAAGTTTCAATTTCATCTGAACCACCGTTAGGGTTTCGCGAGAAAACTCAACTGTAGCTTTGACTTTTGACCAGGACATGCTCCCAAACCCTAGGACATGATTCAATACACCCTATAACACCTATAAAATCAATCCATCAAGTTTGATTTAGGTCAAGGATTTGATTTCATAGAGGATCGCACAGTTTGGAATTCATCTGACAAAAAGTCAACTGTGCACAAAAGTCAACTTTGACTTTTTGAGATTTTTCACAATTATGGTTCTTTGACCCTAAAATGATGTTAATGTGTGATTTGAATCAACATTCATCAAGAAAAAATAATAAAAGTTGGATAACTTGTAAAAGGGGTAACCATAAAAACTTAGAAATTTTTCTAAGTTTTGGAACAAAGCAGCTAGGGTACCAACTTTGGAGGATCATAACTCCTAAACCACAAGGCCATTTTTCCCCATCCAAAGCTGGATTTGTATCCCTCATGGCCCTATACAAAAGCTTCAACTACACTTCATTCCAATTCATCATGGATTTTGAGTTATGGAATGATCAAAATGGCTGAAAACATGAAATGTCACTTTTTCCAACACCAGTGAAATTTTCACTAAGTCAGAATCTGCCTTCACTTTTTCCCAAATGTAGGGGCATTTTCCACTTGGATCCAAAAAGTATCAAAACCAAATATGATCAAACAGTTGTTGTATTATATGAGGGCTTTCCAAAATGGCCAAGAGCTCCATCAAATTCCACTTGAGCCATGAGATATGACAATACCAACATGCCTTGATGCAACTGTCATGACTAGGCAGAATTTTACACTTTGGCTCGATTTGGCAAAATCAGATAATTCCAAGCTTTGTCATCACTTTGGACACATCTGAGGATCAAATCTAAAGGGGGCAAACACTGATCCAAGCCCCAAAGTCATTGGAACAAGAAGTAGCATGCCAAACCTAGAATTGCCTAAAAGAGGGACAAGACTCCAATTTTGGATTGGAGCATTTAATGGATGCACCAAGGTGGCATGGACTGAGCCATTTCCAACTGAATTCATTCAAGACTTATCCAAGACCAAGGGAACCAGCAGCCTGTGCCCTAACCTCTAGTCAATGGCTAGAGGAGACTTGGATTCTCATTGCTCAATATTGGCCAAACCTATGCAGCAGTTTCCATTCATTATTCCTTTCAAAACAAACTTGCTCTACTATAAATAGAGCTTATTTGTGATCAGTTTGAGTACACCAAAGCCATCAAACAGATGCTTTCCTAAAAATCTCTTCTTTCACTCCAAATTTGCCTTCCAAAGCAAGTCACTATTGGGTTTTGAGTTTGAGAGCTATTCCAACCAAACCAATCACACACACACCTCATAAACATCATATAGAGGTGATCCAAACACTCACATAACATCTGGAACACCAAAATCACAAAATCACCAGGCATCTGCACAAGCCTTGGACAGATTTGCAGTTGAGGTGCCAAATCAAGTTCCAGCTCAATTCAATCCACTCCAAGCATCCAGACACACTCCATAGCACCTAAGGAAGTTGTCCATATCCTTGGAACTAAGCTGTAACACCTCTAACACAAAACACGATCACCAGCTGCAAGAGGTAAGCACGAGCCCTTCTAACTCTATGATCCATGCAATTTTTGCTGCACAATAATTTGGCCATATGTTCATAATCATGCATGGAGTGTTTTCCCTCAATCAATTGCATTGTTTGAATCGTGTATGGAATTTCTGAACCTTCATGCAAATTTTAGGGTTCATGAGGTTTCTCTTTGATTTCTTGTTCCATGCTTAAAATAAATAAAATTAAAGACCATAGACATGATCGTGAGGTTGAAACGAGTAGATTGATATGTAGATTGCATGATATAATCAAGTATTCAGTGAGATTGGATAGAAAACGCAAATCTGCATAAACAGAGGGTGGCGCGTGTTCTTGCCCTTGTTCTTGGTGCCTTTTTTTGAAAATTTGAATATTTGAATATTGTGATTTTATTTAATTGATTCAAAAATTAATTTCTCTATGATTTTTAATGATTTTGAGTTGATTCTTTTTTTAATAATTCACAAAAATGTTAAAATATTTTATTTTACCAAAAAATCCCAAAAATATTATTTATTTCATATAATTGATATTTTTGCAAAGAATTAATATTTTAATAATTTTTGACATTTAAAATATATTTTCCTTCTTGATTTTGCAAATTTTAATGACTTCTAATCATTTTGTAGGTCAAAACTTGATTTTTGAAACATTAATCCAAGATCACAATTTGTTTTCCATATGTTTAACAATTTTGATCATTTTAATTAAATTTTTTATTCAATTGAAATACATTTTGAAAATAAATTAGGGTTTTTGATTAATTCAACCCTCATTAAACTTTGTGAAACACTTTGGGCCTCTAATAGAGTGTAAGACCCAATCCCCTTTGAAAACCAAAATCGTTTTGGGCCTCAGTCATTGTATAAGACCCACTGCATTTTCAAAAAAACTTCGGTACGATCACCGTTTTCAAACAAACTTTTGGGCCTCTCCTTGAGTTGTAAGCCCCATCTTTTCTTTTAAAATTATTTTTTGGGCCTCTAATAGAGTGTAAGACCCAATCCCCTTTTAACCTAAACCTTTTGGGCCTCAAACATTGTATAAGTCCCTCTGCGCTAAAAGAAAAATCTCGGCGCGATCGCCAATTCAAAAACAAATCATCTGAGCCCACCCTCGCGTTATAAGCCCCATTGTTTTTCTTTAAACACCTTTGGGCCTCTTGAGAGAGTGTAAGACCCATCCCTTTGTACAGAAAACCTTTTTGGGCCTCAGTCACTTGTATAAGTCCCTCTGTACAAATTTAAAACAACAGTGCGATCACTGATAAAACCTTGGGCCTCTCCTTGAGCTGTAAGCCCCAACAATCTTTTCAAAGCACTTTCTCCTTTGATTTTGAATATAATATTGTTATCAAAGTTTTCTTTGTTGAAACAACTAACCAAACAACATGGAAGCTCTACAACCGAGTAAGTGTTTACCCGCTTTCTTTATCCGCTTTCATATACATATAACTGTATTGTGGGGGTGCTCATTGTAAGTCTTCTTTCACAAACTTTTATATACTTTTCATATACCAACTGTGTAATACTAGTATAGTTATTTAGAGTTTTCCCCGGCAACTACGTCTAGCACTAGGTAAAGCCCCGTTGATCGCTCTTGAATACAGTCAAAACTAGATCCCCATAGGATTACCAGACACAGTCTTCCCTCCTCTTGGAGTTAAACAATATAGAGATGTGAAAGGAAAATTCTTTTTGAACCCTTTCTCAGACTGTCACCCTTAGAAGTTGTCAAAGAGACTCTACTCCCCAGAGATGATTTTTTCTCTGTGAATGGCATCTCTTGAGTTTCTTCCAAATTCTCGAACTTTCCTGGCTTGATCTATTCTCTGTGAATGACATGTCTTGAACTTCTCGGGGTTTGGGGACCCACAGGCTTCTTAAAAGCACCCTTTGAAATTGTCAATGAAACTCTAACTCCCCAGAGATGATCTTTTCTCCGTGAATGACATCTCTTGAGTTTCTTCCAATTTCTTGGACTTTCCTGGCTTTATCTATTCTCTGTGTATGGCATGTCTTGAACTTCTCGGGGTTTGGGGACCCACAGGCTTCTTAAAAGTATCCCCGTCTTCGCTTGGGCATTGTACAAGGACCCTTCGGCTTCTTAAAAGCTCACATGCCTCCTCTTGGGCTTAGTACAAGGACCCAGAGACCTCTACTGGTATAGGAACAGAACCTAGTCATCAATTTGCTAGAGCTGTCTTTCTGAGTCAAGTGTCAGACCAGTTAACGGGTTGACCTTCATCCCTTAACATACCAGCCTTCTCTTAGGCATTATCCAAAGATTATTCTCTACCTGAGAATCGATTTCTCAAAACACCAGTAGACTTGGACAGTCTCAATATCCTTTGGATTTCCCATATCCTTAAAGAACAGGAAATAACCCTGATCCTCCGATCCGTACCAAAGTACAGCCTTACCTTTAATCAGTCTCTTTATAAGAACTGATTTTCTCTTTTGACCAACATACTAGACCTGTCACTCAACTGAAATAATTACCAGCACAATAGCCTCCTCTTGGGCTTTGTACAATGATTCTCCCCAGCGGAGCTAACCTTTTAGCTTCCATCTCAGGCTTCGTACGAGATATAAATCACTCTCTTGTTGAGTATAAAAGACTCTCTTGTTGAGTCAACCTCCTTTTAGCCTCCATCTCGGGCTTCATACGAGGTAGAAAACACTCTCTTGTTGAGTATAAAAGACTCTCTTGTTGAGTCAAACCTTTAAGCCTCCATCTCGGGCTTCGTACGAGATAGAAAACACTCTCTTGTTGGGTATAAAAGACTCTCTTGTTGAGTCAAACCTTTAAGCCTCCATCTCGGGCTTCATACAAGACATAAATCACTTTCTTTTATAGTATAAAAGACTCTCTTGTTGAGTCAAACCTTTAGCCTCCATCTCGGGCTTCGTACGAGATACCAAAAACACTCTCTTGTTGAGGATAAAAAACTCTCTTGTTGAGTCAACATCTTTAGCCTCCATCTCGGGCTTCGTACGAGACACAAATCACTCTCTTGTTGAGTATAAAAGACTCTCTTGTTGAGTCAAAACCTCTTTAGCCTCCATCTCCGGCTTCCTACGAGATAGAAAATCACTTTCTTGTTGAGTATAAAAGACTCTCTTGTTAAGTCAATCACCTGGTCAAGACTCTCTTGTTGAGTCAAAACCTCTTTAGCCTCCGTCTTGGGCTTCGTACAAGACACATAAAAACTCCCTCTTGTTGGGTCAATAGCCTCCTCTTAGGCTTTGTATAAGGAAAACCCCGGTTGAGCCAGTCAACCTTTTAGCATCAAAGATATGCCTTGCATACAAACATCAACAACTCCTCTTTAGAGATGACAAATTCTCTCTAAAGTCAAACACCCTTTTAGCTTCACATCTTGGGCTTTGAACAAGATACAAACCACCTTTAGCTTTAGGTATTGGGCTTTAAACAAGACACCAAAACAACCTTTTTCCTCCCATAGAATAGGAGGAATTACGATCGCTCTGATTTCCCTGTTTCGTTAAACGGGAATACGTAGGCATAAGATTGAAAAAATCTTAGCGAGCACACTAATCAAAAACCCAAAATCCCGTACCTCCATCAATAAATAAAAAAGCATTAGTCCTAACATCCTACCAATAGTCTAGACCTTGTGTTCTTAACAACATAACCTAAGAGAGACCCACAATCTTTGTAGCATCTGTAAACCAACAATCATCTGTTTAAACTCAGTATGCAAGCAGGGTTAATTGGAGATATCTATTTCCCTTCCTTCATCAGCTTCAATGAATCGAGCTGTAGTACCCAAAAGCGATAGTGCCTCGCAACCACACATAAAACTCGCGCTACCCTCCCCATCATGCTCATTTCAAACTCCCCCTGCATTAAACTAGAAAACTCCTTGACCAAGGTCATGTTTGTAGACCCAGAAATAATATCGTCAACATAAATTTGTACCAAAATTAAATGTTTTCCTTGACGTTTAATAAAAAGGGTTGTGTCAACCTTCCCTCTTGAATACCCGTGATCAAGTAAAAAATTTGCTTAGACGTTCATACCAAGCCCTAGGGGCTTGTTTAAGTCCATACAAAGCACGTTTAAGTTTGTAGACATGATCAGGATATTCATGAGATTCAAAACCCGGAGGTTGGGCAACGTAAACCTCTTCATTTATATATCCATTAAGGAATGCACTTTTAATGTCCATTTGGAATAATTTGAAGTTCTTAGTACAAGCATAAGCAAGTAAAAGGCGTATAGCCTCGAGTCGGGCAACCGGCGCATAAGTTTCCTCATAGTCGATCCATTCCCAAAACAACATCCACTTTCTTAAGCGGCAAACATATCAGATCAATCTAAAAAACTAAATTCCATTCACAGATAAAACACAATTTTCACACATTAAAGGTGTTTCAACAATCTCATCCATGGCAGTTGTAACCACTATGGGTGGAGACAACGGAATAGCTTGAAACACAAGTCGCTTCACACATTGCATCAATACAAAAGAGTGTATTGCTCCACAATCAAATAACACAAAACAAGGATGTCCATTAACAAAACACGTACCAGCAATCAAAGAGTTGTCACCCTTTGCTTTCCTCACATCCAAGGTGTATACCCGGTCGGTATTCTTTTCTTGCGCTTGAGTCCTATTCTGAGGACAATCCCTCGCCATATGGCCCACCTTATTACATTGATAACACTTTATTCCTCTGAAACTGCACCTACCATGATGATTTCTCCCACAAGTGCGGCATACCGGAGGCACACTAGTCCTAGAACTCTGAACTGGTTTCCCTTTAAAAGCTTGTAGTCTCGGTCTAAATTGTTGATTTGATCTTCCTCGATCATTTTGATTCAACCTACTCAATTCCCTTTCTGCTTGCACTTTCTTCAAGCTATGTTCTGCCACGTAGCACTGCCTTAATAATTCGACATAGCTAGTGAACTCCCTCTGAGACACGCTATGTGAAATTTCAGCCCTCAAACCAAAAAGAAACTGATCAATCTTCCACCTCTCGCTCGGAGCATACATAGCCTGCCTAGAATAAGCAGCCATAACCTCAAACCTCTCCGTATAAGTAGCTACGGTCAAGGTACCATGTCTCAGCTGTTGAAATTCGAATTCCTTTTGAGTCCTTAAAGAACTTGGGAAATACTTCTCCATAAAATTCATCTTAAACTGCTCCCAGACATTGGTGTAGCGAGCGATTTTTGGATGTGGTTTTTAAGCACTGTCGCTCTGGGGTACTATAGGTCGATTCATTTTTTATTCTATTGAAGCTGATGAAGAAAGGGAAATAGATGTCTCCAACTAACCCTGCTTGCATACTGAGTTTAAATAGCGGTCTGTTAGGTTACGGATGCTATGTGGAAGTGGGGCCTCTTTCTGCTTATTTTGTTAAGACTGAAATGACGGGACTATGCTATTGGTAGGATGTTAGGACTGATGCTTTTCGATTGACGTATGAAGGTACAGGATTTTGGGTTTTTGATTAGTGTGCTCGCTAAGATTTTTCTTTCAATCTTATGCCTACGTATTCCCATTTACCGAAACAGGGAAATCAGAGCGATCGTAGTTCCTCTTATTCTATGGGAGGAAATGGTGTTTTGGTGTCTTATTCAAAGTCCAAGACGTGAAGCTAAAGGTGGTTTGTATCTTGTTCAAAGCCCAAGATGTGAAGTTGAAGGGTCTATTTGTATCTTGTTCGAAGCCCAAGATGTGAAGCTAAAAGGGTGTTGACTTTAGAGAGAATTTGTCGTCTCTAAAGAGGGGTATTTTTGTCACAACTGTTGGGTGACTGATTATAAAGGAGAATTACTTTAACTGGACATGTGAATCCAGCAATGCCATAATTTACTTTACAGGGGATTTTCAACCTGAAGTAGAAGACTTTAGCTCAGTGTAGAGCAACACCATCTTTCCTTAGGAATTTCTCATGCTAAAAGAGGGACAGTGGCGTGGATGTAGGTAATCCAGAGGCTTGCCGCTTACAGCAATTTAGATGATGGAAAAGGAGTTGTTGATGTTTGTATACTATGAGCAAGGCACAGATTTGATGCTAAAAGGTTGATTGGCTCAACCGGGGTTTTCCTTATATAAAGCCTAAGAGGAGGCTATTGGCCCAACAAGAGGATGTTTTTATGTGTCTCGTACGAAGCCCGAGAAAGAGGCTAAAAGGGTTGACTCAACAAGAGAATGCTTTTGTATGTGTCTTGTACAAAGCCCAAGACGGAAGCTAAAGTTTGTCTGACTCAACAAGAGAGTCTTTTATACTCAACAAAAGAGTGTTTGTGTATCTCGTACGAAGCCCGAGATGGAGGCTAAAGGTTTGATTGACTCAACAAGAGAGTCTTTTATACTCAACAAGAGAGTGTTTTGTATCTCGTACGAAGCCCGAGATGGAGGCTGAAAGGTGATTGACTCAACAAGAGAGTCTTTTATACTCAATAAGAGAGTGCTTTAGTATCTCGTACGAAGCCCGAGATGGAGGCTGAAAGGAGATTGACTCAACAAGAGAGTCTTTTATACTCAACAAGAGAGTGTTTTGTATCTCATACGAAGCTTGAGATGGAGGCTGAAAGGAGATTCACTCAACAAGAAAGTCTTTTATACTCAACAAGAGAGTGTTTTGAATCTTGTACGAAGCCCGAGATAGAGGCTGAAAGGTTAGCTCTGCTGGGGAGAATCATTGTACAAAGCCCAAGAGAAGGCTAGGGTTACTGTTTCAGCTCAGTGATAGGTCCAGTATGTTGGTTAAAAGAGAAAATCAGTTCTTATATGGGTAATGTTGTACTCATGGCTTTGATCTGAGGATCGGGATTATTTCCTGTTCTCTAAGGAAACGGGGGATCCAAATGAGCTTTAGACTGTCCGAGTCTATGGGTTTTGTCTTTTGTACTATGCTTAAGAAACAGTAGTAGTAAGATCTAGACTTTTTGAAAGATTGTTCTATTAAGATGACTAATTTTTGATCCTATACCTCTAGGAGGTCGTCGGGACAATTTGTACGAAGCCCAAGAGGAGGCGGGTCCTTGTTCAATGCCCAAGAGGAGGCGGGGATGCTTTTAGGAAGCCTGCGGGTCCTTGCACTAAGCCCAATAGGAGGATGATGAACAGTTCCAGAAGGGGTTTCACTTGGAACATTGGCCTTCTGTATATGAATTGTTCAAGGGGGAGATTTCTTAGATCTAGTTATCTAAAATTGTTGTAAAAGAAAATTCTCATGGTTTAGGTTATGTTGAAATATCCGGGAGAACGTCGGATGTAAGGAGACGAGGTTTTGTCTAGTTCCAGACGTAGTTGCCGGGGAAACTCTAAATATCTATACTATTATTACACAGTCGATATGAGTTTATGAAAGAATACTTACAGTGAAACAGCCCCACAGTACAATTATATACATATGAAAGCGGTAAATGAAAGCGGGTAAACACTTACTCGGTTGTAGAGCTTCCATGATGTTTTGTTAGTTGTCCAACAAAGAAAACTTTGATAACAATATTTTATGCAAAATCAAAGGAGAAAGTATTTTGAAAGGAAAATTGGGGCTTACAGCTCAAGGAGAGGCCCAGGGTTTTATCGGTGATCGCACTGTCGTTTTGTACAGGGACTTATACAAGTGACTGAGGCCCAAAAAGGTTTTTTGTACAAAGGGATGGGTCTTACACTCTCTCAAGAGGCCCAAAGGTGTTTAAAGAAAAGGAATGGGGCTTATAACTCGAGGGTAGGCCAAAATGATTTGACTTTTGAACTGCCGATCACGTCGGGGTTTCTTTTAACGTAGAGGGACTTATACAATATCTGAGGCCCAAAATAGTTTTGGTTAAAAGGGGTTGGGTCTTACACTCTATTAGAGGCCCAAAATGATTTTAAATGGGTCTTATAGATCGAGGAGAGGCCCAGGGTTTGTTTTGAACTGGCGATCGTGCCGAACTTTTGAAATACAACGGGACTGATACAATAAGTGAGGCCCAAACTAGGTTTGTATTTACAAAGGATTGGGTCTTACACTCTATTAGAGGCACAAAATGATTTGAAATTGATTTGATGAGGTTTGAAATCAAAGAAAACCCTAATTTTTCCCTTTAAAAGTAAATGTTTAAAGAAAATCAATAAAAAATACCAAATGAGTTTGAATAAACCACTTGTTATTTTTGTTTAAGGTTTGAAAAATGAGGTTTTAATTACAAGATGAATTAAAACTCATTTGATTTTGATTTTCAAGGTAAATATTCACTTTTAAAATGTTAAAAACAATTAAAAAGGACTTTATTCACAAAAATAACAATTATATTAAATAAATAATATAAACTTGATTTTTTTGGTGGAATAAAATATTTCAACATTTTTGTGATTTTTTTCAAAAATAACCAATAAAAAATAATTAAAATTGGAGGAGTTATTAATTTTCCAATTAATTAATAAAACATGAAAATATTGGAAAAATAGCAAAAAAAGTGAGAAAACACAAAATGGTCTGGGTGGAGTTTGAACCCTCGACCTCAAGGTTATAGGGCGTGCGCCTTGCCACTGGGGTAGTGATACATCCTTTGATTGAAACAAACCAACAAATACACAAGGCTTGCCTTGTTTTCTAGGCCTGGCCAAGGCAAGGCAAGACAAGTTTTGGCAAGAAACGGGAAGGTCCATAACTTTCTCATTTTTCCATGGTTGGGGACAAAATGTATATGCATCTGGCCTAGAATTTCACAAGGAATCCAATGGTGGTGGTATTTTTTTTAGATCATGCTCCCTCCTCAAAATCCGATAGTGGTTTTGAAATAGGCCTATAATTGCATTTTCTATGCTACACTTTGGTACAGACATGAATTACATGATGAATTGGTTCAAACATAACATATATGACATGTATGAGATGTGCATGATCAGTGGACTTCAAAGCAATGCAAATTTTGGAAAGTTCAAGTCATGATGCTTACCTCTCTTTTGAGCTTTTGGAGTTTTTTGTGCAATCAGCCAAGTTTCTTGTTCCATAAATGGTTTGATGCTTTGGACACTCTCAAATGATCTCTTAGAAGTTTTTAGGATGAGTGGAATCAGCTGGAACCTGCAAAAACACAAACTGGCCCTTTCTTGCAAAAGGGGTTAAAATGGCCAAAATAGAAACTCCCTCAAATGGTGTTCCAGATGGGGGGAACCATTTGGGACAGTTCAAGGATAATATTTGGAGTGTGTTTGAGGTTTTATCTGGTTTGGAAAGTGACTGAATCAAGGCATGGCTTAAAAATGCACAAAAGTACTATTTTGAGGTTTTGAGAGAGAACTTTGTGATTTAACGATTACAGGTCACTTATGAGAGTTTGGACAGCTTAGATATGATATATTGGAGGTGTTAGGATCATGAGTTGTGATGGAAATGCTCTCTAACTCAAAAACTCAGAGTTACCTTGCTAAAGAAGACATTTTGGCCTAAAGAGAGGGATTTTGAGGAAAGCATATGTTTGATGGCTTTGGTGTACTCAAACTGAGCACAAATGAGCTCTATTTATTGTAGAGCAAGTTTGTTTTGGGATCAAGAGTGAATGGCAACCACAACAGAGGTTTGGCCAATGTTGATCAATGGGAAACCAAGTCTCCTCTAGCCATTGACTAGAGGTTAGAGCACATGACTTTGGTTCCCTAGTTGTTGGATCATTCTTGACTGAATTCAGTTGTAAATGTGTCAGTCCATGCCACCTCTAAGTATCCATTAAATGCTCCAATCCAAAATTGGAGTCTTGTCCCTCTTTTAGGGACTTCTAGGTTTGGCATGCTACTCCTTGTTCCAAAGACTTTGGAGGCTTGGATCAGTGTTTGTTCCCTTTAGAATTGATCCTCAGATGTATCCAAAGTGATGACAAGGCTTGGAATTATCTGATTTTTCCAAATCGAGCAAGAGTACAAATTTCTGCCTAGCCTTGGCAGTTTTCAGCAAAGCATATTGCCATTGTCATATCTCATGACTCAAGTTGAGTTTGGTGATGTTCTTGGCCATTTTGGAAAGCCCTCATATGATACAACAATTGTTTGATCATAATTGGTTTTGATACTTTTTGGATCCAAATGAAAAAATCCCCTACATTTGGAAAAAAGTAAGGGAGATTCTGACTTAGTGAAAATTTCACTAAGTGTTGGAAAAAGTGGCATTTCATGTTTTCAGCCATTTTGATCATTCCATAACTCAAAATCCATAATGAATTGGAATGAGGTGTAGTTGAAGTTTTTGTAGAGGGCCATGAGGGCTACAAATCCATCTTTGGATGGGGAAAAATGGCCTTGTGGTTTAGGAGTTATGATCCTCCAAAGTTGGTACCCTTGCCACTTTGTTCCATAACTTAGAAAATTTTCTAAGTTTTTATGGTTACCCCTTTTACAAGCTATCCCACGTTTCTTGATTTTTCTTGATGAATGATGGTTCCAACCACACATTAACATCATTTTAGGGTTAAAAAACCATTTTTGTGAAAAAATCTCAAAAAGTCAAAGTTGACTTTTGTGCACAGTTGACTTTTTGTCAGATGAATTCCAAACTGTGCGATCCTCTATGAAATCAAGTCCTTGACCTAAATCAAACTTGATGGATTGATTTCATAAGTGTTATAAGGTGTATTGAATCATATCCTAGGGTTTGAGAGCATGTCCTGGTCAAAAGTCAAAGATACAGTTGACTTTTCTCGCGAATCCCTAATTGTGGTTCGGATGAAATTGAAACTTGTTGCTCAAGCTTCTTGGGTCAATCCATTGTTGCAAATGGATCAATGTAGTATATTAGAGACCCTCAAATCCTCTCTTGAGTTCTTGGCTCATGATTTGTCCCAAAAGCCAACTTAGGGGTGAATTAGGTCAAGAAACCCTAATTCCTGATTTTTTGTGTATGCATCCCCTGAGGCAAAATTGACTTGGTGATTGGGTCCATGAGGTTCCAAGGAGTATTTTAGGATATGCTTTGAAGCATTGGCTCATGCCCGCAGGAAAATTTCCATCTGGAGGCCCTGGTCGACCAAGACCCTAATTTGGTGACACTATCGATCTTAAGGTTTAATCCACCTAGAAGGGAGCAATCTTGTGCTTAATCCTTGAAGTGGGAGTCCTCTTGATCCATTGTGGATGTTTGAGAGGCTATACAAGTTAAAGATCATGTTATTCCTTGATTTATCCTTTGTCTAAGAACTCTGAGAGGGCTAGAAACCCTAATTTGATTGTAGTGGTTGCTCACCCATCTTTGGGGAGGCTAATGAGGTATGATGGTTCATCCATATTGTGATGATGATCTTCAAAATGATGGGAAATCTTAGTGGTCAAAATTTTGGGTATGACACTTGGGTACCTCTTGAATAGTCATCAAGGCTAAGGAACTCTCCCACCACCTCATGGCAGGACCCTTCAACAAGTGCGAAGCGAAAACCACCTTATTTTCCTCACTACACTGGACTATTAAGAAAATTATTTCCATGCCGGCTATCCACTCGTGAGCCTTTACCTGATCTAACCCTCTCTGAAATTTCGGAGGATTCATACGGATGAAATCCCTAAAGCTTCCACCTGTAGCTTCTGGAACAACCACTGGAGGATGCAGACCCAGCCATTTTGTGTACCATTTGTTGCATAAACTGATTTTGTTGTTGTTACATCTGCTGCAGAAACTGAGGCCATGGAACATTTTCCTCGCCGCCTGGCGGATTAGTCCCCGCCGGAGTGGTTCTGGGTCGACCACGATTGTTTCTGCGCCCGTCGGCCATGTTCCTAAATGTCATACAGATAGGATTAAGTTTATCAGGCTCAATACCATAAATATAACACGTAAGGCCAATGGTGACACGACGCATATGAAATGGAAAGAATTACTTATACTATTTCATGGCTAGGTCGAGGATACGACCTGCTTTGATACCAACTATAACGCCCATACATAAATACATACATCAAAGCATATATTATACATGAATACCACGTTTGGTACTGAAATATGCAAGTCCCTAGTAAACACATTGTACACATACATGCCCAAAAATCATCTAATACAAAAACTACGGCATAATATATATACAAGATGTTCCAAAGATAAATACTAAGAATTAGATCGACAACGATCTCAAAAAATCCACAACGAAAGCCTTGCCACCTCAAAAAGCCAAGATGGTAAGGAAAGTCAAACAACTTTATCCTTACCCTTCGCCGAACCTGTAGTACCTGTAATATCATCAACAACGTGGGGTGAGATACATCAAATCTCAGTGGGTTCCCTATCTTATAGGTCCTCTCGGCTTTACAAGGTTCTATCACACCTAACTCAAGTCAAAAGGGGAAGGGAAGTGACTTTGAGTACTCACACATACTATATGGATCCATGTTCATGAGTCTTGTTAACTCACAATATCATAAATCAATAACCTTACCATGGCATCCCCTTTTCCCGTCTGCTTCTACGTCTAGAAGTCGACCCGAGTCATGGATCCTTGTAGTTACTTGGCATACGAAATGGATTCAGGATCATCAGCCTGTTAAACGTGAATCGTCACTTCTCATGGCCTATTAACCATCACAAGTCTCTATACCATATAGGCTCCATTCGTACTACACGCGGGAATCAAACCTGCCAAGTAATTATGCATACGTTTCAGAGGAGCTCGAGACTCATGAAACTTTATCTCAAATGAAACGGTTACGATTACGTGATCATAAACACAACGCGATTGTATTCGACAATCACAGGGCCACATTTGCCTTAAGACCTCTTCTGTCTTTTCTCAAATAAACACAATTAAACATGATCCATACTAGTGTAATTATTTCTATACCATTCGGTAATAAACGCGCGCCTCGGCCTCTCTTGCACCAGCGTCGTCGTTATGTTATTCAACAACTTCCTAGCCATTACTAGGTTCCAACATAATTCATGGTAATATTCCTCACTCTACCTATTTCATATTTTAACATGCATATACTCTCAAACATGCTTAACAACAAGAGAATACGTAAACACAAGTCAATTATATAATAGAATCACATAATTCAACAATCACCAAGTTACACCAATTCCGGTTCTCTCTGATTTTTTTAATCGGGCATCAACACTAGCATTTTCACTTCCATTAGATAGAGTGTTTTCATAGCTCTCTATCGGTACCAAGAATGTCGCGATCGAAGTCACGGTTCTAAATTTATGGAAGAAACAAAATGGGAAGATCTGTCATGTTCGCTAGGCGAATCCCCAGTGAACGTTCGCTTTCACCTTCGTCGGGCGAACCCCCGTGGCGAACTCAAACAGAGCTGAAAGGACACAAAGTTTGCTTCGCGAACACCCGGGTGAGCATTCGCCTTGCCCTTCGCTTAGCGAACATCTGGGCGAATCAAGTCAGAGGCAAAATGGCACAAATTTCGCTTAGCGAACGGCTGGCGAACCTTCGCCTTAGCCTTCGCTGTGGATCGCTGGGCGAACCTGCGAAAATACATAATTTCTCAACAACATACAACAAGTCCTTTGGCTCAACAATTCATTCAAACACATGATAAAACACACAACCAAGCATTGACAGATGATCCCAGAGAGATATCAAACATACTACACAGTTTATATCACATTTCATCCGTTAGATTCTTAGATTTAGTAAGATTTCTCTTTTTCTCACAATATCTAACCTAACTCAAAACTCAAGAAATTGCTACAACTAATATTTCTATCTAGAACCCACCTTAGAATTGGATGAAGATGATGAAGACAAGACGAATTGATGAAGAGTAAATGATGATTCCAAGCTTCTTCTTCCCTTAGGTTTTCTTCTTTTTCTCTTTTCTTTTCTCCACTTCTCCTTTCTTTCTTTCTATTTTCTATCTTTTCCAAATGAAGAGAAAAGGAAAAAATAAAGTGATACATAGAGAAACTCAATTAGATAGTAACACTATAATCACCAAGGTAATTTTTCCTTCTCAATAAGGAATTAATCCACTATAATCACCAGATTACAGACACACAAAGACTACTCGTCTTTGTCTTCTTGAGAATCCTCACTAATAACATAGTATCTCAAGGAAGACAACCTCAAAAAAATGAGATACAAGTATTGTGTTTACAAAGTTGCTTCTGTTACACGATGTCTAGGATCTAGAAGGGGGGTTGAATAGATCCCACAAGTTTTTAAATGCTAATGGTGTTCCAAAATTGGTTTTAAAAATTATTACGGAAGCAACCACTGAATCACTCGTCTACAACGAACCACTACCGAAAAGATCGAATATGCGTAATATCGCTAGGAATGATGCGACGGAAGAAAAAAATATATGAATCAACAAAAACACAATGCAATCAACCAAATTTTATTTACTTGAAATTTATCCAATTACCAACGAGATAGGATGACAAAATTTAATCGCAAAGTGCTTTAGAGCTTGCGCTTAATCAATTTATCGAACATTTGGGGTGTGCGACACTCCAAGTGTGAATTTCCAATTAATGTGAATGTAGAGTTAATGCCAAATGCAATCCAGGGGATTGTATTGTTTTTACAAGTTTATTTTCAGCTATTACATTATATCAGAAATTTTTGATCAATTGATATTTCAGAAGTTCGATTAATATCAAAACATAAAAGAGTAGGGAAAGAGAGAACAAACAGAATTTGTGTAGGCAGTTCCCATACCGTCCTCGCTAAGGGTACCTCTGCCCCTAATTCCGAACATGGATATATATATATATATATATATATATATATATATATATTTCTATTTGCAAATTTTTGTGCAAGAAAAAACTGAATAATCAAACCCTCAAACGTCTTTGATGTCGATGCAAAGTCTTCTCTCCCCTTGATTCAAGATGAATCAAGTGCTTCGAATTTGGTCGAACAAATCACCGTCTCACGCTACTAGATTGAAAGAACCCACCGCTCTTCAATCACATTCACTCGGTCGATTTCGATCTTCCATAATTCGAACCCAAATCTTTCTCGTATTATCCTCTGACTGTAGCTACTAAACTGAATGAACACTCTGTTCTTCAGTTACCTTCGCACGGCTGAATCGTTGTAGAGAAACCGATTTGTGCAAAAACCCCCAAAATCACCCGGATTCTTGGAGGACAAAACCAGAGGTTTTATTCAAGAAACACCTACTGATTCTCAACCCAGATTAAAGGATACAACACACCTAAGTCTGAACGTTATCACTTCACCTAATGCACGACACTAACAAAATGATTATGTGTAGTTGTTAGAGGACACAAGGCTGAAGATGAAGATGAAGAGAAATATCAGTATCTATTTTCACGTTTCTTATTGTTAATGAAAATGAGATGAACCAACTATATATAATGCAAGAATAACCAACTAAATGAAATAACAGCAAAAACAAAAATAACAGAATGTAGAAAAATGACTCAGACCAGCGAAGAGTCGACCGCTCATTGGATGAGGGTCGGCGGGCGCTTACCCGTGGAAATATCTACGCAAAACAACTAATCATGCATCGGCCGCTCATGACCTTGCGTCGACGCATAGACGCTGAAACTGCATAATAACAAAACCCAGAAGCATGTGTCGACCGCATGCATCAGAAAGGTCAGCGTGCGCTTTCCCGGTGGTTTCACAAGAAATTGTCAACTATGCATGAGTCGACTCATGCATAGGTTAGGTCGACTCAAGACCTGTAAAAACCTAGAAATTTATTTTTCTGCACATTTTGACCAACTGAGACTCGAGCCATGCACACCAAACACTAGTACCATGATTATGCACATGTAGAAATTATATAGAACCCTTCCTATATGTTTAGACACACGATTTTCAATGGTTGTATGCAATATGACCAAAAATGAAGTGATACCGTCCAAATTAGAAACTAAAGACTATCCTACTTGTTGACATCATTAAAACATAAACTCTATGAGAAGCACCTTGCCCTCACATACTCCCCCTTTTTTATGATGGCAACATTTTCTGTCTTTGTTGTGATTTGTAATTTGAAGGCTACTCCCCCTGTCTTTGTGATGTCTTTAAAAATCCAATTTCTTCTGTTAGTATAGATGTATCCTTCTCCCCCTTTGACAACATCAAAAAGAGAAATAGAAGGTGGTCAAATATAGAGCATCATAAAATGTAAAGAACCACTCAACAATTTGCAAAACAGATACACTAACATTCATCCACATATAATGAAGTTAATGCGAGAATAAAATCAGATAAATATGGCACACGAGATGCAAACATAATTCATTCCATAATAGTGCAAAATAGAGTAACATAGTCCAAATTGAAAGCAAAATAAAACATCATGCAAGAAAAGAACAAAGCATACAATCAAAACACAAAATATAACATGCACTAAAGATGATCCTAAGTCTCATGGTCTCCTTCCCCTAAATGGGTGAACTCTGCCTCGAAAGTGTTGTCCTTGTGGTGGAGGTAGCGGTTGTTCCTCTAAGTACTGATTCAGTTCAATCACAGCCTGATTGAGAACGCCTAAACTGTTTGTGATATTTTGAGTCTGAAGTTCCAGTGTGTTATCCAAAGCCGTAAACATGTTCATTGTAGAATCAGCAAACCTGTCGAAATTCTGAGTGTGGGTGTTCAACCGATTTGAAAGAGAAGTGAACCTCTCCTCCTGAGTAGTATACCTCTCTTCTTGTAAGTTCATGAATTCCTTTTGTTCCAGCTGTATCTGATTCAACATGGCCAGGATTTCTTCAGTGTCCTGTTGTTATGGCTGTGCAGTGTCGCTCCCGGGATTTTCATCCAAATACAAACGCGAAAGTGGCGCGGAAACAAAGTCGCCAGCAATGTGTATTTATCCCAAGAGAGGGAAAGGAAACACTACGTAAACCTGAGGGAAGGAAAGA
The DNA here is from genome assembly GCA_022829125.1 of Lathyrus tuberosus. Classification (NCBI taxonomy): domain Eukaryota; kingdom Viridiplantae; phylum Streptophyta; class Magnoliopsida; order Fabales; family Fabaceae; genus Lathyrus; species Lathyrus tuberosus. The sequence continues at coordinate 5,879,717 of JALAZF010000056.1, read as the reverse complement.
ACGAGGTTTCGCGACCAAGAGAAATGGGTAAGGGAGTCGGTTACGCGAGGGGAAGGTATTAGCACCCCCACGCGTCCATCGTACTCGATGGGATCCACGCTTGCTGTTTCGATCAAAGGGTGTAGGAAACTGAATATCAACTGCTAATTAGAGAACATGAAATGAAAGGTAGAAAGGAGAAGGGGAAAAAGGAAAGAAGTAAATCGATAGGACATTATCGTTGTCCTAGGCCTACGTATTCCCTCAGTGCAATGGGAAAGTAAGGCATCTACAAGTGCATGTAAATATCGAAGTAATATAAAAGATTGTCGAACCCACAGAGACCAATGTCAACCTACCGTAATCTATCGTTACTTTGTAAAGCTAAGGCTAATGATAATTGATAAAAGGGAAACTAAGACTAGAACTAAAATAAAACTAAGAAAATTTGATAATAAATAGAGGCCGGAATATGGATTCCGCGTTCCTAAAGGGCTTTTTAGAATTTGGGTACTAATTAAGACTAAAACTTAGTTCCGTAGAATATACCAACTTAAAGACTTCGCCTCATGCTCTCGCGGTATTAACTAAAGTCATGTTCCCTAATCCCAAGATTTTTCTCTCGCTCGCCCAGTAACTAGGAAATATATTTTGAAAGCCAATAATATCCTAAACGTATCTAAAGCGCTTTCGCTATATTTAGATATGTTGCCTAATTTCCACTATCCGGTTCGACCCCCACGCTCTCGCAGTGTCGGCTCTAACCTTAATTAATTTCTCACTCTCGTGACAAAACCGTGTTAAATAACCTCTCACTCTCGTGACAAAGCTACTTAAATTAGACTTGGAAATTAAAACCAAAACAGAATTTTAATCATAATTTCGCACCTATTATTTTCTACCGAGTCCCGCCGGTAGGACTCTAAACTATTTAGCCAAACATGGAATTAATTAAAAACGCATAAATCATTATGGTTACGATAAAGAACGGCATAATAATTAAATTTGGCAAATAAAGTAATTATAATAAATAATGCGATAAAAAGAAACCTGTAAAGAAACTGGAATTAACTTTGAAAATGGCGGTAAGCTTTGATCCAAGCGTTACAAGTTATAGGCCTAAATACTAATGGTGTAGTAGTTCCTCGATGTGAGAGAACTACCACTTTTACAATGGTAATTTCTTCCTAAATCTATGAACAACACTTTCGCGCACAAAACTTGGGTCCCTTGAAACTAAATGATAGGTCCTATATATAGTGATAACAGGTTGGAAGTTACTTAAGAATTCATGTGAAAAATAGTGGAGATAATGGGAAGTTGGAGAAGTAGTGGAGAGAATGGGAAGTTGGAGAAGCTGTGTTTGAGAGAATGTAGGAGAAAATTCTGATCGTGCGTGTGCATTGGTCTTCTTTGTCCACGTCTGCATTTCTGAACATAATAACCACTTTGTGCATGTGACGGTCGTAGTGAATGTGTGACGGGCGTGGAAGCCTTTGGAAGCGTGACGGTCGTGGTGGTTGTGTGACGGTCGTCACACATACCACTTTCCATTTTCTATTTTTTTCTTAGTCATTTCATCCTGTTTTCTTCTCATTTCTTCATGTTTTTCTACTTTGCTCCTTTTTAGCTTGGACAATGAAATACTTGCGAAAACACTAGAATACTCGCGGAATAATCAGAACTTAAGCTGAAATAACGTAATTATTAGTCGTAAATCAAGGAAAATATATGATACATTTTCGTGTTATCAACACCCCCACAATTAAACCTTTGCTTGTCCTCAAGCAAAACATGACTCGTAAGACAAATAGTGCATACGGATACTCATCCTAGGATACCAACTCTATATTGGTTAAGTTTGTGCCGATAGGTACTTGCTCACACACTAAGGATATCGTAACAACACAATTCCGTTTTTGCGGTCATTAACCTCCATCCTATACAAACCAATCCGAATCATGTCATTATACCTAAGCCTAACTCACTCGTCCTTCTTTTATCCTTTTTCATTCTGGCACAATCACATTAAGCCCGTTATCCTTTCACACTCATGGTAGGATGGCCTGTTAGCGACTATGATCTCATTATTATCATTTTTTTTCTTTCTTTTGGCACATTGTCTTAAATATCACTAAAGAAGTTTGCACCGTTGGGCTAAATGATCAGGTGAGGATCACCTAACTTAGAAGGAGCATTCATTTTTTTTCTTTTCTTAATTTGCCTTTTAAGCCTGAAATTATACACTTATTTGCATCGGCTTCCTACTTAGTGCGTGCTTAGGATGGTACTGACTACTAAATAAACTACTTAGGGACTACTAAGGGGATGAGAACTTAAGGCTATGGCATAACAAGTACTCAAATTGATTTCCATAATATAGAGGCTCACGGTTTTAAGACGATACCGATCTTGCAGAATTTTCCCAAGTCTCACAGTCTAACCTCAATTTCGTCTGTAACCTAAGATTTTCAAAAGAAACACTATTTTTAACTCAAAAATTTTCAAAATATTTTGTGTGGCTCAAGGGAATGGGGAAATCGATAGACAACATAAAATCACCATAAAGACTCGACAGCACATGCACAGACAGACGAAACATTTAAAACAGAAAAATTTTAAAATCATGCTGGAAAACAGTAAATCTAACTAGAAAGAGGTAAAATGAAAGCAGTAAAGTTCCTCCCCCACACTTAAACCAAACATTGACCTCAATATTTTGATAAATGGTGAAAAAGGAAAGATGGAACCTATATGAATGCCATTGCGTGCTACCACGGCCAAATTCACGCTGATTCTTCCCTTGTTGTCCCTGTCTTTGCTGGCCACTTCTACTCCGGCGTCTTGTACTACGAGTTATCTGAATTTGCTGAAACTTCATTTTCTTGAAGCCGCTCATTATGTTTCCTATTTTCGAAGGAAGTATCTGCAAATATTGTTAGAAAAATACGGTGCGGTGTGTGCAGGTGGAACCTGACCATGTGAAAGGACAAGGAGGAGGTGAGTTACGAACTTAGAGAGATATGCTCTCTCATATCATACTCATCATTGGCGTCACCCCCAGCAGCGACATTCGTAGGAATGTGCGTGGGCACTAACTCATCTTAAGGGATCGTCATCTAGAGATCTTTCACCTAAATGCAGCTGAGACGTGACAAGCGATATGATTCTTTATTTTCTGCAAACACAAACAATAAAAGTAGAACATTAAATTAAAAGCTCGTGGGTTGCCACCCACGCAGGGCTTTGTTTAACGTCGATAGCTCGACGGTTAGGAGTGTTAATCTTCGGTTTCCAAGGCCATTTATCAAGTCATCTCACATATCCCTCGCCTTTTCTTTTCTTCCATTTGTGGGGTGGTTCATTCTTTTGAACTCGTGGTGGTGGTTCTAGATCTATCCTAAGTATTATTTTTTCAAGTTTGGGCTTAGTTATTTCATCCATCACCTCAAAGTTTAACCTTACCCTCTTAGCAGTAATGATATCCCTAGTTTCATGGTCCTCGAATTTTCTCTTTTTATACAGGACCTCAGACAAAGGTGCATCGGTGTGGATATTTTCCAATACCTCCGCATACGTTTTGGATTGGGATCCTACCTTAGCTTCCACAAACCTTTGCGGGAAAGGAATCGGTGGGGTATACGCATGAGGAAAAACCTTAGGTGTTACTTTCTCTACCTCTTTGACGACCTCCCTTTCAGGTGGTCCCAGTAAAATTTTCTCAATCTCTACTTCTTCCTTACCAGAACCCTCCTCAACCTCAATATCACTCTCCTTAGGATCTTTGATTTTTGTTTCACTACAGGTCACTACAACATCCACATGCTCCTCAGGGTAGGAACCTATAGGTGTCTGTGCAAGCAGGGAGATTTGAGTCTCCAATGCCTCAGTATGTGTCGCGAGGGACTCGACCATAGTGTTTATCTGCCTAAGGGTTTCATAAGTATCGAAATGTTGTCTTCTAAGCTCTTCATTATGGAGAGTTTGGGTCTCCACAAAGTGCTCCATCATAGATTCTAACCTTGAATTAGTTGTTGTTTCAATGAAATCCTCCATTAATCTTTCGAGGTTGGAATTGACGGATTCTTGCAGTTCCTCAAATTAATGGGAGTGGTAATCATAGGGAAAATTTGGTTGCGGTTCCTCAAAATATTGGGAGTCTTGCGGTTGGTAATTGAAAAAATTTGGGTACGGCTCCTCAAAATTTTGGGAGTGGGTCAGTGTCGCATTGAAATCCTGCATTAATATTTCTAGGTTGGGATTATGAGATTCTTGCGGCTCCTCAAAATGTTGGGATTGGTAGTTGCAGAGGAAATTTGGGTGAGAATGAGTTAGTGATGCATTGAAATTCTCCATTTGTATTTCAAGGTTGGAATTATGGGATTCTTGCGATTCCTCGAAATACTGGGAGTGGTGATTGTAGAAAAAATTTAGGTGATACATAGTAATGAGTGCCTTAGTCTATACGGTGCAACAACAAAAGAACAATATTGATTGTTGGTCCCCGGCAACGGTGCCAAAAACTTGATGCGTCCGCAAGTGCACGGAAATATCGAACTAATATAAAAGATTATCGAACCCACAGAGACCAATGTCAACCTACTGTAATCTATCGTTACTTTGTAAAGCTAAGGCTAATGATAATTGATAAAAGGGAAACTAAGACTAGAACTAAAATAAAACTAAGAAAATTTGATAATAAAGAGAGACCGGAATATGGATTCCGCGTTCCTAAAGGACTTTGTAGAATTCGGGTACTAATTACGACTATAACTTAGTTCCGTAGAATATACCAACTTAAAGACTTCGCCTCACGCTCTCGCGGTATTAACTAAAGTCATGTTCCCTAATCCCAAGATTTTTCTCTCGATCTCCTAGTAACTAGGAAATATATTTTGAAAGCCAATAATATCCTAAACGTATCTAAAGCGCTCTCGCTGTATTTAGATATGTTGTCTAATTTCCACTATCCGGTTCGACCCCCACGCTCTCGTAGTGCCAGCTCTAACCTTAATTAATTTCTCACTCTCGTGACAAAACCGTGTTAAATAACCTCTCACTCTCGTGACAAAGCTACTTAAATTAGACTTGGAAATTAAAACAAAAACAGAATTTTATCATAAGTTCGCACCAATTATTTTCTACCGAGTCCCGCCGGTAACGACGGTCCTCATACGCCGGACTCTAAACTATTTAGCCAAACATGGAATTAATTAAGAACGCATAAATCATTACGGTTACGATAAAGAACGACATAATAATTAAATTTGGCAAATAAAGCAATTATAATAAATAATGCGATAAAAAGAAACCTGTAAAGAAACTGGAATTAACTTTGAAAATGGCGGCAAGCTTTGATCCAAGCGTTACAAGTAATAGGCCTAAATACTAATGGTGTAGTAGTTCCTCGATGTGAGAGAACTACCACTTTTACAATGGTAATTTCTGCCTAAATCTATGAACAGTGCTTTTGCGCACAACACTTGGGTCCCTTGAAACTAAATGATAGGTCCTATATATAGTGATAACAGGTTGGAAGTTACTTAAGAATTCATGTGAAAAATAGTGGAGATAATGGGAAGTTGGAGAAGTAGTGGAGAGAATGGGAAGTTGGAGAAGCTGTGTTTGAGAGAATGTAGGAGAAAATGATGATCGTGCGTGTGCATTGGTTTTCTTTGTCCACGTCTGCATTTCTGAACATAATAAGCACTTTGTGCGTGTGACGGTCGTGGTGAGTGTGTGACGGGCGTGGCAGCCTTTGGAAGCGTGAAGGTCGTGGTGGTTGTGTGACGGTCGTCACACACACCACTTTCCATTTTCTGTTTTTTTCTTAGTCATTTCATCCTGTTTTCTTCTCATTTCTTCATGTTTTTCTACTTTGCTCCTTTTTAGCTTGGACAATGAAATACCTGCGAAAACACTAGAATACTCGCGGAATAATCAGAACTTAAGCTGAAATAACGTAATTATTAGTCGTAAATCAAGGCAAATATATGATACATTTTCGTGTTATCAGAAAGTCAGAGTCAACGTAGTTCGACGGACTACGGGGAAAGGTTGCTCGTCGAGATATCGTATCTCGTGCCTACGTATCTTCAATCAGACGAGAAAGAAGAATCAGAGCAAACATAGTTCAGCTCAACAAGGGTTGCTTTGTTTGTGTTTTTTAATGGAAAAGTCAGAGTGCGCGTCCCAGCAGTTAGGTGTTGCAGCTCGCTGTATGGAGACTTAGGCGTTACCTGTTTGCGGTAGAATGGACATGACGAGTCCTTAAGGAATAGAATGAAGGACATGAGAATAGAATTTATTTGTTTTTGTATTTTAGAAAGAAGTATTTTTATTATTGGTGTGTATAACGCATATTGCATTTAAGTCTTTCACGTAGGATCGAATGCCACGCATATCGACCCAAGACAGGACGTATGCTAAACATTCTAAGAAAGTGAGAGAAGACCCCCCACTATCTTATTATCGCATGAAAGGCTCAAATGCAATATATGTTATGCCTTTATTAAGTGTTTTTTGCTTTTTGTTTTGAGATGAGAAGAAGAAAAACTCAAAGGTTAAGAAAGGTAAAAGTCTAAAGGGAGACTAATAATCCTAAGAGTTATCATGCTTGGATGTTCCTAATGGTTAAGTGTGGTTTAGAAACCTAAGTCTAAAAGAAGATAGCAAGAAGAGTGAGTTTTAACTTACTTCAAAGATTGAAGTTAAGTTAAGAACTCAAAGGGATGAAAGAAGTTGAACAAAGAAAGCATTGAAATGCTTTGCACAAACACAAAAGAGAAAGCATTAAAAAGATGAGGGAAGAAAGCATGTGTGGAAGCATATCCACACACTCAACTTACCATTAGACCCTACAATCAAAGGTTAGCTAAACAATTGAATATGAAATCATAAGTAAAAGAAGGAAGACAATTAAGCATCAAACTACTTATGAAATGAACTTATGAATCTAACAAAGCCTAAACCTAAAAGGAAAGGATCTTAAGTGTTCAAAGGCTTCTAAAGTTAGTAGCTATGTCTAATTATGTTCAATTAGGGTTAGGGTACCTAATGGGATCAAACTATGTCAAGGAAGGTACCAAAGATTCCCACAAGTTCAAGTTATGAATTAAAGATGAAGTATGAATGTGTATGACATACAAACATGAATAAACGAATGAAGAAATGCCAAATCCAGAAGTGAATGACATATTACAATGCATATAAATGTAGATGAATGAACATACAAAGCATGAATGCAATGATTCAAGCAGAAAAGACAAGATGAAAAGATGTTCCAACATTGTTCAAGTTCACATAAGATGGCATACTTGTAACGCAAGTTATGAATGAAAGATGAAACATGAACATGAATAAGAATGGATGCAAGTCAGTAATGTATGATATGCTTGATCATATTAGAAGGCAATAATGATGTCACAAAGATGCACACAAAACATGTTAAGGCACATAGAAGAAGATGCACACAATTAGGTCAAACTTAGTTCACATAAGCACCAAACATTTATGAACCAAAATATGGAGACAAATGACCTATAATCTAACATGGATGACCTATAATATCTAAGAAATGACCTATAAAATGCACACAAGTCTTAATGCAATGGCACAAGTGCCTCCTAATCAAACAAGATTGAAAAGTTAAGAGAACATTCACAAATGTGACCTATAATAATCAAGCAATGCCAAAATAGAAGAAGGTTTGAAAAAAACATGAAATTAGGTCACAAAGTACCTAAGTCAGAGCCTAAACATGTATCAAAATCTCACACCAAAATTCAAAAAGAAACTAGCTCAAATGAGGGTTCAAAGTCACATTGAAGCAATGCAAAGGAATGCACAAAGATGATCATCAAAATGCATGATAAAATGACTTTAAAAATATGAGAAAAATGTTTTATATGCTTTAAGATGTTGCCTAATTATGACAAAAAGAATGAATGAAAAATAGTTTTGGAGCTATGCAAAACAAATGGATGAAGTTGAGGTATCAAGGAAGAAACACTTTGAAAAAAGAAATAAAAGAAAATTCACAAAATATGATCAAATATTCACAAAATCAGAAATAAAAATAATACAAAATTATTTAAATGTCTAAAGATGCTTCATAAATTTTGATGGAAGTTTTAAATGCATCTATGTATTTTTAAAAGAATAAAATGAAACAAGTATAAAAAAAAGAAAATAAAATGTAAAGAAAATAGTCAGGGGTGTGGCGAAAGTAAAATGATAGTTCAAAGTGCACTATGGGCTCAGACAGAGTGGTGCGAGTAGCAATTTGAAGTCCAGTCTATTTACACGCATATTCTATGGTTCTTACAATGGATGCAGTCAAATTGTTGACTCAATCATGTGCGTTGGATCAAGTTAAAGTCAGATCATCAAGAAAGTAAGCAAAATGAAAGGATGAGATGAAATGCACATCCCAAATATCATGGACACGCACGCATGCACACAGTAAAAGTCAAATAAAATGGCACGCGTGAGGCACATGATCATCATTAATGTGTTGGCATACTTATGAGCGTTGGATCAAACAAAATCAGACTGCTGTGTTATAAACTGGAGGCTAAACCCTAACTGAATCCTCACCGGCCGGAGAAGGACCTCCGGCCATCTCCGGCGACTGCAAGTGTTCACATGCTTCCAGAAATTCACAAAAATTATATCAAAATGAAGCTAAGCTCGTGCACATTCCAAATCCAACCTTAGAATTCACCTATCATGCACACAGCAAGAGATTCGAAGCATAAAAATTTGCCCTAGGTTTTGGATCTAAGCTTCTAACAAGCTCTATCAACTAGCCAGATCAATCACAGCTTCTAGTAAGCTCTAATCATCATAAAAACAGCTTAAACAATAGAAAATCATGCAAGATAAATTGAAGTTCAAACCTGAAATGTGAAGCTACTTAGATCACAAGAAAACCAGAGAGGAGGATCTTTGGTTCTTGATCTTCCAAAGAGCAAAATAAATGCTCTAATGCTTGAGATCTTGAAGAAAACTGATCGAAATTCAAACTGGAAAAGTTGCTACACTTGAGGAATTAATCTTGTCTTGATTGTTCTTGAGCAAGGATGAACAATTGATGATGATGATGATGAAATATGGATGAACTCGTGCAAAGAGAGAGAGAATTCAGAGAGAGTTTTCAGAGAGTGATTTGTGAAATGTGAGAAAATGATGAAGCCCCCTTCAATTCTGTTAGGATGAAGCTTATATATGTGTGATTAGCTTCTAACTGTCTTAGTTGACAGTTAGTACTATGGTTGAGTTAACTAAAGTGGTGTAAAGCAATGAGAGGGTGTGCTGAATAATTTGATTAGTGAGAGAGAGAAGCTTCGTGTGTTGTGTTGTTATTGATGAATGAGGAGAAAAAGGAATGATGGTGAGGTTATGATATGGCGTTGATGTACATATGCTGCAGCAAGACTTGTTGGACAAGATTCCACTTGAATTTTTCTATTTTAATGCATGAGGCAACATGTATGGCATCATGTTAAAGAACCATGTATGGCTAAATGAAGTAATGTGTGATGAGTATATGCGTGCAAACAAGCTGAAACATCAACAACAATGCCATAACATCTTATTTTGGCAGCAAAATATCAATGAAACTATGGAAGTTTGATGGAATATTTCTTCATGTACAAGGCATGAAATGATGCACTCTTGAGGTCTATGGAAAGATGAGACAATGTAGAACAAGATTGATGTTGAAATCAAAGTGAATGGAAGCCTTTAAAGTGATGGAAAAATGTCTTAGAACACAAGGATCCAAAAATGTATCATGGGCGCGTGTGACTTGGTTCAGACCTGGTATCATGGCCTATGAAATTTCAATGTGAGACCACCATGTTTGAGCTCTAATATGACCTCCATAACTTGTTCAAATGATAAAATGTCCAACATCAAAGTTAAATAGGACATAGAGATGAATAACTTTTATGTTCAACAATTTTTCATTTGAAGCATTCTTGATGGAGAAAACTAGCTTGACATTTGGCACACCACATGTTTGATGAAATGCAGGGCATCTGGCTCGCCCATGACTTAGTTGCCTAGCCAATTTGCCTTGATTTTGCCCAACTTTGATTGATCATACCTCTTTCAATTTTGATCCAATGGAAGAGTTCTTGGTATGGATTTGAAGCTTAGAATGTGATCTTTGATTTGCACGCTGAATGAAGAAGAAAAAGGATATAAACCCTTCTGGAAGTATCAGCAAATAACTGCATAGATTGATACGACGTGTATCGAAATAGGGATATGGACGATTATCAAGGACCATACAGACGAGTACGAAAAGAAAACACGGACGGGTGCTGAAAGTAAACGGACGGGTGTTAAAGGTCAATACGGACGAGTATTGAAATAAGAGTTCAAACACGGACGAGTGCTGAAAGGACACAGACGGGTGTCAAGGGTCAATGATGTGGATGAGCATCGGCCTATCATCAGAGGAACACGACGAGTGACCAGGTCGACAATACAGACGAGTATCGGACAATGATTAATAAGGGAACACACACAAGTGTTCGGGTCAACGATACGGACGAGCATCGGACAATCATCAAAGGAACACGACGAGTGACCAAGTCGACAATACGAACGAGTATCGGACGATGATTAAGAAAATACGGATTAGTATCTCAAAGGTTAATATGGACGAGTATCTCAAAGGTCAATACAGATGAGTATCTCAAAGGTCAATACGGACGAGTATTGGCTTAAATGTTCAAACACGAACGGGTGCTGAAAAGGGTCAATACGAACGGGTATTGAAAAATGAAAGTTTGTAAAGTGACCTCGCTGGGGATTAAGATGCTAAAAAGAACATGGACGAGTGTCTAAGAGGTCAATATGGACGGGTATTGAGAATAAGGGGTTCAAGCACAGACGAGCGTTGAAAGGACACGGACGGATGTCCAAGGTCAATACGGACGGGTATTGAATTAACATTGTACGATCAAGTGTTGTAGTAAGCTTTGCTGGGGTTGCACGACAATGTTTAGTCTGTGAACTATTCTGGCTTGCAGGTAAACGGTTGAACCTGGCTTATATTTCGTATGCGTATGTTTGAGTTTTGCCGTAATGCTCCATATCAATGGAATGCTAAGCTTTAGAGAATGCAAATGTCATTGTTGCGGTGAAAATCGGATAACAAATTATTAATTAATTTGCATCATATTTCTTTTACAACTGACTTTGATTTATCCAAAGGAAAGGTTCAAGATCGTTAGAAAAACCTAAAGGGGGGAAGATCTAAGGTTCGGGGGTTGGTTACGCCTAGGGAAGGTATTAGCACCCTAAACGTCCGTAGTACTCTACGGGAACCTCTTGTTAATGTTATCTTATGTTTGCTAAAGGTTCTATGCTAAAGGTCGAAACCCTAGGGGTTAGTATCTAAGTATACTCGACAAAGCATCGCACTTTGCGCCTACGTATCCTCGGGAATAGAATCAGAGTATGCGTAGTTCTACTTCTACCAAATAATTGACTATGGCCAATATTCAGAGGGGAAATGAGTACAAGCTCATTGTAGAGTTCAAGAACTCTCTAAGTCTAGTTGAAATGGACCTATGTTTTGTTTTAGTTAGTAGGGGAAGTGATAAATTCATTAGGATGAATATCACTAAGAGTTTAAGAACTCTCTCCTAAGGCTAGTTATAATTTCTAGGGCTCTGATGAGGCCAAGAAATAAGGTTTCTCCTAAGAGGTTACTTAGGTTAAGGTGGGGGCTATGACTTTAAGAGTCAACATTAATCACCTTCCTTTGGAATGGGGGATAATAACAGTCGTAGGATAATATAACAATAGATAAAGACATGATAAAAGATAAAACATTTATACAATATGATGAGATGAAAGCAACACAAGCATAAGGATGGCAAGATGCTTCATGATAAAGTATGGATAAAAGTGGACATAATCATCATGAGGACATATCAATATGTTTCAATCTTAAGGAAGACAAACATACAGAATACTCACAAGATAAAGAGAATGATATTAATTAAGGATGATATTTAAAGAAGAATAAAATTCACACATCCAAGTCAAACACATGATAAATCAAACATGGATAGATTAGTTCAAGACTTAAACAAACATTAATGAATAACACTCATAAGATCAATAAAGATGCTCATAAATAATGTTAACAACTAATCCAAAGGTGATAATCAATTAACAATTAATCAATTAAAATACATATTGATAATTAAAATTTAAAAGTTAACGATTAACAACTAAATTAAAATACAAATTGACAACACAATTAAAATTAACAATTAACAATTAAAATTAGCAATTAAAATACATATTGATAATTAAAATTTAAAGGCTAACAATTAACAACTAAATACAATTAACAATTAACAATTAACATTAAAATTAACACAACAATTGACAATTAGAATAAATTGCTAATTAAAAATAAAGATTAAAAAAATATTTATATATTTTTGGAGTTTTTGAAATAAAGAAAATGTTTTAAATAAAATAAAATGTTTTAAAAATATTTGAAATGAAAATAGTTGAAAATAGAAAATAAAATAACAAGAAAAAAACGCAGGGGGGTGCATACAGCAAAACTGCAACAAGGGAAACCTTTAGGAGAAGAAATTTGGGCTTATTAACAGGGGTGTTATTAGCACAAACGCCCTAAGCCCAACCCAACAACTAACAGACGAATTCAGTGAAGAGAGTCCATTGAGACTTAGCGTACACCCCAATCATAACCGTTGGATTCTGAGTCTGGCCAGATGGAATCACCCCCTTGCATCTGGGCGAAGGGAGTACGGTAGCCCATGCTAAAAGAAACCACACAGGAACAACAAGACATCCCAAACCGGCGACACATGTCACTGGTTGGGAGACCCACGTACAAAAGAGAAATGGCCGGTGAGTTAAAAGCAAAGGGAAAACGTGAAGAGAACAAAAACACTCTTCAGATCCTTTCTCTCTCTACGTTGAAAAACTTCTCAAAACATAGCACAACCCCTTACCGAAAAATCAGAACATCGCAAAAGAAGATGAAGATGCGGTGGAAACCGCCGTATTCTCCGGCGAGCCACCGTCAAAACCCATAAATCTCTACATCAACCTCTCTTAACTCAAAGTGAAACCTCACTGCGCCATTCTCACGCGATTGCAGCTTTCTCCCTTCACGGTTATCACTCTCTCTTAATCGCTCGACCTCTCAGATTTCCTTCCTCTCTCGCTTCCAACCATGGTGCTTCGGTGCTCACGGCGACCGGCGGAAGTACCCTAAAATGCCAAGGTTCCTAACGCTACCCTACATATCTTCCTAGTTCTAATCCTAAATCCTCCAATCGGTGAAAACCACGTCAAAACCTAAGCGACAGATTTATCAATTGACTCAAACAAGGGCGAATAAAGCAATTAACACAGGGTTTTATGTCGGACAATCAAAGCAGTCATGGAGATGTGTAAATTTTGAGCGGCGTGAATGATAACTACCTGATAAGAATTGCTTCCGGCTACGTTGCTTTTTTGGCAATGGATATCGATCTCCGGTAAGTTCCTTTTCTCTCTGGTGTCCAAACTGAGGTATAAATTTGGGATGGTATTCTGTTTTAAACTGCTATGTGTGTTTGTGAATCTTTTCTCAGGGTGTTGATGTCGTATGAAGTGTGTTGAGGGATGATGGTGAAGCTGAGTTTGAAGGTTGGCGAAGGGAGCTGTGAGAATTTTGGTGGAGGTTTTTTCTCCTCCCCTCCTGCAGTAGTGTGTTAAGGGTGGTGTTTAATGTTGTGTCAGTTTCGGTTTGTTGGCAAAAGCGGTTTGTGTTCATGGTTGTAACAGTGGCTTGAAAGTTTGTAGATGGGTGATACGTGAGGTTTGAAAAAGTAGCCAAGATAGGGTGTTCACGAACTGCAGGCGAGAGGTTTATGAAATCGGTGCGAAGTTGTTGTTGAATGCGGAAGGAGGCGCGAACTTGGTCAAGGTTCTGAGATGGTGGTTTGTTGCTGAAACAAAATAGTGGATGGAGGAATATGGGTTAATGGAGGTAGAGATGAATAAGATCTGTGTTGCTATCATTTTGTTCTCTGTTTTGAGACTGTTGGAGATTGGTGATGAAGTTGTTGTAGAATGAAGGTTCTGTTATGTATGGTGTGGTGCAGAGGTGTGTTAGAGGTTTATTTGAGAAATTGACTGAAGGTGAGGAATCAATAGGAAGGAGGTGTGGAGGTGTTGCTTTTGTAGATGAAGGAAGGTTTATGTGGAATCAGTTGGAAGAAAGTTAATTTCGATGATGAAGGGTATGTATCCCAGATAGCAGAAACATAGGGAGTCAAGATAAGCTTTCTTTTCCATTCCCAATTTTTTTCTTTCAATTCTTTTTTCTTTTTCCCTCTTGAATTTTCGCCCCCCCCCCCCTTACTACTCTCCTCTTCCTCTGTTATATATCCCCCAAAACTGAACTTGTTCCCCATTTGTTATCTGAAATTATGATATGGTCATTTTCAGGCTGCAGGTTAACATTGTGAGCAGGCTGTGTTGTTGTGTAGCAAGGACAAAACGTACCACTATGGGGCCCTTCCTTTTCAGTATTATTTTTATGGCAAATGGGCTTCGTAAAACACAAGAGATGGGCTTAAGGTTGTAAGGCTGCATAGCGTGAGTACGGTTTGCAAATTTGGATGGTGGCTGAAGTCTCATGGTAGTATATAATTGAATGGATTAATTTTGTCTCAAATTTCTTTACTGCAGGTCACCCTTTCACTTTGTTTTTTAGCAGCTCAAAAAAATGGCATGAGGCATATTACTGATGGTGGTAGCTCAAGGAATGACGTGGTATTTGTGGCTGGCTCACTCAAGGGAGGCCTGATTTGGCCTTGTAATTATTTTTGTTTTTTTCAAAATGGACCTTTTGTGGTAATGGGCTTTTCTTGTAAACTCAATTCTTGGACTTTTATGTAATATCCATGTATGTAAAAATAATTTGTATAAATGGACTTTGAATGTAAACATTGAATTTTATTTGTGTAAATTGAGTATGGATTTAGAATTAATTTGGAAATAATGGCTTGGAATTTTGGAATAGTTATGAACTCAAAAGGAAATTGAGTGAAATTTGAACTTGGAATCAAAGTTGGTTAGAAATGAAACTTGAATTAAATGGGATTATGGACTTAGAAATTTGAATTGAACTTGAAAAGAAAATCATAATTTGAATCTTTGAATGGGATTTGAAGCTTGGCTATGAAATTGAAATTCAAATTGGAATGAAGATGGAAATTGGAATTAATTATGGAAATGGATATGAATTGAAAGAAGTGGATTTGATTGGATAAACAATGAAAAATGGATTTAAATGGATAATGCTTCTTTTTTAATAATATGATTAATAAAAATAATAATAAACTAGTTAATATTCTAAATTAAAATTAGTTAGAAAAATAAACTAAATGAATAATTAATCTAATTATTTAAACTAATTATTAAAATTTAATTTAATTAAGATTAATTTAAATCAATAAAAATAAAACAACTTAAATATAAATGAAATAAAATAGGCCACATTGAATATAAATTAAAATAAAGACAGATAAAGATATTAAAATAAATATAACATCAACTAACAGAAAAAATGAGGGTAAAATTTGGGGTGCAACAGTTGCCTCTATTTAAATATCTTCACCTGATGACATAGAGATGAAGATCCTTATGTAATCAACACTGAAAGATATTTAAATACAGATAACCAAAAATTTTACCCTCAGATGCACACATATGCAATGCAGCAAACATGATGCCAAGAAGATGCCAGGAAATGCAGACACAACGAGACACCAAGAGGTAAACAGGAAGCAAAAGGGCCAAAGAGCTTCATTGGGGAAAGACGAAGGTTAGTATCCATGAGAAACACCTCATTAGGGATACAAGCTAACCAACAAAAGAGACCCACCGGGGAGACTCCAAAGAAACACCGGGGAAAAGACCACAGACAATCTTCACTGGGAAAGACCCGGGGAGATAGACTACTGGGGACGAAACAACACACCCCTTCTGGGTATGAAACCAGAAAGAAAAAACCTGATCACTAGGGATCAATCAAAAGGATAGACAACCAAGCAAAGACTTCATGGGGATCTCATACTGAAGAGTTCAAAATGGGATCTTCAAGAAAATCCAGGAAGACAGAGACAAACCCTGCACACCAGATAAGAGTCTTATAAGGTTGAAGAAATTTGTTCCAAGAAGCTTAGCTTGAAGCAAGTTTTCAAAAATCCAAGGTAAGGGTTCAATGTCCGATACGATTCGAACAAGAACGGTTTTAAAACAAGAAGACAATGCTTGACACGATTCAAACAAAGTACAAGTTCAAGTTTGACACGATTCAAACGAGAACAAGTTTTAAAACAAGAGGCAATGTCCGACACGATTCGAACAAATACCCTGTTCAGGTTTGACACGATTCAAACAAAAACAAGTTTTAAAACACGAGACGATGCTTGACACGATTCAAACAAAGTCCAAGTTCAAGTTTGACACGATTCAAACAAGAACACACAAGACAATGCTCGCCATGATTCAAACAAAGTCCAAGTTCAAGTTTGACACGATTCAAACGAGAACAGTTTTAAAACAAGAGGCAGTGTCCGACACGATTCGAACAAAGACTCTGTTCAGGTTTGACATGATTCAAACAAGAACAAGTTTTAAAACACGAGGCGATGCTTGACACGATTCAAACAAAGTCCAAGTTCAAGTTTGACACGATTCAAACGAGAACACAGTTTTACAAAATCTTTAATGTTAAACTTCTTGGGGAACAGCAAAAGGTTTAAAGATTCAAATCTGGCGCGCAAAGGTTAAGACCGAACAAGCACGATACAAAGCAAACCGGGAATGTCTTTACCTCACTGGGGAAATAAAGACAGACACAAACAAAAGACCACAAGCAAAACAAAGCACAAGGATGCAAAGATGTTAGGGTATGATGCATATGCTTAGCTATATGCTAGAAACGACGCGAACGACGCAAAACAGGAAAGAAGAAAGGATAACACAAGCCAACACCCTGAAACCCAAACATCAAGGATAACCGGGGCAATCTTCGTTTCACTGGAGATGGCAGATCCAAGCCAATGATACAGTACTACTAACTCTTCCTGTACAAACTTGATTCCATAAAACATCTTGATACCAGAGTAAAACTTAGTTTATCTTTATGTTTTCTTAAAACTTTTCCGCTTCCAAGAATCAGATGAAAATGACGAGGTTATTGTATTCAAAGACCAATAGCAATTCTAGTGACTAAGAATTCTGTTGTCTAACAACTAACTTCTCTGGGGACACCTGCATAAAGAGCTGGGGTTTAAATGGGAACATGGTTAATGAGTCAAGAATAGACTCTGGTACTCAAATAAAAGTTGGTTGAGATAAAACATAATCTGCTTCATGAAGGAAAACTGGTAGGAGCCAGAAAGGTAACCTCATTGGAGATAGAACCAAGAAATGGGCTTTAATAAAGGTATCTAGAATGATTGATCATCAAGGCCAGATGACATTCTAGAAAGGATCCGCAATGAAGGTTGAACCGAAAAATGGTCCTCACTGGGAAAAGACATCCAAAGTGATGGAACAACAAGTTCAAGTATGACCGGTTAGCACTTTGGAAAAAGAAGAACCTTATTGGGGATTGAACCAAGAAATGGGCCCCAATAAAGTATCTAGGATGATTGATCATCAAGTCCAATGTGACTGAATGACATCCTAGAAACACCTCTAAAGTGATGGAACAACAGGTTCAAGTATGACTAGTTGGCTCTTTAGAAGTAACCGCTAAAGTGATGTAACAACAGGTTCCAGTATGACCAGTTGGTGCTTTAGAAGTAACCTTATTACAGATAGAACCAAAAAAATGGGCCCCAATAAAGTATCTAGAATGATTGATCATCAAGGCTAAACGCAACTAGATGACATTCTAGAAAGAATCTGCAATGAAGGTCGGACCGAAAAACAGTCTTCACTGGGAAAAGACGTCCAAAGTGATGGAACAACAGGTTCAAGCATGACCGGTTGGCACTTTGGAAAAAGAAGAACCTTATTGGAGATTGAACCAAGAAATGGGCCCCAATAAAGGTATAGAATCTGATAGGTTAGTACCGGGGTTGCATAACTGAAGATAAAGCTTCCTGGGGAATACCCAATTACGGTTGCGAAGAGGTTGAATAGTACTAGAGATAGATAAGCTGCTTATAGAGACTGCCAAGCTTCTTTAAGAGATTGTTGCTTCAAAGATATGATGATATCATAATAATGTTGGAGAAATAATTATGTCTTCAATGAGGATCTTGTAAAAGATTCTTGCGAGACACAGTGCAAAATAAATGCACGTTCACAAATAGGTTAAAAACCACACCTGCCATGGACCAAAGTTCAATCTAGGAACAAGCTAGAAAGAAACGGTCAAATAAGACTCCAATTGAGGAAAGAACTCAAATGGGGGTTTATCTAATCCACATGTGGAAAAGATAACTGGACCAACCATCATCCACGAGAGTCAAACTCTGTGGGAAATTCAGGAAGAATGGGCACTTTATGCCTAGGGCTGACTTTCTATTGGAGTGAATAGACAACCCAGTCACTTGGGGAGATAAACATCAAAGCGAACAAAAACAGGAAAACACCAGAAAAGGAAGCAGAAATGCTAAGATGCTATGTATATGAGTGCTTACGCCATGCTTATGCTTATGCTGACAAAACAGACAAGCGAGACTGGAGACGAAGAAAACGTCTCGACAAAGGATACCCAGCCAAACCCAACAGGTTGGACCAATACTGGTGATGAAGAAGAATCAACAACTTCACTGGTGAAAAGAGCATTCCACCTGATGTATATCATCATGAGGATTTCCATCATGAGCTTGATTTCTTTGTTGAAGAAGAATCCATGGACAATTGTCAAGATTAGCTGTTGTAACAGCTTATTGGGGACCTAGCAAAGGATACTGGCCTAATGATCATCTTCAAATCTCATCTTCCCCAGGCTAGATGGTCTATCAGAAGACAATAATAAGAGGATTTTATAGAAGAATTGACGTACAAGGTGCTTTAATGTCTTCAAACTCTTGGAGAGATCTCGGCGTAACTGCCCCAGATTAACGGCGTTTGCACAACAAAGCCTTGGAACTTGCTTTAGACTGGTTGTTTGGCGATTTAGGGAAGATATGCCCCAGACTGATTGGCCCTTTCGAGATTTACCGAATCTCGACTTAACTGCCTCTAATTAATTGGCTTGTGAGGGTGAGTCATCAAAAGGATTTCACAGAAGAATTGACGCACCAGATGCTTCAATGTCTTCAAACTTTTGAAAAATAATGAACCTAGACACGATTGTCCCAATTCAACCATATTCGTGATACTCAAACTGCAGTAGAAACGACTGGGGAACAAAACTTGCCCCTGCTGCTGGGTCACCGGAGTCCATACTTGTCATAAGATGACCTCAGGGAGACTTGCCCCAATATTTTGAACTTTGACGAGTTCTGCCCCTGATTCGGTAGATTGGCAAATCCTTCCACTTGGTTGCCCCTGACTGAGCTTCCTTTATCAAGTCGAATCCCCTAGCTGGCTGTATTTATTGGGATTCCTTTGATATTGAATTGTTTTTGTAAACAAGTGTTGTTCATTAAAAAAAAATTGGCAAAATTTAATGCAAAGTTTAAAAACAACGCTTTGATAAAAAACGCACAGTGAAATGATTAAATAGTCAAAAATAATGGTGGGTCTAGTCATTAAGGAAGTGACCAACACACGTGAGTAACAAAGATTATTAGGAGTCAGGTTACTCAACTTTACTGTGGTATGCTTTTCAAAACAACCTTACCTCAATTAGGTCTTTTAGGGGTTGTAATGTGGTATGGTTCATGGTTTACGAAACAAGGAATGAATTCCAATCCTACGCTCAGTTAACTCAAGATATACGTTCAAATCTCCAAAAGTAGGAAGTCACTTGATTTGAAAGCTGACTGGCGCCTTATATGAAGCGCTCGTGTTTGAATGCATGACTGAGTTAAACTGAGAACTACCCTGCCCCCAAGGTTGAGATTTAAGGTTATTATTTTTTTGTGTGTAAGGAAAGAAAACTCCTACTTCTAGGCTTGACGGGGTTAACAAGGGATTATCATCCTTATTTCTCCAATGTTTAGGAAATGTGAAACAATGCCTTACATCCTCGGCGAGGTTAATTTGAAAGTATACCACAACAATTATGAACATGAGGTTTTCATCATCCTCCCCAATCTTTGTTTAAACACACAGTTGAATAAAGGGAGTGAAACAAGGTAAATATCTTTTTCAAAATAACAGTAAATGAGTGAAACGAATGGATTTAATCTAAAAGATGCACAAACATTTCATTAACCTTGCCAATTTGAAAGTACAATAAAGCTTATAAGCAAATACAAATTCAAAATGCAAAGGAAATACGATAAATTTGTTGAAACGGCCAAAAGATTGCAGCCTTTAGGGAATCAAATACAAAAAATCAAAGACGAGCTCAAACACAGTCCATCTTTGTCTTGATACATCCTCTACAGCATTACTTATCTCCTGAGCGGGTAAGGATTGTTCTTGATATTAGGCTATGAGCCATCGAAAGACAAAATGTTTCTCTCCACTAGGTCCTTCACAAAATGCTTCAAAGCAAAACAACCTTCTAGATTGTGGCCTGGTGCACCTTCATGGAATGCACAATGAGCGTTGGGATTGTAAGAAGGTGGAAGCGGATCAGGAGGTGGGCCTGATGACCTTGTAGTTATTAATCCTTGTTGCACCAAAACAGGATACAATGATGTATACGTCATAGGAATGGGAGGAATCAGAGGCCTTCCACCCTTTCTTTTGCCTGGAATGTTTTGACGAGAAACTTAAGTCCGTTGGCGATAAGCAGGAGCGTTGGGCACTCGTTGATACACTAGTGGTTGAGGAACCGGCTGATAAATAGAAGCTTGGTTGTTGAATGTTGGCGCGATGGCGGCCACATAAGGTTGCTGAACAGAATAACACTGTTGTTGCTGCTGATGCTTCTAGAACTAATTTTTCTTCCTTTTGTTTGTCATCACTGCACTGGTTTCTCCTTCCCTTTTGAAGGATGTCTTACCATCGTCGCTCGGACTACTCGCTCTCTTGGTCATTTTTCCACTCTTCAGACCAAGCTCTACTTTAATCCCCATAGCTATAATATCGGAAAAACTAGCAGACACGCTACTGATCATCCTTTCATAAAACTCCGGTCTCACCGTGTCGACGAACCAATCCATTAACTCCTTTTCAGATAAGGGTGGCTCTACCTGTGAAGCCAGCTCTCTCCATCTTTGTGCATACTCTTTAAAAGACTAGGTATCGCTCTGTGACATACTCATTAATTGTCTATGATCTGGTGCCAGGTCCATGTTATATCTGTAATGCTTTACAAAAGCATCAGATACATCTTGAAAACATTGGATCTTAGATTGGTCCAAAGTCAAATACCACTTTGCAGCGGCTCCTTTCAAACTATCTTGGAAGCAGTGGATCATCAACTTATCATCATCCAGATATGCAGTCATTCGTCGGTAATACATGACCAAATGCAACTTAGGACAGATCGCTCTTAAGTAGAGGTCGAAATTGGGTAGTTTGAACTTGGGTGGAATTACCAAGCCTGAGACTAAGCACATGTCTTTGACATTAGTATTAAATAAATTGCTCCTCTCCATTGCTTCCAATTTCCTCCGCATTGTCTCTATATTTTCCTTCAACCTTTCATGTCGATTATCCCCTTCTTCGGACATATTGACATGATCACGAACCGGATGTGGATTCTGAAAAACTGGGTGCATCTGGGCTTGCACTGCTGCTGGAGTGAAGGTAGGAATAGCTTGAAAAGCCTCATTAACCAAAGGAACAGCTTGTTGAGTGGAAGTGATAGCCGGAGCACATATGAAGTTAAAAGGCATACCCAAAGTGGGGTTCACAGTAGTAACGGGAGGTTTTACAGTTGTAGTGATAATCTCGGAGACTACTGTCGCTTGTGTATCCATCCTTGCACTCATAACTTGAATTACTTCCAGAATCTGCCCCATTCCTCCTCGGAGCTCACTCAATTCACTATTGACTCTATCCATTTCACAGTATTGTTCAGACATCCTTTGTCGAGTTTGGCTCGGGTGACGATTCAAAGACGATTCTGAAGGGAAAACGGCGACATGAGACGAGGACAGGGAGGAAATGCACATGCTATGACATGATGCAAATGAGATGCTAATGCAAGCCAAATGGTTTCAAGGAACTCAAAGGCAAGTCGCGAGAAATTCTTTTGAAAATTGAAGGGTTTTTGTTTTTTTTTAAATCCAAGCTCTGTTGATCTTTTGAAAAGGAAACAAACATTTGAGTTCCTCGAAACCAAAAGGGCTAAGAATGCTTGAATGTAGAGATGTACAAAGCACACAAGCACAAACATATGGCAAACACACATGTACACACAACAAAACATACAAATCTTAGGTTTAGGATCTCATGAATGGAGCCATGGTCTACCCATCCCAATAGGTATGTACTACTGGTTTTCACCTGCCGAACAAGGTTCTAAAGAGTTCCCAGAGTCTACAATCCATCTTTTAGATTTTATCGACTTCCCAAATGACTTGGTAATCAACAAAATTCTCAAGAGGATCTCGTCTAAGTGTAGTATCGCGTGACAACCAATTCAGAAATAGACTCCATCATGGTCACCGCACTACATGCTAAGAAGGCTTAGTGGGGTTTGGTAACTACGGTTCTCAATATCATGGGCTCCTAGGTCGAGAGTAGCACGCTTTCACGAATAGGATCGTTCAACATAACTAGACTCTCAAGAGGGCCTCAACTGAGTGATGGTGTCTCAAGTTAACTTTTTCAGGAATCGACTCCTTCAAAGCCTCCTTGAATATACCATCGTCCTATCATAAGTGCACTTGAAATCCGGGTATAGGATTTATCTCACTCATAGATATCATATCAACCCAAATTAAACAGAAAAAGTCAAGCAAGAACATATATATAAATATATAAGCAAGTATGACATACACAAGCATATACAAGTAAATAAGCAAACATGAATAACATAAAAACAAGATTGGCTTAACCCTCTTAGGAAAGGACCAGCAATAGGTCTAACTCTCCCCAGTGAAGTCGCCATTTCTGTTGCGGTGAAAATCGGATAACAAATTATTAATTAATTTGCATCATATTTCTTTTACAACCGACTTTGATTTATCCAAAGGAAAGGTTCAAGATCGTTAGAAAAACCTAAAGGGGGGAAGATCTAAGGTTCGGGGGTTGGTTACGCCTAGGGAAGGTATTAGCACACTAAACGTCCGTAGTACTCTACGGGAACCTCTTGTTAATGTTATCTTATGTTTGCTAAAGGTTCTATGCTAAAGGTCGAAAACCCTAGGGGTTAGTATCTAAGTATACTCGACAAAGCATCGCACTTTGCGCCTACGTATCCTCGGGAATAGAATCAGAGTATGCGTAGTTCTACTTCTACCGAATAATTGACTATGGTCAATATTCAGAGGGGAAATGTGTACAAGCTCATTGTAGAGTTCAAGAACTCTCTAAGTCTAGTGGAAATGGACCTATGTTTTGTTTTAGTTAGTAGAGGAAGTGATAAATTCATTAGGATGAATATCACTAAGAGTTTAAGAACTCTCTCCTAAGGCTATTTATAATTTCTATGGCTCTGATGAGGCCAAGAAATAAGGTTTCTCCTAAGAGGTTACTTAGGTTAAGGTGGGGGCTATGACTTTAAGAGTCAACATTAATCACCTTCCTTTGGAATGGGGGATAATAACAGTTGTAGGATAATATAACAATTGATAAAGACATGATAAAAGATAAAACATGTATACAATATGATGAGATGAAAGAAACACAAGCATAAGGATGGCAAGATGCTTCATGATAAAGTATGGATAAAAGTGGACATAATCATCATGAGGACATATCAATATGTTTCAATCTTAAGGAAGACAAACATACAGAATACTCACAAGATAAAGAGAATGATATTAATTAAGGATGATATTTAAAGAAGAATAAAATTCACACATCCAAGTCAAACACATGATAAATCAAACATGGATGGATTAGTTCAATACTTAAACAAACATTAATGAATAACACTCATAAGATCAATAAAGATACTCATAAATAATGTTAACAACTAATCCAAAGGTGATAATCAATTAACAATTAATCAATTAAAATACATATTGATAATTAAAATTTAAAAGTTAACGATTAACAACTAAATTAAAATACAAATTGACAACACAATTAAAATTAACAATTAACAATTAACAATTAAAAATTAGCAATTAAAATACATATTGATAATTAAAATTTAAAGGCTAACAATTAACAACTAAATACAATTAACAATTAACAATTAACATTAAAATTAACACAACAATTGACAATTAGAATAAATTTCTAATTAAAAATAAAGATTAAAAAAATATATTTTTGGAGTTTTTGAAATAAAGAAAATGTTTTAAATAAAATAAATAAAATAAAAAGTTTTAAAAATATTTGAAATGAAAATAGTTGAAAATAGAAAATAAAATAACAAGAAAAAAAAACGCAGGGGGTGCATACAGCAAAACTGCAACAAGGGAAACCTTTAGGAGAAGAAATTTGGGCTTATTAACAGGGGTGTTATTAGCACAAACGCCCTAAGCCCAACCCAACAACTAACAGACGAATTCAGTGAAGAGAGTCCATTAAGACTTAGCGTACACCCCAATCATAACCATTGGATTCTGAGTCTGGCCAGATGGAATCACCCCCTTGCATCTGGGCGAAGGGAGTACGGTAGCCCATGCTAAAAGAAACCACACAGGAACAACAAGACATCCCAAACCGGCGACACATGTCACTGGTTGGGAGACCCACGTACAAAAGAAAAATGGCCGGTGAGTTAAAAGCAAAGGGAAAACGTGAAGAGAACAAAAACACTCTTCAGATCCTTTCTCTCTCTACGTTGAAAAACTTCTCAAAACATAGCACAACCCCTTACCGGAAAATCAGAACATCGCCAAAGAAAATGAAGATGTGGTGGAAATCGCCGTATTCTCCGGCGAGCCACCGTCAAAACCCATAAATCTCTACATTAACCTCTCTCAAATCAAAGCGAAACCTCACTGCACCATTCTCACGCGACTGCAGCTTTCTCCCTTCACGGTTATCACTCTCTCTCAATCGCTCGACCTCTCAGATTTCCTTCCTCTCTCGCTTCTAACCATGGTGCTTCGGTGCTCACGGTGACCGGCGGAAGTACCCTAAAATGCCAAGGTTCCTAACGCTACCCTACATATCTTCCTAGTTCTAATCCTAAATCCTCCAATTGGGGAAAACCGCGTCAAAACCTAAGCAACAGATTTATCAATTGACTCAAACAAGGGCGAATAAAGCAATTAACACAGGGTTTTATGTCGGACAATCAAAGCATTCATGGAGATGTGTAAATTTTGAGCGACGTGAATGATAACTATCTGATAAGAATTGCTTCCGGCGACGTTGCTTTTTTGGAAATGGATATCAATCTCCGATAAGTTCCTTTTCTCTCTGATGTCCAAACTGAGGTATGAATTTGGGATGGTATTCTGTTTTAAATTGCTATGTGTGTTTGTGAATCTTTTCTCAGGGTGTTGATGTCGTATGAAGTGTGTTGAGAGGTGATGGTGAAGCTGAGTTTGAAGGTTGGCGAAGGGAGCTGTGAGAATTTCGGTGGAGGTTTTTTCTCCTCCCCTCCTGCAGTAGTGTGTTAAGGGTGGTGTTTAATGGTGTGTCAGTTCTGGTTTGTCGGAAAAAACGGTTTGTGTTCACGGTTGTAACAGTGGCTTGAAGTTTGTAGATGGGTGATACGTGAGGTTTGAAAAAGTAGCCAAGATAGGGTGTTCACGAACTGCAGGTGAGAGTTTATGAAATTGGTGTGAAGTTGTTATTGAATGCGGAAGGAGGCGCGAACTTGGTCAAGGTTCTGAGATGGTGGTTTGTTGCTAAAACAAAATAGTGGATGGAGGAATATGGGTTAATGGAGGTAGCGATGAATAAGGTCTGTGTTGCTATCATTTTGTTCTCTGTTTTGAGACTGTTGGAGATTGGTGATGAAGTTGTTGTAGAATGAAGGTTCTGTTATGAATGGTGTGGTGCAGAGGTGTGTTAGAGGTTTATTTGAGAAATCGACTGAAGGTGAGGAATCAATAGGAAGGAGGTGTGGAGGTGTTGCTTTTGTAGATGAAGGAAGGTTTATGTGGAATCAGTTGGAAGAAAGTTAATTTCGATGATGAAGGGTATGTATCCCAAATAGCAGAAACATAGGGAGTCAAGATAAGCTTTCTTTTCCATTCCCAGTTTTTTTCTTTCAATTCTTTTTTCTTTTTCCCTCTTGAATTTTCGGTTCCCCCCCCCCCCCCCCTACTACTCTCCTCTTTCTCTGTTCTATATCCCCCAAAACTGAACTTGTTCCCCATTTGTTATTTGAAATTATGATCGTTGTTGTATGGTCATTTTCAGGCCGCAGGTTAACATTGTGAGCAGGCTGTGTTGTTGTGTGGCAAGGACAAAATGTACCACTATGGCGCCCTTCCTTTTCAGTATTATTTTTATGGCAAATGGGCTTCGTAAAACACAAGAGATGGGCTTAAGGTTGTAGGGCTGCATAGCGTGAGTACGGTTTGCAAATTTGGATGGTGGTTGAAGTCTCATGGTAGTATATAATTGAATGGATAAATTTTGTCTCAAATTTCTTTACTGCGGGTCACCCTTTCACTTTATTTTTTAGCAGCTCAAAAAAATGGCATGAGGCATATTACTGATGGTGGTAGCTCAAGGAATGACGTGGTATTTGTGGCTGGCTCACTCAAGGGAGGCCTGATTTGGTCTTGTAATTATTTTTGTTTTTTTTCAAAATGGACCTTTTGTGGTAATGGGCTTTTCTTGTAAACTCAATTCTTGGACTTTTATGTAATATCCATGTATGTAAAAATAATTTGTATAAATGGACTTTGAATGTAAACATTGAATTTTATTTGTGTAAATTGAGTATGGATTTAGAATTAATTTGGAAATAATGGCTTGGAATTTTGGAATAGTTATGAACTCAAAAGGAAATTGAGTGAAATTTGAACTTGGAATCAAAGTTGGTTAGAAATGAAACTTGAATTAAATGGGATTATGGACTTGGAAATTTGAATTGAACTTGAAAAGAAAATCATAATTTGAATCTTTGAATGGGATTTGAAGCTTGGCTATGAAATTGAAATTCAAATTGGAATGAAGATGGAAATTGGAATTAATTATGGAAATGGATATGAATTGAAAGAAGTGGATTTGATTGGATAAACAATGAAAAATGGATTTAAATGGATAATGCTTCTTTTTTAATAATATGATTAATAAAAATAATAATAAACTAGTTAATATTCTAAATTAAAATTAGTTAGAAAAATAAACTAAATGAATAATTAATCTA
Source organism: Lathyrus tuberosus (assembly GCA_022829125.1). NCBI lineage: Eukaryota > Viridiplantae > Streptophyta > Magnoliopsida > Fabales > Fabaceae > Lathyrus > Lathyrus tuberosus. The sequence goes on along the minus strand of JALAZF010000056.1, from coordinate 5,852,194 downwards.
ATTATTTAAACTAATTATTAAAATTAAATTAAATTAAGACTAATTTAAATCAATAAAAATAAAACAACTTAAATATAAATGAAATAAAATAGGCCACATTGAATATAAATTAAAAGAAAGACAGATAAAGATATTAAAATAAATATAACATCAACTAGCAGAAAAAATGAGGGTAAAATTTGGGGTGTAACAGTCATGATATATGCAAATGCAAAAGAGACTCCGGACGAGGAATCCAACTCCGCGGGGAAAAGATCATTGTTCGATCCTTCAATTGCTCTGTGGGGATTAACCCTTCTGCCGGGGATAACGCTTGCCACAAATTGCCAAAAATAAATTGGCTTGCATATACACTGAGGTGTAATGATCCTGTTGAAGAAGTTTCCACTTGAAAGACTCTGCCTTGGAGAGAGATTATTTCGTTCATAGAACTCCACTGGGAATGAGAACTTTCTAAGTGACGTTCTGCTGAGGAAAAGAATCATTAAAAACTCTGCTTGGGGAACAATGATCACTGATTTGATCTCAGAAGCTCCTAAAAGGATAATATCTCTGCTGGAGAAAATGCGAACAATCCGTCTGCTTCGAATTGCCATGCTTGCAAAAAATAAATTGGACTTTGAGATATAGGGGAGTGATGACTCTGCCAGGAATTATTTCATCTATCTAGAGATGAATTCTGATCATAGAAACTCCACTGGAGGAATGACAACTTTCCGACTTGGCTGGGGAAAGAATGTACTAACACTCTGCTGAGGAAGAGATTCTGTTGATCTGCTAAACCTCTGCGGGGAGAAAGAACAACTCAGCTGGGGAGTATTAATAACAAGATTCAATGCTAAACTCTGTGGGGATACAACCGTATTTAGACCTGGTTGCTAAGTAATGAATTTACAGTCTCTTCTTGCAGAGAACAAACTGTCGGGGATACGATCTTGTTGGGGATCGGAGCTACTCCGTCGGGGATACGCAAATCCTGGTTGGAAGACGTTCTATTGCGATATGCTGGGAAAGAAACCCTAGAGATCTGCTGGGAAAACACAAAAACCCACGGTAATCTGTTGGGGAACAAAGCTGTCGAGCTTAGAATAAGAACCACAATGTCCCACGTTAGGCAAACCTTCCGCTTGACGACTCCACTGGGGATAATGAGTTTACAGCAAACTCTACTGGGGAGAACCGCTTCAAAGCGTCTCGTGCTAGGGATGCCCCTTAAGAGGATTTTACAGAAGACCAAGCATCTTCAAACTCTTAAACAAATGCTGAGACTTGAGCTAAAATACAATAATTGAGAGGTCACTCTACTGGGGATAATAGATCTGGAACACATCTTGTCGGAGGGATTTCACGATGCCCCATGCTTATGAGGGTCACAAACTCACTTTTGCCCCAGATTACAAGGCTGATCGGAAGAAATCGTCCCAAGAGGATTTTACAGAAGAATTGACGTCTTCAAACTCCTAGACACTTACTGAGTCTCGAACATTATCTGCAAAGTCTGCGTAACATCTCTACTGGGGAATTTGCAACTATTATCAACACAAAAAGCTCGTAGATGCTGGAAGTACTGAGTGGGAGAATCAACCTAATAAGATACTATGACATTGCCGAAGTTGCCTGTCAATCTCAAGCCGTTGCGAGTGACCGCTAATCAACCGGTGAACTTAATCAGTAAAAGTTGTGACAAAAGGGTGATACGGGAACCCTTTCCTGAACATGATTTCCTCGGTATTCTGACTTAGGGGTGAGTGATTACTTGTTTGGAAAAAATGGCCCATGCTCTTGAAAAGGCTTCAATCTTGCTTTTGAGCCTAGTACGACGCTGTTACCTGCAAGCAAAAGGATATGCACATATGCCCCGTGCTGGGTATGACTTCTGCAACTGAGAAAATCTAACTCTGAACCACCACTTGTTGGGGAGAAAGATTTTTATGCATATCTTGCTGGGAACATGATTAATGAAGCCTGCTAAAGATAGGGGACCACAAATGCCTTGGGTTGGAATGCCCCTTTGTTTCAAGCCTTTTGGTTGATTGACTGCATATGCATGAACAACAGTTTTTTACAATTTTCCACTTGCCCCAGACCACACGGTCCACCAGAAGAAATTGTCTCAAGAGGATTTTACAGAAGACTTGACATTCGAAATGCCTCAATGTCTTCAAACTCTTGGAGAGATTCGTCGGATCTCGAAATAACTGCCTCAGACTGTGTGGTCTACAGAGGAATTTGCCTCGAGAAGATTTATGAACAATCTCATATCACCGTGGGATATTCTGCCTCAGTATTCTGAACCCTGGATAGGCTGATCAGTCGTCTGGATGGACTAACTTCTCGTGCTCTTGGGATGGCCTGCCCCAGTATGAACCTTGATGTGGTTTTTCCCCTGACTACTGATCTTTGAAGGAAGACCCAGAATACCTGCCTTTGGAGAGATTTGAATCTCGAAGTGATTGCTCTAGTTTAACTAAACTCTGAAGAGATTTCTCGACGTGATTGGCTCAGATTGGCTACACCTTAAAGAGATGATTCGACGTGATTGCCCCAGATCTACGTCTTAACACAACTTGTTGGGAAAGCTTCTGCTCAACAAAGTTTCCTGAGGAAGTACCACTGGATGTGGCTATCCTTCGGGAGTTTCAGGATTCTCAACTCGACAAGATTTAGCTTCTGGACTGAATTTCCATATGTAAACTTCTTTTGATGTCAAAAAAATGTATGCAAGCAGAAAATGTTTTATTCTGAGAATGAAAATTCTAATGCAACACACATGTTAATCTTGAAGTTTTACTGAAAAGATGTCGCAAACCCTTTGTGAGCAGATCACGGATTAGGATACGACATTAATTTTTGAATGAAAGAATGCAATGCACATGCAACACCAACAAAGATCTTTTAGCAGAACTCATAGGAGTCAGGAACGATATCTCTTGGTAGTACACTTTTGAAATAACCCTATTTCAATTTAGGACTTTTGGTTTTGTAACGGGGCCTGGTTCACGGTTATTGAAACAAAGGATATAAGGCTCAAAATTTATTAGTGCCCAACCACTCTTCGTGATGTCCTCCAGTCCTACGTTCAGTTAGTTCGGCACTAGCGTTCACCTCTCAAAAGAAGCTTTTGTGATGGTTGAGGAACCATTGACTTTTAACGGTTTAAGCACCAATCAGGTTGTTGGAGTAACAGTCATCCCTTTTCATCTTTGTGTCTGTGTCACACGACTTTGTTCTTTCGCTTGAGGATCTTTCTTGGTTAATCCTGTTTGCATTTCATTTTCACATTCTTTTGCTTATCCCTAACTTTTGCCTGGACAGATTATTTTGAATCTTCGATTTTGGAGTCCAGCGGGATGCCCCAACTTTTGCCTAAGTTGCTTGTTTTCAAGTTTCAACTTAGCGGGCTTTTTCATTTCTTTTTTTTTTATTCTCTCTTTTTTTTTCTTTGAACACATCGTGTGACACCGGCTGTCTTGATTTCTTTGGAAGGGTTGTGACTGTTTCATTTCTCAGATGATGAGGGATAACCATTGTGGTTTCCGATCTTTGGACCTCTTGATGCGGTGGAGTAAAAAGTAATGGATCCTCAGATGCACATTTATTTTGAGGTTTGAACGCTTGGTCAAACTAACTGACATCTACCCTGCCCCGGGGTTAAATGTTAGGGTTTTTTTTCTAAAAGAAACTCCTACTTTAGGGCTCCTATTTGGGCGAGTGTCTATCTCCTTATATCTTCAGTATTTGGGATTTGAAACAATGCCTTTAAACATCGTCAACAGGGTTTTATCCAAGAGCACACAATTAGATATTTTTGCGTTTTAAACTCATCATCCTCCCTCAAGTGTTTAAGCACGACAGTTGATATTGCAATGCACGTATACAAACTTATGAGTGAATACGAATGGATTACTTCAGGAAAAACATGTGCGCTTTATTAGGATTAACATTAAAAAGAAAAACATATTTCATGCATGCATACAAATGTTTTGACAAACATAAAAAGCTACACATGAGAATACAGTAAAGAAGCTAAATGATTATCCTTGTTGAGGAGGCTTGACTCCGTCTGGACTTATTGATTCTGAAGATGTTTTTGCAAACTGGGTGCTCAATCTGATGAAGAAAGTTCAATTTATGGGTCACCCGTCTGGTGTGATTTGCACCTTAAGTTTGAAGATTCTGCAATTGTCAATTGTATGTCCAAACGTTCTCGAGTGAAACTCGCACCTGGCATTCATGTCATAATCCGGAGGAAAAGGAAACGGCACTGGCGCTACCTTTCCCAGCTGAATCAAAGAGCCTTCGAGAAGGCGAGCAAGAAGCTAGCTTTGAGAAATAGGAACTAGAGCAGACACTCTCTCAGACCTCCTAAGTCCTCGTTGCCTCTGTTGCTGACGGTTTTGCTGCCAATTTTGATTAGGGTGCCTAATCTGCCCCTGTACTTTTCTTTCCACATTTGGCCGAGGAACAAACAAAGGTTGCTGACGTGATGACTTTGAAACCTGAAGCTGAGGAATACACCCGTGACCTGAGGTAGACCCTATAGAAGGGGAAGGAATACTCATTTCCTTTGTAGCTACTGGCGTAAGATCACCTGATACCTTCATGCCATCCGGTCCGAACTTGATTGCTTTAGAGTCAATTAAGTCTTGTACTTGGTGCTGGAATGCTCTACACCCCTCAATATCATGGCCTGGTGCCCCTGAGTGAAAATCACAATGAGCATTAGCATCCCATCCTTTTCGAAGCTTTGCAGGAGGAGGAGTCAACTTCCGGAGCTCAATTAATCTTAACTGAAGTAGTTGCTGAAGTAATTTGGCATGACACATCGGTAGAGGATCAAAAACCCTTTCTTGCTTCTATTGATGATGAAGGGATACAACCGAGAGGGTCCCAGCTGTGATTTGCTGATGCGGTAGTTTCGGAACCCAAGGCTTCTGGATTGAGGAAGGTCCTTGAGAGGAGGGAAGAAAATCCATTTCTTTAGTAGCAGTTGGAGGTATATCTCTTCGCTTGACAGTGCTGATGGGCGCAAACTCAATTTCCCCTGAATCAATAAGCCCTTGGACCTTATACTTGAGCATCTTACAATTTTCAACATCATGACCAGGTACCCCTGAATGGAATTCACACCTATCATGGACATTGGAACCCATACGAAACTTGGTGTGTGGAGGTCCCGCATCAATCAAATCAATTAGTCGAAGCTTGAGCAAGTGTTGAAGCAACTGAGCGTATGGCATCGGAATCAGATCAAACTTCTTTTTAAGCTTTTCTAGATTAGGATCCTCTTGGAGAACAGGAAGTGATTTCCTATAGGAAAATTTTGGTCACGAAGGAGATTCACGAGGCAATCCATGGTCTAGAGGAGACCCCAAAGAGATAGGAGAAATGAGAACATCTGCTGTAGAAGTGGGCACATGATTGTTTTCCTTTTTTAACACTGCATTCAGAATTTATGTAACCCGGCCCATATGAGTCTTCATCTGATTGACTTCTTCTCTTAACAGTTCCTGACCTCGGGACAACGCCTGAATGCCCATCATAAAATGCCCTAGCTGGACCTTCATCTTAGTCAATTCAAATTGCATCTGCTCCATGATCTTCAGTCTGTTTTCCCTGATTGGATATCGGTGAACGCGTCTACCAGCTATAGTGCCTAAAAATTGTAGAAAGATTAGAAATCCACATCCCAGTACCTGAAAAGCAAGCAACAAAATGCAAAATGATATATGCTATGCAATGCCATGTTTATTCATTTTGGGGCATTCCTTCATTCGATTCCAGTTTGACCGAAATGGAATAACACATACACCTGCAATTGCTAATATTGATAGAACATCAGAGGTGCACATTAATGAATCAGAATATCCATCATATACGGCTCAGTGAGTTGTGAACTATTGTATAATTTGATGAAGAATCCACCTCATAGAATCAATAATACCAAAACGAAATACCCATAGCATAAATGAAAACCCACAACCAGGTGTGGAACTGTCAAACACAAATTTGTTCTGAACAAATACAACTGAAAGCATGAATACAAACAAAAGAAAACCCATCAACAAGCCTGATGGTGAGTTCTCGGAACAACAACGAAAATGCTTCAGACACTAAGCCCATACAAGTCTTACCGAACCTCCTTGAGAAGTGCTTTGGTAACTGGATCATTAGGACGCTCAGTAAGACTCCTGATCAGCTGACTCCTTATCTTGACAGCTTCCTGATTTGATCTTTAACAGCTAAATCTTTTACTTTCTTTACTCCAACGCAAACTTTCAGATCTTTAATCTCTCGGTTAGCTGACTTAAGTTTCTTGAGAAATTCGCTTTCTTTACTCTTCAAATTCTTTTTCAACTCATCATTTTCAGCCCTGATTCCTGCTTCAATCTTCCTTCGGCACTCGGAGAACTCATCCCATCTCTGCTGCCCTTTGGAAAGTGCATTTTCAGACTTTGCCAACTGCTCGTTGATACGCTTGCACGCCTCATTTAATGCCATCTCATTTTGTTTAATCTTGCGAATATAGACAGTGTCCTCAGCAATTATTTTCTCATTTTTCTCATGACGCTCGGTTAACTTTTGAACTTCCTGCTCAACCTTACGCTTATCACAAAGCGTCTTTCGGAGTCCTTCGCTTAGCTTCTCATTCATCCCGACTGCCTTGTCCTTTCCGCCTTAAGCTTGTTATATTCAATAACACTTATCATGGTCACAGGTTCAACAGCAACTGGACCTGACGGACTTTCCATAGAGAACGACAAAAGAGTGATCTGGACTCTTCTTTTCAACCATGCATCATACTGAGGAGAAGACACGTTATTGCACTTGCCAAAGAAAACTTTACCTTTTCTTTACAAATTGCCCAAAGCCCCGGCCACTTACCTTACCAACAAAAGATTATCTTTCCAGAGAAAAAGAATGATTCTTCCAATTCACTATCCTTCGGAGGATCTATTAAAGCAAATCCCAACTGTCTCCTTAAAATAACAAGATTGTAATTGATGCAACCCTTTATTCCCAAGAGTGGCACATTTGGATGTCTTCCACAACTACTGATAAAATTCCCACCCTTCGTTCTTTGATCAAACCAACGAATATCTTTTGTCGTCAACTTAATCAACCTTTTAGCCCAATTCTTCGAAGGATGAGGATTCAAGAAATCCTCAGAACTCGGTAAGTGTCTCATGAGCCATTTATGAAACAAAGGTGCACAACATCGAACCAATCCCCCTCGTTTCTTCTCATTCCTATAATGCATAGAATAATACAAATCACCCAAGAGTGTAGGTATAGGATTCCTCAACACAAAGATATGGATGGCTCTCATGTTAACAAACTTGGACTCATCAGCAAACAACATAATCCCATAAATGCTCAAGGCCAGAATAGCACAAACTGTTTCCCATTGAGCCTTAGCAGCACACTCTTCAGCTTTGGCAACCAATAAATCTAGATGAAAATCGGATAAACCTCCTTTGGTGGCGAGGTTATCTTTTACAACAGGTACACTCAGATGGAGAGCCTTAGCTACCTCCTCATGCTTTGAAGGATGCATATCAGAGTTAAAAGGAATCTGGCGTTTGAGAGGCACACCTAGAAGAATGGCATACTCTTCTAGCATAGGAGCCAACTAAAAGTACGAAAAAGTGAAGCACCTTAACTCTGGGTCATAAAACTGCAAGCAAGTATGAATAACACTCCTCTCTAAAGTATTCAAATCATCAACCATAGTCAGAATATCTCCATGAGCCTTTCGGAACATACCCACATAATCTGGAGTAATAAGAGATACCTATAAAATGCACACAAGTCTTAATGCAATGGCACAAGTGCCTCCTAATCAAACAAGATTGAAAAGTTAAGAGAATATTCACAAATGTGACCTATAATAATCAAGCAATGCCAAAATAGAAGAAGGTTTGAAAAAAACATGAAATTAGGTCACAAAGCACCTAAGTCAGAGCCTAAACATGTATCAAAAGCTCACACCAAAATTCAAAAAGAAACTAGCTCAAATGAGGGTTCAATGTCACATTGAAGCATGGCAAAGGAATGCACAAAGATGATCATCAAAATGCATGATAAAATGACTTTAAAAATAGAGAAAAATGTTTTATATGCATTAAGATGTTGCCTAATTATGACAAAAATAATGAATGAAAAATAGTTTTAGAGCTATGTAAAACAAATGGATGAAGTTGAGGTATCAAGGAAGAAACACTTTGAAAAAAGAAATAAAAGAAAATTCACAAAATATGATCAAATATTCACAAAATCAGAAATAAAAATAATACAAAATTATTTAAATGTCTAAAGATGCTTCATGAATTTTTATGGAATTTTTAAATGCATCTATGTATTTTTAAAAGAATAAAATGAAACAAGTATAAAAAAAGAAAATAAAATGTAAAGAAAATAGTCAGGGGTGTGACGAAAGTAAAATGATAGTTCAAAGTGCACTATGGGCTCAGACAGAGTGGTGCGAGTAGCAATTTGAAGTCCACTCCATTTACACGTGTATTCTATGGTTCTTACAATGGATGCAGTCAAATTGTTGACTCAATTGAGATGAAATGCACATCCCAAATATCATGGACACGCACGCATGCACAGTCAAAGTCAAATAAAATGGCACGCGTGAGGCACATGATCATCATTAATGTGTTGGCATACTTATGAGCGTTGGATCAAACAAAATCAGACAGCTGTGTTATAAACTGGAGGCTAAACCCTAATTGAATCCTCACTGGCCAGAGAAGGACCTCTGGTCATCTTCTCTGGCCATCTCCGGTGACTGCAAGTGTTCACATGCTTCCAGAAATTCACAAAAATTATATCAAAATGAAGCTAAGCTCATGCACATTCCAAATCCAACCTTAGAATTCACCTATCATGCACACAGCAAGAGATTCGAAGCAGAGAAATGTTGCCCTAGGTTTTGGATCTAAGCTTCTAACAAGCTCTATCAACTAGCCAGATCAATCACAGCTTCTAGTAAGCTCTAATCAGCATAAAAACAGCTTAAACAATAGAAAACCATGCAAGATAAATTGAAGTTCAAACCTGAAATGTGAAGCTACTTAGATCACAAGAAAACCAGAGAGGAGGATCTTTTGTTCTTAATCTTCCAAAGAGCAAAATAAATGCTCTAATGCTTGAGATCTTGAAGAAAACAGATGGAAATTCAAACTAGAAAAGTTGATACACTTGAGGAATTAATCTTGTATTGATTGTTCTTGAGCAAGGATGAACAATTGATGATGATGATGAAATATGGATGAACTCGTGCAAAGAGAGAGAGAGAGAGAGAGAGAGAGAGAGAGAGAGAGAGAATTCAGAGAGAGTTTTCAGAGAGTGATTTGTGAAATGTGAGAAAATGATGAAGCCCCCTTCAATTCTATTAGGATGAAGCTTATATATGTGTGATTAGCTTCTAACTATCTTAGTTGACAGTTAGAACTATGGTTGAGTTAACTGAAATGGTGTAAAGCAATGAGAGGGTGTGCTGAGTAATTTGATTAGTGAGAGAGAGAAGTTTTGTGTGTTGTGTTGTTATTGATGAATAAGGAGAAAAAGGAATGATGGTGAGGTTGTGATATGGCGCTGATGTACATATGCTGCAGCAAGACTTGTTGGACAAGATTCCACTTGAATTTTTCTATTTTAATGCATGAGACAACATGTATGGCATCATGTGTAAGAACCATGTATGGCCAAATAAAGTAAAGTGTGATGAGTATATGCGTGCAAACAAGCTGAAACATCAACAATAATGCCATAACATCTTATTTTGGCAGCAAAATATCAATGAAACTATGGAAGTTTGATGGAAGATTTCTTCATGTACAAGGCATGAAATGATGCACTCTTGAGGTCTATGGAAAGATGAGACAATGTAGAACAAGATTGATGTTGAAATCAAAGTGAATGGAAGCCTCTAAAGTGATGGAAAATGTCTTAGAACACAAGGATCCAAAACTGTATCATGGGCGCATGTGACTTGGTTCAGACCTGGTATCATGGTCTATGAAATTTCAGTGTGAGACCACCATGTTTGAGCTTTCATATGACCTCCATAACTTGTTCAAATGAGAAAATGTCCAACATAAAAGTTAAAGAGGACATGGAGATGAACAACTTTGATGTTCAACAATTTTTCATTTGAAGCCTTCTTGATGGAGAAAACTAGCTTGACATTTGGCACACCACATGTTTGATGAAATGCAGGGCATCTGGCTCGCCCATGACTTAGTTGCCTAGCCAATTTGCCTTGATTTTGCTCAACTTTGATTGATCATAACTCTTTCAATTTTGATCCAATGGAAGAGTTCTTGGTATGGATTTGAAGCTTAGAATGTGATATTTGATTGGCTCAACTTGGACCTGAAGTTTGAAGCTTTTATCATAAAGAAAGAATGCTTTGAAGATGGGTGCAAAATGGTCCAAACTTGCCATTTATGGAAACCCTAAATTTCTAAAAATGGAAACTTTGTACATTTCTTGATTTTTGATGATTCCTCCATCATTTCTTATTCAAATCTTGCCCAATGAACATATGTGACTTTAATTTCATGAATTTGACCCAAAAAGGTCAGGAATTGACTTTTTCCTTTACACAGTTGACTTTTCCCCAAATTTCTTGATTCTCAAGCAACTGACCAATTGAAAACCTTCTGAAATGGACCAATGGGCAATCTTCCATCCTTAGATGCTTGATATCATGTAGAAAGCATTGAGATCAAGTTTGAACTAAAATTTCATCAGGAGACTGCTTGAATCAGAAACCCTAATTTGGACTGTTTTTGGTTAGGAGATGATGAACTATCTATCTTCTTGGTGAATTCTCCTCTTCCAATGACTTGTAGGATCAAATGGGATCATATGAGACATAAGAGACTCTTGAGGCTTATTTTAAGACACTTGGCTCTTGCTCTCTTGCTCTGAAAACCACTGACCACATGCCCTTTGCAACTTGTATGAGATATGAAATGAAATGAGATGTAAATGCAATGAAATGAAACATAAGCTAGGTAATAACAAGAGGGCAAATTTTGGGGTGTTACATGGAGTCGTAGGAATCGAATAATCAGGCTGTTTCCATTCGTATTCATCAGCTTGTTGTTGCCAGCCATAGGTTTGGGGAACATAAGAAGTCCAACCAGTGTGTTGCCATTCTCCCCATCCTTGATTTTCATAAGGATCGCCAAGAGAAGCCCAACCAGGGTTTTGAAGAATTTGGGAATAATGGAGTTTTAATGTAGGAAGTTTGAAAGGAGAGAAGAGGAGAAGACAATAACATCTGATTTTATGACATGCAAATGGGAAATAATAGAAATTAATGTGATGTAGTAACTTTTCAAGACATCTGAAGCGGCACGCGCCTTCTCAATAAAGTGAAAAACAGGGTTCGTCAGCGATGTCTGTCATGCGTCGACCGAAGCTTGCCATACATCGTCGCACGCTGAACGAAATTTAAAATTTTTGAAAATTTAGGGATGCGTTGACTGTGGGTAGGCGCGCGCTTACCCGCGCCTTTTCTTGAAAAATTGGACTGATCTTGAGTCGACCCATGACATGCTTTGCTAGACTCAACCAAGCAAAAAATGGAAAAAATCATGTTTTCACATACATATGCACCAATACAAGATAAATAAACATGCTAACACACAAATCAAACATTGAAATGAATAAGATATGCTTAAATGTGTAATAAACATCATTTTTAACACTTAATATGGTACATATATTTAAGAGAAACTTATGAAGCGGAACGATATTACCGTAATCATGATTGACGATGAGAGCCCTCACATATAGCTCAATAATTCTTTGCATTGTTAGTCGAAACATAAACAAGCATATATATATATATATGTGTGTGTGTGTGTGTGTGTGTGTGTGTGTGTGTGTGTGTGTGCGCGTGTGTGCGTGTGTGTGTGTGTGTGTGTGTGTGTGAAGAGCTAGTATATTGAAGAAATATCAAACATGATCCGAGATGTCGAGAACGCCTAGTTCCCTACGGATATGAAAGAAAGGCTCTGTAGCTAGTGGTTTTATAAAGATATCAACAAGTTGATTTTTAGTATCAACATGCTCAAAGACCACATCACCTTTCTCTACATGATCCCTAAGGAAGTGATGACATATTTCGATATGCTTGGTGCATGAATGCAATACAGGGTTCTTAGTTAGGTTAATAGCACTAGTGTTGTCGCATAGAATAGGAATACGCTCAAGTTTTAAATTAAAATCAAGCAATTGTTGCTTAAGCCATAGGACTTGAGCACAACAACTGTCGGCGGCAACGTATTCTGCCTCGGCTGTTGACAAGGCAACGAAAACCTGTTTCTTGCTATGCCAACTCACCAAGGAATTTGCGAAAAAGTGACACGTGCCACTAGTGATTTTCCTATCTGATTTGCACCCGGCAAAGTCGGAATCGGAATAGCCGACTAAGGAACAAACACTACCCTTGGAATACCAAAGCCCATACTTTGGAGTACCGGAAAGGTATCGAAGTATGTGCTTAACTGCTTTTAAGTGAGATTCCTTGGGACGTGCTTGATACCTCGCACACATGCATACACTGAACATAATGTCGGATCATGATGCGGTAAGATAAAGAAGAGATCCAATCATACCTCTATACTTCTTTACCTCTACATCCTTACCATTTTCGTCACGATCAAGATTAACACAAGTAGGCATCGGAGTATCTATTGCCTTGCAGTTTACCATGTCAAAACGTTTGAGAAGCTCAAGACAATATTTTGTTTGACTCATAAACGTGCCCTCTTTGAGTAGTTTGATTTACAATTCGAGGAAATAGTTGAGCTCCCCCATCATGCTCATTTCAAACTCCCTCTGCATCAAACTACAAAACTCCTTGACCAAGGTCATGTTAGTAGACCTGAAGATGATATCGTCAACATAAATTTGTACTAAAATTAAGTGTTTTCCTTGATGTTTAATAAAGAAGGTTGTGTCAACCTTGCCTCTTGAATACCCTTGATCAAGTAAAATATTTCTTAGACGTTCATACCAAGCCCTAGGGGCTTGTTTAAGTCCGCACAAAGCACGTTTAAGTTTATAGACATGATCGGGATATTCATGGGATTCAAACCCCGGAGGTTGGGCTACATAAACCTCTTCATTAATATATCCATTAAGGAAAACACTTTTAACATCCATCTGAAACATTTTGAAATTTTTAGTGTAAGCATAAGCAAGTAAAAGGCTTATAGCCTCGAGTCGGGCAACCAGCGCATAAGTTTCCTCATAGTCGATTCCTTCCTCTTGGTTATACCCTTGCGCTACAAGCCGCGCTTTGTTTCGAGTTATAACTCCATTTTCATCAAGTGTATTCCTAAACACCCATTGGGTGCCGATTACTCGATGACCTCGCGGAGGGGGGACAAAGTCTTAAACCTCATTTCTCCTGAATTGATTTAGTTAATCTTGCATTGATAAAAACTAATGCTCATCGAGTAATGCCTCCTTTGCATTTTTAGGTTTAACTTGTGACACAAAAGCGGAGTAATAACAGAAGTTACTAAGTTTAGAGCGGGTGGTTACTCTGTTAGAGATGTCACTGATGATGTTGTTGATGGGATGGTCTTTGGAAGACTTCCATGCTGGAGGAAGGTCATTTTCATTAGTTGGATGATCCTCCTCACTCTTCATAGGCTAGTGATCCTTTTCCTCCTTAATACGTACTGCTTCAGGTTGATCAATTCCTTTATCAGTGTCCTTGAGTATGTCTTCTGAAGATACACTTGCACCATGAAAAGAACTACCTTCTCTGACATTTTTCGCATAAGACTCATCAAAAGTAACGTGTACCGACTCTTCAATAATACGTAACCTCTAATTATAAATCCTATATGCTTTACTTGACTGAGAGTATCTAAGAAAAATACCCTCGTCGGCCTTGGCATCAAACTTACCAAGTGTCTCTTTACCATTGTTCAACACGAAACACTTGCAACCAAAAACGTGAAGGTGAGAGATATTGGGTTTTCGCCCTTTTAAAAGCTCATACGGTGTCTTGTTTAGAATAGTCCGGATGAGCACCCTATTCAAAACGTACCAAGCCGTACTTATGGCGTCGGTCCAAAAGTATTTTGGAAGTCCACTTTCATTGATCATAGTCCTTCCTAATTCTTCCAAAATTCTATTTTTACGTTCCACAACCCCGTTTTGTTGAGGGGTACGTGGTGCGGAAGAATTATGATCAATTCCATGGGATTCACAAAATGCTTCAAACAAATGATTTTCAAACTCACCCCCATGTTCACTTCTAATTGACACAATGTTCGTGTTTAACTTATTTTGAGATAACTTAGCAAATATTTCAAAGGCTGGAAAGATATCACTCTTGTTTGCTAAGAAAATAGTCCAGGAAAACCGAGAAAAGTCATCGACTATTACAAAACCATAATAGTTACCACCTAGGCTTTTGATCCTAGATGGTCCAAAGAGGTCCATATGGAGCAGCTCAAGGGGTCTCATAGTTGAAACGATGTTTTTAGATTTGAATGAGATCCTTGTTTGCTTCCCCGTTTGACAAGCATCACAAAGGTGATCCTTTGTGAATTTAATTTTGGGCAAACCGATGACTAGGTCTTTAGAGACTATTTTGTTAAGCAAATCAAAATTGATATGAGCCAACCGTCTATTCCACAACCATGAATCTTCATTCATAGTGACTAGACACTTGTCTCTATTCAACGATACCTCATTTAAGTCTAGCATATAGACATTATTCACCCTCAGGCCCTTAAACACACCCTTTTTGTCACTATCTTCAACTATACAACAATCCTTTGAAAAAGATACTTTATAATTTTTGTCACATAGTTGACTAATGCTTAAAAGGTTATGCTTAAGGCCTTCCACAAGAAGCATATCAGAGATAGTAGTAGATGAGGGATTACCTACACTACCTTTGCCGAGAATCTATCCCTTGTTGTTGTCTCCGTAGGTAACAAATCCCTTTTTCTTCGCCACAAAGTCGATGAAAAGAGATATGTCTCTTGACACATGTCTTAAGCAGCCACTATCCAGAACCCATCTGTAATACCCCAAAATTTGCCCTCTCTTTTCTTCATATCTTTTAGCATGAGCTTTCATTACATTGCATTGCATTCAAGCATAGAAAAATAAAACATCAAGCATTTAACATTGCATCTTGCATAAGGGCATGTGATCAGGTGATCCTCTAAGGTGTTGATCATCCAAAGAAGAAGACCAAGTGTTTCTCACAAGCCTCAAGGATCTCTTACATCATGTATCATCCCCATTTGATCTCACAAGTCATGGGAAAAGGAGAATTCATCAAGGAGATTGGACAGTGCATGACCTCCTACACAAGGCAGTCAAAAGTTGGGATCTGAACCCCAAATGGGCAAGCTCTTTGAGTTTTTATCATCTCCAATGGGCATATCTCATCATTGTTTGAGAGGATACACATCATATTCAGAGGAATTTGGATTTGGAGGATGTGTTATTTCCTCCTAACCAGAAGGTGCCAAATTAGGGTTTGACCTAAAATAAGTTTATTTCTGATTTTTGGGGAATGACTTGATCTCATGGTATTCCTTATGTTCTTAGGTGCTCATGGATGGAATCTTGGTCATTAATTCATGGTGGAGGATGTTTAATGGATCAGTTACTTGAGAAATAAGCAAAAGTCAACAGTTCAGAAGGAGAAAGTCAACAGTGGAATTTTGAGGTTCTTTTCATGGTTTTCAAGGTCTCACACCCTTATATGGTCTTCAATTGTCAAGATTCATGCCATTCATCAAGAATCAAGAGTTTGTGCAAAAGTTACTAAATTTGGAAATTGACCTATAATGAGAACTTTCCATTTTTGGCAATTTTTCCACCACATTCAACTTAACTTTTCATCATCAAGGAAGCTCCAAATGAATTTTCCTCCAACATGAAAGTTGAACATCTTTCTCTCCCATTTCCAAAAAGTACTAGAACATCTCCATATCATTTGTGGAATTCTAGTTATGGTCAAAAGATGGCAAGGTGCATTTTGAGGTTTTCATATGGTTCCATTTTTCCACCTTTGGAATTTTGGCACAAATGGACTTGTATTTGATTTTATTGGTTCATGTTATATTACAACATCAAAATACAAGTCAAGAGGATCATTTTTGGCTTTTGAATCAACTCATTCCATGACTTATTTCTCATTATTTTCACAAAGTACAATTATGCAAATTGATTCAAAACTCACAAACCAAGCAAGTGCAAGGCCCAATTTGAATTCAGAGGTGAATAATAAGTAAATTAGAGGTGAATCATGCTTGTTGTAAGGATTTTGCACGTGTGGTTTAGTGGATGCAACCCAAAATGCAAATTTGCAAAATCATCCAAATCTCATTAACCAAGGTTATAATCACTTGCTAATCCTAATCAGTGGAATAATCAAGAGTATATAAGCTTACTCATACCCTCACAGCTAGGTCAGAGACTCTCATTTTCTCAGTTTTGATTTTTTGCTCTCACACTTCCTCTCTTCGAATCTCACTCTCCTTGGAGTTTCTTTGAGATTTCTCTTCACATTCTTGATCAATGAAGAGAATAGAGCAAGAATCAATCACTGGTTGGAGCTCATACTGAGGATTTCACCAAGTTCCATTCAAGAGGATTCAAGTTCAAACCTCAAGATCTAGCACGATTTCAAGCTCTAGTTGCATTTATTTTGCAACTAGAAGTTCCAAGGAGTAGATCTGCAGTTTTTGGAGGGATTTCTTGGAGGATTTCAAGCTCTTCAAGGTTCAGGTTGGTGTTGATTTCATACTCATAGAACTTGAATTTTAGATGTGCATAATGATCTATGAAGTTCACTGAGCATGATGATCTATTTTGTTTTGATTTTGGACGTGTATCATGGATGTATTTGGTGATTTAAGTTTTGGATCCAAACTTTATTTTGTTCGATTTGAATTGTATGTGGATTGTTTGATAAAATGAGCATGATATTTGTGATCCTTATGATTTTCTGGTCAAAATGGTATACTCGTTTGTCATTTCTGGATAAGTTTTGGTTGCAGCTCACCGGAGAGGGTGACCGGAGCCCTAGCTCCGGCGACTAGTTAAGTTTCCGGCCGGTGGAGGGTTTAAATGAAGAAGACAAAATCATGGTCGTCCGTTAGCTTGATCCAACGCTCCTCAGCTTGCCACGTTTTTTAATTTTTGATTTTAATTTAATGCTTGCGTGTTTGTTACCCCATGCGTGTTATCATGTGCCTCAGAACCCAGCCATTGATCTTGATTAATTTTTGAATTGTTGAATGAATATGATGCGTCTGATTCATCATGTCGTTAGAATTTTGACAACGCATTAAAAATGCGTGTGCTTGTCACGTGTTTTTTATTTTAATCTCTGATGATGTAGTGTGTGCGTGTGTACTCTTTTATTGTGTGCATGTGAATCTGAGCCCTATATCAAGATTACATTGTGTTTTGGATTGACTGATGACGTGCGTGAGATTGATCATGTGGCTGATATTAAATATGAATGTTGACTGATTCCATTGTTCCTCATTGACTGCGCCTTTGGACTTTTTGTCTTGGGCTTATTAATTGCACCCCCAGTCTGAGCCCACCTTCATTTTCCAACATGCTTTTGTTGCTGTACGCACCCCCTTGGTTATTTCTTTATTTTTATTGTTATTATTTGTTGCATTTGCATTTTAATTTTTAAAATCATTTTTATGCATTCAAAAATCATAAAAAAATTTCATGAAGCTTCTTTTTAGTTTTATAAAATTTTTCCAAATTTTATTTTCTTATTTTATCTTATTTCTGGCATATGAATTAATTAATTGTTTAATTTCTTTGTAGTTTGCCTCACATGTGCACACTTCAACTTGTAGAATTTATTTCTCATCATCTATATAGGATTTTCAATTCATTCTTTTTGCATTTGTTAGATGACATTATGAAGTGCATGAAAACATTTTTGTTCCATTTTTAAGACTTTTTCATATTTCATTTTGGTCCCTCTCTTTTGCATGTTGAACCATGGTGCTTACTTGATCTTTGCTTAATTGTTTGAGTTCCTTAACTTGTGAATTTTTGTGAGATATTTTAGAATGTGGTTGTCTTATGACCTAGATCTTTTGAGTTTAAATTTCATAATTGTTGAATGTCATATGATGCATGTTTGCTTATTTGTACTTAAGTGACTTATGCATGATCATCTCTTGACATTTCTTTACACAAGTTGATTTGCCATGCTTAATTGATTGGTTTCCTTTGTGATTATTTGAATGAGCTTTTGATATGATGTTTACATCTGGTTGAGGTCCTTTGAGACTAAATTTTACAATTGGTGGATCATATTTGAATCATGTTTGAGTATGCCTAAGTGTTGGAACTTTGTCCTCTTTTGGTAGTTTGTTTTGGTGCATGTTTTGAAGTTGTTGTTTGATGTTTGAACTTGTATGACTTGAGTTTGGTTTTTATATGATATTGATGCATATGCCATTGCCTCTTGAGTTCTATACTTGGTTTTCATGTTGCTTGAGCATACTTGAATGCATTTGGTTTGAATTGTATGATGAATATCATTACCTTTCCTTTTGTGAACTTCTTTGGATCATAATGCTTCATATTTTGAATCACTTTTGCACACATGAGTTGTTGATGATATATTGATATTGGTTCTGACTTGTCTTCATTTTCATCTTGCCTTTCTCATTTCATTTTGATTTGAAGTCCATGTATGCTTAATTGTGCTTTTCATACAAGTATGCTTGCATTCTTTCATGTTTATCTTTGCATGCTTACGTGAATGGTTTTGCATTGATCATTGAAACATGTTATTGATTTAAGTTGGACATTTATGATATGATGTGCTTGCTGCCACTTATTGTATCTCCTCTCTCTTCCTTCTTCTTTTTCTCTTTTCTTCTCTTTCACTCTTTCTCATCCCATGAATCTCAAGACTTGTTCAAGTCTTGGATTCTTTCCCTTTAGAGCTACCTAGTCCAACTTAATTTTTGATTAAGCTTGGAGTAGGATTAGCATTAGGTTTTAGTTAGTCTTTTCTCCTAAACCTCACTAACCTTAGGACATCCATGCATGATAACATTAGGACTCTTAGTTTCCCTTTAGAGTTTCCCTTGTGTCGTTTCTCTTCTCATCTCAATGTAAAAGTAAAAAACACTTAATAAAGGTTAACGTGTATTGCGCTTGAGCCTTCTATGTGGGAAGTGGGGAACGAGGGGCTTCCTCTCATTCTTCTAGGATACCTAGTGTACATCCTGTTGGGGACGATGCGCGAAGTATTCGTTCCTGTATTTAAGACTTTGGTTCAATGCAAGTTACAAATAACCGTAAAAAACACTTCTTGTTTAAAAAACTTCAAACCAACAATAACGTCTTTCCTTCGGGAATTCTTTTCTCATCTCACTCACTCTCAGCGTACGAACATGTTCCTACTCGTTCTCTTGCAAGATGGTAACGCACTCGGGCCAGCGAGCCTGCAACACCTGAGCTAGAACGTTAGTCGTTCCCTAAAAAAACACAAACAAAGCGTCCCTAGTGAGGGGAACTACGTCACTCTGATTCTCATGTTCCCGATGAGATACGTATGCAGTGGGGTAGGGCCCATTCGAGCACTTCTTTTATTTTCCCTACATTTGTTCCTTGTTCTCTCTCTCCTTTCCCTTTTCCCTTTTCCTGTTCCTTTCCCTTTCCATTAGCAGTGGAGCTCTAGTCGACGACAGCCTTTGATCGAAGCAAGCAAGCGTGGATCCCATCGGGTACGATGGACGCGTGGGGGTGCTAATACCTTCCTCTCGCATAACCGACTCCCGAACCCAGTTCTCGTGGTCGCAAGACCATGCTCTTTCCTCCCTTCAGGTTTACGCGATGTTTCCTTTCCCTCTCATGGGATAAATACACATTGCTGGCGACTCTGTTTCGGTGCCACTTTCGCGTTTGTTCTTGGATGAAAATCCCGGGGAGCGACAGCTGGCGACTCTGCTAGGGATCGAACCCAGAATCTCTGGTTTCCTTAGCGAGTCAATCCTAGCGCTTGTTCGTTTTATTTCATTGGGTGTTTTTCTATGGTGCTTTGCTTTGTTGTATATTACTGTATTATTGTTTACTGTATTTTTGCTTTACTGCTTTACTATTTTTATCGCATTTTACTGCATTACTGTCATACTGGATATTACTGCGCTGTGCTGGCTGGTTTTCTGTTTGGCGGGTTGGGATGTTTTGAGAGATGAGCCCAATACCCAGGCTCGAGAATACACCAGGTTTTAGCGTGGGCAGGCGTGACGCTCCCGTGGTGCTGGCCACGTGTGGGTGATTACGATCCCTACAATCAGATGAGGTTCTATCCGGAGCTATCTGCTACTGTATGTTGATATAAGCCAGTAGTTATTCTCTGGAGGAATTGTCGACTCTGATGACCATTCCCGAGGACTCAGTAACGGTACTCCTCCCGGGATGTGACAGTGGCAGCCCACGTTCTGTGGCAAACCCATTGCACATTCTCGATCCGAGGACCCAATGCTGGGAACTTGCTATAGGATCTCCTTTTGAAGTGAATCAGCGGACGACCTCTTTGATTGGCGATAGCATTGTATCCTTCGGGCTGAATGTGCTATTGCTTCTCAAACCTCTGAAGCTGAGGATCTTTCGTTTTTGTGAATCAGTTGAGGCCTCCTCGATTGGTGATGATGCCAAACTAGAAATGGTGAACGTATCATCATTTCTCAACCTGAGAGCCCAGGATATTGAGGATCTTAGTACCCACATGTGAGAGGGATGGGTGTTTGCAGGTTTACAGGTAACCGTGACCTTCAACCTACCTGGTTTTCTGGTTTTATCACTATGGTGGTTTTTGTTTTGAGTTTTTGTACAGAGCCTTGATTTGTTCAGTCAGCACAGTGCAGCCAGTTTGTGTGGACACCTTGATCACATGCTCTGCATTGCATTCCATTTTTTCTGACATTCGTGTTTGTGCATTTTCAGGTAGTATCTAGTCTTTGATTCCAGTCAGAGGGCATTCATAGGGATGGACATTAAGAGGGGTAAGAAGCACATCATCGTCTACAAGTTCCCGAAGATCACTCTTGGCCCGTTGAACAGTTTGCAGAGTATAGCTGCTCCAGAAGTTTTAGGAGCCTTTGAAGAGAAGTATGGTTGGATTTTATCCCTGGTTCGGAGTCTCAGTGAATATGAATACAATGGGCTACACACCTTGATGCAGTTTTATGATCCTTCCTTGAGGTGCTTTGTGATGCCAGATTATGTGTTGGTTCCTACCCTAGAGGAGTACTCCAACATTTTGAGCATTTCTGTCAAAGAAGGTATTCTTTCTGTGGTTCCCAAGGAGCTTGTGATTTCCAAGCAGTGGCTGAGGCTCTTTATTTGAGCAGATCTACAGTGGAGGCTGACTTTTCTAAGAAGGGAAAATCCCGAGCCTATCACTTGGAGTACTTAGTGAAGAGGGCTCAAGAAGAAGCAAAAGAAAAGAGGTGGATGGCTTTCAAGGCAATATTGGCTCTGTGTATATATGGCATTGTGTTATTCCCTAATGAGTCTGATTTCGTCGATACAGATGCTATTCAGATATTTACAGCTCAGAATCCGGTGCTGACTTTGTTACGTAATCTCCACTACACCCTATACAACAGGAATGAGAAAAGACGAGGTGGGGTGGTTTGTTGTTGCACAACTCTCTTTTACAAGTGGTTTGCCAAACGTTTGCCCCAATCTGGTGCTTTTATTGATTCAAAGACTTCTTTGGAGTGGAGTTAGCGTCTGATGGGTTTAGCTGCCAAAGATATTCTTTGGGTGGACAAGGGATTAGTGGGGACTGATATCTTGCATAGCTGCGGCAAGTATCCTAATGTACCTTTGGTCAGAAGAAAAGGAGGTATTAACTACAACCCGTCCTTGGCTATTAGGCAGTTTGCATATGCTCTAAAAGATTCTCCAGCTGAAAAAGATTTGGAAGAATCTTTGTATTTTCATATGACTGATGGTATGGCTATTGCACAAGAAGCTTCTCAAGCTTGGCTCAGCAGAAAGAAGGTAGGTAAAACTGTTTTGGGTAAGCCCAATAATCAAGCTTTCGCTCCATATGTCGAATGGGTGAAGAAGAGGGTAGAAGAGTTCTATTTGTCTTTTGATCGGGCGCCTCCCTTATATCCAGAGATTGTGGAAGAGAGATTCACTGTACCATTCGAAGAATTCGATAAGCAGCGTAAGTTGGTATATGATTTGAGGGTGGAAAACTCTAGCATGAGTAGTCAACTACAGAGTGCTCTACATGACAACTTGGAGTTGAAATGGAAAGTTCAAGACATGGCTACGCATCTAGAGAAAAAAGAGAAAGATTTTGCTGACAGGGCTTAACACTTCAAAAAGATCAGTATGGCTGCTGAATTGTCAGTCAAAGCTAAGAGGAAAAACAAGAAGCTTTTGACTAAGGCAGAAGACAAGCTTGCCACATATCAGGATATGTGGAAGGAGGCCAAGATTGAGAATGAAGAGTTGAAAGAAGAGCTTCAGGTAGTGAAAGCAAGGAAAGATCGTTACTTTGCCAAGTGGAAAGAAGCACAGAAAGAAATTGAAGAGCTCAAAATGCAAGCGGGAATCAAGAAGTCAAAGCACGAAGGCAACGATGTTGAAGAGCAGATTGCTAGGCTGAATCAGGATGTCGAGAAAAGAAACAGGCTAATCAAGGGTTTGCTAGAAAGGCCTACTCATCCAGATACTGTGAACCTTCTTGAGGAGATTGAAGTCGGTTTATTTGGAATTGACTTGTAGTAATTCCGTTGCTTCTTTTTGCTATGATTACCATCAGGATTGTTGATGGAATCACTTTTGATTGTTTTGAACTTATTTGTATGACTTCTTATGCTATGTTATTGCAACATTTGTCTCAATGGCTATCAGTTGTTTGAAAGGGGTTATCTTTTGATTGATTATGCAGTATTTCTGGATTCGGATTTATTTTCCGATGTTGTGTCCGATCCCTTGCCCAAAGCTGGAATCAAAGCAGATTCGGCCTGGAAATGTTTAAATATGATTGTTTGCATTTTGCATTTGCATCCTCATAATCATAAGCATTTTGCATAATAGATGTTCCGGAGCGGATTTCTCACTCTGACTGGGTATTCTTTGCAGGATGGAAAACATGACTTCTTCCAACTACTCGATTCACCACAATCAGGGTTCAGATTTGGAACAACTCCGAGCGGAGGTGACTGAGATGAAAGCCCAACTGGGGCACTTTATGGTGGACATACAAGCTTTGATTCAGGGCCACAAAATGCTGAAGGAGGAGGTCAATCAAGTGAAGACCCATATGAGTTTTGTTATGGAAGTTGTGAGAAATGTGCTCAGAAAGGATGGTAATCCCACACCTGAGGCTATAACAGAAGTTGTCACTCCACCCTTGCCTGTGGAACCTATTCCCAAGAGTGATGTGTCTCACAGATTTTTTGCACCACCTAGAGTTCTGAAACTTACTCACCAGCAGTTACCTCTTGTTTCCCCAGACGGTCCCAAGGCTAGGAAATACCTACCAAAGTCGAAGAAAACTGACAGAATTTTTGATCTGCTTCCCATGCCTTATGCTCAGCTGTTGAGGTATCTACTTCAACTCCAATTGGTTGAACTGCGGACGATAAATCACCCTAGTGAAAAGCTCTCACTCAATTATGATGCAAGTGCCCATTGCTATTTTCACTCTGGTGCGCCGGGGCACAATGTGGAAAAATGTAAAGCCTTTCATAATGTGGTCCAATATCTGATTGATTCAAAGGCAATAAATTTCGCGCCTAGCGGCGTAAGCATACTGGATAATTCTACTCCTACTGCTGCAGGAAATGTGAATTCCCCAACATTCCCTCTTAAAGCGGCATCAAGTCAAGGGCATATCTTGCAGTCTTTGGTCTCAAAATCCCCGTGTCAGCAACTTGTTCCCGATCTTAGGCCAAGTTTGAAAAGAAAAGTGCTGGGAAAAGAGGAGTACCCGAGTCAGTATCAGCAGCAGGCTAGCTCCCAGAGGAGGTATCAAAGACCCAGAAGGCCTGAGAGAAAATTTGATCCCATTACTGTTCCTCACAGTCAGCTGCTCGACCGTTTACTTCAAGACTCTTTGATTCAGTTAAGGGAAGTTGCTCTTGTCCCGTATCCTCTTCCGCCAGGTTATGACAAGAATGCTAGGTGCGGGTACCACTCAGGGTCACAGGGGCATGCCATTGAAGATTGTAAGGTGTTCAGGCATAAAGTTCAAGATCTGATTGACGTTGGGATCATTATTTTCACTGCAGATGGTCTTTATGTTAACTAAAGCTTCCCAAGAAAGCACGTAAAAAAGGGAAATACATCATCAGAAGCAATAAGTCCAGACGGAGTCGAGCCTCCTCAACAAGGACAATCATTTAGTTTCTTTGCTGCATTTTCATATGTAGTCTTTATTTGTGAGTTCAGACATTGTTTGCATGTTAAAACTTGTTTGTATTTGGTTTGATGATTTTAATGCAATGGATATGTTTTCTTGAATAATTTCATTTGTGTTCACTCATTTAATGCTAATGTGCACTGCAATACCAATTTTCTTGCTTAAACTCTATGAGGGAGGATGATGAGGTAAAAACGCAAAAATATCTAATCGTGTGCTCTTGGATAAAACCCAGTTGAGGATGTACAGGCATTGTTTCAAATCCCCAAACACTGGAGATATAAGGGAGATAGACCCTCGTTAACCCCTTTAAGCCTTGAAGTAGGAGTTTCTTTTCGTATGAAAAACCCTCACATTTAACCCAGGGGCAGGGTAGGCGTCAGTTAATTTGACTGAGCGTCCAAATTTCAAAAGGAGTGTGCATCTGAGGATCCATTACCTTCTATTCCACCGTCAGGAGGCCAAGAGATGTGAAACCATAATGGTTATCCATCAACAATCAAAGAGTGAGGCAGTCACAACCCTGTCAACAAAGTCAGTCAACGAGTGTCACACGACGTGTTCAAGAAAGAAAAAAACAAGAAAGAAAAAATGAATGAAAAAGCCCGCTAAGTTGAAACTTGAAAACAAGCAACTTAGGCAAAAGTTAGGGCATCCCGCTGGACTTCAAGATCAAAGATCCAAAAGAATCTGTCCAGGCAAAAGTTAGGGATAAGCAAAAGAATAAGAAAGTGAAAAACAAAAGGGTTACAAAAGAAAATCCTCAAGCAAGAACAAAGTCGTATGACTACGAACAAAAGGATAAAAGGGGTGACTGTTACTCCAAAGCCTCATTAGGTGTCAAACCATCAGATGCATGGGTTACTTAAAGATCATAACATCTTTTTGAGAGGCGAACGCTTGTGCAAATTAGTTGAACGTAGGACTGGAGAACATCACGAAGAATGGGTGGGAGCTGATAAACTTTGAGCCATAAACCATTTTTCTCAAAACCGTGAACCAGGCCACAATACAACCCTCAAAAGTCCTAATTGAAACAGGGTTATTTCAAAAGCACACTACCAAGAGATAGCGTTCCTGACTCCTATGAGTTGTACTAAAAGATCTTTGTTGGTGTTGCATGTGCATTGCATTCTTTCATTCAAAAATCAATGTCGTGTCCTAAGCAGTGATTCCTTCACAGCTTTGCGACATCTTTTCGGTAAAGACTTCAAGATTAACATGTGTGTTGCATTAGAATTTTCATTCTCAGATTAAAACATTTTCTGCTTGCATACATTTGTTTGACATCAAAAGAAGTTTACATATGGAAATTCAGTCCAGAAGCTTAATCTTGCCGAGTTGAGAATCCTGAAACTCCCAAAGTACAGCCACGTTCGATGGTACTTCCTCAGGAAACTTTGTTGAGTGGGGTCTTTCCCAATAAGTTGTGCTAAGACGTAGTCGATCGGGGGCAGTTACGTCGAGATCTGACGAATCTCTCCAAGAGTTTGAAGACATTGAGTCATTTTGGATGTCAAGTCTTCTGTAAAATCCTCTTGAGACAATTTCTTTTGGTAGACGTAGTCGATCTGGGGCAAATGAAAGAAAAACTATTGTTCACGCATATGCAGTCAATCAGCCAGAAGGTTTGAAACAAAAGGGGCAGTCCAACCCAAGGCATTTGTGGTCCCTTATCTCCAGCAGACTTCGTTAATAATGTTCCCAGCAAGAGATGCATCAAAACCTTTCTCCCCAACAAGTGGTGGTTCAGAGTTAGATTTCCTCAGCTGTAGAAGTTATATCCAGCACGGGGCATATGTAGCAGCCTCATATTAGGCGCAAAAGCAAGATGGAAGCCTTTTCAAGCACAAGACGGGTAATCACTTATTCCCACGCAGGAGACTGGGGCAATCATGTTCAGGGAAGGGTTCACTTGTCACCCTTTTGTCACAACTTTTACTGATCGAGTCCATCATTCGGTTGACGGTCGTTCACGACGTCTCGATATCAGTGAACTGAGTTCAACTGGGTATCGTTGTATCTTTTTAAGTCGATTCTCTCATTCAGTACTTCCAACAGTTACAAGCTTTTCTGTGTCGATAACGGTTGTGAATCCCCAGTAGAGTTGCTTCTCAGGCACCGAAGTTGGTGGTTAATCCCCAGTGAAGTCGTCAGGAGTTTGAAGATGCTTAATCTCCTGTAAAATCCTCTTATGACGTTTCTTCAGGTACGTTTTATATCATGGAGCAGGAAGCAAGTTGTTGACCTTCCCAAGCATGGGACATTTTGATTTCCCTAGCAGGAGATGTTCCAGATCTATTATCCCCAGTAGAGTTTGAGGACATTTGGTCTTCTGTAAAATCCTCTCAAAAGGCATTCCCCAGCATAAGACGCTTTAAGGTAGTTTTCTCCAGCAGAGTTGGTTATAAACTCATCATCCCCAATGGAATTGTAAATTGGAAAGTTCGCCCAACATGGGGCATTATAGCACTTATCTTAGGCTCAACAGTCTTATGCCTCAGCAGATTACTGTGGAGTTGCTTTGGGTTTCCCCAGCAGATCTAAGGACTCTCTCCCATTGTGTTGCAGCAGAACATGTTCTAACCAAGATTTGCATATCCCCGACAGAGTAGCCTTGATTCCCAGCAAGATCGTATCTCTGGTAATGGTATCCCCACAGAGTTCAGCATTGAATATTGTCTACAATACTCCCCAGCTGAGTTGTTTCTCTCCCCGCAAGAGGCTTATCAATCAACAAAATCTATTCCTCAGCAGAATGATAGTATATTCTTGCCCCAGCTGGTTTAGAAGGTTGATTCTCCCCGCGAAGGATCTCGGGTGTGATAGATCCTCAAGCAGAGTTTTTAATGACTTTTATTTCCTAGAAAGACGTCATGCAAAGAAATTCTCATCCCCAGCGGAGTTGCTATGACCATAATTCATCCCCAAACAGATGAAGTAATACCTGGCAGAATCATCACTCTCCATATTTCAAAGTCCAGTTTATTATTGGCAAACTTGACAGTTCGAAGCAGACGGATTATTCTTTCATTCTCCGGCAGAGACATCATCCTTTCAGGAGTCTCTGAAGTCAAATCATTGATCATTGTTCCTCAGCAGAGTCAACAGAGATGTCTTACACGGATGCAGAGAGTAGTCCAGTATTGGAATCATTAAAGTCCAACCGTAGATTGGAAAAAGGTCCATCCAAGGGTGGCAAAGTCTTAAAGTCCAACCGTAGATTGGCAAAAGGTTTATCCAAGGGTGGAAAATTCTTAAAGTCTAATCGTAGATTAGCAAAAGGTCCATCCAAGGGTGGCAAAGTCTTAAAGTCCAACCGTAGATTGGCAAAAGGTCCATCCAAGGGTGGCAAATTCTTAAAGTCCAACCGTAGATTGGCAAAAGGTCCATCCAAGGGTGGCAAATTCTTAAAGTCCAACCGTAGCTTGGCAAAAGTCCACCCGTAGTGTGGCAAGTCAGTAGTCGTCTGACTCCCTTTAAGAGACCGCAGCTAAGTCTAAACGTAGATTGGCAAAAGACCATCCAAGGGTGGCAAATCATCAACAAGTCCAACCGTAAATTGGCAAAAGTCCACCCGTAGTGTGGCATCTCAGCTGCAAAGTCCAATCGTAGCTTGGCAAAAGTCCACCCGTAGTGTGGCAGGTCAGTAGTCTTCTGACTCCATTCAAAAAAAAAGACAGTCCGCCCGTAGTGTGGCAAGCCAGTAGTCGTCTGGCGTTGTACAAAAAGACATTGCTAAAGTCCACCCGTAGTGTGGCAAGCCAGTAGTCGTCTGGCGTTGTACAAAAGACATTGTTGAGGTCCACCCGTAGTGTGGCAGGCCAATAGTCGTCTGGCTTTGTATAAAAGACATCTTTCCAATGGTTATTCATCACCAGAGTTTTATTCAAGCAGAGTTCGTTTGGTTGGGTTTATATCCCTTTTCTTCTTCCCTGCAGAGTGCAAATTTTTGGGTTATTTTTGGTATTCAATCTCTCCACACCTTGAAAGTCTGACAGCAATCGCTATCATCCGTTCAGGTCTACAGTAATTGAATAGGGGCAGTTGTAATACCCCGAAATTTGCCCTCTCTTTTCTTCATATCTTTTAGCATGAGCTTTCATTGCATTGCATTGCATTCAAGCATAGAAAAATAAAACATCAAGCATTTAGCATTGCATCTTGCATAAGGGCATGTGATCAGGTGATCCTCTAAGGTGTTGATCATCCAAAGAAGAAGACCAAGTGTTTCTCACAAGCCTCAAGGATCTCTTACATCATGTATCATCTCCATTTTATCTCACAAGTCATGGGAAAAGGAGAATTCATCAAGGAGATTGGACAGTGCATGACCTCCTACACAAGGCAGTCAAAAGTTAGGATCTGACCCCCAAATGGGAAAGCTATTTAAGTTTATATCATCTCCAAATGGCATATCTCATCATTTTTTGAGAGGATACACATCATATTCAGAGGAATTTGGATTTGGAGGATGTGTTATTTCCTCCTAACCAGAGGGTGCCAAATTAGGGTTTGACCTAAAATCAGTTTATTTCTGATTTTTGGGGCAAGACTTGATCTCATGGTATTCCTTATGTTCTTAGGTGCTCATGGATGGAATCTTGGTCATTAATTCATGGTGGAAGATGTTTAATGGATCAGTTATTTGAGAAATAAGCAAAAGTCAACAGTTCAGAAGGAGAAAGTCAACTATGGAATTTTAAGGTTCTTTTCATGGTTTTCAAGGTCTCACACCCTCATATGGTCTTCAATTGTCAAGATTCATGCCATTCATCAAGAATCAAGAGTTTGTGCAAAAGTTACTAAATTTGGAAAATGACCTATAATGAGAACTTTCCATTTTTGGCAATTTTTCCACCACATTCAACTTGACTTTTCATCATCAAGGAAGCTCCAAATGAATTTTCCTCCAAAATGAAAGTTGAAGATCTTTCTCTCCCATTTCCAAAAATTACTAGAACATCTCCATATCATTTGTGGAACTCTAGTTATGGTCAAAAGATGGCAAGGTGCATTTTGAGGTTTTCGTATGGTTCCATTTTTCCACCTTTGGCATTTTGGCACAAATGGACTTGTATTTGATTTTATTGGTTCATGTTATATTACAAAATCAAAATACAAGTCAAGAGGATCATTTTTGGCTTTTGAATCAACTCATTCCATGACTTATTTCTCATTATTTTCACAAAGTACAATTATGCAAATTGATTCAAAACTCACAAACCAAGCAAGTGCAAGGCCCAATTTGAATTCAGAGGTGATCAATAAGTAAATTGGAGTTGAATCATGCTTGTTGCAAGGAGTTTGCACGTGTGGTTTAGTGGATGCAACCCAAAATGCAAATTTGCAAAATCATCCAAATCTCATTAACCAAGGTTCTAATCACTTGCTAATCCTAATCAGTGGAATAATCAAGAGTGTATAAGCTTACTCATACCCTCACAGCTAGGTCAGAGACTCTCATTTACTCAGTTTTGATTTTTTGTTCTCACACTTCCTCTCTTCGAATCTCACTCTCCTTGGAGTTTCTTTGAGATTTCTCTTCACATTCTTGATCAGTGAAGAGAATAGAGCAAGAATCAATCACTGGTTGGAGCTCATACTGAGGATTTCACCAAGTTCCATTCAAGAGGATTCAAGTTCAAACCTCAAGATCTAGCACGATTTCAAGCTCTAGTTGCATTTATTTTGCAACTAGAGGTTCCAAGGAGTAGATCTGCGGTTTTTGGAGGGATTTCTTGGAGGATTTCAAGCTCTTCAAGGTTCAGGTTGGTGTTGATTTCATACTCATAGAACTTGAATTTTAGATGTGCATAATGATCTATGAAGTTCACTGAGCATGATGATCTATTTTGTTTTGATTTTGGATGTGTATCATGGATGTATTTGGAGATTTATGTTTTGGATCCAAACTTTATTTTGTTCGATTTGCATTATATGTGGATTGTTTGATAAAATGAGCATGATATTTGTGATCCTCATGATTTTCTGGTCAAAATGGTATACTCGTTTGTCATTTCTGGATAATTTTTGGTTGCAGCTCACCGGAGAGGGTGACCGGAGCCCTAGCTCCGGCGACTGGTTAAGTTTCCGGCCCGTGGAGGGTTTAAATGAAGAAGAAAAAATCATGGTCGTCTGTTAGCTTGATCCAACGTTCCTCAGCTTGCAACTTTTTTTAATTTTTTTATTTTAATTTAATGCTTGCGTGTTTGTTACCCCATGCGTGTTATCATGTCCCTCAGATCCCAGCCATTTATCTTGATTAATTTTTGAATTGTTGAATGAATATGATGCGTCTGATTCATCATGTGGTTAGAATTTTGACAACGCATTAAAAATGCGTGTGCTTGTCACGTGATTTTTATTATAATCTCTGATGATGTAGTGTGTGCGTGTGTACTCTTTTATTGTGTGCATGTGAATCTGAGCCCTATATCATGATTACATTGTGTTTTGGATTGACTGATGACGTGCGTGAGATTGATCATGTGGCTGATATTAAATATGAATGTTGACTGATTCCATTGTTCCTCATTGACTGCGCCTTTGGACTTTTTGTCTTGGGCTTATTAATTGCACCCCCAGTCTGAGCCCACCTTCATTTTCCAACGTGCTTTTGTTGCTGTATGCACCCCCTTGGTTATTTCTTTATTTTTATTGTTATTATTTGTTGCATTTGCATTTTAATTTTTAAAATCATTTTTATGCATTCAAAAATCATAAAAAAATTTCATGAAGCTTCTTTTTAGTTTTATAAAATTTTTCCAAATTTTATTTTCTTATTTTATCTTATTTCTGGCATATGAATTAATTAATTGTTTAATTTCTTTGTAGTTTGCCTCACATGTGCACAATTCAACTTGTAGAATTTATTTCTCATCATCTATACATGATTTTCAATTAATTCTTTTTGCATTTGTTAGATGACATTCTGAAGTGCATGAAAAAAATTTTGTTCCATTTTTAAAACTTTTTCATATTGCATTTTGGTCCCTCTCTTTTGCATGTTGAACCATGGTGCTTACTTGATCTTTGCTAAATTGTTTGAGTTCCTTAACTTATGAATTTTTGTGAGATATTTTAGCATGTGGTTGTCTTCTAACCTAGATCATTTGAGTTTAAATTTCATAATTGTTGAATGTCATATGATGCATGTTTGCTTATTTGTACTTAAGTGACTTATGCATGATCATCTCTTGACATTTCTTTACACAAGTTGATTTTCCATGCTTAATTGATTGGTTTCCTTTGTGATTCTTTGAATGAGATTTTGATATGATGTTTACATCTGGTTGAGGTCCTTTGAGGCTAAATTTTGCAATTGGTGGATCATATTTGAATCATGTTTGAGTATGCCTAAGTGTTGGAACTTTGTCCTCTTTTGGTAGTTTGTTTTGGTGCATATTTTGAAGTTGTTGATTGATGTTTGAACTTGTATGACTTGAGTTTGGTTTTGATATGATATTGATGCATATTCCATTTCCTCTTGAGTTCTATACTTGGTTTTCATGTTGCTTGAGCATAGTTGAATGCATTTGGTTTGAATTGTATGATGAATATCATTACCTTTCCTTTTGTGAACTTCTTTGGATCATAATGCTTCATATTTTGAATCACTTTTGCACACATGAGTTGTTGATGATAATATGATATTGGTTCTGACTTGTCTTCATTTTTATCTTGCCTTTCTCATTTCATTTTGATATGAAGTCCATGTATGCTTAATTGTGCTTTTCATACAAGTATGCTTGCATTCTTTCATGTTTATCTTTGCATGCTTACTTGAAGGGTTTTGCATTGGTCTTTGAAACATGTTGTTGATTTGAGTTGGACATTTATGATATGATGTGCTTGCTGCCACTTATTGTATCTCATCTCTCTTCCTTCTTCTTCTTCTCTTTTCTTCTCTTTCACTCTTTCTCATCCCATGAATCTCAAGACTTGTTCAAGTCTTGGATTCTTTCCCTTTAGAGCTACCTAGTCCAACTTAATTTTTGATTAAGCTTGGAGTAGGATTAGCATTAGGTTTTAGTTAGTCTTTTCTCCTAAACCTCACTAACCTTAGGACATCCATTCATGATAACATTAGGATTCTTAGTTTCCCTTTAGAGTTTCCCTTGTGTCGTTTCTCTTCTCATCTCAAAGTAAAAGTAAAAAACACTTAATAAAGGTTAACGTGTATTGCGCTTGAGCCTTCTATGTGGGAAGTGGGGAACGAGGGGTTTCCTCTCATTCTTCTAGGATACCTAGTGTACATCTTGTTGGGGACGATGCGCAAAGTATTCGTTCCTGTATTTAAGACTTTGGTTCAATGCAAGTTACAAATAACCGTAAAAAACACTTCTTGTTTAAAAAACTTCAAACCAACAATAACGTCTTTCCTTCAAGAATTCTTTTCTCATCTCACTCACTCTCAGCGTACGAACGTGCTCCTACTCATTCTCTTGCAAGATGGTAACGCACTCGGACCAGCGAGCCTGCAACACCTGAACTAGAACGTTAGTCGTTCCCTAAAAAAACACAAACAAAGCGTCCCTAGTGAGGGGAACTACGTCGCTCTGATTCTCATGTTCCCGATGAGATACGTAGGCAGTGGGGTAGGGCCCATTCGAGCACTTCTTTTATTTTCCCTACATTTGTTCCTTGTTCTCTCTCTCCTTTCCCTTTTCCCTTTTCCTGTTCCTTTCCCTTTCCATTAGCAGTGGAGCTCCAGTCGGCGACACCCTTTGATCGAAGCAAGCAAGCGTGGATCCCATCGGGTATGATGGACGCGTGGGGGTGCTAATACCTTCCTCTCGTGTAACCGACTCCCGAACCCAGTTCTCGTGGTCGCAAGACCATGCCCTTTCCTTCCTTCAAGTTTACGCAGTGTTTCCTTTCCCTCTCATGGGATAAATACACATTGCTGGCGACTCTGTTTCGGTGCCACTTTCGCGTTTGTACTTGGATGAAAATCCTGGGAGCGACACTATCTTCTTTCACTGGTCTCAAGACTTTGTACCTACATAGTTAATCAAGGGAAAGTAGGAACCCAATTCTTATTGGGTCCTTTATGGTGAGTGAAACCAGAGTTGCATTTGGGCAACCATTGATAAATGCCTTTTGGTACAAGAAATCTTCTAAAACGACATTTAGCAATAGTATGACGAGGTTTGCAACAATATAGGAAATTAGCACATATTTATTTTAATTAAATTGACACATTTATTTTATTTGACCTTTATAC
The DNA here is from genome assembly GCA_022829125.1 of Lathyrus tuberosus. Taxonomy (NCBI): domain Eukaryota; kingdom Viridiplantae; phylum Streptophyta; class Magnoliopsida; order Fabales; family Fabaceae; genus Lathyrus; species Lathyrus tuberosus. The sequence goes on along the minus strand of JALAZF010000056.1, from coordinate 5,818,508 downwards.
ATATTAACAGTTACATATTTATTATTGCTTCAGGGCATTTCATCTTGCCAGTTGTATTTGTCGTTTCCGACTTATCGCATGGCTGGCAAGGGAAAAGTGCATAACTTTGCGGGAGCATTACTTCACCATCATCCGCTCCCACAAGGTTATCTGAAAGTGTCGGTTGATATCGCTTTAGATACGGATGCGTTACTACCGATACTAGACTCGGTTTCAGAGGTTACATTGTTGCGGGATGCAATAGGTTCGTTTGTTGCATGGTCGTTAGACCTCATTTGCATAGGTGATGAGGTATGTTGAAAACCATTACGAATCTCTTAGTATTCAAATGTCAATTCTGAACGATTATGAAAATCATTCTGAACCATTACTTACATTTTTTTTACATGGTAATGTTAGACTCCTACAAAACCCGCAGTAAAGAATAAAGGGGTTTTGCTGCAAAACGAGGCTGTTGAATCACACAGAGAGGTAGCTTTTAAGTGTTATTCTATTATCCAAATTCATGATTTTCTACTTTACCTAACTAATATGATTTTAGGTTACTGCTCAACCTTCACAACAGACCGGCAAGAAAAAAGCTCCTACAAGGACCGTGAAGGAAAAAAGTAGACCTCACTTTCAGACGTGTCTAGAAACACTTTTGGAAATGTCAGATTTGCTGCAAGGTGCTATTCGTCAAATCAACATGAACGAAGGTGTTTTTGGTTTTCCTCATTCCGAGATAATCGGAAAAGAGGACATGGAGCAGGTTTTCAATCATACTGAATTAGGCATCGGTGTTATGCATTCATACATCTGGTACTCCAATCAATCTATTATTTATTTAGTTGAACAATTTATTTACACATTTCAATGATAATAGTCTAATGTTTATTATGTTTTTATTTAAGGTGCATGTATGAAAAATTCATGCGGGGGACGGATTTGTCAAACAAATTCCGTTTCTTCTCTTGCAGCCTTGTTAATGCACCGAGAATTGGTATGAATGCAATTGAAGTAAGAGACCACTTACTTGAGCGATTTACGGCCAGCCACACAGAATGTCTATTTCTTTTACCGTATAATACTGGAAACGGGTAAGATTTTCATTATAATTTCATTCTAATCTTTAATTTGTATCTTTTGCGTAGAAATTATCCATTTAAACTTTTGTTATACTTTACAGTGGACACTGGTTGTTGGTTGCCATTAATCCTATAACAGAAGTGGTCTATTATCTTAATTCATTGGATACTGATTGGTCCACATATCAGAATATGAAGGATGTGGTTGACACGTAAGTGAGACTGTTCAAAATATTCGTGTGTATTTGTATATCTAATTATTTCTGTGACATTGTTCTAAGTTTACGTTTTTCTTTTATAGAGCTATACTACTATACCGTGCACAAAGAGAGACTCGAGTAGCACGGGCTAGATCAACCAATATTACATGGGTCAAAGTGGAGGTATATTAATTTTCACAATATTGCTTATTAGTGATGCTACTTAATAACACAAAACATCTATATATTATTTCTTATTTGTTTGTCTATGTGTAGTGCCCTCGTCAGCGTAATGGAATAGACTGCGGGTACTTCGTTTTGAGGTTCATGAGAGAAATCATTCAAATGGAACAATTGGAGATTCCTATTAGGGTATGCATGGTTTTATAACTTAGGATTTATTTTAATATTTATCGGATATGTCATATAATTTATTATTTTTAACTAAATAATGCGTATTTTGTTATGTTATGTAGTATTTCGAAGATATGGCGTGTTCTTCTTACACAAGGAAACAATTGAATTATATTACGGAAGAATTGTGCGAATTCTTTCTTCTAAAAAATTTTTTTTGAATGTATAGTTTTGGGAATGTAAATTTTAGTTTTGTGAATATAAGAAAATTCTGTTGCAAGAAGAATTCTGTTGTAAATTTTGTGAATTCTGTTAATGTATATATATGAGTTCTCTTGTTGCAAGAATTTTGTGAATTTTGTGAATTTTGTTGTAAGTTTTGTGAATGTTAATTTTATTGAAATGTATATATGAATTCTGTTGTTGCAATAATTCTATTTCTTGAAATGTATAAGAATTCTGTTGTTGCAAGAAATTATATAAGAAATACTGGTTTGAAACTATGCAGGTTTTTGCATAAAAAAAAATGGCTAAAATGGGATTTTTTTATACGCATAAAAAATCAATAAAATTATAGGTATACTTTAGAGAGCGCTTTTAAGGAAAAAGCGCTCTCTAAAGTCAACTTTAGAGAGCGCTTTCAGGGAAAAGCGCTCTCCAAAGGTATATAAAAAAATCATTTTCCGTATACATTAGACAGCGCTTTCAAAAGCGCTGTCTAAAAGCACCTTTAGAGAGCGCTTTTAAAGGAAAAAGCGCTTTCTAAAGTTTATAATAAAAAAATTTTAAATTTTAAAGCTATACTTTAGACAGCGTTTTTAAAAGCGCTGTCTAAAGTTCCATTTTAGAGAGCGCTTTTTCATAAATAAAAAGCGTCGTCTTTACCTACGACAGCGCAGGCTTAGACAGCGCTTTTATAGGGCAAAAAAAGCGCCATCTTTTCCCTCTTTTCCCGTAGTGACCTTTGATATGGATTATTCATACTTTCTCGATAATGTGATCGATCAATAGCAAACGTGACTTTAGGCTTTAGAGCCTTGTCTAATTTGGCCTTAAGGGTTCTCACCTCTTTTTGCCAAATATGACAAGTATCACAGCCCCAATTGAACCATGGAGACTTGTTCTCATCAACCTTAGCTTTTGATGTATCCACCATGGAGTTTTTAAAAGCTTCCAATTCCTTTTCGGAATCAGAGACCTTTTTCTCCAAATATGAAAAAATCTTTTTGTTCGAAGCTAAGCGTTGAAAAGCTTCCTTAGCCTCATGGTGCAACATATCAAAAGCTTTTTGTAATTCTAAATGAGACATATTATTGGAGTGGTCGTATTTAGAGTGTTTTACCTTTTTCTTCTTGTTTCGATGTGCCATAAGACATAGATTGACATATTCACTTTCGTCACTTGAGATGTCATCTTTTTTCGACTCGCTATCGCTCTCCCAAACGATGTATGCTCGTCTAGATTTGTTTGACTTCTTATGTTGACGACTCTTATCCTTATCCTTGTCTTTTTCTTTCTTAAGTGATGGACAATCCGGCTTGTAGTGCCCAGATTTTCCATAGTTGTAACAAGATTCTTTCAACTTGCCACTCTTGTTGCCTTCATTTCTAGATTGCCTTCTAAATTTGACGAGATTTTTATCCAAATGCTGAATTTCATTCTTTCAAACATACCTATTGTATCTCTTCACAAATAGCCCCATGTCATCACTCGAATCATCATCTTCATCATTGTTGGTTTCATTATCACTTTGCTCTTGAGATGTGGACTTTGAACAAGAAGTCTTAAGAGCGATCGACTTCTTTTCCATTTCCTTTATTTTCTCCTTCTTTACACTCTTCTCATGTTTTTCCAAGCTGATGAGCACTTGCTCATATTCATCAAGTTTGCCAAATAATTCTGTGAGGTCTAGAGTAGCTAGATTATTGGCCTCCTTGATCGCGGTGACCTTCGGCTGCTATTCCCTGTTAAGACACCTCAAAATCTTATTAGTAGCAACCTCGTTGGGAACCGATTTACCAAGTACATGCAATTTGTTGATTATATGAGTGAATCATTTTTGCATATCCGCATTGGTTTCCTCTTGCTTCATGTAAAAAAGATCGAACTCTTGCGTTAATGTGTTGATTCGGGCCATTTTCACATCATTAGTGCCTTCGTGGGCTACTTGTAAAGCATCCCACATGGGTTTGGTGGTTTCACAATTAGAGACTCGATAATATTCGTCAACTCCCAAAGAGGAAATCAAAATATTCTGAGCCTTCCAGTCATAGCTATACTTTTTCTCATCCTCCTCATTCCATTGAGCTTCGGGTTTGGGAACAACAACACCATTTTCACCGGTCATGGTTATTTCCATAGGACTATTTAAAATGACATTCAAAATCTTCTGATCAATGGAATTTATATGCACACACATACAATCTTTCCAATAGCTATAATTCTCGCCTTTAAAAATTGGAGCTCTATTATAAGCCCCTTTAGGTTCGTTCGCCATTTTCCAAGAAGTTTTATCGAAGCACCAGATAAACCGGAGCTCGTGATACCACTTGTTAGACGATGGCTAGGATCTAGAAGGGGGGTTGAATAGATCCCACAAGTTTTAACACCCTAATGGTGTTCCAAAATTGGTTTTAAAAACGGAAGCAACCACTGAATCACTCGTCTACAACGAACCACTACCGAAAAGATCGGATATGCGTAATATCACTAGGAATGATGCGACGGAAGAGAAAAATATATGAATCAACAAAAACACAATGCAATCAACCAAATTTTATTTACTTGAAATTTATCCAATTACCAATGAGATAGGATGACAAAATTTAATTGCAAAGTGCTTTAGAGCTTGCGCTTAATCAATTTATCGAACACTTGGGGTGTGCGACACTCCAAGTGTGAATTTCAAATTAATGTGAATGTAGAGCTAATGTCAAATGTAATCCAAGGGATTATATTATTTTTACAAGTTTATTTTCAGCCCTATATTAAATTATATCAGAAATTTTTTATCAATTGATATTTCACAAGTTCGATTAATATCAAAATGTAAAAGAGTAGGGATAGAGAGAACAAACACGACTTTTTTAGGCAGTTCCCCCACCATCCTCGCTAAGGGTACCTCTTCCCCCAATTCCGAACATGGAATTGAGATATATATATATATATATATATATATATATATATATATATATATATATATATATATATATTTCTATTTGCAAATTTTTGTACAAGAGAAAACTGAACAATCAAACCCTCAAACGTCTTTGATGTCAATGCAAAGTCTTCTCTCCCCTTGATTCAAGATGAATCAAGTGCTTTGAATTTGGTTGAACAAATCACCGTCTCACGCTACTAGATTGAAAGAACCCACCGCTCTTCAATCACCTTCACTGGGTCGATTTCGATCTTCCACAATTCAAACCCAAATCTTTCTCATATGATCCTTCGACTGTAGCTACTAAATTGAACGAACACTCCGTTCTTCAGTTACCTTCGCACGGCTGAATCCTTGTAGAGAAACTGATTTGTGCAGAAAACCCCCAAAATCACCCAGATTCTTGAAGGACAAAGCCAGAGGTTTTATTCAAGAAACACCTACTGATTCTTAACCCAGATCAAAGGATACAACACGCCTAAGTCTGAACATTATCGCTTCACACAATGTACGACACTAACAAAAATGATTATGTGTAGTTGTTAGAGGACACAAGGTTGAAGATGAAGATGAAGAGAAAGATCACTATCTATTTTCACGTTTCTTGTTATTTATGAAAATGAGATGAACCAACTATATATAATGCAATAATAACCAACTAAATGAAATAACAGCAAAAACAGAAATAACAGAATGCAGAAAAATGACTCAGACCAGTGAAGAGTCGACCGCTCGTTGGATGAGGGTTGGCGGGCGCTTACCCGTGGAAATATCTACGCAAAACAACTAATCATGCGTCGACTGCTCATGACTTTGCGTCGATGCATAGATACTGAAACTGCATAATAACAAAACCCAGAAGCATGTGTCGACCGCATGCATCAGAAAGGTCAGCGTGCGCTTTCCCGGTGGTTTCACAAGAAATTGTCAACTATGCATGAGTCGACTCATGCATAGGTTAGGTCGACTCAAGACCTATAAAAACCTAGAAATTTATTTTTCTGCACGTTTTGACATACTGAGGCTCGAGCCATGCACACCAAACACTAGTACCATGATTATGCACATGTAGAAATTGTATAGAACCCTTCCTATATGTTTACACACACGATTTTCAATGGTTGTATGCAATATGTCCGACAACAAAGTGATACCGTCCAAATTACAAACTAAAGACTATCCTACTTGTTGACATCATTAAAACAAAAACTAGATGAGAAGTACCTTGCCCTCACAGCTTCAATAAAGCAGATTGCACAAAGTTTAAGTACAATGAAATAATCACACAATAATCTAACAAAAGCGTTGTAGCGTGAATAAAGTATAGTGGTCTAGCAACTTCATTAATTCTTCCAAGACTCCTTTATATAGGCAATTCCAATATCCATTGGAGGGTAGAATGGAAGTCTTCATAAATGAGTTGGAACCTTACATAACAGTATACAAAGGTGAGAGACAAAATGGTACAATAGTACATTCCTTACTCGACAAAATCAGCGTAGTGGAAGGAATATTTAATCTTATACTATTTACTATTTTCTCACGTAAAACCTTTTTATCTTATCTTCTAATCTTCAGAGGCTTCTGAGTAAATATTGTTGAAGCATGTTTAGAAGGATCAAAGAGTCTGGTTGGAAGAAGCTTCAGAATCTTAATCTTGAGAGGCTTGACACTATTCCTTAGAACCTGGTCTTTAGTGTCTTCAGAGCTTGTTCTTTAGAATCTTCAGAACTTGAGATCTTGATAAACCTTCAGAGGATCTTCTATAGGAGTCACAATCATAAGCTTTAGCAAAAAACGTTCATCAGAACTGTTTTCTAAGAGCATTCCAGAACATGACGTAACCATGTAAAGTACACATTTGTATCTCTTCAGAGTCACAGTGTGTTGAGTTCAGAATATGATGATGTCACACTCTAGTTCTTCAGACTCAGAACCTGTTAGCAAAAGCTACACACTAGACAAAACCATTAGGGTACAAAATTAATCTATAAGAAACAATGTATTGTTATCATTAAAACTAAAGGCAAGATGCATAACCAAATCTTGTTCTTACAATCTCCCCCTTTTTGATGATGACAAAACCATGTATTTTGATGAAGAATTTTTACTTGGTTAAATCATATAAAAACATCAGAGTGAGGTTTGTAAGCTCCCCTTGAATTTTATACTATTAAAATTATTTTTCATCTTAGAATTTCAGAGTTAGGTTTGCAAGCTCCCCTTAAATTTATGACTTTAAAATAATCTTAACATATAAAAGTTCTCAATCAGCATGAAAGAAATAACTTCCCAGAATTCCTGGTTACAGAAGTAGAGGCCTGGTTGCAGAAGTATTTTAGACTTTACTTTTCCTTGAGTATCAGAAGTTCTAGTTACCAACCTCGTATCAGAGCATGATATGTCATAACTTATATATGTATGGTTATCATCAAAACTTGTATATCAACTTGGTTAAACTCTTCTTAATAATTCTTGACACATAGCATGGTTCTCAACACAAAGCTTTGACCCAACTGGTTGGCAGCAGGTTGCACAGTAGTATCAGCAGGAGTTACAACGGCAGCAGAAGTAGTAGCCTCCTTTTGAGTACGAAGGTACTCTAGAATAGAATCCATCTTACCCTAAAATTGGGCCAAAGTCTCCTTGTAGGTAGCGTTCTCTTGTTCAATATCAGCCATGATTTTTTTGTTGGCCTTTATAAGGTATCGGTGGCGGGGAATCGTCGTCTTTCTGGCTGATGAAGGGAAAAGTTGAGCTTTTTCTAGTTGCATGCATGAAATGCAAATGCATGTGTGCCTATTGATTTAAAGGTTTGATGATGCCATAATTCAGGTTTAAAAGTTCGACATATATACAGTGATGAAATATTAGTATGGAATAATATAGGTTAGAGATACAACATCCTTTGAATAATTTGTATATACTTCTCAATGTATGTTCAAAGGTCCGATGTATACATGAGAATCAAGGTATGTAAGGTTTTGGTTCCTGTAAAAACCCAATATCTCCTCACAGGTATGGACTAGTCTTCAAAAGAATGACCCTAAAAAGGTCCCTAGAGTCATGGATCCATTTTGAGATACCACTGCTTGAGACGACTGACTCGTAGGACAGTGATGCTCCCAAAAAGATCTACTATAGGTGTGACGTCTCGTGTCGACCATGATCGATGAGTAACTCCAAGTAGGTCAACATGACTCTAGTCACAATGTTATCATATGTTTGTACTCAAGCTCGGGTATAGAGCTTCTCTCTCATGTAGCATCATCCCAGCCTAACATCAGAGAATATACAAATATCCAGAATATGAATGTTTAAAGGAATAAAGAATGTCATAAATAACATAAATATAAAGCAGGTAACGCATAAAGATAAAAGCCCAAACAAACAAAGACGCGAGCAAAACTATGCTCGACTCGCTTGAGGACTCCCCAGTAGAGTCGCCAACTGTCGCGACGCAAGAAGCGCCTGAGTGCATCGCACGCTCGATGATACGCAAAGTCGCCACCGAACTATGTTTATTCTCAAAGGAAAAGGAAAATATCGATAAAACTAAAGGGAAAGAGAAACAGGTAAAGGAGCCAGTTATGTGAGGGGAATTTATTAGCATCCCTCACATATGTCGTACTCGACGAGAACCATTTTACTTGTTCTTTGTGTGAATGTGTGTTATTATCTAAAGGTTACTTGCGAAGGAGGAAGAAAAAGTTTATAATTAATGTGCTCGCGGAGGATTGAGGCCCTCGTGCCTACGTATCCTCATAGTGCAATGAAAAAATCAGAGCTTCATAGTTTGGAATAAAAAATAAAAAAGGTGCTTGTTAAGATCTCGTAATCCTATACCTACGTATCCTCGTAGTGCAATGAGAAAATTAGAGCTCCGTAGTTCGTGGAACTAAGGTTGTGTTGGTTGTTTTTAGTCTGACTTCTAAGGAACAGATCATAAAAGTTCATTTCTGAAAAGAAGAGTTGTTTTGCAAAACGGGTTGTGTTATAAAAGAAAAGAAAGAGTTGATTGAATAAGAAGAAAGAAGGTGGCCAGGGCATGAGGCTCCACGGGAAAAAAGAAAGTTGAAGGTTGCTAGAGCATGAAGCTCCACAGGGAAATGCATGAATATTTGATTCAGAGATGGGTGCTTGACCATGAGGTCTTGGCCCACAGAAGGTATGGATTCCAAAGGAGGTTGTTTGGTCAATAAATAATATTGTTGTTGGTGTTGATTATTGCAGTTTTGTCTATTGAACATGGGGAAGAAGACTTGCCAATTAGTGGACTTGAATCGCACTAAAGTCTATGAATGGAGGTGAATACTCTGAATAACTAGAGCCTACGCCATGTACATAGAGGTACTCTAGATAAGGGTATGAATATTCTCTCTCATCATTCTCCGTTTCTTAAAGCTTGTGGCACACAATTCACATCAGAACTGACAAGCGTTGAAGAAGAACCTTTGTTGTGCTTGAACATTAATTCAGTCTCGAGTCTGTCTATGATGTTTTGTCTGACTTGTATTGATCTGAAGTCTTGAGAGATCGAAAGCAACTCCAACACAAGGGACTAATCTTATCAAGTGATTAAGAGATTTCTGATTGCTTGACTAGACAAAGAGAATGAGCACTTGTCAAAAGATTTAGATGATCAAAGTTTATAAGCACTTGTCAAAAGATTTAGTTGATCAAAGAAACTTTGATCAACTTAATCAACAGGGTGAAATCCAATTGTAATCAAGCATAAGGATTCATGACTTAAATTCCAAGGGAAAGCCTAGAATTAAGATGGATATGGTTAAAGTCTAATTAGAAAATTAATCTTAACAACTAGAGATTAAATTCTATAAAACACAAAGTCACATCATTTATTTGTTTACTTTTCATGTTAAAACATTAAAAAAAAGTTAAAATGGAAATAAAAGCATTAAAGAAAAGAAAAATAAAAGAAACTATGAAAAAGGAGAAAAAAAAGGGAAAAAAATGTAGAGAGGACAGGGCGTGCGTTGACTGCAAGGGTGTATGGTGAGTCATAAGGGTACTTGGCCTTTTGTTGAAAGCCCATGTGCTTAGTTACTGAACAGAGGGGTGTGAGAGAAGAAGAGGCGTGTGAGCAGTATGGCCAATGGGTAGTGGCTGAAAATCCCAACGAAAGAAGCCAACAGAAGAGAAGACAGCAGCTCAGACTTCATTTCACGTAGTTCATGTCTACAAACTTTCCTTAACAGAATGAGGAACTCCGACGTGCCGGAAATCGCCTCTGGCGGCGGCGGAGACTTAATCACGGTCACTCACATGCCACTAACCTCATCTAGACGTCCTCTATCCTAATCCATCATCCACTGTCCCTAAATCCTAACACAGAGATTAAACCGAGCTACAACAATGTAAACCCTAATGAGCAAAAATGGAAATTAAACCAGATTGAGATGGAATCGAAGCCTGAAACGATGAGACTTTGATTCCCCAAGCTAAATTCTACCTGACAGCAACATGAATTGGGGCAAAAAAGGAGGCACCACCTACCTTCGAGACGGTGAATGTCTCGGTGGATGTTGAATTCAACCTAAGCGAGGAAAAAAGAAGAAGATTAACTCTCAGGTAAGCTTCGATTCTTCTTCCTTCTTCCATTCAATTATCTATTCCTCTTCTTCCCTTCTGTTGTCCGTAGGAATTTGTGTCGCTCTGTGCTGTTGCTGTTGATTGGGTGAGAGCTTGAGTGAATTGAGAGGAACGAATTTGAGAGGTTTAGCTCGGTTGTTTAGAGTTTCATACGTTGAATCCCTAACAACAATGGTGATTCAGAGCTTTAGTGTGGGTGAGAGTTTCAGAGAAAGAGAGAGTGAATGAGGGAGATGAAGATGATCTCAGTGATTTTTGCAAATGATTGGACCCTGATTTTGTGAAAATGATAGTTGGTTATTGGTGAAGATGGAGTGATGATTATATAGGGATAAAGTTGTAACAGGATCGGTTAGGATTTAACAGAGTTAGAAATGCTCAGTGAAAGTTGGTTAGAGCATTGTGTGAGCTAGTTGAATTAGTAAATTCTGTTTAGGAAGTTAGTTATTAGTTTGTGGCTAAGGTTAGTTTGTGAACTGTTATTAGTTATGGAACCAATTTCAGTTACAGCTGGTGTTAGTTAGTTAGAGTGACTCTGAAATCAGTTGTAGTTACTCTGTAAAAACAAATAGGTTAGTGTAATTGCTCTGCTAATATTGAACTGGATCGAAATAATCATCTAGAAAAAATATTCCTATTATGTTAATTGAATTTTTGAAATTGAGTCGGATGTTATTTTGAAAGTTAGGTTTCTGCAGTGTAACGGTTAAGATTAGTTTGATGGTTAGGGCTATCATTGTTAAGTTGGATGGAATGAAGTAGTACAGTTTATTTGGATATTTTTGAATTGATAAAGCAAATAGAATCGGTTTGTTGGGAAAGGTAAACAATTATGTTAGTAAAAATGATGGATATATGTTAGAGTGAATTTGAATGTACTGCCATGGATGTATGGTTTGAACTGTTGGCAATTATCATTGTTTGAATGTGAAATTAAAATGTTACTGAGAATGTTGATATGAAAAAAAGTGTTTTAGTTGATTTGTGAATTTTGGATGTTGGATACATGAAGGATTGTGTTTTTGAATGTGACCCTGATTTTATTTGTTTTTCTGCAGCTATACCCGGGGAACAACAACACCATTAACCGGAGGTTCCACAAGTAACATTTAAGGAGCATCATGATATATTCAACCGTGTCTACACATATTTTAAAGCCACCTTGTCGGTAGCACTTGGATATTTCACATGCAAAAGCATTCTTCAATACGTAAACGTTAATGCAGTATAGAACGTTTCTACTAACTTTTCTACTAATTGTTTACAAAAGGTGGACCAATAAAATTAAGTTGTTTCAATTATTTTATTTTATAGAATATAAATATGAGGTATATTGTGGGATTTGATGGGATCTATTTTAAAGTTTTTAATGGGTTGGGTTGATATTTGAAAAATATAGTAGAATTGTTTAAAAAATAAAAAGGTATAATATAACATAAAAATTTAAGTGGGTTCATTTAAAGAATTCAAATGAGGATGATGGATATGGGTGCTCTTATGGTCTTGATAGATTATTGTTTATATGCTCGGGTGGACTAAACATCCCCTTGGGAGTGTATCAACCACTAAACCATGGGTTTGACCACCGGGAAACACCCATTGAAAGGGCGAAGAAGCCATGATATCTTGATGGAGGAGTGGTCGTTTTATTTGCCAGCACTACTGTAACATGGAACTCTGGAATGACGACATGGTTTTGATATGTAATTATAGGAAATAAATGTTAGATTCATATTAAGTGAGATTAAGGGTCAGTTTGTTTTAATCTTAAAAAAATAGATTTTTTTTTTGTATTTTTTAAAATGAATTCTACCAAAATGATATTCAAAATATTACAACTTTTTTAAATTTATTTTTTTATAATTAAAAGATTAATTTTGATATTCTATATTATAAATATACATTATTAAAGATCAAAACATAATTAAAATTATAATTTTTTCAAAAAGTTGTATCTCAAAAATGATTTTTATGAAAAACTATTTGAAATAACTTCAAAATTAATTGATTTTTTAAAATTTGATATCTAAAAAAAATTTGATAAAATGATAAAATATATAAAATAACATTTTAAGAATATATATTCAAATAAAAATTTTATTTGTAACTTTTATAAAAAGTTTTTTTTTTTAATTTTTTTACATTAAAATATGTTACATTATAACAATTATTAAAAAAAAAAAAACCAAAACAAACTTTTCAGTTATATGAAATACATGAGTGATAAAGAGTGTTTACAATAAGACAAAATATCTTTTTTATCCCTTAAGTTTATATCGGGATCTATTCTGGTCCCTTATGTTTAAAAAGCTTTAAAGTGGTCCTTTAATTGTTCACATTAGTCCTTTCTGTCCATTTTTTAAAACGACGTCAACTTTCGCTTGGGTAATATCTGACGTGGCACTCGATTATACGCGTGACACATGACTTGGCTTACATTCATCTTCAAGTGCATTAAATTCCCAGAAAAATCTTAAATTTTTTTGTTAAAACTAGGATTCGAATACAAATTCACTTAGTTGCTACAAAACATATCAAACCACTGCACCACTTCACACATAATTATATGTTTTACACAACAATTTAGTTTTATTGTCTAAAATCCTTCTCTCACTGCATTAAAATTGAAAGATCATATATGCTTAAAAGTGAGACCATATATAACTTTATTATTTTGGAAATAATGAGATCATAAATGTTTAGGAATGTTAATTTTAAAATATTAAGTACTCCATCCGTCTCACAATAGGTGGCCTCTTTGAGATTTTCATATTTTTTAAGATAATGATTAATTGTGTTGATTTCAATGATAAAATTTATTTAATTTACAAAAATAACCTTATTAATAATAGATAGTGGGATAGTTAAATGAATTAAAATATAATAAATAAGGGTAAGTTAGTGGAAAGAAATAATAAATATTACATTGGTATTCTAAAGGGACAAATAATTTGAGACAAATAAAAATAGGAAAGAGGACACCTATTTTGATACGGAGGGAGTGATTTGGTGGTTGTTTAAGGTAATGATAAAAATTAAAACTATTTTAAACAATTATCTATCAAAATTAGTTTTTAGCTTTATTGTCTAAAATCTTTTATTTGTAAATTTTAATAAAATGGTATATCTGTTTTTTCATTTTCTTATTGCTATGAAAGTTATTATTTTACAAATATTGGTAAGTAAGGGTTCCCTCTGTGAGGTTATTGTTAGACAAAAATTTGCTTAAATCATTGGAGTAAAGAAAATTAATTGAAATATTAAAATTTTAAGTTTATTTCTAATATAAAAAAATTAATATTTATATACTAATATTTAGTAAATAATATGGAAGAAAAAAAATACAATTAAAATATATATATTAACAAAATACTTAATGCACTTTGAAATTCAAAATTAATTTTATAAAAAGCTACAAAAATAAATCCAAGAGGAGGTTTTTCGAGCAAGATTTAATTTTATGAGAACGATCTATTAGAAAAGATCTTTGTCATATCATCAAATACTATTAAATATCTAAAAACTAATTTTGATAGATAATTGTTTAAAATAATTTTAATTTTTATCATTACCTTAAACAACCACCAAATTACTTAATATTTTAAAATAAAAATGCCTAAACATTTATGATCTCATTATTTCCAAAATAATAAAGTTATATATGGTCTCACTTTTAAATATTTATGATCTTTCAATTTTAGTGCAGTGAGAGAAAGATTTTAGTCAATAACGCTAAATCATTGTGTAAGACATATAATTAAGTGTGAAGTGGTGTAGTGGTTTGATATGTTTTGTAGCAACCAAGTGAACCTTTGTTTGAATCCTAGGTTCAACAAATATTTTTAGGATTTTTCTGGAAATTTAATGACCTTGAAGATGAATGTAAGCCAAGTCACGTGCCACGCGTATAACCAAGTGCCACGTTAGATGCCACCCAAGCGAAAGTTGACGTCGTTTTAAAAAATTAGACGGAAATGACTAACGTGAACCTTTTTGAACAATTAAAAGACCACTTTGAAACTTTTTAAAGATAAGGGATCAGAATGGACCCCGAGGTGAACTTAAGGGACCAAAAAGGGTATTTTGCCTTACAATAATGGATTGCATTCTTTAGTTTAACTATTTTCTTCTACATGATTGAATTTGTATGGTGGTGATGAAGATGTTTTAAGCTTTTGGAAGGCTTCTTAACCATAAACTCTTGTAGTGATAACTATTTTATAACAATTTCGACAAAAGTTGTGTATGTAAGAATCATTTTTGAATTAATCAATGAAAATGTAATTTGTTTAATTTAATCGTTTATTTAGAAATTAATTCAAACAAAGAAATTTAATACTTGAGATAAAATCCTGGAAGTGTAAGGTTAATTAACTTTTGATACACAATAAAAATGTAAGAATGTAAGTGAACTATGAATCAATTGCGAGTGAATTAGCAATAAAAGCCGGTTGAGTAAAACCTTGATCTTTTGACTTTTATTCTAAAATGTGCTGATGAACAATAATGATACAGGTAAATTGATGAAATGAGGAATGTGAAGTGCAGATGAAATGATGAATGTAAAGTGCAGATGAAATGATTGACCCATATAAACGATTGGTATGAATAGGCAAACAAATGAATGATAGCATCTATATGAATGGTTAATAAGAAAACTATGTATGCTGAGAGATGAAGCAATAAGCCAGACAGAATTGGAAAGAGGAGGAAAATTTTTGGGGTATAACACATATCACTCTTCCTCCCCTTTGTCATTAATAAAAAAAGATAAGTAAGGATATACAAAGTAACACCAAACAAAATTTCATTTCATGATTGCATTGCAAAAATACATAAGCAAAAATGAAATAAACACTTAGAAACTAAAAAGCAACAAGTTTGAAAACCAAGGTTTTTAAGAGGATGGCAGTCTGGATAGAATGGCTTGCAGCATTCCTTCAATCTTTGTGTTGGTTCCTGCTTGAGCCTTAAATATCTCATCATGCTTGTCCAACCTTTCTCTGACAACCGCATGCTCAGCCTTGATCTCTTCCAAAGTCTTCAACAGTAAAGAAGGAGCAGAGCATGAATCTTCAGCAATCACAACATTCTTAGTTCCAGAAATTGATCCCATTTCTATAACTGATGGAGGAGGAAGGGGAGGAGGGAGTTCCACAATAGGTACAAGAAGCAGAAGGGTTGGAGGAACCTTCTGAATAAAGGGTTCAACTATACTAGAGAGTCTGGCATGTAAGTTCCTTTGCATCTCCTTTAAGCAGAAAAATTACAGCTCTTCAGAGCTGCAACCAATCCACTTTCTGAGCTTGGTAGACAAATTGACAACTTAAGAGAGGTTTGTATTAGATGCACAACCTTCAGTGAGAGAGTTCAATTTTGCAACAGCCTCAGTCTCAAACTGTGAAAACAATTCATCTAGAGGTATAAGTCGGATGTTTGTTTCAAGGGTAGTTTGGTTAGAATATTGAAGGGGAGTTCTATCAGGGATTGCAGAAATCTCAACGTCTGACTCAAAGTCAAAATTAGAAACATCTTATGCTAAAATGGGAACGTCAGGGTGAGTGGAGCTTTGTGGGTGATTGATTAAGGATATGAATGGTGCTGAAAGTTGAGGTTGAGATGTAGGAAAAATGACAGATGTAAGGATTTTAGTAGGCCATGGTGTGGGTTGTGGAATTTGTTGTTCAGAAGTTATAGTGAGATGTGGAAAAGTATCATTTTAATTAGAAGTTTGGGGAGAAAACACTATTTAGAAGTGAACTTTTTTAGAAGTATGAGCATGTTTAGAGTGATCTTGTTCAAAAATATGTGAAGGTGGGAAGTGAACTAGTTCAGAAATAAGAATAGGATTAGAGTGAGCTGGTTCAGAAATATGAATGGGTGGAGGAATGATAGTAGATGAGATGCATGAATTATTAGTAACAGAATGAACATGGGTTTCATAAGCAGTGGACTTACCCGAGACAGTTCTCGCAGAGACAGAAGCAACCTCAGCTCTGGATTCTTTAACATAAGGGTACAGAGACTCGCTAGCTTCCTTAAACCTCTTAGCCATTATCTCATAATGCTTCTTGGCAATCTTCCTCTTCTTCTTCGAAGTAGTTTCATAAGTTGTGAGAGCAACACTAGCTTGATGGCTGTCACAGTAGCTTACCAAAATATCCAGAAGCTCTGGACTTGAGAATATTGGGAAGTATTCCAAAGGGATCCTTTCTTTGTAGATGTCTTCCTTGGGAATTTCAACAGGAGAGCTAGTTAGATCAGTTACAATGCCCATATTCTTCGTACTTTTGGCAATAAACATTTTTCCAACTAGAGGTTCCAGCCCTTTGGTCTTCTCATCTTCTGTTAGAGAGTCTATCAGTTTTCTTTCCATCAGAATATATAAAATTAGCCTACCAAGAGAAATCCAATCCTCATCTTTTTGCTCAAATTTCTTATTTCCTTAATAATGTCTCTTAAGTACTAAAATAGAAGTGCAAGGAGATTCACCTTCTTTTCAGTAGAAATGTAGTAGAGAACATATTGTTAATCATCGTTGATGTAGTCAGAGGAATTTGTTGCCCTTCTGTGATGGACACATCCCAGAAAAATCCTGACCCAAATTCTCTGAATAGGTTGAGATCTTTGATCTTGTTGGAGTGAGTTCTAGAAGTGAAAATCTCTTTTGAGATTTCAATCAGATCAAACCATGAAAATCTTCTTTCCCATAACGAAAGAAGTAACTTGGAAGGTTGAAGTATTAACATGAATCTAGAATTCTCTAAATAGATGAAATAAAACTGGACCTTTAAGAAGTTCAAAGTACTTCTCCCAGCCTTGAAATTTTACAACAATTAAAAAATCAAATCCATTGTCTTTCATGTTTTCAAACTCAACCACGTGTTCACAGAGAACTTCTGATTTTTCTGTAGGAGTAGATAAAGTGAGTTCAGGAGTATCATAAGCATCTTAAGTGAGTACGTTTTTTCCAGATCCTGAATTAAATTTTGATGAATAGGTTTGGAGGAGATGCGGAATATGTTGTGATTATTGTGAATATGAAGAACCACAAACAATTCGTTGAGTAGTTGCAACATGTTGTTGTTGAGTTTGTTGTTGATCTTGTTCTTGTTAAGCAGATTGTTATTGAGAAGCCATGGTTGATGATGAAGAACAGATTCAGGGTTTAAGATAAAGATTGAAGTTTGAAAAAGAGAAAGTGTGGGAAGTGAGAGTAGCGAAGGTGTGTGAAGTGGGTTTATATAAATATTTTTGTAATCATGAATTAAATCTTGAATAGTGCACAAAATCAGACAAGGGGGTAAAGCATGAAGATTTTACCTAATCCCAAGATAAATGAATTCACCCAATGTGTCACTCAAACGTTAGAAACACTTAGTTTTCTAAGACCACTGTCTTTTAATATTGTTCCACTTTCCAATACTGATTGACAGATCAGTTATGCAAAAACTAATCAATATCCAAGATCTAGAACGTTCAAAAATGAGGTTCTGACTGGATACTTCTGAGTATATGAAACATTCTCACTTCAGAAGACTCACACGTTTAGATTCAAAATATCTTAGAGTTTCATTAAACCATTCTAAGAAAATAAACATTTAAAGATAATCATTTTTTTTCATTCTGGACATAATTTCATAGATAAATGTTTCAGAATGAAAATGAATTTATCTTCACCAAGGTTTTTTTTAAATATATCAGGACATTGATGGTATGTATCAATAAATTTTAAGTTTAAAATTCCCTTCTGAACATAGTCACATATAAAGTGATGCTTGATCTCAATATGTTTAGCTATACAATACAAAATGGGATTCTTAGACAAATATATAGCAGAAGTATTATCACAAAGAATAGGAATGTTACTCTCATGTATCTGAAAGTCCTCTAGATGACTCTTCATTCAGAGCATCTGATGTTGCATCCAAAGGCTACAATGTATTTGGCTTCAGCAGTTGATAGTGATATCCTTGATTGCCTTTTACTGACCATGAAATTAAGTTGTCTCCCAAAACTGTCAGCTTCCAAAAGTGATTTTTCTTTCAAGTTAATCTCCAGTGTAATCAACATCACAATAACCGACAAGCTTGTAATCTTTAGATTTTCTATAACACAAGCCAAGGTTAATTATACATTTCAGATACCTGAAGATCCTCTTAACAACTGTTAAATGGGATTCTCTATGATCTGATTGGAAGCAAGCACACAAACAGACACTAAACAAAATATCAGGTCAAGAAGCAGTTAAGTATAAGAGAGAGCCAATCATACCTCTCTATACCATTTGCTCTACCTTAACGATTACCTCATCCTTCTCAAGGATACATGTAGAATGCATAGGAGTATTTGAAATCTTGTATTATGACATACCAAACTTCTTCAGAAGTTCTTTAGTGTATTTGCTCTGATGGATGTAGGTTCCTTCTGGACTTTGATTGGTCTTAATCCCCAGAAAGAACTTGAGTTCTCCCATTAGACTCATCTCAAATTATGCCTGCATAGACTTAGCAAATTCCTTGCATAAAGCAGCATTAGAAAAACCAAATATGATATCATCAATATAAATTTGAACAACAAAAATATAATTTTTGAATGTCTTACAGAACAAAGTTGTATTAACCTTCCCTCTGGTGAAATCATTTTACAAGAGAAAATTACTTTGTCTTTCATACCATACTCTAGAAGCTTGTTTCATACCATACAATGATTTCTTAAGCTTGAAAATGAAATTTGGGTTCTTGAGATTTTCAAAACCAGGAGGTTGGTGTACATTCACTTCTTCCGTTATGTAACCATTCACAAATGCACTATTAACATCCATATGATACAAGATGATCTTATGATTAAAAGAAAAGGAAATTAAGAGATGAATAGACTCTAACTTGGAAACTAGTGCAAAGATTTCAGTATAGTCAATCCCTTTTTGCTAACTATATCCTTGTGTAACCAGTCGATCCTTGTTTCTTACTACCTTTCCTTGTTGGTTCAGCTTGTTTCTAAAGACCCACTTAGTTCTAATGACATGAGTTCCCTTTGGTCTTGGCACAATATCCACTCTGTGTCCAGAAGCACTTCATCAACAGATGTAGGCTCTATGACGAACACCAAACCTAGAAGAGTATCTTCAGAAGGTTTAAATTTTGGATCTGGTTCTGACGTGTTTAGTTTTGTCACCTAGAATCAATTCTTCAGAGTGTGAGGGTCTTTGTATGTGCTTCCTCAGAGGAGTCTGAACTTCAACAACTTATGGTTGAGCAGTCGCAGAGTCTTTTGCCTCAGTATCTTTTGCTTCTGAAGTTTTAACTTCTGAGCGCGAATAGGTGATCTCCATATCTGCAAACTTTTCAACTAGATTTGACTTTTCAGGGTCAAGTTCATCATCGAATCTGACATGAATTGCTTCCTTAACAATTCATGTTTCTGTATTGTATACTCTATAGCCCTGAGAGCGTTTATAGTATCCTAACATAATACACTTTTGTGTTTTAGAATCAAACTTGTTCAGATTATCTTTAGTGTTCAACATAAAACAATCACAATCAAATGGATGAAAATGTGAAATGTTGGGTTTTCTATTCTTCCTCAATTCATAAGGAGCCTTACCAAGAATAGGACTTATAAAGATCTTGTTTTGAATGTAACATGTTGTGTTGACTGCCTCAGCCTAAAAGTGCTTAGCCACATTAGTCTCGTTGATCATGGTCATTGTCATCTCTTATAAACTCCCATTCTTCCTCCATATAACTCTATTATGTTGTGGAGTTCTAGGGCAGGAGATATCATGGAAAATGTCTCATCAAAGAGTTTCTCAAAATCTTTGTTTTCGAATTCTCCACCATGATCACTTCTGACTTTAACAATTCTAAAGTATTTCTCATTTTGTACTTGAGAAAAGAAGGTAACAAACACAAAATGTGACTCATCCTTGTGTCTTAGAAACTTAACCCATGTCCATTTGCTCTAATCATCTACAATGACTAGTCCATACTTCTTACCATTGACCGAAGTAGTTTTCACTGGTCCAAAAAGGTTAATGTGCAGAAGTTCCAATGGCCTGGAAGTGGAAACAACATTTTTAGCTTTGAAAGAAGTTTTGTAAAACTTATCTTTCTAACATGTTTCACCAAGAGCATCTGAAGCGAACTTTAGCTTAGGAAAGCCTCTTACTAATTCAAGCTTATTTAGCTAAGAAATCCTCTTTATGCTAACATGGCCCAATCGATCATGCCACGTCCATTTCTCTTCATTTACAGACATATGACATTTAACATTATGATTTTTTCATATCAAAAAGTCCAATCTTGTAAATTTTGTTTTTCCTCTTTCCATTGAAAAGAACTGAGCCATCCTTTTGACTGACAGCTTTGTAGGACTTTTGATTAAAGATTATATCATAACCATTGTAACTTAATTGACTTATGGAGAATAAATTATGCATTAACTCTTCAACTAATAAAACATTAGTAATAGAGGGGAGAGAATCGTTACCAACTATTTCGAGGCAATGATCTTCCCTTTCTTATCATCTATGAAACCGAAAACACCTTAAGGCTTAAGTTATAGGCTTTGGAACATATTCCTTTTTCCCGTCATGTGCCGCGAGCATTCTTAGTCCAAGTACCATGACTGATGTCTTAACTCCAATTCTAAGGATGTCTACAACATAGATTATCTTATCCTTAGGTACCCACATCTATTTGGGTCCTTTAGGGTTAGTCTTCCTAGAGTTTTGAACAACTTTGGGTCTATATGCAGGATATGAATACATGTATGCATAGTTAAAATGGGTATGGGCTTTTTCTTTAGCCTTAGGTTTAGAGACAACTCTACCTTTTGGCACAACACCATTTTGTTTACAATAAGGGACAAAATGAAAAGAAAGGGTATTTGGTTTATCATATTTTTCAGAATTAGATTCTTTGTCAGAATCATAATCAATTCCTCTTATTTCGTTTCTGCTTACGCCATAAATGATTGAAGCTATTTCGCTTCTATTTAGGCATCTAACAAGAAATTTCTGGAAAGATTTGTCATACTTCTTTATGACGTCACAAGAATCTGTAAGGCTTCTGAAATATTATCCTTCTAAAGTTTAGAATTCTTGTTTTTCAAAATAAAGTTTTCTTCATTTAAACTTGAGAAATCTTTCTTAAACTTACAGTATGCATTTAACTCAGATACATGGACCTTTTTCTGATCCTTTTATTTTCCTAGAAGCTTCTGATACTTATCCAAAACTTCTGCTAAACAAGATTCAATTTCAGAGCGATAGAGTTCACCAAATACCTCTTCTGAGTCTGATTCAGATTTTGGTTATGATAGATCTTTATCAACAGGAGCTTCAATACACGCCATCAACACCACATTTGCTTGCTCTTCCTCGGAGTCATATTCTGAGGATTTTTAATCTTCCCAAGTATCCATTAGACCATTCTTATTCCCTCAGAAGTCTTTCTTCTTAGGTTTTTCCTTCTTTAGCTTAGGGGAGTCATTCTTGTAATGACCTTGCTCCTTGCATTCAAGGCAAATGACTTCTTTGATGGCTCAAGCTTTCATGGATCCAGAAGTGGACTCAGAACAATCATCTCTGAATTTGCCTTGTCTTTTCTTCCAGAGTTGATTCACTCGTCTAGACAGAAGAAACAACTAATCTTCTTCTTCAGATTCTTTTTTTTCTTCTTCTGCTTGAAAAGCTCTTGTCATTTCTGACTTTCCCAAAGACTTCAGAGAAACTGACTTGCTCTTTCTCTAGGGCTCATCTTCTTCAAGCTCGATCTCGTGGCTTCTTAAAGAACTAACGAGTTCTTTTATGAATGCATTCTTCAACTTAGAAATGTTTGAATGATGTCAAAACTAGGAGTAAGACTTAGACTTAGCGTTTTTGTATATTGGGCGGTATCAACCAAAATTTAGATGTGCATTGAATCATTTTAACCCTAGCATGCATACAAATGTCTTTGAAAAGCCTTAGGCATGGACTACACATCAAAAACCAAGTCATTTTGAAAACACAGCTGCAGAGGCTGACCTATACGTGTTCAGGCAAACCTATAGAAGCTTTTGCTTCAGTACAGGCCATCACATATGATTACGGATCGGCTCACACACTCCAAGAATGAAGCATGTGGATTATGTCCATAGTTCGCCTCCTTTAGGCCGACCTGAAGAGTTTAACAGGACAACCTGTTGCTTTCATAGGCCAACCTGTAGCCTTCAAAAACATAAATTTTGTTTTGAATCTTACTTTTTCTTGCATTCCTTTTGCCTAAATTCCACTTATATATATATATATATATATATATATATATATATATATATATATATATATATATATATACATGCACCTTTTATCTAGTAAGGTACTAGTGAATTACCTATACGAAACCAGATTACAAAGTATTCCCATCATCTTCAATCTCTCTTCTATGCATAATCATTTTTCGATTGGGTGACTATCTAGATTAGGGTTGATAACATCCAATTAGGTTTGGTATAACCGAGAATATTGAGTTGGATATTTGTGTATTTCAAATAAGAAAACCAAGGTGGGGTTTTCCTTCAAGATCGGTGTGATTTGAAGGTTTCGGACAAGATCACGTCAACACATATTCAACCGAGTAAAGGCCTTGGGACAAGGTGGTTTTCTTGCAAGGTATTAGCGCGAGATGGTGAATCATGTCCAGGAATCTTGGGTTCAACAAGTGCGTGCTTGGTATAATCAGAGGATTGTAGACACATTGTTGACTTGATCAAGCTTTTATCAAGGGTTTGGATATGGTTGAATCAACAATAAACAATAGGGTTTGTGGGGTTAAATTTCTTCACCTCTTGTATAAACATTTTTGCAAAGATAAGGTTAATTGCAAGTATCTCAATTCGATTTCGGATTAAGGGGAGACATACCCATTGCGAGGCCGACTAGGGAACTTCCTAAACAAATCCGTGTGTCTTCTTTATCGCTTTAATTTTCTTTAATTGTTGTTCTTGCAAATAATCGATGTCATTGTTGTTTCAATTAATTCGATTGGAAATTATTTTATACTTTCTTTTAAATCGTTGTTGTTGATATAATCACAATCACTTTGATTGTGATTTGCTTTTTACATCAACAAAATAAATCGAATTTCCAAACGTGATCAACCGCACACAAAGTGTTCGATAAATTATCTATTAGTCTTTTTATCACTTTGTGTTCATTGGATATAAGCATTATGAATAGCTTTGCATTTGATTGATCCATAAATTAATTGTGAATTAAACAATTTGTATGCATTATCATTCCATCGATTTTCATTACGCATATCCGAGCTTTTCAATACTAGGTTAAGTTAGACGATTCGTTTCGAGTTGTTTCCGCGGTGCCATACTTTTTGAAAACAAAATTTTTCCAAGAGTTTTTGGTTTTAAAATCTGTGATCTATTCACCCCCTCTAGATCGAAGCCTATCATCTAACAAGTGGTATCAAGAGCTCTGGTTAATTCCTTGCTAAAGATTTACTCTTTAGAAGAATGGCTACCGAACCTAAGGAAGCTTACAATAAAACACCAATTTTCACCGGTAAAAATTATGACTATTGGAAAGCACTTATGCGTATTCACGTTAACTCCGCTGACAAAGGTATTTGGGACGCTATCCAATAAATCCAAGTATTCTTTCAATTTCTTCTATCATATATTAACATGTTATAGATCCGGTAATTATATACATGTTCGTATTATCTATTTTATTTCGTACTAAAGTATATGACATAATATATAGAGCATGTATATGTGGTTAATTGTTATTGAAGCAAAAACTCAACCATGTGAGACACATCCAAATAATAAATTTAAATTGTAGAGAAAAATTAATATATACGAAAAGTGGCAATGAAGGTTTTATGGCAAGTGACTATGAGAATTTGGTTTGTAAATTGAGAAAATCTATTTATGGTTTGAAACAGACTTCTAGATAATGGTACTTGAACTTTGATGATGTGGTGACTTACTTGGGTTTCGAATAAAATAAAGTTGATCAATGCATCAATCTTAAGG
This sequence comes from Lathyrus tuberosus, assembly GCA_022829125.1. NCBI lineage: Eukaryota > Viridiplantae > Streptophyta > Magnoliopsida > Fabales > Fabaceae > Lathyrus > Lathyrus tuberosus. The sequence continues at coordinate 5,794,077 of JALAZF010000056.1, read as the reverse complement.
TCCGTGGGAGCGAATTCATCTTTCGGGTGTTATATGTTGATGATATTTTGCTTTCCAGTCGTGATCTTGGTCTACTTCATGAGACCAAAATTATGCTTACCAAGTTCTTTAATATGAAAGATCTTGGTGAAAAATCCTTTGTGATTGGAATTTAAATAAAAAGATATAGATCACATGGTGTACTCGGCTTGTCACAGAGGGTCTATATTGATAGAGTTCTGGAGAGGTTCAATATGCAGAACTGTAGGCCAGGAGATGTTCCAATTACTAAAGGAGAATGATTCAGTAAAAAATCAATGTCCTAAAAATGAGGACAAGTGGGCAGAAATGAAGGGAAAACCCTTTGACAGTGTGTTGGGATCCTAATGTATTCTTAAGTATGCACTAATGTCATACCCCAAATTTTATCCTTAGATTCCTTGATCTTTTGCACATCATCTTAGATCAATCATCCATGCATAGCTAACCAATTTATTAGACTTTGTTTGTTTGGTTTCATTTATGAAATTAGGGTTGTTGCAAAAGGTTTAAAGGTTATGGAGGCCTCTGTGTATGTCTCAAGGAGAATTAGGGTCTTTATCTCTATTAGTGTGACATGGTTATATGAGGATTGGTTATGGATTTCGTGGCAAGTGATAAGTTGTATCCTCATGGTTCATGCACTGAGTTCATCATCATATAAAATGCACTACAAGAAAATTAGCAGATTGCGACGATTATTTTTTAAGGTTACGATGGTTAAATCCGCCGTAATTTGCAAGTCACGACGGTTGCTGCAATGTCGCAGAAACATGTGTCACGAGGTCATATCGCGTCGGTTGTGAAAACCGTCACACCAACTGTCGTTATCTCTCACGACGGGTAAGGAACTGTCATAATTTGCATATTGCGACGGTTCTAACCGTCGTAAATTTCCATTTGATTTTTTGTTTTTATTGTTGATTATGACGGTTCCAACTGTCACAACTTTCTGTCCACAGTTACATTTGCAGGTAAATCCATAGGAAATTTCTTTTCCACAGGTAAATCCGCAGGTAATTTATTTTTAAAATTAAAAATAATTGTTTGTAGAAATATGAACAGAATGGGAAAGAAAATAACATATATTCTTCATTCAACTAAACATATATATCATATTACATTTATACAAGCATCATGTCACTTTATATGTTAGAAGCTTATCATATTACAATTACATTCCGATAAGGAATCAAATACATTGAAGAATATTTTCACGCTAAGCTGCATTGTTGGTATGACTTGAAGAATCCCTTGTCCTTTCTCCAATATTAATTATTCCTTGCGGCATTTTCATCCAGAGTGCTTAAACTGATTTGTTCATCAAAATTAGCTGCATCAGGAGTATGTTCCTGTAGATAGTGGCATCCATAAGTGGAATTACTGCCATTTTTCATCCTTTAGACAATATATTTAGCAGAAAAGGAGGTCCTGCAAAGATGGTCCTCCATAATAGTCACAAATTTCAACAGCATAAATAATTCTAATATCCTGGTTCTTGTTAAATTGATGCATGCTATACTGATGAAAAGCTAAATATTTTAATTGTATTTCTTGTGAAGCACTTAATCTCTTAGATTCAAGGAAAGAACAGAGAGACTCAATCTTTGTATCTTTTTGATATTCTGAATTATGGTTCAATTACAAAGGAATGGATTTATTTATCGATCAGTGTTCTAACTAACTTTCCGTTAGTTCCTAGATTTTAGGAATTAGTTAGACAGAGTGTACAATAAATGTATATTAGGAGCACAATAAGATCTTTAAACTAAAACTGGGAGGATTTCAACTAAGTGAATGTTAGTTAAACCTTATCATCTAACAAGCATGATAAAACAAAATAGGGTGTTCTCATAGAATTGACAATAGTGAACATATCACGCAAATTAAAGCATAAAACAGTACCTGTTCATGAGCAAATATATGAGAACTACATGTAAGCACAGCCACTTGCCTCGGCCGGAACCTTCTTCAAACAAGATGAAATAAACTCTTTCATGGGGCGAGAAAAATGCTCATCTAGCTGCAAAAATAGGAGATTAAATGTCAACCATTTTATACTTGGAAAAAGTGAGAGGGGGAGAGAGAGGAAGAGAGAGAGAGAGATCTATTTGGTTTGAGAAAACACATTGTCAGATTTTAAAACCATTTAGATTTTGAACTTTTCACAAGCCATCATAAGCTTTAATTTAGAATGTCCATTGTCTCGGCAATTTGAAACCAGAAGACTTCTTTAAAAAAAAAACAGAAGACTTGTATGCCTAAATTGAAACTATAAAAGTACCAAAGCAACATTGTCAGAAAAGTTATCTAAACTACTTTCACTATACTACTGAGCACATATATAAAGGGACATACATTAATTCTCCAATATCAGCTGACTTCGTGTAGTCTTCTTTTGAGGTATCAGCTGCTTGAAGAAGATCATTTTCAATTTCCTCGTCATTGAAAACAATTGTGTCTAGCTTTTCTCTAGAACCTTTTAAGACATTTTCCTGGTTTGGATCCACTGGTTCAGCTAAATCTGATTTTGTTGACATAGCTTTAGATTTAAGTTTCTGGTTTATAAAGCGAATTTTCGGGGTCATCGGTAGACCTAATGATGTTGAATACTCATTAATAGGAAGTTTTAAAATATCAAAAATTCATGTTTATAACAGTCGTCTACTAAATAAATTTAAAGTATATTATTGGCTTACTAATCAAGGGTCTCGACCTAATATTATTCCGCCAACAAAAATTATCCAAAGAGCTTTTACATAAATACTTCAAGCTACAATCAGTAATTTCTGCCAACTAATGGAAAATGAATTTGGAGTTCATAATAGTTTAGAAGACATGTTTTTCCAAGGGAAGGCAACTTTTTTATTTATAATACTATACCCTCGTCAATTTTGTTACTAGAGGACTTAAAAATAGTTCAAAAAGAGAATAGACAATCAAAGCAAGAATCTATTTAGATTAAAAGTGCAGAATGGTAATTCTGTTGGTCAAATGTTGAGCAAATGATGTTATTTACTATAGTTACTAATCGCAGGTACAAGATAAATTAGTCAGAATAATAAAATGAGAAGGGGGAAAAGGATATCTATAATAATCCCAATCAGGAGCGCCCATAGCAATCTTGCTAAACTCAACTGCACTTGCATCTATGCCAGCAAATATGTACCTGTTGGTTTTGTCTATCAGCTTCACTAAATTCCCTACACTCTCTTTGTCCTATAAAAGAAAAATACAACTTAGAATTCTACTGAACATTTGATATGAACAAATGAAAAACCTATGCAAATCTGGCGTACCTGAATATCTAAGGTTGTAAAATGCACAAGACTAAAGTGTTCAATGACGTCACACATTTCCTTTGTGAGCTTTCTGCAAATATAATACATAATTCTTCTAAATAAACTTGCACAATAAAAAAATTGTGTACAAGCTATGTTTGGATATCATAAAATGAATAGAGTGGAATGGAGCATAGAATGGAGCGAAACGTAATGAAGATTCCATTCAATTGTTTGGAAATTTTAGGACGGAACTAGACAAGTTCTTCATTCTGCCTAGATCGAAGGGGAAGAAATATGGTGATATGTGATGGAATGGAATCCATACCACTCCATTCTTCTCCGCTTCATCTGATTTTAAATGATCCAAACAATGGAATACCATTCCATTCCATCCCATGGAGCAGAATTCTCTGCTCCATGCAATTCCATCAATCCAAATAAAGCATTAAGGATGAAATAGATAACATGACAGAATAATAATATCCATTTGACCTATTTAAGCCAACTTCAACCACCATTTATAACTCTTCACTTCAGTTTTAAGGTTACTGTTAGAGCTAGTCATATATGGTGCCCAAGTGAGATGAGTCTTGCATCATGCACAAGTTAGATTTTTGTTTCCACCATTGGATCAATAAACCCTGCAATTGGATCAAATGAGGTATGATGGGATCTACTGATCCAATGGTTAAAAACACACTTGTGCATGGTGCAAGACTATTTTACTTATTTATGCACATTAGACAAAACATACTACTAGAGGCTAAACAAACAGGGTATTCAGTACATCAACAAAAGCATAATTTCACATCAGGACAACTTCGACAGCGGGAGTACACTATAATTATTGTAAATGAGGAAAGTAAACAAATGGCTTGATTCCAGTATATTTTTCAATTTCATTATAAGCTCCTACAATAAAAGGAGCACCACAATTCACAATAGAAAGATAAAATAACTTTAACCGAATCCAGGAGTATTGCCATCTATTATCTATTCCATATTTTATCTTAGTGTCTCTTGTCAAGTATGAAGTGATTGACAGAAGCTTCAAAAGTCAAAATGTGTGTCCTTGTCTGATCTACTTTCATGTTATATAGAATCTATTAATAAAATCAACTTCGCAACAATTTAATATGCTATGAAATGGCCAACATAGACAAGACAGATAACAAAAATACAACTTAGAAATATACATTTTAATAAAGGAATACGTCTAAAAGTTTTAGCAAATACAAAACACTACATTACTATGTCACTCAAACTTCAAAATCACACCTGTACTTAGCAGAGCGAGGATCTCTATCGAGATGGTGCTGTAAATACGACAAGTCTTGCACATCTATATAAAAGTCAAGGTTGAAGGCTGCCACAATCAAAGGTGAAATCAATGTACAATTTTGTCATCTAGTAACCAACTTAAAAGAAAATGCACTTATGTTAACCACTGAAATCTAAAAGTAATTACAGCACCTAGCTTTCCATAGCTCTCAATTAAATTAATTTTTGACAAGAGATTTATGGTGGGGAGTTCTAGATCCCAGGGTCATTGCAAAGATGGGCATAAACCAAATGCACTGCCGTTAACTGCGTAGAATGAACATACAAATTAGTTGTTCTAGTAAGACACAATTTGACTCTAACAGGATGGGAATAAGAGAACTCTACCTGTAAGTTTAATTTCTTTATGAGTTTCATGATGACATTCTTGGCATTTGAATGAAGAAAAAATAGTTCCACTTGGCCAGGAAAATCAAAGAGTAAATAATGATCTGAAACGTGAATAATATTGTTAGAACACTAGAGTAGTTTAGCTAAATAAGAAAAATAGTAGTTAGTGAGTGTATTTAAGGATGATTTAGGATGTAAATCTACAAAATAGAGTATGATAATATAATCACCTTTCAGAAGTGGTTTCAACTTTTCTTCCAACCAGTCAATATTTTTCTCTAGATAATCCATACAGTATACAAGACCTACTTATACAACACAAGTGAACCTTCAGAATATGTACAGTAAGACACAAATACCTAATAAAAGGTAGTGTTGTCTTTTTCAAAAGAAAATACAATTTGCATATTGAGTAGCTTCTTGTATTTCTCATATACGCTCTAAATAGTAAAACTTCAAAACTCCATCATCTATGAAACAGAGACACCAAATACCCACCAGTAACACTAACACAACGACGGCGGCAACAAAATGGTATTGGAAGGTACCAATACCGTTATTCACCATTTTTATAGTGAAAAAGAAATTATCGTTAACTCACACCACCACGACCGCAATTAAAATTACAGCACATGTGCCAACAGAACCCGCGAAAGCCTTTACGCTATCGCAACGCGAGCGTTATTTAAAACCTAACACACTTTCAAATCAAAAGTATTGATGTTATGTATCATCACACATGCCTACACTTCAAATATGCCATCACCTAATACTATTGGTTGTGAAATCAAAATGAGCAAAAAAATTACAATAAATAATAACTTCAAATAATAAAAAAAGCAATAGACTTACCTCCATTGGGACCAAGAGAATGTTCAATCATGACATCCCTAAGTTTCACAAGAACCTCAATGTTCACGGAACAATCATATCTATATTCATTATTAGGGTAAATCATATATCAAATAAATCAACTATATACAACTCAGGGTGTCAGTGCTACATAGCTGACAACTAAAACCCTAAAATTGAACACTTTCATTCAATTAAAGTACTAAACTAGCAAAACACTGATCCACTAAAAGAACACAAACAATCAAGTACATACATTCATGTTTCTCCATAATCATTCAAGTTTCAAAAGCATATAAAACATATCCCAAACCCTAATATAATTAGTGAAGCACTCACTGGGATAATGAAAGTAAGCGTTTTCCCAGAGCCAATTTTCCCGGCGACGAGAACATCACGGCCACAGAGTGCATGAGGAAGAGAAGCTCTTTGAATATCTGTCATGGAAACGAACTTGGAGCTTCGCAATGCATCTTTGGTTTTCTTCGACAGTGGCAACTGCTCAAACCGCACGACACCGGCGTAGCAGGAGAACGTATTGTCGCCAAGGTGACCGACGGGGGAGTTTTTGGGGAGAGGTGGAAGAGACATTGGGTTCGAACCGGAATCAGGTTTCTGGAACTGAATCCATGAATTCAATTGCTTAATCTCATCTTCTTCTGAGAGGTGTTGTTGTTTGCGAAACTGCTTGGATTTAGGTCTTCTCATTGTTCCTCAATTTTCAAACTGAATTTGTCGAGAGAGAAAGAGAGAAGCTTGAAGATGAACAGAGCAACGTCGTCGTGGCCTTTGGTAAACTTTTTAGATATTTAATTGGGAATTAACACGTTGTTTAGTGGGCGACCGTGACATTTTTTTTACCGCCGTAAACTGTATATTAGGACGGTTGATGTAACCGTCGTAACCTTAATTTTAGGGCAGTTTATGTTACAACCGCCGTAATCTTCATTAATTTTTAAAAAATGTAAGGACGGTTAGTGTAAACCGTCGTGGCGACCGTCTCAATAGGAGAGTTACGACAGTTTTCAAGTAACTGTCGCAATTTTTGTGTCGTAAAACCCTAATTTTCTTGTAGTGATGGCAGCCGTTGGGTCAGGAGCTGCAAATTTTGTGACTGAGATCTCAATAGTTATCCTAAAGAATGCTCCTTTTAATGACAAAAGATAGGGAAAAGTACCCGAAACTATACATGACAAAGTAGTTTCTAAAGTTTTGGTAAATTATAAATTATACATTTTTATTTTATTTTATTTCTTTTATAAAGTACTTACAATAGTTTTTTTTTTTAAATTGTTGATTGTAGGATACTTTTGACATTGATAATACAACACATAATAGGGATGTTATTCTCGAAACTGCTAAAATACTCTTTCGAAATCATAGATGTAGATTTCATCAACACTTTAGGCAATACAAGACAAATGAGACAGCTTTAGAACATAAACCAGAAGATATAAGTAAGGAAGATTGGAAGTATTTGGTAGATTACTTTTCAAGTGCTAACTATAAGGTATGTTTCTATTAAATCTAACAAAAATATGGATGACTTAGTTTTAAATATTAAAAATACTATATTTTTTTTGTATTTTCAGGCAATAAGTGAAAGGAACAAATTAAATAAAACAAAAAAAGTTATGAATTATAGATGTGGAAGGAAGTCATTTCAAGCTGTTAGTTATGATGCGGTAAACAATAGCATTATAAAACCAATTTTTTTTAGCATATTTTTCATTGAATTGATGACTAATAAATAATTATATGTTGTGATGATATAACTTTGTTTATAGAGAGATCTAAAAACTCAAAAAGAGCCAAATTATCAAGATTTGTGGCGAATGACTCACACAAATAGCAATGGAGAATGGATAAATGATGCCTCTAAAGAAGTTCATGTATGACATATTTATCTAATTTGAAAAACATATATAATTGTGATAAATTTTATTATTTTTAATTATAATTAACACTTTAAAATAGGCGAAGGTTGGAGATGCTTATTCTGATTTTGAAGACGCCGGATATGTGGATGAAGATAAAGACAAGGTTATAAACATTGCTTTTAAATCAGTTGTAGGAGAAAGATCGGGATATAGTCATGGCTTAGGAGCTGGAATAAAACCACAAAAAAGTAAATTTGTTAGTGGCTTACATGAAGAATTAGAAAAAGAGCGTGAAAAGAAGCATGGTATGGAAATGAAATTAAAAGATGTAGAAACTCAACTACAAGAAGAGCAAAAAATGAGGGCAGAAATGACTACAAAGTTTGAAAAGAGTCAAAGGCAACTCGAAGAAAAAATGAAGACTCAATTTGAAGAAAAAATGGCAACTATGTTTTATAAAAGGATGAATTTTCAAGTAAGTATATAAATTGTCCTTTTTATTATAAAATATAGTAAATTAGTAGTTTTATATAATCTTTTAATTTATTATATTGAATATGTCCTTAGTGATATTTTGAATATTTTTACAGGATGGAGCATCTTCTAGTACACCTAATATAACTTTTGAACCTGATCACAAAGTTAATTACATGACTAAAGAAAAACTGTAAGTAAGATTTTCTAACTTCTTACATATGTGATATGAATATTTTAAGTATAGTTTATTTGTTATAAGAATTATATTTTATGATAATGCATTATACAAGTGCCCTTCATGATTGCTATTGATATATAGTGTTATGGGATGTTAAATGTGTTTTATGTAAGAAGTTGGGAACAACATTGTTACTCTAAGGGTAGTTGAACTAGTATTTTTGTGTAACAAAGAGTTTAAAATTGTAGGTTCATCTTATACTTTGATGTGAATTTTTATACTTTGATGTGAATTTTTATTATATTAGTTTTTTTCTATTGCAAAAGAATGTATTGAAAAAGAAACTTGTACACTAATTTTTGATTGTTTTGAAATTGTAGGTCAAATAAGAGTACTTCAACTACTTCACCGAGAAAGCTTCGAAGCAAAGATATAAAGAAGAATTAATATTCATGTTAGCGAGAGACAAACTTTCATTTATTAACTGTTCCGGACTGGGCCGAGGACCTACTCCACATCCGAACAGGCCCAACTCACACGCTCTGGGGCAGCCCATATGAAGGACTTAGTCAAGCCCATGTCGGGCAAGTGTCACACCACAGCGTCGGGCACGAATGGCGTAGAGCTTTGGGCAGAAGCATTGAGCCTTCCCCGGAGTTCTCCCCCCCTCGACACGAGGATGTTGCTCCCTGTGAGGAGTCATCTCCATCCACGCAGTTAGTCCGCCCCACGAGGACACGTCTCTCCTCGACGCCCAAGAGTCCTCCCCGCGAGGACACGTTCTCATGTAACCGCCCCACTCCCTATGGAATCGGTCTGCCCTAATTCCGGAGATTTAGGAACGGTTACCCCAGGGCGAAGACCACGTGCTGGTCTTCACTACGCCACGTAAGCCCTGGCAGTTACTTGGATTGGGCCTGGCAATCCAGCCCAACGCAAGTAACCATTGGCCCCGCGCTGGGGGCTCTCTATAAATACCCTCTCACTTGAGAGGGTCAGGTTATGTTTACTTCTACTCTCACTTCTGTACTTGCTTTTTCTCTGACGACCACCTTACTTAAGTGTCGGAGTACCTTGCAGGTACACCCCCCGGCCGTCTTTCAACCTCACCGGAGCTAAAGTTCAACAGACGTCGTTGGCCACCAGAAACTGTCTGATCTAGGTACGATCAGTGGCGCCGTTTGGGGGAATCTATAAGCTTCCCCATTTTTCTGCTCGATAAACCAAAGCTTTCTCCATTCATCACCAACATGGCCAATCCGACAGTTAACCAGGCTCTGGACATCGTGCTCGCACAACTCGAGAACGGGAACCACCGTGAGGATGCCGTCATCCTCAACAGCGGCGAAGCCGACATAAGAGACGGGCATACCGCCTCCCCGGACTCCCAAGATGTGGCTTACAACGCCGCCCGCCAGGACGACCAGCAGGCCATTTTCCAACCAGTTGCTCCTCCGCCCAATGCGGACCCGAGCACCGCGGCCCTATTCACCTTGGTCAATCAGACCAATCAGCTGATCGCGCAGCAGAATACCAGAATTGAAGCCTTGGAGCGAGGACGGGCACAACGGTCTTCCCCGCGAAGACATCGTCGTCCCCCGTCACCTCACCGTTCTCCTTCCCCCCGAAGGACCCCTTTTGAAAAATCTCGGACCCCGTCGCCGGTGCGCCAGGGTCTCTGACTGCATCTCGAGCGCCCCTAGCCGACGATCTCCCAGAAACGCCCTCGTTCCCCTCCTCGGAAGGAACCCAGGGCCTCCACCACCTCCAAGAAGTCCAAGCAGACCGAAGAAAGACCAAAGAACCGTTTGAGGAACTCCCTTCCACGGTACCATCGATCACCTTCGAGATCCCCGGCTAGTAGCGACGATGAGGACCAGAGGACCCCTTTGTCATGGGAAATCATGAATGCCCCAATCCCTGCGGGCATGGAGAAACCCCCACCATTAGGGACCTACGACGGGCTGACCGACCCTGATGATCACGTGGAGAGTTTCGAAGCAATGCTCGACTTCCAAAATGTCAGGGGAGTCATGACTTGGTATAAGGGTCTGGCACATGGGTCGATCACGTCATGGAAGCAACGCTTCACTAAACACTTCACCGCGTCTCGTCGACACCCGAAGACGGAGGCAACCCTAGAAAGCATCTTCCAAGGGAGGAACGAATCTCCCCGAAACTACATCGAGAGGTTCAACAAAGAAGCCGTCGAGGTTCACACGACCGACGACATGAAGAAATATTTAATTATCCATAGACTGTATGTCGGGTCTGACTTTGCCAAATCCATAGGCCTCCGAAGACCCCGGCGTCTCGAGGACCTTCTCGCTCGGGCTCAGAAGTACATCGAACTCGAGGAGACCGAAGCAGCTCAGATCGCTCTTGAGACAAGACGCAGAGAAGGCCCCCGCGGCCACAAAGATGAAGACTCTTCTCCCCGACGAGGAGGAGAAAGAAAGAAAGAGAACTGTAACCGCGACCCTCGGGAACCACGCGGACCAACTGGCTGATTCACAGAGTACACCCCGCTTAACACTCCCCGGTCTCGAATCCTCTCCGAATGCCAGAACTTCGAGTTTGTGAAAGGCGGCGTTCACTTCCCGAAGCCTGCTGCTCCCAAAGCGAACGTCGATAAATCAAAGTACTGCAGGTTCCACCGGAGCCACGGGCATGTTACCGAAGACTGCATCCATCTCAAGGATGCAATTGAGATTCTCATCAAAGAGGGGCACTTGAAGAAATATGCCCAAAAGAACGACCCTCCTCGTCCGAACTCACGGGAAGCGTAGAACATCGAGGAGACGACACCTCCTCCCGGCGACAACCAGCTTCAGGTCGCCCTCAGCGTCACTCGACCCGAGGATTTCTTCGTCCCCCCCGATCATTGAGGGCGAAGAAGCAATCCGCAACATGTGGGCGACCTTCCCCGACGAGGACCCCATCACCGCCCGCAGTACCTGGGAAGGCTTCCCCAAAGCAATGGTCATCTCCGGAGGTGGTCCCGAGAAATTGTCGGTTGGATCAATCAAGCAAAAGTTTGACGAACTGGAATTTGCGACATCGGCGAAGGCGACCACCCTCGAGAAAGTGCGGGGAAACTCCAATCCCATCACCTTCTACCTTGAGGAACTCCCCGGGGGAGCACCAAACGCCACTATTCCCCTTCTGATCAGGGCGCAGATGGCAAAATTTGACGTTCGAAGGATCCTTGTCGACCAGGGGAGCTCGGTCGACATCATGTATGCTCACCTATTCAGGACCCTTCAGCTCGACGAGAGGCACCTGACCCCGTACGTCGGTTCAGATCTACAGGGGTTCAATGGAACCACCACTAGGCCATGGGGTTACGTGGAGCTAATGGTTACATTCGGGGCCGAGGACACCGCCTGACAGGTGAAGATCCGTTTCCTGGTGGTCGATTGCCCGTCCCTCTATAACTGCATCCTCGGGAGGACCACCCTGGCCAAGCTTACCGCGGTACCATCAGCGGTCCACCTCAAAATTAAGTACTACACGACCAGGGGACGGGTAGTGACGATGCACGGGGACATCGACGCGGCCAGAAGATGCTTCTATGCCACCATTAAAGGCCTAAGTTCCATCGGCCCCAAACCCAAGACCGTGGCCAAGCCACCCCAGGATGCCGAACAGGTACCTCTCCCGCGCGTCAACGCGGTCGACCTCGAAAGCAGATTCTTCGACGAACCCGACGAAGACAGAGTCGAAGATCTCGACCACTCGACGGAGAACAACGAGCAACCTCTCCACTCAACGCGCCCCATCCCAGATGGAGACTTCGAGCTCGTGACCCTCGGGGACGATCCTGACTGCAACGTGAAGATTGGCACCGGGATCCCCGACCTAGCGAAGGAGCAGCTGAAGGCATGTCTGAGGGAGAATGCTGACCTCTTCGCGTGGAGCGTATCCGAGATGCCTGGCCTCGGCCCCGAGGTGGCTTGCCATCAGCTCGCAGTAGATCCGACCGCTAGGGCCATAGCACAACGTAGGTGTAAGCAGTCTCCCGAGAAAGCGGAGGCTGCTAAAAAAGCTGTAAAAGACCTCTTAGAGGCAAATTTTATTTTGGAAGCCAAATACACGACATGGTTGTCCAACGTTGTACTTGTTAAATAGAATAATGGAAAATGGAGAATGTGCGTTGATTATACTGATCTTAACCGGGCTTGCCCGAAAGACTGTTATCCCTTGCCCAACATCGACCAACTGGTCGACAACTCTGCAGGTTACAAACTACTATCCTTCATGGACGCTTACTCGGGATACAACCAAATTCCCATGGACAAGGTCTACAAACAACACACGACCTTCATGACCGCGTCGGGCAACTACTATTACAACGTAATGCCCTTCGGTCTGAAGAATGTCGGGGCGACCTACCAACGGATAATGAACAAGGTTTTTCAGGCTGAAATCGGAGACATGCTCGAAGTCTACATGAACGACATGATAGTCAAGTCTGCAGAAGAAGTCGACCACGCTGGGCATCTCAAGAAGGTGTTCGACACGGCGAGGAGGTGCCGCATGAGGTTTAACCCCGACAAATGCACCTTCGGCGTTCGAGCGTGGAAGTTCCTCGGTTTCTATCTCACGGAACGAGGAATCGAGGCAAACCCCGACAAGTGTAGGGCTTTCTCCGAGCTCCCTACCCCGGACTCAAAGAAGTCGATACAATCATTGAACGGGATGCTCACCGCCCTTTCCCGTTTCGTCGCCAAATCTGCACAGTACGCACTCCCATTTTTCAAACTTCTTCGACAAAAGGCGGAGATTGATTGGAGCGAGGAATGCGAGCAAGCACTCGCCCACTTAAAACAAGTCCTGTCGCAACCCCCGGTCCTCTCACGGCCTGAGAATGGGGAAACACTCTTCTTGTATTTGGCGATCACGAGTGAAGCAGTCAGCGCCGTCCTCATTAGAGAAACCTCAGACGGGCAGAAGCGAGTTTACGTCACGAGCAAAGCCCTCCAAGGCCTCGAGCTCAGATATCAGCAGATTAAGAAAATCGCCCTGGGCCTCGTCACCGTGGCCAGGAGGCTACGCCACTACTTCCTCGCCCATACCATCATCGTAAGGACCGAACAACCTATAAGGCAGCTCCTCGGAAGAGCGGACATGGCGGGGAGGATGCTCAGGTGGTCACTCGAGCTCGCCGAGTTTGACATCCAATACGAAGGGAGGAAAGCCCTGAAGGCACAGGTATTGGCCGACTTCGTAGCAGAGATGACCATCCCGGAACCTTCGACTAACGGGTCACAGAAATGGATGATCTATGTCGACGGAGCTTCCAGCCCGAAGGGAAGCGGGGCGGGCATTATCCTCAAAAATGAGGAAGGCATCCTGATCGAGGTATCCCTCAAAATATCCTTCCCGACATCGAACAACCAAGCCGAATACGAGGCCTTCCTCGCAGGACTCCGGTTGGCCGAGGACCTCGGCGCCAAGGAGGTCAAACTTTTCACCGACTCCCAGCTCGTAGCTTCGCAAGTCCGAGGAGGGTACCAAGCCAAGAACGAAAGCCTCATAGAATACTTGGCCTTGGTAAAAGAAAAGATGAAAAAGTTCACCTCCGCAGAAGTAACTCACATCCCCCGCGAGCACAATGCTCGAGCAGATGTCTTGTCGAAATTGGCGAGCACAAAGAAGAAAGGCGGTAACAAATCCGTCATACAAGAAGTGCTTTCCCGCCCGAGCATCGACAAATTGGCCATGGTCTCATACATCAACTCCATAGGAGACAGCAGCTGCTGGATGACCCCGGTATACGAATACCTCACGACAGGAAAACTGCCCGAAGATCCCAAAGAAGCAGGAATGGTCAAAAGGCGGGCGTGCTCCTACACTGTAGTCGAGGATAAGCTATACCGGTGAGGGTTCTCTACCCCCCTCCTCAGGTGTGTCAAGGAGACTAAGGTCCCCGACATTCTCCAGGAAATCCATGAGGGAATCAACGCCCAGCACCTCGGCGACCGCTCGTTAGCCCGTAAGGCGCTTCGAGCTGGGTACTACTGGCCCACCATGCAACAAGATGCCAAGGGACACGTCAAGAAGTGCAATAGATTCCAGCGACACGGGGACATACAACTCGCTCCTCCCAGCGAGCTCAAAATGCTATCTTCCCCATGGCCATTTGCTTGGTGCGGGATGGACATCCTTGGCCCCTTCGTCGTAGGATCATATCAAAACAAATACCTCATCGTCGGGGTGGATTACTTCACGAAGTGGATCGAGGCGGAAGCATTGGCCAAAATCACGACCTTTAACATACTGCGTTTTTACAAAAGAAACATCCTCGCCCGATTCGGCGTGCCTCAAGCCAATGTCACCGACAACGGAACACAGTTCACCGACAAGAACTTCAAAGACTTCGTCACCAAACTGGGCACGAAGCAGCACTTCACGTCGGTCGAGCACCCCCAAACAAACGGGTAGGCTGAGGCGGCGAATAGGGTAATCCTCTGAGGATTGAGACGCCGATTAGGCGACGCCAAACAACAGTGGGTCGAGGAGCTACACAGCGTCCTCTGGGCCTACCGAACGACCCCACACTCCACAACCGGGGAGACCCCTTTCCGTTTAACCTGCGGAACGGAAGTTGTGATCCCCGTGGAGATCAGGGAACCCTCGAGGAGGACAGAAGCCCCCCTCGACGGGGACGCGAATGATGAAGCCTTGAGGGAAGAGCTCGACTTCGTCGAAGAAACACGCTTGGGCGCTTCTCTCCGAGAAGCGTCACTTAAACAAAAAATAAAGCTACGTTATAACGACAAAGTTATCAAACGTGATTTTCAGGTAGGCACCCTCGTCCTACGCAGGAACCAAAAGGACTCGCGAGAGGGCAAACTCGCCGCGAACTGGGAGGGCCCGTACCGCGTCTGCGGGAAAACGGGGATAGGAGCCTACTTCCTCGAAAATCTGCACGGGGAAGAACTTGCTAGACCATGGAATGTTGAGAAGCTCAAACAGTACTACAGTTAAGCACTGCCCGCGGCTCACTAGCACCGCGATCACGGGGACACGCTTAGGTACGAGCGCGACACCCCTATACAGAACACGATGATCAGAGACCGCGTTGTGTGTGCGCGAGGACCTTTGATCCGACGGGGATACCTCGATCGAGGCCCACCGTCGTTGTACCAACCGGGCAGAATACCCAGCTCCCGATGGGAAGTTCATGCCATGCAGCTAGGACATCGATCGAGTTCTTAGCCTCGTTGAAGGTCAGAATACACCTCCGGCCGCCCGACCAACTTTCCACGCGGTCAGGGACTATCAAGGTCGAGAAAATCCAAAAGCCTTATTACTTAGGCAAAAATAAAGTATAACAAATAATACATCACACACAATTCAAACCATGCAAACAATACTAGCAAGTAAACAAGGGTACATTAAAACGGGCAGAAGCCCAGTGTACAAATATTACAAAAATGTCAAAAAAAACCCCTGGCACATACGCCGGGCACAAATCATTACAAAGAAAATGACACATAGGCCGAACAACCAAAAGAACTACACAACGATCTCATCCTCGAACCGCCTTCCATCTTCCTCCCCCCTCCTCTGGAAGATTGAGCTTGCCGTCGACCACACGGAGGAACGGGTCGATTCTGTCGAGCACCAGCGGAACCCCTGGATTCTCAGCACCGATCTGATCCATGACATTCTTAAAACCTATCTCTAAAGCTTCCAGACGATCTGCTTGAAGCTCCTAAATTTTGCCAATCAGAGCGGCGCGGTCAGCAAAGTTTTTATCCACGGGAGATTCATTCTCCGCGGGACAGACAACAGCCTCCAACTCCTCGACCTTTTCCCGAGAGCGATCAAGCTCCCCTTAAGTCGCCTTCAGGGCAGATTTGACCTCGTTCAGCTCGCAGAGGGTGTTGGCGTCGTCCTCGCGCTCGGTCTGGGCCTTCAACAGATCAGCCGCAACCTTATCCTTCTCCTTCCCGAGGGCAGTATAGTCGTCTTTCAGCTTCTGTAGCTCGGAGGAAGAAGGGGCCCCATCATTTAATATCAAAGCAGTCTCAAAAACCCACATCAATTCCGCAAGGTCCTCGACAAGCGCCTTTCTCCTGGCCGCCCCGTCCATATCCAGAACCGCCTTCACCTCGACATCAGCGATGATAGGGGGGTTTCCTCCGAAGAAATTCCGCTGGAGATGGCAAGCGGGCATCTGAAACTTCTCCGACAAGGCAGATCCCACGAGATCCACGAGGACAGGCCGCTCGGTCCTTGCTTTCCTGGCGGGGGTGCTCTCCAGGGGAGGGGACTGGCTGCACTGTGGCGAGGAGGAGCCACTCGTCGTTCCAACCGGCGCCGCAGTCTGGATAACTTCTTGGACACGACTCTTGGTACGCTTGGGTGCCCGCTCGGTGGCCAACTACATGATACGCTCGGTGGCATTAGACATTTGAGCTGCAAGAAAAAACACAGAAAAAGTTAGCACAAATGGACGAAGCTAAAGAAAGGCCCGAACAGGGCGAGGAAATCCCACCTAAGAACCTCTTGGCCTCGTCGGGAGACTTGCATTCAAGGAGCCCCCGAGTGTTTATATAGCGAGCCTCTCGCACAACCCTCCCTTGGGAGTCGAGGAGGAAGTTTCCATCCCTACCAACACATTCTTCCCGGTTGAAACCATTGACAAATGCGACCAACATGGCATACGCCCCCCTGTCATCCTCCGATAGCGCGCTATGCTTCACGACGTAATCCTCCGTGCCGAGCGCGAAGTGGGCGTCCTCCCACTCCAGGGGACACTTGGACACGAACCTCTCTCCCCCGAATCCGTCAGGCACAATGTCATAAAGCGTACCCACGGCCGAGTGCGTCGCGGGCATAACATAGTAGAACCTTCTCTTGAAACCCCTTATTGAATCCGCGTACGCCTTGAACAACTTCCTGGGTTGCTTGAGAGAAATCCAACTATGTTGCCCATTGTCCGTTGAGCGTTGCAAATGAAAGACGCGGAAGAAAAGCTCGAGGGTGATCCCAATCTGGAGATAGTCACAGACGATCTCAAACGCCCGCTTGAAAGCAAGCGCGTCGGGGTGAAGCTGCGACGGTGCCAAGTGCAGACGGTTGAAAACCCCTAGTTGAAAGCTATTGAAGGAGAGGCGGATGCCGGCATCTTTAAAGGCAAACTCGTACATAGGAAACCGCAGCCCACGATAGTTCGAGCAGATCCGATGGTGTACCCGGGGCTGGTAAACCGTCCATGTGGCCTCCTCTCCTTCGGGGACGTTCTCGACAAAGGCGAACGCGTCTGTGTCGTCGACGGAGAAACACGACCCTAAACGCAGAGGCTCTTCCCCGACCCATTCGACTGCCGGACGCGCGGTCGGCTCCCCGGGGATCTGAGCGGGTCCATCCACGTCTGGTTCGGTGTCTACGTAGAGAATCCCCGGAATCCTCGCAGCCATTTTTACCTGAAAAGCAGAGGAAACAGGTGAATTCGTCGGTCGCGGCCAAGTCTACCCTTCCACCGCCGATCAAGTGAAAGGGCAGTGAGCAAGAAAATATTCGGGGACACGACGAACTGCCTGAGGCCGTCACCCCGTCCTTTCTCTCTTTGCTCCCCGGTCTCCCCATCTCACTTCCCCGTGACATTCATCATGTGTCCTCGGTGTATTCATAAGAGTCCTCAGGACATTCATCTTGCCCTCGGTATGTTCATCCCAAACCACCGTCAAAACCAACCGGAACCCTAGGAACGTCCCGCCGTTCCAGGCGGAACCCTGACGGAGCGCCGGAAACACCCTCAACTCGCCAGAAAACTACTAAAAAAGAGAAAACAAAATGAACCATAAAGGATAAAGATCTTACTTGAGCAGTGGAGAGCAGACTAGAACGACAAAGACGACAGTGCACGGCGGCGTACGGCGGCGGAGCAGCAACGGTGACTAGATGAGATGCAGAGCGAAAAAGGTGGGAACGTGCAAATGGCACGAAATCGCCCCTTTTATAAGCCCCTCACGAGATTCGAGGAGTCGCTAGGCAATTGATTACGCTACCCTAGGATAGCCGCCCTATGCAATGATGAGGCGTGACTCGTGGCATACGCTTCCCTAGGCACGTCTGTTCATTCCCCAACACGCGTCTTTTCGTTCACCTCGACTTTGACTCCTCGTGTCCCCGCGTGGTTACCCCCGCGACCAGTCTCGCATGAGCATACGACTTACTTCTGCCCGGTTCACCGACTGTTCCCCTCTCAAAGCTTTTTCCTGAACGGGCACGCCCTCGACATAACCTGGACCCTTAAGTCATCACTCTAACGTCTCAGAGCAACGACTTGGGGGGCTCCTGTTCCGGACTGGGTCGAGGACCTGCTCCACATCCGAACAGGCCCAGCCCACACGCTCTGGGGCGGCCCATAAGAAGGACTTAGTCAAGCCCATGTCGGGCAAGTGTCACACCACAGCGTCGGGCATGAATGGGGTAGAGCTTCGGGCAGAAACATTGAGCCTTCCTCGGAGTTCTCCCCCCCTCGACACGAGGACGTTGCTCCCCGTGAGGAGCCATCTCCATCCACGCAGTTAGTCCGCCCCACGAGGACACGTCTCGCCACGACGCCCAAGAGTCCTCCCCGCGAGGACACGTTCTCATGTAACCGCCCCACTCCCTATGGAATCGGTTTGCCCTAATTCCGGAGATTTAGGAACGGTTACCCCAGGGCGAAGACCACGTGCTGGTCTTCACTACGCCACGTAAGCCCTGGCAGTTACTTGGATTGGGCCTGGCAATCCAGCCCAACGCAAGTAACCGTTGGCCCCGCGCTGGGGGCTCTCTATAAATACCCTCTCACTTGAGAGGGTCAGGTTATGTTTACTTCTACTCTCACTTCTGTACTTGCCTTTTCTTTGACGACCACCTTACTTGAGTGTCGGAGTACCTTGAACGATCATTAACTATGTAGTTTTTATTTTTATTTTTATGTGAACAAAATTGTTTATTAATATTTAGTTTTTGATGTTTTTAGGAATTTAAATTTTTATGTCAATTGGGATAATTTGTGATATTTTTTATTTTAATGTTATATTAATTATTGTTTACATTTCTTGAAAAAATATATTATCAATGTTGTGATTTATATTGTTAAATCATTTATTTTTAAATAGTAATGACAATTTAAATAAAAATGTGAATGATACAAATTTTAAAAGGAAGTTAAAAATATAATTATATTTTTATTAAATGACATACATTGTTGAAAAATCTATATTTATTCCAACTACATTTTTGGTTGAGGTATAGAAGATATGACAACAATTCATATCGTGACAAATATAATTTTCGACAACATCTTTAGTTGTTACCAAAAAGCATCTTTTGCTAACGACTATGGTCATTGTGTTCTATCAAATAAGGCAACAATAATTATTGTTGTAAAAACATTTGTTATGACAACGACATCAAATGTCGTTGCAAAACTTTTTGCAAGGACACTTATACCAACGACATGCAATGACATTTTTTTCGCTGTAAAAAATACATTTTGCAGCAACTTCATGTTTTTCTCAACAACTTTTGTCGCCGCGAAAACACATTTTTCTTGTAGTGGAGACTATTAAGTCTAAATCATTGTCCAAAATAAAAGAATTTGAAAATTTAGAAAATTAAGTTTTTTATACTTTTTCGATTTTGGGAATCTTATGTATATATGATCGTGAAGGCTGGATCAGATCCTATAGAATCAGGCCGTCAAGTGCGTCAGGGATGCTGGTCGTATGGAGAGGAGGAGGGTGTAAGGTACTCCGACGCTCAAGTAAGAAAGGGTCAGAGAAAAGGAGCAAGTACAAAGTATGAATTCTTAGGGTGAATATTGGATACCTGACCCTCTCAAGCGAGAGGGTTTATATAGAGCCCCCAACACGTGGTCAACGGTCCTATTTTCGGGGAAAAATAACCGTTTTCCCCAAAGAATAGGTAACTACCCAAACTAGCCATTATGTCGGGCAGGGTGCCCAAAACTAGCCGTTATGTCGGGCATAGGCGTGGTTCCGGGCACCTGTCCATAGCTGTTCGGGGAGTAGTGAAACCGTGCGTAACGGGCAGTGATTCTGGGGAGGAATGTTGCATTCCTTGCCCGGTTGGAGGGGCAGAAAGGTAACTTTTGCCCCTCTGTGGATTGGAATTAGGCAATTTGGGCCGCTCTGGAGCAGAAGCGGATTGGGCCATGTCTAGCCATTGGTCCAGTCCAGAACAGGAGCCCCCCAAGTCATTGCTCCGAGCATGAGAGTGATGACTTAAGGACTGCTCGTTGCTCCGGGGAGCCAGTATGGAGTCGTCGTTTGTAGACGAGGAGGATTGTCTCAAAGTGCTCGTGACCCCATATGTTCGTGAGATTCGTGGTCGTGACATTATTGTCTGGTATTCGGGGAGATTAATGGTCAGACAGAATTAGAAACGTTGTGACGCCACGTGTGCCTAGAGCTCCGTGTAGCAGTTAATAGGCAATGATGGCTAGTGGATAGTCATAATGGCCTACAAACACGCGTCCCTTTGCATAAAAGGGGGAAAATCATTCCATTTGGAACTTTCTCTTTCTGATTTCTCTTCGCCTCCTTCAAGTTCTTGCCCGTCACCGTCTTCTGCCTTTCTGACCACCGCGTCAAGCTTCGAGAAGCTTCTTTCTTCTACTTAAATCCAATAAGTTTTCCGATCCTCTGCTTGCTTTGCTTCTGTTTGTTGTTGTGGTAGATTGCATGTGGTTAGAGCTAGTTTTAGGGGTCAAAATAGGTGGATTTCTGGTGTCTGTTGGTGGTGGACGGTGGTCGTGCCATTTTTCCACTTCTGACATGTCGCCGGACGTATCTGTATGCCTCGGTTAGAAGGACGGTTGACGGCGTCGTCGCGATGGAGACGCTTGCGTAACCGTCGTGATTTTTTGTCTTCTGAGCGAATAATGAGTTTTCCAGCGGAACACCCCCAGATTCCGGTGAAGCCTTGTAATTTTCGGCGGAGCTTCGAACGGAAACTGGGATTAAGTGCGGGAAAGTTCCTCGCCAGGGGATGATATGTTTCGAGCGTCTCCTCGCGGGGAGGTTCCAACCTTTCCTTTGATGTTAGGGCTTAGGCCTGGGACGTTGTCCTTAGCCCTTTGCACGCCCTTTCACTTGACTTAGCGGTGGAAGGGTGGATTTGATTTGCTATCAAATTCACATTCTTCTCTGCTTTTTAGGTGATTATAATGGCGATGGGGCCAGATAGAGAAGTTATTATAAATACATCCGAGGAAGAGACGGGCTCCGAAGATAGGAGCAGCTCGACGGCCTCTAGTTCGGCGACTTCGAGTTCTTCTAGCAATGTCGGGGAGGAGGAAGAGTTGGATGTCATGGAGGAGGACATCGACGGGTTCTCCGCGGAGGAGTGGGAGGTGGCTGAACCTTCCGAGCATGTGTCCACATTCGCAAAGTCCTTGGTGGACGTTTTCATAGAGGTAGGACCGGAAGGGGAGTGGAAGGTGCACTTCCCTTCCGAAGACGATCGTGTCTGTACACACTTCAGGGAACATTTTACCATGTACGAATATGCTTTTAAGGAGATGGGCTTAAGGTTGTCGTTTACTGATTTTCAGCAGTCAGTGTTCGAGCATTTGAAGTTAGCCCTTACACAACTGCACCCTAATTCATTGGCCTTCATCCGGGCCTTCGAGTTGGTGTGCGAGCATCTTTCCTTGGGGGCTACCCTCCCTCTGTTCTTTACTGTTTTCCATCTCCAAAGGTAGCTGACGGGGAGAAATTATGGCTTGGTTTCTTTGAAGCAACCCCGCAAGCTGTTCAACCCGTTTTCAGAGTCAATCCGGACATCCAAGGAACTGTACTTCGTCGTTGAGCTCGTGTCCGAGGTTTCCCAGGACAGTACATATGTCTGGGAGATCGAGGTTGACAAGAATGGGAACGAGCTGCACGACGAGGAGGGGAGGTATATTGGGCGGAGGCTCTACAAGTTCCCCCTCCACTGGGCGCCCGACCATTTTTCTAAGAAGCCCAGTGACTATGTCTTTCAGCCGAGCGACCTATGCGGGCAGGACGCCACGGCGTACGAGGTGCTGGTGAAGTGGGTCAACTCCTTCCGGCTTGCTGAGTGCTGGATGAGCAAGGGCAACTCGATCTTCGAGGAAGATGGTAGTCAGAGGGTCGAGCGTCGATTCATCAACGTTAAGGCACTGTTGGAGTGCAAGACTCCTGCAGACGCTGAGAAGCTGCTCGGTAGTCTTAGTTATTTAGATTTTGTTTATGTCATTTCTTTTCCTCGTATCTAACGTGTTCGCATTTTGTTTGTGCAGGTGAGATGCCTCAGGCGCATGACAGGGTTGTAAGGAACGCCCTCGCGAGGAATAAGGCGGGGGCGGCTCCTCCGAAATCCCGGTTTGTTGGTGCCCGTGCTCCTTCTCCTGTTCAAACTACTGCGGGGACCTCTTCTTCTCCTACTTCTGCTCCCTGGGGGTCTCCCTTTCCTTTGGTTGGTCGACCCAAGCGACAAAGGTTTAATGATGCTGTGGACCTTACCCGGGCGTCGGAGAAGGGGAAGTTCGAGCTTCCTCCTTGCATTCCTGACTGGAAGTTCTTCGAGGGGAACTCTCTGATTATGCCTCAGGTGGGGTCTCTTCGCTTGGAAAGCATGGATCGCCCGAGCAAGAGGGCGTTGGTGGCCCAGGACGCTTCTGCCTTGGTTAGGATGTTGGAGATGGCAGCTGTGTACGCCGAAGGGGATTCGGCGACAGAGGTTGAACTTACTGCTGCCAGCACTACCATGGCATCCCTCAAGGAAGAAGCTAAGGGTGCCGACGACGCTCGGAAGAAAGCTAAGAAAGAGGTAGCTCGTTTGAAGGAGGAGAACTCGACGATGGGGCAGAGAAGAAGTCTGCCGAGGAGTTGATCCAGTGGCTGAAGGCGGCCAATGCCCCGGGTGACGATGAGCCAGAGGATGTGAAGGCATTGAAGACGAGATCCGAGCTGGTTGCCCGTTTACTGACGGTCGAGGATGATGACATTATTGTCGCGGAGGAGTCTTTTGGGAATGCCGTGGCTCAACTGCGGGGGGTGAACCCTGGGCTCGATTTTTCTGTCGAGGGTACCCACTACCTGGCGCATGTTGAGGACGGTCGTATTGTCATGCCCGACGGTCTCCTTGAAGGTATCCCCGAGGATGAGCCCGCCGAGGACCAGGGATCTCAGCCAGAGCCAGCCGAGCATGCGGACGAGTGAGGAGCTTGTATTTTTTGAGGTTGTTGTAATCTGTCCGGCCTGCGTGACGTGGAATTATTGTAATTTATTTTCTTTTCGGGGGGGCATGGCCCGTGTTTGATGTAACTAAGTATAATTGTGGCCCTTGTGGTCACTCATTATGTTAACTTATTATATTTCTGGCTTCGTCGTCTGCATGATTTTACTTGCGTTTGTTTTTGCTAAGTGTTGTATGCATGCTCGCCGTGAATGTATGTCCGCCCGTGATAGGGGGTATTTGACTTGTGCGAATATTTTGGGGGGATTGCTCACAATAGATGTGTTCGGCAGTGTGGGGAACTGGTCGAACTGCCGGGAAATACCCTGGCCGGGGAGCGGAGCTCAGATCGCGCTTGAGGCCTAAGTTCGCGGCGTGAACGTCCCATCGCGAGCTGGGGTTCTGCCAATCATGGTACTTTGATGACGACGATGCTCGATCGAGGACCGCTGTCGAGCAGTTGCCCGACTCGTTACTGAGCGGGGTTATGCTTTAATCGTATGCGATGCTTGTACCTAGACGCGCATAGTGGTCGGTAGCGGACGTTCGTCGTTGCGACGGGTCGAACCGAGAATTTAGCTGTAATATTGTTTTAGCTTTTCAGCGTTCCATGGTCGAGCAAGTTCTTCCCTAGAGAGATGTTCCAGGTAGTAGGCCTCATTTTCCGTTTTTGCTCGGACACGATAGGGTCCTTCCCAGTTGGCCGCTAGTTTGCCTTCGCGAGTCTTTGTGGTTTCTTCTTATAACAAGGCTTCCCACGTCGAACTCTCACCGTATCACCTTGGTGTTGTGCCTGATGGTAATTTTTTGTTTTAGTGAGGCTTCACGAAGGGCTGCCCTAGTTCGGATTTCCTCGACGAGGTCTAGCTCTTCTCTCAACGATTCGTCGTTTATCTCCTCGTCTAGGGGCGACTCTGTCCGCCTAGAGGGCACGTGAACTTCGACGGGAATTACAGCCTCGGTCTTGTATGCTAAACAGAAAGGCGTTTCCCCGGTCGTTGAGAGCGGAGTTGTGCGGTACGCCCACAGTATGCTGTGCAGTTCCTCAACCCATGCCTTCTTTGTTTCGTCCAGCCTTCGCTTGAGGCCTCGAAGGATGACTCGGTTGGCTGCTTCGGCCTGCCCATTTGTTTGAGGGTGCTCCACGGATGCGAAGTACTGCCTCGTGCCCAGTTGGGCGACGAAGTCCTGGAACTTCCTGTCCATGAATTACGTCCCGTTGTCTGTTACTATTGCTTGGGGAATAATGAAACGTGCGAGGATGTTTCGTTTTTAAAAACGCAGGATGTTGAGGGCAGTTATTTTGGCTAGAGCTTCTGCCTCTATCCATTTTGTGAAATAGTCCACGCTCACTATGAGATATTTGTTCTGACTTGATCCTACCACGAAGGGTCCTAGGATGTCTAGGCCCCACCAGGCGAATGACCACGGGGAGGACATAGCCTTGAGCTCGTTAGGCGGAGCCAAGTACAAGTCCCCGTGCCGTTGGCATTTTTCGCATTTCTTCACGTGTTCTTTCGCATCGTTTTGCATGGTCGGCCAGTAGTATCCTGCACGGAGAGCCTTTCGAGCAAGGGACCTTCCGCCAAGATGTTGGGCGTTGATTCCTTCATGGATTTCGTGCAGGATGTGTGTGACCATTTCCTCCTCGACACATTTGAGCAGCGGAATGGAGAATCCCCATCTGTAGAGTTTATCTTCGACCAAGACATAAGAGCAGGCTCTTCGCCTGACTATGCTGGCCTCCTTTGGGTCGGACGGGAGTTTATCTTTGGCGAGATATTTGTAGACTAGGGTCATCCAACAGTTGTTGTCGCCAATCACATGCACGTCGAGTGTTGCGGAGGCCTTCTCGATGCTGTGTCGAGGAAGTACTTCCTATATGACGGATTTGTTTCTGGCTTTCTTCTTCGTGCTGGCTAGTTTGGATAGCACGCCTGCTCGTACGTTATGTTCGTGGGGAACATGTTTCACTTCCACTGTTGTGAACTTCGCCATTTCCTTCTTTACCAAGGCCAAGTATTCAGTTAGGTTGTCGTTTTTGGCTTGGTATTCTCCCCAGACCCGGAGGGCCACGAGTTGTGAATCTGTGTAGATGACGACTTCCTCTGCGCCTAGGTCCTCGGCAAGGTGTAGCCCAGCGAGGAAGGCTTCGTATTCAGCCTGGTTATTGGAGGTTGAGAAAGACAGTGCGAGTGAAACCTCGACGATAATTCCTTCGTCGCTCTCCAATACGATGCCCGCGCCACTTCCCGCAGAGCTTGAGGCGCCGTCGACAAAGATGGTCCATATACGTGCTTCACTCGCGGGGGAGTCTGCGAACGTCATGTCCGCGACGAAGTCGGCCACAACTTGGGCCTTGAGGGCTTTTCTGCCTTCATATTGGATGTCGAATTCGGACAGTTCCAGCGACCATTTGAGCATACATCCAGCCATATCTGGTTGTCCGAGCAGCTGCTTTATGGGCTAATCTGTTCGAACCACGATCATGTGAGCCAGGAAGTAGTATCTTAACCTCCTGGATGCGTTAATGAGGGCCAGCACCACCTTCTCTATATGTTGGTATCTTAAATCTGGTCCTTGCAGCGCTTTGCTCATGAAATAAATGGGCTTCTGCCCGTCAGGCGTCTCGCGGATGAGAGCGGCACTCACAGCTTTGGTTGCTACGGCCAGGTATAGGTACAACGTTTCACCGTTGTCCGGTCGAGAGAGGACCGGTGGCTCTGAGAGTGCCCGTTTCATATGGAGAAGGGCCTTGTCACACTCCTCGGTCCATTCGAATGTTGCCTCTTTGCGGAGGAGTTTGAAGAATGGTAGGGCGTGCTGGGCGGACTTGGCCACGAAATGAGATAGTGATGCGAGCATCCCGTTGAGGGACTGGATGGATTTTTTGGACTTGGGCGTAGGAAACTCGGAGAACGCCCGACATTTGTCGGGGTTGGCCTCGATTCCTCGTTCCGTCAAGTAGAAGCTGAGGAATTTGCCTTCCCGGACACCGAACGTGCATTTCTCTGGATTAAAATGTATTTTGTATTTCCTGGCCTGTTCGAAGACCTTTCTCAAGTGGGCGGTATGATCGGTTTCCTCGTGGGATTTTACAATCATGTCGTCCATGTAGACTTCGAGCATGTCTCCTATTTCTCCCCGAAACACTTTGTTCATCATTCGTTGGTACGTTGCTCTGGCGTTCTTCAGGCGAAGGGCATTATGTTGTAGTAATAGTTGCCCGATTCGGTCATGAAGGCCGTATATTTTTCGTCGGACATTGCCATTGGGATTTGATTGTAGCCCGAGTAGGCGTCCATGAACGATAAAAGTTTAAAACCAGCAGAATTATCAATATTGGGGAGGGGGTAAGCATCCTTCGGGCATTCCTTATTGAGATCGGTATAATCAATGCACATGCGCCATTTTCCATTAGATTTTTTAACTAATACAACGTTGGACAGCCAAGTTGTGTACTTGGCTTCCGAAATAAATTTGGCCTCGAGGAGGTCCTTTACAGCTTTTTCAGCAGCCTCCATTTTCTCTGGAGACTGCTTCCTCCTACTTTGTGCTACGGCATTGACGGCCGGGTCGATGGTCAGCTGGTGACAAGCAAAGGATGGATCCAAGCCGAGAATTTCTGCGGCGCTCCATGCGAAGAGGTCGGCATTCTCTCGGAGGCATGCTTTGAGCTGCTTCCTCGCGATGTCAGGCAGGTTTGCTCCGATCTTCACTCCCCGTTGGGGGTCTTCGCCGAACAGAACTATCTCAAAGTTTCCATCCGGGATTGGGCGCATCGGATAGGAGCTGTTGCTGGACGACGTGGGCGGGCTGGCTGAAGCAATTCGTTCCTCCAGTTGGACCTTGGGAAAGCTACTATCGAGGTCAATAGAGTCGACCTAGGGCAGGGGCTTGGCCTCCTCGGAGCTGCTTGGCAGTGCTGGCTTGCTCGACACTTTTGGCTTGGGCGCAATGGTGTTGAGTCCCTTTGTAGCTGCTTCAAAACACCGTCGGGCAGCTTCTATATCGCCATGGAAGGTGGCGACCATCCCTTTCGAAGTGTAATATTTCATCTTCAGGTGGACGGTTGAGGGCACTGCTACCAACTCGACTAGAGTTGGCCTTCCGAAAATGCATTGGTAAAGCGACGGGCAGTCGATTACCAGAAATTGTACCTTGATGGATCTGGCCGTTTTAGCTGATCCGAAGGTCACGATCAGCTCGACGTATCCCCACGGCTTGGTTACAGACCCGTTGAATCCTTGTAAATCGGACCCTACATAGGGGGTAAGGTGCGATTCGTCCAGCTGAAGTGTTGAGAATAGCTGGGAGTACATGATGTCGACCGAGTTGCCCTGGTCGACGAGTATCTTGGGGACGTCGAAGTTCGCCATCCGGGCTCTGACGAGCAATGATATGCTTGAGTTCGGGGAGTCGCCGAAGAGTTCCTCCCAGTAGAAGGAGATGGGGACGGAGCCCTTCTGTGCCCGATCAAGCGTTGTCACTTTGCTGGAGCTTGTGTTGATCAGGTGTTCGAAGTTCCGTTTCACGGAGCCCATATTGACTTTGTTGAAACCCCCATCAGAGATGACCATGGCGGAGGGAAATGTCTCCCACGGGTTATGGGCCGCAAAATATGCAGGGGCGCTGAGCCCGTCAGGGACGTTGAAGTCCTCAGGTCACGATATGGACATAGCGGCTTGTATATTGGCATCTTCCGAGGAGGGTACCTCCTCCTCGACCTTCTTGGACTCCTGGGCGTCCTGCCGAGGAGTGTCCTTCTTCTTCGCAAACTGCTTCAGGTGGCCGTCCCTGATCAGTATTTCAACGACATCCTTCAAATGGATGCAGTCCTCCGTAGTATGGCCGTGACTTTTGTGGAAACGGCAGTATTTTGATTTGTCCATGTTTGGTCTGTTCGGAATTTGTTTGGGGAAGCGGACCCCAGCCTGTTTGAACTCCGAATTGGCACATTCGGACAAGATCTTTTCCCTGGAAACGGTCAGGGGAGTGTAGTCATGGAACCGCCCGGAGGGGCCCTTGCTGTCACGGGAATCACGAGGACGGTCCTCGTGCCTCCATTTGCCTCGACGAGATGTCGAAGCTTCTTCTCCTCTGGACGCCCGAGCGTTCTCCTGATGGCGCGATGCTCGGACATTGCTGGCCGCAACCTTCTCTACATACTGAATGTGTGATTGGGCTTTGAGGCCAATGGCTTTAGAAAACTCGGAGCCTGGGCGGAGCCCCTGCTCGAGCAAAAACTTCTTCATTTCGTCCGTCGTCGGGACCTTCACTGCTTCTTTGTTGAACCTCCCAATATATGCGCGGAGAGGTTCGTCTTTACCCTGGATTATGGCTCCCAGATATGCCTCAGTTTTGGGGTGGCAAAGAGATGCTGTAAAGTGCCGCGAGAACATCCTGCCCAGCTGTCTCCACGAGGTAATGGACTCCTCGGGCAATTGTTTATACCATGTCATTGCTCCCTTACGAAGGGTGGTCGGGAACAGTCTGCATTTGATAGCGCCCCTTATGCCACGGTAGTGTAACAACACATTGATGTTCTCGATGTGCTCGTCGGGGTCGGTGGTCCCGTCGTACGTGCCAAGTGACGGGGGTTTCTCCAAGCCTTTTGGGAGACGGATAGCCAAGATCTCCTGTGACAACGGGCCGCGAGGCTCGTCGTCGTCACTAGAATTGGTGTATGATGGGGACCAAACGGGATGCTCGTGACGCCGGTTCCTTCGCGGAGAAGGTGTGCGGTTCCTTCGAGGAGAATGTGAGCGGTTCCTTTGTAGGAAAGGTGAGTGGTTCCTTCGCGGGGAAGGTGAGCGGTCCCATCCTTTAGACTTGATCGGGGGAGATTGCTCCTTCCTCCGAGTCCTCTTATGGTCGTGAGCGTGCTGGTCACACGGGGAGATCTGGTCGCGCTTCCGGGCTACGCGAGAATCAGGTTCTTGGCGTAGCCTTTGGTCGATTTCTCTTCGGGGCTGCAGACTTCTTGATCATCGCTGGTTCCTCCGCGTAGGAGGGGATCTCGGATGGTGGGACTCTTCCAGTGCCCCGATACTCTCGTTCTACTACAGGATCAGGGTGTTGATCGCCTCCAGGAGGGCTGCCACGGCCGGGTCGACATTGGGCGGAACAGGAACGGGCTAGTCGTCAAGTGATGGTTGATCGTTGTTGCGATCAGCAGGGGTAGGGGAAGGAGAAACAGTGGCTCCATCCCTGAGGAAACGGGCATCTCGGAGGAGAGATGACTGGCCGTCAACGTCAGATTTGTTGACGGGGGGGATGGTGGTTTGGAGAGCATCCTTGGTGCGATCTTGGGAGGCCATGATCGTGATGATGTTTGAGAATTATTTTGATCTTCGATTTCTGAGGAACGAAAGATGGGGAGAACAATAGTTCCCACAGACGGCGCCACTGATCGTGAAGGCTGGATCAGATCCTGTAGAATCAGGCTGCCAAGTGCGTTAGGGATACTGGTCGTATGGATAGGAGGGGGTGTACCTGCAAGGTACTCTGACGCTCAAGTAAGAAAGGGTCAGAGAAAAGGAGCAAGTACAAAGTATGAATTCTTAGGGTGAATATTGGATACCTGACCCTCTCAAGCGAGAGGGTTTATATAGAGCCCCCAACGCGTGGCCAACGGTCCTATTTTCGGGGCGAAATAACCGTTTCCCCAAAGAATATGTAACTACCCAAACTAGTCGCTATGTCGGACAGGGTGCCCAAAACTAGCCGTTATGTCGGGCATAGGCGTGGTTACGGGCACCTACCCATAGCTGTTCGGGGAGCAGTGAAGCCGTGCATAACGGGCAGTGATTCCAGGGAGGAATGTTGCATTTCCTGTCCGGTTGGAGGGGCAGAAAGGTAACTTTTGCCCCTCTGTGGATTGGACTTAGGCAATTTGGGCCGCTCTGGAGCAGAAGCGGATTGGGCCATGTCTAGCTATTGGTCCAGTCCAGAACAATATGCATCCGGAATAAGAGTATATTTAATGAGATCATTTGGTACATATGAAAATTCAAAATTTTAATTGATGAAATGAGGCAACCATTAGGATTGTTATAGAGAACAAAAGAACTTGTGTTCACATATTAGAGATCGAATAACTTGGAGATCATTAGGATGTTCGACTCGCATCCTTTTGGATGTCTATATATAATTGGCATCCCAAATGACTATAAGTATTTATATCACTTGGTTGCATATGGTAAAAAAAATTTAAAGACAACTCAAGCTATATTGTGAAATAAGTCAGTCGGATAATGTTTCAACATTTGTTTTATAAAGTTCATTGACTTATAAGTTGTTGTCGTTGAAGCATAGAACATATCAATAGAAACTTTATACTAGCTAACCTACTAATCAAAGATTTGACAACTAAGGTTTTTAATATGGTTGTTGTCATTAATGATGTCTTAAATTAGTGGGAGTTTCTATTCTTTTACGTACTATTTTTGTGTTTGATACAAAAACAAATTTTGTTATAATTTTATGCATAAATAAAGATTATAATGTTATTATTGTGACAATCAGTTCTGTATCATTTGTGCAAATATTAAATTTGCAAATTTTAGTTTGATCTCAGTAAAGATTTTAGATGGACTAGATAGAAATAGGTATGATTAAGAGATCACATGAAATGAAATTTGTATGCTGCTCATCCATATTGATCTATGTCAACAAATACATTGATGTGGTGGTCGTCGAAGTTTTGTCACGTTATACGTCAATGACAACAACCGCAGTGGTCATATTATTGATGTATGATGTGGACCAGATTGCACAGTTGAAATCTAAAGATGAATAGCATTCAGATTCACACCTAAAGAATTGTGATATAATTATTAAAATATATTGGCAATGTGTGAGATTTTTGGAATATCTTATTATTAAATCTAATTTAATTATTATATTCCAATATTTATAAAGTGGATATATATATATATATATATATATATATATATATATATATATATATATATATATATATATATTTAAAAGTCTTAATTGATTAAGTGATTGAATAAATTTAAAAGTCTAATTAGATTTCTATTTATTAACGAATTAATTGGATACGAACTTAAATATAAGTGAATGTCAGGATCACCCATTTCAGAATAATAGGAACCCTAAGCTATGATCTCCAATATAACGTACATAGGTGATATACTTCTCTCCATCTGAAGAAAAATCAAGGCATTTTGAGTATTGGTTGAGGAAAAACCATATAAGTCATCAGATGTTCGTTGTTTGTCTTCTAACTTTCGGAATTATAGCCAACAAATTTTTTTCAATAAATCCAGATATTCTTGCAATCGCTTCTCTCATATACTAACATGTCGTAGATCCTGTAATTATATATATGTTTGTATTATCTATTTTTCTCCGTACTAAAGTATATATATGACCCATTATATAGAATATGCATGTGTGGTTAATTGTTATTGAAGCAAAAACTCAACCATGTTAGACACAGCCAAGTAATAAATTTAAATTGTAGAGAAAAATTAATTTATACGAAAAGTGGAGATGGAGGTAACGTGCCCAATATTTGAAAATTCAAATAATAGTTTGGGACTTGCTATATAAATACGTGACAAAATCATAGATAGAACCACAAGTCCAGAGTCATAAATAAAATTAATTAGATTCACATTATCATAAGCATGGCTAACATGATTATTCCAATTGTGAAAGCTTGTTTCATTATTTTGAGCTTTGTTGGGATAGTCTCAGCTCAATTATCATCTGATTTCTACTCAACAACTTGTCCTACTGCTCTTTCTATCATTAAGGCAGGGGTAACTACTGCTGTGTCAGCCGACACTCGGATGGGCGCATCACTGCTTCGTCTTCATTTCAGTGATTGTTTTGTTAAGGCTAGTTTCACCTCTTCTTCTTCTGTCTTTTTAATGTGAATATCAGTTATAAACATATTCATCAATATTTTGTGTTTGATTATAGGGCTGCGATGGATCAGTACTATTAGACGACACATCAAGTTTCACAGGTGAAAAAACAGCAACCCAAAATGCTGGTTCCTTGAGGGGTTTTGATGTAATTGATACCATAAAATCTCAACTCGAAATTTCATGTCCTAATGCTGTCTCTTGTGCTGATATCCTCGCTGTAGCCGCAAGAGATTCTGTTGTCGCAGTAAGTAGTGGTGGCAACATTTTTAAGGATTAATTTAAAATTGTTCATTGAAGTTACAAAGTCATTTTATTGGATTTGTAGTAATTAATTAATATTTCAAAAATAAAATAATAAATTTTCAGCTGGGTGGACCTGGTTGGACTGTGCAATTGGGTAGAAGAGACTCAACCACGGCTAGTTTAGATTGTGCCAATTCAGATTTACCTGCTCCTGATGCAGATCTAAGCACTCTTATTGCTTGTTTTGCCAACAAAGGTTTCACTACCAACGAAATGGTTGCTCTATCAGGTAATTAATTAGAGTTAGATTATCATCTCGTGTCTGTGTCTT
Organism: Lathyrus tuberosus; assembly: GCA_022829125.1. Classification (NCBI taxonomy): domain Eukaryota; kingdom Viridiplantae; phylum Streptophyta; class Magnoliopsida; order Fabales; family Fabaceae; genus Lathyrus; species Lathyrus tuberosus. The sequence continues at coordinate 5,761,000 of JALAZF010000056.1, read as the reverse complement.
TAAATAATTATTATTACTTTTACTATGTATCTTATATTAAAAAAAAACTTCAGGAGCTCACACAATTGGTGAAGCTCGCTGTAAATCCTTCCGAGACAGGATTTACAACGATGACAACATAGATTCGATATTTTCAACATCATTGAAAGCTTGTTGTCCTACCATAGGCAGTGACGACGCTTTGTCACTTCTTGACACCGCCACAACAAACAGATTCGATAATTCTTATTTTAAGAACTTGCAAAACAAAAAGGGTCTGTTACACTCAGATCAACAACTTTTCAGTGGTGGTTCAACGGATTTTCAAGTTAATTCTTATGTTAATAACCCTGCAAGTTTTCAAAATGATTTTGCCAATGCAATGATCAAAATGGGAAGCCTTAGTCCACTCACTGGGTTTAGTGGTCAGATAAGGCAGAAGTGCAGGTTCGTCAATTAAGGTTTAGGGACTTTGGAGAAATAATGATGATAATTAATGTGTGCTTTTATTTGTATTGTCAATGTTTTCATAAATGTAACGTGTTTAAATTTTAATATGGATCATTTTAATGTTTTCATAAATGTAATGTGTAATGCTTGGAGTATTAATTTATGTAAATGTGACAGTTGAAACTCATGATTGTAATAATTTGAGAATGGCTTCAAGACAATTGAAACTCGTGGATGTAATAATTTGAGAATAGCTTCCATATTCCATATGTAGAAAACATTCACTGTAACAGTTCTTTGATTATCATAATAGATCGTTGGTGTTTGGAATGAAACCTTGAGCTATGCAGCCAGTAGAGAAAAGTTATGATACTCTTCCTTTATTCTAGAATGCGCCATTGCAGTTTTCTTCTTGGATGTCCATGAGATGAGATTGGGTCGTGGAAACACTGCAACACACCTGAGGTAGAACGATGATCATTTTGATCGGCAACTGAGAGAGGAAGAATGAGAGGTGCAGCAGGACTAAGTATTAATCCAAGATCTTGACTGCAATTCAATTATAATTATCTAGAGATACTACTCTCCAAGAAAATAAAATTTTAATAGTACTTTTTTAATTTTTAATAACGCTTAAGCTTAAAAGAGCTATTAAATTTTTTTATATAAGATAACACAAAATAATTGTCATTGTTAACAAACATAGTTTTATATGGAAATAAAGTTATAAACATGTTTCCAACAACACAGTCTCATTAATCTACTATGATAATCTTTTGTACCTAGTCGTCCATCGAACTCTTTGTCAACTTCAATGGATAGATATTCAGGTGGTTTGGCAATCTGTTACGAATCCGTATCTAACATCGATGTTATTCAAGGAAATTTGAGATTTCTATCTAAAGAAGAAGAAGCACTTGCATCAAAAATTTGGAAGGCCCTGGACCTTGGTACCAGATAGAACTGTCAAAATAGTAGCCTACATGGGCCGGCCCTGGACTTTGGTACCAGATAGAATTGTCAAAATGGGCTTGCGCTTTAAAATTAGAGCTCATATTTTTCAAGATTTTTTTAACCCAGCCCTAAAAAGTCCGATATCCATTAGGGTTATCTCATATGAGCTGTGGGTAGCCCATTAGACCCATGTCACTATAAATTTTAAAAAATTATATTAATAGTTATATTTTCTTACTCCAAAATAACACATTGATTTTTCTCACCTCACTAAATTTTATCTCTATTATGTTCAATCTTTCTCTTTTAAATATTATTCATTAATATAATAAACAGTTTTTTCACGTATTCTATTAGTTTCTCTTATGTTTAATATTTCAGTATTATTTTATACAATTTAGACATGTATTGTATTTAAAAACACATTATAGTATTTATAAAAGATAATATAGTATTTAAAAATGTATTATGTTTAAAATAATATAATTTTTAATTTTATTTATAATAAATATTATGGCATTTTTATTTTAATTTGTTATTAAAAAAAACCCGTTTAGGGCCGGATAGCCTGAAGCCCATCTAAGGCCGGGCTTGGGTAGTAATTTTCGAGCCCATATTAGAAATGGGATTTTTTGGCCCAGCCCTAAAAAGCCTGAGTCTATCAGGGTCGGCCCGTTTAGGGCTGGGTAGCCCATTTTGACATTTCTACCAGAGTGAAGATAATGATTTCGCGTATATTGCAGAAATCTAGCGGATTAAGAAAGTAGACAATGAGAGGCTCGTATCAAAGGATGCAAAGAAATCGAGTGTTAAATGAACTTTCTTTCTTATAATATCCAACAAGCTGGCAATGCAGCAGTGTATAAATATATTAGGGAGCTTATTTCGTCAGAAAAAGTGGATTTGTGCATGTTACAAGAAACGAAGTTGCAAGTTGTGGAGGATTTAGTTGTGAAGGCGCTTTGGGGTAACAAAGAAGTCATGTGGTAAAAAAGAAGTCATGTGTTTGTCAAAGAAGGCTTCAGGTGGGTCTGGAGGCTTACTTATCATGTGGAATCCTAAGCTTTTTCAATCTCTATTCAACTTTGAAGGAGACGGTTTTGTTGGAATGCAATTAATCTGTAAAGTCTCAATCAATTTTGTGGTTAATGTTTATTTCTTGAGCTTTCTTCACAAAAAAAAAAGAGAATTATGGGCAGAGTTAACTAGATCAAAATCTCTCTTTCCAACAAGTAAATGGTGCATTGGTGGAGATTTGAATTCCATTAAGAGATTGAGTAAGAGAAGGGGTCTGAGGGTTCAATCCAACACCATTAAAATAAACTAATTTGGAGAATTCATAGATGATATGAATCTTATTGATTTATCGCATCGGGAAATAATTTCCCTTTGTTTAACTCTGTTGAAAATTCGATTAGTATGATGGATCGCTTTCTCAATTTTAAAGGGCTACTAGAATTTCAGATCACTGCCATATCATGATTAACACAAACTTTGTGGATTGAGGATCTAAACCTTTCAAGTTCTTCTCTAAACAAGTATTCTCTCATACTAGTATACTTTCACCCTATTATACTAGAGATAACTACCATATTATAATTAACGCTAAACAAGCATACTCTCATCCTCATTATACTTTTTTAAGTAAGTTGACTTCTACTGCAAGACGCAATAAAACCACCCTAGACATCAAGTTCATCCCACAACCATGGATATGCGATTGGAAGACGAGTTTATGGGTGATTTAGACATCATTTGTCCATACTTGTGTTGTTGAGGTAAATAGAGTTGCCTTATATGATGCTTCCTCTATTCTTTTTTAAATGTCAATTGTTTTACTTTCTCCGTTCCTTTTTAAGTGTGACTTTTTAAATAATTTTTTGTTTCTTTTTAATTGTCACTTACAAAGTTCAATGTAGTATTAAATGCACTTTTGTAGGTAAAAGGAAAATTATTGTATGAAAAGTATCAATATTGATTAACTTTCTTAGTATGTGTAAAAAATCAAAAAGTGATACTTAAAAAGGAACCGAGGAGTACTTTTTACACATACTAAGATTAATAATTGTTGTTACTTTATAGACAATAATTATTTTTTACCTATAATATCCTTAATTTTTTTAATAAATGATTAGGAGTAATTTTGAAAAAACTACAACTAATACTACTTTGAACTTTGAAATGACTATTAAAAAAAAGAATTTTTTTCTAAGAAGTTGGCATCTTTATATTTAGGCATAATGCATCGTTTTCTACCTTAACTTAATTTAAGATTTCACTTTGATTCTTTATTTAATAAACATTCCTTTTAACTCCCTTAAATGTCATAATGTTAGTCACATTGATCCTGTCTGGTAGATTTTATCAAATTATATTAAGTTTGTATGAGTGGCATGCCAGCTGGTTTTAGGTTAGATGGCATGGAATTATTCTATTTTATATTGATTTAAAATTTAAAAAAAAAAAAAAAATTCTCTCTTATCCTCTCTCTCCTCCAACCAACCTTAGTTGTCACTCTTTTGCCTCTCTCTTTCTTCATCCTTTTTAAGCGGCAGAATCATGAGTTTAGAAATGGCAGCAGAATCATTGGAAAGTGAAAAAGAAAGAAAGTTAAGCGGCGGCTACCAGATATTGACTGTCGATGACAACCTCCGAGAATTGGGGAAAAAGGTCGCCTGGAGCGTCAGTTCCTGCAAACCCAGTAATAACGTTTTTTCTCTTTGAAATGACAATCTCGAAACCTATTGGCAAACCGATGGAGCGCAACCTTATTTTGTTAACATTCAATTCCAAAAGAAAGTTCGATTACAATTAGTTGTACTATATGTGGATTTCAAGCTTGATGAGAGTTACACTCCTAGTAAAATTTCAATTCGCGCGGGAGACGACTTTCACAACCTCAAGGAGATAAAAGTTGTGGAACTTGTGAAACCAACTGATTGTTGGAGAAATTTCCAAAATATTAATGGTTAAATAAACAAAATAAATGGCCAAAAGTTGCAACTGTCTAGAATAGAACCGATACCTTATAATGATTAGGTGCGTGGTCAAAAGGTGCAACCACAAGATCAACACAACTTTTCATGAAGATGTTTGTTGTTATTGATTACATTGGTTCGTGAATGGTTATGTTGGAATCAAATGAAACATTGTTTCTCCACACCAATCGGTACAAGTTTTCTTATAAATAGATATATTTGTCAGCCATAAAATAGACACAAAAGTTATTTATTTCAAGTACCAAAAAATTATATCTAAGTCATTCTTTTATTTTTCTAGTGCACGAGAATAAATGAGAGAACTTTATTCTGTAAAATATCTTTGATAGATATGCTTAATGTGAATGTGTGATTCATGTTAAGGTTTTCAAAGTATCCTGAAGGGGATTCGCCGGTTAACTCTTTTGCATCCAATTTGCATAAATTTGTGGGGGCAAATCGAACCTAAAGCTTAGTGTAAACACACGCTTTGGAATTATTTTGTGCAACTTTCATCGTACAGTCTTCATCTTCTTCTTCTTGTTCATGTTTTGCAGCAGACCCCCAACCCAATATCTAATAGTTGGCTTTATCTTTTATAGTTTGTTTAGATCTGCTAGTGGGATTTATAATAGGACTAGATATGACCCATGTTGGAATAATATAGCAAGTGTGAGTAAGTGGGGAAATAGTCCCACATTGGATAGGAATGCGGTGACTTGAGCATTTATAAGTGGGAGAACCCACTCACCAATCACCTTAAGGTTTTGGGTGTATATGTGGTGTCTCTCTCACAAAGGTGCCTAGTCATACACTATGTATCAATGTTCCCTAGTGAAAACTCCCCCCAACAAATGGTATCAAAGCCTGGTTCGTAAAGGGACCGACTTACTTGTACCGAAAAGCCCAGGAAGTGGTGTCCCATTGAAATTGAAATGCCCAAGGAAGAGGTGTATTTGATGTGTCAACGGCGGTACAAAGTATAAAAAAAAAGGGGGAACATTGTGGACTCACACTTGAGGGGGAGTGTTGGAATAATATAGCAAGTGTGGAATGTGGTGTCTTGAGCATTTATAAGTGGGAGAACCCACTCACCTATCACCTTAAGGTTTTGGGTGTATATGTGGTGTCTCTCTCACAAAGGTGCCTAGTCATACACTATGTATCAATGTTCCCTAGTGAAAACTCCCCCCAATAAATGGTATCAAAGCCTGGTTCGTAAAGGTATCGACTTACTTGTACCGAAAATCCCAGGAAGTGGTGTCCCGTTGAAATTGAAACGCCCAAGGAAGAGGTCTATTTGATGTGTCAATGGCGGTACAAAGTATAAAAAGAAAGGGGAACATTGTGGACTCACGCTTGAGGGGGAGTGTTGGAATAATATAGCAAGTGTGAGTAAGTGGGGAAATAGTCCCACATTGGATAGGAATGTGGTGACTTGAGCATTTATAAGTGGGAGAACCCACTCACCTATCACCTTAAGGTTTTAGGTGGACAAGTGGTGTGTCTCTCACAAAGGTGCCTAGTTATACACTATGTATCAATGTTCCCTAATGTGAAACTCCTCCAACAACCCATTGTTTCTTGCTGCAATTTATAGTTTGTTTCAAGTGGGTTTATATTAGGATTAGATATGGGATCTGCATTTTCCATTGCAAACATCCTCAGAAGAATCAGCTTTAGTAGGTCTTGAATTAATTCTTTCTTCAATAATATCATAAAAAATCCCATATAACTTCTTCAAATAATTGGTGACCTTTGCATACACACTTTGTAGATCTTAGGGATGGAGAATAGGAAAGAAATCTGAAATCCCCCAAATAAGTTTCCCTACTTCTTCCATGATACCCCAAATAATTTTCTAAAATCCTTAAGACTCTTGGCCATGTATTGGTTGAGCCTAATCCATAGAGAACAAAGTATTTGAAATTGAATTAAGCCTTACTTTGAATAAACAATGTATTATGATTCTAGTTTAAAGTTATTATATTTAAGATTGTGATAATATAAAAAAGTTTCATTTTGTTACTTTAACTATATATAAGAATTCCATTTATTATCTTTAATTATTAAATTGTTGACTCACTTGCCATGTTGTCCTGCCACATATGCACGACTTAACGTTTTTTCTCAAAATTTAACAGAAATTATTAATTTGACTAATGAAATAGTTTTTAAAGGACTAAAATGTAACCTTTATTAAATAAAAGATTAAAGTGAAAACTGAAATTAAGTTAAAGAACTTCAACACCAATTAAACCTTATATTTATAATAAGTAATATAAATGTGTGATATTCATATTCTCAAACCATGTGTAAATTGTATTAATATAAATGGTGATTCTTACAAGAATGGATAAGAGAGGTAGTATATTGGATTTGCTAGGTTTCTCCAAGTGAAGAAAGACGAACTTCTAGCCACAAAACTAGACAACATTTTTATCGGTCGGTAAAAAATCTTTATTCATATCCTAAGGTTTCAGAGTTCATATCTGAGCTTCAACGAAGGCAAAAACATCGTTCATTTTATTATAACTCGATTAAGACCCGTGCGATACGCGGGGATGAAATGAGTTTTTTAAATAATATTATAAAATATTGATTTTTATTTTGTTTAGTATAAAAATTTTAATGGAGACGAAAAGATGAATAAGATAAAAAAAAATAGAAAATAAAAATTTAAGTGGTAAGAAATATATTTGAGTCATAGAAATTCGAATAAGACATAACAAATTAATTTAAATGTGAATTATATGTAAAGAATTATAAATGATAGCTGGAAATTTATAATTTATTTTTGTAATATGTATATGCAATTATAATTCAAATTAATATTTTTAGAAACAATTTGATGCTTTTGTTTGTCTATTTGAAAATTATAAGTTAAATTTGAAAGTATTGTTTGATAATTATTTTTCGCATTGTAATAAGATTTAATATTTGAATTTAATTTTGTACAATTTAATCGTGGTTATAATTCATAATTATATTTTAAAAAGAATATTGAAGTATTTGTTTGTTTGTTTGAAAATACTTTTTTGAGTACTTTATCTTAAATATTGTAACGTGGGTTTTTCGTTATTAATATGGTTTTAAAACTGATACATACAAATGAACATTTTTAATAAAAGTATTTTATGCACAATTTTTAACAGTATAAAGTATTATATAATGTATTTTTTTTTAGAAATATAGATTAATACGTAGCTACATAAAAATAAACATATTAATTAGTATAGGAAAAATCAAATAAATTGTATCATTAAAATAGTTTTTCTATCAATATATTTAAAAATTAATTAATTTAATTTTTTTAGGGTGAATAAGTGTGTATAATAGAAAATAGATTGGGTGTTTAATAATTTGAGTTTTGATCTAATAGAATAATTTTAGGATATGACTTAGGGAATATGAAAATAGATGTATTTTAATTAATAGAGTTTTATAATTGAAACGTTATAGATTTTCCTCAAATGAATAATTGAAGTTTTGAACGGTTGTGTTTTGAAGAGAGGCATATATTATTTTTAATGATGTGGCAAGTAAAAGAATGAAATGTCAAAATAATAGTTTGTGTCTCACTTTTAATATATTATAGTAGATGTAAAAATTTGAGTGGACAACCAATATTGTTTAAATTTAAAATAAAAAGACTATTTTGTGAATCAGATCAAAATTGTAACCAAGTCTAAAATATTTTAATAATATTATAAATTTTGTTGCTCCAAAATAATTTAATAATTGTTTTTAATGGATTGCTTCAAACTAATTTAATAAGAAAATCAATTATATATATTTTTAAAAATAAATATTTTATGTGTCACATTTACAAATTAATTAAATTTTTTTTCTTTTAATACTATATTAAATTAATTTAATAATACTATAAATTATGTAGCTCCAGGCTAATTTTATAATATTTTTACTAGATTTTCTTAAATTAATTTAATAAAAAAATGCATACATCTCTAATAGGAGAATACTTTGTTCAACATTTAAAAATTAATTAAAAAATTCTCAATGAGAACAACTATAACACACTCAAGATATGGTATCCGGTATTCCAAGTCTTGAGATGCCCGACAAACTCTGTGAAGGTTGTTTAGTCGGAAAGCAATTGAAAATTCTTTCGTTTCGACTATGTCAATCAGATCATCTTGCATACTCGAAGTTATACATTCAGATGTATGTGGTCCGTTCGAAGAACATACCATTGGTGGAAACAGCTATTTTGTTTCGTTTGTCGATGAGTTTAGTCGAAAGCTGTGGATCTATGTGATCAAGAGAAAGTATGAAGTATTTGAAATCTTTAAGAGATTCAAGATGCTTTTCGAAAACCAGATTGAGAAAAGGATCAAAGTTCTGTGAACCGATGGAGGAATCGAATACACTTCGAAGTTGTTTGAAAAATTATGTGCAGGTGTTGATCATGAGGTAACTGCTCCTTATACTCCTCAACATAATGGAATTGGCGAAAAAAGAAATAGAACCATATTAGATATGGCGAGATGTATGCTCAAGCAGAAGAATTTGCCAAAATCTTTATGGGGTGAAGTTGTTTCGACTCCAGTTAATATCCTAAACAGATGCCCTACCAAGCAATTAAAGAACAAGGTTCCTGAAGAAGTGTGGAGTGGCAAACGACCATCAGTGAGTCATTTGAAGGTGTCTGGCTCTATGTGTTACAAGTATGTTCTTGATGCAAGAAGAAGGAAGCTTGATGACAAGAGTGAACCTATGATTCTGGTAGGATATCATAAGACTGGTGTATACAGGCTATTCAATCCAATTAATAAGGAGATTGTGTTGAGTCAGGATATTGTGAGTGATGAAAATTCTGCCTGGGATTAGAATTCTAGTAATTTAATTAACAAGCCATTGATGAGCTCTGATTTCGACGAAGAAACTGATGAAGTCGAAGTTAAAGAAATTGTTGAGAATCCAGTCGAAGTCGAAGTAGAAGCAGTTGGTGACATTACGGACACAGAGGTTGTGGCTGAAACAAGCCAAGGACTTCGGCAAAATAGAGTTCCTCCAACAAGACTTCATGATTATGAAGTGACTGATGATGATGAAGTCACATCAGATGGAGAATTAGTTCATTTTGCTTTACTTGCAGGTATTGAACCAATCAACCATAACAAAGCTTTAAAAATTCAACAGTGGAAGTTAACTATGGTCGAAGAGTTACAGGCAATCGAAAAAAACAACATATGGGAGTTAGTCGAATTTCCAGTACATACAAAAGCTATCGAAGTAAAGTGGGTGTTCAAGTTGAAACACAATGCTGATGGGTCGATAGCAAGACATAAAGAAAGATTAGTAACTCTTGGGTTTCTTCAAAGAGAATAACTTGACTACTCTGAAGTATTTGCTCCAATAGCAAGACTGGAGACTGTTTGACTAGTGATAGCATTGGCATGTAACCAAGGTTGGTCGACATTTCACGTAGATGTGAAGTCAGCATTTCTGTATGGTCTGTTAGACGAAGAGGTCTATGTCACACAACCTCTTGAGTTTATGATTCAGAAGGAAGCGAGTAAAGTATATAAGTTGCACAAAGCGCTCTATGGCCTCAAGCAGGCACCTAGGGCATGGAACAAGAAGATCGACTCATACTTAGTCGAATTGGGTTTTGTCAAATGCAAGTCTGAGTATGGTGTCTATGTTCAGGTTGTTGCACAAGATATAACAATTATCTGCTTATATGTTGATGACTTGTTGGTAACTGGAAATAGCTTGGAGAACTTGTCGAAGTTCAAAGAGTTGATGATGAAGGAATTTGAAATGTCAGATCTGGGAAAATTGTCTTATTTTCTAGGCATGGAATTTTAAATGCTGAAGCAAGGTATGGTGCTACATCAAAGGAAGTATGTCAAATAGATACTCAAGAGATTCAGAATGAATGATTCGAATCCTGCATCCTCACCTGTCGAACCAAACTTGAAGTTGGAAAAGCATGGAGAGGAAGACAAAGTTGATGTAACTTTGTTCAAACAAATAGTTGGATCTCCGAGATATGTGTGCAACAGTAAACCTGATATAGGTTTCGTAGTCGGATTAGAGAGCAGATTCATGGGTGAACCAAGAGTGTCACACATTAAAGCTGCAAGAAGAATTCTGAGATACTTAAAAGGAACAACAGATTTTGGAATTCTATTTCGACGAGATTCTAAAAGCAAAGGAGCAATAGTTAATTGCTTTTTAGATGCTGATTGGTGTGGAGATAAGGAAGATTGAAGAAGTACAACTGGCTATTTCTTTCAAGTATTTGGTGCCCCAATCTCATGGTGTTCGAAGAAGCAACCTGCGGTGGCATTGTCATTGTGTGAAGCAGAATATATAGCAGGATCCTATTCTGCATGTCAAGCAATTTGGATCAGATCAGTACTTGAAGAAATGGAGGTCGAAGTGAAGAAACTTCTTGTGTTGCAAATTGACAACAAGTCAGCCATAAATCTGGCGAAGAATCCAATTCTGCATGGAAGGAGTAAGCATATCGAAGCTAGATTTCACTTCTTGAGGGAAAAGGTAAATCGAGGTGAACTTAAAGTTAGGCATTGCTCAAGTGAAGCACAGTTGACCGACATTTTCACCAAAGGATTGAAGATCGACAGATTCCTGAATTTGAGAAAGAAATTAGGAATAGTTCAGATCGACTATGACTAGCGTAGGCTCGACAACTTGGATTATGGGGGTGTGATGAAATATTAGATTAGATTTGTTTAGATTTAATATTTAAATATAATCCAAGTTGTGTTAGCTCAAGCCCAATTAGGGTTGTATACAAATAGTCCTAGTTTGTATCATTATTTACACAATTCAATAATACAAATCCTTATTTCCTTATTCTCTCCTCACTAAAAGTGTCTCACGCACTAACAAGCATAACCCTTAACATATTAGATTCTTCTTTTTGTCATATTAATGACTTTTGAGACATTTTATAAAGTAATATTTAAATAAAATTTATACGAACTAAAATCACATTTAAATTATATTGATACTAAAATCATAAATTAAATTATTATATCTTTTTTAGTTGTAGTGCATTTCATATTTTGTTTTGTTTGCATATCATTTTATGTTTTGGTTTCTTTTGTATGTGTTGTTACTTGAAGTTTTATTGGAATATTATGGTTATGTAATGCAACTTTAATTTTCTTTATATGTTTCTTGTTTTATTTATCCTTATAATTTTTGCATTAACATCATTTTATGTGGATGCTTGTTAATGTGTCTTGGTTGCAAAATATATGAGTGTGTTCATATGGATATATCATGTTATTCTTTGACCTTGTATATCTCTTTTTGATGTTGTCAAAGGGGGAGAAGGGTATACTCTGAAAGTAGCACTTCATTTCATAAAGATTGATTAAATTATATTTCGGAAGAATGCACAAAGTCAGGGGGAGGATGAGTCTAGTCTCAAATTACTCGACAAGCTGAATTACTCAACAAGCTGAAGAGTTTTGCCATCATCAAAAAGGGGGAGTATGTGAGGGCAAGGTGTCTTAACACTTAGTCTTTATTTGAATGATGTCAAAACATGTACTAGCTCGTAGTGTGTAATTTGGATGGTATCATCGCGTCATAGCCGACATTCATACTTCACAATACACAAATATCCCAAAATAATGTGTCTATACATATAGGAAGAGTCTCATATATTTCTTGTATATGTTTGATCATGTTGGGAGTCATAAAAATGCATAAACATAGCCTAGGTGGAACAAACTATGGTCAAAAAGTAGTTTTTGTGAGTTTTTGTTGTTTGAGTTGACTTAAAACCTGTTTCGGTCGGCTCATGAAAACTTGTTTTTCAGTCATCTGCTCACGGATGTGCTCGCGTCGACCCTCCGGTCGACTCATACTGATAACCTTTGTATTTGCATTTTTCAGCAAGCTTGCGTCGACACATGGCCCTGTTCCGGTCGACGCATAGCTTCCAAATTTGCATAGTTCTGCTCACGGGTCTGCTCAGGTTGACCCTCCTTATTCTTTGGTCGGCAGTTCGCTAAACACCTATCATTTTTCTGATCTCTCTCAATTTCAAATTTCTTTTATTTTTGTTAGTTGGTCATGGGATCATATATATACATTGTACCTCATTTCTTAACATACAACAAGAAAAAGTGAAAGATATACACTAAATTTTTCTCTCATCATCTTCATCCTCATTCTTGCACTTTCTCAACAATTACACATAACAATTTATGTTGACCCCTTACATCATTGAGGTGATAACGTCCAAACATAGGACTGTGTATCTAGTTATGGGTGAGTTTTTCAGTGGGTTTTTTCTTGAATAAAACCATTAGAGTTTTGCCCTCCAAGGTCGTGTGAATTTGGGGGTTTTAGGGACAAATCTTTGCTTCATAGATTCAGTCGAGCGAAGGTGATTGAAGAACGGCGGGTTCGTTCAATCTAGTAGCGATAATCGGAGGATTGTGCAAGAAAGATTTGGGTTCGAACTGTGTGTGATTGAAATCAGCCGAGCGAAGGTGATTGAAGACCGAAGAGTTCATTCAATCTAGAAGCAGTACACGGAGGTTTATTCAACACATTCGAGGCCCTTTATTGAACTTGAATCAAGGGGAGAGAAGGCATAATATCAACATCAACGAGTATTCTTGAGTGTGAGGTGACTAAGGCTTCTTTTGTAAAAACATTTGCAATAAGATAATACATATCTCAATTCTAGTTTTAGAATTGGGGGCAGACGTACCCGAAGCGAGGACGAAAGAGTCGACCTAGGGCAGGGGCTTGGCCTCCTCGGAGCTGCTTGGCAGTGCTGGCTTGCTCGACACTTTTGGCTTGGGTGCAATGGTATTGAGTCCCTTTGTAGCTGCTTCAAAACACTGTCGGGCAACTTCTATATCGCCATGGAGGGTGGCGACCATCCCTTTCGAAGTGTAATATTTCATCTTCTGGTGGACGGTTGAGGGCACTGCTACCAACTCGGCTAGAGTTGGCCTTCCGAAAATGCATTGGTAAAGCGACGGGTAGTCGATTACCAGAAATTGCACCTTGATGGATCTGGCCGTTTCAGCTGATCCGAAGGTCACGATCAGCTCGACGTATCCCCACGGCTTGGTTACAGACCCGTTGAATCCTTGTAAATCGGACCCTACATAGGGGGTAAGGTGCGATTTGTCCAGCTGAAGTGTTGAGAATAGCTGGGAGTACATGATGTCGACCGAGTTGCCCTGGTCGACGAGTATCCTGCGGACGTCGAAGTTCGCCATCCGGGTTCTGACGAGCAATGATATGCTTGAGTTAGGGGAGTCGCCGAAGAGTTCCTCCCAGTAGAAGGAGATGGGGACGGAGCCCTTCTGTGCCCGCTCAAGCGTTGTCACTTTGCTGGAGCTTGTGTTGATCAGGTGTTCGAAGTTCCGTTTCACGGAGCCCATATTGACTTTGCTGAAACCCCCGTCAGAGATGACCATGGCGGAGGGAAATGTCTCCCACGGGTTGTGGGCCGCAAAATATGCAGGGGCGCTGAGCCCGTCAGGGACGTTGAAGTCCTCAGGTCACGATATGGACATAGCGACTTGTATATTGGCGTCTTCCGAGGAGGGTACCTCCTCCTCGACCTTCTTGGACTCCTGGGCGTCCTGCCGAGGAGTGTCCTTCTTCTTCGCAAACTGCTTCAGGTGGCCGTCCCTGATCAGTATTTCAACGACATCCTTCAAATGGATGCAGTCCTCCGTAGTATGGCCGTGACTTTTGTGGAAACGACAGTATTTTGATTTGTCCACGTTTGGTCTGTTCGGAATTTGTTTGGGGAAGCGGACCCCAGCCTGTTTGAACTTCGAATTGGCACATTCGGACAAGATCTTTTCCCTGGAAACGGTTAGGAGAGTGTAGTCATAGAACCGCCCAGAGGGGTCCTTGCTGTCACGGGAATCACGAGGACGGTCCTCGCGCCTCCGTTCGCCTCGACGAGATGTCGAAGCTTCTTCTCCTCTGGACGCCCGAGCGTTCTCCTGATGGCGCGTTGCTCGGACATTGCTGGCCGCAACCTTCTCTACATACTGAATGTGTGATTGGGCTTTGAGGAGGAAGGCATCTAAGTTCCTCGGTGGCGCGAGGCCAATGGCTTTAGAAAACTCGGAGCCTGGGCGGAGCCCCTGCTCGAGCAAAAACTTCTTCATTTCGTCCGTCGTCGGGACCTTCACTGCTTCTTTGTTGAACCTCTCAATATATGCGCGGAGAGGTTCGTCTTTACCCTGGATTATGGCTCCCAGATATGCCTCAGTTTTGGGGGTGGCGACGAGATGCTGTAAAGTGCCGCGAGAACATCCTGCCCAGCTGTCTCCACGAGGTAATGAACTCCTCGGGCAGTTGTTTATACCATGTCATTGCTCCCTTACGAAGGGTGGTCGCGAACAGTCTGCATTTGATAGCGCCCCTTACGCCGCGGTAGTGTAACAACACATTGATGTTCTCGATGTGCTCGTCGGGGTCGGTGGTCCCGTCGTACGTGCCAAGTGACGGGGGTTTCTCCAAGCCTTTTGGGAGACGGGTAGCCAAGATCTCCTGTGACAACGGGCCGCGAGGCTCGTCGTTGTCACTTGAATTGATGTATGATGGGGACCAAACGGGATGCTCGCGACGCCGGTTCCTTCGCGGAGAAGGTGTGCGGTTC
Source organism: Lathyrus tuberosus (assembly GCA_022829125.1). Classification (NCBI taxonomy): domain Eukaryota; kingdom Viridiplantae; phylum Streptophyta; class Magnoliopsida; order Fabales; family Fabaceae; genus Lathyrus; species Lathyrus tuberosus. The sequence continues at coordinate 5,745,988 of JALAZF010000056.1, read as the reverse complement.
CTTCGAGGAGAATGTGAGCGGTTCCTTCGTAGGGAAGGTGAGTGGTTCCTTCGCGGGGAAGGTGAGCGGTCCCATCCTTTAGACTTGATCGGGGGAGATTGCTCCTTCCTCCGAGTCCTCTTGTGGTCGTGAGCGTGCTGGTCACACGGGGAGATCTGGTCGCGCTTCTGGGCTACGCGAGAATCAGGTTCTTGGCGTAGCCTTTGGTCGATTTCTCTTCGGGGCTGCGGACTTCTTGATCATCGCTGGTTCCTCCGCGTAGGAGGGGATCTCGGACGGTGGGACTCTTCCAGTGCCCCGATCCTCTCGTTCTACTGCAGGATCAGGGTGTTGATCGCCTCCAGGAGGGCTGCCACGGCCGGGTCGACATTGGGTGGAACAGGAACGGGCTGGTCGCCAAGTGATGGTTGATCGTTGTTGCGATCAGCAGGGGTAGGGGAAGGAGAAGCAGTGGCTCCATCCCTGAGGAAACGGGCATCTCGGAGGAGAAATGACTGGCCGTCAACGTCAGATTTGTTGACGGGGAGGATGGTGGTTTGGAGAGCATCCTTGGTGCGATCTTGGGAGGCCATGATCGTGATGATGTTTGAGAATTATTTTGATCTTCGATTTCTGAGGAACGAAAGATGGGGAGAACAATAGTTCCCACAGACGGCGCCACTGATCGTGAAGGCTGGATCAGATCCTGTAGAATCAGGCTGCCAAGTGCGTTAAGGATACTGGTCGTATGGAGAGGATGGGGGTGTACCTGCAAGGTACTCCGACGCTCAAGTAAGAAAGGGTCAGAGAAAAGGAGCTAGTACAAAGTATGAATTCTTAGGGTGAATATTGGATACCTGACCCTCTCAAGCGAGAGGGTTTATATAGAGCCCCCAGCGCGTGGCCAACGGTCCTATTTTCGGGGCGAAATAACCGTTTCCCCAAAGAATATGTAACTACCCAAACTAGCCGTTATGTCGGACAGGGTGCCCAAAACTAGCCATTATGTCGGGCATAGGCGTGGTTCCGGGCACCTACCCATAGCTGTTCGGGGAGCAGTGAAGCCGTGCATAACGGGCAGTGATTCCAGGGAGGAATGTTGCATTTCTTGTCCGGTTGGAGGGGCAGAAAGGTAACTTTTGCCCCTCTGTGGATTGGACTTAGGCAATTTGGGCCGCTCTGGAGCAGAAGCGGATTGGGCCATGTCTAGCTATTGGTCCAGTCCAGAACAATATGCATCCGGAATAAGCGTATATTTAATGAGATCATTTGGTACATATGAAAATTCAAAATTTTAATTGATGAAATGAGGCAACCATTAGGATTGTTATAGAGAACAAAAGAACTTGTGTTCACATATTAGAGATCGAATAACTTGGAGATCATTAGGATGTTCGACTCGCATCCTTTTGGATGTCTATATATAATTGGCATCCCAAATGACTATAAGTATTTATATCACTTGGTTGCATATGGTAAAAAAAATTTAAAGACAACTCAAGCTATATTGTGAAATAAGTCAGTCGGATAATGTTTCAACATTTGTTTTATAAAGTTCATTGACTTATAAGTTGTTGTCATTGAAGCATAGAACATATACATTGATGTGGTGGTCGTCGAAGTTTTGTCACGTTATACGTCAATGACAACAACCGCAGTGGTCATATTATTGATGTATGATGTGGACCAGATTGCACAGTTGAAATCTAAAGATGAATAGCATTCAGATTCACACCTAAAGAATTGTGATATAATTATTAAAATATATTGGCAATGTGTGAGATTTTTGGAATATCTTATTATTAAATCTAATTTAATTATTATATTCCAATAATTATAAAGTGGATATATATATATATATATATATATATATATATATATATATATATATATATATATATATATATATATATATATATATATATATATATATATATAAATTTAAAAGTCTTAATTGATTAAGTGATTGAATAAATTTAAAAGGCTAATTAGATTTCTATTTATTAATGAATTAATTGGATATGAACTTAAATATAAGTGAATGTCAGGATGATCCATTTCAGAATAATAGGAACCCTAAGCTATGATCTCCAATATAACGTACATAGGTGATATACTTCTCTCCATCTGAAGAAAAATCAAGGCATTTTGAGTATTGGTTGAGGAAAAACCATATAAGTCATCAGATGTTCGTTGTTTGTCTTCTAACTTTCGGAATTATAGCCAACAATTTTTTTTCAATAAATCCAAATATTCTTGCAATCGCTTCTCTCATATACTAACATGTCGTAGATCCTGTAATTATATATATGTTTGTATTATCTATTTTTCTCCGTACTAAAGTATATGACCCATTATATAGAATATGCATGTGTGGTTAATTGTTATTGAAGCAAAAACTCAACCATGTTAGACACAGCCAAGTAATAAATTTAAATTGTAGAGAAAAATTAATTTATACGAAAAGTGGAGATGGAGGTAACGTGCCCAATATTTGAAAATTCAAATAATAGTTTGGGACTTGCTATATAAATACGTGACAAAATCATAGATAGAACCACAAGTCCAGAGTCATAAATAAAATTAATTAGATTCACATTATCATAAGCATGGCTAACATGATTATTCCAATTGTGAAAGCTTGTTTCATTATTTTGAGCTTTGTTGGGATAGTCTCAGCTCAACTATCATCTGATTTCTACTCAACAACTTGTCCTACTGCTCTTTCTATCATTAAGGCAGGTGTAACTACTGCTGTGTCAGCCGACACTCGGATGGGCGCATCACTGCTTCGTCTTCATTTCAGTGATTGTTTTGTTAAGGCTAGTTTCACCTCTTCTTCTTCTGTCTTTTTAATGTGAATATCAGTTATAAACATATTCATCAATATTTTGTGTTTGATTATAGGGCTGCGATGGATCAGTACTATTAGACGACACATCAAGTTTCACAGGTGAAAAAACAGCAACCCAAAATGCTGGTTCCTTGAGGGGTTTTGATGTAATTGATACCATAAAATCTCAACTCGAAATTTCATGTCCTAATGCTGTCTCTTGTGCTGATATCCTCGCTGTAGCCGCAAGAGATTCCGTTGTCGCAGTAAGTAGTGGTGGCAACATTTTTAAGGATTAATTTAAAATTGTTCATTGAAGTTACAAAGTCATTTTATTGGATTTGTAGTAATTAATTAATATTTCAAAAATAAAATAATAAATTTTCAGCTGGGTGGACCTGGTTGGACTGTGCAATTGGGTAGAAGAGACTCAACCACGGCTAGTTTAGATTGTGCCAATTCAGATTTACCTGCTCCTGATGCAGATCTAAGCACTCTTATTGCTTGTTTTGCCAACAAAGGTTTCACTACCAACGAAATGGTTGCTCTATCAGGTAATTAATTAGAGTTAGATTATCATCTCGTGTCTGTGTCTTTAAATAATTATTATTACTTTTACTATGTATCTTATATTAAAAAAAAACTTCAGGAGCTCACACAATTGGTGAAGCTCGCTGTAAATCCTTCCGAGACAGGATTTACAACGATGACAACATAGATTCGACATTTTCAACATCATTGAAAGCTTGTTGTCCTACCATAGGCAGTGACGACGCTTTGTCACTTCTTGACACCGCCACAACAAACAGATTCGATAATTCTTATTTTAAGAACTTGCAAAACAAAAAGGGTCTGTTACACTCAGATCAACAACTTTTCAGTGGTGGTTCAACGGATTTTCAAGTTAATTCTTATGTTAATAACCCTGCAAGTTTTCAAAATGATTTTGCCAATGCAATGATCAAAATGGGAAGCCTTAGTCCACTCACTGGGTTTAGTGGTCAGATAAGGCAGAAGTGCAGGTTCGTCAATTAAGGTTTAGGGACTTTGGAGAAATAATGATGATAATTAATGTGTGCTTTTATTTGTATTGTCAATGTTTTCATAAATGTAACGTGTTTAAATTTTAATATGGATCATTTTAATGTTTTCATAAATGTAATGTGTAATGCTTGGAGTATTAATTTATGTAAATGTGACAGTTGAAACTCATGATTGTAATAATTTGAGAATGGCTTCAAGACAATTGAAACTCGTGGATGTAATAATTTGAGAATAGCTTCCATATTCCATATGTAGAAAACATTCACTGTAACAGTTCTTTGATTATCATAGTAGATCGTTGGTGTTTGGAATGAAACCTTGAGCTATGCAGCCAGTAGAGAAAAGTTATGATACTCTTCCTTTATTCTAGAATGCGCCATTGCAGTTTTCTTCTTGGATGTCCATGAGATGAGATTGGGTCGTGGAAACACTGCAACACACCTGAGGTAGAACGATGATCATTTTGATCGGCAACTGAGAGAGGAAGAATGAGAGGTGCAGCAGGACTAAGTATTAATCCAAGATCTTGACTGCAATTCAATTATAATTATCTAGAGATACTACTCTCCAAGAAAATAAAATTTTAATAGTACTTTTTTAATTTTTAATAACGCTTAAGCTTAAAAGAGCTATTAAATTTTTTTATATAAGATAACACAAAATAATTGTCATTGTTAACAAACATAGTTTTATATGGAAATAAAGTTATAAACATGTTTCCAACAACACAGTCTCATTAATCTACTATGATAATCTTTTGTACCTAGTCGTCCATCGAACTCTTTGTCAACTTCAATGGATAGATATTCAGGTGGTTTGGCAATCTGTTACGAATCCGTATCTAACATCGATGTTATTCAAGGAAATTTGAGATTTCTATCTAAAGAAGAAGAAGCACTTGCATCAAAAATTTGGAAGGCCCTGGACCTTGGTACCAGATAGAACTGTCAAAATAGTAGCCTACATGGGCCGGCCCTGGACTTTGGTACCAGATAGAATTGTCAAAATGGGCTTGCGCTTTTAAATTAGAGCTCATATTTTTAAATCTACCTCTATTATGTTCAATCTTTCTCTTTTAAATATTATTTATTAATATAATCAACAGTTTTTTCACGTATTCTATTAGTTTCTCTTATGTTTAATATTTCAGTATTATTTTATACAATTTAGACATGTATTGTATTTAAAAACACATTATAGTATTTATAAAAGATAATATAGTATTTAAAAATGTATTATGTTTAAAATAATATAATTTTTAATTTTATTTATAATAAATATTATGGCATTTTTATTTTAATTTGTTATTAAAAAAAACCCGTTTAGGGCCGAATAGCCTGAAGCCCATCTAGGGCTGGGCTTGGGTAGTAATTTTCGAGCCCATATTAGAAATGAGATTTTTTGGCCCAGCCCTAAAAAGCCTGAGTCTATCAGGGTCGGCCCGTTTAGGGCTGGGTAGCCCATTTTGACATTTCTACCAGAGTGAAGATAATGATTTCGCGTATATTGCAGTAATCAATCGGATTAAGAAAGTAGACAATGAGAGGCTCATATCGAAGGATGCAAAGAAATCGAGTGTTAAATGAACTTTCTTTCTTATAATATCCAACAAGCTGGCAATGCAGCAGTGTATAAATATATTAGGGAGCTTATTTCGTCAGAAAAAGTGGATTTGTGCATGTTACAAGAAACGAAGTTGCAAGTTGTGGAGTATTTAGTTGTGAAGGCGCTTTGGGGTAACAAAGAAGTCATGTGGTAAAAAAGAAGTCATGTGTTCGTCAAAGAAGGCTTCAGGTGGGTCTGGAGGCTTACTTATCATGTGGAATCCTAAGCTTTTTCAATCTCTATTCAACTTTGAAGGAGACGGTTTTGTTGGAATGCAATTAGTCTGTAAAGTCTCAATCAATTTTGTGGTTAATGTTTATTTCTTGAGCTTTCTTCACACACAAAAAAAAGAGAATTATGGGCAGAGTTAACTAGATCAAAATCTCTCTTTCCAACAAGTAAATGGTGCATTGGTGGAAATTTGAATTCCATTAAGAGATTGAGTAAGAGAAGGGGTCTGAGGGTTCAATCTAACACCATTAAAATAAACTAATTTGGAGAATTCATAGATGATATGAATCTTATTGATTTATCGCATTGGGAAATATTTTCCCTTTGTTTAACTCTGTTGAAAATTCGATGAGTAGGATGGATCGCTTTCTCATTTTTAAAGGGCTACTAGAATTTCAGATCACTGCCATATCATGATTAACACAAACTTTATGGATTGAGGATCTAAACCTTTCAAGTTCTTCTCTAAACAAGTATTCTCTCATACTAGTATACTTTCACCCTATTATACTAGAGATAACTACCATATTATAATTAACGCTAAACAAGCATACTCTCATTCTCATTATACTTTTTTAAGCAAGTTGACTTCTACTGCAAGACGCAATAAAACCACCCTAGACATCAAGTTCATCCCACAACCATGGATATGCGATTGGAAGACGAGTTTATGGGTGATTTAGACATCATTTGTCCATACTTGTGTTGTTGAGGTAAATAGAGTTGCCTTATATGATGCTTCCTCTATTATTTTTTAAATTTCAATTGTTTTACTTTCTTCGTTCCTTTTTAAGTGTCACTTTTTAAATAATTTTTTGTTTCTTTTTAATTGTCACTTACAAAGTTCAATGTAGTATTAAATGCACTTTTGTAGGTAAAAGAAAAATTATTGTATGAAAAGTATCAATATTGATTAACTTTCTTAGTATGTGTAAAAAATCAAAAAGTGATACTTAAAAAGGAACCGAGGAGTACTTTTTACACATACCAAGATTAATAATTGTTGTTACTTTATAGACAATAATTATTTTTTACCTATAATATCCTTAATTTTTTTAATAAATGATTAGGAGTAATTTTGAAAAAACTACAACTAATACTACTTTGAACTTTGAAATGACAATTAAAAAAAAGAATTTTTTTCTAAGAAGTTGGCATCTTTATATTTAGGCTTAATGCATCGTTTTCTACCTTAACTTAATTTAAGATTTCACTTTGATTCTTTATTTAATAAACATTCCTTTTAACTCCCTTAAATGTCATAATGTTAGTCACATTGATCCTGTCTGGTATATTTGATCAAATTATATTAAGTTTGTATGAGTGGCATGCCAGCTGGTTTTAGGTTAGATGGCATGGAATTATTCTATTTTATATTGATTTAAAATTTTAAAAAATAAAAAAAAATTCTCTCTTATCCTCTCTCTCCTCCGACCAACCTTAGTTGTCACTCTTCTGCCTCTCTCTTTCTTCATCCTTTTTAAGCGGCAGAATCATGAGTTTAGAAATGGCAGCAGAATCATTGGAAAGTGAAAAAGAAAGAAAGTTAAGCGGCGGCTATCAGCTACTGACTGTCGATGACAACCTCCGAGAATTGGGGAAAAAGGTCGCCTGGAGCGTCAGTTCCTGCAAACCCAGTAATAACGTTTTTTCTCTTTGAAATGACAATCTCGAAACCTATTGGCAAACCGATGGAGCGCAACCTTATTTTGTTAACATTCAATTCCAAAAGAAAGTTCGATTACAATTAGTTGTACTATATGTGGATTTCAAGCTTGATGAGAGTTACACTCCTAGTAAAATTTCAATTCGCGCGGGAGACGACTTTCACAACCTCAAGGAGATAAAAGTTGTGGAACTTGTGAAACCAACTGATTGTTGGAGAAATTTCCAAAATATTAATGGTTAAATTAACAAAATAAATGGCCAAAAGTTGCAACTGTCTAGAATAGAACCAGAGACCTTATAATGATTAGGTGCGTGGTCAAAAGGTGCAACCATAAGATCAACACAACTTTTCATGAAGATGTTTGTTGTTATTGATTACAATGGTTCGTGAATGGTTATGTTGGATTCAAATGAAACATTGTTTCTCCACACCAATCGGTACAAGTTTTCTTATAAATAGATATACTTGTCAGCCATAAAATAGACACAAAAGTTATTTATTTCAAGTACCAAAAAATTATATCTAAGTCATTCTGTTATTTTTCTAGTGCACGAGAATAAATGAGAGAACTTTATTCTGTAAAATATCTTTGATCGATATGCTTAATATGAATGTGTGATTCATGTTAAGGTTTCCAAAGTATCCTGAAGGTGATTCGCCGGTTAACTCTTTTGCATCCAATTTGCATAAATTGGTGGGGGCGAATCGAACCTAAAGCTTAGTGTAAACACACACTTTGGAATTATTTTGTGCAACTTTCATCGTACAGTCTTCATCTTCTTCTTCTTGTTCATGTTTTGCAGCAGACCCCCAACCCAATATCTAACAGTTGGCTTTATCTTTTATAGTTTGTTTAGATCTGCTAGTGGGATTTATAATAGGACTAGATATGACCCATGTTGGAATAATATAGCAAGTGTGAGTAAGTGGGGAAATAGTCCCACATTGGATAGGAATGCAGTGACTTGAGCATTTATAAGTGGGAGAACCCATTCACCAATCACCTTAAGGTTTTGGGTGTATATGTGGTGTCTCTCTCACAAAGGTTCCTAGTCATACACTATGTATCAATGTTCCCTAGTGAAAACTCCCCCAACAAATGGTATCAAAGCCTGGTTCGTAAAGGGACCGACTTACTTGTACCGAAAAGCCCAGGAAGTGGTGTCCCGTTGAAATTGAAATGCCCAAGGAAGAGGTATATTTGATGTGTCAACGGCGGTACAAAGTATAAAAAAAAAGGGGGAACATTGTGGACTCACACTTGAGGGGGAGTGTTGGAATAATATAGCAAGTGTGGAATGTGGTGTCTTGAGCATTTATAAGTGGGAGAACCCACTCACCTATCACCTTAAGGTTTTGGGTGTATATGTGGTGTCTCTCTCACAAAGGTGTCTAGTCATACACTATGTATCAATGTTCCCTAGTGAAAACTCCCCCCAATAAATGGTATCAAAGCCTGGTTCGTAAAGGTATCGGCTTACTTGTACCGAAAATCCCAGGAAGTGGTGTCCCGTTGAAATTGAAATGCCCAAGGAAGAGGTATATTTGATGTGTCAATGGCGGTACAAAGTATAAAAAGAAAGGCGAACATTGTGGACTCACACTTGAGGGGGAGTGTTGGAATAATATAGCAAGTGTGAGTAAGTGGGGAAATAGTCCCACATTGGATAGGAATGTGGTGACTTGAGCATTTATAAGTGGGAGAACCCACTCACATATCACCTTAAGGTTTTAGGTGGACAAGTGGTGTGTCTCTCACAAAGGTGCCTAGTCATACACTATGTATCAATGTTCCCTAATGTGAAACTCCTCCAACAACCCATTGTTTCTTGCTGCAATTTATAGTTTGTTTCAAGTGGGTTTATATTAGGATTAGATATGGGATCTGCATTTTCCATTGCAAACATCCTCAGAAGAATCAGCTTTAGTAGGTCTTGAATTAATTCTTTCTTCAATAATATCATAAAAAATCCCATATAACTTCTTCAAATAATTGGTGACCTTTGCATACACACTTTGTAGATCTTAGGGATGGAGAATAGGAAAGAAATCTGAAATCCCCCAAATAATTTTCCCTAATTCTTCCATGATACCCCAAATAATTTTCTAAAATCCTTAAGACTCTTGGACATGTATTGATTGAGCCTAATCCATAGAGAACAAAGTATTTGAAATTGAATTAAGCCTTACTTTGAATAAATAATGTATTATGATTCTAGTTTAAAGTTATTATATTTAAGATTGTGATAATATAAAAAAGTTTCATTTTGTTACTTTAACTATATATAAGAATTCCATTTATTATCTTTAATTATTAAATTGTTGACTCACTTGCCATGTTGTCCTGCCACATATGCACGACTTGACGTTTTTTCTCAAAATTTAACAGAAATTATTAATTTGACTAATGAAATAGTTTTTAAAGGACTAAAATGTAACCTTTATTAAATAAAAGATTAAAGTGAAAACTGAAATTAAGTTAAAGAACTTCAACACCAATTAAACCTTATATTTATAATAAGTAATATAAATGTGTGATATTCAGATTCTCAAACCATGTGTAAATTGTATTAATATAAATGGTGATTCTTACAAGAATGGATAAGAGAGGTAGTATATTGGATTTGCTAGGTTTCTCCAAGTGAAGAAAGACGAACTTCTAGCCACAAAACTAGACAACATTTTTATCGGTCGGTAAAAATCTTTATTCATATCCTAAGGTTTCAGAGTTCATATCTGAGCTTCAACGAAGGCAAAAACATCGTTCATTTTATTATAACTCGATTAAGACCCGTGCGATACGCGGGGATGAAATGAGTTTTTTAAATAATATTATAAAATATTGATTTTTATTTTGTTTAGTATAAAAAATTTAATGGAGACGAAAAGATGAATAAGATAAAAAAAAATAAAAAATAAAAATTTAAGTGGTAAGAAATATATTTGAGTCATAGAAATTCGAATAAGACATAACAAATTAATTTAAATGTGAATTATATGTAAAGAATTATAAATGATAGCTGGAAATTTATAATTTATTTTTGTAATATGTATATGCAATTATAATTCAAATTAATATTTTTAGAAACAATTTGATGCTTTTGTTTGTCTATTTGAAAATTATAAGTTAAATTTGAAAGTATTGTTTGATAATTATTTTTAGCATTGTAATAAGATTTAATATTTGAATTTAATTTTGTACAATTTAATCGTGGTTATAATTCATAATTATATTTTAAAAAGAATATTGAAGTATTTGTTTGTTTGTTTGAAAATATTTTTTGAGTACTTTATCTTAAATATTGTAACGTGGATTTTTCGTTATTAATATGGTTTTAAAACTGATACATACAAATGAACATTTTTAATAAAAGTATTTTATGCACAATTTTTAACGGTATAAATTATTATATAATGTATTTTTTTTAGAAATATAGATTAATACGTAGCTACATAAAAATAAACATATTAATTAGTATAGGAAAAATCAAATAAATTGTATCATTAAAATAGTTTTTCTATCAATATATTTAAAAATTAATTAATTTAATTTTTTTAGGGTGAATAAGTGTGTATAATAGAAAATAGATTGGGTGTTTAATAATTTGAGTTTTGATCTAATAGAATAATTTTAGGAGATGACTTAGGGAATATGAAAATAGATGTATTTTAATTAATAGAGTTTTATAATTGAAACGTTATAGATTTTCCTCAAATGAATAATTGAAGTTTTGAACGGTTGTGTTTTGAAGAGAGGCATATATTAGTTTTAATGATGTGGCAAGTAAGAGAATGAAATGTCAAAATAATAGTTTGTGTCTCACTTTTAATATATTATAGTAGATGTAAAAATTTGAGTGGACAACCAATATTGTTTAAATTTAAAATAGAAAGACTATTTTGTGAATCAGATCAAAATTGTAACCAAGTCTAAAATATTTTAATAATATTATAAATTTTGTTGCTCCAAAATAATTTAATAATTGTTTTTAATGGATTGCTTCAAACTAATTTAATAAGAAAAATAATTATATATATTTTTAAAAATAAATATTTTATGTGTCACATTTACAAATTAATTAAATTTTTTTTCTTTTAATACTATATTAAATTAATTTAATAATACTATAAATTATGTAGCTCCAGGCTAATTTAATAATATTTTTACTAGATTTTCTCAAATTAATTTAATAAAAAAATGCATACATCTCTAATAGGAGAATACTTTGTTCAACATTTAAAAATTAATTAAAAAATTCTCAATGAGAACAACTATAACACACTCAAGATATGGTATCCGGTATTCCAAGTCTTGAGATGCCCGACAAACTCTGTGAAGGTTGTTTAGTCGAAAAGCAATCGAAAATTCTTTCGTTTCGACTATGTCAATCAGATCATCTTGCATACTCGAAGTTATACATTCAGATGTATGTGGTCCGTTCGAAGAACATACCATTGGTGGAAACAACTATTTTGTTTCGTTTGTCGATGAGTTTAGTCAAAAGCCGTGGATCTATGTGATCAAGAGAAAGTATGAAGTATTTGAAATCTTTAAGAGATTCAAGATGCTTTTCGAAAACCAGATTGAGAAGAGGATCAAAGTTCTGTGAACCGATGGAGGAATCGAATACACTTCGAAGATGTTTGAAAAATTATGTGCAGGTGTTGATCATGAGGTAACTGCTCCTTATACTCCTCAACATAATGGAATTGCCGAAAAAAGAAATAGAACCATATTAGATATGGTGAGATGTATGCTCAAGTAGAAGAATTTGCCAAAATCTTTATGGGGTGAAGTTGTTTCGACTGCAGTTAATATCCTAAACAGGTGCCCTACCAAGCAATTAAAGAACAAGGTTCCTGAAGAAGTGTGGAGTGGCAAACGACCATCAGTGAGTCATTTGAAGGTGTTTGGCTCTATGTGTTACAAGTATGTTCTTGATGCAAGAAGAAGGAAGCTTGATGACAAGAGTGAACCTATGATTCTGGTAGGATATCATAAAACTGGTGTATACAGGCTATTCAATCCAATTAATAAGGAGATTGTGTTGAGTCAAGATATTGTGAGTGATGAAAATTCTGCCTGGGATTAGAATTCTAGTAATTTAATTAACAAGCCATTGATGAACTCTGATTTCGACGAAGAAACTGATGAAGTCGAAGTTGAAGAAATTGCTGAGAATCCAGTCGAAGTCGAAGTAGAAGCAGTTGGTGACATTACGGACACAGAGGTTGTGGCTGAAACAAGCCAAAGACTTCATGATTATGAAGTGACTGATGATGATGAAGTCACATCAGATGGAGAATTAGTTCATTTTGCTTTACTTGCAGGTACTGAACCAATCAACCATAACAAAGCTTTAAAAATTCAACAGTGGAAGTTAGCTATGGTCGAAGAGTTACAGGCAATCGAAAAAAACAACATATGGGAGTTAGTCGAATTTCCAGCACATACAAAAGCTATCGAAGTAAAGTGGGTGTTCAAGTTGAAACACAATGCTGATGGGTCGATAGCAAGACATAAAGAAAGATTAGTAACTCTTGGGTTTCTTCAAAGAGAATAACTTGACTACTCTGAAGTATTTGCTCCAATAGCAAGACTGGAGACTGTTTGACTAGTGGTAGCATTGGCATGTAACCAAGGTTGGTCGACATTTCACGTAGATGTGAAGTCAGCATTTCTGTATGGTCTGTTAGACGAAGAGGTCTATGTCACACAACCTCTTGGGTTTATGATTCAGAAGGAAGCGAGTAAAGTATATAAGTTGCACAAAGCGCTCTATGGCCTCAAGCAGGCACCTATGACATGGAACAAGAAGATCGACTCATACTTAGTCGAATTGGGATTTGTCAAATGCAAGTCTGAGTATGGTGTCTATGTTCAGGTTGTTGCACAAGATATAACAATTATCTGCTTATATGTTGATGACTTGTTGGTAACTGGAAATAGCTTGGAGAACTTGTCGAAGTTCAAAGAGTTGATGATGAAGGAATTTGAAATGTCAGATATGGGAAAATTGTCTTATTTTCTAGGCATGGAATTTCAAATGCTGAAGCAAGGTATGGTGCTACATCAAAGGAAGTATGTCAAATAGATACTCAAGAGATTCAGAATGAATGATTCGAATCCTGCATCCTCACCTGTCGAACCAAACTTGAAGTTGGAAAAGCATGGAGAGGAAGACAAAGTTGATGTAACTTTGTTCAAATAAATAGTTGGATCTCTGAGATATGTGTGCAACAGTAAACCTGATATAGGTTTCGTAGTCGGATTAGAGAGCAGATTCATGGGTGAACCAAGAGTGTCACACATTAAAGCTGCAAGAAGAATTCTGAGATACTTAAAAGGAACAACAGATTTTGGAATTCTATTTCGACGAGATTCTGAAAGCAAAGGAGCAATAGTTAATTGCTTTTTAGATGCTGATTGGTGTGGAGATAAGGAAGATTGAAGAAGTACAACTGACTATTTCTTTCAAGTATTTGGTGCCCCAATCTCATGGTGTTCGAAGAAGCAACCTGCGGTGGCATTGTCATTGTGTGAAGAAGAATATATAGCAGGATCCTATTCTGCATGTCAAGCAATTTAGATCAGATCAGTACTTGAAGAAATGGAGGTCGAAGTGAAGAAACTTCTTGTGTTGCAAATTGACAACAAGTCAGCCATAAATCTGGCGAAGAATCCAATTCTGCATGGAAGGAGTAAGCATATCGAAGCTAGATTTCACTTCTTGAGGGAAAAGGTAAATCGAGGTGAACTTAAAGTTAGGCATTGCTCAAGTGAAGCACAGTTGACCGACATTTTCACCAAAGGATTGAAGATCGACAGATTCCTGAATTTGAGAAAGAAATTAGGAATAGTTCAGATCGACTATGACTAGCGTAGGCTCGACAACTTGGATTATGGGGGTGTGATGAAATATTAGATTAGATTTGATTAGATTTGTTTAGATTTAATATTTAAATATAATCCAAGTTGTGTTAGCTCAAGCCCAATTAGGGTTGTATACAAATAGTCCTAGTTTGTATCATTATTTACACAATTCAATAATACAAATCCTTATTTCCTTATTCTCTCCTCACTAAAAGTGTCTCACGCACTAACAAGCATAACCCTTAACATATTAGATTCTTCTTTTTGTCATATTAATGACTTTTGAGACATTTTATAAAGTAATATTTAAATAAAATTTATACGAACTAAAATCACATTTAAATTATATTGATACTAAAATCATAAATTAAATTATTATATTTTTTTTAGTTGTAGTGCATTTCATATTTTGTTTTGTTTGCATATCATTTTATGTTTTGGTTTCTTTTGTATGTGTTGTTACTTGAAGTTTTATTGGAATATTATGGTTATGTAATGCAACTTTAATTTTCTTTATATGTTTCTTGTTTTATTTATCCTTATAATTTCTGCATTAACATCATTTTATGTGGATGCTTGTTAATGTGTCTTGGTTGCAAAATATATGAGTGTGTTCATATGGATATATCATGTTATTCTTTGACCTTGTATATCTCTTTTTGATGTTGTCAAAGGGGGAGAAGGGTATGCTCTGAAAGTAGCACTTCATTTCATAAAGATTGATTAGATTATATTTCGGAAGAATGCACAAAGTCAGGGGGAGGATGAGTCTAGTCTCAAATTACTCGACAAGCTGAATTACTCAACAAGCTGAAGAGTTTTGCCATCATCAAAAAGGGGGAGTATGTGAGGGCAAGGTGTCTTAACACTTAGTCTTTATTTGAATGATGTCAAAACATGTACTAGCTCGTAGTGTGTAATTTTGATGGTATCATCGCGTCATAGCCGACATTCATACTTCACAATACACAAATATCCCAAAATAATGTGTCTATACATATAGGAAGAGTCTCATATATTTCTTGTATATGTTTGATCATGTTGGGAGTCATAGAAATGCATAAACATAGCCTAGGTGGAACAAACTATGGTCAAAAAGTAGTTTTTGTGAGTTTTTGTTGTTTGAGTTGACTTAAAACCTGTTTCGGTCGGCTCATGAAAACTTGTTTTTCAGTCATCTGCTCACGGGTGTGCTCGCGTCGACCCTCCAGTCGACTCATACTGATAACCTTTGTATTTGCATTTTTCAGCAAGCTTGCGTCGACACATGGCCCTGTTCCGGTCGACGCATAGCTTCCAAATTTGCATAGTTCTGCTCACGGGTCTGCTCAGGTTGACCCTCCTTATTCTTTGATCGGCAGTTCGCTAAACACCTATCATTTTTCTGATCTCTCTCAATTTCAAATTTCTTTTATTTTTGTTAGTTGGTCATGGGATCATATATATACATTGTACCTCATTTCTTAACATACAACAAGAAAAAGTGAAAGATATACACTAAATTTTTCTCTCATCATCTTCATCCTCATTCTTGTACTTTCTCAACAATTACACATAACAATTTATGTTGACCTCTTACATCATTGAGGTGATAACGTCCAAACATAGGACTGTGTATCTAGTTATGGGTGAGTTTTTCAGTGGGTTTTTTCTTGAATAAAACCATTAGAGTTTTGCCCTCCAAGGTCGTGTGAATTTGGGGGTTTTGGGGACAAATCTTTGCTTCATAGATTCAGTCGAGCGAAGGTGATTGAAGAACGGCGGGTTCGTTCAATCTAGTAGCGATAATCGGAGGATTGTGCAAGAAAGATTTGGGTTCGAACTGTGTGTGATTGAAATCAGCCGAGCGAAGGTGATTGAAGACCGAAGAGTTCATTCAATCTAGTAGCAGTACACGGAGGTTTATTCAACACATTCGAGGCCCTTTATTGAACTTGAATCAAGGGGAGAGAAGGCATAATATCAACATCAACGAGTATTCTTGAGTGTGTGGTGACTAAGGCTTCTTTTGTAAAAACATTTGCAACAAGATAATACATATCTCAATTCTAGTTTTAGAATTGGGGGCAGACGTACCCGAAGCGAGGACGAAAGGGAAACTGCCTAAACAAATTCGGTGTTGTTCTCTCTTTCCCTATCTTTTTAATTTCCGAATTGTTTACGTTTGTGCAAAATCAATTGATCGATAAAATTCTGTTATAGTGTTGTGCTGAAAATCTGGTTTGAAAACTCATTACAATGACTTTGATTGTAATTGGAAAAATTATGCACTACATTTACATTGAAATTAACACTTTCGGAATTATTGCCAACAAATTTTTTTCAATAAATCCAGATATTCTTGCAATCTCTTCTCTCATATATATACTAACATGTCGTAGATCCTGTAATTATATATATGTTTGTATTATCTATTTTTGTCCGTACTAAAGTATATGACCCGTTATATAGAATATGCATATGTGGTTAATTGTTATTGAAGCAAAAACTCAACCATGTTAGACACATCCAAGTAATAAATTTAAATTGTAGAGAAAAATTAATTTATACGAAAAGTGGCCGGAGAATGGAGGTAACGTGCCCAATATTTGAAAATTCGAATAATAGTTTGGGACTTGCTATATATACGTGACAAAATCATAGATAGAACCACAAGTCCAGAATCATAAATAAGTCTCTTCTAAAATTGATTAGATTCACATTATCATAAGCATGGCAAACATGATTATTCCAATTGTGAAAGGTTGTTTCATTATTTTGAGCTTTGTTGGGATAGTCTCAGCTCAATTATCATCTGATTTTTACTCAACAACTTGTCCTACTGCGCTTTCTATCATTAAGGCAGGGGTAACTACTGCTGTGTCAGCCGACACTCGGATGGGCGCATCACTGCTTCGTCTTCATTTCAGTGATTGTTTTGTTAAGGTTAGTTCCACTTCTTCTTCTATCTTTTTAATGCGAATATAATTTATAAACCTATTCATCAATATTGTGTTTGATTATAGGGTTGCGATGGCTCAGTACTATTAGACGACACATCAAGTTTCACAGGTGAAAAAACAGCAACCCAAAATGCTGGTTCCTTGAGGGGTTTTGATGTAATTGATACCATAAAATCTCAACTCGAAATTTCATGTCCTAATGCTGTCTCTTGTGCTGATATCCTCGCTGTAGCCGCAAGAGATTCCGTTGTCGCAGTAAGTAGTGGTGGCGACATTTTTAAGGATTAATTTAAAATTGTTCATTGAAATTACAAAGTCATTTTATTGGATTTGTAGTAATTAATTAATATTGCAAAAAATAAAATAATAAATTTTCAGCTGGGTGGACCTGGTTGGACTGTGCAATTGGGTAGAAGAGACTCAACCACGGCTAGTTTAGATTGTGCCAATTCAGATTTACCTGCTCCTGATTCAGATCTAAGCACTCTTATTGCTTGTTTTGCCAACAAAGGTTTCACTACCAACGAAATGGTTGCTCTATCAGGTAATTAATTAGAGTTAGATTATCATCTCGTGTCTGTGTCTTTAATTAATTATTATTACTTTTACTATGTATCTTATATTAAAAAAAAACTTCAGGAGCTCACACAATTGGTGAAGCTCGCTGTAAATCCTTCCGAGACAGGATTTACAACGATGACAACATAGATTCGACATTTTCAACATCATTGAAAGCTTGTTGTCCTACCATAGGCAGTGACGACGCTTTGTCACTTCTTGACACCACCACATCAAACACATTCGATAATTCTTATTTTAAGAACTTGCAAAACAAAAAGGGTCTGTTACACTCAGATCAACAACTTTTCAATGGTGGTTCAACGGATTCTCAAGTTAATTCTTATGTTGACAACCCTGCAAGTTTTCAAAATGATTTTGCCAATGCAATGATCAAAATGGGAAGCCTTAGTCCACTCACTGGGTTTAGTGGTCAGATAAGGCAGAAGTGCAGGTTCGTCAATTAAGGTTTTGGGACTTTGGAGAAATAATGATGATAATTAATGTGTGCTTTTATTTGTATTGTCAATGTTTTCATAAATGTAACGTGTTTAAATTTTAATATGGATCATTTTAATGTTTTCATAAATGTAATGTGTAATGCTTGGAGTATTAATTTATGTAAATGTGACAGTTGAAACTCATGATTGTAATAATTTGAGAATGGCTTCAAGACAATTGAAACTCGTGGATGTAATAATTTGAGAATAGCTTCCATATTCCATATGTAGAAAACATTCACTGTAACAGTTCTTTGATTATCATAGTAGATCGTTGGTGTTTGGAATGAAACCTTGAGCTATGCAGCCAGTAGAGAAAAGTTATGATACTCTTCCTTTATTCTAGAATGCGCCATTGCAGTTTTCTTCTTGGATGTCCATGAGATGAGATTGGGTCGTGGAAACACTGCAACACACCTGAGGTAGAACGATGATCATTTTGATCGGCAACTGAGAGAGGAAGAATGAGAGGTGCAGCAGGACTAAGTATTAATCCAAGACCTTGACTGCAATTCAATTATAATTATCTAGACATACTACTCCCCAAGAAAATAAAATTTTAATAGTACTTTTTTAATTTTTAATAACGCTTAAGCTTAAAAGAGCTTTTAAATTTTTTTATATAAGATAACACAAAATAATTGTCATTGTTAATAAACATAGTTTTATATGGAAATAAAGTTATAAACATGTTTCCAACAACACAGTCTCATTAATCTACTATGATAATCTTTTGTCGTCCATCAAACTCTTTGTCAACTTCAATGGATAGATATTCAGGAGGATCGGCAATCTGTTGCGAATCCGTATCTGACATCGATGTTATTCAAGGAAATTTGAGATTTCTATCTAAAGAAGAAGAAGCACTTGCATCAAAAATTTGGAAGAAGGCCCTGGACCTTGGTACCGATAGAACTGTCAAAATAGGCTATTTCAAGGCTTTTTTTTAGCCCAGCTCTAAAAAGTCCACTATCCATTAGGGTTATCCTATATGAGCTGTTGGTAGCTCATTAGACCAATATCACTATAAATTTTAAAAAATTATTTTAATAGTTATATTTTCTTACTCTAAAATAACACATTGATTTTTCTCATCTCACTAAATTTTATTTCTATTATTTTCAATCTTTCTCTTTTAAATATTATTCATTAATATAATCAACAGTTTTTTCACGTATTCTATTAATTTCTCTTATGTTAAATATTCGAGTATAATTTTATACAATTTAGACATGTATTGTATTTAAAAACACATTATAGTATTTATAAAAGATAATATAGTATTTAAAATTGTAATATGTTTTTAATAATATAATTTTTAATTTTATTTATAATAAATATTATGTCATTTTTATTTTAATTTGTTATTAAAAAAAGCCCGTTTAGGTCCGGATAGCCTGAAGCCCGTCTTGGGTAGTAATTTTCGAGTCCATATTAGAAATGAGATTTTTTTGCCCAACCCAAAAAAGCCTGAGTCAATTAGGGTCGGCCCGTTTAGGGCTGGGTAACCCATTTTGACAGCTCTACCAGAGGTGAAGATGATGATTTCGCGTATATTCACTACGCCAAAATTACTCTTTGGCAGCACTTCATAGGCAGCGCTTTATCACAAAAGCGCTGTTATAAGTTAAAAAATTTAGAAAACACGAAAACTGTTCACTTAGAAAAATAAAAGCGCGTCTAAATATAAGACCTTAGACAACGCTTTTGAGGAAAGCGCTTTCTAAGGTCTTATAAATTAAAAAAAAAAATTAAAGGAAAATATTAGACAGCGCTTTCCTTAAAAGCGTTGTCTAAGGTCTTATAAATTAAAAAAAAAAATTAAAGGAAAATATTAGACAACGCTTTACTCAAAAGTGCTGTCTAAGGTCTTATAAATTAAAAAAAAAAAAATCAAAAGCGCTGTCTAAGGCCCATATGAGACAGCGCTTTCAAAAGCGCTTTCTAAGGCCTACCTTAGACAGCGCTTTCATTCAAAGCGCTGTCTAAGGTCTTTTTAATTAAAATAAAGATTGAAACTGTATCAGTATTCTATACTTTTTCATTTCATTCTTTCCCTCTTTCCCTCTCTTTCTGCGAACAAGAACGAACCAGAGCTGAAACCACCGCCGTCGTCCGTCCTTTCACCGCCGTCGTCCGTCCTTTCTCGCCGTCGTCCGTCCGGCCGTCATCCTTGCTACATTGTCCTCCACCATCCTCCACCGTACTCCACCGTGCTACACTGTTCCGGTAAGAGTTTTTCTTTTTATGTTAGGTTTTAAGTGAGTTTCATATTTTTCTGTTAGGGTTTGTTCTTGTTACCATATTTTTGGAGTTCTTTAGATATAATGATGTTCTGTTAGGTTTTGTTCTGTTAAGTTTTGGAGTTCTTTTGATAGAATGATGTTCTTTTGATAGAATATGAGTAGTTTAGATTAGTGTTATTGTAGTTTAGGTTAGTTTAGGTTAGTGTTATTGTAGTTTAGGTTAGTGTTAATGTTGCTCTACATTGTTATTGCTATATAATGTGTTAGTTTAGTTTAGGTTAGTTTAGGTTAGTGTTAGTGTTAGTGTTAATATTGCTCATTATTTTAATATTGTAAATCCTTGAGGTTGTTGTTCTAAAGAACCGAAATTCAAAGCAATTTATTAGGTAAAGAAATATATTGTAAATCCTTAAGTCATATCTTTCCTCATTTTGGTTTTGATTTCTATTAATTACTAATGGAAAAACCATGGATGAAAAATGGATAAGTAGGAAAACTGTGTTATGTTAGAAGCCCTGTTAGAAGCTCATTCAATGTTCTATGTTTTATCATAACTTTCCTCCTCATTCAATGTTTTGATTCCTCATATAATAGTGTTTTTGTTGACCTTAATAAGTAGGAAAACCATGGATAAAAAATGGATGGATGCCGATCGATTGTCCATAGAGTACGAGAATGGGGTATTGGATTTCGTTAAGTTTGATGTTCAACACGTTAAAGACCCCAGTCGAATGGACTGTCCTTTCTTGGGTTGTTGTTATGTGGGTAAGGTTGACGCAGATGGATTGAAATCGCATTTACTGATGCATGGAATTGATCGAAGTTATAAGTGTTGGATACATCATGGTGAGAAAATTAACGAGAATGTTGAACCGAAGGGGAAAAGTAATACGACCTATGCTTCAGATGACAAAGACACGGAAACATACGATTGTGATCGAGTCGAAGAGATTGCAGAAGCAGTTGAAGAAGATCTTCATGATTGTCCCGAAATGTTTGAGAGGTTGGTAAGCGATGCAGAGAAACCGCTCTATCAAGGTTGCACTAAATTCACAAGACTGTCTGCGGTATTGAAGTTGTACAACTTAAAGGCGGGCAATGGATGGTCGGATAAAAGTTTCACAGAGTTGTTGGCCCTTTTGAGAGAAATGCTACCGGAGGATAATGTTCTTCCCAATCGAACCTATGAGGCCAAAAAAATGTTGTGCTCTATTGGCATGAGCTATGATAAGATACATGCTTGTCCAAACGATTGCGTTTTGTTTCGAAATGAATATGCATCGTTAACTGAGTGCCCTAAATGCGGTTTGTCTCGATATAAGAAAAAATTGTCTCCAGCCAAGGTCTTATGGTATTTTCCTATAATTCCGAGATTTAGGCGCATGTTTCGTAGTGAAACCGATGCAAGACACCTGACTTGGCATGCAGATGAAAGAATTATTGATGGAAAGTTGCGACATCCGGCTGATTCACCACAGTGGTCGAAAATTGATAATGATTATCCTGACTTTGGAGAAGAAGCAAGAAACCTTCGCTTGGCATTATCTACTGATGGAATGAACCCACATGGTCTTCAAAGTATCTCACATACCACATGGCCTGTGATTCTTATGATTTATAACCTACCTCTGTGGCTATGCATGAAGCGTAAGTACATGATGTTATCTATGTTAATCTCTGGGCCTAAACAACCAGGGAATGACATAGACGTATACTTGACACCTTTGATCGAAGATTTAAAGATATTGTGGGAGAACGGTGTGGAGGTTTATGATGGATATAGGAAAGAAAGTTTCAATTTGAGGGCGATGTTGTTTGGCACAATTAATGATTTTCCAGTTTACGGGAATCTATCAGGGTATAGCATAAAAGGTGAAAAAGTGTGTCCTATTTGTGAAGATAAAACAGATTCGAAGCGATTGGAGTTTGGTCATAAGAATGTCTTTCTCGGCCATCGTAGATTCTTAAATGCCAAACATCACTACCGTGGGTGGAGACAAGAATTCAATGGAAACACCGAACAAGGTAGAGCTCCACCTATGTTGTCAGGTGACCAAGTTTTTAAAAAGGTGAAAGATATGCGTACTCAGTTTGGCAAACCTTTTGCACATAAGGTTGTCAAAGGTGGGTGGAAAAAGAGGTCGATATTTTTTGAATTGCCATATTGGAAGTCTTTGTACGTGAGACATTTTCTCGATGTTATGCATATTGAGAAAAATGTATTTGAAAGTGTTATTGGTACGTTACTCAATATAAAAGGAAAGACTAAAGATGGCCTTAAAGCAAGAAAAGACTTGGTAGCGATGGGGATTAGAACTGAATTAGCACCCGTGAAGAAAGGAAGACGAACATATCTACCACCTGCTGCTTTTACTCTGTCTAGAAAGGAGAAGAAAATATTGTGTAAGTTTCTGAGTGAAGTTAAAGTTCCAGAAGGATACTCTTCAGATGTTAGAAGACTTGTGTCTATGAAAGACCTCACGTTGAAGAGTTTAAAGACACACGACTGCCATGTTATAATGGAACACTTTCTACCAATAGGTATACGTTCTATTTTGCCAGTGAAAGTAAGAAGCGCCATAACTAATTTGTGTTTTTTCTTTAGGTCAATTTGTAGTAAGGTAATCGATCCCGATATCTTACCAACACTACAAAAAGAGATAGTTATTACCTTGTGTGAGCTTGAAATGTATTTTCCTCCCTCTTTTTTTGACATAATGGTACATCTAGTTGTTCATTTTGTGAAAGAGACACGGTTGTGTGGACCAGCTTATATGAGATGGATGTACCCTGCTGAACGTTATATGAAAATATTAAAAGGGTACGTGAAAAGCCGAAGTCGACCAGAGGGGTGTATTGTTGAACGATACATTGTTGAAGAAGCGGTTGAGTTTTGTACTGAATATTTGTCCAATGTTCAATCGATTGGACTCCCCAAAGCTCATATTTTCGAAAAAAAGGATGGTAAAAAATTAATTGGAATGAGAATTATGACAGTATCAAGGGATGAACGGGATCAAGTGCATTTGTATGTTCTGCACAATGATAATGAGGTTGAGCCATATGTTGAGATGCACAAGGATGTACTTCGAAGGTTAAATCAGAACAGAAATGAAAATTGGATAGTACGAGAGCACAATCAAAGTTTCATACAATGGTTAAAGGATCATATTTATTCGAAGCACTCTTTAGATCCTGCTTCAGTAACAGAAAGGTTGAGATGTTTGGCATATGGTCCAAGTTTGCATGTGTATTCTCATAGCACATACGCAATTAATGGATACACATTTTATACCAAAGAACAAGATGATAAAAGTACTACGCAAAACAGTGGTGTCACCGTCCTAGCTGAAGCAATGCACATATCAAGTATGAAGGACTTAAACCCCAAATATGCAAATCTGTCATATTTTGGAGTTATTGAGCACATTTGGGTGTTTGATTACGAGAAGTTTCAGATTCCAATCTTTGGTTGCAAGTGGGTAAATAGTAGTGGCATACGAATGGATAAGTCTGGATTTTTGCAAGTGGATCTTAATAGGGTGGGGTACAAAGATGAGCCTTTTATTCTAGCATCTCAAGCTAAACAAGTGTTCTATGTCACTGACCCGACGAGTACGAAATGATTTATAGTGCTTTTATCTAACAAAGTGGTTGATGATAGCGGTGTAGATCAATGTGATATTGATGTTGAGAATGAGTCATGCATTAGACGGAATGAGTTGAATAGAAATGATCAAGATGAGGATCTTATAGCGGATGAGTCATATATCAGAAATGACCATAACGAGGGAATTTGGATCCATTCATCCGTCCGCATTGCTAAGAAACAAGTAATTCATATTCCAACCAAGAAAAGAACGAGATGTTAGTGAAAGAGGTAAAATAATAAAATGTTATATATTATGTCATATTATATTTGATATCCTTGATTTCCTTGATTTCTTTATCCTTGATTTCTTTATTATATTTGTTATATATTATGTCATATTATATTTGTTATATAATATATTTGATATCCTTGATTTCTTTATTACAGGTTAGATGGCTACTAACGATGATCACCCACATGATGATGATCACCCACATGATGATGATTACCCACATGATGATGATCCTATTCAGGATGAAAGTCAAAAATCTATGGAAGAAGAGATTAAAAGAGGAATAACCGTTATGAAGAAAGTGATTCGTGCTAGAGATCAAGGCATCATTTTAGATGTGCATTGGAGCCCTTCAGGCATTCTTGTTGAGCCTAACAGTCATACCTTGACAAGTTTCATTGGTGCACTTGTAAGGAATGCGATTCCTATTACTTGTGATGATTGGAGAAACAAACTGTTGAAGGAAGCCAGAGAAATAATTTGGAATGAGATAAAGGTACCATAATTATGTCTTTAATTATGCCAACTAATCATGTATTTTAAATTATTTGTACTAACCAATGTGTATGGTTTTTTTAGAGGTGCTTCAACGTTGAGGAAGAAAGAAAAGCTTATTTGATCAGATTGGCAGGGAAGCTCCTAAGAGGGTTTAGGACATATTTAAACCGCACCTTTCTTAATGATGCTGAAGGTAACTTTGTTGATGGAGAGTATCCATCTAAATATGCAAGTTTGATTTCACCACAAGAATGGGTAACGTTTAAAGCCAAACGACAAACCCCGACATTTAAGAGTTTAAGTGCAATTAATCGGGAAAGAGCATCAGCTCCCCAGTATCGATACAGGAAAGGACGTGTTGGATATGGACGTTTGGAGCAATCTTTGGTAAGTATCAATAAATTGCAATGATATAATAATTGTTCATCATGAGTTATATTTGATCATATTATTTGGCTTTATATGTAGTTACAAAAGGCGAATAGCTCTGAAACATCTCTTCCTGCACATGTCTTGTGGAAGGAAGCCCGTGTGGGCAAGTCTGGAGTTGTTGCAGAAGAGGTTCTACAAGTATTTGAGAAATGTGTAAGTATAACAATATTTCTTTAATTAAATAAAAACTTTATTAATAAATATTTGACAAATATTCGATATTCATCTGATTTTCAGGAGGCGTTATCTCAGTCTGTATCTCCAGATGATTCCAGGAGCATACTTAGTCGGGCATTAGATGTCCCTGAGTATTCTGGTCGGGTGAGGGGTAAGGGATTTGGGATCACTCCGACCTCCTTGAATATTAAAAAAGGAAAGGCTCCTAGTAATACAGAACTTCAAGCAAGATTGGAAGCACTGCAAGCTGAAGTTTGGGAATTAAGAAAGGAGAAAGAAAGGGATAACGCTTCAGGTTTTAGAGATGGATCGGAGAAAGATAGTATCAACTGCAGCTTTCGACCGAATATTCCAGAGGTAACTATATATATTTTTATGAAATTAAATTAGTAGCTTAAATTATTTAAATGACATATACACACATTAACAATGTCATATTTATTTTTGGTTTTAGGGCGTTTCCCATTGTCAGCTCTTCTTATCTTCACCAACTTATCGGAAGGTTGGCAAGGGAAAAGTGTATAACACTTCGGTAGAATTACTTCACAATAAACCACTCCCTACTGGATGCATGAAAGTATCGGTTGATATTGCTACAGAGGCGGGTGCATTATTACCCTATCCTGACGATGTTTCGGATGCAACATTAGTGGGAGATGCTATAGGGTCGTATGTTGCATGGCCGTCAAACCTCATACTCGTAGGATATGAGGTATGCTTAAAACCGTTATGAACCTTTGTTAACCTTAATGTGTAGATTCAAAGATTTTACGAGCATTTTATTTTCATTTTTTACATGGTAATGTTATTTAGACTCCAACAAGATCCAAAACAAAGGATAAGGGGATTCCGGAGCATACCGAGTCCGTTGTCTCAAAAAAAGAGGTACATCACAATTATATGATATTTATGCATGGAAAATGTTAAAGAGATTAGCAACGTTTCAACACAGAAAAATGTTGGTGCTACGAAGAACAGGGCTAGAAAACAACCTATCTCCAAGTTTAGGTCGTGCCTTCAGACGTTTCTACAATTGACAGATATTCCGACCGGAGGTGTTCGTCTTATACATATGGAGAAAGGTATATATGGCTTTGAACATGAACAAAATATTATTAATGAAGACTTCGAGCAAGTTTTCAATCATGAAGAATTGGGCGTCAGTGTTGTCAATACATACGTGAGGTATATATCCGATCTACTTTGGTATATTAATTGAACAACTTATTTACTTTATGTTTCAAATGAATAGTCTAATGTTAATGATGTTTTTATTTAAGGTTTCTGTATGACAAAGTTATGCGCCCACGTGGATTGCAGCAAAGATTTGCATTCTTATGCCCCGCGTCTGTCAACTTATCCTTAATAATAAATAAACCAGATGAGGTCCTGGCGTATGTACGCGACGTCTTTATGGACAACCAAGAAACGGAAAAGTTGTTCCTTTTACCGTTTAATACTGGGTTAGATTTTCATTCTAAATTCATCTATTATAGTTTTTTTGTATTTTGACGTCGTGTAGAAAGTTTCCATCTAACACTTGTTTAATCTTACAGTGGACATTGGTTGTTGGTCGCAATTAATCCTAGCAGAGAAGTGGTGTATTATCTGGATTCGTTAGGAAATGATTGGACAACATACCCAGATATGAAGAAATGTATTGACACGTAAGTGAGATTGTTCTAAATATGAATGTGTATATTTATTTGTTTGTTTATTTATTTATGTGAATTGTTCTAAATATTCATTTATATTTTATTAGCGTTATACAAGCTTTCCGAGCACTACGAGATGGCCAAGTACCAAAGAGGAGAGTCAACCCCATTACATGGAATACAGTGAAGGTATATTAATTATCACATGTTTTATTATATTAGTGATGCTACTTGATAAAACTTAGGATTTATCCATATTTTCTTTTCATTTGTAGTGTCCTCGGCAACGTAATGAAATAGATTGCGGATATTTCATGTTGAGGTTTATGAGAGAGACTCTTTTTTTGGATCGAATAGAGATTCCATCCGATGTATGTATTTCTAACTTATGAGTTATTTTAATATTTAACACATATCTCTCATATGATGAAATAGTTAAAACTAAATCAAACTATGTTATATTATTATGTAGTACTTTGAAGAATGCAAGTGTGCTCATTACTCAATTTCTCAATTGGATGAAATTAAAGAGGATTGGTGTCAATACATTATGGAGCTCGGAGTTTTATCAGGTATAATATTGTACTCTTACTTTAATTGATGAGAATTTAAATATGTGTAACTTTCTAACTATAGGCATTATTGATGTATTCTTTTAATTGAATTACAATCTTTGTGTTCTTTCAGGACCTATGTAGATTAGAAGCAATGCTTTGGTTGGATGCAAAAGTACTAGTATAAGTAATATGTACATTTGTAGAAAAAATGTAATGATTTGTAATTATAAATTGGTGTATATATATATATATATATATATATATATATATATATATATATATATATATATATATATATATATATATATATATATATTGGTTTGAATTGCCAATTGTTTTGGATATATAATTTTGGTGTAAATTGGTACATTTAAATAGGCCAAATTGGATTGATTTTAATCTCCAAATTGTAGTATTTTTCTGGAAAAAAATTGGTTGAAAAACAGGTCAAATTCTGGTTGAAAAACCTGGTAAAAATTGTGGTTTAAAAAAATTTAGATAAAAATTTTCGTATACCTTAGACAGCGCTTTACACTAAAAGCGCTGTCTAAGGTGGGGCTTAGAAAGCGCTTTCACAAAAAGCGCTGTCTAAGGTATGCCTAAAAAAGTTCAAAAAGGTGGGGCTTAGAAAGCGCTTTCACCAAAAGCGCTGTCTAAGGTATACCTAAAAAAGTTCAAAAAGGTGGGTCTTAGACAGCGCTTTTTGTGAAAGCGCTGTCTAAGGTATACCTAAAAAATGTCAAAAAGGTGGGGCTTAGACAGCGCTTTTACAAAAAGCGCTGTCTAAGGTATACCTAAAAAATGTCAAAAAGCGTTGTCTAATGGTACCATAGACAGCGCTTTTCATTAAATATACCCCCCTTTAGACAGCGTTTTTGGTATTACCCAAAGCGCTGTCTAAACCTTTAGCAGCGCAGGTTTAGACAGCGCTTAAAAGCGCTGTCTAAGGCCAAAAAAAGCGCTGTCTAAGGTCTTGTTTGGCGTAGTGATTGTAGAAATCAAGCGGATTGAGAAAGTAGACAATGAGAGGCTCATATCAAAGGATGCAAAGAAATCGTGTTAAATGAACTTTCTTTCTTATAACATCCAACAAGCTGGCAATGCAGCAAAGTATAAATATATTAGGGAGCTTATTTCGTCAGAAAAAGTGGATTTGTGCATGTTACAAGAAACAAAGTTGCAAGTTGTGGAGGATTTAGTTGTGAAGGCGCTTTGGGGTAACAAAGAAGTCATGTGGTAACAAAGAAGTCATGTGTTCGTCAGAGAAGGCTTCAGGTGGGTCTGGAGGCTTACTTATCATGTGGAATCCTGAGCTTTTTCAATCTTTATTCAACTTTGAAGGAGACGGTTTTGTGGGAATGCAATTAATCTGTAAAGACTCAATCAATTTTGTGGTTAATGTTTATTCCTTGAGCTTTCTTCACATAAAAAAGAGAATTATGGGCAGAGTTAACTAGATCAAAAACTCTCTTTCCAACAAGTAAACGGTGCATTGGTTGAGATTTGAATTCCATAAAGAGATTGAGTGAGAGAAAGGGTCTGAGGGTTCAATCCAACACCATTAAAATAAACTAATTTGGAGAATTCATAAATGATATGAATCTTATTGATTTATCTCATTGGGAAATAATTTCCCTTTGGTTAACTCTGTTGAAAATTCGATAAGTAAGATTGATCGCTTTCTCATTTTTAAAGGGCTACTAGAATTTCAAATCACTGCCATATCATGATTAACACAAACTTTGTGGAATGAGGATCTAAACCTTTCAAGTTCTTCTCTAAACAAGTATTCTCTCATACTAGTATACTTTCACCCTATTATACTAGAGATAACTACCATATTATGATTAACGCTAAACAAGCATATTCTCATTCTCATTATACTTTTTTAAGTAAGTTGACTTTTACTGCGAGACGCGATAAAACTAACCTAGACATCAAGTTCACCCCACAACCATGGATATGCGATTGGAAGACGAGTTTATGGGTGATTTAGACATCATTTGTCCATACTTGTGTTGTTGAGGTAAATAGAGTTGCCTTATATAATGCTTCCTCTATTTTTTTTAAGTGTCATTTGTTTTACTTTCTCCGTTCCTTTTTAAGTGTCACTTTTTGAATAATTTTTTGTTTCTTTTTAATTGTCACTTACAAAGTTTAAGGTAGTATTAAATGCACTTTTGTAGGTAAAAGGAAAATTATTGTATGAAAAGTATCAATATTGATTAACTATTTTAGTATATGTAAAAAATCTAAAAATGATACTTAAAAAGGAACTGAGGGAGTACTTTTTACACATACCAAGATTAATAATTGTTGTTACTTTATAGACAATAATTATTTTTTACCTATAATATCCTTAATTTTTTAATAAATGATTAGGAGTAATTTTGAAAAAACTACAACTAATACTACTTTGAACTTTGAAATGACAATTTAAAAAAACAATATTTTTCTAACAAGTTGGAGTCTTTATATTTAGGCTTAATGCACAGTTTTCGCCCTTAACTTAATTTAAGATTTCACTTTGATTCTTTATTTAATAAACATTCCTTTTAACTCCCTTAAATGTCATTATGTTAGTCACATTGATCCTGTCTAGTAGATTTTATCAAATTATGTTAAGTTTGTATGAGTGGCATGCTAGCTGGTTTTAAGTTAGATGACATGGAATTATTTTATTTTATATTAATTTAAAATTTTAAAAAATAAATAAATTTATCTCTTTTCCTCTCTCTCCTCCAACCAACCTTAGTCGTCACTCTTCTGCCTCTCTCTTTCTTCATCCTTTTTAAGCAGCTGAATCATGAGTTTAGAAATGGCAGCAGAATCACCGAAATGTGAAAAAGAAAGAAAGTTAAGCGGCGGCTACCAGCTACTGACTGTCGATGACGACCTCCGAGAATTGGGGAAAAAGGCCGCCTGGAGCGTCAGTTCCTGCAAACCCAGCAATGGCATTTTTTCTCTTTAAAATGACAATCTCGAAACCTATTAGCAAACCAATGGAGCTCAACCTCATTTTGTTAACATTCAATTCCAAAAGAAAGTTCGATTACAATTAGTTGTACTATAATTGGATTTCAAGCTTGATGAGAGTTACACTCCCAGTAAAATTTCAATTCGCGCCGGAGACGGCTTTTACAACCTCAAGGAGATAAAAGTTGGGGAACTTGTGAAACCAACTGGTTGGCTTTATATTTTATAGTCTGTTTAGATTAGGCATGGCAAGAAAATCCGGGCCCGCCGGGGACCGCCCGGACCCGGCCCGAAATTAACGGGGGAAACCCAATTTGATTGGGTGCGGGTGCGGGCGCGGGTAAAACCCGGTTTGTAATTGCGGGTGTGGGTGCGGGAGCGGGGGGATGCTACTACCCGCCCGCACCCGCCCCCGCCCCCGCCCGGTCTTATAATATTTACTTTAATACCCATATTTAAATTATTTTATATCACATTTATTCACTTTTTAATAAGTAATTAAAAATCCTCATTAGCCATTTCTCACCATTCACTCAAACGCACATCTTTAGAAACAAGTTTATTATTAAAATAGTTAAGTTTTTAATAAAATTGTTAATTTTTATTACTATTTAAAAAAATATATTTTTTGCGGGTGGGGGCGGGTGCGAGTGCGGGCAAACCCGTTTCTATCGGGGGCGGATCTGGGTGGTAAATTTTCACCCCCGACTGAGTGTGGGGGCGGGGGCGGGTCTATAACAGGAAGGCGGGTGCGGGTGCGGGTGCAGGGCTAGCTAAACCCGCCCCCGACCCGCCCCGTTGCCATGCCTAGTTTAGATCTGCTAGTGGTATTTATAAGGGCTAAATATGTTTTTAGTCCCTATAAAGTTTGAAATTTCATTTTTAGTCCCTCCTGGGTTTTGGCAACGGTTTTAGCTGGTTTTGGCAACGGTTTTTTTGTAAAAACCGTTGCCAAAAGGTAGGGAAGGACTAAAAATGAAATTTCAAACTTTATATGGACTAAAAACATATTTAACCCTATTTATAATAGGACTAGATATGACCCATTGTTTCTTGCTAAAATTTATAGTTTGTTTCAAGTGGGTTTATATTAGGATTATATATGGGATCTGCATTTTCCATTACAAACATCCTCGGAGGAATCAGCTTTGGTAGATCTTGAATTAATTCTTTCTTCAATAATATCATAAAAAACCTCATATAACTTCTTCAAATAATTGGTAACCTTTGCATACACACTTTGTAGATCTAAGGGACGGAGAATAGGAAAGAAATCTGAAATCCCCCAAATAAGTTTCCCTACTTCTTCCATGATACCGCGAATAATTTTCTAAAATCTTATTAATGAGGGGGAGGGGAGGGGAGGGATTTTATTGGAGGGAAGGGGAGGGGAAGGGAGGAGAGAGATTTTTTTTAATCAGATAAGTGTTTGGTTCAAAAGAGGGGAGGGGAGGGGAATGGAGGGATTTTAATTAAAAATGTGTTTGGTTCAGGAGGAGAGGGGGGAGATTTTATTAATAATTTACATTTTTATCCTTATGATCTTATATAAGTGATATGATATTCAAATGTGAAAAATTCATGCATGTTTTTTTTTGTGATAAAATTTCTAATATTGATTGACTAAAAAATTATTTATTTATCCCATAACATTAAAAAATTGAGTACACTTGATTTAGATTATAACTCTCCAACATAAATTAAACAATATGTTGATAACAACGTTTAAATCGTGATGAATCATCTAACAAAACAAATACATAAAATAAATTATTATTAAATATGAATGGTTTAAAATGTTTAATAAAATAAATGGTTTAAAATTTGATATAAAAGAAAATATGATATGATACAAAATTAGAAGAATAAAACGAATATAACTAAACATAATTTTTTTTTATGAAAAAAAAGTATAACGATTATGATTTATATTAAGTATAAAACTATAAAATAATTTGAAGTTGGAGTATAATTATAATAAATTGATGGAAGCAATCGAAAAAATCACACAGAAGAGAAATAGTAACACGAAAAAAATGAATAATTTTAAAATAATAAAATTAAATTGAGGATATTTTAGTAAATATAATAATTTTTTAATTAACAAAACTCACTTTCCCTCTCCTCCCCTCCAAATCCCCCTAATTCGGAGGGAAGCAAAAAATGTGTTTTGGAGGGATTTTGCTCCCCTCCCCTCCCCTCCCCTCCTAAAATTTGAACCAAACATATTTAATTAAAAATTTACCCTTCCCTCCCCTCCCCTCCATCTACTCCGAACCAAACACGCCCTAAGAGTGTGTTTGGATGAGGTAATTGAGAATTTTTAAGAAATTTAAATTTCTAAGCAATTTAAATGACGCAATTGAAATTCATTCATTTTTAAATTCTTTTGTTTGGATGGAGTGTTAAAATGATTCATTGTTAAATTTTTAAGGTCATTTTCATAAATTTTACAACTTTTGAGCAAAATTTAAAATATGAAAAATAGGGATCAATTTGCAATTTTTAAAAATTTAAAGGGACTAATTTTGTTAAATTTGAAAAATTTTAAGGACATATTTGTAGTTTTTATAAAATTTTGTGGGTGAATTTAAAATTTTCATAAAATATGAGGATCATCTTGCAAAATTTGAAAAATTAATAATAAACAATTTAAGAATTGCATAATATAAAGTGAAGGAGTAATTTCAAATTCTTTACTTTTTGGTGTCATTTGAAATTCCTTAAACTTAACTTGAATAAAGCGTTGGCCTTAGGCAAGTGTGAAATACCAATCAATGTCAGAGTTATACCAATCAATGTCAGAGTGGGTAAGAGCCATGATCTTTTGTCACCAACAACGCTTCTTAGGATCCCAAAAAGCGTTGGCCTTAGGCAAGTGTGAAATAAAACCCTTGTATAGCAATGGAACACAGCAAGTGATCATTCCTCCTTTGTGAGCATTCCTTAGATGAACAGAATGATAGGCCTCTGCTAGCAAAGTAGGCACAAAATTCTTCTTTAGAAAGATTTTGATGGCGTTGAGGTCCACGAAATCTACAAAGCTCGGGAATAGGGAAATACCATAAATAAGCAAAGCAAGAATAGCCTCGAACGCGTCCATGCTTAAATGATCAACGTAATACTGAGATTTTTCAACCAGAAACTCTGCAGTCAATCCAAAAATCCCCCCTTTGGTGGTCATATTAGCTTGAATATCAACCAAATCCAAGTGTGTAGTTTTAGCAATATCTTGCTCCTCGGGGTCTTTCTCGAAGATAGGAAAAAGAGACTTGTCTAAAATAGGCAGACCAACTAGCTGAGAATATTCTTCAAGTGTAGGTACGAGCTGGTAGTCAGGAAATGTAAAACAGTGGTAAATTGGATCGTAGAACTGAAGTAACGTGGAAAGGAGCCCATTATCCACCTTCATCTTCAATAATGACAACAGATTCCCATATCTTCTCTTGAACCCTTCATTATCTGTAACCAAAGTCTCTAATCTCCTTAGATTGTCCAAGTTAGGACTCTTGTAAGTGTACTTCATGGTTTTCTTCCTTTCACTGTCCATGATAACCCTATGATGTTTATAAACAAAAGTCTAAGTTTCACGAAACTTTTATGAAATGATGCTTATGAATGTATGAATGCACAAACACAAACAAACACAGATTCACATATGTACACATATATATATAGACAAACAGTCAAGGGCCTAGGTTTGAGGAATGCGGGCATGGAGCCATGGTCTACCCATCCCAAGAGGTATGTACTAGGGTTCATGATCTGCAGAACAGGGTTCTAAGAGGTTCTCAGAGTTAATAACCCATCTTTCGGATATTATCAATTTCCCAAATAACTCGGTAGTCGATAATATTCTCAAGAGAGTCTCGTCCAAGTGTACTATCGCATATCAACTACCTCGGGACTACTCCCTCATAGTCATCGCACTACCTCCTAACAAGGCCAAAGTGGGGTAAAGGTATCTAAGGTCATCAGTGTCACGGGCTCCTAGGTCGAAAGTAATATTGTTTTCATGAATACTCGTTCAACAATATCACTCTCAAGAGGGCCTCCACTGAGCGGTGATTTCTCAACTCAACTTCTTCGGGAATCAACTCCCTCAAAGTCTCCTTGAATATATCGCCATCCTAAACATAGGTGCTCTCAAGTTCGGGTTAGGACCTATCTTACCACTCAAGGTAACCACCTTGCATACAGAAAAACCCAAGCAGACAGATATACACAAATATATAGGTATACAAATATACGAATGCATACAGGCAAACAAACATATAGCAAACACAGATACAAACAAGGTGGGCTTAACCCTCTTAGGGGAAGGATCCCCAGTGAAGTCGCCATTTCTGTCGCGGTGAGAATTGGATGTCAAGCTACTGGTTAACTTGAATCGCAAATCATAAATCACCACCGAACTTTGATTTATCCGAAGGAAAGGGTAAAGATCGAAAACCCTAATTGCAATGTAAAACAATGCAAGAGATCTAAGGTTCGGGGGTTGGTTATACTAAGGGAAGGTATTAACACCCTAAGTGTCTGTAGTACTCTACAAGAACCTCTTGTTTGTGTTGTGTTATGCTATTGTTTGTTTGTTAAGGGAAATGTGCTAAGGTAAAGACCTAAGGATATATACACTAAGTATGCTCGACAAGACATCGCATCTCGTGCCTACGTATCTTAACTAAAGAATAAGAGCATTCGTAGTTCCCCTCAATAAGGGTAAACAAATGTTTGTTGGTTGGATTTATGAGAAGAGACAAGTTGTCATCTTAAGGAGAATACTCAACTAATCCACCACAAACATGCGGAAGATGAATCTTAGCTCCACATTAAAAGAAGGGCTCTGACTCGGATATAAGATCGGCGAGTATGCCACATACCTCTCTTAAGTGGAAAAGAATCTACATCTTTCTCAACTATGTCATGGGGTAGGAGAATTACATTTCAACTAGGGATGACTCATGTCTAATTCTCTCATGGGAGAAAAAAGGGAGACTAACTGTAAGTTGTCTAAAGTTGACATCCTAAGGGAAATTATCCTAAGGGAAACTATCTAAGAGGTATCTGTCTAAAGGAATAAGGGTCCAGCAAAGAAGGAAAGGTCTAAACTATCTTAGAAAAATGAATTAAGAGTCAACAAGGTGATTTTCCTTTGGAAGGAGGGACAACCACTTGTAAAACAAGTGTTGAAATAGGGGAGCTCAAGGATGAAGATGATAAAATCCAATGTACCAAAAGCCAAAGATCAAATGTGATAACAGATCAAGGATGGCAGCAACTACATCAGATCATGCTCAACATGCCAAAATGATCATGCATAAAGTCAAACAAATACCAAACTATCAAGCATATTTGCCACAAGTTTCACCATACAATGCTAAGTGAAAAAGAAGGCTCAACATGGAAATTATGACTCATAAACCAAGAGGGAAGTAGCATACACAACTCATGAATCTCATAATCAACATCAACATGTCAAAATAAACATCAACATGGATCACATTTAGGCATGAGCAAAATCATATGCTAAAGATAAGCCAAAACATCATGGAATGGTTCAAACAAGACAAAGCACGTACAAATGATGAAATGGGAAAACAAAGAAACCTTTGAATCATGAAGTCAGAAGTGAAATATGCTTTTCAAACTATACACAAACTCACATTCAATCCACCCAAACATCTCAAGAAATAAGCCTAAGAGACTAGGTCATGGAAAACACAAAATATGGGTAAGAGATGATCACATTGACATGGCATTAAAAAATAGGAAAATGAACTAATAAACTCCAAACAAATGTTCAAACACATACTTATACACTCAAGTGTGTGTGTACAAAATATTGTTACAAGAAAATATCAAGAGCTAACACAAAACCACTCATCAAGGAAAAACATCAAAGGAATCGAGCACAAATCGAGGGCTACTAATAAGCAAGTGAAAATCATGTCAAATAAAATCACCCTAGGTCATCAAGCACACTAAAATCATCCTCATATGGTGTGTCAAAACACTTTAAAAAACCAGCACAAGAACCAATTGGGAGGGACCTTAAACAAGGCAAGAGTTCAACACTAGGTCAAAATCAACACTTTGAATCATAAAGTCAGAAATAATTATCAAAACAAAATAAAAATAAAAATAAAATTCAAAAAAAATTAAATAAGACATTAAAACATAAACATGATTTTTTTTGGGATTTATGGACAAAAGTAAATATTTTTAATAAAATGAAATTATACGAAAATAAATAAAAGAAAAGAAATGAAAAAGTCCAAAGGCAGAGGGGTGTATGAGTAAAATGGCCATGAACTGGAACTAGGTTTAAACGCTACTGGGCTTAGAACAAGGTGGTGCAGGTAGAAAAACGTTAGGTCCAAATGCCATAAATGAACAAAGAAATAATAAAAAAAGTCCTTTTAATGAAACGATTCGTTTCACTTTCCAAGCCAAAGTCAACTAGCCTCCAGCATCAGCCATGCGAGCAGGCAAACAAGGAGACCAAAGCCACCTCAGATTCCACCTCAGACGCCGGAGCCCTAACACCGATCGTCTTCCCCGGCGGTGACTGCAAAACATCACAAAAATGATAAAGTAAAACATTGCCTTGCGCGAAATTTCACAAGGATCAAGAATCCATCCTTGGTTTTTCAAAACAACATCCTTATCTTAGTGAAAAACAGCCATGAAGATTGGTATATGAAAACTGAACTCTCACAAGATGAAACAAAGATAACACAAACATGTTCTATATCACTCCATCATTCTAAATATTCATAATCAAGGCTTATAACACACGAAATATGAGAGAGAAAGTTGAGAAGCAATTACCAAAAAATGAAGCTTTACAACTCTGCTTTGAGCTCCAACACCTCTCCAACTTACTCCTTCTCCTTGCTTGAGCCTTAAGGACGATGATAGGAGAAAAATAGAATCCAGCAACTTGAAGGAGAGAGAGATTCGAAGAACTTAAATTTTTTAGTGTGAAAGAGAGGGTCTTGTGTGTTTTGGCTGTAGAATGGTCCTCCCCTCTAGAGTTTTCACTTTTTGGCTTAAATATGGAGACTTGGAGTGGTAACAACGTGTGTTACTGAGGTTAAACCTTGTGGTGAAGATTTGAAAAAAGCAAGAGCAAAATGGGGGGAGAAATGTGTAGTACGTGTAACACCCTTCTACCCCACATACAATTTCTAGTAAAACATTTCATATTATCAGAGTAAAAACAACATAAAGGGTGTCACACATATTCAAAGACATCATGTAACAATCATTGTCCTGTCCCGTAACACGGGTTACTCGTTCATCAATATCAAAATTAACATCTACACAGCGGAAATCAACTTTTATTTTCAATTCCATAAAATACTTTATAATAAATATGTCCAAATCGAACACCATCATCAACATTATAAAAATTCAGTCATAAACTAAAAGAAACGAGGTTCACAACAATCTTCCCAACCTGATGTTACATGACACAGAGCAGGACACCTCTAACTAGACAGTAATAACGAAACACTCCAAAGCTACTTCCTCCGTCACCTCGTAGCTATTCTTGGATATCTGCAAGTTACCCACATAAGAGGCAACATTTCCAAGAAAGCAAGGTGAGAAAACATAATTCATAATAGTAATACAAGGACATGGAAAACAATTAATTAAGCAACAACAACATCGGAATCATCATCAACAATTATTCATAACACAATCTCAACTACTTCATAAAATGCGATGTCAAAGGATGCATGTGGTACCGATTTTTCTCCATATGATGGACACTGGCCATCAACTCTCCACAAGGGAGCACAACATAACAACGTATCACTTTAATCCGCACTATGGGATTAAAGCTACCAATAGGCCGAAGCCCCAACATAAAAATGCCATGAAATGCAATGATGCTAAACTCCTCATTTCATCCAAATATCAACATGTGCATCATTCATTTCATTTTCAACAATATTCATCATAAAATCATGTTTTATCATCCAGACAGCGACAAAGCAACGAGACAGTAAAGATCAGCACGAAAAACGTCAAAACAGCAAAAACGGAAAATACTCAGTGGTGTGACACGGCCCGTGTCAGGAGACCTACACAAAAAGCCCAAAAAAGAAAATTTTTCAACAGGAACAGAGGCCTGACACGGCCGCCCGTGTCATGTGACACGACCCGTGTCAGAAGTTCTGTAACAAAATTATTTATTTTCCCCGACCAGTAGGCTGACACGGGTGCCCGTGTTGTGTGACACGACTCGTGTCAGGATGCGACAAAACCCAACTTTTCCCGAAAAGTGCTTTTCTGCGTTTTTGACTTCGATTACCCCAAAAATCAGTTTCTCCCACAAAATTTGATCAAAAATACTCACAAAACACACATATAGCAATACATATCTATCAAATCCATCATACTTTCATCAAATTACTCATTCTACATCAACAATCATCAAAATCGACACAATTCATACAATCATTAATCTATTCATCTCCAATTCCTATAAAACTATAAGAAATTATGAACTTTCCCCATACCTTAGAGTAATCCGAAGCTTTTTCCTTCTTTCTTCAAGATTCCTATAGTAATCCTCAAGCCCTAGCTCTCCTTCTTTTCTCTTCTTCAGTGTTCTTCACAAAAGATACGACAAAATGAGAAAATGATCGTTCTCTTTCTTTGGCTAACAAATCCCAACTTATGAACTTCCCATCCTATCCTTACTTACTTTCCAATAAGACCACCTTGCCCTTTCTCATTTTATTTTTAATAATAATAATAATAATATAAATAACACATGCTCATTTACTTTATTAAAATTATTCAAAAACACTCTTTTACTCCAAAATTCTCCAAAATTATCAAAAACCTCTTAATTCCTTCTAAATTAATTAAATAAATAATTAAATAATTGATTTAGATTTTTGGGTCGTTACAACTCTCCCCTACTTTAAGAATTTTCGTCCTCGAAAATTACCTGAAGTAAACAGAGTCGGATACGACTCTTTCATCTGATCTTCACGCTCCCAAGTCCAACTACCACCAGCTGGTCTGCCCCACAATACTTTCACTAAAGCAATATCTTTACCTCGTAGTTGCTTCAATTCTCGACCATCAATCCTCACAGGCAAAGCTTCTAACGCCAGGTTATCTCTCACCTGAACATCATCCATTTGAATCACATGCGACGGATCCGGAATATACTTCCTCAACTGCGACACATGAATAACATCATGCAAATTTGCAAGTGACGGTGGTAAAGCCACCCGATAGGCAACCTCTCCTATCCTCTGCATAATTTGATACGGACCAACAAAGCGCGGAGTGAGCTTTCTAGACTTCAAAACTCGTCCCACACCAGTCATCGGAGTAACTCTCAAGAACACGTGGTCTCCCTCCTGGAATTCAAGTGCTTTTCTTCTCTTATCATGGTAACTCTTCTGAAGACTCTGCGATGTCTTCATTTTATCCCGAATCATTTTAATCTTCTCCGTTGTCTCCTGAACAATCTCAGGTCCAAGTACAGATCTCTCTCCCGACTCATACCAACACAATGGAGTTCGACAACGTCTACCATACAACGCCTCATATGGAGCCATCCCAATACTATCATGAAAACTGTTGTTGTATGTAAACTCGATCAACGGCAAGTGACTATCCCAAGATCCTCCTTGATCTAGCACACAAGCTCTCAACAAATCTTCTAAAGATTGGATTGTTCTTTCCGTCTGACCATCTGTCTGCGGGTGATAAGCAGAGCTCATCCTCAACTTAGTACCCAAAGCATCCTGTAGACTCTTCCAAAACCTTGACGTAAACTGCGGATCTCTATCCGATACAATACTCGAAGGCGTTCCATGCAGCTTCACAATTTCATCAATATAAATTTCAGTTAACTTCTGCATAGAGTAATTAATTCTCATCGGCAAGAAATGCGCCGACTTAGTTAACCTATCCACAATTACCCATATCGAGTCATTACCTCTTGCAGTCTTCGGTAACCCAGTCACAAAATCCATGGAAATGCTATCCCATTTCCATTCAGGAACATTCAACGGCTGCATCATACCTGAAGGCTTCTGATGTTCAATCTTGGACTTCTGGCAAGTCAAACATGCATACACAAATTCAGCAATATCTCTTTTCATACCTGGCCACCAAAACAATCTACGCAGGTCTTGATACATCTTCATAGCACCAGGATGAATACTCAATCGACTTCTATGCCCTTCCTCCAAAATACTCTTTTTGATTCCAGAAATATCTGGAATACATACTCTATCTCGAAATCTCAAAACTCCATCTTCATCAATTCGGAACTCACCTCCATTACCTTGATTAATTTTCATTAACTGGTCAACTAATTTCAAATCAGATTTCTGACCTTCCCGAATTTCCTCCAAAATCCCACTAGTCAGCTTTAGCGTGCCTAATTTCACACTATTAGCGGCCGTCTCACACAACAAACTCATGTCTCTGAATTGCTTAATCATTTCAAGTTCTCTCACCATAAGCATCGAAATATGCAATGACTTCCTACTCAAAGCATCAGCCACTACATTTGCTTTACCGGGATGATAATTCAAATCGAACTCAAAATCCTTTAACAATTCTAGCCACCTTCTCTGCCTCATGTTTAACTCTTTCTGATCGAACAAGTATTTCAAACTTTTATGATCATTGAATACCTCAAATTTCGAACCAAAAAGATAATGCCTCCAAATCTTCAGCACAAATACTACAGCAGCCAACTCTAAGTCGTGCGTAGGGTAATTCCTCTCATGGACTCTTAACTGCCTAGAAGCATAAGCGACCACTTTACCATTTTGCATCAAAACTCCACGAAGGCCTATCTTTGAAGCATCACAATAAACCACAAAGGACTCATTCGGGTTTGGTAAAACCAACACCGGAGCAGTTGTCAACTTTTTCTTTAGTTCCACAAAACTTTCTTCACAAGCGACATCCCATACATACGCTTGTCCTTTTCGAGTCAATTGCATCAACGGCAAAGCCAACTTAGAAAAACCTTCAATGAATTTACGATAATAACCAGCCAATCCAAGAAAACTAAGAATCTCCGTAGCAGACTTCGGAGTCTCCCACTGCAACACCGCATCAATCTTTGAGGGATCCACAGAAATTCCACCACTTGAAATCACATGGCCCAAGAAACTCACTTCCTTCAACCAGAACTCACACTTTGACAACTTAGCATACAATTTCTTTTCCCTCAACACTTGTAACACAATCTTCAAATGTTCCGCATGTTCTTCTTCTGATTTAGAATATACCAAGATGTCATCTATGAAAACCACCACAAACTTATCAAGATATTCATGAAAGATCCTGTTCATATTGTCGTACCTCAAAAAATACGATCCTCGTGATGGACGCAGAAAAAACTGTTCGAAACAGAGTCGCCATCAAACTTTATTTATCCCAAATGAGGGAAAGGAAAATATCGATAAAACCTTTAGAGGGAGATAAGAACATGGTCATCGCAACCAAATTCGGGTTCGGGAGTCGGTTACGCTAGAGGGAAGGTATTAGCACCCTCTACGTCCATTGTACTCAACGGGAACCTCTTGATTCGATTCGTGAGAAAGTTAGCTATGTTTGTTTGTTATCTTCTAGGGATTATTGCCAAGGGAAAAATGGGTGGTTTTTTATTAGTGTGCTCGGCAAGGATTAGAACCCTTGGGCCTACGTATTCCCACGTGCAATGGGAAAGTCAGAGCATTCGTAGTTCGTGGGACTACTGTAGTTTGGTTTGTATTTTTTATGGGCGCCAATTGTCCACACACGAGTAAGAGAACTCGCACCCAAACAATTGGGGAGAAAGG
Organism: Lathyrus tuberosus; assembly: GCA_022829125.1. NCBI lineage: Eukaryota > Viridiplantae > Streptophyta > Magnoliopsida > Fabales > Fabaceae > Lathyrus > Lathyrus tuberosus. Next base: position 5,703,491 of record JALAZF010000056.1, on the reverse strand, counting down.
TCAAAGACTTGGCCCCCCTCACATCACCTTTTAGAAAGTTGTTTGAATATATTATTAAGTATGTTAAAGAGTTTGATTGAGAAAATGATTTGATTTGAACGTGTTTTAGGCGAACGAGAGTTTTCGATGTTTTAGAGGTGACAATTGTTCACACACGAGTAAGAGAACTCGCACCCAAACAATTGAGGAGAAGGGCCAAAGACTCGACCACCCTCACTTCACCTTTAGTAAAATGTGTTTAGATAGAGATTAAGTGTATTAATGATTACTTGGAAAAAGGTTTGAATGTTGTCGAGTTTCGCGTGTTTTTAGAGGCGTCAATTGTCCACACACGAGTAAGAGAACTCGCACCCAAAAAATTGAGGAGAAAGACCAAAGACTTGATCCCCCTCCTTTTCACCTTTTAAGAAATGATATTTAAGTAGAGATTACGTGTTTTAATAATCGATATGGAAAAAGAAATTTGAGTGTTGTCGGATTACAAGTGTTTTAAAGGCGTCAATTGTCCACACACGAGTAAGAGAACTCGCACCCAAGCAATTGAGGAAAAAGACCAAAGACTTGATCCCCCTCTTTTCATCTTTTAAGAAATGATATTTAGTATAATTAAATGTATTAATTTAATTTAAGAAAAATGCTTGACGTTGGATCGAGGTTTGGATTTGCGTGCGAAATGGTTTGAGAACTAATGGAAATGAGGTCCTATGGTTTAAGGTAAGGTCGATTGCGAGGCAAAAGCGCTCGGCTTACAAGAGGTAAAGGGACTTGATATGTGAATCAAGTGAAAGTTGGAGATTAATTGAATTTGATTTGGAAAATACTTGACGTTGGGTCAAGCTTGTTTATTGTTGTAAAAAAAAGGTTGATTTTAATCTTACGGGAGAGGGGTGTAATTAATCAAATGGGAATAATCGAGCCATGATTAAAGTGAGCCAATCACATACACGCATACAAACCAAAGTGAAATGTGCAACAATTGTCGTTGTATAAAGCCCAAGAGGAGGCATTGTGAGGTCGATTGCGATCGTGAAAACGATCGACTTACAAGGTATTAAAAGGGCTTGACATTAAGTCAAGATATTAGTTTGAAAAGATTTTTGGTTTGGACAAGTATAATATGAATAACATACATATAATTAAAGCATGAAATAAAATCCACATGAATAAAGTACACACATAATAACTATAAAATAAAATGGTGGGGGTAAAAATCAAGCATATTAGTTAGGTTAGTAACCTAATTCTAAAGTTAATTCTAAGGAGGGAAGTCCTAAACTAAAATTAAGTTCTAGGTTTTTTAGAATAAAGTTCCAATAATTAATTAGATTAAATCAAAATATTTAATAAAATTAATTATCAAAAATTAATTAGTATTAAATAAAATAATTTAATAAAATTAATTAAATAAGAACTTTATTAAATAAAAGTATTTTTAGAAATTTTTTTAATTGAAACCAAATTAATAATTAATTAAATTAAAATTCAATATTTAATAAAATTAATCATAAAAAGATTAATTAACATTAAATGAAAAATTTTAATGAAGTTAACTAAATTGATTTATTAACAATATTTCATAAGTTCTGTTTTTTTAAAAGAAAATAAATTTTTTTTGGATTTTCTATTATTAAGTATTATTAAAAATTAAGTTTCAATTAAAAACTAAAAAAAGAAAAAAAAAACAATGGGCCAGAAAATTAAAAGAAATAGGGGGGTGTGTTTATGAATCATCCCAGGCCCAAAGGAAATAAGCCCGTACGCTGAAGTGAGAGTCCACAATGGACCCTCAGGAACTCGGGAACGTCTGATCATCACAGGGGCAACAAAGCCCTAGATCTAAGGATCTGAGACGCATGCACACGGTGGGTACGCACGGAGATTAGCATACGAGATACGACCACGTGTCAAGGCCGGTGACACTTGTCACCGGCACAACCGTCCAGCCACTCCACTCAAACGGTAAAACAAGGAAACGAAAAAAAAACAAATCACAATCCACCCTCGTTCTCTCTCTATGCTATTCTCTCTCACGCTTCTCTCTCTCACAAAACGTCCCGCCAGAAACCAACCTTTCACCGGAGAAGAAGGTGGTTGGCGGCGGCGCCACCCCTCTTCTCCGGCCAACCACCAAATCAAAACCCTAAACCCCCATTATTTTACCTCCTGAGTTTAAATCCGTCCTTAGATTAAACTAAATCTTCCCCAAAAACCTAAAATCAAACACCACATAAAAACCCTAGATCTACAAAATACAACTCAGATGGAGCAATTGAAAGAGGAAAACGAGGCAACAAAAGAAGCTCAACTTAGATCGCAAACTCAAAATGGAAAAGGAGGTCAGAACTTACCTAATCGGAGGAAGTCCGGTGAAGTTCCGGCGTGATCCCAAAAAGGTGAGTTCTGCTTCATCTCCGTTCTCCTCCCTTTATGCTTCTCCTTCGTTCACACCCCTTTCTAAGTTTCTGATCTTCTTCTTGTATGATTGCAAAAAAATCGTGGGGCTAAGCTCAAATTAGCTCAGAGTTTCAATGAGAAACTCTGAGTAAATTTTTTTAGAATTCTTAGAACTTTGGTGAATTAGGGTTTGTGGGATTATTTTTGCAGAATCGAAAATTTTTCCGGGGTCCTTTTTTTATTTCCGATTTTTCGTCCCTTTTATAGCTCAGACTCCTCTTCTCTTTGAGTAAAGTTCAAACTTGAATCAACGCCTTGACTATTGTGCTCTGTGATCCTCAATTGTTTGTTTTCCAAATTAGTTATTGAAGCTTTTTTCTGATAAATTCTGCTACGCTAGGAATTGCATCATTGCCTCTACTGTTTCGATTCCTTTTCTGAGGCTGTTGATATTTCCCTTATTCGTGTCACTACTTTTTGTACAGGGACCTGTTTATTTACTTTCTTTTACTTTTTAATGATTTATAAACCCTGTTCCTGCTCTGAATAACTTTTGCTATGGGCTTTGTACAGTTGTCAGCTTTGACTTTGTGGTGAAGTTTTTAACATGGTTTTGACTTACTGTTCTGCAGCAGATGATCGTAGCAGGAGGCATAAGGCACAAGTTTATGTTTGTCTTGGAGCAGACGCATGCTAGTTTCACCGTAGTAGCAAGCCCATTATCCTACTTTCCTTTTGTATTATTTTTCTTTTGAAATTGGTTTGATAAGGCAAATTGGTTTAATTGTGTACAAGACTTTGTTGATGCTTTTTATTTGTTGTAGGTTTTTGGAGAGTGACTAAAAGTTGTACTATGGGGGGTCATGGTGAGTAATGTGCTGTTGGCTTTTGGCGTGAAGTGTGGCGACTTGGAAGGAGATCTTGTACCAAGGTTTTGGTTCAAAGAGAAAATAACGTGGCATTTAGTTGCTTTAGGCCTATGCTTTGCGACTTTATGGAAATTAGGCTTGGTTTCATGCCACAAATATGCTCAAGTATTTGAAACTCAATTGCATCTTTTCACTCTTAGTGTTAAATCAACTCTTTGTACCCATTGACTTTAAGTTCATTTGAATTTGAATTTTCTTTTGTACCAATGATACTTTTGTAATTCGCCATGATTTGTAGTTTGTGTAATTGGTAACCAAGTATCATGTGTGATGTAATTGAATCTTGTAGTTTAATTGAATCTTGTAATTGACTTTTTGGAACTCAATCAATTGGAAATTGGTTATTCTTGATCTTGAGAACCTTGAAACCAATAAAATCTCATTCTTTTGAAAGTTTAATTTTCCTTGAAAATAGCTTGAAGACCATTTATAAATTACACGGCCCTTCTCATTTTGAAATTTCAACATGTATCCATCATGGATTGAATTTGGAGCCATCCTTGAATGTTAATAATTTGAATTTCCAAAGCTAGCACTTGGACACATGAACCAATTTTGACCATAACTTCCAATGGTTCTTTGAAATATCCTCCAATTTTGCCTTCAAGTAATTCCAACATGGCTTAAGAATAACTCCCACGTGATTGCGAAATAATCCACATACATGACTAAAAAATGGCAAAACAAATCTTTTGGAATACGCCTTAGAATCATCTTGAGACCACTTGCATTATCTTGAAACAACTTGAATCAATATCTTGGATAGTTTTATCACAACTTGAAACCGACAAATTAAATCCAAGCTTGCCACCGATTGACCTTGAAACTAAACATAGCTTGAAACTTTGACCTTAGGATTTTAATCAAACTTGAAACAAGTCTTAGGCATAAACCTTACTCATGGCACGAAACCATTTAATCATGGCTTTCTCATTATAGCTTGGAACAATCAAAATTATGCCTTGGAACAATTTTCTAAACATGACTTGAAAATAAAGGATCACAACTTGCATTTTTTTTAACCACGGCGTAAACTTAGTCACAAACATACAAAGCTTGAAACAATTCTTCTAACCATGGCTTGAAAATAGGACTGAACCACTTGAAACATGACTTAAAATTGGAATATGACCACAAGTGGATCTTGAAACCAACCATAGCTTGGCTAATTTGATCACAAGGCTCAAAACCAACTTAAAACAAATTAAACCACAGCTTGCCACACGTTTATCTTGAAACTAACCATTGGCCTAAGAATGAATGGACCATGTCTTGACTATGAGAATGAGGGCACCTCTTCTTTTATCTCCACTTGACATCAAACACACTTGCAAGAGCCTCTAATCACAATGAGCAAAAACAAAACCGCTATTACCTAAATTATAGAGGATTACGGTCAAAGGCCAAATGATTACCCTGAGAAAGGTCAAGAAGCAACACAAATGCTTGGTATAAGAAAAATGAGAGGGTAGGACAAATTTGGGGTATGACAGATGCCCCTATCTAATTGCCTTGTACCCGAGAGAATGAACTAATGCATGGTGTTCATTTTTAGGGTAGAAGTCAATTAGATATAAGAAGACCCCAAAATTTGTCTATCAAGAGGGACATGTACTTATGGAGTAAGAACTGGAAGAATGAGGTAGCGGAGTACAAAATTAACAGAATAACTTGAGGTTCTTTGGGTGATCGAAGCAGCCCCTTACACATTAAGGTTCCTTGATGATACCAAAGTTGTATCTATGAAGGGGGGGCAGAGGATTCTCTGGAACATTGAAGCAGTACCTTATCCGTTAAGGTTCCTCGATGATACCAAAGCAGTATCTCTGAAGGTCAAAAATTCTCTGGGTCGTCGAAGCAGTCCCTTATCCATTAAGGTTCCTCGATGATACCAAAGCAGTATCTTTGGAAGCAGAAGATTCTCTGGGTCGTCGAAGCAGTCCCTTGTCCATTAAGGTTCCTCGATGATACCAAAGCAGTATCTCTAAAAGGAAGATGATTCTCTAGGTCGTCGAAGCAGTCCCTTATCCATTAAGGTTCCTCGATGAAGCAGTACCTTATCCGTTAAGGTTCCTCAACGATACCAAAGCAGTATCTTCGAAAGCAGAAGATTCTCTGGAACATTGAAGCAGTACCTTATCTGTTAAGGTTCCTCAACGATACCAAAGCAGTATCTCTGAAGGCAGACGATTCTATGGGTCGTCGAAGCAGTCCCTTGTCCATTAAGGTTCCTCGATGATACCAAAGCAGTATCTCTGAAAGGCAGACGATTCTATGGGTCGTCGAAGCAGTACCTTATCCGTTAAGGTTCCTCGATGATACCAAAGCAGTATCTCGGAAAGCAGAAGATTCTCTGGAATATTGAAGCAGTACCTTATCCGTTAAGGTTCCTCAATGATACCAAAGCAGTATCTTTGAAGGCAGACGATTCTCTGGGTCGTCGAAGCAGTCCCTTGTCCATTAAGGTTCCTCGATGATACCAAAGCAGTATCCCTGAAGGCAGACGATTCTTCAGGTCGTCGAAGCAGTCCCTTATCCATTAAGGTTCTTCGATGATACTAAAGCTGTATCTCTGAAAGGCAGATGATTCTCTGGGTCGTCGAAGCAGTCCCTTATCCGTTAAGGTTCCTCAATGATACCAAAGCAGTATCTCTGAAGGCAGACGATTCTCTGGGTCGTCGAAGCAGTCCCTTATCCATTAAGGTTCCTCGATGATAGCAAAGCAGTATCTCTGAAGGCAGACGATTCTCTGGGTCGTCGAAGCAGTCCCTTGTCCATTAAGGTTCCCCGATGATACCAAAGCAGTATCTCTGAAGGCAGACGATTCTCTGGGTCGTTGAAGCAGTCCCTTATCCATTAAGGTTCTTCGATTATACCAAAGCAGTATCTTCGCGGTAAATTTGCTGAAGAATAGTTGAGCAAGATTCCTGTCAGAGGAAATGTGTTGGCTTTGCAAGGGAAAGCTCACAAGAAACTTTCTATGGTATCCTCTGCTTGGGGAGTAAGAATAGCAACAGCTGTTGGGGGTTGTCATTGTCAACTGCATGGTTGAAGAATGACTTGCTGGGGAATAGAATTCCTTGAGTATGTGCGGGGGTACTAACTCTTTTTAGAAGAAAACTGCCGACTTTGATGGAGGACTGGCCAAGATGCTTGCGAATAGATCCTGGATCCTGTTATGCTATGTTGCTGGGGATGAATATGCCATGCATTGCAAAATGCACTGAAACACATGCTAAGATGCAACTGCTAGAGAATCTAATGCACGTATGATATGATAGTGCTTGATATGCTTATGTAATGTTATGCTAGCATGCTATGCATATGACGATGCAAATGATCGGGCGCGCTGGGGATAAGTTTCCTTGTCGAGGGTATCACCAGGGATTGGATTTGCCAATTGGACTTTGGTTTTTTTTGGTGTTTGCCAATGAACTGGACTTGGGTTATTTTGGTGTTTTGAGGATGCCAATGACGGTGGACCTTTGATGGTTGCCAATGAAGACTGTACTTTAAAGGGTAGATTTGAAGATGTCAACGAGTGTGGACTTTTGAGTAGTTGCCAATAAAGGATTGGACTTTGGGTTTTATGGGGATGGTGAGAGTGTTCGACTACTCGACCCCTTTTGAAACAAGCCAAAGATAACTAGGGAGCATGAATGCCCCTGTTGAGCTTGAAAGATTCATTGTTAAGGATTATATTAAATACATCCCTGAAAAGCTACACTGTTTGTGGTGAGGAGCCAAGACGGCTGACAACTGATTTGATGCTTTCATGTGGTGAAGTTCTTTTGGAGACTATCTAACTCCTTTGTAGTTCTCCCAACACCAAAACAAATTTTATTATTTTCAAATATTGTCTTTATTAACCGAAGTTTCAAAACACAGTTTATCAAAAACAAAATCAGTTTGCAAACAAACAGATAAAGTAAAAAATGAGCAAAATTTGGTGAGAAATCTCTCTTTGTATTGATTTGCCCCTAGAATGGGTAGGTATGTACAAGGAAGCAATTCCTTAATGAGGTAATTGCGGTGCAAGAAAAAACGTAATGGCAATACAAATTAATGAGGTTCCATTGAGCTTCAACACTGCTATGGTCCCTATGACTTTGGTAACTTCAACACCTTGCTTCGTAGGAAGATGGCTGGGTTGAATTCTCTCTTCAGCGGTGCATCAGGATCAAGTGGACGTGCGTACTAGATACTTTGTCTTGGAATCTGTCCCTAACTTTTGCCTGGATCGCCCTTTCGGGTTTTTAATCCACCAAGACGCCTTTTCTGGCCTGAACCGCCCTTTCGGGTTTTCAATTCAGCGGGCCTATATCTTTTATCTTATACCTAATTTTTGCCTGGATTGATTTTGTTTTTTCAGGTCCACCGGGATTGCCATTTTTTGCCTAAGTCGCCTTTTCAGGTTTTCGACTTAGCGGCTTTATTATTCCACTTTTTTAGGCGTAGTATCGCTTAACGTACTCTGCATTCACCGGGTATGGTAATTCATCACCATCCATAGTTGCGAGTTTCAAGGCACCACCAGAGAATGCCTCTCTTACAACATATGCGCCTTCGTAGTTCGGCGTCCACTTGCCCCTGGATTCATTATACATGGTCATGATCCTCTTGAGCACCAAGTTACCTTCCAGGAATGTCCGAGGATGCACTTTCTTGTCAAAAGCTTTCTTCATGCGTCTTTGATAGAGCTGGCCATGGCATATTGCTGCCAAGCGTTTTTCTTCAAGAAGGTTGAGTTCATCAAACCTCGTCTTCACCCATTCTGCTTCATCAAGCTGAGCTTCCATCAATACTCTCAATGAGGGGATTTCGACCTCTATCGGAAGGACCACTTCCATGCCATAAACCAATGAGTAAGGAGTTTCCCCTATTGAAGTTCGCACTGAGGTACGGTAGCTGTGCAGCGCAAAAGGTAGCATCTCATGCCAATCCTTATAAGTGATCACCATTTTCTGAATGATCTTTTTAATGTTTTTGTTGGCTGCCTCAACGGCTCCGTTCATCTTGGGTCTGTATGGTGTCGAATTATGGTGCTCAATCTTGAAACTAGCACACAGCCCATCCATCATTTTGTTGTTGAGATTTGACCCATTGTCAGTGATAATACGGTTAGGCACTCCATATCTGCATATAATGTGGTGTTTCAAGAAGCGAACGACCACTTGCTTTGTAACGTTCGTATACGATGCAGCCTCAACCCATTTGGTAAAGTAGTCTATGGCAAGCAATATGAAGCGGTGTCCATTTGAGGCCTTTCGCTCGATCATCCCAATCATATCTATTCCCCACATGGAAAATGGCCACGGTGAAGTCAATACGATCAAAGGAGTGGGAGGTACATGAATCTTATCAGAGTATATCTGGCATTTATGGCATGTTCGGGCATGGTGGTAGCAATCAGCCTCCATGGTAAGCCAATAATAGCCTGCTCTCAATATCTTCTTTGCCATAGTATGCCCATTTGCGTGGGTACCAAAACAACCTTCATGAATGTCTTTTAGAATCTGCTCAGCCTCATGCTTTTCCACACATCTGAGTAATACAGTATCATGATTACGCTTGTATAACATATTCCCATTGAGGAAGAAATTTGATGCCAATCTGCGCAAAGTTCTCTTATCCACCGCCAAAGCGCCCTCTGGATATTCTTATTTTTCCAGATAACGTTTAATGTCATAGAACCATGGCTTTTCATCTGACTCTTCGTCGGCAGCTAAACAGTGAGCGGGCTCTTCAAATCGCTGGAGATCAATATGTGGCCGATGGTTGGGCCATATCAATTTATACATAGAAGCCAAAGTTGCGAGAGCATCTGCCATTTGATTTTCCTCTCTAGGCACATGGGTGAAGGTGATATCATCAAATATGGGAAGTAGCTTTGCCACGTAATCTCGATTTGGAACTAGATTGGCATGTTTGGCATCCCAGTCACCTCGAATCTGATGTATTACTAAAGCAGAATCTCCAAACACATCAAGAGTCTTGATTCTTAAATTGATGGCTTCTTCCAATCCAAGTATACAAGCTTCATACTCAGCCATGTTATTGGTGCATGGAAAGCAGAGCTTAGCTGTGAACGGTAAGTGGAAATTCTTGGGTGATGTAATCACTGCCCCAACTCCATTTCCATGAACATTTGAGGCATCGTCGAACATGAGAGTTCATCGTTCCCCTGGTTCGGGCCCTTCATCCGGACCTGGCTCTTCATAATATTTTAGTACCATTATGTCTTCGTCCGGGAAATCGAACTTCAAGGACTGATAATCATCCACCGGTTGATGGGCAAGATGGTCCACCAGTATGCTACCCTTGATGGCTTTTCGAGTGACATATTGAATGTCGTACTCAGACAAAAGCATTTGCCATCAGGCTATTCTGCCGGTGAGAGCAGGTTTCTCAAAGATGTATTTAATAGGATCCCTCTTGGAAATCAGATAAGTAGTGTGGGTCAACATATACTGCCTGAGACATTTGGCCGCCCAGGCTAATGTGCAACAAGTCTTCTCGAGTAAGGAATACCTTGTCTCGCAGTCATTGAACTTCTTACTGAGGTAATAGATGGCATGTTCTTTCTTTCCCGTCTCATCTTGTTGCCCCAACACACAACCCATAGATTCGTCAAGTACAGTCAGGTACATAATGAGTGGCCTTTCAGGAACATGCGGTATCAGGATCGGTGGTTCTTGCAGATACTCTTTGATTTTATCAAATGCCCCTTGGCAATCATCGTCCCACGCAATTGACTGATTCTTTCTTAGCAGCTTGATAATAGGTTTGTAAGTGGCAGTAAGATGTGAAATAAATCTGGCAATGTAGTTTAATCTTCCCAGAAAGCCACGAACCTCTTTCTCAGTCCTAGGCGCAGGCATATTCTGAATTGCCCTTACCTTATCAGAGTCCACTTCGATTCCTTTCTGACTTACAATGAAGCCCAACAGTTTTCCAGATCGTACCCCAAAAGTGCACTTGTTGGGGTTGAGTCTCAGTCTAAACATCCTCAATCAAACAAACAGCTTTTGCAGATTGATCAAGTTTTCTTCTTCGGTTTGAGACTTGGCAATCATATCGTCGACGTACACTTCAATCTCTTTATGGATCATATCATGAAAGAGCATTACCATTGCACGTTGATACGTTGCCCCAGCATTCTTAAGTCCGAATGGCATCACCTTATAGCAGAAGGTGCCCCATGGTGTGATAAATGTGGTCTTCTCCATATCCTCTGGATCCATATTAATTTGATTATATCCAGAAAATCCATCCATAAAAGAGAATACGGAAAACTGAGCTGTGTTGTCAACCAATACGTCAATGTGAGGTAATGGGAAGTCGTCCTTAGGACTAGCTCTGTTCAAATCTCTGTAATCCACACACATGCGAACTTTTCCATCTTTCTTCGGTACAGGCACAATGTTGGCAACCCATTGTGGGTACTTTGCTACTGCCAGGAATCCAGCATCAATCTGCTTTCGGACTTCTTCACGAATTTTGAGAGCCATATCCGGATGGGTCCTTCTTAACTTTTGTTTGACAACATGGCATTCCTCCTTGAGTGGTAACTTGTGTACAACCATATCAGTATCCAACCCTGGCATGTCTTGATACGACCAGGCGAATACGTCAGCGTACTCATGGAGGAGCTCTATCAACTTTGTCTTGACTTCAATTTGAAGAGATGCACCTATTTTTACTTCTCTTCTGTCTTCCTCGGTACCCAGGTTGATGACTTCAATGTCTTCTTGATGCGGCAGGATGACTTTCTCCTCTTGCTTGAGCAACCTTGCTAACTCGTCGGGGAGTTCGCAATATTTCACGCCTTCCTCTTCAGCTTGGTAGATTGGGCAATCAAAGTCATATAGGTCCGTAGCAGCGTCTATGTCAAGGACCTCGGTGGTGTTTCTGCATGTTCATGATTTATGCGGTTTATTTAAGAAAGTATGTGCACGAAAAATATTGCCATTTATTGTAAAGTAAAAAGAATGAAAGAAATGAGCGAAAATTGAATGCAAACTGAAATTCATTAATGATAAACAAAGTTTGAAAACATCAGGTGGCCCATACAATGCTCTACTACGCCTTGGGCAGAGCGTAGGGTTTTTGATAAATAGTAAAATTACGTTTGGTGTGTGAAAAGCTGAGGGACTTCAATGTTCTTCCAATTCTGGAGCTCTTCACCAAGCTTTGCTTGTCGGATCCAGCTTGCAGAAGCTTACTCATCACCAACATGGTCTTCAATGATCATTGTTACTGGAGAATCAAAGATGTGCCCAGCACTTGTAAAAATATTCTCAACAGGAAGGATCTGATTTTCGTTGTATGGAACAAATGCTGAATTGCGGGATGGCTGATAACCTAGCCCAAAATTATCAAGCTTTTCAGTAACTTCAACCACCTTGCCCCAACCTTGGGCATTTCCCTCTTCTACCATAGCTTTAGCTTCCTCGTATGAGGCTATTAATGATCTTAACTCTTGATGCTCTGGTACTCCCTGCACAACCTGTGTACTCACCACCTCAAAGGACTGAAAAGGGGTCTCAACCATTTCACCTTCGACATCAATGTAACGGAACAATGTCAAATGACTTACTAGAATGTCTTCTTCACCGCCTATCACCACCATTTTGTCATTAGTAATGAACTTCAGTTTTTGATGGAGAGTGGACGTGACTGCCCCTGCTGAGTGAACCCAGGGCCTTCCTAGCAATCAGCTGTAACCAGGATAGATGTCCATCACTTGAAAAATAATGGTAAAAATAGTAGGTTCAATCTTAATCGGTAAGTCCACCTCACCAATAACCGCACGCCTAGATCCATCAAATGCCTTCACTATGAGAGTACTTGGCTTCATGATTACTCCTTTCATAGGCATCCTCTCCAGCGTTGTCTTCGGGAGCACATTTAAGGAGGATCCAGTATCCACCAAGACTCTAGATATCAAAACGTCTTCACACCTAATGGAAATGTGAAGAGCCTTGTTATGGTTCTTCTTTTCAGCAGTCAGATCATCATCGTTAAACCCTAGAAAATTGCCAGTGGTGACACTGGCTATCACATCATCAAATTGTGCTACAGTGATATCTTTGGTAATGTGTGCAGCACTCAACACCTTCAGCATGGATGATCTATGTGCCTCGGAACTGAGCAACAAGGCGAGCATAGATATCTTGGCAGGATTTTGATTCAGCTGATCGACTACCTTGTAGTCGCTCTTCTTTATAATCTTCAAAAACTCTTCAGCCTCTTTCTGTGTGAATGCCCCTCTTGGAGATGACAACCCTTCTTGTAATTCAGCACTCAGAGTTTCAACTGGTATAGCAACCGCCTTTCCTTTGTCATTGTTTGGCACATCTACTGGTTTTGCTGCAAAGATTCGACCACTACGGGTCATTCCACTTGGTCCTACTACAGCGTCACACTTAGCACCACCATATTCAACGACTGCCTTTTCTGGCCCTTGTTTAAAAACTTCAGACTTAGGAACATTAACAGGATACTCAATAGTTATCGGAACAGGGCGCACTGGCCTTGGTTTGCTAACATCCGCCTCATCAAACTGAATAACCACAGGTGCAGGACGAACTGGTCTTTGTTGGAAAACAATAGCCCCGTCATATTCAATGATTACCGGAGCAGGATGAACTTGTCTTTGTTGACGACCTTCAGGTGCATCATACTGAATGTTAATGACAGCCACACTTTGTTCTCTTGTATCCCGGCGTTCAACCTGAATCACACCTTGATCCAGGAATTTCTGTAAATGTTTCTTAACCAACTCATTAGTCAAATTATCAAGCTCATCTTCAGGAATCATCCCATATCTCTTCAATTTTTCTCCTATAACCGCCATAGGAGTCCGAATATCTTCGACCCTTGTAATCAACCTCTGTCTGTTGCCTTCATCCACAGCATTAACATACGGTTCTCCATGCGGGGGCATGGGATTTTGTTTAACATTAGCGCCTCACTGAGTGAAAGTAAGATCTTTGGACTCAACCAAATCTTGAACTCTGTTCTGGAATGCATAACAGTTTTCTATGGTATGCCTGGGAGCACCCTTGTGAAACTCACAATGGGTGTTGCCGTCGTATCCAGGAGGATATGGGAAGACTGCTGGTCTCAAATCCCTAAGTTTCAAATGCCCACTTTGATACAGTTGAGAAAAAATCTGGCTATACGGCATTGGCACCGGATCGATATGCCTTCTTGGTCTTGGCTGCCTCTGTGGTGGGGCATTTTGATATTGCAGCGGAGAAACATTCTGATAATTCGACTGTTGAGCAGGTGGTTGAAGTGGGGTTTGTGCAACTGCAGCCACTTGCTGATACGGTATATTCACTGGGGCTCTACCCCCTCGTCCTCTCATGACAGCATTAGTCTCTTCATCCTTCCTCTTCACAAAAGGCTTTTTAACTCCACTTGTAGAAGCAATAGCAGCTTTCTTCTTCAACTGGCTCTCAATTCTTTCTCCTACTGACACAATCTCAGCAAAGTTGGGGAAGCTAGATCCCAGCATACGGTCCAAATACTGAGGCTGCAGAGTTCCCATGAACATATCCATCAATTCTTTGTCCAACAAGAGTGGTTGAACACGAGAAGCCAATTCCCGCCAACGTTGAGCATATTCTTTGAATGACTCATAGTTGCGCTGAGTCATATCTTCTAATTGAGTACGGTTCGGTGCTAAATAAGTGTTGTACTGATACTGTTTGAGGAACGCCTCAGAGAGATCCCTCCAGGTATTAATCTGTCTCTTCTCTAGCTGCATGTACCATTCCAACGATGCCCCACTGAGGCTATCCTGAAAGTAGTGAATTAGAAGAAGGTCGTCCTTAACGTGGGCAGCCATTTTGCGACAATATGCTCACAAATGAGTCTTAGGGTAGCTAAGTCCCTTGTATTTGTCAAACGTCGGCACTTGAAACTTATGAGGGATTACTAGTTCAGGGACCAAGCACATGTCGACAGCATCCAAGCCGGGAGTTGTCTGAACCTCCAAGGCCTTGAATTTCTCTTCTAGTACGTGCAACCGGTTAGCATATGGATCAGATCCAACAAGTTGAAGAGGTGGAGGTGGTATGTTGAAGGCATCAACTTGCTCGTCCGCGTCGCTCACGGATCCATGATGAGCCGACTGTTCTGACAAGTCTATGTGAACAGGTGGAGGGATTCCCTTAACTCTAGAAGTGCCTATCTTTTCAACCAGTTTCTTGGCATTAGCCACTGTTTCAGCATCTTTCTCTTTCTGGGCAAGCAACATCATAGTTTCTAGTAGCTGATCCATTTTAGCCTTCAGCGAATCGATATCATTCCTCATCGTGTTCTGGTTCTCCTCAATCTGTTCCAGCGTCATATTGAAGCTTTGGCGAGTCTCGTATCGGTGTCGAGTAGTCAGGTTTTCTGTTTGGAGAAATGATAGAGTAAATGAGTTTATTGCTAAGTGTTTTGGAAAACGAATGCAATGATATGTATGCAGGATGATATGCATTTGTTTTCAGGGAATCGTTCGAATTAAACATTACTTATACAGAAATATTAAGAAACAAACTGTTGCAAAGGAGATCAAGTCTCATTCATTCATAAGATTGTAATAATCAAGTGATACATAATCGTCCGGACATTAGTACAATTCATAAAGCAAGAAAGTACAGAAGCAACATAAAGATTCAAAACTTGGGCCTTCGAGCCTCACGCTCCTTCAACTCTTCTTTAAACCTCTTCAACATCTCCCTAACAGGCAAACAAAATCGACGATTGCTTGAGGGGTAGATTCGTCGAGAGTCTCCAAAGCATCTCTATGCTTCCACACCAAGTCTTCAGCCAACCAGTTACAAAAATCTGCTAGCCCATTAAGCTTGTTGCGGTACATATCTCTATCAGCTATTAGAATGTGAATAGAGCATTCATAACCAGTACATTCATCAAGCACCTTCTTCCTCGCGGAGGCCCAAATATCTTTGTCCTCCAAGACAGCCTCAAGATGATTCTTCTGCTCTTCCGCAAGCCTTTTGAGATTATTCAGCTCGCAACACACTTTGTCCCAATCTGCTGGCCCAACATAAGCAACTCTCGTGAGATCCTCTTTAAGTTGGCGTTCCATTGCTTCAGAAGCCTTTGACTGGCGTAGATATGAGATTAATTTTTCTATTTTCGCTCCCATTTCTTCTCTAAGTGCCTTCTTCCTCTCAGTGGCAAGGAGCCAAGCTTTCCTATTTTTTGGCACACTTCTTGTAAGCTTGATCCAACTCCTCCTTAAGCCTAGCTATCGCTCCATCAGCTTGGTTAAGACATACCTTAGCCCTCTTTTTCTGCTGCTCCTCTTCATTCGCCCAACTTCCTATTGCTTCAAGTTGAGTGTTCTTACGCTGAAGCTCCCACTTCAAGTCATTCTTCTCCCTAGTAACATTCTGAAGCTTCGACTCAAGTTGCTCCTTTTCCTTTACTAATTTGGCTTCGTTGCTTTGAGATCCTCGACCTCCTCAATCGGGATGTGAGTAGGCTTTGGCTCAGGCAAAGGCTCGGACACCTTAATGGCAAAGGGCATCTTGATTCTTTTCACTCTTTCCCTGACCCATATGAAGTAAGGCTCTTTAGTAATGTTGTTCCTTCTCCCCAACTCAGATTTTCCTTTCCTATGGACCTCCTTCCACGCCTTTGTGATTCCTTTGAGTAGGTCAGGGTTCTCAGCTTTCAAACCATGCACTAAGAATGCTTCCAAAGCCTTCTCATCGGGTGGTCCACTCATCGAATACCCCAACTGCCTCACGGACAATATAGGATTAGAATTAATATAGCCGCGGGTTCCGATGAGGGGAACATTAGGGAATTGACCAAAACTAGATATGACTGTATTGTAGTCTAGGGAGTACCAAGACAAGTCAGCTGATCTGAGGGTTCCCAACCTTTTGGCCCACCTTTCTTCCACTTGTTCTATGACGGGTCCCTTCTTCGGAAGGTGCATTTGGGTCCATTGATACAACAGAGGAGCGCAACATGCAATCATACCTCCTTTCTTAATGTGTCTCCAACTCAGGTAATAGCACGCGTCAGCTAGAAGGGTAGGCACAGGGTTTCCTGTGAAGAAAACATGGATGGCAGTAATATCTACAAAATCATCTACATCCACATTAGGAAACAGAACAATCCCATAGATGGCCAATGCTATAGCAGCATAGCAGGCTTCCCAACTTTTGTCTTTCAACAGAGTGTTGGCCCTTTCCAACAGAAATGAGAGGAAGAAGCCCTTGACCCCTCCCTTGATCTTCCAGTTGTTGGTGACGTCCTGCTTAGTCATGTGGAGAGCTTTTGTAATGATTCATCCTTCAGAGTCACGTCAACCCCTTCAAATAACAACTTGCCTTTCATTGGGATATCCACCAGTTTCTCATACTCTTCGAGTGTTGGTGCTAACTGAAAGTCTTGAAAGGTGAAACATCTCAAGGGAGCATCATAGAACTGTACGAAGGTGCTTAACATGGCAAAGTCTACGTCTTGATTCAGAATACGCAACAGTTTACCAAAGTTCTTCCCAAAGTTGATTCGGTAGACGGAAGGCATACGCGAAACCAACCCACGTAAAGCAGTCAGATCAGGCTTCTTGAACTTGAAAGAATGAGGGCAACGGACGTCAGTTTCCATAATTCCTATCTGTAGCAAATGACAATTCTTAGATTCCTTGAAAATAAAAAGGGTGCAAATGTTATGGTCATGCGATGCTCATGCAAGGGTACAGGATCGAAATGACATCTGATTCTGAGGAAGGAGTTAGACACAGGATATCTCTGATCACCAGACCCCCCATAGGTAGGCTCTAATTGGGTAGGTGCCTAGAGTTATGGATATCTTTCAAAGACATTATAGCCATGACGAAGGAACATCAGACGATAATATCCTTGAAAGGATCTCGTCTAGGTGAGGTCTTCGTTTCTTCCCTACGAGAAAGACTCCTCGGAGGCGCCCACTACACAACCATCGACACATGGGTTCTAAGTAGGGTTCTCAGAATCCTAGATCGAGGTAAAAGTTATTACTGTCAAGAAATAATACGTTCGAGGGATCTCATCTGATTGTGGCGTTCGCATTAACCCACAAAGAGTTAACACTACCAACCACCATGGATAAAAAAGGGTTAAAGGTCCTTGGGATCAACGATTCAGGCCCAAAAACATTATCATCGTGACGAAGTAACGTCAAAACGATAACATTTCCAAGGGAATCTACTCCAAGCGGGGTCTTTGCTTTGGCTCACGCGGAAGAAACCACGCAAACCTCCACTACACAACCACCATCCTAATCCTAGGGTTATACTCGGACTCGGGTGTAGAGCCATCTCACAAAGCACCAATGATCAGAGAACCCCAACAGTGTCATACAAGATAATAATAGGATATAATAGAAATAAACAAGCAAGTAGATAACAGATAATCAGACAAGCAAGCAAACAAGCAAGAGAAGATAAACAAATAAGCGGATCTAACACTCACGAATCGAGTCAAGTTAGGCTTGACTCTCTCTAGCATAGGGCTATTAGATATCCCCAGCAGAGTCGCCATCTGTCGTACCTCAAAAAATACGATCCTCGCGATGGACACGGAAAAAACTATTCGAAACAGAGTCGCCATCGAACTTTATTTATCCCAAATGAGGGAAAGGAAAATATCGATAAAACCTTTAGAGGGAGATAAGAACATGGTCATAGCAACCAAATTCGGGTTCGGGAGTCGGTTACGCTAGAGGGAAGGTATTAGCACCCTCTACGTCCGTTGTACTCAACGGGAACCTCTTGATTCAATTCGTGAGAAAGTTAGCTATGTTTGTTTGTTATCTTCTAAGGATTATTGCTAAGGGAAAAATGGGTGGTTTTTTATTAGTGTGCTCGGCAAGGATTAGAACCCTTGGGCCTACGTATTCCCTCGTGCAATGGGAAAGTCAGAGCATTCGTAGTTCGTGGGACTACTGTTGTTTGGTTTGTAATTTTTATGGGCGCCAATTGTCCACACACGAGTAAGAGAACTCGCACCCAAACAATTGGGGAGAAAGGTCAAAGACTTGGCCCCCCTCACATCACCTTTTAGAAAGTTGTTTGAATATATTATTAAGTATGTTAAAGAGTTTGATTGAGAAAATGATTTGATTTGAACGTGTTTTAGGCGAACGAGAGTTTTAGATGTTTTAGAGGTGACAATTGTTCACACACGAGTAAGAGAACTCGCACCCAAACAATTGAGGAGAAGGGCCAAAGACTCGACCACCCTCACTTCACCTTTAGTAAAATGTGTTTAGATAGAGATTAAGTGTATTAATGATTACTTCAAAAAAGGTTTGAATGTTGTCGAGTTTCGCATGTTTTTAGAGGCGTCAATTGTCCACACACGAGTAAGAGAACTCGCCCCCAAACAATTGAGGAGAAAGACCAAAGACTTGATCCCCCTCCTTTTCACCTTTTAAGAAATGATATTTAAGTAGAGATTACGTGCTTTAATAATCGATATGGAAAAATAAATTTGAGTGTTGTCGGATTACAAGTGTTTTAAAGGCGTCAATTGTTCACACACGAGTAAGAGAACTCGCACCCAAACAATTGAGGAAAAAGACCAAAGACTTGATCCCCCTCTTTTCACCTTTTAAGAAATGATATTTAGTATAATTAAAAGTATTAATTTAATTTAAGAAAAATGCTCGACGTTGGATCGAGGTTTGGATTTGCGTGCGAAATGGTTTGAGAACTAATGGAAATGAGGTCCTATGGTTTAAGGTAAGGTCGATTGCGAGGCAAAACCGCTCGGCTTACAAGAGGTAAAGGGACTTGATATGTGGATCAAGTGAAAGTTGGAGATTAATTGAATTTGATTTGGAAAATACTTGACGTTGGATCAAGCTTGTTTATTGTTGTAAAAAAAAGGTTAATTTTAATCTTACGGGAGAGGGGTGTAATTAATCAAATGGGAATAATCGAGCCATGACTAAAGTGAGCCAATCACATACACGCATACAAACCAAAGTGAAATGTGTAACAATTATCGTTTTATAAAGCCCAAGAGGAGGCATTGTGAGGTCGATTGCGATCGTGAAAACGATCGACTTACAAGGTATTAAAAGGGCTTAACATTAAGTCAAGATATCAGTTTGAAAAGATTTTTGGTTTGGACAAGTATAATATGAATAGCATACATATAATTAAAGCATGAAATAAAATCCACATGAATAAAGTACACACATAATAACTATAAAATAAAATGGTGGGGTAAAAATCAAGCATATTACTTAGGTTAGTAACCTAATTCTAAAGTTAATTCTAAGGAGGGAAGTCCTAAACTAAAATTAAGTTCTAGGTTTTTTAGAATAAAGTTCCAATAATTAATTAGATTAAATCAAAATATTTAATAAAATTAATTATAAAAAATTAATTAGTATTAAATAAAATAATTTAATAAAATTAATTAAATAAGAACTTTATTAAATAAAAGTATTTTTAGAATTTTTTTTTTAATTGAAACCAAATTAATAATTAATTAAATTAAAATTCAATATTTAATAAAATTAATCATAAAAAGATTAATTAACATTAAATGAAAATTTTTAATGAAGTTAACTAAATTGATATATTAACAATATTTCATAAGTTCTGTTTTTTTAAAAGAAAATAAAATGTTTTTGGATTTTCTATTATTAAGTATTATTAAAAATTAAGTTTCAATTAAAAACTAAAAAAAGAAAAAAAAACAATGGGCCAGAAAATTAAAAGAAATAGGGGGTGTGTTTATGAATCATCCCAGACCCAAAGGAAATAAGCCTGTACGTTGAAGTGAGAGTCCACCATGGACCCTCAGGAACTCTGGAACGTCTGATCATCACAGGGGCAAGAAAACCCTAGATCTAAGGATCCGAGATGCATGCACACGGTGGGTACGCACGGAGATTAGCATATGAGATACGACCACGTGTCAAGGCCGGTGACACTTGTCACCGGCACAACCGTCCAGCCACTCTACTCAAACGGTAAAACAAGGAAACGAGAAAAAAATAAATCACAATCCACTCTCGTTCTCTCTCTTTGTTATTCTCTCTCACGCTTCTCTCTCTCACAAAACGTCCCGCTGGAAACCTACCTTTCACCAGAGAAGAAGGTGGTTGGCGGCGACGCCACCCCTCTTCTCCGGCCAACCACCAAATCAAAACCCTAAACCCCCATTATTTTACCTCCTGAGTTTAAATCCGTCCTTAGATTAAACTAAATCTTCCCTAAAAACCTAAAATCAAACACCACATAAAAACCCTAGATCTACAAAATACAACTCAGATGGAGCAATTGAAAGAGGAAAACGAAGCAACAAAAGAAGCTCAACTTAGATCGCGAACTCAAAATGGAAAAGGAGGTCAGAACTTACCTAATCGGAGCAAGTCCGGTGAAGTTCCGGCGTGATCCCAAAAAGGTGAGTTCTGCTTCGTCTCCGTTCTCCTCCCTTTATGCTTCTCCTTCGTTCACTCCCCTTTCTACGTTTTTGATCTTCTTCTTGTATGATGGCAGAAAAATCATGGGGCTAAACTCAAATTAGCTCAGAGTTTCAATGAGAAACTCTGAGTAAATTTTTTTAGAATTCTTAAAACGTTGGTGAAATAGGGTTTGTGGGATTATTTTTGCAGAATCGAAAATTTTTCCGGGGTCCTTTTTTTATTTCCGATTTTTCGTCCCTTTTATAGCTCAGACTCCTCTTCTCTTTGAGTAAAGTTCAAACTTGAATCAATGCCTTGACTGTTGTGCTCTGTGATCCTCAATTGTTAGTTTTCCAAATTAGTTATTGAAGCTTTTTTCTGATAAATTCTGCTACGCTAGGAATTGCACCATTGCCTCTACTGTTTCGATTCCTTTTCTGAGGCTGCTGATATTTCCCTTATTCGTGTCACTACTTTTTGTACAGGGACCTGCTTATTTACTTTCTTTTACCTTTTAATGATTTATAAACCCTGTTCCTGCTCTGAATCACTTTTGCTATGGGCTTTGTACAGTTGTCAGCTTTGACTTTGTGGTGAAGTTTTTAACATGGTTTTGACTTACTGTTCTGTAGCAGATGACCGTAGCAGGAGGCATAAGGCACAAGTTTGTGTTTGTCTTGTAGCAGACGCATGCTAGTTTCACCGTAGTAGCAAGTCCTTTATCCTACTTTACTTTTGTATTATTTTTCTTTTGAAATTGGTTTGATAAGGCAAATTGGTTTAATTGTGCACAAGACTTTGTTGATGCTTTTTATTTGTTGTAGGTTTTTGGAGAGTGACTAAAAGTTGTACTATGGAGGGTCATGGTGAGTAATGTGCTGTTGGCTTTTGGTGTGAAGTGTGGCGACTTGGAAGGAGATCTTGTACCAAGGTTTTGGTTCAAAGAGAAAATAACGTGGCATTTAGTTGCTTTAGGCCTATGCTTTGCGACTTTATGGAAATTAGGCTTGGTTTCATGCCACAAATATGCTCAAGTATTTGAAACTCAATTGCATCTTTTCACTCTTAGTGTTAAATCAACTCTTTGTACCCATTGACTTTAAGTTCATTTGAATTTGAATTTTCTTTTGTACCAATGATACTTTTGTAATTCGCCATGATTTGTAGTTTGTGTAATTGGTAACCAAGTATCATGTGTGATGTAATTGAATCTTGTAGTTTAATTGAATCTTGTAATTGACTTTTTGGAACTCAATCAATTGGAAATTGGTTATTATTGATCTTGAGAACCTTGAAACCAATAAAATCTCATTCTTGTGAAAGTTGAATTTTCCTTGAAAAATAGCTTGAAGACCATTTATAAATTACACGGCCCTTCTCATTTTGAAATTTCAACATGTATCCATCATGGATTGAATTTGGAGCCATCCTTGAATGTTAATAATTTGGATTTCCAAAGCTAGCACTTGGACACTTGAACCAATTTTGACCATAACTTCCAATGGTACTTTGAAATACCCTCCAATTTTGCCTTCAAGTAATTCCAACATGGCTTAAGAATAACTCCCACGTGATTGCGAAATAATCCACATACATGACTCAAAAATGGCCAAAAAAATCTTTTGGAATACGCCTTAGAATCATCTTGAGACCACTTGCATTATCTTGAAACAACTTGAATCAATATCTTGGATAATTTTATCACAACTTGAAACCGACAAATTAAATCCAAGCTTGCCACCGATTGACCTTGAAACTAAACATAGCTTGAAACTTTGACCTTAAGATTTTAATCAAACTTGAAACAAGTCTTAGGCATAAACCTTACTCATGGCACGAAACCATTTAATCATGGCTTTCTCATTATAGCTTGGAACAATCAAAATTATGCCTTGAAACAATTTTCTAAACATGACTTGAAAATGAAGGATCACAACTTGCATTTTTTTTTAACCACGGCGTAAACTTAGTCACAAACCAACAAAGCTTGAAACAATTCTTCTAACCATGGCTTGAAAATAGGACTGAACCACTTGAAACATGACTTAAAATTGGAATATGACTACAAGTGGTTCTTGAAACCAACCATAGCTTAGCTAATTTGATCACAAGGCTCAAAACCAACTTGAAACAAATTAAACCACAGCTTACCACACGTTTATCTTGAAACTAACCATTGGCCTAAGAATGAATGGACCATGTCTTGACTATGAGAATGAGGGCACCTCTTCTTTTATCTCCACTTGACATCAAACACACTTGCAAGAGCCTCTAATCACAATGAGCACAAACAAAACCGTTATTACCTAAATTATAGAGGATTACAGTCAAAGGCCAAATGATTACCCTGAGAAAGGTCAAGAAGCAACACAAATGCTTGGTATAAGAAAAGTGAGAAGGTAGGAAAAATTTGGGGTATGACACATATACTCCATGAACACACCAGGCGCATTAGAAACTCCAAATGGCATCACCGTATATTCATAATGACCATACCTCGTTCTGAAGGCTGTTTTCAGAATATCATCAGCTTTAACTCTAATCTGATGATAACCAGACCTCAGATCAATCTTACTGAACACACAAGCACCTACGAGTTGATCCATTAAATCGTCGATTCTCGGAAGCGGATACTTATTCAACTGTCGATAATCGACACACAATCTCATACTACCATCTTTCTTCTTAACGAGGAACACCAGGGCACCCCACGGAGAAACACTAGGTCGAATGAACTTCCTTTCTAACAATTCTTCTAGTTGTTTCTTCAGCTCACTCAATTCCGAAGCAGACATCCGATAAGGAGCCATCGACACTGGACTCGTACCTGGTATTAAGTCCACAGTGAACTCAACTTCACGTTCCAGAGGTAAATCACTTATATCCTCAGGAAACACATCTTGAAACTCACAAACCACAGGCAACTCAGCACTGACGGGTTTACCATCAACTGGAAACGATACAAACACTGCGAACATCAATACTTCATCTGATAAAAGTTCATCCACTTGTTTAACAGATAAGAACATCAGTTCACCATCCTCACCTAACTCTGGAAACCTCACAGTCTTGCTATAACAATTAATATGAACGTAGTTAAACTCCAACCAGTTCATACCAAGGATAACATTGATTTGGTGCAAAGGTAAGCACACCAAATCCATCACAAAATTCTTCTCAAGGATCGTCAAAGGACACTTCAAACAAACAAGCATGGTAGTCACCGAACCATTAGCTGGAGTCTCTATTATCATACTACCATTCATGTTAGACAAATTTAAACCCAAACTAGTAGCACACTCAGGAGAGATAAATGAATGCGTAGTGTAACAGCCCGGACCCCTCGCAAGGCGCTCCCGGCACTGCCACCTCACGATCTTCTCTACCCCCCTCACTAGTAGAGTTTTTTCCTTCTGTGGGAATCGAACCCTGTACCCTGGGGTTCAAGTACATGTTCATTCCATTCCCACTACTAATTGAGCTACTAGCTCAATTGGTAGTGGGAATGCATTGAACGTGGTACTTATCCCCAGGTACACGGTTCAATTCCCACGGGAGGCAAAAACACTAGTATAGTTGAAAAAGGGGGCTAGTGATTAAGTCTAAGTTGGTAATAGTGCCGGGACTCGTGCGTGAGCGGCCGCGGGCTATTACATCACCAACCCAAGAGTGAGACGGTCGCAACCTTTTACAAGTCAAGACAAACCTGTGTCACACGATTAGTTCAAAAAAAAAGGGAATCAAAAGAAAAAAGAAAAAAAAAAGCCCGCTAAGTCAAGACTTGAAAACAAGTGACTTAGGCAAAAGTTAGGGCATCCCGCTGGACTTCAAAATCGAAAAGATTCACAAAGGATCAGTCCAGGAAAAATCAGGGATATCAAAAACAAAAGAATGAAAAACGAAAAGGATTACAAAAGAAAAATCCTCAAGCAAAGAACAAGTCGTGTGAATACAGACACCAAAGACAGAAAGGGTGACCGTCACTCAAAAAACCGTGCAGGTTCCTTCCATCCTCATACCGTTCATAACCTTTTTGAAAGGTGAACGCTTGTGTCGAGTAAGCTGAACGTAGAACTGGAGAACATCAAGGAGAATGGGTGGGTTAAAACAAAGCTTTGAGCCTTATATCCTTTCTTTCTCGAACCGCGAACCAGGCCACGTTACAACCTTCAAAAGACCTAATTGAAGCAGGGTTGTTTCGAAAGCATACCTCGGAAAAGATCGTGTCAATTCTGACTCCCAAAAGGATTTTCTTACCATTCATGTTGGTATCGATGTGACATTCTAATAAGTGATTTGTTCACTACACGTCATAACATTTTTCCAGTGAACAAACTCGGATTTCAAAACTGTCATATGCATTGCATCAAAATTATCTTTTCAAAACGAATTGTTTTACTTGCGAGTAAGTGCTTGATATCAGGAAAGTTCCATCAATGGAAAGATTGATCATGATAAGAGGCAAAGTGCCTAAGTACTCCGTTGAGCAGGGGCAAGTCATATCAAATGGGCGATCCATTCCAAGATTCAGTTAATCTGGGGCAATCAATTCAAGATTCAACAAATCTCTCAAAAGCCAGTTAAAGGTACTCCTTCACAGATCAGCCAGACAGGGGCACAAATCATTTCAAAGCTGGGGCAGGCCACCCCAAAGACCAAAAGTTATTCTCTCCGGAGAACGGGAAATCACAGTCTGGGGCAAGATATGTCAGATCTTCACGAGACATCCTAAAGACATGTTCATTCACAGGTTATGCTGCATCGGGGCACCTCTTTTGGTCATATCACATCTGTAGGGTTCACGTTGATAGGTAACACGTGACGTCCCCAGTAGAGTTTCTCTCCCCGGCAGAGATAGCTGAAGTTTCATTACTCGTGGCAGAGCATTATGGAGATTGTGATTATTCTCCCCCCCAAGGGTTCAGGAGTTCGCTCTCCCCTGGCCAGTATGACGGGGTTTATTGCTTTTCAGCGAGAGTTCATATTACCATATAGAATAAAAGTGTTGGGTTTGTGCTTCCCCAGTTTGCGGTAAAGTTGTTCCCATCTCCCCAACAAAGTAAGGGTAGAAGGTAAATTTCCAACAAAGGAGTAAGTCTGATATGGTCCCCTAGCAGGGCTGACATCATCAACCTTTGTCCCCCCAGGCATATTTTTGGGTGGTGGTTAGCTTTCCCCAACAATTCAAAGACCTGTCATTGACACTTTTCTTCAGTAGATTATTGGGATGTTCCTCCAGCAGAAGTTTGTTATTCATGCTTTCCTGCGGAATGGAGGTTTAGTCGGGATCTCGAGCAGTTATGACCTTGAAGGCAGTTCAGTTTGTTATCTCCAGCAGAGTTGGCCTCGTCTCTTCAGCATTTATTTTGCTGGAGCGGTCCTGTTGCATATCATATCATGACATAATCATCATCGCATATCATCAGCATTGCATTGCATGAAGCCTTGTAAAACCAAACAGCAAATCTATGGCCCAACCTTGCTCGGCACCTTCCTTCCACAGCCCACTTTGCTGGCATCTTTCAAAAACCTGAAGCCCTATCATTATTGGCGTTCCCTTCAAACCTGAAGTCCAATCCCTATTGGCACTTCATTCAAAATCCAATCCCTATTGGTACCCAGAAAGATTTCGCCTTCGAAAAACAATCACCATCAGGTTTCACCTATCCTAGCCAGCAAAGTCCAATCATACTTGGCACATCCTTCTTTTCTCGGTTGCCCGAGCATGCGTCAGCATTTTTGCATATAGTAATCATTACATCCTCAAATCGCGTAGCATTTCCATTTCGTGTGGAGCATTACGCCATAGAAAGAAAATTCAAACATATGCATGCGAAGCATAAGCCAGATTTGGTACCTTGCGCGAAAGCCCGAATCAAATTTCAGTCAAGACAGTGACATATTCCCAGCAGACATTACAATCTACCCCTCTGCTTACCTTTATTTTGGGTCGTAGATCATACGTCGATCTTACCCTCGACCAGTCATTGTCCATCAACCCCTTGATGACGAAATTTCGGTCAGGTTTCCTTTCCATCAAACCCCTTTGATGATGTGTTTTTGCGTATGGTTTTCTTTCTGTCATCCCTATGACAATGTGATCCCTAAGTCAGGTATTCTTTCTGTCATCTCTATGGCAATGTGTCTCCTTTGGTCGAGTCCTCTTCCCGTCAACCCTTTGACGATGTGTTTCGAGCTCAGGTTTCGTACCTTTGGATGTTTTCAGTTTCTTCCCGTCAACCCTTTGACGATGTGTTCCGAGCTCAGGTTTCGTACCTTCGGATGTTTTCAGTTTCTTCCCGTCAACCCTTTGACGATGTGTTCCGAGCTCAGGTTTCGTACCTTCGGATGTTTTCAGTTTCTTCCCGTCAACCCTTTGACGATGTGTTCCGAGCTCAAGTTTCGTACCTTCGGATGTTTTCAGTTTCTTCCCGTCAACCCTTTGACGATGTGTTCCGAGCTCAGGTTTCGTACCTTCGGATGTTTTCAGTTTCTTCCCGTCAACCCTTTGACGATGTGTTCCGAGCTCAGGTTTCGTACCTTCGGATGTTTTCAGTTTCTTCCCGTCAACCCTTTGACGATGTGTTCCGAGCTCAGGTTTCGTACCTTCGGATGTTTTCAGTTTCTTCCCGTCAACCCTTTGACGATGTGTTCCAAGCTCAGGTTTCGTACCTTCGGATGTTTTCAGTTTCTTCCCGTCAACCCTTTGACGATGTGTTCCTTTGGTCAAGTCGTCTTTCTGTCATCCCTATGACAATGTGTTCCTTTGGTCAAGTCGTCTTTCTGTCATCCCTATGACAATGTGTTCCTTTGGTCAAGTCGTCTTTCTGTCATCCCCATGACAATGTGTTTCCTTTGGTCAAGTCGTCTTTCTGTCATCCCCATGACAATGTGTTTCCTTTGATTGAGTCTGCTTCCTATCATCCCCATGACAATATGTTACCCTCGGCCAGGTTTTCTTTCTGTCATCCCTATGACAATGTGTTTCGTGTGGTCGAGTCGTCTTCCTGTCATCCCCATGACAATGTGTTTCTTCAGTTGAGTCTTCTTGTCGCCGTCCATTTGGCGATGTGTCATTTCAGTCAGGTTCCATTTTTCTTCCCGTCAACCCTTTGACGATGTGGTTCGCTGGATATGTTGTCTTTCCGTCAGATTCCTTTGCAAAGTGTGACTGGGCTCTAGTTTTATCGTTTCTCCTCGCCGCTGGCAAATTTTGCGGTTCTTTTTTTATTCAATCACCTTGTACCTTTAATGTCTGAAAGCAGTTGCTATCATCCTTTCAGGTCCAATTTGATTGAATATGGGCAGCTGTAGCACCCCAAAATTTGCCCTACCTTTTTCTGGATTTTGTTTCGCATTCATCTGCATTTTCCATTAGGACATAGTTCATAATCATATCATTGCATTGGTTTTCTGAGACATGGGATCGAAGGATTTTCTTGTTATCAGTGTTTGCCCAATTTGGGACGATTCTGCAAGTCATCTTCTGCAAAGTTCATCAGTGTACATCTGGGTGATTTAGATTTGTATTCATGGTTGAGCTTGTCGATTGTTTATCGGTTGAGATTCTTCAGTGGATCAGGTGAGTGGCCAGATTGTGCAGTGGTAGCTGTGACCATTTTATCAGAGGCTTGTGAATAGTTTGTGATTGGTTTTGAATTCTTTGGGTTATCCATTTTCTATCCATCATGGCCATCTTCAACCATTTTAACCAATTTTCTTTCCATATTCAATTTTATTTCAATATCCATTTTTGGTCATTTTCAAATCCATTTTACATATCCAAACCTAATTCAACATCCAACTCCATTTAGCTTATGTCCATATATCCATCTTATTTCTAACCAAATATCCATGTTTCTTCTTATCCATTTATAACCAAAATCCATAATCACTTTCTACACCTATCCATTCAAGTAATCAATTCACTCCTTTCAATATCCATTTTTAATCACATTAAACCATATTTGTTTTATAATTTCATCCATTTGTTTTTAAACCACTTTTCAATTCCCCTTTTCTAAATCCAAAATCTATATCCATTTAAACCATTTTGAAATCCATTTCAACTCAAACAACCAAACCAAGTCTAAACCAATCCAAAATCCACTTTTATTTTCTCCATAATTCCAAATATCCATTTTTTAGTATCCATTTTAACCATTCCAAATAAACCATATTCATTTTTGATCCGTATTCAAGTTCAAATTCCACAACCAGTTTTTTCCAGTCCATTCTTTCTAAACCAATTACCCATTTTCATATCATTAACCAAAATCGTTATCTAACATTCAATTAACTTTTCCTTCAATAACCCTTTTGACCATTTTTTATAACCACTTTTAACTAATTCTTAAATCAATTTCAAACATTCATCCATTTCCAATTGTTAATGATAACACATAACCACAAAAGTCCATAGCAGTAACCAACATACAAGGAAAAAATACGCTGCAGCAGAAAAGGGAAAAAGAAGAAATACATCAGAGTTTTTGAAAAGTTTTACAACAGGAGAAAAATACACCAACAAATTCACCACCAGTTCTCAACAGAACTTGACTCCAATTTTTTTAAATAGAACAGCTTCTAACCATTTTTTACGCCAGATCCTTCTAACACAGAACCAATTCCTCTAACTTCTCTAACAGAATTCTAACAAACTCTAACAGAAATTCAAATGAGATACCTATTCTACCCCTCTAATCCTTGCTATAAATGAAGAAGTGCAGAGCTTCCGAAATCAGATTTTTCGATACTCATTCTTCCAGCAGCATAGTTCTTCTAGGGCAAATCATCACTTTCTGTTATCTTCAATTTTGCAACTCCAATCAATCTTCATCTCCGTCTTCGATAATTCTCCAAATTCTGGAAACTTCATCTCAACTGCATCACAGAGCTCCAAAATCTCCATTATTCTCGATCTTCGCGAGTTCAAATCGCACCAACCTGTAACAAACTCGTCACCAATCTCCAACAACTTTGTCAGCCAACAACAACCAGATCAAGGAATCATTCAGCAGAAGCGGATTCGTACAGGAAAATAGAAGAGGAACTCGGAAGCTCGATCAGCAACCACAACAACGCAACACTAACAGAAGTAGAGTAAAGAAGAGAAAGAAGTGGATCGGAGAAGAAAGTGCGTGTTGGAATCGATCATGGATGCACATACCTGAATCGGAGTCGCTGAGTTCACTCCATCGTCATCGTGGTTGAAGAGCCATCGGAGCGACTCCGATAGGTATTTCGAATATCTTTCTCTTTACCGTTGCTATTGAATTCGTTTATAGAACAAGTTGTGTTATGGATTTACTTGCGTTTTGGTGTCGTTGAGAGTGTTGTGTTTTTTTATGCGTGTTCGTCCTTGTCCTTTTACTCCTACGTCATATCCGTATCAGCACCTTGTAAAGGAGGCGAAGTCTCGCGTGTCTCGATGGAGGCCATGTTGTCAACGACGATCTGGAGATGGAGGCATTGCGACGTCGTCAGCGAGGTTTTGTTTTCATGATGTAAGAAGAGCGGACGATCATTAAGCGGCGGAGAGTGACAAGAAGACGGCCATGGAGGAGGAGAGAAGAACTTCAGTACGACGGACAGAAGAAGATTGAGAGAGGGTTACGAGATGAAGTTGGCAAAGAAGATGGTGATGTAAGGTTGGATGAAGAGGATGGTGACGGATGGAGGGAGTTTCGCGGTGATGGTACGGCGGCGCCGTTCGCGAAGGGAGAGCGACCATTTGGAGAGGAAAGGTGTGATGTTTTAGTTAGATGTAGATGTCTTTTGTTAGGGTTTTCAGAGCTTCATGTTGCAAACCGGGCCTAGGCCCATTGGTCATTTTCATTTCCGCACCTCCGAAATTCTATGCGCACCCTCCTTGGACGTGAACAAAAACCCTTGGGCTTAAGTCTCTTAGCCCATACGCCTGGTTTCAATCCATACTCCCAGTACTGCTGCTGCACCCTGTCTCTCGTTTTTAGTTTTTTAATTAGGAGTTGGTTTTTTTGGAAATTAAATCTTGGTTATTTGTTTTGATTATTTAGATTTAATTTGAATTTTGTTTAGAAATTAATTCAGAAATATATTAGACTTTAATTAGAAATTAACTTGGAATTAATTTTAGGATTAGTATTCTTTAGATTTAGTTTTAGAATTAACTAGAATTAACTCTAGGTTTAATCTTAGATTTAGAATTAATTTTAGATTAACTCTTCTTGTTAGATTTTAATTTTCTTGCTTTTATTAGCATTTTAATTCTAGCTTGGTTATTTTTGACCATGATTTTAATTGCCTATTCTTGATTAATTGTCGATTAATTTTTGCTTAATTCTTGACTAAATGCTTCTTTGTTTGCTTAATTTTCTTCATCCTTCTTTAAGATCAACTTAACTTCCATCTTGGAAGTAAGTTGCTTCTTATGTGCTTCTCCTTTTTTAGGATAGTGTTCCTTAAACCTCACAAACCTTAGGATCACTCCCTTAAATAATCAATTAGGATTGAGTCTTAGTTCATATAGATTTTACCTTTCTCCATTTGAGTCTTCCATCTTCTCATCTAAAAGAAAATTCAAAATATGTAATAAAGGTAGGCATTTATTGCATTTAGGCCTTTCATATAAAGAAAAGATTACAAAGGGGTCTTCTCTTATAATCTTAGAATGCGTAGCATATAGCCCATCTTGGGTCGATGTGTTAAACATTTGATCTTGTATGAGGGACTTAAATGCAATACTTGTTGAAGGTACAAATAAAAAACACTTCTTCCTTTCATAACCAACAAAAACACTTAATAAACACAAGTATGCTAGTGTGTTTGAACCTTAATAATTGGAACTAAGTGTGAGGGTCTTCTTCACCCTTAGTGTGCTTTCTTACTCATTCCATCTTGGAATGTGAGAATGTACACATTCCAATGGCTAAGATTTGGATACACTATCATATGCAAACAAATGAAAAAACTCCTAAAAGATAAAAACAAACAGTAACGTCTTTCCTCTGGGATTTCTCTCCTCATCTCATTCACTCATTCCTTAAGGATGCGTCATTTCCGTTCTACCGCAAACAGGTAACGCCTAAGTCTCCCTACAGCGAGCTGCAACACCTAAACCGCCAGGACGCGAACGTTGACGTATTCCACTAAAAAACACAAACAATCCATCCCTAGTGAGGGGAACTACGTCGCTCTGATTCTCATGCTCCTGATGAGATACGTAGGCAGTGGGGTAGGGCCCATGCGAGCACTTCTTTTATTTTTCCTACATTTGTTTCTCTTTCTCTTTCTATTCCTTTTCCAGTATTCTTTTCTTACACCGTTTGATCGAGACAAGCAAGCGTGGATCCCATCGGGTACGATGGACGCGTGGGGGTGCTAATACCTTCCCTGCGCGTAACCGACTCCCTTACCCTTTCTCTTGGTCGCAAGACCATGCTCTTTCCTTCCTTCAGGTTTATGCGGTGTTTCCTTTCCCTCTCTTGGGATAAATACACATTGCTGGCGACTCTGTTTCGGTGCCACTTTCACGTTTGTACTAGGATGAAAATCCCGGGAGCGACACTCAGTTGTAGAGCTTCCATGTTGTTTGGTTAGTTGTTTAACAAAGAAATTAAAAATAACAGTATGTTACAAAATCAAAGGAGAAAGTGCTTTTGAAAGGAAAATTGGGGCTTACAGCTCAAGGAGAGGCCCAGGGTTTTATCAGTGATCGCACTATCATTTTGTACAGGAACTTATACAAGTGATTGAAGCCCAAGAAATGTTTTATGTACAAGGGGAAGGGTTTTACACTCTCTCAAGAGGCCCAAAATGATTGAAAGTGAACAAAGATGGGTCTTATAGCTCAAGGAGAAGCCCAGGGTTTATTTTGAAAAGGGCGACGACCGCACCGAGGTTTTGAAAACACCGTGGGTCTTATACAATGACTGAGGCCCAAAGGTTTTTGGTTTCCAAAGGGGATTGGGTCTTACACTCTATTAGAGGCCCAAAATGATTTTGAATGGGTCTTATAGCTCGAGGAGAGGCCCAGATGGTTTGTTTTAAACTGGCGATGATCGCGCCGAACTTTTGAAATACAACGGGACTTATACAACATTTGAGGCCCAAAATAGGTTTGTATTTACAAAGGTTTGGGTCTTACACTCTATTAGAGGCCCAAAAATGTTTTTAAAAGGTTTGATGAGGGTTGAATTAATCAAAACCCTAATTTGTTTCCAAAATGTATTTTAATTGAATAAAAAGTTCAATTAAAATGATCAAAATTGTTTAACATGTGGAAAACAAATTGTGATCTTGGATTAATGTTTCAAAAATCATGTTTTGACCTACAAAATGATTAGAAATCATTAAAATTTGCAAAATCAAGAAGGAAAAAAATATTTTAAATGTCAAAAACAATTAAAATATTAATTATTTGCAAAAATATCAATTATATGAAATAAATAATATTTTTGGGATTTTTTGGTAAAATAAAATATTTTAACATTTTTGTGAATTATTAAAAAAAGAATCAACTCAAAATCATTAAAACTCAGAGAGAAATTAATTTTTGAATCAATTAAATAAAATCACAAAATTCAAATATTCAAATATTTGAAAAAGGGCGCCAAGAACATGGCAAGAACACGCGCCCTTCCTCTGTTTCTGCAGATTTGCGTTTTCTATCCAATCTCACTGAATACTTGATTATACCATGCAATCTACATATCAATCTACTCGTTTCAACCTCACGATCATGTATATGGTCTTTAATTTCATTTATTTTAAGCATGGAATAAGAAATCAAAGAGAAACCTCAAGAACCCTAAATTATGCATGAAGGTTCAGAAATTCCATACACGATTCATACAAAGCAATTGATTGAGGGTAAACACTCTATGCATGATTATGAACATATGGCCAAATTATTGTGCAGCAAAAAATGCATGGATCATAGAGTTAGAAGAGCTAATGCTCACCACTTGCAGCTGGTGATCGTGTTTTCGATTAGAGGTGTTACAGCTAGGTTCCAATGATCTAGATAGCTTCCCTAGGTGCCATGGAGTGTGTCTGGATGCTTGGAATGGATTAAAATGATCTAGAACTTGAGATGGCACCCCAACTGCAAATCTGTCAAAGGCTTGAGCAATTGGCTAGTAATTTTGTGATTTTGGTGTTCCAGATGTTATGTGAGTGTTTGGATCACTTCTATATGATGTTTATGAGGTGTGTGTGTGTGTGTGATTGGTTTGGTTGGAATAGCTCTCAAACTCAAAACCCGATAGTGACTTGCTTTGGAAGGCAAATTTGGAGTGAAAGAAGAGATTTTGAGGAAAGCATTTGTTTGATGGCTTTTGTGTACTCAAACTGAGCACAAATGAGCTCTATTTATAGTATAGCAAGTTTGTTTTGGGATCAATAGGGAATGGCAACTGCAGCAGAGGTTTGGCCAATGTTGATCAATAGAAATCCAAGTCTCCTCTAGCCATTGACTAGAGGTTAAAGCACAGAGTTGTGGTTCCCTAGTTGTTGGATCATTCTTGACTGAATTCAGTTGCAAATGTGTCAGTCCATGCCACCTTGGTGTATCCATTAAATGCTCCAATCCAAAATTGGAGTCTTGTCCCTCTTTTAGGGATTTTTAGGTTTGGCATGCTACTTCTTGTTCCAAAGACTTTGGAGGCTTGGATCAGTGTTTGTTCCCTTTAGATTTGATCCTCAGATGTGTCCAAAGTGATGACAAGGCTTGGAATTATCTGATTTTGCCAAATCGAGCAAAAGTACAAAATTCTGCCTAGCCTTGGCAGTTTTCAGCAAGGCATATTGCCATTATCATATCTCATGGCTCAAGTGGAATTTGATGGAGTTCTTGGCCATTTTGGAAAGCCCTCATATGATACAATAACTGTTTGATCATAATTGGTTTTGATAATTTTTGGATCCAAGTGAAAAATCCCCCTACATTTGGAAAAAAGTGAAGGCAGATTCTGACTTAGTGAAAATTTCACTAAGTGTTGGAAAAAAGTGACATTTTCACTTTTTGTGATTTTGATCATTTCATAATTTAAAATCCATGGGGAATTGGAATGAGTGGTAGTTGAAGATTTTGTAGAGGGCCATGAGAGCTACAAATCCAGCTTTGGATGGGAAACAATGGCTTTGTGGTTTAGGAGTTATGATCCTCCAAAGTTGGTACCCTAGCCACTTTGTTCCATAACTTAGAAAATTTTCTAAGTTTTTTATGGTTACCCCTTTTACAAGTTATCCCACTTTTCTTGATTTTTCTTGATGAATGATGATTCTAATCATACATTAACATCATTTTGGGGTCAAAGAACCATAATTGTGAAAATTTTCAAAAAGTCAAAGTTTGACTTTTGTGCACAGTTGACTTTTTGTCAGATGAATTCCAAACTGTGTGATCCTCTATAAAATTAAGTCCTTGACCTAAATAAAACTTGATGGATTGATTTCATAGGTGTTATAGGGTGTATTGAATCATGTCTTAGGGTTCGGGAGCATGTCCTGGTTAAAAGTCAATGATACAGTTGACTTTTTCCACGAAACCCTAACTGTGGTTCTGATGAAATTAAAACTTGTTGCTCAAGCTTCTTGGCTCAATCCATTGTTACAAATGGACCAATGTGGTGTGTTAGGGACCCTCAAATTATCTCTTGAGGTCTTGGCTCATGATTTGTCCCAAAAGTCAACTTAGGGGTGAATTAGGTCAAGAAACCCTAATTCCTGATTTTTTTTTTATGAATGCATCCTCTGAGGCTAAATTGACTTGATGATTGGGTTCATGATATCCCTTGGAGCATCATAGGTTATGCTTTGAAGCATTGGCTCATGCCCAGAGGGAAATTTCCATCTGGAGGCCCTGGTCGACCAAACCCTAATTTGGTGACACTGGCGATCTTAAGGCTTGATCCACCTAGAAGGGAGAAGCCTTATGCTTAATCCTTGAAGTGGGAGTCCTCTTGATCCTTTGTGGGTGTTTGAGAGCCTAGACAAGTTGAAGATCATGTCATTTCTTGATTGATCCTTTGTCTAAGAACTCTAAGAGGCCTTGAAACCCTAAGTTTGATTGTAGTGGATGCTCACCCATCTTTGGGGAGACTAATGGTTCATCCATATTGTGATGATGATTTGCACAATGATGGGAAATCTTAGTGGTCAAAATTTGGGATATGACACTGGTGAAGTGTCAAAGTGACTGCCTCAGCCTCGTGAATCCAAGGTCTTCCTAACAAACAGCTATACGCTGCCCGGATGTCCATGAC
Organism: Lathyrus tuberosus; assembly: GCA_022829125.1. NCBI lineage: Eukaryota > Viridiplantae > Streptophyta > Magnoliopsida > Fabales > Fabaceae > Lathyrus > Lathyrus tuberosus. The sequence goes on along the minus strand of JALAZF010000056.1, from coordinate 5,667,478 downwards.
CTGTATAGTGACTTGGAAAGTGTGAGAACCGATAGTTATGGGAAGGTCGACTTTGCCGATAACTGTTTTTTGGGATCCATCAAATGCTTTGACGATGACCTCACTGCCTCTCATCGGATATCCTTGAAATGATAGTCGCATTAGAGTAGACTTTGGCATAACATTTAGAGCTGATTCGGTGTCTACCACTACGCTGGCTAAAGCATCGTCCTGGCAGTTGACTGTAATTTTGAGTTTCATATTATGATTTGGGCCCTCTTCCGGCAGTTCTTCATCACTAAACCCCAAGTTGTTGCAGGAAGTGATGTTAGAGAAGATGATGTCGAATTGTCTTATTGACACATCTTGTTCCACAAAGGCTTGTTCTAAAAATTTCTGTAGAGCCTCCCTGTGAGCTTCGAAACTGAGTAAAAGAGATAGCACAGAGATTTTTGAAGGAGTTTGCAACAGTTGGTCAACAATGTTGTACTCACTCTTCTAGATGAGCTTCAGCATCTCATCATCGTTCTTTGAAAGGTCGGGATTACTGAATTGACCGACTGGTTGATCAGGAACTTCTGTTTGGGGTTCCTTTTCTTTGTTGGGTTCTCTAACTCCTCGGTTGAAGATTCGACTGCTCTGTGTTACTCGACTGATGTCTGCAATATTCACGACGGAGGGTAATGGAGTTTCCTTTCCATTCTCAATTGTTGTTGCACCGTATTTGTAAGGGATAGCTTTATCGGATTTGTACGGCTCTGGTCCCGACATATAGATAACTACATGAGCCTTGAGATTTTTCTGACCGTCATAGCTGGCCTCAATTGGTTCAAGGTTAAAAATCCTTCCACTAACGAGGGAAACTCTCGATTCATGGAGTAGAGGGATTATGGCGCACACATCTTTGGCCATTTCTTGTTTAGGGATTAAGACAACATTTTTGCCCTGATTAGGATGATAGTCTGACATTGAACTAGAGCTTGACCATGGTTGAATCTTTTTATTGTTCAACTGACCTTAAAGGGCTGCTCGCACGAGGTAGCATCCTTGGTTATTCTCTGAGCAAACTCTACAGCGCTCATAATTGTGTGGTGGCACCCAGCCACGTCCTCTTTGTATACAGTGTAACCTTACTAGATCTGTCTCCATTGATCGAATATCCTGACTTTGATGCCTAGTAGGGTTCCCGTCAACCATACTGACTTGTTGTGTGTCTTCATCTAGATAAATCGGAAGCCACCAGTGGTTCAACAAATGTTGCAGTGTTCTTTGAACGAGTGCACATCCTTGGTCACTCTCACGACATCCCTTACATTTCTGATAATCGTGCGTAGTCAGAAAACTGAGCTGGACTTGCTTAGCGTGTAATTCCACCAAGCTAGTATTCATCAAGCGAATATCAAATATTTGAATCATATTAACTTGATAATGACTTCTATCCCTGTAGTCCTGGATCCATCCTAGATCCATCTGACGCTGGAGGGCCTCTTATAAAAAAGAGCATCCCTGATTGTTTACCGAGCAAATCAGACAAGAATCGTCGTAATCGTGTCATGGCAGATTATGATGTTGGCTTTGCCTTGAGTGCATTGCCACCAAGTTGACATTCATCGCACAGATGTCGTGGTTCTGAATGATTTTGGAATTTGCATAAGTTATGTTGACCTCACGGATTCGGTGATCTTGGATCCATCCGAGATCCATCTGTTCCTGTAGATTTGAATGCACCAAAGAACATCCTTGATTGTTTTTAGAGCAGATATCACACTGGTGATAGTTGTGAGATGGTACATGCCCGTATCCGCTCTGTTTGCAATGCATCTTGACCAGGTTGGTTCCCAATAATAGTACATCATGAATTTGATAGCTGTGTTTAAACTCTTCTTCTATCAAATTTACTGCAACTTTCTCGTGTTGAGGCAGCGGGTTTGTCTGAACATTTGGATTTATATCTTTGAAAGATAGAACCCCGCTCCTAACAAGCTTCTGCACATCGGATCTAAAGCTGAGACAGTTTTCTATGTTATGCCCTGGTCCTCCTTGATGGTAAGGGCAAGTCTGATCCGCTTTGAACCAAAAAGGAGTATTTTTCGGTACTGTAAGAGGAGACCTGGTTTGGACGTGCCCCTTGACCAGTAGTAACAGAAACAGTTCTGCATACAACATTGGTATAGGGTCGAACCCTGGCGGTCGCGTTGTACGATTGTTGTTGTATTGAGGACGAGCCTGCTGAAGAGGCTGTTGTGTCCTATGCTGATATTGTTGTTGATTTGGTTGGCTCTGAGCAACCTGAGGTTGATACGTTGGAACAGGCGCAGGGTTGATAGCAGGAGTTACAGCTGCTACTAGTTGGTACCGTCGCCTTTGCTTTTCGAGAGAGATATTACCAATATCTTGCTCTTTTTTCTTAGGGAGAGCACTACCGTATCTTTTAGTACTGCTTGATGGTTCAGCATCTTTTACTAAACGTCCTTCTCGGACTGCTTCTTCCAGACGTACTCCCATGTCTACCATCTCAGTAAAGTTGCTGGGCGCACTGGCGACCATTCGGTCGTAGTAAAATGAGCTCAAGGTTTTTAAGAAGATCTTTGTCATCTCTTTTTCCTCTAGAGATGGACAAATCTGGGAGGAAATTTCACGCCATCTCTGAGTATATTCCTTAAAGGTTTCCTTGTCCTTCTGCCACATTGCTCTGAGTTGATCTTTGTCTGGTGCCATGTCCTGGTTATACTTATACTGCTGAACGAAGGCACCGCCAAGATCTCAAAAAGAGACTATCTTGGTGCGGTTTAAACCCATGTACCATTTGAGTGCAGCACCGGTTAAACTATCTTGGAAATAGTGGATTAGTAGCTGTTGGTTCTCTGTCTGAGTTGACATTCTTCGAGCGTACATCACCAAATGACTTTGAGGGAAAGAGTTACCCTTGTACTTTTCAAATTCAGGCACCTTGAATTTGTGCGGAATTTTCACATTGGGGACCAAACAAAGGTCTGCGGCGTCCTTTCTGAATAGATCCTGGCCGTGAATGGCTTGCAGTTCCTTCTACATCTCTAGGAATTATTCCTGGAACTCATTCATTCTGTCGCACATACTTTCATTTCACCCAGACGGTATCTGTGGAATCTGTCCTTCTGGGACAGTGTGTACCACGGGTGGTGGTATAGTCATTATGGCAGTGACTCTTGGTGTTTCCCTCTCCCGAAGTTTATAACCTTCAGGAGTTGCTATCATGCCCCTTGCATCTTCGTTTTCCTGAAGTTTGTAACCTTCAGGCTCAGCGGTTCCTACTGCAGTTTCTGGATCTTCCGAGATCGGTGGAATATATCCTTCCGGGATATAGTTGAGTGGCATGCCCTAGGGATGATCTTTAGGCATGTTATACCGAGGATTATACTTTTCCACTATGGGTGTCGAGGTGATCTCTGAGATCACAGTTCTTTGTTGTTGCATCAGAGTTGTTGCCAGAGCTTGCATGTCATTGTGAAGCTTCCTCAGATCCTATTTCAGAACGTCGATTTCTTCTCTCAACTCTCTGTTCTCTTCCTAGAGATTATCCATCTTCTTTTGTCGATTGGCCCGAGTATTGTACAAATGAGACAGTTTGACTTTAGAATTGAGACACAAACATGAGATTCGTAGGGAAGAAGAATGCATTATGTGAGAATGATGAATGATATGTAATGATTATATTAATTTTTTTTTGTTTAATTAAAAGAAACTTCAACAATTGGATTGCAAATATCATGCAGTGGGGAAACCCCGTTTTATTGAATTCAAAGATTGCGAAAATGGAAATACAGTAATTTACAAAGTGCTGTAAAAGGAAAGTCTAAACTTATGGATCCTGAGTCCTCTCTGAGGAGGGCTCAGGTGTTGGTTCTGGTACTTTCCTTTTCTTTGACCGGGGCTCTTGAGCCGTTGTTGGGTTGTCATTCCTTTTCCAAGTGAAAGAAGTGAGCAAATTCCTTTGGTCATCTTGATTTTCTTCAGCGTGTTGCTCTAAAATCTCGATCAGAGCGTCTTTTTCTTTTAACAGTTGTTGTATTTTGTTACACTCTACATTTAGAATGCGGTACTTGTTCTTCCAAGACTTCTTCTCCTGTTAAACTTTGTTGAGAGTAACCTGGAGTTTTTCCGTATCAGACATAAAATAAAGGATAGATTCCTTTAACGAAAGAACCTCTTGACAAGGGTAAGGCATCCTCAGTTTGAAAGCTCTAGTTTGTACCCAGTGGAGATAAGGTTCTACAGAGACACAGTCTGGTTTTCCTAAAGACTCTCTTCCTTTCTAGTGAACATGTTTCCAGGCATGCACTATTTCTGTCTTTAGTGCCCTGTCATTTTCACCTTCTTTGAAGAAAAGACCTTCCAGATGAACATTACGCGGGATATGTCTCATCGGGTATCCGAATTGATGACGAACTAAAACTGGATGATAATTGATTCTTCCTTTAGTTCCTATGAGGGGTACATTATGGAAGTTTCCACAACGGTTAATGCAACAGACTTAGACAAGTGGGAAGTGAACCATTTGTATAGCAGGGGTACACATCATGTGATCATTCCTCCGCTATACAAATTCCTTAAGTACACAGAATGATAAACGTCTGCAAGCAAGGTCGGTACAGGGTTTCAAATTAGAAAAATCTTAATGGCATTGATATCAACGAAGTCATCAATGTTGGGAAACAGAAATAGCCCGTAGGTGAGTAGAACAAAGATGCTCTCAAAAGCGGTCACGTTTCCTATACTAGCAAAGTACAGAGTCTTTTTTATCAAAAATTTGACTGGTAAACCTTGGATTCCACCCTTAATGGTCATGTGAGTCTTGACTTCTGACTCATCCAAATAGATTGCTCTTGCAATGGTTTAGTCCTTTGGAATTTCTTCCAGTCCAGAAAAGGGAGCTTGGTCAGTGATAGGTAAATCAGTTAGGTGAGAGTACTCCTCCAGCGTTGGTGCAAGTTGGTAATCCGGGAATGTAAAACACTGATAGACCGGATCGTAGAACTGGATTAGTGTAGCCAAGATTCCTTCAATTACATGGACCCTTAACAGAGACAGCAGTCCTCCGTACTTAGCTTTGAAAGCATCAGGGTTGGTGATTATCCTTGCCAACCCTCTCAAATCCTCTAGTCTTGGAACCTTGAAGGTGTACTTGTGAGTCTTCCTTCTACCGAAATCCATAACGCAATCTTTTTCTCTAATATTTAGAATCATTGTCTTAGTTTAATTTGAAAAAGAGAGACTAGAAGAGAAAATTTTTCTTTGTTTAAAGTTTTTTTATGAAATAAATGCATGAATGCAGCACACGAAAACATAGAAAAAACATGGGGTCAAAGGTTCAGTGTCATGAAGTCATGGCTCTATCCATCCCCAAAGGTTGTACTGGTGATTTTTTGTACCTGTCCTTAAAATCATTGACCCCCCTTGTCATAACAACAGCAGGCTGGTTCACCCGAGCGAGCTGCAGTATCTTAGAGTATTCTTAAATGAGGGTAGTATCGTGTGACAACTATTTCCGATAGCTTCCGCACTACAAAATAGTAACATGGTCTTAGCTTACTAAATCCTCAGTTTCATGGATACCACAATCGAACAATCTGCTTTCAACAACCGAAATCGTATAGGCATTGAATCCGCAAAGGGTATCTCCACTAATTTGATGGTCTACCAGGGTCTCTTATTTGGGAGTCACTCCCTGTAAGATTACCCGTCTAATGCCATCACTTATCTTAGGTGTCACTCAAATTTTCCAGATGCGGCATCACCCGCAGTCCCATTAGCAGAAAAATAAACACGGATATCAATTAGGAAAAGCGATATATATATTTATTCCTAAAACTAACATCCAGACCTCTTAAGAGCTATAATCCTAGTCCTATACAGAAAATGATATCACCAGCAGAGTTGCCATTTTACTGTAGCGAGTGATTTTTTTCGGTGACGCAACCACCTTATCGCTGGGTTTTCCTCACCGCAATGGTAGGAAGGGGTGCTACTTTCTGATTTCTTATTTATCCCGTGAAGCTGGAAGGGAAAGGGAAGCTATCTAAAACTAACCTTGCACGCGAATGTTTAACTGAACAAATGCTTTAAAGAGATTGGGGGGTCCGAGGTCAGGTTATACAATGGGGAGTTGTCAATTACCCATCCTATATGTGGTTGTCCACAGGATATTAGCTTTAGGTTTCGCTTTGTACTTGATGGTGTTTATCCGTTAATGGGTTGGGAAAGTTTATTGGGAAATATGAGTGAGTGAGTTTTTATTGATGTTCGGGTTATTCCCAATGTTTTTGGTAAGGTATTGGACCTAAGTTTTGATTGATGTGTGAAGGTACTAGACCTAGAGTTTTTGTTTAGTATGTTCGCTAAGATTTCCCAATCTTATGCCTACGTATTCTCGTTTAAATGAAACAGGGGAATCAGAGCAATCGTAGTTCCTCCTATTCTAAGGGAGGAAATGATGTTTTGGTGTCTTGTTCAAAGCCCAAGATTGAAGCTAAACATGTTTATTTGTGTCTTGTTCAAAGCCCAAGATTGAAGCTAAAAGGTTTGACTGAGAGAGAATTTGTCATCTCTAAAGATGGATTGGGCTTCCTCTGAGGGGATTGTTAATTTTTTTTGTGCCTTGATCAAAGCCCAAGGTTGAAGCTAAGAGGTTGATTGACTCCACTAGGGAAGTCCTTATACAAAGCCTAAGAGGAGGCTGGATAAGACTGACTCAACAAGAGAGCGTTTATGTGTCTTGTACAAAGCCTAAGATTGAGGCATAAAAGAGACTGACTCTTTGGGGATATTTCTATGGGTCTTGTACAAAGCCCAAGATTGAGGCTGAAATGAGTTTGACTCTGCTTGGGAAATCATTCCTCAAGGCCTAGATGAAGGCTGGGAGGAAATGACTCCGCTGAGGAAGATGTTTGTCCCCGGCTTAAGAGAAGGTTTTGAAGATTTATGTCTTGTACAAAGCCCAAGATTGAGGCGAAAAAGGTTTTGACTCAACAAGAGAGTGTTTTTATATGTCCTGTACGAAGCCCAGGTTTGTGGCTGAACAAGTTGGAGAAATCATCCTACCTAAGAGGACTCTGACTTCTGCTAGGGGAAATCCTTATACTCGGCCTGCGAGGAGGCTGGAAAAGATTGACTCAACGAGAGAGTGACTGTCTTGTACAAAGCCCAAGATTGAGGCTAAAAGGGTTGACTCAACAAGAGAGTGCTAAAAGGTGATTGACTCAACAAGAGAGTCTGAAAAGTCGATCGACCTAACAAGAGAGTCTGAAAAGTGATTGACTCAACAAGAGAGTCTCAAAAGTTGGTGGACTCAACAAGAAAGTCTGAAAAGTGATTGACTCAACAAGAGAGTCTAAAAAGTTGGTGGACTCAACAAGAGAGTCTGAAAATTGATTGACTCAACAAGAGAGTCTGAAAAGGTTAGCTCCACTGGGGAGAATCTCTTGTACAAAGCCCAAGAGGAGGCTAGCTTTCTGTTGAGGATTATTGAGATCCCTAGGCAGGTCCAAATGGGGAAATCAACTCTTGCTGATGGTTTCCAGAAAAGTTGAGATGTCAGATACCTTGAGGTTCTGATTTGGGATAGTGTTATACTGATGATAAACTGACCCTAGTTGGGGAATTTTTAGGAGAGAGGTTGGGTTTTAACTCAGCTGGGAATTGATGGGATGATCAGGGCTCCTCCTAGGTTCGTAGGGAACTTGAGAATGTCTTTGAGACTCAAGGGGGTTTAGACTGTCCAAGTCTACTGGTGCGGAAGAGTTTTATCTTTTGTATGATACCCAAGAGGAGGGTGTTTTTAAGGGATGAGAATCAACCCTAAATTGGTCTGATGTTTTGACACTGGAAAGACTGCTCTAGCAAAGGATGACTAAGTTCTGTCTTATACCTTTAAGAGGTCTTCAGGGTCCTTGTATTAAGCCCAAGAGAAGGCATGAGAACTTCTAGGAAGCCGGAGGGTCCTTGTACAAAGCCCAAGAGGAGGCGGGGATGCTTTTAGGAAGCCTGTGGGTCTCAAACCAAGAAAATTTCAAGAAATGCTATTCACCGAGAATAGATCATTTAGTGAAAGTTCTGAGGTTTGAAGAAATTCAAGAGATGCTATTCACCGAGAAATAGATCAATTCCTGGGAGTAGAATTTCTTTGACAATTTCTAATAGTGACAGTCTGAGAAAAGGTTCACGAACAATACTGCCTTTCTCTTTGTTCCATATTGTTTAACCCCAAGAGAAGGCAAGACTGTATCTGGAAATCCTATGGGGATCTAGTTTTAACTGTATTTAAAGAGTGGCCAACACGGCTTTACCTAGTTCTAGACCTAGTTGCCGGGGAAAACTCTAAATAGCTATACTAGTATATATACAATTGATATATGACAAGTATTTAAAATAATATGAAAGATGACTTACAGAGGAGCGGCTTCCCACAATACAGTTATATACATATGAAAGCGAGTAAATGAAAGCTATTAAAACTTACAGGTGAGCAAGCTTACATGCTGTATTGTTAGTTGTTCAAAGAAATTAAAGAAAGTTTTGATAACAACATGTATATTTGAATCTAAATCAAAAGGGAAGTTGTTTTTGAAAAGATTGTTGGGGCTTATACTCAAGGAGAGGCCCAAGGCTTAATAGTGATCGCACCGTTGTTTTGAATATCGTATCGGGACTTATACAACGACTGAGGCCCAAATAGGTTTTTGTACAAAGGGATGGGGTCTTACAACTCAAGGAGAGGCCCAAATTATTTGAAAAAGGAAAAGAAATAGGACTTACAACACGAGGAAAGGCCCAGATGAAAATGTTTTGAAAACGGCGATCGCGCTGAGATTTTTGAAATCACAGTGGGTCTTATACAATAATTGAGGCCCAAAAAGGTTTTGGTTTCAAAAAGGGATTAGGTCTTACACTCTATTGGAGGCCCAAAAGAGTTTGAAACTTTAAAATCAAGAGGGAACCCTAATTTTAATTAAAGATGTCATTTTTCAAAGGTAATTTAAATAATAAATGATAAAATATCAATTATATTCAAAAACAGGTTGTACACTTTGGAAAATATTTTGAAAATCATGTTTAATTACATGAGAGTTTGAAATTCAATTGGTTTTGAAAGATCAAAGTGGGAATTTCATTAAAAAAATGTTTAAAAACAATTAAAATGAAATTAATTACAAAAATTATAACTATATTAAATAAATAATATAAATTGGATTTTTTTTGTAAAATAAAATATTTAAACATTTTAGTGAATTTTGAGAAAAAGAATCAATTCAAAAACATAAATATTCAGAGAGAAATTAATTTTTGAATCAATTAACCAAAACAACTAAAATTCAAAAATTTGAGTTATCGTGCCAAGAACACCAAGTTCTTGCCCGCGCCCTCTGTTTTTTCATATTTACGTTTTCTCACTTTTCTCCATGATTTCTCAATGGTTTTGCATGATTCAAGTACCAATTTTGTTCGCTTTTGAATAAGGATCACAACCATATAGATTAATTGCATTTATTTTGAGTATTGAGTGAGAAATCAGAAGAAAATCTCAAGAACCCTAATTTCTGCATGAACACAATTAAATCTCACACACGATCGATTCATGGCAATTGATTGAGGGTTATTACTCCATACATGATTAAGAACATATGGCAAAATTATTGTGCAGTAAAATATGCATGCGTCATGGAGTTTGAAGAGTTCATGCTTACCTCTTGCAGCGGGTGATCGAGTTCGAGGTTGGAGGTGTTACAGCTTAGTTCCAATTATGTGGACAGCTTCCTTAGGTGCTATGGAGTGTGTCTGAATGCTTGGAGTGGATTGAATTGAGCTGGAACTTGATTTGGCACCTCAACTGCAAATTTGTCAAAGGCTTATGCAGATGGCTGGTGATTTTAAGAATCTAATATTCCATATGTGATTTTGTGTTATGGATCACTTCTATATGTTATATGTGAGGTGTGTGAACCATTGGTTGGATTGGAATTGCTCTCAAACTCAAAACCCGATGGTGACTTGAGTTAGAAGGTAAAATTAGAGTGAAAGTGAGATTTTGAGGAAAGCATCAGTTTGGGTGCTTTGGTGTACTCAAACTGAGCACAAATGAGCTCTATTTATAGTAGAGAAAGTTTGTTTTGCAAGCAATAGTGAATGGCAATTGGTACAGGTATGTGGCCAATTGTGATCAAATGGGATCTCAAGTCTCCTCTAGCCATTGACTTGAGATTAGAGCACAGGCTTTGTAGCTTTGGTTCAGAGATAAACTTGGACTGAATTCAGTTGGAATAGGTTTAGTTCATGCCACCTTGGTGCATCCATTGAATGCTTGGAAACAAAATTGGAGTCTTGGCATCTTTGTAGCCTTTTTAGGTTTGGCATGGCTATTGTAGATTCTTGGACTTTGGAGGCTTGGGGATCAGATCATTCCCTTCTTGTTTTATCCTCATATGTGTCCAGATGGATGACAAGGCTTGGATTTTTCAGATTTGGACAAATCGAACAAAAGGCATAAATTGACTTGATGATTGGGTCCATGAGGTTCCTTGGAGTATCTTAAGTTGTGCTTTGAAGCAATGGCTCATGCCCAGAGGAAATTTTCCATCTGGAGGCCTTAGTCGACCAAAACCCTAATTTGGTGACACTGGCGATCTTGAGGCTTGATTCACTTGGAATGTTGCAACTTTGTGCTTGATTCTTGATTTGGGAGTCCTCTTGATCCTTTATTTGGATGTTTGAGAGGTTAGACAAGTTGAAGATCATGTCATTCCTTGATTGATCCTTTGTCTAAGTGCCCTGAGAGGGCTTGAAACCCTAATCCTTGATTGTGGTGAATGCTCAAACATCTCTGAGGAGATTGATGAGGCATGAAAGTACATCCATATTGTGATGATGATTTGCACAATGATGGGAAATTTTAGTGGTCAAAATTTGGGGTATGACAGGTTTGAGATGTCAAATTCATGTTGTAGGTGTTAGGCTCGATGAATGATATGATATGCATGGCTCTATGCTTGAGCGAAGCGACATGACTAATGCATATAAATGATCTATGCATTGATATGAAAAATGTCCCAGTAGAGGGTAATGGATAAAAGATTCCTTTTGTAGCAAGGTTTCTTGTCAGAAGGCAAAAGTTGTTTGGTGGGGTGATAGCATGATTCCCCAACACTCGTCTTGAACTCACCGGTTTTTGATGAAGTTTACTTGAGTTGCTTGAAAGCATGGAGAGGACTTTCCCCTCTATGGCTCATCTTAACCCAGTCTGTGTTTTTGAAGAATTTTTTTATGGAACGAAAATCGAAAGCAAATGTACCATGAGATGATCTCAAGATGGCTTACCCTTGAATTCCAAGTTGTGAAAGTATTTGTCCTTGAAATGAAGTTGGAAACAGTTGTACCATTAGATGAACTCGAGATGGTTTGCCCCAGAACTTCAAGTCATGAAAGGATTGTTCCTTGAAAGGAAGTTGGAAACAATTGTACCATGAGATAAACTCGAGATGGTTTTCCCCAGAATTTCAAAAATATTCGTCCTTGATTGACTGACTATTGGAGTGATTGGCCTCTATGTACTCTTGAGGTGGCTTGCCCCAGAATGAGTGTTGAAGCGACTTAACTTGTGCTGACTGAGTATTAGAGGGATTCACCCTTAACCAAAAGGAAACTCTGGATGTTTGTCCCTTGGCTAGTAGAGTCTTGAGATGATGCTCTTATGATCAACCTGATTCTTGAATGATTTGTCCCATAATCATTGATTGATTCAATAATCATTGGATGTCAATGCTTCTTATCCACGAGGAGTTCTTGACTTTGATCGAGTTTGACGAATGATCAAGTCCTCTTTGAGTGTTCCTTTGTTGGAATTTCCTTGATGTCAAGTGCTGACTTGCAATTAAAACAGTTTTTTCACAAAATGGTAATTTTAATGCAATGCTCGTGCAAGTTTTGAAAAAATCAACCATTATTGGAATGATGTGATAGTGTGTGACAAATTGACCATTAGTCTAAACGTAGTGTCGATTTAGCTGGTGTGTGAAAGATATAGCAAGAATATGACACAAATTCAAAAGATTAGCAAATCTCTAGGAGTCAGTTTACGCAACCTTGTTGTAGTATGCTTTCAGAATAACCCTGCCTTAATTAGGTCTTTTAAGGGTTGTAACATGGTCTGGTTCACGGTTATAGAAACAAAGGATATAAGGCTCAAATTTTATTTGTGCCCACCCCTTCTTCGTGATGTTCTCTAGTCCTAAGTTCAGTTAAATTGACACACATTCGTCTTCTAAGAGAGTTCGACAGTGTGAAAGTGTAAATGAAGACTCTAGATTCACTTGAAATGGTAGTCACTTTATTTTTCTTTTGTCATGGATTTCAGTGACCCTTTTATTGTTTGACATGGTGGTCACTGAATCCTGTTTTGCTTTGTTGAGGATTTCAGGACATCTTTTAATTTTTCTCTTGATCCCTAACTTTTTCCTGGACTGATTTTGTTTTTCCAGTCCATCGGGATTGCCCCGATTTTTGCCTAAGTCACCTCTTTGGGTGTTTGAATTAGCGGGCTTTTTCTTTCTTTTTTTATTTTTTCTATTTTTGGAAAGGCTTGTGACTTCCAAGTCATTGGTCATTGAAGAACAACTGTCATAACTTTTGAGTTTTGTACAGTTCCTTCGACACTTCAAGATGTGTGTGAAGAATATCAATTGCTTGATTCTCAGACGGGATGTATCATCTTGAAATCAAATGTGTAGTCAGATTAACTGAACACTACCCATGCCCCAGGTTAAGCGTAAGGGTGTAGAAATTCGAAGGAAACTCCTACTTTTAGGCTCGAAGTGGTTAACTAGTGACTAACTCCTTATTTATCCAGTTTTTGGGGATTTGAAACAATGCTTATACATAATCAGCAGGGTTTTATTCGAAAGCAAACCAGTAACAATTATGGGTATTTCGTTTTCATCATCCTCTCTCCAACAGTTTGATAAAGAAAGTGGACGAGAGGTATATGGATGTATTCTTTTTGTATTATTTATTATTATTATTATTTTATATAAGTGATGAAAAATTAACGAATGCAACATGATTAATTCAAAAAAAATGCATGATCACTTCATTAATATTACCATTCAAAACAACAATGTTTAAAAACAAGAATCATTTAACAAGGAACTACAAATACAAATGATAAACGTGATCCAACGATTGCCAGTTCCAAGGATAATGTCTTCCTGTCTGAACCACTGGCTTTAGGAGATGCCTCTTGAAATCTTCAAACTCATTCAGGCGAGAAGTTGACGTGCAAAACTAAGGTTCCTTCTGTAAAGGATATGTACTTCTTATCGATCAACTGTTGTACTTTGGCTTAGAAAGCTTTGCAGTCTTCTGTTGAGTGCCCTATAGACCCATCATGATATCCACATCGCACATTGGGATCGTACCCAGGAGGGTATGGTTCTGGAAACGGTTTGAGAGACTTGGGCTCTATCAGTGAGTTTCAGACCAGATGTGACAGAAGTTGACTATATGACATAGGAACTGGATGAGGAGGAGCATTCCTTCTTTCCAGATTGTTTTGAGGCCTATGTGACTCTGATGCTGATTTTGATGTTCTCTTCCATGAGCTCGTTGATTTGCATGAGGAGCAGTCCAAGGTTTCTGGCATGGCGCTCTAGGCATTATTGGTTATCTATAAGGATGGCGTAGTGCTGAAGATGACAGTTGAGAAGATGAGGGACCATAAGGTCTTGCTGTTGCACTGTGAGATTGCTCAACATTTGCCATGAGTGCATTGATTTCCTCTTTTTCTTCCTCTTGGGAATTACTGAGAGACTCAGTCTCACTAGCTTGACTGCTTGAAGCTCCTTAGATTCTTCCATTATTTAGGCCACCCTCGATGCGTTCTCCAATTGTCACTAGATGAGCAAAGTCTAATACCGCACTGCTCACCAACCTTTTAAAGTATGGGCTTTGCAAGGTTCTCATGAACAAATAAACCAATTCCTTTTATAAGAGTGGCGGTTGCACTTGGGCTGCCAATTCTCTCCATCGTTGCACATATCCCCTGAAGGATTCATTACTCTTCTGAGATAAGTTTTGCAATTGCACACAGTCTGGAGTCATGTTCAAGTTGAACTTGAACTGCTTCAAAAAGCCGTTGGATAAGTCACTCCATGACTGGATACAACTTCTTTCTAAGTCCATGTACCAATTCAAAGATGCTCCGCTCAAACTGTCTTGAAAACAATAAATCATCAACCTATCGGCGTGGATATAGGAAGTTATCTTTCGACAGAACATCACCAAATGACGCTTTGGTAAGTTGAGACCAGTGTACTTCTCGAAGTTGGGTACTTTAAATTTTTGAGGAATCGCCAAGTCTGGTACTAAGCACATATCATCAGCATCGAGCAGAGGCGCATCATTCACTTTCAAAGCTTGAACTTCCTTCTCAAGTGCACGAAACCTTTCCTTCATAGAATCGGTCAATGGCATCATATGAGACTGAGTAGGAATGCTCACTTGTGGAAAATCATCATCAAGAAGAAGACCGTACAGTGGATTGGTCAATACAGTGAAACCTAATGGGGGATCAAGATTCTTCAACTCAACATGTTGAAAGTTACTTTTTGACATAGCTACCACAACATCCCACTTGGTTAGTCTGACCAGGCTTTCAAGTTTTCTATACTCCTCTTGTCTCTGATTGGACTTCCTTCAAATTCTTTTCAGCTACCATAGGTTCAGTATGAGTGTCGGGAAATCAACTAACAGATATGAATAGAGGATGAAATGAGTTTCTGCTGGGAGAATGATATGCAATGCAAGTGAGATGCAAATGAAATGATATGCATGAGTATAATGTATATTAGGTTATTCCCAGATACAAGATTCAAGTTACGGATGGAGGATAAAAGCTGATTGCTCGAACACAGGGTTCTCACCATGTAGGATCTAGAGTTTAAAGGAACCCCAAAGCCACGGTTCCATACGACTGTTCATCAGACATGCCAAGAACATGATGGTTGATGACTCCATCATATGAATCTCTTTCGAGTGAGGTCTTTGTATCAAACTACACGAGGGGAACTCCTCGGTGCCCATACTACGTGACCATCAATCCTAGTTTTGGCCAAACAGTTCACTGTTCTAAAAGGTCTTTAGAGTCTAGGATCCAAATGAAAACGTTGTTCGTCCATGCCAAGAACTTGACGGTCGCCATCATCCTTATTAGAATCTACTCTAAGCGAGGTTCTCGTATCGAACTACACGAGGAGGACTCCTCGGTGCCCCATATTACTCAACCAAGCAAACATTCAACCATACAGAGAAAACCTATACTAGGCTTGACTTGCTTTAGGGGTGAACCATTCCCCAGCAGAGTCGCCATCTGTCGTACCTCAAAAAATACAATCTTCGCGATATGTAAAACTAGAGCTTGCACGATCACGGATGGACTTATGAGAGTCGCCACCAAACTTTATTTATTCCCATGAGAGGAAAAGGAAAATATCGAGAAAACCCACGGGAAAAAGGATAGGGTATGGTCATCGCAAATATGTTGGATTCGGAAGTCAGTTATGTAAGAAGAAGGTATTAGCACCTCCCTACATCCATCGTACTCGATGGAAACTGTCTAAGTTGTCTAGGCATGAAAGGTGTTCGATATCTTATTGCTTGCTAAGGGAGATGGATGAATACTGGATGGAAAATCAAAGTTTTTTATTATTGAGTTCGTTTGAGTTTTCAACCTAGTGCCTACGTATCCCAGAGGGAATCAGAACTCTGTAGTACTTGTTTTATTGGTTGGTTGATTTTAGTTTGTGAAAAATGTTTTATATTGGTTTTGAATTAAATGCACGGGGAAAAAGAAGTTGATTTTTCGCACATGGCGAAGAGGGAAGGATTTGTCGCACGGAGCAAAAAAGAAAATTTTGATGAGTTTGATGGATTTTAAGTGTGAAAAGAAAAATGTTTTAGCCTTTTTTTGTTTTTTTTAGAGTTAGTGATTTAGGTACATGTATTGGGAAATATTTACAAGTGGGCAATATTGTTAAATTAAATCGAAAAGAATTAAGTTATATACAAATTAATTATTTTAATTAATTAGAGAAATTAAATGTTTTTTGGTATTTTGAATTTTTATTGTTTTTTGGTGATTAATTAAATATCCTTAAAAAGTACAAGAAAACAAATTATATTTATATTTTATATTAATGATAAAAAAAAATACACCAAGCTAAATAAATAAAATAAGAAAATAATTTAACAAAATTAAATTAATCGACTAAACTAATTAATTACAATAAAGTCTAATTTTTGTATTTTTTTAAACTTTAGTTTTTGTTTTGGTATTTTAATATTTGTTGTACTAATGCATCAAATAATAAATAAAAAAATTAGAGAAAAGTTTACATGTGAAACATTCTATACATAAAGAAAAATAAATACACGTAAGATTAATAATTCAATGTGTAAAGTCTTAAAAAAATACCTGTAAGAAAAACTAATGTACCTATGCCCACCTCTTTTTCAGCCAATGCTCAACAGGAGTTTGACGGCGTTATGCTTGGGAGGGCAAGGTAAAGACACGGTGATGGTGGTCAGATCTGCAAGCTATGCCAAAGAAGGTGGTACTCACTATGGCAGCGGTCGATGACAGACTCGCGGTGGTGAGAGTAAGTTGTCAAAGATGCATCGTGGATGGTTATGGCCGCAATGGTGGTGGTTATTTTGATGAGAATTTGTCAATAATGGTGGTTTGTAGGTGGTGAATGAGAAAAGCGGTTGAATGGTGTTGATTTTTTTCAATAGAAAAATGATGAAAGAAGTGTTATTGTTTTTTTTTTTTATTTCTCCCCTTTCTTATGTGTGGATGTATTGCCTCTTTATATAGGCTACAAGTGATGAATTCAAATCCATGTGTGATTATGAACTTTCCTTTCTTGTAGTGACATGTTTATGAATGTTTTCGAAATGCTTTGAACATGTTTGAGCAACTTTCCATTTTTGTGTGATCTTGTTTAGGACATGTCTTGAAACTTGATAATTGCTCTTCAATTCTTGGCCATACTATCTTTTGTGATTTAAAAACCATATTTGTGTATGTTTGGAAAGGTATGACTTTGTCTTGAACATGTTTAGGATTGTTTTGGAAAGAATCTTGAATGTATTTTGAATTTTTTTGGGGGGAGATTTTATTTATTTAATGCATAAAATAAATATTTAAAAATAAAAAAATTAATTTTTTAAAATACTCCTAAATAAAATACGAAAAATAATAATTAAATAATAAAAAATGATCTTTTTACCCTTTTTTAATGAAAATACACAAAAAGGAAAATAAATACAACAAATAATGCAATGGAACTTGAACCCGCGACCTTATGATTTAACCTCTTACACATAACTTCTTACCAACTGTGCTATCTCATTTATTCTAAATAAAAGCCACTCGAAAGCATATGAAGGGTGGACAAATTTGGGGTATGACAACATGATGCACGCATCAGAGGTACGGGAGATCACCATAACAAATACCTAAAGCACTTAAGATTTCTTGAATATATATATGGTTAAGAAATCTTAAGGCTTTTACAGTTACAACCTAAAACAGAAAATATGCCTATTACATAGAGTTGATAATTGCTTGATCTTGTTACTCCTTCATCAGAAGAATCCTTGTTAAAAATTCAGGTTTGAATCTTCATCCATATATATATAGGCTTTCTAGAAACTAGTCGTTGAGAAGGTTACTTGATCAAGTGTCTTTGCTTTTGCTCCAAAGTACAAGAGACGTTGAAGATGGATGCACAGCAGATTTTTGAATCCATTATGTAACACGTTTAACTTTTGAGTCTTCAAGAGGTTTTGTACTAATAAAGTCGTTGGGAGTAGACATCCATAGAACATACCACCTTTTCTTG
This sequence comes from Lathyrus tuberosus, assembly GCA_022829125.1. Taxonomy (NCBI): domain Eukaryota; kingdom Viridiplantae; phylum Streptophyta; class Magnoliopsida; order Fabales; family Fabaceae; genus Lathyrus; species Lathyrus tuberosus. Next base: position 5,649,572 of record JALAZF010000056.1, on the reverse strand, counting down.
AGCCTTGCAATCTTGTAGACTCGAGCTGACAGGCTGATAAGACAATACAATTTACTTTTAGTAGTACGGATAGTCCATAGCTTTATCATCAACTCTGAATGGTATCAGATACTGATATACAATTACTAAGTGTAGAAACCTGTCTGAATGTTAAGGCCTTCAGTTCAGAGTCTTCGTCAAACCACACTAGAAATTATTCTTCAGACTCTGCCACTAGAAGTTAGCAATGAAGCAACTCCAAGTGTAGCTTAAGTAAACAGATTCTGATTATTTGTATACAAGACAAGAACCTGCATAAATAAAACACACATCAAATAAACCATTATACTTTTAATACTTTTGTTATCATTAAAGCTAAAGAGAAAATATCAAGAACAAATCTTGTTTTAACACATGTCTTCTTTAAGTCGGCCCTTCTACCTTGCACATATCTTTTGCTCCATCCCTTAACTACAGTCACTTGCTTAGGCTTATCAAGCATCAGAAAATAGAGGGAAGATGCAGTATCTATTGCATCCCTCCATATCTGTAATTGCTATAACTCCTAAATAGTGCAAGTTCTAGCATCACACCTTATGTCATCAAATAGATTTGTATGTGAGGCTTTAGCACACATAATAGTCAGTTGTTCCTTTGTGTCCACATGCTCCAAAATAACAACCTTTCTTCCAGCAAGATTCCTGATTAGTTGATTATGACTCTCAAGATTCTTGTTCCAGCCATGTTAAATGAGATCTCTGATACTATTCAGATCATCACAAAGTAATGCCATGACATGAGGTTTGTCATTAATTTTCTTCAACATCTTTTTCATCCACACTAATTGAAAGCAACCTCCTCTAATTTCACCATATTCAGCTTCAGTAGTACACCAAGAAGCACATACTTGCTTCTTATTGATCCTGGAGTTCAGACTTGTTCTAACAATGCAATTCAAGATCTTCTTTTCTTGAATACTAGGACTCATCCTTTGTTCAAGCTTGCAGACAAGACATGAGTTTGATATTTCCTTTCTAAACCCAATGATGTTTCTTTCAATAGAGTGTCTTGCAATGATATCCTTGGATTGGTCTGAATAACCCTTAACAGAGAGATCTGAAGTGACTTGAGAGCTATCTAATATAATGCTACTGAAATTACAGCTTTTTCTTCTTCCTGCCTTATCAGACTACACATAGGAAGTTTCAACATTGTCTTCAACATCCATCCTTTGTTCAGTAATTTAATCATCAATTACCCCATTGAGGGATTCCATTGTCATTCCAGCACTGAAGTTAAAGACTCTATAAGCTCAGGTGCTTAATGAGTAACCCAGAAATATTCCTTCATCACTTATGGGATCCATCTCACTCTTTCGATCTTTGTTAGCCAAGAAATAGCATTAACTTCCAAAAATATGTAAGTATTTGACTGTAGGTATTTTTCCTTTCCATAGCTCATAGAGAGTAACTGAAGAGCCTGCCCTCAAGGTGACCCTATTATGAATATTGTAACGCCCCAATTTTGTCTGTTTTATTTAATCGAGTCGTTTTGATTATTTTATTATTATATTATTTTATTTTCGACTTTTATTTGGAAATATGTTATTTTTCAATGTTGTGATATTTTATCGCATTTTGGGAACGTTTGCGAGATATTCGAGTGTAGGGGTATTTTGGGCATTTCACTTTATTTTTCTTAAGTTAAGAAAATAGAAAATAGAAAGAGAGAAAAATAGAGAGAAAGAAAAAGAGAAGAAGGAAAAGGACAAGAAAAGAGAAAGGAAGGAGAAAGAGAGAAAAACTTGGAAAATCTAAGAATCGGTCAACCGACTTTTCTAAACACGATTAAATCGGGTAAGGGTGTGAAACTTGATTATTATATACTTGTGTATGATATTATGTATGTATGTTTTTGGTTATTATTGGATTGAAATGGAAATATAGAGTAAAACCCATAAATGTTGAAAGTGTTAGAAATTGATCCAAATGTGTCTGAAATCATGTTTTAATGTTCCTTATTGTTGATACATGATAGATACATGTTGTTAGGCATTGTATTGATAATTTTTCTGGTGTATAGGTGAAAATTGGGTTGAATTTGGTTTGAAAACACAGAACAAAATTTTACAGAAAATTCTGGTTTTTCCACTGCCCATACGCGTATCACTCAAGGCAATACGCGTATTGGTCAAGGCAATATGCGTATGGCATTGAAGAAATATGGCCAATACGCGTATGGAGCTTCATTTTCTCAGCCATCTGCCCATTTGCGTAATGGTACGCGTAAGACTTTAGGGCAATACACGTATGATGTAGGGCACTACGCGTATTGGATTTTTAATGGGAATTTTGGGAAAAATGGGTCTCTGTCCATACGCGTATGACCTTGGGCAATACGCGTATGGAATGGGCGAGGGAGCAGGGCAATACGCGTATGGCTCAGGGCAATACGCGTATGGCCAGGAGAATTGCAAAATGTGGGGTTTTTCGCGATGTCTTTTCTTGTTTAGTCTGTAACTTGTGTTCCGTTTATCCGTTTTTAACATTCTTGGTATCGTTGGATAGCTATTGAACTCAAATTTATTGTGAGGATGGTTTTAAAATCGTTGGCCGATTTAATTATGTTGAGAATTTGGAATAGTGTCGTTTTGTCGACTTTTGTCGTTATAATTGTGTGTAATTGGTGTGTATCATGCAATGTGCTATTGATATGGATATGGTATGATTTGCGTGCTGTTGTATGGTATAAATGCATTGTTTTGGGATTGAATTGCAAAGCATGATTAATGTTGAGTGAGATGATTGCATGTATGTGTGCATTTGAATGTCATGAGTCATTGTATGCCAAGCATCATGATATGTATTCTTGTAATGTCGTGTGCCCAGGTGGGATGTGAGCGACGGTTTGGTTCCAGAGGGAATCCGATATAACATCGTTTGCCCGTGTGGGGTGTGAGCGATGATTATAGACGATCGTGTGCCCGTGTGGGGTGTGAACGATCCACAAACGTCGTGTGCCCGTGTGGGGTGTGAACGACGGGGAACATCGTATGCCCGACGGGGAGTTACAGTGATGTAACGAGCGATGATTCCAGCAGAGTTCCTGAGTGAACTAGTGATGAGATTGATGGATGGATGGTACCCGCATATGCATTGCATAGAGTCGTTGTGTCAGTCTCTGTGCATTTGCATAATTCATGAATGGATTGATTAATTGTGGAATTGTGATTGGAATTGATGAGTTGAGATATGTATTGTGTTGTGTGGTATTTGGATTCTATTGTACGTTGTGGTGAGAATATTTTATGTGTGTAATGTTGTGTTATTATATAATTATATGCAATTATATTATGATTGTGTTTCTCACCCTTCTGCTGTTTTATAATGCTCTATGAGGCATTGCAGATTAGATTGTCGGAGGTCTTTTTGTGAAGCTTAGGTCTTCATTCTTTTGTCGGTCGGCTTTGATATGTGACACCGGGTAGTTAGGGAGACCGTTGGTGATTCGTGTGTATATGTATATGTTCTTTTGAGATTGTACATGTATGATTGTATTTGGCAGACAAACTTTTCATGATATATATATATATATATATATATATATATATATATATATATATGAGAATTCAGTACTGATTTTCCACTTTTATTCTGTATCTGAAATGTGGGTAGTAGGAACTAAGTTCCTCTGTTAATTACTACCTGATTGTTACATATCTTTATGGGCAGGTTTATGTGTATTTGGTTTCAAATTGATGTGACCCCTCGGTCTATGCCATGAATGTTTTAAATATACTCTGATGAAATTTTGAATTTTTATTTATCGCTTTAATAGCTTGGGGGTATAGATTGGGGGTGTTACATTAAGTGGTATCAGAGCCAGTCCGTGTCAGTTTGTGTCAGTCCTTGTCGGTCTTGGTGTTGGGTTGAGCTGTTTGTTTAACCATAGTTGCTGTTATTGGAAATGAACAGAATATGGCTGGTAGGAATGACGCTGCTTTAGCTGCTGCTATGCAAGCTATGGCTCTGTGTAGCGAGCGATTTTGGACGCGGTTCTTAAGCGCTGGTCGCTCTCTGCGGTTTGAGCTTAAACTACAGGTCGATTCATTTTTTATCCTATTGTGAGCTGAATAAGGAAGGGAAATAGATGTCTCCAATTAACCCTGCTTGCATACTGAGATTAAACAGCGGTATGTTAGGTTACGAATGCTATCAATGTGGGGGGCCTTTGTACTGGTTATTTGTATTTTCGCCAATACGGTTTTCTCTCTTTCTAGGATTTTCGGGCGGGGAACGAGGATTAGGATGTTATGACTGATGCTTTTGATAGATACATGAGAGTATGGGATTTTGGGTTTTTTATTAGTGTGCTCGCTAAGATTTTTCTTTCAATCTTATGCCTACGTATTCCCGTTTACCGAAACAGGGAAATCAGAGCGTTCGTAGTTCCTCCTATTCTATGGGAGGAAATGGTTGTTTTGGTGTCTTGTTCAAAGCCCAAGACGTGAAGCGAAAGGTGGTTTGTATCTTGTTTAAAGCCCAAGATGTGAAGCTGAAAGGTTTATTTGTATCTTGTTCGAAGCCCAAGATGTGAAGCTAAAAGGGTTTGACTTTAGAGAGAATTTGTCATCTCTAAAGAGGGGTTTGTCTGCTACGACTGTTTATAAAGGAGAATTACTTTAACCGGGATTTGTGAATCCGGCAATGCCATAATTTCCTTTATAGGGGATTTTAACCTGAAGGAGAAGACTTTAACTCAGTGTAGAGTAATGCCATCTTTCCTTAGGAATTTCTCATGCTAAGAGAGGGACAGTGGCATGGATGTAGATGATCCAGAGGCTTGCCGCTTACAACGATTAGATGGAAGGGGAAGGAGTTGTTGATGTTTGTGTACTGTGAACGAGGCACAACTTTGATGCTAAAAGGTTGATTAGATCAACCAGTGGTTTTCTTATACAAAGCCTAAGAGGAGGCTGATATGTGTCTTGTACAAAGCCCGAGAGAGAGGCTAAAAGGTTTTTGACTCGACGAGGGACTCTTTTGGTATCTCGTATGAAGCCCGAGATGGAGGCTATTTGTCTCAACAAGAGAGTGTTTTTGTGTCTCGTACGAAGCCCGAGAGATAGGCTAAAATTTGTTTGGCTCAATAAGAACCTTTTTGTATCTCGTATAAAGCCCGAGATGGAGGCGAAAAAGGGGTGATTGACTCAACGAGGGAGTCTCTTATGTGTCTCGTACAAAGCCCGAGAGAGAGGCTAAACGTTGTTTGACCCCGCTGGGGAGGATCATTGTACAAAGCCTAAGAGGGTGGCTAAGGTTACTGTTTCAGTTGAGTGACAGGTCCAGTATACTGATTTTAAAGAGAAAATCAGTTCTTATATGAGCAACACAGTACTCATAGATTTGATTCAAGGATCCAGGTTATTCCTGTTCTTTAAGGAAGCGGGAAATCCAAAGGGTATTGAGACTGTCCGAGTCTGCGGGTTTCCTTCCTATTTAACGAAGGGGTCACTTGAGAAGGTCTTGGAGACTCAATGGTCTTAGACTGTCCAAGTCTAGAGAGTCATCTTTTGTACTATGCTTTGAGAAACAGTAGTAGACTCTATGAAAGGACTTTTCTATGAAGATGACTAAGTTCTGTTCCTATACCTCTAGGAGGTCGTCGGGACAATTTGTACGAAGCCCAAGAGGAGGCTGGAAACTTTTAAGAAGTTGATCGGTCCTTGCACTAAGCCCAAGAGGAGGCTATCATTCCCGGAGGAAGAGATCATTATACGAAGCCTAAGAGGAGGCTGTGAATACTTCTAAGAAGCCGTAGGGTCCTTGTACTAAGCCCAAGAGGAGGCGGGGTTGCTTTTAGGAAGCCTGTGGGTCCTTGTACGATGCCCAAGAGAAGGCCGATGCTTTTAGGAAGCCGATGGGTCCCCAAACCTCGAGAAATTCAAGGCAAGCTATTCACGAGGAATAGATCAAGTCAGGAAAGTTCGAGAATTTGGAAGAAACTCAAAGATGCCATTCACAGAGAATACATTCATCTCTGGGAATAGAGTTTCTTGACAATTCCTAATGAGGACAGCTGAAGAGAAGACTGTATCTGGTGATCCTATTGGGGATCTAGTTGTCTATTTCTACGAACAAACGAAACGGCGTCACGTAGTTCTAGACGTAGTTGCCGGGGAAACTCGAAATATCTATACTATTATTACACAGTTGATATGAGTTTATGAAAGAAGACTTACAGTGAAACAGCCCCACAATACAGTTATATATATATATGAGTTTATGAAAGAAGACTTACAGTGAAACAGCCCCACAATACAGTTATATGTATATGAAAGCAGTAAATGAAAGAAATAACCACTTACTCGGTTGTAGAGCTTCTATGCTGTTTGGTTAGTTATTCAACAAAGATAGATTGAAAACAACAGTATATTCAAAATCAAAGGAGAAAGTGCTTTGAAAAAGAAAGATTTGGGGCTTACAGCTCAAGGAGAGGCCCAGGGTTTTATCAGTGAGCGCACTGTTTAAATTTGTACAGAGGGACTTATACAAGTGACTGAGGCCCAAAATGTTTTTCTGTACAAAGGGATGGGTCTTACACTCTCTCAAGAGGCGCAAATGTTTTAAAGAAAAAGAGTGGGGCTTATAACACGAGGGTAGGCCCAGATGATTTTTCCATTTAAAATGGCGATCGCGCCGAGGTTTTCTTTTAACGCAGAGGGACTTACACAATAAGTGAGGCCCAAAATGTTTTGGTTAAAAGGGGATTGGGTCTTACACTCTATTAGAGGCCCAAAAGTTTTGAATGGGTCTTATAGCTCGAGGAGAGGCCCAAAAGTTTTGAAAAAAGGCGACGATCGCGCCGTTTGTTTTTTACGGTATCGGGACTTATACAATACACTGAGGCCCAAAAATGATTTAGTCAAAAAAAGGATTGGGTCTTACACTCTATTAGAGGCCCAAAGTGTTTTGAAAATGATTTATGAGGGTTGAATTAATCCAAAAACCCAAAGTTGTTTTCAAAAATGTGTTTTAATTTAATAAAAATTCTATTAAAATGATCAAAATTGTTTAACATATGAAAAACAAATTGTGATTTTGGATTAATGCTTCAAAAATTAAGTATTGACCTACAAAATAATTAGAAAGCATTAAAAGTTGCAAAATCAATGTGGAAAAAATATTTAAAATGTCAAAAACAATTAAAACATTAATTCTTTGCAAAAATGTCAATTATATGAAATAAATAATATTTTTGGGATTTTTTGATAAAATAAAATATTTTAACATTTTTTTGAATTATTAAAAAAAGAATCAACTCAAAATCATTAAAACTCAGAGAGAAATTAATTTTTGAATCAATTAAACAAAAATCACAAAATTCAAATATTCAAATTTTTGAAAATGGCGCCAAGAACACACCAAGAACACGCGCGTGTTCTGAGTTTTCCAGATTTGCGTTTTCCATCCAATCTCACTGAATACTTAACCATATCATGCAATCCACATACCAATCAACTCGTTTCAACCTCACGATCATGTCTATAGCACTTAATTTCATTTAAATTAAACATAAAACATGAAATCACGAAGAAACCTCAAGAACCCTAATTTCTGCATGAAGACTAGGATTTTTGATACACGATTCAAACAAAGCAATTAATTGAGGGAAAACATTCCATGTATGATTATGAACATATGGCCAAATTATTGTGCGAGGAAATATGCATAGATTGAGAGATGACCAAGTGTATGTTTACCTCTAGGTCGTGACAGCAAGTGCAATGTGATTTTTGATTTGGAGGTGTTACAGATGAGTGGTGATGATCTGAACAACTTCCTTACATCCTATGGAGTGTGTTTGAATGCCTGGACTTGATTGAAAATGGCCGGAACGATTTGTGGTACCTCAGCTGCAACTTAATTGAAAGTTTGAGCAACCAGCTGGTGATTTTGTGAAATCTGTGTTCCAGATGTTATGTGAGTGTTTGGATCACTTCTATATGATGTATGTGAGGGGTGTGAGTGATTGGTTTGATTGGAAAAGCTCTCAAACTCAAAACCCGATAGCTACCTTGCTAAGAAAGGCATTTTTGCCAAGAGAAAGAGATTTTGAGGAAAGCATCTGTTAGATGGGTTTGGTGTACTCAAACTGATCACAATTGAGCTCTATTTATAGTAGAGCAAGTTTGTTTTGCAAGGAATAGTGAATGGCAACTGGTAAGTAGGTTTGGCCAATGTTGGCAAATGAAAATCCAAGTCTCCTCTAGCCATTGACTAGAGGTTAGGGCACAGAGCTTTGGTTCCCTTGGTCTTGGATAAGTCTTGACTGATTTCAGATGAGAATGGCTCAGTCCATGCCACCTTGATGCTTCCATTGAATGCTTCAATCCAAATTTGGAGTCTTGTCCCTATTTTGGCCATTCTAGGTTCAACATGTTATTTCTTGTTCCATGGACTTTGGAGGCTTGGCTCAGTGATTGTCCCCTTTATATTCAATCCTCAGATGTGTCCAAGTGGATAGGAGCATTTGAATTTGGATGATTTTGGAAAATCGAGCAAAATTGCAAATTCTGCCTTGCCTTGGCAGATTTCAGCAAGGCAACTTTCCAATGTCATATCTCATGACTCAAATTGAATTTGGCAATGTTCTTGGTCATTTTGGAAAGCCCTTACATGATACAACAACTGTTTGAACATGTTTGGTTTTGATCTCTTTTGAATCCAAGTGAAAAATCCCCCTACATTTGGCAAAAAGTGAAGGCAGATTCTGACTTAGTGAAAATTTCACTAAGTGTTGGACAAAGTGACATTTTCACTTTTCAGCCATTTTGATCACTCCATAACTCCAAATCCTTAATGAATTGGACTTAGGTCTAGTTGAAGTTTTTGTAGAGGGTAATGAGGGCTACAAATCCATCTTTGGATGAAAAAAATGGCTTTGTGGTTTAGGAGTTATGATCCTTCAAAGTTGGTGCCCTTGTCACTTTATTTTTAACTTAGAAAATTTTCTAAGTTTTTATGGTTACCCCTTTTACAAGTTATCCAACTTTTCTTGATTTTTCTTGATGAATGATGATTCAAATCATACATTAAAATGATTTTACGATTAAAAAACCATTTTGGTTAAAAATCTCAAAAAGTCAAAGTTGACTTTTGTGCACAGTTGACTTTTTATTAGATGAATTCCAAACTGTGCAATTCTTCAGGAAATCATGTCCTTGACATAAATTAAACTTGATGGACATGTTCCATGGGTGTCATAGGGTATATTGAGGCATTTCCTAGGGTTTGGGAGCATGTCCTGGTCAAAAGTCAAAGTTACAGTTGACTTTTCCCGCGAAACCCTAATTGTGGTGCAGATGAAATTGAGGCTTGTTGCTCAAGCTTCTTGGATTAATCCATTGTTCCAAATGGATCAATATAGTTCATTAGAGACCCTCAAACCCTCTCTTGAGGTCTTGGTTCATGATTTGTCCCAAAAGTCAACTTAGGGGTGAATTAGGTCAAGAAACCCTAATTCCTGATTTTTGATGAGTGCAACCCCTGAGGCAAAATTGACTTGATGAATGGGTCCATGAGGTTCCATGGAGTACATTAGGTTGTGTTTTGGATCATTGGCTCATGCCCAGATGAAAAATTTCTATCTGGAGGCCCTGGTCGACCAAAACTCTAATTTGGTGACACTGTCGATCTTGAGGCCTGATCCACCTAGAAGGGAGCATCCTTGTGCTTAATCCTTGGAGTGGGAGTCCTTTTGATCCTTTGTGGATGCTTGAGAGGTTAGACAAGTTGAATATCATGTCATTCCTTGATTGATCCTTTGTCTAAGCTCTCAGAGAGGGCTTGAAACCCTAGTTTTGATTGTAGTGAATGCTCACCCATCTTTGGGGAGACTGATGAAGTATGATGGTTCTTCCATATTGTGATGATGATTTTCACAATGATGGGAAATCTTAGTGGTCAAAATTTGGGATATGACAGATGCCCCTATTTAATCTTCTTGGACCCGAATGTGTGAATGACGAAGGTATTCGGGCATTCAGGGTGCAAGAGGATTAAATATCGGAATACCCGAAATTTTGATGGCTATGAATGGAAGCTTGCGCATTCATCTTCTTTTGCTAAGCAATGATGCTTAGAAAAGGCAAACTTCCCCTCGATCCTGGTCTTCAGCCAAGGAACTGGTCTTAGTTTTCTTTTGTCAACTTCCCCTCATTCTTGGTTTCCTACCAAGGAACTGGTCTTAGTTTTCTTTTGTCAACTTCCCCTCGTTCTTGGTTTCCTACCAAGGAACTGGTCTCAGTTGCTGAAACAAACTTCCCCTCGATCCTGGTTTCCTACCGAGGAACTGGTCTTAGTTTCTGTTGTAAACTTCCCCTCGATCCTGGTTTCCTACCAAGGAACTGGTCTTAGTTTCTTTTGTTAATAAACTTTACTGACAAGGAACGCTATTTGTAGCGGATTTCCCTCAAACTTCTCGTCGAATTTTCCTGGGGAGATGCCATTTGATGGAAAAAGCTTTGATGTCAGACTTGCTGGAGAACCCAGTCGTCTGAATTGTAGAGGTACACAAACTTCTCTGTTGGAGACGCCATTTGTCGACTCTATCTGGGGAAATGAGTCTCTTGAGAGACTTCTTCCGCTTGGGGTCTTACATCATACTTTTCTCATGATCTTCCCGGAGAAATACCATATGATGGGCTCCAATTTTGAGGTGCCGATGACCTTTTCATCAGCGGTTCTTTCGGAGCGAAACTGGCATGCTGCCGAATCTCTGATTACGAGGCTTTCTCTATGGATTTTCCTTAATCCGGGAAAGCAAGGATATCATCTTCAATGAAGAAGAGTGACATCGGTTGAAGGTTCTCTGGTCTTTCAGAGGTTCAAGTTATCAAAGTGGTCGAGGAGCCAACTTCATTCCAGAAATAAACTGGAGGAGAGAGAATGTTCAGACGTAACACTTCCTGACGAGGAAAGGGCTGACAACTCAATTGAGAGGACTTTTATCACTAAGGGACAAGACCGACTAGAGTGATAGTGATGCAATATGAAATGTGAATGCAAATCAAATAATGCATGATGCATGTAAGTATATGCTGACAAAACTGACGCAACATACAAACTGACGGGTGAACACGACTGGATACTCGGCCATCGCGGGGCGTATAGAAATATCACTGGTTCAAGATAGCAATTCCACCTTGCTTAGGAGAGACAGTCCCTGTTGGGAGCTACCGTTGATCGGGCTTAGGAGGTAAGAACTCGGCCGAGGCGTGTCAGACGGAGTATCCATATCTGACATAACTGATCCTTCATTCAGTCACACTGGCTTAGAAGGAGTACTTTGATTCTACACTTTGAAGTTCGCTTACTTCTGGAGAAGCGAGCGACTTTCTTTCGATGTTCAACAGTCAAAAGAAATTGTCGTCTTTATTTTAAAAGCAGAAAAAGTTTAACAAGTAAATTCATTTTTGTTTTATTTCAAGAATCGTTAATCATGTTAACAATGTCGTTCTGTAAAGCTAAAACAAGTAAGAATTACAAACAAAAGCACAAAGGCTCAAATTTTATTGATAAGATGGAGATCAGCCAAACGCGTGATTCCAAAGAGTATTTACAAAGTTAAAAAAAATGGTAATTTACAGGGAAAAGGGCTATGTTGAAACATAACGACCACTATCCTTCTACCAACTTTGAATTCAGGGCATCCTGAGCTTCTGTCGAAGATGACCTTGACTGGAGTTTTCTGACAGATGATGTAACTGCTGCTGCTGAGGGATTCGCCTCTGTTGAACATAGTTACTTGCCATTATCCCTAATTTTTTCCTGGATTGTACTTTGATGTTTCCAATCCACCGGGATGATTTTTTTCATGTCTCTAACTTTTGCCTGGACCGCCCTTTCGGGTTTTCAATCCACCGAGACGTTTTTTTTTTTTTTTAGTTTAGGCGAAGTATTTCTTGACTACATCAACATTTGTGGGGTAGGCAAATTCCTCTCCGTCCATGGTTGCAAGTCTCAAGGCGCCGCCTGAGAAAGCTTTCGTGACCACATAGGGCCCATCATAATTCGGAGTCCACTTGCCTCGAGAGTCAGTGAGAAATGATTGTATCTTCTTGAGCACGAGGTCTCCTTTTCTGAAAACACGAGGTCGGACCTTTTTGTCAAACGCCCTGTTCATTCTCTGTTGATACAGCTGGCCATGGCATAGTGTCGTGATTCTCTTTTCTTCGATCAGATTCAGTTCGTCGTGTCGGCTTTGACACCATTCAGCTTCGGTGAGCTTAGCTTCCATCAATACTCGGATTGACGGGATCTCTACTTCTATGGGGAGCACTGCTTCCATGCCATACACTAGAGAGAAAGGGGTTGCCCCTGTTGAAGTGCGGACAGATGTGCGATAACCGTGAAGAGCAAAGGGTAGCATCTCGTGTCAGTCTTTATAGGTTACAACCATCTTTTGAACGATCTTCTTGATGTTCTTGTTAGCCGCTTCTACCGCTCCGTTCATCTTGGGTCAGTAGGGAGATGAGTTATGGTGTTCAATCTTGAACTCATCGCACAACTCTTTCATCATCTTATTGTTCAAGTTAGATCCATTATCAGTAATGATCTCGCTTGGAACACCATAACGCCAGATGATATTGTTTTTGATAAATCGGACCACCACTTGTCGGGTTACATTAGCGAATGACGCTGCTTCGACCCACTTGGTGAAATAGTCGATGGCTACTAGGATGAACCGATGTCCGTTTGAATCCTTAGGTTCAATCATGCCGATCATGTCGATTCCCCATATGGAAAATGGCCATGGGGAAGAAAGAACTTTGAGATGTGATGGCGGTACATGAATTTTGTCGGAGTATATCTGACACTTGTGACACCTCCTCATGTACTTGTAGCAGTCGGATTCCATTGTCAACCAATAGTACCCTGCTCTTAGAATTTTTCTCGCCATTGTGTGTCCGTTGGCATGAGTGCCAAAGGATCCTTCATGAATTTCTTTCATAAGCATGTCTGCTTCTGGTCTGTCCACGCATCGGAGCAAGACCATGTCAAAATTTCTCTTATAGTGAGTGTCCCCACTCAGGAAGAAGTTTCCAGCCAATCTTCTGAGGGTTTTCCTGTCTTTTCTGAGTGCCCCAGATGGGTACTCTTGTTTCTGAAGGAAGCATTTGATATCGTGATACCAAGGTCTGTCGTCTATGACTGCCTCAATCGTGAAGATGTAAGCGGGCCTTTCAAGGCGCATTATGTCGATCTTAGGTATGTCATTCCATCGACCTACACTAATCATGGAAGAGAGAGTGGCTAATGCATCAGCCATGTGATTCTCTTCACGAGGGATGTGATGAAACTCAACTCTGTTGAAGAAAGGTAACAACCTTCTTGCATAATCTTTGTAAGGAATCAGTCCTGATTGGTATGTATTCCAATCTCCTTTTATCTGATTCATAATCAAGGCTGAGTCGCCGTATACGTCCAAGTTTTTTATCCTTAAATCAATCGCTTCTTCGAGACCCATGATACATGCTTCGTATTCGGCCTCGTTGTTCGTACATTTGAACGTAAGTCGAGCGGTGAAAGGAATGTGGGTACCCTGAGGGGTAACAATGACTGCCCCAATTATGTTTCCGTAATGATTAACTGCTCCGTCAAAGATAAGTCCCCATTAGGAACCTGGTTCTGGCCCTTCACTGGGTAGCGGTTCATCGCAATCTTTCATTTTTAGATACATGACATCTTCGTCTGGGAAGTCAAACCCGATTGATTCTTGATTGTCAATCGGTTGATAAGCCAAATGATCAGCTAAAGTACTTCCTTTAACGGCTTTCTAAGCGTGGTACTCTATGTCATATTCTGATAACAGCATCTGCCAACGGGAAATTCTTCCCGTGAGAGCAGGATTTTCGAAAACGTATTTGATTGGATCCATTTCGGAGACCAACCAAGTAGTATGAAGAATCATGTATTGGCGAAGACGTTTGGCTGCCCAGCCAAAGCGCAACAAGTTTTCTCAAGCATCGTGTACCGAGTTTCACAGTCGGTGAATTTCTTGCTTAGATAGTAGATGGCAAACTCTTTCCTTTTGGTTTCGTCTTGTTGGCCAAGTACACGTCCCATTGAGTCCTCTAGGACTGTGAGGTAAATGATCAGTGGTCTTCCTTCCACTGGAGGTGATAGAATCGGCAGATTCAACAGGTATTCCTTAATACTGTCGAAGGCAGTTTGGCAATCTTCTGACCAAACGCAATCCTGGTTCTTTTTCAGTAATTTGAAAATCGGCGCACACGTGGCAGTCATAAGGAATATGAATCTAGAGATGTAGTTCAACCGTCCCAGGAATCCTCTGACTTTTTTTTCAGTTTTCGGAGAAGGCATTTCTTGAACGGCCTTGACCTTGTCAGGATCAACCTCAATTCCTTTCTGGCTGACGATGAACTCTAATAGTTTCCCTGAACGGACACCGAAGGTGCACTTGTTCGGATTCAAGCGGAGCTTGAATTTTCTTAGACGTTCGAACAATTTTGACAGATGTTCAACGTGCTCACTCTCTATTTTTTATTTTGCAATCATATCATCAACATACACTTCGATTTCTTTGTGTATCATGTCATGAAACAGAGTAGTCATGGCCTTTTGATAGGTTGCCCTGGCGTTCTTCAAACCGAACGACATTACCTTGTAACAAAAGGTGCCCCATGGTGTAATGAACTAAGTTTTCTCCATGTCTTTCGGCGCCATTTTGATCTGGTTATAGCCCGAGAATCCATCCATGAAGGAGAAGACTTTGAATTTTGCTGTACTGTCTACCAGCATGTCAATGTGTGGTAAAGGAAAGTCGTCCTTTGGACTAGCCTTATTCAGATCCCTGTAATCAACACACATTCTGACATTTCCGTCCTTTTTGGGAACGGGTACAATATTGGCTAACCATTGAGGATATTCAGATGTAGCGAGGAAACCCGCGTCAATCTGTTTCTGCACCTCCTCTTTGATTTTGATGGCCATGTCCGGGTGAGTTCGTCTCAACCTTTGCTTTATTGGCGGACATTCCGATCTCAACGGTAAGTGATGTTCCACGATGCTGGTATCCAATCCTGGCATATCCTGATAGGACCAAGCGAATACATCGGGAAATCCTCTAAGAAGCTTTATCAAACTCTCTCTGGCAGTTGGACTGAGCAGTGCCCCAATCCTGATTTCTTTTCTCTCTTTTCCTGAACCCAAGTTTACCATTTCCAACGGTTCTTTGTGAGGTTCAATGGACCTTTCCTCTTGTCTGAGTAGTCGGGAGATCTCTTCTGGAATTTCGTTGTCATCTTCTTCTTCAGCCTCGAATACCGGGAACTCAAAGTTGGGAGAAGGCATCGGATCGTATGTTTCAATTGGGTTTAAAACAAGAAATTTGCATGACGTGATGATTTGTGTTTAGAAGAGATAGAGGAAAATGCAAGTGTGTGCAGTATATATTTTTTTTTACTGCTTGTTTTTATTATTGAATTGTTTTTTAGGATTACCATTTTCTGAAAAACGAAAAGAGAAAACAGCAATTAATGCGGAAATTATAGAACGGCGTTATTTTATTAATGAACAAGTCGATTCTTGAAACTACAGCCCTATAAAACAAAACTCTGTCGCTTCGGGCAAAGCGAAGAGGGAAATTTACAGAAAGCGAGCCCTATCAAAACATCTGTTTCACCTGGGCAGGGTGAAAGGTTAAAGATGGCAATTACTTTGACTGATGAACGATCTTCGGAGCATCGACGGCAACCCATTGGTGGCGAACTCCTCGGTGAATCACAAAGTCTGGCACCTTCCTTGATTTGTCTTTAGAAATAACGCTGATTTCTGGTGGAGCAGGATCATTGGAATCTGTCTCCCAGGCAGAATTGTCGAAGGAGAATCCCTCTGTTGTATTTTGCATAGCATTTGTGCTCTCAGCTGTACCTCCCCATCCAGTAGGCTGGATATCTTCGAGCCTGATAAGAGACCTTTCGGGAGCGGTGTACTTGACCATATAGTCGTATTTTCCACTTGGTTCTCCCAGAGTGTCCCAAACCTCTTTGGAACTGGAGGAGTCATCCCCCTCGATGACGTTGACCTCGGGAAAAGCACAGTTGATGAATTCAAGTCCTGCAAACGTTGCGAATTCATCTTCATGTTGAGTAGTTTCTGAATGACCTGAGTGTTGATCCCATGACATGGTGGGGACACAGGTATTCTGTTTAATGATGGTCAGCTAATTTTCATTGTTCGGCTGACTCTCTTGCCCCAAGTTTCCTGGGTAAGGCTGCCACATTGGCAGACCGTCCATTGGGCCATAGTAATCATGGTCAAAGTTGTCTTTCATCAGAGTGTCCTCCTCTAATGAATTTGGCGGAGCACGACATCCTTCCGGATCACAATCTCCATAGATCATTTCGACGTCTGACCGTGGTATAAATCTTGGACTTTCTGTGGGAAAGTAAAAAGGCATAGGTACCTCTTCCTGAGACATATAACCGTCCTCATTAAGATAAGATTTCCATTCTTCATCGGTGTCAGAGGGACCTTCCTCATTGATAGCATGTACTGCTTGAGACACTGGGTGAAGGAAACCTCCACTGTGGAAGAAATTTTGAAAGGGATGAAGACTTTCATCATTGGCAGCTGTCTGGGTACAGGTTGCGGAAAAACCAAGACCCTTCTTTGTTTTATTGTCAGTAGGAACGACAAGTTGTCCCCATCCAGTTGTATCGGTACTCTCGACCGCTTTGATAGCATCTTTGTATGAGGAAATCGAGGTTCCTCCTTGGGATTGATTGTCCTTGCTCACCGACAGTGCTTGGAACTGAGTTCCAATAACCTCCTCGGGTTCTATACCAGTAAATGATGACAAGTTACTTACGAGCAAGGCCTGTTCCCCACAAACTGTGACAAGTTGATCGTTCTTGACGAACTTTAGCTTTTGGTGGAGGGTCGAAGTGACCGCTCCAGCCTGATGTATCCAAGGTCTTCCTAATAAATAACTGTACGTTGCCCGGATGTCCATAACCTGGAAAGTGACTTGGAAAGTGTGAGGACCGATAGTTATGGGAAGATCAACTTCGCCGATAACCGTTTTTCTGGATCCGTCGAACGCTTTGACGACGACCTCGTTGATTCTCATCGGAGGGCCTTTGAATGACAATTGCATCAAAGTGGACTTCGGCATAACATTCAGGGCTGACCCTGTGTCTACCAGTACGCTGGCTAAAGCATCATCCTGGCAGTTAACTGTGATATTGAGCGCCATGTTATGACGACGACCCTCTTCAGGTAATTCCTCATCACTAAATCCCAAATTGTTACAGGAAGTGATGTTAGAGACAATACTATCGAACTGTCTAATCGTTACATCCTGTTCCACAAAGGCTTGCTCCAAGACTTTCTGTAGAGCCTCCCTGTGGGCTTCTGGACTGAGTAATAATGATAATACAGAGATCTTTGAAGGAGTCTGTAACAGTTGATCGACAATGTTGTATTCACTCCTTTGGATGAGCTTCAGCATCTCATCATCATTTTTCAAAAGGTGGGGAATACTGGATTGACCGACTGGTGGATCGGGAGCTTCCGTCTGAAGTTCCTTTTCTTTGTTAACTTCCCCAACCCCTCGGTTGAAGATTCTACCACTCCGTGTTACTCGACTGATGTCTGCAATGTTCACAACGGAGGGTAATGGAATTTCCTTTCCATTTTCAACTGTCGTTGCACCGTATTTGTAAGGGATAGCCTTAGCTGATTCATACGGTAGTGGTCCCGGTAAATAGATGACTATGGGAACCTTCTGATTTTTCTGACCATCATAAGTAATCTCGATTCGTTCTCGGTTGGGAACTTTAGATTCTTCAAGTAGAGGGATAATGGCAAAAACATCCCTGGTCCTGTGATGACCAGAGATCGTGACAACATCCTCAACTTGCTCGGCAAGGTAGTTCGGCGTCCAGTCGATGGGTCCAGAACCCGGATATGGACGAATTTCTCCACGATCGACCTAACCCTGAAGAGCTACTCTTACAAGGTAACACCCTTGGTTACTTTCCGAATAGACGCTACAACTGTCATAGTTGTGTGGTGGCATCTGGCCACGCCCACTTTGAGTACAATGTAACCTCACTAGGTTAGCTTCCACTGATCGGACATCCTGACTTTGACGCCGAGTAGGATTCCCGTTACTGATACTAATTTGTTGAGTATCTTCATCCATATAAATTGGCATCCACCAGTGATTTAACAAGTGCTGAAGTGCCTCCTGGACAAGGGTACAACCTCGATCGTTTTTGCAACCCGCTTTACAGCTTTGATAGTCATGTGATATTAAGAATCCGAGCCGGACCTGCTCAGCATGTAACTCTACCAGGTTGGTATTCATCACGCGAATATCGAAGATCTGAACCATGTTGATCTGATAAGGGTTCCTATCATGGTAGTCTTGGATCCATCCAATATCCATCTGACGCTGGAGGGCCTCCTATATGAAAGAGCATCCCTGTTTGTTTACCAAGCAAGTCAGACAGGAACGGTAATCGTGCCGCGGCAGATTATGATACTGGCTTTGCCTTGAGTGCATTGCCACCAAGTTGACATTCATCGCACGGATATCGTGGTTCTGAATGATGTTAGAATTCGTGAAAACCATGTTAACTCCACGAACTCGGTGCTCTTGGATCCATCCGAGATCCATTTGTTCCTGTAGAGCTAATTGCACTACCAAACATCCTTGGTTATCTTTATAGCAGATATCACATTGATGATAGTTATGAGGTGGCACATGGCCATATCCACTCTGTCTACAATGCATCTTGACTAGATTGGTTTTCAACAAGAGTACATCGTGAATTTGATAGACATCGTTAGTCTCTCCTTCTATCAAATTGACTGCAGCCTTCTCATGTTGAGGTAGCGGGTTTGTGAGAACATTAGGATTCGTATCCTTAAAGGATAAGACCCCACTCCTAACAAGTTTTTGCACGTCGGACTTGAAATTGAGACAAGTCTCTATGTTATGCCCTGAACCTCCTTGATGGTAAGGGCAAGTTTGATCCACCTTAAACCAAAAAGGCGGGTTTTCCGGTACTGTAAGAGGAGATTTAGTCTGAATGTGCCCCTTAGCTAGTAGTAATGGAAATAGTTCTGCGTACGTTACGGGTATAGGATCAAATCCTGGTGGCAGTGTTGTACGGTTGTTGTTATATGGAGGACGAGCCTGCTGAAGAGGCTGTTGTGTCCTTTGTTGATCAGGGTGGCTCTGCGCAACCTGAGGTTGATACGAAGGAATAGACGCAGGGTTGATAGCAGGGACACAGCTGCTACCAGTTGATAGCGTCGCCTTTGCTTTCCGAGAGAGATATTCCCAATATCTTGCTCTTTTTTCTTAGGGAGAGCACTACCGTATTTTTTAGTACCGCTCGTCGATCCAGTGTCTTTTACCAAACGTCCTTCTCGGACGGCTTCCTCAAGACGTACGCCCATGCCGACCATTTCGGTGAAATCACTGGGCGCACTGGCAACCATTCGGTCATAGTAAAATGAGCTTAAGGTCTTTAAGAAGATCTTTGTCATCTCCTTTTCCTCAAGAGGTGGACAAATTTGAGCAGCAATTTCACGCCACCTTTGAGCATACTCCTTAAAGGTTTCCTTGTCCTTTTGCGACATTGATCTGAGTTGATCTCTGTCGGGTGCCATGTCCAAATTGTATTTGTATTGTTGGACGAAGGCAGTGCCAAGATCTCTGAAAGTGCTGATCGTGGCACGGTTTAAACCCATGTACCATTTAAGTGCGGCACCGATTAAACTATCCTGGAAGTAGTGAATCAGTAGGTCCTGATTCTCCGTCTGGGCTGACATTCGCCGAGCGTACATCACCAGATGGCTCCGAGGGCAAGAGTTACCCTTGTATTTTTCAAAGTCGGGCACTTGGAATTTGTGCGGGACTTTCACATTTGGGACCAAGCAGAGGTCTGGGGCGTCCTTTCCAAATAGATCCTGACCGCGAATGGCTTGCAGCTCCCTCTACATTTCCAAGAACTGCTCCTGGAATTCCTCCATTATGTCAAACATAGTTTCCTTCTTACCAGAAGATGTCTGTGGAATTTGTCCTTCCGGGACAGTGTGCACCACAGGGGGTGGTACTGTTACTACGGCAGTGAGTCTTGGCATCTCCCAAAGTTTGTAACCTTCAGGAGTCTTCAGTATGCCCCTGGCATCTTCGCTTTCCCGAAGTTTGTAACCTTCAGGCCCAGCGGCTTCTGTTGTGATTCCCTGATCTTCAGTGATCGGCGGAACATATCCTTCCGGGATATAGTTAACAGGCATGCCCCAAGGACGATCTTTCGATATCTGATACCTAGGATCATACTTCTCCACTATGGGCGTTGAGGTGATCTCTGAGATCACAGTTCTTTGTAGCTGAGCTTCTGCCATGGCTTGCATGTCGTTACGAAGCTTTCTCATATCCTCTCTCAGAGCGTCGATCTCTTCTTTCAATTCTCTGTTTTCTTCCTCAAGATCATCCATATTTTTCTGACGATTGGCCCGAGTATTATACGAATGAGACAGTTTGACTCTAGAACCGAGACACAAACGTGAGATTCGTAGGTAAGAAGAATACGCGATGTGAGAATGATGAATACAATGATTATATTAATTGTTTAAGGTTTAATCAAAATAAACTTCGACAATTAGATTGCAAATATCAAACGATGGGGAAACCCCTTTTTATTGAATTCAAAGGATTACAGAAATGGAAATACAGTTGATTACAAAGTGCAGAAACAGAAACCTAGGCTAATGGGCCCAGAGTCCTCTCTGAAGAGAAATCGGGTGCTGATTCTGGTATCTTCCTTTTCTTTGACCGGGGCTCTTGGGCCGTTGTCGGGTCGTCATTCCTTTGCCAAGTGAAAGGAGAGAGCAAATTCCTTTGGTTATCCTGATTATCCACAGCATGTTGCTCCAAAATTTCAATCAGAGCGTCTTTATATTTTAGTAATTGTTGTATTTTGATGCACTCTATGTCGAGGGTGCGGTACTTGTTCTTCCAAGACCTTCTCTCCTTTTGAACTTTGTTGAGAGTAACCTGAAGCTTTTCAGTCTCAGTCATGAAGTACATGACAGATTCCTTTGGCGGAAGAATTCCGTAACGAGGATAAGGCATCTTTAGCTTGAGAGCTCTAGTTTGTACCCAATGGAGATAAGGCTCCACCGAGACACAGTCCGGTTTTCCTAGAGACACTCGTCCTTTCTTATGAACATGCTTCCAAGCGTGCACTATTTCCATCTTTAGTGCTCTATCATTTTCTCCTTCCTTGAAGAAAAGACCTTCCAGATGAACACCCAGTGGGATGTGCCTCATCGGGTATCCAAATTGACGGCGAACCAACACCGAATGGTAGTTGATTCCTCCTTTAGTTCCTATGAGGGGTACGTTGGGGAAGTTTCCACAACGGTCAATGATTCTGATTCCCTCATAAATCTTATTGCACCAATCTATATCAGAGTTGGTAAGAGACATGATCTTCTGCGACCAACGTATGGCACTCTTACAATCCCAAAAAGCAGCAGACTTGGGCAAGTGAGAGATAAACCATTTGTAAAGCAAAGGTACACAGCATGTGATCTCCCCTCCGTTGTACAAATTTCCCAAGTGTACAGAATGATACGCATCTGCGAGCAAAGTCGTCACAGGATTTCCAATAAGAAAAACCTTAATAGAGTTGATATCTACAAAGTTATTGATGTTGGCAAACAAAAATAACCCGTAGGTGAGCAAGACAAATATGCTTTCAAAAGCAGTCACGTTTCCTATACTGGCAAAATACAGGGCTTTCTTTGTCAAGAACTGGGCTGGCAAACCTTGGATGCCACCCTTAGCGGTCATGTGAGTCCTGACCTCAGACTCGTCCAAATGAATTTCTCTTACAATAGTCTGATTCTTTGGAATTTCTTCCAGTCCAGAAAATGGAGCTCGATCGGTGATATGTAGATCAATCAGATGAGAATACTCCCCCAGCGTTGGTGCTAGCTGGAAATCCGGGAATGTGAAACAGTGATAAACTGGATCATAAAACTGAATGAGCGCATCCATGATTCCCTCAATCACATGGACTCTTAACAGCGGTAGCAAACCTCCGTGTTTGGCTCTGAAAGCCTCTGGGTTAGTGATCATCCTCGCTAACCTTCTCAAATCCCCTAGCTTTGGAACCTTGAAGGTGTACGTATGAGTTCTCCTTCTACCGAAATCCATTAGTGCAATCCCTTTCTCTGATATTTGCAATCACAGTCTTAGTTTAATTTGAAAAACAGAGAGACTAGAAGAGAAGATTTTTTGAATGTTTTAATGTTTTTTAAATGAATGCATGAATGCAGCACACAAAAACATAGAAAAAACATGGGGTCAAAGGGTCGTTGTCATGAAGTCAAGGCTCTACCCATCCCCAAAGGTTTATACTAGGGTGATTTTGGTACCTGTACTCATTATCATCAGCTCCTCCCAGGAAAGCAAAACAACAAGCGGATCGCCAGCGAGTTGTAGAGCGATCTTAGAGTAAGTGCCATTCACCGAGAATAGATGACCAGCCTCAAATGAGGGTAGTATCGCGTAACAACTATTTCCGATAGTTTCCGCACTACGAAAGGGTTTGGCTCCTCAGCTTCTCAGACTTAACAACCGGCCCATTGTCTAGGTGAGAGAATGGGTTGCGTTGGTCAGCCTCCACTGAGGTTGATGGTCGACCCCGTCGCCATCACTTATCTTAAGTGTATACTCAATCTTTCCATATACGGCATCACCCGCATTCCCATTAGCAGAAAAATAAACATGTATAGCAATTAGGAAAAGCAGTATATATATTTGTCCTAAAACATCCTAGACCTTTTAAAGCTATGACTCCTAAGTTCCTGACAGAAATGGGTTCCCCGGCGGAAGCCCCAATCTGTGGTATTCACACAAGAAGTAAAAAGAAAAAAAAAACAGAGACCGGCCCCATGGTGGGCGCCATTTTTCTGTAGCGAGCGATTTTGGACGCAGTTCTTAAGCGCTGGTCGCTCTCTGCGGTTTGAGCTTAAACTACAGGTCGATTCATTTTTTATCCTATTGTGAGCTGAATAAGGAAGGGAAATAGATGTCTCTAATTAACCCTGCTTGCATACTGAGATTAAATAGCGGTCTGTTAGGTTACGAATGCTATCAATGTGGGGGGCCTTTGTACTGGTTATTTGTATTTTCGCCAATACGGTTTTCTCTCTTTCTAGGATTTTCGGGCGGGGAACGAGGATTAGGATGTTAGGACTGATGCTTTTGATAGATACATGAGAGTATGGGATTTTGGGTTTTTGTTTAGTGTGCTCGCTAAGATTTTTCTTTCAATCTTATGCCTACGTATTCCCGTTTACCGAAA
Organism: Lathyrus tuberosus; assembly: GCA_022829125.1. NCBI lineage: Eukaryota > Viridiplantae > Streptophyta > Magnoliopsida > Fabales > Fabaceae > Lathyrus > Lathyrus tuberosus. The sequence continues at coordinate 5,626,171 of JALAZF010000056.1, read as the reverse complement.
CAAGGAAATCAGAGCGTTCGTAGTTCCTCCTATTCTATGGGAGGAAATGGTTGTTTTGGTGTCTTGTTCAAAGCCCAAGACATGAAGCGAAAGGTTGTTTGTATCTTGTTTAAAGCCCAAGATGTGAAGCTGAAAGGTTTATTTGTATCTTGTTCGAAGCCCAAGATGTGAAGCTAAAAGGGTTTGACTTTAGAGAGAATTTGTCATCTCTAAAGAGGGGTTTGTCTGTTACGACTGTTTATAAAGGAGAATTACTTTAACCGGGATTTGTGAATCTGGCAATGCCATAATTTCCTTTATAGGGGATTTTAACCTGAAGGAGAAGACTTTAACTCAGTGTAGAGTAATGCCATCTTTCCTTAGGAATTTCTCATGCTAAGAGAGGGACAGTGGCATGGATGTAGATGATCCAGAGGCTTGCCGCTTACAACGATTAGATGGAAGGGGAAGGAGTTGTTGATGTTTGTGTACTGTGAACGAGGCACAGCTTTGATGCTAAAAGGTTGATTGGATCAACCAGTGGTTTTCTTATACAAAGCCTAAGAGGAGGCTGATATGTGTCTCGTACAAAGCCCGAGAGAGAGGCTGAAAGGTTTTTGACTCGACGATGGAATCTTTTGGTATCTCGTATGAAGCCCAAGATGGAGGCTATTTGTCTCAACAAGAGTGTTTTTGTGTCTCGTATGAAGCCTGAGAGAGAGGCTAAAATTTGTTTGGCTCAATAAGAACCTTTTTGTATCTCGTATAAAGCCCGAGATGGAGGTAAAAAAGGGGTGATGGACTCAACGAGGGAGTCTCTTATGTGTCTCGTACAAAGCCCGAGAGAGAGGCTAAACATTGTTTGACTCCGCTGGGGAGGATCATTGTACAAAGCCTAAGAGGGAGGCTAAGGTTACTGTTTCAGTTGAGTGACAGGTCCAGTATACTGATTTTAAAGAGAAAATCAGTTCTTATATGAGCAACACGGTACTCATGGATTTGATTCAAGGATCCGGGTCATTCCTGTTCTTTAAGGAAGCGGGAAATCCAAAGGGTATTGAGATTGTCCGAGTCTGCGGGTTTCCTTCCTATTTAACGAAGGGGTCACTTGAGAATGTCTTGGAGACTCAAGGGTCTTAGACTGTCCAAGTCTAGAGTGTCATCTTTTGTACTATGCTTTGAGAAACAGTAGTAGACTCTATGAAAGGACTTTTCTATGAAGATGACTAAGTTCTGTTCCTATACCTCTAGGAGGTCGTCGGGACAATTTGTACGAAGCCCAAGAGGAGGCTGGAAACTTTTAAGAAGCCGATCGGTTCTTGTACTAAGCCCAAGAGGAGGCTATCATTCCCGGAGGAAGAGATCATTATACGAAGCCTAAGAGGAGGCTGTGAACACTTTTAAGAAGCCGTAAGGTCCTTGTACTAAGCCTAAGAGGAGGCGGGGTTTCTTTTAGGAAGCCTGTGGGTCCTTGTACGATGCCCAAGAGGAGGCCGATGGGTCCCTAAACCTCTAGAAATTCAAGGCAAGCTATTCACGAGGAATAGATCAAGTCAGGAAAGTTCGAGAATTTGGAAGAAACTCAAAGATGCCATTCACGGAGAATACATTCATCTCTGGGAATAGAGTTTCTTGACAATTCCTAATGAGGACAGCCGAAGAGAAGACTGTATCTGGTGATCCTATTGGGGATCTAGTTGTCTATTTCTACGAACATGCGAAACGGCGTCACCTAGTTCTAGACGTAGTTGCCGGGGAAACTCGAAATATCTATATTATTATTACACAGTTGATATGAGTTTATGAAAGAAGACTTACAGTGAAACAGCCCCACAATACAGTTATATATATATGAGTTTGTGAAAGAAGACTTACAGTGAAACAGCCCCACAATACAGTTATATGTATATGAAAGCAGTAAATGAAAGCAATAACCACTTACTCGGTTGTAGAGCTTCCATGTTGTTTGGTTAGTTTTTCAACAAAGATAGATTGAAAACAACAGTATATTTAAAATCAAAGGAGAAAGTGCTTTGAAAAAGAAAGATTTGGGGCTTACAGCTCAAGGAGAGGCCTAGGGTTTTATCAGTGGGCGCACTGTTTGAATTTGTACAGAGGGACTTATACAAGTGACTGAGGCCCAAAATGTTTTTCTGTTTAAAGGGATGGGTCTTACACTCTCTCAAGAGGCCCAAATGTTTTAAAGAAAAAGAGTGGGGCTTATAACATGAGGGTAGGCCCAGATGATTTTTCCGTTTAAAATGGCGATCGCGCCGAGGTTTTCTTTTAATGCAGAGGGACTTACACAATAAGTGAGGCCCAAAATGTTTTGGTTAAAAGGGGATTGGGTCTTACACTCTATTAGAGGCCCAAAAGTTTTGAATGGGTCTTATAGCTCGAGGAGAGGCCCAAAAGTTTTGAAAAAAGGCGACGATCGCGCCGTTTGTTTTTTACGGTATCGGGACTTATACAATACACTGAGGCCCAAAAATGATTTAGTCAAAAAAAGGATTGGGTCTTACACTCTATTAGAGGCCCAAAGTGTTTTGAAAATGATTTATGAGGGTTGAATTAATCCAAAAACCCTAATTTGTTTTCAAAAATGTGTTTTAATTGAATAAAAATTCAATTAAAATGATCAAAATTGTTTAACATATGAAAAACAAATTGTGATCTTGGATTAATGCTTCAAAAATTAAGTATTGACCTACAAAATAATTAGAAAGCGTTAAAAGTTGCAAAATCAATGTGGAAAAAATATTTAAAGTGTCAAAAACAATTAAAACATTAATTCTTTGCAAAAATATCAATTATATGAAATAAATAATATTTTTTGGATTTTTTGATAAAATAAAATATTTTAACATTTTTGTGAATTATTAAAAAAAGAATCAACTCAAAATCATTAAAACTCAGAGAGAAATTAATTTTTGAATCAATTAAACAAAAATCACAAAATTCAAATATTCAAATTTCTGAAAATGGCGCCAAGAACACACCAAGAATACGCGCGTGTTCTGAGTTTCCCAGATTTGCGTTTTCCATCCAATCTCACTGAATACTTAACCATATCATGCAATCCACATACCAATCAACTCGTTTCAACCTCACGATCATGTCTATAGCACTTAATTTCATTTAAATTAAACATAAAACATGAAATCACGAAGAAACCTCAAGAACCCTAATTTCTGCATGAAGGCTAGGATTTTTGATACACGATTCAAACAAAGCAATTAATTGAGGGAAAACATTCCATGCATGATTATGAACATATGGCCAAATTATTGTGCGAGGAAATATACATAGATTGAGAGATGACCAAGTGTATGCTTACCTCTAGGTCGTGACAGCAAGTGCAATGTGATTTTTGATTTGGAGGTGTTACAGATGAGTGGTGATGATCTGAACAGCTTCCTTACACCCTATGGAGTGTGTTTGAATGCCTGGACTTGATTGAAAATGGCTGGAACGATTTGTGGTACCTCAGCTGTAACTTGATTAAAAGTTTGAGCAACCAGCTGGTGATTTTGTGAAATCTGTGTTCTAGATGTTATGTGAGTGTTTGGATCACTTCTATATGATGTATGTGAGGTGTGTGAGTGATTTGTTTGATTGGAAAAGCTCTCAAACTCAAAACCCGATAGCTACCTTGCTAAGAAAGGCATTTTTGCCAAGAGAAAGAGATTTTGAGGAAAGCATCTGTTAGATGGCTTTGGTGTACTCAAACTGATCACAATTGAGCTCTATTTATAGTAGAGCAAGTTTGTTTTGCAAGGAATAGTGAATGGCAACTAGTAAGTAGGTTTGGCCAATGTTGGCAAATGAAAATCCAAGTCTCCTCTAGCCATTGACTAGAGGTTAGGGCACAGAGCTTTGGTTCCCTTGGTCTTGGATAAGTCTTGACTAATTTCAGATGATAATGGCTCAGTCCATGCCACCTTGATGCTTCCATTGAATGCTTCAATCCAAATTTGGAGTCTTGTCCCTATTTTGGCCATTCTAGGTTCAACATGTTATTTCTTGTTCCATGGACTTTGGAGGCTTGGCTCAGTGATTGTCCCCTTTAGATTCAATCCTCAGATGTGTCCAAGTGGATAGGAGCATTTGAATTTGGCTGATTTTAGCAAATCGAGCAAAATTGCAAATTCTGCCTTGCCTTGGCAGATTTCAGCAAGGCAACTTTCCAATGTCATATCTCATGACTCAAATTGAATTTGGCAATGTTCTTGGTCATTTTGGAAAGCCCTTACATGATACAATAACTGTTTAAACATGTTTGGTTTTGATCTCTTTTGAATCCAAGTGAAAAATCCCCTTACATTTGGCAAAAAGTGAAGGCAGATTCTGACTTAGTGAAAATTTCACTAAGTGTTGGAAAAGTGACATTTTCACTTTTCAGCCATTTTGATCACTCCATAACTCCAAATCCTTAATGAATTGGACTTAGGTCTAGTTGAAGTTTTTGTAGAGGGTAATGAGGGCTACAAATCCATCTTTGGATGAAAAAAAATGGCTTTGTGGTTTAGGAGTTATGATCCTTCAAAGTTGGTGCCCTTGTCACTTTATTTTTAACTTAGAAAATTTTCTAAGTTTTTATGGTTACCCCTTTTACAAGTTATCCAACTTTTCTTGATTTTTCTTGATGAATGGTGATTCAAATCATACATTAACATCATTTTAGGGTTAAAAAACCATTCTGGTGAAAAATCTCAAAAAGTCAAAGTTGACTTTTGTGCACAGTTGACTTTTTATTAGATGAATTCCAAACTGTGCAATTCTTTAGGAAATCATGTCCTTGACCTAAATCAAACTTGATGGACATGTTCCATGGGTGTCATAGGGTATATTGAGGCATGTCCTAGGGTTTGGGAGCATGTTCTGGTCAAAAGTCAAAGTTACAGTTGACTTTTCCCGCGAAACCCTAATTGTAGTGCAGATGAAATTGAGGCTTGTTGCTTAAGCTTCTTGGATTAATCCATTGTTCCAAATGGATCAATATAGTTCATTAGAGACCCTCAAACCCTCTCTTGAGGTCTTGGTTCATGATTTGTCCCAAAAGTCAACTTAGGGGTGAATTAGGTCAAGAAACCCTAATTCCTGATTTTTGATGAGTGCAACCCCTGAGGCAAAATTGACTTGATGAATGGGTCCATGAGGTTCCATGGAGTACATTAGGTTGTGTTTTGGATCATTGGCTCATGCCCAGATGAAAAATTTCCATCTGGAGGCCCTGGTCGACCAAAACCCTAATTTGGTGACACTGTCGATCTTGAGGCCTGATCCACCTAGAAGGGAGCATCCTTGTGCTTAATCCTTGGAGTGGGAGTCCTTTTGATCCTTTGTGGATGCTTAAGAGGTTAGACAAGTTGAAGATCATTCCATTCCTTGATTGATCCTTTGTCTAAGCTCTCAGAGAGGGCTTGAAACCCTAGTTTTGATTGTAGTGAATGCTCACCCATCTTTGGGGAGACTGATGAAGTATGATGGTTCTTCCATATTGTGATGATGATTTTCACAATGATGGGAAATATTTGTGGTCAAAATTTGGGGTATGACACTCGGGCTGTGCAGGGTGCACTTAATGCTGCAGGTAATGATGAGTTCAGGAAGAACAAACCGCCTGTCTTCAAAGAAAGATATGATCCTGATGGTGCTCAGATATGGCTTAAAGAGATTGAAAGAATCTTTCGAGTGATGGATTATGCTGAGGATTAGAAGGTGAGACTGGGTACTCACATGTTACTGGAAGAAGCTGATGATTGGTGGGTTAGTACACGTCATGTGTTGGAAGCTGCAGAGGAAGAGATCACTTGGGCTGTGTTTAGCATTGAGTTTCTGAGGAAGTATTTTCTCGAAGATGTAAGAGGAAAGAAGGAAATTGAGTTCTTGAAATTAAAACAAGGTAATATGTCTGTTGTTGATTATACTGCTAAGTTTGTGGAGCTTGTGCAGTTTTATCCACATTATGCTGAAGCGACTGCGGAGTTTTCTAAGTGCGTGAAGTTTGAGAACAGATTGCGTCCTGAGATAAAGCATGCAATCGGTTACCAAAGGATTAGAAGGTTTTCTGATTTGGTGGATTGCTGTAGGATTTTTGAGGAGGATAACAAAGCTCGTTCTACTCACTATAAGAGTGTGAGCGAGAGGAAAGGGAAGCAACAGTTCCGTGGTGGTCCGTATATAGCACCAGCTGATAAGGGTAGGCAAAGGGGGAATTTTGAGAAAAGGCCAAGTGGAGGAGGTATGTTTAATTCTTTGAAATGTTACAGATGTGGTGATGTGGGACATCGTCAGTCCGAATGTAGGAAGGATTTGAGGAAGTGTTCTAATTGTGGAGGTTTAGGACATGTCGCAGCTGATTGTGCAAGGAAGAATGTGGTGAAGTGTTTCAACTGTGGTGAACCTGGTCATATTAGTACGAAGTGTCCGAAAACGAAGCAACCTCCAGCTGGTGGGAAGGTTTTTGCATTGGCAGGAACTCAGACTTCAAGTGCAGATCGTCTGATCAGAGGTACTTGTTTTATTAATAGTACTCCTTTAGTTGCTATTATTGATACTGGAGCGACTCATTCGTTTATTTCGTCTGAGTGCGCGAAGCATTTGAATCTTGTGTTGTCTTCGTTGGGTGGTGAAATGGTTATTGATACTCCAGCAATGGGGTCAGTAACTTCTTCTTTGGTTTGTTTAAGTTGTCCTTTGACCATTTATGGTAAAGACTTTGAGATGGATTTGGTGTGTTTACAGTTGGAGGGTTTAGATGTGGTTCTGGGAATGAATTGGTTGCAGTTCAATAAGGTTCATATTAATTGTTATCATAAGCTAGTAAGGTTTCCTTCTCTTGAGGAAGACGAAGATTCGAGTTTCTTATCTACCAAAGAGTTGAAGAAACTTTTGGCGGAGGAAGCTCAGTTGTTTGGGTTGTTTGCGTCGTTGACTGTGGAGAGTCAAGTTTCACTTGATGTGTTTCCTATTGTGTGTGATTTTCTGGAAGTGTTTTCCGAGGATATTTCAGACTTTCCGCCAGAGAGAGAGGTGGAGTTTTCTATAGATCTAGTTCCTGGTACTAGACCTGTTTCTATGGCACCTTATCGTATGTCGGCATCTGAGTTGGTTGAGTTAAAGAAGCAGTTGAATGAATTGTTAAAAAAGAGGTTTGTGAGACCAAGCATTTCTCCTTGGGGTGCTCCAGTTTTATTGGTGAAAAAGAAAGATGGAAGTATGCGGTTGTGTATTGATTATCGCCGGTTGAATAAGGTGACGATTAAGAATAAGTATCCTCTTCCGAGAATTGATGATCTGATGGATCAGTTGGTAGGTGCTTGTGTGTTTAGTAAGATTGACTTGAGGTCAGGGTATCATCAGATTAGGGTGAAAGAGGAAGATATTCAGAAGACGGCTTTTAGGACACGTTACGGTCATTATGAATATTCTGTGATGCCGTTCGAGGTTTCTAATGCGCCAGGTGTGTTTATGGAGTACATGAATCATATTTTCCACGAGCATTTGGATCATTTTGTAGTTGTGTTTATTGATGATATCTTAATTTATTCTAAGTCTCGGGAGGAGCACGCGGAGCATTTGCGTATTGTTTTGCAGGTTTTGAAAGAAAGAAAGCTTTTTGCCAAGTTGTCCAAGTGTGAGTTCTGGTTGTCGGAGGTGAGTTTTCTTGGGCACGTGATTTCAGGTAATGGTATTTCTATGGATCCATCTAAAGTAGAAGCAGTTCTACAATGGGAGGCTCCGAGATCTGTTACTGAAATTCGAAGCTTTTTGGGTTTGGCCGGATATTATCGAAGGTTCATTGAAGGTTTTTCTAAGCTAGCACTTCCTTTGACCCAGTTGACTTATAAAGGACAAGCGTTCATTTGGGATATTCGGTACGAGGAAAGTTTTAATGAGCTGAAGAGAATATTGACGACAGCTCCGATTTTGATTTTACCGGATCCTAATGAACCGTTTGTAGTGTATTGTGATGCGTCTTTGATTGGTCTAGGTGGGGTGCTAATACAAGAAGGTAAGGTCGTGGCTTATGCTTCAAGGCAGTTGAGAGTGCATGAAAAAAATTACCCTACTCGTGATTTGGAATTAGCAGTTGTGGTCTTTGTGTTGAAGATTTGGAGGCATTATCTCTACGGTGCAAGGTTTGAAGTCTTTAGTGATCACAAAAGTTTGAAATATTTGTTTGATCAAAAAGAGTTAAATATGAGGCAGCGGAGATGGTTGGAATTTTTGAAGGACTACGAATTTGGCTTGAATTACCATCCTGGTAAAGCTAATGTGGTAGGCGATACGTTGAGTCAGAAATCGTTACATATGTCCGCTTTAATGGTTAAGGAGTGGGAGCTTTTGGAAGCTTTTAGGGACTTGAGTTTGGTGTGTGAGGTGGCGTCGGATAGCGTGAGGCTTGGAATGTTGAAGGTTACTAATGATTTTCTGTTGACGGTTAGTGAGAAACAGAAGATGGATGTGAAATTTGTGGATTTGATGACGGTTGGTAAATAAAGTGGAAATGAGGACTTTAGAGTGGACGATAATGGTGTTTTGAGATTCCGAGGCCGAATTTGTATTCCTGATGATGCGGAGTTGAAAAGGATGATTTTGGAGGAAGGACACCGGAGTAATTTGAGTATACATCTGGGAGCTAATAAAATGTACCAAGATTTGAAGAAGATTTTCTGGTGGTCTGGATTGAAAAGAGATGTGGCTCAGTTTGTTTATGCATGTTTGACTTGTCAGAAATCAAAGGTAGAACATCTGAGGCCTAGTGGTTTGTTACAACCGTTGGATATTCCTGAGTGGAAATGGGACAGTATTTCCATGGATTTTGTGACAGGGTTGCCGAATACACAGCGAGGGCATAATGTTATTTGGGTGGTTGTGGATAGGCTGACTAAATCGGTGCATTTCATTCCGATTGACATCAGTTTTACTTTGGAGAGGTTGGCTGAGATTTACATCAGTGTGATTGTGAAGTTGCATGGGGTTCCGTTGAGAATTGTTTCGGATCGAGATCTGAGGTTTACTTCGAGATTTTGGGAAAGTTTACAGAAGGCGTTGGGTTCTAAATTGAGATTGAGTTCGGCTTATCATCCGCAGACGGATGGACAGACCGAGAGAACGATTCAGTCATTGGAAGATTTGTTGAGAGCGTGTGTTCTTGAACAAGGTGGTGCATGGGATAGTTATCTTGCATTAATTGAATTCACGTATAATAACAGTTTCCATTCTAGTATTGGAATGGCACCGTTTGAAGCGTTATATGGACGAAGATGTCGAACACCGTTGTGTTGGCACGAATCTGGTGAGAGTTTGGTGGTTGGGCCAGAGTTGGTGCAACAGACTATGGAAAAAGTGAAGCTTATTCGTGCGAAAATGAAGACTTCTCAGAGTAGGCAAAAGAGTTATCATGATCGGAGAAGAAAAGATCTTGAGTTCCAAGAGGGCGATCATGTATTTTTTTAGAGTTACACCGGTAACGGGTGTTGGTTGGGCATTGAAGTCGAAGAAATTTACTTCTCGGTTTATTAGTCCTTACCAGATATCTGCGAGAGTAGGTGTTGTAGCTTATAGGGTGGCGTTGGCGCCGAATCTGTCGAATTTGCACGATGTGTTCCATGTTTCACAGCTTCGGAAGTATGTTCCGGATCCGTCGCATGTGATTCCGATGGATGAGGTTGAGGTAAGGGAGAACCTTACGTTTGAGGCATTACCCGTTAGGATTTTGGATCGCGAGGTGAAGCGGTTGAGATGCAAGGATATTGCACTTGTGAAAGTGGCGTGGGGAGGCGCTTCTGAGGGCAATTTGATTTGGGAGTTAGAGAGTCAGATGCGGGAGTCGTATCCAGAGTTGTTCGTCTCAGGTATATTTTCGAGGACGAAAATTTCTAAGTGGGGGAGAGTTGTAACGCCCCAGTTTTGTCCGTTTTATTTAATCGAGTCATTTTGATTATTTTATTATTATATTATTTTATTTTCGACTTTTATTTGGAAATATGTTATTTTCAATGTTGTGATATTTTATCGCGTTTTGGGAACGTTTGCGAGATATTCGAGTGTAGGGGTATTTTGGGCATTTCACTTTATTTTTCTTAAGTTAAGAAAATAGAAAATAGAAAGAGAGAAAAATAGAGAGAAAGAAAAAGAGAAGAAGGAAAAGGACAAGAAAAGAGAAAGGAAGGAGAAAGAGAGAAAAACTTGGAAAATCTAAGAATCGATCAAACGACTTTTCTAAACACGATTAAATCGGGTAAGGGTGCGAAACTTGATTATTATATACTTGTGTATGATTATGTATGTATGTTTTTGGTTGTTATTGGATTGAAATGGAAATATAGAGTAAAACCCATAAATGTTGAAAGTGTTAGAAATTGATCCAAATGTGTCTGAAATCATGTTTTAGTGTTCCTTATTGTTGATACATGATAGATACATGTTGTTAGGCATTGTATTGGTAATTTTTCTGGTGTATAGGTGAAAATTGGGTTGAATTTGGTTTGAAAACGCAGAACAAAATTCTGCAGAAAATTTTGGTTTTTCCACTGCCCATACGCGTATCACTCAAGGCAATACGCGTATGGCATTGAAGAAATGTGGGAAATACGCGTATGGAGCTTCATTTTCTCGGCCATCTGCCCATTTGCGTAATGGTACACGTAAGACTTTAGGGCAATACGCGTATGATGTAGGGCACTACGCGTATTGGATTTTTAATGGGAATTTTGGGAAAAATGGGTCTCTGTCCATACGCGTATGACCTTGGGCAATACGCGTATGGAATGGGCGAGGGAGCAGGGCAATACGCGTATGGCTCAGGGCAATACGCGTATGGCCAGGAGAATTGCAAAATGTAGGGTTTTTCGCGATGTCTTTTCTTGTTTAGTCCGTAACTTGTGTTCCGTTTATCCGTTTTTAACATTCTTAGTATCGTTGGATAGCTATTGAACTGAACTTTCTTATGAGTATGGTTTTAAAATCGTTGGCCGATTTAATTATGTCGGGAATTTGGAATAGTGTCTTTTTGTCGACTTTTGTCGTTATAATTGTGTGTAATTGGTGTGTATCATGCAATGTGCTATTGATATGGATATGGTATGATTTGCGTGCTGTTGTATGGTATAAATGCATTGTTTTGGGCTTGAATTGCAAAGAATGATTAATGTTGAGTGAGATGATTGCATGTATGTGTGCATTTGAATGTCATGAGTCATTGTATGCCAAGCATCACGATATGCATTCTTGTAATGTCGTGTGCCCATGTGGGGTGTGAGCGACGGTTTGGTTCCAGAGGGAATCCGCTATAACGTCGTGTGCCCGTGTGGGGTGTGAACGATGATTATAGACGATCGTGTGCCCATGTGGGGTGTGAGCGATCGGGTCGTGTGGCCGTGTGGGGTGTGAGCGATCCATAAACGTCGTGTGTCTGTGTGGGGTGTGAGCGACGGGGAACATCGTATGCCCGACGAGGAGTTACAGTGATGTAACGAGCCATGATTCCAGCAGAGTTCCTGAGTGAACTAGTGATGAGATTGATGGATGGATGGTACCGTATATGCATTGCATAGATTCGTTGTGTCGGTCTCTGTGCATTTGCATAATTCATGAATGGATTGATTAACTATGGAATTGTGATTGGAATTGATGAGTTGAGATATGTATTGTGTTGTGTGGTATTTGGATTCTGTTGTACGTTGTGGTGAGAATATTTTATGTGTGTAATGTTGTGTTATTATATAATTATATGCAATTATATTATGATTGTGTTTCTCACCCTTCTGCTGTTTTATAATGCTCTATGAGGCATTGCAGATTAGATTGCTGGAGGTCTTTTTGTGAAGCTTAGGTCTTCATTCTTTTGTCGGTCGGCTCTGATATGTGACACCGGGTAGTTAGGGAGACCGTTGGTGGATCGTGTGTATATGTATATGTTCTTTTGAGATTTTACATGTATGATTGTATTTGGCAGACAAACTTTTCATGATATATATATATATATATATATATATATATATATATATATATATATGAGATTTCAGTACAGATTTTCCGCTTTTATTCTGTATCTGAAATGTGGGTAGTAGGAACTAAGTTCCTCTGTTAATTGCTACCTGATTGTTGCATATCTTTATGGGCAGGTTTATGTGTATTTGGTTTCAAATTGATGTGACCCCTCGGTCTATGCCATGAATGTTTTAAATATACTCTGATGAAATTTTGAATTTTTATTTATCGCTTTAATAGCTTGGGGGTATAGATTTGGGGTGTTACAAATATAACATGCAGTATTCATAGCTTCAGCTCAAAAGTGATATGAAAGTCGCTTAGCATGAAGCATGACTCTATTTGTTTCTTGTATAGCCATTGTCTTTTGCTCAATAGTTCCATCTTGCTGAGAAGAGATGGAAGAATAAAATTCATAACTGATGTTTTTAGAAGCACAAAATTCAGAGAATTTTGCATTCTCAAACTCCTTGTCTTGATAGCTTTTAACCTTGACAATCATACTATTTTGCTCCTTTTGAACATTTTGACATAAATCTTTAAAGACTTCAAAAGTGTCAGATTGTTCTTTAAGAAAGTTCACCCATGTAAACCCTGAAAAATCATCAATAACTATATAGACATATTTCTTTCCATCTAAGTTGTCTAACTGCATTGGTCCCATTAAGTCCATGTGAAGAAGTTCCACTACCTTGGAAGTAGTCTGATGTTGTAACATTGAAGATGACATCATGAATTGCTTCCTAACCTTACACTCACCACAGACTTTCCCATCTTTGACCTTGAGTTCTGGTATTCCTCTAATGGCTCTTTCAGATATAATTTCCCTCATTTTGCTGAGATGAAGGTGTCCAAGTTTCTGGTGCCATAGCTTCACTTCATCCTCATTTGTTACAGAACATGTGGAAGAGCAAGCAGTTATTTAAGGCTCCCACAAATAACAGTTGTCTTTAGACCTTATACCTTTCATCAGAACAACATTTTTATCATTTTTGACAAGGCATTTTGTCTTTGAGAAATTAACAAATGATCCTTGGTCACACAACTGACTAATGCTGATGAGATTAACAGTTAGTCCTTTCACAAAGAGAACATCTTCTAAACTAGGTGATCCAGCACACACCAGTTTTCCAACTCCTTTGATTTCACCTTTAAACCCATCACAAAATCTGACAGAACCTGTGGGATGAGGCTTGATATCTACCAACAACTTCTGAACCCCTGTCATATTTCTAGAGCATCCACTGTCAAAGTACCAGTCTTCTCTAGTTGAGGTCCTCAAGGAAGTGTGAGTTATTAGGTTCACATCCTTCTCTTTAGATCTTTTCTTTTTGCTTACTTAATTAACCTTGGTATGAGCTGAAATTTTTTTATTTCCATGCAATTTATAACAGAAAGGCATTATATGACCATACTCTCCACATTAATGACATCTCCAACAAGATTGGTAATTATTTGGAGGTTCATTATGTTTGCCAGAATGTTTTAACATGTGGTTAGACATTGTGACCATCTTCTTCTTTCAGAAGGAAAGAACTTTTCTACAGACACTCTTATTTGTTTATTATCAGGTTGATAATGAACTTCGGCATCTCCAGTATCTTATATTATTTCAGCCCTATTTTTCATCCTACTCAAGGAATCTGTCATGTCATAAAGCTCGAAATTTAAGAGAGTTACCTCATTTTTAAGCTGAGAAATAGTACATAAGAGTTCATTCTTCTCATTTTCCAATTCAGTTATGGCCTTTCTTTGATTTGCCTCTGTCTTAAGTATTTCTTCATATCTGTCACAAATTTCCTTGTGGACACATCCAAATCTCCATAGAGGACATTTTCATCACAAGGTTCTACTTCATCTGCCCATCTGCCAGAGAGAGCAGTAACAGGGTTGACAGCCTCTGTTTTGGATTCATCTTCTGACTCATCATCATCAGACCAAGATACAGTTAAGCCTTTTTTTGTTTCTTGAGATAGTTGGGACATTCTGGCCTAATGTGACCAAAACCTTCACACTCATAACACTGAATCCCTTTACTTTGATCTAACTTCTCTTTAGTTATGGTATTCTTTTGAGTATCATAGTTATTCTTGATGTAAGATATGATGTCCTTGACACCTGGTCTTCCCTTTTCTGTCCATTCTCTTCAAAATTCTATTGAATTGCTTCCCAAGTAGAACAATGGTATTTGACAGTCCCTCATCAGAATCCAGGTTAGCTTGACCCTCTTTATCTTCAGCATTGGATACAAAAGAAATTCTTTTATTCTTCTTTTCAATTCTATCATTCATGGTCAATTCAAAAGTTCGAAGTGACCCCACTAGCTCATCAACTCTCACACTGCTGATGTTTTGGGCATCTTCAATGGTTGTGACCTTCATGTCAAATTTCTTAGGAAGAGACCTAAGAATCTTCCTAACCAACTTTTCTTCTGATATCTTTTCTCCCAAGGCACTAAAGGCATTAGCTATTTCAAGAACATTCATGTGAAAGTCATGAATACTTTCATCTTCTCTCATCTTTAGATTTTCAAATTTTGTAGTGAGCAGCTGAAGTCTAGACATCTTTACCTTAGGTGTGCCTTCATGATTTGTCTTGAGAATTTCCCAAGCATCCTAAGCCACAGTACAGGTGTTGATCAACCTAAACATGCTCTTGTCAACTCCATTGAATAAAGCATTCAAGGCTTTGGAGTTTCCAAGAGCAGTCTCATCTTCTTCCTTGGTCCAGTCCTCTTCTGGTTTCAAAGATTCCTTCCCATCTTTATCTTTAACCATATGATGTTCCCAACCCTTGATGACAGCTTTCAAAGTTTTCCTATCCATAGATTTTAAGAAAGCCACCATGTGTGCTTTCCAATAGTCATAGTTGGTTCCATCCAAGATAGGTGGTTTATTCACATTCCCTCCTCCTTCCTTGTCCATAGTGCCAGAAAAAAACAAAAACACCTAGAGCTCACCTAAAAACAGAACAAGGTGACCTGCTCTAATGCCAATTGAAATTTTGGCACGCAGATACCAGATGTCGAGATAGATGTCACAACACTGGGATCAAGACAGATTAAACACTCATAAATATGCAGAAAAATAAATGACAGAAAGATAAATAACACCAGTAGTTGTTAACCCAGTTCGGTGTAACGTCACCTACATCTGGGGGCTACCAAGCCAGGAAGGAAATTCACTATGACGGTATTAGTTCAAAGCTAAACTCCCCTGTTTACAACTTATCACCTAATCACTACCTTGTGCGACTTCTACCTAGACATCCTCTAGATATGAGATCCCCTTCTCACTTCCTATCAGTCACAAACCTGTGACAATTCAACAAAAACCCAAAATAGAAGTACCAACACTTCCAAGTACAGTACTTAGTTTTGTTTAAAAGCTTTAACTAAGAACAATACACTCTTGCTTAAAAGCTTATGAGTGAACAATTAACAATTAACAATCAGTCAACTCAATGAATCAAAACTGATACAAGAGTGACATACAAAGAAAACACACTAAACCCTAAAGAACCACCAAGACACGGTTAATCCTAATTCTTCAAATCCATGCATTCTTCAGGTTTAGAAAACTCCTTTAAATAAACACCACAGCTGCATGGGCTTGGGCTCGCAAATCACTAGGAATCAGCTTAATTTAAATCGATTGCATAATATCCTGCACAATAATACGAACAAAATAGAAAGTTTCCTAAAAAGGCTCAACGATCCTTTTTAAGAAATACAATAAAATTTGTCACAACAGAAGTTCCCAAAATATCCTCCCTTGGATAACAATAACGTGTGAATTAAAACACACTCAAAACTCACACTTAAAATAGCAAAACAGTCATGCCCTAACTTTCAGGTATAACATGTCCTAGCACATGTCACAACATCATGCTGAAGATGATGTCTGACTCTCATAGCAGAACATCTGGCTTAACATCTTGCTAACAGCATATTTTACCAAAATGTTGTCAATCCAAAAACCACAGAACTTACACTGCATGTTCAAAGTGGAATACCAATACACCACTAATGAGCTTCCAAGTTTGTTGGGATTTCCCTATGGGCAAGGTGTCTTATGTGAGGCCCCATTAAAGACTAACTGGGCAATTGAGGCAGGTCAGTTCTAGAGAGAATTGACGGGCCATACCACTAATTCTTTTGAAGACAATTTGGCCTCTGATATTACCAACCCGGTCATCCGTGTTTTCTGCCAAATGCTTGCAGACACTATTTTTGGCCGAGAAAATTTTAATAAATTAAATGCCAAAGAGTTTCTTTATTTACATGCAGCACTTACACGGAGGCCAGTGAATTCGGCCCCGTTCATGATAGCCCACATGTGTGCCGTTGTGAAAAAGAAAGGGACTATCTCCTTTTGAGGGTTAATTACCTCCATTGCTCGCGCTCTTAGGCTCGATACTGAGCTTGCTACTTTGGAACCCCTACCACCCTGCACCATTGACCTGAAATTCTTAAGGAGGATGTGGTTGTGTAGAGTTAGGAGAGAAGGAAGTTATCACCTCATGGTTCATAATGAATCCATCAAAAGTGTTGTTTTACCTTGTCCTAATCGTACCAATGTACGATATAAAAGAAATTGGACTTTTAATTTAGATGCTCCACCTGTTACTGGACCGGTACCACAAGATTACACAGGGAATGATGGTACTGATGATGAGTATGATCGAAGAAACATGTCTCATGTTCATAACTCCCCAACCCCGCATTTTTCACCCGCACACACTGCACCTGGTACTTCTAACCCTTTTGCAGGTACTTCTTCAGGTTTCTATTTTGATGAGGAGATGATGAAAGAGAAGAGACCTCGTGAGGAATAGCGGGATGTTCTGTTCTATGCCATGTACGAGCAACAGCAAGACATGATGGAATTCATGCAAGAATCACAGAGGCAGACAAACCGATCCGTCCGATCGGTGATAGAGGCTCAACTCACCATAGCATCTGAGCAGCAGCGCCTATAGGCCGCACATATGTGAGACCTCGTTGTCGTTCACTCTAATCGGAGGGCATACTAGGTAACCTCTCATGGCTACGGGAGGCAAACATCGCACTTTCAACGCTTATCGAGCAGCTCGAGACATCTCAGAGTTCTCTTCATTGAAGTAGGAGTCGTCATCAGCGACATCCAGACCAGGGAGAATGTGGCAGTGGTGGCCAGGCGTAGTAGCGTATCCAAGTTTTACCTATCCTTTTTCCACCTTTTATCGAAACATTGGGGACAATGTTCGGTTTAAGTGTGGAAGAGGATCTTTACTACTTTTATTTTTATTTTATGTTTTCTACTTTTATTTCTTTTTAGTTAGGTTTATTACTATTTTTAGTTTATTGCATTTAGTACTTTATCATTACATGTGCTTGACGAGTCATTATGTGTAGTTTTATGTTTGTTAATTTCCCCCATTTTTTGAGCCATACCGAAAAATTTTGAAAAAGAAAACAATGTTTATTTTGAAATCCTACGGCTTTTAGACAAATTTAGGATAGGTTGCAGAGACTTGGGAAAACTTCCAAAAGATCAGTATCATCTTAACACCGTGAGTCTCCAAATTATAGAGATCGATCCGGATACTTATTTTGCCATGGCCTTGAAATCTCACCCCTAAATGAGTCCTTAAGTAGTTTATCCTAGCAGACATCACCATCTGAATTACCGCTAAGTGAACAAACAGATGCAAATAGGTGAATGATCTTGTGCTTTTAAAAGAAAAAATAAAAAGAAGCTTGAAAAGGAATCTGCCTTCTAAGTTGGGTAACCCTTACCCGGTTACTTAGTCCAACGGTAGTGAAACCTCTAAGAAAAAAAATGCATATGTTTCTATATTGAATAATCAAATTGCTGAATGCTGGCACAATATGGATCATTATCACTAACAGGTTTGTTCACCAAGTGAGTACAGATAACAGGCTTAATGTGATTTCGCCTGAAGGAAAAAGGATAGAAAAATGGGATGAGTAAGTTAGGCCAAAGTATAATGACATGATGCGGATTGGTTTGTATAGGAGGGAGACTTATGACCGCGATTGTGGAACGTGTTACTATGATATCCTTAATTTGTAAGTTAGTACCCATCGATGTGACCTTGATCGAATTATAGTCTTTAGCCTAGGAAGATTACTTGTGATGTTGTTTTTCTTATTATGTTTATGATGTTTGCTTGAGGGCAAGCAATGGTTCAAGTGTGGGAGATTTTGATAACACCGAAACACACCATATATTTGGCTCGACTTGCACATATTTTACTGTTGTTTTATTGTCATTTCTAGTATTATGCTGGCAGTTTTCCTTTATTTCAGGTACAAAACCAAGTTTGAGCCATACTTGAATAAACGAAGCGAAACGGAGGAAAAATGGAGAAAATGAGCATTTTGCACACACGGCTTCCAACCTGGCGTTTGCCATGGAGGTAGCCATGTGGCGGATGACGTGCCCCATGTGACAACAGTCACAAAGACCATTTCCTGGAGTTTTGTGAAGGTGGCATTTGGCATCCCTACATGGCAGTTGCCATCTTGATTTTGACGCCCCAGTCAATTGGCAGTTGGAGAATCACCCCACTACTCCCTCTTTTCCCTCACACGAATTCTAAAGTTGTTACTTGGTTTCCAAGGCTTGATACCAGTATAAAGAGGACTTATATTTCACATTTTGGATTATCCAAGCTTAGTTACAACTTAGGCATAAATTTACACTATTAAAAGCAATAATTCTTCACACCGAATGGTTATTGCACAATTGTTGTATTTGATTTTGGAGCACTTTATATTATCGCTTTTAATCTTTCCGCCATTTACATTCCGTTGAAGTTATTTCCTGTATCAGATTCAAGTCTCTGGTTGGAGCAGGTTCTTATTAATTTCAGTCTATTTACATTCTCATTGTCTTATTTATTTGCTCTGCTTTGCTTTATTTATTTTCATTGCATAGCTTTACTTTATTTATTTTCATCGCACTGCCTTACTTTGTTTATTTCATCGCACCACTTTACTTTATTTACTTTTACCGCACACTCTTTATTTTAATCAAATCGCTTATTATGTTTAATTCCTTTTTTCAAACAAAAGCAAAAATGTTTACCGTAACCATGTCCGGCTAATTTCGTTAGTGCTAGAATGTGAGGACCGTCGATTTGACGGTACTCCATATGTTGTTTCAATAGAGTTACTATTGGGGTTGTTTTGATTTTAATACAATTTTTCCGTAATTAATTTGATCAGTTACTACGAAAATAGAATCGTACCATGTCGGGTATGATCGAAAGTCGTCTGACACTTAAGATTAAAATTGGTTAGTTTTTGGTTAATAAAAACCGCGAAAGCAATTTGTTAATTAATTAGGAGAATTTGATATTACTAGAAGGTGATTTTGAAACTGTTTTCGGACGAGTTTATAGGTTTAGAATCCGGTTGTCTGAGCAAATGTCGGAAACCCTTTTAAGTTAAAGTTTCCAATCAAGATTACTTTTTAACTGAGCTAAAGAAGTGATTACTAAAAAAGGATTTTCTACTTTAACGCAATACGTAACCGGTTACGCGTGAGCGGACGGTATAGATTTAAAAATTAAATCTGGTTCCGAAAAATCAAAAGTGACGGTTCCTTTTTAATTAAATTCTTTTTCTTGGAAGAAAATATTGCCCCGTAAGAAGTTTTATTTAGAGATAATAGGAGTGGCATTGATTGATGAAAGCCACATTCCAGTATTACACCTTTGAATTTATTAAAACTTTGTTATTCTATTTTGTTTTTATTCCATAAATTTTTATGATCGCCTTAGATAAACACTCTAGCAATAGAATATGATAGATTAACCATTAGGTCTCTGTGGGATTCGACAAACTTTTATATTACTCCGATACACTCCGTATACTTGTGGATAGCATGCATCAAGTGTATGTGGTTCTATGTAACAGGGGGAGTAAAGATCTGAATTGTTGATCATGCAAATCAGGGGGAGTTTGGTAGTTTGGTGCTTAGGGCTTTCTAAGTGTGGTTGTTGTGATTGTTGCTTTGTTGTCAGACGGGATGTCCTGACATTGTGTTTTAGCTTTCTAATTGTATGAAAGCAATTTTTCCAAAGGGGGAGATAGCGGATAAACATTCTTCCATTTTAGTTTGTAGTTGAGAAATAGTTTCCTTCTGCTTGTCACTTTTAATGCATAAATCTTTGTAAGAGGCGGCCAATCCATCATATGGAATTTCTTCATCACAAGATTCTTCATCCCAAGAGTATTCATCACAAGCACATCTTCAAGTCAAAGCAGTTACAGGTTTAGCAGATTCATCCTCAGGTTCACTTTCATCATCAAGCCAATAAATTGACAACCCTTGTGTTATTTCTTTTGATAGGTAGGGCATTCTGCTCAAATGTTCCCCAAAGCCTTCACATTCATGACACTAAACCCCTTTGCTTTGATTGGGCCTTTCTTCTGTTCTTGCTTTTCTTTGATAATCATAGTTCTTGTTGATGTCAGACACAATGTTCTTGACATTAGGTCTTGGCTTTCTGTTCATCCTCTTCAACACCTTGTTGAATTTCCTTCCAAGCAGAACAATGGCATTAGGCATTCCTTCATCAATGTCCAGGTCACATTGATCCTCTCCATCTTAATTGTTGGAGACAAAAGCTATGTTTTTGTTCTTCTTTTCAGTTATGTCATTAATAATCAATTCAAAAGTTTGAAGTGACCCAATAAATTCATCCACTCTCATGCTGCTGATGTTTTGGGCTTCTTCAATGGTTGTTACCTTCATTTCAAATCTCTTAGGAAGAGATCTGAGAATCTTCCTAACCAGCTTTTCTTTTAATATCTTTTCTCCTAAAGCACTAAAAGAGTTTTCTATTTCAAGAAAATTCATGTGAAAGTCATGAATGCTTTCATCATCTTTCATCTTTAGATTTTCAAATCTGGTAGTGAGCAGCTGAAGTCTAGACATTTTCACCTTAGATGTGCCTTCATGAGTAGTTTTGAGAATTTCCCAAGCATTTTTGGCCACGGTACAGGTGTGTATTAACCTAAACATGTTTTGGTCAACTCCATTGAATAAGGCATTCAAAGCTTTGAAGTTTCCAAGAGCAGTTTCATCATCTTCCTTAGTTTAGTCCTCTTTTGGCTTCAAAGTCTCCTTCCCATCTTTGTCCTTAACCCCAGGGTGTTCCCAACCCTTGATGATAGCTTTCTAGGATTTTCCATCTATAGACTTTAGGAAAGCCACGATATGTGCCTTCCAATAGTCATAGTTGGTACCATCTAAGACTGGGGGTCTGTTAACATTTCCTCCTCCTTCCTTTTCCATAGTACCAGAACAAAACTTCCTTGGAACTCACCCTAAACAAAACAGGATGTTTGCTCTAATGCCAATTCAAATTCTGGTAATCAAGCACCAGATGTCGATTAAGATGTCACGACACTAGGATCTGGACAAATGCCAACACAAACAATTATGCAGTTAAAGTAAATGGCTGAATGTAAATAACACGGTTAATTGTTAACACAGTTCGGTGCAACATCACATACATCTGGGGGCATCCAAGCTAGAAAGGGAATCCACTATAATAGTATTAGTTTGAAGTTCTAAACAACCTCTGGTTTTACAAAAATCGCACCTAATCACTACCCGTGCTATTTCTATCTAAGACACTCCTAGATATGAGACCCCTCTCACTTCCCCTCAATCACATAACAGTGATAAAACCAAAAACAATGAACAATAGAAGACACAATTCCAATGACATAAAATCCACTCTTGCTTAAAAGATTATGAGTGATTACAACTCAAACACAGTCTAATTCAAGCACCTAAGAGGTACATGAATGGCTCATAAATGTACAATCAACACAGTCCAACTCAGATATCAAAGTGGTATAGGAGTGGATCACAAATAACAAAAAAACATTAAACCCTAAAACTCATCTTGTTAATATACAGCTTCGATGATCCATTAGGTTTAGAATAGCTCTTTTTATAACTTTAGATCATCATGGGCTTGGGCTCTTTATCTAAATAAAACGCATCTCGCAAAACAGCGGTGTTGCACCCCAAAATTTGCCCTCCTTACTTTAGTGCTAACTGGCTTATGTTTCATTTCATTTTTGCATTATCATGTATGCATATCATTAGCATGGGGTCAGGGTAAAGTCCTATCTGGTCTACTACCTCATCAAGAGTTCACAGATTGCAAGGGATCTCAGGTGGAATCACTCTCCTAACCAGTGCATGAATTAGGGTTTTGAAATTCTTGGGTTTATTGTTCCAATGGGCAGGCTCCTTGGGTTTTTATCATCACCAAATGACATATCTTATCTTTGTTGGAGAGGATACACATCATATTCAGACGAATTTGGATTTGGAGACTGTGCTATTTCCTCCTAGACTGAGGATACTAAAACTAGGGTTTGCTATAAAGTCAGTTTATTTCTGATTTTTTGGGAAAGACTTGATTCCATGGTATTTCTTGGGTCCCTAAATACCTAGGGGTGGAAGATTGTCCATCAGCTTGGTTCAGGAGAAGTTCAATTAGCCAATGGGTTGAAAATCAGTTGAATTTGGGGAAAAGTCAACAGTGCAAGGAGAAAATTCAACTGTGAAATTTTGAGGTTCTCTTCAGGGATTTTAAGATCTCATATCCTCATATGGTCTCCAGAGGTCAAGTTTCATACATATTTGTTAGGAATCAGGAGTTGGTGCAAAGTTTCTAAATTTGGAAAGTGACCTATAATGAAAAGTTTCCTTTTTGGGCAAGTTCCTGCACTGCATTCAACTTGACTTTTCATCATCAAGAAAGCTTCAAATGAATTTCTCTCCAACATCAAAGTTGAAGATCTTTTTCTCCTCTTTCCAACAAGTACTAGTGGGTCTCCATATCATTTGTGAAACTCCAGTTATGATCAAAAGAAGGCAAAGTGGTTTTTAGGGTTTCTCATGATCCCATTTTCACAACTTTGGGCATAATGACCTATAACCAATTCCATTGCTTCATGCCACATTCTAATATTAAAAAACATTCCTTGAGGATTATTTTGGGCCCAAGAATGAAGCAATTCCATGGTTTATTCTTCATTTATTCTCCATTGTTCAAAAATGCCAAATTATTCAAAAGTCATGAACCAATTATTTTCAAGGCCCAAGTTCCATAGGGGTGTAATTATCAATCCAAATGCTAGTGATCCATCATGGAATTTTTAAGTGAACATGCATGGAGAGAGGTGTATTCCACATAATGCATTTTTCCAAAATAATTCAAAAAATCATTAAACAATGGATTACCCAAGCCCAAATGATCAGATATGAAATAACCCTAAGTATTTAAGCCTATTCATGCATTTGTTAGGGGACATGCACGTGAAATTGGAGGAGTTCTCAAGAAAACCCTAAAAGAGGATTTCTCTCAAAAACTCACGATCCACAAGGTTTTTGCCACAAGTTCTTCCACAAGTCTCTTCCTGGTGGTTTCTGGAGCCCAACCCAACCACCATTCGCAGCCAAAGGCAAGGATTGGAGTTGCTCCATCTCAGGTTGGGAGGTTTTTTCATGCTCTTAAAACTCCAATTTTGTATATGAATATTGACGTGTGATGAATGGTGATCACTCTGATCTATTTATTTTTTATTATGGACGTGTGTATGGCTAGTTATGTGAGTTTAAAGTTTTGAGCCCTTACACTATTTCCTTCGATTCTCTTTATCCATGTGTTATTTGATTTTTTTGATGACATATTTGGATTCCTGACATTTTTCTGGTTGGAATAGTATATTCGTACCTGCGTTTTGGTGTGGTTTTGATTGCAGGTGGCCGGAGTAGGGGGCCGGAACCCTAACTCCGGCGGTGGCTCTTGGTTCAGTCCGGTCAAGGGTTTCCATGAGGAAGATACAATCTGGGCCCTTGATTCGCTTCATCGTGTGGCTACCAGCGTGCCACATATTTATTCTTTTTATTTTTTTTCTGAAATTTAATTAATGATTCCATGTTATTTACCCCACCGTTGCTATCATAGTCCACCAGTCATATTTTTTATTTCGTTTACTTTTTATATCGTTTGACCAATCAAGAACCGTCTGATACATCAAACGACCCACACCTCGCCAACACATTAAAAGGGCGTGTGCTAGGCACATGGCACGCACACGGTAAGCTCACCATTTTTTCATTTTTTTTCTGAATAATTCAGTGGGCTGGGTTGCTATACGCACCCCCCACTCGTCAGCCTATTTCCATTTCCTTTTCATTTTCCTTACTGTTCACACCCCCCAGGGTTTTTTATTTTTTTTATTTGTTGACAGACCTAACGTAAGGGCTCACTATTCGCGCCCCCACTCTCTGGCCCAACCCTCATTTATAATTCATTTTAGTTACTCGTTGCACCCCCATGCTATTTTCTTCATTTTCATTTTATTAAATTATTACATTTTCATTTTTAATTATTAAAAATAGTTTTTTACATCTGAAAATCATCATAAAATTCATACATCATCTTTATTAATTGATAAAATTTTTACAAATTTTATTCTTTATTTTTATTTTATTTTTACCATTTAAATTGATTGTTTAATCTAATTTCTTTTTGAATTTCATATACCATGCACACTTAATTTTCTTTATTTTATTTCTCTACAATCATAAAATATTTTTTATCCGTTTTTTTTGCATTTGTTCACTGACATTCTAAAATACATTAAAATATTTTTTTCATCATTTTTAAAATCATTCCATATTACATTTTTGTCCTTCCCTTTGGCACACTGAGCCTTAATTCCCACCTGAACTCTGCCTAATTATTTGAATGACTAATATCTTGACTTTTTGCAAGGACTTTTGATATGTTGTTTGCCTCTGGTTGAGGAACCTTAATGTTTAATTTGGGAATGTTAGGAATTATTTTCTAATTATCTGATTTGTTTTCACTTGAGATTTTCTTGCAGGCGCATCTTTGACCTTGTATGATTATCTGTTTGAAAGGGCACTTGTGCCATTTGTTTTGGGGCTGTTTCTTTGTTTCTTTGATTCATGTTTGGATTATTATCATTGTTGTTTGCCATTGTTTGATTTTCATTCACCTCTTTTCTTTTACTTGTGTCTGTTTCTCACTAACCTTTTATGCAGGGACTAAGGTAAGTTCTTTAAGGGTATGGATAAGTATCCATGGTCACCCTTACCTTTTTCTCTCCTATCTTCTTCCTTTAGGATTTAGGTTGTCGTCAAACCTCACTAACCGTAGGTCACCCATGCATGATAACTTTAGGATTCATAGTTTCCCTTTAGAGTTACCCTGGTGTCTTCTCTCTTCTCATCTCAAATTTCTTTAAAACACTTAATAAGAATAAGGTGTATTGCGCACGAGCCTTAAGTATGGGGAATGAGAAATGAGGGGCTTCCTCTCATCTTTCTAGAGTGCTTAGCGAGCATCCTGTCTTGGGACGATGCGTTAAGTATTCGTCCCTGTGCCCTAGACTTTGGTGCAATGCAACTTAGGAACTAACTTAAGCCACTTCTGTCCTAAAAAACACCAACCAACTTCAAACCTTTTTGTCCTTCGGGACCTTCAACTTAAAGGCTATTTTCAAAAAGGGCACGTTACCTTCCGTCTGAGTCGCAAACAGGCATCGACCCTAACTGCCGGACGCGGACTTAACGTCGCTCATAAAAAAACACAAAAAGAACTTGGTCTGAACTACGTTGACTCTGAATTCCTCATTGCACAAGGGGGGTACGTAGGCCTAGGACGTCGACGTCCTACCGAGTCTGTCTTTGTCTTCCCCTTCCCCGTTTCAGTACATCCATAGATGATAGGATAACTCACCCTTAGAATAGACAACAAGTGTGGATCCCATCGAGTACGATGGACGCGTGGGGTGCTAGCACCTTCCCCTCGCGTAACCAACTCCCAAACCCAGGTTATGGTTGCGATGAACATTCCTTTCCCTCTTCCTAAGGTTTATGCGGTGTTCCCTTTCCCTTTCTTGGGATAAATTTACACGGCTGGCGACTCTGTTTTTCCGCGCCACTCTCGCGTTTGTACCTGGATGAAAATCTTGGGAGCGACAAGCGGCTGCAAATCTACTGTATAAAAATAGGAACAAAGTAGAAAGTTTCCTAAAAAGTCTCCAAGATCCTTTTTATGATACAAATGTACTTCTGGCACAAAACCGATGTTCCTAAAATAACCCTCCTTGGAATGCGATAGAGTGTGAACTAAAATCATCTAGAATCTCACACTTTAAAAACAAATCTTTCAAATACATAAAACCCTAACACCTAGTATAACATGTCATGACATCATGTTACGACATCGTGCCGACCAACATGTCAAGACATTTTGCTCAACATCTTGTTGTGATACTTTTAACAAAAGTGTTGTCAATCACAAAACTTACAATTATGATAATAATTAAGGCACAACTCATAGTGCATTTCGCCTCCCCTTCGAAATACTTTTAATTTATTGAGCAAGATTGGAAATCATTTTTTTAGATCTTCCATGGTTTTTGTGAGAAGCTTGTCTGGAGCTACAATTCTTTGACAGGATGGATCCATTTGTTGTTGCATTAGGCATAACTTTTTTTGTTGCTCAATGTTGTTTTTGAAAATATGAATTTATATAATTGTTAAATATGTAATTCATTATTTTAGAAAGATTAGATTTGATTTAGAAAGATCAGATTTTATTTAGAAAGATTATATTAGATATTTTTGGGCTTTTATAGTTTGTGCTTTAGCTTGAGATGCAAGTTAACCTAAATATATGAATAGGGAGGAACCCTTTTCATTGTAATAATCAAGTTTGATAATCATGGTTTTGCAATTGCAAAGTGATAATAAAATTCCACAGTTGTGGGCAGAGAGTTACTCTGCAGTTCATACTCGTCTTCTTTAAATGTGTTCTTGTTTTTGTTCATTGTCATTACATAACTATCTTGAGATCAAGATTAAATAAGAATTCTCCATAGGTTGTGGTTGAATTCCAACATCTGATATCTAGAGCTTCGGTTTTGATTCAAGGGAAGAACAACTGTGATGGGGATGAATCACCGAAATGGTCACTTTCCAGCAAATCTTTCAATTCTCAAGAAGGATAATTATGAGAATTGGTGCAAGCAGATTAAGGTGGTTTTCTGTTACCAAGATCTTTGGGATCTTGTGAAGGAGGGATTATCACCGCTTGCAGAAACTGCTACAGATCAGGAGAAAGCAGCATATAAAGAATTGAAGAAGAAAGATTATAAAGCTCTCTTTATAATCCATCAATGTATTGATCCAGATAACTTTGAAAAGGTTAGTGATGTAGAATCAGCAAAAGAAGCTTGGGAGATTCTTGAAAAATCGTTTGGAGGCACAGAGAAGGTAAAAGAGGTGAGGTTACAAACTCACAAAAGGACTTATGAATTGCATCAGATGGAAGAAAATGAAAGTATAACAGATTTTTTCACCAGAGTTACAAAGATGATGTATCAAATCAAGGTATGTGGAGAAGTGTTGACATCAAGATCAGTTGTGTCAAAGATCTTGAGGTCATTGGCTCCAAAATTCGACCTCGTGGTAGTAGCCAGAGAAGAGTTGAAAGACTTGTCAGTATTGATGAAGGAAGTGCTTCAAAGGACGCTTGAGTCTCATTAACAAAGGATGGCTAAAAGAGATACACAAAAGTTGAAGAGTGATATGGCTTTGCAGGCGCAGTCAGAAAAAGAAAGGAAAGGGAAAGGAAACTGGAATGGCAACATAGGTAGAGGAGGCTACACCAATTCGAATGGTCGAAATCAGCATGAAGGAAACTGATTGAATTAGAGAAAACCCTGGAACCAAGGCAACCAAAGAGGTGGTGCTGCAGGTAGAGGAAGAGGTGGTGGTCGAAATCCTGACAAAAGTCACATTCGGTGTTTCAATTGTCAGAAGTATGGTCACTATTTTAGTGATTGTCCAGAAAAGAAGAAGAATCAATAAACTGATGCAAAGTTGGTGAAACGTGAAGAAGAAGGGATATTGCTTATGGTCACAACAAGAGACGAAAAGAGATTCCAGGACCAGTGGTACTTGGACTCAGGATGCTCATCACACATGATTGGAAGGAAAGATTGGTTTATCAACATGAAACCCTCATCAAAGAACACTGTGAAGTTTGCAAATGACAACACTCTAGCAGTTGAAGGTGTTGGTGATGTTCAGATCGTGAGGAAGGATGGCAAGAAATCAAAAATTTCCAATGTGTCATACATACCAGGCATGAAAAGTAACATGCCCAGTATAAGACAGCTTGTCGAAAAGAACTATAAGGTAGTTGTCGAAGACAAGATGATGAGACTTTTCGACGCAGGTGGTAGGTTGATCTTGAAGGCTCAAATGTCTCATAATAGAACCTTCAAGATTGAACTCAATGTGATGAAGCACAAGTGCCTGGAAATTGCAGCCAGCAGAGATGAATGGTTACGGCATTTTTAACTAGGCCATCTCAGCTTCAATGACATCAGAGAGCTAAACAGAAGAAATATGGCTTCAGGATTACCTGAAATCGAAATTCTAAGTGAAGTCTGTGAAGAATGTGTTCAGTCGAAACAACACAAGAATGGCTTCAGCAAGGATGCAGGAAGGAAGTCGAAGGCAATTCTAGAAGTCATATACTCTGATGTATGTGGTCCAATCTAGGTGGATTCGATTGTAGGCAACAGATACTTTGTCACGCTCAAAGATGATTACAGTCTAAAGTTGTGGACTTACCTCATCAAGAAGAAAAGTGATGTGATCGAGGTATTTTCCATATTCAAATCAATGGTCGAAAGACAGAGTGATCGAAAGCTGAAAATTCTGAGGAATGATGGTGATGGAGAGTATGTGTCGAAAGAGTTCGATACATTATGTGAAAAAAAAAGGATTGTGCATGAGGTTTTGCCACCCTACACTCCATAGCAAAATGGAATTGCAGAAAGAAAGAACAGAACAATCATGAACATGGTGAGAAGTATGTTGAATGGAAAGCATTTACCCAAAGAATTATGGGGAAAAGTGGTTTCGACAGCAACATACATATTAAACAGATGTCCGACGAAGAAGCTTGAAGGAATCGCACCAGAAGAATGTTGGTTTGGTGTCAAACCAAGCCTCGGTCACTTGAAGGTGTTTGGATCTATAGAACATAGACATGTGCCAGATCATTTGAGAAGGAAGCTTGATGACAAGTCAAATCAGATGATCTTGATAGGATATCATTCGACTGGAGGTTACAAGTTGTTCGACCCAGTGAATAAGCAGGTAGTGATCAGCAGGGACATGATCATAGATGAGCTTAAAGAATGGGATTGGACTGAGAATAACAAGAAGGATTCAGTGAGAATATCTTGTGAAGAACCAGCCACTGAAGTCGAAAGAGAAGTTCGATATGAACAAGTAAGAGACGAAGCAGGCCCAAGCAGACCTCGACGAACAAGACACATTCCTGCAAGGTTGCAAGAATGTGTGATTACTTCAGATGATATGGTCGATCAAGAGGGTGAGCTGGTACATTATGCTTTCTACGCAGATGTCGAACCAGTCAATGCAGCTGAGGCATTGAAAGAGTCAAAGTGGGTGAAATCAATGAATGAGGAGTTAGACTCCATCGAAGTCAACAACACCTGGTCACTTGTCGAATTTCCTCAAGGCAAGAAGGCAATTGATGTGAAGTGGGTTTACAAGGTGAAGGTGAATCCTAAAGGAAAGTAGCTCGACACAAGGCGAGACTTGTGGCGAAAGTATTTCTTCAGAAGGAAGGAATCGACTTTGACAAAGTGTTTACACCTATTGCTAGGATCGAAACAATCAGGTTGGTTGTTGGTCTAGCAAATATGAACAATTGGCACACATGTCAGATGGACGTGAAGTGCGCATTTCTTAATGGACCCTTAGACGAAGAAGTTTATGTCGCACAACCAGCTGGGTATGTGAAACGAGGTGAAGAAAGAAAGGTGTACAGGCTGCATAAAGCCCTGTATGGAATTAAGCAAGCTCAAAGAGCTTGGAATAAGAAAATCGACAACTTCTTAAGGGAGAAGAAATTTGTGAAGTGTACGACTGAGCATGGAGTGTATGTAAGAAGAAGCAGTAGTGAATTGCTTATACTATGCCTCTATGTCAATGACCTATTGATATCAGGAAGTTTCAAGAAGGAGATCGAAGACTTCAAACATAACTTGAGTGAGGAGTTTGAAATGTCAGACTTGGGAGACCTCTCATATTTCCTTGGCATCGAATTCTACAAAACTAGTAGAGGTTTGATTATGCACCAAAGAAGATATGCAGGCGAAATACTCAAGAGATTTGAGATGCAAGATTGCAACCCAACTTCGACTCCAGCTGAGACCAGATTACAACTGTCGAAGGATTCATATGAAGATAATGTCGATCCAATCCAATATAGAAGACTTATTGGGTCAGTTCGATACCATTGTCACACAAGGCCTGACTTAGCATACAGTGTGGGTATGGCAAGTAGATTCATGCAGAAGCCAAAGGTATCACACCTAGCAGCAACAAAGAGGATACTGAGGTATCTGAAAGGCACTCTCGACTACAGAATTTTGTTTCCTGTAGTTGATGAAGGAAAGGAATGCAATTAGTGGGATACACTTGTACATGCCAAATATATTTGATGTCAAGTTATGTATTCGGATAAGAGTAAGCACGGACTAGACTATGGTAGCAGGAAAGGTCGTAAAATATGGAGAGCTATACAAGTATCATGTACAACCCGGGCTGGTCAGGGACCCTGACTCTCATCAACCGAGTTCCTACAAGGCCGGGTATTATACCCTATCAACCCGGCACCGACGTCGGTCATGAACTCAACAAGTGTCATTCCAACAGTAGTAACGGCGGCAGCGCATCAATTCAGATGTTATTATGTCTTCAAAGCGTGCATTCATGAAGAAGAGTTACAGCAATGATGGACATGCAATGTCAGAAGGCCAAGAGGCTTCTCTTAATGGCATTGCTTAAATGAAGATGGAAGAAGGCTATAAAATGGGCTCTCACATGAGGGTTAAGCAAGACACATCCATCTTGAGACAATATACAACACATGTATAGCTCTCAAATCCCCAAAGATACTCACACAGTATAGACAGCGTAGTTTCCTTTGCCCAAAAAGAGGAAACTAGCACTTTTGGTGATCTAAGCATTTTTTGCTAGAACATTTGGCGCCCACCGTGAGGCCTAGGTAAAACTTTCCCAGGCCACACCTCACACTAACGACATGTCTTCTGAAGAAGATCCTTCATACATGGCTTAACTACTAGCTATGATGATGACTATGTGACAACAGAATGAGATGCTGCAAGATAGCATACAAGTACTGCAGCAGCAAAGTCAAGCTAACGGTGATAGTGAGGAGGAGGTTCTCAAACCTCAACCTCTCTCTCAAGATATTTGGGATGATCACGTCCCAGAAAAATTCAAAGCACCATCATTAACTACTTATGATGGGAAGACAGATCCTCAGGAGCATGTCATTGCCATCAACAATCAGATGGTCATAGTTACCCCTTCGGACTCACTGAAGTGTAAACTCATGGTCGGAACCTTTAAGGGTGTAGCTCTAAGATGGTACATGAGCCTTCCTCGGCTCTCCATGATAAGCTACCAGGACCTAACTAAGAAGTTAGTACAACACTTCTCGATAAGCAAACGCCGGAAGGTGTCCACGACCACATTGTTTATTGTTCGACAGAAGCAGTCAGAATTATTACGTGAGTACCTGGCTCGATTCAACGAGGAAACCCTCAAAGTATCTCATCCAAACCAGGAACTGTTTGTGGGGGCTTTTCAGCATGGACTACGAGTCGGGCAATTCAATGAATCGCTGGCTCAGAAGCCGGCTATTAGCATGGATGAGATCACTACCCGGGCTGAATGTTACATCAAGGGAGAAGAAAGTAACAAAGAGAAAAGAGCCCGTGACAGCAATGAAAAGACAAAGAGCAAGGTAGAGGTGTCAAACAGGAGGAAGGAGCATCCTTGGGGAGCTGTGCGGGAGCCACATCTCCCAGACCATACAAACAGCCATACGAGCCGGACAGGGACCTCACCCCACTAAATACAAGCAGGGGAGATATCCTTAAAGAAGTCGGTCATATGAATCTGTTATCGGAGCCTCATCGTCCCAAAAGAGCCAACGCAATCATGGGAAGTAACCTGAGGCTTGGTGTAATTACCACCGTGTACGGGGACATCACATCGAGGACTGTCAGCAGCTGAAAAGGGAAATTGAGGCTCTAATCCAAAGGGGACACCTCTTGGCATACGTGAAGGATTCTCGACCACAAAATAACAAAAAAAGTCCTTGCCAAGATGATCAGGGACCAGAAAAGTCATCCCGGAAGAAGAGTTCAGATGTCGAAGAGGGTCACAAGACAAAGGCATCTCGGCACACCCTAAGCACCATTTCTGTGGGGTTCACTGGTGGTGGAGAGACAAGTTCAGCAGAAAGAGATATGCTAGAGCAGTTATGCATATCGACCAGAGATCCCCAGAGAAACAGGAAGGCAACTTAGATACTGTAACATTCTCTAAACAAGACGCCATAGGAGTCTTAGCTCATGAGAATGATCCTATGGTTGTCAAAGTACAGATAAGAGATTGGAGCGTGAAAAGGGTACTGATAGACCCTGGAAGCTCAGCTGACGTATTATATTGGGATTCATTCAGAGGAATAGGGCTTGATGCGGCCGAGTTATTACCATTTAAAGGCAGACTAGTAGGATTCTCAGGAGAACAGGTTCAGGTGCTCAGACATCTAGCATTGTCGACTACCTTTGGTAACACGGCTAATGTGAAGCATGTCCGAGTGTAATACCCCAAAATTTGCCCTCTCGTTTTTCATATCATTTGGCATGTGCTTTCATTACATTGCATTCCATTCAAGCATAGAAAAACAAAGCATTGCATTGCATTCAGCATAGGGCATGTGATCAGTGGTTTTCAGAGTATTGATCATCCAAGGCAAGAGAGCTAGAATCAAGGGTCTTCAAGCAAGCCTCAAGGGTCTCTTATATCATATATGATCTCATTTGATCCCACAAGTCATTGGAAGATGGGAATTCATCAATAAGATTGGACAGCTCATCATCTCATATCAAAAGCAATCAAAATTAGGGTTTGTGATTCAAGCAGTCTCTGGATGAAATTTTGGTTCAAACTTGATCTCAATGTTTTCTACATGATGTCAAGTATCTAAGGATGGAAGATTACCCATTGGTTCATTTTAGAAGAGGTTCAATTGGCCAGTTGCTTGAGAATCAAGAAATTGGGGAAAAAGTCAACTGTGCAGTGGAAAAAGTCAACTCCTGACTTTTTAAGGTCAAGTTCATGAAATTCAAGTTACATATGTTCATTGGACAAGATTTAATCAAGAAATGATGGAGGAATCATCAAAAAATCAAGAATTGTACAAAGTTTCCATTTTTAGAAACTTAGGGTTTCTAAAAATGGCAAGTTTTGGACCATTTTGCACTACACTTTAAGGGATTCTTTCTCCATGATAAAAGCTTCAAACTTCAGGCCCAAGTTGAGCCAATTAAAGATCACATTCCAAGCTTAAAATCCATATAAAGAACTCTTCCATTGGATCAAAATTGAGGAAGTTATGATCAATCAAAGTTTGGTAAAATCAAGGCAAATTCCAAGTCATGGCAAGGCAAGTTCAGGCCTCCAGGCCATAATTTCATCAAACACTTGGTGTGCCAAATGTCAAGCCAATTTTCTCCATCAAGGAGGCTTCAAATGAAAAATTGTTGAACATCAAAGTTGTTCATCTCCATGTCCTCTTTAACTTTGATGTTAGACATTTTTTCATTTGAACAAGTTATGAAGGAGTTATAGTGGTTCAAACATGGAAGCTCCACTCTGAAATTGCCATAAGCCATGATGCCATGCATGTAACAAGTTGCCACGCCCATGAGACAGTTTGGATCCCTTGAGTTTCAAGCCATTTTCAAGTGTGTTAAAGGTCTTCTTTCACTTTGATTCCAACATCAACAATGTTCTATAATGTTTCCTCTTTTCATAGACATCAAAAACTCCTCATTTCATGCAACATACATAGAGAATTCCACTCTCAAACTCCCACTGTTCCTTTGGATGTTGGCTGCCAAAATAGAATGTCATAGCATTGTTGGTTGATGTTCATCTTGTTTGCACGCGTGTACTTCCCACACCATTCACATTTCCTCTTTTGAACACACATAACTCTTACACATGCCATGCCATGTTGCTATCATACATACAAGAGGAAAATGAACAAAACTTGTCCAACAAGCTTGCTGCTACACTACATAACGTCATCACCACCAATGATCATTTAAACCTCACCATAGCTGCCATGAGCTCACCATCACCATAACCAAACCCCAACTCGTGACACTAACTAACTTCATTCAGTTAGTTAACTCAAACTCACTTGAATCAACTCATTTAACTCTCTTTCCAACAATTAACCACACTAGTTAACAACTAACCACAACTATATAAGCTAAACTCACACAGTTTTTTGGAAGCTTCATTCATTTTATCACATTTGCATAAACTTTCACTCTCAAACTCTCTCTGAACCCTCACTCTCTCTTCACGAACTCATCTTCATTTTCATTCATTGTTCATCTTGTGGCGTTTCTGGATCAAGAACAAGAAAAAGTAAGATTGAATTCTCAAGTGTAACAGCTTCTCCAATTTGAATATCAATCGGTTTTCTTCAAGATCCAAGGATTCAGAGCATTTATTTTGCTCTTAGGAAGCTCAAGACCAAGTCCTCCCCTCTGGTTTTCCATTTGATTCAAGTTCTTCAGATTTCCAGGTTTGAGATTCTTCAACTATTTTGCTTCGATTTCAACTGGTTATGCTTGGTTTCATGCTGATTTAGGCTTAATAGAAGCAGTGTGAGTATTCTGGCTAGTTAATATACCTTTTAGAGGTGTAGATCTAAACCTAGGGCAAATTTGATGTGTTCGATTCTCTGCATATGTGTGTGATATGTGAAAACTAATGGTGGATCCTTATTCTCCTTAACTTCCTCTTTCGATTAGTATGATTTTTGTGAATTTCTGGAAGTATGTAAGATTTGCAGGTGACCGGAGGTGGCCGGAGAAGATGACCGGAGGTCCTTCTCCGGCCGGTGAGATTGAATTAGGGTTTAATCTTCAGTTTAAAACACAGTCGTATGATCTTTTTGATCCAACGCTTGAGAAAGTGCCAGCGCATTAATGAACCAACCTCTCTCTCACGTGCCTTATTTTGAATTCTGATGACTTGTGTGTGGGCGTGTGTATGATTGTTACCGTGTGTTTGCTTTCTGATTTGTTCATCATGAGTGCTTTGTTTGATTGATTTCATTGACTGAATCCTATGGTTGTGATTGCATCCACGTGTGACTGAGCATACACCTTAACCACACACACACACGCGCCTTATTGGACTTGGATCATATTTGCTTTTCACACACCCTGCTTGTTGAGCCCAATTATTTTCAACGTGAAATTTACTTTCGCCACACCCCCAGCATATTTTCTTTGTATTTTAATTTCTTTTTTTTTATATTGTTTGATTTTTTTTTATTAAAATAGTAAATGTATAATAAAAATTCTACAAAACTTCACCAAGCATCATAACTCATTAAACTAATTTTTCATATTTTTGGTTTCTGATTTTATGAATTTTTGCATTTATTTTCGTAATTTTCCTTTAATTTCTTTTCATGTGGTTTCTTCTTTGACACATGAAATTCATCCATTTATTTTGCATAGTTCTAAAACCATTTTGCATCCAATCTTTTTGCTATGATTAAATAGTATCTTAAAGCATCTAAAACATTTTTCTCATGTTTTAAAAATCATTTTTGCATAGCTTTTGAACCATATATTTGTGCATTATTCATTGTTGACCTAATGTGACTTTGTTGCTTTGTTTGAGCACACTCCTTCTTGAATTTTTGTGTGAGCTTTTGACATATGTTTATATTCTGACTTAGGTACTTTGTGACCTAATTCCATAATTTTTCCAAGTCTCTTCCTATTTTTTCCTGGATTGATTGATTACATGTGCATTTATGTGCTTCATTGTATGCATATGCTATGGTTTTGTGTCATATTGCCTATGGTCTCTTGAGATGATTGATGTTATCTTTTGAAACATGTTTACTAGAGAATTATAGGTCTTACTTGGTTCACTTATATGTCATTTTGATTTGTGTTTACCTTTGATGTGTGTTTGTGCATTTTTTACCTAATTCCACATCTAATTGCTTCTTGTGCTCTATATGATTTGTGTTAGCATTGTGTATGCTATTTCACTCATGTCATTTGCATATCATCAATTGTATGCTACTGGTCTATATGCATTCATACTCATTTCATATGTTATGCATCTTTAACATGTAAGTTTGTGCATCTAATTGAAATTTGTTTCTCTCCTTTTCATATCTTCTTCATCTATGTTCTTCTACTTGAATCATCCCATTCATGCCTTGTATGATTTTTCAATATGATGTATGCTTCAGACCTTGGCATTTCATTAAGCATAAATACATGTTCATCTTACATTTTTATTCATGTTTCATTAACTAATTTCATGGTGCAATTTCTTGGATGGTTAAAACATTGTTTGCGCAAAGTTTGTTGGTGTTTGATCTCCTAACCTTAAAGAACATTCTTATGGTTTAGATTCTGACCTTGAGTGCTTTTCAACCTTTAGGACCTTTATTCTTTAGTTCTTAACTTGTTTGGTCTTCACTTGTTAGTCTTTCCTTATTTCTTTACTTGTAAATGGTTTTGCTAACATTTTCAGGGGCTTATGGTAAGTCAAGTGTGTGGGTGTGCACCAACATACAACCTCTTCTTTCATCTCTTTTAAGTTTCCAATTGGTGATTGTGATGAGCATCTAATGCTTTCTTTGTTCAATCTCTTTCATCCCCTTTGAGTTCTTAACTTAACTTCCATCTTTGAAGTAAGTTAGAACTCACTCTTCTTCTCTTTTCTTTTAGAGTTAAGTTTCTAAACCACACTTAACCATTAGGAATATCCATGTATGATAACTTTAGGGTTTAAGTCTTAGTCTCCCTCATTAGATTTTACCTTTCTTAACCTTTGAGTCTCTCTTCTTCTCATCTCAAAACAAAAGCAAAAACATTTAATAAGGGATTAACGCATATTGCACGTGAGCCTTGCGTGTGGGAAATGGAAGGAGGAGGGTTTCCCTCCGCCTTTCTAGAGTGTTTAGCATACATCCTGTTAGGACGACCATGCAATGCATTCGATCATATATCATAGACTTGAATGCAATATGTGTTACTAACACAAAAATGATCAAAACACTTCTTTCTAAAATACAAAAAACAAACTCTCTTCTCATCTCATTCACTCCTTTCTTAAGGACTCGCCATGTTTGTTCTACCGCAAACAGGTAACGTCTAAGTCTCCATACAGCGAGCTGCAACACCTAACTGCTGGGACACGCACTCTGACGTTTCCACTAAAAAACACAAACAAAGCAACCCTTGTTGAGCCGAACTACGTTTGCTCTGATTCTTCTTTCTCGTCTGATTGAAGATACGTAGACACGAGATGCGATATCTCGACGAGCAACCTCTCCCTGTAGTCTGTCGAACTACGTTGACTCTAACTTTCCCATTGCACTGAGGGAATATGTAGGCCTAGGACAACGGTAATGTCCTATCGAGTCACCTCTTTTTCTTTTCTTCTTCGTTTCTTCGTTCTTTTCTGTTCTCGTTCCCTTTCCTTTCTAGTAGCAGCGGAGCTCCAGACGACGACACCCTTTGATCGAAGCAGCAAGTGTGGATCCTATCGGGTACGATGGACGCGTGGGGGTGCTAATACCTTCCTCTCGCGTAACCAACTCCCGAACCCATTTCTCTTGGTCTCAAGACCATTCTTTTCCTTCCCTCAGGTTTATGCAGTGTTTCCTTTCCCTCTCTTGGGATAAATACACATTGCTGGCGACTCTGTTTCTGCGCCACTTTTGCGTTTGTACTTGGATGAAAATCCCGGGAGCGACAGCTGGCGACTCTGCTGGGGATCGAACCCAGAATCTCTGGTTCCCTAAGCGAGTCAGTCCTAGCGCTTGTCTATTTTTTCTTTCATTGGGTGTTTACTGTGGTACTGTATTTTGCTGTATTTACTGTATACTGTATTATTGTTTATCGTATTACCGCTTTACTGTACTTTACTGTATTTATCACATTCACTGCATTACATATCATTATTATGCTGGATTGTGCTGTTGTTTTCTGTTTGGTGGGAAGGGTGTTCTGAGAGATAAGCCCACTACCCAGGCTTGAGTACATACATAGGTATTATAGTGGATAGTCATGACGCTTGCGTGGTGGTGACCACGTATTGTTGTTCATGAGACCCACAACCAGACGAGGTTCTATCAGAAGCTATCTGCTACTGTATGTTATACAGGCCAGTAGTTATTCTCTTGAGGAACCGTCGACTCTGGTGACCATTCCCGAGGACTCAGTTGCGGCACTCCTCCCGAGATGTGATAATGGCAGACCAGAAATGGCAAACCCATTACATATTCTTGATCCGAGGACCCAATGCTAAGAACTTGCTATAGGATATCCTTTTTGAAAGAGAATCAGTGGAGGCACTCCTTGATTGGTGATAGTACTGTACCCCGAGGGATGAATGTACTATTGCTTCTCGACCTCAGTGCCAGAAGCTGAGGACCTTTCGTTTTGGAGAATCAGTTGAGGCCTCCTCGATTGATGATGATGCCAAACCAAAAATGGTGAACGTATCATCATTTCTCGACCTGAGAGCCCGGGATACTGAGGATCTTAGTGCCCACACGTGAGAAGGGCGGGTTGTTTACAGGTTTGCAGGTAACCATGACCTCCTACATACCCGGTTTTCTGTTGATGTTACACAAAAGGAGAATTCATCCTATTGTATTCAGATGGTTCCTATCTATGGTTCTATATTGTTCTCAGAGCTACACTGACACCGTTCACAGTCCAGCACAGACACTTGGCACCTTGATACCATGCCCTTTGCATTGCATTTACATATCCTAACATACATGTTTATTCATTTCCAGGTGCATATTTTACCCTCGATTCCAATCATCGGGTTCTCACAAGGATGAATATTAAAGAGAAGAAGAATATCATCAGTTACAAGTTCCTCACGCCTACTCTAGGCCCTATTACCGTCCTGAAAGGAATGGCGAGCCCTGAAGTGTTGGAAGCTTTCAAAGCGAAATATGGGTGGATTTTATCTTTTGTTTGCAATGTCAGTGATTACGAATACAGGGGTCTCCATACTTTGATGCAGTTCTACGATCCTCCTCTGAGGTGTTTTGTATTTCCATATTATTTGTTGGTACCTACTTTAGAGGAGTATTCCAACAT
This sequence comes from Lathyrus tuberosus, assembly GCA_022829125.1. Taxonomy (NCBI): domain Eukaryota; kingdom Viridiplantae; phylum Streptophyta; class Magnoliopsida; order Fabales; family Fabaceae; genus Lathyrus; species Lathyrus tuberosus. The sequence continues at coordinate 5,586,792 of JALAZF010000056.1, read as the reverse complement.
GCTAGGGATTACTATCAAGGAGGAGCCTCCTTTCTTTGGGTCTACAGGTGATCTGGATTGCGGAAAAGTGGTTGGTGCTCTTTATTTGAGCAAGTCAGAATTAGAAGCCAATACCTCTAATAAAGGAAAGCTTCATGGTTACAAGCTGGGGTATTTGATAAGGAAGGCTCAGGAGGCAGCTAAAGGCGAGAAATGGGTTGTTTTTAATGCATTGCTAGCCCTTTGTGTCTATGGTATTGTGTTGTTCCCCAATGAGCCTGACTTTGTTGATACGGACGCCATTAGGATATTCATGATGAAAAATCTGGTACCAACACTGTTGGGAGATCTTCACTACGCCCTATACAATAGAAATGAAAAGAAAAGATGAGGGGTAGTTCGTTGCTGTGCACCTTTGTTCTATAAGTGATTTGCCAGTCGTTTACCGCAATCAGGGGCTTTTGTGGATTCTAAAGGTTCCCTAGAATGGAGTCAGCGCTTAATGGGGCTAGTTGCCAAAGACATCATATGGATAGATCATGGGCTAATCGGCAAGAACATTATCCATAGCTGTGGAGAGTTCCCTAATGTTCCACTAATAGGAAGAAAGGGGGAATTAACTACAATCCTTCATTGGCCATTAGGCAATTTGGGTACGCTCTGACGGGTCCGCCCATTAAGAGGGATGTGGAAGAGTCACTGTATTTCCACGCATCAGATGGTTTAGAAACAGCATAAAAAGTCTCTGAAAGCTGGGTCAGTGTGCTAAAGAAAGGGAAAGTTGCTCTAGGCAAACCCAACAATCGGGCTTATCCAGCATATGAGGAGTGGGTGAAGAAAAGAGTTGAAGATTTTCACTTGCCTTTTGATAGGGCACGCCTGTTGTATCCTGAGGATGAGAAAGAAAGAAATACTGCCACTATGGAAGACATCGACAAATTGCAAGCCTCGGTGAAAAAGCTTCAAGGAGAGAATTCTGAGCTGAGCAGCTGGATTCAAGAAGCGCTATATACCAACAAAAGATTGGAACAGAAAGCCCAAGACGCCGAACAAATCTTAGCAGCAAGAGAAATGGATTTCGCCGAAAGAGCTCAACATTTCCAGAAAATTAGTAAGGGTGCCGATGCTTCCACTCAAGCTCATAAGAAGACTAAACAGGCCTTAGCCCAGACTAAAGACACGTTAGCCAAGTTTCAGCAAGCTTGGGATGAGGTTAGAATGGAAAACTCAGAGTTGCAGGAACAGCTGAAGATCAAGGATGACGAGCTCAAAAAGGCACACGAACAACGGAGGAAGTATCGGGAGAACCTTGGTAAAAGTCAAGAGCAATTGGGAAGCGCCAGAGAGGAGCTAAAGATTTCCAAGAAGGAGCTTGAAGAGGCTATGGCAGATATGGGGAAACTCAAAATACAAGCCGGCGTGAAAAGGCATAAAGGAGTCTGTGATGATGAAGCTCTCCTGATGCATATGGATTCACTGACTGAAGCCCTAGCGAAAAGAGATGTTCTGATTAAGGAGTTAATCGAAAGACCAAATCACCAGCGTACTCGCATACTCTTTGAGGAAATCAAATATTCAAGTGAAAAGTTGAAAGACTTGGAGTTGTCAGATTGACAGTTTTTCTCTCATTCTCTTAATGTAATTTTGTTGATGGATATCATCAGGCTTGTTGATGAATCCACTATTTTGATGTATGATGTTTGAACCTATTATTGAACGCTGCGTGTATGTTTGATTTCTTTTGTAATTAAAACGAGCAGTTTATTCAGAAATATTCCGTTGGCAATTATCTGTACACAAGCACATAATCACGGCACGTATCTTCATATTGCGATCTTCAGCTTTCTGTGGTTAAGACTGGAATCAGGGTATAAGGCACCTCGGAAATGATAAACATGGCATTTGCATTGTATTACATATCATTTCGCATATCATTTTTCGCATGACAGGTACTCGTTGCAGGTCCTCTAACCTTTATTTGGTTTCAGGCACTATAGCTGATAACCACGTCCATCGGTACGCAACTCGCAGAAACCAAGCTAAGATCATGGATCAGATGCAAACTGAATTGGCTGAGCTGAGGAACAGGATGGACCAGTTCATGACACTAATGACTGGTATGGCTCAAAATCAGAAAAGACTCAGGGCAATGGTCGAGCAGCCACAAGTAGAGGTGCAGAATGGTAATGGTAATAATAGAGAGAATGGTAATCAGACTGGCGTTGGTGCAGGCGGTGACCCTCCTAGAAATAACAGGGTTCGTCATGTTGTGGAAGACAACCAAGATGATCAGTTCACTCTGTTGGATACTGAAGATGAGAACACTCGCAGGTTTGACGAGCTCGCTGAAAATATCAAGTCCATTGAATCCCAAAACACTCTTGGTTTTGACGTTTCTGACTTGGGATTGGTACCTGGAGTAAGAATCCCACACAAGTTCAAGCCACCAACATTTGACAAGTACAATGGCACTACTTGTCCTAAAACTCATCTCCAATCTTATGTGGGGAGGATTGCTGCTCATACTGACGATGAGAAATTGTGGATGTACTATTTCCAAGACAGCCTTACTGGGGCATCTCAAGAATGGTATATGAAGTTGAGCAGGACTTCTGTAAGGAACTGGAAGGAATTAGCTCATGCTTTCGTCAAGCAGTATCAATACAATATGGATATGGCTCCAAACCGTACTCAGCTGCAGAGTATGGCTCAGAATGCGAAGGAGAGTTTTAAGGAATATGCTCAAAGGTGGCGCCAGTTGGCTGCCATGGTTCAACCTCCGCTGTAGGACCGAGAAATGACTGACATGTTTATGGGTACTCTTCAGGGAACTTATCTTGATAGGTTGGCCGTCTGCCCTTCAACTGGGTTTGCGGACATTGTAATCGCTGGGGAAAGGATTGAAAGTTTGTTGAAGCTTGGAAAAATACAAGATGTCAGTGGTTCTAGTTCTTCAGGGGTGAGGAAGCCATTTGCTGGAGCTACCAGAAAAAGAGATGGTGAAGCCAGTGCTGTTTATAAGAACAGAGGAAGAGGAAGAGGCTATCAAGATTCCTATAATCAGGTTGCTGCTGTGACCATTCCTAGTCCGCAAGTGCAATCACATCCACAGCAGCAGAATGTTCAGCCACAGAATGATCAACAGCCACGGAGATCATATCAGCAGAGACGAGCTGACAGGCGTATGGACCTTTTGCCTTTGACTTACGCAGCTTTGCTACCCCAATTGTTGAAGCTTAACCTGGTGGAGCTTCGTACGATGGGCCCGGCTCCTGCAGTATTACCAAAGGGTTACGATGTTAATGCCCACTGTGAGTATCATTCTGGGGCTCCAAGTCATAGTATTGAACAGTGTCGTATATTTACGCATAAAGTACAGGATTTGATTGATGCCAAGGCAATTAATTTTTCGCCTCCACCAAATGTGCTTCAGAATCCTATGCCGGATCATAATGTGCCAAAGGTCAACGCCATTGAAGATGGGAAGGTTTTGAATTTGGTAACTGATGTGAACAGGGTGAAGACTCCTTTGAGTTTTGTGAAGGCTCGGTTGTTGAAGGGGCAAGTGTTCCCTGGCTGTTAAGAAGGTTGTGTTGATTGCGAGAATCAGAGAAATGGTTGTGATAAACTGAAGGCCGGTATTCAAAATTTGATTGATGAGGGTTGTCTACAGTTCGATCAGGGGGACAGAAAGGACGATGTTGTGTCAACTGTTACCATTTATTTTATGCCAGCTAAAATTCAGGTGCCAGCGCCTGCTGTAACCATTGTGCCTGTTGTAGTGAGTCCTATTACTATTACGGTACCAGGACCAGTTCCTTATACTAGTGAGCGGGCTATCCCATGGCACTACGGTGCAGATGTTTACTACCAAGGAGAAAAGCAAGAAGTGGAAACTCCAGCTGGGGGTAGTTCCAATATTGATAATGTTGGAGGTCTTAGTGGCTTCACCAGAAGTGGACGCTTGTTTGCTCCACAGACTTTAAGAACCAATGCGGAAGCTGAAGCAGCAGCCAAAGCCAAAGGTAAACAGGTGGCTACAGAGGATGTTGTTGTTCTTGAATCTGTGCAGAAAGGTACTTTTGAGAAAGAGGTTGAAGAGTTCATGAGACTTATCAAAAAGAGTGATTATAAAGTGGTTGATCAGTTGAATCAAACGCCATCAAAAATTTCTATCTTGTCATTGTTTATGTGTTCTGCAGCTCATCGAGAGGCACTTCTGAAGGTCTTGAATATGGCCTATGTACCTCAAGAGATTACTGTGAATCAATTGGAGTCGGTTGTTTCTAATGTCAATGCTAGCCATGGGCTAGGTTTTACAGACTTTGATTTGACTATTGAGGGTCGCAATCACAACAGGGCATTACACATCACCCTGGAGTTTAAAGGGGCAGTATTATCTCATGTGTTAGTGGACACGGGGTCTTCCCTGAATGTGTTACCAAAAAAGGCCTTAATGAAGTTAGACGCTGACGAAATTATTCTAAGACCAAGTGATTTGGTAGTGAGGGCTTTCGATGGTTCGAAACATTCTGTATTCGGAAAGGTAGAGCTCCCAGTAAAGATCGGTCCTCAGGTGTTTAAGTGCGTGTTCTACGTGATGGACATTCAGCCCGCATATAGCTGCTTGTTAGGCAGACCGTGGATTCATGCCGCTGGGGCAGTGACATCTATGTTGCATCAGAAATTGAAATATGTGGTTGATGGTCAAGTGGTGACTGTATGTGGAGAGGAAGACATCTTCGTAAGTCAGCTGTCTACCTTTAAGTACGTGGAAATGGATGGAGAGATCCATGAGATGCTAAGTCAAGCATTTGAGGCAGTCAATATTGGTGATTCGTCTTCACAGGCGGTATCTTCTCAGGGCGAAGAACAGGTGGGTACTTCTATTGCTTCTTACAGATAGGCGGTGGAAGTAGTCAAAGCAGATAATGCCCAAGGCTGGGGCAAATTGATTGAAGTCTCTGCAAAGAAAGATAAGTTCGGTATAGGCTATAATCCGTATCAAGCTGCTGCAGCAGAGCGCAAGGGGCCGATTACTTTCTACAGTGGGGGAATCATTAATCCAAATCAGATGTGCGCTGCAAGTGAAGATGGCGTCGACAGTGATTGTGATCTCGACAAGTGGGTGCGCCCGTGTGTACCGGGTCAAGAGCTTTGCAATTGGTCTGTTGAAGAAATTGTTCAAGTTACTCTCCAAACAGAGTAATTTTCTTTGTTTTTCTTTGTTGCATGTTAAAATCTCGCGCTCTGCCCAAGGCGTGTATATCCATTTGTAGGGCCTCATAATTGCATTTGCAAGGTTTTTTATCATTAATAAAGGACGTTTTGCATTCAAATTTTGTGTTCCTTGTCTTTCATTTTTATTTTTGCAGAAAAAATAATAAAATGGCAATGTTTTATTTTTGTTGTTTCTTTTTTTCAAAAGTCTCATTCTAAACTAAAGCATGACCCCCAATCATGCAGACTTAATCACCCGAATTACGTTGATAACGATTCTGCTGTGGCCAAGTATGACTTTGATAATCCAATCTATCAAGCCGAAGAGGGGGATGAAGAAGATTGTGAAGTTTCCGAGGAATTGGCCAGATTGTTGAAGCAGGAGGAGAGGATCATTCAACCTCACCAAGAGACAATTGAGGTTATCAACATTGGTTCTGAGGACGCCAAGAAAGAGATTAAGATTGGAGCCAGTCTACAGGCCGAGGTGAAGAAAGAGTTGATCAGTATGTTGCGGGAATATGTTGACATCTTTGCCTGGTCGTATCAAGATATGTCGGGGTTAGATACAGACATTGTTGTGGACAGATTGCCGTTGAAAGAGGGTTGTCCTCCTGTCAAACAGAAGCTACGGAGAACTAAACCAGAAATGGCTTTCAAAATCAAGGAGGAGGTACAAAAATAGTTAGATGCGGGATTTCTGGCCGTCACCAATTACCCACCATGGGTTGCAAATATCGTTCCTGTGCCGAAGAAGGATGGTAAGGTCAGAATGTGCGTTGATTACCGGGATCTAAACAGAGCAAGTCCGAAAGACGACTTTCCTTTACCTCATATTGATGTATTGGTTGACAACACCGCTCAGTTCTCGGTATTCTCTTTCATGGATGGCTTCTTCGGATACAACCAAATCAAGATGGCACCAGAAGACATGGAAAAGACAACGTTCATTACCCCGTGGGGTACCTTCTGTTACAAGGTGATGCCTTTTGGGTTGAAGAACGCCGGGGCAACGTATTAGCGAGCTATGGTAACACTCTTCCATGACTTGATTCATAAAGAGATTGAGTGTTATGTGGATGATATGATTGCCAAGTCTCGAACAGAAGAAGAGCATCTGGTCAACTTGAAGAAACTGTTTGAGAGGTTGAGAAAGTTTTGACTAAGGCTGAATCCGAACAAGTGCACTTTTGGAGTGCGGTCCGATAAATTGTTGGGTTTCATCATAAGCGAAAAAGGAATTGAGGTTGATCCCGCCAAAATAAAAGCGATACAAGAAATGCCTGTACCAAGAACAGAAAAAGAAGTACGTGGTTTCCTGGGTAGATTGAACTACATTGCACGGTTCATATCTCACCTCACAGCCACTTGTGAACCAATATTTAAGTTGTTAAGAAAAGAATAAGCGGTCAGGTGGAATGATGATTGCCAAAGGGTTTCGAGAAAAAAAAAATATTTGCGGGAACCTCCAATTCTCATGCCTCCAGTTCCAGGGAGACCATTGATCATGTATTTGACTGTGCTTGAAGGATCCATGGGTTGTGTTCTCGGTCAACATGACGAGACGGGTAAGAAGGAGCATGTCATCTACTACTTGAGCAAAAAATTCAATGATTGCGAATCACGATACTCAATGCTTGAAAGGACATGTTGTGCACTTGCATGGGCTACTAAGCGATTGAGGCAATATATGCTCACTCATACAACCTTGTTAATTTCAAAGATGGACCCTATCAAGTACATATTTGAGAAACTAGCATTGACCGGACGGGTTGCACGTTGGCAGATGGTGCTGACTGAATATGATATCCAGTATATTTCTCAGAAAGCCATCAAAGGAAGTATCCTGTCAGACTATCTTGCGCAACAGCCAATTGATGATTACCAACCCATGAAATTTGATTTCCCTGATGAGGACATCATGTTTCTCAAAGTTAAAGACTGCGAGGAACCACTCCCGGAGGAGGGGCCAGACCCTGAATCCAAATGGAGTTTGATGTTTGATGGGGCCATCAACATGAATGGATGCGGAGTTGGAGCAGTTTTTACCACGCCAGAAGGTGTTCATATGCCTTTCACTGCCCGAGTAACTTTCGGATGCACCAACAATGAAGCAGAATATGAAGCTTGTATAATGGGGATTGAGGAGGCGATTAATTTGCAAATTAAGACCCTCGATATCTTCGGTGATTCAGCTTTGGTGATCAATCAGATTAATGGAGATTGGCACACTCATCAACCAAACTTGATTCCTTACAGAGACTATGCGAGGAGGATGTTGACTTTCTTTACAACAGTGAAGTTGTACCATATTCCTCGAGACGAGAATAAGTTTGTTGATGCCTTGGCCACATTGTCTTCTATGATCAAAGTGCAGAGGTGGAATCATGTACCCAAGATTGAGGTGTCTCGTCTTGACAGGCCTGCACATGTATTTGTCGTTGACGTAGTGTCTGATGACAAGCCGTGGTTTCATGATATCAAATGCTTCTTGAAGAGTCAAGAATACCCGCCCCGGGCATCTACCAATGATAAAAAGACTCTGAGGAGGTTGGCTGGTAGTTTCTTCATGAATGAGGATGTGCTGTACAAACGGAACTTTGACATGGTTTTGCTCAGATGCGTGGATAGACACGAAGCAAACATGTTGATGCAAGAAGTGCACGAAGGCTCTTTCGGCACCCATGCCGGAGGACATGCAATGGCAAAGAAACTGGTGAGGTCAGGGTATTATTGGATGACTATGGATGCAGACTGTTGTTCATACGCCTGCAAATGCCACAAATGTCAGATTTATGCGGATAAAGTGCATGTACCTCCGAATCCATTGAATGTCATGTCTTCTCCTTGGCCTTTTGCAATGTGGGGCATTGATATGATCGAAAAGATTGAGCCAACAGCTTCCAACGACCATCGCTTCATTTTGGTCGCTATTTATTACTTTACCAAATGGGTGGAAGTAACATCTTATGCTAATGTCACCAAGCAGGTGGTAGCCAGATTTCTGAAGAGAGATATCTTCTGTCGCTATGGAGTGCCCGAAAGAATCATTACTGATAATGGTTCTAATCTCAACAATAAAATGATAGCAGAGTTATGTCAGGACTTCAAAATTGAGCATCACAATTCTTCGCCGTACCGTCCAAAGATGAATGGCGCTGTTGAAGCGACCAACAAGAATATCAAGAAGATTGTGCAAAAGATGGTGGTGACCTACAAAGATTGGCATGAGATGTTACCGTTTGCCTTGCATGGGTACCGAACATCTGTAAAGACATCTACTGGGGCAACACCGTTCTCACTTATGTATGGTATGGAGGCGGTCCTACCAGTTGAAGTTGAGATTCCCTCGCTGAGAGTTATGATGGATGTCAAACTGGATGAGGCAGAATGGGTTCGCACCCGATTCAATGAGCTAAGCTTAGTTGAGGAAAAGAGACTAGCAGCTATTTGGCATGGTCAATTGTACCAGAAAAGAATGAAGCGAGCATTTGATCAGAAAGTGAGACCTCGGGAGTATCAAGTTGGTGAACTGGTACTTAAAAGGATCCATCCTCCAAACACAGATCACAGGGGAAAATGGACCCCAAACTGTGAAGGTCCATTTGTGGTTAAAAAGGTTTTCTCTGGCAGAGCCTTAATGCTTACAACCATGGATGGTGAAGATTTTCCATCCCCTGTCAAATCAGACGCAGTCAAAAAATACTTCGCATAAAGAGACCCGCTGGACAAAAAAAAAGTCCAGGCAAAAAAGGGCATCCCGACGAACCATAAAAACAGAATAAAAAGGTTCGAGCAAAACTTAGGGATATAAAATAAAAAATATGTACACCCTGTGAGTTGAAAATCCGCAAGGACAACTCAGGCAAGAAAGGGTATCCCGGTGGATTGAAAACCCGAAAAGGGCGATCCACGCAAAAGAGGGATTAAGCAAAGACTGTGATCTGAGTCATCTGTACTGCCTCATCGTTTCACTCAAGCTGGCAATCTCCAAAGGAAAGGAATCAGTCCAATCATTTTCCTCAGAAAGTGAAGATAATCGGAAAAGTCTTGAAGACATACTGGTCATAGCAGAATTGAAACTCAGTGAAATGCCGTTTCACATTGCCATTAGGATAGTTTCTTTTCTCAATTTTCAGCAATCACCTCTTTCCAGGGATTACTTCCTGATGTACTTGCCTATTCTGGGCCTTTCAATCAATAAAGTTGATTATTCAGTCAAAAAGCTTCTTATTTGTTTTCATTTTACTGTTTTGTTTGCAAAAATGTCCAAATTTTTGATAAAAAACATTGCATTGTTGAAAACATTGAGGCTTTACAATAACATGCACAGGGAAAACATTTAAAGTTGCTTTGAATGTTGATTAACTCCGAACGGTGGATTCAAACCATGCAATCCCCAGTGCATTCCTTTTGTTGCAGGTTTACATTCAGGAGCCTGACACGAAGTCATTTTTAGCACAAAGCATTGTTAATTGCTCTCCCCAACAAGTGGTGGTTCAGAGTTAGATTTTCTCAGTTACAGAAATCATATCCGGCACGGGGCATATGTGCATATCCTTTGCTTGCAGGTAGCAGCCTCATACTAGGCTCAAAAACAAGATTGAAGCCTTTCTGAGATCATGGCTCGTTTCTTCCAAACAAGTAATCACTTATCCCCATGCAGAATGCAGGGGCAATCCTGTTCAGGAAAGGGTTCACATGTTACCCTTTTGTCACAACGTTTACTGATTGAGTCCATCATTCGGTCGACAGTCGTTCACGGCGATTCGATATCGGTGAATTAATTTCAACTGGGTATCGGTGTATCTTATTAAGTCGGTTCTCTCATTCAGTACTTCCAACAGCTACAAGCTTTTCTGTGTTGATAACGGTTGCAAATTCTCCAGTAGAGTTGCTTCGCAGACCTTGTAGCTAATGTTTAAGACTCAGTGAGTGTCTAGGAGTTGGAAGACGCCAAATCTTCTGTAAAATCCTCTTAAGAGGATTTCTTCAGATCAGTCGTGTACCCTGGGGCAAAAGCGAGTTTGTGACCCTACCAAGCATGGGGCATCGTGAAATCCCTCTGATAGGATGTGTTCCAGATCTATTATCTCGAGTAGAGTAATCTACCAGTTAATACGACTAGCTCAAGTCTCAGTATTTGTCTAAGAGTTTGAAGATGTTTGGTCTTCTATAAAATCCTCTTAAGAGACATTCCCCAGCACGAGACGCTTTGAAGCAGTTTTCCCCAACAGAGTTTGTTGTAAGCTCATTATCCCCAGTGGAGTCGTCAAACGGAAAGTTCGCCTAACATGGGGCATTGTGGAACTTATACTAGGCCCGACAATTTTGTTCCTCAACAGGCAACTGTGGATTCGCGTTGTGTTTTCCCAGCAGATCTCTAGGGACTCTTTCTCAGCATGTTGCAACGGAACGTCTTCCAACCAGAATTCGCTTATCCCCAGCAGGGTAGTTCTGGTCATAGCAAGGTCGTATCTCTGGCAGTTGTATCCCCACAGAGTTCATCATTGAATCTTGTCAGTAATACTCCTCAGCTGAGTTATTCTTTCTCCCCGCAGAGGTTTAGCAGATCAACAGAACCTTTTTCTCAGCAGAGTGTTAGTATATTCTTTCCCCAGCCGAGTCAGAAGGCTGATTGTCCCTGCAAAGGATCTCGGGTTTGATAGATCCCCAAGCAAAGTTTTGATGACTTTTTCCCTCAGCAGAACGTCATTAAAAAATTCTCATCCCCAGCGGAGTCGCTATGACCAGAATTCATCCTCAGACAGATGAGATAATTCCTGGCGGAGTTATCAATTCCCCGTATCTCAAAGCCCAATTTACTTTTGGTAAGCGTGACAATTCGAAGCGGACGGATTGTTCATTCATTCTCCAGCAGAGATATCCTCCTTTCAGGAGCCTCTGAGGTCATATCATTGACCATTGTTCCTCAGCAGAGATGTCTGATGTGTATGCAGAGCGTAATCCAGTGTTGAACATTGTTAAAGTCCACCAGCAGCGTGGCAAGCCAGTAGTCGTCTGGCGTCGTCCCAAAAGACATTCTTAAAGCCCACCGGCAGCGTGGCAAGCCAGTAGTCATCTGGCGTTGTTTAAAAGACTCTGTTAAATCCCACCGGCAGCGTGGCAAGCCAGTAGTCATCTGGCGTCGTTTAAAAGACATTATTAAAGCCCACCGGCAGCGTGGCAAGCCAGTAGTCGTCTGGCGTCGTTTAAAAGACATTGTTAAAGCCCAACGGCAGCGTGGCAAGCCAGTAGTCATCTGGCGTCAGTTAAAAGACATTCTTAAAGCCCACCGGCAGCGTGGCAAGCTAGTAGTCGTCTGGCGTCGTTCAAAAGACATTGTTAAAGCCCACCGGCAGCGTGGCAAGCCAGTAGTCATCTGGCGTCGTCCCAAAAGACATTCTTAAAGTCCACCGGCAGCGTGACAAGCCAGTAGTCGTCTGGCGTCGTCCCAAAAGACATTCTTAAAGTCCACCGGCAGCATGGCAAGCCAGTAGTCATCTGGCGTCGTCCCAAAAGACATTCTTAAAGCCCACCGGCAGCGTGGCAAGCCAGTAGTCGTTTGGCGTAGTCCCAAAAGACATTTCTCCAGTGTTATGGTTATCATCAGAGTTTTACCCGAGCAGAGTTCATTTGGTTGGGTTTATATGCCTTTTCTTCTTCTCCACAGAGTGCAAATTTTCTGGTTATTCTTCAGTATTCAATCCCTCCATACCTTGAAAGTCTGAAAGCAACCGCTATCATCCATTCAGGTCTACAGTGATTGAATAGGGGCAGCTGTAATACCCCAAAATTTGCCCTCTCATTTTTCATATCATTTGGCATGTGCTTTCATTGCATTGCATTGCATTCCATTCAAGCATAGAAAAACAAAGCATTGCATTGCATTCAGCATAGGGCATGTGATTAGTGGTTTTTAGAGTATTGATCATCCAAGGCAAGAGAGATAGAATCAAGGGTCTTCAAGCAAGCCTCAAGGGTCTCTTATATCATATATGATCTCATTTGATCCCACAAGTCATTGGAAGATGGGAATTCATCAATAAGATTGGACAGCTCATCATCTCCTATCAAAAGCAGTCAAAATTAGGGTTTGTGATTCAAGCAGTCTCTGGATGAAATTTTGGTTCAAACTTGATCTCAATGTTTTATACATGATGTCAAGTATCTAAGGATGGAATATTGCCCATTGGTTCATTTTAGAAGAGGTTCAATTGGCCAGTTGCTTGAGAATCAAGAAATTGGGGAAAAAGTCAATTGTGCAGTGGAAAAAGTCAACTCCTGACTTTTTAAGGTCAAGTTCATGAAATTCAAGTTACATATGTTCATTGGACAAGATTTAATCAAGAAATGATGGAGGAATCATCAAAAATCAAGAATTGTACAAAGTTTCCATTTTTAGAAACTTAGGGTTTCTAAAAATGGCAAGTTTTGGACCATTTTGCACTACACTTTAAGGGATTCTTTCTCCATGATAAAAGCTTCAAACTTCAGGCCCAAGTTGAGCCAATTAAAGATCACATTCCAAGCTTCAAATCCATATAAATAACTCTTCCATTGGATCAAAATTGAGGGAGTTATGATCAATCAAAGTTTGGTAAAATCAAGGCAAATTCCAAGTCATGGCAAGGCAAGTTCAGGCCTCCAGGCCATAATTTCATCAAACACTTGGTGTGTCAAATGTCAAGCCAATTTTCTCCATCAATGAAGCTTCAAATGAAAAATTGTTGAACATCAAAGTTCTTCATCTCCATGTCCTCTTTAACTTTGATGTTAGACATTTTTTCATTTGAACAAGTTATGAAGGAGTTATAGTGGTCCAAACATGGAAGTTCCACTCTGAAATTGCCATAAGCCATGATGCCATGCATGCAACAAGTTGCCACGCCCATGAGACAGTTTGGATCCCTTGAGTTTCAAGCCATTTTCAAGTGTGTTAAAGGTCTTCTTTCACTTTGACTCCAACATCAACAATGTTCTATAATGTTTCCTCTTTTCATAGACATCAAAAACTCCTCATTTCATGCAACATACATAGAGAATTCCACTCTCAAACTCCCACATTTCCTTTGGATGTTGGCTGCCAAAATAGAATGTCATAGCATTGTTGGTTGATGTTCAGCTTGTTTGCACGCGTGTACTTCCCACACCATTCACATTTCCTCTTTTGAACACACATAACTCTTACACATGCCATGCCATGTTGCTATTATACATACAAGAAGAAAATGAACAAAACTTGTCCAACAAGCTTGCTGCTACACTACATAACCTCATCACCACCAATGATCATTTAAACCTCACCATAGCTGCCATGAGCTCACCATCACCATAACCAAACCCCAACTAGTGACACTAACTAACCTCACTCAGTTAGTTAACTCAAACTCACTTGACTCAACTCATTTAACTCTCTTTCCAACAATTAACCACACTAGTTAACAACTAACCACAACTATATAAGCTAAACTCACACAGTTTTTTGGAAGCTTCATTCATTTTCTCACATTTGCACAAACTTTCACTCTCAAACTCTCTCTAAGCCCTCACTCTCTCTTCACGAACTCATCTTCATTTTCATTCATTGTTCATCTTGTGGTGTTTCTGGATCAAGAACAAGCAAAAGTACGATTGAATTCTCAAGTGTAACAGCTTCTCCAATTTTAATATCAATCAGTTTTCTTCAAGATCCAAGGATTCAGAGCATTTATTTTGCTCTTAGGAAGCTCAAGATCAAGTCCTCCCCTCTGGTTTTCCATTTAATTCAAGTTCTTCAGATTTCCAGGTTTGAGATTCTTCAACTGTTTTGCTTCGATTTCAATTGATTATGCTTGGTTTCATTCTGATTTAGGCTTAATAGAAGCAGTGTGAGTTTTCTGGCTAGTTGATAGACCTTTTAAAGGTGTATCTAAACCTAGGGCAAATTTGATGTGTTCGATTCTCTGCATATGTGTGTGATATGTGAAAACTAATGGTGGATCCTTGCTCTCCTTAACTTCCTCTTTCGATTGGTATGATTTTTGTGAATTTCTAGAAGTATGTAATATTTGCAGGGGACCAGAGGTGGCCGGAGAAGATGACCGGAGGTCCTTCTCCGGCCGGTGAGATTGAATTAGGGTTTAATCTTCAGTTTAAAACACATCCGTATGATCTTTTTGATCCAACGCTTGAGAAAGTGCCAGCGCATTAATGAACCAACCTCTCTCTCACGTGCCTTATTTTGAATTCTGATGACTTGTGTGTGGGCGTGTGTATGATTGTTACCGTGTGTTTGCTTTCTGATTTGTTCATCATGAGTGCTTTGTTTGATTGATTTCATTGACTGAATCATATGGTTGTGATTGCATCCACGTGTGACTGAGCATACACCTTAACCACACACACACACGCGCCTTATTGGACTTGGATCATATTTGCTTTTCACACACCCTGCTTGTTGAGCCCAATTATTTTCAACGTGAAATTTACTTTCGCCACACCCCCAACATATTTTCTTTGTATTTTAATTTCGTTTTTTTTATATTGTTTGATTTTCTTTTATTAAAAATAGTAAATTCATAATAAAAATTCTACAAAAATTCACCAAGCATCATTATTCATTAAACTAATTTTTCATATTTTTGGTTTCTGATTTTATGAATTTTTGTATTTATTTTCGTAATTTTCCTTTAATTTCTTTTCATGTGGTTTCTTCTTTGAGACATGAAATTCATCCATTTATTTTACATAGTTCTAAAACCATTTTGCATCCAATATTTCTTCTATGATTAAATAATATCTTAAAGAATCTAAACCATTTTTATCATGTTTTAAAAATCATTTTTGCATAGCTTTTGAACCATATCTTTGTGCATTATTCATTGTTGACCTAATGTGACTTTGTTGCTTTGTTTGAGCACACTCCTTCTTGAATTTTTGTGTGAGCTTTTGACATGTGTTTAGATTCTGACTTAGGTACTTTTTGACCTAATTCCATAATTTTTCCAAGTCTCTTCCTATTTTTGCCTTGATTGATTGATTACATGTGCATTTATGTGCTTCATTGTATGCATATGCTATGGTTTTGTGTCATATTGCCTATGGTCTCTTGAGATGATTGATGTTATCTTTTGAAACATGTTTACTAGAGAATTATAGGTCCTACTTGGTTCACTTATAGGTCATTTTGATTTGTGTTTACCTTTGATGTGTGTTTGTGCATTTTAATTTGCATTTTTGACCTAATTCCACATCTAATTGCTTCTTGTGCTCTATATGATTTGTGTTAGCATTGTGTATGCTATTTCACTCATGTCATTTGCATATCATCAATTGTATACTACTGGTCTATATGCATTCATACTCGTTTCATATGTTATGCATCTTTAACATGTAAGTTTGTGCATCTAATTGAAATTTGTTTCTCTCCTTTTCATATCTTCTTCATCTATGTTCTTCTACTTGAATCATCCCATTCATGCCTTGTATGATTTTTCAATATGATGTATGCTTCTGACCTTGGCATTTTATTAAGCATAAATACATGTTCATCTTACATTTTTATTCATGTTTCATCAACTAATTTCATGGTGCAATTTCTTGGATGGTTAAAACATTGTTTGCGCAAAGTTTGTTGGTGTTTGATCTCCTACCCTTAAAGAACATTCTTATGGTTTAGATTCTGACCTTGAGTGCTTTTCAACCTTTAGGACCTTTATTCTTTAGTTCTTAACTTGTTTGGTCTTCACTTGTTAGTCTTTCCTTATTTCTTTACTTGTAAATGGTTTTGCTAACATTTTCAGGGGCTTATGGTAAGTCAAGTGTGTGGGTGTGCACCCACATACAACCTCTTCTTTCATCTCTTTTAAGTTTCCAATTGGTGATTGTGATAAGCATCTAATGCTTTCTTTGTTCAGTCTCTTTCATCCCCTTTGAGTTCTTAACTTAACTTTCATCTTTGAAGTAAGTTAGAACTCACTCTTCTTCTCTTTTCTTTTAGAGTTAAGTTTCTAAACCACACTTAACCATTAGGAATATCCATGTATGATAACTTTAGGGTTTAAGTCTTAGTCTCCCTCATTAGATTTTACCTTTCTTAACCTTTGAGTCTCTCTTCTTCTCATCTCAAAACAAAAGCAAAAACATTTAATAAGGGATTAACGCATATTGCACGTGAGCCTTGCATGTGGGAAATGGAAGGAGGAGGGTTTCCCTCCGCCTTTCTAGAGTGTTTAGCATACGTCCTGTTAGGACGACCATGCGATGCATTCGATCCTATATCATAGACTTGAATGCAATACGTGTTACTAACACAAAAATGATCAAAACACTTCTTTCTAAAATACAAAAAACAAACAAACTCTCTTCTCATCTCATTCACTCCTTTCTTAAGGACTCGTCATGTCCGTTCTACCGCAAACAGGTAACGCCTAAGTCTCCATACAGCGAGCTATAACACCTAACTGCTGGGACGCGCACTCTGATGTTTCCACTAAAAAACACAAACAAAGCAACCCTTGTTGAGCCGAACTACGTTTGCTCTGATTCTTCTTTCTCGTCTGATTGAAGATACGTAGGCACGAGATACGATATCTCGACGAGCAACCTCTCCCCATAGTCCGTCGAACTACGTTGACTCTGACTTTCTCATTGCACTGAGGGAATACGTAGGCCTAGGACAACGGTAATGTCCTATCGAGTCACCTCTTTTTCTTTTCTTCTTCGTTTCTTCGTTCTTTTCCGTTCTCGTTCCCTTTCCTTTCCAGTAGCAGCGGAGCTCCAGACGACGACACCCTTTGATCGAAGCAGCAAGCGTGGATCCCATCGGGTACGATGGACGCGTGGGGGTGCTAATACCTTCCTCTCGCGTAACCGACTCCCGAACCCATTTCTCTTGGTCGCAAGACCATGCTTTTCCTTCCCTCAGGTTTATGCAGTGTTTCTTTTCCCTTTCTTGGGATAAATACACATTGCTGGCAACTCTGTTTCCGCGCCACTTTCGCGTTTGTACTTGGATGAAAATCTCGGGAGCGACACCGAGTGAGGTACTTGATATTCAATGTTGCTTCACCCTATAACATCATTATAGGTTGGCCATCATTCAATGCCCTGGAAGCTTCACTTTCAACTCTATATCTGACAATGAATTTCCCACTCGGAGATGGCCGGGTTGGAATTGTCAGAAGCGACCAGGGGCTGGCAAGAAAGTGTTATAAGGACAGCTTGAAGTTGAAAAGAAAGGAACCCACATGAGAAGCAGGTCCCAAGAATTCCCTCAAAGTCCAATTGGTCGACATAAACCCACGTGATGATTCAATTGAAGACAATATATTGCCCAACGAAGAAACAAAGCAAGTCCAGATTGGGCATCTACCATCTCATGTTACACACATCGAAGTCAACTTGTCCCCACAAGAAGAGAAAAAGATCGTCCAAGCGCTAAAGAACAATGTGGACCTTTTCGCATGGAAGCCTTCAGGCATGTCGTGGATAGATCCTAATTTCATGTGCCATCACTTAGCAATTAATCCAGACATCAAGCCAGTTTCTCAAAGGAAAATAAAGGGTGACGATGAAAAGAGGAAGGCAATTGCAGAATAAGTCGAGAAGTTGTTACAAGTCGGGTTCATCAAGGAGATCAAGTATCCGACCTGGTTATCCAACGTAGTAATGGTAAAAAAGAAATCCGGAAAATAGCGAATGTGTGTGGACTTTACGAACCTCAACAAAGCATGTCCTAAAGATCTGTATCCACGGCCAATCATTGACCGACTGATAGATGCTACATTAGGTTTCCGTTTGCTCAGTTTCATGGATGCATACTCCGTGTACAACTAGATCCGCATGAATCCAATAGACGCACCAAAAATTGCTTTCATGACCCATCAGAGCAATTACTATTATGAGGTCATGCCCTTCGGACTCAAAAATGATGGGGCTACTTACCAAAGGCTAATGGATAAGGTGTTCGCTACTCAGATAGGGAGGAATCTGAAGGTCTATGTATATGACATGGTGATCAAGACAAGTGAAAACCGGTCACATGTGAAGGATCTAACTAAAACCTTTGCATCCATTAGAAGCTACAACATGAGACTGAACCCGGACAAGTATACCTTTGGAGTACAAGTCGAGAAGTTCCTTGGATTCATGCTAACCAATCGGGGAATAGAGGCAAACCCAGACAAATTCCAGGCTATAATAGATATGAGAAGTCCAAACATGAAAAAGGAGGTCCAATAGCTGACAGGGAGGTTAGTTGCATTGTCACAATTTCTATCATGTGCAGGAGACAAGTCAATACATTTCTTTGTAGCCATAAGGAAATCTAAGGAGTTTGAATGGACAAAGGCATGTGAAGAAGCTTTTCAAGAAGTAAAGTGTTTCCTATCCTCGCCCCTTATCCTAGTAAGGCTCAAAGAAAATACACCTCTAGTCTTATACTTGTCGGTCACGGATAAATCCCTGAGCTCGGTTTTAATACAAGATGGAGAAGATGGAGAGCGACCTGTATACTTTATCAACAAAGCTCTAAAAGGAGCAGAGCTAAGGTACCAAAAGATTAAGCGATTAACACTGGCAGTAGTCATCACAACCCGGAAGCTGAGACATTATTTTCAAGGTCACCCCATCACAAAAAAAGACGAATTACCCAATCAAACTAATACTGAGAAAGCCCGACTTAGCAGGACGGATGGTCAAATGGGCAATAGAGCTCTCCGAATATGACATCAACTTTGTACCGAGGACCAATATTAAGTCACAGACACTGGCCAATTTTGTGGTTGAATTAAGTGCATCGGCTGGAGAAGAAATCTCAAACAGATGGATCCTTTATGTAGATGGATCTTTAAATCTTAAAGGAAGCAGAGGCGGAATCATTTTGGAAGGACCCGGTGATCTAACATTAGAATACTCTTTATGTTTCAATTTTTAGGTTAGTAACAACCAGGCAGAGTACGAAGCCTTGATTTCCGGAATGAAATTGGCAAGAGAAGTTGGAGTAACACACTTGTTGGTAAAAACCGACTCCAACTCGTGGTCGGACAGATGAAGAATGAGTACTAGAAGAAGGATTCCACCCTGATAAAGTGCCTTCAGAAAGCTTCAGGGATATCCAAAGCATTCTCAGAATTTGAAGTCGTCCACATCTCAAGAGAAGATAATGCCCATGCCGACCTCCTAGCCCGACTAGCCAGCTCAAAGAATTCAGGAATAAATAAGACCGTGATTCAAGAAGTTCTCGAAGCACCTAGTATTCAGTCAGAAGAAGTATTAACCATAGAGAATGTCCAAGGGTTGATGAGACCCATTATCATCTACTTGACCCAAAAAGTATTACCCGAAGACGTCAATGAAGCCCGAAAGATTAAGAGGATAGCTTCCCAGTATATCATAATCTCGGATACGTTGTATAAGATGGGCAGGTCAACACCTATGCTCAGATGTGTGTCAGAGTCTGAGATGGAGCTGGTAATTAAATAGGTCCATGAAGGAGCTTGTGGTAGCCACATCGGTGGGAGAGAACTATCCGGAAAGATCCTAAGAGCCGGGTACTACTGGCCACATATGATGCGAGATTGTATCGAATACGTTAGCAAGTGTGAAAAGTGCCAAGTATTCGCTCCATTTAAACATTTACCAGCCGAGTCGCTCCATCTGATTACATCCCCATGGTCGTTCTATCAGTGGGGAGCAGACATCCTAGGGTCATTTCCAGTTGCTTCAGGATAACTCAAGTTCCTAATTGTTGCAGTTGATTATTTTACAAAATGGGTGGAAGCCGAGGTTATTGCTTGGATCTCTGCCGAGAAGGTATGCAAATTTTACTGGAGGAACATCATATGTCGGTTTGGTTTTCCAGGAGTCATAGTCTCGGACAATGGAGCTCAATTTGCAAGCACTTCAGTTGTAGACTTTTGCAAGGATTATGGGATACAAAACAGGTTCACATCAGTAGAGCACCCACAAACCAATGGCCAAGCAGAAGCCGCCAACAAGGTTATCCTAGGCAGAATAAAAAAGAAGCTGGAGGAGGAAAAAGGAATGTGGGTCGAGTACTTGCCAGAGATCTTGTGGTCATACCACAAGACACCATATTCTACCACTCAAGAAACACCCTTCACGGTGGTATATGGAGCTGATGCAATGATACAGGTGGAAATCAACACTTCGACTTAGAGGCGCGAACACTTTGATGAAATCACCAACATGGAGAATTTGGACATCTCAGCTGACCAGATAGACGAAGTCAGAGAGACAGCACGGATAAGAGAAGCTGCTGCAAAACAGAGATTAGCAAGAAGGTACAACCTGAAATTCTGGCAGAGGGAGTTCCAAGAAGGCGACCTGGTATTGAAGAAAATCACAGACCAAAAAACAAGGGAAAGCTCGCCCCCAATTGGGAAGGCCCATTCAGGGTAATTTGAAAGCTAAACAACGGAGCATACAAGCAAGAAACGTTAGAAGAAATAGAAATATCTAGGACATGGAATGTATCCAATCTTAGGTTGTACTTCAGCTAAATCTTGTGTAATTCAATAATGAATAAAGGATCTGGGTTGCACTTTTTCCCTTGCAAGGGCAATGGTTTTTAACGAGGCACCTGGACTTAAAAAATTATTATGTCTTGTTTATATGTATTCGGCTGCAGATGATGAGTTATAACTCAGAAAACTCCTATAAACGTGTCAACTTGCTCCGCGTACATAGGTCACCTATAAACGGGTAAATTAAAATCCTATAAACGTGTCGAATTGCTCCGCGTACATAGGTCGCCCATAAATGGGTTGATTAAACTCCTATAAACGTGTCGACTTGCTCTGTGTACATAGGTCGCCCATAAACGAGTTGATTAAACTTCTATAAATGTGTCGACTTGCTCCGTGTACATAGGTCGCCCATAAACGGGTTGATTAAACTCCTATAAACGTGTCGACTTGCTCCACGTACATAGGTTTCCCATAAACGGGTTGATTAAACTCTTATAGGCGTGTTGACTTGCTCCGCATACATAGGTCACCCACAAACGCTCCGCGTACACGGTTTGAACAAACATGTCTACTAGCTCCGTGCACACAAGCCGGACAATCTAATATGAAAATGATGAAACATCTAAGCCCAAAACACGTCAAAAGATACTTGGGGCTTGTAAGTAAAAAGGTCATACATGGCAAACTGCCAATAAGAAAGGAGCAAATCTCTATTGATAGGACGCCTGAGTCCATATCATAATCGGCGCCTAAGCCTACAAGAGTCCAGGACTTCCAAAAGTGTGAAGACTATACACACAAGATAACTAAACGCTCCTTAATAATTAGCTTCAAGATAAGCTATTTGAAAAAGTCGTAGAAATCAAGCATAAGCAAAGTAAAATAATACCCGGCAAATCTATAATCGGACACCTTAAGTTAATCTAACTTAGTGCCCGAGGGGCTGGATATATGTACGGGATTATTTTGCAAAGAAATAAACACGATAAACAGAAATGACATAAACAAAAGCCTCGGAAGGGCCAAAAATTGTACATTACAAAGCCCGAAGGCTAAAAATTCATAAGATTAAGGGGGGACAACACCACACTCCTTCGCCAAAATACATCAAAAGTACATCCAGAAGGATGGATAACTAATACATGGAGGATTTCAAAATCATTCAACAACCGAGGTGCCACCATTATTTGGGGTCTCATTCCCGCCACTGACAGGAGCAGGAGTCTTCTCAGGATTATTCTTTTCAAGCTCGTACAGATCTATAAGGCGGCCATCTTGCACCACCTTGAAGTAGTCAACTTCAGACAGATCTAGTCCGGGATAGAGACACAAAACTTGCTCTTTTGCCCTGTCAAAGGCCTCGTCACCAGCAGAGAGAACTTCAATTTGAGCCTTCTTAAGAGACTCAGTGAGCTCGGTATTGGAAACTAAAAGCTCTTGGTGAGAGACTTTGACTTGCCTCAGCTCCTCAACAACCTTGAACAAAGCCGACTTATGTTCATATTCAAGATTCTCTTTGCTCTTCTTCTCGTCAGCCAGGTTTTTCTCTAAAGCGGAAAGCTTTTCTGATTAAACCTTGAGGGCTTCTTGTAGCCGGGTAACCTCTTCTTTCAGATTAAGTTTCTCTGCCTTAGAATCATCACTAGATTCAAATAGACCCCTGGCAAGAACAACACACCACATAAGGTAGGAGCTTATATTTTGTGTAATTTTCTGTCGACCAATAGATTTCACTTTGTTAACGTCCTCAATGGCGTTAAGGTACCTAAGCCCATCAAAGTTGTTGGACCAGAACTTAAACTCCCCGGACGCAACATTCTCCCTGGGAATTCGCATAAGAGAATTGATCTCCATGTCGGCTTGACAGACTTCATCAGTCATGAGGGTTTTTAACCTCTTGGGAGCACCTTGCGAAGTTTCTTCCAGGACTGGAGGAGCAGAAGACTGAGGTTCATTCTTACTTGGGGTCGCCTTTGCACTAGTACCCCGAGTCCGTTTTAGTTGTCGGATTTCCAACTCGCCCACGTCCGACTTGGAAGAGGCAATCCCTCCAGATCCTCTCCGAGTAGCACGACGCCTAGCAAATATATTCGGGCTCATGTTATTGTCGAGTACTGCACCCTCATAAACGGATATAGTACTCGGGGGGCTTATGTATATGCAAAATATATTTGATGCCGAGTTGTGTAGTCGGATAAGAGTAAGCACGGACTAGACTATGGTAGCAGGAAAGATCGTATAATGTGGAGAGCTAGACAAGTATCATGTACAACCCGAGCCGGTCAGGGAGTCTGACTCCCATCAGCCGAGTTCCTACATGGTCGGGTACTGTACCCTATCAACCCGGCACCGACACCGGTCATGAACTCAACAAGTGTCATTCCAATAGTTGTAACAGAGGCGGCGCATCAATGCAGACGTTATCCTGTCCTTAAAGCGTGCATTCATGAAGAAGAGTTACAGAAATGATGGACATGCAACGTCAGAAGGCCAAGAGGCTTCTCTTAATGGCATAGCTTAAATGGAGATGGAAGAAGGCTATAAAAGGGGCTCCCACATGAGGGTTAAGCAAGACACATCCATCTTGAGATAATATACAGCACATGTATAGCTCTCAAATCCCCAAAGATATTCACACAGTATAGACAATGTAGTTTCCTTTGCCCATAAAGAGGAAACTAGCACTTTTGGTGATCTAACCATTTTTGGCTAGAACAACACCGACTCTAGTTTGTGTAGTGATGCTAAGGACAGAAAATCCACAGCTGGCTATGTGTTTATGTTAGGTGGTGCACCAGTTGCTTGGAGTTCAAGAAAGGAGCCAGTTGTGGCATTGTCGTCTTGTGAAGCAGAGTATATAGATGTTTCTCTTTGTGCATGTCAAGCAACCTGGATGGTGAACCTGGTCGAAGAGATCACAGCGAAGAATCATAGAGAAATTACCATGAAGATCGACAGCATGTCAGCTATCAACTTGGCGAAGAATCCAATAGCACACAGTCGAAGCAAGCACATTGAAATGAGGTTCCATTATCTTCGAGAACAGGTAGCAGAAGGGAATATGAACTTGGAACACTGCAGAACAGAGAATCAAAATGCAGACATCATGACGAAGGGAGTGTCAATCGAAGTGTTCAAGAAGCTAAGGTCTATGATAAATGTAGATAGTTTAGACACAATGAATTAGATGGTGTGCTAAATATGTAATTCATTGTTTTAGAAAGATTGGATTTGATTTAAAAAGATTTGATTTGATTTAGAAAGATTAGATTAGATATTTTTGGGCTTTTATAATTTGGGTTTTACCTTGAGATGCAAGTTAACCTAAATCTATAAATAGGGAGGAATCCTTTTCATTGTAATCATCAAGTTTGATAATCACGGTTTTGCAGTTGCAAAGTGGTAATAAAATTCCACAGTTATGGGTAGAGAGTTACTCTGCAGTTCATGTTCATCTTCTTCAAACGTGTTCTTGGTTTTGTTCATTGTCATTACATAACAATTACATAACAATCTTGAGATCAAGAATGAATAGGAAATCTCCATAGGTTGTGGTTGAATTCCAACAATAACTTCATCAAATATGTAGTTTATGAATTTTTCTCATCATAGACTTGAATCGATCTTATGCTTAATAAAGGTTTTCATATACTTCCTTTGAAAAATAACAACGGTAGTCTTGACATTATTGACTTTGCTTTGATAATGAAACTTGGAAATGAATTTGTCCTCCAATATATTCCAATTGTCGTTCCATCAAGTTCTTCCTAGCTTTACTTAAAATTTCCCTAGTCGTTCTCCGCATCAAATAGAAGTTGGTTAGCCAAAATTTTAACTTGCAAACACAAATAAACTACAATTTATACCAATACTCAACATTAGTCAACATCGGGAGAATATAAATAAATAAATATAATTACAAAATCTAAATATGAACATAAATATTTAGAAAAATATAAAATAATTGTTATGTCAAAATATAACTACACAAGTCTCTGACAATAGCGTCATTTTGATAGGTTTAGTTTTATTAGTAGAAAGAATAAATATTCAGAGTTATTATTTTTATAAAGACTCGTGTGATATTAGAGTCTTACTAATACAAAATCATTTATTATCATTTGACTTCAATAAGTAGTGAAAGAATACAATATATATATATATATATATGTAGTCTCGTATCTTAATCTCGAGATTCATTTTGATCCTTTAACTTTAAAAAGGTCCATATTGATCTTTTAACTCTTTAAAACGTTTCATATTAGTCCTTTTTGTCAAATTAGCGACAAATTCAGCGACTGATTTTTGAAAAGTTAAGGGACCAATATGAACCTATATATATATATATATATATATATATATATATATATATATATATACATATAGGGCATATCAAGTGAGAGAAATTTTAAAATGAGAGATGAGAGGAACAAACAACAACCATTAGATCAGTCAAAAATTATGATTAAACATATTCATTAATGTGGTTATTAGTTTCTCTCTCTTATTAACGTGCATTTCATCTCTCTTATTAACTTGATCTAATGGTTGATGTTTGTTCCTCTCATTTGATATGCTCCATATATATATATATATATATATATATATATATATATATATATATATATATATATAACTTGAGAGTGAAATAACTAACTATGTGAAAATACATTTACACATAGAATATAAGTTAATACTTACAATAATGTTTATCGCTTCAGGTAAATTGATGACTGTGGTTGTTCATGTTAAAAGTTGTAATTCAATATTTTGACAAAAGCTAGCATTCGACTATGTTGAATAGTTAGTTGAAGGTGGAGGAGTCAGATGTATTCGATAGAGTCGAATACGTCATTTAAGTTGTTATGTTGAAGCCAAAATATAACGTGTATGTTTTGGGTTGGGTCGATTTATATAGTTTTGGGTCTGAACTTTAGTTGCATATATAAATGGCATGGTATAATGTAATAATAATCACTCAATAAGAATTTTGAATTTTCACAAATTCAGTTTATATTTTTCTCTCTTTTCTCCTCTTCCTCTTCTTCTTAGTTTCTCATCTTTCTTGAAAACCCTTTTGTTCCAACAAATTGTATCAATGAGCTCGGGTTGCGATTCAGAGTGAATCTATAATAGCAAACGCAAACACAATATCAACTTAATTTCCAGCAAATCTACTATTTTTCAAAGGGGAGAACTATGAACGGTGGGTTGCGTAGATGAAGGTCATCTTCGAATTTCAAGATGTGTTTGAAATTGTTGTTGGTGGGGTACCGGCATTGGAAGCGAATGTAGATGATGTTCAAAAATCTGTGCATAAGTATCAAAGGAAGAAAGATGGAAAAGATTTGTTTTTGATTCACCAGTGTGTGGATCTTAACGTGTTCGAGAAGACAATTGAAGAAGAAACAACCAAAGGAGAGAGGGTCAAGCTAATGAACTTGCAAGGTGGAGATGAAAAAATGAAAAGGGTTAAGTTGCAGGTTGAAAAAACAATTTGAGATGACTCAGATGAAGAAAAATGAATCAGTCTCAGAATACCTTTCATGTGTGGTGTTGTTAACGACTCAGATGAAGGTGTGTGGTAAATCAATTAAAGATTGCAGAAGATTGAGATAGTTTTGAGATCTCTGAGTGCTAATTTTGATTACATTGTAGTGTCAATTGAAGAATCCAAAAACCTATCTAAGATGATGTTAGAAGAACTTCAAGCTTCATTAAAGGCTTATGAGATGAAGCTCAAGTAGAGGAACTCAGAAAGGGAGAAGGCAGCTGAACATGCACTACAAGTAAGGTTCATTAAGAAATATAGGAAAGATAAGGCGAAACAGGGAAATAATCTTGCTAATGGTGAGAAGTCAAGCAAAAATTCAAAGAATCGCTCTGATTCAATCAAGAAAGACCTTGGCAACAAGTATTCTGGGAAGAAAGTTGACATGAAGGAGGTGCAGTGTTACAACTGTCAAGGATTTGGCCACTATACTCGAGATTGTCGAAGAAAAAAGAAAGCATGAGCAAAAGATAGCAATGAGATGAAATATACACATGCTGAAGATAGTGATTATGATGATGTGCTACTCATATCCAACACTCAGTCGAACACTGAGAAAAATAACATGTGGTACCTGGATTCAGGATACAGTAACCACATGAATGCTAATAAAAAATGGTTTACCAAGCTAGATGAATCAGTTGAGAAAGTGATAAAGTTTGCATATGGCATGCACATTGCATCAGGTGCAAAACGAAATATCTCTATTGTCAGAAAGGATGGTCGAAAAGCCATCATCACTGATGTGTTGTATATACCTTCGATGACAAGTATCTTGATTAGTGTAGGTCAATTACTCGCAAAAGGGTACACCATAAAATTAGAAAAGAATCATATAAAGGTACATCATGGTGATGTAAGGTTAATTCTGAAAGCATCATTGGCAGACAATAGAACCTTCAAATTAGAGATCAACCTGGTTGATCACAAGTATCTTGCTTCGACTGCAGAAGAAGACAAGAACTGGCTATGGCATCACAGGTATAGACATCTAAACTTTAGAAGTTTAGGTATGCTTAACCAGAAGAAGATGGTGTATGTGTTACCTCAGGTGAAAGAACCAAGTCAGGTATATGAGGAATGTTGCAAAGCAAAGCAGGCTAGGAAAGCATTCAAACATGACTTACCCATGAGGTTGAAAGAAAAGTTGGAGCCATTTCACTCTGATGTGTGTGAACCATTTGAAGTAAGAACTGATGGATATAACTATTATTTCCTAACCTATGGTGAATACACCTCTCGAGAATTTTCTAGATTTTTCAATGAGGAAGTTATAGAGCATAAGGTCATTGCACCATATACACCTCAGTATAATAGCATAGCTAAGAGGAAGAATCGAAGTATACTGAACATGACTAATAGCATGCTGAAAGCTAAATATATGCCATACATTTTGGGGAGAAGCAGCTTCAACACCAGTATACATTATAAATAGATGTTCAACCAAGAAGATAGTCGAGAAGACTCCTTATGAAGCTTGGAGAAGTATGAATTCGAATGTCATACATCTTAGAGCCTTTGGATCAATATGTTTTAGGCATGTACCTGAACAATTGAGAAAGAATCTAGATGATCAAAGTCAGGCTATGGTGCTCATATGATATCATCTGACGGGTGCATACAAGTTGTATTCACCAAATGATGATAAACTTGTGATCAGTTGAGATTTTCTAATGGATAAAAGTAAAGCGTGCGATTGGAGTCATGGGTCAGTTCGACGAGAGTCAAATACAGTTACAATTGTGTTTAAAGAAGGCCAACAAAATGAAGTCCTAACTAATTGAAATGAAGAACCATCTGAGCAGAATGTTAGAAGATCGACTAGAGCAAGAAATGAGTCAACAAGGTTAGCTAGAATGAGATATTTCCAGATCAAGTAGTTTATACAGATGGTGATTTAATAGAAGAAGCGATGACGATGGATAAATCAGAACCAATCAATTTGGATCAAGCCTAAAATGATTCGAATTGGTTAGCAACCATGAAAGAATAACTCAGGGCAATCGAGAAGAACAAGACATAGGAGCTTGTCGAAGATTCAATCAAGAAGCCAATTGATGTGAAGTGGATTTACAAGATGAAACGAAGGTCAAGCGATAAAATTTCCAAGCATAATACAATATTAGTGGTGAGAGGTTTTTTGCAAAAACCTAGTACTGATTTCGACGAAGTGTATGCACATGTGTTGAGACTAGAAACCATCAAAATTATTGTGTCGACGGAAGCATACAAAGGGTGGAAGATACATTAGTTGGATGTAAAGTCAGCATTTCTGAATGGACCTTTAGTAGAATAAGTCTATGTCAGCCAACCAAAGGGCATGAGTCGAAGGTATACATATTGAGAAAGGCTCTTTATGGTTTAAAGCAAGTCGGAAGAGCTTGGAATAAGATAATATAAAGCTTCCTGATCGACGCATGTTTCACAAAGTGTGTCTCTAAACATAGAGTGTATGTCAATGATGCAGACAGGGTCAGCCGAATCATCTTATGCCTATATGTAGATGCCTATGTGCAGATGAAACAGAGATAAGAAGAATCATCTTATACCTAGGGAATTTGTCATATTTCTTAGGGATGGAGTTCAAAGACTCATGTGAAAGATGTTCCTGCACCAGAAGAAGTATGTCCAAGATATCTTGAAGAGGTTCAAGATGAGAAATTATAATGCAGCTGCTACGCCATTAGAAACTGGAGCAAATTTGAGGAAGGATACAAATGATGAGCTTATAAGTGTGACATTGTACAAACAAATCATTGAATTCTTGAGGTATCTTTGCAATACCATGCTAAATATATGTCAAAGTATCAAATTATTGAGTCAGTTCATGGAGAAACTCCAAGAATGTCATCTCACTGGAGTCAAAGAGTGTTGAGATACATAAAGGGTACGATTGATCATGGTATGCTAATGCCAAGACAAAAGAATATCAGCACAGATGCAGAGGTATATGGCTACACTGAGTCATATTTCAGTGGAGATCAAGATGAGAAGAAGAGTATTACAGGGTACATATTCATGATTAGAGGTGCGTCAATCTCATGGAGTTCAAGGAAGCAAAGCATTGTAGCTTTATCATCTTGTGAAGCTAAGTGCGTGGTTGCATCATATTCCTCATGTCAAGCAGCATGGATAGAGATGTTGCTCGAAGAGCTCAAGATAATGGAACCTAAGAAATGAAGTTGTTTGTCAACAACAAATCAACTATCGACCTGGCGAATCATCCAGTATGTCATGGTCGAAGTAAAAACATAGAGAGGGGGTATCATTTTCATAGGGATCAAGTTAACAAAAGAAAGCTTAAACTTGAGCATTACAAGACAGAATGACAACTAGCTGATATACTCACCAAATCCCTGAAGAAAGTCAGATTCGACAAGTTAAAGAGAAGCATCGGGATGAGAAGTCTCGAGAACATGTATTAGAGGGTGTGTTAGAAGTTGAAATTCGATGTTCTGTCGAAAGCTAGCATTCG
Source organism: Lathyrus tuberosus (assembly GCA_022829125.1). Taxonomy (NCBI): domain Eukaryota; kingdom Viridiplantae; phylum Streptophyta; class Magnoliopsida; order Fabales; family Fabaceae; genus Lathyrus; species Lathyrus tuberosus. The sequence goes on along the minus strand of JALAZF010000056.1, from coordinate 5,557,094 downwards.
ACTATGTCGAAGTAGCTAGTTGAAGGTGTAGGAGTCAATTGTATTTGACATAGTCGAATACAACATTTAAACTAATGTGTTGAAGCCAAAATATAACTTGTATATTTTAAGCTTGGTTCGATTTGTATATTTTTGAACATGGACTTTAGTTGCCTATATAAAAGACATGGTATGAAGTAAAATAATCACTCAATAAGAATTATGCATTTTCAAAAATTTAATTTATAGTTTTTCTCTCTTTTCTCTTTTTCTTCTTTTTTTCATCTTTCTTAAAATCCATTTTGTTTCAATAGTTCACACATTAAGATTCCATAAATAAATACATAGGAGAATCATTGTGAGATGAATTTTGCTAGGATTAGACTTCATCAGTCAATTATCTAAAGTAAGCTTTTAACCAATTATACAATCTCAATTTTCAAGTAAAAATTCACGTGTCATTTGATAAACATTTTTGTTCATGACAAACAACGCAATATGACATATAAAAAAGACTTTAGTCTTATCTATGGAATAAGTTGATATATGCACTTTATTGAAAGTAAACATTACATAGTAACCGATTAAATTGCAGAATATAATAAAATAACAAAAGTTAGCACTGCAAAATATAAGAGAGAGAAAATAATTAAAATATAAATATATAATATTAATATATTTCATATGACTAGAACCAAGTTTTCAAAAATATAATTAATATTTTCAAAGTCATACACATCCCCGACCTTAGCTCAGTTGGTAGAGCGGAGGACTGTAGTTGGTATCATGCCAATTGGAAATCCTTAGGTCACTGGTTCGAATCCGGTAGGTCGGATTTATTTTTCTTGTTTTTTTTTTTTTTTACTTTTTGTTTTTAATTTAATACATAATTTACCGGCATGAATAAAAATATCCAGTCCCTCGACCAATTCAAAAAAGAATCAGTCAAAAACTTGTTTTAATTCAACGTGTTTGGTCCAATAATATACGATCATGTACAGAAAATCCATCTAATTTGACAAATTCAATCAAGAATTTTACATATTCTATTTGAACAAGTTTGTGCTTTACAATTTTACATAAATATTAAAGATCATTCTCTAAAAATTAAAATTAAAATCCGTTCAGGGTAAAATAGTTATATAAGTCAAAGCTCCTTTTTATAGACAATTATTAGGACTTCAACTTTTTTATAAAAAAAAAATGAGGAAACAGCTTTCATTACCATTCAAAATAACTGCAGATATTTTATAATTTACTCCCTCCGTCCCACAATGAGTGACCCATTTGGAATAAAATAGTGTCCCAAAATATATGACCCATTTCAATTTCCAATGCAACTTTTCCTATTTTACCCTCTAATTAATATTACTTTCATCATTCCCAATACATCATAAGGGTATTTTAGTAAAAATATCATTCTCTCTCCTTCAATTATTCCTTTTTTCTTAATCTGTGTGAAAAGTCAACTGGGTCACTCATTGTGGGACGGAGGTAGTACTATTTTTTATATACTATATATCAAATAATTGTCTCTTTTAACAAAAGTATTGAGTAATATACCATTTAAAATAATATTGACAAATTTGTTTTATACTGAATGTTTTATATCATCATTTCTATGATAAAAAACGTATAATTATAGAAAAATATAAAGAAACTCGTCTAAAATAGTATGACTCTTTCAGATTGTAATGATATAATTATATTTAAAAATATTAAACTGTATAGAAATATTTTAACTGTTCAATCAAAATCAAACTTTCTAATATTCAATTTTTCAAAAATATTTAAATATTTTTCAATTTAATGCAAGCCTGCAATCTACTATATTACAAAATAGATTAAAGTCATTCTTCTTTTTGACAAATAAATAGTCATACTTGATTACCATAAAATATATTTTTAAAAAAAGAATCTTTGATACGAAAATATTGAGTTCAATATGCACCTAACCTAAGGCAATTCTTGAAATTGAGTTCACAAACACTCGGAATCTCAAAATCTCAAAGTTCAGACACTCAGAATCTCAAAACCTGCTCTAGGAGGTGGATATTTCATCAATGGAGGTGGATCATGTTAGTATGAGAAAAAATATGTTTACACTAGTTAAAACGCCTGCACCATCTTTGAAATACTAGTTTCATTTTTTAATAATTTAATTTACCTTGATTTGTGTGCAAGATAATTTTGCTTTGTTTATATATACGATTTAACGAAAAACTGTGTCAAAATAGCAATGCTGTGTTAGTATAAGCTTATTTCTCATTAAGATGTCATAGTTGAAGATAATGACAAGGGAGGGAATGTGAACTTCCATTCTTCAAAGAACAATTTCATATAAAAAAAGGGGCACTTCCTTTACCTGCCTCAGAAAGCCATGCACTAAGCAAGAAAGGAAGATCCTATCCTATCCATTCTAACCTCAAGTAAACATCAATCTTCCTTCATAAGCAAGAAAGGAAGATGCAATGGGTTCAGTATTTTAAACTCCTCCATCCCTAAAAAAACAGGAATTGGCCTTGAGAACTGTTCTAAAGTCTCTCTTACCCTGTCAATATCATCTTTCTAATCAAATGACCAAAATGAATGTACATCTGATGTTGGATGTTGCGGACTACCACTATGGGCCCTTGCAGCAGATGATTTCCCTATGCTTTCCGCAGAACCATGTGCGTGCCATTCATTTCTGCAAAGAAACAGATATCACCAGTTGTTAATCAACTAGTGAAAACATGAGTTCAAACCGTTTTTATTTCTCTGCCTGTATGTTATGCATCTAATCATATACTACCTCCGTCCCACAATGAGTGACCCAGTTGACTTTTCACACAGATTAAGAAAAAAGGAATAATTGAAGGAGAGAGAATGATATTTTTACTAAAATACCCTTATGATGTATTGGGAATGATGAAAGTAATATTAATTAGAGGGTAAAATAGGAAAAGTTGCATTGGAAATTGAAATGGGTCATATATTTTGGGACACCATTTTATTCCAAATGGGTCACTCATTGTGGGACGGAGGGAGTAGTACATAACATCACATAGGTTTCTATTTCAATTAAACTGGTTAAATTACCTATATGTATCAATATGTGTGTGGTTTGTGGACAATGCAAAAATATGGAAAGCTTAATATAAGCCGTAATTCTATAAGTCCGCATAGAAAGCATCTATTTCAATTTACTTCAACTCTGATCCCTGTTCAATTTCCTACTTCAACTCTGATCCCTGTTCAATTTCCTACTCCTAATTCTTCTCCTCTCTCATAAAACTAAGGCGGCTAATGTTACACACAAAATGCTATATCTTGTTTTACTCTTAGACAATAGCCTTCCTCCCCATATTATTAGTAGAGTATGCAAGTAGTCAAACAGTAAACGATTACTAATGCACATTAAAGGCAGTCCATTTTATATTCAAAATGTGAAATGAATATAAATTTGTTTAGTAAACTTCCTACTTGCCAACATTCATTTAATCTCACCGAGCCTTTATAAGCCTGCTTTCTGAAAGGAAGATTAAAATGATTTAATCAGTCCGTTCAAAAATGGCCTATAGCAATATGCACTGCCCTGATAGTGACTTCAGCCTCTTTAAATTACATTTTGATTTACCAAGTTTGGTTAACTAAGATCTAACAACCCATAGCTTGAGAAACAGTCTACTAACCATAACAACGTTAAAGTTTAAACAAAAGCATATATGATAACAGTTTAAATATTCCAACAGAATGGTAGATCCATAAGCAAGAGGCGTATTAAATTAGCCTCAAACAATAACAGGAAAAATTAGGTCAAATAGTTATTTACTCACTTGGACCAACAGTTAGCTTGAGAACACTCGAGAACATTGCTGATAGCAGATTCACTTGGACTCCCATATATCCTTTCATTCTGAGCACTCTCATGAGCTTTAAGGCTGCCAGATAAAGGTGGAAACAGACCATTTTGTAACCAAGGCTCATAACCACTTGAAACCGCAACACGGCTGAAAGTCCCGCTACTATTATTACCATTAGGAAGAAAAGCATTCTGTGCAGTATAGCCACTGGAAATCATGTTATCGTCTCTGTTAAAAACAGAAGGCATGGTCTTCTGACATGCTGGAAGCATAAACTCACCATTGGTTGGTACGTTCCTTTGTGAGGATACAAGCCAACTTTCTGGGCCACCAACAAAACCTAATCCTTCCTGAACAAGAGGTGAACTAGTCCACATCTGCCATGTCCCCTTCTCAATTGCAGCTGCATCATCCAAAGGAAATGGATGTATGTCTTGGGACTGAGGGATATTAGTAAATCTATTAGAACCGTTTTTCTTTTCTCGGGTCAATGGGGACTCAATTGGAGATGGCTTGTTAAGGTCAGTACCAGATGTGTTTCTTAAAGCGCGGGGCTTTATTACTTCTTTGTCTTTCATAAAGCCACTTCCCAAATCCAACTGAAAATTCTCAAGTGACTCAGAAACAGGACCAAGCAAAGATAATGGAACTGGATCATAACAGGGGTCTTCAAAAAGCTCTTGCTCTTCATGCCTAGAATCATGTGATGTATTTACAACAGGAGAGAATACAGGTTCAATCGCAGGAGAGAAACCTAGACTACTACTAGGTGAACCATTAAGATGAGTAGAAATATTAAATGGTGATGGAAGACCAAATTGAATTGGATTGTTAAATGATTGTGCGACTGGTGACTGGCCAGATAACTGAGGGCTTTTGGCTTCAACTTCAGCTTGAATTTTGGAATTTGGTCTACATATTACATTTGAATTTGAAGATTTAGGAACAGATGAGGAACGAGTAAATAATTGCTGCCATGACTTTTTCGGTGCGGTCCATGGCTGTGGTTCTGGGATAACCTGCAAGAAACAATTATCATGTCATGTAATTCTCAATTGTGACATGCTGCCTAGGTTTATCACAGGTAACAAGAAATCAAAACTAAACAGAGCCCCATTTAGTTTTCATAAATCTCAAAGATTGAATGCGCAAAATGTCGCACATAAAAAACCAGGTAGTAATAATACTCTGTAAAATCCATTATCTAATTTTTTTTTTAAATCTTTGAATTGGAAGTCGGTAATGCTATAAGAATCAAACTTCAGAAAAGCTGGAAAACAGTATTATAAAAAGGCAAAGAAAATGAAACAGTAAGCATGATAACTTACAGAATGATTGATAATTTTATCATCTTTTAAATTGGATTTAGTAGTTGGACGTTCCGGAGGTAATATATCTCTTCTGCTGGAAGCAGTATGAGCATGATCAACAGAATTGTTAGACTTGTTTTCTTTGACCACAGTGGCAGGAATACTAGCACCCTTTCCAAAACCAAGTGCTTTCGAAGAAGACAAAATTGTACCACGCATGCGATCAAGGTACCTTGTTCCAGTACTTCCTCGATGATAACTGTTTGCAGCAAATACTTTACTATGTACGGTATCTGTATTCTGTCCTTTGTCACTCTCTAATCCAGACTTCTGATGCTCTCTATGATCAGTTCCACTCTTTTTATCAAAGTCCCTCTTTCGTTCACTTTCTTTGGTAGCTCTTTTTTCCATCTCTTCTACATCAGAATTGCTCTTACTAGATCCTCTATCTTTCTCTTTTTTTCTTTCCTGGCGCTTCTTTTCAGCTTCCTTCCTTCGGTCTTTCTCCTTACTGATATGAGATAATTTGTTGCTACCTTTTTCAGCTTCCATTGTCTCATCTCTCAGCCTCCTACGCTCCTCAACTAACTTTGCAACCTCCTCTCTCTGTTTTCTCTCTTCTTCCTCCAAAAGTTCTTTCTCTATCCTAGCCTGTCTTTTCTCCTCAGCTTTCCTGCGTGCTCTTTCTCCTCTACTTTCATTCAGGTTTTCCCCATTCTCACCTCTTTTTGCCAAGAGTGCCCTGCGTTCAGCATCAGATAAACGGTCTTCCCTTGAACTAATTCTAAATATCTTCCTCCAAAGCCACTTAATGGTCAAGAAAAACGATGCCAAAAGCCTGCAAGCAAAAACCAAAATACCAGAATATGACCTAGCTGTCAAACAATGCTCATCACCTCCATAAATACGTCCATTCCCATTCATTCTCCAGTTGATAGGATTACCTAGAACGGAACCACCAACCCAATTTCCATTCTCCAACCAATCCTGACTGCACATCCACCCATTTTCAGACCAAACCTTGTTATTCAACATCTTGCCACGTTTCCCAACCAAATCCTTAACAATACCAGAATTCGAAATCTGCAACTCTTGCAACCCAGGCAAGTCCAAAACCGGTCTCTTCGAAACATGCCCGCAAAACGAACACATAAACCTACTCCCGCCAGGGTTCTGATCCCTATACGGATTCAAGCAATTCCGACACCTCCTCGTAGCTGTCTTCCTCAGTTTCTGCAACTCTATAGCCTCAAACCTCTTCCTCTCCCTAATCCTAGCATTCCTCCTCACCCGCCAAGCCGACAACTGAGGCATCAAAATCTCATACCAAAACAAAGTAACCAACAACACAATAACACAAGCCAGTCTCGGTGAAGTAATCTCAAACCTAAAAGCAGGTGGCAGAAGCTGAGAAAGTGCCCACAAACCAATCAAAGGAATAACCAACCAAGGCAGCATTGTAGCAACCCGGCGAGAGCACTTCTGAATCACACACAGTATACACATTATCCTCTAAACCACACCTATCTTCCCTAATAAACCCTAACCCTACTTAAACTTCCCTTCTCCTTCAAATCAAAACAAAACACAGCTCAAAACTAAAATACAAACCTAAAAAACGAAAGACAATAATAATCAGAATCATTCATAGTAGAAAAGGATGAACAAAAACCCTAATTGCAGCACAACTAAGAAGAGCTTCAACTATGGCGAAAAAAGCATCAATAGAAACGGAAATGGAAACGGAATCGAACACTTACAGATGAATCGTTCATTCAAGGTAGCAGAACGAGTTGGAGCTGAACTTGACTCGTTCAATTCGGGTCGGTGCTTTTTGTGGTGGGTCGGTGTAAAGAAAGAACGAGAGAGAAAAAGTATATGTGAAAATGAGATAAGAAGAGAAAGAAGAAGAACGAAGAAAAAGTGAAAAGACAAACCCGAATAACCAGTAACTGAACCGGGATATTTTGGGTTGAATTGAACCGTTCAAGGTGAACCGAACCGGGTCTTTATCTAGTCTACGTTCGACCTCGTGCTTAACTTAACCCTTAAGGTGAACATAAATATATTGTTTTTTTTTATTATTTTTAACTTTTTTATTTTCAAAAAAGAAAATTTTGATAATTTAAAATTAGACTAAAAAATAATAATAGTTAGTTAATAGTAATTGTTTTGATTAAAGATCAAACTTAAGTAGTTATGATTAATCTAATTTTGACTAAATTTTATCAACTATTTAACTTCCTACACTTGGTTGATGTTACTAATCAATTACATAAGATAAGATTTGGTTTTTTATAAAAAGGTTGAACTTTATATTGAATGAATGACTTTTTTGACTAGTTGAATTAATATTTAATTATTATTATTTTAAATTTTCAAATTGCATTAGGTAAGTAAAAATTTGCACTACTTTTTTTTTGAAAGATGGGAAAAAAAAATATCGTAAGATTATTTATGTTTCTACTTAATTCATATTTTACTATTTTGCTTTTTAAATATGCGTTATTTTATTAAATAAAATATTGGTGTAATTATAGAAAATACTCATGAGAGTCATCCATCAAGATATTGCACTTCACTTAATTTAGAAAATATAAGTAATAAACAAAATATATGCGGAATTTAGTCTAGGCTTCTTTTGGCATATATTGTTGTGGGTGATATTCTATAAATAACTATTAAAATACAATTAATTTAAAGCAAATGCTATAACTTAAAAGAGACAAGTTAAAAACTAAATGTAAAAAAATTATTTTATGAATTATGTATTAATTTTATTAAAAATTTATAATTTATTTTTTATTATTTAAAGAACAAATTATAATGACCTTTAATTTAATAGGTTTCCTGTCTTTAAGAAATAAATTAGTAACAAATTCGTGCATACGCACGGCGTACGTTTTTGGATGAGATATAATTTTAGACGCGCATTTATTTACAAACTGTCATAAAAATTGAAAGTTTAAAAAAACGCTTCAGAATAATAATAATTTTAAATTGAAATCTATACAATATATAAAGGGAATACTTTATTTTGATGTAGCATTTTTTCTACTATTTTTACCCTTACTTTATTTTGTAATTTACTTAATAACTTCTTATTATTAACTTCCACATAATTTCTATTATTAACTTTCACATAACTTCATATTATTAACTTTCATATAATGTTTTTTTTTAAATTATATTTAAATAAAAACTATTATTTATATTTTCATTCATGCGCATTAAAAAAGCGCGTGCCTGTCTGGATGCTAGTAGTAATAAATGTAGAAAATAAAAAATAAACAACAATAACAAGAATAATATGATTTAAAGAAACTATTGAAACTGATATAGATAAATCAGTCGCTATAATTTTTTACAAATAAAATAATTATTTTATAAAAAAGAATATAATTATAAAATATTTACTCAACCTTTTTAATAAGTTTCCTTAATCTTTTTTATATATTTGAAAAATATGGTAGATAAATTTCTATTAATCAATATTTGGATCAGTAGTAAAGTTGTTCCCGTTTATAAAAATAACTAGTATGATACTCGTGCGTTCGCACGGGTACCCGTCGTTGACGCGTATTTGTTGTCAAAATGAATTTTTATAAAAATAAAAAAATATAAAATATCTGATTAAATCAAGATTTGTGATAAGTTTAAATATTTATAAATTAATTAAATAAAAGAATGTTTGTGTAATTAATTAATTGTAAATACAGGAAATAATGATTAAAAATAATCAGTTTCATTAATAATGACGCGTATTTTTTTACATTTAATTTTTAAAAAAAAAATAGGATAAATAAAAATTAGTAAATATAAAAAATATGATTTATATTTTAAAAAAAAGATAGAATTAATATCCGTGGACATCGGTTGGTATGTGTAAATATTATTTTAATTATATAAATAAATTGTATTAACATAAATAAATACATTTTATGTAAGTATTATTACAAATATTTAAAAAAATTGATGTGTTACGCGCATTTATTTTAAAAATATATATAGAATTAATAAAAATTAGTAAATATAAAAAAAAAAAATTTTAAACAAAAAATAGAATAAATACCCGCGGACATCGGTTGGTATTTTTTATAAAAATTATTTATACAATGATTTAGTTTTATAAATATCAAATAATATCATAGTTTTTGTAAATATTATTTTAATTCTATAATTAAATATTATTAACATAAATAAATACATTTTATGTAAGTATTATTACATGGGTCAATGAAGTTTTTGGTCCTCGTAAATATCTCATATTTCACTTTTAGTCCCTCCAAAAATTTCCTTCAAAGAATGGTCCTCATAAAATTTTTAATTTTAACTTTTGGTCCCTCCTGCCAAAATCGTCGCTAAAACCGTCGCCGTTTCCGTCGCTAAATAAAAAACTGTCGCTAAAACCAGCTAAAACCGCCGCTAATCCTGTCTCTAAGTTTTAAAAACCGTCGCTAATTGGAAGGAGGGACCAAAAGTTAAAATTAAAAATTTTATGAGGACCATTCTTTGAAGGAAATTTTTAGAGGGGCTAAAAGTGAAATTGAGATCTTTATGAGGACCAACAACTTCATTAACCCTTATTACAAATATCTATTTCGTGGGATACACATATCAGTATCTGTATGTTCGAAAGAAAGAAGTACTTCCTTTAGTATTTATTTATGTTACCCGTGCGTTCGCACGGGTACCCGCCGGTGACGCGCATTTTTTTACATTTAAAATTTGAAAAATGAAATCAATAAAACTCAAATAATATAAAAAATATAATTTATATTAAAAAAAGATGGATATTAATTTTGTTTTAATATTTTTTATAAAACAATTTATGCAATGATTTAGTTTTATAAATATCAAATAATAGCATAGTATTTATAAATATTATTTTAATTGTATAAATAAATATTAGTAAGATAAATAAATAGATTTTGTTCGTGTTTAGATTCATACATTATTTTAAATATATTTAGTTTTATTTTCTTTAATTGTACAAAAAATGAAATAACCCGTGAGTTCGTACGGATTATGATCTTGATACTCGTGCGTTCGCACAGATACTGATGTGTTACGCGCATTTGTTAACGTCCTTTTAAAAAATGATCGAAATTTTTTTTATTTTGTATACTTAAATTAATAATTTAAGTTTTTATGTTTCATATTAATGAATACCCGTGCGGTCGCACGAGTAACAATGTGTTTCACGTATTTGTTTTCAAAAATGATTTTTAAAAATGAATTATAATATATAGGAAAACAAATATTAGTTAGTATATAATATAAAGATTTATAGTCATATAATATTCATTAATAAAAAAATTATATTTATAGAAAGTTAAATGAATAGAAAAGAAAAATTATAATAAAAAATTTCCAAAAATATAATTTGTTTATTGAATCATTTGTTTTGCCATTAATAAATAAAATTGTTTAAAAAAATACAAAAATTTGATATGAAAAATGTTATAAATAGAAGATGAAACATAAGTATAACAATAATTATTTTCCGTATATAAATATTATTTAAAAACAATATAAATTAGAATTTTTAATTGTTTTCTTTAATAATTTTTTTTGGATCACCATCATATTTTTCCCGTGAGTTCGCATGGATATTGGTTTGTCAATGTCAAAATATTTTTCAATATTTTCATACATAATAAATGTGTTCTCGTACATATATTCCAATATATATAACCAATATATTATGTAGATAAATTTATAAGCATTGCTACAAAAAAAATTTAAATCATGTATTCCTACCATGTGCAACTTGGTAAACTAAATTGAATATTATCCTTCATGACGGGTATATTACATGAACAAATGTGACAAGGAAATTACACTATGTTTTAAAAAATAACTTCATATTAAAAGAATTATCCAACAAAATTGAAGACCTACTTGACTTTAAAAGAGTTCCCAAATATGTTTTTCAATTTGGCCAAATGAAGACCAACTTCCTAGACAGTATTTATACTAAAACTCTGCCAAATGCATCCCTAGATTCATTTTTTTTATTTCATTGACCAAGCCAATTACACTTGTAGGATTCCATAAACTGGTTGTCAAGAGACACATACTGAGTAATGAATCCGTTGATATATCATCTCGCAAAATGGGTGTTTGAATGAGGATTGAGGAATAGAATATGATGAAAAAAGAGAAAGTAAAACATCCATTTAAATAAGAAAAAAGGGTTAACTTGAGAAATTATCAATTACCAATGTAGGGGGGCTTCTTACATCATTATCAGGAACGTCAGGGTCAGCATTCCATTTTGAAACAACATCGTAAAGGAAAGTCGTCTGACCATATTGAGCAGCAACATGTGTTGCCTGCATCCGTGTTAATTAAAATTAGTTAAATTGACATTTAGCACCCCCACTCCTGCTTAAGGTGAGTGGACAATCTGAGACTAAAACATGGCATAAGTAACCAGATATTGAGTACCTAATGTGACTGATACATAACATAATTGAAATTCCACACGCCACTGATCTCCTGAATAAAAATATAAATATAAACATAAACAGAATGACATTAAACTAACCTGATGCCCATTCATGTCAGCGGAATTCACTCGTGCGCCCTCTTGAAGTAAAAGCTCTGCAACCTGAATAGCACCCTGTACCGCACTCCAATGCAAAGCGGAATTCAAAATACTTTTTCTATACTACATAACATTGTTGTTCTATTAATTCTCTAGAGATTTGCAAGAAACCAATGTCGTTATGTAATGGCATTCATTAGGAAGTAAAGTTGTTTGCTTTCACCTTAATATAGAGATAGAAAGTGAAAAACAAAGCAAATATAGCAACAGCTTCATTATCGTAGCTTTCTGCCATAGATCGAGATATATATGATGGGACCTGCATAGGATTTAGAACTAATTACAAGTGAGGAGAGTAAGGAGTCAGCGACCAAAACATTATAGAAAAGAGTAACAACTGCCAATAGTCATCATAGATTAAAAAAACAATCATACATAGTTGTTAATCAGGTACCTAAAGTGAATATTGATTTGATAAACATTCAAATATACAATGCTGAACTATTCAACCAATAACTTTGATCAATACTTCATTACAACCATTAATGAAATGTTTATAATTAGTGGGAAAATTGGACAAATGAGTCAATTTTTTTAGAAATTCACCATAGCAAAAAAAAGTATTGCTGTCAAGCCAGCTCCGGAACCCTTAACCTCCTACAAAAAGGAATCAGCTGCATCAAATTACAAAACACGACAAATAGCAAAACTATATTATACGTGATTTTAGCATGGACAAACCTTTGTTAATAGATAAGTTGCCCACAAGGCAAAGGCTGAGAATATAGGTGCAGTAAATACACAAACAGTTTCAACCGAGAGAGGTATGTTCAAGGAATTCAATACCCTGACACCAAGAGGGAATGGTCCAAAAATATAAATTTTCGTAAGTAAACGTTAACAAAATTGCTTAAATGAACATTAGATATCAGTATTTAGACAATAGAAAAATCACAGCATACGAAGGACAAAAACTCCTCCTGTGATTTTCAAATACCTACCACCACAAGGTGCCTGCTATCAAGGTCAAACCAGGATAGACAGTCCCACCAATGACACGACCAAAGGGATACCTTGAAACAGAAAGATAACACAAAGATTGGATCCAGAAACATTTTATCAGCATCCTAATTTGGTAAACTCATACAATATAATATATAGAAGAATATATCTTTCAATCACAACACTGGTTACTACAAATTATCATTGCAAAAAGAGAATAGCATTGTAAAAAGAGAATAAAAAAGATAAAGGAAGATAACGCCGAAAAAGGAGCACATGCAGGCCAAGAAATCAAGTTTGTCAACCTTCCACAGTTTATGTGCAGCTTGATAGTCTATTAGTCCAATCACTACAGTGATGATGATGGTCGCTAAGACAACGTTTGGCGTATAGTAAAAGAGCGGCATGAGAAACAAAAGGGTCATCAGAACAGCCGAAGCCATGATTATATTAGAAACTGCAGTCTGAGCTCCAGCATTGTAGTTAACAGCAGTTCGAGAAAACGATCTTGTGGTGACATAGCATGAAGTACAAGAACCAGCTATGTTCATGATACCAATAGCCATCATTTCTTTGTTTACATCCCCTTGTTAATTCTTAGGTGCTACAAATGGTCTACCTACCGCAATTCCTTCCTAAAACATACGAAAATTTGGTCGAATATGAGTAAATCACACCGATAACATCATGTGATATATCGAAGTACAAAAATCGAGACGCGGTGCTTACTGTGAGAGATAGAATCCCAGTGACAATGCATGTACCTACAAAACCATGAAATTTGGTTCTTGACAACTAACACATAGAATGATTTTTGCACAGCAATAACCAAAAGTCCAAAGCAAAAACAAATTCACATAGCCGATTGTCTACGTCTTTTACCTTCACAACATTTTCGTAATAAAGCATGTTATTTGGAAACTTGCAGAGCCCATGAGGAAGATATCATCACGGTAACTCGAGTTAGGAGAGTGCTCTTCTGAGTTAGTGCAAGTTTTCTCTGTTTCATCTTCTGCAAAAATCTCCTTCGATCGACACTTAAAACTGCAAAACGCTTTCTCTTCACTGCAGGATATATACAATAAATTACAAGTAATGTTTATGACTTAACTGGGAAAAAAACTCATGATAGAAACTTTGTGCACAAAATAATATATCTTAGGAACTTTCATCGAACACTTTGTAGGCAAGGTTGCAGGCAAGGTGCAACACTCTGTATTTTGAAAGCATGTTATTAATAGAAACAACTCTCACAATAACAACATCAAATAACACCACACAAACGAAACAGAAGCAAAAGAAATAAGGAGAGTCATAACCGAAATCAAAAGGGAAGAGTTTAACGCAGAGCCATCGAAACCGCACCGCCGACGAATCTTCCCCCTTCTGCGTAAGCCAACATCACCAAACTTGAAACAACAAACACGAATTCAAAAACAAAATCGAACCTGTCTGAAACTCAATAATGAAAATGAAGAATAAACATGAGTAAAAGAGAAAGAACGGATAATTGGGATGGTTGCAAAGTTAATGGGTTTTGAAACGGTTTTGAATTGGGTATATGGAGGTTTTGAATTGGGAATATGAAGGTGGAAAGGATTGTACTGTAACCACTCATGAAAGAAAAAAGAAAAACGAAAGAAGGAATTAATTTAACAAAAAATTAGGCAAATAAATTAGATGTTTTCCCAGGCCATCCACGTGACGCAAATTTTTGTGAAGGGTTAGGTTTTATTTTCTTATAGGATAGATTTATAGTATCTAAGCATTTTGAGTTTCAAAAGAGGTGGTGGTTTTCAAAAGGGATCGTGGTTGTAATGGGTGAGGGGTGGTTTTTGAAGATGGATGAGAAACAGTTGCAAAGTGTGCGTGCAATGAGGAAGGGGAATTGAGTTTTAATAATTTTTTATTAATTAATTGGAATTTATTATTTGAATCTATGAGTGTTAATCCAAGAAAATAGGTTGCTTATTGCTAAACATAGCCACGTGGCAAATTATGGGATAAGAAGGGTAATTATGGGTTTTTAAGAACACCTAATTTTCTTATATGATAGATATTTTTCCCGTATATAAAAATATTTTAAGCAACAATGTATTTTTTCCCATATATAAATATTATTTTTGTTTTAACACTATTTATAAAAATATTTGAATTAATAGTAAAGTTGTTCCCGTATGTAAAAAATTTTGAATCAAAATATTATTTTTGTTTTGATAATATTTATAAAAATATTTGAATCAATAGTAAATTTGTTTTCATTTATAACAATAATTGAAATTTTATTAAAATTGTATTGACTCAATACATATTTGAATCAGTAATTTCATTTTTCTCGTTTCATATTATTTAAATGTACATTAAAAATAATATGAATGAATGCTTTCTAGTCTTCATCTAAGTGGTTCTGTCAGTGCCACTTTAAACACATATTTTTCTTGTGTTTGGATCAAAAATATTTCTTTTTCCATATTTAAATCACATTGACATATTTGTTAACCGTTACTTTAGTTACATAAATTTCAATAAATGATAAATATTTTTCTCGTATTTTGATCACTAATACTTTTTTCCGTATTTACATCATTGACAAACATTTACTCAATCATTATTTTAATTGTGTAAATTTCAATAAGTATCATTTATTTTACTCGTATTTAGATAATAATCTTTTTTTTTTCGTAATTACACTAATGAGTCAGATTTATTCTATTATTATATAAATTGCATAAATTTTAATAAATGATACATATTTCTCTATTTGGATCACAAAATTATTTTTTACCGTATTTAAATCAATTAGACACATTTATTTAATCATTATTTTAATTGTATTAATTTTAATAAGTGATTCATATTTTTGCACGATAGAATTCTATTCAAATGTACATTATGCTCCATATTTATGCATGTTTTGTTATCTAAATCTAACTAATTGTGTCCCTCAAACATGTTAAAATGTCAAAGACTACATTATATAATATAATTAATGAATAATCAAATAAAATATCTAAGCATTAAAAATGCAGATAATGTTTATTGTTAACTAATTAATTATAATAAATTTACTTGATGTAGTTACTTAATATAGTTACTTATTTTCACTTAGCCTAAAGTTATATTTCAAATACATACAAAAAAAAGTTATATTTCAAATCAGCGGCAAGCATAATTACTTGATGCAGTCAAAAGTTGTGAAGCTAAGTCTATCAAAAATTTGATTGCATTTTAGAAATAAATTTTCACCTTATACACAGACGTGGTACAATTTATGATGTGAATGGTTTGACAATGTTCTGATCTCATTAAATATTCAATTTAATGTTACTATTTTAAAGAAATATTAATGTTTACTATCGATTCAGTTTTTATTACTATTGAAACCGTTGCAAACCCATAACCAAATCACAAACAAAACAGCGCAGACAAACAAATTAATCAACAAAATAACCCACACGGGTTTCTCCAATATACGTTTCGCTTTCTCACTAACATTGATCTTCAAAAACGGCAACAAATTGTTATCATCCGAAGATAAATCCACCATTGCACAGAAAATTTTCATAACTAAAGTAACCAGAATTTTAATAACCAGAAAATTTTCAAAACAAATAGAACCATAATGAAGCATGTACAGTACACAGTATCGTACAAACCAAAGAAAAGAAAGCTAAATACTTAAACTTGAACATAATCTATTTCAGATGCTTCAGTTAAACCCATGGTTTGCTTCAGTTTAACCCAAAAAAATTTAAAAAAAAGTTTCTACTAAAGACCAAAATAGCTACACGAAAATCTTATCAATCAACAAGAAAGAAACCAAAACGAAAAACATTAAACTCGCACCTACAAACTTGATTACCTTTGGTTGACAGATCTTGTAGTTGATGAATATTGAGATGCTTGCAGAAAATGTTGATGGAGTGGGAGAGAGACAAGTTGATATTGTAGAATGGAAATAGAGATAGAAGATATAGACTACTTAGCATGTGTGGGATATCAGAAATTAAAAATTGGTTTATTGCCTAGTCACTTCAGGTGTCATTGTTCAGCATTGGGAAAAGAAAATGCAATTAAATTGAAATAGATAAAGTTGGATCATAAGTAAAAGTTGCATAGATATGTGAAGTTGGCATTAGATTAATAGTTGATTTCTAGGTGAGTCAACCATTATGTTAGTATTGCTAGTTGGGTTGGAAAAAGTAAATTTTGGACACAAAATGCCCTCAATTTGAATATGTGGCATTTTTTAAGAGAAGGACAACATTGAGTTTTCCACAACGTCTATTTTCTTATATTATAGATTATAATGATCCTTAATTTAATACCAAAAATTACATAAACAATCTATGAAAAAAAACTCTCATTGTTTTTTTCTTTTGGGTTAAATATACAACACACACTGCAATGTATGCGACATTCGCTTTAGTCTCCTGTAAAAGTTTTTTGTATTCCCCTTTCGTAATACCAAGATTTCCTCTATAAGGCCCTTGTGCGCACTATTTCAGTCCAGATTCCATTTATTAGTGACTTGGCAGATGGACTTTTATTTAATTTTTTATTTTATATATATATATATATTATTTTCTTTAAATTTAAAAAAAAAAAATCTTAATTGTTTTCATTTTATTTTTTAAATTTATTTTAGTTGGGTCCATTCCAAACACACACAAGTCCATTATCAATCCAACACACTTAAGAAATTGCTTATGCATGCGTAAGGTTTATAAACCCCTGTAGAATTTGTAAAATAACCAATGTGAGACTTACTGTCAGATGCTTTGTTTTGCTTTGCTTCTTCCAATTTGAGCATGTTATCAATAATTTGTTTTGCTTCTTCCAAATATCCCGCTCGACCACAGAGATCAACCATGCATCTATAATGCTCCATGTTTGGCTTCAAATGATAAATATGCTTCATCAATTCAAATAATCGTACTTGTTACATTGCACAAAAC
The DNA here is from genome assembly GCA_022829125.1 of Lathyrus tuberosus. Classification (NCBI taxonomy): domain Eukaryota; kingdom Viridiplantae; phylum Streptophyta; class Magnoliopsida; order Fabales; family Fabaceae; genus Lathyrus; species Lathyrus tuberosus. The sequence goes on along the minus strand of JALAZF010000056.1, from coordinate 5,539,447 downwards.
CAGCCACCAACACTATCCAAACAACCACGTCCCTGTAAGGCAAAACTCTAGCAACAGTGACACCATGAACATACTTTCCAAAATAACCATCACCCACCGCCGCAGCAGTACGCAAAATGCTAGATGTGGAGAAAACGTGTTTTGTCATATCTTTAATTCAATCTTGACATTAATTTATGGACTAGATGTGGAATGAGCATGGACAATGAATTATAAATGCAAAATATTGTCTAAACTACAAACCATAATATGCTGGCAATTGGTGAGAATTATTTTTGACGTTACATATATACCTGAATCTTTGTTAGTAATATACAATAATTTGCACATCAATGGCCTCAACCAATTAAAATACAATGAGTAAAATTAATGATAATACATGTCAAAAGCTGTATAAAAATATAGAATTACAATGAAAGCTTAAACATGTGCATTGGGTAAATAAAGAATTGCAGCACATCAAACTCTACTTTTATGTTATGCAAATATGCATGAAGATACAAGGGAAAGGACACAATGCATACATTTGGCTCAACTACAGAACAATGGAAAGGACACAATTCATACCAACAATATACTATTTAAGAGTTGGAATAAGCCATTTATTTGAAACATATAAATCTTCAGCTTCCAAATTCAATGGTATAAGGGATAAAAAAGTTTCAAGTCCCATTGCAACAAGAGCTTATCCAAGGCATGCATGAAGCTACTTAATATAGAATGAATTAGTACTTTAAATCAGTAAGTTGTCCTCTTTTTATTTTGATTAGTTACAGGACATACTTGATCTTGCAAAGTATACGATTATCCTTGTCATCAATGGTTTGACAAACTACAGAATGTTCTCATGGAGGCTTTATAGAAGAGGGCAAACAATTAAATGAATTGACGAAGCATACTTATCATTTGAAGCCAAACATGGAGCATTATGGATGCATGGTTGATCTCTGTGGTCGAGCGAGATATTTGGAAGAAGCAAAACAAATTATTGATAACATGCCAATAAGGCAAAACAAATTATTGACAGTAAGTCTCACATTGATTGTTTTACAAATTCTACAAGGGTTTATAAACCTTAAGCATGCATAAGTAATTGCTTAAGTGTGTTGGGTTGACAATGGTCTTGTGTGTGTTTGGAATGGGCCCAATTAAAATAAATTTTTTAAAAATTAAAAAAATAATAAAAAATATAATTATATATATATATATATATATATATATATATATATATATATATATATATATATATATATATAAGTTAAAAAAAATTTAAAAAAATTTAAAAATAATAAGTAAAAAATCCACATGGATTTTAATTAATAAATAAAAAATTAAATAAAAGTCCATCTGGGCTGCCAAGTCATTAATAAATGGAATTTGGGCTAAAACAGTACGCACAAGGGCCTTACAGAGGGAATCTTAGTATTATAAGGTGAGAATAAAAAAAATACTTTTACATGGGGCTAAAGCAAATCTCGCTTACATTGAAGAGATGTTGTATATTTAACCATTTTCTTTTATATAGAAGGAAACTTATGTTTCTTCATTCATAATTAAATATTTAATATGTATGAGAAAATAAGGGATCTTTTCCCTTTTAATTAGAGGTTATGGAATTTAATTCAACCATGAGCATGCAATAGTGTTAAAATCTCTTGAGGAAAGCTTTGTTGTTCATTAGAGTTCTCTCCAACTTAAGGGATTAGTTTCTGCAGTTTCGTGCAGAAAAAATCAAATGATTAATATAAAGTATAATATAACTAAAAAATATTTGGACTAGCATACACATGTGATGCTTTCTATTATTTTTCCATGAGATGTGTTGTGAATTACGACAAAATTCAATATCAATTTGTGAGGCAAAGAACAATAGCAACTAAAATAAATGGTTTTCAGCAATAATAATCCGTACACAGATAATATAACAGAATAAGGCAAGAAAAAACTGAAGGTTTGTTTACCCAGTTCGATCAAACGATCTACTCTGGGGGAGAAAGCAACTCTCCAATTCACTATACTCAAAAAGTTGTTACAAGAGACTACAAATGAGTTACAAGAAAATAGCTTTTGCCTTCAGGTTCCCAAGAACAACCCAATTTTCTACCCAAGTATTTACCAACCTCTCCAACTCTCAATATATGAATCACTCAAACCCAAGGTGTAACAGTGTTTCACAATAACCTTAAACAACTCTAAAGGTTTCCCTAAACCTTTGCTTTTCTAAGGTTTTCATTGTGAATAGCTGAAACCCTATGCTATACCTTTAAACCCTTACTCTCCCTTGTTTGGGTAAACTCTAAGATTGTCACACACCAAGCATATAAGAGATACATATTTATAATAGCAAATACCCAACAAACAAAGCCCAAAATCACATGGATCCATGGACCGAATCGAAAAAGCCCGAAAACTCGAAAACATTATTCACTGTACGAACATCACTATTCACCGTACGGACATCACTATTCATTCGTACGGGTAACACTATTCACCGACCATTTTTTTTCCTCGACTTTTCGTCCGACTTTCTAAAACTTATGATTTTCGTGGTAAATGCAATCTCCAAAATATGTTTTCTTTCTCTTCATCAACAAAGGTTTTAAGGCACATTTACAACAATCTCCACCTTGACTTTAAACCGTGTTGATACCAATTTAACAATCAACAACATTGCTGCTCTCTACCAAGTTGAAACTTTAATCAATAACTTTGATCAAATTCAAGCAACCCTTGAATCTTGATCTCGCAACTTGTATCCACTTGTTCCCAACTACCCTTTTCTGCCTAGGTAATTTAACAAGCCTACAAGTATGATTTTTCAACCACCCTTGACTCCACCTATTTTCAAATGCCTCCCTGAAGGTTTTTCTTCTTTTATTTTGCAGTCCTTCAGTCACATTAAAAACATAATATCCAAGGCTAGCATAATTGTCCCTTTGAGATGCTACAATAACCCTCCTTACCTTATCATGAGTCAAATGATAATCAGAGATCTCTGTAACCGTTCCCTCACTACTGTTAGCATCCATGGTAGGAAACTCCACCTCAAACTGAGTTTTCTCCGTTATAGTTTCTCCCAGGTTTCTTCCTTGGTTTTCACTATTCTTCTGAAGAAATTCTCTACCAAACAAGTAAGATGTTTTAACCTCAGCTCTTCCCCAAAACCTCAATAACAACTCAACGGTAACATGCATTTTTATCCCTTGATTTCTGCAAAATTTATTGTAATCCTCTGAAACTTTCTCAAGGCATTCATAACGCCTTAAACTCAAATCCCATAGCTCTTCCTTGTCATGAAAGCCTCCACTAGTTAACGATGAATGAATAATAACATTTGAACTTTCTAAAATATATATACCACATATTTTAGACCCTTTAACAATAATCAATTCATCATGCAAAATCTTCAACACTCCACGTTCAACTCTAGTACAATAGCCTAGATCATCAAACATACTTATATATAACAAATTTTTCTTGAGTTCTGGAACATACCTCACATTGTGAATAAGAAGTTCACGATCATTAACCATTTTAAATCTGACTGTACCAATACCATGAACCTTGCATGCCTTATTATTACCAAAGCGAACTACTCCACCTTGCACCATCTTCAAAGTTTCAAAGTATTCTATTCTTGGACACATGTGATAAGAGCAACCTGAGTCAATGACCCAACTATATTCAGTTTCCAAACTCGATACTACTAGTGCTTCGGCATCCTCATAACTGTCCTCACCTAATGCAACTACAACTTGAACAAAATCTTCATTGACCTTTGTTTCAGGACAATCCCATTTAAAGTGACCTGTCATACCCCAAATTTTACCCTTAGATCCCTTGATCTCTTGTACATCATTTTTAGGTCAATCATCCATGTATAGCTTACCAACTTATTAGATTTTGTTTGTTGAAAACACAGAATCGCCAGCAATGTGTATTTATCCTGGGAGAGGGAAAGGAAACACTACATAAACCTGAAGAGAAAGGGGGAAAGACATGGTCATCGCAACCATAGTCCGGGTTCGGGAGTCGGTTATGCGAGGGGAAGGTGTTAGCACCCCACGCATCCATCGTACTCGATGGGATCCACGCTTATTGTCTAAACGGAGGGTGAGTTGTCCTACTATCTATGGCTGAACAAAAGAAAACGGGGATGGGGGTGACTAAGACGGACTCGGTAGGACATATTCGATGCCCTAGGCCTACGTACTCCCTCAGTGCAATGGGAAAGTCAGAGTCAACGTAGTTGGACGGGAACTGTGGGGGAAGGTTGCTCGCCAAGACAATCGTTGTCTTGTGCCTACATATCCTCAATCGGACGAGATAGAGGAATCAGAGCTAATGTAGTTCGTGGGTACGACCACGAATGGGTAAGTGTTTTTTACGTGAGCGACGAGCTCTTTTTTGAAAATGAAATTTGAAACCCAACAATCCCGAAGGATAAAAAGATTTGAATTTGTTTTTGTGTTTTTTAGACAGAAGTGGATTGAAGTTAGTTCATAACTTGCATTGCACTAAAGTCTAGGGCACAGGGACGAATACTTAACGAATCGTCCCAAGACAGGACGCCCGCTAAGCACTCTAGAAAGATGAAAGGAAGCCCCTCATTTCTCATTCCCCACGCTTAAGGCTCGTGCGCAATACACTTTATCTTTATTAAGTGTTTTCAAGAAGTTTTAAGATGAGAAGAGAGAAGACCCAAAGGAAACTCTAAAGGGAAACTAAGAGTCCTAATGTTATCATGCACAGGTGACCTAAGGTTAGTGAGGCTTAGGAGGGACAACTACCTAAAACCTAATGCTAATCCTACTCCAAGCTTAATCAAAAATTAAGTTGGACTAGGTAGCTCTAAAGGGAGAGAATCCAAGACTTAAACAAGTCTTGAGATTCATGGGAGAAAGAGAGTGAAAGAGAAGAAGAAAGAGAAGGATGAGATAAGAAACAAGATAGGGCAGCAAGCACATCATATCAAGTATATCCAACTTACATCCATAAACAAGTCTCAAAGATCATGCAAAACATCTCAAGTAAGCATGCAAAGGTAATCATGGAAGAATGCAAGCATACTTATATGAAATGCACAATTAAGCACCAATGAACTTCATATCAAGATGAAATGAGAAAAATAAGATGAAGATGAAAGCAAGTCCGAATCAAGATCATACCATCATCAACAATTCTCATGTGCAAGAGAAGATCAAAACATGAAACATTATGCACCAAAGAAAGTCCACAAAAGGAAGTCAAAGTACAAGCACTTAAAGCATACCCAAACATGATCCACAAATTGCAAAATTTGGTCACAAGGGACCTCAACCAGGGGTAAACATCACATCAAATACTCATGCAAAGAATCACAAAGAAACTCAAACAATTAAGCATGGCAAAACAATTAGGGTTAAGAGATGTCAAGAGATGATCATGCATAATTCACTTAAGCACAAATAATCAAACATATATCAAATGACATTCAAAAAATGTGGAATTAAAACCCAAGTGACCTAAGTCAGAAGCTAGTAACATGCCAAAAGATCATACAAAAATTCACAGGTTAAGTACCTCAAACAATGCTTCAAAGTTGCATAAGAACAAAGAAGAACAATGCACAAATAGAAGGACTAAAATGCAATATGAAATGAGTTTAAAAATATGAGAAAAATGTTTTTAAGGACCTCAAGATGTCCTCTAAAATATGCAAAAAGAATGGGATGCAAATCATACACCAATGATGAGAAGAAAAATCAACAAGGCAGGGTGTGCACAATTGAGACAATTCCAAAGGAAAATAATCAAACAATTAATTCAGATGCACAAAATAAAATAAAAATGGAAAATAAAATTTGAGAAAATTTTATAAAATTCCAAAGATGCCTCATGATTTTTTTCATAATTTTCTGATGCATAAAACTAATTTTAAAAAATTAAAATACAAAAATGAAACAATTAAATAAAAATAAAAAGAAAATGAAGAAGCCAGGGGGTGCAACAAAAGTAATTTCCACATTTAAAATAAAATGGGCTCAGATAAAGGGGGTGGGAAAAGCAAACAGAGGCCCAATCCAAACCCAGCGCAAGTCAACATAAAAATTATGGAATTCAGTCAAATAAAGGGCTTAATCTACACCACAAGATCAATCAAACGCTCCACAATCAGTCAACAAAATCAAAGGTACACATGATTAAAGGCTCAGATCACACGCGCACCACAACACACATAGGGAAACACACAAACAGATTAAAATGGGAAAAAAAACAAGGCACGTGAGAAGCATGTGAGATTTTAATGCGCTGGCAAATCATAAACCATCAGATCAATCTAACGCATATCAATCAGTCAGCAAAACGCAAAGTATGCAAGATGTGTGGCTCAGATTGAAGCACATGGTAACAAACATGGAGACGCACACACACACATTAATGAAAACACGTGAAAATTAGATGTGCTGGCAACACAAGAACCATCAGATCTGGACAACCAACGGCCAGGATTACGTCTTCTTCCTTTAAACCTTCACCTTCCTGAAAACAAACCAGACGCCAGAGCCCTAGCTCCGTTCGTCTTCTCCGGTGGACATCAACTTAAATTTTCCCAGAAATTCATAACTCCACCACCATTCAACTCAGAATTCAACAAGGATCATGAATATCACACTCAAATCAACAGATCATGCATAGATTAAACAAATCGAAGACAAAAAGTTTGAACTCAAAAACGTCAGATCCACGATTCAGCCATAATACACGTCCAAAATCAAAACAAAACACACCAGGATGATCAGCAAAGCATGAGGAACATTATGCATACAAGAAAATCAAGTTTTAGGATCATGAATATCACACTAACCTGAAACTTGTAGAGCTCAAAATACACCAAGAAAACCTTCAGAAAGCTGCAGATCTACTCCTTGGAACTTCTGATTGCAAAATAAATGCAATATGAGGCTTGAATCAGGCTGGATCTTGAAGTTTGAAAGTGAGCAACTCAAATTCGAATCTGATGAAAACCTTGCTTAGAGCTTCAAACAATGGTTGATTCTTGTTCTATGGAGTATGTGGATCAAGAATATGGAAAAAGTTCTTCAGAAACCCTTGTGAGGAGTGAGTTTCGAAGAAGGAAAGTTTTGAATGAAAAATGAAATTCAGAGCAAATGAGAGTGCATGAGGTGTGAATGAACGTGTGAGTCTCCTTATATACACTTGGTTAGAGCTCTGAGCAAGATTAGGGTTTGATTAATCCCTTGATTAAGGCTATCCAAAGTGATTTGAAAAAATGCAAGTTGTGATGCACACCCTTGTTCACACGCGTGTGTTGTCATGCTTTTCATCATGAGTCATTCACATTTCTCTTGCTGATCACAATGGAATTGGGTTTGGGCTTTGTAGTGGTCTGATTTAAGAGATTCAATCCATCTTGCAAATTTGCATTTTGTGAAATTCATGAAGTACATGGCACGGATTGGAGTGATTCAAGGGTAAAAAATGGTCCTTAGGATGTGTACTTGGATGTTACAATATGACTTGAAGCATTAGAGGTCAGTACAAGTCATTTTGAACCAAAATGCAAAAGGTGGAAAAATGGATACATGAGAAAACCCTAAAAAGCACCTTGCCTTCTTTTGTTCATAACTTGAGTTTCACAAATGGTATGGAGATAATCTAGTACTTTTTGGAAAGGGGAGAGAGAGAGATCTTCAACTTTCATGTTTGAGGAAAATTCAATTGAAGCTTCTTTGATGATGAAAAGTCAAGTTGAAGATGGTTTGAAAAGTTGCCAAAAATGGAAGTTTCACATTATAGGTCATTTTCCAAAAATAGTAACTTTTGCACAAACTCTTGACTCTTGATGAATGGTATGAATCCTAGCCTTTGAGGACCATATGAGGGCATAAGACCTTAAAAATCATGAAGAGGACCTCCAAATTCCATGGTTGACTTTCCTCCTTACAGTTGACTTTTCTTGGTTCACAAGCAACTGATCCACTGAACATCTTCCACAATGAACCACTAGCCAAGCCTTCCTCTATGAGTGTTTGTGAGCATATGGAACCCATGAGAGCATGCTTGAATCCACAAAGTTTTCTGAAGAAGCTCTTTGAACCCAAGAACCCTAATTTGGTCCCTCTGGTTAGGAGGGAAAGATTCACTTGAAATCCTTTGCCATTCTTGATCTTATAAAGATATGATGACCTCCACAAAACACCTTGAGGCTTGAGACTCCTTTGAGATGAACCAAGTACCTTGATCCCATGCTAAGAACCAATGCTATGCACAAATGCTAATGCAAGAAATGCAAAGAAATATAAGCCAGTTAGCTTCAAAACAAAAGAGCAAATTTTGGGGTGTTACAGCTGCCCCTATTCAATCAACTTGGTCCTGAAGGTATGATAGCAACGGCTGTCATGCGTTCAAAGGTTTCACGGAGATTGAATACCAAAAGAAAACTGAAATTTACAATCCTCAAATGAGGGACGACTCCACTGGGGAACAAGCAATAAATGCTGCACTATCACAACACGGACGAGTGTTAGCTATGCTGGGGATAAACACGGACAGGTGTAAAAGGGTTTAATACGGACGGGTATCGAAAAGATACACGGACGGGTGTAAAAGGGTTCAATACGGACGGGTATCGAAAAGGTACACAGACGGGTGTAAAGGGGTTCAATACGGACGAGTATCGAAAAGGTACACGGACGGGTGTAAAGGGGTTCAATACGGACGGGTATCGAAAAGATACATGGACGGGTGTAAAAAGGTTCAATACAGACGGGTATCGAAAAGGTACACGGACGGGTGTAAAGAGGTTTAATACGGACGGGTATCTAAAAGATACACGGACGGGTGTAAAGAGGTTCAATACGGACGGGTATCGAAAAGATACACGGACGGGTGTAAAGAGGTTCAATACGGACATGTATCGAAAAGATACACAGACGGGAGTAAAGAGGTTTAATACGGACGGGTATCAAAAAGATACACGGACGGGTGTAAAGAGGTTCAATACAGACGAGTATCGAAAAGGTACACTGACGGGTGTAAAAAGGTTCAATACGGACGTGTATCGAAAAGATACACGGACGGGTGTAAAGAGGTTCAATACGGACGGGTATCGAAAAGGTACACGGACGGGTGTAAAGGGGTTCAATACGGATGGGTATCGAAAAGATACATGGACGGGTGTAAAAAGGTTCAATACGGACGGGTATCGAAAAGGTACACGGACGGGTGTAAAAAGGTTCAATTTACTGGGGATTGGCCTTATTGGGGATTAAAATGATGAACTGAACACGGACGGGCGTTATCAACAGGTCAATACGGACGGGTATTGCAATCAAAGGTTCAAACATGGACGGGTGTCGAAGGAAACACGGACGGGTGTCATGGTAAAAACTTTGAAGGGATGAATCAAAAGACCACTTGGACGAAAGGGGTGAAAAGAGATCATGGGTTCACAATCCTGGCAAAACACTCTGCCGTGGGACTGTCAAATATTGCTTTGAATGACTAAACCCAACACTCGTGGAGTAAAGTCGAATGATATTTTCCTGAAATCCAGTTTTCCTGACGAAGGAAAACTCAAACCTGGCTTGTGCTTCAGATGCATATGTTTGAATTTTGTCGTAATGCTCCACGCGAAGTGGAAATGCTACGCATTTAGGAGGATGCCATGCAGAAAATGCTTATGCAATGCAAAAAGACCGTCCCAGCGAAATAAATGCTGAGAACAGAAGCAGCTCCACTGAGGACGACAAACTACATTGTCATCAAACCAAAGAACATGTTGAGGAAAACTTCACCCTGCTAGGGAAGATCACAATCACCAATTATGCTAGAGATGGATGAATCTCCGAGAGAAAACCCACTCAATCGGGGAGGAACTGAAAACTGAAGATGGAAACTCCTCCGCTGGGGATGACCAAATGTTTCAGAACCTGGATTCAAAACCTGCTGGGGATACTAATCGCCAACAAACTCTGCTTGGGGATAAACTGAAAGAAACTTTGAGGAAAATAGATTGCCCCATGCTCAGTGGAGAAACACTGTCTTTAATCAACGAGGACACTCCATCAGACACTTGTAGGAGAGGCTATAAAAATAACAACTTCTGGCTACCTGCTGAGGAAAGATGAGCCAAATCACAACTCTGGCTAGGGGTAACCTCTTATATCCTGCTGAGGGGGACGATCCTTAATGACTCCGCTTGGGGAATTACCTCTTTATACTCTGTTGAGGAAGACGATCCTCGATACTCTGACTGGGGAGAGCAGCAAATTGCTGAGGATGATCAGACTTCAAAGTTGGGGAGCAAATCTACTGGAGAAGTACACCTGTCATTCTGCAAAACCAACAGAAAGGTCTACGTGCAAAAATGATTACTTTGATTATCATCATAGTGACTGTCGTCTAAGCAATTACCACTGTTTTCCAACTTGTTTCACAAAGCTCAACATTTTAGCATGTAATGTTTATAAAAAATATCGGACATTTTCACAAACAAAACAGGTAAAACAATAAACAAAAGCTCTTTGACTGAAATGCAAACTTTATTGAATGATCAGCCTGTAAATAGGCATTTACATTTGGAAGCAATTCCTGAAAAGAGGTAATTGTGCAAAACGTAAAAGAAAATACACATGTCGGCAATGTGGGGAACAGACATCCACCATGACTCGACTCAGCTATAACCCATATGACTTGTTTATCCGCAGATGCTTTGGCCTTTGAAGATGACTGACTGGACTGATTCCTTTCCTTCAAATTTTCCAAGTGTGAATAGTGATCACAGATTGAATGCGGATCGTAGCCTTTGCTTTTAAATCCCTAACTTTTGCCTGGATCGCCCTTTTCGAGTTTTTAATCCACCGGGATACCCATTTTTGCCAAAGTTACCTTTTTAGGTTTTCAACCTTGCGGGTTTATTTCTTCTTCCTTTTTATCCCTAATTTTTTCCCGAACCTTTTCTTTTTATGGTTCGCCAGGATGTCCCATTTTTGCCTGAACCTTCTTTTTATGTTCAGCGGGTCTTTTTTATGCAAAGTATTTTTTGACTACATCCGCGTTCACAGGGGACGTAAAATCTTCGCCATCCATAGTTGAGAGTAATAAGGCTCCACTAGAGAAAACCTGTCTTACTACATATGGCCCTTCGTAATTCGGAGTCCACTTGCCCCTGTGATCTGTTTGAGGAGGAGTGATCCTTTTCAGGACTAATTCACCAGTTTGGAAACACCGAGGACGCACTTTCTGATCAGATGCTTTTTTCATCCCGCTTTGATACAACCGGCCATGCGCAATGGCTTTCAATCTCTTCTCTTCAATGACGTTCAGTTCATTCAGCCGGGAACGCACCCACTCAGCTTCATCAAGCTTCACGTCTGTCAGAATTCTCAAAGAAGGAATCTCAACTTCTAATGGCAGAGCTGCTTCCATACCATACACCAGTGAGAAAGGGGTTGCCCCAGTTGATGTGCGTACCGAAGTACGATATCCATGTAAAGCGTAAGGAAACATCTCATGCCAGTCCTTGTATGTCACTACCATCTTCTGTACAATCTTCTTTATGTTCTTATTAGCCGCTTCAACAGCCCCATTCATCTTCGGGCAATAGGGAGAAGAATTGTGATGTTCAATCTTAAAGCTCTGGCATAGCTCCTTCATCATCTTATTATTCAAATTTGAACCATTGTCAGTAATGATCCTCTCCGGGACTCCATACCGGCAGATGATGTCCTTCTTAATAAACCGGGATACCACTTGTCTGGTGACGTTGGCATACGATGCTGATTCCACCCACTTCGTGAAATAATCAATAGCCACCAGGATAAAACGATGTCCATTCGAAGCAGTCGGCTCGATCTTCCCAATCATGTCGATGCCTCACATGGCAAAAGGCCAAGGTGACGACAAAACATTCAGAGGAGTAAGCGGTACGTGCACCTTGTCAGCATAAATCTGACATTTATGACATTTCCGGACGTATTTAAAACAATCAGACTCCATAGTCATCCAATAATACCCCGCTCTTAACAATTTTCTTGCCATAGCATACCCATTGAAATGGGTACCAAAGGAACCTTCGTGAACTTCTTCCATTAACAGGCCTGCCTCGTGTTCATCAACACAACGTAGCAAGACCATGTCAAAGTTTCTCTTGTATAACACATCGTCTTTGTTCAAAAAGAAATTTCCTGATAACCTCCTCAATGTCTTCTTATCCTTGGATGATGCCCCAGCTGGGTATTCCTGACTCTTCAAAAAGACTTTGATATCATGATACCAAGGCTTGCCATCTGATACACCTTCAACCGCAAATACAAAAGCAGGTTTGTCCAAGCGCATGATTCTGATTGAAGGAGTTTCATTCCAACGATTCACTTGATACATCGATGACAACGTTGCCAACGTATCAGCCATCTGATTCTCTATCCGGGGAATGTGATGGAAGTCCACTCTGTCAAAGAAAGGTAACAACCTTCTGGCATAGTTGTTATACGGAATAAGATTCGCTTGACGAGTCTCCCATTCACCTGTAATCTGATTAACCACCAACGCAGAATCACCAAAAACATCGAGGTTCTTGATTCTCAAATCAATCGCTTCTTCTAACCCCATGATGCATGCTTCATACTCTGCCTCGTTGTTGGTGCATACGAACGCCAATCGGGCAGTGAAGGGTATATGAGAACCCTTTGGAGTCGTAATGATTGCCCCAATTCCGTTACCATATGAATTAACAGCTCCATCAAAAACCAACTTCCACTGAGATCCAATCTCAGGTCCTTCATCAGGCAAAGGCTCTTCACAATCCTTCATCTTCAGATACATGATATGCTCATCCGAAAATTCAAACTTCATCGGTTGATAATCCTCAATTGGCTGTTCGGCAAGATATTCTGACAAAACACTTCCCTTAATGGCCTTTTGGGAAACATACTGAATATCGTATTCCATCAGAACCATCTGCCAACGGGCTATTCTACCAGAAAGTGCTTGCTTCTCAAACACATACTTGATAGGATCCATCTTCGAAATCAAGAGGGTTGTGTGGTTTAACATATACTGCCTCAAACGCTTAGCGGCCCAAGCGAGTGCACAACATGTTTTCTCCAGCATCAAGTACCTTGACTCATAATCCGTAAACTTTTTACTCAAGTAGTAGATGGCATGCTCTTTTCTACCTGACTCGTCGTGTTGACCGAGCACACACCCCATTGAATTCTCAAGAACTGTGAGATACATAATCAAAGGTCTTCCTGGTACTGGCGGCATAAGGACCGGAGGTTCCTGCAAATATTCCTTTATCTTTTCAAACGCCTTTTGACAATTTTCATTCCACCTGACCGCTTGATCTTTTCTTAGCAACTTGAAGATTAGTTCACACGTGGCTGTGAGATGCGAGATGAACCTAGCAATGTAGTTTAATCTCCCCAAGAAACCACGAACTTCTTTTTCTGTTCTCGGCTCAGGCATTTCTTGTATGGCTTTTACCTTCGCAGGATCAACCTCGATACCTTTTTCACTAACAATAAACCCCATCAATTTTCCTGATCTCACCCCGAAGGTGCATTTGTTTGGATTCAACCTCAGTCTGAATTTTCTGAATCTTTCAAATAGCTTCTGAAGATTCACCAGATGTTCTTCCTCCGTCTGTGACTTCGCAATCATGTCATCAACATAGACCTCAATCTCTTTGTGAATCATATCATGAAAGAGAGTCACCATCGCCTGCTGGTAAGTTGCCCCTGCATTCTTCAATCCAAAGGGCATCACTTTGTAGCAGAATGTTCCCCACGGTGTTATGAACGTTGTTTTCTCCATGTCCTCTGGGCCATCTTGATTTGGTTATACCCAGAGAAGCCATCCATGAAGGAAAACACCGAATACTGAGTAGTATTGTCAACTAACACGTCAATGTGAAGGAGCGGGAAATCGTCCTTTGGGCTTGCTCTGTTAAAATCCCTGTAATCAACACACATCCTGACCTTCCCATCCTTCTTAGGTACAAGCACGATGTTAGCAACCCATGGAGGATAATTTTTTACGGCAAGAAAACCGGTATCTAGCTGTTTCTGAACCTCTTCCTTGATTTTGACAGACATCTCCGGTTTAGTTCTTCTCAACTTTTGTTTGACCGGAGCACAACCTTCTTTAAGTGGTAGTCGGTGTACAACAATATCAGTATCGAGCCCAGACATGTCTTGGTAAGACCAGGCGAAGATGTCCACATACTCATGGAGCATTTCAATCAATCTTCCCTTGACGTTGTCTTCCAATGTAGCCCCTATCCTTACTTCCTTTCTGGCGTCCTCGGTTCCCAAATTCACAATCTCAATTTCCTCCTGATGAGGTAGGATGACCTTCTCCTCTTGCTTTAACAATCTGGCCAACTCTTCGGGCAGTTCACAATCTTCGTCAGTCTCTTCTTCAGCCTGATAGATTGGATTGTCAAAGTCATACCGAGCTATAGATGAGTCATGATCGGTGTCATCTGAACAAAGAGACCTGCATGATTGATGAGGTATATTTTATTATGTATGCAACAAAAGAAACACATTGCTATTTTGATGTGGGTTTTTAATGCATAAAAAATAAAACAGAAAGACAGAGATCAAAATATTTAAGTGTGAAAAGTCCTTTATTGATGATAAAGCAAAACATGCAACAATTAAAAGCCCTACAAACAAAATCACTACGTCTTGGGCAGAACGCAGGATTAACATAATAGGAAAACAAAGCAATTACTCGAAGCTAGTCACTTGAATGACTTTTTCAGAAGACCAGTTGCACAGACTTTCTCCTGGGACGCAAGGGCGGATCCAGCTATCCATATCACAATCACTGTCCCCTTCTTCCTTAATGGCATTAACTCTGTCGAAGAAAACACCGGCACTGGTGAAACGGACTGGGCCATAGAATTTGGGAGGATCCCTAGCTCTTCTGGGTGGCTTGTATCCCAATCCATAGGTATTCCTTTTCGGCTGAACTTTAATCACTTAGCCCCACCTCTGTGAGCTACCAGCTTCGACTATAGCCTTGGCGTCTTTAAACGAAGACATAGAAACCTCAGGTTGATCTGCCACTGCGGGCTGCTCTGTGGTCTCGGACTGGTCCTCAAACTGAATAACCTCTTCAGACCATTCACTTTTTCAAACCCCTGACACAGCGTCTCATGGATTTCACCATCCACTTCCACGTATTTAAAGGTTGACAGCTGACTAATCATTATGTCCTCCTCTCCGCACACTGTCACCACGTGACCATCTACCATGTATTTCAGCTTTTGATACAAAGTGGAGGTTACAGCGCCTGCACCATGGATCCAAGGACGACCCAACAGACATCTGTATGCTGGCTGAATATCCATTATATAAAATGTTGCATCAAAGATTTCTGGCCCAACCTTGATCGGAAGCATAATCTCACCAAAGACAGATCTCTTCTAGCCATCAAAAGCTCGCACCACCAAGTCGCTTGGTGTACAAATAAGTCCCCTGGTATCTAACTTCATTAATGCTTTCTTTGGCAATACATTCAACGATGATCCAGTATCAACCAACACATGTGACATCAGTGAACCACGACACTCAATCGAAATATGCAGGGCATTGTTATGATTCCTCCCAGCGGGAGTCAAATCAAGATCCGTAAAGCCCAAGCCATTACCCGCATTCACGTGCGCTACAACCCCTTCCAGCTGGTTAACAGAAATATCCTGGGGCACATATGCCGCATTCAAAACTTTCAGAAGCGCATTCCTATGAGCCTCAGAACACAACAGCAACGACGGAATAGAAATCTTGGACGGGGTCTGATGTAACTGGTCCACAATTTTGTAATCACTTTTCCGGATGAGTCTCATAAACTCCTCTACATTTTCAGAAAAAGCATCATCAACCGGCTTTACTGTAGAATCAATAATCACTGGAGGTTGCACAGAACCATCAGCTACCTATTTTCCTCTATCTTGCCTAGAAGTACTGGGTTGATCATTAACAGGAGTAAAGACTCTACCACTTCTTGTTATAGCATCAGCTTCAACTTTAACCTTAGGACTAGAACTCACTGATGAAGTAGCCATTAATTCTTGCTTTTGTCCATTGACAAACACCTCTGCGCCATAATTCCAAGGAATAACCTTAGTACTTTCATACGAAATGGGTCCAGCCCTTGTAATGATAACTGGAGGTGGCCTTGCCGGACCTGAAATAGTAATCGTCTTGAAAGGAATGGTGATGGTAGCAACCTTCTCACTAACAACCTCTTCTTATTTATTACCTCTATCAAACTGTAAGCAGCCCTCATTAATCAGATTCTGGATACCCATCTTCAACGAATCACAACCATTATCCTTCGTCAAACAATCTGAATAGTTCTCATCACAACCCGGATAGACGCCACCCTTCAATAACCTGTTTTTAACCACAGCCAGCGGAGTCTTCAGCTCCTCAACATCCATGATCAAATTCAAAGCTTCACATTCCTCAATTATCGCATTCACCCTCGGCCCATTGTGATCAAGCATCGGGTTTTGAATAACATTGGGCCCATCATTCAAGAAATTGATAGCCATGGAGTCTACAAGGTCTTGCACCTTGTGATGAAACGCCATATATTTCTCCACAGTATGCCCCGGAGCCCCAGAGTGAAAATCGCAGTGTGCGTTAGCATCGTAGCCTCGTGGGAGTTCCCCTGTTGGTGGAGCCAGGGTACGGAGCTCAACTAGACGTAACTGCAGCAAATGTTGCAACAACTGTGCATACGACATCGGTGGTTGCTCAAAATGCCTCTCTGCATTTCTTTGTCTATTCTGATACTGGCCCTACTTCCTGTTCTAATTAACATTATTCCTTTGTTGTTGTGGTGGAGGTAACGTTACTGGGATAGTTACCGATGCTACTTGTTGATTATTGTTCTGGCGTTGTTTCCCTTTTCCCTTGTAAGATGATACAGCATTGGCCTCTCCTTTCTTCTTATAACCATCAAATGGCTTCTTTCCATACCCGGAGGACGATCCGTCACCACTAGAAATTTTTCCAGCCTTAATTCCAACCTCTACCTTCTGTCCGATCGCAATCACATCTGCAAACTTGCCTAGTGAACAAGGTAATAGCTTTTCATAATAGTGCTTAGGCAGTGTATCCATAAACATATCCAACATCTCCTTCTCCAGCATTGGTGGTTGTACCCTAGCCGCCAATTCACGCCACCTTTGCGCGTATTCTTTGAAACTTTCATCATTTTTCTAGGACATGCTCAATAGCTGAGTTCTGTTGGGAGCCATGTCTGTGTTGTATTGGTAATGCTTGATAAAAGCTGCAGCTAACTCTCTCCAAGTACGAACATCTCTACTTTCCAGCGGCATATACCATTCCAAAGACACGCCGGACATGCTGTCTTGGAAAAAGTGCATCATTAGCTTTTCGTCCTTGGCATGGGCAGCCATCTTCCTGGTATACGCCTTTACATGAGTTCTCGGGCAGGTAGAACCATTATACTTCTCCAGTGTAGGAATCTGAATCTTGTGCGGAATAACAATATCAGGGACCAACCCTAGGTTGTCCAAATCTATTCCCAGATCATCCTGCTTCACAACCCCTTTCAGTTGCGCCTCGATTAAATGGATCCTCTCATCACTGACCACAGGAGGGCCAGCGTCCAAGCTTCTGACTGAAAAAACATCATCCTGTTGATCATCAAAATGATGGCCATGGATAGCTCGAATAGTGCTTCCTTCTCCAACCACTGAAGGAATCCCACCCTGTCCACCAGCACCAGGGATAGGAATGTTGGTACCAGCACCACCTCCGCCCGGAGGAATAACACGATTAAGAAGACTGCCGTGTAAGATACCATTTTCATCAACCTGCACCACCAAAGGCTGAACTAGAGTTCTGAATTCATTCTGGCTCTGCACCACACCTTGCATCATCTCCATGAATTGATCGATGCGAGCTTGCATAGCTGTCATGTCTGCCTGAACTTTGTCCATCACTCTGCTTTGATTAAGCCTGGTAGAATACCGATGAGCTGGTTGATCAATCCTGACTGTCAAAAAGAGAGTGCATAAGAAATCCAGAGAATCCGAGATAACCTGCTATGCAAAATGAGATGATTATGCAAATGCAAATGCAAACATGTATGAGCATTATCAAGGCGATCTATCCCTTGATTCCAGTTTTAACAACAGAAGAGAACTGAATTCCTGATCATATAAAGAGAATAAGCATCTGTTACAACACAAGTCTGAATAAGCATAAACAAAGACCCCGACCAACAAGCCTGGTGGTGATCCCGGAAATACAGAGAAAACGACAGCAAGGAAACTAAGGCATATCATCAAGACTCAGCCGTGCTAGAATTCCCCATTCGTCATTCTTTTTGCACCAATTATGCACTTCCTTGAAAAGCTTCTTGGTATTAGGATGCTCTGGTCTCTGAATCAACTCCTGAATCAAAAGATCCCTCCTGTGCAAGATCCATGTTAAATAATGACTATGCAATTCGCAATCATCTTCTCCAGAAGCTCCACCTGAACTTGGACCTTCGCCTCTGGCTTTTTTCACTTCGGCTTGGATCTTCAGCTGTTCCATATCTACCATGGTTTCCTTGAGCTTTTCCTCAATTGCTCTCCTCTCAAAGATCCCTGATAAAATCTCTTTATCCTTTTTCCGAAGCTTTGTCTTCAAACCTTCAATTTGCTCCAGATACTTATCCTCTTTCAACCTGTTGGCAGTAATTGCTGTATTCCGACGGTCACGGAACCTGTGAATTCTTGACATAGCATAAGCCAACTCTTTCTTTTTGGACGAAAGGACCTTGCTAACACTTTTCAACCCTTGAGCCACTTTCTCTCTGCCTGTGGCTTCTTTAGACAATTCTTTCTCCTTCACAGCCAAAAGTTCTGATTTCAGCCTGGCAACATGGATAGCTTCACCTTTTTCGTGCTTCAACTGACCAACCTCTCTACCCAGCTCACGATTCTCCTCTCGGAGTTTCTCCTTCTCATCCCATAACTTATCATACTTCTCTATATCAACAGTCGTGGGAGCCTCGATCATCAAAGGATACAAAAGTGGTTCCACCAGGAAGGGAAGAAGCTCATCTTCTGCTCTTTTCTTAATCCACTCTTCATAGGAAGGAAAAGCCCGATTATTACATTTCCCGAATGAAGTTTTTCCCTTCTTGGTCACATGCTTCCAATCATTCACAATCTTCCTTATCATCTCTTGATCCCCAGTACCATTGAAGAATAAGGACTCTCTGATATCTCGCTCTTCAGGTGGACCTCTCAAAGGATAACCAAACTGCCTGATAACAAGGGAAGGATTATAGTTAATTCCACCTTTTCTCCCTATCAAGGGTACATTAGGGAATTCTCCACACTTGCAAATAATCTCCATCCCTAGCAGGTCATGGTTGAACCAAACAATGTTGTCAGCAGTCAAGCCCATTAACCTCTTTGACCACTTCAGAGAATCTCTCGTATCAACGAAAGCACCAGCTTTGGGGAGATGACTCAGAAACCAAGTAGATAAGAGTGGTGCACAGCAACTCACAGTTTTTCCACGCCTATTTTCATTCTTGTAGTGGACTGAGTGATACACATCACCTAGCAAGGTAGGTATAGGATTCTTTGAAATAAAAATTCTGACAGCATGCATATCCACTAGATCAGGAACATTGGGAAACAGGACAATCCCATAGATGCACATAGCCAGAATAGCTTGGAAAACAGTCCAATTCCTCTCCTTAACATGTATGCAAGCTTGATCAAATAAGAACTTCAATAAGAAACCCTTAGCTCCTTGTTTCTCCACAATATTACTGCTCAGAGCGGACTCACCAATATGAAGAGCAATGGCCATTTCTCCTATCCCGGGACGTTCTTCAGAAAAGAATACTAGATCATGCCTGATGGGGATTCCCAAAATAAATGAGAACTTCTCCAACGTTAGAGCCAAGATATAGTCTGGGAAAGTGAAGCAACACAAAGACGGATCATAGAACTGAAGAAGTGTATGAATGGCATCCTTCTCATAATTTGAAATACTGTAGACAAACTTCAGAAGTCTCCCATACTATCCACCGAACTCTGTACGAACTCCGGGACCAGCCATACTAATCAGCTTGTGAATCAACGTCAAGGCCGAGTCTGGGAACGAATAAGCAACAGTCTTTTTTCTCTGGACATCCATATTAAGGCAACCTCGGAAAACCGGAATCAAGAGTAAGATGCGAGCCCTGAAAAATGTCAAACATGTTAGAATGCAAGAAAAATGATATGCACATGCAAGCATGGGATCAAGGCATCACTACTGGATATGCTGTGCTGTTAACTAAACGAGAACCATAACCCAGAAAACCAGAATTCTAGAATACCGACCCACTGAGATAACCAGAAAACCAGATAATCAAACACTGATGAGAAATCCAGAAAACCGGGTAGGTTAAAGGTGTCGGTTACTGTAGCGAGTGATTTTTGGATGTGGTTGCGAAGCACGATCGCTCTAGTACTACAGTTCGATTAATTTTTTATCCTATTAAAGCTGATGAAGGAAGGGAAATAGATGTCTCCAACTAACCCTGCTTGCATACTGAGGTTAAACAGCGGTCTGTTAGGTTACAGATGCTACAAAGATTCAGGGTTTCTCCTAGGTTATTTTGTTGACGATGGGTGCTTTAGGCTATCGTTTGAGATGTTAGGACGACTGCTTCTTGATAGATATGTGAGAGTATGGGATTTTGGGTTTTTGTTTAGTGTGCTCGCTAAGATTTTTCTTTCAATCTTATGCCTACGTATTCCCGTTTACCGAAACAGGGAAATCAGAGCGTTCGTAGTTCCTCCTATTCTATGGGAGGAAATGGTTGTTTTGGTGTCTTGTTCAAAGCCCAAGACGTGAAGCAAAAGGTGGTTTGTATCTTGTTCAAAGCCCAAGATGTGAAGCTGAAGAGTCTATTTGTATCTTGTTTAAAGCCCAAGATGTGAAGCTAAAAGGTTTGACTTTAGAGAGAATTTGTCATCTCTAAAGAGGGGTTTGTCTGTTACGACTGTTTATAAAGGAGAATTACTTTAACTGGGATTTGTGAATCCGGCAATGCCATAATTTCCTTTAAAGGGGATTTTAACCTGAAGGAGAAGACTTTAACTCAGTTTAGAGCAACGTTATCTTTCCTTAGGAATTTCTCATGCTAAAAGAGGGACAGTGGCATGGATGTAGATGATCCAGAGCCTTGCCGCTTACAGCGATTAGATGAAAGGAGTTGTTGATGTTTGTGTACTGTGAACGAGGCACAACTTTGATGCTAAAAGGTTAATTGGGTCAACCAGTGGTTTTCTTATACAAAGCCTAAGAGGAGGCTATTATGTGTCTCGTACAAAGCCCGAGAGAGAGGCTAAAAGATTTTGACTCAACGAGGGAATCTTTTGGTATCTCGTATAAAGCCCGAGATGGAGGCTATTTGACTCAACAAGAGAGTTTTTTGTATCTCGTACGAAGCCCGAGATGGAGGCGAAAGGGTGATCGACTCAACGAGGGAGTCTCTTATGTGTCTTGTACAAAGCCCGAGAGAGAGGCTAAAATTGTTAACTCCGCTGGGGAGAATCATTGTATAGGGCCCAAGAGAGAGGCTAACTTCACGGGAGAAGGATCTTTATACAAAGCCTAAGAGGAGGCTATGTTGATTGTTCAGTTAAGTGACAGGTCCAGTATACTGATTTTTTAGAGAGAAAATCAGTTCCTATATGAGCAACACTGTACTCGAGGATTTGATTCGAGGATCCGGGTTATTCCTGTTCTTTAAGGAAGTGGGAAATCCGAAGGGTATTGAGACTGTCCGAGTTTACGGGTTTTTTTCCTATTTAATGAAAAGGTCACTTGAGAATGTGTTTGAGACTCAAGGAGATTAGACTGTCCAAGTCTAGAGTGTCATCTTTTGTACTGTGCTTTGAGAAACAGTAGTAGACTCTATGAAAGGACTGTTTTATGCAGATGACTAATTTCTGTTCCTATACCTCTAGAAGGTCGTCGGGACAATTTGTACAAAGCCCAAGAGGAGGCTGGAAACTTTTAAGAAGCCGACGGGTCCTTGTACGATGCCCAAGAGGAGGCTATCATTCCCGGAGGAAGAGATCATTATACGAAGCCTAAGAGGAGGCTGTGAATACTTCTAAGAAGCCGGCGGGTCCTTGTACTAAGCCCAAGAGGAGGCGGGGTTGCTTTTAGGAAGCCGGTGGGTCCTTGTACGATGCCCAAGAGGAGGCCGATGCTTTTAAGAAGCCCGTGGGTCCCCAAACCCCGAGAATTTCAAGGCAAGATATTCACAAGGAATAGATCAAGTCAGGAAAATTCGAGAATTTGGAAGAAACTCAAAGATGCCATTCACGGAGAATACATTCATCTTTGGGAATAGAGTTTCTTGACAATTCCTAATAAGGACAGCCGAAGAGAAGACTGTATCTAGTGATCCTATTGGGGATCTAATTGTCTATTTCTAAGAATAAACGAAACGGCGTCACCTAGTTCTAGACGTAGTTGCTGGGGAAACTCAAAATATCTATACTATTATTACACGGTTGATATGAGTTTATGAAAGAAGACTTACAGTGAAACAGCCCCACAATACAATTATATGTATATGAAAGCGGTAAATGAAAGCAATAACCACTTACTCGGTTGTAGAGCTTCCATGCTGTTTGGTTAGTTGTTCAACAAAGAAAGATTGAAAACAACAGTATATTCAAAATTAAAGGAGAAAGTGCTTTGAAAAAGAAAGATTTGGGGCTTACAGCTCAAGGAGAGGCCCGGGGTTTCATCAGTGAGCGCACTGTTTGAATTTGTACAGAGGGACTTATACAAGTGACTGTGGCCCAAAAATTGTTTTCTGTACAAAGGGATGGGTCTAACACTCTCTCAAGAGGCCCACAAGGTTTAAAGAAAAAGAGTGGGGCTTATAACACGAGGGTAGGCCCAGTTTGACTTTCCGTTTAAAAATGGCGATCGCGCCGAGGTTTTCTTTTAACGCAGAGGGACTTATACAATAAGTGAGGCCCAAAATGTTTTGGTTAAAAGGGGATTGGGTCTTATACTCTAATAGAGGCCCAAAAATTTTGAATGGGTCTTATAGCTCGAGGAGAGGCCCAAAAGGTTATTTTTCAAAAGGCGACGATCACGCCGTTTGTTTTTTACGGTATCGGGACTTATACAATACACTGAGGCCCAAAAATGGTTTGGTCAAAAAAGGATTGGGTCTTACACTCTATTAGAGGCCCAATGTGTTTTGAAAATGATTTATGAGGGTTGAATTAATCCAAAAACCCTAATTTGTTTTCAAAAATGTATTTAATTGAATAAAAATTCAATTAAAATGATCAAAATTGTTTAACATATGGAAAATAAATTGTGATCTTGGATTAATGCTTCAAAAATTAAGTATTGGCCTACAAAATAATTAGAAGTCATTAAAAGTTGCAAAATCAAGGTGGAAAAAATATTTTAAATGTCAAAAACAATTAAAACATTAATTCTTTGCAAAAATATCAATTATACAAAATAAATAATATTTTTGGGATTTTTTGGGAAAATAAAATATTTTAACATTTTTGTGAATTATTAAAAAAAGAATCAACTCAAAATCATTAAAACTCAGAGAGAAATTAATTTTTGAATCAATTAAATAAAATCACAAAATTCAAATATTCAAATTTTCAAAAAATGGCGCCAAGAACACACCAAGAACACGCGCGTGTTCTGGGTTTACCCAGATTTGCATTTTCTCTCCAATCTCGCTGAATACTTAATCATATCATGTAATCCACATACCAATCAACTCGTTTCAACCTCACGATCATGTCTATGCTATTTAATTTCATTTAAATTAAACATATAACAAGAAATCACGAAAAATCCTCAAGAACCCTAATTTCTGCATGAAGGCTAGGATTTTTGATGCATGATTCAAACAATGCAATTAATTGAGGGGAAACATTTCATGCATGGTTATGAACATATGGCCAAATTATTGTGCAGCAAAAATTGCATGGATCATAGAGTTAGAAAAGCTCATACTTACCACTTGCAGCTGGTGATCGTGATTTGTGTTGGAGGTGTTACAGCTAGGTTCCAATGATCTGGATAGCTTCCCTAGGTGCCATGGAGTGTGTATGGATGCTTGGAATAGATTGAAATGGTTTGGAGTTGAAGATGGTACCTCAACTGCAAAACTGTCAAGAACTTGAGCAATTGGCTGGTGATTTTGTGAAATCTGTGTTCCAGATGTTATGTGAGTGTTTGGATCACTTCTATATGATGTAGGTGAGGTGTGTGTGTGTGATTGGTTTGATTGGAAAAGCTCTCAAACTCAAAACCCGATAGTGACTTGCCTTAGAAGGCAAAATTGGAGTGAAAGAAGAGATTTTGAGGAAAGCATCTGTTTGATGGCTTTGGTGTACTTAAACTGATCACAATTGAGCTCTATTTATAGTAGAGCAAGTTTGTTTTGGGATCCACGGTGAATGGCAACTGCAGCAGAGGTTTGGCCAATGTTGTCCAAAGGAAATCCAAGTCTCCTCTAGCCATTGACTAGAGGTTAGGGCACAGGGCTGTGGTTCCCTTGGTCTTGGATAAGTCTTGACTGAATTTAGTTGATAATGGCTCAGTCCATGCCACCTTGATGCTTCCATTGAATGCTCCAATCCAAAATTGGAGTCTTGTCCCTATTTTGGCCATTCTAGGTTCAACATGCTATTTCTTGTTCCAAAGACTTTGGAGGCTTGGCTTAGTGATTGTCCCCTTTAGATTCAATCCTCAGAGGTGTCCAAGTGGATAGGAGCATTTGGACTTGGATGATTTTGGCAAATCGAGCAAAAATGCAAATTCTGCCTTGCCTTGGCAGATTTCAGCAAGGCAACTTTCCAATGTCATATCTCATGACTCAAATTGAATTTGGTAATGTTCTTGGCCATTTTGGAAAGCCCTTACATGATACAACAACTGTTTGAACATATTTGGTTTTGATCTCTTTTGAATCCAAGTGAAAAATCCCCCTACATTTGGCAAAAAGTAGGGTAAAATCTGACTTAGTGAAATTTTCACTAAGTGTTGGAATAAAGTGACTTTTCTTGATTTTGATCACTCCATAACTCAAAATCCACAATGAATTGGAATTAGGTCTAGTTGAAGTTTTTGTAGAGGGCAATGAGATCTACAAATCAAGCCTTGGATGGGAGAAAATGGCTTTGTGGTTTAGGAGTTATGACACTCCAAAGTTGGTACCCTAGCCACTTTATTTTTAACTTAGAAAATTTTCTAAGTTTTTTATAGTTACCCCTTTTACAAGTTACCCAACTTTTCTTGATTTTTCTTGATGAATGATGATTCAAATCATACATTAACATCATTTTAGGGTTAAAAATCCATTTTGGTGAAAAATCTCAAAAAGTCAAAGTTGACTTTTGTACACAGTTGACTTTTTATCAGATGAATTCCAAACTGTGCAATTCTTCAGGAAATCATGTCCTTGACCTAAATCAAACTTGATGGACATGTTCCATGGGTGTCATAGGGTATATCGATGCATGTCATAGGGCTTGGGAGCATGTCCTGGTCAAAAGTCAAAGTTACAGTTGACCTTTTCCTTAAAACCCTAACTGTGGTGCAGATGAAATTGAGACTTGTTGCTCAAGCTTCTTAGATTAATCCATTGTTGCAAATGGATCAATTTAGTTCATTAGAGACCCTCAAACCCTCTCTTGAGGTCTTGGCTCATGATTTGCCCTAAAAGTCAACTTAGGGGTGAATTAGGTCAAGAAACCCTAATTCCTGATTTTTTATGAATGCATCCCCTGAGGTAAAATTGACTTGATGATTGGGTCCATGAGGTTCCATGGAGTATATTAGGTTATGTTTTGGATCATTGGCCTGTGCTCAGATGAAAAATTTCCATCTGGAGGCCCTGGTCGACCAAAACCCTAATTTGGTGACACTGTCGATCTTGAGACTTAATCCACCTAGAAGGGAGCAGCCTTGTGCTTAATCCTTGAAGTGGGAGTCCTTTTGATCCATTATGGATGTTTGAGAGGTTATACAAGTTGAAGATCATGTCATTCCTTGATTGATCCTTTGTCTAAAGCTCTGAGAGAGCTTGAAACCCTAATTTTTTATTGTAGTGGATGCTCACCCATCTTTGGGGAGATTGATGAAGTATGATGGTTCCTCCATATTGTGATGATGATTTTCACAATGATGGGAAATTTTAGTGGTCAAAATTTGGGGTATGACAGTTACCTGCAGACCTGTAAACACCCATCACATCTCTCATGTGGGTTCTATAAAATCGAGGATCCTCAATATCCCGGGCTCTCAGGTCGAGAAATGATGATACGTTCACCATTTCTGGTTTGGCATCATCATCAATCGAGGAGGCCTTAACTGATTCCCCTAAAAAATAAGGTCATCCTATGCGAGTCCCTCAACATTGGGTCCACAGATCGACAAGTGTAATGGGTTTTCCATTTCTGGTCTGCCATTATCACAGGTCGGGAGGAGAGGCGCAACTGAGGTATCGAAGAAACGGTCACCAGAGTCGACAGCTCTCTAGATCAACACCCTGAAATGCGCAAGACACACACGTCAGAATGCGTCCCAAGATAGCCTCGTCTGGTTGTGAATTTCATGAACACACAAACGTACCAAGATGGCACGTAGGTCCCACTACTCTCCACTCTAGTCCTAGGGTGTACTCAAGCCTGGGTATTGGGCTTATCTCTCAGAACAACCCAACCTGCCAAACAGAAACCAGCCAGCACAACACAGCAATATCCAGTATGACAGTAATAAAATGAAATGCAATGCAATAAAAGCTGTAAAACAGTAATATATAACATAATAAAGCACAACAAATAAACACCCAATGAAAAAAACAAACAAGCGCTAGGATCGACTCGCTAAAGGGGATGGACCAGCAAGAGGTCAACCTGAGTCCCCAGCAGAGTCGCCAGCTGTCGTTCCCAAAAGATTCGCATCCAACGGTACAAACGCGAGAGTGACGCAGAAAACACAGAGTCGCCAGCAATGTGTATTTATCCCAGGAGAGGGAAAGGAAACACTGCATAAACCTGAAGAGAAAGGGGGGAAAGACATGGTCATCGCAACCATAGTCCGGGTTCGGGAGTCGGTTATACGAGGGGAAGGAGTTAGCACCCCACGCATCCATCGTACTCGATGGGATCCACGCTTGTTGTCTAAACGGAGGGTGAGCTGTCCTACTATCTATGGCTGAACAAAAGAAAACGGGGATGGGGGTGACTAAGACGGACTCGGTAAGACATATTCGATGCCCTAGGCCTACGTACTCCCTCAGTGCAATGGGAAAGTCATAGTCAACGTAGTTCGGACGGGAACTGTGGGGGAAGGTTGCTCGCCAAGACAATCACTGTCTTGTGCCTACATATCCTCAATCGGACGAGAGAGAGGAATCAGAGCTAATGTAGTTCGTGGGTACGACCACGAATGGGTAAGTGTTTTTTACATGAGCGACGAGCTTTTTTCTGAAAATGAAATTTAAAACCCAACAATCCCGAAGGATAAAAAGATTTGAATTTGTTTTTGTGTTTTTTAGACAGAAGTGGATTGAAGTTAGTTCATAACTTGCATTGCACCAAAGTCTAGGGCACAGGGACGAATACTTAACGAATCGTCCCAAGACAGGACGCCCGCTAAGCACTCTAGAAAGATGAGAGGAAGCCCCCCATTTCTCATTCCCCACGCTTAAGGCTCGTGCGCAATACACTTTATCTTTATTAAGTGTTTTCAAGAAGTTTTGAGATGAGAAGAGAGAAGACCCAAAGGAAACTCTAAAGGGAAACTAAGAGTCCTAATGTTATCATGCACGGGTGACCTAAGGTTAGTGAGGCTTAGGAGGGACAACTACCTAAAACCTAATGCTAATCCTACTCCAAGCTTAATCAAAAATTAAGTTGGACTAGGTAGCTCTAAAGGGAGAGAATCCAAGACTTAAACAAGTCTTGAGATTCATGGGAGAAAGAGAGTGAAAGAGAAGAAGAAAGAGAAGGGTGAGATAAGAAACAAGATAGGGCAGCAAGCACATCATATCAAGTATATCCAACTTACATCCATAAACAAGTCTCAAAGATCATGCAAAACATCTCAAGTAAGCATGCAAAGGTAATCATGGAAGAATGCAAGCATACTTATATGAAATGCACAATTAAGCACCAATGAAATTCATATCAAGATGAAATGATAAAAATAAGATGAAGATGAAAGCAATTCAGAATCAAGATCATACCATCATCAATAATTCTCAACTGCAAGAGAAGATCAAAACATGAAACATTATGCACCAAAGAAAGTCCACAAAAGGAAGTCAAAGTACAAGCACTTAAAGCATACCCAAACATGATCCACAAATTGCAAAATTTGGTCACAAGGGACCTCAACCAGGGGTAAACATCACATCAAATACTCATGCAAATAATCACAAAGAAACTCAAACAATTAAGCATGGCAAAACAATTAGAGTTAAGAGATGTCAAGAGATGATCGTGCATAATTCACTTAAGGACAAATAATCAAACATATATCAAATTACATTCAAAAATTGTGGAATTAAAACCCAAGTGACCTAAGTCATAATCTAGCAACATGCCAAAAGATCATACAAAAATTCACAGGTTAAGTACCTCAAACAATGCTTCAAAGTTGCATAAGAACAAAGAAGAACAATGCACAAATAGAAGGACTAAAATGCAATATGACACGAGTTTAAAAATTTTAGAAAAATGTTTTTAAGGACCTCAAGATGTCCTCTGAAATATGCAAAAAGAATGGGATGCAAATCATACACCAATGATGAGAAGAAAAATCAACAAGGCAGGGTGTGCACAATTGAGACAATTCCAAAGGAAAATAATCAAACAATTAATTCAGATGCACAAAATAAAATAAAAATGGAAAATAAAATTTGAGAAAATTTTATAAAATTCCAAAGATGCCTCATGATTTTTTTCATAATTTTCAGATGCATAAAACTAATTTTAAAAAATTAAAATGCAAAAATGAAACAATTAAATAAAAATAAAAAGAAAATGAAGAAGCCAGGGGGTGCAACAAAAGCAATTTCCACGTTTAAAACAAAATGGGCTCAGATAAAGGGGGTGGGAAAAGAAAACAGAGGCCCAATCCAAACCCAGCGCAAGTCAACATAAAAATTGTGGAATTCAATCAAATAAAGGGCTTAATCTACACCACAAGATCAATCAAACACTCCACAATCAGTCAACAAAATCAAAGGTACACATGATTAAAGGCTCAAATCACACGTGCACCACAACACACATAGCGAAGCACACAAACAGATTAAAATGAAAAAAAAAAACAAGGCACGTGAGAAGCATGTGAGATTTTAATGCGCTGGCAAATCATAAACCATCAGATCAATCTAACGCATATCAATCAGTCAGCAAAACGCAAAGTATGCAAGATGTGTGGCTCAGATTTAAGCACATGGTAACAAACATGGAGACACACACACACACATTAATGAAAACACGTGAAAATTAGATGTGCTGGCAACACAAGAACCATCAGATCTGGACAACCAACGGCCAGGATTACGTCTTCTTCCTTTAAACCTTCACCTGCCTGAAAACAAACCAGACGCCGGAGCCCTAGCTCCGGTCGTCTTCTCCGGTGGACATCAACTTAAATTTTCCCAAAAATTCACAACTCCACCACCATTCAACTCAGAATTCAACAAGGATCATGAATATCACACTCAAATCAACAGATCATGCATAGATTAAACAAATCAAAGACAAAAAGTTTGAACTCAAAAACTTCAGATCCACGATTCAGCCATAATACACGTCCAAAATCAAAACAAAACACATCAGGATGATCAGCAAAGCATGAGGAACATTATGCATACAACAAAATCAAGTTCTAGGATCATGAATATCACACTAACCTGAAACTTGTGGAGCTCAAAATACACCAAGAAAACCTTCAGAAAGCTGCAGATCTACTCCTTGGAACTTCTGATTGCAAAATAAATGCAATATGAGGCTTGAATCAGGCTGGATCTTGAAGTTTGAAAGTGAGCAACTCAAATTCGAATCTGATGAAAACCTTGCTTAGAGCTTCAAACAATGGTTGATTCTTATTCTATGGAGTATGTGGATCAAGAATATGGAAAAAGTTCTTCAGAAACCCCTGTGAGGAGTGAGTTTCGAAGAAGGAAAGTTTTGAGTGAAAAATGAAATTCAGAGCAAATGAGAGTGCATGAGGTGTGAATGAACGTGTGAGTCTCCTTATATACACTTGGTTAGAGCTCTGAGCAGGATTAGGGTTTGATTAATCCCTTGATTAAGGCTATCCAAAGTGATTTGCAAAAATGCAAGTTGTGATGCACACCCTTGTTCACACGCATGTGTTGTCATGCTTTTCATCATGAGTCATTCACATTTCTCTTGCTGATCACAATGGAATTGGGTTTGGGCTTTGTAGTGGTCTGATTTGTGAGATTCAATCCATCTTGGAAATTTGCATTTTGTGAAATTCATGAAGTACATGGCACGGATTGGAGTGATTCAAGGGTCAAAAATGGTCCTTAGGATGTGTACTTGGATGTTGCAATATGAGTTAAAGCATTAGAGGTCAGTACAAGTCATTTTGAACCAAAATTCAAAAGGTGGAAAAATGGATACATGAGAAAACCCTAAAAAGCACATTGCCTTGTTTTGATCATAACTTGAGTTTCACAAATGGTATGGAGATAATCTAGTACTTTTTGGAAAGGGGAGAGAGAGAGAGATCTTCAACTTTCATGTTTGAGGAAAATTCAATTGAAGCTTCTTTGATGATGAAAAGTCAAGTTGAAGATGGTTTGAAAAGTTGCCAAAAATGGAAGTTTCACATTATAGGTCATTTTCCAAAAATAGTAACTTTTGCACAAACTCTTGACTCTTGATGAATGGTATGAATCCTAGCCTTTGAGGACCATATGAGGGCATAAGACCTTAAAAATCATGAAGAGGACCTCCAAATTCCATGGTTGACTTTCCTCCTTACAGTTGACTTTTCTTGGTTCACAAGCAACTGATCCACTGAACATCTTCCACAATGAACCACTAGCCAAGCCTTCCTCTATGAGTGTTTGTGAGCATATGGAACCCATGAGAGCATGCTTGAATCCACAAAGTTTTCTCAAGAAGCTCTTTGAACCCAAGAACCCTAATTTGGTCCCTCTGGTTAGGAGGGAAATATTCACTTGAAATCCTTTGCCATTCTTGATCTTATGAAGATATGATGACCTCCACAAAACACCTTGAGGCTTGAGACTCCTTTGAGATGAACCAAGTACCTTGATCCCATGCTAAGAACCAATGTTATGCACAAATGCTAATGCAAGAAATGCAAAGAAACATAAGCCAGTTAGCTTCAAAACAAAAAAGCAAATTTTGGGGTGTTACAATTTCATTTGTGAAATTAGGGTTGCTGCAGAAGGTTCAAGAGTCATGGCGGCTTTGTGTGTGCTCATTGGGATTATAGTCCCTTGCAAGTTGTGTTGAATTCTTGTGGAGATGAAGGAGGGATGCGCCCTCATGCTTATGGTCAAGTAGTCATGACATGATCCATGACCTAGGTTGTATGATGGCATCAATTCTAAGATAATTCATTTAGAAGGTTCATGGCATGTTGGAATTAAGATTATGAACCAATCATGATTAGGTCTTTGTGCTTCAAAGTAATACAAGGCCATGATTAAAGTTTAGTCTTCAAGTAATTCTTGATTGCATTCCAAGTTTTAAGTTACATGTGGTTTCAAGGGCTACTCGTGGTTTCAAGATGTTTTAAGATGGCCAAGTTGTTTTTAAGATGATCATAAGGAATATCTCAAGAAGATGTTAGCTATTCCTCAAGACATATTTCAAGGTTCAAGAGCCATTATTGGTTTCATCCTAAATTCATCAAAGTATTCAAAATCCATTCAATTTATTTCCAAGTTACTCATGTCAAGTTCAAGAATTCAAAATTCAAAAGTTCAGGGACAAAGGTTTCGTGTCATTACATTAAAAAGACTTGAATCAACAAATTGAGTACTTAAGTTCAAAATTGATCACGATTCCGAATATCCAATTTCCAAATTCATAGGAGTGGTTTGACCTAATAACATTTTTTTCATGTTAACAATGTTGTTGCGGTGAGAATCGGATAACAAGCTATTAATTAACTTGTATCACATTT
The DNA here is from genome assembly GCA_022829125.1 of Lathyrus tuberosus. NCBI lineage: Eukaryota > Viridiplantae > Streptophyta > Magnoliopsida > Fabales > Fabaceae > Lathyrus > Lathyrus tuberosus. Next base: position 5,507,180 of record JALAZF010000056.1, on the reverse strand, counting down.
CTTTGAATTCACCACCGACTTTGATTTATCCAAAGGAAAGGTTCAAGATCGAAAAAAAACCTAAAGGGGGGAGATCTAAGGTTCGAGGGTTGGTTATACTAAGGGAAGGTATTAGCACCCTAAGTATCTGTAGTACTCTACAGGAACCTCTTATTTGGTTTGTGTTATGTTATGTTTGCTTGCTAAGAATCCGCTAAGGGTGAAGGTAAAAACCTAGGGGTATGTACACTAAGTTTGCTCGCCAAGACGTCGCATCTTGTGCCTACATATCTGACTATAGAATCAGAGTAACCGTAGTTTACCTAACTAAGGGTGAGTTTGAGGAACCATTGACTATGGCCAAAGTTCTAAGGGGAAATGAGTGTGAGCTCATTTTAGAGTTTTAAGAAACTCTCTAAGTCTAAGTTATAGTGGGAAAAAGTGGATACTCAATGTGATGAGTCTCACATAGAGTTTAAAACTCTAACCTAATTCTAAGTTATGATTCCATGGCTCTTATGAGGCCAAGAAAAGAGAAAGGCTCTTATGAGGCTAAGGTGGGAAATGGATCTTATGAGGATAAGGTGGGAAATGGCTTTTATGAGGCCAAAGTGGGACCCAAAGAGGTCAAAGGTAAGAGGTGGCTCTACGACTATGAGGTCTAGAGTGGATCCTATGACTATGAGGTCAAGGGAGAGTAATGAGCTATCTATGACTTTGAGGTCAATAGAGAGACTTTCCTTTGGAAGGAAGGGGAGTATAGCAACTTCTTATGAACAAGAATGAAAAGGATTGAAATTACATGAATAAAATGAGTGTAAGAACTCAAGGGGATAAACATCAATTAAGTATGAACAATATCAAAATATGAGATAAATATTCATGTATGAGCATGGCAAAGTATCATGAAATCAGACATCAAGCAGACACCAAGAACAGACACCAAGCAAATAGAAAGAGATGGACAGATCTAACCGAAAAGATAGTGCATGACAAGCATTCTCCTCTTTTGAATTGGTGAGCCACTATCAAGCCAAGCAATAGCCAACCTCAGATGAAAGCAAAATATCCTGCACACAGAAAATTTCCCAATACAGACAAAGCAACTCAGTGGGTCTAAAGTCCAAGTCTCCACCTCCAAGAGCTAAGGGAAAAGGGTCCCATGTAGTGCTAAACCATCATAGCACGATCAATGAGGAAGATCATGCTATAAGAGGTTGCGCAGTTGATCTTTGTGCTAAAACACGATGGAGAAATGATATTGAGGATCATTCTCCAATGAAATCGTGCCACACGGAAAGAAAAGGTGACGATCTCGCCTTAATCAAGATTTAATCGCGAAATCGATAATCTATGATATTTGACTTTAATTGACCAAAAATAGAAAATGTGAGAAAGAAAATGGTCTCATGGTTATCAAGATTTTGTCGATTTAATAAAATCAACCAAACCATGAAATTTGTTATATCATCGACCCAAAATAAAGAAAATGGAACCGAAATGAAAATAAAGTTGGTCTCGTCTAAATCAAGATTTAAATCGATAAATCGATAATCTTTTTTATTAGACTTTCATTAACCGACAAAAAAAGAAAATGGGCCTCATACTAATCAAGAGATTTATTGATTTGGATAAATCAACAAAACATGATTTTTGTAATATCATTGGCCCAAACTAAAGAAAATAGAATAGGAGTAGAATTAAAACTTTAAATAGCTAAACAAAATTAAAACAAGACTAATCAATTTTAAAACTAAATAAAACTCTTTAGAAATTATTTTAAAACAAATTAAGCAAAAAATGAAGGGAGAGTTTGAGAAAACAAGGAGGGGTGTGCTTGGAAACGTGGTGTAGAATCACTATGGGCTTTGCCCATTTATCCACCTCCAAAACACGGTTGACCTCTCATTTTTTAAGAAAAAAAAGAAAAAAAAAAGGATGGACCTTGGAATCCACACGGTTTACAGCCCACACACATGCCTTCCAAAACCAGAAAAATATTTAAAAAAAAAAGACAAATCAAATGAAACAGGGACGGTGCACATGTTCCTTATCAGGTTAAGGTTCAACGTTACTCTCACAGTCAGAAACAAACTCCCTTTTAACCCAAATAGCTTGAAAACGGTATGCGAATTTCAACCTCTCATTCGCAAAATCCGTCTATCCCTCTTGCTCACTTTTGCTCGTGATTTCTCACTCTCTTCTCGATCTCTCTTCTGTTTTGATTTGATCCTGAATGGTTTTTGTTTGGGTTATTTTGTGGTTGTTGGTTGTTTAAAGGGGAAATGTCGGAAGAAGGTTTGGTTGTAAATGGAAGGTTGTTGTTCGTGAAAAAGAAGGTCGAAGGCAGAGCGGAGGTGGGTGTATTTGAAGCGGTGTTTTATGATTTGAGGTTTTCGGATTAGATTGATGGATGTAGAGGAAGACAACGAACCGAATTGGAGAAGGTTGAAGGAAATGAAAAGTTTGACGGATGCTGGTTTTTTTTGGGTTGCTTTAAGGATGAAGGTTGAAGGTGATTGTTGCTGTGAGTTTTTTTTGTGTGTGGTTTGTTTCATGGAGAGAACGACGACAGAGGGAGTATTTTGAGTGTTTGAAAATGGAGAGTTATGGTGGTTCCAAAAGCGGTTCTGAAGTGATGGTTGTGAATGAACCGGCAGCGGAAACAGAGGATTGGTAAGAAGATGTTGGTATATTAAGCTGGTTTCAAGTGTTTACATGAGGAGGATGGAAGAAGTGTGACGTTGCAGAAAACATGGTGATGTTAGTGAGAATCAAAGGTTGAATGAGAAGGTTGTTGTTGTACGAAGAAGGTTTGTGGAGGGCCAAAGGTGAGAGTTTTGTCAAGGTTTTCAGTCAATATGTTTGTGTGATCAGGTAGGTTTCAAGAAGGTCCCTTTTTAATGCCAAACGATCCCCCCTTTTCTGATTTCTCCCTCTCTTTTTTTAAATCCAAACACAAACTTGTTGAATACGCTTATGGGATGCTGTGACATGTTGTTTTCATTACTCAGATTTACAGACTGTTATTGATATGTCATTTTCACTACAGGTCTTGGAGTGTTGTGAGCAGGCTTGTGATGTTGCTACGGAATTGCTTGTTGAGGTTTAGAGAGATGGAGCAGGGTCAAAGTCTTGGGGCTTGAAGTTGCAGCAGGTTTTAGATGCTTATTGGTGCAAGAGGTACAGTTTGAGTAGATGAGGTGTTCATGGCAGGCGGTTGTTGCAAAACTGTGTTGGTCCGCAGGTCATACATTAGAAATGAAGACTTACGCGTCCCATTCTTTGTGATAGCAGGCCTCCTTTTTTGTGTAAATTGCTGCAGCAAGGAATACGCAAGACCTGTACCTTTCCATTTTCTTTGTAGCAATTGGTTTTGTTGAAACTGGATGTGTAGTGTGATATGCAGCAAGTCAAGTTAAATTGTTTCTTTTCATTGTTTTTTTTTTGTCATGGCCTTTGTAAATGGGCCTATTGGCATGTGAAGCTTATACCGGCAAATTTTGAATTTTATGGATAATGCTCTTTTTTTGTTTTTGAATGATTTATGGAATTTTTACGATGAAATAAAATGAAATAGGGATAAAATAAAAAAGGAAAGGATAGTTATGGATATTAGAATAGAAAATGATTAATTATTGAAGTCGATAAGAAATGGACATGGATCTAAAAAATGGATATTGGGTTTAGAAATGGATTATGAGAAATAGGTAATTGAAATGAAATGGATTATGGATAGAAATTGAATGAAAATGGTTAATGAAAACTGGATTGAAAAATGGGTAAATAACAAAGTGGATAAAAGATGGTTACGGGAATGTATATGCACTTCCACGTTTGAATAACACCTAAACCTTGATAATTGCACTTGACTGCCACGAATCCTAAACTTCATCATCAAACACTTGCACACAACTTGAAATGTACCAACTGCTCTGATCTCTTTGATGGCTCTGCGACCTCAATGGAACTGAAACAGTATTACACACAACTCAACGACTTTAACCTTTGATGGCCCAAACAACTTGAATTGACATGAAAACCCAAGTCTGATGATCTTCAAATATAAAGCACTGATCCATGACAAATCCAACTTGAGAATCTCTTCTTTCTTGCCCAAGATCAGGCCACACTCAACTGCACTGAAACGTAACTGCATGTACTCTTGACATGCTTATCTCAAATGAACTCAACATGAACAAACTTGTCGATCATAAACACAAAGGGTGAGAAACCCTAATCTTCATGCCTTGAGTGCACACTTATGACACAAATGACTTGATGAAGACCAAAACCCTAATTCAGAATCTCTGCCATAGCTTGATAACCTGATACTGATACAAGCCACTTGTTTGACCAAGATTAGGTCAAACTTCCACTGAATCTCAAACCACACCACACAGACCCTTAACCTGCCGACCTTGCCTGGTCCTTGAGGAAGAACTTGTGATGAAAACAAATCACATTGGATTATTGAGGAGAAGAGGTCTCTTAGGAGTTTTAGAACTTGATTGGCTGGTGACCTATCCAAAACTTTGGTTGATCAGTCCATTGAACTTTTGAAACAAACCCTGAAACAAAGTAAAGGCTGATAAATTGGTTAGTTATGCAATATGATTGAACCTTACATATGAGTGCAAAATGTTATGACATCCAAGGGGTAAAATTTGGGGTACTATAGTTGCCCCTATTTAAATAGCTTTACCAGATGACACGAGGAACGAAGATCCTCGGGACATCAAGGTGAAAGGTATTTAAATATAGCAAACCAAAAATTTTGCCCTTAGATGGAATGCAGATGCTAAGGACAAGCGACGGATACACAAATGTTGACATGCCATGAATTACTAATATGATGATATGATGTCATGGTAGTGCGAAGATGCAGACAGACCAGACATCAGGGATAAAGAGCAAACAACCACAGGCGAGTATCACCGGGGAAGGGTGAAGGTTAGTATCCATGAGGCAAACTCACTGGGATAAAGCTAACCAACAAAAAAGACTCAATGGGGAGACTCTGGGGAAAGAGAAAGTCTGAGGGGAAAACCCTACATGTCCTTACTGGAGATAGGAGACAGAGAGGTATTCTCTACTGGGGAAAGATCCAGGGAGATGAATGACAGGTTCATATGTGACCGGACGACACTGGAGAAATGAAACACATTCTTACTAGACATGAAACCAGAAAGAAGGCATGATCTCCATTGGGGATCAATTTGAAATAAAGGATAGACATCCTACAAGAGATTTCCTGGAGATTTCTTATATTGAAGAGTTCAAACGGGATCTTCAAAAAAAGCCAGGAAGGACAGAGACATACTCTGCGTGCGCCAAATGATGATCAATCATAAGGACTTTCAAAGAGATATTGATAATGACTGAATTTCTGTTGGGAACCAGATCAAAGTGCCAACAAGGATTGGACTCAGAAGTGACATGTCAGTATACACCAATTTGAGTTGGATAAGATACCAATTTGAGTTGGGTTGCCAGCAAGGACTGGACTTTGGACACCAATATGAGGTGGGATTTTGAATACCAGTATGAGCTGGATTTTGAGGTTTAGGTTCATATCTGACATGGTTTTCAAACAACGAGTTCACATTTGACCTGAAGCTTAGGTTCATATTTGACCTGGATTCAAACAACGGGTTCATACTTCACCTGGTTTCAAACAACGGGTTCACATTTGACTCAAAGTTTAGGTTCATATTTGACTCGGAGTTTAGGTTCATATCTGACCTGGTTTTAAACAACGGGTTCACATCTGACTCGAAGTTTAGGTTCACATCTAACCTAGTTTCAAACAACGGGTTCACATCTGACTCGAAGTTTAGGTTCACATCTAACCTGGTTTCAAACAACGGGTTCACATCTGACTCGAAGTTTAGGTTCACATCTGACCTGGTTTCAAACAACGGGTTCACATCTGACTCGAAGTTTAGGTTCACATCTGACCTGGTTTCAAACAACGGGTTCACATCTGACTCGAAGTTTAGGTTCATATTTGACCTGGTTTCAAAAAACGAGTTCACATCTGACTCAAAGTTTAGGTTCACATCTGACCTGGTTTCAAACAACGGGTTCACATCTGACTCGAAGTTTAGGTTCACATCTGACCCGGTTTCAAACAACGGGTTCACATCTGAATCGAAGTTTAGGTTCACATCTGACCTGGTTTCAAACAACGGGTTCACATCTGAATCGAAGTTTAGGTTCACATCTGACCTGGGTTCAAACAACGGGTTCACATCTGACTCGAAGTTTAGGTTCATATTTGACCTGGGTTCAAACAACGGGTTCACATCTGACTCGAAGTTTAGGTTCATATTTGACCTGGTTTCAAACAACGGGTTCATATCTGACTCGAAGTTTAGGTTCACATCTGACCTGGTTTCAAACAACGGGTTCACATCTGACTCGAAGTTTAGGTTCACATCTGACCTGGTTTCAAACAACGGGTTCACATATGACTCGAAGTTTAGGTTCATATTTGACCTGGGTTCAAACAACGGGTTCACATTTGATTCGAAGTTTAGGTTCACATTTGACCTGCTTTCAAACAACGGGTTCACATCTGACTCGAAGTTTAGGTTCACATTTGACCTGGTTTCAAACAACGGGTTCACATCTGACTCGAAGTTTAGGTTCACATTTGACCTGGTTTCAAACAACGGGTTCACATCTGACTCGAAGTTTAGGTTCACATTTGACCTGGTTTCAAACAACAGGTTCACATCTGACTCGAAGTTTATGTTCACATTTGACCTGGTTTCAAACAACGGGTTCACATCTGACTCGAAGTTTAGGTTCACATCTGACCTGGTTTCAAACAACGGGTTCACATCTAACTCAAAGTTTAGGTTCACATTTGACCTGATTCAAACAACGGGTTCATATTTGACCTGAGTTCAAACAACAGGTTCATATTTGACTCGAAGTTTAGGTTCATATTTGACCGGGGTTCAAACAACGGGTTCACATTTGACTCGAAGTTTAGGTTCATATTTGACCTGGGTTCAAACAACGGGTTCATATCTGACTCGAAGTTTAGGTTCACATTTGACCTGGTTTCAAACAACGGGTTCACATCTAACTCGAAGTTTAGGTTCACATTTGACCTAGTTTCAAACAACGGGTTCACATCTGACTCGAAGTTTAGGTTCACATTTGACCTGGTTTCAAACAACGGGTTCACATCTGACTCGAAGTTTAGGTTCACATATGACCTAGTTTCAAACAATGGGTTCACATCTGACTCGAAGTTTAGGTTCACATCTGACCTGGTTTCAAACAATGGGTTCACATCTGACTCGAAGTTTAGGTTCACATCTGTCCTGGTTTCAAACAACGGGTTCACATCTGACTCGAAGTTTAGGTTCACATCTGACCTGGTTTCAAACAACGGGTTCACATCTGACTCGAAGTTTAGGTTCACATCTGACCTGGTTTCAAACAACGGGTTCACATCTGACTCGAAGTTTAGGTTCACATCTGACCTGGTTTCAAACAACGGGTTCACATCTGACTCGAAGTTTAGGTTCACATCTGACCTGGTTTCAAACAACGGGTTCACATCTGACTCGAAGTTTACGTTCACATCTGACCTGGTTTCAAACAACGGGTTCACATCTGTCTCAAAGTTTAGGTTCACATTTGACCTGGTTTCAAACAACGGGTTCACACCTGACTCGAGGTTTAGGTTCATATTTGACCTGGAAAAAATGATGCCAGCAATTACTGGATTTTAAGTTCCATATGAGGAGATTAAGTATCAGATAGGTTAATACCGGGGTTGCATAAATGAAGATTAGACTTCCTGGGGAATACCCATTATGGTGGCTGAAAAGTTGAGTAGTACCAGGGATAGATAAGTTTCTCAGAAGAGACCGACACTTACCGCCATAGAAAAACAAACTTCTCCAAGAGATTACTATTTGTTGTTGGGTATAAATTCCAAAGAGATGTTGATATTACAACACTGCTGGAAGAATAATTTTGTCTTCAATGAGGATCTGTAGAAGATTCTTCTATGAGACACAATGCAAAATAAATGCACGTTCAAAATATGTTCGGAAACCACATCCGCCAGGGACCAAAGTTCGATCTAGGGACAAGCTAGAAAGAAACGGTCAAACAAGACTCCAACCATTGAGAAATGAGCTCGAATGGGGATTTACCTTATCCAATTGTGGAAAAGATAACTGAACCAACCATCATCCACGAGGATTGAACTCTGTGGGGAATTAAAAAAGGATGAGCACTTTATGCCTAGGGCTGACAACTCTATTGGAGAGAATAGACAAACCCAGTCACTTGGGGAAATAACTACCAGAGTGAACAAAAACAGGTAAGCACCAGAAAGGGAAGCAAAAATGCTAAGATGTTATGCATATGAGAATGCATGTATGCCATGTTTATGCTTATGCTGACAAAACAGACAAGAAGCGAAACTGGAGATGAAATAAACATCTCGACAAGGATACCCAACCGTCCTCATCAGATTAGACCATTACTGGGGAAGAATAAGTAGGATCAGCAGATCTACTTCACTAGGGAAAAGACTATTCCACCTGAGGTATAACATTATGACTTCACTAGGATTTCCATCATGGGCTTGATTTCTTTACTGGAGGAGGAAATCCGTGGAGAATTGCCGAGATCAACTGAGGTAACAATTTACTAGAGAAGCTGGTAAAGGATATCACAAGAACAGGGTAATTCTGCATCCTGACTTGTATGATGATCACCATCTTCAAATCTTCTCTGCCCCAGATTACATGGTATGTTGGAAGAAAATACCAAGAGGATTTTACAGAAGAGTCGGCATGCGAAATGCCTCAATATCTTAAAACTCTTAGATTCATGAATCTCGGCGTAACTGCCCCAGATTAACAGCGTTTGCACGACAAAGTCTTTGAACTTGTTCTTCAGACTGGCTGATGTGAAAGAGATGCCCCAGACTGATTGGCCTTTTAGAGATTTACCAAATCTCGACCTGATTGTCCCTGATTAACTGTATTCACAATACAAAGTCCACAGACTGCGGTGGTAACAACTAGGGAATAAACTTGCCCCTGTTGGTGGGTCATTGAAGTCCTTGCCTTGAAACAAACTTGTCATACGATGAACTCAAGAAGGCTTGCCCCAATATTCTGAATTTTGAAGAGTTCTGCCCCTGACTTAATAGCTCTTGGAATGGTTGATTGGTAAATCCTCCCACTTGGATGCCCCAGACTAAGCTTCCTTCATCAAGTCAAATTCCCTAGCTGGCTGCATTTGTTGGGATTTCTTTGATATTGAATTGTTTTGCAAACAAGTATTGCTCATTAAAAATTGGCAATTTCAATGCAACATTCATGCAAACTTTTGAAATCAAGCTTTATTGATGAACACACACTGTGGAATGATTAAATCAAAAACAAAGTGGATCTAGTCATTTACGGAATGACAGAGGAAGTGATCAACACACGCAAATTGCAAAGATCATTAGGAGTCAGGTTAATCAACCCTGCTGTAGTATGCTTTCAAAACAACCTTACCTCAATTAGGTCTTTTAAGGGTTGTAACGTGGTCTGGTTCACGGTTTTAAGAAACAAAGGATAAAGGCTTAAAGTTTATTTGTCTCCACCCAAACTTCGTGATGAACTCCAAACCTAGGCTCAGTTAACTTAGGCTATATATTCAGATTCCCATAGGCTGGAAATTGAACTGATGATAGTTGGTGATAATTAAGACACCTAGGGTAGTCATTACTCCCTTGCAGAATTTGGTTATCCTTTATTGCTGAGGTTTTGAGACCTCCTCTTGTCTTTGTTTGAGGTTTTGAGACCTCCTTTTGTCTTCACTGAGGTTATGGGACCTCCTCTTTGTCTTCGCTGAGGTTTTGAGTCCTCTTCTTTTTGCTGAGGTTTTGAGACCTCTTCTTTGTCTTCGTTGAGGTTTTGAGACCTCTTCTTTGTCTTCGTTGAGGTTTTGAGACCTCTTCTTTGTATTTGTTGAGGTTTTAAGACCTCTTCCTTTTGATTGTCATTTGATTTGAGAGAGCTGACTGATGTCTTGCATGAAGCGCTTGCATTCGATTGCATAACCAAGTTAAACTGAGAACTACCCTGCCCCAAGGTTGAGATTTAAGGGTTTTTTTGTGTGTAAGGAAAGAAAACTCCTACTTCTAGGCTCGAAGGGGTTAACGAGGGATTATCTTCCTTATTTTTCCAGTGTTTGGAATTGAAACAATGCCTTACATCCTCGGTAAAGTTCGATTGAAAGTATACCACAACAGTTATAGATATGATGTTTTCATCATCATCCCCAATCTTTGCTTAACAACAAATTCGATAAATGGAAAGGAACAAGATAAAGATATTATTATTATTTTTTTATATGAGCATAAAAGTAGATGAGTGAAACGAATAGACTTAATCAAAAGATGCACAACATTTCATTAACCTTGCCAATTTGAAAGTACAACAAAGCTTATAAGCAAATACAAATTCAAAGTGCAAAGGAAGTACAATTGAAAATACTGAAATGAGCAAAATACAACCAGCCTTGGCGAATTGACTTCAAAAGATTTCAGTTTCCGGGCCCAAGCGAGAGAACACCCTTGCCACCAATCACTTGTTCCTTGTGGTACAACACTTTGAGAGGCCTTGCAAGTCTTTTGTCTTTTGCTTCGAAAGTCGAACCATTAGCGCCTGACGTACTTTCCTGAGGTTTCAGTGTTTTTAGCAAGCTTAGCAGTTTTGTTTCGAACTCTTTGCATTCTTCAATGAGATGCCCCATTGTACTAGTGTGGAATTGGCATTCAATCTCCGGGCGATCTTCCTTAAGGATCAGCTCTTTATCATAGATCAACCTTCGCACAATAGATTCTAAGGCTCGAAAACCATCCAAGTCATGCCCTTCGGCTCCCTTGTGGAATTCACAAGTCAGGTTTGGATTGTGCCAAGGTCCTAGCACAAGGTTGAGAAGTTGAGGAGTTACCAACTTGTTCTGCATTAACAGTGGGAAGAGTTTGCTCAATGGCACTGGAATGGGTTGGAAGTTAACTTGGCCTCTTTTGACGGGGTACTTCTTCTTCTTTTGATTTTGGGAACTTCGAGGAGGAACAATAGTTGGAGGCTGAAACACCCTTTCGGTAGACACCTGATGATGATTACATCCTGGTGCAAGACCAAGACCGAAGGTTGGCTGGCGTGAAGTTTCCTCAAAGGCAGACCCTTGGTATGGGAGAACCACGGGAGATGAAGAACTGGTAACTTCTCTCGGAGTAACAGGGTGAGCATACTCCTCTTTATTTATTAGAGCTTACAAAGTTTCTAGAACCCAATTCATTTGGCATTTGAGGATTCTGACCTCCTCTTTTAAGTCTTCTTGGTTCTTCAGAATTTCATTCATTGCTGCCATTTGTCTTGAATAGGTGCTAGGTATCCTTCAGACATAAAAGAAGAAAAGACACTCAAGACTGAGAAATGCAAATGTGATGCGAATGCGCATGAAATGCAAATGTAAGCCAAGTGGTTTCAAGGAACTCGAAGGCAAGTTGTGAAATTTTTTTTTTTTGAAAAACTGAAGAAGTTTTTGTTTTTAAGATCCAAGCTCTGTTGATCTTTTGAAAAGGAAATGAATGTTTGAATTCCTTGAAACCAACAATGGATGCAATGAGATGTATGCAATGCGCAAACATGGGCAAATATATACACAAACATATGTACATAATCACAGCACACAAGTCTTAGGTTTTAGAGGTCTCATGAATGGAGACATGGTCTACCCATCCCAACAAGGTGTGGACTATAGGTTCATCAACTGTAGAATAAGGTTCTAAAAGTTCCAAGAGTCTACGTAAATCCTTCGGATATTATCGGCATGCATGACTACTCACGCTGGTTAATAATAATCTCAAGATAATCTCGTCTGAGTGTAGTATCGCGTAACAACTACTCAGGACTTACTCCCTCGTAGCCACCACACTACATCCTAAAAGGCCAAGTGGGATGAAGGTAACTACGGTCCTCAGAATCCCTGGCTCCCATTTGGAAGAGTAATATCAATGCGACTGCTCACATCAGACATCAACAATCCCAAAAGGCCTCATCTGAGTGTGGTCATCATATGCCATAAATTGTTAGGACTACTCCCAACAACCGACTATTGATTACACCAAGATCCTATCATATGTGCTCTCGAGTCCGGGTTAGGACTTATCTCACCACTCAGTAGCAATATGCCAATAAAAGATCCCAAGCAAAGCATATATACATGTAAACATACAGATATGTACAAATATAGCAAGCGAGCATAAATAACATACGCAAAAACAAGGTGGGCTTAACCCTCAAATCTTCCCCAGTGAAGTCGCCATTTCTGTTGCGGTGAGAATCGGATAACAAGCTATTAATTAACTTGCATCACATTTCTTTGAATTCACCACCGACTTTGATTTATCCAAAGGAAAGGTTCAAGATCGAAAAAAAACCTAAAGGGGGAGATCTAAGGTTCGGTGGTTGGTTATACTAAGGGAAGGTATTAACACCCTAAGTATCTGTAGTACTCTACAGGAACCTCTTGTTTGGTTTGTGTTATGTTATGTTTGCTTCCTAAGAATCCGCTAAGGGTGAAGGTAAAAACCTAGGGGTATGTACACTAAGTTTGCTCGCCAAGACGTCGCATCTTGTGCCTACGTATCTGACTATATAATCAGAGCAACCGTAGTTCACCTAACTAAGGGTGAGTTTGAGGAACCATTGACTATGGCCAAAGTTCCAAGGGGAAATGAGCGTGAGCTCATTTTAGAGTTTTAAGAAACTCTCTAAGTCTAAGTTATAGTGGGAAAAATGGATACTCAATGTGATGAGTCTCACATAGAGTTTAAAACTCTAACCTAATTCTAAGTTATGATTCCATGGCTCTTATGAGGCCAAGAAAAGAGAAAGGCTCTTATGACGCTAAGGTGGGAAATGGCTCTTATGAGGCTAAGGCGGGAAATGGCTTTTATGAGGCCAAAGTGGGACCCAAAGAGGTCAAAGGTAAGAGGTGGCTTTACGACTATGAGGTCTAGAGTGGATCCTATGACTATGAGGTCAAGGGAGAGTAATGAGCTATCTATGACTTTGAGGTCAATAGAGAGACTTTCCTTTGGAAAGAAGGGGAGTATAGCAACTTCTTATGAACAAGAATGAAAAGGATTGAAATTACATGAATAAAATGAGTGTAAGAACACAAGGGGATAAACATCAATTAAGTATGAACAATATCAAAATATGAGATAAACATTCATGTATGAGCATGGCAAAGTATCATGAAATCAGACATCAAATAGACACCAAGCAAATAGAAAGAGATGGACAGATCTAACCGAAAAGATAGTGCGTGACAAGCATTCTCCTCTTTTGAATTGGTGAGCCACTAGCAAGCCAAGCAATAGCCAACCTCAGATGAAAGCAAAATATCCTGCACACAAAAAATTTCCCAATACAGACAAAGCAACTCAATGGGTCTAAAGTCCAAGTCTCAACTTCCAAGAGCTAAGGGAAAAGGGTCCCATGTAGTGCTAAACCATCGTAGCACGATCTATGAGGAAGATCATGCTATAAGAGGTTGCGCAGCTGATCTTTGTGCTAAAACACGATGGAGAAATGATATTGAGGATCATTCTCCAATGAAATCGTGCCACACGGAAAGAAAAGGTGACGGTCTCGCCTTAATCAAGATTTAATCGCGAAATCGATAATCTATGATATTTGACTTTCATTGACCAAAAATAGAAAATGCGAGAAAGAAAAACGTCTCATGTTTATCAAGATTTTGTCGATTTAATAAAATCAACCAAACCATGAAGTTTGTTATATCATCGACCCAAAATAAAGAAAATGGAACCGAAATGAAAATAAAGTTGGTCTCGTCTAAATCAAGATTTAAATCGATACATCGATAATATTTTTTATTAGACTTTCATTGACCGACAAAAAAAGAAAATGGGCCTCATACTAATCAAGAGATTTATTGATTTGGATAAATCAACAAAACATGATTTTTGTAATATCATTGGCCCAAACTAAAGAAAATAGAATAGGAGTAGAATTAAAACTTTAAATAGCTAAACAAAATTAAAACAAGACTAATCAATTTTAAAACTAAATAAAACTCTTTAGAAATTATTTTAAAACAAATTAAGCAAAAAATGAAGGGAGAGTTTGAGAAAACAAGGAGGGGTGCGCTTGGAAACGTGGTGTAGAATCACTATGGGCTTTGCCCATTTATCCACCTCCAAAACATGGTTGACCTCTCATTTTTTAAGAAAAAAAAAGAAAAAAAGTATGGACCTTGGAATCCACACGGTTTACAGCCCACACACATGCCTTCCAAAACCAGAATTTTTTTTTAAAGAAAGACAAATCAAATAGGGACGGTGCACATGTTCCTTATCAGGTTAAGGTTTAACATTACTCTCACAGTTAGAAATAAACTCCCTTTTAACCCAAATAGCTCGAAAACGGCGATGCGAATTTCAACCCCTCCTTCGCACAATCCGTCTATCCCTCTTGCTCACTTTTGCTCGTGATTTCTCACTCTCTTCTCGATCTCTCTTCTGTTTTGATTTGATCCTGAATGGTTTTTGTTTGGGTTATTTTGTGGTTGTTGGTTGTTTAATGGGGAAATGTTGGAAGAAGGTTTGGTTGTAGATGGAAGGTTGTTATTCGTGAAAAAGAAGGTCGAAGGCAGAGCGGAGGTGGGTGTATTTGAAGCGGTGTTTTATGATTTGAGTTTTCCGGATTAGGTTGATGGATGTAGAGGAAGACGAAGAACCGAATTGGAGAAGGTTGGAGGAAATGAAAAGTTTGACAGATGCTGGTTTTTTTTGGGTTGCTTTAAGGATGAAGGTTGAAGGTGATTTTTGTTGTGAGTTTTTTTTATGTGTGGTTTGTTTCATGGAGAGAACGACGACAGAGGGAGTATTTTGAGTGTTTGAAAATGGAGAGTTATGGTGGTTCCAAAAGCGGTTTTGAAGTGATGGTTGTGAATGAGCCGGCAGCGGAAACAAAGGATTGGTAAGAAGGTGTTGGTATATGAAGGTGGTTTCAAGTGTTTACATGAGGAGGATGGAAGAAGTGTGACGTTGCAGAAAACATGGTGAGGTTAGTGAGAAGCAAAGGTTGAATGAGAAGGTTGTTGTTGTACGAAGAAGGTTTGTGGAGGGCCAAAGGTGAGAGTTTTGTCAAGGTTTTCAGTCAATATGTTTGTGTGATCAGGTAGGTTTTAAGAAGGTCCCTTTTTAATGCCAAACGATCCCCCCCTTTTCTGATTTCTCCCTCTCTTTTTTTAAATCCAAACACAAACTTGTTGAATACGCTTATGGGATGCTGTGACATGTTGTTTTCATTACTCAGATTTACAGGCTGTTATTGATATGTCATTTTCACTACAGGTCTTGGAGTGTTGTGAGCAGGCTTGTGATGTTGCTACGAAATTGCTTGGTTGAGGTTTAGAGAGATGCAGCAGGGTCAAAGTCTTGGGGCTTGAAGTTGCAGCAGGTTTTAGATGCTTGTTGGTGCAAGAGGTACAGTTTGAGCATATGAGGTGTTCATGGCAGGCGGTTGTTGCAAAACTGTGTTGGTCCGCAGGTCATACATTAGAAATGAAGACTTATGCGTCTCATTCTTTGTGATAGCAGACCTCCTTTTTTGTGTAAATTGCTGCAGCAAGGAATACGCAAGACCTGTACCTTTCCATTTTCTTTGTAGCAATTGGTTTTGTTGAAACTGGATGTGTAGTGTGATATGCAGCAAGTCAAGTTAAATTGTTTCTTTTCATTGTTTTTTTTTTGTCATGGCCTTTGTAAATGGGCCTATTGGCATGTGAAGCTTATATCGGCAAATTTTGAATTTTATGGATAATGCTCTTTTTTTTGTTTTTGAATGATTTATGGAATTTTTACGATGAAATAAAATGAAAGATGGATAAAATAAAAAAAGAAAAGATAGTTATGGATATTAGAATAGAAAATGAATAATTATTGAAGTCGATAAGAAATGGACATGGATCTAAAAAATGGATATTGGGTTTAGAAATGGATTATGAGAAATGGGTAATTGAAATGAAATGGATTATGGATAGAAATTGAATGAAAATGGTTAATGAAAACTGGATTGAAAAATGGGTAAATAACGAAGTGGATAAAAGATGGTTACGGGAATGTATATGCACTTCCACGTTTGAATAACACCTAAACCTTGATAATTGCACTTGACTGCCACGAATCCTGAACTACATCATCAAACACTTGCACACAACTTGAAATGTACCAATTGCTCTGATCTCTTTGATGGCTCTGCGACCTCAATGGAACTGAAACAGTATTACACACAACTCAACGCCTTTAACCTTTGATGGCCCAAACAACTTGAATTGACATGAAAACCCAAGTCTGATGATCTTCAAATATAAAGCACTGATCCATGGCAAATCCAACTTGAGAATCTCTTCTTTCTTGCCCAAGATCAGGCCACACTCAACTGCACTGAAACGTAACTGCACGTACTCTTGACATGCTTATCTCAAATGAACTCAACATAAACAAACTTGTCGATCATAAACACAAAGGGTGAGAAACCCTAATCTTCATGCCTTGAGTGCACACTTATGACACAAATGACTTGATGAGGACCAAAACCCTAATTCAGAATCTCTGCCACAGCTTGATAACCTGATACTGATACAAGCCACTTGTTTGACCAAGATTAGGTCAAACTTCCACTGAATCTCAAACCACACCACACAGACCCTTAACCTGCCGACCTTGCCTAATCCTTGAGGAAGAACTTGTGATGAAAACAAATCACATTGGATTATTGAGGAGAGGAGGTCTCTTGGGAGTATGAGAACTTGATTGGCTGGTGACCTATCCAAAACTTTGGTTGATCAGTCCATTGAACTTTTGAAACAAACCCTAAAACAAAGTAAAGGCTGATAAATTGGTTAGTTATGCAATATGATTGAACCTTACATATGAGTGCAAAATGTTATGACATCTAAGGGGTAAAATTTAGAGTACAACAAGTGTGCTAATTGATTTTAAACCTCATGCTCCTCATAAAAGTTCAAGATTTATCCTAAGATACATCACCATTCAAGCTCCAAGGCTCATCCTAATTTAAGGTTAATTTCTACACAAGATCAAAGGAGAATGAATTTCAAAAGCCTTTTCCAAAATGAAAAAATTGAAAGCTCGCAATTCAAGAGTGATTCACAAGTTAAGCTCATAATTGGATACACAAAGTTCTGATTCAAAGTACAAATTTGCTACAAAATTGTCTTTCCTAAAACACTTCCCAATGGAAATTACAAAAGCAAGCCATGATGTACATAAAGCAAATGAAGCAACATGATGAGATTGAATAAGTCACGGGTGGTTGATGCTATGAAGAGTTCAGTTACACTAGATGAGAACACTTCCACCCAAAATGATTCTTACAAGGCTACAAGGGTAGTATCATATCATATGAAATAAACAACAATTGTTGACTAATTTTCTGCTGCCACCCTCGCGGTTCTTGTTGCAACAGTAGCGGCGGAGACATGCTGCTGAATCTAATAATCAAGCAATATATCGCTAGAACCACAATGGTGGAGAGAACCTACTCTACGAATGTCGATGACAACCCAAAGCCTATAAAACAAAGTTGTCAACACAAGTCATAGAGTGGAACAATGTTTCGTGCTTTGAGTACTTCGTTCCCCAGTTTTAGCTCAATACCTACACCACAAGAGATAGAGAAAAAGTCAAGGCAATTATGACTTGCAGATGTAATTGATGGTCTAAGTCATTTCATGGAAACATAAAGTTGATGTCTCAAGTGAATACCTTTGCAAGATGATGTGTTACAAAAGATTAACTTGGAAGTATGACCGAATTCCCTCCCTTACTATGGGCCTGCAATATTCGGCATTGAATTCTGGCCTATTCTTGTCAAAAACAATCAGCAAATGGAAATCGTAAAAGGTGTTGGCACAAGGTCACGGTTTTGGCAATAATTCATCAAATTTCAATCTAAACATGGAAGGCAATTACACTGGATTCATTCCAAAACAAAAACCAAACACATTTATCAAGTTTCTAGAACTGATCTCAGACATAATCACACATAAATGGAAACTTATTCACGATTGCATTTCCGTTGCCGACATAATCCAAACACAATCAAGGCATTCAAACAAATTCTCAAAACATGTTTCAGACACAGTTACATGGAAAAGGAAAGTTCTTCAACTTGCTCACAAACATGCTGAAGCGAGAACAGAAAGAATTTTATCGTCATAAAAACATGTTCCAGACAAGCTCTAATTTTTTCCAAAACAACATGATTCCTTGCATTCATTTCGAAATCAGAATTCAATTCCTATGAACCTATAAAACAGGCACTAGCAAAGAGAAATGATACGAAAAAAAATTAGGAAATTCTCTGCAACAATATCATAACATACAATATAACAGAATCACACTCACAATATTGCAGAAAGAATTCACACACAAACCATAAACAGAAATAGCAGCAAACACACAAGAAAAAAACCTTGACGCAGCATAGCATCAGTAGGCAGTAACATGCACTCACAGTTTTTGTAGAGAAAAGAAAATACACACATTCAGAATAGAAGATACACTCCTTGTAAAACCATCATCATATTCACAGAACAACAACACACGTATATGCGAAGAAAAGAGAACAACAATAGCTTCACATACACACATTAAAATCCATACCAGAATCTTGCAGCAAGCAACAAAACGCATAACATTCACACATAGCAGAGGGATAAGAATGTCACTCGCACAACAACAACAAATACACACGCAGCAGGGAATGAAAGGAGATATCACATAAAACCATCCTCATAAGTTAAAACACAGAGGTCAAAGCAACATCAACATCATTATCAGCGTTGAATTTGAAAAAAAGCAGAAAGTAATGCAAATACCTGGAAGTCGTAGTTGTCGAATCGCCGCGTCAAATCCCATGAAGGTACACACTTCTTTCGTTTAAACTCGTGAAATTCAATTGTATATTTGTGAATTTGCAATTTTCCGTCTCCGAGTCGAATTATTGAATGTTCGTATGCGTAAGATTGTGGCTTTTCCAATGTTGCGAACGATCGAGCGAGAGAGTGAGAATCTCGGAGAGAGATATAGTGAGACTTGACATAAAAAAACGAGAGAGCAAGAGACGATCGGAGAAAGGCACGTTCGCTGCGAGAGAGAAAGAGAGATGGTTGAGGCAAGAGAGAAGTCGGAGGTTAGGGATTGTGTATCAGCGAGAGAGAGAGAGAGAGAGACTGAAGGTGATGATTCTCAGTTGAAGATGGAATGGTGATAATGATTGAATCCGATACCCTTTTTCCCCATTTGTTTTTTTTGTTTTTTTGATAGTACTCATGGATGGGTCGTGCTCAGCCCATGAGTTTATTTTTTTCTTCTAAAAAAAAGCCCACTTGTTAATTATCTTAAAAGGTTGATTTTTGGTTTAATTTTTAATATGAGTTTCAATTTTAATTGTGATATTAGTTTTCTAGGATTAATTTTAATTGCTAACCTCATTTTAATTTTTATTTCAATATATTTTAATTTAGGAATAATTTTTAATTTAAGTCAATGATTAGCTTTCTCAATTAGTTTGTGACTAATTTAGTTAGCGATTAATTTTAATTAATTTGTGGTTAATTTTATTAGTTCTTTGATTAACTTGTGATTAATTCCTGGTGATTAGTTTCTAGTTAAACATTTGTGATTAAATATGCAATTACTTCTTAATTGAAATTTGTGATCAACTTTTTGTGATTAAATATGCAATTACTTCTTAATTGAAATTTGTGATCAACTTTTTCCCTTAGATTTTATCACCTATACATTGAATCAATTTAAAACTTGCATGATAACTTATAGGATAACCTCCCTTTTAATCTTAATTTAGGGCATAGTATTAGGTTAGACTTTTCGTTCCCTTAAGACTAAAATCTCTTCTTGATCAAGATTCCAAAGGAAAGGATTCCCTGTTGACTGCCACGTCATACTTAGGAAAACTTTATGTCCTTCCCTTTTATCTTAACCTTAGGATTAGAGTCGTCGTACTCTATGTAAGTGTTCTGTCATGGACACTTTCCTTCCCTTTCATTCTAGCCTTAGGATTAGAGTCGTCGTACTCTATGTAAGTTCCTGCCATGGACACTTACCTTCCTTTTAACCTAGCCTTAGGTTTAGAGTCGTCATACTCTATGTAAGTTCCTGCCATGGATACTTACTCCCCCTTGGAACCTTGACCATAGTCAAGAGTTCCTCACCCTTATTGAGGGGAACTACGAATGCTCTGATTTCATTCCCGTCAAGATACGTAATCACGAGATGCGATGTCTTGGCGAGCATACTTAATAAATAAACCTCTAGGTCTTTCCCTTAGCACTAACCTTAACAAGCAAACAATAACATAACACAAATAAAACAAGATGTTCCTATAGAGTACTACAAATACTTAGGATGCTAACACCTTCCCTAGGTATAACTAACCCCCGAACCTTAGATCCCTTTGCTGTGTTGTTACATAGTGCACTTAGGGTTTTCTTCGATCTTGACCCTTTCCTTTGGATAAATCAAAGCTCGGTGGTGAATTTCAAAGATTTTTTATTCAAGTTAATTAATAGCTTGATATCTGATTCTCACTACAACAGAAATGACGACTTCACTGGGGACCTTTTGACTAAGAAGGTTAAGCCCACCTAGCTTATTTGTGATATTTATTTGCTTGCTTGGTGTTTTGTTGTTTCATGGGTTTATGTGGTGAGATGAGTCCTAACCCGGACTTGAGTGTACATTTATGATAGGATTGTGGTATAATCAATAGTTAACTATTAGGAGTAGTCCTAACATGATTAACATATGATATAACCACGCTCAGAGGAGGTCCCTTTGGGATTACTGATGTCATGCGAGTAGTCGTATTGGCATTACTTTTTCCGACTTGGGAGTCCGTAAAGCTGAGGACCTTTAGTATCTATTCACCCCTCTATGCCTTTTTAGGACGTAGTGCAGTGATTATCCAAGTGTAGACCTATGATGGTTGTCATGCGATACTACACTCAGACGAGTTTATCTTGAGAATATTATTAGCCTGCATGAGTAGTCGTGCAAGCCGATAATCTCCTAAAGATTTATCAATGACTCTAGGAACCTCTTAGAACCCTTGTTCTGGAGATACAAGAACCCTTAGTACACACCTTTTGGGATGGGTAGACCATGGCTCCATGCTTGTGATATTCAAACCTAGGCCATTGTTTGTTTGCCTGTATATAAGTGTATATGTGTTCAGTCGATGGAGCAAGGTTTGTTTTTGTGTGTTTATTTTTAAATTTTGTTGTTAAACAATCATACATTACCTACCATAAAAGTTAATGTATATTTTAGTTATCATTAAAGTTAATGCAAACCACTTGGTTTATTTGTAACTTGGTTTACTTGTAACCAACATGAGTTTTGTTTGGCATCTATGCTGTTGTAAACTCTTATGTTATCTATTATCTATTGTCATTATCTCAATGTTAGGCTAATTATTCCATGCATTTAAATATAATACGACTGATGTAAAATTCAATAGTGGACTCATGAACATCTTTAATTGCTGGTTCAACTGTATTATCTCAAAAATTATACTTTTATCTTTGTATATTGTTATGTTCCCTTTTCTATGAAGCATTGTAATTATTTGTTGAAAATGTGGAATAATCAAATGTAACACCACATTAGTTTATGTCATGTCACTGTCATACATTGAAAAGCCATTCCATTCGTGATCATATGGTGTCTTTTTTCCTGATCTGTGTAACAAACCTGAAGTTGTCACTGAGGTCCTGCGATGCATTTCCAAGGTTAGGTGTTCTGTTTCTATGCTATTTTTATCACAATTATTGGACTAAAGTTGGTTTAAATATGGGATACATAGGTGATTTTTGTGGAGACCAAAGTTCGATGGTGTACGGCTTATGAGATGATACGTGTTTATGCTTGACGTGCGATCGAAATGTTCATTCAGCAAATACGCTTGCTCGAAGGCATTCAAGGATACTTTTATGTGAGACATGCATTTCATAACCTGTTTTGGTTAGGTGTTCAAAAATTGACATAATTATGATTGGTTAGGGCATGGTAACTCTACATCTTCCAATCATAATAGGCAAATAATTAGTTGCTACTCCAGTTGTCCTTCGTCAACGGAACTGTCTTTGATATGGTGTTTTATGTTGATATTCCTTCTCTAAGTGAAACTACATATGGGCAAGAACTTGTTTTCATGAGCCTTAATGAGAATATAAGTGCTTGGGTCAATCCAAAAAACCATAATGTGTCTGATTCAGATAAAGATACTGATCGGACGGATTTAGAACATGTGACAAAGGTATATATGAATCTTATGTTCTCATTTTCATTTTCATGTGGATGGATTAATCAAAAGGCCATTTGTTACACATTTTGATGTTTATAATTAAAATTTTCACAATTTGATCAAATGGATTGTGTGTTTATGCGGGGAGCGTAGTTGTGGGCCTAACGCGTTTCTTAACTCAATTTGATTAATTATGTTTTGCATCACAGAAGACTCACATCTGCTACTGTTATGTGTTGTTCTTATTTTATGTGTGTGGGTTCTAGCATCCTTCTACATAGAGGGTTGATGCTAATCTTTGCGGCTCAGTTGTTGCGGTGGTTCTTATTTTCATATGATGCTAGCGTACGAGGTTATCATGTTAAACCTCTTGTCAAGCATTCTGCAGAAACAAAATTGGAATGGAAAATGGAGCAGAATTATAATAAGATGATAAAACTTAGTTATAGACACCAGAAGTAGCATACTATGCCCAGATTACCTTTCCAGAAGATCAAGGCTCAATTATAAATACAAGAAGTAGCTTTTGTAACAACAGTTTTTATAATTGGGGTTAAGTTTTTTGAACCCAACTTCATAAAGTTTTCCCAAAATTTTTAGCATTCTGCTATGCTGTTTCTCATGCCAATTAAAAATGGTTTTATTACCAACTCTAACTCTCATTACTTTTGGCATTATATATCTACTAAAAAAGGGCACTAATATACCATAACTTTTGAAAAGCACTTACCATTTTAAAAGCACTAAAAAATGGTTGTAGTCAATATGAATTATATTATGTACCAATCAAGAATGTGAGACATGTAATGAAAATACCATGCTCTAGCTTTAAAATATGTGTTTGTACTTTGCAATGTAAAAATATGTATATAATGAATTTTATGTCATAAAAGGACAAAAGTTGTTTCCCTCCGATTGAATTTTTTACCAACCATTTCATCTATATCTTTTTTTTATAAGCGATAATGTATTAAGGAGCACAAGGAGTACTTAACCCTTAATACAAGAAGGAAACACAATACAAAATAACCACAAGGAACCCATGACGAACAGGGAAATTAAAAGAAGAAACTTGAAGGATTGGCAATCCAATTCTCCTATCCTAGACCAGACACAGGCTTAAAAGAGGCTAGAAACCACTCACAATTAGATCTAATAATGGTGACCAAGCAATTCCACCCCGCTAACTCCTCCAGATTAAAGATGACCAAGTGAAATTCTGGTATCAGACGTGTGATGTTAAGATGTGATGTCACAACAACACACTCTGCACAATGGACAGAATAAACAGAAAAATAACACCAAGAATTGTTCACCTGGTTCGGTCTAACTACCTACGTTTGGGGGCTACCAAGCCAGGGATGAAATTCACTACTTGTAGAATTAATTTACAGACTCAACAACCCAGTTGAAAATCTCCTAAACTTAATTCCTACTAGTGACTTTCTACCTAAGAAACCACTTAGATATGAGAACACTACTCAATCCCTAAAACACTCAAAGAACAACCTCTTTGAGAAACCTTGATCTTACTTCACAGCTTTGATCAAGTACCAACTCTCTATTGCTTCACAGCTTCTAAGAGAGGACAGAATACGACTCAGCAATTCACCCTAGAATTCTGGTTATACACTCATACAAAATACTCAAGACTCTCAGCCTATGCTCTTGATCTTCTCTCTATATTTCTGTGTCTATTCCTTTGGTCTTGTACGCTTTATATAGCCCCTTGAATTGGTCTTGGACTTGCTACAATAACTGACCAGATTTGTTATTTAAAACTGAATATTTAAAATAGATTTTCTCCTAAAATCTTTTTAAATCTTCAACCTTTTAAATCTCCTACAAATCTGCACCAGATCTCCTATGTAGCGGAAAATATCTATCCCAAGATATTCGCATCCAATGAGACAGCTTGCTCTCCACAATTCCAGCTAACACGCAACCCTAACAACATCACAGCCTGCTGTTGTTAATTCTGCAGATCTGATGTTACAACATCGCCATGTGACATCAGATATCCAACTTCAGCATATTAATTACTTAACACAACCCAGTGTTAAATCTCAATGTTGCAACATCAGTACCTTGACATCAACATTGAATATACTTTGTTTTACCAAAATTCCAGCCAATCCAAGAACTAACAATCTCCCCCTTTGGCTAATTTTAGCTAAAACAATCTCTGCACTCTGCACCTTCAGAGACTTCAGCAGCGGAAAAACTTCAATCAATAATCTTGAAACTCCAAGCAGCAGCATCCGCAATGACATCTTTTCTTCACAAAACTCTGCTGCTCACATAATAACTTCAGCATATATCATTATGCTCCTAAACAGTTACAATCTTCAAACAGCTGCACATATTATCTTCAACAACAGCTGCACACAATTCAACATTAGCAGCATCTTCACCAGCAACAATATTCAACAATGCTGCTCCCCCTCAATCATGAACCAGCATAGCAGCTGTCAATTACTCCCCCTTAATATCTGCATCACATTAGCAGCATTTGGCATTCTTTGACACTCTTGACTCTCTTGGCTATTTCTCCCCCTTTTTAGCCACAATTAGACAAGCTTCAAACAGAAGCCCTATGAACTATAGTTAGTACACCCTAGCTCTCATTGTTAGCCTCACAGTTAGCAACCAGGCAAAACAAATCATAGAAGGAAAAACATAAAAAGTGCACATAACAGCACAATATTCAAATTACATAACCAACATAGCAAAAAAGACTAAACTATTATCTAATAACTGCAGATGGAGGTTAGTCTTCATCCGAGTTGGTACCATCAGCATCTTCATCACCTTCATCTGACCTGGAATCCTCAGTATCGCCATTCCCATTATCTTCCCCCTGTTCCAAGTCTTTGATCATCTGCTCAATCTTCATTTTCCTGACAGTGCTGGTTTTGATAACCAAATCAAGATCCTTGCAGGTTGCCTTTAATTCTTCAATCAGCTCAAATTTTGTACTGACCTTCTTAACCCCAGATCTTGATGTTGTAACAATGTCTGGTACATGACTCCCAGCAAACAGCTTAGGATGCAAAGATAAGGCTGACTCCCTCTTACATGCTACCTCTGTACTGGTTAAGATTCCAGGATGTTGATCTAAGATCATTCCACAGATAAAGGAAGGGAATGATGTAGGTATTTTGATAGCATTGGTGGCACCATGCTTCACTACTTGATCAAATATATAGCTTCCATAGTTGAACTTGACCTTTTTCCCTACAACATAGATGAACCTTCCTAATCCCACAGTTATGGTGGTTTTATGATTAGTAGGTACCCAGTTAGCAGCACCAATTCTGTGCAAGATAACATACTTGATACTGAATTTGCTAGATGTCAATTTATTTTTCAGTGGCCACACCTTAACTTGAGTGGCCGTGATTTCTCTACACACTTCATTATCAGTCACCTCCAGCTCACACCCCTCTTGTTCATCTCTTCCCATATATTTATTGATGGTACTAGGAGAGAAGTCAATACACTGCCCTCTAACAAACACCTTCATGTAGTTCACACTTCTATTGTCAGAAATGTCTATGGGAATGTTGACAACAAATTCCTTAACAAGTCCACTATAGCACTTAGAGAATCTGGTCACAGTCTTCAACAGACCAGCACCATGAATGAGGTCCATAATTTCTTTCATCTCCAAGACATCCTTTCCAAGCTCCCTTTCCAGAGCTAACCTCCTCTGGCACACAAACTTCCACAAGGGAGCACTACTCGCATAATGAAAGGATATGTTGTCCACTGGCACTTCAGGGACCTTATCAAAAATTCCTAAAACACTACTCAATAGATATGAGAACACTACTCAGGTTTGATCAACCTCTTTGAACAACCTCTTTGCGAAACCTTAATCTTACTTCACAGTTTGATCAGGTAACAACTCTCTATTGCTTCACAGCTTCTAAGAGAGGACAGAATACGACTCAGCAATTCACCCTAGAATTCTGATTATACACTCGTACAAAATACTCAAGACTCTCAGCCTATGCTCTTGATCTTCTCTCTGTATTTCTGTGTCTATTCCTTTGGTCTTGTGCGCTTTATATAGCCCCTTGAATTGGTCTTTGACTTGCTACAATATCTGACCAGATTTGTTATTTAAAACTGAATATTTAAAACAGACTTTCTCCTAAAATCTTTTTAAATCTTCAACCTTTTAAATCTCCTACAAATCTGCACCAGATCTCCTATGCAGCGAAAAATATCTATCCCAAGATATTCGCATCCAATGAGACAGCTTGCTCTCCACAATTCCAGCTAACACGTAACCCTAACAACATCACAACCTGCTGTTGTTAATTCTGCAGATCTGATGTTACAACATCGCCATGTGACATCAGACATCCAACTTCAGCATATTAATTACTTAACACAGCCCAGTGTTAAATCTTAATGTTGTAACATCAGTACCTTGACATCAACATTGAATATACTTTGTTTTACCAAAATTCCAGCCAATCCAAGAACTAACACCAAGGATTTTAGAATGAAGATTTCCATATCTAACAGACAAGAGATTCATCTAAAGATGAGATGGTTTGGAAATGATTCTCCACAACCACTTACTAAGAAACGCTTGGTTGAATAACTCGACATGTTTGATACCTAAGCCTCATTCCTTCTTCCTCTTGCAAATTGAATCCCATCCCACCCAACATACTTTCTTATGCCCGATGTCGCCTCCCCAAAAGAAGTTTTGTTGAATGATAATGAAATCTTGAATTATCAACTTCGGAGCCTTGTAAAAAGAAAAAGGATAAATTGGTATGTTAGTGAGCATCGAGTTAATCATCGTTATCCTTCCTCATTGGGACAGAAGTTTCCCTTTCCAAAAAGCAAAACGATTCCGGATTTTTAAGATCCTGGTCTTCCAGGCCAAAGATTTCCTCATATTGATCCCTACATCCACTCCTAAGAAAGAGAAATATATAGTACCTACACCGCATGATAAAAAGAAGTTGAAGAAACATCCAAAAAATCTGCCTTCAAATTCAGTCTATAGAGCTTGCTTTTGGCTAGGTTGATTGTAAGACCCGAAACAAGTTCAAAACTATGCAACATTGCTTTTAGGATCCATAAGTTAGCCCACAACCCGTCACAAAACAGAATTGTATCATTCGCAAATTGAAGCACTTCGAAACTAACATCCCTCTTCACTTGAAATCCACGAAAGTCCCCTAAACGAGTTGCTTGAGCCACGATTCTGGAATAGCCTTCAGCTATTAATAAGAACAAAAAAATGGAAAGAGGATCCCCTTGCCTCAATCCTCTCTCGACATTAAAATTGGAAGTTGGGCTTCCATTCACCAAGATAGACATTGAACTAGTAAATATGAGTGCCTCCATCCACGAAAGCCACTTAGAACCAAAGTTCATCTTCTTCAGCATGAATCTTAAAAATTCCCAAGAAACGCAATCGTATGCCTTTTGAAAATCCACCTTGACCACTAGACATTCCTTCTTGTTCCGTTTTGCAAAATCTAGGATCTCATTTACAACAAGGACTTCGACATGGATATGGCGACCATTAAGAAAAGCATATTGATTGATTGAGATGAGGCAAGCCATGAATCTCTTCAATCTCGAAGCCAACAACTTAGAGAGAATTTGATACAGACTCGAAATCAAACATATGGGACGATACTCACCTAAGGTCTGCGGGTTCTTCAATTTAGGTATAAGAGTAAAAAAAAGATGTTGTGACTGCTTTCGACACTTTCGACACTTTAGAGCATTGAAAAAAAAAATCTAACAAAGTTCAGCAGATCATACTTGATGATTTCCTAACAGGCTTTGAAAAAATTCATGTTAAATCCATCGGAGCCTAGACTTTTGTCACTAGCACACTGCCATATTACATCCTTCACCTCCTCCTCCTCCTCTAAAGGTAGTTAAAATGATGAACTATCCTCGTGAGAAAGATGCCTAAACAATAAGCCATCCAAAGTAGGACGAAGAAAAAACGGCTCTTTGAAGCTGTCCTCAAAGTGACAACCTCAACTTCTTCCGTCCAGCCTTCATCAGTAGCAATGCCCACCACCTTATTTCTCCTAAACCTTTGCTTCATGAATATGTGAAAAAAAGAGAATTTGAATCACCTTTTTTGATCCATCTATGCCGCGACTTTTGTCGCAAAATACTATCCCTATCAACCATGGACCGCCACATCTTGGCATTGGCTTTAAGATGGCTATTGGCAAGAGACTAAGAAAAACTAACACTATCTTCGGATAACTGTGTTTCCAACTCATTAACGACTAAAACCGCCTTGTTGACTTCCAGGTCAAGGTAACTAAACACATCCTTATTCCACTTCCGCAAAGCTAATTTCAAAGCTTTCAATTTCTCAAGGATAACAAAATCAGCCCCACCCTTGATCGTCAAAGACTTCCAAACATTAGACACTCAAGGAAGGAATCCCTCGTGCTTTATCCAAGCATTAAAGAACTTGAAAGGTTTTGGCCCCAATCGGAACGATTACCTTTGATCCAATTGTGATCAGATATGTTTCAACTTCTTATTTTTATGAATGACTACAAACAAATGCACGTCCAAAACCATATCCAATCCAAAAACGTACCCTGTGTGTAAGCACGAGTTTATTACAAGTTTATCTGTAAGAGTTTAACTTCTAGTCATTATGCTACTAGATCCCAAAAAAACTCCATAACAACTCAATTGACAAAATAGTTCGTTTTGGTCATTATATTTTCGTATTGAAATCTTTATAGTCTCATTTACATCTCTTGTCTGAAACAAACTTATAATCATATTTTACTTCCAACTAGACATATCATGGTCAATAAGGTAAAAAACATTAAGTTCTTTAGAGATTCTCCTTGTTGTTGAGTGGTGACATATGGATTCTCCTATGAAGCACGAACACAGTATGAGTATCGGATACGATACATATCGATACGGCGATACATTATAAATTGGAAAAGACTAAATACAATACGTTTAAGATACGTATATAAAATAAAAACTAAATATTTAATTAAAGAATACTGTAGCTTTTATAACATAATTTTAAAGCCGTGGATAGTAAAGGAATTAAAAAGAAATATTTAAAATTGAAAAGTTATAATTAATAAAAGTCATGATTAATACTAATCAATTTTAAATATTGAGATCTGATACTATAGAAATTAAAAAGAAATATTTAAAATTGAAAAGTTATGATTGATAAAAATCATGATTAATACTCCCTCCGTTTTTTATTATAAGTCGTTTTTGACTTTTCACACGTATTAAAAATTGTAATAATTGTGGTATAGAAAAGAGAAATTATGAAGGTTTTACAAAACTGTCCTTCATTAATTATATTGGAGAGACAAATTTATATAATTGAAAGGAGAAAGAATAATAAATATTTAAGGATATAATAGAAAAAATTACATTAATTATTCACTAATATTATAAAACAACTTATATTGTGGGACACAATATTTTTCAAAGCGACTTATAATAAAAAACGAAGGTGATACTAATTAATTTTAAATATTGAGACTTAAAAGTCACTTTACTGTAATACGTTAAAGTAGGAATGGGAAAGACATAAAATTTATTATGATTGATAAAAGATATTATTAATATGAATAAATTTTGAATAATGAGAATTGAAAACAAATGATGGGAATTGAAACACTTCTTGAAAAAGTGGGAATTAGCAGGAGTGAATTAAATATGGCAAGTAATGATGGTTAAAAAAAGCAGAGTCCTTACAAAATTTGATAAAATTAAAAAGTCACGTATCAGAAAGTATTTGAGGCGTATTGTCGTTGTATCGGAATTTTTTTACTTTATTTTTTAAATAAATAATTTAGGATACTCCTTCGATACATATCAGAGCCATATTCGAGTGTATCGGCATATCAATACGTATCAGATATGATTCGGTAGAGATTTAAAAATATTCGTGCTTCACAGAGATTCTCTAATTCCTAAACCAAAGTTAAGTCCAAACATTCATTGATTGGAAATTTCTAATATTTCATCATATTTCTCCTTTGATCGATTCTAAAGAGGTGTGAATACTGTGTCATATATAAATTGGAGTATGCTCTAACGAAGTCTAAAAGATCTCTTGGATAATATTTAACTTTGACAATATATGAAATTATAGTATTTGGATGGGCAAATTTAATTCCAACCTTACTTCCTTATCATGGCCAAATTAAACATGAAGCACATACCTCCATATTCATTTCTTATATATTTACCCATCTTTTTGTCAAATTAACCTAGAAAAAACCTATTAAGGTATGCAACAAAGCTTTGTCTCTCATATGTAAGTTATTTTCTAAAGATTGTTTTTTAGGAAAATGAAAGAGAGCCTAGACGCATGTATGATATTCTTTGAAATTATGAAAGAGCTTCATGTCAAGCCATTAATCTCACAAAGTTAAGGCATACTATAGTAGGAACACAACCTTAGGAAACTAAAGCCTTGACTAGGTACATGTTTGGTCCTCTAACTATAGGTCTGGGTCCAATTTGGTCCTCTTTCTTTTAAAAGTTTCAAATTAGTCTCTTACGTTATTAAATAGGTAAACGTTTGCCCTCGCCGTTAGAAAAGTTAGAATTTCACTTAAAAGATTAATGACGTGGATTGATTGAGCTTATGTGTATGTTAGTGAATGGGGATGTGGCACAGTTTTTATTTTTCAATGCGGAGTTGTATTAACTTATACATATTGAGGATGTGGAAAAATTTTCTAAGTCATTTCCATTTTACAAGTGCATGAACCCTAGCAGAGAACACGAAGCAGACGATTGAGGTAGAAGACGAAGACGAAGCATCCCATACGATTGAAGATGTTATCTTGGTTAGTATCTAATTCCTCTCTGTTATTATTGTTTCTATGCATTGTGTTTTATGTACTCTAGGGTTTGTGGCCCCCTTTTGAAAACTAGGGTTTTTTATATTCCTTTTATAAAATTTGCGGTTGTTTATGATATTAGGTTGAAATGGAAGAACTGATTACTCTCAACATTCATCATAGTGGGGAGTTAGATAGTGGATGTGATAGTGAGGATGATGAAGAACCAAGGAAGAAGAAGCATCCCATTTTCAAGGCTATGAAAGACATGTCTAACTATAAATGGGAGTTGGGAACTTATTTTAATACAAAAAGTGATTTTAAGGAAGCTATTCAAACATATGCTGTTCAGAATGGTAGAGGTCTAAAGTTTTTAAAAAATGACAAAAAGAGAGTGAAGGTGGTGTGTAAAGAAGGCTGTCAGTGGGAGGCTTATTGTGGAAAGCTGCCTGATGAGGAGACTTGGCAACTTAGAAAATTAGTTGACATACATAATTGTCCTAGAGAATATAATGTAAAGATGATGAGTACAAAATGGTTTAGCAAGAGGTTACAAAATTCATTGAAAAATAATCTTAAGCTGAAGCTAAAGGATATAAAGGAAAAGGCTCTTAAGAAATGGAATGTAGGCGTTAACAAGACAAAGGTAATTAGGGCCAGATTTGCAGCTAGGGATATGGTTGATGGATATTTTTTAGGAGATTACACTAGGATATATGACTACTGTCATGGAATTTTAAGGACAAATCCTGGTTCCACTGTCAAGATAAATGTCACACCAGTTCAAGAGGGTATTGAGGATACAAGACCATATTTCAAGAGGTTATATATTTGTTATGCTGCTTGCAAGAAGAGTTTCAAGATGTGTAGGCCAATTATTGGTCTTGATGGATGCTTCTTAAAGGGCCTATGTGGTGGCCAGATTTTAGCTGCAATTGGAACAGATCCTAAAGATCAAATGTTGCCTATTACTCTTATTGTGGTGGAAGGGGAAACTAAAGACAGTTGGACTTGGTTTTTGAAACTCCTCATTGATGATTTAGGTGGAAGGGAAGAATGTAGGACTTATACATTCATTTCTGATCAGTAAAAGGTACCACTTTATTTATTACATTAATTTAAGTTTGATTTTTAATTTTATGATTAATAAATGTATTTTTGAACCTTTATTTGTTATATGCATTTGTAGGGTCTTCTTCCTGCTATGGATGAATTACTACCCAATGTTGAACAGAGGTTTTGTGTGAGACACTTATACAACAATTTTAGGAAGAAATTTCCAGGAAAAATGTTGAAGGAGATCATTTGGAAAGTAGCTAAGGCTACTTATCCACAAGCATGGGAAAGAGAGATGAGAGGTATAAGGCAGATACATGAAGAGGCCTACAAGCACATGATGCAAACACTACCAATATTTTGGAGCAAGTCCTATTTTAGGACCACCACAAAGTCTGATTCTATCCTAAATAATATGTCAGAGGCTTTCAACAGTGTGATTGTGGAAGCAAGGGCAAAACCATTGGTAACAATGTTAGAAGAAATAAAGGGATATATCATGGAAAAATGGGCAGCAAATAGGTTGAAGTTCTTTAATTTAAGTGATGGGGATGTGTTGCCAAACATAAAGAAGAAGGTGGAGAAAATAAGCAGCTACACAAATTATTGGATAGTAAGGTAATTTTACATTATTTTGATAGGTAATAGAATGTCATCTGAGTATATTGATAGCAAGCTCTCTCTTATATGACTTAATTTTGTATTTTTATAGGATGTCATCTGAGTATATTTTTGAGGTGAGACATATTGAGAATCAGGGTGAGATGTACTCTATCAACTTAAAGGAACAAGGTTGTTTTTGCAGAAAGTGGAAGCTGACAAGTCTCCCATGTGTCCATGCAATTTCCTCAATGAAGAGTAGAGGTCTTGCTGTTGATGACTTTGTCCCAGACTATTACAAGAAGGCTAGGTATATTAAGGTGTATGAACCTATAATTTATCCTGTGAATGGTACAAATTTATGGGTCAGAACAGAGTACCCTGATGTGCAGCCACCCAAATTCAAGAAAATGCCTAGAAGACCAAAGAAGAGGAGGATTCGTGAGCAGGGTGAGATTGATGGATCAGATAGAAAAATCAGGAAAACTGGTATGATAGTGAGGTGCACTAGGTGCAGACAAACTGGACACAACAAATCAACATGTAAGAGGACTCAGCCACCACAAGCTACTCAGGCCACTGCAACACAACAAGCATCACAAGTTTCTCAGGCTACTCAAGCTCCTCAGGCCAGTGCAACACAACAGGCATCACAAGTTTCTCAGGCTACTCAAGCTACTCAGGCTAGTGCAACACAACAGGCATCAAAAGTTTCTCAGGCATCTTAGACAACTCAGGAGAGGACTGCAACACAAGCTAGGCACAAGTTGCCTTTTAGGAAACCAGCACAAGTTTCAAGAGGACCCACCACCAGATTGAGTGCATCACAGAATGCAGTGGGTCATACCACTAGGAGGACCACTTCAACTAAAAGGAACATTCCAAAGAAATCCTCTTAGAGTCTATAGTTTATGTTGTTTTGTGTAATCCTGTTTTCTGTCAAAACTTCTAAGTACTTATGAACAAGGGTTCCTATTTTGTGTACTGAGCATTTGTGTAATGCTACTGATATTTTGTGTAATGCTACCTATTTTGTGTACTGCATATGTTATGAATCTAAGAGTTAATGCTACCTATTTTATGTACTACATATGTTATGAATCTAAGATTTATGGCTATTATATTACCAAATTGTTATGGTGTATACAAATTATGGTGTACAAATCTTTTATTATATTACCAAACTGTTATCAAGTGTATACAAAATTTGGTGTACAAATCTGTACAAATTTGTTATCAAATTACAAATCTGGTATAATGTGGCTTTCTATTATCAAATTTCACAAATTTTGGTATACTTTCTGTTAGCAATAACACTAAACTTTCTGTTTGCACTAAATGTAAACTTTTGCAATAACACTAAAATATGGCAATAACACCAAACTTTTGCATTAATAATAAACTTGGAACATTAGTACTGACAAAGACTTGTTTGTGTCAACAACTTTTACAATAAAGTAGAAACTATAGCAAACCAAGAAAATAATGTTCCAACATTCACAACAACCTAACTACTAAAACAAATAACACAATATAACACAAGCACTTCTAGATCATCTTCCATTTGCTTGTGTTCTTCAAAGCTTCATCTAGCTGCAAATTGTTGAGCCTCAAAACTTCCACCATTTTTTTTGCCTCTGCCAACTCTTTTTTGGCTTCTTCCATCTATTTAAATTGCATTTCAATCTTCTATTGCAGATTCCTCAAGCTTTCCTCCTTGTCATCTCTAGAATCATCATAGAACCATTAAAAAAAACCACACCCAGCATTCGTGTGTCCCTGTACAAAAATGCAGTGCATTCAGAAGAGTGAAGATGTACGCAATTGGAAGGAATGTGTTGGGATACAAGATTATCTTAAAATGTTGACAACCCCAAAAAAGATTTCCGTAATTTTGGACAGTTCTTGCCTTGCGAAGTACAACAAGGTCTCCACAACCACACATAAGTTTCCCAAAGCTGGTATACACTTGCGAATCGATGTGGGTTCTTGAAGATGAAGACGATCCGCGCTCAGAACTCATGATTGAAAGACGATTTTCGTTTCAATTTGGTTAATTTTGGGGAATATGTGACTTAGGGTTCGCAATTGGGGGTGGTTTTATAACAGTATCAGAATCAAGGAAGAATGAGATGCTGACTGTGCAAACTAGCCATCCGACTCAGATTACCCATCATCAAATTTAACACCGTTTGCCTTTATTTAACGGAAAGGATCACTATATACCTATTTAATAACGTAAGAGACCAATTTGAAACTTTTAAAAGAAAGATAATCAAATTGAACCTAGGTCTATAGTTAGAGGACCAAAAAGGGTATCAAGCCAAAATAATTCCATATTCAACTATCTTAAAGGATAATATTCTTAAGTTTTAGAAATGGTTGGAGAAACATATTTTAAAAGTAGGGAGATACATGATTGTAAAGTTAGCCGATCTAG
The DNA here is from genome assembly GCA_022829125.1 of Lathyrus tuberosus. Classification (NCBI taxonomy): domain Eukaryota; kingdom Viridiplantae; phylum Streptophyta; class Magnoliopsida; order Fabales; family Fabaceae; genus Lathyrus; species Lathyrus tuberosus. The sequence goes on along the minus strand of JALAZF010000056.1, from coordinate 5,471,820 downwards.
TAAATGCCACTTATTATATGAGTATAATGTTGATCCATTTGTCTCTAGAGAGGTGATGGAAAGAATGATTAATTCCTTCTCGTGGGGTAAGAACATAGGCACCATAAAAGGAATAAATGAGCTAATTTTGGAAAAACGTCAATATAAGAAGGTTTTTTTTAGATTACCTTGACAAAAAGATGGGTAAATAACCCATTATGATGTGAAGCCACTCATAAGTTGACAAGTGTATATGAGAAAATGATATATTACTCTTAAATTAATAAAATAATATTAATTATTAGTGTATGTAGTTAAGACATTTAATGTATCTTATTCTTGAAATACATATATTATAATTTGATTGGATATATATTAAATGGGTAAATTACCCATTTTTTTATGGGACAACTCATGCCTCACCACCTAGAGCTGTCAAGTGGGTCGGTCCGGCTCAGTCCGTATCGGTCTGGTGGGCCAACACTTATAAATGGGTTGGAGTGAGTCGATCTGATTATTTTATGGGCAATCAAAATTGAGCTCGACCCAGTTCTTTATGGGCCGTGCAGTCCGATGGGCTAAGCCCGCATATATATTTTAATATTTTAATTTTAAGTTTTAAATTTAGAGATAATAAAATACAATCATACATAACAAAATAATTACTCATCTAACCACTTAAATTAGATATAAAAATAAATTATCTAATAGACAATTTTTTGTCTAAGTCCCATAAACACTTAATGAATCCAACAATAGAGTTTAGCCCAACTTCCCCTCAAAATTAACAAAACCAGTTTTCCAATTTTTTTTATCAAAACAAATTATTATTTTTTAATATTTTTAACGGGTCAGCCCGAAGTCCGCTAGGCCGACCCGGCCGGCCTATAAAAAAATCGGCCCGATAGACTGGTTCAAAAAGATAGGATTGTATTTTTTAAATATTTTTCTATGGTCCAACCCGTATCAAAATTAAGGGCTTATGAACTGGCCCAATGGACCAGACCCATTTTGACCGCTCTATCACCACCTTAATATCGTGAATCTCTCCTTTAACTTTTGTTTTATGAGTGAGAGTGGAAAACCATTATGCTTTCGAGAAAAAGAGATAGAGGGATAAATTATCATCTTGTCGCAAATCTTTCCTTAGGGTAATTGGGCCTATAATCTCTTCATTCACCATTATTGAATATTGAACAAAGTATGGACACGCACATAACCAATATATCCACTTTCTATAGAAACACAATTTCTTTATAACTCTTTTAATATACCCCTAGTTAATTATATCATAGTTTTTATTTATGTTAATGTTTAACGCCACTTCCCTCATGTCTCTCCTTGTTTTTCATTTCATATGGTGAGTGGTTTCCATGACTTCCATGACATATCTAAAATGGATAATTTAGAAATAAAAGCAAACTACACATTTGAAATATACCTATGTAAAAGATATTTGAAATATACTTTTGACATTAATTTATAAATTATGTTGCATGGGGATGTAAACCTACGATAGTTTATGGTGAGAGTTTCCTTTTTCAAGATGTGAATGTCATTTGTATCATTTAGATGTGATGGAGTTACCTCATTCTAGAGCAATAATGTGTTATTTCTACTATTTTCTTTACCATATGAAGCTAGTTGTAGTTTAGCAATCAAAACTATCTGTTCTATCGTATAAGGCAGAACGTACTGTATATCTTTTGTCGTTCAATAGTCGTTATGATTCTACGTACAAATTTTAACAATTCTTTTTGCATGTTTTATAGAGGTTTCGTTTTTACTTGATAAAAAACAACCATATGAATCAGTTTTGGAATTGTTACCGATTCTTCCTCTAAAACAAAGTCTTTAACTTTATTTTTCCCTAAAACTTAATATCCTCAAATAGTATGGTTGTTCCCGTCTCAAAAATTGAATTTAATTTGCGATAATTTGCAGCCCCTAGATCTTTCAGAATAGCAAATAAAGTAGTTGTTTACTGTTCGGGAGTCCAATTTCTTTTCATGATGCCTATAAGGCCTTGCCTTAGCTGGACATCCCCAAACATGAAAATGTTTAAGACTAGGCTTTTGCCCGAGCCCAAAGTTCATTAGGTGTTTTGACAGCTGCTTTTGTTGGTACTCTATTTAGAATATAAGCTGCAGTCTTTAATGTCTCTCCCCAGAGGGACTCTGGCAAGGTATAATGACAAATCATATTCCTTACCATATTCTTAAGAGTTTGGTTTCATCTTTCAGCAACACCGTTCATGCTAGGAGATCCTGGCATGGTGTACTATGAGACGATTCCACATTCCTCCATGTATTTGGTAAAAGGCCCTGGACGTTGTTCACCTGAACCGTCATATCTACCGTAATATTCACCGCCACAGTCAGATTTGATTTTCTTAACTCTTTTGTTGAGTTGATTCTCAACTTCAGCCTTAAACGATTTGAACACATCTAATGACTGAATTTTTTCATGTATAAGAAATATGTACAGATATCTAGAATAATCGTCTATGAATGATATAAAATATTGTTGACCATTCCAAGAAGGTGTTGGAAATTGTCCACAAATGTCCGTATGTATCAATTCTAAGACATCCGTAGCTCTATAAGCACCAAGTTTCTTTGTTTTGGTATGTTTACCTTTAACGCACTCAACATAAACATCAAAGTTTGTGAAGTCAATGGAATCTAAAATTTCATCGGACACTAGTCGCTCAACTCTATTTTTAGAGATGTGACCAAGGCGCTTATGCCATAATGCTCCTCAATTATTATTGTCAATTTTACGCTTAGTACCACGTGTTTCCACATTTAAGGATTCCCTATAGGTAGCTATTGTGTCAAGCAAATATAGATTATCATGAGTCATTAGTGAATCAGTTCCAACAATATTTAAATTAAAAGAAAACTTAAACATATTATTCCCAAATGAACACAAATAACCTGATTTGTCCAAATAAGAAACTGAAACTAAATTCTGTCTAAATGTCGGCACAAAAAACTGTCTTTTAAATCCAAATAAAATCCAGTACATGATAATAATCTAAAATTCCTAACAACTTCCACCTCTACCGACTTTCCATCTCCAACATAGATGTATCTTTCAACATCATTTGGCTTCTGGTAGTTCAGGCAACTCTGCATTGAAACACTGATGTTAGTAGTTGCACTTGAGTCTAACCACCAAGTGTTTCTAGGTACTGAAGCTAAATTGACCTCAAAACAGAGCAAAGTAAGAAATGTACCTTTCTTTGTACGCCAAGCGTGATATTTGGGACATTTCTTCTTCACATGTCCAAACATTTTTCAAAAGAAATAATTATCATCCTGTTTTTGTTTCTTTTGTGCTGGAACACTTGCAGCTTCATTCTTGGGCTCATAAGTTTTCTTTCTTTTGCCCTTGTCTTTAGAGGTGCTAACAAAATAAGCACTTTCTGTCTTATCCTGTTTCATCCATTCCTCTCCTTGCACACAAAATGAAATGAGCTCATTAAGAAACCATTTCTCCTTCTGACTGTTATAAGATATCTTAAACTGACCAAAGTGTGAAGGAAGAGATAGTAATACTAAATGAATGAGCAAGTCTTCAGACAACTCAAGCTTTAGTGCCTTAAGTTTTGAAACAATGTTTGACATGCTCACAATGTATTCCTTTATGTTTCCTTTGTCTTGATACTTCATGGAAATCAAGTTCTGAAGAACAACACTTATTTCTGCGTTGTCGCTTTTCTTAAAGCGCTTTTCAATCTCAGCAAGAAAATCTTTGGCATTAGTTATATCTTTCGGTATAGTACCCCTAAAGACCTCAGGAATGACACGCTTAATAATCATGAGACAGATGCGATTGGAGCGATCCCACTTCTCATAATCTTTCCTCTATTCAGAGGTAGTAGATTCCATAGGAGAAGCATGTTGCTCCTTTCTTAATGTAAGGTCAAGATCCATGCAACCAAGAACAATTTCTATGTTCTCTTTCCTGTCCTTGAAATTCGCCCCATTAAGGATCGGAACCGAATTCAAATTAGCAGATATTAAAGCAATTATAGCTGAAAAAGAACAAAAGTTAAGTATTTAAATATACTCACATAAAAAAGAACTGAATTATCAATTTGTTCAAATAAAGACATAACTCATCTCAAGATAGCTAATGCACCATCAATATTGAGTCTTTGCACTAATATTAACTACTAGTGATACTCTTGTTGTAACTATTAAACATTGATAATAAAAACATGTCGAATAATAAACCCCTCTTTGGATTGATTTATTATTCACATGTGAGACCTTATAATTATCACATGTTTACCATCACAGACACGTATGAAAACTGGCCAACCACTAACTGTCCTTTGGGGCAATTGATACTCGTATAGACAAATATACACACAATCAGAAAACTATTCAACATTTTTCATAAATAATTTCCACAAAAGAGGTCACTTTGGCGACTTTTTTATTTCAATTACTCACTCAAAAGGTTAAATTACTGTATAAAAAATTATAATCCGTAGTTAAAATTCAAATAAAATTGATTCCAAAGAAAATGGATAAAATAACTTTGAGGAACACAGTCGTGCAAACTAGAAGAACCATTATGTGTCCCTATTTTCTTTGTTTGTTTCATTAAAAAAAGAAGAAAAAAAAAGAAACACTAGTTTTTAGAAGAATTAAGAGATGTAGTAATTGCCTTAAAGAATAATCAGTGCACAGTGACTGAATATTATACATATCAACTACTACACATAATATAAATATGCATATCAACGAATGGCTTATGGAGACGACAACAATGGTCTTATCAAAAAAAGAAATTATAACGCCCATATATAAATACATACATCAAAGCATATATTATACATGAATACCACGTTTGGTACTGAAATATACAAGTCCCTAGTAAACACATTATACATGCCCAAAAAGTACCTAATACAAATAAACTATGGCATAATATATATACAAGATGTTCCAAAGATAAATACTAAGAACTAGATCGACAACGATCTGAAAAACTCCCCAACGGAAGCCTTGCCATCCCAAAAAGCTAAGATAGTGAGAAAAGTCAAACAACCTTATCTTTAACCTTTGCCGAACCTGTAGTACCTGTAATATAATCAACAACGTGGGGTGAGATATATCAAATCTCAGTGAGTTCCCTATCTTATAGGTCCTCTCGGCTTTATAAGGTTCTATCACACCTAACTCAAGTCAAAATGGGAAGGGAAGTGACTTTGAGTACTCACACACACTATATGGATCCATGTTCATGAGTTTCGTTAACTCACAATATCACTAATCGATAACCTTACCAAGGCATCCCCTTTTCCCGTCCGCTTCTACGTCTAGAAGTCAACCCGAGTCATGGATCCTTGTCATTTACTTGACATACGAAATGGATTCGGGAACAACGGCCTGTTAGCCGTGAACCGTCACTTCACATGGCCTGTTAACCATCACAAGTCTCTACCCTTAGGTTCCATTCGCACTACACACGTGAATTAAACCTACCAAGTAATTGTGCATACGTTTCAGAGGAGCTCGAGACCCATGAAACTGCACCCAAGACACACGGTTACGATTACGTGATCACATACACACAAAATGGGATTGTATTCGACAATCACAAGGCCAAATTTGCCTTAAGACCTCTTTGTTTTTTCTCAACTTAACATAGTTAAACATGATCCATACTAGTGTAATTCTTTCCATACCATTTGGTAATAGACGCACGCCTCGACTTCTCTTGCACGAGCGTCATCATTATGTTATTCAACAATTTCCTAGCCGTTACTAGGCTCCAATATAGTTTCATAGTAAGGTTTCCTCACTCGACCTATTCCATTTTCATTTTAACATACATATTCACTCACAATCATGTTTAATCAACAATAGGATAAACAAGGTATATTACATTGCACAATAGAAACACATATAATGATTCATCATAATTACCCCACTTTCGGGTTCCCTCAGATTATTTAATCGGGCAATAAAACCAACATTTTTCACCTTCATCAGATAGATTATTCTCACAACTTTCTATTAGTATCAAGAACACTTAAATCAGATAAGCAGATCACAAGTTATAGAATTAAAAAGGAAAGGGGAACATTTGAAAAAGTTCCAGGAGCGCTCGACGCTACATTTTTTACCCGGCGGTGGCCCCTCGCCTCTACTTCGCCCAGCGAAGCGGGGGCGTAAATCCCCCAACCAAAACTCAAAAGATACAGAAGCATTCTCTGTTGCGCCTCTTGACCATCGCCCGGCGGAGCAGACGCGTACGCTTCGCGTTGCCCGGCGCTCCACGCACCGCCCGACGCTCTGCACCAGAAACATACTTTCTGCTGCGTTTTTCCATGGCTCCAATGTCCAAAAATCCATCTTTCTCAACCAGAACATTTCCAAACAACCAAAACAAGTATTAACAATGTTCTTATGCATATTACGATTATACTACGCAATTTATATCGATTTTCAACCGTTAGATTCATGATTTTAGCAAGATTACTCATTTTCTCACACTATCAAACCTAACTCTAAAACTTAAGAAATTCTACAACTAAAGCATCTTTATAGAACCCAACTTGGTTAGAAGATGACGATGAAGAAGATGAGATGATTTGGTGAAGAATGGATGATGATCTTGATCCTTCTCTCTTCTAGGTTTTCCTTCTTTTTCTCTTCTCTTTTCTCCTTCTTCTCTCTACTTTTCTTTCTTTCTATTTTCTATCTTTTCCAAATGAAGAGAAAAGGAAAATGAAATGATATATAGAAACTCAATTAGGTAGTAACACTACTAAATGTCCAAAAGTCTCTATAACACCAAAAGTTAAAACCTCAGGGTCAGATAATATTAATTCGATTTGCTCTGAGCTCATCAGTTTACTCTAATTATTTCATCCAAATAAATTCTCAGAGTAAACTGGAACCCAGTTGCTCATACAAATATTATCCAGAGTAAAATAATTTACGGGGTATTACATCCTTCCCCCCTTAAATAGAAATTCACCCACGAATTTAAAACAAGTACCTGAAAAGATGAGGATAAACTTCTCGCATCTCGGACTCTAGTTCCCAAGTTGCATCACCCGGATGCGTCTCATCCCACTGAACCTTAACAAGGGGAATCTCTTTATTCCTTAACACCTTAGTTTCCCTTCCTGTGATACGACTCGGTTGAGGCTCAAACGTTAAATATGCTTCTATCTCAATCGTGTCTGGTAGAATTGGCTGAAGAGGATCTGGAACAAACTTCCGAAGCTGAGATACATGAAAAACATCGTGCATCTCTGACAGAGAAGGCGGTAAGGCTAATCTGTAAGTTACTTCACCAATTCTTTCTAAAATTTGATACGGTCCCTCATATCTTGGACTTAACTTCTGCGACTTAAATGGTCCTTTCAGTCTCAATCTCGGAGTAACTTTCAAAAACACATGATCACCCTCATCAAACTCCAAAGGTCTTCTACGGTTATCCGCATAACTTTTTTGACGATCTTGTGCTTGTTTAACTTTATCACGGATCATCCTAATCTTTTATGTAGTAACTTGAATAATCTCGGGCCCCAAAATTCTATCTTCGCTAACTTCCGCCCAACACAATGGCGTCCTACACTTCCTTCCATACAATGCCTCATAAGGAGCCATACCAATACTTGCATGATAACTGTTGTTATACGAGAACTCAATCAATGGTAAAAGTTCTATGCAATTTCCTCCACTTTCAAGTACACAAGCCCTTAACATATCTTCCATTATTTATATTGTCCGTTCCGTCTGACCATCCGTTTGCGGATGATTCGACGTGCTCAAACACAACTTCGTTCCCATAGCTTATTAAAAAGCCCTACAAAATCTTAAAGTAAACTTTGGATCTCTATCCGAAATAATACTAGAGGGAATACCATGTAACCTCACAATTTCTGAAATGAACAACTTTGCGAGATGACTCGCCTTGTAAGTAGTCTTTACGGCTAAGAAATGTGCAGATTTCGTTAACCGATCTACAATCACCCAAATAGAATCATAACCACCTCGAGCACGGGGTAATCCAACTGCAAAGTCCATTGAAATACTATGCCACTTCCACACTGGAATTTCTAACGGTTGTAGTAAGCCACCCGGTCTTTGGTGTTCAATCTTCACTTGTTGGCATACCACACATTCCGATACGTACACTGCAATATCCTTTTTCATACCGGACCACCAATAGTCCCTTTTTAAATCTTGATACATCTTCGAAGAACCAGGATGTATAGTAAAAGCACCCTTATGCGCTTATTCCAAAATCCTTCTTTTCAACATCGCATCATTCGAAACACAAATCCTTTGGTTAAACAAAATAATTCCTTTGGTAGCTCGTACAAAACCCAGTTGTACTAACACTTCCTGCAACTTCTCATCCAACACTTGTCCTTGTTGAATTTCCTCTCTAAGGGTAGAATTGATATTCAAAATTCCCATAATTACACAATTAGAAGTCCAAACAAATTGGAGATTGAGATCTCAAAACTTTTCCAATAAGATATACTCTAACATCATCAACTCGGCATTATGCAACACTTTCTTGCTTAAAGCATCTGCCACTTTATTCACTTTTCCCGGATGATACTTTAGTTCCAAATCATAATCTTTCAAATACTCCATCCATCTTCTTTGACGCATGTTCAACTCTTTCTGGTCAAAAAGATACTTTAAGCTCTTGTGGTCGTTGAACATCTCAAAATGCACCCCATACAAATAATGACGCCACACTTTCAGTGTAAACACAACTGCCGCCAATTCCAAATCATGTGTTGGATAGTTCTCTTCATGAACTTTTAACTGTCGAGAAGCATAAGCCACCACATGACCATCTTGCATTAAAACCCCTCCTAATCCCATCTTTGATGCGTCACAGAATACCTCGTACGACTTACTAGGATTAGGAATAATCAAGACAGGAGCGGTCGTCAATGTTTCTTTCAAACTCATAAAACTTCTTTCACAAGCCGAATCCTATTCATACAAACAATCCTTTCGAGTAAGTTTCGTCATTGGTAAAGCCAATTGAGAAAAACCTTTAATAAACCTTCTGTAATAACCCGCCAATCCCAAGAAACTTCTAACTTCAGAAACATTCTTTGGTCTCTCCCAATTAATCACTGCTTCAACTTTTGATGGATCTACCGCCACACCTCCCTGAGATATGACATGACCAAGAAAATTAACCTCTGACATCCAAAACTCACACTTGCTTAGCTTAGCAAAAAGTTGTCTCTCTTGTAAGATGGATAAAACGATTCTTAGGTGTTCTCCGTGCTCTTGTAAATCACGAGAATAGATAAGAATGGCATCAATGAAGATCACCACAAATTGGTCCAAGTAAGGTTGAAATATTCGATTCATATAATCCATAAAAACTGCAGGAGCATTCGTCACACCGAAAGGCATTACTAGGAACTCATAATGACCATAACGGGTTCTAAATACAGTCTTTGGTACATCTGAGCTCTTCACACGAATCTGATGATAACCCGACCGTAAATCAATCTTTGAGAACACACAGGCTCCTTTTAATTGATCTAACAGGTCGTCTATCCTTGGCAATGTGTATTTGTTCTTGATGGTGACCTTATTCAACTGACGGTAATCAATACCCAACCGCATTCCACCATCCTTCTTCTTTACCAATAACACTGGAGCTCCCCAAGGCGAAACACTTGGTCGAACAAAATGCTTAGCCATCAACTCTTCCAATTGATCCTTTAATTCTCTTAATTCAAGTGGTGCCATCCGATATGGAGAAACGAATATTGGAGCCGTTCCTGGTATCAGGTCAATGGAGAATTCCACTTCCCTCACCGGAGGAAGAGAAGTGATATCCTCGGGGAAAACTTCGAGAAATTCACAGACTACCGGAAAACTCAAAACCTGAAGGTTGTTACTCCCCTCCTTAGTGAGAACCAAAAGAACAGATTTTTCCTTCTCAAATAAGAAATTTATCATTCCAACTGTACCTTCTAAAATAGTAGTTAACACATCCTTTGGAGTAGCCTCAACGGATGGAATAATGATTAGCTTTTCCTCACAACTGATAAATACTGAACTAGCAGAAAGCCAATCCATTCCCAAAACAACATCCACTTTCTTAAGCGGCAAACAAATAAGGTCAATCTGAAAAACCCTTCCATCCACAGACAAAACACAATTTTCACACATTAAAGGTGTTTCCACCATCTCATCCATGACAGTAGTAACCACCATGGGTGGAGACAACGGAACAACTTGCAACCCAAGTCGCTTCACATATTGCATCGATACAAAAGAGTGTGTGGCTCCATAATCAAATAATACAAAGCAAGGATTCCCATTAACAAAATACGTACCAGCGATCAAAGAGTTGTCACCCTTTGCTTTCCTCGCATCCAAAGTGTATACCCGGCCGATATTCTTTTCTTGCGCTTGAGTCCTATTCTGAGGACAGTCCCTCGCCATATGGCCCACCTTATTACACTGATAACACTTCATTCTTTCAACACTGCATCTGCCCGAATGCACGTTACCACAAGAACGACACACAGGAGGTGCACTAGTCCTAGAACTTTGAACTTGCTTCCCTTTGAAAGCTTGTTGTCTTGGTCTAAATTATTGATTCGTTCTTCCACGAGCACCTTGATTCAACCTACCCAATTCTCTTTCCGCTTGCACCTTCTTCAATCTGTGTTCTGCCACGTAACATTGCCTTAATAATTCGGCATAGCTAGTGAACTCCCTCTAAGACACGCTATGCGAAATTTCAGCCCTCAAACCAAAAAGAAACTGATCAATCTTCCACCTCTCATCCGGAGCATACATAGCCTGCCTAGAATAAGCAGCCATAACCTCAAACCTCTCCACATAAGCAGCCACAGTCAAGTTACCCTGTCTCAACTGTTGAAGCTCGAATTCCTTCTGAGTCCTTAAGGAACTTGGGAAATACTTCTCCATAAAATTTATCTTGAACTGTTCCCATACCTTAGGTACCTCTTGAATAGTTATCAAGGCTGAGGCACTCTCCCACCACCTCATGGCAGGACCCTTCAACAAATGAGAAGCAAAAATCACCTTGTTTTCCTCACTACACTGGACTATTAAGAAAATTATCTCCATGCTGGCTATCCATTCGTGAGCCTTTACCGGATCTAACCCTCCCTGAAATTCCGGAGGATTCATAAGGACAAAATCCCTAAAGCTTCCCCCTGTAGCTTCTAGAACAACCACTGGACGATGCAGACCCCCAGTCATTTGCTGAACCATTTGTTGCATAAACTGATTCTGTTGTTGTTGCATCTGCTACAGAAACTGAGGCCATGGAACATTTTCCTCGCCGCCTGGTGGATTAGTCCCTGCCGGAGTGGTTCGGGGTCGACCACGATTGTTTCTGCGCCCGTCGGCTATGTTCCTAAATGTCATACAGATAGGATTAAGTTGATCAGGCTCAATACCATAAATATAACACGTAAGACTAATGGCAACACAACTCATATGAAACGGAAAAAAATACTCATACTATTTCATGGCTAGGTCGAGGATACGACCTGCTCTGATACGAACTATAACACCCATATATAAATACATATATCAAAGCATATATTATACATGAATACCACGTTTGGTACTGAAATATACAAGTCCCTAGTAAACACATTATACATATACATGCCCAAAGATAAATACTAAGAACTAGATCAACAACGATCTAAAAAACTCCCCAACGGAAGCGTTGCCATCCCAAAAAGCTAAGATAGTGAGAAAAGTCAAACAACCTTATCCTTACCCTTCACTGAACCTGTAGTACCTGTAATATAATCAACAACGTGTGGTGAGATACATCAAATCTCAGTGAGTTCCCTATCTTATAGGTCCTCTCAGCTTTACAAGGTTCTATCACACCTAACTCAAGTCAAAAGGGGAAGGGAAGTGACTTTGAGTACTCACACAAACTATATGGATCCATGTTCATGAGTTTCGTTAACTCACAATATCACTAATCGATAACCTTACCAAGGCATCCCATTTTCCCGTCCGCTTCTACGTCTAGAAGTCAACCCGAGTCATGGATCCTTGTCATTTACTAGACATACGAAATGGATTCGGGAACAACGACCTGTTAGCCATGAACCGTCACTTCACATGGCCTGTTAACCATCACAAGTCTCTACCCTTAGGTTCCATTCGTACTACACACGGGAATCAAACCTGTCAAGTAATTGTGCATGCGTTTCAGAGGAGCCCGAGACCTATGAAACTGCACCCAAGATACATGGTTACGTTTACGTGATCACATACACAAAAAATGGGATTGTATTCGACAATCACAAGGCCACATTCGCCTTAAGACCTCTTTGTCTTTTCTCAACTTAACGTAGTTAAACATGATCCATACTAGTGTAATTCTTTCCATACCATTCGGTAATAGACGCACGCCTCGGCCTCTCTTGCACGAGCGTCGTCATTATGTTATTCAACAATTTCCTAGCTGTAACTAGGTTCCAATATAGTTTCATAGTAAGGTTTCCTCACTCTACCTATTCCATTTTCATTTTAACATACATATTCACTCACAATCATGTTTAATCAACAATAAGATAAACAAGGTATATTAACATTGCACAATAGAAACACATATAATGATTCATCATAATTACCCCACTTTTGAGTTCCCTCCGATTATTTAATCGGGCAATAAAACTGGTATTTTTCACCTTTATCAGATAGATTATTCTCACAGCTTTCTATCGGTATCAAGAACACTTAAATCGGATAAGCGGGTCACAAGTTACATAATTTAAAAGGAAAGGGGAACATTTGAAAAAGTCCCAGGAGCGCCCGGCGCTACATTTTTCGCCCGGCGGTGGCCCCTCGCCTCTACTTCGCCCAGCGAAGCGGGGGCGTAAATCCCCCAACCAAAACTCAAAAGATACAGAAGCGTTCTCTGCTGCTCCTCTTGACCATCGCCCGACGGAGCAGAGGCGTACGCTTCGCGTCGCCCGACGCTCCACACACCGCCCGACGCTCTGCACCAGAAGCAGAATTTCTGTTGCGTTTTTCCATGGCTCCAAGGTCCAAAAATCCATCTTTCTCAACCATAACATTTCCAAACAACCAAAACAAGTATCAACAATGTTCATATGCATATTACGATTATACTACGCAATTTATATCGATTTTCAATCGTTAGATTCATGATTTTAGCAAGATTACTCATTTTCTCACAATATCAACCTAACTCTAAAACTCAAGAAATTCTACAACTAAAGCATCTATCTAGAACCCACCTTGGTTAGAAGATGATGATGAAGAAGATGAGAAGATTTGGTGAAGAATGGATGATGATCTTGATCCTTCTCTCTTCTAGGTTTTCTGTCTTTTTCTCTTCTCTCTACTTTTCTTTCTTTCTATTTTCTATCTTTTCCAAATGAAGAGAAAAGGAAAATAAAATGATATAGAGAAACTCAATTAGGTAGTAACACTACTAAATGTCTAAAAGTCTCTATAACATCAAAAGTTAAAACCTCAGGGTCAGATAATATTAATTCGATTTGCTCTGAGCTCATCAGTTTACTCTAATTATTTCATCCAAATAATTTCTCAGAGTAAACCGGAACCCATTTTCTCATACGAATATTATCCATAGTAAAATAATTTACAAGGTATTACAGAAATTGTTCATTCACAGAATATAATTATTCACCATATTAACAATTGTTTATAGTATAAAATATTAGTAACTGGTAAAGTATACAAACCAATCGCACAATATTAATAACCAAAAGTTCCGAAATCAAGTTTTCCAAAATATTATTATTATTATTTTTCATATAGTTCGGCATCTATAACAAAAAAACGATCAAACAAAAAACTCAAAAACACATGATCAACAACATGAAAATATTGATTTATACAATTGGAAGGTCAAAGGATCCCAAATTGGGACCCAAATAAAAAAAATTCCCAAAAATCAAATTGAATAGATATGGGTGGCTCTGATACCACTTGTTAGATTCGTTCATAACATTATGATTTCTACTGATATAGAAATCAACAACAGAACTCTAAACCCTTAAACTCATACCAGAATTTAATTAGAGAATGAAGGCGGAAGCGTACCCAAATTTTTCATTGAAATCGTTGAAAGTTAGGGGTATGTGATCTTTCGATTTGTAGAGTTCTTTAGGGTTCCTTGAATCTCCTTTGATGGTGATGAATAGAGAAAACCTGATAAATCGTATTTTGATCGTACTCTACAAATGGGGACCATAACCCATTTAAATAACCCTAGGATTATTTCTTAGTTTTCAATATTCTAATTTGACCCCTCATCAAATTAGATATTGACTTATGGTATCAACACAATAACCTGACATTTCATGACATTTATGCTTTTAGCAACAAACTTAATATTATATTAATTTGACCCCTTTAAGTCTTGACTAATTAAAATAATGACACTTAAATGTTATATTTGTGACCCAAAATTCTCACAGGGATGATATTTAAGAGTACTATATAGAGGAGTATAATGTGAATATGAGAGTTTAATATGTGGTTTGGGTCTCTTGAGTGTGGGTGTTAAAAAAAAGTTAACAGTGTGCAAGTGCACTCCCTCTCATTAATAAGTGGAATTGGCCTTGTGTGGAGGCGTCTGCAATTAGTTAGAAAGGAAGAGAGCAAGGGCATCTTTGAAAGCGTGCAAGACGGACTACCTCACAGAGCACACAAAAATTTCATGGTTAAACATTAGCTGAAAAAGGTCTCAAAAAACATTTGTTATGAGTAAACCATAATAGAATAGGGCCAATTTTTTTTTCCACACTTAGATCATAGTAAACCTGCACAAAGACCTCGAAAATTTAAAACGACTATAAGGAGGAATTTTTCTTTGGTTGGTCATGATCTTTGATTGATCATATTATTTAACATGATAATATTTTAGACAGAAGATCATGGAAACTTGAACATGGAAAAATATATTTAACTAAAGTACTGTATCATATGATAATTAAGGAAGAAATGGAAGATCCTTATGTTAATCCAAATACTGTGTGAAATAAATTGGTTTCGCTAAAAGTGTCAATATATGTTTGGAAATTATTTAAAAAAATAAACTTCCTATGAAAAGATAACTAGGCTCAACGAGTCATTATCAATTTAAAGTCTCTCTTACACATATGAGGGTTCAGGACAAATGAAGGCAGGCTCTCAACACTTATTTTTTTAATTGTGCCTTTGTTGGCTTTATGTGGTAGGATCTTCTAAATTGTTTGGATATTTCAATTGATCTTTCAAATATTTTTGTTGGTCATGCATACTAATTTATAAATCTCTATTCAATAAAAAAACTCGTGAATGTATGTAAGCTAATTGGATGATGAGTGTCCGGACTTTATGAAAATAATACAATAATAGTTTTTTTGGCAAAAAGACTCATCAATAAATATTATTATCAACCTTATGGAAGTTCAAATTTAATGGTGAATTAAATAAAAGATTAAATATTTTAGATTTAATTTGAATAAGTGGTAACTTGATCAACTATTGTCCAAATTATATGATATTGTGGTCGGACTGGTTCTTAACCACCACTAGTTGTACACAGATCGACAAATGGTGTCATTTGTCGTCTTCGATTAGGTATTATTTTGCCTTCTTTTTTGATTTACAACAAATGTGGACATCTGATATTGGGTATGCATGGAAGAAGATTGTGGTTATGGGTTACCGCTTTATTTTTGTTTCAACCTAATTCACATCTGGTTTAGCATAGTCTAAACTATTATTATGATAGTTGAATCTTTCATCGATTCACATTTTTTTTATAAATCATTCAGACACCTAAATGATATTGGTTGATAACTTCTTCATCATCTTCACTTTTGGTGTCTATGAATTCAAATTTCTTTTATTGTTTTGTTTTTTTTTTATTTTCACCGAATTAGACTCTATGTCTCAGTTTATTTGTAATGTTTTTATAGTATATATAAAGTGATGCATTCTACATCTTTTTTTGTTTTATAAAATATGTTTGTGATTGTTAATATTTATAATTTTGACCTATTCCACTCCTTGTACTAAAAAACTTATTAATATTTCATCCTGGTTTGACCTTTTTTTTATTTAAAAAAATAGTTTTTAGATTTGAACTCGTATAAACAAAACGTCTAACCATAATATCAATTCCCTTTAAAAGATATGCATATAAGTTGGCTTGATTTCTTTAACTTGTACCAAAAAAACCTTAATTTAACCTTACTTTTCTATGTTCCAAATTGCCCTTTCTTATTTTTCTGTATCTTATGAAATCTTCAGTTGGTAAGTCGAAAAAACATTATATGTATCAGTGCCACTCAAATGAATGAAGCTCAAAACAAGGTCAGTAATATGTGAAACATTTCAGTTAATGCCTTCTTTGTTCATCTTGAGTAGATTGGACTTGAGATGAATTGAGCCTTAGCCAATTGGACCTTTAGCCAGTTTAGAATATGATTAAAGACTTATATTTTGTTAAAAATGATATAGGAAGAAGTATGATGAGCATGAAAAAGATTTTATATATATATATATATATATATATATATATAAAGAAGGTGATATCAATTTATATATCACAACATCATAGAATGAAATAGTGTTGCAGTAAGAATCAGATATCAAGCTATTAATTAACTTGAATCACAAATCATGAAGTTCACCACCGAGTTTTGATTTATCCAAAGGAAAGGGTAAAGATCGAAGAAAACCTTAAGTGTGCTATGTAACAACAAAGCTAGAGATCTAAGGTTCGGGGGTTGGTTATACCTAGGAAAAGTGTTAGCATCCTAAGTATTTGTAGTACTCTACAGGAACCTCTTGTTAGTATTTGTGTTATGCTAAAGTTTGCTTGCTAAGGGAAAAGGTGCTAAGGTAAAGACCTAGGGTATGTACACTAAATATGCTCGCCAAGACATTGCATCTCGTGCCTACGTATCCTAACTAGGATGAAATCAGAGCATTCGTAGTTCACCTAACTAGGGGTGGGGAACTCTTGATAATGATCAAGGTTCCAAAGGGGAAGGTATGAGTAAGTGTTCATAACCATGACACTCACATAGACATCGCATCTTGTGCCTACGTATTCTGACTAGGATGGAATCAGAGCATTCGTAGTTCACCTAACTAGGGTGAGAAACACTTGATTGTGGTCAAGGTTCCAAAGGGAAGTAAGTGTCTACAGAAAGACACCCACATAGAGTACGACAACTCTAATCCTAAGGCTAGGATAAACAGGTAAGTAGGTGTCCATGGCAGAACAACCTACATAGAGTACGACGACTCTAATCCTAAAGCTAGGATGAAAGGGAAAGTAAGTGTTCATAACGATGACACTCACATAGAGTATGGAGACTCTAATCCTAAGGCTAGGATAAAAGGAAGGACCCAACAAAGTCTCAAAGGAATGGTGGACAAGGTTATCCTAATATTACATGGTAGTCAACGGGAGTGATCCTTTCCTTTGGAATTCAGAGGGTAGGCCACTTATAATAACAGGGTACTGAAAGATAAAACTTTAAACATAGATGATAACAATCATGAGTGAAGGGCAATATAAACAAAGCATAAAAAGATCATAATCTAAATCAAAAAGAGATAGAGTTGAAAATGTAGGCTAAAGGATCAAACTTCAAGTCACCAAATTAAAAGTTAAATAAATAAAATATGAAATGATTAACAAAATAAGCAATTCTATATAAATTAGTTCACAAGACAAATAGTATAATATCATTGAGTTTTTTTTATAAATCTTTTTTAATATTACAACAAGCAATTGAAAATGAAAATAAAAAAAAATTAAAAAAAAACAAAGATGATATATTAAAATTAATGTAGGAAATTAAGTATTAAAATAATGTGAACAAAATGGGCTGGAAAATGAAGAATAACCCGAAAAACAAAAAAAAAACGAACGGAAGAAAATAAAAACGACCTAGCCCCTCTTGGTCTTGACCCGCCTAACTGTAGCTGAAGGAGATGGAAGACTGAAAAAAAAAAACTAAAACCACGTGATGTTCTACAACGATCCTTCTATCCCTTTCTCTCTAAAAAACACCTCAAAGCACACAAGTCAAAACCTTATACACCCATACACCGAACCAGAAGCAACAAGCAAAAAATTACGTTGATTTCATCAAGCTTTCTCCTCATCATGCTCTCACGATCCATCTTTCACTCTCTTTTAAATTTCTCTCCTAATCCTCTTGCTCAGATCTCGATCGTGTTTTGCACGTAACTCTCGCTCTAATTTCAATCTCTATTCATTTTTCTCTATTTCTCGTGATTTTTACTCGTGACGATGGATGGATGTGACGTGATGAAGAGAACCATGAAGTCCAACGATTGCAAATCGGACATAGCCTTCAGCTTGAATGACGAGTGAATGGATAGTGGTGTCAGTGTTGGTAAAGAGATCATGTTGATGTTGGAATTGGAACTACCTTGGTTTTGGTTTGGTAGATTATGAGGAGGATGAGAGGGATCATATTTATGTGGAGGAGTTGGAACCGTATTGTGAGGGAGGGGAAAACGGTGTTTGATGTTGGTAGGAAATGAGAGGTCTCGATGGTAACCAGATGGTGGGTATGAACAAGGGTAGCAATTCGCAGCATCAGTACATCGAGACAAGTATTGCATTGAAAACAAAATAAAGGCAGTCAACTAAAACCTATCCTCAACAGTTCTGATGGCTTTTACAAATTCAAGATTTTGCAATTACAACAGCTACTGCATAGTCAATAAGAGAAATTAAATCAGAAGATTACCTTTCCTTGTGGTCGGGTAAGTGACTCCGCCTTCCTAGCGACTTCTTCTCCTTATGTAGTTTTCTTTAATGTCTTGTCTGAGTTATGCAATGTATGTCAATGTGGAGCTGGTAGCTATTAGAATCCTTGTATGAAAAATACTCTCTTTTTGTGCTTCTTGATTCAGAAAAAAATGAGATATCTCTTGATGGATGTTGGCTCTCTCCGATTTCCCTTTATTTTAAGGTTTTTTTTTAAGGACAGCCTTTTGCATGTTCTGCATTATTGTGTAGTCTTTGTATGCTGCCATTGTCATTATTTAGTTGTTGTTGCTTGTGGTTGGTTTTGGGGTAGGGAGGTACATTGGTGCAGTGGCTTAGATGATTTGTAGCTTGATCTGACTTCATTTTTTTGCTGCAGGTTTTGCAGACAACCTATTTGTGAAAATTTATGGACAGGTTCTGCATTGTAACAGGATGGGAAGGCGTGAGAACTTTTACCAAGGACCTTATTTGCTGAATTTTTCTTTTTGCTTGTACTACCTTTTTCTTGTCTTATCTTATACACGGGCCTAAGCAACACTAAGTGGGTTTTTTTAGCAATTTGTTTTTGTGGAATGCTTTTGTAGAACAAAATGGACTTGTAAAATGTGGATTTTTGTTTGGATTTTATGGATAAATGGAAAAATTGGTTAAATGAAAGAAAATGGATAAAAATGAATAATGGATATCATGGATTTAAAATGGATAATAGTTTAGTTTAGAGAATGGATTAGGAAAGTGGATTTAAAATGGATAATGGTTTTGTTTAGAAAACGGATTAAATTGGAAATGAGATGGATGATTGAAGTAGTAAGTTGAACCTAAAAAGGACAAATGGGTTAAAATGGTTATGAACAACAAACAATGGACTTGAATCTTTGTAATTAATGTTTGGGCTTTTCTCTATTTTTACACTTCATGAGCCCCTTTTTGTATGAAATTTTGGACTTTCGAATTGGGCTTTACTTGATGGACTTAACGACTATTATATGCACCTCCACTTTGCCACCAAATAGCTTGAACTTTCCACATGAACAAACTTGGAAACCAATTTTGGCCATCTTGGAATTCTTAAATCTTGAATAATGATGATGAATGAAACTTGCAATTCTTTGACTTGAATTTCCAATTAGACCCAGATAAAATCTGGAATTAGTCCCTGAGAAATAAGAACATCCATAAACCAGCCTTGCACTTTGAATGAATTTGAGTCTTGAATCAGCATGAATCCATCTGATCTTTCTGCTTGAATAATGCTAAACCAAATCTTTCACCATGAACCAAATGGACAGTAATACACCTTGAAATCAGAAGATAATGACTTGTGATATGAACTGCATTGCAACTGCACAAAACCTTAATTGAAAAATGACCCATGAAACATTATGAACCTGACACAACCTTGGTAATTTGGTAATGAAGTAAACCACTTGTTTGACCAAGATTAGATCAAACTTCCACTGAATTCCAACCACACTGTACACACCCTTGACCTGATAATATTGCCTGATACTTAATGCAATCCCAAACCTTGATTGATCCACCCTTTGAACCTTTGAAGCAAACCCCGATTCATAAGTAAAAACAAAACAAGAGCAAAGTATGATAATTTGGTATGATATGCAATATGATTGACCTAGAATGTTATGCAAAAGTTCAAAGAATCTAAGGGTAAAATTTGGGGTATGACAGTTGCCCATATTTAAATATCTTTACCGGATGACATGAGTGATGATAATCCTCATGAAATCATGGTGAAAGGTATTTAAATATAGAAAACCAATTTTTTTTCCCTTAGATGCAATGACATGCCATGCTATGGATAAAAGAAAACTATGCAATGCTGACATGCCATGAACTCTAGCATGATGACAATGATGGAATGATAAATGGAAAATGTAAACGGAAATGAAAGAAAATAAGGAAAAAGGTCAACACAATGAGTAACCAATAACTGGGGATGCTGAAACAAACTAGGGGAATCTAAAGTAATTGATCAACCTGTCTGAGCATGACCATGTGACACTTTAGCAGGAATGGATCCTCACTGGAGGTTAAGCCAAGAGATGGTCTCCACTGGGGAATATCCAGAGTAATGGATCAACTGTTTAAGTAATGACTGGCTGACACTCTAGAAGAAAGACAAAACAGAACACAATCCTCAATGTCGTAGGATTGGAACAAAGAAAAAGGTAAAAGTAAAATCCTCATTGGAAGTAGAACCAAAAGACGGGCTCCAATGGAGGTATCTAGAATGATTGATCATCAAGTTCAAGTATGACTGGATGACATTCTAGAACAAAAAGATCCACAATGAAGGTAGAACCGGAAAGACGGTCTCCGTTGGGGAAAGAAAATAAAACAAGACATCTAAAGTGATGGAACAACAGGTTCAAGCCATAATCGGTTAACACTTTAGAAGAAAAGATCCTCACTGGAGGTAGAACCGGAAAGACGGTCTCCAATGAGAAATATCCAGAGCAGTTGATCAACAAGTTCAAGCAATGACTGGATGACACTCAGAAGAGAATAAAGCAACCATGTAACACGGTGGGAGAACTGACTTTTTTTGTTTTGTTTTCGCAAAACATGTTGCGGTTAGCAAGAGTCGCCACCGACTTTTCTTTTATCCAATAAGGAAAGTCTGAAAAGAACAGGAAAGACCTTGATAGATTTTGAGTTCGGGGGGTAAGTTATACAAAGGGAAGGTATTAGCACCCTTTGTATCCATGGTTATCCATGGGCTCTTAAATGCTTAACTCACCTTTTTTACTTACTTTTTGAATGTGTGTGAACGTTTTTGAAAATATTTTGTAAAAATTTGACTTTACTTTGTAATAATTCGTGTAAGAATGTATACAAAGTGTTTGTTTTTTTATTTTTGAAAATAGTTTTGGAAAAGTGAGATATGAAAAGTATTTGTTTTTGAGTTGTGAGCAAGCATTTAAAAGTTACTTACCCCTAATTTGTAAGGTCTTTCTGGTACTTATCATTTTTCCTTGAGAGATAGTATTATCCATACCATTAATGGGTAGGTAATACTGTCTATTGGATGTTTAGGGACAACGAAGGGTCATCGAATGGTCATAGAAGGCAACATGTAAGGATACCTTAGCAATGCGAAGGGAGACTATCATCATTTTTCCATAGGGTCGTCGAGGGACAAGATCAATTTTTTTTATAGGCAGCTCTAAGGGTCATCGAGGACTATGATTCTTATATCGAAGGGGACTATGATGATATTATTCGTAAGCGTATTTTGCTAAAGTAACCCTACTTTCGAGGGACCATGACCGTTTTAATCGTAAGGCAACAGAGAGAGGCTACCCTAGAGGTGAATGTGTGTAATGTGCGTTGATTCAATTATATTATCTTGAGTTATAGGTTATTCTAACGTTTGATTTTAGATTTTGCCATACATGGCCTATTTATCTAGCAAATAAAATATAAGTGCGAAAAATAAATACCTACACTATTACATGACTTATGGGCAGTTACATGATATAATCGTGCGAGAAAATGTAAACTACACTATTACAAGGCTTATGAACAGTTACATAATATAATCGTACAAGAAATGTAAACTACACTATTACAATTTTATGCACAAACCTATACATTTATTCTAAGAAAATAAATGATAAACGAAAAAGTAATTACATATTAAAAGTCAAATTAAATGTCCTAAATATCTAAGTCAATATTCGTCTTTTTATTTTATTTTTGAGAAATAATTTTAAATAAATAAACCTAATTTCTAATTCATTTGTACAAAAATTAATTAATTATAAGCCTAAGTCTAAAAAATTAATTTTAATAAAAAAATCTAAGTCTAAAAAAAAAAAAGATTACATAACCTAAACTATATTTTTTTATTCTTTTTAACGGTTTTATGATTTTTTTTTGTCTTAATTTAATTGAAAAGAAATAAATTAAATTACTTGAAATATGATAAAGAAAGGGATTAGAAAATAGTATAAAAAAGAAATTGGCATGGGGTGGGAATCAAACCTTCAGGATGAGTATTTAATCCTTGGTTTTGATTGAGAATGATTGGAAATGGAGTTTTGATTTTTCACCTCTTTTTTTTCAGAATTTTGTGATTTGGAAGCCTTCCTTTGTGAAGCCTCTTGCCCCCCCCCCCCCCCCCCCCCCCCCCCCCCCCCCCCCCCTTCTCTTGTGTTTAAGCCTTGTATTTATAGGAGAAACATGGTAGACAAAGAATCATTGAAGAGCTAGGGATCAAGGAACATGTTTCCAACCATTTTAATTTCTTGAAAAAGCATGTTTCCCTTCACTCTCTCCCACGGTTTTATTTGGGGTTTTGATGGTCTTGAATGTCATGTTTTAACCTTCTAAAAACTCCATTAAAGGATCCATGTGCCCACCATTATTTGATTTATTTTGTTTTATTTAATTTTGTTTATTTCTTTGAATAAAAATCAAAATAAAATAAAATCAAATCAAAATAATACCAAAGTGAACTTTGAGGTCCTTGAATATGTCATAAACATGATTCAACTTTAAAAGATAGGCCCATTGGTCCAAAAGCTCAAAAATGTTCAATGTAGGTTTCATGCGTTTCTCAAATTTTGCTCAACTTGCACCAATCGTAACTCTCTCAATTTTTGTTCATATGAAGGTGATCTTGGACTTTTTGGAACCCTCAAGATGTCCCTTACAACTTTCGTGTTGATCACTTTTTCATTTGAAGTCTTTATTTTTGTGTAAATTGCTTTGACGAAAAAAATGTCTTTTTGTTGACTTTCAAAATGACCTATAAAGTTTTGGTCCATATCTCTCAAACGAGGCATTTTTGGCCTTGAGCTTAGAGAGACAAAGTTGTAGAGAATTGAATTTCCTTCAAAATGAGATTTGGTTGAGGAATTTCTGATGAAGTATGTGAAAGTGTGTGGTCAAAGTTCAGTTGACTTTTCCTTAAGAAAACCCTAATTTGGCAATTTTTGACTTTTGAGTAAATCTTGATTTTCTTGAGGAATCATGATCAACCCTTGATAAAATGATGAATGGGACTTCAAAATCTTGATGTTGGCAAGAAATGATAACGTTTGACTGTAAATTGGTCAAAGTTGACTTTTGGTCCAATACAATCGACTGTTGATCATTTGAGCAATTGACTGAGCAAACTTGTGAAGCAAGGCTTGAGACTTGACATGAGGATACCTTATAGCACATAGAGAACCATGAAGTCCATCTGAGGTATTGAGAGCTCAATTCCTTTTGAGAAAAATAAAACCCTAGTTGTAGGTTGATTGTTTAGGAGGAGAGCTTGTATGGTAAATCCTTGAGTAGTCTTGAGCTTTTGAGACTCCTAGGAGTGTGAGGAAGCTTCTTGAATCAATTTGTCTCAAAGATGTGAGGGCAAATTTTGGGGTGCAACAAACCTCATTGGAAGTAGAACCAAAAAATGGGCTCTAATAAAGGTATCTAGAATGACTGATTATCAAGTTCAAGTATGACCAGATGACATTCTAGAAAGAAAAGATCCTCAATGGATGTATAATCGGAAATACGGTCTCCACTGGGGAAAGAAAATAAAACAAGACATCTAAAGTGATGGATCAACAGGTTCAAGCCATGACCGGTTGATACTTTAGAAGAAAAGACCCTCAATGAAGGTAGAACCGGAAAAACGGTCTAAAGGTGCGAGAAAGACACAAGAAAAGGGGGTTTGAATTGTGTATTTACTCTTTAACAACTTTTTGCTTCTTGTCGTTAAGACACTGAGATAACATCAGAGTTCATTGAGAAACTATGACTTGCGAAGTAACTTTCAGACTTGCCTTGCATAAATCATAAGAACCAAGGAGAGTCTGAACGCTGTTTACATTATTCATAACTTGCAGAGCGGAAGCTTATCAGAGTTGCAAGGTTCTGACTTGCTTATGTAGGGTTCTGATACCCAATATAGAAACATAAACAAAGACATTAAGCATAAGAGTAAAGGACACACGATATATCCTGGTTCACCACAAAGGCTAATCCAGTCCACCCTCCTCAGGTGATTTCACCTTGAACACAAGGTATTAATCCACTATAATTAATCTTGATTATAGATGCACGGGCAACAACCGATGACTAACCACTTGCACAGCCGCATTGTGACTAATATGCAATGAACCGTTCAGGGATTCAACTTAATGAATATAACGAACATTGACCTGCAGGTTCCAATCTCGCAAGATCTACTGCTAGGCTTCCACAGCTAGACGTTCAGGGGTTCATCGCAATGAATATAACACTACTGACCTTATTTTAGGCTTTTTCCATAATGACATCTCGCCATTGTCTTCTCGAGTCTCTGGTCACACTGACCACTCAAGGAATCCTAATTCACCAAGAATTAGTTATACAGGAGATTACAAAGATGCTTCTTAACAAGCAGATTACTCCTAAGTTTAAGTACAAAGAACACACAAGTGTTCAAGCAAGATGTGAGCAACAACTCCTTGCTATCCTAAGAAACTACAAAGATGTATAATGATTTGACAGTTTGTTTACATCTTGTAGATCTTCTTCTTCTTCATCTTCTTGGGTGAGCAAGCTTTGAGCAATAACTCCTTGCTTCAGATCTTCAATGTAGTACTGACGAGAAGGTGGTTGATGACTTGACTGATTTTCAATGTTATCTTCTTCACCAACATCTTCTGTACCAATTCATTGTTGTTGTGTTGAATTATGATCTTGGAGCTTCAACAACAATGACCATGTGTAAATGGTGATAGCTTTTGATATTTAAGTGTTACAACAAGAACTCATTGCTATCTTCACACAATAAATTTGATCAATTCTCCATTCATGGACTGAATCGATGCCTTCAGAAGAGAATACTTTTTCCTTTAAATAGCCCAGTAGAAATATAGCCGTTTGAAATACTGTTGGCTATTGGAAAAGAGACGCTGTGTAATAATTACCTGTACTGACACATCTCCTTTTGCTGAGGGAGAAGTGATGGGATATATCTTTCTTGGGCAGTGTGTACAGTTGTTCACAATGGTAATATTTGACTTCCAAACTTCAGAGGCTTTTGATGGTAATTTGATGAAGCATGAGTAGAGCATTTTTAATAGGATATCTGATACATCAAGTCTTCAGTCATTTGAAGAAGTCCATTAGGAATCAGTCTTCAGAACTTCAACACTTGTCTTTAAGAACATTATCCATTACTTCTTCAAGTCTTCCGAAACTTCAGAACTTGTCCATTAGGAATCCGTCTTCAGAGTCTTCTGCACTTGACTTTTGGAACCATAAACTTCAGAACACATAAGTCTTCAGAGTCTTTCTACACTTGGTCTTCAGAGCCTTCCGCCTTCAGAACTTCAAGTCATAAGAGTCTTCAGCACTTCGGTTCTCTTCTTCAGAAGCTTCGCAATCTTCAGAATCTCGACCACTTTCAGAGAGCATCCATAAGAGCATTGCAACAGCAATATCAGCATCCTTGGATCTGACTGATCATGATCAGATACAGAAGCATTCTTGCTTCTTGCGACTTGTGTCACACATAGTAACTTTGCATATTATCAATTATGCTCATCTGGCTGGTGCTTGTTGGATATGATAACATCTATGAATATGATCTACACACAACACACGTTATAACATAAAATGGTTCTTTCAAAAATACGTATTGTTATCATAAAAACATAGATTGACTTGTTGAGACAACTCTTGCTCTCACAATTTCCCCCTTTTTGATGATGACAAAACCAAGTATTTTGATTGAACATTTTATACAAGGTAATCACTAAAACAAACATATTCAGAGTCTGGAACAACAGCTCCCCCTAAATGTGTTATCCTCAAAGTTTTATCTGTGATCATCTAGAATCTTATATGAACCAAAGATATACAAAATAATAACTTGAGTTTCCAGAACAAAGAATAGAAAAAGACTACTTCTCTATCTTGTCTTTAAGGAGACAAAAGTCTTCAGCATCTGGACTAGTTCATCAGAACTTCCATCTTTATATCTTCAGAACTCAGTTCCTTTTTGGTCGTATCAGAGCTTATAATCTTCAGAGACATCTGAAGCATTTCTACTTTTCAGCAGATTCATTTAAGCATAAATAGAACAATTCTTATCTGATAGCCTCACTATTTATCAGAGACAGACACAGTCTTTTAAGAAACTCCCCCTGAGTTTCAGACTTTGTGAAGATTTTGGATTTTGCAGTTGAATCTTCAGGGTAGTCTCCCCTTAATTTCCATAAGTCAAATATTGGGATCTTCAGAACGTAGTTCAGGAATATGAGATTTTAATCCCCAATATGGGTCATGACTTTTTCAGAGTTTGACTTTTGAACACAGGTCTTCATCTCAGAACCTTATTACTGTCACAACTCAGTGGTTTATCAAAGCTTGATTTTTGATCAGATACCAATTGAAGGTTAATTTTTGTGATCAATCAACTCTTGATTATGAAACTGTCACACATGTTTTAATCTTAGTCTGATATTGAATTATACCAGAGTATGTTGTGTCTGATTCCAACTGAAGGAATTCTTTTCATACCACTTGAAGGGTGTTTTCTTAGTGTGCTGAGATTGATACCAATGAAGGTATAGTAAACATTTCACAGCTTAGCTTTGATTGATATTACTGCAGACTGAGTCTGATACCAATCTTTGTGTATACTGAGTCTGATTACCACTTGTTGATTTAGTCTGATACCAAATTATTTCTTCTTAATTGAGTTCTTGGTAAACATCAGAACTACTTCTTCTTGGATCTTCAATCTGGATCTTCAGACAGTTCTTGACTTCTGATCTGCACATTTCTTCTGATTAAGCATCTTGAGATGTAGACTTTGTCTTGACTACTTTCAGAGTTTTCTTCTTCTGATTCTTGCGTTCTGAATCTCATATTTTTAGACAGCTTACAGCTTCTGAACCAAGTGAGACAGAGATCAAGATAAACTTTGAATTTTAGACAGTTCTCAACTTCTGAACAGTACTGGGTAGATCTGATTCTGAACACATGTTCACGAAGTGTACCACTTCTATCATATGGCCAACAGTGATGTAGAACTTCACTGTTCTTCTTTCTTAACCTGTCTTAGAATGCCTAGTGAACTTGTTCAAAGTTCCTCGGTTAAACATCAAACAACAAACGTTAGTAGTAACGTATTTTATATAACTGATTACTTGTTTGAGTTGCATTTTTTTTTCAATCAATCAAAATCATATTCTTTCTCCCCCTTTTTGACATCATCAAAAAGTTATAGAGCATCTGAGCATTTAAGCATATGTAGAACCAAGGGATAGTGAACATAAATAAACTCAAGGGATGTTATCATTTAATCATAAGCATTAAACATCGTTAGAGATTAGTCATAACATTTTCTAGATGGAATTTTAACGCAGAACCACAAAATGATTTTAAAATATAAGGCATAGGTTAAGCTTAATCCTAAAAGGTCAAGGTAATTAAAACATATACCTAATGACGATGGGTTCCTAAGGATTAGACTAAAAGGAGCCTAATGATGATGAGGAAGGGGATAGTAAGCTTTCAAAATCATCAGTTCTTGAGGTGTGCTGATTTACTTCTGCTTGAGTAATTGCCAGCCTCTTGCTCTTCACAATTTCCTCTAAGATCCATTCATGGAACTCAGTCCAGATATTTCTTATTTCCATGGGGTCACACAGGAACTGGAAGCATCCACTTAGTTTTGGATCTTTGTGATGGCATTCTCCTTAAAGTCTTGTATCATTTTGCATTGTAATAACAAGCAAGCATTTTAATCATTTCAAGTAGTGTGAACATTTTAGATATGATTAAGGTTTTCATGCAGTTCTTAGAGTAAAATTTATGGTAAAGGATTTTTGTATTTTTTTTTAGACTCCAAAAAGATATTTCATTTAATAATCTTAAAAAATACATAGAGCAAGAAATAGCATAGTAGGGCAGAAAACTTATAACTTAATTATATTTCTTCTTAGGAACTTTCAGATAGATCTGTAAGATCTATGGGTGAGCACTCAGTGGTTCCTCTTAAGTGGTTTAGCCTGGTAATCACATCTTAAATTTCTAGGATTCGAGATATGACTCTTCTATACAGAATGTTGAGAGATGGCTTGTCTTTAGACAGAAGAATTTGTTCTTTCAAGTGATTGAACATAGTTAGCGGAAGGTTTATTTTCCTTCTGTAGATCAGAAAGAAGATGAATAGCCTATCTAAATGGGTTAGAACTTGTTCTCCTACTTTTCTATGTCGAAGGTTTGTTTCCATTATTCTGTGCCAGACTTTAGCTGATGGTTTGAGTGTGGAGACACAGTTGGAGGCACCATTTCCATTGTGAACTTGGCAAATGAGATCATTGAAGATGGTTCTTTCCTTGTAATCTTCATGGGCGTCACCGCTTTCGTTACACTTGATTGCTTGAGCAATGATGGATGGATTAATCAACACATGGATTCCGGAGATGGTTGATTGAATGATGTGTTGGTTATGCATATTTGAAAACACATTAGCATTTACCCAGAACTCTTTAACACAATCTGTGTAAATGATACCTGGTAGCATGTCAATGTAACCTTCCCAATTCTAACATTGTAATTCAGAAGATGTTCTTATAAAGCCGTGTTCTTTGAGAGAACTGCGGTGTATAGAGAATTCATTCAGGACTCTTAACTCAGAGATTTCACACTTAGTAGGTGTTGGATGAAAGGTGGTCATTCTAGAGGGAATACTAGAGAGAGGTATTGACTGAGATGGTTTGGAGTGATGGATAGAAGAGTGAACAAGGTGCCTTAAGTAGGCAACGAATAGAGAGAGTCAAATAAATGCTTGTGACTCCAACCGTTAGGTTCTTCATTTTCTAGATATTTTAAGCTAGATAAAACTAGGTTAAGGGATTAATACTGGCTCTAAGTTCAACAATTTATCATTCTTGGAAATACCAAGAGATCACGCATAGACTCCTCTAATTAATTCTTGTCAGGAGTCAAGGATTCGCAAGAAAAATGCATATGTGAGATTAGTATCACATAGACACATTTTCTACTTTAACGAATATTTATCTTATATGTCTAATAAGTGCACATACATAGGTCTAGGTATAAAGACTTGAAAGTAACACATACTTCATTAACTTAATTAGCAATTACATAATATGAGCATGTAAACCATTACACACTAATAACTTAGCCTAATTGAGACAGGAAATTTTCTAATTTTATGAGAACCAACTGTTGTCGAAGGTTTCACAAAACTTCCTATCTAGAGCAGTACCTGGACCACATCGAACTCTGCAGATCTTTTGCACGATTCCTACTCTGAAGAGTACTTCTGATAGGAGTCTTCCATAAGGAATGAATGATTGGTTCATGGTTCTTGTCGTAACGATTGACTCTTTAAGATGGTCAAAGATTACTTGGGAAAGGTCTAAAGGAATTGGCTTAAGAAGACACATGACGAGGATCTTATCATCATGATACAGAAAGTCCTTGTTTGTATTGCGAGGTTTAATATTTGTCAAGATGAACTTAAACCAACCTCTAGCAATAGGAAAAAGTTTTTCAGGTTTCGTAGGTTCAAAGGCAGATCCTTCATCAAACATATAGTGCATTTCAGCATCGGAGGTGCATTGAATGGATGCATGGTTGGGAGTGACACCTCCTAGTGGACAGTCAATGGCTTCAGAGATTTTTATGGTGTTGATGGTGACTGGGAGACCATAAATGTCAGAGGAGATGGTTAGACCATTACTGCTAACAGAGGCATTGATCCAAAAGGATTTTAAAAGGTTAGGATAAATTGAACCTCTTAGCATATGGATGTATCCATTCCAATTTTGAAAGTGAATACCAAGATGAAAATCATGATCAGTATCCATTGGATTTGTTCGTTTTTCATTGATGACTTCAAGGAGATCATCATTGCCATAAAAGGTTCTTGGAGTCATTTTAGATTGCGTTTAGGGTGAAAGGAAGGTTAGGAATAGGAGATAGTGGA
The DNA here is from genome assembly GCA_022829125.1 of Lathyrus tuberosus. NCBI lineage: Eukaryota > Viridiplantae > Streptophyta > Magnoliopsida > Fabales > Fabaceae > Lathyrus > Lathyrus tuberosus. The sequence goes on along the minus strand of JALAZF010000056.1, from coordinate 5,441,033 downwards.
GAATACTTTTTGGAATGACTTTAAATAGATGGATGGAGGAGTTTGAACTGAATGGGTCAATAACTAAGAATGACTTAAGAAGACTGGAAATCTTAAAGGTAGTCTAAAAGATGAAGACAGATAAGCAGTCTATTGTTCTAGGGAAGATCGAAGAGATATACATGCACTTTAGTCTTAGCAAAAGTTAGGTGGATGTAGTAACTGCATTAAGAAGTCATTAATTATAAGAGAAGACTAAAAGACACGCTTTCTGATTTCAAGGTTTTTATTTATTAGTCATTAATCAGCGCATAGCCCAGAATGCAGACACAAAGGACTTTTCACTATTTTCAATATTAAAAGAGAATCCTGACTTGTCAGAACAAGACCATGCCTGGTTTAAATGCTATTGCCTAGGTAGTGAGCTTTTTTGGTCATGGTAGCACGCTTCCCTATTTCATAGCTGAGCAGATATCACTCAATATGCGTATATCAAGGAAATTTGGATGACTGAGATTTTCTTAAGTAGAAATTTGGACAGATTAAAAAATCCAAAGAGTGTCGTTCAATTTAATTGAACATCATGGTTTCTTAGACTAACTAGGTTAGGTGGAGTGACTATAAAAAAGAGAGAGAGAGAGAGAGAGAGAGAGAGAGAGAGAGAGAGAGAGAGAGAGAGAGAGAGTTAGGACTGGAATAGGAGTACTGGTTGGAATGCACTTATGAGTTATAGGATGTGGTCAAGCAGAGTGAATGATATGATGAGGAGAATCGTACATATGTGACTCTTTTACTTTAACTATTTCAAAAAGCATAGGCAGACACATACAGAAAAGGACAAAAGATGTTCTTAAAAATATTTCTAATGACTTCTCACGAAACTTAACACAGCATAACCAAAAAGCTTGATAAAGTGATTCTAGTTGCTATCATGAAAAATAAGTCATAAATGAAGGAAAGATGATACTTGAGATCTTTACAGACTTATCTGAATGCATTTCATTTTGACTCCGATCTTTCTTTCTAAGGAATTTCTGAGTGAACTGCCGTGGGTTATTGGATTCTTCTAGTTTCTGATTAAGGAGGTTCTGAGAAACTTGTCAGATAGAATCTGATCAATTACAAATGGTTCAACTGAGATAGAATCTCAAGTTATCAGAACATAGTTATATTGACTTAGTCAAAACTCTAAGTGTTCATTCTTGATCAAGTACTTGATGAATTTGTGAAAATCTTTTTCTTGAATATTCTTTCTGTTTCCTGCATATCTTCCAAGAAAACAATATTCAGTTCTTCATGAATCTTTTTAATCTCTAGATCACTCAAGATTCAGATGTTGAATTATTTCTAAGAGGTTGACTTCTTCATATTTTCTGAATTCTGCATACTTCATTCTGAAGTTCAGCTTCATAGAACAACAATCTTTCTTCTTTACATGAAGAAGTTCTGAATGAGTTTTTATACGAGAAAGTCAAGGGTGGACCTAATCCGTTTCTTGAAAACATCTCAAAAACTCATAAAGAATTAATCTTCAGCAAACAATACTTCTTGTTTTCTGATGATTCAACTTTGAGCAAATACGTGGTTCATCCACACTTATCTTCCAAGATAAGCATTCAGCAGATACTACTTTTTTTCTGATGAATCTATCTTATCAGCTGATTCTTCAATCTTTATTAAAACTTAAGTGAGGAAGATTTAGTTGTTTGATAACTCCAAAACTTCCAGAATCAGTGATTTGCTCAAGTACTTAGATTGATTACAATTTTGTACACAGTCATCTTCTGAACTGTTACAGAAATTGTAAGTGGATTTCAATCTCACCCAGAGTATATCTACGCACCGCATCTAGATCTTTTTCTAACACAGTTAAGTGTTTGATATCCATTAATAACAGAACCGGAGCTCTGATACCAATTGAAGGTGCGAGAAAGACAAAAGAAATGGGGGTTTGAATTGTGTATTTATTGTTTAACAACTTTTCGCTTCTTGTCGTTAAGACACTGAGATAACATCAGAGTTCATTGAGAGACTCTGACTTGCGAAGTAACTTTCAGACTTGCCTTGCATGAAGCATAAGAACCAACGACAGTCTGAACGCTGTTTACATTATTCAGAACTTGCAGAGCGAAAGCTTATCAGAGTTGCAAGGTCCTGACTTACTTATGTAGGGTTTTGATACTTAATATAGAAACAGAAACAAAGACATTAAGCATAAGAGTAAAGGACACACGATATATCCTGGTTCACCACAAAGGCTAATCTAGTCCACCCTCCTCAGGTGATTTCGCCTTGAACACAAGGTCTTAATCCACTATAATTAATCTCGATTACAGATGCACGGGCAACAGCCGGTGACTAACCACTTGCACAGCCGCACTGTGACTAACATGCAATGAACCGTTCAGGGATTTAACTTAATGAATATAATGAACATTGACCTGCAGGTTCCAATCTCGCAAGATCTACAGCTAGGCTTTCACAGCTAGACGTTCAGGGATTCATCGCAATGAATATAATGCTACTGACCCTATTTTAGGCTTTTTCCACAATGACATCTCGCCATTGTCTTCTCAAGTCTCTGGTCACACTGACCACTCAAGGAATCCTAATTCACCAAGAATTAGTTATATAGGAGATTACAAAGATGCTTCTTTACAAGCAAATTACTCCTAAGTTTAAGTACAAAGAACACACAAGTGTTCAAGCAAGATGTGAGCAATAACTCCTTGCTATCCTAAGAAACTACAAAGATGTATAATGATTTGATAGTTTATTGACATCTTGTAGATCTTCTTCTTCTTCATCTTCTTGGGTGAGCAAGCTTTGAGCAATAACTCCTTGCTTCAGATCTTCAATGTAGCGCTGACGAGAAGGTGGTTGATAACTTGACTGATTTTCAATGTTGTCTTCTTCATCAACAGCATCTGTACCAATTCATTATTGTTGTGTTGAATGATGATCTTTGAGCTTCAACAACAATGGCCATGTGTAAATGGTGATAGCTTTTGATATTTAAGTGTTACAACGAGAACTCATCGTTGTTGCTATCTTCACACAATGACTTTGATCAATTCTCCATTCATGGACTGAATCGATGCCTTCAGAAGCGAATACTCTTTCCTTTAAATAGCCCAGTAGAAATATAGCCATTTGAAATACTGTTGGCTGATGGAAAAGAGATGTTGTGTAATAATTAGTTGCACTGACACATCTCCTGTTGCTGTGGGAGAAGTGATGGGATATATCTTTCTTGGGCAGTGTGTACAACTGTCCACAACGGTAATATTTGACTTCCAAACTTCAGAGGCTTCTGATGGTAATTTGATGAAGCATGAGTAGAGCCTTCTTAATAGGATATCTGATACATCAAGTCTTCAGTCATTTGAAGAAGTCTATTAGGAATCAGTCTTCAGAACTTCAGCACTTGTCGTTAAGAACATTATCCTTTACTTCTTCAAGTCTTCTGAAACTTCAAAACTTGTCCATTAGGAATCCGTCTTCAGAGTCTTCTGCACTTGACTTTTGGAACCGTAAACTTCAGAACACATAAGTCTTCAGAGTCTTTCTGCACTTGGTCTTCAGAGCCTTCCGCCTTCAGAACTTCAAGTTATGAGAGTCTTCAGCACTTCGGTTCTCTTCTTCAGAAGCTTCACAATCTTCAGAATCTTGACCACTTTCAGAGAGCATCCACAAGAGCATTGCAACAACAATATCAGCACCCTTGGATATGACTGATCATGATCAGATACAGAAACATTCCTGCTTCTTGCAACTTGTGTCACACATAGTAACTTTGCATATTATCAATTACGCGCATCTGGAGAATGCTTGTTAGATCTGATAACATATATGAATATGATCTGCACACAACACACGTTAGAACATAAAATGGTTCTTTCACAAATACGTATTGTTATCATCAAAATATAGATTGACTTGTAGAGACAACTCTTGCTTTCACACGGTCTCTACTAGGGAATATCCAGAGTAGTTGATCAACAATTTCAAGCAATTACATGTTGACACTCTAGGACAAAAGAAAAAACATCCTCATTGGAAGTAAAACTAAAAGATGGGTTCCAATAGAGGTATCTAGAATGATTGATCATCATGTTCAAGCAAGACCGGATGACAATCTAGAAAGAAAAGATCCTCAATGACTGTAGAACCAGAAAAATGGTCTCCACTGGGGAAAGAAATTAAAAGCATCCTCATTGGAAGTAGAACCAAAAGATGGGCTCCAATGGGAAATAGATAAGCACTTCCGCTTCGTTGGGGAGTAAAAGAGTCACAAGACATCATCGGGGAAAAAGGTGTCTAGAAAAAACACTAGGAAACACACATCCACTTCACTTGGAGAAGTATGAAGCCTAGGAAAGCTTACTGGGGATCTCACAAAAGAGATGCGAGTTAGTTGCTTTATGAGCAAATTTTCTCAAATAAAGAGAAAAAACCATCAGAGTCTTCATCAATTTTCTCAAAGAGATGCCTTTTGATAGAAGCAAACTGGGTAGAGGACTTGTTGGGGAATCATCACTTGCAATAAAATCCTTGTAAAAGGGTAACTCAAATAACGAGAAACCATTTAAAGGTCTTCAACAAAATCCTTCTGACAGATTTTTAGGGGAATACCAATTGTAATTGCAAAAGGTTAAATAACACCAAGGATGGGTAAGCTTCTTGGGAGAGACTGTCACTATTCGCCATAGAAAACAAGCTTCTCAAAAAGACTGCCACTTGTTAGGAGAAAGTTTGAAGGAAACACCAAAAAATGGATAAGCTTCTCAGGAGAGACTATCACTTATCACTGTAGAGGTAATAATAGGAAAACAAGCTTCTCAAGGAGACTGCCACTTGTTGTATACAAAAGGTTGAGGAAAACACCAAAGACGGATAAGCTTCTCAGGAGAGAGTGCCACTTATCACTGTAGAAAACAAGCTTCTCAGAGAGATTGCCACTTGTTGCTGCAAAATTTAAAGGAAACACCAAGGACGGATAAGCTTCTCGGGAGAGAGTGCCACTTATCGTCGTAGAAAACATAGAAAAACAAGCTTCTCAAGGAGACTGCCGCTTATTGTCTGGGTGTAAATTCCAAGGAGATGTTATAACAACCCTGCTGAAGAATGGATTATGTCTTCAATAGGGATCTGCAAAAGATTCTTCCTGCGAGACAACAGTGCAAAATAAATGTGCATTCAAACTAGGTTCGGCGACCTAATCAAGTCTAAAAGAATAACTTGTCAAGGGACCAAAGTTCAATCTAGGAACAAGCTAGAACGACACGGCCAAACAAGACTCCAACCATTGAGGAATGAACTCAAATGGGGATTTATCTTATCTAAACATGGAAATGATAACTGAAGCAACTATCATCCACGAGGATCAAACTTTGCGGGGAATTTAGAAAGGGTGTGCACTTTATGCCTAAAGGATGACGACTCTATTGGAGAAAAAAGACAACCCAATCACTTGGGGAGTAGACTCCAAAGTGAACAAAACAGGTAAACACCAGAGAGTAGCAAAAATTCTCGGATGCCATGCATATGTATGAATGCATGTATGTCATGTTTATGCTTATACTGACAAAACAGACAAGGGAAAGCAAAACTGGAGATAAAATAAACATCTCGACAAGGATACCCAGCCAACTTCACCAGATTGGAACATCACTAGGGATGAACATGAAGATCAAACATTTATACTTCAAGGTTTCAATCATCTATGCGGGAAAAGAATATTCCACTGGAGGCATAACATCATGACTTCACCTGAGGGATTGCCATCATGAGCTTGATTTCCTTGTTGGAAGAGAAAGATCCGTGAGGAATTTCCAAGATCAGCTGAAGTAACAACTTACTGGGGAACTGGAAAAAGATATTATGAGAGTAATGTAGTCTTTCATTTCAAATGCATAGTGATCATCAAAACAGGCAACAACTCTTATGAAAAACAAACCTTCAGATCTCATCTGCCCCAGATTACATGGTCTGTGAGAAGAAGCCATCAAGAGGATTTTACAGAAGAATTGGTATACTAGATGTCTTAATGTCTTCAAACTCTTGGAGAGATTCAACAAATCTCGACGTAATTGCCCCAGTTTAACTGCATTTGCACAACAAAGTCCTCAAACTTGTCCTTCAAACTGTGGGAGTAACAACTGGGAAACAAACTTGCTCCTATTGGTGGGTCTTTGGAGCCCTTTCCTTGAAAGGAGCTGGGAAACAACCTACCATCAGATGACCTTAAGACGACTTGCTCCAGTATTCTGAACTTTGAAGAGTTCTGTCCCTGATTTGCCAACTCCTAGAATGGTTGATTAGCAAATCCTTTAAATTGGTTGCCCCAGGCTGAGCTTCCTTTACCAAATCAAGTTCCCTAGCTGGCTGCATTTGTTGGGATTCCTTTGATATTGAGTTGTCTTGCAACCAATATTGTTCATTAAAAATTGGCAATTTCAATGCAACATTCATGCAAGCTTTTGAAATCAAAGTTTATTGATAAAACACCTAGTGGAGTGATTAAATAATCAAAATGAAGTGGGTCTGGCCATTTACAGAATGACAGATGAAGTGATCAACACAAACCATTAACAAAGATTGTTAGGAGTCAGGTTATCCAACCTTGCTGTAGTATGCTTTCAAAACAGCCTTACCTCAATTATGTCTTTTAAAGGTTTTAACGTGGTTTGGTTTACGGCTCATGAAACAAAGGATAAAGACTCAAAGTTTATTTGTCCCCACCCAATCTTCATAATGAAATTCAATCCTACGCCCAGTTAGCTCAGGCTATACATTCAGGTTCCTATAGGCTAGGAATGAAACTGATGGTAGTTGGTGATGGTTCAGAAACCTAGGGAAGTCACTACTCCTTTACAACATTTGGTTATTTTTACCATCGAGGACTTTCAGAGTGAAAGCTTTAAAGAATTCCTCTTTTTATTATCCCTAACTTTTACCTGAATTGTTCCTTTTGATACTTACATTCAGTGTGATGCCCCACTTTTGCCTTAGTCTCCTTTATAGGTTTTGACTTAGCGGGCTTTTCTTTTTTGATTTTCCCCTTTTGAGAAAGAAGGTGACTATCTGGTTTAATGGCTACGGTAAACCATCATTGGCCTTTAGGCTTGGAAAACATCTTCGACACTCGCTTGTTGTGTGCGAAGGAAAACCTATGAGCCCAAACCTTATATGAAAGGTGTCTTGTTTGCACATATCGTCAAGTTAGCTGAGAACTACCCACCCCAAGGTTGAGATTGTGGTTTTTTTTGTAAGGAAAGAAAACTCCTAATTCTAAGAACGAAGGGGTTAACAAGGGATTATCTTCCTTATTTCTCTGGTGTTTAGGGATTAAAACAATGCCTTACATCATCGACAAGGTTTAATTGAAAGCATACCAACAGCAGTTATGGGTATAATCTTTTTGTCATCCTCTCTAATCTTTGTTTAAACAACAGTTTGGTACCGATAAGTGGATGAAAAAATAAATATTTTTTTCTTTTTATGACAATAAAAGGAAATGAGTGGATACAAATGGATTAATCCAAAAGATGCATAAACATTTCATTAAGCTTGCCAATTCAAAAAACAACAATGCTTACAAGAAGACATGGAATCAAAAGCAAAGAAAATACAACAGGAAATGCTGAAACAGCACAAAAGTTGTTAGCTTCGAGGAATTGACTTCAGCAGACTTCAACTTCCAGGTCCAAACAGGGGAATACCCCAGTCACCGATTATTTCCTCCTTGTGGTAAAAAACCTTAAGAGGCCTCATAAGTCTTGTCTTTTGATTCAGGAATCGAGACATTAGCATTTGGCTTACCTTCTCGAGGTTTCAGCAGCTCCAACAACCTTTGCAATCTTAGTTCGAAACCCTTGCACTCTTCAACTGGATGCCCCATTGTCTCAGTGTGGTATTTACATTTAAATTTCGGGTGATCTTCTTCGAGGATCAGATCTTTGTCATAGATTAACTCTTGCACAAAATATTTTAATGCTAGGCAAGTATCTAGGCCGTGTCCTTCAGCCCCTTTGTGAAACTCACAAGTCAAGTTCGTGTTATGCCAAGGTCCTAGCACAGGGTTGAGAGGTCGCGGAGTCACCAACGAGTTCTGAATCAACAGCAGATAGAGCTTTCTCAGTGACACAGAAATTGGCTTGTAGAGAGCCTTGTTCCTTTTAACAGGATTTTTCTTCTTACTCATGTTCTGGATTTGAGAACCTTGATGGGAAATAACCACTGGAGGCTGAGACACTCTTCTGGTAGCCACCTAATGAGGAAGACATTTTGGTACAGGACCAAAGGCTGGTTGGTTCGAAGTCTCCGCATGGGAGTGTCCTTGATATGGAATAACCACGGGAGATGGTGAAGTGATGACTTCTCTGGATGCAATAGGGTAAGGGTTCCCCTCTTTCTTCATCAATTTCTGCAAAGTCTCCAAGACCCAGCTCATCTGACATTTGAGGACTCTGATCTCCTCCTTCAGGGCTTCCTGACCTTTCAAAAGCTCGTTCATCATCTCCATTTGTCCAGAATGTGTGCTAGGTATCCTTCTAGAGATAAGAGGAAGAAGATGAGACTCAAGGCTGAGAAACGCAAGCGAGATGCAAATGTGGTGACATGCACATGCAATGAAAATGCAAGCTAAAAAAGTCTCAAAAAACTCAAAGATAATTGTAAACATTAATAGTAGTTTCAGCATAAAACTTCATTCATTAAAGATTAAAATTTCCGACAAAAGCCAATAGTGTTTACAAACAGTATCACCAAATACATATAGAAATTACAACAAAAGGCTGAAGCAAACAAACATGTCGTCAGCTTTAGGGAATCAACTATAGTAAATTAAAGACGAGCTCAACCACAGACACTTAATCCTTCTTCATCTTGCTACCCACTTGTAGGAAGCCATCGCCGATTTGATTCTGAACGTCCTTCTGAACAAACAAACATCCCTTAGAGTTGACATCACAATCTTCAACTCCTGGTTGACGATCCTTAACCAAACCAACCTTTACCAACTTTGCATGAATGGCTTGAAGCGAGGTTTTGATCTCATCAACATCAAAGATCCAAGTCTCACCAGATGCCTCATCCACAACATTAACTGCCCCATGAGTCGGCAAAGGATTATTTTTGATATTAGGCTAAGAATCACCAAAATACAAAATATTCTTCTCCCCCAATTCCCTTACAATATGTTTCAAGGCAAAACAACCTCCAAATCATGGCCTGACGCGCCTTCTGGAACACACAATGAGCATTAAGATGGTAAGAAGGTGGAAGCGGATCTGGAGGTGGGCCTAATGACCTCGTAGTTATTAATCCTTGTTGTACCAAAGAAGGATATAACTCTGTATACGTCATAAGAATGGTAGGAATCGGAGGCCTACCACCCTGTCTTCGATTTGGAGCATTCTGACGAGAAGCTTGAGTTCGTTGTTGATAAGCATGAGCGTTAGGTGCACGTTGATAAATTGGTGGTTGATGAATCGGATGGTAAACAGAAGCTTGTTGCACGGGCTGGTACACAGGAACTTGGTTATTGAATGTGAGAGAGATGGAGGCCACATATAGTTGCTGAGCATATTGAACTGGATACACAGGATGCTGAACATAGCTCTACTATTGTTGTTGATGTTTCCAAGGCTAATTTTTCTTCTTTCTGCTTGACATTTCAACATTGGTTTCTCCTTCATTTTTCTTATGAAAATTGTTGAAGGATTTCTTGGCATTATCACTTGAACTACCAGCTCCCTTGGTCATCCTTCCATTTTTCAGACCAAGCTCTACTTTAACCCCCACAACCACAATATCAGAGAAATTAGCAGTCACACTACTAATCATCCTTTCATAAAACTTTGGACTCATGGTATCTACAAGCCAGTCAGCTAAATCCTTTTAAGTTAAGGGTTGCTTTACATGCGAAGCAGTTTCTCTCCAACGATGAGCGTATTCTTTAAATGAATCGGAGTTCTTCTGAGACATGCTCAAGAGTTGTCTTCTATTTGGAGCAAGATCCATATTGTACTTGTAATGCTTAATGAAAGCATCTGACAAGTCTTGGAAGTTATGGATACGGGATTGATTCAGACTTAAGTACCATTTGGCAGAGGCACCCTCAAGCTATCCTGAAAATAATGAATCATCAGCTTGTCGTTGTCAACATAGGCGGCCATCTTTCTGTAATACATGATCATATGGGTTCTAGGGTAAGTGGCACCCTCATATTGGTCAAAACTTAGAGTCTTCAACTTCGGTGGAATAATCAGACCAGATACAAGACACATCTCTCGTGCATCAGCGCCAAATATATCATTTCCCTCCATGGCTCTCACTCTCCTTTCGATAGTCTCAACATTTTCTTTCAGCTTTTCGTGGCGCTCATCTCCCTCTTCGGACATGTCAGGAACGTCATAGACTTGATTCACATCATGGAAGTACGGATACACTTGTGTTTGCACGACAACTGGTACAAAGGTAGGACCTTCTTGAGGAACTTCGGAAGTCAGAGGACCAGTCTTTTGAGGAAACTGTTGAGTGGTTTGTACTATGAATGGTGGTGGTACAAAACCAAAAGGAGGACCATGAGGAGTTAGACTGGTGGTAGTAGTTGTTACAGGTGCAAGATCCACTTTTGTGTTGACAATCTCAGAAACCACGATGGTCTAAGTGTCCATCTTTGCACGTATCACCTGCAACATCTCCATAATCTGTCCTACGTTCCCACGTAGGTCTTCCAACTCACCACTAACTCGTTCAATCTCCACATTCTACTCTTCCATTCTTCTACAAGGTTGAGCTCTAGTGTTGTAAAGGTGTAGAAGATTTAGTGTGAACAACCAAGTAAAACTTGTGCAGAAAAGACTCAAAACCTCTTCTTTAGCTCCTGGGACCTTGCTTAAGGTTGTTGATCCTGCTTTCTCAACAACTTCTGCGAGGAAACAAACATGAGTCTTACAAAGGGAAACTGGTAAATGAAATCATTTTTTGAGTCAACTACTAGAGATAAGATGTTTACAACTAAATCTCTAAGTTCCTTGAAGACTTATTTTTGAAAGGGGATGCTTATGGATGCATGAATATATAAATGAATGTATGCATCAACACACATATACAGATATTCAAACATATGCTGACAAGCAAACAGGGGCCTAAGTTTGAAGATCACGAGCATAGAACCATGGTCTACCCATCCCAAAAGGTGTGTACTAAAGGTTCTTGTATATGCAGAACAGGGTTCTAAACAGTTCCCAAAGTCAACAACCTATCTTTCGGATATTATCGACACACCAATTAACTCGGGAACCAATAATATTCTCAAGAGAGTCTCGTATGAGTGTAGTATCGCGTATCAACTACTTTGGGTTTACACCCTCATAGTCATCGCACTACATCCTAACAAGGCCAAAGTGGGGTAAAAAGGTAATCTAAAGGTCCTTAGTATCACAGGCTCCTAGGTCGAAAGTAATAGTGCATTCACGATGGCTCGTTCAACACTATTACTCCCAAAAGGGCCTTAACTGAGCGGGGGTTCTCAAGTAAACTCCTTCGGGATTAAACTCCCTCGAAGTCTACTTGACTATACCCATAATCCTATCATAAGTGTGCACTCAAGTCCAGGTTAGGACTTATCTCACCACTCAAGGTAACAACCCTGCATACAACAAAACCTAAGCTCAACAAATATATACAAATATTTAAAAATATACAAGTATACAAGCAAGCAAACATATAAAATAAGACAAATGCAAAAAAGATAGGCTTAACCCTCTTAGGGGAATTGATAATCCCCAACAGAGTCGTCATTCCTGTTGCGGTGAGAATCGGATATCAAGATATTAATTAACTTGAATCACAAACCATGAAGTTCACCACCGAGCTTTTATTTATCCAAAGGAAAGGGTAAAGATCGAAGAACACACTAAGTGCACCATGTAACAACAAAGCTAGAGATCTAAGGTTTGGGGGTTGGTTATACCTAGGGAAGGTGTTAGCATCCTAAGTATCTATAGTACTCTACAGGAACCTCTTGTTAGAATTTGTGTTATGCTAAAGTTTGCTTGCTAAGGGAAAAGGTGCGAAGGTAAAGACCTAGGGTATGTACACTAAATATACTCGCTAAGACATCGCATCTCGTGCCTACGTATCCTAACTAGGATGGAATCAGAGCATTCGTAGTTCACTAAACTAGGGGTGAGGAACTCTTGATAATGATCAAGGATCCAAAAGGGAAGGTATGAGTAAATGTTCATAACTATGACACTCATATAGAGTACGGCGACTCTGATCCTAAGGCTAGGATAAAAGGGAAAGTAAGTGTTCATTATCATGACACTCACATAGAGTACGGCGACTCTAATCCCAAGGCTAAGATGAAAGGGTAAGACTCTAAAGTTTTCCTAAGTATGTACAAAGTATGCTCGCCAAGACGTTGCATCTCGTGCCTACGTATCCTGACTAGGATGGAATCAGAGCATTCGTAGTTCACCTAACTAGGGGTGAGGAACACTTGACTGTGGTCAAGGTTCTAAAAGGAAGTAAGTGTTTATGGAAAGACACCCACATAGAGTACGGCGACTCTAATCCTAAGGCTAGGATAAACAGGTAAGTAGGTGTCCATGGCAGAACAACCTACTTAGAGTACGACGACTCAAATCCTAAGGCTAGGATGAAAGGGAAAGTAAGTGTTCATAACCATGACACTCACATAGAGTACGAAGACTCTAATCCTAAGGCTAGGATAAAAGGGAGGACGTAACAAAGTCTCAAAGGAATGGTGGACAAGGCTATCCTAATATGACATGGCAGTCAACGGGAGTGATCCTTTCCTTTGGAATTCAGGGGGTAGGCCAATTATAATAACAGGGGACCGAAAGATAAAACTTTAAACATAGATGATAACAATCATGAATGAAGGGAAATATAAACAAAACATAGAAAGATCGTAATCTAAATAAAAAAGAGATAGAGTTGAAAATGTAGGCTAAAGGATCAAACTTCAAGTCACCAAATTAAAAGTTAAATAAATAAAATAGGAAATAATTAACAAAATAAGCAATTCTATATAAATTAGTTCACAAGACAAATAGTATAATATCATTGAGTTTTTTTAAAATATTTTTTAATATTACAACAAGCAAGTGAAAAGGGAAAATGAAAATAAAAATAAAAACAAAATAAATATGATATATTAAAATTAATGTAGAAAATTGAGTATTAAAATAATGTAAACAAAATGGGCTGGAAAATGAAGGATAGCCCAAAAAACAAAAAAAACGAACGGAAGAAAAAAAACCAACCCAACCCCTCTTGGTTTTGACCCTCCTAACTGTAGCTGAAGGAGATGGAAGACTGAAAAAAAACCTAAAACCACGTGATGTTCTGCAACGATCCTTCTGTCCCTTTCTCTCTAAAAAACACCCCAAAGCACACAAGTCAAAACCTTACACACTCATACACCGAACCAGAAGCAACAAGAAAAAAAATTGTTGATTTCATCAAGCTTTCTCCTCATCATGCTCTAGTGATAACACTATTTTAGTGTGTTACTCTTACCCAGTATTTGTGACATTTCTAGTTCATGATTTCACTTTTATAGCATGAGTTTAAGGTGTTTTAGCATGATTAAAGCTTTAAGCACTTTATGTGTTTCTTTTACGTTTTCATTGTGTTTGTGCTCTAAAAGGAAGATAGATAATGATGAGAAGAGGTATGACCCCAGTTGCCAGAGTCTGGAGCAGCATAAGGAGCTATTTGGAGAGCTGATGGTTTAATTAACCATTCCACCAAGAGAGTTGGAGTTTGATGATAAAAAGCCAAGAATGACTAGGGCTCACGTGGCAGCATTATGAAGAGCAATGGAGCAAAAGGAAGGGATAAGATCAAGAAAGCTAGAGGACAAAAGGTAGTACGGTGGGGACCACTCAGCAGAGGACACCCATCACCAACACAACCAGTCGTCTGCTCTGCTTCACCAGCCTGCTCCAGCCGCCTGCTCTGCTCCACCAGCCTGCTCCAGCCGCCTGCTAAAACCAAATTTGTCTCCCACCAACATCTGAACCAGATTGCTTGCAAAAGAAGGATTGATGGACAGCTGTCCCACATGAAGGATTTGATTTGGCCTAACCTTATTTTCCTCAAGAGACCCACGATCCAAGAAAGGAGGAACCACCACTTCCGCTCATCACTATTTAAAGAGAGCTTGTGCATTGAAGAAATGGAGACAAGAAATTCCACACACAACAATATTTTATTTTAAGTTTTTAAGGTTATTTTCAGTTTCAAGAGTTAGCGTATTAGTAGAGAGTATTCTTTTCTTCTCCAGACCTGTACGCTCTGCTGAGAACTGTCGTGACTGAAGAGAGTTGTTGTTGTTTATCCAGCGCAAGCGATCTCCAAGTTATTAGTAGGTTGCATTTCTTTACCACACCTTGTAAGATAATGTTTCCTCCTAATTTCAGTCCAGTAGTTTGTACTCATATCACTATGAGCTAAACCTTTGTTTGATGAGACTAATGAAGTTAGTATAAAAGTGTTTGTATGTTGATATGATGTGTTGTCTAGTGTCTTATTTTGTTATGTATTTTTATGCTATAAACTTGGCTCTTAGAGTGATCAACTAGGAAAAAAGTAAAAGCTTGTTGTTGAGAGAGATCCAATAAACAAGTGAATTTCATAGCAAAAGTAGTTAATAAAGTAGGATAGAGATATTCACTTAATTCAACTTGCTTAGAGATAAGAAGTTGAGACCACAAAGATTTTTCAGAATTAAAACCAGACGTATTTTAGGGTTACAAGTGAGACTTAGAGATTTGTTCCCTTGCCCTAGTTATACATGTTTTTGATGTTGTAGAGATACACCCCTAGATCACGTTTTGACCTTTTGAGGCACGACACTTCGCATCATAAAGACATTTCAAACAACAAATACTAATGGATTTAGCTCATCAACTATTCTCTCTGATATTTTAACTCCTTCTTAGTTTTCAGTTATTTTAGTTATTCGTGTGTACTCTTGTTTCTTATTCTCATATTTCTGTTACCTTGCTCATACTTTTCTTAAACAAAGGAAATTAATATTAGTGGCTCAAATACTTTACACTTCCCTGTGGGTTCGACCTTTATTTTATCACTTGCTACATTACCAACCATGTATACTTGCATGTGACACCTTTGCCCTATTATTCAAAAGAAACGAATTATAAAAAATTAGAGTAGAGCTTCTTGGGTAATTAACAAGTTTTTGGCGCCGTTGTCGGGGAAGTGAAAAAGTTTGAAAAACTATATATTTTTTTTTGTTTAAGACTGTATTTGAGCTTTTAACGTTTGTTGTGATTTGGTGATACGACACGATTAAGCTATTGCATGCGCAGGTCGTTACAACCAGTTTACAGTGGTTATCCTGAACCTGAAAGAATTATCAAGGCACGAAGAAGATTTGTACGTGCTCAGCAAATATCTGGAGATTCCTCAACTTCAGCTGTGGCTGAACCTGAAGGAGTATTGTACGAGGAGGACACGGAAGAAGAAAGTTCATCGTCTTTTTCAGACGAGTCATTACACGAGACAATCATGGCAGAGCCAGACATCATTGGTATTGCCAATGACCGAGCGCAAAGCATCAGGGATTATGTTGTGTTTGATCCAAATGATATGAATACTGGAATTGCTAGGCCAGCTATCACAGCACCAACGTTTGAGTTCAAGCCCATGATGTTCCAAATGTTGCAAGCTGCTGGTCAATATTCAGGCTCTCCTCATGAAGATCCTCATTTGCACTTAAAACAATTTTTGGATGTTGCTGACAATTTCAAGATCCTAGACGTGCCCGTGGATACATTTAGGTTGAGGCTGTTTCCATATTCTCTAAGGGATCGAACCAAGAGCTGGCTTAATTCTTTGGAACCAAATTCCATTACTACATCGAATGCCTTGGCAGAAAAGTTTCTGGCCAAATATTTTCCTCCTTCCAAAAATGAAAAAATGAGAAATGAAATCACATCATTTAGGCAAGGAGATGATGAGACGTTGTTTGACGCATGGGAAAGATTTAAGGAGCTGTTGAGACAATGTCCACATCATGGGATTCCCATCTGCATACAACTTGAGACCTTCTATAATGGATTAATTCCATCCTCAAGGAATATGTTAGATGCATCCAGTGGTGGAGCTCTATTGTCTAAATCCTATGACGATGGTTACAAGCTGATTGAAAACATTACAGCCAACACTTATCAATGGCCAGTCACAAGGGCCACTTCAAGTTCAACTCAAAAGAAGCCTGCTGGAGTTCATGAAGTCACAAGGACCACAACTCTTGCTGCTCAGGTGGCTCAGATCCACCAAATGATGAAGAATTTGATGAATCCTGAAGTACCAAAACCCGACCCTGTTAAGGTGGTTACTGACGCTTCTGAGGTTGCCTGTGTTTACTGTGGAGGACCACATCTATTTGAAGAATGTTCTGCCAATCCTGTTTCAGTTAACTATGTTGGCAATCCCAACAACAACAGTAGATACAATAATCCCTACAACAACACTTACAACCCAGGATGGCGCAATCATCCTAATTTTTCTTGGAGTAACAATCAAAATCAGCCTAAACCGCAAGCAACCACACCTCAAGTTCCACCTGGATTTTCTAACCCTAACTATGCTGGGGTTAACCAGGGAAACAACCATCTGGAGAATCTGCTCAAGTCCTTTATTCAAGAAGCAAAGAATCAATTTCAAGCACAAGGAGTAAGTATCAAGAACTTGGAGAACCAAGTGGGCCAAATTGCCACGGCTCTAAGTTCAAGAAACTTAGGAAATCTTCCCAGCTCTACTGAGACTCCTAGCACACAAACTGGAGTGAAAAATGTTGAGACTTGCCAAGCTCTTAAGTTGAGAAGTGACAAGGAAGTTGAAGAGACCATTACAAAGAACAAGGAGTCAAGTACAGTTGTGTCTAAGCCCGACAATCCTGGAGCAAAAGACAATGATGGAGAACCTTTTTCATCCAAACTGCAAAAGCACAAAGATAATGTACTCATTGAAGATTACATTCCTCCAAAAAATCAAGAAGTCATCACTGAAACTAACAAGAAGTAAAAGTTTGTACAAGAAAGACCACCACCCCCTTTTCCACAAAGAATCAAAAAAGCAAAAGAAGAGAAACAATTTTCAAAGTTTATGGAGATCTTGAAGCAACTTCACATCAACATACCATTGATTGAAGCCATCCAACAAATGCCAAATTATTCAAAATTCATGAAGGATGTACTTACCAAACGTAAGAGGGTGGGAGAGTTTGCTACGATTGCACTGACACAAGAGTGTAGTCAATTAGTTCAAGGAAAACTCCCTCCCAAGTTGAAGAATCCTGGAAGTTTCACTATTCCATGCACCATTGGAGATACCTTTTGTGGAAAGGCGTTATGTAATTTTGGGGCCAACATTAATCTCATGCCTCTATCCATATTCAAGAAGCTGGGGATAGGTGCTGCCAGACCTACAACCATCACCTTGCAGCTGGCTGATAAGAGTATTTGCTACCCACAAGGGAAAATTGAAGATGTGTTGGTAAGGGTTGACAAGTTTGTCTACCCTGCTGACTTTATCATTATGGATTTTGAAGCTGATGAGGAGACACCCATTTTGTTGGGAAGGCCATTCCTAGTAACGGGTAGAACCTTAATTGATGTTGAAAGAGAAGAACTCACCATGAGGGTGAACGGGCAGCAAGTAGTGTTCAACATACTTAATGCCTTACAATACCCAGAAGAGGAGGTGGTTGAGTGTTCTATGATATCTAGTTGGGAAGGTTTAATTTATAAAAACCTTCTAAAGGCTAATGATGTGTTGAAAATTGAGTTAGGGAAAATGGAAGACGAAGGACTAAAAGATGGAGCCATCTACGATCCAATGCCAAAGCAAGAGGAAGAGTATGTGGAAGTGATAGAATCCACCACTGTTGCTCATAAACAACAGCTAACTTCCATTGAAGAACCCCCTGAATTAGAGCTTAAGCAACTTCCGGAGCATTTACAATATGCATATCTGGAGGCGGGACAGAAGCTGCCAGTTATCATAGCTACAGATCTACAAGAAGCGCAAAAAGAGCAATTGATTTCACTACTGAAGAGACACAAGAAGTCAATTACATGGCAGATTTCTGATATTAAGGGAATTAGCCCAACAATTTGCATGCACAAAATTATGTTGGAAGAAAATGCTAAGAATAGCATTGAGAGCCAACGAAGGCTGAACCCCATCATGAAGGAGGTTGTAAAAAAGGAGATTATCAAGTGGTTAGACGCAGGAATTATCTACCCTATCTCAGATAGTGTGTGGGTAAGTCCAATCCAGTGTGTACCGAAGAAGGGAGGCATGATAGTAATAGTCAATGAGAAGAATGAGCTCATTCCTACTAGAACAGTTTCTAGTTGGAGAATTTGCATGGATTATAGGAAGCTGAACAAGGCAACAAGGAAGGACCATTTTCCCTTACCTTTCATTGACCAAATGCTAGATAGGTTGGCTGGAAAGGAGTATTATTGCTTCTTATATGGATATTCGGGCTACAACCAAATTTCAATAGCCCTGGAAGATCAAGAAAAAACAACATTCACATGTCCATATGGCACCTTTGCTTTCAGAAGAATTCCGTTTGGACTGTGCAATGCACCAGCCACTTTCCAACGTTGCATGATGGCTATTTTTCGGATATCATAGAGAATTCCATGGAGGTGTTCATGGATGATTTTTCAGTCTTTGGAGAATCATTTCAAGATTGCCTAAAGAATTTAGAATTGGTGTTGATCAGGTGTGAAAAGAACAACTTAGTCCTCAATTGGGAAAAATGTCATTTTATGGTAAAAGAAGTAATTGATCTTTGTCATAGAATTTCTAAAGAAGGATTGGAGGTAGATCAAGCAAAGGTGGAGGTAATTGAAAAGCTACCCCCACCAGTCAATATCAAGGGCATTAAGAGTTTCTTGGGGCATGCTGGATTTTATAGAAGGTTTATAAAAGATTTTTCAAAAATCTCTAAACCACTATGCCAGCTGCTGCAGCATGACACACCTTTCATCTTCAGTAAAGAGTGCCTTGAATCTTTCAATCTTTTAGAGAAGGCCCTCATTTCTGCACCTGTAGTCAAAGTTCCAGATTGGTCCAAGGCATTTGAGTTGATGTGTGATGCTAGTGACTTTGCCATTGGCGCTGTTTTAGGTCAAAGGCATAGCAAAGTGTTTCATACTATTTACTATGCAAGTAAAACGTTGATAGAAGCACAAATCAACTACACAACCACGGAGAAGGAGCTGCTGGCAGTAGTGTTTGCTTTTGATAAATTCAGACCTTACTTGGTAGGAACTAAGGTCATTTTGTATACGGATCATTCAACAATTAAATATTTGATTGCCAAAAAGATGCAAAGCCACAGCTTATACGTCGGGTGCTTCTTCTACAAGAGTTTGACCTGGAAATAAGAGACAAAAATGGAGTAGAGAACTCAATTGCTGATCATCTCTCAAGACTTCCTAAAGAAGTGCAACCTCAAAATAGTGGAGAGATTAAGGAAAGTTTTCTGGATAAGAAGCTGTTGGTGATTACTGATGGCATGACTCTTTGGTACCCTGACATTGTGAACTACTTAGTCAGTAGGGTTGTGCCACCAGAATTCAACTACCAACAGAGAAAGAGGTTCTTTCACACTGTAAAGAACTATTTATGGGATAAGCCATACCTATACAAGAAGTGTGCAGATTAGTTGCTAAGAAGATGTGTTGAATATGAGGAGGCACGCCAGATCTTATCAGCATGTCACAAAGCCCCATATGGTGGACATTTTGGAGGAGTAAGAACTGCAGCCAAGGTGCTGCAATCAGGTTATTTCTGGCCTTCTATTTTTAAGGATGCTCATGAATTTACTAAGAGATGTGATAGATGTCAAAGGGTTGGAAATGTGTCCATGAGACAAGAGATGTCGCTCACTAGTATTCTTGAAGTAGAAATTTTTGATGTGTGGGGCATTGGTTTCATGGGAATCTTTTGGGAATCTTTACATTCTTGTGGCTGTAGACTACGTGTCCAAGTGGATTGAGGCAGTAGCAACACCATTCAATGATGCCAAGGTTGTGACTAAGTTCTTGCTCAAGAACATTTTGACAAGACATAGCACGCCTAGAGCTATCATCAGTGATGGTGGATCTCATTTTTGCAATAAACCTTTTGAAAACCTAATGGCAAAATATGGGATTAAGCACAAGGTGACTACAGCCTACCATCCCTAAACTAGTGGACAAGTGGAGTTGTCCAATAGAGAAATCAAAAGAATCTTGGAAAAGGTAGTTAATCCAACAAGGAAGGATTGGTCCAAACATTTAGACGAAGCACTATGGGCGTATATAACTGCCTATAAAACCCCCTTAGACATGTCTCCATATAGACATGTCTATGGGAAGGCTTGTCATCTACCCATTGAATTGGAACACAAGGCATTTTGGGCTGTGAAGCAATTAAATTTTAATATTCAAAATGCTGGCCAAGCTAGAATGCTCCAATTAAATGATTTAAATGAGCATAGGCTGTTCTCATACGAGAATGCTGAATTGTATAAGGAAAAGACCAAGAGGTGGCATGACATGAAATGCCAGAAGAGGGAATTAGTGAAAGGCCAAAAAGTTTTACTTTTTAACTCAAGGCTGAAGCTATTCCCTGGAAAATTGAAATCAAGATGATCTGGACCCTTTATCTTAGAGGAGATTTACCCCCATGGTGCAGTGGAGTTGTTAAATGAGAAGAATGGAGAGAAATTTAAGGTCAACGGCCAAAAGGTCAAAGGTTGTCTTGGAGAGTCCTCAAGTAACACAAGGGATGCTCTCCATTTTATTGATTAATGGATTTTTGTGTTGTTCAGGCGATAAGACCTTAAAATAGAGCTACTGGGAGGCAGCCCAACTTTATGCAATTTTTTTCTTTTGTTTTACTTTGTACAGGATCATGATGTGTTCTACTAGCGTCAGCGCATGACAAGACCAGACATGCCAACAACAGACTCAAGAACAGTGGAAGGGGAGGAATGACAAAGACTGAAGGAATAATTTTTTTTCCTAATTCCAATGAGATTAATAACCATGCTGAGCTGGCGTTGATTATTTTTCTCTTGAATAATCAGAAAAGAATTTAAAACATTTTTCTTAGAAGGAAGAGAGAGAAAGAAAGCACAACATAGGGAGCAAGCACGTTGGGCTGAGTGAAGGAGCAAAGTTATGATGGTCAGGTCTGCCACGTCAGACACCTCAGCTACCTAAATACGTAAACCCACTTAAGTGTGTCTTTTCAGGTGTCAGCCCTAGGGTTTTCACTCCTTGCCCTACGAAGCACTAAAACAGAAAAACTTCTCTCTCCACTTCAAAGAAACATTTTATTTTAATATTTCCTTGAAACTTTTTGCAACCATCCTTACAACTCCCCCACTTTTACCTATACACAAACCGTCAGACAAAGACCTATTCATCTTCCATTCCACCATTTTTCTCTGAAACACTAAAAACTTCTCAACCCCTTTTTCTCCTCTTTCACTTCAGAAAAATGACCCGCGACCCCCAAACCGGCCGCCGTTACAAAACCACTGCCAAGAAAAATACCACCCCCACTATTGATATCTCTAGTCAGGACGAAGATGAAACCTTCGTGAATGTGGAAGCTCACAGACATTTTATAGAGTATTTTAGCAAGATGAATCTTTTTTCTGAGCGTGGTTTTATTATGGACTCCTCTGAGGAAGGTCTGGGACTACTAAGAGATATTGGAACCACAATATCGAAGTTGAAATGGGAGCTTTTGTGCAAACAGCCTGGTGCTTACAACGCCAACCTAGTCAAGGAGTTCTATGCAAACCTCACCGATCCAGGACATAAACGGTTGGAGGAGATCATCAGAGGTACAAAGGTTATGTACAATGAAGCAAATATCAACTATTATTTCAAATTGGATGCTGCTAAAGATGAGTACCAAAACTTGGTGTTACGATCTCAGGAAGATGAGTATGACGCGTATCTGGAGTCATTGTGTGTCTAGGGAGCAAAATGGGTGGACAAAGCCGTGAAGAGGATGTACCTTAGGCCAGAGGTAAAAGTTTGGTACCAATTCTTGAAACATTCCATAAAGCCAACCGCTCACAATGAGACGGTTTCTAGGGCAAACTTGGTACTCTTACACTATATCACCGGCTTGAGACCCATCAATGTGGGAAAAGTAATAGTGCAGGAAATCCATGCATGTTCAAAGAAAAAGGAAGGGATGCTCTTCTTCCCGTGTTTAATCACAACTCTGTGTCGAAGACATGGTGTGTCTGAGTATGACTCAAACAATTTTGGGGCCCCTCAACAGCCGCTAGACAAGACACTAATCATGTCACTCATGAAGCCTAAAGGAGTAAGGAAAAGAGCAGCTACTATTCAAACCTCATATGCAGCTGAAGAGCAACCAGACCTAGCATTAGAAATCTTGAAGCAGATGCATAAGGATCAACAAGCATTTTCCGCCTACCAAAAGGCCAAGACACAGTGGTTAGAAGAAATATGGACTATATAAACCCCATCTCATGTGTTGAAGGCTCCAGAGTTTCCAGGTCATATTTTGGGAAAAATGGAACCAATGGCTGCTGGTGAAGGAGAAAAGAGATCTATGAAAAAAGAGAAGGGAAGAAGAAGAAGTACAAAGAGGAAAAGAAGAAAGATGTTGGTGAGACTAGCAAGGGCGTGTCAGTAGACACCAGTCAAAGCCAGGTCAAAAAGAAGAAAAAGCTGAGAAAGGCTTATCCGTCTCCACCTCCAGAAATGGAGGAAACCCCAAAGAAGAAGAAGCTCAAGGCTGAGTGGAAGAAGAAGGAGCCGGTTGTAGCCATGACACCTCCTGCCAGCCATCTGACAAATGCCAACAAATTTGACCTGAATAAATTAGACCAGGAGAAGGAAGGAACAGAGAAGAATGAAGTATTGGAAACCATGTTATGAGAAGCAGAAAAAGATGTTGAGGACTTGAACAAGGTGGAAGCTACTGAGGAGGAAGAAAGAAGTGAGAAAAAGGAGGATGTTGAGGAAGAAAAAGTGCAATCCGAAGGAGGGACTGAGGAGAAGGATTTGGAAGGAATAAGGAGATATTACTCCTCTACAGAAACTGAGAAAGAGGAAGCTGCCAAAGGAGACGACGAAGCTGACAGTGATGAAGCAGAAAAAATAGGAGCTGAGCCAGAACCCTTCCCTGTCGTGGAACCTGAAGCATTTAAAGAAGATAACGTTCTGACGGAGCAGTCAAAGGAAAGTGGAGAACAACCACAACAAAAGGCAAAGAGTCCTATGAAGACTGCTAGGAAGGAGGCTGCTGCTGCTACAGTTGAAGAGGGAAATGACAAGGCCCAGGAGTGCAGGAAAGCAAGAAGAAAAAGAAGAAGCAACCTCTGCAGGCTCCAAGGAAAAGCTCCAGGCTAAGGGCCTAAAGTGGTAAAAGTGGAAATAAGCGAGCACTGTCTTGCCACCTCTCATTGCTAAACAGTGAGGACACTGCCCTTACTAAGTTTGGGGGAGGGCATCAGTACTCAGCCTATTTTTACTTAATCTAACCCTGTTTCTGTCTTTTACTGTCGTTTCTGCCTATGACTGATGTTTTATGTCTAAGTTTGGATATTGTGTTTGGTTGGCCATGTTTTGAGTTAAATGTTTTTAATTTTCTTGTGGGGATGCTGTAACGCTCCCAAAACATGATGACCTGCAGTTTGATGTTTTGTTTGAATGTTGTGCATTGTACTTTTTGGTGATTATTTCTTTCATGTTAAAATGGTGTGAATCATAACTTACAAAAGGAAGAACTAGGGAATGTGGGGATCCAACTAAGTTAGGAGCGTAAACTTTTAATTTCTGGGCTCAAGAATAAAAAAGGGGAATAAAGCTGTTAGGTGTTAGGGAAGCAAGATGTAGGAGTTTCACCAAATGAGTTTGACAGAGGAGATTGATGTTCTCAGTCACGTCAGCACTAGTCTCCTAAACCAGATAGAAATTTTTTTTTCAAGAGAAACTGAATTGTGAAAATCAAGGGAAAGGTTGAAATCCTAGGAATCACAAAGGGAAGGACAAGAAGATTTAAATAATGATTGAGACGATCACGGAAGGGACACACTTCAACAAAGACATGTGCAAAAAGTGGAAAAGACCACCAATAAAGTTCCTGTGTCCGAAACTGGAGGAATAACAAGCGTCTTCATCATAATATTCAGTTGAACTCACATGAGAAGATTCTGAGATGAGATGTGTTGCCAAAAAAAAAAAATAGAAGAAAAAGAAAGAAAACAAATAATAAGTGAGAAAGTGTGGTCCCAAATGTGTTAGTCAAAAATATCAACTGACAATCAGGACAGAATTCCCTAGTGAGACCAAAAGAGAAGAGACCCCACTCAAGAAAGTACACAAGGAAGGATCAAAAAGAGGAAATTGTGGCTTTTTTTCTGGAAAAGTAAGGTCGTGACATGAGACATCAGTTTCTCTTTGGACTAGCAAAACTTTGGGGTAATTTCAAAGCTGAGCTACTCGCACTAGTACCGCTTCCTTACCTTTCCAAATATTAATCACCGTGCTAAGCCCGATTGAAGCTATTGAGAACCAATTACACTTCCCTATGTCTTTCGTTGGCAAATCACCTGAGGATAGGCGATCATTCAAGTTTGGGGGAGTGATAACAGTATTTTAGTGTGTTACTCTTACCCAATATTTGTGACATTTCTAGTTCATAATTTCACTTTTATAGCATGAGTTTAAGGTGTTTTAGCATGATTAAAGCTTTAAGCACTTTATGTGTTTCTTTTACGTTTTCATTGTGTTTGTGCTCTAAAAGGAAGATAGATGATGATGAGAAGAGGTATACCCCCAGTTGCTAGAGTCTGGAGCAGCATAAGGAGCTATTTAGAGAGCTGGTGGTTTAATCAACCATTTCACCAAGTGAGTTGGAGTTTGATGATAAAAAGCCGAGAATGACTAGGGCTTACGTGGCAGCACTACGAAGAGCAATGGAGCAAAAGGAAGGGATAAGATCAAGAAAGCTAGAGGATAAAAGGTAGTACGGTAGAGACCACTCAGCAGAGGACGCCCAACACCAACACAACCAGCCGTCTGCTCTGCTCCACCAGCCTGCTCCAGCCGCCTGCTAAAAGCAAATTTGTCTCCCACCAACATCTGTACCAGATTACTTGCAAAGGAAGGATTGATGAACAACTGTCCCACATGAAGGATTTGATTTGGGCCTAACCTTATTTTCCTCAAGAGACCCACGATCCAAGAAAGGAGGAACCACCACTTCTACTCATCACTATTTAAAGAGAGCTTGTGCATTGAAGAAAGGGAGACAAGAAATTCCATACACAACAATATTTTATTTTCAGTTTTTAAGGTTATTTTCAGTTTCAAGAGTTAGCGTATTAGTAGAGAGTATTCTTTTCTTCTCCAGACCTGTACGCTCTGTTGAGAACTGTCGTAAGTGAAAAGAGCTGTTGTTGTTTATCCAACGCAAGAGATCTCCAAGTTATTAGTAGGTTGCATTTCTTTACCACACCTTGTAAGACAATGTTTCCTCTTAATTTTAGTCCAGTAGTTTGTACTCAGCTCACTATGAGCTAAACCTTTGTTTGATGAGACTAATGAAGTTAGTATAAAAGTGTTTTTATGTTGATATGATGTGTTGTCTAGTGTCTTATTTTGTTATGTGTTTTTATGCTATAAACTTGGTTCTTAGAGTGATCAACTAGGAAAAAAGTAAAAGCTTGTTGTTGAGAGAGATCCAATAAACAAGTGGATTTCATAACAAAAGTGGTTAATAAAGTAGGATAGAGATATTCACTTAATTCAACTTGCTTAGAGATAAGAAGTTGAGACCACAAATATTTTTCAGAATTAAAACCAGACGTATTTTAGGGTTACAAGTGAGACTTAGAAATTTGTCCCCTTGCCCTAGTTATACATGTTTTTGATGTTGTAGAGATACACCCCTAGATCACGTTCTGACCTTTTGAGGCACGACACTTCGCATCATAAAGACATTTCTAACAACAAATACTAATGGATTTAGCTCATCAACTATTCTCTCTGATATTTTAACTCCTTCTTAGTTTTCAGTTATTTTAGTTATTCGTGTGTGCTCTTGTTTCTTATTCTCATATTTTTGTTACCTTGCTCATACTTTTCTTAAACAAAGGAAATTAATATTAGTAGTTCAAATACTTTACACTTCCCTGTGTGTTCGACCTTTATTTTATCACTTGCTACATTACCAAGCATGTATACTTGCATGTGACACATTTGCCCTATTATTCAAAAGAAACGTATTATAAAAAATTAGAGTAGAGCTTCTTGGGTAATTAACATCTCACGATCCGTCTTTCACTCTCTATTAAATTTCTCTCCTAAATCCTCTCGCTCAGATCTCGATCGTGGTTTGCACGTAACTCTCGCTCTAATTTCAATCTCTATTCATTTTTCTCTATTTCTCGTGATTTTTCCTCACGACGATGGATGGTTGTGACGTGATGAAGAGAACCATGAAGTCCAACAATTGCAAAACAGCCATAGCCTTCAACTTGAACGGCGAGTGAACGGAGAATGGTATCGGCGTTGGTAAAGAGATCATGTTGATGTTGGAATTAGAACTACCTTAGTTTTGGTTTGGTAGATTATGAGGAGGATGAGATGGATCATATTTATGTGGAGGAGTTGGAACCGTATTGTGAGGGAGGGGAAAATGGTGTTTGATGTTGGGAGGAAATGAAAGGTCTCGATGGAAACCAGATGGTGGGTATGAACAAGGGTAGTAATTCATAGCATCAGTACAATGAGACAAGTATTGCATTAAAAACAAAACAAAGGCGGTCAACTAATACCTATCCTCAACAGTTCTAATGGCTCTTACAAATTTAAGATTTTGCAATTACAACAGCTACTGCATAGTTAATAAGAGATATTAAATCAGAAGATTACCTTTCCTTGTCGTCGGGTAAGTAACTCCGCCTTTCTAGCGACTTCTTCTCCTTATGTAGTTTTCTTCAATGTCTTGTCTGAGTTATGCAATGTATGTCAATGTGGAGCTGGTAGCTATTAGAATCCTTGTATGAAAAATACTCTCTTTTTGTGCTTCTTGATTCTGGAAAAAATGAGATATCTCTTGATGGATGCTGGCTCTCTCCGATTGCCCTTTATTTTAAGGTTTTTTTTAAGGACAACCTTTTGCAAGTTCTGCATTATTGTGTAGTCTTTGTATGCTGCCATTGTCATTGTTTAGTTGTTGTTGCTTGTGGTTGGTTTTGGGGTAGGGCGGTACATTGGTGCAGTGGCTTAGATGATTTGTAGCTTGATCTGACTTCATTTTTTTGCTGCAGGTTTTGTAGACAATCTATTTGTGCAAATTTATGGACAGGTTCTGCATTGTAGCAGGATGGGAAGGCGTGAGAACTTTTACCAAGGACCTTATTTTCTGAATTTTTCTTTTTGCTTGTACTACCTTTTTCTTGTCTTATCTTATACATGGGCCTAAGCAATATTAAGTGGGCTTTTTTAGCAAATTTTTTTTGTGGAATGCTTTTGTAGAACAAAATGGACTTGTAAAATGTGGATTTTTGTTTGGATTTTATGGATAAATGGAAAAATTAGTTAAATGAAAGAAAATGGATAAAAATGAATTATGGATATCATGGATTTAAAATGGATAATGGTTTAGTTTAGAGAATGGATTAGGAAAGTGGATTTAAAATGGATAATGGTTTTGTTTAGAAAATGGATTAAATTGGAAATGAGATGAATGATTGAAGTAGTAAGTTGAACCTAAAAAGGACAAATGGGTTAAAATGGTTATGAACAACAAACAATGGACTTGAATCTTTGTAATTAATGTTTGGGCTTTTCTCTATTTTTACACTTCATGAGCCCCTTTTTGTATGAAATTTTGGACTTTCAAATTGGGCCTTGACTTGATGGACTTAATGACTATTATATGCACCTTCACTTTGCCACCAAATAGCTTGAACTTTCCACATGAACAAACTTGGAAACCACTTTTGGCCATCTTGGAATTCTTAAATCTTGAATAATGATGATGAATGAAACTTGCAATTCTTTGACTTGAATTTCCATTTAGAACTAGATAAAATCTGGAATTGGTCCTTGAAAAATAAGAACATCCATAAACCAGCCTTGCACTTTGAATGAATTGGAGTCTTGAATCAGCATGAATTCATCTGATCTTTCTGCTTGAATAATGCTAAACCAAATCTTTTACCATGAACCAAATGAACAGTAATATGTAACACCCCAAATTTCGTAAGAATATTTATTTAATTAATTTAAATATTATATTCGTGGATTTCTGTGAATTTTAGTGTTTCGTGTCGATGTCGGTGTTTTTGTGAAGTTTTGGTTATTTAATAAAATAATAGTATATATTATGGAATATATTGTATTATTATTTATTTTAAATAATATTAGAGGAATTAAGGGTGAAGTGGACATTTGAGGAGAATTAGTGTGAGCATTATGGGGAAAGCCCAAATTTGAGGCCCAAGGGTTAGGGTGAATATAAAAGGAGGATTTTGAGAATAGGGTTCACTTTTTGGTTAACCATGAAAAAAAGGAGAGCTTTGCGGAAAAAGGGAAAGGCGAGGATTTTTGTGAAGGTTTCCAAATGCTCAAGAGAGAACACATCGGATCGGCAATCTAAGGTATGGGGAGTAATTACCTTTCATTGTTTTCATTATAGAATTCGATGTAATTGAAGTGGATGTTTTGTGTTTGAGGGTTTATGGGGTTTTTGTGACGAATTGATGATTTGAGGGTATTGTTGCGGTGAGAATCTGATATCAAGCTATCGATTAACTTGAATCACACATCTTTGAAATTCACCACCGAGCTTTGATTTATCTAAAGGAAAGGGTAAAGAATGAAAACCCTAAGTTAAGAGAATCTAGGTTCGGGGGTTGGTTATACTAAGGGAAGGTATTAGCACCCTAAGTATCTGTAGTACTCTACAGGAACCTCTTGTTAGTATTTGTGTTATGTGTTATTTGCTTGCTAAAGGAAATGTGCTAAGGGAAATACCTAGGGGTATGTACACTAAGTATGCTCGCCAAGACATCGCATCTCGTGCCTACGTATCTGACTAAAGAATCAGAGCAACCGTAGTTCACCTCACTACGGGGTAAAAGGAAATGTGGAATACGAGAAGGCATCAGATGTAAAGGTAAAAAGTGAAAAAAGAAAAAGGTAGCTCGCTAGGATCTCGTAGTCCTATGCCTACGTATTCTCAAGGTGAACTTGAGAAATCAGAGCAATCGTAGTTCCCCTCAATGGGGTGAGGAACTCTTGATTGTGGTCAAGGTTCCAAGGGAAAGTAGGGTGAAAAGCTTGAAAGCAAAGCTTGTGAGGATTGATTGTTTAGGAGAAGAGATTAATGGCTATCTCTTGGGAAAGGATTGTGAAGGGTTAGACCGTCGTGAATGAGAAGAGATTAATGGCTATCTCTTGTGAAGGTTAAAGAAAAGTTTAAAAGTTATAAGAGATTAATCGTTATCTCTTGGGAAAGGTTAGGTTAAAAGGGAATGAAATGTTCACGGAAAAGTAGGGTCTGACAGCAAGACGTCTACGTGGAGTGCGGTGACTCCTAAGGTTAAGTTAAAACAGGTAAAGAAGTGTTCATGGAGAAAAGTAGGGTCTGAAAGCAAGACGCCTACGCGCAGTGCGGCGACTCCAAGCCTAAGGCTAGGCAAAAAAGGTAATGAGCTATCTATGACCTTGCGGTCAATAGAGAGACTTTCCTTTGGAATAACGGGGACAAATTTACAGGAGATGAAATAACATATATGATTTCAAAAAAACTCGAAAACAGTAAGCATTAACCCATCAATATTTCACAGATGAACATGACATTTTTCAATTTTAAACCAAAGGCATGGTAATTGATAAAGTCAAGAAATAAATCTAAAGGAAATATTTTTCAGATTGCTACAAAATGTTTCAACAGAAAACTTGAATCGGTTAACGATTTTTCTTTACAAAAACTCAGGAATTAAATACAAAGAAAAAGTACATTTTTATTTTCTATTTTGAAACTCTTTTAAGAAAAAAAGACAAAATTATAATTGAAAGAAAAAAAACAAAAAAGAGGAAAAAAAAGTGAAGTCGCAGACGCCACATAAAAATGCCACAATGTGTGGCAGGTACCACAACATTGTGGCAAGTGCCATGAGTGGAAAAGGGAGGTGGCGGGTGCCACTCTCTTGTGGCTTACGCCATGAGTGGGGAGAGAGGTGGCAGGTGCCACACTCCCTTGTGGCTTGCGCCATGAGTGGGGGGAGAGAGAGGTGGCAGGCGCCACACTCCTTTGTGACAGGCGCAACACTAGCTCTCTCTTATATTGTTTTTTTTTCTTGAAACCATATTAATAACACAAAACACCACCACACTTTTATTTCATTTTTCTTTCATTTCATTTTATTTTTTTGACATAAAATCTTTTCATGGACATGAAAACACAAGCACACATAATACGATACTGGTAACATTTAGTCAGATTTCAACAAAACAAAAAAAGATGAACATGTTATGAACGCTCGGTCACGATATTTTAGATACAGTACGAAGAATAAAAATAAAGGATGGAGCGTTACCTAGTGGAGATGGTCCACTGCCTCTTCACGAATGCGTACTCGGAAAGAATGAGCGAACACTTCTTCAAAATGCCAGCTATTGATGGTGGAAAACTCAAACCGAAGAACTCTTGTAAAAAAGAATTATTTTATCAGAGTAACTAGGGGGAAGAGATGAGAGCATTCACTATTTTTTTGGTGAAGCTGGTGTGTCAAAATTGAAGAATGGAAGGTCCTATTTATAGGAGAAAGTGATGAGAGTGCAGTGCCAAGATTGCCCCTTTTTTCAAATCTCCGCAAGCTAGCTTGTTGAAAAAGTCTTGATTCAGAAAGTAGCTCAGAGAGAGTAGGTTGTGTTGAAAAGACTGAAGCCCATACCTTTCTGAAAAGTTGTTTTTTATTTCATGATGAAACTGAAACCACTTACCTTATTTCAATTAAACAAAATATTAAAATGCAGATTGGAAATTCATGTGGCAAACGCCACACATTCTCACATGGCAGGCGCCGCCTTTTCCTCATGGTGGGCGCCATGCACCATGCATTTATGTGGCCAGTGCCACACTTTAGTCATGGCAAGCGCCATGCATTATTTTCTTCTTTTTTTTCTTTTCTTTTCTTTCCTTTTTTCTTTCTTTTTTTCTTTTTCCTTTTCTTTTCTTTTCCTTATTTTCTTTCAAACAAAAATCACAAAGGCCTTGGGCTCTCATGTTCCATCTTCATTTTGGTCCAAGAAATAATAAAGTCGGAAGCTCGACTTTTTTGGTCAAAACCCTCATTTCTTTCAGGAATTCCAATGGATGATCTTTGAGGATTTTGCTTCTTCACTTTCTTCCCAGGGTCTATGGATGGTCTCTAGGGATGTCCAGTATCATGTAGAATCAAGTTCCAAAGCTTGAGAATATGTCCTGATCAAAACCAAAGGCAATGGTTTACTGTCGTTGAGAAAACCCTAATTTGAGGCATGGTGAATCTTGTGGCTCATGGCACTTGTAATAAGAACCGAACGCACTTGATTTCTTGTTGATTGAGACCTCTTGATAGTATGTGAGCTCAAATGGTTGCATCTGGAGCCAAATACCTTGAAACACGAGAGAGTCTGGCTTATTGACTTTTGTTCTTTTTCCTGTGTGAACTTGGCTTTCACAAGAGAAACAAACTGGCAAGATATTGTGGTTAGTTAACAATGCATGGATGAATGAATCCTAAATGTAAGTGCAAATGTTATGACATCTAAGGGGTAAAATTTTGGGTACAACAGGTATTTTGTGATTCGATTATTAAGAGTTGAATTTAATCGGATAAAAATAGACCTTGGGGCTGATCTCCCTGTCGGTGTTGTTTCGACCTTGTGGTGAAGGGACTTATGGGGTTTATGGGAAGCTTGAGAGCTTTGAAGGTTTAGGGGATTTAAGGTTCCCATAGGGTCACAAATCGACCTATTAGACGTAGGTTTTATGCCTTTGATTTTCATGATGCATTATGACTGTTGTAGGGATGTTTTTAGGTCATTTGGGGTTGTAATCGCATGTACCTTTGAGGCCGTGGAGCTACTGATGCGTAGCAGCGATTTGCTGTAATCGCAGATTCGCTAAGCGAACCATTCCTTTGCAAGGCGAATGTTCGCCAGGGCTCGTAAAGCGAGCAGCACAGCGAATGCACGATAACATGAGTGTGGATACTGGGATGATTCTAGAGTGGAATTGGGGATTTGCTGAAAGTCTCACAAAGCGAATGAGCCAGCGAGTGGCTTCGCACAACGAATAAACAAGTGAGTATGGCAGATAGTGTTTTCTGGTGTTTCAGTGTGGTGACTGTGGGGCTCGCTGACCGCTTCGCAAAGCGAAGGCCCAAGCGAATTGGTTCGCCTAGCGAACCCTGGAGCGAACATCTGCTATTCGCGATGTTTTGTTTATGTGATGTGCTCTTTTGATGCCTTGATGGCGTGATTTTTATGATGATTTTCCATGACGTTACTGATGATTATATGATGATGGTTTGGTGATTATTTGACAAATAAGTGAAGATATGACATATATGAGAATTGATGAATGATGATGCACATAATGATGTTTATTAGATGATGATGATTAGTGATGTTGTGTATCATACATTCATATGCATACTCTGTGACGACGCTACATTCCCATTGTGTGGATATAAGGTAATTATGACGTGCTCCGGTTCCAATTACAGGATCGATCCTATTGACGGGGATCTTTGGAGGGGTGATGGCCTAGTGTCCATCAATTATGACGATTAGTACCAGATTCATGAGTCTTGTTATGCATTGCATTTATGTGGCAAGGATTTTGATTTTAATATAGTGATTTCTGATGTTTTCCCTAATGATGATCTTGATGATGTTGTATATGAAGTTAATGCCATTTTATGTATATCTTGTTTTATAATGATTATTATGAATTGTGATTATTCACCCTGCCTGTTTGAGTGTTGCCTCCACGTGGGTAACGTGAAAGGTGATCAGGTTTAGCTGTGGATGCCTTCGAGAACCTTGAAGTTTATTTGCTTTTGGTCGATTTAGAGGGTCTTACTCTGGTAGTGTAACATCGGGTTGGGGTCCTTTGAGTCGAACTATGTTGTTTCCTTATTTTTGTTGTCATTTGATGATATGGTTTTATATTTTGAAAGCCTTTTTTATTATTACGATATTTGTTGAAAACCTTTTTAATTGAGAATTTTGAGTTCCGCTGCCATGTGAAGGCTTTTGAGTTATTTTGAGGAAAACCCTTTATTTATAGGGCAAGTGTATTACTTTGATTTAAATGAGAAATGTGCACCCTTTGAGGTGATTTTGATGCTTTACTCTGATATTTGAGTTATTTCTGCTGCAACATTTGTGGGGGTAGAAAAAGGTGTTACATTAGTGGTATCAGAGCAGATTGGTCCGCCCGGCCAGGTTTTTACGTGATGTCAGTCGACGAGTGTGTGTACACTGTCGATGTTTTAGTTCTTCTGACCTTGTTGGTGGTGTGCAGGATGGCTGGAAGAAATGATCGTGCAATTGATGACGCGTTGGAATCGGTTGCTAATGTGGTGGCGCAGCTGAACCGAAATGGTGGAGTGCCTGATGAGTTTCGTGCATTAGGGAAGTTTTAGAGGAACAATCCACCGACTTTTGTGGGTATACATGATCCAGGAAGTTCACACAAGTGGTTGAAGGCTATCAAGAAGATCTTCTGAGTGATGGGGTGTTCTGATGAGCAACAGGTTCAGTTTGGAACGCATATGCTGGAAGAGGAAGCTGAGGACTGGTGGGATAACTCCCGTCAGAGACTCACGGATGTTGGAACTGTGATAACCTGGGCTGTGTTTAAGCATGAGTTTATGGGGAAGTATTTTCTAGAGGATGCTCGTGGCAAGAGAGAAGTGGAGTTCCTTGAGCTGAAGCAAGGAGATATGACTGTGGCGGAGTATGCGGCGAAGTTCAAGAAGTTGGTAAAGTTCTGTCCGCACTACAATCGTGCTGATGCTGAGATGTCCAAGTGTCTCAAGTTTGAGAATGGGCTGAGACCAGAGATTAAACAGGGTATTGGTTATTAGCAGATCCGCAGGTATGCTGAGTTGGTTGACAAGAGCAGAATCTACGATGAGGATAGCCGAGCTCGATCTGCTCACTACAAGCAGTTGAGTGAAAAGAAAGGGCAATATAGGGGTAAGCCTTATACGACTTCGGCTGACAAAGGGAAACAGAAGGCTTCAGATGGGAAAAAGACAAGTGGGGGAGTAGCTTCCGCTTCTGGGAAGTGTCATAAGTGTGGCGAGCAAGGCCACCGTGCTGATGTGTTCACCAATAATGTGGTGAGGTGCTATCGATGTGGTAAGAAGGGACATATGGCTACTGACTGCAAGGACGAGGGTCCGACCTATTTCAATTGTAGTGAGAAAGGTCATATCAGTACTCAATGTCAGAAGCCAAAGAAGATTGCGACTGCTGCTCAGACCAGTGGTAGAGTGTTTGCTTTGAGTATTGCAGAGGCGCCAGAGAAGGACAACCTGATTTGAGGTACTTGGTTTATTAATAATATCGAGTTGGTTTCTATTATTGATACTGGTGCTACTCATTATTTTATCTCGCTTGAATGTGCTAATAGATTAGGTTTGAAGTTATCTGATATGAATGGTAATATGGTAATAGAAACTCTAGCTAATGGTCCTGTTACTACTACCCTTGTGTGTTTGAGATTTCCTGTGATGATTTTTGAAAAGAGTTTTGTGATGGATTTGGTGTGTCTACCCTTGCACCAAATTGACGTGATCTTTGGGATGAACTGGATGGAGTTCAACCCGGTTCATATAAACTGTTATAACAAGACTGTAGAGTTTCCAAAGATTGATGATAGTGGGGAGTTGATGTTCTTGTCTGTAAAGCAAGTAGACGAACTAATGGAAGACGAAGCCTTGGTGTTTGCAATGTTTGCATCGTTGAAAATTGATCGTGAAGTTGCGAGTGTGGAGTTGCCTATTGTCTGTGAATTTCCAGATGTGTTTCCAGATGACATCAGTGATTTGCCTCCAGAGCGTGAAGTAGAGTTTGCAGTGGACTTAATACCAGGAATGAGTCCATTGTCAATGGCTCCTTATCGGATGTCAGCTTCTGAGTTAAGTGAGTTGAAGAAACAACTGGAAGAATTGCTTGAGAAGAGGTTTGTTCGACCAAGTGTTTCTCCGTGGGGTGTTCCTGTGTTGCTAGTAAAGAAGAAAATGGAAGTATGAGGTTGTGTGTTGATTATCGGCAGTTGAATAAGGTGACTATTAAGAATAAGTACCCACTTCCGAGAATCGGCGATTTGATGGATCAGTTAGTAGGTGCTTGTGTGATTAGTAAGATTGATTTGAGGTCTGGTTATCATCAGATTCGAGTTAAGCCTGATGATATTCCGAAGACAGCCTTCCGGATGAGGTATGGTCACTAAGAATATACTGTGATGCCGTTTGGTGTATCCAATGCACCTGGTGTGTTCATGGAGTATATGAATCAGATCTTTCATGAGTATTTGGATAAGTTTGCGGTGGTGTTTATCGATGATATCTTGATATATTCTAGATCTGAAGAAGAACATGCCGAGCATTTGAGAACTGTGTTGTAAATGCTGAAAGAGAAGAAGTTGTATGCAAAGTTGTTCAAGTGTGAGATTTGGTTGAAGGAAGTGAGTTTCCTTGGCCATGTGATTTCAAGTGGTGGTATTGCTGTTGATCCCTCTAAGATTGATGCTGTATTACAGTGGGAGACTCCGAAGTCTGCGACTGAGATACAAAGTTTTCTGGGATTAGCGGGCTATTACCGCGAGTTTATTGAAGGTTTTTCTAAGTTGGCATTACCTTTGACTCAGTTGACTCGAAAGGGTCAAGCTTTTATGTGGGATGTAACTTGCGAAGAGAGTTTTGAAGAATTGAAGAAGAGATTGACTACCGCTCCAGTGTTGATTTTCCCTAATCCGATTGAATCTTTTATGGTGTATTGTGATGCGTCGAAGAAGGGTCTTGATGGAGTGTTGATGCAGAATGGACAAGTTGTTGCCTATGCTTCGAGACAACTGCGAGTTCATGAGAGGAATTATCCTACACATAACTTGGAGTTGGCTGCGGTAGTGTTTGTGTTAAAAATTTGGAGACATTATCTGTTTGGCTCTAAATTTGAAGTGTTCAGTGATCATAAAAGTCTGAAGTACTTATTTGATCAGAAAGAATTGAATATGAGGCAGAGGAGGTGGTTAGAACTGTTGAAGCATTTTGATTTTGATTTGAGTTATCATTCAGGCAAAGCAAATGTAGTGGCCGATGAGCCGAGCAGAAAGTCATTGTATATGTCGATGCTTATGGTGAAAGAGTTGGAACTAATTGAAAAATTATGAGATTTGAGTTTGGTATGTGAAGCGACTCCTGACAGTGTGAAGTTGGGAATGTTGAAGTTGACTAGTAGTATTCTGGAAGAAATCAGAGTGGGACAACAATCTGATTTAAAGTTAGTTGACTTATTGACTTTGATTAACCAAGGTAACGGAGGTGACTTCCGGATTGACGAGAATGGCGTAATGATGTTCAGGGACAATGTGTGTGTCCCAGATGTCCAAGATATTAAGAAGAGCATTCTTGAAGAAGGACATCGAAGTAGGTTGAGTATTCATCCCGGTGCTACGAAGATGTACTAGGATTTGAAAAAGTTGTTTTGGTGGCCAGGTATGAAAAAGGATGTTGCGGAGTTTGTTTATGCGTGTTTGACTTGTCAGAAGTCGAAGGTTGAGCATCAGAAGCCTTTAGGTATGATGCAGCCATTGAGGATTCCAGAGTGGAAATGGGATAGTATTTCCATGGATTTTGTGGTAGGATTGCCTAAGACTGTTAAGGGAAATGATTCAATTTGGGTGATCGTGGATAGATTAACTAAGTCGGCTCATTTCTTGCCGATGAAGATTAATCATTCCATGCAGAAGATTGTGAAGCTACGTGGGGTACCTTTGAGTATTATGTCGGATAGAGATCTGAGGTTTACGTCGAGGTTCTGGAAGAGTTTGCAAGATGGGTTGGGTACTAAGTTGAGGATGAGTTCTGCATACCATCCGCAGACGGACGATCAGACAGAAAAGACTATCCAACCCTTAGAGGATTTATTGAGGGCTTGTGTGTTGGATCATGGAGGATCGTTAGATAGCCATTTGCCGTTGATTGAGTTCACTTACAATAATAGTTTCCATGCTATTATTGGAATGACGCCCTATGAAGATTTGTATGGGAGAAGGTGTAAGACTCTGTTGTGTTGGTATGAATCGGGCGAGCTTGTTGTACTCGGACCTGAAATTATGCAAGAGACGACTGAGAATATTAAGACGATACAAGAGAGAATGAAAGCTTTGCAGAGTCGTCAGAAGAGTTATCATGATAAGAGGAGGAAAGCACTTGAATTCCAAGAGGGAGATCACGTGTTTTTGAGGGTGACGCCAGTGACTGGTGTGGGCCGAGCTTTGAATTCTAGGAAGCTCAGTCCACATTTTGTTGGTCCATATCAGATATCGCAGAGGATAAGAGAGGTAGCCTACCGAATTGCTTTACCGCGTCACTTGCGAATTTGCATGACGTGTTCCATGTCTCTCAGTTGAGGAAGTACATTTCGGATATGTCGCATGTGATTCAGATGGATGATGTATAAGTGAGGAATAATCTGACTGTGGAAGCATTGCATGTGCGTGTCGATGGTCAAGAGATGAAGTAATTACAGGGTAAAGACAAAACTTTAGTGAAGGTGTTGTGGGGTGGACCAGCTGGCGAAAGTTGGACTTGGGAACGTGAAGATCAGATAAGGGAGTCGTATCCGACTCTATTTCCTTGAACTAATTTTCGCGGGCGAAAATCCTTTAAGTGGGGGAGAGTTGTAACACCCCAACTTTCATAAGAATATTTATTTAATTTAGATAAATATTATATTCATGGATTTCTGTGAATTTTGGTGTTTCGTGTCGATGTCGGTGTTTTTGTGAAGTTTTGGTTATTTAATTAAATAATAGTATATATTACGAAATATATTGTATTATTATTTATTTTAAATAATATTAGAGGAATTAAGGGTGAAGTGGACATTTGAGGAGAATTAGTGAGGGCATTATGGAGAAAGCCCAAATTTGAGGCCCAAGGGTTAGGGTGAATATAAAAGGAGGATTTTGAGAATAGGGTTCACTTTTTACTTAACCGTGAAAAGAATGAGAGCTTTGAGGAAAAAGGGAAAGGCGAGGATTTTTGTGAAGGTTTCCAAAGGCTCAAGAGAGAACACATCCGATCGACAATCTAAGGTATGGGGAGTAATTACCTTTCATTGTTTTCATTATAGGATTCGATGTATTTGAAGTGGATGTTTTGTGTTTGAGGGTTTATGGGGGTTTTTGTGACGAATTGATGATTTGAGGGTATTTTGTGATTCGATTATTAAGAGTTGAATTTAATCGGATAAAAATAGACCTTGGGGCTGATCTCCTTGTCGGTGTTGTTTCGACCCTGTGGTGAAGGGACTTATGGGGTTTATGGGAAGCTTGAGAGTTTTGAAGGTTTAGGGGATTTAAGGTTCCCATAGGGTCACGAATCGACCTATTAGACGTAGGTTTTATGCCTTTGATTTCTGTGATGCATTAGGACTGTTGTAGGGATGTTTTTGGGTCATTTTGGGCTGTAATTGCAGGTACCTTTGAGGTTGTGGAGCTACTGATGCGTAGCAGCGATTTGCGCGATAACATGAGTGTGGGTACTGGGATGACTCTAGAGTGGAATTTGGGGATTCGCTGAAAGTCTCGCAAAGCGAATGAGCCAGCGAGTGGCTTCGCACAGCGAGTAAGACAGATGGTGTTTTCTGGTGTTTCAGTGTGGTGATTGTGGGACTCGCTGACCGCTTTGCAAAGCGAAGGCCCAAGCGAACTGGTTCGCCTAGCGAACCGTGGAGCAAACATCTGCTGTTCGCGATGTTTTGTTTATGTGCTGTGCTGTTTTGATGTCTTGATGGCGTGAGTTTTATGATGATTTTCTATGACGTTACTGATGATTATATGATGATGGTTTAGTGATTATTTGACAAATTTGTGAAGATATGACGTATATGAGAATTGATGAATGATGATGCACATTATGATGTTTATTAGATGATGATGATTAATGATGTTGTGTATCATACATTCATATGCATACTCTGTGACGATGCTTCATTCCCATTGTGTGGATATGAGGTAATTATGACGTGCTCCGGTTCCAATTGCGGGATCGATCCTATTGACGGGGATCTTTGAAGGGGTGATGGCCTAGTGTCCATCAATTATGACGATTGGTACCACATGCATGAGTCTTGTTGTGCATTGCATTTATGTGGCAAGGATTTTGATTTTGATATAGTGATTCCTGATGTTTTCCCTGATGATGATCTTGATGATGTTGTATATGAAGTTAATGCCATTTTATGTATATCTTGTTTTATAATGATTATTATGAATTGTGATTACTCACCCTGCCTGTTTGAATGTTGCCTCCACGTGGGTAACGTGCAGGTGATCAGGTTTAGCTGTGGATGCCTTCGAGGACCTTGAAGTTTATTTACTTTTGGTCGATTTAGAGGGTCTTACTCTTATAGCATAACATCGGGTTAGGGTCCTTTGAGTCGAACTATGTTGTTTCCTTATTTTTGTTGTCATTTGATGACATGGTTTTATAATTTGAAAACCTTTTTTATTATTACGATATTTGTTGAAAACCTTTTTAATTGAGAATTTTGAGTTCCGCTGCCATGTGAAGGCTTTTGAGTTATTTTGAGGAAAACCCTTTGTTTATAGGGTAAGTGTATTACTTTGATTTAAATGAGAAATGTGCACCCTTTGAGGTGATTTTGATGCTTTACTCTGATATTTGAGTTGTTTCTGCTGCAACATTTGTGGGGGTAGAAAAGGGTGTTACATAATACGCCTTGAAATCAGAAGATAATGACTTGTGATATGAACTGCAATGCAACTGCACAAAACCTTAATTGAAAAATGACCCATGAAACATTATGAACCTGACACAACCTTGGTAACTTGGTAATGAAGCAAACCACTTGTTTGACCAAGATTAGGTCAAACTTCCACTGAATTCCAACCACACTGTACACACCCTTGACCTGATAATCTTGCCTGATCCTTGATGCAATCCCAAACCTTGATTGATCCACCCTTTGAACCTTTGAAGCAAACCCTGATTCACAAGTAAAACAAAACAAAGCAAAGTCTGATAATTTGGTTAGATATGCAATATGATTGACCTAGAATGTTATGCAAAAGATCAAAGAATCTAAGGGTAAAATTTGGGGTATGACAAATAAACTTCAATGTATAAGTCTATGAAGGTATTATAGTTGGATAATTGGGACGTCAGTTTGCATTTGACTATAGTGGACTGGACTCTCGTTTGATTCACCCACATTTGTGAGGTGAACTATTCACAAGGATATATTACTATGTATGTATGTAAGTATGTCATGTAAAACGAGTGCAACAGGGAGATGATTATTGTAGAGAAAACCTGAATTATTTATATACAGTTTAGCAAAATACTAGATATCATGAGTTGAGTATTGTAAAGAAAACCTAGATAATTTGTATGCAGTATAGGTAAACCCTAAGTTAAGTAGTGAGAGGACTAACTGGGAAGGCTATTGTATCTCCTTTTTTGTTCTAGCATGTGGTAGTTCTAGAACTACTCTAGGCAACAGTGGAGATGAATGAATATGCGAAGTGAAATAAACTTTATCCTAGTCTAGTTATAGTTTATCTAATCCTTAGTAAGACCTTAGAATTATGCTAGGGCTCAAATGTTTATATAAATAGTGATTAAGGGATGTTTGATAGCATCATAGGACTTATAGTCAAAAGTGATATAAATGATATAATTAATATGCAGGATATAAGATTAAAGTGTCCATATTAGATCCTTAGTAGATAGTTTATTAGTCTGCTAGAAAATATTTTGATATAGTCCCATCTTTTATGTGCTGATATTATCAGATGAGTAAAATAAGGAAAAAATGAAAGTAAAATGAAGGTGACCTAGCCAGAGAGATCCTCACTCGTATTATTTTTTACTCCGTGATATAGTTGGAGTTAATGTAAGAATGTTGTATATGAGTTATTGACGACTAAGTACATTACGTGGGAAGGGTGTAAGATACTTCGATGGAATGTTCAAGTATGCCTTAACCGAGTATAAGGGTAGAGAGTCATTAAATGGATTACATTCGGAAGATCACTGAGATTAGTATCTCACCCTACGTTGTTATAATATTTTCATGTAAGTAAGTATTCAGATTGCACTCCAAACTTCGGACTTGACACCGAGGATTTCGATGGAGCGTCTTTCTGCAGTGTTGAAGAATGCGCCTGATAGATGAAGGATTAGTTATTATGATGTTTCGTTGTAAAATTTTAATCTGGTCCATTTCCAGATACTTACATTGATGTATCCAATACAAATTATTAATTGCATTAGTTGTTTTTTTAGACATATGACTGGTGGGTATTACACATTATTTGTTTGGATATTGTTTAACAAAATAAACTTCCTATAAAAGATAACTAGACTCAACCATACATTATCAATTTAGAGCCTCTCTTACGTCTACGAGGGTGCAGGATATATGAAATCTCCTAACACTTATTTTTTTAATTGTACTTTTGTTTACTTTTTATGGTAGGATCTTCTAAATTGTTTGGACATTTGAATTGCTCTTTCAAATACTTTTTTTGCTCATGTATACTAATTCGAAGATCTCTATTCAATAAAAAATTCGTGAATGTTTGCAAACTAATTGAATGAAGACTGTTCAAACTTTATGAAAACAATACAATAATAGTCTTTTTGGGCAAAAATAATCATCAGCAGATATTATTATCAAACTTGTGAAAGTTCAAGTTTAGTGTTGAATAAAATCAAATATTAAATATTTTAGATTTAATTTAAATCAGTGGTAACATGATAAACTATTGTCTCAATTATATGAGATTGTGGTGGAACTTTATGCTCATTTCTCACTCTAAAAGTTGTTTCCTCTATTTCTGCTCTAACTTTTCATTCCCCTCTTATCCTCAAATCCAAAATATTGGTCAACCACTGGTGTAGGCTCCGACCTTGGTGGTGCAATGCCTCTTAGGGCATTCCACTCTTAATCCTTGCAGGGTTGGGAGAGATGTCGGCGTTGCATCAGTGATCTCTTTATAAACTCATTTTAGTTTTAGGAAATGCTCACAGTTCCTTGGAAAGTGATGGTTCATTCCAACAACAATGGGTTTCTCTGATTGTTCTGTTTATTCATGCTGACGGTTGGTCGAACTGGTTCCTAACCACTGCTAGTTGTGCACATATCAACAACTGGTGTCATTTGTCGTCTTCGATTAGGTATTCCTACACCTTCTCTTTTGTGGTATAGCAACCGTTGAAATTCGATTCTGAGTATGCATGGAAGAAAATTATGGTTCTAGATTACCACTTTCGTTTCGTTTCAAGCTAATTCAAACCTGGTTTAGCGTAGTTTGAATTTGTTGTTATTATGGTCGTTGAATCTTTCACCGATTCACACTTTTTTAATAAATCATTTCGACACCTTAATAAAATGAGCTGATCATAATTTCTTCATCATCTTCAGTTTTGGTGTCTCAGCATGTTTGACTAGAAATAGTCGTGATTCAAATCAAATGATACATAAGTGTTTCTCTATGAATTTAAATTTCCTTTATTATTTTATTTGCTTTTAACTTTTACGAATTAGACTCTATATTTCCGATTTGTTTGTAATGTTTTTTTAATCTATACATAATGATGCATTCTACATCTTTTTGCATTAATAAGATATATGAGATTGTTAATTGTTGTTGTTTTGACCCATTCCACTTTATACTAAAAAATTATTAATATGTCATCCTAGTTTGACTTTTGTTTCTTAAAAAAATATATTTTAGATTTGAACTCATATATAAACAAAACATCCAACCATAATATCATGTTTTGTTTAAAAACATGCATATAAGTTGGCTTGATTTCTTTAACTCGTAGCAAAAAGCCTAAGTTGACCTTGCTTTTCTATGTTTCAACTTGCCCTCTCATCTTTGTTTGTATCTTATGAAATCTTCAGTTGGTAATTAGAAAAATCCTTAAATATATGTATAAGTGCCAATCAAATAAATGAAGCTTAAAACAAGGTCAGTATATGCTTCTTTGTTCGCCATTTTCCTTTATTTGGTCCCTCTAGGTTTCTTATTTTTAATCCATTGTTTTTACATTTAATTGAATTTACTAATCACAATTTAGTACATTTTTGTTTACATATAGTACCAACCATACATAGAGTGGTCCATATGCACGTGGGAAAAAGTTGGAAAAAGCTCAAGTTTTTTCCTACCGACAAATTTATGTAGATCGATCAACCAAAATCAAACAAGTGTTTGGTTGTTGGGTATCCTTGTCTTTTTAATATACTAATATCTAAATAAAATTATAAATATTTTTTAGTTATTGATTATGTTGATCAAATTGACTAGAAAAAATATATTTGAGAATATAT
Source organism: Lathyrus tuberosus (assembly GCA_022829125.1). NCBI lineage: Eukaryota > Viridiplantae > Streptophyta > Magnoliopsida > Fabales > Fabaceae > Lathyrus > Lathyrus tuberosus. Next base: position 5,397,309 of record JALAZF010000056.1, on the reverse strand, counting down.
TTAAAAATTAAAACAGCTTATAAAAGACACATTTAAATTTATTTTTTGTAATTTTAATATATTTAAAGACTATTATAGTAATATCTTAAAAAATAATATCAAATCATAATGAAGACACAATCTACAACATAAGTATTTTTTGTCGTATTGTTTTTTAAATGTTTTAAATACTAAAAAAAAATTTTTTTTCAAAATTAAATGTAGACCATTTTCCACACAACTCACAACATGGGTTCGTTCATGATACAATGTATAAGGTGGTTATACCCTACACCCTTCCTTTCAATAACTTGACAAAAGCTATTAAGTGCATGCTTGAAAAAAAAAATTAATGTTGGTTGCACTGATCAAACTCATTTACGTATTGACTTAAATTTATGTCACCTCTACTAAATTTATGTAAGCTATACTTAAATTCTCTCAAACAAACTCTCAAACTTTAAGGAAGTAGATAATCTCATATGTACTAGTTCAAAAATACCCTTAATCATTTAAAATTATCATGGCAAAAACACTTTTAAAGAGTTTTTTTTTTTACTAAAACATCACTACAACAACAAAATTCATATTTCACTTCGGTTGGATGACCGAAATAATGTAGGGTGTCATGGAAAGTGTGTTTCTTTTTCTCTCGAGCTACTAACTGAGGTGAAAAATTGAAAAATATATCACTTTTTTCTTTAGTTGGACTTGCTAATCGGAGAAAATAGTGAAATCAGTTATGAGTCTAATTCTCAATAATAATATTTTTGTATTTTCAAAATGGCACGTTGGAATACGAACTGAGACATTTTTCTCTCAGTTAAAACAAGATTTAAGGTGAAAAACTGCAACACCCAACTTTTCTTCTCAATTGTGACTTTTAATCGAGAGGATAGTTGTGAGGAGATAACTTTTACCTTCGGTTGGGAGGTCCAACTGAGGAGAAATCTATTGCTTTTTTATTCTATTTTTAAAAGAAAATTACAAAAATTTTATTATAACCTCCACTTTTATGAAACAAAATTTAAATGGCAATTTTTTACCTCATTTTAACACATTTTTTTAAACATAATCTAAATGACACATTGGTGAAACAAAACTATATATTATGTGCCAAAATGGCACACATCTTGTACCAAAACTATACATTATTTACATAATAACCAAAATGGCACACATTATGTACAAAATTTATACATTATTTACATCAAAACCAAAATAACACACGCATTATATTAAATTGTTAACAAATAAGGAAAGAATCAACAGACCAAATCAGCACGCACATGACTCAAAAACTCAAGGAAACAAGATGCCAAATGTGAGCGGATGTCATTTAAGTCTTCTTCTGTGAATGGTGGATGGTCGTTAAACACCTATAAGTGTAATGAAATGTAAAAACACTTAGAAATAATAACTTTGACTTAAAGGTTTTCGTATCTTTTGAGTTTGCGCATATCAAGCATGAAAACTTTGATGCTAGAATTGTGAAGTGTGTCTTCGTTGGTTATTATGAATGTGTGAAAATTACAATTTGTGGAAGATAGAACCTGGACGATCAAAACGTATTATAAGTAGGGATGTAACTTTTAATGATACACGTCTGGATAAGAAATGTAAAGACCAATAAGTTAAAGACTATGAAATTATGGTGGAGAAAACTCAAATTGAGGTGGAGGTTATTACTAATGAGACTAGAGATTATGAGGATCTTGAAGCTCCCATTTATAATTATAGGAAATGGCAACCTACAGTAGCTCCAGGCTATCAGTTGAATCGTATTATGGTGAACAGAGAGATTGTCCCACCTAAAAGACATGGTTATGCAGATATTATTCATTATGCTTTAAGTTTGTGCATGAAGGAATGAAAAAATTAGAATCAAAACCAATCAAAGAGACAAATGAAACAAAAGAGAGAGTAGTAAATGGTTGAAGGAAGTGAATGGGTAAATGCACTCATTAGAGAATAATCATACTTGAAAACTAATTTAGCGACAAAACGTGATTTGATGCAGTTGGACCTTCAAGAAAAAGAAAGAAAAATTAGGAATCGAAGCTCTGAGGTATAAATCACGACTAAGAAAAATATTTTAACTTAGATAAAGGGAATTGATTATAATGAAATCATTTCACCTTCGATAAAGAATTGTTCCATAAAGTTCTTTATGACTCCTATGAATTAATATAATGTTAAGTTTGTCTTACTCAAAATAAATTTGTATTAATTCAAAAAACCAGGTAATACAAGGTGATCACATGGATCCAACCCACCAATCTGACAAAACAAACAAAAGTAAACTTACAACATCATCAACCTTGTTATATGTGTTCTAAGTTTCTCATTCTACCACCCTCTATAAACTATAATATTAATAATATTTTCCATTATCTTTGTATTATCTATACTATTGGCAAAACGTTTATCATTTCGATACTCCCAAGTTCAATAGATAGTCTCAGTTAAATCCAACTTTAAGATATATGATTTTCAACATTTACCTTTACTATGCATTATAATCCATTTCAACTCATCATGCCATTTCTTGGGATCATGAACCACTTGAATCCACTCAAGAAATTTGCTCCAAATATTTTTCAATTCGGTGCAACCATAAAACACATGGTTGATGGTCTCCTCCTTGGGACAAAAACAACAAGTACTTCTATCAAATAAATCAAACTGAAGCAGCCTATCTTTAGTGGATAGTCTACCATGACAAGCAAGCCAAAATGTCATCATTGCTCTTGACCTTCCAGTATTACCATAGAAAAGCCTATTCTAAAGCACGTGTTCATGGTCAGCATTTCTCATCTTCATGTTAAGTTGATGCAAGTGAATGTTAAGAAAATTTCTTACATGGAAAGATTGAAGAGACAATCTACATGAAATAACCCGAAGGATTTATAAAGGACAAGTTTAAGGCGTGTCGTTTAAAGAAATATTTGTATTGGTTGAAACAAATCCCAATATAAAGGTATCGTTAATTTGATGAATTTATTATAAAGAACAATTTTTTTTATAAGTGGGTATGGACGTAATGTGTGCATATTAAAGAAGAACAAAGAAGTCATACCTACTTCTCTATGTTGATGATATCTTGTTGGTAAACTCTAGGACGAAAGAGATTGATAAGCTCAAGATAACATTTGATGAAGAATTTGAGATGAAAGATCATGGTGAGACTAAAAGGAATATGGGGATGAATATCATGAGAAAATTTGAAATAAGTAGTTCTTATCTCAAACTAGTTACTTGAAGAAAGTGGTAGGGCAACTTAAAATGTTTGATGTTAAGACCGCCAACACTCATTTAGGCCATCACACAAAAAATTTGGTCGCACAATTTCCTAAAGCCAGGGATGAAAATAATGATATGAATAGTACTCTTTATGCAAGTGGGGTTGGAAGCATCATGCACGAGATAATTTGCAGTAGATTGAACTTAAGATATGTCATTAGCATAATATGTCAGTTTATGAAAAATTCAGGTCGAATGCATTAGGAAGCATTGAATAGGATGGAACTTAGCCTATGTCATTAGCATAATAGGCCAGTTTGTGGAATATCTGAGTCGAGTGCATTGGGATGTTTTGAATTGGATGTTTAGATATTTGAAAGGGTCTTTAAAGGGTGATTTGAATTATACGAGAGAGTGGAAAGACACTTTCGAGAATTATGTGGATGTTGACTATGTTGGAAATGTGAACACTAAAATTCTTGTGTGCTTTATTTTCATCTTTATCTTTGCTAGCTTGTGAAATCACATACATTAATCTTTATTTTTGCTAGCTTGTGAAATCACATACATTAAATTGATAGATTAGTTATTGTTTCAGTAATTTAATTTAGTTGTTATTATTTTTTATCTTACTTATTTATATTGTGATCTATGATACTAACATTTGGGTTATATTACAATTAGGAGTGATAAACGAGTATGATCATTTAAATATGCTCTACAAAACTTTGCAAAAAATATAGAGCGATATAGTAGAGGATATGAAGCAAAAACTTTACATTATCCTAAAAAATTAAGGATGGGGTGAGGCAGGGTAGACCCGACGACCTCTGCACTCTAAGAATTTTTTTTTAATATAACACTAATTTTAAAAAAAAATATCAAAAAAACTAAATTTTCAGGATATTTACGAAAGTAGCTGGGTTTGAAAACCCATTCACAAGGTGGCGCCATAAGGAGTGGCGCCTCAGTTAGAGGCGAGGAGCTAAACCGTATGACGCCTCAGGCCAAGGTTTGAGCCCTAAAAAAATTCCCTGAGGTTGAGCCAAATGAAATGGCGCTTCAGGGCAATTTTTTTTTATTTTAAATATTTATGTTTAATATATAATTATATTTTATTAATATATAAATAATTATATTATTTAATAGGTTATGAAGTGCCTATAAATAAGGGCTCACCTTCACTTGTTTTTGCACAACAACTGTCACCGAAACCCTAATTTCTTACCTTCCCTCACCAATATCCCAAAGTCTCACTTACTTAACACCATGTCTTCATCCTCAAATAGTCGGTCGTCGTCATCAGCAGCGGAGGATAAGTGGCCAGAGTTTCCGTTGATGAAACGAAATGCCTTAGTTATATACTCAGCTGTCAAGCCTCTGTTGGAGATGCTACTCTGGAACACCCAGACATTGGAGCATTTGCACAGGGAACTTCGCCGCTGGCTACCAGAAGAATTTCAGGCAGGTGAAAAGACCAGGAAGATAGAGAGGCTGGTTGAGAAGTCTGGTCCAGACGGAGTCACTCGTACTTGGAGGAAAGTGGAAAATGATGTTGGCGTCCTCATGATGATGATGTTAGAACAGGAAATTAAGTTGATGGTTGTAATTTCCTAGATAAGCTGATTTTATGAGTTGTTTTGTTTGAGTTTGTTATTGTTATTTTATGATTTGAGTTGTTTCGTTTAGGTTTCGTTTGGGTTTGTTATGTTGTTGTATTGAGTTAAGTATGCCATCAATGAAATGAAATTTGTTCGTATTATAAATAGACAAGATTACATAAGGAACTATGTCGCCGTGCTAGGCCCTGCCACGTTTAGACACTTAGTACGATTGTGGCCTGGCTGGCAGCAAAAACTACACAACCTCACCATTTTTTCGGCTGTATCCATCTCTATTTGAATCCGGCTGCTGATAGGGCGATCCTTTTTATTTCTTCGCATCAAGTCATTATGCCACACAATTTCGCCTTCGTATGTAGGCCAATAGTCCTCCTTTGCGACCACTTGAAAGCTTTTACGGTACACATTACATACAATACTGACTTGGTGAAGAACATGGAGATAGTTGGTTGGGTCCAGTCGGACCTTGGAACAGGCTGCTATGACATGGGAGCAAGGCATACGAAATGCCTGAAACTTTCCACAGTCACACCAACTCCTATCTAGTTCCACTCGATAAGATTCCCTAGGCAGTCCTTCGTTGTGATCAATAGACTCTCCTACACTGAAGTGTCCAGCAAAACGGTCGAAGACCGTGCCGACGTGTGTGTTAGCCTTTGCAGCCTCGTCCTTCATGAATGTCATGGAATAGTCACTAAACAGCTGCCCAGATTGTATGACCGAAACCCACTTAGTACGTCTGGTATCAAAGAGCACAGCGAGCCTAAAATAAGTTGACCTCACAAGAGAGGTTATCGGTAGGTTCCGGATGCCTTTGAATACTGAGTTCATAGACTCAACGAGGTTTGTTGTCATATGGCCCCATCGTCGCCTATTGTCATACGCCCTTGTCCACTTCTCCCGTGGTATGTTATCAATCCAACTCGATGTTCCTGGGTTTGTTTGTCTGCTTTAGGGAGACGAGGTATCTTGGGAGTTCTTTGTAAGAGTCATCCCAATTTCCAAAAATCCTTTCAACCGCCTTCGTCCTAGCAATCCACGCCTTCCTGTACGAGGGAGTATAGTTGTATCTTTGCACCATATGAGCTATGATGGTACTGACTTTCACATAAGGGTTGTCGCTCACGATTGATAGAATTTCATTGCGGATCATCTGAGAGTCGAGCTTGCGATGATCCTGACTTGGATTGGTTAGTATGCACATGTGCTCTGGACCCATTGACCCTATCTTCCAAGAATCGCTTCGCTTCCGGAAAGATGCGGTTAGTCTATAGGGGAAGACCTCGTTGCGGCAGTAGATCTTGTATAGAGTCGGATTTGTTCGACCGACTCTATAATCTGCAGCTAAGTTCATATGGTATTGATTAATTGCTCGGACACAATCTTCTTTTGTACGAAAATTGTCTCCAACTTTTAGTACTCCCCCCGTCTTTTTGTATGGGTCGTAAAAAATATCTGTTGCTGGCTGATCCTCGTCTAAGCTTAGTGTTGTCATGTGTTGAGGTGGGCAATAAACATGACTGTCTGGCAATTGGTTTGCCTCGTCACCGTTTATCATTTCGTCAACAACGTCCTCCGCTTCTTCTTCCTCCTCGTCAACGACGACCAACTCAGCTTGTTCGTTGTCTGAATCATTAAAAACCTGCGATACCTCAAGTTGTTGAGACAATGGTTGATTTTGTAACGTAATATATAACTCAACCTCATTGAAACCAGAATGCTCATGGCTAAGAAACATATTACGAACATCACCATCATCCCGTATTTTCATCTGAAAAAATTTGCACAGCTCATTCCCCTAAAAAAAGATAGGTTTTTGTATATAATTTGCCCAACTGGACCGCACTGCAATTTCTTCTCTAACCGGGCTTTCAAGTGATAGAAATTTGTTCTTCTATCAATTAAAAACCTGGTCACTTCTGTATCCCTAAAATTGAAACCACTCATTGGACAATCAAATATCTCACCAAGGAGATGTGCAGTTATCAAGTATTATGGTCTTTGAGCCATATCTGAATTTGTGTTAGAAAGAAATGGGTTACAAACTTTAAAGTTTGGAAGAAATAGTTTGCAAACTACAAATGGTTTGAATGTATGTGATGGTATGATGTATATTTCAAGTGTATTAATAGGCAGAAAAATATTACAATGAACGTGTCTCTGTAGTCTAATTGCTTCAGAAAAGCATTGCCAAAGAACAATGTGCTCCTCTGCATGCCTACACACTAACCTTGACATGACCACACAAGACTGCATGCCTACACACTAAGCTTGACATGACCACACAAGACTGCATGCCTACACTAAGCTTGACAAGACCACACAACTCTGCATGGTTAGACTATTGACAAGATCACACTCTGCATGACTCAACACTACATGCCTACACTCTTTTTCTACTGTTCCTAACCATGCCTCTGCACAAATTTAAAACAAAAACATTTTTTTATTAAACATTAAAAAAATTAAAAAAAACCTAGAAATCACCTGAGACGCCATTTCACTTGGCTACTCCTCAGAGATTTTCTAGGGCACCCCATAATGGCCTGAGGCGCCATATGAAATGGCTTGTGACCTCTATGGCGCCTCCCTTGTAGTGGTTTCTGAAAACATGTCACTTTCATAAATATTTTGAAGAGAAGGTTTTTTGGTAAATTTTTTGAAAAAGCATGGTATATTAAAAAAAAAAAATCGCACTCTAAAATCTAAAAGATACAAATTTCATGTTAATATGTACAAAAATAAAATTAAATTAAAAAAAAAAAAAGAAAAAAAAAAACAAGATGCAACCGACGTAATATAGAATCAGAATCTAAAACTTGACATGTCTAAAAAAAATGCAAGCATGCTCGGTGGATTGGGTTTGTTTTATCAAATGGTGCATTTAAAAGAATCTATTTATAACTATTATTTTTATAATTAGTGATAAAATTTATCCCAAAAAAATACACTCCACTCACACATCAAGCAATCAATAATGTTTGGAGCTACATTGTCAAGTAGTATTTGATTTGATTAATGATAAAAACGGTATAAAAACAACACTATTCCTAGTATTATTTATTACACAAATCCAAAATCCTTTTATGACTAGTTATGTATAGCATTCATTTTGTATCTTAATCCATGACACACACGAGATAAATGTTTAAACAGTAAAAGGTAACCCTCAAACTCATAGGGTACTTTACCTACACGACACAACACAACAACAACCATGTGTCAACCTTTCACACCAAACTATTAGAATGAGAGTAACTTTTACATATTTGTGCAATTTGCAATGAATGATGTGTTGTTGATTGATAAATAGTGTGAGAAAAGAACACTGAAATTGGCCTTATTTAGGAAAAATACAGTACTTTGTCAAATATGGTCGAGTGAGATTTTTCTTCTGCCTCTTCAATTATGTAAAAGGATAGCTAGTAGTGCCTAGCTCCATTAATGCGTCTATAGGAAATTCTAAGAAATTTCTGTTGAGTTGTTCTAGAGTAACACAGATTGTATGAATGGTGAGAAGATAAAGAAAGAAGAAAAATAATGAGAATACAAGTTACACACACTCAAATCAGGGTTAATCCAGTTTTGTCTTTAAAAAAACTGTTGAATTGAATTGAAGTTAAAATATATGAATAATTATGTTTGATAAGTGAATCGAATATATAGTGTACAATCAGTTTTAGAATTGAATAAAATGATAAATAAATTGATTTGAAATTGAAATTGAACTAAAAATGAAAATGAAAAATGATAAAGATAAAGATAACTTTAAAAAAATTTATTAAAGAAGTTTTAAAAAAATATATCGGTTAATTTTCTCAACAAATAATTCGATTTGAGAAAACTACTATCTTCTAACAGTTTAGTATGGTTTGGAATTCTTAACCGATTTATCAAAACAATAAATTTGATTCAATTTGATTTTAGGTTAATTAAAATGATTTGGTTCGGTTTATTTCGAATGAATTTTTCCTGTAATTCAATTCCGTTCGATTTTCTAAGTGATGTATACCATGAACTACACTATTTAAAACAAATGAATTTGCTTTGGTGTATAAAATTTATTGCAAACTTCAAGGATTAAAGTTTTCAAATGTAAATCACTTTAGTTCAAACTTAAATTAATTTAAGCTAAAATTAAGAATATTCAAAACCTATATAACACCAACAATTTAATTAGAAATAATACATCATGTTTCACTAATGTGTTCTTAATCTCCACAATCATATGATGAATCCGTTGTCACAACAACAAAACTCATAAAATAAAAAACCAAAAGAAGATACAACAACAAGATATCTTGCTAGAAATTAAGGTTTTTGCACAAAATTCAAAGACCATACATAATCTATGTATGATTGTTTAAAGATTAAGCATCATAAAACATCATAATACACATTATAATTAATCAAACTCATTATTTGATAAGAAACAAACTCAAAGACCAACATTATCCTAGAAAGATCAAAGAGATTAATTACAACTCTAATTAAGTGCATATTTGTATTGACGGCGAGTCTGACAGAATCACGGTCTATTAACGCGTGATTTTGACAAATAATACACTTAAAAACTTCAACAAAATCTAAATTCACCGCAAATCCAAACATGCACTTAGATTACATAGATTAAGACCACCTTAAAGATTACCTTTTGGAGAATCCTAGGAATCCACTATTAACCTTAGTGCTAGTTGAACGAGGAAGACCAAAACATAGTATTGAAGTAGGTGAATCGGCATGTTCTTCTTCTCCTCTAAAATCAAAAGATGAACCACAGCTTAAGAAACGTTTCTTTGTTCTAATAACCCTCCTTATAGGAACAAGTTTAGATGAGTTAGATGAAGAAGAACATGAAGAAGAAGAAGATGAAGAATTAGAAGGTGAAAATGATGATAATGATGATGATGTTGGTGATGATGAAGAAGAAGACATAGTGGTTTTTTTAAGATTTAGTTTTGGGAAAAGTGCAAGAAAAAGGTTAGATCTCAAGTTTCTCTTAACAGGTAAGGATTTGCATGAATAATAAGAAGGTGGAGGAGTGAGAGGAGGAAGAGATTGTTGAGAGAGAGTGTGTTTAGGTGTGCCAGGTTGAGATTCCCAAACAAAAGGGACAGTTAGAGCTATTCTAAAAGATGGATTGGAAGAACTTTCTTTTGTGAGAAGTCTGCAGAAAAACTTGTCATCTTGTTTGATTTGGAGGATTGTTTTTTGGGTTTGATCAGATTTGGAAGTGAACATGTTTGAATGAGAATTTTGGTTTATGAGTTTGTTGAGTGAGATTGAATGAATTATAATGTGTGAAATGGGGTGAGATGAGAAAAGATGTGTGATATAGAGATTTGGAGTTTGTCTTTATTTATATTTAAATAATGGTTTTGAGTGTGATGTTCAATGAAGTCAGCATTTTTGCATGTATATCTTTTGATTAGTTATGGCTAATTTATATATTAAGTAATATGAAACACATGCAGCTCTATTATTGAAAGGTATTGGTATTAATGTAACACACTGTTTATGAACTTAAAGTACTACCTAAAAATTCAATGAGAATATCATAATTTCTTGAAGACAATTATTGTCTGTTATTCTTGACAGGTAGAGGTGTATCTGTAAATATTTTATCGATGAAGTTAATATAGGTCATGAGTGTGGTATTATATTAGTTATAATAAAATTGAATTCGAATTTGTTAAATAGTCTCTAATTTTAATTAGAATTGATCTAGAAGATGAATGTATTAACGACAACCTCGGTTGTCTCCGACGGTATGAAAAGTGTATCTGCAAATATTTTGATGATGAAGTAAGTAGAAAGACGTGAGTGTGAGGTTTAGAGTTTAGAATAATGTGTATATGATCGTTAGTTAGGAGGTGGTCTAAAATTTAAATGCCTTAGAATCTTTTCGAGACAACATTCTTGAGAAGTAAATATCAAAGAATCTTATATATTTTGTATAACTAACAATTTTCAAAAATCGTCCAACTCGAATAACATGTAATTCTATGATGTGTCTTCTGCTTGATTCATCTCATCACTTTCATAGATATGAGACGCTTAGTTTCAGATGGATTGGACCTAAATCCAATCCACATCATTTGAATTTTGACCTACACAAAATTGGTCAACCGGATTAATCGAAGAGACTAAAGTATCCTTATTAAAATTGAGTTCATATATGAGGAGTTTCCTTAAAATATAATTTGATTTATGTAGACTTACACATTTCCCCACATGAGCTGCTTGATCTAGCACCATGATCTACCCAAATAACATGCTAAATTTAAGGACTACAAAATAGTCAAACTTGAAAATACTCACTTCATAGGGTACCTAACATGCCACATTAATAAGGGATACTCTTCAATTCTTATTGTATTGTAATAAATTAATAAAATCAAGAATTTTCTTGTGTTTCGGGCCCTTCACATGCACCTTCCATGAATTTACGCCATTTATGAAGACAAAAAATTGGCCATATGTGTTTGAATTGAATAATATTAGCTAGGCCATTGTTAATTAATAAAGTAGGTTATGTTAATTGATGAATGCAACTGAAGCATAAATGAATTGAAAAAAAGATCACCTAACTATGGACAATTGTGTGGTCCATCTCCATCATTTATGATATGAATTAAATTTGAGTGGATTGTAGTCATTGTCTGTGTCTCTGTGAGTGTTACTTAAGGTAAGTTCGTGGCACTTTGTGTTTGGACATGATACCATTATTAGAAATATCTAAGTATATGTGTATAATTTTTTGTGAATCATGTCATAACTCATAATCACAAAGCTATAAAGCTGAGGTTTATGGTTGCATAACTTGAATAAGAATTTATGAAACCTTCTTTTCAAGTGATCCTTTCCTTGTAAGTTTTCTATTTTTAGCAAAGAAAGGGATTAATCTCTTTCCTTGTCATTGCAAGAAAAACCCGTGTTGAACAATTAAGAATATGCATTACATGATAATTACATTGATCCTAAAAAGAAAGACTCGCGAGGATAATCACTTTGGTGAATTTATAACTCTAATGAAGTAAAGAAATTAATGAATGTACTAACTAGCTTTATGTACAAGTAACTAACATTAAGTGTGAAGGGATGCATCATCATCATCATGAATCTTATAGTGTAATAGTCCCCCATAAATTGGAGGATGATAAATATCTATCATATCCAATTTGGTTAGTAAAATATTGAATGGTTAAGAACGAAGAAATTCGGTAAATGGTTATGCTAGTTGTCCTTTGGAGGATGCTAATAAAAGTTTTATGATCCCGATTTGAAACTTCTTTCAGAGAAGATGACATCTTTTTTCTAGGTGTTTTGTCATTAAAAACAAGATTTTCCAATATAAGTAGAGTACTGAGATTATCACAGTAAATTAGTAGCTTCAGACACTACATTTATAGATATTTAAATAGATTCAATAGTCATTTTAATCCATAAGTAGGACTAGTAGGACACGGTACTTTGCCTAAAAGGAACATCTTGACATTGGAAGTTGTTTTTTTATTTCTCTAAATGATTAAGAAGTTGCCAAGAGAGAAGTAGTGTCATGAGATGGGTCTTCTAAATTCAACGCACCCTTCTCAATCGACATCAACAAAGTCTTAAAGCTCTTGTTGCATAATTAAAATGACATTGAAAGGATTAGATCGAGATTGCCTCAATAGTTATTCAAGAAGGTAATATCAACTTTGATTGTAGTGAGATATAAGAGAGCACATATAGCTCCTTTTTATTTCTTTGATGAATTAGATTTAGAGAGTTACATGCAATATATATATATATATATTATTTTGAAATTGATGGCTTGGAACAAAGTATAAACGGTTTCTTTATGATCAAGAAACACACAAGGGTTAGGGTTAACAAGGAAAAACAACAAGGATTGGTTATAACTGTTATTTTTTACTTTCTCTTTCAAACAGATTACAAGTACTCAAAAATAACAAATAACCCTCTCACCCTAATTAGGATTAGACACACCACACTTATAATGCGAAACTAGTATGCTATTTATAATAAAACCAAACATACTAAACTAATGGATTTTTTTAACAATTACCCATTAAAAGCTATCTTAGGGTACAAGTTAACTTAAACAATTAGATCCTTAACACAAGGCCCAATTCGACTACATACTATAACACAATTCGACTACAGCATGTAGGTCTTCGACAACAGCATGAGAGCAAACTTTGACGACATGCTTAACTAGAGTTCGATCCAATATCTCACAAATCTCCACCTTGGATCTAACTCTATAACATCAAAAAACACACTAGTTTTCTTCATGCAACTTTATCAACTGCATACAGTGGAAAAACTTGCAAACGGGCAACGTCTTGGTGATCATATCAGCAGCATTATGATCTGTCGAAACCTTCAGCACTTGGACATCTCCACGCTCGATTACCCCTCTGACAAAATGAAGCCTCACATCAATGTGTTTGGTCCGCTCATGATAGGCTGAATTCTTCGACAGGTGTATTGCACTTTGACTATCACATTTAACAATGATAGCTTAACCTTGAAGTTTCATCTCCTTTGCAAATCCTTCAAGCCACAATGCTTCCTTCACAGCTTCAGTTAGGGCAATATATTCCGCTTCAAAGGTTGGTAAGGCAACAACCTTCTGAAGAGTTTCTTTCCAACTGATTGTTGTGCCAAACATAGTGAACACATATCTAGAAATAGATTTTCTGGAATCCATACAACCTGCATAATCAGAGTCGACATATCCTTTGATTGCTGCTTTACTATCTTCACCCAAGGCTCCACCATAAATTAGGACTTTATTCAGAGACCCATTTATGTACCTTAGAATCCACTTCAATGCTTGCTAGTGAGCCTTTCCAGGATCGCCATGTATCTGCTTACAAGACTTACTGCATATGCTATGTCGGGTCTAGTACAGACTGTAACATACATCAAAGAACTCACTATATTAGCGTATGAAATGCTATTCCTATAAGCTCTTTCAAAATCAGTACTGGGACATTGATCTATACTCAGCTTGAATTGAGGGTTTGTCTGAGTCACAACAGGCTTTGAATTCGACATACCTTACTTTTCTAGAATCTTCCGTAGGTATGCCTCTTGAGATAAGCATAATTTCGACTGCTTTCTATCTCTTTGGATGCCAATCCCAAGAATTCTAGACGCAACTTCTAGATCCTTCATTTCGAACTCCTTATTAGCCTTCACCCTCATTACCTCTTCGACATTGTTGCTTGCTATTAGAATATCATCCACATAAAGCAACAAAAAAACAAATGAATTACCAGGTCGAAATCTGAAGTAAACACAGTAGTCGAACTGACTTCTAATGAAACTTATGTGTGCCATGAACTTGTCAAATCTCCTATTCCACTGTCGAGGAGATTGTTTCAGTCCATATAAAGATCTCTTAAGCTTACACACATAATCGTCCTTCCCCTTTTCGACATACCCTTCAGGTTGCCTCATCAGGATTGTTTCATCTAGATTACCATACAAGTATGCAGTCTTCACATCCATCTGTTCCAGTTTAAGGTCGAATTGTGCCACTGTGGCAAACAACATTCGAATAGATTTGTGTTTCACAACAAGAGAGAACACATCATTGAAGCCGACATCTTCTTTCTGAGTGAAACCCCTAGTGACCAATCTTGCCTTGTATCTCTTCGATGCCACTCCTTCGATTCCTTCCTTAACTTTAAAAATCCATTTACAACTGATTAACCTGGCTCCAACAGGTTTCTTGATCAATTCCCAGGTGTTGTTATCATGAAGAGATTTCATCTCATCATCTATAGCCTTCAGCCATTCAGTCTTCTTTCGACTCCTCATAACTTCCTATAGTCTGTAGGTTCTTTGTCGTGAAGCTCACTTGCAGAGATTAAGGCATAAGCTATAAGATCTGTATACCCAAGTCTCTGAGGTGGCTTGATGACTCTCCTCGACCTGTCTCTTGCTAGCAGGTAGTCATTATTAGTCTCCTCATCTTTGACCGCAACTTCTGCTTCTTCTTCGACTTCATCTGGGATACACAATTCAACATTAACATGCTCCACCTCAACATGAATCTCTCTCTGTTCCAGCTCTTCGTCAGCATCATCAGTTTTCTTGAAGGCCATTTCAGCTTCATTAAAAACTACATCTAGACTGGTGATACACCTCTTGTGACCTGGCTCTAGGCACCATATCCTATAAGCTTTGACTTCTTCAGGGTATCCCATGAACATGCATTTCAGAGCTCTAGATTCGACCTTGTCTTGCCTAATGTGAGCATAGGCCATGCAGCCAAATACTCTCAGTCTGTCGAGACTAGGTGGATGTCCCGACCAGACTTCTTCAGGTGTCTTCATATCTAACGCATTCGAAGGACATCTATTTATCAGATATGTTGCTGTCGAAACAGCCTTAGCCCAAAACACCTTCTTTAATCCAGCATTAGTCAACATGCATCTAACTCTTTCCAAAACAGTTCGATTAAACCTTTCCGCCAAACCATTTTGTTGTGGAGTATCTGCAGTAGTTTTGTGCCTTGCAATACCTGAGGCAACACAAAAATTGTCGAACACCTCATTGAAGAATTCAAGGCCATTGTCGGTTCTCAACCTCTTGAACTTTCCGCCAGTCTGATTTTCGACCAGAGTCTTTCAACCTTTGAAATTCTTACAAGTTTCATCCTTAATATTCTGGATGAATACCCATAACTTTCTGGAATAATCATCGACTATGGATAGAAAATACCTTGCTCCTAAATGTGATGGACACCTTGCAGGCCCCCAAAGACCAACATGGATGTAATCAAGGGATCCATGAGTTCTTTGTTTGCCTTTGTTGAACTTCAGTCTACAAGATTTTCTAAGTCCACAAGGTTCACAAAATTTCAGCTTTTCGACTTTGTCTCCTCCAAACAGATTTTGTTTCCCCAATTCGACCAGACCCCTTTCACTGACATGGCCCAATCTCATGTGCCAAATTTCTGTCTTCGACAAAGGTTTCATGGATGAAACATTTGTCGAACCACTTCCAACTTCAGCCTCAAGGGTATACAAGTCTTGTTTCTTCACGCCTCTTAAGACTTCCTTCGACCCCTTCATGAATCTTAGGATGCTTTTCTCTCCTTGAAAAACATACCCCTTCTTGTCGAATTCACCAAGAGAAATCAAATTTCTCTTCAAATCAGGTACATACCTGACTTCAGTCAATAACCTTATTGACTCATCATGGAGCTTGAATCTCATATATCCAATACCTGCAATTCTGCATGCTTTGTTGTTTCCCAGCAACACTGATCCACCATCTTGATCACATAGCTCCTCGAACAAATCTCTGTTTGGAGTCATGTGCCAAGTGCAACCTGAATCCATAATCCACTCTTTTCTTGAGTCGCCGCTTGAAACCACAAGAACATCATATGATTTGATGTCATCTTGAACAATGGGTGCGTTGCCATTATCCTTACCTCCATGATCTTTCAGGCGTTCAGGGCACACTTTTCTTGTGTGACTCTCCTTCTTACAGTGATAGCATCGAATACCAGATGCTTCGCCACTATAAGACTTCTGCCGACTTTTACCTTTCTTCTTGTTGAACTTACGATCCTTTCGCAAGAATTTTCCCTTTACGGCCAAACCTTCACCAACCGTTGAAGTTTTATACTCCTTTCATTCGTTCAAGTCCTTAGAATACAAGGCTGATTGAACTTCTTCAAAGCTCAGGGACTCCTTTCCATACAAGAAAGTTTCTTTGAAGTGAGCATGTGTTCTAGGAAAAGTGCACAATAGCAATTGTGCTTGATCTTCATTATCAATCTTCACATCAATATTTTCAAGATCAAGAATCAGCTTGTTGAACATATCCAACTGCTCAGCCAACACTTTGTCTTCACTCATCTTGAATGAATACAAAACTTTCAAGTTTCAACCATAACCCTGATGTCGTAGTCTCCTGCCAAGGCTCAACAATATTGCGTTGTGGACTTTCTCAATCATGGTCGTCTTTCCTTTTTTCGTTAATGCAGCTTCCATGGCTGCCTCTCCCTTCAACGCTTCCAAACAACCCTGCTGAACCAGTAGGGCTTTCATCTTCAAGCGCCACAGACCGAAGTCGTTCACTCCGGTGAACTTTTCAATCTCATACTTTGTTGAAGGCATCTTCTCCACGCTCACCGCACCAATTTGTTGTGAAATTGATGCCTTGGAACAAGGTATAAACGGCTTCTTTATGATCAAGAAACACACAAGGGTTAGGGTTAACAAGAAAAAACAATGAAAAACAACAAGGATTGGTTATAACTGATATTCTTTACTTTCTCTTTCAAACAGATTACAAGTACTCAAGAATAACAAATAACCCTCTCACCCTAATTAGGATTTGTCACACCACACTTATGATGAGAAACTAGTATGCTATTTATAATAAAACCTAACATACTAAACTAATGAGCTTTTTTAACAATTACCCATTAAAAGCTAACTTAGGGTGCAAGCTAACTTAAACAATTGGATCCTTAACACAAGGCCCAATTCGAAAACTACATACTAGAACATAATTCGACTATAGCATGTAGGTCTTCGACAACAGCAAATGAGCAAACTTCGACGACATGCTTAACTAGAGTTTGATCCAATATCACACACACACACACACACACACACACAATATATATATATATATATATATATATATATATATATATATATATATCACACTTCATTTTTAGTCCCTATAAAAAAAGAACATATTTTTATCCCTACAAAAATTTTATGCAAGCAGTTTTAGTCCTTGCTATTTTCTAAAATTTTGAAAACTATTTTATTAATTACCCCTAACTTTTAAATTTTTGAATAATTTTTTTCATACGTGTTTAGATTAATATAAAATATTTATTTACCAAATTATATTTTTTTTTTAAATGAGAAGAATCAAATATGAATTTTTTAAATTTCAAAAGATAATGATAAAAATAATGAAATTCTCGACTTATAAATCAAATTTTGAGTTCCATTTTTTTCGAAGAACTTTTTATAACGTTCTAAACATATCTGCAAAATAATCATTCAAAAATACACATTGGTTTAACAGTATAGACTAAAACTACGTGCATAATTAATTTGTAGGGACCAAAACACGTTATTTTTTTAATAGGGACCAAAAATTAAATTTGGTAATTTTATAGGGACCAAAAACATATTTAACCCTATATAAAATACAGATTAGTTTACAATAGTACCACTGAACCGTATCGCGAGGTTTCCACCCATGCACCTCAATCACCTACCCACAGCAAACAATTGAGCCTAAGATCAATTTGGGACAAACAATAAGGCGGGGGGATAATTGTGAAAGCTCAACGTGTACAATATAAGGCAGGTGGGGCTTGGGGAAAAGAAATGGGGGATTTGGTTATAGAGTAGATAAGTGAATAGTGAGTATGCTTCCTCTTGTATTGGAAAGGGAAGTGGATATGGGTATATGTATAAGTTGGAAAAAGGTGATGATGAAAACATTTACAAGGCTAGTACGGGTCATATGTGAAGAAGATATACTTGTAAAAACTCAACTATGCATTATCATGGCAGCAAAATTGTTTAAGTCATAAGAGTGGTGAATGCTGCAAAGAGGTTTTGATAGTTTTTTTCAGCTAGCCCATGGTTTAATTGTAGTTTCCATGGTTGTTTCACGGTTGTGGTTGATGAGTTCATCAAGATCGTTTTGGGTAAGGTTAGTAGGTTTATGAGCCATTGAGAAAGAACATGAAAACACCAATTTCAGCACCTTAAACCCACATATGTGATTTATAAAATAGTGCGGGAAATATGACGATTTCAACCAGGGTGTCACATTAATAACTTCCATTTTATCAGCAAAAGGCGGAAATTCAAAAACATAACATTAAAAACTTAATTTTCAAATAAATTAAAGTAATAAGACATAGCAAGGTATTTTATTCTACACAACTTAAAAATATAGCAAAACACAACCCGATGTTACAATATCAGAGCGACACCGGATACAAAACTAACAGCCGACAAAGGTACGATAAACATAAACAAAACAAATGACCGAAGAGGCCAACTATTCCATCCTCGGTAACCAATAGCTAATCACTCTTCATCCTCAATATGGGAATCACCTGTATCAAATGCAACAGTAGGAAACATAGAAATAAGAAAGGGGTGAGAATACATTCATATATGATAACGGTGCATAAAATAACAAGGATAGTTTGATGGAAAATTAAGGCACAATAACAGACCAATATGCAGCGGATATAAAATTTCTCAGATTTGTAGGAACCTTGAGGATCAACAAAAAATATAAGACGACAAATCGAACAAATAAAGGCACAAAAGAAAACCGATATTTTTAACGTGGAAAACCCCTCAATATGAGAGTAAAATCCACAAGTCGTCCAGACCAAAGAAATACTCCACTATAATAAACTAAGGATACAATAGAGCCTTAAAGTGATTCATAAACTAGTGCTAACAACCACAAATCACAAAGTAAACTAGCTTACAAATAAGAATCAAAAAGCTGAAAATTTTATCAAATCTGCATCTTTAGTGCGAAGCATATAATTCTCACCCCAGATATTGTTTTGAAATTATGAATTGGTAAAAGTTAGATACGTTTGTTACGAACCTGTCCTCCAAATTTGAGCTTGATCCAACGGTTAAAGAATCGAGGATCGTCGATTTAGTGAGACTGGTCACAGAAAAACAGGAATGAGTTTCTCTTCTTTTTTCTCTCATTTGAATCCTTATTTTATCTCTATCTCTCTCAACCCTAAATTGATCCTCTCCACTTAAAAAGTTAGACAAATGGGTTAATAATATTTGGGTCTTTCTTCACATATGAAGGAAGCTCAAACTCAACAAATCTCTCTGTCACAACTATGTGGAGGAAATCGCCAAACTGACAATATCACAACAAGCTTCAAATTTCCCTCTTGGTAATGCTTTAGTCATCCTATCAGAACCATTATCATATGTATGAAATTTAGCTAACTCAAAAAACTTAGCATCCAAAACATCACGTGTCCAATGATATCTCACATCAATGAGTTTTGACCCATTATGAAAAGCCGGATTCTTACCAAGATGAATAGCGCTTTGACTATCAACAAATAACTCATATTTGTCTTGAACAAAACCAAGATCCTGCAAAACTTTCTTCAACCATAGTAACTGTTTACCGTCGAAATTGTTAAACAAGCGCCAGTCTTCCAAATCCTATAATTTTGGTTACTCACAAGATCGACTAGATTGATCCTAGGATATGTGCTTTTACTTTTATTCAAGTTTTATTACTTATGAACATTTCGACAATGTTCTTTTAGTTGAAAATAATGTTAAAGTTCATAAAGAAGTGCAGAAATGTAAATTGCAATGTAAATGACTTCAAAGTAAATTTACAGCAAATGTAAATGACAGAATCTTGAATGATTTGATAAAAGGTGTAAAAATGGTGATCACGCGTACATTGCACTCAGGAACTCGTTTCTCAATAACACAGATACTTTGAGTAATATTTGAGTTTTTGTACAAGATTGAACACCCGAATCCTAATCACTAAGATTCCTATTTATAATGAATCGAAAATAACGGTAACAAACGATCTCTTCTCCAGAAGATGCCATGTTTTTTTATTGCATGCACTTCGCTGTTTACAGCTTTCCACGTGTCTTCTCAAGAAACAGATATGGCCAAAAAATAGTTATCAACCTTATTTTGAATTACGCTTGTCAAATGCAACTTCAAGTGAACTTCGTCGAACTTCAGTCTGAACCAAAAATATTTCTAAGTCTTAGACCAAAATCTTCCTCTATGCAAAGGATCTTCTTCGACTATGTCCTCACCAATTTTTTGCCGAAATCAATATATTCTTTTCCAAAATATCTTCTTTAGTTTTACTGGCTTATTTCAAATACTTATGAGCGTCAAAATTCCATCCAACAAATTGCCCCCCAAAAATGTCATTTTCGACTATATGGAGAAAAAGACATTTTTTGAAACGTTTCGATGCTACAATATCTTTACAGCTATGACGTCATGGTCATCATGTCCATGTTTCTTCAGACGTCTCTTCGAGACGTGCGAAAATATCAATTTAATTATCACACTCCTATTTCCTAGGAGATCATGGGCCACGCTAACTGCCAGCGTCTAACCATTCTTTTTCCGATCAACAAGCGTCCCACAATCTTCAACAACTGTCAACGTTTTTAAATGAAGCATTTTTCCATCCCACTATAAGTACCTCACTTCACCTTCTTTCTCACCTTTTTCTCTTCTGAACTTTCTCCATTCTGAGGCATAAGAAGAACTCTTCATTGCTCTTAACAAAGCTCCAAACAAACCAAATTTCTTTTACATTTCCATCATCAATGGCGTCAAAAACCAAGAACACCAAAGACTCCAAGAAGCAAGTGTCTATTCCTCATGTTCACAAGATCTTAGGTCCCAAAGTTGTGGGAAATCAACAATACATCCCAGAGCCTCCTCTTGAAGAAGAAAAACGATGTATTTACCAGTCACAGGTATTAATCCCCATCTCAATCTCTGGAAAAACACATGTTATTGCACGTCCTTTACCAGATATTAATGCTAACCTTGAAAAACTTAAAGAGTACTTTCCAACTTATCACCGAACCAAACCAATACCTAGTAGGAAGAAACCTAAGACTAGCAGTGAGTTTTTTAATGTTGAACCAAATGTTGTAGTTGAAACCCAGGCAATGTCTTTGACTGAGCCCATACAAAAACCCATTAACTTAGATTATATGAGCAATGCTCTTTGAGTGTTTCGTTATTTCCCCTTGTCTAAAGATCCTAAAAATTACTTGTCTTGGCTTGAAAAAATAGAGAAAAAGAAAACCCAAACTTGGAAAGACATGGAGATCTTCGACATGATTCAATCGTCGAAAGCTGGACCAGGCTACTTCCAAACCATGTTGCTAACTTCCCTATACTTATGGGATATCACTCACAACAACTTTCACTTCCCTAGTAGAATGTTAACTCCAACCCTTTTCGATATTGCTGCGATCACTGATTTTTGGCCAACTAGAGATGCTTTTGATCCCAACCACATGACTGAGGACACCACAAGATTTGATGGAAATCGAGCTACCTTTACCCACTATATCTCAGATCACCACAACAAGGATACCGAAGAGGTTTCTAATGAAGGGCACATCGCCTTCCTCGCACTCTGGCTATCTCGATGTGTATTCTGCTCAAAATCTCTGCAAGTGGCGAAGAAATTCTTGACCATGGCAACCAATTACATGTTGAACACAAACTTTGTATCAGTCAGATGGTTTTAGGTTTTCTCTACGAGTCTTTGGGAGAAGGTGTCGAAATCCTCAAGAAAATTAAACTAGGATTGAATCTACTACTAGCTGGCCCATTTTGGTTGCTTCAACTGTGTCTCAATGCTACCTTCAAATCATTGTTGCCAACCCACAACACAATCAATGAAGAGGCTGACGAAATCATAAACAAAAGGGTCGAAGGAACACGCCATATCCAACTGACTCCTAATGATGAAGGGTTGAACTTGCAAAAGACTTTTACTGGATATGTGATGATGTATGCCAAGCGCTACAACTTCACTCCTTCTATGGCTCCCTTCGCCAACAGAACTTATGACCAGAGTGGTTTACTAGGAAATTCCTTGCTCTTTTTAAAGATCAAGAGGTGGAATCCTTGGCAATATGGGAAGCGTTCCTCACACCAAAGTTGATTGCGACAAGGCTCAAACCTTCAAAAAAAACCAAATAATTATTCTTAGCTACCAACCCAATCTCGTCTCTCGACAGTTTGGACTCAATCAAGTCATGCCCAAGCCAATCTTCCCAAAGAAAAGTGTCGTTGTTCTCTACAACATGTACCATACTGAAGCCGAATGTAATGAAGAGATGTCTCATTATATTGGAACTACACAACTTACTCCTATTCCATTTAAACCATCATACTACTGCACTCAAGAATATGACACTTGGTGGAGAAATTATTACTCCACAGAAATGTTCGACGTTCCTACTTTTACTCAGCACCTAAAAACTACTTTTGCTTCTGTACAGGACAGATCCAAGAAAGGTATTCCAACTCACATAAAAGAATTCCAAGCATTCCAAATTGATGATCTTAGTCGAACCATCTGCGAAGCAGCAATAACTTTGAGAGAAAAATTTACAAAGAAACTCCATGATTTAAAACTACCTCTGTACATTAAACACGAACACATGTATGATTTGGCTTTAAATTTGCACCCACTAAAATTCCCTCAACTGCCAACGGCTAATTTCAGCTTGGCTTTTAGTCCTACGTTTCCCGACTGGTTTGTCTGTGGGGATTTCGTGAAAATTCTTCGACAAGACTCTCAAAAGTTTGTCAAACAGGTGGCTCCGACTAAGCACGCTCTGGATAGTTTCAAAGGACATCTTTATAGTGACATAGAGTATGTTCACATACTCTCTCCTATATATGAAGGTGTGGAATAGGAGGGTTTTTTTCCAATTTATTTTCTCTCCTAACAATTTCTTAACACCCTTTTTACTTGTGGCAATTTTTTTGACATATTCCTCCTTTAGCCATCGAAAGAAAATAACCAACAGAAGGCCCGACGAAGAAAAATGCCAGCTCGTCTAAAGACGAAGGCCAATAAGAAGAAACCACCAAAACAACAACAAAAGTATACTTTGTGTTTTTATTTCTCTTGATATATTATCTTCGTATGCTAATGCTTGTGTTATTTTCCGATAAGTCAAAAACCACCTCTAACTCCAAAGAAACAAAAGACCAAAGAACCCCAGGTTCAAACAGTTGAGTCAGATGATGATGATATCTCACTAGACACTTCCAAAGTTTCCAAAAAAAAAAAGAAGGCAAAAACTTTTGAAGCCACTTCTCAGCCAAAACCCAGCATTATCAAGATCAAACCAAATAAGCCTATTACTCCAAAGGTGATTAATGTTGACCCTGAACCTGCTGCCAAGGGTACTTCTGAGCAGATCGAAAGTGATAACTACAGCCCAGGTGTGGAAGGTCTTAAGGTAATAGAATCTCACCTCATTTTTCTTAGCCATTTTTTTCGACTCATCATAACTCGATTCCTTTTGCAGGGTGGTGCAGACAGCAATGAACAGTCGAGCGTTAAATACACTATCCCTGGAATTGCCAGCACTCCTTCGAACCATCCTTTATCCCACAAAGATTCGAACAAGGGGTCTATGGGCGAAGTGAACAAACCTGCTGAAGAACAACAAGAGGTCTCGCCTCCAAAGAATACAACCTAACACTCGCAAACTACTGACTCCATTCTTGAAGATGACGACGAAGAAGAAGAACATCACACCTTAGAAGTTCAGGAAACCATGCACATCCAAAACACATAGGAAATTGTGTTGGACAAAGCAGACGATTCTTCACCAAAAATCTTCAACCAAGGCAAAGATGCCCTAGACGAGGAGGAAGATCAAGACGAAGATCTCCATGTTTGACTTCTCTACCGACCCTCAAGACGAAGAAGAAGATGATGATGCAAATCCAGGTGAAATGCCCAAAAACAACCAAACCCTTGACACTGTCAAAGATTTTAAAGCTTCTTCGACTGGTACCACTACTGCTTTCTCTCTAGAAGAATTGGAAATCTTAAAGAAGAATAAGCCAGCAGAATACCTGAAGGCGATCATGAGCACAAGAGGTAGCTCGACTGAAAAATGCTTCAGTTCCTCAACCGTTTATGGCGGTCAGTCTACAAATGAGCTTGCTAACGAAATGCTCAAAAAGATCAAGGAGAAAGCTTTCAGTGTTGACTTGCTCCAAGTCCTAGAAGACAATCCTTCTTCCTGCTTTGGGATCAAGGATCTCTTGAAGCAAATCGACATCCTAGCCATTCCTCCAGAAATTGCAGATGTCATCAAGGAACTTGGGCTACTTATTGATCATGTTACCGTAGACAGGAAGTTTCGACCAAGATCTAAAACAAAATGGATACCCAAACAACTCAATGGGATACTGCTACCGAATCAACCAACAAGGTTGCAGAATTGGAAAAGAACTTTGAACAAAGTCAAGAAGAATTCAAGACTTGTCCTAGCAACATCACTTCCTGGGAAAAGCAAATTAAAGAGCTGCGAGCTAACATTCAAAAGGCTAAAGAGTGCCAAGAGGAGATTCAAAAGCTTGATCGCAAAGAACTCGACAACGAAATCCAGGTAGGGGTGGATCATGTCGAACAGGCCCAAGCTTTAGGAAAGGAAATTTATATTCTCAACTCCAACAAGTTTGTGATCAACCGCCGCTTGTCGCTTTCGAAGATGAAGCATGAACGCATGAAGATTGCTCTCTCTTTTTGGTTATCTTGCTTACATATGTTGTAATTGTTTGAATTTTTATTTTGACTCTAGAACTTGTAATCTAATGACTTAGCCATTTTGGCACTTGAATATAGTTACCATTTTGGCTTCAATCTTGCATACAAATTATCCTGTTAATATTTTAGCCTCCTGAAGTGCATGCCTATATTTTTTCAAATATTTCCCGTTTACTCTCAAGAGTCTCCGATCCTCAGCTAACTCTTCGATCTCATATGCATTGTTAGAAAAAAACTTGAATAATTTGGAACGAACCTTCCCATTTTAAAGACTATTTACCCAATGTCCTATCTCTTCGATCCATGGGTAGAATTACTTTCCACACTAAGTCTCCATTAAAAAATGATTTGAGATATTATATGTTTTCTCTACCCTCTTTTTCTGCCTTTTTAATAACTCTAAGGCATTCAACCTTTCTTCGTCCAAGTCGACTAGTTCGTCCAACATCATATTCCAGTAGGATTCAGATGAAATTTCATTCTGTCTTTAAATTCTAGTTGATTGGAGATAAATTTTGACTGGTAACACTGCATCATGCCCATAGGTCAATAAAAAATACGTAGAATGTGTAGCCTCTTTAGGGGAGGTTCGACATGCCCACAAGATTCGGTTCAATGTCTTGTGCCAATTTCTTGGTTTTTTCCCCACGTGCTTTTATACTAACCCGATTACCACTTTATTCGCTGCTTCGACTTGACCATTTGCCTGGGCATAATAAGGCATAGATGTTAACAATTTGAACCCTACTTCTTTAGCAAAGTCCTGGACCATTCGACCAGTAAATATTAACCCTTGATCAGTTGTGATGATCTCTGGGATCCTGAATCTATAAATTATGTGTCTCTGGAAAAACTTGATCACTTCTTGATCAACATTTATCAAAGGTATGGCCTCGATCCATTTAGTAAAGTAATTCATGCCCACTAAAATGTACCTATGACCTTTAGAAGATACTGGTCGAATTTCACCAACCAAATCCAACGTCCAACCCCTAAAGGGCCAAGGCTTCACAATAGAGTGCAGTTCGCTTGCAGGGACGTGTTGTATACCTACATGTATCTGACACTCTTGGCACCCTTTGGCGAACTCGATGCAATATTTCAGCATAGTAGGCCAATAAATCCCTTGTCGAAGTAAAATCCACTTCATTTTGTGTCCTACTTGGTGAGCCCCACATACCCCACTATGGACATTCGATTGAGCTAAGTAAGCCTCATCCCCACAAAGCATTTGTGTAAAACTCCCTCAGGTGATTTCTTAAACAATTCATTTCCCATAAGAGTATAACTTAAAGAACGAAACCTGACTTTTCGCTCTGCAGATGTTGTTGGATTTTCTAAGTAATCTACAATTGGTTTTCTCCAATCTGCATCTGTCAGGTTGTTGATAGCCAATATCTCGAAGTTCTCTTCATCTGCATAGCCCAACTTTGTTGTTTCCATATCTATCGGAGACAATCTGGTTGCCATCACTTTCCCTCGAACTTCGATCACATCTTCCAATTTTTCTTTCGAAATTTTGTACCCGAAAGCAATTTTAGCCAAGTAATTGGCCTCCTGGTTCTTAAGTCGAGGAATGTGTCTAATATTCACCATTTCGAACTTTCGCAATAGTCAGTTTTCTATTACAAAGTACATTATTAGATTTTCTTTGACACATTTATATTCCTTTGTCATCTGTATTACAACCAATTCAGAGTCACCAATTATTTCGACTCTAGTTCCCCCCAACTCCAACAGAATTTCAAGGCCGGCTATCAAAGTCTCGTATTCAGTCTCATTGTTCGAGCAAGGACCTTCGATCCTATACTTAAACTTTGTAGGACTTTTATTAGGAGAAATAATCAATATTCCATTACATGTTCCCTCTTTGTGACTAAAACCATCGAAATAAAATTTCCAAGGCTCAAGCTCTAGATAGTTTTAGAAATTTTCGACTATGGAGTAGTCGACTATAAATTCTACGACCACTTGTCCCTTCATGAGCTTTAAAGGCACATAAGTTAGGGAATATTCTGTTAAGGCAAGTGCTCATTTCCAATTCGACTGTGCAGAATTGGCTTAGATATCATATGCTTAATGATATCAAAATGAGACGAAATATACACATCAACAGGCTTTATATAATGTTTTAACTTGGTACAAGTAAAATACAGACACGAACACAAATTTTCAATCATACTATATATAGTCTATGCATCATTGAGGACTCGACTAAGATAATAAATGGCTCTTTTGATGCCATTTTCATTCTCTTAAGCAAGCATGCTCTCTATAGTTACATCAGATGCAGAAATGTACAACCTCATACTCTTACTTCTATAAGGAGGCGACAAAATTAGAGGATGAACAAGATAATCTTTGATTTTGTCGAAAGCTTCCTGTTGTGCCTTCCCCCGTTTGAAACCTTCGAAGTAGAGGAGAGAAGGCCTGAGTTTTGACACTTAAGTTTGAAATGAACCTCCTTAGGAAGTTGATATTCCGCAGCAACGACTGCAGCTCCTTTTTTGTTGATGGTGCTTTCGCCTCCATAATTGTGTTGGTCTTATTCTAATTGATTTTGATCCCCTTATTGTGGACCAAAAAGCCTAAAAAATCCCTGGCCTGCACACAGAACACACATATGAGAGGATTCATCTCGAGACCATGCTTCCTCATCCTTTCGAACGACTGTCGAAGATGATCTATGTGATTTTTCCTTGACACAGACTTAAAAACTATATCGTCAATATAAATTTGCATAAATGTTTCGATAAAATCATGGAAAATGGAGTTCATTGCCCTTTGATAGGATTCCCTAACATTTTCAAGCCAAAAGGCATCACCACCCATTCGTAGCTGCCTAAGGCTCCAGGACATCGAAATGCCGTCTTCAGCGCATCTTCCTCAACAATGAATATTTGACTATATCCAGAATATCCGTCGAGCATACTAAGATACTCATAGCTTGCGGCAGAATCAACAGGCATCTCTGCCACAAGCATTGGATATTCATCCTTTGGGGTCGCAACATTCAGATCTTTGAAGTCAATGCAGGCCCTCAAAGTCCTATTCATTTTCATGACGGGAACTATATTAGCAATCCAGTTGACATACCTTGTTGTACGGATGAACTTACACTTGAGGAGCCTTTCGACTTCTTGCTTAATCTTCGACAAGATTTCTGGCGCAAATCGCCTTGGAGTCTGTTTGATTGGCTTCCTTCCAGGCTTGATAGGTAACTTTAGTTCTACCAATTCTCTACTCAATCCAGGAATCTCGTGATAATCCCAAGCGAAGCAGTCTCTGTACTCATTCAGAAGTTGGATCACTTTGATTTTTAGTTTTGGGCCAAGGTTGGCGCTTATACACATTGGTCTTTTGATTGTTCCTTCCCCTAAATCAATTTTCTCTAGGGGGTCCTGTGCTAGCATTTTTATGTTGGGTGCCAGCGAGTCTCTTTCGAATCCCAAAGGCTCATCATCATAGATGGCATCGAGCCTCTGGGTTGGCACCTCGTCTTGAATCTTATCGGGTGGCTCTGGTTCGAAATCTATCACAGGCCCTTCCAGGTGCACATCAGTTTCGTTGGCTTCGACAGCCATATACTTAACTTCGGCCTCTAAGGTTGCCTTTAGTTTGTTTTTGGTTATATAAGCCGAAATATTTTCCAATATCTTAAACTCAGACATAATCACCATCTTCGTCTCCCTAACTAGTTGGCTGGAGGCCTAACGTCCCTTCGAATTCAAGGTCTTCACCCATGACCTCTCTGTACCATTGAAACCCATAGGTTGGATGCAGATGAAGGGAGTAAAATGTTGTATCAGTAGGCGCAAATGCAAAACCAGCAGAACTGCATGGAGAAATGTTTGCCAGATTTTTGCCGAAATGATTCATATCCACATGATTAACATCAGCCAAAAAATAGCTCTGACTCGCTTCAACGTTTTCCACTATACCATCATTCCCCTATATAGATATTTTTTGATGTAGCAAAGAGGGTACTTCCCCGATGCCATGTATCCGTTCACGGCCCAAAAGTAAATTGTAATTAGCCTTCGACGCAATCACCATAAACATGGTTGGCCTAATGATAGTACCAACTATTAGGTCTACTTGGATTACTCCTAAGGTGTGGGCAATTTTTCCTTCATAATTCGACAACACCATGTTATGAGGTTTGAGATCTATGTCAAATTTCCCAATTTTCTTTAACATAAACTGTGGCATGAGATTTACTGTCACACCACCATCTACCAGAATTTTGTTGATTCCTACATTCTCCACCTTTCCCCTGATGAAAAGGGGTTTCAGATGATTCTTCATTGCTTCATCAGGCCTTTCGAAGAAAGCATTCTATTCCTCGACACAACCGTTGTTCATTAGATAGTAACATACTGGCCTATGTTTGGCCCTTTCAGCCTCAGTAATTTCCTCATACTCTTCGACCTCCGTGACTTGGTCATACTCTACAGGCATCACGGAGACCACGTTACAGTTGATGTCTAAAGAGGACTCCGACCCTGTGTTGAAGTTATCTGTTACCATATCGTCATCCATTATTGGTTGTTCCGATTTGTCTTCAGACTCTTCCTTTTGAGCAGGGAAAAGCTTTCTCCCTACTAGATTTTTCTCTTCGGCTCTATCCTTCTTTGGAGGTTGGTTAGTGCTAGACTCCTCCATTGCCTTCTCGCTGGCTTCTATTTCCGCTTTCCTCCTTCTCTGTTGCCTTCGCCACTGAGATCTTGACATGGGATTCTTGCCCTTGTAATTCTCGGATCCATAAGTTTACTACCTTGACACTTGGAATTCCCTTCGATAAGCTATTGAGGAGCCTCGATCCACTTCAAAACTCTTCCATTTCTCTTGGCCTCCCTCTCTCTTCTCAGCAGGCTTCACCTATCTTCCTCTGGGAGGGTCAGCAGTTGGCTTGAAAGTAGATGGCCTATTAGCCTAGAGGCTTGGACCTCCTTGCTCCTGCCTTCGAGGGATTCCCCTTTTGTCGAAGGTGTAGTGATTGTGGGTATATTTCCAATTTCTTCTGTGACTAGCCACTCGAACTCTTTCTATGTTCTCCGCAGCATTTTTGTCAAAGACAGAACTGCATCTAGGGCACAACATCACTTCAGACTTCTTTCGCTGGAAGTGATGGGGGAACTCTACTAAGCTTTCATCATTCTTTGGGTAAGCGACCTTCACTTTCTCTTTGCTTTGTTGGGTACTTTCCTCGTCAGCCTCCATCTCAGTCTCTTTGCTCAGTTTGACCATGTTAACTTCCAAACCAGTGCCATCAGTGATCTTCAAATTTTGAAATTTGATTCTAAGGCCCTCAATAGCCTCAGTTATGTTGTTTTTTTTATTGAAATCCTTAGTGGTTTCGATTATAATGGTAATCTTGTCACGACCTTCAGACACTTCGACCATGTTGATAATGGTAGGCTCAGTGTAATGGGCATCTGCCACCTGTAGAGGGTTCGAGTCAATCTTCATCTGGGACTTAGCTTTGTCCCCAAACTTCAGCCTCTCATCCTTAATCGCATTCTACACCAAATCCCTGAAAAGAAAACACTGTGAGGTTTTATGGCCCAAAAAATTGTGATATTTACAAAAAACTCGTTTCTTTCATTATTCTAACGGAGGTATTTTAGCGCCATGAGGCACTATCATTTGGCCATCATTGACTAATAAGTCAAAAAAATTGTCACTTGGTGACGTCAAAAGTGTATATTTTCTTAGGGAATTTGTCGTTCTTTTCCAATTCGATGGGATTTTTCCCATTCTAAGGTGCAAGAACCTTGCATGAATAGGGTGGCCCTTGTTTTAATTCGGCTAGGTCGATTTCGCTTTCAGTGAAACTTAAATGGTCACTATATGTTTCTTGACCATCTTCATCTAATTCGACATATGCTACCCTTTCTTTCCTATTATTCTTATTTTCTCTGGGTTTTTCCGCCTTCAAGCGTTTGACCTGTCGAACTCTGTCAGTCAACTGGGCCATATCCCTCAAATATTGGGTGTCTAATTTCTTTCTGACGGAATAATCTAAACCACCAGCGGCCATTTCGATCAACTCGTGCTCAGGAACTTGTGTTAATCACCTTGCCATTAGCAAACCGAATCTATTGAGATAATCATCTATTGTCTCAGTAAACTTGTGCTTAATACTAGCCAATTCCTTCAAACTAATCTTCGACTGCCTCGTGTAAAATTGCTCATGGAACAATCTTTCTAGGCGAGTCCAGTCATAAATCGAATTTGTTGGGAGTGTAGTAAACCATGTGAAGGCATTCTTAGTGAGAGAATTGGGGAAGTACTTTATCCTCAAATTTTCGTTATTCGCAATGTCCCCTGACTCAGTTAGATACCTTGCCACATGTTTGACGGTAGATTCACTAGTATCTCTATAAAATTTCATTAATTTTGGGGCCTTCCATCCCCTAGGCAACTCAGTCTGCAAAATGTACTGAGATAAATTGGAGATATAGTTTGGCCTATGGAGGCCAAATTTTACCCTATTTTGCGCCATAATCCTTTCGACCATGGTAGTTAAGTTGTTATCTCCTGCCATGTCATTGTGTCGAACTTGATGTACGACTTCGTCTGCGTCTTGATTCCTGTTAACCATCACCACCCTTAGTTCCCTTTCCCTTGGCACTGGTTGTTCGACCCTAGGGGGTTCAACTCTAACTCCTTAATTTGGCACATCTGCACGGGGTACATTTCACTAGGCTTAGTTAATTGTAGGATCCTCCTCAAGGATTGTTCCTTGGTTTTCTACCACCAATTCCCTTCGAAGTTGTCCAGGTGCTTGCGGAACCCCAAAGAAATCTGCAATTCGTATCAACTGCGCTGCCATCTGTTGGTTAGTTTGGGTGGTATTTTGAATCAAGGGGTTAAATATTGCGCCCATCTGTTGGGCAAGAATATGGACCATGTCATGATTACTTTCGCCCATTTACTACCTTAACATTGTTGCAGAGTTTGTAGTAAAATTGGGCATTTGTTGGGCAGAAAATTCAATCCCTGGGGGTTGGTTGATTCGACCCATATTGTTAACAGCAGATCCAGACCCTTGCAAAGGCAAATACGCGCTCACCATTGGGTCAGCGAATGTTGACGTTGCATTGTACAAATTTGCCATCATCGAAGTTGGCATGCCATATGTTCGCGACCATTCAAAGGTATTGTAAATCCAGACACATAAGGCCTGAATGTACTAGTTCCTACTGGATGAGGGGTCACCGGTTGACCATGCATCCTTACAGGAGATAAAATTGGTCCACTGTGAGTGCTCGACGATATGGCTGTCGTACTCACCGTGGATGGGATTGGTCGCAGATGTTGAGGTTGTATTCTCCCCTGTCAAAATAGGGATTTGTTCTCCATTATTATTTAGCGGATTCACCATCCTTCTTATGTATCTCCTTCTTGGTATTGCTTCGTTATTAGTGGTTATTTTACCACTTCTTAATCTCATGCAACGAAGTTAGAGAAGCCACAAATGAAGAGCTCTTAAATATCTTCAGAAATTAAGTAACAACACCGGTCCCACTGGGCATGCCAATTTGTTTACCGTCGAAATTGATAAACAAGCGTTAGTCTTCCAAATTCTATAATTTTGGTTACTCGCAGGATCGACTAGATTGATCCTAGGACATGTACTTTTACTTTTATTCAAGTTTTATTACTTATGAACATTTCGACAATGTTCTTTTAGTTGAAAATAATGTCAAAGTTCGTAAAGAAATGCAGAAATGTAAATTGCAATGTAAATGACTTCAAAGTAAATTTATAGCAAATGTAAATGACAGAATCTTAAATGATTTGAAAAAAAGTGTAAAAATGGTGATCACACATACATTGCACTCAGGAACTCGTTTCTCAATAACATAGATACTTTGAGTAATATTTGAGTTTTTGTACAAGATTGAACACCTGGATCCTAATCACTAAGATTCCTATTTATAATGAATCGAAAATAACGGTAACAAACGATCTCTTCTCTAGAAGATGCCACATTTTCGATTGCATGCACTTCGTTGTTTACAGCTTTCCACGTGTCTTCTCAAGAAACGGATAAGGCCAAAACATAGTTATCAGCCTTATTTGAATTACGCTTGTCGAATGCAACTTCAATTAAACTTCGTCGAACTTAAGTCTAAACCAAAAATGTTTCTAAGTCCCAGACCAAAATCTTCCTCTATGCAAAGGATCTTCTTCGACTATGTCCTCACCAACTTTTTGCCAAAATCAATATATTCTTTTCCAAAATATTTTCTTTAGCTTTACTAGCTTATTTCAAATACTCATAAGCGTAAAATTCCAGCCAACAATAACTTTTTGCATGCTTCGGTAATTGCAATGAACTCAACCTTTGTAGTAGACAGTGCTACACACTTTTGCAATATGGATTGCCAGACCACTGTTCCCCCTGCAAATTTAATTATGTATCCCAAAGTGGACTTTTTAAAATCAATGACTCCATCCATATCAGAGTTAGAGTACCCCACTAGAGGAGGCTTATCCCCTCCAAAACAAAGCCTCGCAGAAGTAGTTCTGCAAAGATACATTAAAATCCACTTTACAACATTCCAATGCTCTCTACCTGGATTTGACAAAAATCTACTGGTTGTACCAACAACATGTGCTATATTTGGTCTTGTACACACCATTGCATACATCAAACTACCCACAATAGACGCATAAGGAACATGTTTCATATCAAACACTTCATCTTCACTTGAAGGACTTTGATTAGAACTTAACTTGAAATAAATAGCGAGATGAGTGCTTACCACCTTAGAACTTTCCATTTTGAATCTTTGCAACACTTTTTCAATATATTGTTCTTGTGACATCCAAAGTTTATTCTCTTTTCTGTCAGGCATTATTCTAATGCCAAGAATCCTGTTTAGCTGCTCCCATGTCTTTCATGGAAAATGACTCTCCCAATTGCTTATTTAACATGTTAATGTTAGAAATACTTTTCCCTACAATAAGCATATCATCAACATATAACAACAGGATAATGAAGACATCTTTATAAAATTTTCTTACAAAGACGTAATGATCTGAAGTAGTCTTCTGGTATCCTTGATCACACATAACAGACTCAAATTTCTTGCACCACTGCCTTGGAGCTTGCTTAGATCCATATAAACTCTTTCTCAATCTACACACATGATCTTTATTTACCTTTAACTTCAAAACCATCGGGTTGTTTCATGTAGATCTCTTCCTCCAAATCACCATGATGGAAAGCCTTTTTCACATCCATTTGTGCAACCTTTAAATTAAGAGTAGCACGCAAACTCAACATAGTTCTAATTGATGACATCTTTACAATAGGTGAGAAAATATCATTAAAATCAACACCCTTTCTTGGACGCTAATCTGGCATTATATCTTAGATACTTGGAGTTGCTATCATGTTTAACTCTATAAATCCATCTGTTTTCCAAAGCCCTTTTCCATTTAGGCAGCTTCACTAAACCATAAGTGTGATTATCATGCAATGATTTTATCTCATCATGCATTGCATTCATCCCCTTTTGATTTTCATCACTTTCCATGTCCTCTTGAAAACACTCGGGTTTACCTTCATTAGTCAAGGTCACACACTCATCAGAATTATACCTTGTAGAAGGTTGTCTCTTCCTGTTAGACCTACTAAGTTGAACTTGAGATGATTCTGGAGCTTCACCAAGATTCTCATCTTGTGACATATCACTCTCCCATTCACCATCATTAGTTTGAATATTTACCTCATCTCCAAGTTGTTGATCATCAACATAATCATATGGCTCACCATTGTGATCATCACCACCAATAAATTGTTTGCATGTGTCTCATTAGCAATGTGATTATAAACATTATCTTCTACATATTGTTGAATAAAACCACTCACCTGTTGATGTTCAAACTCTCATTCTTCATAAGACACGGAATCTGGCTTTGCGGAACTAAAAACCGCTAAATGCAATTTCTTCACAAATAGTAAGTATTTCATCTTGACCTTCCAAAAAATGGTAATCAGAACCATTCAACAATACCATCTTCATCTTTGTATTTGACTCCATCATTCAAACAAGTAAAAAAGCCCTTAACTAAGAGCTCTGATGGAAAATTAAGAAACAATAATAGAATAATACGTAGTGGATATAAAATTCCCCAGACATGTAGGAACCTTGAAGATAAACAACAAATATAAGATAGAAAATCGGACAAATAAAGGCACAAAAGAACACTAATATTTTTAATGTGGAAAACCCCTCAATATGAGAGTAAAAACCACGAGTCGTCTAGACCAAAGAAATAACTCCACTATAATAAATTAAGGGTACAAGAGAGTCTTAAAGTGATTCACAAACTAGTGCTAACAACTGCAAATCACAAAGCAAACTAGCTTACAAATAAGAATCAAAAAGCTGAAAAAATTTCCCAAATCTACAGCTTCAGTGCGAAGCAGATAACTCTCACCTCAAATGTTTTTTTAAATTCTGAACGATTAAAAGTTATATATGTGTGTTATGAACCTGCCCTCCAAATTTGATCTCGATCTGGCGGTTAACAAATTAGGGATCGTCAATTTAGTGAGACAGGTTGCAGAAAAACGGGAATGAGTTTCTCTCCTCTTTTCTCTCTTTTGAATCCTTATTTTCTCTCTATCTATCTCAACCCTAAATTAATCCACTCCACTTAAATAAGTGAGACAAATGAGCTAATCATATTTGAGTCTTTCACCACATAGGAAGAGAGCCCTAACCTAACATAGTTCACATATGAAACATACTCAGTCAACACAATATACAACATACAAATAATTATTCAATGTGTATTTCCTCTACTCCCATGCATGTGGTATCATCCTACAACCTTGGACCAAAGTCCCACAACACTGGATATCGGAGTTATGTTACTAAGGAATCCTTAACATTGGACCTAAGTCCTACAACACTGTACCGAAGTCCTAAGCTATTCTCCGATATACATGATGTATGATGATATCAACAAATGCAAACAATCACCATCTGAACCTCCTACTCCCATTATCAATTATCAATCACAACACTGAACCGAAGTCCTTCAACACTAGACCGAAGTCCTACAACACTGGACCAGAGTCCTACAACTTTGGTTCCTTTCTAAATCTAAAACTCAGCATAGCTCAACACTTTTCATCAAAACTCTGCATAATAATCAAAATATATTATTTTTTCATCAATATTCATCAGCAACATCAAAACCGCATCGAAAATCATGTTTTCCTGCTAATCATACCTTAGGTTTAAATAATTATTTAAAATATCAAACGGAGTCAAGATCAAGCAAATGGATATGTTACAGAAACCTTAGAAATTATATTTTAGGAATATCATTTTTATTTTAGGACTTAATACACCAATCGGTTTAGTTTAATTACACATAAAAAATGGGTACTCGTATCGAGCAGAATGTTTTGCATGACTTCAACATGGTACCAAAAATTGTATACTTATGATAAAATTATGAAAATTTCTAGTTGAAAATATCATTAAACTCTCTTTCCAACACACTCAACCGCACATCAAAAGGAGTTACGAAACTCTAGTTCTATTCGTTTCAGTTTAGCCATGTCGTAAATATTTTCTGCATAAACTCTAAAACAGAATATCTGGCTTCCAAATAGTACGAAATATTATATACTCATGATAAAATTTTGAAACTCTTCAGTTTGAAAGATCATTAAATTATCTTTCTAACTCAACTGACGGCATCCCAAAAGGACTTATAAAACTCAAGTTATGCCTGAAATAAGACGATCAATATCCTTCTATGTCTACCTGCGATTTTCTCCCCATTAAACTTATTCGAAACTCATCTGTTTCGGCTATTTGAGTTCTCACCGCTCCAAAAACATGCGGATAAACATTGGTTGTGTCACACTTGAATCTCAACTCATCACTACTTAATCCTACCTAATCACAAGGCAAGTGATAACTCAACTAAGCTAATTCGCCTAACTCTAAAAATACATTTAAGTCATCAAAACTCAACTCTAAGGTCATATACCTTCAACTCCAACTCTACATCTATCAAAGGACTCTAAACAAATAAATATATTACTCTAAACTCAACTCATTAACAATTTTAGAGTCAATTCAAAACATGTTAACAACTCTAAACATATTAATTAACTCAAGGTTCACATGTGACAACTCTAATTAGGTATTTCCCTACAGATGGCAAGGGTCTTCATAACCCTCTCCTAACTCTATAATTTTTGGGAGTCTGAGAGAGTCAGGAACATCAACGAGACTAATACTCTAGGACCACAAGATATGGAGACACGGCATCTCAACCCAAAACCTTAAGGTGTTAGGTAAATGGGTCATCTCTCTTATAAATCCAACATTCCTCCCATTCATAGAAAATGTGGGACTTTAACCATTCACATTTGTACCCAACATTCTCCCTTACAAGTGTGAGACCCACATTCTATAAGAGGATCCAACACCGGATCCAACTCACACTCTCCCGTAAAGATGAACCATGACTCTAATACCACTATTGGGGAGTTCGGGTGAGTCGAGAGCACCAATGGGACTAATGCTTCAGGACCACAAGAGAGGGAGACACCACATCTCAACCCAAAACCTTAAAGTTATTAGGAAGAAACCAACAAAGCATAGCATAGAGAAAAAAAGAGGAACACAATCACAACACAAGAACATAACGTGGAAACTCCAAAACTAGAGAAAAAACCACGACAGTTGTCAATAAACAACCAAAGAATAACACTATGTGAAAATTATTACAACACATAATATACCCTCAATTGACTCAGGCCCCCAGTACACTCATGCGCTCCAAAACAAATATTTAACTACATCTCACAACACTCTAATATAAGAGTATAAGAGAACAAAGAAAGTCAAATACAAGCATAAAGTGATTTTGACTGGTGCATATTAGAATGAAGAACTTGAATCCTATATATAGCCTTGAACTCACTATTCCTTCAAAAAAACTAAGCAATGTGGGACTTCAAAGAACTTGTATCCTATATATATTCTTGGACTCCCTTTTCATTCACAAAACTAAGCGATGTGGGACTTCTTCAACATGTATATTTTCAATCAACCCCAACAATCTCCACCTTTATTGAAAATAATACATAAGCTTTCATTGTCTTCATTGACAATCATACTCAACCATAAAAAGTATGGTCACTTGAAGCTACACCACTCCAAAAAATTTCATATTGTCTTCACCGACAATCAGAGTAATAAAAAACTATCATACTCCACCTAAAGAAGAGTATACTTCACTTGAAGCTAAACCACTTCAAGAATTTTCACATTGTCTTCACCGACAATCATAGTTTTAAAAACTATCTTACTCCACCTAAAGAAGAGTATACTTCACTTGAAGTTAAAACACTTCAAGAATTTTCACATGTCGAAAACCAGGTTGAAATGTTATGGTGCAACTCCTTGTTGGCAAGAAGCTCTTCAACCACCGACATAATCTTGCACAATGTGTAATCTTGATTGTATCAACACATCTTTGACTCAAAATTTCCACAAATAAAAAAACTCTTCCATCAATTTTCTCTAGCCCAAACTGCACAGCGTAATTTGTGACTGCAGCTCAACAACTCTTTCACAACACTACCCATCTTTTCTGTTGTGGAAGATCAGACAAAACTACAACCACAGAGCATACTAAGAACTTTTATCCCTGAATCGAACCAAAAGCTCTGATAACAGCTGTTGGGAAAAAACCAAAGCATAGCATAGAGAAAAAAGAGGGACACAATCACAACACAAGAACATAACATGGAAACTCCAAAACAAGAGAAAAACCACGACCATTGTCAATGGAAACTCCAAACCAAAAGCTCAACCAACTCAGGCCCCTAGTACACTCACACCCTCCAAAATAAATATTTAACTACATCTCACAACACTCTAATATAAGAGTATAAGAGAACAAATAAAGTCAAATACAAGCTTAAAGTGCTTTTGACTGGTGTTGTAACACCCCAATTTACCCATCACCCGCAAATTATAAACATACTTTATCAACTTATTACACACATCAACATTTACGGCGTAATCACATAATCAACATAATCAACTTCTTCAACATCAACATAGTCAACTTTATCAACATAATCATATAAGCAACTTCATCGACATAATCCATATAAACAACTTAATCGACTTAATCAACATAAAACAACTTCATCAACTTGATCAACATACTCAACATAAATAATACGACACAGGATGCGACTCGACTATGCATATGCATGTGGTACCATCGGAGTAAAACTCCCAACTTAAACATATGTCAGGTTATCGAGGCATTTCAACTTAATCAGGTGCCATCAAGGGCCAACTTAATCAGTGCCATCAAGGCCAACTTAAACAATGCAATGTATGCGACATATGAACGACATACAATCAACAACATCAACACAACAAATACAACTCAGCACAACATAAACAACTTTCAATTTTTTGGCTATTTAAGCCTCCAACAAAACATGTCCATATATGGGACCAAGAACCAACTCAATCGACTGTACCGTCAATTCCACGCATTCAACTTAATTTAACAACAATAATTACCATTCACGTATCTACTCGTATATACGAACCTCCCCATAAATTTTCATTCGATTCCGGGCAACTAAATATACCGCTTAATTCTACCGGGCGACTAAAATTTCATACTGTTTTCAACTTCCAGCATCTTTTCAACAAAATAAATCAACCACACTACCTACTAATTATTACGAACTTCCCCAAAAATTTTCATTCGATTCCGGGCAACTAAATATACCGCTTAATATTTACCGGCGACTAAAATTCCTACTGTTTTCAACTTCCAGCATCTTTTCAACAAAATAAATTAACCACACTGCATACTAATTATTACGAATTTCCCCAAAAAATTTCATTCGATTCCGGACAACTAAATATACCGCTTAATTTTTACCGGCGACTAAAATTCCTACTGTTTTCAACTTCCAGCATCTTTTCAACAAAATAAATTAACCACACTGCCTACTAATTATTACGAACTTCCCCAAAAATTTTCATTTCATTCCGGACAACTAAATATACCGCTTAATTTTGCTCTCGGCACTGTTTTCTATCCAGTTCTGCTACTAAATTTATTTCTACTGTTACTATATTTTAGTCACTAATATTCCTGTTATTTACTACTGACCCTGCAACTAAAACCATCCCTGTTAAAAATATATTAACCATGTGATTTATTAAATCTCTGCTATTTAATACTCTGCTATTTTAATACTCTGCTATTTTAATTATTTGTAATTAACTGTAAAAATCAACTAACCAAACCTACGCTACAATCCCCACATGTAGCGCATGAATTGGAGTAAGGTGGAAACTCACCACTACCAGTAGCCCCCCCCCCCCCCCCCCCTGCGTGTCCAGTATATGCAAATCGGTTTCTTTTTTTTTGTTTTCCTTACTTTCTTTCATGCACATAAATATATATTATTCTAATCCCCACCTTTCAATTATATTATATATAAACACATTGCCAAGCCACTTAGGAAATGCCTCAAAGATTGAATTCAAAAGTCAAATTGCTACAGTACCCGAAAAGAAAAAGTTATCGCTACAGGCTATGGTATGGTTTCTAATTACTCTATCAAATGATAATGGGTCTCTATAATATACCAATTTCAATTCAATAAATACCACATAGTGAAAAATTATATAAATCCCAATTTCTACATACTAACTATCATTCTCCCGGTTATAAAATTCGAACCCCACCCTTACCTGATTGGATCGAAGGTAGCTCGAATTTCTTGATTTTTCCACACCGGTAGCAATTTTTCCTCCAACCCTCTTCTTCCTAATACTGTGCGCAGCTTTTCTTCTCCTTTCCTCACTGTCCGTAACTTTTCCTTTCTTTTTAGGTTTTTGGTTTTTGTTTACTATCATAACATACACACTAGACTTAATAAATAATGGGCCACTATATGTCTCAATGGGTCTACTAAATAATACCCCCAAATTTTCTATTTCTCACAAACAAATTAACTCAACTAATTTAATTAATATTCTACTAAAACTAATATTATTTATAATATTAATTTCCCAACTAGTTTATACCCGACTATCAACTTACCGACTTAACCACATAATCGACATATTCATCAATTATTCGGGAATTACTTAATAATATTTCAATTATATTATTTCTAATATAATTCTACGACTAAACCAACTTAATTACCGATTAACAAACAAATAGTCCAAACCACACAAAAATCAACATATTCAACGAATAAACGGAAAATATTCAATATTATTTTCCACAACTTAAATCAACTTATTTAATTAATTCAACTCGGACCAACTTAGAAACATCAACGTAATATTCCGACGTTTCGGAAATCAACTCCAATACGCAAATCGACGCAGTTCAACACAATATAATATGATTATATTTACTTAAATAATTAATTAAATAAACGGGCGTTACAACTCTCCCCCACTTAGAACATTTTCGTCCTCGAAAATTCATCCGATTCAACTACTCCAACTACTTATTCCATCCGACTAATCAACTCTCATCTCCGAAAGGCAACCCCACATATAATACAACAATTCATAACCTCAACGGCGACAATAACACGAATACTACTCAAGTGTTACACTTGGCAACTATCATCACAACACAAGGAGTAGCCAACTTAAGAATTCACCGGTTTAAGAACTAGAACACAACCACATAGGAACACCGACTTAAACACAACACGAATACAGCCAAACCACCAACATCGTTGTTACTCACGTATGAACAACTGCACTACACCACGCGTTCACTGCGCACTCTGATTACTTGCAGTGCAACAGGCCTACCAAGTTGTACCTCCAACTTCCAATCACCAAAACTGACATAATAAAGACTTTCGACTTAACTCTTCAGAAATTCCATTCCAACAGGTATTCTACGCTCTCTTAGTTACCGAATACTTCAAACTTAGATTCGTAAGACAACACATCGGAACATTCAACATAATTACAACGACGACTACTTCCAAATCTTGGATGAGATATTCATATACTTCCATGAATTCCCAATTGTCATAAAACATAACTACAACTTTACCATCTTTTAATAACACATTCTCCAAAATCGTCTTAAACACATAATAACATTACAACCACATGTGGTACATGGGTCCAACTAAATCCAACAAGATAACCCATCTTCTTCACTTCCAACTAATTCAACATACCAAACCATCGATTCCTACTTATATTGACATAGTGCTCCATAAATTCTTGTCTGAATCAACACAACCGAGTAACTCCTCTTTTTCCAACCAAAATCGCACCTTAATAAACCAACTTATAATTCCACTTCTTTTAATAATCACAACTCAACCTTCAAATATTCTACGCGTTCTTCTTCTGATTTTATAACAGCTCAAAACATTCGCAACAAACACCAGTTCCAACTCATCCAAACAAATATGGAAGATACGCTTCATACTCCATACATACACCTTAAGGCATACTAGCCATTCGCTTCATCATAAACAACGACTCAAGTTATCTAGAACTCAACTGTGAGTCTCCATACTACTCATTAATCCAATCTCAACCTCATGCTATCATTCTTAAATTCAACTAATATGCTTACGTGAATCTTCATCGACAAAATAAACAATGCTCAAGCGCTCGGCTTGACCTCAACCAATTCAACGTACATACTATACTAGTTGGCACGACACATCTATCCATCAATTATGATTCCGTCTACTATCAACAATAGATTAAGGGTGATCAATTCCTCAATTTGTCAATAGACAGTCGACAACCATAACAGTGGCATAAATCATCATTACCCAACACAATAGCGTACTTCAACTTGTGCCCAAAGTTCGTAAGCACAATGCCCCGCCAACTCTCTAAGGCTTACCAACGTCTTCTTAGTCTCCTTAATTTCAACTTCGTCAACGATACAAAACGTCCAAAATCTAATACACATTCTCTTATACACGCTCATAGCACAAGCACAACTATTAAATATTCTTCTAACATCGAAATTGCTACTACTTCAATTACTATCCAAATTGGTTCGCTCCAATTACAACTTTCATCCAAGTCAAGATTTCAACAACGCTAACCAACCAATCGTCTTTCTTTTATTCTCAGAACCTTTATAATCCACCTAGTTTCACACTTGGCCTCATTCAATCCATAACTCAACAATATTATCGCGGTCTCTCTTGAGTTCGTTCTTCTCTCAACATCACCGTCTCATAACATCGTCACTATAATCATTCTCATTCGACATAAATTGCAGCTCTATGCATTTTCCAACACCGTCACATCCATTCTAATACCAACATTTTATTCCTTATCAATATATCGCACTCGACTTCATCTTTCTCAATTTTCAGCAATAGTCGCTCAACTTCGAACACATTTTTCTCATCCAATACAGACCTCCCAAACACAAAATCATATTCCGAAATGAAGAGAATTCGTGTAGATTCCAGAACTTCAAGAATTGCTCAAATCCGATTTACGAGTAAAGAGTTATCATCCTTACAATGGGACTGGTCCAGAATTCCCGTATGCAGAATTTTCCAAAAATTAGCATCAGACCCAAACATTAAAACGCACTTTTCTCCCTCTTCACAAACTTCCTGAAGACAAATCTTATATGTAAACTGTAGGGAATTTCGTAAGCTTTCCAAAAAGTCCATAATCGCTTCAATCTGAATCACGAGTAAAAATTTATGCCCCTCTTACTGACAGCTGCTCCAAAATTGCAAAAATCAGAATTTGAGATCGATGAACATAAGTTCCATCTTTCTCTCTTGCTTCCAAAATTCACCAACATCCTTTCTTTTCATCCCACTATGAGAATCACTCGACTTTAATCCAACTATACTCAAGGCATATTAATCTACCGACTTGATCCACCAACTTAACATTTCCTTTGGGATAATTCCTTAATCTCAATCAATTCACCCTCCATAATATACACACACCTCGAACTCGACCGATACAAATTCATGAGTCCACACTCTCGCCGGTTCGCAACAACATCGCTTCGACAACATT
Organism: Lathyrus tuberosus; assembly: GCA_022829125.1. Classification (NCBI taxonomy): domain Eukaryota; kingdom Viridiplantae; phylum Streptophyta; class Magnoliopsida; order Fabales; family Fabaceae; genus Lathyrus; species Lathyrus tuberosus. Next base: position 5,352,980 of record JALAZF010000056.1, on the reverse strand, counting down.
TGCACTCTTACAATCAACATCACCTTGAACCAACTTCTACATACTAACAACACATCCGGGAGACAAGCCTCTCCCCCACTTGTTTCAAACCAACACCTGCAGACAACAACTAGAAACTAACAAACAAGTACCGACAGTGTTTCACATACATGTCGAGTACTAAGGGACAAACAGCATTAGACAACATTGGCCGGACAGACCGACCTGCTCTGATACCACTGATGTAACACCCCAATTTACCCATCACCCGCAAATTATAAACATACTTTATCAACTTATTACACACATCAACATTTACGACGTAATCACATAATCAACATAATCAACTTCTTCAACATCAACATAGTCAACTTTATCAATATAATCATATAAGCAACTTCATCGACATAATCCACATAAACAACTTAATCGACTTAATCAACATAAAACAACTTCATCAACTTGATCAACATACTCAACATAAATAATACGACACAGGATGCGACTCGACTATGCACATGCATGTGGTACCATCGGAGTAAAACTCCCAACTTAAACATATGCCAGGTTATCGAGGCATTTCAACTTAATCAGGTGCCATCAAGGCCAACTTAATCAGTGCCATCAAGGCTAACTTAAACAATGCAATGTATGCGACATATGAACGACATACAATCAACAACATCAACGCAACAAATATAACTCAGCACAACATAAACAACTTTTAATTTTTTGGCTATTTAAGCCTCCAACAAAACATGTCCATATATGGGACCAAGAACCAACTCAATCGACTGTACTGGCAATTCCACGCATTCAACTTAATTTAACAACAATAATTACCATTCACGTATCTACTCGTATATACGAACCTCCCCATAAATTTTCATTCGATTCCGGGCAACTAAATATACCGCTTAATTCTACCGGGCGACTAAAATTTCATACTGTTTTCAACTTCCAGCATCTTTTCAACAAAATAAATCAACCACACTACCTACTAATTATTACGAACTTCCCCAAATATTTTCATTTGATTCCGGGCAACTAAATATACCGCTTAATTTTTACCGGCGACTAAAATTCCTACTGTTTTCAACTTCCAGCATCTTTTCAACAAAATAAATTAACCACACTGCCTACTAATCATTACGAACTTCCCCAAAAATTTTCATTCGATTCCGGACAACTAAATATACCGCTTAATTTTTACCGGCGTAAAATTCCTACTGTTTTCAACTTCCAGCATTTTTTCAACAAAATAAATTAACCACACTGCCTACTAATTATTACGAACTTCCCCAAAAATTTTCATTTGATTCCGGACAACTAAATATACCGCTTAATTTTGCTCTCGACACTGTTTTCTATCCAGTTCTGCTACTAAATTTATTTCTACTGTTACTATATTTTAGTTACGAATATTCCTGTTATTTACTACTGGCCCTGCAACTAAAACCATCCCTGTTAAATATATATTGACCCTGTGATTTATTAAATCTCTGCTATTTTAATTATTTGTAATTAACTGTAAAAATAAACTAACCAAACCTATGCTACAATCCCCACATGTAGCGCATGAATTGGAGTAAGGTGGAAACTCACCACTACCAGTAGCCCCCCCCCCCCCCCCCCCCCCCCCCCCCCCCCTTGCGTGTCCAGTATATGCAAATCGGTTTTTTTTTTTTTGTTTTCCGTACTTTCTTTCATGCACATAAAAATATATTATTCTAATCCCCACCTTTCAATTATATTATATATAAACACATTGCCAAGCCACTTAGGAAATGCCTCAAAGATTGAATTCAAAAGTCAAATTGCTACAGTACCCGAAAAGATAAAGTTATCGCTACAGGCTATGGTATGGTTTCTAATTACTCTATCAAATGATAATGGGTCTCTATAATATACCAATTTCAATTTAATAAATACCACATAGTGAAAAATTATATAAATCCCAATTTCTACATACTAACTATCATTCTCCCGGTTATAAAATTCGAACCCCACCCTTACCTGATTGGATCGAAGGTAGCTCGAATTTCTTGATTTTTCCACACCGGTAGCAATTTTTCCTCCAACCCTCTTCTTCCTAATACTGTGCGCAACTTTTCTTCTCCTTTCCTCACTGTCCGTAACTTTTCCTTTCTTTTTAGGTTTTTGGTTTTTGTTTACTATCATAACATACATACTAGACTTAATAAATAATGGGCCACTATATGTCTCAATGGGTCTACTAAATAATACCCCCAAATTTGCTATTTCTCACAAACAAATTAACTCAACTAATTTAATTAATATTCTACTAAAACTAATATTATTTATAATATTAATTTCCCGACTAGTTTATACCCGACTATCAACTTACCGACTTAACCACATAATCGACATATTCATCAATTATTCGGGAATTACTTAATAATATTTCAATTGTATTATTTCTAATATAATTCTACGACTAAACCAACTTAATTACCGATTAACAAACAAATAGTCCAAACCACACAAAAATCAACATATTCAACGAATAAACGGAAAATATTCAATATTATTTTCCACAACTTAAATCAACTTATTTAATTAATTCAACTCGGGCCAACTTAGAAACATCAACGTAATATTCCGACGTTTCGGAAATCAACTCCAATACGCAAATCGACGCAGTTCAACACAACATAATATGATTATATTTACTTAAATAATTAATTAAATAAACGGGCGTTACAGGTGTATCTTGGAATGAAGAACTTGAATCCTATATATAGCCTTGGATCCCCTCTTCCTTCACAAAACTAAGCGATGTGGGACTTCAAAGAACTTGTATCCTATATATAGTCTTGGACTCCCTCTTCACTCACAGAACTAAGCGATGTGGGACTTATCCAACATGTATATTTTCAACCAACCCCGACAAAAATTACCTCACTGTAATGGCAAGGTTTTTCTCTCTTGAGACAAGTTTGGTTCATACCATGTATCCTCTAAGGTGTTGATGATGACAAAGTATTTGAAAAACAATTAGGATTTCTAACTAGCTGGTTCGTGTGTACAAAATTATATTTACTTGATGAAACTTGTTTTGACATAGAAGTAGCTTTGGTTTGGTTCTGATCATACACTCGCGAGAGAGTCTGATCAGAAAGCAGCTGTTAGTAAACTCTAGAATCGGAAGTGTGCTATGGCTGCCTCTGAGACTGAGTAGTGTCAACTCAGTTCTGCTAATACAGGACTCGAGATATATAGACATTATCTTCAACAGATTTTGTAATACTTGAATCGTAGATAAGTCTTCTGGACAAAGGCCTCGTTATGTGAATAATTCCTTGACTAAAAGTCCCAACACCTGCTTTATTGGAAAAGAAGATGTACTAGAAGATTTGATCTGATTAGAGCCGTTATGGATGCTCCAACAACTATATTTCTTCAGCTATAAAAGGAGCAAAAGATTTGAAGATCAACTCAAGAAATAACGCTGCAACTACAACTGAGAAATACACGCACTGCATATCAAAAGCAAAATTTGTTAAGAGTTTTTATTCTTGTATAGCTTAAGAATCCTTTATAAAAGTGTGTTGTATTATATTTGAACACCTCTGATTTTTAATCAAGTGTTGTTGTAAGTTATTCCTTCTCTAAATAGTCAGTTTAGATAAAAGTCTCTTGTTGTAGGTTTGAGCTGAGAAGTCTTAGACAGTGAGTCTGAGCAGGGAAGTCTTGGATCGAAGATCTGAGCAAGGGAAGTCTTAGGTAGCGTGTATGAGCAGGAAAGTCTTGAACCAGGTGATTTAAGCAAGGGAAGACTTAGGATCTGAGGATCTAAGAAGGAAGTCTCGATCAAGTGCTGCTTGAGCAGGGAAGTCTTAGACTGGAGGTCTGAGCAAGGAAAGCATTATACAAGTGTGTATAAGCAAGTGTAATCGGGTTGATTATATTGGAAAATCTCTTGCAAGGCAAGGGGACTAGAGTACTCTCAGTTGGGAGAGGAACCAGGATAAGTTGTGTATGTTCTTTGCTGTTTTTACTTTACTTCTGTTACATTTTCCGTTGCACCTATTATCAGATTCAAAACTCAGTTTTGGAATTTGAACTCTGGTTCATAAGTAAAACAAATTTTGCAAACACAATTCAACCCCCTTCTTGTTTATTTTTCTCGCCTTCATTTGGCATCAGAGCAAGGTCTGTACGTAACAGTTAACAGTGGTATAGTCAAAGACCCAACGAGAAAAATATGGCTACGAAAGATACTAATGCTAGTAACTCAGTAAGGGGATTTCCCTATGATTATAGTAGCTCTGAGATAAATCATTAGTCTGTCAAACCTCTTATACTCAGTGGTGACTCCACTGAGTTTGAATGGTGGAAAAGTAAGATGTATACATATATCATTGGACTTGATGATGAGCTATGGGATATACTTGAAGATGGTATTGAAATCGTTGTTGATAGTGTTGGTATGGTATCTGACAGGAAAACTCTAACTCCTACTCAAAAGAAAATTTACAGAAAGCATTATAGAGTCATGGGTATTCTGGTGGATGCTCTACCACATGCTGAGCATTTGAAAATCATTGATAACTCTATGAAGGGAATCAGCAAGTTAGAGAAGCAAAAGCTAACTTGTTGATACAGAAGTACGAGTTGTTCAAGATGAAGGATGATAAGGATACTGAAACCATGTTTTCTAGGTTTTAGATTCTCGTATCAAGCCTTCAAGTGCTAAACAAGAGCTACTCTACAGCATATCATGTGAAGAAGATTCTGAGAAGTCTTCCTCACAAGTTTCACTACTACGAAAAACCCATTTAACAACGGTTGGGAATGACATATAATGACGCGGGCGAAGGCGTTGTTATGTAGATTGTTGTTGTATCTTCGATGTTTCTACAACGGTCTGGAAACTGTTGTTGTATTCTGGAAAACGCGCTATATATTGCAACGGTTAGTTGTATTAACCGTTGTGAAATATTTTATTAATCACAACGGATATTAGTTTCAACCGTTGTGAAATATATTATCAATCACAATGGATATTAGTTTCAACCGTTGTTACATGTACCCTTAGTTTATTATATACAAATGTATATTGCTTGTTTTACCATACACCTAGTTAAAGAATTACAACATTAAATTGGTAAGGAAATATATAATCTGAAAATTAAAATATTCTTGAAAACCAACTTAAACACGCCACTGTTTTTCGAATTGCATCCATTTCATTCCGCACATTTTATGTTCCTTAACACATAATATACGATTCAATGGTCTGATTCACTCTACTCATCGATATTTTTAATTATATAGTTTACCTCTCCATCGCTCAAAATCATCGCGATTTTATCATCATAACAATCATTATCATAAAAAACATGATGATTTTTGGCGATGAATAGGTAAACTATATAATATAAAAGATATCGATGTGTAGAAGGAATCAGACCGTTGAATCGTATATTATGCGTTAAGGAACATTCAATGTGTTGAATACAAACCTAAGAAGTGGGAAAACAATGAAGAAAATTAGTTATTATTCAAAACAAAACAAGCAAAATTAGAAACAAACCCTAAGAAGTGGGAAGCAATGAAGAAAATTAGTTAGTATTCAAAACAAAACAAGCAAAAGTTGAAAGAAAACGCTAAGAAGTGGGACTGTACCATAACAATGAAGTTCACCTTGCTTGTGAAGCATTGAAGTCGAATCTGCGCAAAAAGAGAACAATCAACAAAAACATCATGAAGCAAACGAGATAATGAGTATTATTTAACAAAAAGATTGAAGTGGAAGACTACCTTATTTTCCATAAACAATATGTACATTACACTTGCTACCGCCAGCATCATCACCATGTTCATCTAGTTTTAGATTCTGCAAGAAGAACTACAAGGAGGAAGAAGCTTAAATCAAAAGCTTCATACTTCTTGTATTTCTTCTCGCAGATTCTAAAAAAGGATGAAGTTTGGGTGCTAGGGTTTCGCTGTGAAGGAAACGACGCGACTGTCAAAAAGGAAAAGTTAATTCCCTTATATAGGTAAATTTTTCACAACGGTTTTCTTAAATAACCGTTACGATAGATTATATATTAATTTAATAATATCACAACGGTTAGTTATAATAACCGTAGCGATACCCCTTATACGTGGTACAAGGTTCGACACCAGGCAACAACATTTTCCTAAAATTACGCCTGGATTATAAGTGATATCGCTACGGTCATTACTTATAACCGTCGTAATATTATTAACCATTGCACTTCCCAACATATGAACGGTTTACAAGAAAATATCGTTCTAGAATATGAACGGTTTACAAGTTATCATCATTACAAGCATTAAACTATCAGTCTTTTCATCTTCAACCTCATCTATAAATAGACAATTTTACATATCTAAATAATATATTCTTCGTAACAATGAGTTTAACAAATGAGAATCCTAGAAACCTCAATGAGGAACGTCAGGCGCCAATCCAGGAGGTCGTCCAACCAGCAACTGCCAACTTCAGGGATGCCTTAAGGGTAAGGAAGGATAAGAAGAAGAAGAAGAAGAAGCCGAAGAAGAAGAAGATAAAGAAGAAAATGAGGCCTGTATATTATGATTCCGATGAGGGGAGTGAGGAGAGATGTCTAGATTATGAAGATGCATTTTATGCTATGGGCTCTGACAATGATCTTGATATGTAATATGTTTATCAATGTACTCTCAATGGAATATTAAAATAATTATCTCTATATATGTTCATCTCTTACAGTTTTATTTTTTAAGTTATATATATACTCTATTGCACTTAAAAATACTAAAGAATACATTGCTGGGAATATACATCATACATTACATGGCGTTAGACATGTTTAAAAAATTAATACATGTTTAAAATCTAAAAATATGACAAAAAATACATTGCTGTGAATCGAAGCGTGATACATGTATTAGAACGGTCTTCTAATACAAGCGTGTTAAAATGTAAAAATATGGGAAAAAAAATATAGTAGCTGGGAATCGAAGCTTGTTACACAGCTTGTATTACAACGGTTATGTAATACAACCGTCGTTAAACATGGCGTTATAAATTTTTAGTCCTTATACAACGGTGGGATACGAAACCGTGGTAAACCTGGCGACGTTAAATGGGGTTTTCGTAGTAGTGTTTAGACCTCAAGTAACAACTATCCAGGAAGCTAAGGACCTGAATACGCTGTCTCTTGAAAGTTTAATCAGCAATCTTCAAAGTCATGAGATTGAACTAAATGGAGATGAGTCTTCAAAGAAACTTAAATCTCTGGCTTTGAGATCTGCTTCTGAAAAAATCTGGTGAAAAGTTCAGATGATGCCAATCTTTCACTAATGGCACACTCATCTGATGAAGGACTATTATCTGATTCTGAAGATGAAGATGAGGTATACTATTACTCTAACTTTATTTCATATGCTAATAATCTTATAAATTATTTCAAGGATCAAGCCAGTTACGTTAAAATTTTAAAAAGGGATAATTTCATTTTGAAAGAGGAGTTAAAAGAAATTAGCACATCTCAAAATGAATGTTCATCTCTGGGTAAGCATGATCAAGCTTTTCATAAATTCATTACATCTGGCATTGATCAAACTAAACTTGCATCTATGATTTATGGAGTTGGCAAATATAATAGAGAAGGTTTAGGGTATGATGAAGAAGGTTCTAGTTTCGATGTTTCATTAAAATTTCTCCCAAATTCTTGTTCATCCAGCATTCCTCAAACAGTGTTGAGTAACTATTTTGTTCCTGCTGCCAGTACTATGAAAGTTATGAATTTGACTCAACCTATTGATCAAAAGTTAAAAGGTATTGTAATATCAAAACCTGATAATTCAAAAGTTTTGATATCCTCAGTATTCAATACTTCTAGATCAAGGGCTAAGACTAATTCTGCAACTAAGGTTGAAAATAACTCCAACCAAAAACTTTAGAAACAAAAATCTTAGAGTGAAGCTAAATCTTCTTACTTAGCAAAAGGACAAAATAGAAAATAACCTATTTAGACTAACATGAAAGGACCCATATGCGTATGGGTACTTAAATCTCAAATTATCTTTGCTGCAGGTATGCCCAAAGGAAATGATGGAAAGCCAATCCTGGTACCTGGATAGTGGATGCTCACGACATATGACCGGAGAAAGGCATATGTTCCAAACCCTAAATCTCGAAGAGGAGGGAAATGCGGGTTTTGGAGGAGGCCATAAGGGAAGAATCATTAGTACAAGTACCATTGGCAATTCTCAAAATATTATTAATAAAGTATGGCTAGTAGATGGCTTGAAACATAATCTACTAAGTATAAGCCAGTTGTGTGACAGTGGATGTGAAGTATTGTTTAATAAGAATTTATGCTCTATTGTTAATGCTGACAAAACTGTTGAATTCAATGGGAAAAGAAAGGGAAATGTTTATAAAATCAAGGGTTAATTGTGATTTACCCCCTTGACATATGAGCGTGTTTTGGTTTACCCCCCCCACCGTTGCCATAGGCAGGTTTTGGCAACGATTTTTTAAAAAAAAACCCTTGCCTAAAGGCATGTAGGGGGGTAAATCAAAACTCGCTCATATGCCAGGGGGTAAATCACAATTAACCCTAAAATCAATCTTTCTAAATTGGCTTATCAGAAGGTCATTTGCCTGATGACAGTGAGTGATGAGAAATGGATTTGGCACAAAAGGTTAGGTCATGCTAATTGGAGATTAGTTTCTAAACTTAGCAAGCAAAAACTTGTTAAAGGGATGCCAAATATTGATTATCACTTAGATGCTCTTTGTGGAGCATGCCAAGTTGGAAAGATTGTGAAAACCTCTTTTAAAACTAAGAACACTGTCTCTACTTCTAGACCCTTAGAACTGCTTCACATTGATTTATTTGGTCCTATTGGGATTGCTTCAATCAGTGGGAAGAAATATGGTTTGGTCATTGTTGATGATTTCAGCGGATGAACTTGGGTGAAGTTCCTTCGATCGAAAGATGAAACATACGAAGTATTTAGCACCTTCTGCATTCAATTACAATCTGAGATGTAAATAAAGATTCTGAAGGTCAGAAGCTACCACGGGGGAGAATTTGAAAATGAATCATTTGAGTTCTTTTTTTAAATATATGGAATTATCCATGAGTTCTCTTCTCCCAGAACTTCACAGCAAAATGAGGTTGTTGAGAGAAAGAACAGATCTTTGCAAGAGATGGCAAAACAATGATTCATGAAGATAAACTCCCTAAGTACTTGTGGGCAGAAGTTGTTAATAATGCTTGTTATATTCAGAACAAAATCTATATTAGACCAATTATGGATAAAACATCATATGAATTATTTAAAGGTAGAAAACCAAGCATCTCTTATTTTCATCACTTTGGATGTACTTGTTACATTTTGAATAATAAGGTTTACCTAAAGAAATTTGACGCTAAAGCTCTAAAGGATGTCTTTTTGGGATACTCTAAACGGTCAAATGCATACAGAGTGTATAACTCAGAAACCAGAGTGGTTGAAGAGTCTATGCACGTTAAATTTGATGACAAAATACCTGACCTTGACAAGTCAGAGTCTTTGGCCCAGAATGTTATCTCTGCAGGCATCCAGAATTCTGAAGAACAACTTATGGTATGTGTTCCTAAAGAAAAGAGTATAGAGGATGATGTTTCAAAATCTATTACTATACTAGAAGAAATACCAGAAGCTGCAGAAACTGAAGGTACTCCAACTAGTCCTACTGTTACTGATTCAGTGATTGCTCAAAATGGCATTGAAGCCTCGGTTCAACCTAAGAGATTGTTTAAATATAAAGTATTTCATCTAGAAGGGTAAATCATTGGTAATAAAGACAAGCCATTGAGGACCAGATATGCGTTCAGAAATGGTCATTCAATGTTTGGACTTATTTTATTGACAGAGCCTACTTCTATTGATGATGCCTTGATAGATAAAGGTTGGATCATTGCTATCCAAGATGAACTAAATCAGTTTCATAGAAATGATGTGTGGGATCTTGTTCCAAAACCACAGAAGAAAAATAACATTGGGACCAAGTGGGTCCTCAGAAACAAGCTTAACGAACTTGGAGAAGTCGTTAGGAACAAAGCTAGACTTATAGATCAAGGCTACAATCAGTAAGAGGGAATTGACTTCTTTGGAACCTTTGCTCCTATAGCAAGGTTAGAAGCCATAAGACTTCTTCTCTCTTATTCCATCAACCATGACATTATACTCTATCAAATGGACGTGAAAATGCTTTTTTGAGCAGAGTTATTACTGAAGAAGTGTATGTCAAGCAACCTCCAGAATTTATAGATCCAAACATCCAGACTTTGTCTACAAACTCAAGAAATCACTCTATGGTCTCAAACAAGCTCCAAGAGCTTGGTATGAGAGATTGAGTAATTTCCTGCTTGAAAATGGTTTTGTTAAAGGCAAGGTTGACACTACACTATTTAGGAAAACTATAGAAGAAGAAATCTTGATTGTTCAAATTTATGTTGATGACATAATTTTTGGTTCCACTATTGCATCTCTTTGTCAAGAATTTTCTAAAATTATGCAGGCTGAATTTGAGATGAGCATGATGGGTGAATTAAAATACTTTCTTGGAATTAAAATTAATCAGAAGTCTGAAGGTATTTACATTCATCAATCTAAGTACACAATAGAGCTCTTGAAAAAGTTCAATCTTGAGGAATGGAAAGTCATGTCAACTCCTATTCATCCAACTTGCAATCTAAATGATGAATAATGCAGTGCTAAGGTGGATCCAACTAAATATTGAGGTATGATAGGTTCCTTACTCTATCTCACTGCTTCAAGACCTGATATTCTATTCAGTGTATATTTGTGTGCAAGATTCCAATCAGATCCTAGAGAGCCTCACTTAACAGCTGTTAAGAGGATCTTCAGGTATCTGAAAGGAAAAATCAATCTTGGACTTCTTTATAAGAAATCTTCATATTATAAGCTGGTTGGATTCTGTGATGCTGACTATGCCAGAGATAGAATTGAAAAGAAATCCACTAGTAGAACCTGTCAATTTATAGGTGAAAACCTTATCTCTTGGGATAGAAAAAGTCAAGCAATTGTTGCTTTGTCTACAGCAGAAGCAGAATACATTACAGCTGCTAATTGTTGTACTCAACTAATACTATTGATGAAATATCAACTTGAAGACTATCAGATTTTTGGAAACAATATTCCTATCGTTTGTGATAACACTGCTGCTATTTGTCTAACAAAGAATCCAATTCAACATTCTAGAACCAAGCATATTGAAATTAAATATCATTTTATAAGAGATTATATTCATAAGGGTGTTATAGATATTCAGTTTATTGATTCTAAACATCAATGGGCTGATATATTTACAAAACCCTTAGCTATTGGTCAATTTAATTATATTAAGAAAAATATGAACATGTTCTTTGTCGCTGAATAAATGCTTATCTTATGAATGGAGTATTGGAGGAATCATTGGATTCTGATGGTTTTCAGTTGGAATTTTTCTTTCTGATATGTTTCTAAGTATGGCCTAAAAGGTTGGATAGGAAGTATAGGATCTCTCTCTTCCTTGATTGCATTACTTAAAGCAGAACGTAATTAGTTTAATTCCTTATTATGTGCTTTGAATTAACTATTGGACTACTCTTGAGTTCTGATAAAATAAGGATCCTTGTCTTACACTCTAATACGTAAAAACTTTTTGAAATACAACTTTGATAGATAGTTGTCTCTAAAAGTCTCAAGACTAAAGGGACATGACTATCACTCTTATTTAAAAATCTGCTCTGAAATTTGGTTCATTAAAAGGAGTGAACTGACAAAGATTCTTACTCGTTTTTATTTAGACTCATAATTATCCAAACATTTAATACATACTTGCTTATACATTAGCATTTTATGTATTATGTAGTTGCCTGTGTATTCTCCTAATTTCATAAGTTATCTTCTATATAAGATAATATTGTGAGATCATTGGTCTTCAAACTAGCATTTCTTCTTAAAAATTTCTTCAAAAATCATTAAAGGAGAGATCCATGAACTAGATATTCTAAAGGAATATACAACTGACTTCAATGAATTGACGGTGAGTAATCTTTCACAGATAGTTTCAGATATTCATTTTCAGAAATGGGATGAATGTTTTGCAATGCTTTATGGACCCATCAATACAGATCTTGTGAAAGATTTTTGGGCAAACGCTCATATTCATCAGAATGAGCTAGATGATTGTCAGACTCTATCTATTATTTATGGTTTCCCTGTTGTAATCAACTTTAAAATCATCTCTCAAGCAATAAACTATAAGGAAGATGAAGTTACGGTTGAGATCTACAGACATAACAATAGATTTGCGAATCATATACACATCATCTATGGTAGTAAAGGCCCTGCTGAAAGTCCTTCTACTCTTAATCATATGGCAAAAGTCTTATACCAAATTATGGGGACCAATCTAAGGCCTAGAGAAAATAGGACATGATGGCTTTCTTCTGATGACAAACACTTCATTATGTTCCTAGTCTCCAGAACTAAGATCAATCTGCCTCTGTCCATGTTCGATTATCTGAAAGAAGAGATACTTACATCTCGTGAGGAATTACCTTTTCGCATTCCTTTTGGTAGGGTTATTTTTATGATTCTTGTTCAACAGGGTGTTGTTACTCATGTACAACAAGCTAGGTTAATTGACAAACTTATTTCTGACTGGTGTTCAGCTATGAATTGTTCAGAAACCATTTTTAATCGCAGAAGCTTCTTTCTTATTTTGCCTTTTTTATTGATGACAAAGGGGGAAAATGAATTAAGTATTCTTCTAGATTTAATTTTGGATCTGGATAAGGTTGGTGATCCTATTTAGGGGGAGATTACAAACCTCACCCATGGAGTAGATTCATTATTCTATATAGGGGGAGCTTACAAACCTCACCTCTTAGACTTCACAAATAGGACTCAAGGGGAGCTAACAAACCTCACCTCTAAGTCTGTTTGACACCGGGGGAGCTTACAAACCTCAGACCCTGAAAGTTGTTGAGTAATTAATATACTACTGATTGTTTTTCAAATACTTAAGGTTGTCATCATCAAAAAGGGGGAGATTGTTGAGACAAGTTTGGTTCATACCATTTATCCTCTAAGGTTTTGATGATGACAAAGTATTTGAAAAACAGTTAGGATTTCTAACTAGCTGGTTCATGTGTGCAGAATTATATTTACTTGATGAAACTGGTTCTGACACAGAAGTAGCTTTGGCTCGGTTCTGATCATACACTCATGAGAGAGTCCGATCAGAAAACAGATCCTAGTACACTCCAGAATCAGAAGTGTGTTATGGCTGCCCCTGAGACTGAGTAGTGTCAACTCAGTTCTGCTAACATGGGACACAAGATATATTAACATTATCTTCAATAGATTGTGTTCTACTTGAATTATAGATAAGTCCTCTGGACAAAGGCCTTGTTCTGTGGATACTTCCTTGTCTGAAAGTTCCAACACCTGCTTTATTTGAAAAGAATATGTACTAGAAGATTTGATCTGATTATAGTCATTATGGATGCTCCAACGACTATATTTCTTCAGTTATAAAAGGAGCTGAAGATTTGAAGATCAACTTAAGAAATAACGCTGCAACTACAACTGAGAAATACATGCACTGCATATCAGAAGTAAAATCTATTAAGAGTTATTATTCTTATATAACTTAAGAATCCTTTGTAAAAGTGTGTTGTATTATATTTGAACACCTCTTATTATTAATCAAGTGTTGTTGTAAGTTATTCCTTCTATAAACAATCAGTTTAGATAAAAGTCTATTACCGTAGACTTGAGCAGAGAAGTCTTAGAAAGTGAGTCTGAGCAGGGAAGTCTTGGATCGAGGATCTGAGCAAGGGAAGTCTTAGGCAACGTGTCTGAGCAAGAAAGTCTTGAACCAGGTGGTTTCATCAAGGGAAGTCTTAGGATTTGAGGATCTAAGCAGGAAGTGTCGATCAGGTGCTGAGTGAGCAGGGAAGTCTTAGACTGGAGGTCTGAGCAAGGAAAGTCTTATACAGGTGTGTATAAGCAAGTGTAATCGGGTTGATTATAGTGAAAAATCTCTTGCAAGGCAAGGGGACTGGAGTAATCTCAGTTGGGAGAGGAACCAGGATAACTGTTGTATGTTGTTGGCTGTTTTTACTTTACTTCTGTTACATTTTCTGTTGCACCTATTATCAGATTCAAAACACATTTTTGGAATCTGAACTCTGGTTTATAAGTAAAACGAATTTTGCAAACACAATTCAACCCCCCTTCTTGTGTATTTTTATCGTCTTCGTTCTCTAAAACTCTTGCTTTAACTCTAATATAATGACTCAACTTAATGACTCCACAAACTCATCACCCACAATTCACACAATAATAAACAAATCAATTGCACACAATTGGACATTTATTTCAACAATTATCACCAAATCAACATTAGGTTCATCAAGTCAAGGCTTATAATCATGGACATCAAAAACCAGCATTATACATATAAATTAATACGAAAATCAGCGATCAAGCAAACACGAAAATAACATTCTATTACCACGATCCAAAAAGACTTGCACAACCATCTCAAGATCCAAAATCTTTATCAATAGAAGAATCAAGAAAAAGGGACAAAGAAAAGGGATAAGGAGTCTTCTATCCCTTTCATGCTTAAACACCTATAGTATGAACAATTCTCCCCTCTTACCTCGAATTCGCAGAAAGGTTGAAACTACAGTAATGAATTTACCCTTCGCCTTCAAAAGCTCTCCTAAGGTTGCCTCTTTCTCTCCTTAGCCTTTTCTCACAAAAACATGTACTGACAACTCTCTAACTCTTTTTCTCTTAAATAAAATGCAATTCACTATTATTTTAATTAACTCTACAAACTCCCCTCAACTCTCACTAATTCTACCCACCTCCCTAATTTAATTAAAAGTCTATTTTAATGCCCAAAACTCATTTTCTCACATTTCTATATTATTTAAATTAGTAAAAATATAATAAAATTCTAATTTAATACTATTAAACTATTTTTCCTCGCTTCTACAATAATTTAAATAATTTTATCCCCACTCATAAATTAAACAAAATAAATAAATAAATAAATCAAAACACTCCCAAAACTCAATTAAAAGTAAAATAATTAAAATCAGGGTGTTACACCAATGATATCATCAACCTCTCTCTCTCTCTCTCTCTCTCTCTCTCTCTCTCTCTCTCTCTCTCTCTCTCTCTCTCTCTCTCTCTCTCTCTCTCTCTCTCTCTCTCTCTCAACTCACCCAAAGTATTCTATATCATGAATTGGTCAACATCTCACCTGCATAAACATTTAATTATAAAAATAATGTATTAAGTAATAGGCTAAATACCCTTTCTAGTCCTGTATTTATATCTTAGGGGTCTATTTTGGTCTCTTAACTTTTAAAAAGACCAATTTAATCCTTTAAATATTCAAAAAAATGTCATATATATCTCTTTTACGTCTAATTTTCACTAGCGAAGTCTATTTATGCACATGTGGCATCCTACTTGGCAATATAGTCATCACCTTATTTGTTTGGTCTATTTTTCTTCTAATTTGTTTGTAGGTTTGAACCCTAAATTGATTTAGGGCATAATGCTCAATAGATATCATCCCCATAGCAAATGAGGAGCATGTTCATAATTTTAAAAAACAAAAAGCCATAAGTGAGGCACAAAAGCAAGAATTTTCAGCATTTGAAGTGGTTTTGAAGAACATTATGAAGTGGGAGAAAATTTGGAAGACATTGTTTTTTGTTGTTTTGACTTGTTTAGTGCTCAGGCTGTCATAAACTTAAACTTGAAACAGATAAAATGTTTCTTTTGGTTTTTTTGTTGTTTTTTTGTTGTAATGCTACTTTTGTAGCAATTGTAATGTTACATTTGAAGTAATTGAATTAAAAGTCATACCCTATTTTTTCATGTTTATACCATGTTTTTTGTGTATAACACTTTATTTCAATTCGACTATGTTTATGCCATGTTTTTTATGTACACCAATCCATGTTATACTAGGATATGTTTATGTCAGTCAATGTTATACTAGTCAATGCATACCTGTTATACCATTTTATACCAAGCTAGGCATGCTAGTTATAGCAGGATGCGCATACGTGATTATACTAGGCTATGCATGCCAGTTATAGTAGGATATGCATACCAGTTATACCATACCAGTTTTAGAGTTTAAGTATATACCAGTAATACAAGTTCATGTTTGAGAAGTTTTGGAGTTTGTGTTTATACCAGGAATATTAGTTATACCATTTATACCAGTTATATCAATATAGTTTATTCCTTTTATACAAGTTATATCAATTATACCAAAAATTTAGATCTCAAAAACAATTTGCTCATTAACATTCAAAAAGCTCATAACTTTGTTCATAACAGACATACAAAACAACCTACTTATAGCAAAATGCTTGTTCTAACATGCATAATCCACACAGAATTAAACATAAATAAACTAATTTTTCTTCTTTTAGGGGGGTACTCCTATTTCTTGGAGTTGTCTTCCTTGTAGTTGGTCCAATTATATTCCTTGTTGCGCTTAATCTTGTAGTGGGACCAGAGGATACCCAAGTTGCTGATGCCCTTCTAATATTAAACTTCTTTGCTCTTCTTTGACTTCCTTGAGATTGGTGACATGTTTGGGTTTGTTAAATTGATTGAGTATGTTGACTTGCTTGACTTTGCTGAGCATCTTGTGTTTGTTGACTTGCTTGATTTTGCTGAGTGTCTTGAGTTTGATGACTTGCTTGACTTTGTTGAGCATCTTAAGTTTGTTAACTTGCTTGTTGTAACACCCCCCATTTTTTATTAAATTATTTAATCATATTATTTCTTAGTTTATTTAATTAATTAATATTTGGTGTATTTAATTTTAATAAAATAATTTTGGTGACATGTATGTGTAGTGAGAGCCTTGGTAGGGTGGTAAAAGGACTAGCAAAACTAAATAATTATATAATTAGAATTGTAATTAATTTATTTTAATTGTTAAAATAAAATAGAAAAAAAAAAGGATTTTGGGTTGAATAATAGAAAACTAGAGAATACAGGGAGAGTTGTGAGAATAATAACATGAGATGAGCCTTAGTGAAATTTTTAAGAAATTAAATGATTAAGTTATAATATATAATAGTTTGTAGAGTTTTGGGAGAAAGGAAGTGTAACACCCATATATAAATATGTATGTCTAGAAAATACATAGTATTATACATGTTTGCAAGTTTGGTACTGAAATACAAATAAGTTCCTAGTAGCACATTGTATACATTACATGCCAAAACATAAAATCTAAAAACAATGGCATATTATACACAAGATGCTCCAAATGCTAAGAACTAGATCATATTAAATGATCTCAAAATAGAATCTTCACGACGGAAACAATGCCATCTAAAATAGTATATCCGAGACAAGTAAGGATATCAAACTGCTTTATCCTTACCCTTCACAGAACCAGAACCACCTGAAATATAATCAACAACATGGGGTGAGATAATAATCTCAGTGGGTTCTCTATCTTATGGATTCTCTCAGCTTTACAAGGTTCTAAACAATCCTAACTCAAGTCAAAAAGGGAAGGGATAAGACTTGAGCTCACAAACCACACACTATATGGAAACATGTTGCTTGAGTCCGATAACTCAAACTATCACTAATCGGAAACCACATCAAGGCATCTTTCCCCGGCCAACCCTATGTCTAGAGATATCGATACGGGTCACAGATCCTTATATCTACTTTGACATACGAAATGGATTCGGATTCAAGGTGATTTCCACATAAATCGTTGCTTCCCATGGGACCACCCCCATCTCAAGCATTTTACCTGTAGGCTCCATTCGTACTACACACGGGAATCAAACCTGTCAAAGTAATAATGCGTACATTCCAGAGGAGCGCTCTACATAAGCCTCAACTCTTGGAACGACACATCTCAAGGGATTGTTTCCGACTACGTAATCACAAATGCAAACATGATTGTATTCGACAATCACTAGGCGAACACATTCACCTTCCTCTCAAAGTAACACAAAACCAACACATGTTCATATAATGTCTCACATCTCCACTAGACAACTACTTGTCAAGGATGCACACCTAGGCATCAAATTCACAAGCATCCCCATCTAAGTCATCTATCATATCCTAGTTACATCGCTAGTTCATTCCATTCAATTTCATTAAGGATTTTTTGTCACCTTTCCTTTACAATTTACAATATGTTATCATCATTCATAACCAAACAAACATCCTTGGTAAGCATGCATAACACTCATAATAATCATGTAAAACAGTCCATAGTAACAATAAACGTGCATATGAAGCAACCAAGAAAGAAATAAAACAAAATGGGAAGAACCTGCCAGGCTCGTTGTGCGAAGGCCAGGCGAGGTCCATTCGCCTTGAGTTTGTTGTGCGAACTCTAGGCAAGACAGGAAAATCAGAGGCAGTGGCAAAAGGGCTCAGTCGTCGTTGTGCGAGTCCTTGACAATGCCTGGGTGAATGCTCGCCTTCGCCTTGCCTTTAGCTTGTAGTGCGAGCATGACAGACTGTCATGTTCGCCTTCAACTCGATGTACGAGCCCTGTGATTTCCAGAATTTCTGCATAAAGTATGGCAGTTCCAAGGGGTTTCTTCGCCCAACTCCTTCTCAACTCAAACCAACATGGTATCAACATAGTAACCAATAAGAATAACATTTCAAGCAACAATATCATGAACACAGCAAGAGTCATGGTATTTTCATGGAAATGAATAAATCTTACCAAATCCAAACTCACACATTTCTATCTAAAATTTCTAACCTAAGTGTCTAACTAGAACCCACCTCTAGATAATGATGGAGAAGTTGTTGATGGTGAAGATGAGATGATTTGATGATGAATGGTGAAGTTTCCTCTTCTTCTAGCGTTTCTTCTTCTTTCTCTCTATTCTTCTTTCCCTTTTCTCTTACTATCTTTTCTTTCATTTCTTTTTCCTTCTTTAATACTTCTCCCACAAAATTGGAAAAACGACACATAGTAGTAACATGAGAAGTTAGTAAGACTAACTTGTTTTAATATCCAAAATTAAGGGTATCCAAATGTCTCAAATGTACCAATTAATAAAACCTCAGAGTCAGATAATATTAATTAAATCAAATTTGAGCTCATCGTTTGCTCTAATTATCTCAATAGACAACTCTCATAGCACACCGGAACCTAGTTGATCTCAACTAATATTATTTAGAGTATTTCTCAAATACGGGGTATTACATCCTCCTCCCCCCCCCCCCCCCCCCCCCCCCCGCCCCTTAAATAAAAATTCGTCCTCAAATTTAAATATTACCTGAAAAAGATGAGGGTAAACAACCCACATCTAGGACTCAAGCTCTCAAGTAGTATCACCCGGATGTGTTTCATCCCATTGAACCTTAACAAGAGGAATCTCTTTGTTTCTCAACACCTTAGTTTCTCTTCCCACAATACGGCCTTGTAGAGGTTCAAAAGTTAAATCTGTTTCTATCTCAATTGTATCTGGAAGAACTGGTTAAAGAGGATCGGGAATAAACTTCCGGAGTTGAGACACGTGAAAAACATCATGCACCTCACATAGAGAAGGTGGTAAGGGTAATTTGTAAGCTACTTCACCAATCCTCTCTAGAATCTGATATGGTCCTACGTATCTCGGACTTAACTTCTGCAACTTAAATGGTTCTTTCAATCTCAATCTTGGAGTAATTTTCAAAAACATGTGACCACCTTCTTCAAATTCCAACGGTCTCCTTTGGTTATCTACATAACTCTTCTGACGGTCTTGTGCTTTCTTAACCTTGTCACAAATCATTCTGATCTTTTCTGGGGTTTCTTGAACAATCTCTGGTCCTAAAATCCTTTATCCTTTCTTCACCAACTTCCGTTCAACACAAAGGTGTCCTACATTTCCTTCTGTACAAAGCCTCGTAAGGGGCCATACCAATACTCGCGTGGTAACTATTATTGTATGCAAAATCAATCAATGGTAAAAGTTCCTTTCAATTTCCTCCACTTTCAAGCACATAGGCTCTTAACATGTCTTCCAAAGTTTGAATCATCCGTTCCGTCTGACCATCTGTTTGAGGATGATTCGACGTGCTCAAGCATAACTTAGATCCCATGGCTTGTTGAAAATCTCTCCAAAACCTTGAAGTAAACTTCTGATCTCTATCAGATACAATGCTGGAGAGAACACCATGAAGCCTCACAATTTCGGCAATAAACAACCTTGCAAGATGACTTGCCTTGTAAGTAGTCTTCACGACTAAGAAATGTGCTGACTTCGTCAAACCGATCTACACTCACCCAAATAGAATCATAACCACCTTGTGTATGGGGTAACCCAACCGCAAAGTCCATTGAAACACTATCGTATTTCCACACCAAAATCTCTAACGGTTGTAACAAAGAACCCGGTCTTTAGTGTTCGATCTTCACTTGTTGGCACACTGCACATTCCGACACATACACCACAATATCTCTTTTCATCCCTAACCACCAATAGTCCCTTTTTAAATCTTGATACATCTTCTAGGAACCAAGATGTATAGTAAAAAATACCTTTATAAGCTTCCTCTAAAATCTTCCTTTTTAATACCGCATCATTCGAGACACAAATCCTTTGAATAAATAGAATAACTCCATCTATGGCTCGCGTGAAACCCGGTTGAACCAGTATATCTTATAACTTCACATCTAGCACTTGCCTTTGTTGGATTTCATATCTTAAAGTAGAATTAGCATTCAAGTTTCCCATTGTCACACCATTCGGAGTCCAAACAAATTGAAGATTAAGATCTCGAAACTTTTCCAACAATGCATACTCTTTCGTCATCAGCTCGGTTTTATGTACTTCCTTCCGACTTAACGCATCCGCCACCTTATTCGCTTTACTTGGATGATACTTCATTTCAAAGTCAAAGTCCTTTAAATACTCCATCCACCTTCTTTGACGCATATTCAATTATTTCTGATCAAACAAATACTTTAAACTCTTATGATCACTAAACATATTGAAACGTGCTCCATACAAATAATGACGCCACACCTTCAGTGTAAAAACAACAGCCACTAACTCCAAATCATGAGTTGGATAATTCTCTTCATGAACCTTCAATTGACGAGAAGCATAAGCTACAACATGTCCATCCTACATTAACACACCTCCTAATCCCCTCTTGGAAGCATCACAAAATATTTCATACGGCTTATTAGGATCAAGAATAATCAAAACAAGAGTAGTTGTCAATCGTTCCTTCAAACTCATAAAACTTTGCTCACAGCTTGAATCCTAACTATAAGGAAACTCTTTCCCGGTAAGTCTAGTCATTGGTAAAGCTAACTGAGAAAAGCCTTTGATAAACCTTCTATAGTAACCTGCTAATCCTAAGAAACTTCTGACTTCTGAAGCATTCTTTAGTCTTTCCCAATTAATTACTACTTCAACCTTCGATGAATCTACCACTACACCTCCTTGGGAAATAACATGACCAAGAAATCTAACTTCCATCATCCAAAACTCACACTTGCTTAACTTGGCAAAAAGTTGTCTCTCTTGCAATATCGATAGGACAATTCTCAAATGTTCTCTGTGCTCTTGTGGAGTACGAGAATAAATGAGAATGTCATTAATAAAGATCACCACGAATTGATCTAAGTAAGGTTGAAATATCTTATTCATGTAATCCATGAAAACATTTGGAGCATTCGTCACGCCGAAAGGCATTACAAGAAACTCTTAATGACCATAACGGGTTCTAAATGTGGTATTTGGTACGTCTAAACTCTTCACACGAATTTGATGATAACCCGAGTGTAAATTAATCTTCAAGAACACACAGGCTCTTTTTAACTGATCTAACATGTCGTCTATCCTGGGTAAGGGGTACTTGTACTTGATGGTGACTTTATTCAACTGGAGGTAATCAATGCACAACCGCATTCCTCCATCATTCTTCTATACTAGCAATACTGGAGCTCCCCAGGGTGAAACACTAGGTCGAACAAAATTCTTAGCCAATAATCCTTCCAATTGTTCCTTCAATTCTCTTAACTCAAGTGGTGTCATCTGATACCGAGAAACGAATATAAGAGTCATTCTCGGTACCAAGTTAATAGAGAGTTCCACTTCCCTCTCTGGAGGAAGAGAAGTGACATCCTCAAGGAAACCTTTCGAAAACTCACAGACTACAAGGATTTGCAAAACCTCCTAGTCGTTACTTGCCTCCTTAGTGAGAACCAAAAGAACTGACTTTTTCTTCTCAAACAAGAAATTAATCATGCCAATCGTACCTTCTAAAATAGTAGTCAATACATCCTTCGGAGTAGCTTCTCTGGACGAAATGATGATTAACTTATCCTCACAACCAATAAACACTTAATTAGCAGAGAGTCAATCCATCCCCAAGACTAAATCAACCTTCTTTAGCGGCAAACAAATAAGGTCAATATGAAAAACTCTACCATCCACCGATAACACACAGTTTTCACAAATCAACGACGTCTCAACCAACTCATCCATGGTGGTAGTAATCACCATGGGAGGAGACAAAGGAATAGCTTGCAAACTAAGTCGCTTTATACATTACATCGACATAAAAGAGTGTGTTGCTCCACAATCAAACAATACAAAACAAGGATGTTCATTCACGAAACACGTACCTGCAATCAAAGAGTTGTCACCCTTGGCCTTCTTTGTATCCAAGGTATACACATGACTGATACTCTTCCCTTGCATCTGATTCCTATTCTGAGGAGAATCTTTTGCCTTATGGTCTATTCCTTGACATTGATAACATCTCGGTCCTCTATTGGTACACTTCCCAAAATGGTTCTTACCACAATTACGACATGAGGGAGAAGTGTTATGTCTAGCACTCTGCACTTGTTTCCCTTTGAAGGGTTGTGGTCTAGGCCTAAATTGTTGACTTGGTCTTCCTTGGTCCCTTTGACCCATCCTACTCACATCTCTCTCTTCTTGAACTCTCTTAAAACTATTCTCCTCCATATAACACTTCCTTAGCAACTCAACATACGTAACAAACTCTCTTTGAGACACACTATGAGAGATCTCAACTTTCAATCCAAAAAGGAACTGATCAATTTTCCATTTCTCATCCGGAGCATACACGTCCTACCTGGAGTAAGCATCCATGTCCTCAAACTTCTCAACATAACCATCCACTGTCATATTACCTTGCCTTAACTGTTGGAATTCAAACTCCTTCTGAGTCCTCAAAGAACTAGGAAAATACTTATCCATAAAGGTAGTCTTGAATTGTTCCCACACCTTAGGCACACCTTGGATAGTCATTAGAGCTGAAGTACTTTCCCACCACCTCATAGCAGAACCCTTCAACATGTGGGAAGGAAATACCACCTTATCCACCTCGCTACATTGCACAATCTAAAAGATTCTCCCCATACCAGACACCCATTCAAGAGCCTTCACGGGATCTAGTTTGCCATGAAATTCTAGAGGATTCATGGGGAAGAAATCCCAAAAGCTCCCACCTGCAGCTTCTGGTGTAACCATTGGAGGATGAAGACCCCCATTCAGCTACTGCATCATCTACTGTATGAATTGGTTTTGTTGTTGCTGCATTTGTTGCACAAACTGAGACCATAGAGCATTCTCACTACCACATGGAGGATTCGAGTCGGATGTTGGAGTTGCGGGCCTACCACGTCTTTTGCGTCCGTCAACCATGTCCCTAATTGTTATACAAATAGAATCAAGTTGATCAGGCTCAATATTATGAATATAACACCCCGGAACGATGATGTCCGTACACACATATGAAGCAAAAAGAAACACTTATAATATTTAATGGCTAGTTCGAAGATACAACCTGCTCTGATACCTACTGTAACACCCATATTTAAATACATATGTCTAGAAAATGGATATTATACATGTTTGCAAGTTTGGTACTGAAATACAAATAAGTTCATAGTATCACATTGTATACATTACATGCCAAAACATAAAATCTAAAAACAATGGTATAATATACACAAGATGCTCCAAAGACTAAGAACTAGATCATATTAAATGATCTCAAAATAGAGTCTTCACAACAGAAACAATGCCACCCAAAATAGTATATCCGAGAGAAGTAAGGATATCAAACCGCTTTATCCTTACCCTTCACTGAATCGGAACCACCTGAAATATAATCAACAACATGGGGTGAGATAATAATCCCAGTATGTTCCCTTTCTTATGGATTCTCTCAGCTTTACAAGGTTCTAACCAATCCTAACTCAAGTCAAAAAGGGAAGGGATAAGACTTGAGCTCACAAACCATACACTATATAGAAACACATTGCTTGAGTCCAACAACTCAAACTATCACTAATCGGAAACCACTTCAAGGCATATTTCCCCGGCCAACCCTACGTCTAGAATTATCGACACGGGTCATAGATCCTTGTATCTACTTTGACATACAAAATGGATTCAGATTCAAGGTGTTTTCTACATGAATCTTCGCTTCCCATGGGACCACCCCCATCTCAAGCATTTTACCTGTAGGCTTCATTCGTACTACACACGGGAATCAAACCTGTCAAAGTAATAGTGCATACATTCCAGAGGAGCGCTCTACATAAGCCTCAACTCTTGGAACGACACATCTCAAGGGATTATTTCCGACTACGTGATCAAAAATGCAAACATGATTGTATTCAACAATCACAAGGTGAACACATTCACCTTACTCTCAAAGTAACACAAAACCAACACATGTTCCATATAATGTCTCACCTCTCCACTAGACATGTAATACCCCGTATTTTTATTTTGCTTTAGATAATATTAGTTGTGATCAACTGGGTTTCGGTGTACTATGGGAAATTATCTGCAGAGATAATTAGAGTAACTGATGAGCTTAGAGCAGGTCAAACTAATAATTATCTGGCTCTGAGGTTTTAACTTTGGGTGCTATAGAGACTTTTTGGACATTTAGTAATTAAAGATATTTCTCTATATCTTTTCATTTCCTTTTCCTCTCCATTAAAAAGAAAAAGATAGAAAGGGTTAGAAAGAAGAAAAGAGGAGAAAAGGGAAGAAACTTGGAAGAGGAATCAAGAGCTTGGATCATCATATCATCTTCATCAAATCATCCCAACAGCTTCATCATCTCCATCATCTTGATCATTGGTGAGTTCTAGTTAGAACCCTAAGCATAGAAACTTAGGTTAGTTTTGAGAGAAAATGATCAAACGGATAAATCAATGAAATATAACATATGAAATGCGATATAACTGTGTAATATAGTCGGTGATGAAATATGATTGATAGGGAATGAATTGGAAGTGTTTTAGGTGAAGAAATGGTAGAGTTTGGCTTTTTGACCTATGTTTTACGCTGCTGGGAAATTCTGGGTTTCGCATGGTTCGCCTAGCGAACCTGGCGAAGGGCAAAGTGAATGGTTTGTCGAGGGTTCGCCTTGCGAACCCCAAAGCGAAGGGAAGGAGAATGTTCGCCCAGAGTTCGCTTTGCGAACTTTATGCCCTTTTTGTTCTGTTTTGTTCGCCAAAGGGTTCGCCTTGCGAATACGGCAGCGAACGTGACAGATTTTCCATCTTGTATCCTTCATAACTTTTGATCCGTAACTCGGATTGACGCACGATTGGAAGCTTCGGAAAGCTATTTCAATGCACTTTGTGATGGTGAGGTAGACACATGGTTATATGCCATTGATTGATAGGATAGAGATAATATTGAAGTAAATGAGAAAAGTGTGGTTTGTGTTCCATCGGAATTCATGAACCGAGAACCCGATTGTTATGGGACTTGAAGCCTTGGAAAGAGAATCCAATGTGCTATTAAATGGTATGTGAGACCATGATTTAACCAAGGATGCTTGGTAGAGGATATTAGTGGCTTGTATGCCTTAAAATGTGTGTGAACTACTATGTGGTTTATGTTTGACATATTATGCTACCATGTGTGTTTTATGATTGATCTTGTAATATGCATGTCTATTATTGATGTTAAACATGATTGAGAGAATAACATGCTTAAAATGAATTAGGAAGAGTGAGATACCTTACCCCATACCTAATGATATGATTCTAGGTTGTGAATTAAATTGTGATAGAAAACCTAGATGGCGATGCTCGGGCACTCGATGTAGATAGGTGCATCCGTGACGAGTATTGGTCTAGGAGAGAGTGAAACACTAGTATGGAACATGTGTGAACCATAGTAATTAGGAGAAAAGGGAAGAGAATCCTTAAGGCAATTGTGGCCTTGTTATTGTCGAATACAATCACGTTTGTGTGTGAGATCACGTAATCGCAACCGGTTTATCTTGAGTTGCAGTTTCATGAGTCTCGAGCTCCTCTGAAACGTATGCATGACTACTTGGCAGGTTTGATTCCCGCGTGCAGTACGAATGGCGCCCATGGAGCGTATGCTTGTGACGGTTAATGGCCCGTGTGAAGTGACGGTTCATAACGGTTAATGGCCCATAGAACCCGAATCCATTCGTATGTCAAGTAGGTTACAAGGATCCATGACTCGGGTCGACTTCTAGACGTAGAAGCGGACGGGAAAAGGGGATGCCTTGGTGAGGTTATTTATTAGTGATATTTTGAGTTGGTGAACTCATGAACATGTTTCCATATAGTGTGAGATTGTGAACTCAAGGTCATTTCCCTTCCCCTTTGACTTGAGTTAGGATTGATAGAACCTTGTAAAGTCGAGAGAATCTATAAGATAGGGAACTCACTGAGATTTAATATCTCACCCCATTTTGTTGATTATTTTTACAGGTACTTTAGGTTTTGCGAAGGGTAAGGATAAAGTCGTTTGATTATCCTTGCTTATCTTGGCTTTTGTGGATGGCAAGACTTCCGTTGTGGATATTATTTTGAGATCATTGTTTTGATCTAGTTCTTAGTGTGTTGGAACATCCTGTATACATTATGTCGTAGTTTTTTTGTACTTAGTGTTTGGGCATGTAATGTATATATTGTGTTAACTAGGAACTTGTGGTATTTCAGTACCAAACACTTGGATTCATGTATGATATTTATGCTTTGATGTATGATATTATATGTGGGTGTTACAGTTGGTATCAGAGCAGGTCGTATCCTTGACCTAGCCATGAAATAGTATAAGTATTTCTTTCCGTTTCATATGCGTAGTGTCGCCATTGGTCTTAAGTGTTATATTTATGGTATTGAGCCTGGTCAACTTAATCCTATATGTATGACATTTAGGAACATGGCTGACGGACGCAGAAGCAATCGTGGTCGACCCAGAACTATTCCTGTTGGGATGAATCCGCCGGGCAGCGAGGAGCATGTCCCATGGCCCCAGTTTTTGCAACAGATGCAGCAGTAGCAAAACCAGTTTATGTAGCAGATGGTACAACAAATGAATGAGAGTCTTCATCCTCCGGTGGTTGTTCCAGAGGCTGTAGGTGGGAGTTTTCGGGATTTTATCCGCATGAATCCTCCGGAATTTCATGGCGGGTTAGATCCTGTTAAAGCTCATGAATGGATAGCTGGCATGGAGAGAATTTTCTTGATAGTCCATTGTAGTGAGGAGAATAAGGTGGTATTCACTTCTCATTCGTTGAAGGGTCCTGCCATGAGATGGTGGGAGAGTGCCTCAACTCTTATGACTATTCAAGAGGTACCTAAGGTCTGGGAGCGATTTAAGATTAATTTTATGGAGAATTATTTCCCTAGTTCTTTGAGGACCCAAAAAGAATTTGATTTTCAACAGTTGAGACAGGGTACTTTAACCGTAGCTGCTTATGCTGAGAAATTCGAGATTATGGCTACTTATTCTAGGCAGGCCATGTATGCTCCGGGCGAGAGGTGGAAAATTGACCAGTTTCTTTTTGGTTTGAAGGCCGCTATTTCACATAGTGTGTCTCAAAGGGAGTTCACGAGTTATGCTGAATTGCTAAGGCAATGTTATGTGGCAGAGAATAGTTTAAAGAAAGTTTAAGCTGAAGGGAATTTGAGTAGGTCGAGTCAGATTGATCATGGGAGATCAAATCAACAATTTAGGCCTAGACAACAAACTTTTAAAGGGAAGCAAGTTCAGAGTTCTAGGACAACTGCACCTCCTGTGTGTCGTACTTGTGGAAGGAATCATTATGGAATGTGTGGTATCGAAAGTGTGAGATGTTATCAGTGTCAGAAAGTAGGTCATTTGGCGAGGTATTGTCCTCAGAGTAGGAATTAGACGTAAGGGAAGAGTGTCGACCGAGTTTATACTTTAGATGTGAGGAAAACAAAGGGTGATAACTCTTTGATTGCTGGTACGTGTTTTGTTAATGGACATCCTTGTTTTGTATTATTTGATTGTGGAGCAACACACTCTTTTGTGTCGATGCAATGTATGAAGCGACTTGGGTTGCAAGCTATTCTGTTGTATCCACCCATAGTGGTTACTACTGCCATGGATGAGATGGTTGAAACACCTTTAATGTGTGAAAATTGTGTTTTATCTGTGGATGGGAGAGTTTTTCAGATTGACCTTATTTGTTTGCCGCTTAAGAAAATAGATGTTGTTTTGGGAATGGATTGGCTTTCTGCTAATTCGGTATTTATTGGTTATGAAGAGAAGCTAATCATCATTCCATCCGTTGAGGCTACTCCGAATGATGTGTTAGTTACTATTTTAGAAGGTACGGTTGGAATGATAAATTTCTTGTTTGAGAAAGAAAAATCTGTTCTTTTGGTTCTCACTAAGGAGGAGAGTAGCAACCTTCAAGTTCTGAGTATTCCTGTAGTCTGTGAGTTTTCTGAAGTTTTCCCCGAGGATGTCACTTCTCTTCCTCCGAAGAGGGAAGTGGAATTCTCTATTGACCTGATACCGGGAACAGCTCCTATATCCGTTTCTCCGTATCGGATGGCACCACTTGAGTTGAGAGAATTGAAGGATCAATTGGAAGAGTTAATGGCTAAGCATTTTGTTTGACCCAGTGTTTCGCCCTGGGGAGCTCCAGTGTTATTGGTAAAGAAGAAGGATGGTGGAATGTGGTTATGTATTGATTACCGGCAGTTGAATAAAGTCACTATCAAGAACAAGTACTCGTTGCCAAGGATAGACGACCTATTAGATCAATTGAAAGAAGTCTGTGTGTTCTCGAAGATTGATTTACGATCAGGTTATCATCAAATTCATGTGAAGAGTTCAGATGTATCAAAGACCGCGTTCAGAACCCGTTATGGTCATTATGAATTCTTAGTAAAGTCCTTTCGGTGTGACGAATGCTCTGACAGTTTTTATGGATTATATGAATCGGATATTTCAAGCTTATTTAGACCAATTTGTAGTGATCTTAATTGATGACATTCTTATTTATTCTCGTACTACTCAAGAGCACGAAGAGCATTTAAGAATTATTTTGCCGATATTACAAGAAAGACAACTTTTTGCCAAGCTAAGTAAGTGTGAGTTTTGGATGTCGGAGGTTAGTTTTCTTGGTCATGTCATATCTCAAAGAGGTGTGGCGGTAGATCCATCAAAAGTTGAAGCGGTGATTAATTGGGAGAGACCAAAGAATGTTTCTGAAGTTAGAAGTTTCTTGGGACTAGCAGGTTATTATAGAAGATTTATCAAAGGTTTTTCTCAATTGGCTTTACCGATGACAAAACTTACTCGGAAGGATCGTCCTTATGAGTGGGATTCAGCTTGTGAACGAAGTTTTATGAGTTTGAAGGAAATTTTGACGACTGCTCTTGTGTTAATTATTCCTGATCCTAGCAAGTCGTATGAGGTATTTTGTGATGCATCAAAGATGGGTTTAAGAGGTGTTTTAATGCAAGATAGTCATGTGGTGGCTTATGCTGCTCGACAGTTAAAAGTTCATGAAGAGAATTATCCAACGCATGATTTGGAATTGGCGGCAGTTGTTTTTACATTGAAAGTGTGGCATCATTATTTGTATGGGGTACATTTTGAGATGTTCAGCGACCACAAGAGCTTAAAGTATCTATTCGACCAGAAAGAGTTGAATATGCGTCAAAGGAGATGGATGGAATATTTGAAGGATTATGACTTGGAACTAAAGTACCATCCGGGTAAGGCAAATAAAGTAGCAGATGCATTGAGTCGGAAAGTGTTACATAATGCCGAGTTGATGATGTTAGAGTATACCTTATTGGAAAAGTTTCGAGATCTTAATCTCCAATTTGTTTGGACTCCTAATGGTGTGACATGGGAAATTTGAATGTTAATTCTACTCTTAGGGAGGAAATTTAACAAGGACAAGTGTTGGAGGAGAAGTTACAAGGATTGTTAGTTCAACCGGGTTTTGTGCAAGCGAATGATAGAATTGTTTTATTTAACCAAAGGATTTGTGTTCCGGATGATGTGGTGTTGAAAAGAAGAATTTTGGAAGAAGCGCATAAGAGTGCTTTTACTATACATCCTGGTTCTTCGAAGATGTATCAAGACTTAAAGAGGGACTATTGGTGGTCCAGTATGAAAAGAGATATTGCGGTGTATGTATCGGAATGTGCGGTATGCTAACAAGTGAAGATTGAGCACCAAAGACCGGGTGGCTTATTACAACCGTTAGAAATTCCGGTGTGGAAGTGGGATAGTATTTCTATGGACTTTGCAGTTGGATTACCCCGTGCGCAAGGTGGTTATGATTCTATTTGGGTAATAGTGGATCGGTTGATGAAATCTGCGCATTTCTTAGCCGTGAAGACTACTTACAAGGCAAGTCATCTTGCAAGGTTGTTTATGTCGGAAATTATGAGGTTGCATGGTATTCCCTCTAGTATTGTTTCGGATAAAGATCCAAAGTTTACTTCAAGGTTTTGGAAAGCTTTTCAACAAGCTATGGGAACAAAGTTGTGTTTGAGTATGTCGAATCATCCGCAAACGGATGGTCAGACGGAACGAACAATACAAACGATGGAAGATATGTTAAGGGCTTGTATGCTTGAAAGTGGAGGGAATTGGATAGAACTCTTACCGTTGATTGAGTTTTCATACAACAATAGTTATCATGCAAGTATTGGTATGACTCCTTACGAGACATTATATGGAAGGAAATGTAGGACGCCATTGTGTTGAACGGAAGTTGGCGAAGATAGGATTTTAAGACCCGAGATTATTTAAGAGACTACGGAAAAGATTAGAATTTGATGAAGGTGATCACGTGTTTTTGAAAGTTACTCCGAGATTGAGGTTGAAAGGACCGTTTAAGTCGCAAAAATTAAGTCCGAGATACGTGGGACCGTATCAAATTTTAGAAAGGATTGGTGAAGTAGCTTACAGATTAGAATTACCGCCTTCTCTGTCAGAAATGCATGATGTTTTTCATGTGTCTCAACTTCGGAAGTTTGTTCCGGATCCTCTTCAGCCAATTCTACCAGATACGATTGAGATAGAAGCAGATTTAACGTTTGAACCTCAACCAAGTCGTATTACAGGAAGAGAAACTAAGGTACTAAGGAATAAGGAGATTCCTCTAGTGAAGGTTCAGTGGGATGAGACGCATCCGGGCGATGCAACTTGGGAACTAGAAGCAGAGATGCGAGAAGCTTACCCTCATCTGTTCAGGTAAATTTTAAATTCGTGGGCGAATTTGTATTTAAGGGGGGGGGGGGAGGATGTAATACCCCGTATTTTTATTTTGCTTTGGATAATATTAGTTGTGATCAACTGGGTTCCGGTGTATCTGGGAAATTATCTGCAGAGATAATTAGAGTAACTGATGAGCTCAGAGCAGGTCAAACTAATAATTATCTGACTCCGAGGTTTTAACTTTGGTGCTATAGAGACTTTTTGGACATTTAGTAGTGTTACTAATTAAAGATATTTCTCTATATCTTTTCATTTCCTTTTCCTCTCCATTAAAAAGAAAAAGATAGAAAGGGTTAGAAAGAAGAAAAGAGGAGAAAAAGGAAGAAACTTGGAAGAGGAATCAAGAGCTTGGATCATCATCTCATCTTCATCAAATCATCCCAACAGCTTCATCATCTCATCATCTTGATCATTGGTGAGTTCTAGTTAGAACCCTAAGCATAGAAACTTAGGTTAGTTTTGAGAGAAAATGATCAAACGGATAAATCAATGAAATCTAACGGATGAAATGCGATATAACTGTGTAATATAGTCGGGTGATGAATTGTGATTGATAGGGAATGAATTGGAAGTGTTTTTGGTGAAGAAATGGTAGAGTTTGGCTTTTTGACCTATGTTTTACGCTGCTGGGAAATTCTAGGCTTTGCAAGGTTCGCCTAGCGAACCTGGCGAAGGGCAAAGCGAATGGTTTGTTGAGGGTTCGCCTTGCGAACCCCAAAGTGAAGGGAAGGGGAATGTTCGTCCAGAGTTCGCTTTGCGAACTTTATGCCCTTTTTGTTCTGTTTTGTTCGCCAAAGGGTTCGCCTTGCGAATACGGCAGCGAACGTGACAGATTTTCCTTCTTGTATCCTTCATAACTTTTGATCCGTAACTCGGATTGACGCACGATCGGAAGTGTCGGAAAGCTATTTCAATGCACTTTGTGATGGTTATGTAGACACATGGTTATATGCCATGGATTGATAGGATAGATATAATATTGAAGTAAATGAGAAAAGTGTGGTTTGTGTTCCATCGGAATTCATGAACCGAGAACCCGATTGTTATGGGACTTGAAGCCTTGGAAAGAGAATCCAATGTGCTATTAAATGGTATATGAGACCCTGATTTAACCAAGGATGCTTGGTAGAGGATAGTAGTGGCTTGTATGCCTTAAAATGTGTGTGAACTACTATGTGGTTTATGTTTGACATATTATGCTACCATGTGTGTTTTATGATTGATCTTGTAATATGCTTGTCTATTATTGATGTTAAACATGATTGAGAGAATAACATGCTTAAAATGAATTAGGAAGAGTGAGATACCTTACCCCAGACCTAATGATATGATTCTAGGTTGTGAATTGAATTGTGATAGAAAACCTAGATGGTGATGCTCGGGCACTCGATGTAGAGAGGTGCATCAGTGACGAGTATTGGTCTAGGAGAGAGTGAAACACTAGTATAGAACATGTGTGAACCATTGTAATTAGGAGAAAAGGGAAGAGAAGCCTTAAGGCAATTGTGGACTTGTGATTTTCGAATACAATCACGTTTGTGTGTGAGATCACGTAATCGTAACCGGATTATCTTGAGTTGCAGTTTCATGAGTCTCGAGCGCCTCTAAAATGTATGCATGACTACTTGGCAGGTTTGATTCCCGTGTACAGTACGAATGGCGCCCATGGAGCGTATGCTTGTGACGGTTAATGGCCCATGTGAAGTTGACGGTTCATAACGGTTAATGGCCCATAGAACCCGAATCCATTCGTATGTCAAGTAGGTTACAAGGATCTATGACTCGGGTCGACTTCTAGACGTAGAAGCGGACGAGAAAAGGGGATGCCTTGGTGAGGTTATCCATTAGTGATATTTTGAGTTGGTGAACTCATGAACATGTTTCCATATAGTGTGAGATTGTGAACTCAAGGTCATTTCCCTTCCCCTTTGACTTGAGTTAGGACTGATAGAACCTTGTAAAGCCGAGAGAATCTATAAGATAGGGAACTCACTGAGATTTAATATCTCACCCCATGTTGTTAATTATTTTTACAAGTACTTCAGGTTCCGCGAAGGGTAAGGATAAAGTCGTTTGAATATCCTTGCTTATCTTGGCTCTTGTGGATGGCAAGACTTCCGTTATGGATATTATTTTGAGATCATTGTTTTGATCTAGTTCTTAGTTTCTTGGAACATCCTGTATACATTATGCCGTAGTTTTTTTGTACTTAGTGTTTGGGCATGTAATGTATATATTGTGTTAACTAGGAACTTGTGGTATTTCAGTACCAAACACTTGGATTCATGTATGATATTTATGCTTTGATGTATGATATTATATGTGGGTGTTACAAGACAACTACTTGTCAAGGATGCACACCTAGGCATCAAATGCACAAGCATCGTCATCTAAGTCATCTATCATATCCTAGTTACATCACTAGTTCATTCCATTCAATTTCATTAAGGGGTTTTCCTCACCTTTCATTTACAATTTACAATATGTTATCATCATTCATGACCAAACAAACATCTATGGTAAGCATACATAACACTCATAATAATCATGTAAAACAGTCCATAGTAACAATAAACATGCATATGAAGCAACCAAGAAAGAAATAAAACAAAATGGG
Organism: Lathyrus tuberosus; assembly: GCA_022829125.1. Classification (NCBI taxonomy): domain Eukaryota; kingdom Viridiplantae; phylum Streptophyta; class Magnoliopsida; order Fabales; family Fabaceae; genus Lathyrus; species Lathyrus tuberosus. Next base: position 5,318,750 of record JALAZF010000056.1, on the reverse strand, counting down.
AAGAACCTGCCAGGCCCGCTCTGCGAAGGCCAGGCGAGGTCCCTTCACCTTGAGTTCGATTTGCGAACTCTGGGCAAGATAGGAAAATCAGAGGAAGTGGCAAAAGGGCTTAGTGGTTGTTGTGTGAGCCCGGGTGAATGCTCGCCTTTGCCTCGCCTTCAGCTCGTAGTGCAAGCATGATAGACTGTCATGTTCGCCTTTAGCTCGTTGTGTGAGCCCTGTAATTTCCAGAATTTATGCATAAAGTATGGCAGTTCTAAGGGGTTTCTTCACCTCACTCCTTCTCAACTCAAACCAACATGGTATCAACATAGTAAAGCATAAGAATAACATTTCAAGCAACAATATCATGAACATAATAAGAGTCATGGTATTTTCATGGAAATGAAGAAATCTTACCAAATCCAAACTCACACATTTCTATCTAGAATTTCTAACCTAAGTGTCTAACTAGAACCCACCTCTAGATAATGAATGGGAAGTTATTGATGATGAAGATGAGATGATTTGATGATGAATGGTGAAGTTTCCTCTTCTTCTAGGGTTTCTTCGTCTTTCTCCCTACTTTCTCTTCTTTCTCTCTATTCTTCTTTCCCTTTTCTCTTACTATCTTTTCTTTCCTTTCTTTTCCTTCTTTAATACTTCTCCCACAAAATTGGAACAAAGGCACAAAGTAGTAACATGAGAATTTAGTAAGACTAACTTGGTTTAATGTCCAAAATTAAAGGTATCCAAATGTCTCCAATGTACCAATTAATAAAACCACTGCATCAGATAATATTAATTAAATCAAATTTGAGCTCATCGGTTGCTCTAATTATCTCAATAGATAACTCTCAGAGCACACCGGAACCCATTTGATCTCAAATAATATCATTTAGAGTATTTATCAAATACGGGGTATTGAAGGAAGTGTACGTGAAAACATAATTGTGGTGAAAAGAGGCAAAGGCTAGGGCTTAGGCAGAACCTCCATTGATAGAGCTTTAAGGAGTTTTGCTGGAAAATCTAAGGTAAGGGGGAATTTACTCTTAATATGGTGTAGAATGCATGATTGGGTAAAGGGAAGTCTTTAATCCCATTAGGTTTTTCTCCTAACTTTTCTTTTGATGAATGTGAATGTAGTTCTGTAATTGTGTTATATATGTGATGCATTGTATGAAATTAGTGAACTATTTTGCCATGGATTTCTTTTCTTCTTGTTGACGAAATTGGTATGAATTGGTGTTTCAATGTTGTTGTGAATTTGATGAATAAAACATGTTAAATCCATGATTAATTAGGGGGAAAGCATGTTAATTGATAGATAAAATGATGTATTGTTGTTAAATAATGTTTTCTCAGTTATTGCTGTTTGATTTGGGGTATGGGGAGGTAAAATCGGAGTTCTTATTTGAATTCCAATAGAATAAATGCAGGTTATGTTTCTGCTTCAGGGTGACGGGTGCCACCCTAATGACGCCCTGGTCATCATGTGTTGCGAAGCACCGACGGGTGTCGGCAGCCTGACAGGTAGACCATCATGGTCCCCATGCACAATTGTATGGGATGGTTGTCATATGGATGACGTGTAAGGTGAGGTGGGAGGTGACAGGTAACCTGTTATTCTGCCAGAATGAGCTTCGTTCGCTTGTTTGCTTGGAATTGAATTGTCGTTCTGATTTTAAAAGGGGAGAACTACGAGAGATGGGTTTCACAAATGAAGTTTTCAGATTTCAAGATGTGGCTGAAATTGTCAATGATGGAGTACCTACATTGGAAGGGAATGCAAATGATGTTCAGAAGGTTGTGCACAAAGAACAAAGGAAGAAAGATGGAAAAGCTATTTTCTTGATTCACTAGTGTGTGGTTCCTAACGTGTTTGAGAAGATCATTGAAGAAGAAACGTCTAAAGGAGTGTGGGACAAGTTAAAGAACTTGTACGACGGAGATAAAAAACTGAAGAGGGTAAAGTTGTAGGCGTTGAGAAAGCAGTTTGAGATAATGCAGATGAAAGAAGATGAATTGGTTATTGATTTCTTCGCAAGGTTAATGTTACACACGAACAAGATAAAGGTATGTGGTGAATCGGTTAATGACTTGTACAAGATTGAGAAAGTGTTGAGATCTCTGATTGCAAATTTTGATTACATTGTAGTGTCTATTGAAGTTTCCAAGAACCTAGCTGAGATGAAGTTATTAGAACTCTAAGCTTCATTAGAGGCTCATGAGATGAGGCTGAAGAAGAGGAACCCGGAAAGTGAGAAGGTGGATGAACAGGAATTGCAAGCAAGATTCATTAAGAAGTATGGAAAAGAAAAGGCGAAGTAGAGAAAGAATCTAGCAAATGATGATAAGTCAAGAGAATTCAAAGAATCGCTATAATTCAACCAAGAAAATCATAGGAAACAAGTATTCGAGGAAGAAAACTGACATGAATTAGGTGCAGTGTTACAAATGTCAAAGACTTGGTCATTATGCTCAAGATTGTCGAAGAAAGAAGGAATCAAGAGCAAAATACAATGACAAAGTGCAATATTCACATGCTGGAGAAAGTGACTCTGATGATATGCTACTCATGACAAATACTCAGTCGAATGATGAACAAACCAATATGCGGTACCTGGATTTAGGATGCAGTAACCACATGACTGGAAATAAAAACTAGTTCACCAAGTTAGATGAATCAATCAAGAAAATGATAAGGTTTGTAGATGGCAGACGTGTCATGTCAAGTGGAAAAGGAAACATAGATGTGGTGAGAAAAGATGGTAAGAGGGAAAGTATTACTGATGTATTATATGTAACCTTGATGACAAATAATTTTATAAGTATAGGTTGATTACTTGCCAAGGGGTATAGCATAAAGTTGGAAGAAAATATGACGAAGGTGTATAATGGTAAAGGAAGGATGATCCTGAAGGCACCATTGGCAGATAACAAAACCTTCAAATTAGAGATCAACATGGTTGATCATCAATGTATTACTTTAACTACTGTGAAAAATAAGAACTGGCTATGGCATCACATGTATGGACACCTAAACTTCAGAGGTCTAGGTATGCTCAACTAGAAGAAGATTGTGTATGGCTTACCTTAACTGAAGGAACCAAGTCAAGTGTGTGAGGAATGTTGCAAAGTAAAGTAGGCTAGGAAAGAATTCAAACATGACTTGTCTATAAAGTCAAGAGAAAATTTGGAGCTTGTTCACTCTGATGTGTGTGGACCTTTTAAAGTAAGGTCAAATGGAGGTAATTGCTATTTTCTAAACATCATAGACGAATTCACCAGATATATGTGGATTTACCTTATTGTAAGGAAGAGTGGGGTATTCACAAAGTTCAAGAAGTTTAAGTTGCATGTCGAGAAACAAAGAAAATACATGTTAAAGAAACTGAGAACTGATGGTAGAGGTGAATACACCTCTAGAGAATTTGTAATATTTTGAAAAGAGGAAAGTATAGAGCACGAGGTCATTGCACCCTATACACCTTACCACAATGGTATAACTGAGAGGAGAAATAAAAGAATACTGAACATGACCAGGAGTATGTTGAAAGCTAAAGGAATGCCAAAGAGATTTTAGGGTGAAGAACCTTTAACAACAGTATACATTCTAAGCAAATGTCAACCCAAGAAGATAGTCGAAAAGACACCTTATGAAGCTTGGACAAGACTGCAACCAAATATTTGTCATCTTAGAGTATTTGGATCAATGTATTTCAGGAATGTACTTGAAGAATTGAGGAAGAATCTAGATGATCGAAGTCATGCCATATCGCTCATAGGTTATCATTTGACTGGTAAATAAAAGTTTTATTCACCAAATGATGGTAAGCTAGTTATCAATAGGGATGTTCTAGTGGACGAGAGAAAAAGGTGGAATTGGACTTAGGGGTCAGTTCAACGTGGGCAAGATACAATAAACACATGTGCTTGAAGAAGATTAACAAACTAAGTCACAACCAATCAAAATTAAGAACCACCTGAGCAAAATGTTAGAAGACCGACTAGAATGAGAATTGAATCGACAAGGCTAGCTAGATATGAGAGATTTCCAAATCAAGCAATCGATGCATATGGTGACTTCATAGAAGAAGTGATGATGATGGTTGAATCATAACCAATTGATTTGGATCAATCTATGAAAGATTCAAATTGGTTGGCAGCCATGCAAGAAGAACTCAAGGAAATCGAGAAGAATAAGACCTGAGAGCTTGTAGAAAATTTAATCAAGAATCCAATTGATGTGAAGTGGGTCTACAAATTAAAGCTAGGTCCAAATGGTGAAATTGCTAAGCATAAGTTAAGATTCATGGTAAAAGGTTTTCTGCAAAAACCTAGTATCGACTTCAATGAAGTCTATGTACCTATTGCAAGGTTAGAAACCATCAGTTTTGTTCTGTCAACCTTAACATAAAGAGGATGGAAGATACATAAACTAAATGTAAAGTCAACATTTATGAATGGACCATTGGAAGAGGAGGTCTATGTCAGTCAACCACCATGATTCGAAATCAAAGGGCAGGAGCAGAAGGTGTACAAATTGAGGAAGGCTCTTTATGGTTTAAAGCAAGCCCCAAGGGATTGGAATAACAGAATAGATAGTTTATTGATCAAGGCAAGTTTCAAAAAATGCATCTTAGAACATAGAATGTATGTCAACAATGCAAGCAGGCTCAGTCGAGTCATTGTATGCTTGTATGTAGATGATTTGTTGATTACATGTGAAGATGAAACATAAATAAAAGGGGTCAAGTGTGAGTGCATTCTTCAATTTAGCCATGTTTTAAATGATGTCAAAACTAGGAGTAGGACTTAGAATTTTTGTATATAGGGCGGTATCAACCAAAGTTTAGATGTGCATTGAATCATTTTAGCCTTAGGATGCATACAAATGTTTTTGAAAAGCCTTAGGCATGCCATACACATCAAAAACTAAGTTATATGTGTAAACACAGTTGCATAGGCCGACCTATACGAGCTCAGGCCGACCTATAGAAGCTTTTGCTTCAGTACAGGCCAACACATAGAATTACAGGTTGGCTCTCATGCATCAATATTAAAGCCTGTGGATTCTGTCCATAGGTCACCTTATTCAGGCCAACCCTTCAAAAACTCAAATTTTATTTTGTATCTTATTTTTTCTTGCATCCTTTTTGCCTATTTCCACACACACACACACACACACACACACACGCACACACACACACACACACACACACACACATATATATATATATATATATACTCATACTTGCACATTTATAAGAGTGATTCGGCCGAGTGAAGGCCTTGGAACAAGGTGGTTTCCTCGCAAGGGAGTAGTGTGAGACGGTGAACCGTATTCGGGAATCTTGGGTTTAACAAGTGCGTGCTTGGGATAATCGGTGGATTATAGCCGCATTGTTGGTGACTTGATTAAGCTCTGATCAAGGGTTTGTAGGTGGTTAAATCAACAATAAACCATAAGGTTTGTGGGGTTAGAGTTCTTCACCTCTTGTATAAACATTTTTGAAAAGATAAGGTTAATTACAAGTATCTCAATTTGATTTCGGATTGAGGGGCAGACGTACCCATAGCGAGGCCGATTGGGGAATTGCCTAAAATAATATCTCTCTCTCTCTCTCTCTCTCTCTCTCTCTCTCTCTTTCTCTATCTATCTATCTATCTATCTATCTATCTATCTATCTATCTATCTATCTCCCTCTCTCTCTCTCTCTCTCTATTTCGCTATTTCTATAATTGTTGTTCTTACGAATTATCGATATCATTGTTGTTTCGATTAATTCGATTGGAAATTATTTTTAACTATCTTTTAAAGTGTTGATGTTGATATAATCATAATCACTTTGATTGTGATTGGATTTTAACATCAACAAAACAAATTGAATTTCTAAATGTGATCGATCGCACACAAAGTGTTCGATAAATTGTCTTTGAGTATTTTTATCGCTTTGTGTTCCTTGGAAATAAGCTTTATAAATAGCTTTGCATTTGATTGATCCATGAGTTAATCGTTGTTAAACAATTTGTGTTCATTATCATTCCATCGATTTTCATTACTCATATCTGAGCTTTTTCGATAGTAGGTTTGATTAGACGATTCAATTCGGGTTATTTCCATTATGCCATAAATTTTTGAAAACAAATTTTTGCCAAACGTTTTGGTTTTAAATTTGTGATATATTCACCCCCCTCTAGATCGAAGTTTGTCGTCTAACATCAAGTTGAAATTGATGCAAGAATTTAAAATGTCCGACCTAGGGAACTTATCGTATTTCTTAGGGGTGAAGTTTAAAGACATAAGTGAAGGAGTGTTTCTGCACTAAAAGAAGTATGCCCAAGATATCTTGAAAAGTTTCAAGATGAGTAACTGTAATGCAGCAGTCACACCATTGTAGATTGGAGCCAAAATTAAGAAAGGATATAAATGATGAGTTCGTAAGTGCAACATTGTACAAGAAAATCATTTGATCTTTAAGGCATCTATGCAACACTAGATCAGATATTTGTCAAAGTGTCGGGTTGTTGAGCAGATTCATGGAGAAGCTACGAGAATGTCATTTCACTATAGTCAATAAAGTATTGAGATTCGTAAAAGGCACTATTGATGATGGTGTGTTGATGCCAATAAGAAAAAATACCAGCACAAATGCAAAGGTACATGGCTACACTGATTCATATTTCAATGGAGATCAAGACAAGAAGAAAAATATTGCAAGCTACATATTCATGATTGAAGGTGCTCTAATCTTTTGGAGCTCAAGAAAGCAAAACATTGTGGATTTGTCATCTTGTGAAGCTGAGTGCGTGGCTACATTATATGCAACACGTCACTCGAAGAGCTCAAGATCAAGGAACCTAAGAAAATAAAGTTGTTTGTCGACAACAAGTCAATTATCGATCTAGAAAATCATCTTGTGTGTCATGGTCGAAGTAAACACATAGAGATGGGGTATCATTTTCTTATGGATCAAATAAACAAAGGAAAACTTGAACTTAAACATTGCCAGTCAAAATGACAACTAGATGATATACTCACCATGCCCTTGAAGAAAATCAAGATTGATGAGTTGAAGAAAAGTATTGGGATGAGAAGTCTTGAAAATATGAATTAGGTGGCGTGTTAGAAGTTAATAATTCATTGTTTAGTAGGCAAGATGTATTCGACAAAGTCAAATACAACATGTGAGTGTCGAAGCGCGTAAGCAAGTATTCAACATAGTCGAATATTGCAGTTTATAAATAGTTTTTTTGTTGCCTGGTGACGTTGTAAATCAAATGTATTGGGATTTTCACTTTAATAAAATTCTCTTTCACGATATAGTTTCTCTCTCTTATTCTCATCTCTTCGTCTTCATTCTTCTGAAAACCTTAATTGTTCCAACACCCATCCCTTTAAATTTTGTAAAAAAAAAAAGCTTAGATTGTCTTTTTAAAGATATTTATCATTTCGAATGAGATTTGATATAATCCTCGGTCCTTTTTTATGCTATATTTTTTTACAATATACGAGTCCCTTAAAATAAAAACGTTTACTTATCAAATAAATCTTTAAAGTTCAAACTCACTCAAGTAGAGAAAGAGGTAGCTTCTAAAGTGAGAGAGCAATTGAATCCCTCACCAATGTACCACTAATAAAATACCATTAGATCTTCTAAAATAAATTAAAGACTTAAGATTTGTTAGAAAGAATGATTGAGCACCTATGTCTTGTAGTGTCCAATTCTAACTTCTTTTATCTTTTTATTTTATGGTTACTTTTACATTACATTTCATCTTCTTTTTTGTGTCATTACCCTTGCCACCATCATCCAAACTCAGAAGAAGAAAACGTTCATGGTGGTTTTTATATTTTTCTCTCGTTATTTATCCACCGTCATCTAAACTCGAAAGAAGAAAAAATACGTGATGAATTTTAGATTTTTTTCCTTTCTATATTTTGAGATCCATTGAAGATTTCTTTTTATTTTAATTCTAGGTTTCTTCTCCTTGTTAAGTGTTTGTAGAATAGATATGGGAGAAAAAGTGAAAAAAATAAAGGGTGGGGCAAGAGAAAGGATTAAGAGAGATGATACACGGAGGAAGAACATAGTAGATTGTTATTTGGGTTAATGAAGTTTTTGATTCTCATAAATATTTTAATTTCACTTTTAGGTTTTTCAAAAATTTTTTTTAAATAATGGTCCTCATAAAAATTTTAATCTTAACTTTTGGTCCCTCCTACCAATTAGCGACGGTTTTATCCGATTTTAGCGACGGTTTTTTATTTAGCGACGGAAATGGCAACGGTTTTAGCGACGATTTTGGCAGGAGGGACTAAAAGTTAAAATTAAAAATTTTATGAAGACCATTCTTTGAAGGAAATTTTTGGAGAGACTAAAAGTAAAATATGAGATATTTAGGAGGACCAAAAACTTCATTAACCCTTGTTATTTTAATAAAAATTTGTTTATCTAAAAATGTATTACAGTAACATCCTTCGTCCAGACATAACATTAATATTGATAAAAATTATTTTGTTAGAGATTGAAATTAATAGCATGTTTGGATTGGTTTTTGGAAGACTCAGAATCAATTCTAGAGGTGTAGAATTGATTCTGGGTGATTTTGAGATGTTTGTTTTTATCAAAAGTAGAATTGATTCTACCTTCAGAATTGATTCTACTTGAAGCTAGAATTTGTAGCTTCTATCTCCAGAATTGATTCTGGGTGATTTTTACAATGAAATTTATTGTCTAACTCACTTTTACATAAATATATTCAAACATAAATCAATTCTGCTAAACTCAATTCTGTTAAAATCAAGTCTACCAAACTCAATTCTGTTAAAATCAATTCTGTTCAACGTCAATTCAAACACACCCTACAAATGCATCATAATGGAAAAAACAAAAACTAAATAGTATAAAAACTACCGATGAAAATAATCTCTAATTCTCTTGAATTTTGAATTTTATTTCAACACTCAAAAGAGTAGAAAATGAAAATTTCAAATGGTATCCACAACTTTGATTTTTCAAAAATGTTTGTCATATGTGCCACATCAATGAAGATTTTGTTAATAAAAAATTAAAAGGTTTAAATGCATTTTTGGTCTCTTAGGTTAGACTTTTTAAATTTTTGGTCTTCCTATTACAAAACCTACGATTTTGATCCTTTAAGTTAGATGTACTTTGCATTTTTGTGGTTCCCTCCACTTTTACATAGGTGGCAGAATGATTAGGATAAAAAATTTATTTTTAATTAGTTGGCATTAATGACTAGGATATTTTTAATTAGTTGGCAAAGATATTTTATTAATTAATATATTTTTAAGTAAATTAATATTTAGTATATTTAATAATGTAACTAAATTAATGGCAAAGATATTTTATTAATTAATTAAAATATTAAGACTTTCTTTTTGGGCCTAAGCCCATTTAGTTATAGTTCCATATCCATCCAATATCAATTAAACTTATCATGTATATATGACATATATAAACACTTTGCTTTATTACTAAAAAATCGATGTGGGACATTTTACAGCTTTAGTTACAGTTTCATTCTTCACTTTCTTCCATTCAACTACAACATCATCCTTGTCAGGTTACTACACTGACTTTTGGTTCAGGTTTCCTCCATGTTAATACACCACAATCTCCCTAAAAATCACAAGGAAAGCTATGTTGATTTTGTCTTTACCAAAAGTTCTTATGCTGCTACACCATTTTCTTCACATAACCGGCTACTTCATTTCCAAAAAATCCAAGGTGCCACTGCCATAGTCTCCCTAAAGTCACATAAAACCTGCAGAATGTTGTAACCACACCAGTTAAACACACAATGTTCAAATTCTACACCATATTCAAATTCAAGTCACCACGTTTCACCCAAAATTCATGATGACAAGGTAACTTCCAATTCATGTCAAAAGCCAACAAATTCAAGTGTCTACATCATGCACAATTCAAATGTCAGTGTAATTTCTCCTTAAATTTTCAAAACACTATTTCTCATCTGTTTTCACCACTTTATATGTCAAAAGACATGGCATAACATTAATAATGACTCTATTTCATGATAGTTGTGGTGTTAAGAGACATATTACATTTTCGAATACCAGGAAATTGTTTACTTTCAAATGTATTCGATGTGATATATCATGTTTTTCCTTCACAAACCATCACATTCTAAAACACATTTTTCTCAAAACATTCTACAACACTATTCTATTCATCTTGTTTGTTGCTTAGTTTTGGTGATTAAAACTTGCAGCCAAAGTGCAAGATGCATTTCCTAGAAGGTTATCACTTTCCCCGAGAACACTTCCAGTGGTAGTAAAAGAAGTGACTTAGAATCGAATTTTTCTGCTGATGAGAAAAATGGTTCAACATATTCATCAACTTCAATTGAGGATTTCTATACTTCTGCAATGCATGCCACTGATGATTCCACCGATGAAGAAGACTACAAGGAACTATGGGTGAGAAATTTCTCATCACTCTTATATTTTCTTCACATTTGTATCTTTATCATACGTATGAGTATCTGAACCTTTATATTAACTACAGAATCGTCCAGACTCGATCTATCCTTTTACTCTTCCTCTGAGGAAACCCAATTCTGGAAATCCAGGTTTGGAAGAGTCCCACATCGTTTTTCTTTAGTATTAAGGAAGAGTTTATAAAGCTTCAACAACAATAGAGATCTAAATAAATGGGTTGGATGAAAATGGGCCTTCAGCATTAATCATATCTTGCCCATAGTCTCAAAATTTTAATTAATTAAATATCAATTTAAATTAATAACTCTCTTACAGAAATATTAAAATTATTAAATTAATTAAAGACATTATTAAATATTAAAATATCCTAGTCATTAATGCCAACTAATTAAAAATAATTTTTTTTATCCTAATCATCCTGCCACCTATGCAAAAGTGGGGGACCACAAAAATGTCACTTATGCAAAAGTGGAGGGGAACCACAAAAATGCAAAGTACATCTAACTTAAGGGATCAAAATCGCAGGTTTTATAATAGGATGACCAAAAATTTTAAAAGTCTAAATTAGGGAGATCAAAAGTGCATTTAAGTCAAATTAAAAAGAGTGAGGATTGGATAAAGGAAGCATTCGTCTTTCTTCTTTGATTTGAAAAAATCTAAACCTTTAAATTATTTTAATAAATTTAACGATACATTATCAATGGTACACGGATGAGAGACTTAAGTGCTCCCTCACTTTAGACATCACCGAAAAAAGACCATTAAAGTTTGATTTGAGAATAATTTTTGAATCATAAATTATAAAACTACATCTAAAAACTATATAAAATATTCTCTAACTTGAATTGGTCAACACCCCTTCTATCTAAACATTTATTTATCAAAATACCTTATTAAATAATATTATTATAAATTATTATATTATATTTAAAATTAGTATATCATATTTGAATCAATATGAGACTAAATATATAAATTCCTACCATATCCACTATTGAATTTAGGTAATTTTACTATATTAATTTGAAAATTTATTACAATATAAAATCATTTTATTACTATTAGTCAATGTTAGTTTTTTCAAATAGCACATAGTAACAAACAACATATTATTAGTATTACCATGGGCATTTTGGGAAATATAATTTGAAACGTTAATTTGAACCTCCCACCATATAAATTTCATCTTTTTTCCTTCCCTCTCTCTGTACACTGTCCCCAAACACTTGAACACGACACAACACCTCACTTCCAACACAACACCTACAATTGACCCTTTGTCGTTTTCCTTTTGTTTCTGTTTTCACCTTTCTCTCTTTTTTCAACAGTGCCAGTAACGAACATGGAAGCGAAGTTCATCAAAACGACGACGTATGAAGATACACCGGGTTCATCGAAGAATGCTGGTTTCAAAACGGAGATTGACACTTCAGTTCCGTTTGAATCAGTTAAGGATGCTGTTCATCGATTCGGAGGTGTTGGTTACTGGAAACCCTTTCGCACTTCTCATCCTTCTAAGGTATTTTGTTTCCATGTACATTGTTTTTGTGATTAATAATGTGATTAATATTTGTAATTAATTGACCCATTAATACCATTTATGTGTTTATATTATAATTTTATTTGTTCATTTTAGTGCTAGGGTTTCTTGAATCTTATGAAATGCAGAACTACATTGTTTGTGAAACCCTAATATTCATAGTACATTTTGAAGGATATTTGTGTGATATGTATTTGAAAGTATCATACGCCTATCTATGAAGCACCTGACGCCTCTGAAAAAATGTGTCATTGTAAGTGTTCATGTACGAAACTGACACCTACACTTGTGATTACATATAGTTTATTCATTTTTTTAATTATTACTGATGTCGACGTGTCAGTGTCAATATCATGTTTTTGGTGTTTGTGCTTCATTGTGCGTATCTTCACCAGATATGGATTCGACAACAATACTTTATGAACTTTTGAGTGTTTGGGCTTCATAGTACATTTTTCTTATAGAGGATACTAAATTAGGAATAGAATTAGTCTATCATTTTCCATTATGAAGTTACATTGTCATGTGAATTAACTTTTACGAAAATATTGTCATCGAGCTGTATAGTAAGTTCTCGTCCTCTCTTTTGTTAGCAGCACTGCATAGAAGGGCTTGATACGGAGAAACTGGAGGAGCAGGCGAGAGTGTTGGAGAAAGAACTGAACCTGAAAGAAAGGGAAACTCTTGATGTGTTGAAAGAGTTAGATAAGACGAGAAGGCTTGTTGAAGATTTGAAATCGAAGCTGCAGAAGGAAGAATCTGAAGAAAAATTGAATCATAAGATCGGCGAGTGTGATAAAAAATCAGATGTAAAGGAAAATCAAACGAGTCCGTCTGAGGTTGTTTGTCCTATGAAGGAATGTTCGATGCCTTCTAATGTATCTTCTCCGGGCTTAATACTAATGGAATTGAAGCAGGCTAAGTTGAACCTAACGAAAACCACTCATGATTTTGCCGATGTACGAGCTACTGTTGAATCTCTAAATAAGAAATTAGAGAAAGAAAGGATCTCACTTGAGAAAACCCGTGAGAGGTTAACTCAGAATCGTTTGAAAATATCATCTCTTGAAGATGAGTTAAACCAAACCAGATTAAGATTGCAAGTTGCAAAAGGGGATGCTTTTGATAATCCTACAATAGAGCTCCAAAAATTGCGTTCCAAGGCCGAGAATTTCAGAAAAAAGAGAGAATCTGCACAGTCAGAAGTTTTGAAAACAATGTCTGAGATTGAGCTGACAAAAGCTATGATAAGAACTGCAGAAATCAGGTTGGTTGCGGCAAAGAAAATGAAGAAAGCTTCAAGAGCCACAGAAGCTGCTACCCTTGTCGAAATTAACGCGTTGTCTAACTCTAACCCCAGGGGTTCACCAAGAGAGTGTACGCCAAAGCGCGAGGAAATTACGCTTTCAATTGATGAGTATATTACTCTGACCCGAAAAGCTCGAGACGTAGAAGAACAATCTAAGAAGAGAGTAGCAAATGCTATGCTTGAAGTTGATGAAGCATATTCATCGCGTACGGATATTTTGAAAAGGGTAGATGAAGCAACAAAAGAAGCTATAACCGGAAAGAAGGCCCTTGAAGAAGCCCTAGAAAGAGTAATGGCTGCAGATAGAGGGAAACTAGAAGTTGAAGAGGCTTTAAGGAAGTGGCGATCAGACAATCACAAAAGGCGTTCTTCGACGAATAATAACTCTACCAAGTTCAAGAACCCTGGTCCATCAGAGCAAAGGAGAGATTTTACGTTACTGGATGTAAACGGATTGAATTTGGTAAAGAATGAAGTAAAGTCTGTTTTAAAGCCGACTCTATCAATAGGACAAATACTAAGCAAGAAGCTGTTTAGACCAGAAGAGTTTGAAGGGGAGAAGACGCCCAGCGAAAAAGTCTCGGTGAAACGGAAGGTGTCATTAGGTCAGATGCTTGGCAAACACAATGATGTTGACGGTGCATTGTTTGATGAACAAGTCGAAAAAGAAAAAGAAAACGATCAGAAGCAGTTTTCTGCTAAGAGAAAGAAATTTGGGTTTGCAAGATTCTCACTTCTTTTGTCAAAACAGCATAAGAAAAAGAAACCAATGCGGAATTTTAGGTGAATAGACTCAAATAGCATCTCCTATAAGTCCTCAATCCTCATCACATTCTCTTGCCTACTGTTTTTTGTGTCACTTTTATTTGTAATGTAAGAAATTTAGAGTATAAGTTATGTTCAGGTTCAGTTAATGTCATTCCCTGCATTTTACAGTACATTTTTATTTATGTTAATTAAGTTGTAGTCCCTGCTTGTATATTACTATATAACTAGTTATTGTAAGTAGTGTTATAATGTTCATTTTCTTAAATGTTTTTAAGTATGTTTTGAAGAGCTTGTTTACAATTTTTTAGTTATATCTCATAAGATACCGTTGTAAATTTTGTGAGGACATAGCTTATTTTAATGAACTTTTTGGCATAGCTAATTAAAACAGTTTGCAATTTATAAGAAAATATGATATTATGTTTCATTTTGTAGAAGGCAAAAAGGAAAGTGCCTCTCTTTTGTAGAAAACAGAAAAAACAGAAAGTTTTATGTCGGTTTCTTTCATGGAAATATTAGGGCATTACTTTATTCATCCTATGGGTGTAAGATCACTGTGGTGAAAAGTCACAAATACTCTAAGATTTTGGAAATACATCTCTATAATAACTCTTATTTTAGAACTCTGTTTTACGCTTAGTGAATTTTACGAAAATGGATATTTGGATGAATTTTAATTAATAGAGCTTGTGCCAGACCTTTCTCCTTTCCTTCTTCATTTGGCACACTTTCACAAACCCTTCAAAAAGCTCGTGAGCAAGATTCCAGTGTGCCATTTTTCAAACTTCAATACTACTTCTACCTCATTGCAATCAATCTCAGGACATTTCATTCACTTCATTCAAACTTTTCTTAATCAGTAAGTTTCTCATTTTCTTTCTATTTTTGAGTTGTTATGCATGTATTAGGTAAAATAGGTTGTTTAAAATACATTAAGTTGTAGTTACATTCAAAATAAGTAGCTTGTATAGACATGCATTCACATTTGTTGGTGTTTATGGAATCATAGGGGATTTTCTGCATTTTCTGTAATTGCACATTCTTACGGAGATGCATCTCTGGATTTTTGCCTTTTCTGTTTTACGGAGATGCATTTCCGAATTTTACTTGCCTTGATTTTGATATGATTTTTTAGTTTGTATTATAGGAACAATAGTTGAAAGCTAGGACAAATGGAGGCACAATTGGGTATCCTAACATGCATTTGTTTGTAGGAAGAAAGTAGTGCACTCGAGGCCACGAGTTAGTGCTAGTTCGTTTGACACGGAAGCGTCGACTTCACATGGTTGTGTGCCTCAGACTTCACAAGGTCGCATGTCTCAAACTTCGACTTCCCGATGGCACGTGTCTCATGTTGACCCTGATGCCCCTAAAGCCCAACAAGAGGAACTTGTTGTTGCTCTCGTTCCGAATTGTTTTTTAGGAGACCCATATGACACCTCCTTACTTTCTCTTTATGCGGAACATGTTGCTAGGCATGTGTGGGAAGGAGAGGTATATTTATTTACTTTTACGTTGCATATGTTTCATACTAATTGAGTTGCGACTGATGTTGATATATTTATTTTTACAAGGAGAAGTCATCTTTCCACATCCCTCATGGTGAGATGTCCATCACCCTTGATGATGTTTCATGTCTTCTACATCTTTCGATTAAGGGAATATTACTAAAAACCGTTCCTAGATCAACATATCTGAGGCACTTGAAATGATGGTGAATTATTTGGGAGATGACCCATGTGAGGCCTAAGAGGTGATTAATACCACGAGAGGCACCCATGCCTGATTTTCATACCTCGTGAAACTGTACAAATACCACCTGGTTGCGGCAGTTGATGCTGAAGGTGATGACGAGTGGGTTTTGTTCCACAAATAATTTGCATTAAGGGCATACTTCATGTACTGGGTTGACACGACAATATTTATGGACAAAAGTGAAACCTACGTCTATGTAGTCTACCTGACATACTTTATCGACTTATAGAGGATCCACGATTATAATTGGCGGACGCGTGTTTGGTTTAGCTATACTCCAAACTAGATGAAGCGGGTCTTAGGAAGACAAGACAGATGCCGAGAAGTTGCACGCTATTTATAATAACATATTTGTAACCTTTACTGTTACTAATATTTTCATAACACTTTTGTTACACTTGTTACTAATATTTTGTCTGAACCATTTTCAGGCGTGGATCATCTCTCACTTTCCTTGCATATTTGACTGGGAATCTGAGATGGACTACAATGAGGAATGGTCATGTGCTTGCACCTTTACCCTATTCAGAGGGAATTAGATAATAGAGTCGTTCCAGTTGTTTATTGACCGCACTGTAGCAGATGACATATGCTTATACCCATACGGCGATCACTGTCAGACGCGTCCTTGGACGGCATAGCCTTCTACTCTATGGTTGACTTGTGGGTCGTGCCTGATGTATTCACATCTTCGAGAACAGATCACTCGCCAGTTCGAATTTCGTCAGATTATTCCAAGACCTCCCTCCTTGTCTGCTCCTCCAATAGTCAATCACAGAGATCTTGATACCGTACTCAATGATTTCTATAATCATCTAGTACCAGATGAAGAACGTGGTATGGCAACTCCTGGTACATGGGCTTGTGCACAGAGCTATATACAATGATTCTATCGAGTGTCACATTCTTACACGATACCAGATACCGCAGGAGCACCACCTAAACCAGCTCATAAGGAGATATTGGAAGAGGGGCCAGTGATGGATCACAACACGCTCTGGACTTGTTGCCAGTCTGCCAGCGTATTGCGACGATTACAAGAGATGCGATATAAAGAGGAGATTTTACATAAGGTAGCTCTTGTATGGCTGTCGTACAAGCCATCTTACTCAAGGCACAAAATGCCTTGGGGTGCAGTTGACAGAGGACAAACAGTAGGGTTAGATATACATAATAGTTTATTTTTATTTTTATTTGGTAACAGTTGTATTTTCTTAACAAATTATGTATATTGTAATGTTTTTTATTAATGTTTGAATTTGAAATTATATATGACATCCTTAAATTACATTAATATAATTAGCATGATGTTAATATATCTTTAGTGTAAATGGCCTAAAAAATATTAATTTGGGACACTTGCTGCGAAGTCAAAAACTCCCAAATGCTTTTAGGGTTATTCCAGGGATTAATCTGCGGAATCACCTCTAAAAAATTACAGAGATGCATTTCCGAACAATTTTTTTTATTAATTTGGGGCAAATGATTCACTTGTGAGACACAAAGTGCTTTTAAGGATTAATTCGGAGATGCATCTATAATTTTTCTAAGGTGGTTCAATAGATACATCTCCGAGTAATTTTTTATACAAAAATAGGATGGATGACTCACTAATGAAGTGCTAGGTGCATTTTAGGTACACTCAAAATATAGAAAGGATAGATTCGAATTTTCAGTGTATTTACCTTCATCTCATAGGATGGATAAAGTAATACCCTAATATTGTTATTTAGTTTTAATAAAATATTCTTCAAGTCAACTTTTTAAAAAATTTCATAGTTGAAGTCGGACGAAATAATATTTAGAATAATCTCTCTTATTGAAAGTTAACTTTTGTTTTATAAAGAAGAAAGTTAAGTTTTTAAAGGTGATAAAACTTACTTTTTACAAACCATGTGAAGTTTATTTTAGTTATCTTCAAATTCTAGTGACTACATATTTTATATTTTATTTTAAATTTTGTGAATTTGTTTTTTTTTTCAATTACAATATATATTTTTTCTTTTTCTAATTGCTATTATTTTACAAAAAAAATTATTCATAATTTGATATAATATAATTTTTTAGTATAAATAGTATTACTTAAATAAATTTTTTGAGAGTGTCAACACTTTGCATTTGTGTTTCTTAGCTTTTCAACGATTATTTATACGTTCCGATTAAATAATATGACATGCAGAATGAAATAAAATAAATATAAAGTTAAAGCTAAATTACGTACTCAAATTATTTAAGGGGAATTAAAATCTAAAACTCGTGAATATATTGAGAAATAAATACTATACATGATAAACATTTTAAAATATTTTGTAGAATACTATAAAAGTGTAAAAATATATTAATAATATTTCCTGTAGAAGATATTCAAGTCTTTCTAAAGGACCTTGTATGCATTGTTGTTCAAAAGAGATTCTAAGATTTTTTTTGGTATATTCTTGGGTGTTATGTTAGCAATTGAATTCGTTAATGAGAATAAAAAGATTTTAAAGTTAGAGTAATGTTTGATTGGAATCGCACTCGGATCCCCTCTTTTTTTTTTATGTTCAAAATATGTTGAAGATGGAAATATAACCTATGACCTCTCATCACCAACCAACACTCAATACCATTAGGCTATGTTGTGTTTCATGGTAATATTTGCAACTATAAAATATATAATACATAATTAACTAGTTAGTAATTTTTACTAAACTAAAATCTATTAAATCATTTTAGAATGCTCATGTTATAATATACATAAATCATAATTAACTAGTTAATAATCTATTAAATCTATAATATACATAAATCATAATTAACTAGTTAATAATTTTTAATTAACTAAAATCTATTTAGAATGTTCATGTTATAATTTTGTTTCCATTACTTGATGTTAATACATATTTTTTGTTTTTTTACCTTTAATTGATGTTAATTGAAGTTAATATATTATAACTAAATAATATATTTAGTTTTAATTTTTTTTAATGTTAAATATACTGTAGCAATTTTAGTTTATTAAAATGCTACAATTATTAATTTTTCAAATTAGTGTATTTTTACCTTTAATTTCGTTTTTAATTATATAAACTATATAAACTAAATAAACTAAACTATTAGTTACAGTATTATTTAAACTATATGAACTATATATTTAATAAAACTATATAAGCTAAACTATTTTATATAATTTACTTACAGATTATTTAAACTAAACTATAAAATTTGACTACAAATATTTATTAATTTAGAAATTAATAAACTAATTTATTTCAAACTTATTAAAAGCTTAAGTAATTTCAAAACTACATTAATTAATTTATAAAATTATTTTAGTAAAATATTGTTAATAAACTAATTAAATTATTAAAAGCTACAGTAATTTCAAAACTACAGTAATTAATTATTTCAAAACTAAACTAATTAATTTATAAAATTATTTTAGTAACGTTAAGAAATTACTAAAAGCTACAGTAATTTAGTAATATTAATATTTAATTTAATAATATTTAATTTAGTAATGACGTGATAATAAATTATTAAAGCTACAGTAATAATGTTAATAATTTAATTTAGTAATATTAATATTTAATCTAAACTATTTTACTGTAAATATTAATTAATTAAACTATTTTATTAAACTATTCTATTTTATTAAATTATTTAATCTATTTAATCATTATATTTTAATATTAATATTAATATTAATATTAATTTAATCTATTTAATCTAATTAGAATGTTACAGCATATTAAAAAAAAGATTAAACAGTTTAATAAAAATGATTTAATAGATTTTAGTTTAGTAAAAATTACTAACTAGTTAATTATATATTATGTATTTTATAGTTGCAAATATTACCATGAAACACAATATAGCCAAGTGGTATTGAGTGTTGGTTGGTCATGAGAGATTGTGGTTGATGACTGAATGTGATGAAGGTAATAATTAAGAGAATCTTTAAATGTTAGGGTATTTTTTGCAAGTTTTTTTTATAAGGGTTTTTCGAAAAGCGCCTATATGACAGAGAGCAAAATGACTATTAACCTTAAATTTAACATATGTTTAAATGAGTTATAATTTTTAGTTTTTATAATTTATTTTGTAAATAAATTTTAAAAAATAATTTTGAAGATAGAAAACAAAAAAAAATATTTTTTTTTGGTAATATTACTTTTAAAAACAATTTTAAAATTATATAATATTACAAATTTGCCATTAATGAAAAATGTACCAAAGTTTTTTTATTTTTCTTCCTTTTTAATTTTCAAAACTAAAAACCAAAAACTAAAACCTCTAATATTTATTTTAGCTTTTTAATTTTTAAAACTCTTAAATAGAGAATAATTTTCAAAAATATTTTGTAAAATTAGACTATCAAATCAGTTTTATAATTTTTAAATTAAAAAAAAACTGTTTTATAAAATCAAATAAAACCATTCCTTAATGTTTTTGTTTTCAAAAACAAGAGTGGACATGAAATTTTTAGTGCTATTCGACAAAAAAGTATTCCCATAATTATATTATTATAATTTTTTGTCTAGACAAAATGGAAATCCTGGACCAAAAAATTTGGGATGTCAAATTAAAGATACAAAATTTAAATTTAAATTTTCAAAAATAAAATAGAATAAAAACGCGAAATCATTATATGTCAAACAAATAAATCTAATAAATATCAAATATCACAATAAACCATAGAAGAGACACTATCAATTATTTTTTTCCAAAACTAACCAAGACACAACTCCAATAAACAACTAAATTTATTCTTTTATGGATATAAAATGACATAAAAAGTAAACAATTTAATTTCTCCTAACCATCTAGCTTTTATAATATCCCGTAAAAAACAACTTTTATAATATCCAATATTGTTGAGATTTAAATCACTGATTTTTTCTTATTCTTATAAAGAAATAACTCTTGTAGTCATGCATTTCAACTACTTTTAACAACATAAATAACATGCCCAATTTAATCAATATATCTTACAAAAAAATGCCTATCTTGCTCATTATCATAAAATAAAGATGAACCTCATAGTTACCCGTTTCAATTATTATGAACAACATATACTAAACAACATATACTAAATATGTATCTTAGATTCATGTATCTTATGTAAAGTAAATAACATAAATGTTAAGAAATTTGAAGTAATTATATACGTTAGACATCAAAAGTGATGTAAACTTTAATCCTTATTATATTTTTGAATTATATATCAATTAAGTATTAAAATAACAATATTTTAAAAATAATCAAATAGATTTTGTAAGATTCAAAATTATATATATATATATATATATATATATATATATATATATATATATATATATATATTGTTCTAGACTGGGCCAGCGCCTGCCCTATTGTCGGGCAGGCCCAAACCCAATGGCCAGCGAAGGCCCAACGAGGCCCAACATTGCCTCCGTGTCGGGCACGTACCAACCCCTTTGGCGTCGGACACGCGAGGGTAGCGACTGTCGAGCAGAGGCATATAGCCGCGGGCGCACCTCTCCCCGATGCCCACGTGCTCCTCCCCGCGAGGACACGTTCTCTTGTAACTTCCCACTCCCGAAGGAATCGGTCTGCCCTACTTCCGGAGATTTAGGGACCGTTACACCAGGGCGAAGACCACGTGCTGGTCTTCACTACGCCACGTAAACCCTGGCAGTTACTTGGATTGAGCCTTGCAATCCAGCCCAGTGCAAGTAACCGTTGGCCCCGCGCTGGGGGCTCTATATAAATACCCTCTCATTTGAGAGGGTCAGGTTACGAAACATTCTAAACTCACTTCTCTGTATTTGCTTCTCTCTGACCTTACCTAACTTGAGCGTCGGAGTACCTTGCAGATACACCCCCCGGTCGTATCATCATCACCAGAGCTGAAGTCCATACGACGTTGCTGGCCACGTCTAACTGTCTGATCCAGGTACGATCAGTGGCGCCGACTGTGGGGACCACTGCTTCCCCGTTTTTCATCTGTCGTTAAACCAAAGTAATTCCTCCGTTCATCACCAGCATGACCAACAACCCGTCTGCGAACAAAGCTCCGGACATCGTCCTCGCACAACTCGAGAACGGAAACCACCGTGAAGACAATGCTGCCCTCAACGTCGAAGAAGGAGACATAAGAGACGAGCAGACCGCCTCCCCAGACTCCGAAGACACGGCTTACGACGCCGTCCAGCAGGACGACCAGCAAGCCGCTTTTCAGCCAGTTGCTCCTCCACCTAATGCCGATTCAAGCACCGTGGTTCTATTCGCCTTGGTCAACCAGACCAACCAGCTGATCATGCACCAGAATCTCAGAATTGAAGCACTCGAGCGAGGGCGAACACGACGATCTTCCCCGCGAAGACATCTTCGTCCGCCTTCACCTCGCCGTTCTCCTTCCATGCGAAGGACTCCTCCGGAAGAATCTCGGACCCCCTCGACGGTGCGCGAGGGCCGCCGGCCACGTCTCGAGCGTCCCCAGCCAAAAACCTCTCAGAAGCTCCATCGTTCCCTGCCTCGGAAGGAACCCAGGAAATCCTCGACTGCCAAGAGGAGCAAGACCGCCGAGGAGAGACCGAGGAACCGTTCCAGGAACTCCCCTCCATGACAAGGACCTGGGCGATACCACCGATCTCCTTTAAGGTCCCCAGCCGGAAGCGACGACGACGACCAGAGGGCCCCCCTGTCATGGGAGATCATGGACGCCCAAATCCCCGCCGGCATGGAGAAACCCCTGCCACTGGGGACCTACAACAGCCTGGCCGACCCCGACGATCACTTTGAAAGTTTTGAAGTCATGCTCGACTTCAGAAACGTCAAGGGAGCTATTAAATGCAGACTTTTCCCCACCACCTTGCGAAAAGGAGCCATGACCTGGTACAAGAGTCTAACACCCGTGTCGATCACGTCCTGGAGGCAACTAAGACAACGCTTTACCAAACACTTCACGGCGTCTCGCCAACACCCGAAGATAGAGGCCGCACTAGAGAGCATCTACCAGGGGAAGAACGAGCCTCTCAGGAACTACATTGAGAGGTTCAACAGGGAGGTTGTCGAGGTCCACACGACCGACGACATGAAGAAGTTTTTAATCATCTGGGGACTACGATTTTGTTCAGATTTTGCCAAGTCCGTGGGCCTCCGCAGACCTTGCCGATTGGAGGACCTCCTCCAACGAGCTCAGTCATACATCGAGTTCTAGGAGTCGGAGGCAGCACAGATTATCCTCGACTCGAGGTGGAAGGAAGGCTCCCGCGACCGAAGAGAAGAAGACTCTCCTCCCCGACGGGGAGGGGAAAGAAAGAAGGAAAGCCGCTCCCGAGACTCTCGTGAACCACAAGGACCAGCTGGCTGGTTCACGGAATACACGCCGCTCAACGCTCTACGCCCACGAATCCTCTCCGAGTGCTCAAACTCGGAATTTCTGAAAGGAGGTGTCCGCTTTTCGAAGCCAACTCCCCCAAACCAAATACAGATAAGTCCAAGTACTGCAGTTCCACTGGAGCCACGGACATGTCACCGAGGACTGCATCCATCTCAAGGATGCAATTGAGATCCTGATCAAGGAAGGGCACCTAAAGAAGTACGCCCAGAAGAATGACACTCCTCGTCCCAGTGCCCGGGAAGCCCAGAACATCGAGGAGACGACACCTCCTCCTGACGAGAGTCGGCTACAGGTCATCCTCAGCATCACTCGACCCGAAGACTTCTTTGTCCCCGAAGGCGTCGAGGGCCAAGAGGCAGTTCGCAGCATGTGGGCGAACTTCCCCACGAAGACCCCGTTGCTGCCCGCAGCACGTGGGAAGGTTTCCCCAAGACAATGGTCATATCCGAGGGTGGTTACAAGAAGTTGTCTGTCGGATCGATAGTGCAGAAATTTGACGAACTGGAGTCCGTAACGTCGGCGAAGACCACCACTCTCGAGAAGGTGCAAGGGAAATCAAACCCCATCACCTTCTACCTTGAAGAGCTCCCAGGAGGAGCGCCCAACGCCACAATCCCCCTCTTGGTGAGGGCACATATGGCGAATTTTGACGTTCGCAGGATCCTGGTCGACCAAGGAAGTTCGGTCGATATCATGTACGCTCACCTGTTCGAGACTCTCCAGCTCGACGAGAGACATCTGACCCCATACGTCGGTTCAGATCTGCAGGGGTTCAACGGCACCACCACCAGACCATGGGGTTACGTTGAACTGATGGTCACATTTGGGGCCGAAGACACCGCCTATCAAGTGAAGACCCGTTTCCTGATGGTCGAATGTCCATCCCTTTACAACTGCATCCTCGGGAGGACCACCCTGGCCAAACTCACAGCAGTGCCATCAACGGTTCACCTCAAGATGAAGTACTACACGGCCAGGGGACGGGTAGTTACGATGCAGAGGGACATCGACGCGGCCAAAAGGTGCTTCGACGCTGCAATCAAAGGCATGAGTTCCATCGGCACTAGCCCAAGACCGGAGCAAAGTCATCCTCTGACACCGTGCAGAGGCCTCTCCCGCGCGTCAACACGTTCGACCTCGACAGCTGGTTCTTGGACGAGCACAACGAAGGCGGAGCTGCTGACCTCAACCTCCAGGCGAAAAACAATGGGCAGCCTCTCCACCCAACGCGCCCCATCCTAGACGGAGACTTCGAGCTCATCACCCTTGGGGACGACCCAGACCGGAACGTGAAGATTGGCACCGGGCTCCCCGACCTGGCGAAGAAACAGCTGAAGGCGTGTCTCCGGGAGAACGCTGATCTGTTCGCATGGAGCGCCTCCGAGATGCCTGGCCTTGACCCCGAGGTCGTTTGCCACCAGCTCGCAGTAGACCCGGCCGCTAGGGCCGTAGTTCAACGTAGGCGTAGGCAGTCTCCCAAAAAAGCGGAGGCTGCTGAAAAAGCTGTAAAAGACCTCCTAGAGACGAATTTTATTTCGGAGGCCAGGTACACGACCTGGCTATCCAACGTTGTACTTGTCAAAAAGAATAATGGAAATTGGAGAATGTGTGTTAACTATACCGATCTTAACCGGGCATGCCCGAAAGACTGTTACCCTTTGCCAAACATGGACTTGTTGGTCGACAATTCTGCAGGTTACAAGTTATTATCCTTCATGGACGCTTACTCGAGGTACAACCAAATCCCCATGGATAAGGTCGAAAACCAACACACGATCTTCATGACCGAGTCGGTAAATCTATAAAATAAGAAAAGAAAGGGTTCTGGAAAAGTCAATTTTGCCCTACACTCTAAATTTCCCACATCCCAAAAATGGGGACAATTCTTGTCCTAAAATTACTTTTTGTGACCAAACTAGCAAATGAAACTGGTTTGTTAAATTGGTTATGCAATACTATACCTATTTTTGTTCAATATAAACTGGTTTTGTGGTTTTGTAGTTGAAAACCAACCACATAAATCTAACTTTATGTACTTCCAACACGTCAAATCATATTTTTTTTCAAAAAATCCCACAAAATCTTACACGGCTTTTCCACTCTTTGCATCGTTTCTCTCTCCCTGCCTTTCCAACTCTCTCTGCATATCTCTCACTTCTTCTCACTCTCTCAAGATTGTTTCTCTGCTGATCTCTTAAATCTTCTTCTCACTCTCTTTTCATCGTTGTTGTTCACAGTGATATATGGCTACTCATGGTGTCTTTCTACTTTGCTGCAAGAATTGGTTTCGGTAGATCTGAAAGGTATGATAAATCTTCTCCCAAACCCTTTAATATGTATGTTCTGAATCTCAATTTTGATGTTTTAAATGTAAAATCTCCATTTTGATCTTTATATATATGATTTCTCATCTTTGAATGTATTTATGAAAGTATCTTTGATTGTTGTTCATATGGGTTTAGAAATAAATAATTTCAGAAATTGGCTTCGGTGGAACTCTAGGCATGTTTGGTCAGAATTATTTTGGACTTCAGTAAGTTACAGAAATAGCGAAATCAAAGTTTTGTTTTTTAGGGTTTATGTTATTTTGTTTTGACCTAATATTGTTGGTGTTGCAGGAATGAGGGAAGATGACGGCAGCTTTTCTGGAAATTTGACAACGATATGCGATATAGAGGTGGTAGATCTACAGATGAGGTTACTCTCTTGATTTAAACATTTTTAATCACAAAGCTCAAGGTAATAGTTGAAACAAATAGTGTACTCTTGATTTAAACATTTTATTTAACTTATTTTAATACTCTCTTGTGACACATTTGAGTCTGTTTCAGTGTGCTACTTTTCATGGAAAAACTGCTACAGAAGGATCCCTGTTTATTTGCTTTCAAAGGTGATTTTAGTTGAACAACCTTGAACAAGTGATTTTGTTTCTTTTGTACCCTACTGATTGAGTTTCTTTCTCAAATTTTCTGGCAGGCAAAAGTTACAGGAAACTTTTTTGGGGCGCTTTGGATGACGTGGTAATGGGTGGAGTTAGTGAAAGTACTTTTCAAATTGATTCAAATGGTAGTGAAAATGGTGGACCAACTAGGGTTTTCAAAGGTATGTTTTGATTTAAAGTACTTTTATTTTTTATGTATTGATTTTGATGTCCCTGTCTTGATATTATGAGCGTGATTTGTTTTTACGATATTAACAACCGAATTAAGATTTAAAGAAACGAAAAACAATAACAAGATGGTTATTTCTTCTGACGAGAACAAGTCCAATGCAGTCGTTCCCAGCAATTGTCAAGGTACATTGTTGAAATTGTAAAGATTTGAGATTTGAAATTGGGTTTTGTGTGAAGTTAAAGATTTGAAATGGGGTTTTGAATGTTTTAATCTTTTTTTGGATTTTAGGTGGTGGAAGAATTGGTGGGCAGAATAGAAGAACTTTGAGTGTGATTAATCAGAACTTTGAGTTTTAATCTTCATACATTTTTTTCAATTTTATTAAGATATCCATTTGTCTATGTATATCATGAAATTAATGATATGTAATCAATTTGCAGGTCTGGAAAAACTGAGGTTCCTAGATAAATGATGCAATATGAATCAAGGAAACACTTTGCGGCTCGATCTTGGCTCTAAATGAATCCTAGAAACTATCATGTGCCTTCTGCAAGTTTTATTTGCTCTCATCCTGCTGTTCCAGGTCTACAACCTCCAATGCCCTATCCTACAAGAATGATTAGTACAAGGCCTATGAATAGTCCTCCCGGTTCTGTTTCGCCTTTCGGTGGAAATGTTAATTCTGCCACATCTTCAGGATTCAGTAAAAATCCAAGCAGTGGCCAGATTGAAGGTTAGTTATACTCCCTCTATTCTTTTTTAAGTCGGAGTTTTAAGAAAGAGTATTGTTGACAACAAAATACTTATATTTTTTAAGTGCTAAAGCTTTTGTTGACAAAGCAACCAGTGTCAGCAAATGTTTCGGTAAACCTATGCTCTTATAATAGCAATCAATTTCATGGATTTTGTTTGGAGCTTGTGTTTGATAAACACTCTCATTTTACAGGGTTTGTAAGTTATGATTCCCTATATCATGCTAAATCTGAAATAAGAGGATAACAACCCCGGTAAACCTTATTAATGAAGATGAACAATAGAGTTTTGTAAAATTTACATTGTAATTCATGACCAATCTAACGTTAATACAATTTGTAATTTCTGTAACATAAAAGTTTATTTAGACATTGATTAATTTATTGATTTTTCTCTCAAAATACCTTGATTCTATTATTCTCTTCTTAAGTTTTATTTATAAATCCAATTTGCAGGTCTGAGAAAACTGAGGTTCCCAGATAAATCAAGCTTGCTAGGCGGACTGAATGATGCTGAAGATCTGCTTATTAAGAATTGACTTTTTCTTTTTTTTTCATATCTCTTTTTTTATTTGATTCATAAAGGTTAAGTTTATTGGAGTATTAGAGTAAATGAAAATGATGTTTTTGCTGACATTTGAAAATACTGATATAATATTTAATGTTATATTTACTTTTTTCACTTTTTTCTTTCTTACCAATTCTCTGTCATGTCACTTTAATTATTACTAATTTTCTCTCAATTTTTTTGTCTTCTTTTTTTTCAAATTCAAATTTCCCCCCTTTATTCATTTACTTCAAATGTATTAATATATCTTCTTTTGTATTATTATTTTAAGTTATATTCTTTCTATACCTTGCAATCACAATGGTTGAATTTTTAAATTACTTATATATTATATTATATTGACTGTATTAATTTTTTAAATGAATATCATTACTCTTTTTTATTTTTATTTTACTTTCTTCCTTTTTCTATATATTAATTATTACCGTAGCAAAAAATGACGAAAAAAATAAATGGTCTTAATGAGATTGTTTGATATTTAAATTATAAATTTCTTATAAAAAGAGAATTTTATAGTTTCACGCTAATCCATTTAAAGAATTATTTTAACAATTTTTTAAATAAAATATTTCTAACATGATACTTTATGGTACATTAGTTTAAAAAATAACTTTCCAAAAAAAAAATATTGAATACACTGAACAAAATTTGGAAGTTGTTTTAAAAAAAGAATTTTGTTTTAATGATCATTGTAATAAAATTTAATGAAATTTGTGTCGTTAAAAAAATTGATCATTAAAGAAAACAATAATAATTAATTTTTTAATTATATTATTTGTGTTGAATTACTTTTTCAATAATGTTGTTTCGTTAAAAAAAACTAAGAATTTGTGTCTTGTATTTCAAAAGATATATTTAATTTACAAATTTTATAAAAAAAATGGTTTAGGTTGTACTGTTTCACTAAAACGTATCATTGAACTTATTAATAAATCGTTCCATAAGAAATTTATCATTAAAATATCGAACAATACAGTAACAGTAATTGTGAAGAAAGAGAAAGGGGAGATATTATATTAATAATGCTAAATATAATTAATTGGGAAGAAAAAAAAAATTATTTTATTGATTCATTTTAAAGAGGTGTATTATGCTAATGCACACCTTCTATTTTTCAAATGGGTGTGTATTAACAATATATATATATATATATATATATATATATATATATATATATATATATGAATTATATTTTAATTATTATCATGAGAAGAAATTATAAAAAATTATGTTAAATTTAGAAACTGATAACTATATACAAATAATTAATTTATAAATTAAAGGGAAATGAAAAGTCTTTAAAAAGAAATATCCGATAACTATACACAAATAACTATATGAAATAATTTATAATGGTCAAATTATATTTAAATATTATTTAACTAAGCTATTGACTTATATTTCTCAAATATTCTAATATAATAGTCATTAACAATGAAATTATATTTGAGAAACTATATTTGATCATTATTTAAATAATCTATTTTTCTCAAATATAATAGAAATCATTAATATGGAATTTGAGAAACTTTAATAATGAAATTTGAATAATAGAATTTTAATAGAAATAATTAATAATGGAAGTCAATAATAATGGAATTTTAGAATTAAAATTTCTATTATTTGAGAAATTTGAGAAATTAGACCATTAATATAATAATGGTATTTCTAATAATGTTAAAAGTATTAATATGGAGAATTAATGAAGAAATTTCACTATTTAATATCTTTTAATCATTATTATTATTTATTATCATGTTTCTTTTTATTATCATTACCATATACAATTAATAAATTGTGTCTTTATAATAAAAATTTGACCATTATTACTATTATTCAATAGTTTTTAATTATCATTATTATCATGTTTATTTTTATTATTATTACCATTACCATGAATCAATTGTGTCTTTAAAATAATCACAAAAAAGACAAAATTATTTTTTTACAATAAGAAAATAATGAAATCATTACAAATTTACAATAAGAAAATCATTTACAATATTAAATTTAATTTGCTATTATTGTATTCCGTAATCAATAATATTAAAATTTTAAATCATAACATGATTGATAAACTTTATTACACTTTATGAGAAACAAAATCATAATCAATAATTTTAAATTTTAAATATAAGTTACTTTTATTTTGTGTCATTTATATCATAGATTCATCATTAAATTATTAATAAATCTTATTACATTTTATAAAAACTATCTATTTCTTTTAATATTATTTATTATTTATAATTTAATCACATTCATTTATTTCTATTTATTAAATAATAATTTGTTACTTTTTTATAATTACTGTTAAGCAAAATATGAGAAAACGTTTTGAGATTGATATAAGAAATTATGATTTCAAATATTTAACATATATTTCTTTAAAAAAATTAATTTATATTATCGAATAAATATTAGTCATTGATATAAATAAGAGAATAATAGATTATGTGTTATCGAATAAATATTATCATAATTATATCAATTATTTCTATAAACCAATTCTTTTTTTTTATTGGTGTTCCAAGTATTTAATAATTAATGTCAATAGGTAGTGAGTTAATAAAATTTTAAGAATTTTTGTTTTCTCATATCATAAATGACTCAAATATTAATATTTAAAATTTTAAAATAACACAAATTCCATATATACAAAAAAAAACATATGTTATAAACGGACACAATTTTAATTTGGATTCAAAATTTTTAATAAACGAAACAAAGACTATAGTTATAAACGAGCGCAACTTTAATTTTGATTCAAATTTTTAATCACGAAACAAATATTATTGTAATCAACGGGCGACAACTTTTTTTTTATTTAAATTTTTTTATATACAAAAAAAATACATAGGTTATAACCGGACACAATTTTAATTTGGATTCAAATTTTTTAATAAATGAAACAAATACTATAGTTATAAACGAGCGCAACTTTAATTTTGATTCAATTTTTTAATCTACGAAATAAATACTATTGTAATCAACGGGCGACAACTTTGTTTTTATTCAAATTTTTTATATATAAAAAAAATACATATGTTATAAACGGACATAATTTTAATTTGGATTCAAATTTTTAAATAAACGAAACAAATATTATAGTTATAAACGAGCGCAATTTTAATTTTGATTCAATTTTTTAATCTACGAAACAAATACTATTGTAATCAACGGGCGGCAACTTTTTTTTATTCAAATTTTTTTTATATACAAAAAAAATACATGAGTTATAAACGGACACAATTTTAATTTGGATTCAAATTTTTTAATAAACGAAACAAATACTATAGTTATAAACGAGCACAACTTTAATTTTGATTCAATTTTTTAATCTACGAAACAAATACTATTGTAATCAACGGGCGACAACTTTTTTTTTATTCAAATTTATTTATATACAAAAAAAATACATTTGTTATAAACGGACACAATTTTATATACATAAACAATTTCTATTATTATAAACGGAAACAACTATACTATTAATTCAAATTTTGAATAATACAAATTTCTCGACAATTTTGTGAAATCTATTTTTATAATTTTACAATTTCTTTTTTTAATTTGATAACCAATTACGCGTCCATAACATAAAATTCTCGAACAGACATGCCCGTGCGAACGCACGGGTTAGTTACTAGTTATTACTACAACGTAATGCCCTTCGGTCTGAAGAACGTTGTCGCGACCTACCAACGAATGATAAACAAAGTCTTCCGGGGAGAGATCGGCGACATGCTTGAGGTCTAAATGGACGACATGATCGTCAAATCCGCAGAAGAAGTCGACCACGCCGCACACCTCAAGAAGGTGTTCAACACAGCAAGGAGATGTCGCATGAGGTTCAACCCCGACAAATGCACCTTCGGCGTTCGGGCCGGTAAGCTCCTCGGCTTCTACCACACAGAGCGAGGAATCGAGGCCAACCCCGACAAGTGTAGGGCTTTCTCCGAGATCCCAACTCCGAACTCGAAGAAGTCAATACAATCACTGAACAGGATATTGACCGCCCTCTCCCGATTCGTCGCCAAATCTGCACAATAGGCACTCTCGTTTTTCAAACTTCTTCGACAAAAAGCCACGTTCGAATGGAGCGAGGAATGCGAGCAGGCTTTACTCCATCTCAAACGAGTCTTGTCGCAGTCCCCGGTCCTCTCACGGCCAGAGAACGGGGATACGCTTTTCTTGTATCTCGCCATCACGAGTGAAGCGATCAGCGCCGTCCTCATACGGGAAACCCCCGACGGGCAAAAACCGATTTACTTCACGAGAAAAGCCCTCCAAGGTCCCAAGCTCAGGTATCAGCAGATCGAGAAAGTCGCCCTGGCCCTCGTCACTGCGGCCAGAAGGTTGCGCTATTACATCCTAGCCCACACCGTCGTCGTAAGATGCTCAGGTGGTCGCTCAAACTCGCTGAGTTCGACATCCAATATGAGGGAAGAAAGGCCCTGAAGGCTCAGGTATTGGCCGACTTTGTGGCGGAGATGACAGTCCCGGACCCTTCAACCAACGGATCCCAAAAGTGGACGATCTATGTCGACGGAGCATCCAACACGAAGGGGAGCGGAGCGGGCATTATCCTTGAAAACGAGGAAGGCATCCTGATCGAGGTCTCCCTCGAATTGTCCTTCCCGACGTCGAACAATCAAGTAGAGTACGAAGCTTTCCTCGCCGGGCTTCGGTTGGCCGAGGACCTCGGCGCCAAGGAGGTCAAAATCTTCACTGACTCCCAGCTCGTAGCCTCTCAAGTCCGAAGAGAGTATCAGGCCAAGAACGAATGCCTCATCGAATACCTGACCTTGGTAAAGGAAAAGATGAAGAATTTCGCCTCCGCGGAAGTGACCCACATCCCTCGCGAGCACAATACCCGAGCAGATTTCTTGTCCAAATTGGCGAGCACAAAGAAGAAAGGCGGAAACAAATCCATCATATAAGAAGTGATTTCCCGCCCGAGCATCGACAAATCCGTTCCGGCAGTGAACGTGAACGCCATTGGGGACAACAATTGCTGGATAACCCCGGTATACGAGTACCTCACGACAGGAAAACTGCCCGAGGATCCCAAGGAAACAGGGATGGTCAGACGTCGAGCGTGCTCGTACACTATAGTTGAGGACAAACTATATCGCCGCGCGTTCTCTATCCCCCTCCTCAGATGCGTCGAAGAAACCAGGGTCCCCGGTATACTCCAAGAAATCCACGAGGCGATCAACGCCCAACACCTTGGTGGGCGATCCTTAGCCCGCAAGGCACTTCGGGCAGGGTACTACTGGCCCAGCATGCAACAGGACGCCAAGGAACACGTCAAGAAGTGCGATAGATGCCAGCGACACAGGGACATGCACCTCGCTCCCTCTAACGAGCTCAAAACACTGTCTTCCCCGTGGCCGTTTGCATGGTGGGGAATGGATATCCTCGGACCTTTCGTCATGGGATCGTATCAAAACAAATACCTCATCGTCGGGGTGGATTATTTTACGAAGTGGATCGAGGCGGAAACATTGGCCAAAATCACGGCCTTCAACATATTGCGTTACTACAAGAGGAACATCCTCGCCCGATTCGGTGTGCCCCAAGCTATTGTCACCAACAATGGGACACAGTTCACCGACAGGAACTTTCAGGACTTTGTCACCAAACTGGGCACGAAGGAGCACTTCACGTCGGTCGAGCATCCCCAAACGAACGGGCAAGCTGAAGCGGCGAGCAGAGTGATCCTCCGGGGGTTGAAACAATGACTAGGTGATGCCAAACAACGGTGGGTCGAGGAGTTATACAGCGTCCTCTGGGCCTACCGAACAACCCCACATTCCACGACCGGGGAGACCCCTTTTCGTCTGACCTACGGAATGGAAGCGGTGATCCCCGTGGAGATCAGGGAACCCTCGAGGAGGACGGAAGCCCCCCTCGACGAGGATGCGAACAGCGAGGCCCTAAGGGACAAGCTCGACTTCGTCGAGGAGACAAGGACGGGCGTATCCCTCCGCGAAGCCTCACTTAAACAGAAAATAACTTTACGCTATAACGACAAGGTTATCAAACATGATTTTTAGGTAGGCACCCTTGTCCTACGAAGGAACCAGAAAGATTCGCGAGAAGGCAAACTCGCCGCAAACTGGGAGGGCCCGTACCGCGTTCGCGCGAAAACAGGGACAGGAGCCTACTTCATCAAAAATTTGCACGGGGAAGAACTTGCTCGACCATGGAACGCTGAGAAGCTTAAACAGTACTACAGTTAAGCACTGTCCGCGACACACTAGCATCGCGGCTACGGGGACGTACTAGGGTACAAGCTCGACACCCCTATACAAGACACGATGATCAAGGGCCGCGTTGTGTGTGAGCGAGGAATTTTGATCCAACGAGGACACCTCAATCGAGCTCCGTCGTCGTTGTACCAATTGGGCAGAACACCCAGCTCGCGATGGGAAGTTCATGCCACGAAGCTAAGACCTCGACCGAGCTCTTAGCCTCGTTGAAGGTCAGAGTACACCTCCGCCCACTCAGCCAGCTCTCCACGCAGTCGAGGACTATCGAAGTCGAGCAAATCCCCAAAATCTCTATTACTTAGACAAAAATGAATAAAGTATAGCAAATACGATAACGTCACACACAAGTGAAAACATACAAACATCAAGCGCAGATAAACAAAAATGCATTAAGCGGGCAGAAGCCCATTGTACATGTATTACAAATAAGTATCAAAACGCCCCTAGCGTGCAGGCCGGGCACAGGCATCAAAGAATAAAATGGCTCGCAGGCCAAACAGAAACAGAGTAAAAACTTATTCAGCAGGGGCCCCCTCTGGCTGCTCGTGGTCGGTTGCCCCTCCGCCGACCTCGTCCTCTTATATCGGCTTCACAATCTGACCGTCGACCAACTCGTAGTCGGGCTCAGACCCTTCGGTAATGAGTCGGGGTTGAGAACCCAAAGCTGCTGCACGGCGTTCCTGAAACCTATATCAGCCGCCACGAGGTTATCCTGCTCGGTTTCCCTAAGTTTCGCTATCAGAGCTGCCCGCGAAGTCAACAACAGATCTTCCTCGGTTTCCTCCTCAGCCAGGAGAACAATTTCTTCCAGCTCGACGTTCCTCGCCAAGAGACGTTTCCTCTCCTCCTCAGCGTTCTTCAACCTCTCCTCCAACTTCTCTTGAAGCTCGAACTGGGCCTTGTTCTGGTTCTTTCAGTCGGTCAGCTCCTTGCCCACCTTCTCCATTTCAGCTGAGATGGACTTGAAACTCTCTTGCAGCCTGTTCATCTCGTCCGTCGGGCACGTCTCATCATTCAGGACCAAGGCAGAAGCGCAAACCCGCATCATCGCGGACACGTCCTCCCCCAGCGCCCTTCTCCGAGAAACCCTGTCGACGCCCAAGATGGTCTGAACTTCAGGTCCACCAACACACAGGGAATTGTTCCCCATAAAAAAGTTCGGCCTCAAGTAGCAAGGTGGCATCACAAATTTCACAGCGGGGGGACTTTCGTGCTCGGTGAGGTCGACGTCCACCTGATCAGCAAGTCGTTGTCTCTTCGGGGAGCTCTGAGTGCTGGGGGAGCCGTTGTCCTGGGGAGAGCCAGAAGGGCCCCCGGGTGCCGGAGTGGGACCGGGGACCTGCAATCGGAGTTGCTCGATACGGCCTTTCCCTCCCTTCTTTGAAATACGGGCAACCTTCAGTTTCTTGATGCGCTCCTCAGCACCCGACATCTTGCCTGCAAAGAAAAGAAATGCGTCAGCAAATTAAAACCTAAAATACAAGGGAAAAGTAAGGCGAGGAAGTCGCTACCACCTAGCAACTCGAGGGCGTCCTCGTCAGAAAACGTTTTGAGGAGGGCCCTCGTGTTGATCAACCGGCGCTTCGTCAAGACCTTCCCATCATCACCTCGGATGAACTCCCCATCCGGCGTCACGAGCTTGGGTTTGCTGAACCCGTTGACAAATTCGACTATTGCTTCGTACGCCAGGAGGTCCCCCTCGCACAATCGATCATGGCTGATGATGTAGCTGTCTGTCCCTCTCCTGAAATGCTCTTCAGTCCAGAACAGGGGGAACCTCGGTTCAAGGACCTCTTCTTGCCGGCCATTTACTTCTCGTCGAACTCGACGGTACACCGAATTCACGGCTTCGAAGAAGACCGGCCTTACAATATAGTACTGATACTTAAAGTCACGGACAAAGTCCATGTAGGTGCTAAACAGACTGCTCACCTGCTTGAACGACACCCAACCATGTTTACCGTCGGTCGCTTGCCTTTGAAGATGAAAAATGCGGAAGAAGAGGGGCACGGTTGCCCTGATCTGAAGATATTTACACACAAGCTCGAAGGCTTGGAGGAAGGCGAGAGAATTGGGGTGCAGCTGTGAGCGAACACTGACTGTTGGAAGTCCGTAAAGGGAAAGCGCCACCCCGCCTGATCGAACATGAATTCGAAAAGGGGGAACCTCATCCCTCGATAGGTCGAACAGATGCGGTGGTGTTCCTGAGGCCGGAACACCTTCCACATTTTTGAGGACCCCACCAGTCGGTGCTCGACTGTACAAAAAATATCATCTTCATCCCCGTCGACGAACTGGGAGATCATGTTTAGCGGCTCGTGGCTAACCCACTCCGCGAGGGGACGCTCCTCGACACTAGTTATCTCCACCATTGGTGAGTCGGGTTGGTCGTCGGTGTCTAAAGATCCCACGGCCACTGACAGGACGTCCATTTACCTAAAAAGCAGAAGGAAATGGTGAATTCGATGATCCAGATCAAATTCACCCCTCCACCGCTGATCAAGTGAAAGGGCGAAGAAGGGCGTCGGGGACCACGCGACTGTCGCGATCACACGACATCCTCGGTTATACGACGAACGACCCCAGTATTGCTCCCCGAGGATTCATCCCGCGGTTAGGAATGTCAACGAGGACCCCGAGATATTCATCTCACACCCTCAGGACATTCTTCATGTCCTCGTGGTTCCCATCACTTCCCCCCGCAGGATTTAACGAGAAAACTAAGAAATTCCGCCATTTTCGCCGGAAATTTCGCGATTTCCATGGGAACTTCATCAGTTCACCATGGAACCACCGCATAAAATGCAAAAGAAAGGAGAAAGATCGAGAAACTTACTTGAAATATAGTTCTGGTAGGGTTCCGGTACGACGGTTTGCGGTGGCTTGCAGCGGCGACGGTGGCAGTGAGAGAAGAAGGAAGAGAGTCTGAGCAGAGAGAGTGAGAAAGTGCAAATGACGCGGGCTCACCCCTATTTATAAGGGTTTCACAAGACTCGAGGATTTCCTAGGCAATCGATTACGCTACCCTAGCATAGCCGCCCTAGGTAATGATAGGGTGTGACACGTGGCGCGCGTTTCCCCACGTGCATCTTTTCGTTCCCTAACATGCGTCCTTCTAATCTCCTCGCTTCAGACTCCTCGTATACCCGCGACGTCGCCCAGCCACGACCATTCTGGCGCGAGCAGGTCAATTCGTTCCTGCCCGGTTGACCAACCGCTCCTCTTTTAAGATCCCTTCCCCGACGGGATACGTCATCGACATAGCACTAGCCCTTAAGTCATTACTCTGACACCTCAGAGCAACGACTTGGGGGGCTCCTGTTCTGGACTGGGCCAGCGCCTGCCCTACTGTCGGGCAGGCCCAAACCCAATGGCTAGCGAAGGCCCAACGAGGCCTAACATTGCCTCCGTGTCGGGCACGTACCAACCCCTTTGGAGTCGGGCACGCGAGGCAGCGACTGTCAAGCAGAGGCATATAGCCACAGGCGCACCTCTCCCCGATGCCCACGTGCTCCTCCCCGCGAGGACACGTTCTCTTGTAACTTTCCACTCTCGAAGGAATCAGTATGCCCTACTTCCGGAGATTTAGGGACCGTTACACCAGGGCGAAGACCACGTGCTGGTCTTTACTACGCCACGTAAGCCCTGGCAGTTACTTGGATTGGGCCTTGCAATCCAGTCTAGTGCAAGTAACCGTTGGCCCCGCGCTGGGGGCTCTCTATAAATACCCTCTCATTTGAGAGGGTCAGGTTACGAAACATTCTAAACTCACTTCTCTGTATTTGCTTCTCTCTGACCTTACCTAACTTGAGCATCGGAGTACCTTGCAGGTACACCCCCCCCCCCCCGCCGTATCATCATCAGCGGAGCTGAAGTCCATACGAAGTTGCTGGCCACTGTCTAACTGTCTGATCTAGGTACGATCATATATATATATATATATATATATATATATATATATATATATATATATATATATATATATATATATAATTGTGAATTTTACAAAATCTATTTGAAAGGATTTGCTACTTTGTAACTTTCTCTCTATCTCTTAACCATTTCTTCTCTTTCATCAAAATACTTTTTAATCATAACCATTTCTTCTCTTTTAACAAAATACTTTTTAATCCCTGATTTATCTCTTATTTTATACTAAAAGTACCAAAGGTACCAAAAATAGCAAATCCAAATCCCCTCTTATACTCTTCTTCATAGCACATGTAAGCATCATTTAATATAATAATAAATTCATATTATTATTTTAAAAAAAAACAGTTGAGAAGTGTAAAATCTAAAACCATTAGAATTTGCATGGACTTAATTAAAGAAGATAAAATAGGCTATTCCATTCTAAACCGATTATCTTTAGTGGAGCTCAAACTTTTTAGGGTCTGGCCTAAAAAATTTTTGTTATAATATATACTCGAAAATTACTATTTGAGTTCGGCTATAGATAAATTTTGGGGTACTCAGTCTTAAACGGATTTTTTTTATAAAAAAAGTAAAATTAAAATAATATAATATTTATTATAGATAAAACAAAATTATATTATTTTAAATATAATTTGTTCTAGACTGGGTAGACGTTTGGCCCACAGTAGGGCAAGGTCAATCCAGTCTAGCTCTTGGCAAGGCCCAATAACTGGATTCATGCAATCTAGTCGTTGGGCACAATATAGCTGTTGGGAACGATATAGCCGTTGGGCATAATATGACCGTTGGGGACGTCCACCTCACGCGCTTGACAGTTCACGTGACCAACTGCCCCTCCAGAGTCACGGGGACAGTTGAACCAGGTCAAAAGGTCACACGCTAGACCTTTCACCTGGCAGTCTCCCATTGGTCGACCAGATATTTCGGCCACATGGGAGACCTTGGCCCCGCGCTAGGGGTTATCTCTATAAATACCCTCTCACTTGAGAGGGTCAAGTTTGATCACTATTCAATATTCCAACTCATATCTACACGCTTTGTACTTGCTTCCTCTCTAGCCCAAACTTACTTTGGCATCGAAGTACATTGCAGGTACACCTCCTCCTCTCCTACATCCATCATCGCTACCCTAGATGGAAGGCCATGAAGATTTATTTTGATCACCTCAGATCACTGGCGCCGTCTATGGGAAACATCGTTTCCCCGTCTTTTTTAACCAAGATTCCTCATCTTTTCACCCAAAAGACCAAATCTTACTCTCTAAAATTCCCTTGATCATCATGGCCTCCAACAGAAATGATGATGCCCATCAAGACCCCGTTGTCGCCGCTACGCTGGATAACGTCGACCACCACAACCCTGGAGCTGCGATCCAAAAGACCAATCGTCGAGACAGAAAGACTTCATCTCTTGCTTCCGACGATGTGAAACCACGCGCGCAGACTTCTGGTCACATTTTTTAGCCCATACCTGTCCCTCAAAACGCTGACACCAGCACTACCTCCCTCATTGCCTCTCTCAACAAGTCCAACTACCTGATCTTCCAACAGGGCGAGAAGACGAACATGTTGGAGCATACCCTTTAAGAGAGACTTCCTTCGCAAAAGCCTCGCAGTCCATCTCCACACCCTCCGTCTCCTCCTCAAAAACATCGGCGAGACAGATCCAGGAGCATTTCTCCCATTAGAGGATGATCGAAGTCAGAAGAGCCCGAGCAAGAGGCCACTAAGAGACGACACCGTACTCCTCCGTGGAGATCCAGACGCTCTCCTGCCCCAAAAAGTACCAAGCCCTCAGAAAGGCATCGTGAACATCGTTGTCAGCATAGACATTCTCCTCGACGCAGTAGAAGTCGCGGGCGCAACCACTCCCCATGCAGGTCATCGAGCATGAGCAGCGATGACGACCTCCATGGATCCCTATCTCAGGAGATCATGGACATCCGTATTCCTCGCGGGCTAGAGAAACCTCCTCTTTTAGCTCTCTATGATGGTACCACAGATCCTGGCGACCACATAGAAAACATTGAAGTCATGCTCCATTACCACAACATGAGCGGAGTCATTAAGTGCAGGTTGTTCCCCATCACCCTCAGGAATGAGGGCCATGACCTGGTATAAGAGTCTTCCCGGGGTTTAGTCACCTCGTGGAAGGACCTGAAGAACCAATTCGCCCGGCCCTTCACTGCTTCTAGACGACATCACAAGTCAAAAGCCACACTCGAAGGCATCATTCAGGGCAAGGATGAGCCCCTGCGTGCCTACATTGGGAGATTCAACAAGGAAGTTGTAGAGGTCCACACTACGGACCATATGAAGAAATACCTCCTCGAGAAGGTGCTGAGGCCGAAGAGCGAGTTCTGCAAAGAAGTGGGCATCGAGACACCCTGTACCCTGGCCTAACTTCTCCGTAAGGCCCAAGCTTATATACAGTACAAGGAGAAAGAAGCTGCGTATAAGGCCCGGGATTCAAGATATCAAGAGAATTCCTGGGAAATGAAAAAGGATGACTCAGAGGCTCCCCGACGTGACAAGAAGAGACGAAGAGACGACTGTCCTCGCGAGCATAAGGGGTGTGCTGGTCGCTTCACAAAATACACCTTGCTGACAGCTCCCCGCGAGCGTATTCTCTCTAAATGCATTAACACGGAGTTTAAGCAAGGGGGTGTATGTTTCCCCAAGCCAACAGCGTCAAAGGGCAACACGGACAAGAGCAAATACTGCCACTTCCACTACAGTCACGGCCACGTAACCGAAGATTGCGTTCATATGAAGGATGCTATTGAGATCCTCATCAAGGAGGGTCACCTGAAACAGTATACGAAAAAGGGAGAAGCTTCCCCGCGAGAGACCTCGGAGTCTAAGAAGGAAACAAAAACTTCTTCATCCAGTCCTCCCCCTCAGGTTGTCATGTCTAATACGCAGCTAGAGGACTTATTCGTCCCTGACTACCTTGAAGACCCTCCCCAGATCACCGCACACAGTACCTGGGAAACCTTCCCCATGGCAACGGTTATCTCATGTGGCGGATACAATGAGCTCACTGTAGGGTCGTTCAAAAGGAAATTCGACCAGCTGATTGACTGCAACCCCGATCGACTATCCACGCTCATGAAATTCTGGGGGCATTCTCGGCCCATCATATTCTATCGTGAAGAGCTGCCTAGGGGCTCCCCAAACTCACACATTCCTCCGGTCATCAGGGCAAGACTGGCTAGCACGGATGTTTGACGGATCCTGGTCGACCAGGGCAGTTCGGTCGACATCATGTACACCAGTTTGTTCTGCGCCTTGAAACTCGACCAGAAGAATCTGTCACCGTACGTGGGTTTAGACCTACAAGGATTCAACGGGGCTACCGCCAGACCCTGGGGGTACGTGGAGCTCACAATCACGTTCAAGGAGGAGGAGGCCTCCAAGACGATCAAAACTCAATTCCTGGTCATCGAATGTCCATCGTTGTACCAGTGTATCCTGGGGAAACCAACCCTCGCGGATCTGATCGCCGTCCCTTCAACTGTTCATCTCAAGATGAAATATTACATGGAGAAGGGCCACATCGCGACTTTGCATGGAGATATAGAGGCTGCGAGGAGATGCTTCGAAGCAGCTACCAAAGAGCAAGGCTTAATTGGCGCAACACCTAAGGCCGCAAAACGGGCAAGGGACAAAGATCTTCCAAGTGAGGAAATTCAGCCTGACAAAAAACCAGCTCTCTCGGTGCACACAATCGACCTTAACAACCGATCTCTAAAGAAGGCGAGGAACACAACAATGAAGGCACTCTAGTAGTGACAGACAGCTCCCCTGTATCAACCATCATGCGTTCGATACCAGATAGGGAATTCGAAGTGATCACCTTCGGAAACAACCCGAACAGAGGAGTAAAGATAGGCGTAGGGCTGCCTGAAGAGGTAAAGCAGCAGCTGAAGACGTGCCTGAGAGACAATGCAGACTTATTTGCTTGGAGCACCGCGGACATGCCTGGCCTTGACCCTGAGACTGCCTGTCATCAACTCACCATCGACCCATCAGCTCGAGCGGTAGCGCAGTGCAGGCGTAAGCAATCTGACGAAAAGGTACAAGCTGCCAAAAAACTTGTAAAAGACCTCTTAGAGGTGAAATTTATCTCGGAGGCCAGGTATACAACCTGGATGTCCAACATTGTACTAGTCAAAAAACATAATGGAAAGTGGAGGATGTGCATTGATTATACTGATCTCAACCGGGCTTGTCCGAAATACGCTTATCCTCTACCTAGCATAGATAACCTGGTAGATAATTATGCAGGTTTCAAACTCTTGTCCTTTATGAACGCCTACTCGGGATACAACCAAATTCCCATGGCCAAAAAGGACAAGAGATATACCACTTTCATGACCTCGTCGGGGAACTATTACTACAACGTAATGCCCTTCGGCCTGAAACCCATATACTTCACGAGCAAGGCTTTGCAAGGGCCAAAACTTAGATACCAGCTGATCGAGAAGGTTGCCCTCGCCCTCATCAACGCGGGGAGGAGATTAAGGCATTACTTCCTGGCCCACACGATAATAGTGTGAACAAACCAGCCCATAAGACAGCTGCTTAGCCGGCCAGACATCGTCGGTGGAATGCTCAAATGGTCTTTGGAGCTGTCAAAATTTGACATCCACTACGAGGGTAGAAAGGCCCTCGAGGCACAAGTCCTGGCCGATTTCGTGGCAGAAATGCCCGTCAAGCGGAGCACACAAATGGACCATCTTTGTCGACGAAGTGTCTAGCTCCACGGGCAGTGGCGCAGGCATCATCCTCAAACACGAAGAA
Organism: Lathyrus tuberosus; assembly: GCA_022829125.1. Taxonomy (NCBI): domain Eukaryota; kingdom Viridiplantae; phylum Streptophyta; class Magnoliopsida; order Fabales; family Fabaceae; genus Lathyrus; species Lathyrus tuberosus. Next base: position 5,276,089 of record JALAZF010000056.1, on the reverse strand, counting down.
GGAATCCTAATTGAAGTATCATTAGTCTTGTCCTTCCCTACATCGAACAATCAAGCCGAGTACGAGGCATTCCTTGCAGGCTTACGATTGGCCGAGAACCTGGGCGCCAAGGAAGTGAAGATCATCACAGATTCCCAGCTCGTGGCATCCCAGGTACGAGTAGAGTACCAGGCCAAAAATGATCACCTCGTCGAATACCTAATGCTGGTGAAAGAAAGAATAGCTAAGTTCGACACGTGGGCAATCCAACACATCCCCCGCGAACAAAACACTCGAGCAAATGTCCTGTCAAAACTGGCCAGCACCAGAAAGAAAGGTGGTAGTAAATTCGGCATACAAGAGATACTCCCCCGTCCGAGTATCGAAAAATCCTCAGGGCTGCTCGACGTCAATGTCATTGGCGACAGCAGCTGCTGGATGACACTGGTATACAATTACCTCACTATAGGGGAGTTTCCCGAGGACAGCAAGGAGGCCAGCGTGACCAAGCGAAGGGCCTGCTCATACATCCTGGTCTCTACCGATGGGAATTCTTCATCCCCCTCCTAAAATGTGTTGAGGAGAACAAGGTCCCCGAAGTTCTCCAGGAAATTCACAACGGTATCAATGCATAACACTTGGGAGGGAGATCTTTGGCACGAAAGGCCCTGCAGGCAGGATACTATTGGCCGACCATGCAGCACGACGCTAAGGAACATGTCAAGAAATGTGACATGCCAACGTCATGGGGATATGCACTTGGCTCCCCCTAACGAGTTGAAGACTATGTCCTCGCCATTGCCCTTCGCCTGGTGGGGATGGATATCCTTGTCCCCTTCACAATGGGGTCCTATCAAAACAAATTTCTGATCGTGGTCGCCGATTACTTTACTAAATGGATCGAAGCCTAAGCTCTCGCCAAGATCATAGCCTTCAACATACTTTGTTTCTACAAAAGGAATGTCCTCGCACGATTCGGGGTGCCCTAGGCCCTCGTGACCGAGAACAAACCCTAATTCACGGACAGGAAGTTTCAAGACTACATCGCCAAATTAGGCACAAAGTAACACTTCACTTCCGTCGAGCATCCCCAGACTAAGGGCAAGCAGAGGCCACAAACAGGGTAATCATTTAAGGTATTAAACGAAGGCTAGGCGAAGCCAAAAAGAGATGGGTCGAGGAGCTACATAGCGTGCTCTGGGCCTATAGAACAACCCCACACTCAACCACTGGGGAGACTCCCTTCCGACTAGCCTATAGAACCGAGGCAGTGATACCGATGGAGATCAAGGAACCTTCCAGACGAACTGAAGCTCCTCTTGACAAAGAGCTGAACAACGAGGCTCTAAGAGAAGAGCTCGACCTGGTCAAAGAGATCCGATCAGGAACAGTTCTCCGCGAAGCTTCGCTGAAAAAAAATAACTCTGCGCCACGACGGCAAAGTCGTATTGCGCGACTTCCAAGTTGGCAGCCTGGTCCTAAGCTGAAATAAAAAAGATTCACGTGAGGGCAAGCTGGCCGCAAACTGGGAAGGACCGCATAGGGTCAAATAAAAAATAGGCATTGGAGCCTACTACCTCAAAACTCTAAACGAGGATCCATTTGCTCGACCATGGAATGCTGAAAAAGCTCAAACAATATTACAGTTAGAACCAGCCACCAGTTTGGACTAATTTCCGACGAGATCACCCTACAGCGGGGAGACTGCTCGACCACAAAAGCGTGCCCTGGTGCAAACACAATCCTTAACGTTACAACGCCGGCCAGCTTCTGCTCATGGGACGAGCAGACTCTGTGCCCAACGGGGATACCTCAATTGAGCTCCGTCGTTGTTGCACCAGCATGGCAGGACACCCAGCCCGCGATGGGAATAGTCCAAGCCTCTAGGATCAGGACCTCAACTGAGATCCTAGTCCCACCACCGGCGAAAACACTTCGCTTCCTTGACGAGTCCCTTAAACTGTCGAGTGTAATGATAACGAGTCGAGCAAACTTCCACACTTAGTGAACATTACTCGCTAAAAATTAAACATCATACACAATAAAATGCAAGGCATATAATGTCTAATACAAATATATATATAATACGACTATAAGGCCGGAAATGTCAATACATTACAAACATGGGCCAAACCCAAACATAAATTACATTCAAATTGACACGCAGGCCAATAAAGTACAAAAATACAAAAACAAAAACTAAACTGCATCGGTGGGAAGCTCGGGAGAAACCACCTGGTTATCAACGACTTGGTTCAGAACACCCATGCCCTCGGTGAGTAGCTGGATATCAGAATTCAAGGCTTTCATCTGTTCCACCGTAGCATTGAACCCGAATTCAGCAGCGCCCAAGTTATCCTACTCGAGGATGCGGATTCTCTCAATTAAGTCTCTCTGGGTCTTCAAGGCCTTCTCCTCCTCGGTCTCATCCTGACCGACAACCGACGAACCCTCCAGCCCGGCAACCTTCGCTTTCAGAGTGGCATTCTCCTCCTTCATCCTTGTCAGCTCCTCCCACATCTGGTTCATGTCCTTCAAGAGTTCGATCTTGGCTTCCAGGTTGCCTTCAAGAGTTGTTATCCTGTTGTGTATCTCGACATTCTCCAACTCAAGCTCGATGATCTTGGCATACGTCTTCTTGAGATCTGCAAGCGGAATTGTCTCCGCATCCTCAAGGGCCAGCGCCGCCTCCAGTACTCTTATCACAGCAGCTGCATCCTGGCACAGGAGTTTCCTCATCACCTTAGGATCAGTAGACAAAATGGTCGTCGCATCAAGGTCGGGGAGAACAACAGAGCCTTCTTCATCAAAAAATTTCCCTTGTAGATGACATGGTGGCAGTACAAATTTACCCCCGACGAAGTTGCTGGAACCACCATCCGGGGAAGAGCTGATATCATCATGTTTCCTCTTATTTGTTATGTCTGGGGTAGGATGATTCAATGTGCTACCCAAAAAGGAGTGGGAACCGCCGACAAATTTTTCCAGCGTTGCTTGCTGCTTGGCCGCATCAGCCTTCGGCACTGGTGCCTTCTTGAGGTTTTTGGCCGCTGCAGACTTGACCAAGCGCTCCCGCGTGTTCGACATTTTCCCTGCATAAACAAAAGGGGAGATTAGCACATTACACGAGAAATTACCAGGTCGGGTAAGAAGTTAATCTTTACCGAGGAGCTCGAATACGACATCATCATTTTCACATTCGAGGAGGGCCTTGGTGTTTATATAGCGGGTCGCACGGACAGGCTCCCCATCCTCCCCGAGCAGCACCTTGTCATCCTTGTCAACCACAAAAGCAGGGGTGAAGCTTTCCACATACTTTGTCAATGCTCGATAGGACTTCTTGTCCTCAGCATCCAGCTGGCTATGCTTAACGATGAACTGGTCGGTCCTATATCTAAAGTGAGAGAACACCCATTCTCGTGGGAACTTAGATACTTCCCTCGTCACTTCCCGACCATCAACCTCCACGGTTTCCATAGTAGCCAGAGATTCCTTGGCTGCCTCCGAGACAGGTTTCACAACCAAGAACCTGTATTTGAAGTTCTGGACAGACTCTGAATATGGCCAGAACAGCCTGCTCTATTTCTTAAAGGACACCCAACTTTGTTTTGGACCAGCCGTCCTCCTTTGAATCTGGAATATGCAAAAGAAAAACTCCAATGTGGCCCCGATCCCCAGATACTGGCAGACCAGCTCAAAGGCCCTAATAAATGCCAGAGCATTAGGATGAAGTTAGGCAGGACACATCTCAAGATAACAGAAGATAGCCTCTTGAAAATCGGTGAAGGGAAGACGATATCCCGCCTCCACGAAAGCGAATTCGTACGTGGGAAACCGCATCCTCGGATACACCGAACATATCCAGTCATCCTCTGTGGGGCAAAGCGCTTTCTAATTCACAGGTGCATCCTCTGCTCGGTCTTCAAGGTAGGGGAACGAACGGGCCTCCTACTCAGTGAAAGTCGATCTCATCGACATTGGCTCTTCGGCGATCTAGTCAAGATCCCCCTCAGCCATCCTGACATTGGAATGCTCGACGGGTTGCTCCGCCTCCCCGTTAATAGCCCCAGCGTCGGGGACAACTCCCTCGTTCCTATCGGCCATTTCACCTGAAAAGCAGAGGAAGCAAAAGTGAATTCGATGACAGAGATCAAATCCACCCTTCCACCACAAATCAAGTGAAAGAGTGAGATGCCCTCAAGCCTTAGTCGACAGTACCCGGACACGGCGAAATCCTTCCCCTCGAAGAACGAGAACGAGTCTCCGCGACTCTGCAAAAGGACCTCACAGGGACAAGTCTCCCCAACAAATAAAACTTATCAAACACGCAAAAATCAATTCTCGCGTCGAGAAGGCCTAATTCCCGACTACAAACTTGAGCTACTCCTAACCAGAAACCTAGGAAAATCTACAAAGTTCTACACTACATTCAAAGAAATTCATCCTAGGTTCATCATGTTCTCTAGGATCTTCATGAATTTCCCAGAAAATTCATGTGTTCATCGAATAACACATGAACTTCCTCCAAAAAATTCATGCATTATCGAAAAACGCAAACCAATTTCTAGAATATTAAGAACTATCCTAGAACTAACAAGAAGGGATGTAGAACTTACTTGAGGATCTGAAGGTTGAAGATGAATATCTGAATGTAGAGAATGAAAACTAACGGCGATGAGATGAACTCCGGCGAAAGGACAAGTTGCAGAGCAAAAAGGTTTGGGGAGAGAAATTTGGGTGAAGTCTGCAAATGAATCCTCACTCCCCCCATTTTATAAGAAGTTGCTCGCTTGGGGAAGTGCAAAAGCCATCATAGCCTAGACCCCCTAAGCCCTGAAAGAAACTAATGGCACCACCACGTGTCAGAAGGGACTCTTCGTTTGGCATTCTCAAGGCTAGACGTTGCACTCCCCAAGTAAAGTCTTCTCCAGCTCCCCGCGGGCACATCATCCTCGACAGTCCACATAAGTCACGACCTCGTCAGGGCTAGTCGACAAAAAAACGTCCTTTTCACGGGCATCTTTTACTAAACCTGGTCGACATAAAAACGCCATTTTCGTGAGAACGCCCTCGCATAGTAAAGGAGTTGTCGAGTTCATAAGTGACCAGCTGTCGACCACGCTGGCCATGGAGCAGGTGAAGGGCATGACCCCGAACATTGTCATTCGAAATCAGCGACCGATAAGGCTATCTCAAGTCATCAATCTTCCTTAGAGCAAAGACTTTGGGGGCTCCTGTTCTGGACTGGGCAGGTGCTTGGTCCACAGTAGGGCAAAGCCCAATCCAGTCTAGCTCTTGGCAAGACCCAATAACTGGATTCAGCCAATCAAGTCGTTGGGCACAATATAGCCGTTGGGCATAATATGACTGTTGGGGACGTCCACCTCACGCGCTTGACCTTGGCCACATGAGAGACCTTGGCCCCGCGCTGGGGGTTATCTCTATAAATACGCTCTCACTTGAGAGGATCAGGTTTGATCATTATTCAATATTCTAACTCATACCTAAACGCTTTGTACTTGCTTCCTCTCGAGCCCAAACTTACTTTGACATCGGAGTACCTTGCAGGTACACCCTCTCTTCTCCTACATCCATCATCGATGCCCTACACGGAAGGCCACAAAGATTCATTCTGAACACCTCAGATCATCATTTATTTTTAATTACTATATTATCTTTTATAAATATTATAATGTGTCAAATATTTAATATAAGAGATACTAATAGAATATGAAAAAATTGTGTTGATTATATTAATGTATAAGATTTAGAATAGAAAAATTGAATAAAATAGAGATAAAAAGGTGAGAAAAATCAATGCGTTATTTTAGAGTAAAATAATGTAAGTATTAATATAATTTTTTTTAAAATTATAGCTATGCAGATTTAACGGACTATCTACGGCCCATATAGGCTAGTTCTAATGGATAGCAGACTTTTTAGGATCGGACTAAAAAAATCCTAAAAAAATATATGTTCTAATTTTAAAACTCTAACCTTGTGATTTTTTGGGTGAGACGGGCTGATCCATATGAATTGGCTATTTTAACGACTTTAGATTTAAGCTGATAGAAAATATATATAATACGAAGTTGCAAAATAAAGACATATAATTTAATTTATAATTTGTATTAGTTAATATGAATAATATTATATATGTATCTAATTTAATATAATTTAAACTTTTATTAGTGATTATTTATATTTTTTTAGTACGTATAACTATAAATTTATTATATGTTATTTTGATTTTTTCCGTATAAACTAACTAACTATATATATAATTATATCATAATAAATGTCATAAATAAAATAAAACAATATACTTTCTATTAATATGAAATGTCATAAAAACTAAACAACTTAATTTTTTCTAACAAACTAGCTTTTACCCTATCAAAGACTACTATTGTTATGATTTGTTTCAAATAATTTTTTAAGTTAATTAAAAAAAAAAAAAAACTTTACGTGATTCAAATGAATGCATGTTGTTAGGATGTTGGGTAGGCCTGTTAGAGTTACAAAAATTCCTTCATGACAGCAAGACTTCATTATGGACTATGATTTTAATTTATATGAACTTTAAGTCTTTTTCTTTTATTTTCTTTTAAGTGGGCCTTTGACCCAATGTTGGTTCATTAAGACTTTGTATTTAAGGGTGGTTGTCACCTTGAATTATTATGCAGAAATTAAACCATATTTATTTTATCTTTCTTTTATTTGTCTCTATAGTAAACCCTAATCTTGTGGTAGCAGCAAGACCTACTATCAATTGGTGCTTTCATTTTCTTTCTCAATGCCTCCTAAACTCACAAATCCCACACCCAAAGACATAGATGACACTCTTCAAGCCACAAACCAGCTGATTGAAGATCTCATTACTACCCATGAAAACCTAGATTCCTCCATTGAAACTAACAACCAAGCTGTTGCTTTACAGCTAGGTCAAATCAACACCAACCACAACAATCTAGAAACTGCTATGAACAATAATTTCGCAGCTCTAACAGCACTCATGACCCAGCAATTTGCAGCAATGGCAGCTTCTTCCTCAATACCCAGATCTACACCTATTTCAACACCCAGATCTACACCAACAGCCACACCAAGATCTGCTACAGGTATAACCTCTCACCCTTAACAACCCCTTTTTCCATAACTAGTTCTTCCCTAACTTCCACTCAACTTTATACACCACCACCACCACCTTCAATTTTTTTTACAAGCCCAACCCCTACAATACACTCTACTAACTCAGCATTCCAACCATTTTCACAACCATTCACACGACCACTCCAACAACATTCCATCCCCAAATTTTACCCTTCTTTTACACATAACACTACACAACCACCTCTTTATCCTATTTTTCCCTACACTAGTCCTTTTATGCAAACCCCACCCTACCCTCACATACAACCTACTATGCCTACACCAGCCGTGCGAACCCCAAAAATTGAATTAAGTGTTTTTTATGGTACTTATGTGTTGGAATGGCTTTTCCAAGCTGAGCAGTTTTTTGCTTTTTACAACATTCCTTATGAAAATCGTTTATCAATGGCTGCCTTTTATATGAAGGGAGATGCGCTTGGGTGGTATAAGTGGATGTTTTAAAGTAACGAATTATCAGATTGGAATTCATTTGCAAGAGTTATGGAATTACGATTTGGTCCATCAACATATGAAAATCATCAAGCTCAGCTTTTTAAGCTTAGACAGCACGGGTCTGTTACGGAATATCAAACAAATTTCGAGAAACTAGGCAATCGAGTTATAGGCTTACCGCCTGATGCAATTCTAAATTGCTTTATTTCCGGTTTAATCCATGAAATTAGGAATGAACTTGCTGTCCCAAAACCCCAATCAATCTCACATGCAGTGGGCTTAGCAAAACTCATTGAGGCCAAAATCAAAGACTCAAAGCCCAAGAGTAAATCCCAATATACTGTTCATCAACCCCAACCATCTCAATCCACCCCTCCTAAACCAGCCTTGTTCCCCTCAAACACCAACAATACAACCCAACCTATTACCACCAACCAGCCCAACCCACCCATTCCTCGTTTACCTATCCGAAGGATTACCCCAACCCAACAGGCTGAACGTCGTGCTCAAGGATTATGTTTCAATTGCGGTGAAAAGTTCATTCCTGGCCACAAATGCGCAGCTGGGAAATTCTTACTCCTAATGGTAGAGGATGACTCACCTGACAATCAACAACCTGAACTTAGTGACAATTCTGAATGCGTGGAGATTGATTCCACAATACAAGAAGGAATTGGAACTTATTTCCAACTCTCTCTACAAGCTGTGAGTGGGGAATTCTCTCCCAAAACTTTGAAATTTAAAGGAATGATTGACGGGTTACCGGTGATGGTCCTCATTGATACAGGAAGTACCCACAATATCCTTCAACCACGAATCACTCAACATCTCCAAATCCCTTGTCAAACCATCCCTAATTTTTCTATTATGGTAGGAAATGGATCCAAACTTCTTTGCTCAGGCTTATGATCTCAAGTTCCTATTTCATTACAATCTCATTTATTCTTCATTCCATTCTACTTATTCCCAATTGAAGGGGTTGATGTTGTGTTGGGAATGGAATGGCTAAGAACACTTGGCCCCCTTAAGGCTGATTTCTCTGTACCCCAAATATCTTTCACCTATGAAAATCAAAATATCACTATTTCAGGTGATAACACCCAAAACCCAACCCATTCAACCTTCATCCAGCTATGCCATCTTTTACGCACTGATTCTATTGCCTCTATACACCTCCTCTTATACCAACCCACCTCTAACCAAAACGTATGTCCATCTAACCCAACTCAAGAACTCACCAACCCAACTACACCACCAGAAATTACAAACCTCATCAATTCCTATCCAACCGTGTTTCAAACACCACACGACCTTCCACCTTCCAGACCTCATGATCACCAGATTCCTCTACAAGCAAACACTTCCCCAATCAATGTGAAACCTTACGCTACCCTCACTCACAAAAAGAAGCAATGACCAAAATTATTAATGAAATGCTTTCCTAGGGTATTATCAAAACAAGTACTAGCCCTTTCTCTTCCCCAGTCCTAATTGTCCGGAAAAAAGATGGCTCATGGCATTTTTGCATGGACTATCGAGCCTTAAATGTAGTTACTATATGAGACCGTTTCCCTATACGCACCATTGATGAACTATTTGATGAGCTAGGTTCTGCTTCTTTGTTTACAAAGATCGACCTCAGGTCGGGCTACCACCAAATTAGGGTCATACCAGAAGACACTCATAAGACGACATTTAGAACCTTTGATGGGCACTACGAGTTTTTAGTGATGCCTTTTGGTTTAACTAATGCTCCTAGTACTTTTCAATCGGCGATGAATGACCTCTTACGTCCATACTTGCGACGGTTTGTTCTTGTTTTCTTTGACAATATTCTTATTTACAGTAATTCTTTTATTCAGACCATTTACTTCACCTAACCTTGATTTTAGATTTACTTGCTTCAAATAACTTTGTTGCAAAGCTTTCTAAGTGTGTGTTTACAGTTCATAAGGTTGATTATTTAGGTCATGTAATTTCAACTACTGGAGTTACCCCTGATCCTGAGAAGATTCAAGCAATTTTGGACTGATCGAAGCCACGATCGCTCACGATGCTAAGGGGGTTTTTAGGCCTCACTGGTTTTTACAGATGTTTTGTCCAGCACTACGCCACTCTCGCCGCTTCCCTCACCGATCTTTTACGTTTCAATAAGTTTACATGGAGTACAGATACATATATGGCTTTTACAACATTAAAGAAAAAAATGACAGAGACGCTGGTTCTGGTGCTGCCTGACTTCAACAAAACTTTCGTCATTGAAACGGATGCTTTAGCAGTTGCAATAGGTGTTGTTCTCTCCCAAGATGGACATCCTCTGGCATTCTTCAGCAAGAAAATGAGCCCACGTATGCAGGCTTCATCATTATATGTGAGGGAGATGTACGCCATCAAGGAACGTCCCTGAAATATAGTATGGCTTATCATCCAGAAACTGATGGAAATACAGAAGTAGTCAATCGGAGCTTGGAGACTTACCTTCAGTGCTTTACCAGTGACCAACCGAGCCAATGGTTTAAATATCTTCATTTAGCAGAATATTGGCACAACACCAGTTTTCATTCGTCTATAAAGATAACACCGTTCGAAGCACTTTACGGACGCAAACCACCGATAACCAGCGACTATATCAAGGGCCATGCAACTCTTCCTTCTCTTGATATATCCCTGCACAACAGACAACTCATTATCAACACATTAAAGCAAAACTTATCTCGAAGTCAGAAATGCATGCAAGTTCAAACTAATAAGAAACGTCGAGACTGTACCTTTGAAGTGGGGGATCTCGTTTGGCTCCGTCTCCAACCATACCGTCAAACATCTGTTCAACGTCGCACATCTCAGAAACTTTCCAAATGGTATTTTGGATCGTTCTCTGTTCTTCGTCGTATCGGATCTCTGGCCTACGAAATCAAGCTTCCTAGCTCTTCTCGCATCCACCCGGTATTTCATGTCTCTCAGTTACGACGCTACCAAGGGAGTGATCCTCAAAAAGACAGAGTACCCATTCCAACGAATATCAGAGATGAGACCTTGTTGGAAGAAGATCCTGAGGATACGAATCGAAAAGGGTTGGAAATTCCTCAAGTTGAAGATGATTTAAAAAAAGAAGTAGAACCAAAACCAAAAGTTTTTCAAGTGGACGTTGAAAGTGAAAGTTCAAAAAGTAAAGTAAGAGAAGCTGGGAAGAAGGTTCTAGCGATGAGGGAAGAAAAAAAAGGTGAATTTGAAGGGAGTGTAACTGATGCACATAAGTACACTAACCCTTATAAGAAAAAGTTATTTTCAAAAGAGACGTTGGACCAACCCCCACCGTTGGATCTCTGTGATGAGGAAATGAGAGAATCAGATTCGTTCAAACACATTGGAAACCCTTTTACTTTTGACCATACCTTTTCCACACCAAGCCCACGTGTCAACCCTCACTTTACTCCACCGCTTCAGTATTCCCGCCAGCTGTCCTCCACTTTTATGGAACCACACGTTTTCCCAGCGGTTCCCAAGGCAAGCCAGCATGTTTCCCATTTAGTTTTGAAACCAACAACACCTTCTGCACCGTTTAATGTGCATGCCCCTTTTTTCCATTACCCCAAAAATCGACACGTGCCCCACTTCTGCACCTTTCACCCTACCTCCTAGTCACCTCCCCTTACCCACTGCCACACGTAAAATTTCTTCAATCTCCCACGTGATGCCAACCACTTCCCATAAAGTTTCTTCAATCTCCTTGCTTCCAAACCCTACACGGTCTCCTTCCACTTCACCAATTGGGTCGGGTCGCTATCTTGACAATTCAGCTTTTACTAATTCAAACCTTGAGGACAAGGTTTTAGTTGGGCCGGATAGTAGTGTTAGGATGTTGGGTAGGCCCGTTAGAGTTACAAAAATTCCTTCATGGCAACAAGACTTCATTATGGACTAGGATTTTAATTGTTATGAACTTTAAGTATTTTTCTTTCATTTTCCTTTAAGTGGGCCTTTGACCCAATGTTGGTCCATTAAGACTTTGTATTTAAGGGTGGTTGTCACCTTGAATTATTATGCAGAAATTAAACCATGTTTATTTTATCTTTCTTGTATTTGTCTCTCTAGTAAACCCTAATCTTGTGGTAGCAGCAAGACCTACTATCACATGTTTTATTTAAATTTCTCCGAGAGTTTCCGGCACCATTTTCTTATGCCCGCAGATATATTTTTTAATAAAAAAGTATATTCATTTCATCAAATTATGTATGAATCTATAAAATAAATTAAATTAATCACACATTAAGATTCAAATTGATAATACATTAACATGTTAAACTATCCCTCATATAATTTTACTAGTAGAACCTCTATTCCAAATCACATCATATTTGAGAATCAAACTTGAATCATTAACCCCAAAATACTTATAACTTTTTGTTGAATAGTAACTAAAGAAAACCTAAAATCATAGTTAATTTATCATTCATTTTAAATAAAATTTAATTTTAAGTTTTAGTTAAAGCACTCTTATAGATCATTTTTTATATTTTAAAGGTTTTTTTTAAGAGTAACACACCTTTGTGAGAGATAAATTGCATACTCATCAAAAATTTTAATATGATAGATGTGTGAGTTCTTCCATTTATAAATGTTGAAGCCTCCACATTTCTAATCAATGTGAGACTTTCCACTACTACAAAAAGCACAAACAATAACGTCAGGTTTACAACGGCATCATATACACCGTTGTAATAGTGCGGACTAGATGCGCACATTTTTCTAAATCTTATTAAAATACTTTTAATGACGGTTAAACTTCCAACCGTGGTGAAATGTGAGGCCTTTCACCACGGGTATTTAAAAAACCGTCATTATAGGTAGCGTCTGGTCACGGGTTCAAGTTCCAACACCAGCATTTATGGTTTTTTACATATTTTTTCAAAATGCTGACAGCCTTTCACCACGAGTATTTAACATAACCATCATTATAGCTTATAGTTTAGTTTTAGGTCTTGCTCTTCAAAAAATCGGTTTTAGGGAAAGTCTTCTCCTTTTTTAGACCTGTTTCATGCATTTGAAGCAAAAAATTTGTGCGGTCATTAGTCCCGTACTCTGAAAGAGTTATGGGACTTCACCCTCAAAACCCCAAATTCATCTTTTTTTTTCTATTTTTAATGATTTTTTTACTGTTTTCATAGTCTCAAAAAATTCCAAAAAAAAAATCTCAAAATTCTTATTTTACCTAATTAGATTAAACTTCGTGTTTTTAGATTTTTCTGAATTTATTTTAATCATGTTACTTCTTTCCTATTTTTTCAAAATGTTGACGGACCTTTCACCACGGGTATTTAAACAACCGTCATTTATAGGTAGCATTTTTTACTTATTTTTTCAAAATGCTGACAGACTTTTCACCACGGGTATTTAAAAACAACCGTCATTATAGGTAGCGTCTTGTCATGGGTTCAAATCCCAGCACCAACATTTTTGGTTTTTTACTTATTTTTTCAAGTCTCATTACCAACATTATAGGTGGCGCGCATATTGAGTTTATTCACTATCCTTAAACAAATTTTGGTCGTCCATTTAGTGATTATCAACGGCCAAGACACTACTATTAGTGATCCTTGTGAAACCTAAAACTTAGACGAACTACATCTTCTACCTCCAAACATCATCTTTCATTTACGATACTTTATTTTTCCACTAAACCAAATTTCAGAACTCGAGTTAGCAATGTTAGTTGTTTGTGTTCTTTTTTAATTATTGTTGTTCTTGTTGTTCTTTTTTATTATTGTTGTTCTTTTTGTTCTTTTTTATTAATGTTGGTCTTGTTGTTATTATTGTTATTATTGTTCTTGTTCTTGTTCTTGTTCTTGTTCTTGTTCTTGTTCTTGTTCTTGTTCTTGTTCTTGTTCTTGTTATTGTTGTTGTTGTTGGTGTTGTTGTTCTTGATGTTCTTGTTGTTCTTGCTGTTGTTCTTGTTCTAATACTGCAAATTTTTTTTATTTTATTAAAAGACATACAACAACGGGTATTTAAAATAACCGTCATTATAGGTAGTATACAACAATGGTTCTTTAAAATAACCGTCATTATAGGTAGTCCTAATGCTGCATTTTTTTAAATTTTATTAAAAAACATACAACAACGGGTATTTAAAATAACCGTCATTATAGGTAGCGTGCTTTCCAATTTATTACAACGCTTTCTGGGCCATGATTGTAAGTATCATATATACAACGACACTCTACATAACAACGTCTGTGCCCGCGTCATTATATATCTTTCCCAACCGTTGTTAAATGAGTTTTCCGTAGTAGTGTCCAAACACTACTCACACTTGTTATTCTCAACACTTCGCCTCAAGTGTGAGTTTATCCACAATGTTATCCCTCAAACAGACGCCCTTTTTTTTTCCATCACATACATTTGTATTGTCGTTGACACTCTTCAACGGGACACTCTACCCACGACCATGAGAGGATACTTTTGATACAAGTGAATTAGTCCCTTCACTCAAATCAAAGGCCTATGATACAACTGTTGGGGTCAATTCATGGGTCAACATGAGAAAATATTTTTACACTTTGAATATTTTCTTTAAAAGCAACACACCTTTGTGAGAAATACACCATATATTCACCAAAAACTTTAAAGTGATAGGTGTGTGTGTTCTCTCACTTTTAAATGCTCAAATCTCCATATTTCTAAACAATGTGAGACTTCCCCACACTACCAGGGTTGACCCTAGGGGTAGGCCACCAATACTACCTCCTAGGGCCTCATACCTTTATATTTATATATGTTTCTAAATTAATTGACTTTAAAAAAAATAAGTTTTTAAATTATTTTCGATGCCAATTAAGTAATAGTATTTATTAAGAATTTATAATAATAACAATCATTTAAAATGTGTATTATACAATTGATTAATTTAAAATCAAAGTCATTTTGAGTTTTGGAGATCCTTTTTACGTGTTTTATGATATACATGCAGAAAATAAATAGGAGTCCTATTTTATTATTGTTTAACCATAATCAATATTTTTTGGCAAAAATATTGATTAAGTCCTTTAAGTTATTTAAAAATATCAAGTTAGTCCTTTAAGTTTTTTTTGTAACGCTTAGGTCCTTTATGTTAAGTAACGTTTGCGCCGTTGACATTTTTAAAAATCTCCGTTACAATAAATTGCAAACTCATATACCATTTGAACTAGTTTTTCACGCTGATCACGAATATGCAATCAAATTTATCAAACAAGTTACAGTTCATGAGAATCAGGAAAAAAAAGTGGACAAATACGTAATGAAAAAATCGTTCGATCCGACCAAAATACACAATCAAACGTGTTCTGGACTGGACCAATGGATAGAATTGGCCCAATAAGCCTCTGCTACAGAGCGGCCCAAATCGCCTAAGTCCAACCCATAGAAGGGTGAAAGTTACCTTTCTGCCCCTCCTACCGGGCAAGGAACATAACGTTCCCCCCGGACATTCTGCCCAACACGCGCAGCTTCAGTGCTTCCCGAGCAGCCATGGGCATATGCCCGAAACTAAGCATATGCCCGACATAACGGCTAGTTTTGGACACCCTGCCCGTCGTAACGGCTAGTTTGGGCAGCGACCGATTCTTTAGGGAAAACGGTTATTTCGCCCCGAAAATAGGACTGTTAGCCACGCGCTTAGAGCCCTATATAAACCCTCTCACTTGAGAGGGTCAGGTATCAAATATTCTCCCTACGAACTAATACTTTGTACTTGCCCCTTTTCTCTGACCCTTTCTTACTTGGGCGTCGGAGTGCCTTGCAGGTACACCACCACCTCTCCTCAATTACTTACCGGACAGCGAGTACGACCAGTACCCATCCGGGCACTTCCATAACGACCAGCCCGCGTGGACCAGTTCGTGTACATCGGATCAGTGGCGCCGTCTGTGGGAACTCCTTGTTCTCCCCTTCTTTCGTTCCTCCTCGGAAACCGAAAGATCAAAACATATTCTCTTTGATCCGCCCACGTATCGCTGCCCAGAATTCCGCGATAGGTGCAGACACCACTGTTCTCGTCCCCGTCAACAAGATGGATGTTGACGGCCATTCTTCGTTACTCTCTGACCCCCGTTTCCGTCGGGACGGGGATACTGCATCTCCAACTCCTCCTCCCACCGGACAAGGAGACGTGCAGATCCCATCGGAAGACCGGCCAGTTCCCAGTCCGCCCAGCGCCGACTTGGCCGTGGCAGCCCTTCTAGAAGCTGTTAACCGCACCAACCTCCTCATCCTACAACAAGGAGAAAGGATAGGAGCACTTGAGGAGGCATCTTTCCCAAGATCCTCTCCTCCCCGGAATAAAGCCCGAAGATCCAAAAGCCCGCCACCTAGGCGCGGAGAAGACCGTGCGGTTAGGCACGAGCCTGAGATACGACCCACTCGCAAGCGCGACCAGATTTCCCCGCGGGATCGATCCCCGTCAAGACGCAAAAGAACGAGGCAAGATAGGCCCTCCCCGCCGGGCAGACCTCGTGACCGGACCCGTTCGCCCTCACCTCGCAGAAACCGTCGCCGCGAGCGCAGACGACGGTCACCATCAGAGCCAAGTTCAGATAGCAACGACGAACCTCGAGGCCCGCTGTCCCGGGAGATCCTAGCAACCCGCCTTCCTAAGGGGCTGGAGAAGCCTCCGTCGCTGGGGACGTACGATGGAACCGCCGACCCGGACGAGCATATAGAAAACATCGACGCTCTCTTGGATTACAGAGGGGTACGGGGAGCCATCAAGTGCCGCCTGTTCCCGACCACGCTCCGTAAAGGAGCAATGACGTGGTACAAGCAGCTGCCCGAGGAATCCATCACATCATGGAGACAGCTAGGAAGGATCTTCTCCCGTCACTTCACTGCTTCACGATGCCACCCCAAGACCGAGGCGTACCTGGGAGCCGTCGTACAAGGCAAAGATGAGCCTCTCCGGGCTTATATCGAGCGCTTCAACAAGGAGGCTGTCCAAGTACCAACGACCGACGCCATGAAGAAATTCTTGCTCGAGCAAGGGTTACGTCCTGGTTCCGATTTTGCGAAAGCCATCGGCCTCGACCCACCGAGGAATCTCAATGCACTTCTCCACCAGGCCCAGTCACATATACAATACGAGGAGAAAGTCACTGCCCACTCGGTCCGGACATCTCGCAACCAAGAAGGTGCCCGGACGTCCAGAGTTGAAGAGCCCTCGACGTCCCGTCGAGGAGACAAGAGACGCGACGATCGACCTCGCGATACACGCGAGCAGAGAGCACCCTCTGGGCGATTCCACGATTATACCCCCCTCACTGCCTCGAGGGAGAAAATATTGTCCGAGTGCGCCAACTCGGAGTTCAAACAGGCGGGAGTCCGCTTCCCCAAGCAGCTGCCGGTCAGACCAGGGATGGACAAGTCCAAGTACTGCCGTTTCCACAAGAGTCACGGCCATACAACGGAAGAGTGCATCCACCTCAGAGATGCCATAGAGATCCTCATTCGCGACGGACATCTGAAGCAGTTCGCAAAAAAGAAGGACGCTCCCCGGCAAGAGGCCCAGGAAAGCAAAAAGGTCGCAGAGGAAATTCCGCCCTCCGACGACGCCAACATCCAGGTCGCTATGTCCGTGACCCGACCAGAAGACTTTCGCTTCCCGGACAATCTGCTCGCCTCCACATACCTCACTGCCAGCAGCCCGTGGGAGGCCTTCCCGTCGGCCATGGTGATCTCCGGGGGCGAATTCAACAAAGTCACAGTTGGCTCGGTCAAAAGGAGATTCGACCAACTGATCAGCAAAAGCTCCAACGAGGTCACCACGCTGGACACCACGCACAAAGGGTCCGCTCCCATTTCCTTCTACAAGGAAGAACTCCTCGGCGGGGCACCGAATTCGAACATCCCACTGCTTATCCGGGCCAGGATGGAGAATTTCGATGTCCGAAGGATACTCGTGGACCAAGGCAGTTCGGTTGACATAATGTACAACCACCTGTTCGAGACATTGCAGCTGAACGACTCTCACCTCACTCCATACGTCGGATCCGACCTGCAAGGGTTCAACGGAGCGGTGACAAAGCCCCGAGGTTACGTAGAGCTCATCGTAACCTTCGGTTCAGGAAAGACAACCCGAGCAATCAAGGCACAGTTTCTGTTAATCGATTGCCCGTCACTATACCAGTGCATCTTCGGAAGGCCAACCCTGGCAGAGTTGATTGCAGTACCTTCCACCGTACATCTCAAAATGAAGTACTACACTTCTGAAGGGATGGTTGCCACCCTCCACGGCGACATCGAGGCTGCCCGCCGCTGCTTTGAAGCAGCGTCAAAGGGACTTAACACCATCTCGGCGAAGCCAAGAGCATCTGGTCGTCCCCCCTGCCCAGCAGCTCCGAGCAGCCAAGACCACTTCCCCAGGTCGAATCAATCGATCTAGACAGCCGGTTCAACGAAGAAGATCGCGCCAAGGTTCCAACGCCGTCGGGCAGTAAGTCCGACAACAGCGGCCACCTCCTACGACCTGTCCCAGATGGCAACTTCGAGATCGTTCTGTTCGGAGAAGACCCCCAACGGGGAGTGAAGATCGGAGCAGATCTGCCCGACCTGGCCAGAAGACAACTGAAAGCGTGCCTCCGCGAAAACGCAGACCTGTTCGCGTGGAGCGCTGCTGAGATGCCCGGATTGGACCCCTCCGTCGCCTGCCACCAGCTCACGATCGACCCGACCATCAAAGCCGTTGCCCAGCGCAGAAGGAAGCAATCCCCGGAGAAAACAGAAGCCGCGGAGAAAGCTGTCAAAGACCTTCTAGAAGCTAGGTTTATTTCTGAGGCCAAATATACTACATGGCTCTCTAATGTTGTACTTGTACAAAAAAATAATGGCAAATGGAGGATGTGCGTTGATTATACTGATGTTAATAAGGCCTGTCCGAAGGACGCCTACCCCCTCCCCAATATAGACAAACTCGTAGATAATTCGGCCTATTTTAAACTGTTATCGTTCCTCGACGCCTACTCGGGCTATAACCAAATACCAATGGCCGCGAGCGATAAAACTTACACAGCCTTCATGACCGAATCGGGCAACTATTACTACAACGTAATGCCCTTCGGACTGAAGAACGCCGGCGCTACATACCAACGAATGATGAACAAAGTCTTCCGCGAACAGATAGGCGACATGCTCGAGGTATACATGGACGACATGATCGTCAAATCCCACGAGGAACTAGACCATGTTGCCCACCTCCGCAAAATTTTCGAGCAGGCAAGGAAATACCAAATGCGTTTCAACCCGGAGAAGTGCACGTTCAGGGTACGAGCAGGTAAGTTCCTCGGTTTCTACCTAACGGAACGAGGAATAGAGGCTAACCCCGACAAATGTCAGACATTCTCCGAGTTCCCAACGCCCACGTCTAAAAAGAACATCCAATCCCTCAACGGAGTGCTGACCTCGCTATCCCGCTTCGTCGCAAAATCCGCCCAGCACGCCCTTCCTTTCTTCAAGCTCTTGCGGAAAGAAGCAGCGTTTGAATGGATTGGAGAATGCGAGGCGTCCCTCCTCCACTTGAAGCAAGCTCTATCGGAACCGCCCGTGTTGTCACGACCAGATACCGGGGAGGTCTTGTTCCTGTACCTCGCCGTCTCCGCCGAGGCCGTTAGCGCCGTTCTCATCCGCGAAAATCCTAGCGGGCAAAAGCCGATATATTTCACGAGCAAGGCACTGCAGGACACAGAATTGAGATATCAACAGATAGAGAAGGTAGCATTGGCCCTCGTCAACGCTGCCAGGTGACTAAGACACTATTTCTTGGCCCACACGATCGTGGTGAGGACAGATCAGCCCATCAACCAGCTACTGGGACGGCCAGACATGGCCGGGCGAATGCTCAGATGGTCGCTAGAACTGTCCGAATTCGACATCCAATACGAAAGCAGGAAAGCTCTTAAGGCTCAGGCCCTGGCCGATTTCGTAGCAGAGGTAACTTTCTCAAATTCCTCGCCCCACCTAGTGAACAGATGGACCATCTATGTGGACGGAGCATCCAGCTCTAGTGGCAGCGGGGCAGGCGTAATTTTGGAAAACGAAGAAGGAACCATAGTCGAGGCTTCCCTCACATTGTCTTTTCCCACGTCGAACAACTAGGCCGAGTACGAAGCCTTCCTCACCGGACTACGCCTAGCCGAAGACCTGGGGGCCGAGGAAGTCATCATCTGCACGGATTCGCAGCTCGTAGCCAACCAGGTATCCGGGGAATATCAAGCCAAAAACGACAGTCTCTCCGAATACCTCACCCTCGTCAGAGAAAAGATGTCGAAATTCAGAACAGTGGAAGTAAGACACGTTCCACGCGAACACAACGTACGAGCAGACGTATTGTCAAAACTGGCAAGCACCAAGAGGAAAGGAGGAAACAGGTCATTCATCCAAGAGATACTTCCCTGGTCCAGCATCACTAAGGGATCTTCGACCCTACACGTACACGCGATCGGGGATAGCGATTGCTGGATGACCCCCGTATACAACTACCTCACCAGGGACGAACTTCCAGAGGATCCCAAGGAGGCCAACACCATCAAACGAAGGGCCTGCTCGTACGTTATCCTCGAAAACAAACTCTACCGACGAGGCTTCTCCATCCCACTTCTTAAATGCATAGAAGAGGAGGTCATCCCCCACGTATTGCGAGAAATCCATGAGGGCATCAACGCCCAACACCTTGGAGGAAAGTCACTTGCCCGTAAGGCCCTCCGGGCAGGGTACTATTGGCCGACCATGCAACAAGACGCCAAGGAGCATGTGAAGAAGTGCGACAAATGCCAACGGCACGGGGATATGCACCTAGCTCCGCCAAACGAACTAAAAAGCATGACCTCCCCGTGGCCATTCGCCTGGTGGGGCCTGGACATCCTAGGACCCTTCGTGACGGGGTCCAGCCAAAACAAATACCTGATAGTGGGCGTAGATTACTTCACAAATTGGATAGAAGCAGAAGCTTTAGCCAAGATAACAGCGCTCAACATTATGCGCTTCTACAAGCAGAATATACTTGCCCGGTTTGGGATCCCCCAAGCAATTGTCACGGACAATGGAACACAATTCACAGACAAAAAATTCCAAGACTTTGTCGCACACCTCGGAACGAGGCAACACTTCGCTTCCGTAGAGCATCCCCAAACCAACGGGCAGGCAGAGGCGGCCAATCGTGTCATACCGTGCGGCCTCAAGCGAAGACTGGACAAAACAAAGAAAGCCTGAGTCGAGGAGCTTCACAGTGTCCTGTGGGCATACCGCACCACTCCCCAGTCCACCACCGGGGAGACACCTTTCCGTTTGGCATATGGCACCGAGGCAGTCATACCCATTGAAATCCACGTACCGTCCAGGAGGACGGAATCACCCCTGGACGAGGAAATGAACGACGAAGCGATAAGAGAGGAGCTCGACCTCGTCGAGGAAATCCGAACGGGAGCAGCCCTCCGCGAGGCGTCTCTTAAGCAAAAAATAGCGATCAGGCACAACGCCAAAGTCTTCCGACGGGAGTTCGACGTGGGCAGCCTTGTCCTGCGAAGAAACCACAAGGACTCCCGCGAAGGTAAACTGGCGGCCAACTGGGAAGGACCATACCGAGTCCGCGCCAAAACGGGGAACGGCGCATACTTCCTCGAAGACCTAGACGGGGAAACTCTCCCTCGACCATGGAACGCTGAAAAACTTAAGCAATACTACAGCTAAAAGGCACAAGAAGCTTCCTCGCGTCACAAGGCCGTCTAACGGCCATCATGCTCATTCAGGTACAAACGACGCATACGTACAAAGTGGAATCCCGCTCAAATAAATGAGCCGGAGCTCCGCTCGTCGGCGGTCCTCGATCGAGCACCGCCTTCGCCCAAGTACCATGATTAGCAGAACCCCAGCTCGCGATGGGACGTTCACGCCGCGACCTCAGGCCTCAATCGCGACCTGAGATCCGCAACCTCGCCAGGATCTTCCCCGGCTATTCGACCAGTTCACCGCACTGGCGAATTCATAACGCAACGAGCAATCTGTCAAAAATAAGCCTTGTTGACAAACACACCCTCCGACGGGCAGTCACACATGCACAACTAAAACAAAGTACAACAGTATAAACAGAAGTTGTATAAATTAACCGGGCATTAAATTAAAAGGCTGCAAGGGCCAAAGAGTGTGCTTGTTACATTAAAAAGGGGGCCACGCCCCAGAACAAAAATAAGATTACAACGAGTTCAACGGCACGCAGGCCAGACAAGATACAGCTAAGCAACAAAAACTCTTCAGTCTTCCACACGCTCGGTTGACGCAGCTTCAGGCCTCGGTTCCTCCACGGGCTGCTCCTCGATATGTTCCTCGGGAGTATCGAGAACAAGACCCTCGGGCAGGACAATGCGGCCACCCTCCACACGAGCTAGGTAGTGAGTACCCCCGGTCAAAATCTCGAGCCTAGGGTTCACCACTCGCAACTGGGCCACCGCACTATCAAAAGACTCCGCGGCCACAACAATACCATCATCCTCGGCCTGCAGAATGCCAACGACCAGATCTGCCCGAGTCTTCAACACTCTTATCTCCTCTGGTTCGTCATCACCTGGGGCATTGGTCGCCATCAACTCCGCATTCAACTCCTCGGACGCCTTCTTCTCCGACTTTAGCTTGGTAACTTCCTCCCTCAGCGTTGTCGCCTCTTCCTCGGCTTTCTTCTTCGCCTCGCGGGCATTCCGGACCTCCTTCTTCAGCGTCGCTTCGGAGGCCCGAGCAGCAGTAAGCTCAGCCTCGAGCACGTGGTCCCCCTCAGCGTACACAGCTGCCATCTCGAGCATCCTCACGAGGGCAGAAGCATCCCTGGCCACCATCGCCCTTTTGCCCGCGCGATCCATGTTCCCCAGGCTAAGAGATTCAGCCCGAGGAACAACCAAGGTATTACCCTCAAAGAACCTCATATCGTTGATGCACGGAGGAAGTTCGAACTTCCCCTTCTCAACTGCCCCCCTCAGATCCACTGTATCTGTTGTCCGGAGGCGCTTCTGTCGCCAGACCAAAGGCAGCGGAGAATCCCGTGGACAGGGAGTGGGAGAACAAGAGGTCCCCGGAGCAGTTTGAACAGGGGGAGGCGCACGAGCACCAGCAGCAGTCCGGGTCTTGGAGGGGGTCGCTCCAGCCTTACCCCTCGCCATGGCGTTCCTCACCACACGGTCACGGGCATGAGGCATCTCACCTGCACAAAGAAAACAAGCGCTTCAGAAACGGGGAAGAAAGAATAGCAAATAAAGTCTAAGTAACTAAATCTACCGAGCAGCGCCGTGACATCCGCAGAAGTCTTGCACTCCAGTAGTGCCTTGACGGGGATAAACCGGCGCTCGACCCTTTGACTGCCATCCTCCTCGAAGATAGGATTACCCTTGCTCGTCCAACAGGTCGGAGCTGAAAGGAGTTGACCCACTTCACCAGGGTCTCGTAAGACGCGGCATCCTGCCCGCGTAAAGCACTGGGCTCAAAAACATAGGCACTGGGCTTCTTTGAGAAGTGGTCGGGTGTCCAGCGGATTGGAAACTTATACACCCTCTCCCCGACGTACTTCCCCTCCTCGGTGAGAAGCTCCTCTCCGTTCTCGTCACACTCTAACTCCCAGGCATACACGTTGTCCTGAGCAGCTTTGGACAGAGGCTCGACGATGTAGTACCGTCTCTTGAAGTTTCGGATGGACTCCGAGAACGGCTTGAACAGTTTTTTGGGCTGCTTCAAAGAGACTCATCCATACCTCTTCCCCGTCAGCTGCCGCTGTAGGTGGAAAACAGCAAAGAACAGAGGGATGGTGAGCCCCAAAGCAAGGTGCTCGCACACCAACTCAAAAGCCCGTATAAAGGCCAGCGAATTGGGGTGGAGTTGGGAAGGCGCCAGCTTCAGATGATGGAACACCGACCGCTGGAAGTCAGTGAAGGGCAACCTCAGCCCCAGTTCTTTGAAGACGTATTCGTACATCCCGAAGCAGTCCCCGAAGCTCGAGCATATCCGCTCGCCCACGCTAGGCAGAAGCACCCTACATTCACCTGAGGGCCCCACCTCAGTAAAAGCGTCCGCTGCAAACCTCGCAAACGTGGAAGTGTGTTCAGAAGGCTCGGCCACCTCCCACTCTTCCGGGAAGAACGCGTCTACGTCCTCTTCCATTACATCTTCCTCCACGACCCCCAGGTCATCTCCCTCCTCGGCATCACTCGCTTCCCCCTCGACGTCGCTCGAGGAATTCGAAGCCGACGAACTCGAGGACGCAGAACTCGAGGCCGTTGCACTGCTGCTCTCATCGGAGACAGTTTCTTCGGACGTAACGGGTATAACCTCCCTCTCGGGCTCCATCGCCACTATGATCACCTGAAAAAGCAGAGAAAGGTAGTGAATTCGACAGGAAATCAAATCCACCCTTCCACCGCTAAGACAAGTGAAAGGGCGCGCGAAAGGCTAGGAACTACGTCCCCGGCCTAAGCCCTAACATCAAACAAAGAAGGACAAAATATCCCCGCGCCTGTACCCAGATTCCGTCGAAACTCTACCGGAATCTGGAAACGTCCTAGCGGGAAACTCACCAAATCCATCAACGGATGATAGGACGCGATGGTCACGACTCGCAACCACCACGCGGGCCACCACGACCACCAAACGTGCTACCTAATCCGGCGAGACATTTGGTACAGAAAAAAAGGCAGAACCTCCGCCCACCACCAACACTCGCCGGAAATCTACTTATTTTGCCGTCTAGAACTAACCCTAGCCGCATGAAATCTACCACTTACAACAAAAGGAAGCAAAACAAGCAAAAAAATCAGGATACTTACTTGATTTTACTAGAAGAAAGTGGAAGAAAACGGTTGCTCGAAACTTGTCACGGTGGTCGGCACGACGGTCGGCTGCTTGAAGAAGGTGACGGGCAAACGCACTGGTGACGAGGAAGAATCAGAAGAAGGAAAAGTGGAAAATGGGACGGTTTCCCCCATTTTATACCAAGGGGCACGTACACACACGCGCCCGTAGGCAATAATGACGACCCACTAGCCATAATTGCCTAGGTAACTGCTACACAGGTCTCGATGCACACGTGGCGACCCAACGTTTCCCATTCCATCTGACGCGTCACCTCCCCGATTACCGGGCAAGATGGAATCGACCACGAATATCGCGGACACGGAGAATCACGAGCACCTCGAGGCAGTCGTCCTCGTATACAACGACGGCTTCGTGATAGTTCCCCGGGACAACGAGGAGTCCTTAAGTCATCACTCTCTTGCTCGGGAGCAACGACTTGGGGGGCTCCTGTTCTGGACTGGACCAATGGATAGAATTGGCCCAATAAGCCTCTGCTACAGAGCGGCCCAAATCGCCTAAGTCCAACCCATAGAAGGGTGAAAGTTACCTTTCTGCCCCTCCTACCGGGCAAGGAACATAACGTTCCCCCCGGACATTCTGCCCAACACGCGCAGCTTCAGTGCTCCCCGAGCAGCCATGGGCATATGCCCGAAACTAAGCATATGCCCGACATAACGGCTAGTTTTGGACACCCTGCCCGTCGTAACGGCTAGTTTGGGCAGCGACCGATTCTTTAGGGAAAACGGTTATTTCGCCCCGAAAATAGGACCGTTAGCCACGCGCTTAGAGCCCTATATAAACCCTCTCACTTGAGAGGGTCAGGTATCAAATATTCTCCCTACGAACTAATACTTTGTACTTGCCCATTTTCTCTGACCCTTTCTTACTTGGGCGTCGGAGTGCCTTGCAGGTACACCACCACCTCTCCTCAATTACTTACCGGACAGCGAGTATGACCAGCACCCATCCGGGCACTTCCATAACGACCAGCCCGCGTGGACCAGTTCGTGTACATCGGATCAAAACGCAAAACTAATTACATATTCGTGATAAGCGCGAAAAACCAGTTCAAATGGTATTTGAGTTTGCAATTTATTGTAATGGAGATTTTTAAAAATGTCAACGACACAAACGTTACTTAACATAAAAGACAAAAGTGTTATAAAAGAAAAACTTAAAGGACTAACTTGATATTTTAAAATAACTTAAAGGACTAAAATAGTATTTTTTTTTGTCATATTTTTTAGACCCTTTTTAACTACGACTTTACTGTAATTATTTTTGGATCATATGCGGTAGTCTTTTTCGCACGCCCTCAAAGACATCCTATTAAAAGTCATATTTATAAATAATAAACTTTTAAGTTCTCTTACATAAAAGAATATTTGAAAATTTCTTTTTTGTTTAAGAACTTTGGTAATGTTTTTTCAATTATGATTTTTTTAATGATAAGAAGAGTGTTTTAGTTGTGTTAGTTTTATTATCAATTGAAAAGAAAATATTAAATAAAATTTATTAGAATAATTTAATGATTTTAAATCCTTACAAATATATAATTAAAATATATTAATCTAAAGTAAAAATAATTTTATTATATTAAAATATTTAAATTAAAACTTCGCCGTGTTGGACCGGCCCTACACACTTACTCACAATTATTATTATCAACATAACATAAATATTAGACATCTAAATAAGGGGTTAATGGTAGTGTACTGTCGGTGTAAAAAAATATTACACATACATCCAATCACAATATTTTAAAGTGCCAAATCATATAAATAATTTAAAATTTACAGGCTGACTTGGCGGGATACATGATTGTCATTGGTTGACAATATAAAAGTAATTTACACTGTCAGTGCACCATCTCTTTTCTCTCTAAATTAATGATATATGTTAGACGTCAAAACTGATCATAAACTTTAATTCTTATTATATTTATGAATTATATATCAATTATCTATCAAAATAAGTATATTTTGTTTTTGTTTCTTTCTTCATGGCGTGTACGTAAACATTGATCACTAAAATATTGGCATCTCTAATTATTAATCTATATTATTATAAAAATTGTGTACCCTTTAATATATATATATATATATATATATATATATATATATATATATATATATTATATAAGAATAAAAAATGAATGTAGTATATAGTTAATGAACTGAATGTCTTGAATCGGCGGTACTGATCTCCGTTATGGCGTTGCAGAGTGGACCTGCATGATTAACACGTCGACGCTCAAGTTAATTCAAGATTCAAGATGAGTATAGTGAGTACATGAAGATTAAATTGTGTACCTTGCTTTATGTGTGAGCTGACTTTTATATCTTGGGTCGAGTGAAGTGGATTTGAGGAGAATTCGATCTTTGACTGACCCAAAACAGTTACCCTAAGCCTTTGCCAAGTTTTGAGTGAGTCGGTGAACCCTTAAGTAAGTTGGTCGGCCTCCAAGATATTGTCCAATGTGAGCTAAAATTGGAACATTTGAAGTCAGTTAAAAAAGTAATGGAGAACAAGCGAATTAAATACATTTTCATGTTATTTTGCAGATGATCTGTTTCTTTTATTTTTTCGGAATAACAATGAACTTATTGTTGGGTCATCATGAGGAGCACCACATTGGGTAAAGAGCAACACACAAGTGAGAAAGACATCACATATTCACCCAAAACATTAAGGTGATAGGTCACTTATAAAGTGCTCAATCTCCACTTTTTTAAGCAATGTGAGACTTCCAACTCACACTTGTACACAACAATCTCCCCCTCAAGTGTGAGTTCATCCACTATGCTCCTTCTCAAACGGTAGCTTTTTCATCCACATACACTTGTATCGCCGTTGCGAGCACTACAACGGAACACGCCAACTGACTACCACATTGTCAGGAAGACTTTCGATACAAGGAGTCGATCCCTTAATTGAACTATCAGCTCTGATACTACTCTAATGGGACATTAAGGCACAATAACAGATCACTACGCATCGGATATAAAATTCTCAAGACTTGTAGGAACCTCGAGGATCAACAACAAATATAAGACGACAAATCGAACAAATAAAGGCACAAAAGAACACCGATATTTTTAACGTGGAAAACCCCTCAATAGGAGTAAAAACCACAAGTCGTCCAGACCAAAGAAATAACTCCACTATAATCAATTAAGGGTACAAGAGAGTCTTAAAGTGATTCACAAACTAGTGCTAACAACCGAAAATTACAATGCAAATTAGCTTACAAATAAGAATCAAAATATTGAAAATTTCCCAAATCAACAGCTTCAGTGTGAAGCAGATAACTCTCACCTCGAACATTGTTTTGAAATTTTGAATGGTCAAAAGTTAAATACATGTGTTACAAACGTGCCCTAAAAAATTGAACATGATCCAGCGGTTAACGAATCGGAGATCGTCAATTTAATAAGACTGGTTGCAGAAAAACGAGAACAATATTTAATAGAACTTTTTTTGATCTTTAATAGCACTATTAAAACTGCCGCTATTATAGGATTGTAACTTATAATAGCGTTTTTAAGCGCTATTAAAAGTTAAATTTTTACTAGTGTTTCCCAAAAATCGCTATCATAGTCTAGTCTATTAAACACCTCATTAACAACTTTATTTAATAGTGCTTTTGTATAAAACACTATTAAAGGTCATTTATATTTATATATATATATATATATATATATATATATATATATATATATATATATATATATATATATATCAGCTAAGTGAAAGACTTCATATTATTATTTTAATGAAACAAACACATGGCACCTAGGTGTCCCCCTGCTCCACCTTTGAGTCCAACTAGCGAGATACCCGTTAGGGATCTAAATGGATATCTATGGGGACGGATACTATGATATATGTATCCGCCCCATTGGATAAATATGATATTCATATCTGTCTCATATCCATGCCGATACCCGTTAAGCGAGTAATCCGCGGGTTTTACGATATCCGCAGATATTTACAGATATCCATGGATAATATTCTTTTTATGAAAATTATTTTTGAAAAAAATATTTTTAACTTTTTTTAAAGACACAAAATGTTATTATCACATAACATCGATACAATTCGCTATTAATTTAACAATAAAATTTCATCACATTAATTTTCTTCTTATTCACCAAAATATAATTAGATCCAAACATAATATTCATACATTTCATTTTTAACCAAACAAATAAAAGATATTGTGATTGTGAGTTATGATGGAAAAGCGAACGATAGAGGAGTAGGAAGGGAGACACTAGTTTGACAAAGGAACGACAATACTAGTGGGTTGAACTATGAAATTGTTGAAGTGAGATATGAAGTAATGAATAGTTTAAATATGAAATAGCTAATCAAATTTGAATGAAATGTGAAAGATTTTCTCCAAAGAAAATTAAAATATATATATATATATATATATATATATATATATATATATATATATATATATATATATATATAAAATAAGACATTTTTTTAGAAGATGAAAAGATAAAGAATAATGAATTAATAATATTTAAATAACTTTTATAATTTATTAACGGATATGGATATCCGCGGGTACGGATATCATTAAATCCGTATTCATATTCATTAACAAACGGGTATTTAAATATCCATTTATTTTATCCGTGGATATCCATTAAACTATCTGTCTCATAATCGTGACGGATTTTATCCGCGGGTACGAATTTTTTTGCTATCCCTAATACCCGTGTCTTTGCACAGGTACCCGTCGGTGACACACATTTGTTTATATATAAAATTTGAAGAAAAAAAAGGATTAATAAAAATTAGTAAATAAAAGTATTTAGATCATCCATATACTTTTTTTTCATATATAAAAATAAAATTCAATCTAAAATATTTAAATTTTTTCCGTGTATAAAAAGATTTGTCTCATATGCTTTTGTATATTATCAATGACTTCTTTTTCCCGTTTCAGTAATTCAATTTTGCCCGTAGATATATATATTTTCTCTTACAATCTCCTAATTTATGTAAGTATTATTAAAATTATTTATTTTGTGAGATACTCATAAAGATCACAATTAAGTAACAAAATTTTAAATAATTAACATTTTTTTAAAAATAAATTTGAAATTTGAAATATTGATGTTTGACTTATTTCTAGAATAAAATGTTAAATTTATCAATATTTTTCATAAATATTTAATACATAATAAAATGTATTTAATGATATTTATACAATGGATATAAATAATATATTTAAAAAAAATAAAAAATATAGTTTAAATATAAATATAAATATTAAGTAGAACAACAATTTTTCCCGTGTATAAATATTTATTTTAAAAAAATATAAATGTAGAATTTCATACAATTTATCTCATAAATTCAAAAATTATAATAAATGATTGCACTCAGACACCAGTTACCAATTATAACGGAAAATATTAATTTAGATAAAACGACTATAAATGAAAATATAGATTAACAAATCAAAAAATCAACGTATAGCTGCCAATTTCCAAATGTAACCAAATATTTAAATTCAAATTTAAATGGAAATTTGAATAACTACCATGAATTAAATAAAAAATACGACCTAAGCAGAGTGTCAGTATTTCTCCAAGTGCGTTAAGATGAAAACTTTCAAAATGCAAAAAGAAAAAAAAGAATAATCTTAATATATGAGAAGCATAGGCTGCAAGGCCAATATAAACATATACCCTGCTTCAACACTAAATGTGCCATAAAATATTCATCAAAACTGCCGGCTGTAAGGTGTATCCCCACAAAAAGCTAAAAAAGTATGGCTTGAAAGAAACAATGAGTGCCAAATATTTTATGTTGAATGCAAAAAATGAACCAGATGATGTGGGCAATGACTGTCAAATATTTTGTATTGTGCATAACAAATAATGGTATCATAGTACAAAAGTAAATCTGAAAAAAATTGAACCATTTGGTCACTGTCATCATCAGTGAATTCATTCATAAAGAACAACATGTGATAAGAAAGATGAATACCAAAGGATTGATTTTGTTTGAATCACTGCCAAGTTTATTCAAAGCGTCTCGCATGCAGGCCATTGATTATACTTATATGATGGACCAAATGGAAGCTCCTATGATTTAGAGTAATAATGATACTCTTGTTGATTAGGCCTGGCTGGAAATGGCTGCTCCTTATGACCTCTGCTTGAAGGACCAACCTAGGAAGCAGAAAGTTGATAAGGTCTGATATAGGCATTACCTGGTGAAAGTAGTTGGGTTATGCCATAAAGCTGTGTGGAACCAACATTAGCAGGATTACCAGAAGGAAGTACAGGGCCTGTAGCAGTAGCCTGCACCAAAGATAGTTAAGTGTTAATGATGTAAAACCAGTATGTTGTAAAACCAGTATGCTATAAAGCTGGAGTTTAAAGTCAGTATGTAAACCCAGTAAATTATAGTACCAAATTTCCAATTCAACAGAGTTTAGTTGAAGTAGCTACTAAAACATTCCTTAGACAAATATAAATTGGAATAACTTGAGCAACATTTAGCATTTACAACCTCAAATAACAAACAAACCTTAATATTTATAGAAGCATCTTTTTTTTTGTCGGATTGTATGCTTACGGAAAGAAGTTCATGTCTCGCTCCTTTAGCAATCACACAAAACATAC
Source organism: Lathyrus tuberosus (assembly GCA_022829125.1). Classification (NCBI taxonomy): domain Eukaryota; kingdom Viridiplantae; phylum Streptophyta; class Magnoliopsida; order Fabales; family Fabaceae; genus Lathyrus; species Lathyrus tuberosus. Next base: position 5,245,001 of record JALAZF010000056.1, on the reverse strand, counting down.
AATAGACATTAACTATTGTTGTCCATGACAGTACAAAGATAATGCATATTTGCTTTCAACAGTTTTTCAAACTTCTACTGTTCACCATGTTTTTATAAGAAAATTGGCCCAGTGTTACAACAACAGCGCACCACCATCTAATATTTATTAGAATTTGTCCCAAAAATAATAGTTTACTTATAGTTCCACCCAATTCGATGACACAAACATCAAGAGGGCCTTGTTTTCCATCAATCGATATCTGTGCTACGCGTTATATCCACTCTTGGATGGCATAAGTAATGTGTAGAAAAATAGCTTGAATGGGAGCAGTTTTACTCAGCAGTTCAAAAGATCCAACTGCATATTTCTTAAAAAGAATCAATGTCAAAACTATCATGAATAAAATCATCTAACATAAGTAACTTTAAAAGTAGAGTGTAAGTTCTCTTATTCAGATTATAAGATAAAAAATAAAATAAAAAACTAATGTTTTAGTTATGATTCATAATACTTTCAACATGTTGTGATTCATTATACTTAAAATTTGAGTCTTTCAATATTAATGATGAAGCTACCAATGCAGCTGCTGTCTCGGCCGCAACATTAGAATTTGAGTCTTTCATTACTTAATTCCAAAAGCTAACATTTTAAGTTTTGTCGACCAAATTCAATATTTTTTTATATGAACAATGCACCTAAACACTCTAAAGTTCTCAACATTATACTTATTCAATTCCAAAATTATTCAGGAGTTTTATCTTTTATAGTCGAAGTAGGACTCATATTTAATACATGCACAGTCCATTAAGAAGCTTCAACACAAATAACTCTTCACACTGTAACTAAGATTAGAAAACTCAAAAAACCTCATATATCTTGGATTAGTACCTAAAGGGTTAATCATACAGATGAGATCATAAAAGATGGTCAGCTGAAACTGTGCCAGAGAATATAACTTTATACTTTGATTAGTTTGCAAAGCAAGAAATTAAGAAAAGATAAATCTAATTAATATCGCTAATGAAAGTCAGTAAGACTGATTAGGCCATAAAAAGAACTCAACTGGTGATGTTGGTGGCATAACATTGAGTCCATCATTTGCTGCATTGGTGGCATAATATATATTGAGTACACTTGTAATGAGGGAAAATATGATACCTTATTAATGTGATTATTGACATTCTTTTCATGAGATGACTCTTTGCTATCAGTAGATCCATGAGATGACTCTTTGCTATCAGCAGATCCATCGTGAGTACCTTGTTCATAGGTTGTTTGTAGACCTTTCTCTTTGAGTTCCCTCTGTTGTTCAAATTCTTTAAAAGCAAAAATAACATTAAATAAGTATACTGTGTCCAACTAAAGTACATCCTTAAATGTCATTATTCACAATATGGTACCTAAACCTGGTTTTGGAAGTGAGAAGTAGCTGCACTACAACCTGGATTCAAACAATGAGGAAAAAAACATTAAATGTGATATCAATGATATCTTAAGCAGCTAAAGGACTCTTAACGAATATGCACGTTTGAGGTTAAAAGATGACAAATTGATGGGGATGCATATAATCTCCAACTTCACTTGTCTCATTTTATTGATGAATTAACACATTGCAGATAATTGGCAAATAAATCAAATAAGAAATAGTCACAAGTATACCTTTCGAAAGGACTTATTAATGCTTGCATGGAATGCTAAAGTTGGATAATTAACCGATTGAATCCAGACGATTATTAGTAGCAAAATATAAACAATTAACATCATCTAGTGTTTATTAATTAGTATCCATACCAAGTATATAAACAAAATTTAAAGGTCTGAAAAACATGATACTTCAAATATCAGCTTCTTTAACATGAACCTGCAAACATAATTGTCAAGTAAGTTTAATTCCAACAATAACACAAAGAACATGGTAAAGTCAAGTAAGTTTATTTTCAACAATAACACAAAGAACTCACCAATCACATTCCATCCAAAAACCTATCTTCAATAGAACTTCTGGAGCAATATAATCTGGTGTACCAACAATAGAATAAGTCTGCATCAATTATACATTCAGATTTACAATAACCTAAAAAAAGAAACCCAAATGATCACAAAGTGTCAAGATTCACAATTACATTGTCATAGTAAGAAATAAAAAATAAATAAAAACTTGAACAGTGGAAACAATGAATAAAAACCATAAATAAGAATCAAAACAGTGAAAACTTCAAAAACAAAAAAAAAAATCAAACTGATATATGATACAAGCTGTAAGAACATTCGAAATATTCAAAACTCCATGCTTCAGATCCATACCTCAAGTCCCCTTTTTGATCAAGATCCACCACAAATCTACCACTGCAATATCTCATATCACTGTAAAATCGACGGAAACGCCACCGCCATCTTCCCCATTCCTGCAACACCAACAATCTTAGATCAAAACAAAAGAGCATAAACCCTAAAAGAAAGCTAAAAACTTAAACTTGAACACAATCAATTTCAGATGCTTCGGTTTGTTTTATTGGCATCGGTTAGGGATTCGTTAGTGAGGTATATAAAGAAGAGGAAGAAGGAAGAGGGAGAAAGAAGAAGGAGGGGAAGAAGACGATGCAGAAGGAAGAAGAAAAGAGAGAGAGAAAGGACGAGAGAGAAAGAGGCTAGAAAAAGTGTATTATTATTTTTCAAAGCAAGAGTTTGGTTAGGTGACCAAGGAGAAATTAAAGATTGTTTGTAGAAGCAGCCACGTGGAGGGCTGTGTGACCAGCAGGGTATAATGGACTTTTCCAGAGCATCTACCTTTATATGGTAGATATTTGAGAACCTTTCTCACTTTAAGAGCACGTCTCGTGTAAAAATAACAAAATATCGTAAGTTATCACTTGCGAAATTTTCCGAACCTATTTCTTCAATTATTTCTGTCATAGATCCATTTTCTGTAGCTTAAAGTAAGCATCCATTCATCAAAAACTTCATGCTTCCAGTTCCAAATGCTTCCTGTCCTACAATACTACACCAAATTATTACTATCAATTTATATAACACCAATGAAAAAACAGTTTCCAATATATATAACATTGAACAAATAATAAGTGTATAGAAAATATATTATTCAAACTTAACACTTGCATAACAAACTAACCACCAAACAAACGAGTCAAACTAACTAATTACTCTAACAACCCATAACTATTTTAACTATTTCAATTTTATTTATTTTATAATCCTAACCAGTTCAGTAAGCACTCAATAAATTAAATTGAGATGAGTGGTGTCATACCCCAAATTTTGACCACTAGGATTTCCCATCATTGTGCAAATCATCATCACAATATGGGTGTGTCATTATGCTTCATCAGTCTCCCCAAAGATGGGTGAGCATTCACTACTATCAAAATTAGGGTTTCAAGCCCTCTCAGAGTTCTTAGACAAATGATCAATCAAGAAATGACATGATCTTCAACTTGTCTAACCTCTCAAACATACACAATGGATCAAGAGGACTCACACTTCAAGGATTAAGCACAAGGATGCTCCCTTCTAGGTGGATCAAGCCTCGAGATCGCCAGTGTCACCGAATTAGGTTTTGATCGACCAGGGCATCCAGTTGGAAAATTTCCTTTGGGCATGAGCCAAAGATCCAAAACATAACCTAATATGCTCCATGGAACTTCATAAACCCAATCATCAAGTCAATTTTTCCTCAGGGGATGCATTCATCAAAAAACAGGAATTAGGGTTTCTTGACCTAATTCACCCCTAAGTTGACTTTTGGGACCAATTATGAACCAAGACCTCAAGAGAGGATTTGAGGATCTCCATTATGCCATATTGATCCATTTGGAACAATGGATTGATCCAAGAAGCTTAAGCAACAAGTTTCAGTTTCATCTGAACCACAGTTAGGGTTTCGCGGGAAAAGTCAACTGTAACTTTGACTTTTGACCAGGACATGCTCTCAAGCCCTAAGACATGATTCAATACACTCTATACCACCCATGGAACATGTCCATCAAGTTTGATTTAGGTCAAGGACATGATTTCCTGAAGAATTGCACAGTTTGGAATTCATCGGATACAAAGTCAACTGTGCACAAAAGTCAACTTTGACTTTTTGAGATTTTTCACTAAAATGGATTTTTAACCCTAAAATGATGTTTATGTATGATTTGAATCATCATTCATCAAGAAAAATCAAAGAAAATGGGATAACTTGTAAAAGGGGTAACCATAAAAACTAAGAAAAATTTTCTAAGTTATGAAATAAAGTGACAAAGGTACCAACTTTGGAGGATCATAACTCCTAAACCACAAAGCCATTGTTCCCCATCCAAAGCTTGATTTGTAGATCTCATTACCCTCTACAAAAGCTTCATACTGACCTATGTCCGAATTCCTCATGGATTTTGAGTTATGGAGTGATCAAAATCAAGAAAAGTCACTTTGTTCCAACACTTAGTGAAAATTTCACTAAGTCAGATTTTGCCTTACTTTTTTCCAAATGTAGGGACATTTTTCACTTGGATCCAAAAAGTATCAAAATCAAATATGCCAAACAGTTGTTGTATCATATAAGAGCTTTCCAAAATGGCCAAGAACATCACCAAATTCAATTTAGGCCATGAGATATGACATTGGCAAGTTGTCTTGCTGAAATCTGCCAAGGTAAGGCAGAATTTTGCACTTTTGCTCGATTTGCCAAAATCAGCCAATTCCAAGCCTTGTCATCACTTTGGACACATCTGAGGATTGAATCTAAAGGGGACAATCACTAAGTCAAGCCTCCAAAGTCCTTGGAACAAGAAGTAGCATGCTAAACCTAGAATTGCCCAAAATAGGGACAAGACTCCAATTTTGGATTGGAGCATTCAATGGAAGCACCAAGGTGGCATGGACTGAACCATTAGCAACTGAATTCAGTCAAGACTTATCCAAGACCAAGGGGGTCAGCAGCCTGTGCCCTAACCTCTAGTCAATGGCTAGAGGAGACTTGGATTTTCATTTGCCAACATTGGCCAAACCTACTCAGCAGTTGCCATTCACTATTCCTTGCAAAACAAACTTGCTCTACTATAAATAGAGCTCAATTGTGATCAGTTTAAGTACACCAAAGGCCTACAACACTTGCCTTTCTCAAAATCCACTTCTCACTCTCAAAAATGCTTTTCTTAGCAAGTCACTATTGAGTTTTTCATTAGAGAGCAATTCCACTCAAACCAATCACACACACACACCTCATATACATCATATGTGAGTTGATCAAACACTTAAACAACATCTGAGACACTGATTTCTCAGAATCACCAGTCAATTACTCAAGGTTTTTACCAAGTTGCAGTTGAGATGCCATGAAGTGATCCAGCTAATTTCCATCAAGTCCAAGCATTCAAATACACTCCATAGGGTGTAGGGAAGTTGTTTAGTTCATCATAACTCATCTGTAACACCTCCAACTCAGAAATCAATTTGCTCTTGCCGTCACGACCTAGAGGTAAGCCTAAACTTGGTCATCTCTCAATCTATGCATATTTTCTCGCACAATACTTTTGCCAAATGTTCATAATCATGCATGGAATGTTTCCCCTCAAGTAATTGCTTTGTTTGAATCGTGTATCAAAAATCCCAGCCTTCATGCAGAATTTAGGGTTCTTGAGGATTTTTCGTGATTTCTTGTTTTATGCTTAATTTAAATGAAATTAATTGCCATAGACATGATCGTGAGGTTGAAACGAGTTGATTGGTATGTGGATTGCATGATATAATCAAGTATTCAGTGAGATTGAATAGAAAATGCAAATCTGGGCAAAACTCAGAACACGCGCGTGTTCTTGGGTGTTCTTGGCGCCCTTTTTTGAAAATTCAAATATTTGAATTTTTGTGATTTTATTTAATTGATTCAAAATTTAATTTTTCTCTGAGTTTTAATGATTTTGAGTTGATTCTTTTTTTAATAATTCACAAAAATGTTAAAATATTTTATTTTCCCAAAAAATCCCAAAAATATTATTTATTTCATATAATTGATATTTTTGCAAAGAATTAAAATTTTAATTGTTTTTGACATTTTGAATATATTTTCCACCTTGATTTTGCAACTTTTAATGACTTCTAATTATTTTGTAGGTCAATACTTAATTTTTGAAGCATTAATCCAAGATCACAATTTGTTTTCCATATGTTAAACAATTTTGATCATTTTAATTGAATTTTTATTCAATTAAAATACATTTTGAAAACAAATTAGGGTTTTTGGATTAATTCAACCCTCATAAATCATTTTCAAACACTTTTGGGCCTCTAATAGAGTGTAAGACCCAACTCCCTTATACATGAAAATATTTTTGGGCCTCAGATATTGTATAAGTCCCTCTGTACAAGTGAACAGCGCGATCGTCGCCTTTTAAAAAACTTTTGGGCCTCTCCTCGAGCTATAAGCCCCATTACTCATTTAAAACTTTTTTGGGCCTCTAATAGAGTGTAAGACCCAATCCCCTTTTAACCAAAAACAACTTTGGGCCTCAGATATTGTATAAGCCCCTTTGCGTTAAAAGAAAATCTCGGCGCAATCGTCATTTTAAACGAAAAATCATCTGGGTCAACCCTCGTGTTATAAGCCCCACTATTTTTCTTTAAACCTCTTGGGCCTCTTGAGAGAGTGTAAGACCCATCCATTTGTACAGAAAATATTTTTGGACCTCAGTCACTTGTATAAGTCCCTCTGTATAAATTCAAACAGTGCGCTCACTGATAAAACCCTGGGCCTCTCCTTGAGCTGTAAGCCCCAAATCTTTATTTTTCAAAGCACTTTCTCCTTTGATTTTGAATTATACTGTTGTTTTCAATCTTTCTTTGTTGAACAACTAACCAAACAGCATGGAAGCTCTACAACCGAGTAAGTGTTTATATGTTTTCACTTACCGTTTTTATATACATATAACTGTATTGTGGGGCTGTTTCACTGTAAGTCTTCTTTCATAAACTCATATCAACTGTGTAATAATAGTATAGATATTTATAGTTTCCCCGGCAACTACGTCTAGCATTAAGTCCGTTGATCACTCTTAAATAGTCAAAACTAGATCCCCATAGAATTACCAGACACAGTCTTCCCTCCTCTTGGGGTTAAATAATATGGAGACATGAAAGACAACATTCTCGATGAACCCTTTCATAGACTGTCACTCGTAGAAGTTGTCAAAGAAACTTTATTCCCCAGAGATGATCTTTTCTCCGTGAATGGCATCTCTTGAGTTTCTTCCAAATTCTTGAACTTTCCTGGCTTGATCTATTCTTTGTGAATAGCCTGTCTTGAATTTCTCGGAGTTTGGGGACCCACAGGCTTCTTAAAAGCACTTGTCAAGAAACTCTACTCCCCAGAGATGATCTTTTCTCCGTGAATGACATCTCTTGAGTTTCTTCCAAATTCTCGAACTTTTCTGGCTTGATCTATTCTTTGTGAATAGCCTGTTTTGAATTTCTCGGGGTTTGGGGACCCACAGGCTTCTTAAAAGCATTTTTCAAGAAACTCTACTCCCCAGAGATGATCTTTTCTCTGTGAATGGCATCTCTTGAGTTTCTTCTAAATTCTCGAACTTTTCTGGCTTGATCTATTCCTCGTGAATAGCCTGTCTTGAACTTCTTGGGGTTTGAGGACTCATCGGCTTCTTAAAAGCATCGGCCTCCTCTTGGGCATTGTTCAAGGACCCACAGGCTTCCTAAAAGCATCCTCGCCTCCTCTTGGGCGCTGTACAAGGACTCGTCGGCTTCTTAGAAGTATTCACGGCCTCCTCTTAGGCTTCGTATAATGATTCTTCCTCCGGGAATGATAGCTTCCTCCTGGGCTTCATACAAGGACCTATCGGCTTCTTAAAAGTTTTCCGCCTCCTCTTGGGCTTCGTACAAATTGTCCCGACGACCTCCTAGAGATATAGGAACAGAAATCAGTCATCTTAATAGAACGGTCTTTCCAAGAGTCTACTACTGTTTCTCAAAGCATAGTACGAAAGATGAAACTCTAGACTTGGACAGTCTAATTTCCTTGAGTCTCCAAGACAGACTCAAGCACCCTTCAAGAATAGGAAGGAACCCCGTGGACTCGAACAGTCTCAATACCCTTTGGATTTCCCATTTCCTCAAAGAACAGGAAATATCCCTGATCCTCGAATCAAAATCCCTGAGTGCAAACATTACTCATATAAGAACTGATTTTCTCTTTAAATCAGCATACTGGACCTGTCACTCAACTGAAACAGCACCATAGCCTCCTCTTGGGCTTTTTACAATGATTCTCCCCAGCGGAGTTAACGATTTTAGCCTCCATCTCGGGCTTCGTACGAGATACAAAAAAACTCTCTTGTTGAGTCAAACATTTTTAGCCTCCATCTCGGGCTTCGTACGAGATACAAAAAGACTCTCTTGTTGAGTCAAACATTTTTAGCATTCATCTCAGGCTTCGTACGAGATACAAAAAGACTCTCTTGTTGAGTCAAACATTTTTAGCCTCCATCTCGGGCTTCGTACGAGATACAAAACACTCTCTTATTGAGTATAAAAGACTCTCTTGTTGAGTCAAGCCTTTTTAGTCTCTCTCTCTCGGGCTTCGTACGAGACACATAAAACACCCTCTTGTTGGGCCAATAGCCTCCTCTTAGGCTTTATATAAGAAAAAACCTGGTTGAGTCAATCAACCTTTTAGCATCAAAGTCGTGCCTCGTTCACAGTACACAAACATCAACAACTCCTTCCCCTTCATCTAATCGCTGTAAGCGGCAAGCCTCTGGATCATCTACATCCATGCCACTGTCCCTCTTTTAGCATGAGAAATTCCTAAGGAAAGATAGCATTGCTCTACACTGAGTTAAAGTCTTCTCCTTCAAGTTAAAACCCCCTATAAAGGAAATTATGGCATTGCTAGGATTCACATATTCCGGTTAAAGTAATCCTCCTTTATAGTCAGTCACCCAATAGTTGTGACAAACAGACCCCCTTTAGAGATGACAAATTCTCTCTAAAGACGACACCTTTTAGCTTCACATCTTGGGCTTTAAACAAGATACAAATAGACTCTTTAGCTTCATATCTTGGGCTTTGAATAAGATACAAACCACCTTTAGCTTCACGTCTTGGGCTTTGAACAAGACACCAAAACCCCATTTCCTCCCATAGACTAGGAGGAACTACGATCGCTCTGATTTCCCTGTTTCGGAAAAAACGGGAATACGTAGGCATAAGATTGAAAGAAAAATCTTAGCGAGCACACTAAACAAAAACCGAAAATCTCATACTTTTATACATCCGTCCTAACATCTTGACCTTCCACCAATCGACCGAACACTACTTTTAACAAAATAAACCTAAAAGAAACCCCGAATCTTTGTAGCATCTGTAAACCAACAGTTTTGACTGTTTAACCTCAGTATGCAAGCAGGGTTAGTTGACGACATCTATTTCCCTTCCTTCATCAGCTTTAATAGGATAAAAAATGAATCGAGCTGTAAATACCAAAGAGCGGTAGTGCTTCGCAACCACGTCTAAAATCGCTCGCTACAAGTGGCCATAAGAGTACATGAAAGAGCTATTCAAAATTGATAGATTCACAAATAACTGGATAAGTTCGTAACTCAACACACAAAACATGCACAACAAGTTCAAAATAGCTGGAAAAAGTAACAAATCACAAGATTTAGAATTACTTAAGGCTATTCTGAATCTTGTGTTACTATAGATAAGTATCTCATATTTGCAATATGAACTTAATGTGTTGTGTGTATGTGTGGAATTCAGTTCAATGTTTTTTGTGTTGTTGTGATCTTATAATTTAAAGTTAAATGTGCTTGAAGTCATATTACTTACGGGTTAATTCCTAAGACAGAGGATACATGTGACAGGTGTTCACCTAAATTAAAGGAGATACAGGTTCTGGACAAGAAAAAAGTGAGAAGAGCCAAGCTCTATTACCTGCGGGATAAAATGAATGCACTTGGATAAATATACCTATACTTAGTATCTGTCTTTTGTATTCATGGATACGCTTCACCTGAAAATCAAATATTGAATCCAAACTGACATGCTTACAGCTTTTGACAAGCTCAACTCTAACACATGGGAATGCAAAATGAAGTAGAAAAATTTTAATTTAATTTTAGTAACTTAACGAGTTAGGGAATTCGTTCATTATCACCAGTTCAGATTGGAAAAACAAAAGTCACAAAAAAGATAAAACAAAAACACTCAGATGCATGAAGTAGTTGGAGGTAAGCATTACTGAACTAAACACATCAAGTAAAATGAATAAGCACAGAACTCACACCATGAAGTACCAATGAGATAAACATATGCCCACCTTGGAGTAACCAATATCACAAATCTTCAGACGAGAAGTTGGACTTCCATCCAACAAAGTATTTTTCAACTTCAGGTCCTGGTGACATACTTGCTTCATGAAGAGACACATTAAACACAAGATAGATGTATCAGGCATAATGTTTAGAAAATCGACTCGTTACCTATACTAAATTGAAGTGTAGGGTAAACATGATTTAGATCAGACAACAAAAAATAGAAAAAGTTTAATTACCATTGCATGGTAGTAGCTGACCCAGATCTTATGACCTCAAATATGAGATGTTGAAAGAAGGAACAAGCCTGCATCATGTCAATATATTATCATGAGTTGTTTTCCAATTTAATTAGGATTGCAGTCTTGTGTACCATTTCATCATACATGCAACTCTTTAATTAGACTTGGTGCTTGATTTAAAATATATCTTTTGTTACTATACTTATACCACCTGTCAAAAGCTGAACCATCAAGTCAGCATTTCGGCAAGGTCGCTGACAACTTTCTCATCCCAAAATTGAGTCCCTGTCTAAAAGACAAGGATTTACTGCAATGACAATGAAGTTAAATAATGGAATAACTTGCCTAAAATTCAGATGCATTTTATGCATATAAAAATTTATGAACAGGAAACAAATCTATACTTGTTGGCATGGAAGCATGTATATAAGTATAAAAAAACAAATGGCACATTATCCATTATTTATGACATTGTTTCTTGATGACCGAATCAAAAACACAGAGTATGAAAAGATAAAAAAGTAATCTCCTGAGATCCTTAGTTGCTCTCCATCTCGATTTGACCAAGAATAATTTTATTTTTCTTTGATATAGCAGTCTCAATTGACTGCATTAATTGTCTTTCCAAGGCCTTGATCTTAGTTTCGTCAATCTCTCTAATGAAAAGTGATAAATAACTGTACAACAAGTTTACAACACCAAAACCAGATAGAACAGACACAACTGTAACACCAATGACTCCAATTCTACAAACGAGTTGAGGCACAATGAAGAAACCTTTACCCAGAGATGGCATGTGAAAGTGAATTCCCATTCACCAAAAAGCATAAAGAAAAACAAACAAAAACAAAAGATCCCTAAGAGCAGCCCTTTCAGTCCTGAAACCACTGTTTTTAAGCATCAAGTAACAATGATAATAAGGGAGAAGAAACACCAATAATAGAATCAAACAGAATAAGTTAATCTTCCAGTTCACCACTCTTGCCCTACATAAAATATTATAAATCAAACAATACATGATAATATTGAAATCCAGAAACTAAAAAGAAAAGTTAGATTAGGTTAGGTTAATTTACTGACTCTTTGGAGAGGCTGGGAATGATTTCGAAGATGACAAGCTGAAGAAGATTGCAAGAGAATGCAAAGATGGCGCTGAAGATGATTTGAACGAGGACTAGTTTCTCTTTGTACTCTTTGTAGAGACGACGGTTCGAAAATTATATACCTGCCCATCCAAGTGAACACAGACATCCCAGCAACACCGAACATTCCAAACACACATTAATACTAACCACAAGATTATTTCAAACTCATAGACAAAAACCATATCATTGTAACCATAAATTCATTAAGAACAAAGACAATTCAACAAACAGCTAGCATTCACCATCAAATTCTTTTAGACATTTAATCAAACAGCTAGCATTCATCATCAAATTCTTTCAGACATTTAATCAAATAGCTAGCATTAACCATCAAAGTCCTTCATACATTTAATCAAACAACTAACATCCATAATAAAAAAGCTAACAATTACTTAAGAATAACATGGAATTGTATTAGCGATGTCGATATGCAATAAATTCGCAGAGGATTCATAAGTGAGAAATACCTACAATGATGAATGTTACTAAATAAGAACTTTGATGACGAGACATTTGTGGTGGGCAATGATGATAAGGATTCGTGATAATGAGATGCTTACATAATTCTATAATATGATATACCCTTGTGCTTCCTTTCCCTTCATAGAAAAGTACCACGACAAAGAAGTCTTGAGTTCTCTTGTAAGGATGATTGAGATATGGTGTTTCCCGAATCTCACAGTAGTAAAATTATGGAGACAAAGTGGTCTCGTTGTATTCTTAGAGAGAAGGCCAAGGGTTTCGCAAAGAAGATTTTGATAATCCAAGTTGCAATTGAAATGGTAACCCTCGATTTTGAGAGAATTGCAATTGAGATGATAAACCTTAATAAGAATGGCAAGAGCTCAATGAGGTCGAGGGTGAAAGTGTTTTTGGTGAAAGACATTGGAGTTGGACAATCATAACAATATGGTAAAAAAATAGTGTAATTTTTCTTTTAAAATTTGGTAAAAAAAAAACTAAAGTAGCTTTTTAGGAATCCATTTTGTTAGCGCTCACTATAAAAGCGATATTAAACTTCTTTGTAATTTATCATTTTTTTTGTTAACAACCTATAATAGCGTTTTGTAAAAAAACACTATATATAGTGGATCTTATAATAGCGCCCGACTTACGCTATATAGGTCATCGTATGAAAGTTTTAATAGCATTTTATAAAAAAACGTTATTAAAGTTCTACTATTATAGACTAAAATTATAGTAGTGTCTCCTTTTTTTCTCTCTATCTCTCTCAAACCTAAAGTGATTATCTCCACTTAAATAAGTGAGACAAATGAGCTAATCATATTTAAGTATTTCTCCACATAGAAAGGGAGCTCAAACCCAACACTTATGAACGATAATGCAGAAAAATAAAAGTGCATGAATGTAAATGAGACACAAGAATTATATTAGTTCCTCTAATAACCAATGGTACGTCTAGTCTCTTCACATCCCGTGAAAGATTTCACTAAGTTAGATATTTGTACAACCTCACGTCAATACTTTCTTACAATCTTCTAACACATTTTTTGTTTTACAAACAATCTCAAGAAAGCATACCACTCTCTTTTATTACACATAACTTATCGCCACACACTTTGATGATTAAGTCACAAGTAACTCTTAGAATAATTTGAAGATATATATTCTTATTTTGAATCTAAAACTTTATCCTTGGATCTTCTCTTTGAATATGTTACAATTCAAACTATGACAATTCAAGTGCTGAGAATAATGAATGAAAAACTTTGGATGATGTGAAAATTAATGCACAAAGTTTTTAATGAATGAGTACTTGAGAATATGTTTGAATTGATATGAATTTTTTTGAACGTTGGAAAGAGGTATATATGAATTTTGAAAAGTGCATCTTATATATACCATGAATCATTGTCACGAAGAGATGCATATTCTTTTAGAAACCATTCATGAAGCATTACATCGATTTTTAAATCTTGAAAAATGATGTAATGCAACTATTCATATTTTATCAAACCATGAATCAATGCAATGATTGGAGAACATTTTGATTTTGAAAAAAATAAATGGTTCCGAGTTGGTATTCGAATACCATAATGTGCTATTCGAATACCACATCCAAAATACGTCTAATTTGAAATTTGGTATTTGAATACCACCCTTAAAAACATGGAAAAATGAGTTGTTGTAATACCCCGTATTTTATTTTGCTCGGGATAATATTAGTTGTGATCAACTGGGTTCCGGTGTACTCTGAGAGATTATTTGCAAAGGTAATTAGAGTAACTGATGAGCTCAGAGCAGATCAAATTAATATTATCTGACCCTGAGGTTTTATCAAGTGATGTTATAGAGACTTTTTGGACATTTAGTAGTGTTACTAATTAAAGATATTTCTCTATATCTTTTCATATCCTTTTCCTCTCCATTAAAAAGAAAAAGATAGAAAGAAGTTGGAGAAGAATAGAGAGAAGGAGGAGGAAAAGAAGAAAAGAAGAAGAAAACCTAGAAGAAGAAGAAGAAGGAAAGCTTGGATCATCATCTCTTCTTCATCAATCAACCCAACATCTTCATCATCTTGATCATTGGTGAGTTCTAGTTAGAACCCTAAGTATAGAAACTTAGGTTAGAATTTGAATAAAATGGTGGATTTTGATTGAATGTTGTTTCTAACGGTTAAAATGTAGAAATAGTCGGGCAGTATAGTCGCGTTACGATTGGGGTTGATAGAGTATGAGTTGGAAGTGTTTTGGGTGAAGAAATGAGAGTGTTTGGCCCCAAATAACCTATGTTAACGCTACTGAGAATTCTAGGTTCGCAGGGTTCGCCTAGCGAACCCAAGGCGAAGGGGAAAGTGAAGGCTCGTCGAGGGTTCGCTAGAGCGAAGGGAAGGCGAACGTTCGCCCAGAGTTCGCTTAGCGAACTTTATACCCTTTTTGTTCTGTTTTGATCACTGAGTGATTCGCCTTGCGAACATGGCAGCGAACATGACAGATTTTTCCATTTTGTTTCCTTCATAACTTTTGATCCGTAACTCGGATTGAGGCACGGTCTGAAGCGTTGGAAAGCTATTTCATTGCTCTTTGTGATGGTGAAGTAGAAACCTATGTTTATGTTGTGGATTGATAAGATAGAGATGGAAACTTAATGAATGTGATTGATTATGGGACTTGAAGCCTTGGAAAGAGAATCCAATGTGCTATTAAATGGTAATGTTAGACCATGATTTAACCAATGATGCTTGGTAGAGGATAGTAGTGGCTTGTATGCCTTAAAATGTGTGTGAACTACTATGTGGATTATGTTTGACATGTTATGCTATCATGTGTGTTTTATGATTGATATTGTTATATGCAAATTGTGTTAAACCATGTCTATCTAATTGTTGTTAAATATGAATGAGAGAATATGCATGCTTAAAATGAATTAGGAAGAGTGAGAAAACCTACCCCAAACCTAATGATATGATTCTAGGTTGTGAATAGAATTGTGATAGAAAACCTAGATGGCGATGCTCTGGCACTCGATGTAGAAAGGTGCATCCTGTTGAACCCTAATTTTTACCCCTAAGATTTCGCACATTTCATACTACAAACAAGATCACGATCTTTGTTTTTCCTGAGTATTTGTGTATTTCTCATTTGCTTTATTATTTGATTATGTTTATCTAACCTCTAACCAAAATATAAAAAAAATATGCTGCAGTTTGCTTGTTTCTCTCTCTGTGTGTTTAGGTTTCGCAGGTTTGTCCAAGCAAGGCATAATTTCAAATTGAGTGTGGTTATTCAGCTTTGATCTAGTTCAGATGGATGTTTGACCTAATCTTGGTCAAATTATCAAGCAATTGTTGCAAGTGCAAGTTATCTGTTTCAGTGGGCTATTTCTCAAGCAGTGACTGTCAAGTTGTTGTGTGGTGATATTCATCAGGTTCATCTAAGTTCATCAGTCCAGACTGTGTTCCTCTGTGGATTTATTTTCCCAAAAATTATTCAAAGTGATTCAGAACTTATGAGATTCAGAGATTTGTCTGAACAAGTCAAGTTTGATGGATTTTCAGTCAAGGTGTGTATCAGTGGCTTGTGATGTTGGGTTCATGTTCATTATTCAAGGTGTTGAGATTGAGGATCAAAAGTTTTGTGGTTGTGTGTGAATAATATTGGTGAGGGTGTGTATCCATTCCCTAAACCATTTTTCTAATCCATTTTCTAAACCAAATTCTCCAAATCCAAATTCCATTCTTTTTGTTCAAAAAAATCATAACCAATTATCCATTCATAAACTAATTTCTAAAAAAAAACCATTTCATATCCAATTACCATCTTTATCCAAATATCCATATTTTTTATCCATTTCATATCCATTCAAGATCCAATATCTAATCCATAAAAATTCTAATCCAATTCCATACTCCATATTCAATAAATCCATCATATCCATTTTAACATCCAATTCTTTCAAATTTCCATTTTTTACCATCCATTTATAAAACCACATATCCATTTCCAACATTCATTTTATAAACCCACTAAACCAAATATCCACATTTCCAAATCCATTTTTTTAATTATAACCATGTTTTTCCAATATATTTTGCTAACCGTTTGTCCATGATACAAAATAGATGTCCAAAAAAATAATAAAAAGCCAAAAAATCACAAGCAGCCATGACGAGAAGCGTATTCCCAAGCCGTGCGAACCGTAAGTTGGTACACCACACTATGAATTGAGCTGCAACCAAAACGACAAGCTCAAAACGCAGCAAACGACCTGCAAGGTACAACACAAAACGGCAAATTCAAAACTGCAACAAGTGCAAAAACGACATCGCAAACGCTTCAAACGGCAACAAACTTTGATTTTCAAAATCATAAAAACTCACCTCATTTGTTCTATAAATAAGACTTGTTTCTCATTCAATTATTCAAGCTTTGAAGAGCCAAAAAATCTCTGCAGAATTGGCACCAAAAACTCTCCAAATTCATACTTCAAGCTTCACTTTACAACCTTCAATTTCAAGCCTCAATTCTCATTCGAACTAACCTTCATCAATTCAACCATCCTTCATCATTTTATTTGTTATGTTATCTTCATCCGTAAACCTCTAAATCATTTAAACACCACACCGGTAGAAAATTCACAAATTAACCTTCAACAGCACTAACATCAACCGTTCACAACCTTTGCATCGCACAACCTTCTCGCAACAATTTCACAACCATTTACATCAACGTCACACAACAACGTTTCATAGCACCGATTCGTTCAGAAGGAAGAAGAGGAGAAGAAGAATTGAATTTCACCTGAATTTGAAGGTAATCGGAGTTTTCCGGCGTAAATCTCGCAATCTTGATTCGCATTTGTGGTGAAGTTTCGTTCAAATCACGGACATACTTGAGATCTACGTTTGATTTCGATTGCAACCGTGTAATTTTTGAACTACGTCGCGCCGTTTCGGTAGAGCTCAAAAAATGCCAGCTATGGAGGAACAATAGACATGAATGGAAGAAGAAGATGACGAAATGTTTCTTCTGATGCTGTAAGTTTGATTTTATTTCATTTTTTTAAAGGAATCACTACATCACTTTGGGCTTGGCCCGTTTTTTTTTCTTTTTTCTATTGCTATGTCCTCTCTTTTTTTTATAAACCTCACTCTCTTTTATTTTTTTTTTAGAAAAAATTCTCTTTAATTTTTTCTTTTAATTCTTTTTATATAATTTCTTCTTAATTTTTTTTATTAGATTTTGATTTACTATTTGAATTTTGTTAGAAAAATTTCTTGAAAAAAATTATTTGAAAATATTCTTTTTTCTTTTCATTTGATTTCTTTTTGTATTTTGACTTTATTGTTGGTTGTTTATGGATCATAACTTGTTAGATCCATTTTTTTTCTTCATCTCTTTTCTTTTTTATCGATGAAAGTCTTATGGATCTTAGAATTCCTTTGTTGAATTCTTGATCAAGACAAGATCGTCACCTATTTTCTTTTCGTGCGGTATTGCTTTCGGATGACGATCTACATATCGTTCATCTAGCATGCATTAGCACAAAGATCTATTGACCGACCTCATTATAGGGTAATTACTCCGTAAATTACTCGGCGATTGCTTAACATAGCGCAACATTTGTCCCTCTTTATCCAATTCAGAATTTGAACTTTCGTGGTTCGGACCTTGATTGGTCGCGTCAACCCAATGTTGGTTAATCTTTTGTATTAGGTTCAAAATCTTTGAAGCTTGTTATTGTAGAGGCTTTGATTATATCAATCTTCTAACAAGTCTTCACTAACCTTGACCTACGTACATTGTTTAATCACTATAGTTCAAGACGCGAAACAAAATAATCGGTGAAGGCTTATGGCACTAGAGCCTTGTGCTACTAATCACTAACTTCTAACTTTTACTTTTATACTTCCTTCTCGCTCCCTATCTCTCTTTTACTTTTATGCTCCATTATTATCATTTCATGTCATGTTTATGCTTCCGCAATTTTTCCATTGTCCGTTGAACACATGTTTATGCTTCCGTAATTTTTCCTTTGTCCGTTGGACACATGTTTATGCTTATGCCTTTTTTTCTCTTTGTCCACTTGGACCAAAAAACATTAATGAAGGCCAAAACCTCTAAAAAAACTTGTGCTTCTAATCTTGGACTATGGTTACTATCCTATGCAATGGACATGGAGTGTTGCACCTAGACCTTGGACTTCAATGTTATTCTTGGATCCTTGGACTTAGAACTAGGACCTTTTCCTTTTGCTTTGGAATTATGGTTCGAAGACTTTGAAGCCTTGTGCTTTTGCTTGGTTTATGATGAAGATAACTACAATTGTGGTTAAATCTTTCTTGTCCTTAGCTTTTACTTTATGCTTTAGGATAGCCACTTCTTCTCCACCCATTCTTCAATTTTCAAAACTTTCTCCCTTTTTCAAAACTTTCTTGATTTCAAACTATCACCTCTTTCATAATCAAACCTTGACTTTGTCAAATGATTTTACTCTTTTCTTTTCATTTCTTAACAAATTCTAAACTACATAAGCATGTTGACACCTTTTTCAAAAGACTTAAAAAATATCAAACTCATCACTCTCTTTTGTGCCCTCGTGCACTTTTTCCTTTAACTTTTTCATAAGTTTAGACATGATTCATTTCTTTAAGCGGAATTATTCACTTGGAAATGACGACTTGTCTTTACATTTTAAAATCAACCAAAACAAACAAATTTCATTCTTGGTACCACGAACTACGAGGTTTTGATCCTACATTGCACTTCGTGGGTACGTAGGCATGAGACGACAAGTCTCTCCAAACACAAAAATCTTAAAAACAATTTCTCTTCTCATCTCCTCAATCTCTTTTCAAACAAACTTTTTCAGACCAAAAGCGTAAATATTTCAAAGGGTTCCTATAGAGTACTATAGACGTTTTTGGTGCTAACACCTTCCCTTTGCGTAACCAACCCCCCTTATCCAGTCTCTCTTCACTTATTCTTGTTGTAGAGCTTGTGTAGATTTTGTTCGCTCTTTTTCCTTTCCTTTTTGGATAACATAAAAGTGCGGTAGCGACTCTTACTTTTCGAGTTAAGTTAATCAATAGCTTACACTCACGATTTTGCCACTACAGGAAAAGTGGCGACTCTGCTGGGGAATCCTTCCTTGATGGGTTTAGCCTACTTTGATTTATTTATCGCTTTTTGTCTGATTTGTTTGTTATTGATTATTCTGTCAGGGTGCTTGGTGATCTGTGTGGTGAGATAAGCCCAATACACAGGCTTGAGTATACACCTAGGACTAGAGTGGAAAGTAGTGGGACCTACGTGCCATCTTGGTACGTTTGGTGTTCACAAAATTCACATCCAGACAAGGTTTTCTTGGGAGATATTCTGACGTGCGCGTCTTGCGCATTTCGGGGTGTTAATCTAGAGAACTGTCGACTCTGGCGGCCATTCCCCGAGGACTCAGTTGAGGCACTCCTCCCAAGAGGCAATAATGGCAGACCAGAAATGGCAAACCCATTATGATTCTTAATCCGAGGACCCGAAGCTGAGGACTTTAGAACCCTTAACCCATCTTGGCCTTATTAGGACGTGGTGCGGTGGCTATTCAGGTGCAAACTTGAATCAGTTGTTATGCGATACCACACTCAGACGAGACTCTCTTGAGAATATTATTGACTACCAAGCAGTTGGGAAATCGATAATATCCTAAAGATGGGTTGTAGACTCTGGGAACTTCTTTAGAACCTTGTTCGGCAGGTGTTATACCCTTAGTACATACCTTTGTGGGTTGGTTTCTTAACCTTGACTCCATGCTCGTGACTTGAACCTTTGAACCCGTGTGCTTTGAGTGGTCTTATTTGTGGTTGTTGCATCCATGCAATCTTGCATCCATAAGCATACATCTGCATTCTTCCAAGTTGCCTCAGAAACTCATTTCAACTGTCTCTTTCTTCAGTTATCTGTTCACCGTCAAGCTGTTTCCTCAACACAACTACGGAACTAGAGCTGCTGTCAGATTGAGAATGGAAAACCAAGAACAACACAATAATGAAGTCAGAATAGAAATTGATGAGTTGAAGGTTGGCAAGACCAAACTCACAGAAATGCTGCTAGTTTTGATTGCCAGAGGTGAACCACCTTAGAGGACTGTGATCTCTGAAATATTACCTGCTGCTGTTGACCCTCTACTGACTCAGTAACCAGCTTCTACTTAGCCAGAATTTGGGTTACCTCCGAATTACTCGCCACCCTTTGCAACTACTCTTGTGTTTGTCCCGTCTGTACTGCCAGTATCTTCAGCTCCATTGTTCACTAAACCTTAGCCTGTTGTGCATTCTGTTGCTCAAGTTATTCCTGAGAATCCTCCTTTCGTGTACCATGCTGCCGGTCCACAATCTAAAAGTCAGGGAGAACCTGGATACATTGAAGAAGTCAGGAGCAATGGAAAACTCTGGACAAAAGGATAAGAGTCGTGGAAGGAAGTGATGTCTTTAGTGCTGCCGCAATGAACATGATCTTGGTTTCAGACTTGGCTATGCCTGCAAAATTCAAAACACCTGATTTTGGTGATGTACTACCACAAGATGGCTGCTCATATCAAAAATGACAAACTGCTCATTCACTGTTTCCAAGACAGCTTGAGTGGGGCTTCAATAAAATGGTATATGGGACTTGAGAAGAACCGTATCCAAAACTGGAAAGACTTGGTTGATGCTTTCTTAAAGCAGTATAAGTACAATCTGGACATGGCACCTGATCGCCGTCAATTACAAAACATGTCTCACAAAGAAAAAGAATCCTTAAAGGAGTACGCTCAGCGCTGGAGAGAGCTAACTGCTTAGGTGGAGCCACCATTGGCCGAAAAAGAATTGATTGGGTTGTTCATGGACACTCTTCAGCCACTCTTTTGGGAAAATATGATAGGCAGTGTATCATCTGGTTTTGCTGACCTAGTCATTATTGGAGAAAGACTAGAAGAAGGTATCAAGAAAAGAAAGATTACCAATGCTGAAGCCTTTAGTGGTGCTAAAAAGTATGTCGGGAATTTTCAAAAGAAAAAGGATGGCGACACCCATGTTGTTTCAGTTGAAGGTAAACCTCATCGCAGACAACATCAATATGTAGTTGCGGTTGCTCTTATTGTCAATGTTCAACCATTTCAAGCTCCTCATCAGACTGTAAGACAGAATCAGAATTGCAATAGGGTTAGCTTTGATCCTATCCTGATATCCTACACTGAGTTATATCCATGTCTTGTAAAGAAAGGTTTGATTACAACGAGGGATCTACCTCCTCCTCCAAATCCTCTCCCAGCCGGCTATAGGGCTGATCTTCACTGTGAGTTCCATCGAGGTGGGGCAGGCCATAACTTGGAAGGTTGCTATGCATTGAAACCTAGAGTACAAGAATTGGTGAACTCAAAGATTCTGACTTTTCTTGATGAGAATCCCAATGTTGTCAACAATCCTTTGCCAGAGCATGCCAAGGGAAGTTTGAGTCAGTTCAGACGGATCATCTCCTAAAGCCAGTGTTTCAGACAGGACAGCTCATCCTTGTTGCTGATTAGTCACTAGGCCTTGTTTCTTTCTGTTTGCATTTTTCTTTGATTGTATTGATTGTTTGCTTTCGAACTTTATTTGTACTTTCATGGTAATTTCAATTAAATGAGCATTGTAATGTTTTTATTCAATTCATTTATATCCACTGTGTGCATCTTTATGCTTTCTTTTTCACAAAACAAAAATATATCTCATGTTCACTTTCTTTATCAAACTTTTGTCTATGCAAAGATTGGAGGGAGGATGATGAAAAACGAAATACCTAAAATTGATAAACTGTATGCTTTCAATTTAAAACTTGGCTGATGATGTACAGGCATTGTTTCAACTCCCAAACACTGGAGAAATAAGGAAGTTAATCCTTTGTCAACCCCTTTGAGCCTAGAAGTTGGAGTTTCTTTCTGTATGAAAAAACCCGCAATCTTAACCTGGGGATAGGTAGTTCTCAGTTAATTTGACTATGTATTTAAACACAAGAGAATCGTTGCAGTCACAAGCTTTCCTTCGCACACATCAAAGAAGTGTCGAAGATGTCTTCCAAATCAAAAGCCAATGATGGTTCACCGTAATCATTTAGCCAAGCAGTCACTATCTTTAAAAAAATGAATAAAAAAAATCAAAAGAAAAGCCCGTTGAGTCAAAACCTATGAAGGAGACTTAGGCAAAAATTGGGGCATCCCGCTGACTGTAAGATCAAATGACACAGTTCAGGTAGAAGTTAGGGATAATAAAAGAAAAATCAAGTGGTTACCAAAATCCTCAAAGACAAAACGAGTTTATTGAGCCATCATCATAACAGTGTTGCAATTCCAAAATCTCCTGGAACCTGAATGCATAGTTTGAATTAACTGAGCATAGAACTGGAGATCATCATGAAGAATGGGTTGGGTACAAATAAATTTTGAGCCTATATCCTTTGTTTCGAAAACCGTGAACCAGACCGCGTTACAACCTTCAAAATACCTAATTGAAGCCAGGTTTCTTTTGAAAGCATACTACAACAAGGTTGCGTTAATTTACTCCTAAGATTGTTTCCAATCATTTGCTTTGCTTTCCTTTTATTTTTGAATGTCTAAACCGTCGTGTTTTGACAAATGATTCATTTTGGCTTTGCATCAATAATATCATTCTAAAAATGATTTTTGATTTCAAAATTGCATGAGCTTTGCATTAAAATTACCATGTTTGTTTGAATAATCCTATTTGCAGGCAAACTTTCCTCATCAAGAATTTTCAAACAGTTGAGAAACTTGGTTAGTGATCCTATCAGGGGCACATTACTTCCAGATCCTATTGTGAACCAGTTCAAGATTTGTTGCTCAATGTAAGTTATTTTCAAAATTGGTTAGCCAAAAGATCTCTTTCAAGACCCATACTGAGTTTAGCCTTCTCAACGGTTATTTTAAGAACTGAAGCCATGATCAGTTCATCCCCAGCAACTGAAGCCATGATCAGTTTATTCTCAACAATCATTTCAAGAATTGAAGCCATGATTAGTTCATTTTTTCCATGCAGTAGTCGAAATGAAGCTATGATCAGTTTATCCTCATCAATCAATCAATCTGGGGTAGTCTTCTTCAAGAATCCTCAAGATATCTTTCCTCAACGGACCATTAACCTGATATAATTCATAAGTGTGACAGAGATGGGTTCAACATCTTCTCTCCAAGCAGAGTGGGCAGTGTTCCCTGTGTTGAGGAATCAGAGTTCCTTTCATCCCTCACAAAAGAGTCTATCTTGGTTGTCCCTATCATATGCATTGCATACATAAAATCATTCATATATCATACATAGAAAGATTTTCATAGCTCGAAGTGTGTTTCACGCCCATATGCATTTCCCGAGGTCCTGTTGCTTTCAACATCTTACCTTGTGATCAAAGTCCAACTTACTTGGCACCTACCCAAACATTACCTGCCTTTTCATTCAGTGTCATTCCTGATTGTTGTCGTTTACCTGTCTTCTTTCTTTCTAGCGTCATTCCTGGATGTTGTCGTTTCCCTGTGCATCTTGTCCTGTTGTTAGATGTTTTTCTTCTTCCATTCCAGTGTTATTCCTGGATCTTTGCTTTCTTTCACTCCAGTGTTATTCCTGGATGTTTGTCTCTTTTGATCTCCAGTGCCATTCCTGGACATCTGTCTCTTTCGATCTCCAGTGCCATTCCTGGATATATTGTTCCTCTTGTTTCTCCTAGTGTCATTCCTGGATACCTTGTTCCTCTTGTTTCTCCCAATGGTATTCCTGGAATTCTTTTCTCTCTTCTATAATCCCCATTATATTTCTCTTGGATATCTTTCAGTGCCATTCCTGAGAGTTTTATCTGTTCATTCAGTGTCATTCCTGGATGAGTTTTCTCCTTTGCATTCAGTGTCATTCCTGGATGTCTTTCTCATTACCATTCAGTGCCATTCCTGAATGTAGTGATTTACCTTTACCTTTCAGTGTCATTCCTGAAAGTTCTTTCTCACTTTATTCAATGTAAGTCTTGGATATCGTGAACCTTTTTATCCAATGCCATTCTTGGATACTTCTGATATATTTTCCAGAACCTTTCTCACTTTATCCAATGCCATTCTTAGATGTTGATATTACTTTTGTCCAATGCCATTCTTGGACACCTTTTCCCCAGCCAAGTCCAATGCTATTCTTGGATATCTCTGATGTTTAACCTTGCCATCCAATGCCATTCTTGGATGTCTCCAATGAAGTTTTTCAAATGGAATTTTGTTTATATCCAATGCTATTCTTGGATGACTCCGATGTTTACTATTGCCTCATTCAATGCAATTATTGGATGATGTATTTCCTTTTATCCAATGCCATTCTTGGATATCTTATCCCCAATAGAGATTTTTTTCACCTCCATCGAATGTTATTCTTGGATAACGCTGCTGTTTTTACCAGAGACTTTCTTGTTATTATCTAATACAATTCTTGGACATCTATTGGCATACCTTTGTCTCGTTTGTAGTTTCCATCCAATGCTATTCTTAGATGTCACTACTCGTCTTCTCAGGGTCTTGTCCCTCTCTTTCCAACTATTGATGGATACTTCTTATCACCTTGATAGATCTCCAGAAATAGCTTGTGTTCCCCGGCGTGTCTTTTAACGTCATCTCTCTCAATTTACCATAACTCTCTTGTTTCAAGTTTCCCCGCAGAGTGTTTTATCCTTTGCATTCATATCATCTTGTGGCATCTTAGAGCTATAAATTTTGGTTTTCTGTATTTAAGTATCTTCAATCTTGTCGAGACGAAGTTTTCAACCTTCATATATCCGTGTCATACCCCAAATTTTGACCACTAAGATTTCCCATCATTGTGCAAATCATCATCACAATATGGATGAACCATTAGTCTCCCCAAAGATGGGTGAGCATCCACTACAATCAGACTTAGGGTTTCAAGCCCTCTCAGAGCTCTTAGACAAAGGATCAATCAAGAAATGACATGATCTTCAACTTGTTTATCCTCTCAAACATCCATAAAGGATCAAGAGGACTCCCACTTCAAGGATTAAGCACAAGGCTTCTCCCTTCTAGGTGGATTAAGCCTTAAGATCGCCAGTGTCACCAAATTAGGGTTTGGTCGACCAGGGCCTCCAGATGGAAATTTTCCTCTGGGCATGAGCCAATGCTTCAAAGCATAATGTATGATGCTCCAAGGGATCTCATGAACCCAATCATCAAGTCAATTTAGCCTCAGGGGATGCATTCATCAAAAAATCAGGAATTAGGGTTTCTTGACCTAATTCTCCCCTAAGTTGACTTTTGGGACAAAACATGAGCCAAGACCTCAAGAGGGGATTTGAGGGTCTCAAATACATCATATTGATCCATTTTCAACAATGGATTGATCCAAGAAGCTTGAGCAATAAGTTTCAATTACATCAGAACCACAGTTAGGGTTTCGCGGAAAAAGTCAACTGTATCTTTGACTTTTGATCAGGACATGCTCCCAAACCCTAAGACATGATTCAATACACCCTATAACACCTATGAAATCAATACATCAAGTTTGCTTTAGGTCAAGGACTTGATTTCATAGAGGATCGCACAGTTTGGAATTCATCTGACAAAAAGTCAACTGTGCACAAAAGTCAAACTTTGACTTTTTGAGATTTTTCACAATTATGGTTCTTTGACCCCAAAATGATGTTAATGTATGATTGGAATCATCATTAATCAATAAAAATCAAGAGAAGTGGGATAACTTGTAAAAGGGGTAACCATAAAAAACTTAGAAAAATTTCTAAGTTATGGAACAAAGTGGCTAGGGTACCAACTTTGGAGGATCATAACTCCTAAACCACAAGGCCATTTTTTCCCATCCAAAGTTGGATTTGTAGCTCTCATTACCCTCTACAAAAGCTTCAACTACCACTCATTCCAATTCCCCATGGATTTCAAGTTATGGAATGATCAAAATCAAGAAAAGTGAAAATGTCACTTTTTTCCAACACTTAGTGAAATTTTCACTAAGTCAGAATCTGCCTTCACTTTTTTCCAAATGTAGGGGCATTTTTCACTTGGATACACAAAGTATCAAAACCAATTATGATCAAACAATTATTGTATCATATGAGGGCTTTCCAAAATGGCCAAGAACTCCATCAAAATCCACTTGAGCCATGAGATATGACAATGGCAATATGCCTTGCTGAAAACTGCCAAGGCTAGGCAGAATTTTTCACTTTTGCTCGATTTGGAAAAATCAGATAATTCCAAGCCTTGTCATCACTTTGGACACATCTGAGGATCAAATCTAAAGGGAACAAACACTGATTCAAGTCTCCAAAGTCTTTGGAACAAGAAGTAGCATGCCAAACCTAGAAATCCCTAAAAGAGGGACAAGACTCCAATTTTGGATTGGAGTATTTAATGGATGCACCAAGGTGGCATGGACTGACACATTTGCAACTGAATTCAGTCAAGATTCATCTAATAACTAGGGAACCACAGCCCTGTGCTATAACCTCTAGTCAATGGCTAGAGGAGACTTGGATTCCTATTTATCAACATTGGCCAAACCTCTGCTGCAGTTGTCATTCACTATTGATCCTAAAACAAACTTGCTCAACTATAAATAGAGCTCATTTCTGCTCAGTTTGAGTACACCAAAGCCATCAAACAGATGCTTTCCTCAAAATCACTTTCTTTAGGCAAAAATACCTTCTTTAGCAAGGTAAATCTGAGTTTTTGAGTTAGAGAGCATTTCCATCACAGCTCATGATCCAAACACATCCAATATGTCATATCTAAGCTGTCCAAACTCACACAAGTGACCTGTAATCCTTAAATCTCAAAGTCATCTCTCAAAACCTCAAAATAGGCTTTTTTTTGCATTTTTCAAGCCATGTCTTGATTCAGACACTTTCCAAACCAGATAAAACCTCAAACACACTCCAAATATCATCCTTGAACTGTCCCAAATGGCTCCCAACATCTGGAACACCATTTGAGAGAGTTGTTATTTTGGCCATTTTAACCGTTTTTGCAAGAAAGGACCAGTTTTTGTTTTTGCAGGTTCCAGCTGATTCCAATCATCCTAAAAGCTTTTAATGGATCATTTGAGAGTGTCCAAAGCATCAAACCATTTCTGGAACAAGAAACTTGGCAGATTGCACAAAAAACTCAAAAAGCTCAAAAAGAGGTAAGCATCATGACTTGAACTTTCCAAAATATGCATTGCTTTGAAGTCCACTGATCATGCATCTCTTCTACATGTCATATGTGTTGTGTTTGCATCAATTTATCATGTAATTCATACCTGTACCAAGATGTAGCACAGAAAATGCAAAATATGGTCTATTTCAAAACCACTATCGGATTTTGAGGAGGGATCATGATCTAAAAAAATACCACCACCATTGGATTCCTTGTGAAATTCTAGGCCAGATACATATAAATTTTGTCCCCAACCATAGAGAAATGAGAAAGTTATGGACCATCCCGTTTCTTGTCAAAACTTGCATTGCCTTGCCTTGGGCCAGGCCAAAAGCAAGGCAAGCCTTGTATATTTATGGTTGTGTTTCAATCAACGGATGTATCACCACCTCAGTGGTAAGGCGCGCGCCCTATACACAAGAGGTTTTGGGTTCGAATCCCCCTCGCCCCAGATCCTCTTTTTGCTATTTTTCCCACTTTTTGTTATTTTCCATATTATTTTTAATAGTTTGAAAAATTAATAACTCCCTCAATTTTAATTATTTTTTATTGGTTCTTTTTGGAAAAAATCACAAAAATGTTGAAATATTTTATTCCCCATAAAAATTAGATTTATATTATTTATTTAATATAATTAGTATTTTTGTGAATAAATGTCTTTTATTTGTTTTTAAACCTTTTAAAAATAAATATCCATTTTGGAAAATCAAAACCAAGTAGGTTTTAATTCATCTTGTGATGAAAGCCTCATTTTTCAAACCTAAAACCAAAATCACAAGTTGTTTATTCAAACTTATTTGAAATTTTTATCATTTGTATTAATTTCCTTTGAATAATTATATTAAAAAATGATGAAATTAGGGTTTTATTGATTTTCACCCTAACAAACTTTTCCGAACACTCATGGGCCTCTAATAGAGTGTAAGACGCAATCCTTTGTAAATACAAACCTATTTTTGGCCTCAAATGTTGTATAAGTCCCATTGTATTTCAAAAGTTCGGCGCGATCATCGCCTGTTTAAAACAAACCATCTAGGCCTCTCCTCGAGCTATAAGACCCATTCAAAATCATTTTGGGCCTCTAATAGAGTGTAAGACCCAATCCCCTTTTGAAACCAAAAACGTTTGGGCCTCAGTCGTTGTATAAGACCCACGGTGTTTTCAAAACCTCGGCGCGATCGTCGCCCTTTTCAAAATTAACCATTGGGTTTCTCCTTGAGCTATAAGACCCATCTTTGTTCACTTTCAATCATTTTTGGGCCTCTTGAGAGAGTGTAAGACCCATCCCCTTGTACAAAAAAACCTTTCTTGGGCCTCAGTCACTTGCATAAGTCCCTGTACAAAATGACAGTGCGATCACTGATAAAACCCTGGGCCTCTCCTTGAGCTGTAAGCCCCAATTTTCCTTTCAAAAGCACTTTCTCCTTTGATTTTGTAACATACTGTTATTTTCAATTTCTTTGTTGAACGACTAACAATAAAGTATGGAAGCTCAACAACCGAGTAAGTGTTTACCCGCTTTCATTTACCGCTTTCATATGTATATAACTGTATTGTGGGGCTGTTTCACTGTAAGTCTTCTTTCATAAACTCATATCGACTGTGTAATACTAGTATAGATATATAGAGTTTCCCCGACAACTACGTCTAGAACTAGACAAAACCTCGTCTCCTTACCTCCGACGTTCTCCCGGATATTTCAACATAACCTAAACCATGAGAATTTTCTTTTACAACAATTTTAGATAACTAGATCTAAGAAATCTCCCCCTTGAACAATTCATATACAGAAGGCCAATGTTCCAAGTGAAACCCCATCTGGAACTGTTCATCAGCCTCCTCTTGGGCTTAGTGCAAGGACCCACAGGCTTTCTAAAAGCATCCCCGCCTCCTCATGGCCGTTGTACAAGGACCCGTCGGCTTCTTAGAAGTTTTCACAGCCTCCTCTTAGGCTTCGTATAATGATTCTTCCTCCGGGAATATAGCCTCCTCTTGGGCTTCTTACAAATTGTCCCTTCGGCTTCTTAAAAGTTTTTCTCGCCTCCTCTTGGGGTTCGTACAAATTGTCCCGGCGACCTCTTAAAGGTATATGAACAGAAATTAGTCATCTTAATAGAACAGTCTTTCAAAGAGTCTAGATCTTCCTACGGCGAACATACTGTCTCTTGATCTCTCTTAAGCATAGTACAAAAGATAAAACTCTAGACTTGGACAGTCTTATCTCCTTGAGTCTCGAAGACATTCTCAAGTTCCTTTCAAAAATAGGAAAAAAAACACCCGTAGACTTGGGCAGTCTCAATACCCTTCAGATTCCCCGTTTCCATTAAGAACAGGAAATAATCCCGGTCCTCAGATCAAATCCATGAGTACAACATTACCCATATAAGAACTGATTTTCTCTTTTAACCAACATACTGGACCTGTCACTCAACTGAAACAGTAACCCTAGCCTCTTCTTGGGCTTTGTACAATGATTCTCCCCAGCAGAGTTAACCTTTGCAGCCTTCATCTCGGGCTTTGTATGAGATACAAAACACTCTCTTTTTGAGTATAAAATACTCTCTTGTTGAGTCAAACCTTTGCAGCCTCCATCTCGGGCTTCGTACGAGATACAAAATCACTCTCTTGTTGAGTATAAAAGACTCTCTTGTTGAGTCAAACATTTTCAGCCTCCATCTCGGGCTTCGTACGAGATACAAAAACACTCTCTTGTTGAGTATAAAAGACTCTCTTGTTGAGTCGATCACCTTTAGCCTCTATCTCGGGCTTCGTACAAGATACAAAAACACTCTCTTGTTGAGTATAAAAGACTCTCTTATTGAGTCAATCCTCTTTTAGCCTCTATCTCGGGCTTCGTACGAGATACAAATCACTCTCTTGGTGAGTATAAAAGACTCTCTTGTTGAGTCAAATCCTTTTAGCCTCCGTCTTGGGCTTCGTCCAAGACACATATAAAAACACTCTCTTGCTGAGTCAACCCTTTTAGCCTCTATCTCGGGCTTCGTACGAGACACAAAAGCATCCTCTTGTTGGGTCAATAGCCTCCTCTTAGGCATTGCTGGATTCGCATATCCCAGTTAAAGTAATTCTCCTTTATAATCAGTCACCCAACAGTTGTGCCAAACAGACCAAATATTCCCCTTTAGAGATGACAAATTCTCTCTAAAGTCAACACCCTTTTAGCTTCACATCTTGGGCTTCGAACAAGATACAAATAGACCCTTTAGCTTATAATCTTGGGCTTTGAACAAGATATAAACCACATTTAGCTTCATGTCTTGGGCTTTGAACAAGACACCAAAACACAATTTCCTCCCATAGAATAGGAGGAACTACGATCGCTCTGATTTCCCTATCCCGGGAATACGTAGGCATAAGATTGCAAAAGAATCTTAGCGAGCACACTAATCAAAAAACCCCAAAGTCCCCTACCTCCAGCCAATCTAGCGCAGTATTCCAACAAATTCTCCATGAACAGTCCCGGTATTTCGTTCTGAACAAAATAAGCAGAGAGAGGCCTACGAACTAAAACTGCATCTGTAAACCAACAGTTTTGACTGTTTAACCTCAGTTTGCAAGCAGGGTTAGTTGGAGACATCTATTTCCCTTCCTTCATCAGCTTTAATAGGATAAAAAATGAATCGACCTGTAGTACCCCAGAGCGACAGTGCTTAAGAACCACGTCCAAAATCGCTCGCTACAGAAAAATGGTGCCCACCGTGGGGCCAAACAAAGGAATCTTGTCTCTCTTATCTCTCTAGATGAAACCTTCTCTTAGGACGAGTCCTTGGGTTCACAAGGTATCACCGAATGATGGTTCCATCGGGGAATGTCATTATTGCTAGGATCGGCCCTCACTAGGATCTTAGGTCAAAACCTTTAAGTTGGGAAGGTACCACAGAATGGAGACTCCGCCGGGGAGCCATTTTCTATTAGGATCATAGGATTCATAGCTCTTAAAAAGTCTAGGACATTAGGACAAATATATATACTGCTTTTCCTAATTGATACATGTGTTTATTTTTCTGCTAATGGGAATGCGTGTGATGCCGCATGTGGAAAGATTGAGTATACACCTAGGAAAAACCTTTTTCAGTAGTGCGGAAGCTATCGAAAATAGTTGTCATGCGATACTACCCTCTTCTGAGATTCTTCGAAATACATCACCTAGCACGGTTCTCGGCCCGCTGATGTTATCTCGACAGGAATCAATGATTTTGAGAGACAGGTATAAAAATCACTAGCATAAACCTTTGGGATGGGTAGAGCCTTGACTTCATGACACCGACCCTTTGACCCCATGTTTTTTCTATGTTTTTGTGTGCTGCATTCATGCATTCATTTTAAAAACATTAAGCAAAGAAAAATTTTCTCTTCAGTCTCTCTTTTTCAAATTAAACTAAAACAATGATTGCAAAAGAGAGAGAAAAGGATTGCGCTCATGGATTTCGGTAGACGGAAAACTCACAAGTATACCTTCAAGGTTCCAAAACTAGAGGATTTGAGAGGATTAGCAAGGATGATCACTAACCCTGATGCTATCAGAGCCAAGTACGGAGGTCTGCTACCTCTGTTAAGGGTCCATGTAATTGAAGGAATCCTGGAGGCACTCGTTCAGTTTTACGATCCGGTATATCACTGTTTCACATTCCCGGATTACCAACTCGCACCAACGCTGGAGGAGTATTCTCATCTGATTGATCTACCCATTAATGATCAAGCTCCCTTTTCTGGACTGGAAGAAATTCCAAAGGATCAGACTATTGCAAAAGCAATTTATTTGGACGAATCAGAAGTCAGGACTCACCTGACCACTAAATGAGGAATCCCAGGTTTACCAGCCAAGTTTCTGGTAAAGAAGGCTCTATACTTTGCTAGTATAGGGAACGTGACTACTTTTGAAAGCATCTTTGTTTTACTCACCTACGTGTTATTTTTGTTTCCCAACATTGATAACTTCGTCGATATCAACGCCCTTAAGGTTTTTCTCATTGGAAACGCTGTACAAACCTTGCTCGCAGATGCGTATCATTCTGTACACTTAAGGAATTTATACAGCGGAGGAATGATCACGTGTTGTGTACCCCTTCTATATAAATGGTTTATCTCCCATTTGCCTAAGTCTGCCGCTTTTTGGGATCATAAGAGTGCCTTACGTTGGTCGCAGAAAATCATGTCTCTTACCAACTCTGATATAGATTGGTACAATAGGATTTATGACGGAATCAGAATCATTGACCATTGTGGAAACTTCCCTAACGTACCCCTCATAGGAACTAAGGGAGAAATCAATTACCATCCAGTTTTAGTTCGTCATTAATTTGGATACCCGATGAGGCATGTCCCGGGTAATGCTCATCTGGAAGGTCTTTTCTTCAAGGAAGGAGAAAATGACAGGGCACTAAAGATGGAAATAGTGCACGCTTGGAAACATGTTCATAAGAAAGGACAGGAGTCTCTAGGAAAACCGGGCTGTGTCTCGGTGAAGCCTTATCTCCACTGGGTACAAACTAGAGCTCTCAAGCTAAAGATGCCTTATCCTCGTCGCGGAGTTCTTCCGCCAAGGGAATCTGTCATGTACTTCATGACTGAAATGGAAAATTTTCAGGTTACTCTCAACAAAGTTCAACAGGAGAGGAGGTCTTGGAAGAACAAGTACCGCATTCTCAATGTGGAGTGTACCAAAATACAGCAACTGCTGAAAGATAAGGATGCTCTAATTGAGATTTTGGAGCAACATGCTGTAGAAAATCAGGATGACCAAAGGAATTTGCTCGCTCCTTTCACTTGGCAAAGGAATGACAACCTGACAACGGCCCAAGAGCCCCGTTCCAAGAAAAGGAAAGTACCAGAATCAGCACCCGAGTTCTCCTCAGAGTGGACTCGGGACCCATTAGCTTAGGTTTCTGTTTCCGTACCTTGTAATTTACTGTATTTCCATTTCCGCAATCCCTTGAATTCAATAAAACGGGGGTGTCCCCATTGTTTGATATTTGCAATCTAATTGTCGAAGTTTATTTTGATTAAACCAAAAAACAATTAATATAATCATTGCATTCATCATTCTCACGTCATGTATTCTTCTTACCTACGAATCTCACATTTATGTCTCGGTTCTAGAGTCAAACTGTCTCATTTGTACAATACTCGGGCCAATCGTCAGAAAAAGATGGATAATCTCGAGGAAGAGAACAAAGAGTTGAAAGAAGAGATCGACGCTCTGAGAGAGGATATGAGAAAGCTTCGTAACGACATGCAAGTCATGGCAGAAGCTCAGCTACAAAGAACTGTGATCTCAGAGATCACCTCAACGCCCATAGTAGAGAAGTATGATCCTAGGTATCAAATGCCGAAAGATCATCCCTGGGGCATGCCTGTTAACTATATCCCAGAAGAATATGTTCTGCCGATCACTGAAGATCAGAGAATCATAGCAGAAGCCGCTGGGCCTGAAGGTTACAAACTTCGGGAAAGCAAGGATGCCAGAGGCATAATGAGGACTCCTGAAGGTTACAAACTTCGGGAAACGCCAAGATTCACTGCCGTAGTAATGGTACCACCCTCTGTGGTGCACACTGTCCCGGAAGGACAGATTCCACATATACCTTCTGGTAGAAAGGAAAGTATGTTTGATAGAATAGATGAATTCCAGGAGCAGTTCCTGGAAATGCAGAAGGAATTGCAAGCTATTCGCGGTCAAGATTTATTTGGAAAGGATGCCGCAGACCTTTGTTTGGTCCCCAATGTGAAAGTCCAGCACAAGTTCCAAGTACCCGATTTTGAAAAGTACAAGGGTAACTCTTGCACTCAAAGCCATTTGGTGATGTACGCTCGACGAATGTCAGCTCAGACAGAGAACCAGGATCTACTGATTCACTACTTTCAGGATAGTTTAACCGGAGCCGCATTAAAATGGTACATGGGTTTAAACCGCGCTACGATTAACACTTTCAGAGATCTTGGCACTGTCTTTGTCCAACAATATAAATACAATTTGGACATGGCACCAGACAGAGATCAACTAAGATCAATGTCACAAAAGGACAAGGAAACCTTTAAGGAATACGCTCAGAGATGGCGTGAAATTGCCGCTCAAATTTGTCCACCTCTTGGGGAAAAAGAGATGACAAAGATTTTCTTAAAGACCTTGAGCTCATTTTACTATGACAGAATGGTTGCCAGTGCGCCCAGCGACTTCACCAAAATGGTCGGTATGGGAGTGCGTCTCGAGGAAGCTGTTCGAGAAGGACATCTAGTCAAAGACACTGGGTCGACAAGCGGTACTAAAAAATACGGTAGTGCTCTCCCTAAGAAAAAGGAGCAAGATATTGGGAATATCTCTCTCAGAAAGCAAAGGCGACGGTACCAACCAGTAGCAGCTGTAACTCCTGCTATCAGTCATGCGCCTGTTTTTACATATCAACCTCAGGTTGCTCAAAGCCAACTGCAGTCGCAGCAATTTCAGCAAAGGACACAATAGCCTCTTCAGCAGGTTCGTCCTTAATACAACAACAACCGTACAACGCGGCCACCAGGATTTGATCCTATACCTGTATCTTACGGTACCGGAAAATCCGCCTTTTTGGTTTAAGGTGGATCAGACTTGCCCTTAACATCAAGGAGGACCAGGGCATAACATAGAAAACTATCTTAGTTTCAAGTCCGATGTGCAAAAGCTTGTTAGGAGCGGGGTCTTATCTTTCAAGGATATGAATCCTAATGTTCTCACAAACTCGCTGCCTCAACACGAGAAAGCTGTAGTTAATTTGATAGAGGGAGAGTCTAACAACACCTATCAAATTCACGATGTACTCTTATTGAGGGCCAACTTGGTCAAGATGCATTGTAGACAGAGTGGATATGGCCATGTGCCACCTCATAATTATCACCAGTGTGATATCTGCTCTAAAAGCAATCGAGGATGTTCTGTGGTGCAATCAGCTCTACAGGAACAGATGGATCTCAGATGGATCCAAGAGCACCGAGTTCGTGGAGTTAACATGGTTTATACGAATTCCAACATCATTAAAAACCACGACATCCGTACGATGAATGTCAACTTGGTGGCGATGCACTCAAGGCAAAGCCAGTATCATAATCTGCCACGACACGATTACAATTCTTGTCTGACTTGATCGGTAAACAAACTGGGATGCTCTTTCATACAGGAGGCCCTCCAGCGTCAGATGGATCTTGGATGGATTCAAAACTACCATGATAGGAATCATTATCAAATCAACATGACTCAAATCTTTGATATTCGCTTGATGAATACCAGCCTGGTGGAGTTACATGCTAAACAGGTCCGGCTCGGGTTCCTGGTATCACATGATTATCAGAGCTGTAAAGCGGGTTGCGAAGACGATCAGGGCTGTGCCCTTGTCCAGGAAACACTTCAGCACTTGTTAAACCACTGGTGGCTTCCAATCTATATGGATGAAGACACCCAGCAAATTAGTATCACTAACGGGAATTCTACTAGATATCAAAGTCAGGATGTTTGGTCGATGGAAACAGACCTAGTAAGGTTACACTGTATTCAAAGCGGACGTGGCCAAGTGCCACTACACAACTATGAGCGGTGTGGAGTTTGCTTAGTGGATAATCAAGGATGCTACCTCGTGCGAGCAGCCCTTCAAAGTCAGTTGGACCGCAAAGAGATTCAACCATGGTCAAGTTCTGGATCAGTCAACTATTTTGCTGATCAAATCGAGGACGTCGTCGTAATCTCTGATCATCAGAGGACTAGGGATGTTTGTACCATTATCCCTCTACTTGACGAATCGTGAGTTCCCAACCGGGAACGGATCGAAATTACTTACGATGGTCAGAAAAATCAGAAGGCTCCCATAGTCATCTATCTACCGGGACCACTACCGTATGAATCAACTAAGGTTATCCCTTACAAATACGGTGCAACAATAATTGAGAATGGAAAGGAAATTTCGTTACCCTCCGTCGTGAATATTGCAGACATCAGTCGAGTAACACGGAGTGGTAGAATCTTCAACAGAGGAGTTGGAGAACCCAGCAAAGAAAAGGAACCTCAGACAGAAGTTCCCAATCCACCAGTCGGTCAATCCAGTAATCCCGACCTTTCAAAAAACGATGATGAGATGCTAAAGCTCATCCAAAGGAGTGAATACAACATTGTTGATTAGCTGTTACAAACTCCTTCAAAGATCTCGGTATTATCACTGTTACTTAGTTCAGAAGCGCACAGGGAGGCTCTACAGAAAGTCTTGGAGCAAGCCTTTGTAGAACAGGATTGTCGCACCCTAATTTTTGACCCTAAGATCCTCGCCTTGTTCTTTACATCTTAGGTCATCATTCGTGCATAACTAACCACTTTGTCTAGCTTCGTCTGTTCGTTTTTAGGACAGGTGCTGCTGCAGAAACTTTGAGGTCTTGAAGGTTGTGTTGTGTGTGTGTTTGTGGAGGTTCCCTGGTCCTTGCAAGATGTGTGCGAATTCCTGTGAGATTGTGCCCTTTCCCTTTCTGGTCCCTAAGCCACTATCAAGCCTTTTCTTCCTTCAGACTCCTCAGTTTTCCTCCCCACAGAATATTAAATCCTTATACCCTCTGATTTACAATTGGTCCCTCAAGACTGGTCACTGGTTGTGTGGTAAAGTGATATTACAAGATGACATCTCTCCCCCCTGTAAGCTCCTCAATTTGAAAAGATGTGTTTGCTCTTTGTTCTTGAGTAAGGGACCTTCAAGATAAGATATCTAGTGGATGGAATTACGAAGGAATAGGACATAGAACAAAGGGCCAAGTTATGAATTCTTATTATGGTCAGGACCTTTTGTTCTCGCAAAACATTCGTGGTTCATGGCCTATGGCGTGAGCTAATTAAGAACGAAATTAAGATGGTCACAACTAAGCCCATTTTATTCAAGGAGAAAAAGTCACATATCAATGGATTACTCAAAGTCCAAAGGATGATCAATTGGCTTGAGGCGATAACCCAATTGGTTCTATGTCAAGATCTCGAATCCACGCCAAATTACTTTCAAGTTATTATTTCAAACGGCTTAGTTCTATATGTGCCATGAACCAAAATATAAATACATGATTATCCATATTTCTTTTGAGTTATATACAATATAATTTCAAGCCATGATTGGTTCGAGATATCTCGAGTATATTGGATAGTTTGTACACGAAGGCTAGAATGGTTTAAGTCACGATCAATTGACCATTTGATATAACACAAGTCCATTTTAAAGGCTG
Source organism: Lathyrus tuberosus (assembly GCA_022829125.1). NCBI lineage: Eukaryota > Viridiplantae > Streptophyta > Magnoliopsida > Fabales > Fabaceae > Lathyrus > Lathyrus tuberosus. Next base: position 5,207,393 of record JALAZF010000056.1, on the reverse strand, counting down.
TTTCAAATTAAGCACTTTGACCAGTTGGTTCTGCAACTATGCCAATTTATTACAACTATGCCAATTTATTACAACTATGCCAGCTTATTACGAACTATGACTCCCAATACTCAGACCATTACGATATCAATTTTTGTTATCACTGCTTTGCCATGAATCTTCCAGTACCATGAGCATCCCTTGCTTTCTCTTGCAGAACACGGTGAGAACAAGACCAACCGGAGATGACTGCGCTGCTAGTGAACTCATGGATCCTACTTCTTCCGTCTTCTGGCAAGCAGCATGACGACAACCTGACGAGTCTCCAAGGTCACAAATAATTTAACTAGCTGCAAAACTGTCGGCATCAAATGCACAGAAGTCAGTAACCGTTAATTCCTGACACAATCCAACGCGACAACTCAACACCAATATACCACACTGGATTGAGAATTGGAAATCTAAATGTTATATAATGACAACCTTAAGTAACTAAATTCCAAGTCATGAAAAGTCATTAAGAAATGTACTACAATAAAATTATAGCAGGTTGTATGGTTAGATATTAACCATCTCACAAGCAATCACGACCAACCAATCTACATCATCATCCATAGTTCCTAAAGGTTCTAAATGCCGCTTCGAATCAGAGTCTTTGCCATTGATTTCAAAAATCACTAAAGTTGCAAGCCACGAATATTTTGGGTTCAAAGATTATACCAGTGCCCATTTCTTATTGAACCAGAAATGCCATTACAGAGCTGTCTGTACAGATTATAAAGCTAAGACCTAGAGTTAAAGTCCTTTGAGTTGTACGATCCATCGGAGTACCAATGCTTCATCCTCCATGATACCTTCGCTATCGTCGCGCCAATCTACAATCCGAATCAAGAGCAATTGATGAGTGAGTTCAATTTATGACAGTAAATTCATGTAAACCTAAGAGCATTACTCTAAAACTACAAGGAAACACACATTTAAGATCCATCTCAATCACGACCTTTTCATCACAGCTGCTAGTCTAGACCCCTCCACGGCCATGCTTGGACAACACCTTGAATATCATGCAATAAGAGAAGTGAGGCAGCAGTTAGGATAAAGTTGAAGGGAGTTCAACAACAACAATGAGAAACCACTCCATAATTCCTTCATCATCTCGGAACTGCAAAAATGGGCCAACAAAACTGTCAGGAAGAAGGCAATTTGTTATATGATGCACTACTAGAACATACTTAAGCATTACGGCACGAAGTGCATAACAGTACCACCCAAAGCATACCTAAACTATGATAAAAACAATCCACAAACATATACCTATTGCAGAACGCATAACCATCAATACCCCTTAGAAGCCTTGCAAGAATCCAAGCTCCAAGTTCGTTTCATAGCTCACCACACCTCTAGTTCGTAGCAAAATACCAACCGTAACCAATTGTGATCTACCTGGCAATGACGATTAACCTGCCCAAACAAAAGCCAATATTATCTAACCCATTTTCAAAACAAACTTTGCAAAGTTATATAGAATTTGAACGAGACCAATACGAGGTAATGAGGAAATCAAGTTGCTGACAGATGATTCACGAGAAGGAATTTGCAATCAACACTTCATCACAAATCCACTTCATATTGATGTAAAGAGAGCATGATGCAGAGTTTTTACAAGGTCTGAGATTTCAAGAAGAAGTAGCTCACCGTTTTCTCACTCATAGAAGCCTTCCCAAGCCCGAGCACTTGATTGTTTCGTTTAATTCCAGCCGCTATAGCATGATGAAATCGTACACCTGAGTTGAAAAAAAGGGTCACGATATTAGAAACTTTCCAAAACAACCGGACAAAATAAATCAAGATTTGGTAAGTTTCATGGCATATCAAACATGCTCAGGCAACCACCTAAAACACGTTCAAACAGATTTCTTTGTTTCCAAAAACTAGCCAAGACAACTTTTCAATTTGTTTCCAAAATCAAACTAAACATGTCCAGACAATTTCAAATTTTCCTAAGGTGGCCTCAGAATTTTCCTGAATCAGAAGGATTTACTGTCATCATTTTTTTTTTAAATCGGAATTATGGGCAATATCATAGGATACCACCAGCATCACCCCTTTCCAAAAATGAAATGGACAAATCACACAAAAGGACCAGATTCAAATATCAGAGCGTATTAACCAAATCCAAAACCTTTTAAAAACCTTCCAAATTAAACCAAATCATATCAGCAAACAAATCACACTTTATCACACCATTAATCAATATTCAGATTTCCAAAATTAAATCATCACCGGCCATCTATAAAAAGGGACTCATCCGCAAGACAAAGAGATCAGAGAGAATCACACGAAAATCAGCAACACGAAATAATCACCCTATACGCAGCACCCAAAACTATCAATTTCATCACCAAACCAAAAACAGAGATTCAAAAACATTTTGGTTCATCATCATCTCACAGAAATCGCACCAGTCACACTAGCAAACAAATAATCGTCAACATCAAGTCCAGAAAAAGGCGAAAAACCAAAGAACAACACAAAGCAGACACAGCACGCAAAGAGGTAAGGAGAAGAAAGAAATACAGCCCTGATTGGAGATTCACGGAGCCGTTCGCATCACGCCTTCAACCTTCACCGGCCATTTTCATTTTCGTTTCACCTTTTAATCTGATGTAATATGTAACAGAATCATAGTAAAATTGGGGTATTGGGTTGTGTGGGGTGGGGTTTGTGATTGATGTTTGTCGTCTGTGAGAGATCGAGAGAGAAGATGAGAGGATGAGAGGCGATAGCGGCGGCGATTTCAATTAGGGTTTCGCACCCCCTTTGCGAGAGAGAGAGGGTAACGTTGAGGGGCTTCCTCGGTCCTTTTTCTTCCGTTTGTTTTTTTTTCCGTTTTTTATTTTATAATTAAAACCCTTTTTTTTATATTAAAAAACAAAAACGTTTTTTCACTTAGTAAATTAATAGGTAAAAAAAAAAAACCTTTTATTAAGAGATAAAACTTTAACCTTTTTGCTAAATCGAAAACATTTTCTTTTTTAAAATCTTTTCTTTTTTTAATTAATAATAATAACTTCATTAACCCTTCTACGTAATTTGAGACTAAAGATATTAAAATAATTTTTTTTTATTTTTTATTAATAAGTTTTTTTTGCCTTTTATAAGCTTTTAATAATAAACATAATCTTTTATAACTGAAATTTAATTAGAAACTTTTGTTAAAAACCCTTTAGTAAAACCTTTTTTAACAATGAAACCTTTTTACTAAAAATTAATTAACCTTTCAATTAGAAAAAAAAACCTTTATCAAATTAATAATCTTATAATATAACTTTTATTTTAAAATAAAGAAAACATAATATAACCCTTTTTTTAATAATAAAACACCTTTTTTAATAAATAAGAAACTTTTATAATAAGTGCATAATAATATATCCAACTTTTTCTTGATAATTTCCATTAGAATCTGCCTCACTCTTAATCGTACGCTCGAGTGTGCCTCGCTTGCATGTTTACTTATCTGATCTTATTTTCTTGCTTGATGTATGCTTATTTGATATACTGTTTAAACCTTTTCAAAATAATTAAAAATCCTCGATCCAACGTCGAGCCAATTTTCTACCCATATAAGTCGATCGCCTTAGGGCATCGCATTCGACCTATTGATCACAAGACACAAGTCTAGCATCACTTTGCTAGCACACTCGCCTAAATAATGTAATTAACCGCATAAATATCCAAGGGAAAATCCCATGCATAATAACCATGTTATTGTGCATGGTGCACATCATTTGCATTCATAATCGACACCCTTAAGACTATTAGACAACTTAGGATAGACTTCCTAGGTTAGTCCCCTCTCAATTTTGATTTTAAATCAAACTTTAGCCCACCTAATTCTCCACACAAGAGAATTAGATGTTAATCATCTCAAAGAAAGGGACATACAATCCCATACCCCACAAATACAAACATTTTCAAAGAACTGTGGTGGTTTTCTTAGGATGATGACTCATCTTCCTCTCCTAAACCTTTAAAACATTTAGTATCCATAATAAGGAACTACAAGTGCTCTGATTCCCTCCTGACAGGATATGTAGGCACAAGATGCGATATCTTGTCGAGCACACTTAGGAATAAAAATAATAAATCACCTACCTTTAAACCCTTAGCAAAACAAATAACAGATAAAATGAATCAAGAGGTTCCTGTAGAGTACTACAGATATCTAGGATGCTAACACCTTCCCTAGGTATAACCAACCCCCGAACTTAGAATCTTAGTGCATTTGCATTGCATTGTGGGTATTCGGTCTTTCTCACTTCCCTTGGATAAAATCAAAGACGGTGGTGACATTAAAAATGCGATCCTAGTTAACAAATAGCTATGGTATCCAATTTTCACCGCGACAAGGATGTAACAATTAGACAGTTCGATAGCATTGTCTCTAACATCACTTCCTGCAATAACTTGGGATTTAGTGATGAGGAATTACCTGAAGAAGGTCGCCGTCATAACATGGCGCTCAACATTATAGTCAACTGCCAGGACGATGCTTTAGCCAGCGTACTAGTAGACACAGGGTCAGCCCTGAATGTTATGCCGAAGTCCACTTTGATGCAATTATCATTCAAAGGACCTCAGATGAGAACCAGCGAGGTCGTCGTCAAAGCATTTGATGGATCCAAAAAAACGGTTATCGGCGAAGTCGACCTTCCCATAACTATTGGTCCTCACACTTTCTAAGTCATTTTCCAGGTCATGGACATCCGGGCAACATACAGTTGTTTATTAGGAAGACCTTGGATACATTAGGCTGGGGCAGTCACTTCAACCCTCCACCAAAAGCTAAAGTTCGTCCAGAACGGCCAACTCGTTACAGTCTGTGAAGAACATGCCTTGCTCGTAAGCAACTTATCGTCATCCACTTATGTAGAACCGGAGGGGGTAAGTGGAACCCACTTCCAAACGCTTTCGCTACACAAGGACAATCAATCCGAAGGGGGAACTTCGATTTCCTCGTACAAAGATGCTATTAAAGCGGTCGAGAATACCAATACAATGGGATGGGGCAACTTGTCATTCCTACTGACAATAAGAAAACGAAAGGTCTTGGCTTTTCCTCAACCTGTACTCAGACGGCTGCGAACAATAAAATTTTTCATCCCATTCAGAACTTCTTCCACAGTGGAGGCTTCCTTCAACCAGTGACTCAAGAAGTGCATACCATCAATAAAGATGATTCCTCCGATACGAAGGAAGAATGGAAGTCCTATCTCAACAAGGACGGCTATACGTCTCAGGGCGAAACGCAGACTCCCTTTTGCTTTCCTGCACAGAGCCCGAGATTTATACCAAGGTCAGAGGTCGAAATGATATACGGAGATTGTGATCCAGAAGGATGTCGTGCTCCGCCAAATTCATTAGAGGAAGACGCTCTGATGAAATACAACTTTGACCACGACTATTATGGCCCAATGGATGGCTTGCCTATCTGGTAGCCGTATCCCAGAGACTTGGGGCAAGAAAATCAGCCGAACAATGAAAATCAGCTGAGCATCATTGAACAGAATACCTGTGTCCCCGCCATCTCATGGGATCAACACTCAGGTCATTCCGAACTTATCCAGTACGATGATGAATTGGCAAAGCTTGCCGGACTAGAATTCATCAACTATGTTTTTCCTGAGGTCAACGTCATCGAGAGAGATGACTCCTCTAGTTCCAAAGAAGTGTGGGATACCTTAGGACAGCCGAGTGGAAAATACGACTTCAAGGTCAAGTACACCGCTCTTGAAAGCTCTCGTATCAGGCTCGAAGACATCCAGCCAACTGGATGGGGAGATACAGCTGAGAGTACAAATACTATGCAAAATACAACTGAGGAATCCTCCTACGACAACTCTGCCTGGGAGACAGATTCCAATGATCCAGCTCCACCAGAAATCAACATTATTTCTAAAGACAAATCAAGGAAGGTACCAAACTTTATGATTCACCGAGGAGTTCGCCGCTAATGGGTTGCTGTCGATGTTCCGAAGATTGTTCATAAGTCTAAGTAATTGCCATATTTACTTTAACCTTTCAGCTTGCCCAGGTGAAACGGATGCTTTGATTGGGCTCAATTTCTGTAAATATCCCTCTTCGCTTGGCCCAAGGCGACAAATTTTTGTTTTATAGGGTTGTAGCTTCAAGAATCAACTTGTTCATAAATAAAATAACGTCGTTCTGTAATTTCCGCAGTTATTGTTGTTTTCTCTTTCTACTTTTTCCAGAAAATGGTAATCCTAAAAAACAAAAAATAAATAAAAATGAGCATTGTTAAAAAAATATATATATAACACTGCACACACTCGTGCATTCTCAATCTCTTCTAAACACAAATCATCACGTCATGCAGATTGCTTGTTTTAAACCCCGTTGAAACATACGATCCAATGCCTTCTCCCAACTTTGAGTTCCTGGTATTTGAGGCTGAAGAAGAAAATGACGATGAAATTCCAGAGGAGATCTCCCGACTACTCAGACAAGAGGAAAGGTCCATTGAGCCTCACAAAGAGTTGCTGGAAACAGTCAACTTAGGATCGGAAGAAGAGAGAAAAGAAGTCAAGATTGGGGTGCTGCTCAGTCCAAGTGTCAAAGAAAGTTTGACGAAACTTCTCAAAGAGTTTCCCGATGTATTCACTTGGTCCTATCAGGATATGCCAGGGTTGGATACCAGCATCGTGGAACATCATCTACCATTGAGATCAGAATGTCCGCCGGTAAAACAAAGGTTGAGACGGACTCATCCAAACATGGCTGTCAAAATCAAAGAGGAAGTACAGAAACAGATTGACGCGGGTTTCCTCGCTACGTCAGAATATCCTCAATGGTTAGCCAACATAGTACCAGTTCCGAAAAAAGGATGGAAAGGTCAGAATGTGTGTGGATTACCGAGATCTAAACAAGGCTAGTCCAAATGACGACTTTCCTTTACCACACATTGATATGCTGGTAGACAGTACAATAAAGTTCAAAGTTTTCTCCTTCATGGATGGATTCTCGGGCTATAATCAGATAAAAATGGCACCGAAAGACATGGAGAAAACTTCGTTCATTACCCCATGGGGTACCTTTTGTTACAAGGTAATGCCATTCGGTTTGAAGAACATCGGGGCAACCTATCAAAGGGCCATGACTACTCTGTTTCACGACATGATGCACAAAAAAAATCGAAGTGTATGTCGATGACATGATTGCCAAATCTAAAACAGAAGTGGAGCATGTGACCCACCTGTCAAAACTATTCGAGCATTTGCGAAAGTACAAACTCCACTTGAATCCCAATAAGTGCACCTTCGGTGTCCGTTTAGGGAAACTCTTAGGGTTCATCGTCAGCCAGAAAGGAATTGAGGTTGATCCTGACAAGGACAAGGCCATTCAAGAAATGCCTTCTCCGAAGACTGAAAAACAAGTCAGGGGATTCCTGGGACGTTTGAACTATATTTCCAGATTCATATTCCTCATGACCGCGACATGTGCGCCGATTTTCAAATTACTCAAAAAGAATCAGGACTGCGTTTGGACAGAAGACTGCCAAACCGCCTTCGACAGTATCAAGGAATACCTGTCGAACCCGTCGATTCTATCACCTCCAGTGGAAAGAAGACCACCGATCATCTATTTAACAGTCTTGGAATACTCAATGGGTTGTGTACTTGGCCAACAAGATTAAACAAAAAGAAAAGAGTCTGTCATCTACTATTTGAACAAGAAATTCACCGACTGCGAGGCTCAGTACACTATGCTCGAGAAAACTTGCTGCGCTCTGGCTTGGGCAGTCAAACGTCTTCGCCAGTACATGATTCGTCACACCACTTGGTTAATCTCTGAAATGGATCCAATCAAGTATGTCTTTGAAAAGCCTGCTCTCACGGGAAGGATTGCCCATTGGCAGATGTTGTTATCAGAATATGACATCGAGTACCACGCTCAGAAAGCCGTTAAAGGAAGTGCTTTAGCCGATCATTTGGCTCATCAACCGATTGATGATCAAGAATCAGTCGGATTTGACTTCCCAGACGAAGATGTCATGTATCTAAAAATGAAATACTGTGATGAACCACTACCCAGTGAAGGGCCAGAACCAGATTCTCAATGGGGACTTATCTTTGACGGAGCTGTCAATCATTAAGGAAATGAAATTGGGGCAATTATTATAACACCTCAGGGTACCCACATTCCTTTCACCGCTAGACTTACGTTCAAGTGCATAAATAATGAGGCCGAATACGAAGCTTGTATCATGGGTCTCGAGGAAGCGATTGATTTGAGGATCAAGAACTTGGATGTATATGGCGACTCAGCTTTGGTCGTCAATCAAATCAAAGGATATTGGAACACATACCAATCAGGATTGATTTTGTACAAAGATTACGCAAGAAGGTTGTTACCCTTCTTCAACAGAGCCGAGTTTCATCATATCCCTCGTGAGGAGAATCACATGGATGATGCATTAGCCACTCTCTCTTCCATGATTAGTGTAGGTCAATGGAATGACTTACCTAAGATCGACATAATGTGCCTTGAGCGGTCCGCTTACATCTTCACGATTAAAGCAGTCATAGACGACAAACCTTGGTATCACGATATCAAATGCTTCCTTCAGAAACAAGAGTACCCACCTGGGGCATCCAGGACAGATAGAAAAACCCTCAAAAGGCTAGCAGGCAGTTTCTTCCTGAGCGGTGATACACTCTATAAGAGGAACTTTGACATGGTCTTACTTCGATGCGTCGACAGACCAGAAGCAAACATGCTGATAAAAGAAATTCACGAAGGGTCCTTTGGCACTCATGCCAACGGACATACAATGGCGAGAAAAATTCTAAGAGCAGGGTACTATTGGTTGACAATGGAATCTGACTGCTACAAGTACATGAGGAGATGTCACAAGTGTCAGATATACTCAGACAAAATCCATGTACCGCCTACACATCTCAAAGTTCTTTCTTCCCCATGGGCTTTTTCCATATGGGGAATCGACATGATCGGTGTGATTGAACCCAAGGCTTTGAACGAACATCGGTTCATCCTGGTAGCCATTGATTACTTCACCAAGTGGGTCGAAGCAGCGTCATACGCTAATGTAACCCGACAAGTGGTAGTCTGATTTATCAAAAACAATATCATCTGCCGTTATGGTGTTCCGAGCCAGATCATTATTGATAATGGATCTAACTTAAACAACAAGATGATGAAAGAGTTGTGCACAGAGTTCAAGATCGAACACCATAACTCATCTCCCTACCAACCCAAGATGAACGGAGCGGTAGAGGCAGCTAACAAGAACATCAAGAAGATTGTTCAAAAGATGGTCGTAACCTACAAAGATTGGCACAAGATGTTACCCTTTGCTCTTCACAGTTATCGCACATCTGTCCGCACTTCAACAGGAGCAACCCCTTTCTCTCTAGTATATGGCATGGAGGCAGTGATCCCCATCGAAGTAGAGATCCCATCAATCTGGGTATTGACGGAAGCTAAGCTTACAGAAGCTGAATGGTGCCAAAGTCAGCACGATGAACTGAATCTGATCGAAGAAAAGCGAATCACGGCAATATGCCATGGTCAGTTGTATCAGCAAAGAATAAAGAAGGCGTTCGACAAAAAGGTCCGACCTTGCGTCTTCAGGAAAGGAGACCTCGTGCTCAAGAAGATATAATCATTTTTCACTGATTCTCAGGGCAAGTGGACTCCGAATTATGACGGCCCCTATGTGGTCAAGAAAGCTTTCTCAGGCGGCGCCTTGAGACTTGCAACCATGGACCGAGAGGAATTTGCCTACCCCACAAATGTTGACGTACTCAAGAAATACTTCGCCTAAATAAAAAAAAATAATAAAAAAAAACGTCTCGGTGGATTGAAAACCCGAAAGGGCGGTCCAAGCAAAAATTAGACACATGATCAAAAATCATCCCGGTGGATTGGAAACCTCAAAGTACAATCCAGGCAAAAATTAGGGATAATGACAAGTAACTACGTTCGACAAAGGGGCAAGTCCCTCGGCAGCAGTTACATCATCCGTCAGGAAAACTCCAGTCAAGGTCATCTTCGACAGAAGCTCAGGATGCCCCGAAGTCAAAGTTGGTAGAAGAATAGTGGTCGTTATGTTTCAATGTAGCCTTTTTCCCTTAAATTACCATTTTCTAACTTTGTAAATACTCTATAGAATCACGCGTTTGGCTGATTTCCATCCTATCAATAAAATTTGAGCCCTTGTGCTTTTGTTTGCAATTCTTATTTGTTTTAGCTTTACAGGACGACATTTTAACATGATCAACGATTCTTGAAATAAAACAAAAATGAATTTACTTGTAAAATTTTTCTGCTTTTAATAAAGATGGCAAATTCTTTTGACTGTTGAACATCGAAAGAATATCGATGGCTTCTCCCAAAGGCGGTTAAGCTTCAAAGTACAGAATCAAAGTACTCCTTCTAAACCAGTGCACCTGAATGAAGGATCAGATGTGTCAGAGATCATTGTTTCATCTGACACCCCCGACAGAGTTCTTATCTCCTAAGCCCGACCAACTTAGCTCCCCACAAGGACTACTTCTCCTAAGCAAGGCAGAATTGCTATCTTGAACCAGCGATACCTCTTCGTCCCCAGCAGTGGCCGAGTATCCAGTCGTGTTCATCTATTAGTTTGTATGTCGTGTCAGTTTTGTCAGCATATACACACATGCATCATGCATTACTACTTTGCATTCATATTCATGTTGCATCACTATCACTCTGGTCGGTCTTATCCCCTAGTGATAACAATCCTCTCAATCGAGTTGTCAATTCTTTCCTCGTCAGGAAATGTTGCATCTGAACTACCTCTCTCCTCCAGTTTATTTCTGGGATGAAGTCGGCCTTTGACCACTTTGATAACTTGAACCTCTGAAAAACCAGAGAACCCTCAGCCAGCATCACTCTTTGCCATGGAAGATGATATCTTCGCTTTCCCGGATTAAGGAAAATCCCTAGAGAAAGCCTCTCAACTAAAGACTTTCAGCAACACATTGGTCATTCTCTCCAGAATGTCAATGTCAACAAAGTCATCGGCACCTCAAAATTGGAATACATTGTATGGCATTTCTCCGAGAAGATCTCGAAGAAAAGTATGATGTAATATCCCCAAGCGAAGGCAGTCTCTCAAGAGACTCGTTTTCCCTGATAGAGTCGACAAATGGCATCTCCAACAGAGAAGTTTGTACCCCTCTATAATTCAGACAGATGGGTTCCCCAGCAAGTCTGACATCAAAAGTTTTTCTATCAAATGGCATCTCCCCAGGAAAATTCGACGAGAAGTTTGAGGAAAACCGCTATGAATAGCGTCCCTTGTCAAGAAAGTTTATTGACAAAAGAAACTGAGACCAGTTCCTTGGTAGGAAACCGGGATCGAGGGGAAGTTTATTTCAGAAACTGAGACCAGTTCCTTGGTAGGAAACCGGGATCGAGGGGAGGTTTATATTGGAAACTGAGACCAGTTCCTTGGTAGGAAACCAGGATCGAGGGGAAGTTTATTTCAGAAATTGAGACCAGTTCCTTGGTGGGAAACCAGGATCGAGGGGAAGTTTAAATCAGAAACTGAGACCAGTTCCTTGGTAGGAAACCAGGATCGAGGGGAAGTTTAACTTTTATAAGCATCATTGCTTAGCAAAAGAGGAAGGATGCGCGAACTGCCATTCATAACCACCATCAAAATTTCGGGTATTCTGATATTTAATCCTCTTGCACCCCGAATGCCCGAATACCTTCGCCATTCACACCTTTGGGTCCAAGAAGATTAAATAGGGGCATCTGTCATACCCCAAATTTTGACCACTAAGATTCCCATCATTGTGCAAATCATCATCACAATATGGATGAACCATTAGTCTCCCCAAAGATAGGTGAGCATCCACTACAATCAGACTTAGGGTTTCAAGCCCTCTCAGAGCTCTTAGACAAAGGATCAATCAAGAAATGACATGATATTCAACTTGTCTAGCCTCTCAAACATCCACAAAGGATCAATAGGACTCCCACTTCAAGGATTAAGCACAAGGCTTCTCTCTTCTAGGTGGATCAAGCCTTAAGATCGCCAGTGTCACCAAATTAGGGTTTGGTCGACCAGGGCCTCCAGATGGAAAATTTCCTCTGGGCATGATCCAATGCTTCAAAGAATAATCTATGATGCTCCAAGGGATCTCACGAACCCAATCATCAAGTCAATTTAGCCTCAGGGGATGTATTCATCAAAAAATCAGGAATTAGGGTTTCTTGACCTAATTCTCCCCTAAGTTGACTTTTGGGACAAAACATGAGCCAAGACCTCAAGAGGGGATTTGAGGGTCTCAAATACATCACATTGATCCATTTGTAACAATGGATTGATCTAAGAAGCTTGAGCAACAAGTTTGAATTTCATCAGAACCATAATTAGGGTTTTGCGGAAAAAGTCAATTGTATCTTTGACTTTTGACCAGGACATGCTCCCAAACCCTAAGACATGATTCAATACACCATATAACACCTATGAAATCAATCCATAAAGTTTAATTTAGGTCAAGGACTTGATTTCATAGAGGATCGCACAGTTGGGAATTCATTTAACAAAAAGTCAACTGTGTACAAAAATCAAACTTTGACTTTTTGAGATTTTTCACAATTATGGTTCTTTAACCCCAAAATGATGTTAATGTATGATTGGAATCATCATTCATCAAGAAAAATCAAGAAAAGTGGGATAACTTGTAAAAGGGGTAACCATAGAAAAATTTCTAAGTTATGGAACAAAGTGGCTAGGGTATCAACTTTGGAGGATCATAACTCCTAAACCACAAGGCCATTTTTTCCCATCCAAAGCTGGATTTGTAGCTCTCATTACCATCTACAAAAGCTTCAACTACCACTCATTCCAATTCCCCATGGATTTCAAGTTATGGGATGATCAAAATCAAGAAAAGTGAAAATGTCACTTTTTTCCAACACTTAGTGAAATTTTCACTAAGTCAGAATCTGCCTTCACTTTTTTCCAAATGTAGGGGCATTTTTCACTTGGATCCACAAAGTATCAAAACCAATTATGATTAAACAGTTATTGTATCATATGAGGGCTTTCCAAAATGGCCAAGAACTCCATCAAATTCCAATTGAGCCATGAGATATGACAATGGCAATATGCCTTGCTGAAAACTGCCAAGGCTAGGCAGAATTTTGAACTTTTGCTCGATTTGGTAAAATTAGATAATTCCAAGCCTTGTCATTACTTTGGACACATCTGAGGATCAAATCTAAAGGGAACAAACACAGATCCAAGCCTCCAAAGTCTTTGGAACAAGAAGTAGCATGCCAAACCTAGAAATCCCTAAAAGAGGGACAAGACTCCAATTTTGGATTGGAGCATTTAATGGATGCACCAAGGTGGCATGGACTGACATATTTGCAACTGAATTCAGTCAAGATTCATCCAACAACTAGGGAACCAAAACCCTGTGCTCTAACCTCTAGTCAATGGCTAGAGGAGACTTGGATTCCTATTTATCAACATTGGCCAAACCTCTGCTGCAGTTGCCATTCACTATTGATCCCAAAACAAACTTGCTCTACTATAAATAGAGCTCATTTGTGCTCAGTTTGAGTACACCAAAGCCATCAAACAAATGCTTTCCTCAAAATCACTTTCTTTAGGCAAAAATACCTTCTTTAGCAAGGTAACTCTGAGTTTTTGAGTTAGAGAGCATTTCCATCACAGCTTATGATCCAAACACATCCAATATGTCACATCTAAGTTGTCCAAACTCACACAAGTGACCTGTAATCCTTAAATCTCAAAGTCACCTCTCAAAACCTCAAAATAAGTTTTTTTTGCATTTTTCAAGCCATGTCTTGATTCAGTCACTTTCCAAACCAGATAAAACCTCAAACACACTCCAAATATCATCCTTGAACTGTCCCAAATGGCTCCCAACATCTAGAACACCATTTGAGAGAGTTGCTATTTTGACCATTTTAACCCCTTTTGCAAGAAAGGGCCAGTTTTTGTTTTTGCATGTTCCAGCTAATTTCAATCATCCTAAAAGCTTTTAAGGGGTCATTTGAGAGTGTCCAAAACATCAAACCATTTCTGGAACAAGAAACATGGCAGATTGCACAAAAAACTCAAAAAGCTCAAAAAGAGGTAAGCATCATGACTTGAATTTTCCAAAATATGCATTGCTTTGAAGTCCACTGATCATGCATCTCTTCTACATGTCATATGTGTTGTGTTTGCATCAATTTATCATGTAATTCATACCTGTACCAAGATGTAGCACAGAAAATGCAAAATATGGTCTATTTCAAAACCACTATCGGATTTTGAGGAGGGATCATGATCTGAAAAAAATACCACCACCATTGGATTCCTTGTGAAATTCTAGGCCAGATACATATAAATTTTGTCCCCAACCATGGAGAAATGAGAAAGTTATGGACCTTCCCGTTTCTTGTCAAAACTTGCCTTGCCTTGCCTTGGGTCAGGCCAAAAGCAAGGCAAGCCTTGTATATTTATGGTTGTATTTCAATCAACGGATGTATCACCACCTCAGTGGTAAGGCGCGCGCCCTATACACAAGAGGTCTGGGGTTCGAATCCCCCTCGCCCCAGATCCTCTTTTTGCTATTTTTCCCACTTTTTGTTATTTTCCATATTATTTTTAATAGTTTGAAAAATTAATAACTCCCTCAATTTTAATTATTTTTTATTGGTTCTTTTTGCAAAAAGTCACAAAAATGTTGAAATATTTTATTCCCCAAAAAAATTAGATTTATATTATTTATTTAATATAATTAGTATTTTTGTGAATAAATGTCTTTTATTTGTTTCTAAACCTTTTAAAAATAAATATCCATTTTGGAAAATCAAAACCAAGTAGGTTTTAATTCATCTTGTGATGAAAGCCTCGTTTTTCAAACCTAAAACCAAAAGCACAAGTTGTTTATTCAAACTTATTTGGAATTTTTATCATTTGTATTAATTTTCTTTGAATAATTATATTAAAAAAATGATGAAATTAGGGTTTTATTGATTTTCACCCTAACAAACTTTTCCGAACACTCATGGGCCTCTAATAGAGTGTAAGACCCAATCCTTTGTAAATACAAACCTATTTTTGGCCTTAAATGTTGTATAAGTCCCATTGTATTTCAAAAGTTCGGCGCGATCATTGCCCGTTTAAAACAAACCATCTAGGCCTCTCCTCGAGCTATAAGACCCATTCAAAATCATTTTGGACCTATAATAGAGTGTAAGACCCAATCCCCTTTTGAAACCAAAAACTTTTGGGCCTCAGTCGTTGTATAAGACCCACGGTGTTTTCAAAACCTCGGCGCAATCGTCGCCCTTTTCAAAATTAACCATTGGGTTTCTCCTCGAGCTATAAGACCCATCTTTGTTCACTTTCAATCATTTTTGGGCCTCTTGAGAGAGTGTAAGACCCATCCCCTTATACAGAAAATCTTTCTTGGGCCTCAGTCACTTGCATAAGTCCCTGTACAAAACGAAAGTGCGATCACTGATAAAACCCTGGACCTCTCCTTGAGCTGTAAGCCCCAATTTTCCTTTCAAAAGCACTTTCTCCTTTGATTTTGTAACATACTGTTATTTTTAATTTCTTTGTTGAACGACTAACAATACAGTATGGAAGCTCTACAACCGAGTAAGTGTTTACCCGCTTTCATTTACCGCTTTCATATGTATATAACTGTATTGTGGGGCTGTTTCACTGTAAGTCTTCTTTCATAAACTCATATCGACTGTGTAATACTAGTATAGATATTTAGAGTTTCCCCGGCAACTACGTCTAGAAATAGACAAAACCTCGTCTCCTTACCTCCGACGTTCTCCCGGATATTTCAACATAACCTAAACCATGAGAATTTTCTTTTACAACAATTTTAGATAACTAGATCTAAGAAATCTCCCCTTGAACAGTTCATATACAGAAGGCCAATGTTCCAAGTGAAACCCCTTCTGGAATTGTTCATCAGCCTCCTCTTGGGCTTAGTACAAGGACCCACAGGCTTCCTAAAAGCATCCCCGCCTCCTCTTAGGCGTTGTACAAGGACCTGTCGGCTTCTTAGAAGTTTTCACAGCCTCCTCTTAGGCTTCGTATAATGATTCTTCCTCCGGGAAGATAGCCTCCTCTTGGGCTTCGTACAAATTGTCCCTTCAGCTTCTTAAAAGTTTTTCTCGCCTCCTCTTGGGGTTCGTACAAATTGTCCCGGCGACCTCTTAAAGGTATATGAACAGAAATTAGTCATCTTAATAGAACAGTCTTTCAAAGAGTCTAGATCTTCCTACGGCGAACATACTGTCTCTTGATCTCTCTTAAGCATAGTACAAAAGATAAAACTCTAGACTTGGACAGTCTTATCTCCTTGAGTCTCGAAGACATTCTCAAGTTCCTTTCAAAAATAGGAAAAAAAACACCCGTAGACTTGGGCAATCTCAATACCCTTCGGATTCCCCGTTTCCTTAAAGAACAGGAAATAATCCCGGTCTTCAGATCAAATCCATGAGTACAACATTACCCATATAAGAACTTATTTTCTCTTTTAACCAACATACTGGACCTGTCACTCAACTGAAACAGTAACCCTAGCCTCTTCTTGGGCTTTGTACAATGATTCTCCCCAGCAGAGTTAACCTTTGCAGCCTTCATCTCGGGCTTTGTACGAGATACAAAACACTCTCTTGTTGAGTATAAAAGACTCTCTTATTGAGTCAAACCTTTGCAACCTCCATCTCGGGCTTCGTACGAGATACAAAATTACACTCTTGTTGAGTATAAAATACTCTCTTGTTGAGTCAAACATTTTCAGCCTCCATCTCGGGCTTCGTACGAGATACAAAAACACTCTCTTGTTGAGTATAAAAGACTCTCTTGTTGAGTCGGTCACTTTTAGCCTCTATCTCGGGCTTCGTACGAGATACAAAAACACTCTCTTGTTGAGTATAAAAGACTCTCTTGTTGAGTCAATCCTCTTTTAGCCTCTATCTCGGGCTTCGTACGAGATATAAATCACTCTCTTGGTGAGTATAAAAGACTCTCTTGTTGAGTCAAACCCTTTTAGCCTCTATCTTGGGCTTCGTACAAGACACATATAAAAACACTCTCTTGTAGAGTCAAGCTTTTTAGCCTCTATCTCGGGCTTCGTACGAGACACAAAAGCATCCTCTTGTTGGGTCAATAGCCTCCTCTTAGGCTTTGTATAAAGAAATCCCCGTTTTGATTCAATCAACCTTTTAGCATCAAATCATGCTTTGGTCACATCATACAAACATCAACAACTCCTTTTCCCTCGTCTAATTGCTGTAAGCGGCAAGCCTTTGGATTATTTACATCCACGCCACTGTCCCTCTTTTAGCATGAGAAATTCCTAAGGAAAGATGGTATTGCTCTAAACTGAGTTAAAGTCTTCTCCTTCAGGTTGAAAATCCCCTATAAAGGAAATTATGGCATTGCTGGATTCGCATATCCCAGTTAAAGTAATTCTCCTTTATAATCAGTCACCCAACAGTTGTTCCAAATAGACCAAATATTCCCCTTTAGAGATGACAAATTCTCTCTAAAGTCAACACCCTTTTAGCTTCACATCTTGGGCTTCGAACAAGATACAAATAGACCCTTCAGCTTCACATCTTGGGCTTTGAACAAGATACAAACCACATTTAGCTTCACGTCTTGGGCTTTGAACAAGACACCAAAACACCATTTCCTCCCATAGAATAGGAGGAACTACGATCGCTCTGATTTCCCTATCCCGGGAATACGTAGGCATAAGATTGCAAAAGAATCTTAGCGAGCACACTAATAAAAAAAACCCCAAAGTCCCCTACCTCCAGCCAATCTAGTGCAGTATCCCAACAAATTCCCCATGAACAGTCCCGGTATTTCGTTATGAACAAAATAAGCAGAGAGAGGCCCACGAACTAAAACCGCATCTGTAAACCAATAGTTTTGACTGTTTAACCTTAGTTTGCAAGCAGGGTTAGTTGGAGACATCTACTTCCCTTCCTTCATCAACTTCAATAGGATAAAAAATGAATCGACCTGTAGTACCCCAGAGCGACAGTGCTTAAGAACCACGTCCAAAATCGTTCGCTACAATCCGGATAGAAGAAACTTAAATATGGGCAGCTGTTGAACCCTAATTTTTACCCCTAAGATTTCGCACATTTCATTTGCATTTCATACTACAAACAAGATCACGATCTTTGTTTTTCCCGAGTATCTGTGTATTTCTCATTTGCTTTATTATTTAATTATGTTTATCTAACCTCTAACCAAAATACCAAAAAAATATGTTGCAGTTTGCTTGTTTCTCTCTCTGTGTGTTTAGGTTTCGCAGGTTTGTCCAAGCAAGGCATAATTTCAAATTGAGTGTGGTTGTTCAATTTTGATCCAGTTCAGATGGATGTTTGACCTAATCTTGGTCAAACTATCAAGCAATTGTTGCAAGTGCAAGTTATCTATTTTAGTGGGCTATTTCTCAAGCAGTGACTGTCAAGTTGTTGTGTGGTGATATTCAATAGGTTCATCTGAGTTCATCAGTCCAGACTGTGTTCCTCTGTGGATTTATTTTCCCAAAAATTGTTCAAAGTGATTCAGAACTTATAATATTCAGAGATTTGTCTGAACAAGTCAAGTTTGATGGATTTTTAGTCAAGGTGTGTATCAGTGGCTTGTGATGTTGGGTTCATGTTCATTATTCAAGGTGTTGAGATTGAGGATCAAAAGTTTTGTGGCTGTGTGTGAAAAGTATTGGTGAGGGTGTGTATCCATTCACTAAACCATTTTTCTAATCCATTTTCTAAACCAAATTCTCCAAATCCAAATTCCATTATTTTTGTTCAAAAAAATATGACCAATTATCCATTCATAAACTAATTTCTAAAAAAACCATTTCATATCCAATTACCATCTTTATCCAAATATCCATATTTTTTATCCATTTCATATCCATTCAATATCCAATATCTAATCCATAAAAATTCTAATCCAATTCCATACTCCATATTCAATAAATCCATCATACCCATTTTAACATCCAATTCTTTCAAATTTCCATTTTTTACCATCCATTTCTAAAACCACATATCCATTTCCAACATTCATTTTATAAACCCACTAAACCAAATATCCACATTTCCAAATCCATTTTTTTTTAATTATAACCATGTTTTTCCAATTATATTTTGCTAACCATTTATCCATGATACAAAATAGTTGTTCAAAAAAATAATAAAAAGCCAAAAAATCACAAGCAGCCATGACGAGAAGCGTATTCCCAAGCCGTGCGAACCGTAAGTTGGTACACCACACTATGAATTGAGCTGCAACCAAAACGACAAGCTCAAACGCAGCAAACGACTTGCAAGGTACAACACAAAACGACAAATTCAAAACTGCTACAAGAGCAAAAACGGCATCGCAAACGCTTCAAACGACAACAAACTTTGATTTTTAAAATCATAAAAACTCACCTCATTTGTTCTATAAATAAGACTTGCTTCTCATTCAATTATTCAAGCTTTCAAGAGCCAAAAAATCTCTGCAGAATTGGCACCAAAAACTCTCTCCAAATTCATACTTCAAGCTTCACTTTACAACCTTCAATTTCAAGCCTCAATTCCCATTCGAACTAACCTTCATCAATTCAACCATCCTTCATCATTTTCTTTATTCTATTATCTTCATCCATAAACCTCTAAATCATTTGAACACCACACCGGTAGAAAATTCACAAATTAACCTTCAACATCACTAACATCAACCGTTCACAACCTTTGCATCGCACAACCTTCTCACAACAATTTCACAACCTTTACATCAATGTCACACAACAATGTTTCATAGCAGCGATTCGTTCAGAAGGAAGAAGAGGAGAACAAGAGTTGAATTTCACCTGAATTTTAAGGTAATCAGAGTTTTCCGGCGTAAATCTCGCAATCTTGATTCGCATTTGTGGTGAAGTTTCGTTCAAATCACGGACATACTTGAGATCTACGTTTAATTTTGATTGCAACCGTGTAATTTTCGAACCCCGTCGCGCCGTTTCAGTAGAGCTCAAAAAATGCCTGCTATGGAGGAACAGTAGACGTGAATGGAAGAGGAAGATGACAGAATGTTTCTTCTGATGCTGTAATTTTGATTTTGTTTCATTTTTTTAAAGGAATCACTACATCACTTTGGGCTTGGCCCATTTTTTTTTTCTTTTTTCTATTGCTATGTCCTCTTTTTTTTATAAACCTCACTCTCTTTTATTTTTTTTAAGAAAAAATTCTCTTTAATTTTTTCTTTTAATTCTTTTTATATAATTTCTTCTTAATTTTTTTATTAGATTTTGATTTACTATTTGAATTTTGTTAGAAAAATTTCTTGAAAAAAGTTATTTGAAAATATTCTTTTTTCTTTTCATTTGATTTCTTTTTCTATTTTGACTTTATTGTTGGTTGTTTATGGATCATAACTTGTTAGATCCATTTTTTTTCTTCATCTCTTTTCTTTTTGATCTATAAAAGTCTTATGGATCTTAGAATTCCTTTGTTGAATTCTTGATCAAGACGAGATCGTCACCTATTTTCTTTTCGTGCGGTATTGCTTTCGGATGACGATCTACATATCGTTCATCTAGCATGCATTAGCACAAAGATCTATTGACCGGCCTCATTGTAGGGTAATTACTCCGTAAATTACTCGGCAATTGCTTAACATAGCGCAACATTTGTCCCTCTTTATCCAATTCGGAATTTGAACTTTCGTGGTCCGGACCTTGATTGGTCGCGTCAACCCAATGTTGGTTAATCTTTTATATTAGGTTCAAAATCTTTGAAGCTTGTTGTTGTTGAGGCTTTGATCCTATCAATCTTCTAACAAGTCTTCACTAACCTTGACCTAAGTACATTGTTTAATCACTATAGTTCAAGACGCGAAACTGAATAATCGGTGAAGGCTTATGGCACTAGAGCCCTGTGCTACTAATCACTAACTTCTAACATTTACTTTTATGCTTCCTTCTCGCTCCCTAACTCTCTATTACTTTTATGCTCCATTATTATCATTTCATGTCATGTTTATGCTTCCGCAATTTTTCCTTTGTCCGTTGGACACATGTTTATGCTTCCGCAATTTTTCCTTTGTCCGTTAGACACATGTTTATGCTTATGCCTTTTTTCTCTTTGTCCACTTGGACCAAAAAACATTAATAAAGGCCAAAACCTCTAAAAAAAACTTGTGCTTCTAATCTTGGACTATGGTTACTATCCTATGCAATGTACATGGAGTTTTGCACCTAGACCTTGGACTTCAATGCTATTCTTGGATCCTTGGACTTAGAACTTGGACCTTTTCCTTTTGCTTTGGAATTATGGTTTGAAGACTTTGAAGTCTTGTGCTTTTGCTTGGTTTATGGTGAAGATAGCTACAATTGTGGTTAAATCTTTCTTGTCCTTAGCTTTTACTTTATGCTTTAGGATAGCCACTTCTTCTCCACCCATTCTTCAATTTTCAAAACTTTCTCCCTTTTTCAAAACTTTCTTGATTTCAAACTATCACCTCTTTCATAATCAAACCTTGACTTTGTCAAGTGATTTTACTCTTTTCTTTTCATTTCTTAACAAATGCTAAACTACATAAGCATATTGACACCTTTTTCAAAAGACTTAAAAAACATCAAACTCATCACTCTCTTTTTGTTCCCTCGTGCACTTTTTCCTTTAACTTTTTCATAAGTTTAGACATGATTCATTTCTTTAAGCGAAATTATTCACTTGGAAATGACGACTTGTCTTTACATTTTAAAATCAACCAAAACAAACAAATTTCATTCTTTGTACCACGAACTACGAGGTTTTGATCCTACATTGCACTTCGTGGGTACGTAGGCATGAGACACACAAAAATCTTTAAAACAATTTCTCTTCTCATCTCCTCAATCTCTTTTCAAACAAAATTTTTCAGACCAAAATCGTAAATATTTCAAAGGGTTCCTATAGAGTACTATAGACGTTTTGGGTGCTAACACCTTCCCTTTGCGTAACCAACCCCTCTTATCCAGTCTCTCTTCACTTGTTCTTATTATAGAGCTTGTGTAGGTTTTGTTCACTCTTTTTCCTTTCTTTTTTGGATAAAATAAAAGTACGGTGGCGACTCTTGCTTTTTGAGTTAAGTTAATCAATAACTTACACTCACGATTTTGCCGCTACACATTCTTGACGAGTATTAGTCTAGGAGAGAGTGAAACACTAGTATGGAACATGTGTGAACCATTGTGATTATGAGAAAAGGTAAAAGAGGCCTTAAGGCTAATGTGGCCTTGTGATTGTCGAATGCAATCATGTTTGTGTGTGTGAAATCACGTAATCGTAACCGGTTTCCCTTGAGTTGCAGTTTCATGAGTCTCGAGCTCCTCTGAAACATGTGCACAATTACTTGGCAGGTTTGATTCCCGCGTGTAGTACGAATGGAATCTATGGGTAGAGACTTGTGATGGTTAACAGGCCATAAGAAGTGACGGTTCACGGTTAACAGGCCGATGTTCCCGAATCCATTTCGTATGTCAAGTAAATACAAGGATCCATGACTCGGGTCGACTTCTAGACGTAGAAGCGGACGGGAAAAGGGGATGCCTTGGTGAGGTTATCGATTAGTGATATTTTGAGTTGATGAACTCATGAACATGTTTCCATATAGTGTGAGATTATATACTCAAGGTCATTGCCCTTCCCCTTTTGACTTGAGTTAGGATTGATAGAACCATGTAAAGCATAGAGAACCAATAAGATAGGGAACTCACTGAGATTTAATATCTCACCCCATGTTGTTGATTATATTATAGGTACAGTAGGTTCCACGAAGGGTAAGGATAAGGCCATTTGATTATCCTTACTTTCCTTGGCTTTTGGGATGGCAAGACTCCCGTTGTGGAGATTATTTTAAGATCATTGTTTTGATCTAGTTCTTAGTGTCTTGGAACACCTTGTATACATTATGCCATAGTTTTTTTGTATTAAGTAGTTTGGGCATGTAATGTATATAATGTGTTAACTAGGAACTTATGGTATTTCAGTACCAAACACTTGTATTCATGTATAGTATTTGCGCTTTGATGTATGATATTATATGTGGGTGTTACAGTTGTGTTCATTTGGTATTTAGATACCATATATGATATTTGAATACAACCCTTTAAAACAAAACTTTGAATTTTGTTATGTGGTATTTTGGATCAAACTCTAGTGTCGACAAGGGTAGTTTTATGGTTCGAAAAAAGGTTTAATATGAAGTCAAAGTGTGTTCACATGCTGATCTTGATCTTGTATGTTGTAGTCGAAGTTTGTTCAAGCATACTATCGAAATATATTAACTTGTAATTTAAGTTAGTATGTCGAATTGGGTCTTGCTTGTAAGCCCAATTATTTAAGTTAGCTTATTCCTTAAGTTAGATTGTGTAATGGGCATATGTGTAAAAGCCCATTAGGATAGTATGTTAGTTTTCTTATAAATAGCATGCTAGTCTTTCATTTTGTAAGGAGTGGTGCAAATCCTAATTAGGGTGAGAGAGGTTAATTGTTGATATTCACTTGTAATCTTTAAACCGTTATTGAGAAAGTGAATAGTAAAATAGATTTAACCAATTCTTTATTCTTCTTCCTTCTTTTCTTTTCTGTTGTGAAGCACAGATCCATTCAAATGTTGCTTGCCACGGTGGCACAGTTCGACCTTGAACTGGAACAGATGGATGTGAATACTACATTCTTGTATGGTGATCTAGATGAAACAATCTTGATGAGGCAACCTGAAGGATACGTCAAAAAGGGGAAGGAAGATTATGTGTGCAAGCTGAAGAGATCTTTATATGGACTGAAACAATCTCCTCGACAGTGGAATAGGAGATTCGACAAGTTCATGGCATGCATAAGTTTCATTAGAAGTTGGTTTGACCACTGTGTTTACTTCAGATTTCAACTTGGTAATTCATTTTTTATTTTGTTGCATTATATGGATGATATTCTAATAGCAAGCAACAATGTCGAAGATGTAATGAGGGTGAAGGCTGAACTCAATAAGGAGTTCGACGTGAAGGATCTGGGAGCTGCGTCCAGGATTCTTGGGATTGACATCCGAAGAGATAGAAAACAGTCGAAATTATGCTTATCTCAAGAGGCATACTTACAGAAGATTCTCGAAAAGTATGGTATGTCGAATTCAAATCCTGTTGTGACCCCGACAAACCCTCAATTCAAGATGAGTATAGATCAGTGTCCCAGTACTAATGTCGAAAGAGCTTATATGAATAGAATTACATATTCTAATATAGTGGGTTCTTTGATGTATGTTATGGTATGCACTAGACCTAACATAGTATATGCAGTAAGTCTTATAATCAAGTACATGGCGAATCCTGGAAAGGCTCGCTAGCAAGCATTGAAGTGGATTCTAATGTACATAAATGGGTCTTTGAAAAGAGTCCTAATTTATGGTGGAGACTTGGGTGAAGATAGGAAAGCAGCAATCGAAGGATATGTCGACTCTGATTATGCAGGTTGTATGGATTCCAGAAAATCTATTTATGGTTATGTGTTCCACTATGTTTGGCACAACAATCAGTTGGAAAGCAACTCTTCAGGAGGTTGTTGCCTTATCAACCACTGAAGTGGAATATATTGCCCTAACTGAAATTGTGAAGGAAGCATTGTGGCTTGAAGGTTTTGCAAAGAAGCTGGAACTTCAAGTTTGAGTTGTCACTGTTAAATGTGATAGTCAAAGTGCAATACACCTGTCGAAGAATTCAGCCTATCATGAGCAAACCAAGCACATTGATGTGAGGCTGCATTTTGTCAGAGGGGTAATCAAGCGTGGAAAAGTCCAAGTGCTGAAGGTTTCGACAGATCATAATGTTGCTGATATGATCACCAAGACGTTGCTCAGTTGCAAGTTTTTCCACTGTATGCAGTTGATAAAGCTGCATGAAGAAAACTAGTTTATTTCTTGATGTTATAGAGTTAGATCCAAGGTGGAGATTTGTGAGATTTTGGATCAAACACTAGTTAAGCATGACATCAAAGTCTGTTCACATACTGTTATCGAAGACCTACATGCTGTAGTCGAATTGTATTCTAGTATGTAGTTGTTGGATTGAGCCTTGTGTTAAGGATCCAATTGTTTAAGTTAGCTTGTAATGGGTAATTGTTAAAAATCCTATTAGTTTAGTATGTTAGGTTTTATTATAAATAACATACTAGTCTCTCATCTTAAGTGTGGTGTGACAAATCCTAATTAGGGTGAGAGAGTTATTTGTTATTCTTGAGTACTTGTAATCTGATTTGAAGAGAAAGAAAAGAATATCAGTTATAACCAATGCATGTTGTTTTTCCTTGTTAACCCTACCCCTTGTGTGTTTCTTGCCTATAAAGAAATCGAGTATATTTTGTTTTAAGGCATCCTAATTTATAACAAACTGGTGCGGTGAGCGTAGAGTAGAAGATGTCGTCAACAAAGTATGAGATTGAGAAATTCACCGGTGTGGATGATTTTGGTTTGTAGCGCTTGAAGATACATGCCCTTCTTGTTCAAAAGGGTTTGTTAGAAGCGTTGAAAGGATCAGAGATGATGAAAGCTAGTTTGTTCCCTTATTTGTGTAGAGTTTGTTCCAAGGTGGAGATTTGTGGTATTTTGGATCAAACTCTAGTGGCGACAAGGGTAGTTTCATGGTTCGAAAGAAGGTTTAATATGAAGTCGAAGTCTGTTCACATGCTGATCTTGATCTTGTATGTTGTAGTCGAAGTTTGTTCAAGCATACTGTCAAAATATATTAACTTGTAATTTAAGTTAGTATGTCGAATTGGGTCTTGCTTGTAAGCCCAATTGTTTAAGTTAGCTTGTTCCCTAAGTTAGCTTGTGTAATGGGCACGTGTGTAAAAGCCCATTAGGATAGTATGTTAGTTTTCTTATAAATAACATGCTAGTCTCTCATTTTTGTAAGGAGTGACGCAAATCCTAATTAGGGTGATAAAGGTTAATTGTTGGTATTCACTTGTAATCTTTAAACCGTTATTGAGAAAGTAAATAGTAAAACAGATTTAACAAATTCTGTATTATTCTTCCTTCTTCTCTTTTCTTTTGTGAAACCTAATAGAGTTTCTTGTATTTGTTCAAGAAACTCAATCTCTTTCTCATAACATGTTCATATGAAATTCAGATACCAAATGTGGTACCATTTTCCAATAAGCTTAAAAAATGAAATTTTAAAGATAATTTGATGCATACATATGAATAATAATGTAACAAATGTGTAGATGAAGTGAATCATGATTTTTAAAAGAAGATCAAGTAATTGAAAATATCTATGACGGAGTTAGAACAAGACAATCCTTAAAAGAAGATCCAAACAACATGACCATTATCTCCCGATTGAGCCAAAATAATAGATGAGATTGGAGAGAAACTAAAAATTGAAGATGATTTCATCTTTAAGACTCAGTGTAAGAAACACGTCTAAAGAAGGTACGTGTTATTTATATCAAATTTATTTATGAGCATTTATCTCAAAAATTTCATCTCTTTTTCCATGGTATTATATGTATTTCCTATTTCTTTTTGTATGATGATAAAAGGGGGAGAATAATTAAGGGAGAATATTTTGAAATTAGAATATAAATAAGATCATAATTTTTATGCATAAATTGAGGGGGCATAGACTTTGTTTTATGCACAAACTGAGGGGGAGCACAAAATTTCTCTGTTTCTGAAAAATCAAAATCTTAATTATAAGAAGTTTATCATCATCAAAAGGGGAAGTGTTATGTCTTTGATTATGTGGTTGGCATTTATTTTGCTAAAACTATTCTAGCAGCAAGATGTTGAAACAAGATGTTCTAATTTACTGCATTCAACATGTCGGATAAAGATGTCCCATCCTGGATCATAGGACATCGTGTCTGTTATTGGTTTAAAAGGAAGATTCTGTTAGTTGTTATTTGTTATTGAATATTCTGTGAATATTTAGTTATCCTATGTGGCGTCCAAAGTAATTTGAGCTGAGTTTTTGTGTTGGTTTTCGGATTTTCACTACTTTCTAAATATGGAGACATATTAGGAAATATTAGATTGAAGACCTATTTTCTTGGAGTTTATTTTGCAGAATTATGTGCAGTCTCTCAGCTGCGTTTTGAAGCCCAACCCAGTCCAGATTTTATGCTATATATTGACTGGTGTAAACCTAGTTTAGGTGTGGAACTTACGTGTGTTTTTGTTAGGGTTTTTGATTGTTAATTGTGAGCCTAACTGGTATCATTCTGATAACAGTATAAGGACTGTTTTTGTGTTATAAGTTCTGTCAGTTACTCATAAGCTTTTAAGCATTGAGTTTCTTGTGTGTCAGTTCTCATAAGCTTTGAAGTATTGAGAATTGTGTGTTTGAAAGTGTGTCCTTCGTTTTGTTACTTGTGTTGAAAGGTACCAGTCACAGTTTGTGATTGAAGAGGAATTTGAGGAGGGCCTCATACCTAGGTGAGTCTTAGGTAGAAGTCATAAGAAGGGTAGTGATTAAGTGAGCGGATTGTAACCGGGTGTGGTTGCTGTGTGATCTGTGAATTAATACTATCATATATTGATTTCGTCCCTGGCTTGGTAGCCCCCATATGTAGGATTGTTGATCCGAACTGGGTAAACATATCACTGTGTTCTTTACTTTCTGCACTGTTATTTTTATTGTTATCTTATTCATTGTGTTGGATATTCGTGTCTCAACATCTGTGTAGGACATCTGATATCTGTGCCAGAATTTCAATTGGCATCAAGAGCTTGCACCCTAGTTTGTTTCTGGGTGAGATTCAGGGAAGGTACTTTCTGGTGCGATGGACAAGGATGGAGGATTTTTGAACAAACCACCACTGCTTGATGGTTCCAACTATGACTATTGGAAACCAAGGATGATAGCATTCATCAAATCCATGGATGATCAAGCATAGAAAGATGTTATCAAAGGATGGGAACCCCCAAAGGTTAGAGATGGAGAAGGTAATCCTACTGATGTGGTGAAGGAAGAGGAAGACTGGGATGATGCAGACTACAAAGGGTCTTTGGGAAATTCCAAAGCCATGAATGCCTTATTTAATGGTGTTAACAAAAATATTTTCAGGTTGATTGAACATTGCACCATTGCAAAAGAGGCTTGGCAGGTCTTGAAGGTTGCTTATGAAGGAACTTCAAAGGTGAAGATGTCAAAACTTCAGCTTCTCACTACCAAGTTTGAGAATTTGAAGATGAAAGAAGATGAGAGCATTCATGATTTTGTCATGAACATTATTGAGATAGCTAATGCTTCAAGTGCCCTAGGTGAAAAGATGTCTGATAGCAAACTTGTCAGAAAAATCCTCAGATCTCTACCTAAGAGATTTGACATGAAAGTGACTGCTATAGAGGAAGCTCAAGACATAGATAAGATGAAAGTGGATGAACTTGTGGGATCACTTCAAACATTTGAATTGGGGATCAGTGAAAAGTCTGAAAAGAAGAAGAGTATAACTTTTGTGTCAAAGGCTGGTGATTCAGAAGATGAAAGTAATCTGGACAGAGATGAAGGCCTTTCAGAAGACCTAGTGTTACTTGGCAAACAATTCAACAAAGTGTTCAGAAGGATGGATTGGAAGTCAAGATCAAATGTTAGGGACAAGTCATTCGACATCAGCAAAAACCAGAATGCTGGGAGAAATTCCAGAACTGAAGAGAATTTCAACCAAGGGAAAGGAGCTCAGTGTCATGAGTGTGAAGGTTTCGGGCACATAAAATCTGGATGTCCCACGTATCTCAAGAGACAAAAGAAGGGGTTATCAGTTTCATGGTCAGAAGATGACTCTGAAACTGAAATTGATGAGAAGTCTGGAAAGCTGGTTACAGCATTAACAGGTGTGTGTGAGTCTGATGAAGATTCAGTCAGTGAAGAACTTACCTTTGAAGAGCTGGCTGCTTTCTATAAGGATTTATGCATTAAAAGTGAAGAAGTATGTCAGCAGAGAGAAGAAAAAAAGAGAGTTATTGCTCATCTAAAAGCTGAAAAGGTAGAGCATTTATCTATTATCTCTGATCTTAAAAGTGAAGTGGTTGTACTAAACTCAAAATTGGATAATTTGATCAAGACTGTCTGGATGCTCAATAGTAGCTCTGATGTGCTTGATGAGATTCTTAAATCAGGGAGAGATGTTGAAAATGTTAGTGGTCTTAGGTTTGAAAGTTCAAGTGAGATAGACAAAGAAAAATGGCCTGAAGTGACACTTGCTCAATCTAAGAAAGAATTGAAGACGCCAAATAACATGTTGCAACATCCTCACAGACATCAGAAGAATTTCACAAGAAGAAAGAATCAAAGATGGAGATGTCACTATTGTGGAAGGTTTGGCCATATAAAACCCTTCTGTTACAAATTATATGGCTAACCCAAAACTGGGTTACAGTCTAGTAGGGAACAGAATTGGGTTGGAGCAAAGAAGGTGTGGACTCCCAAGAATGCTGTGGAAAAACACATAGGTCATAAGTCTTTCAGAGTCTCTTCAAGGGAAAAGTGGTACTTTGATAGTGGTTGTTCTAGGCACATGACTGGTGTCAAGGGATGTTTGTCAGATATTAAGTCTCATTCTATTAATATGTGACCTTTGGTAATGGATCAAAAGGGAAAGTAATGGGTGTTGGAAAATTGAACTGTACAGGACAACCCAACCTGGAGGGGTGTTACTTGTTGAAGGCTTAGATGTAAACTTGATAAGCATAAGTCAACTATGTGATCAGGGTCTCAGGGTCAACTTTACCAATTCTGAATGTCTGATAACAAACGAGAAGGGCAAGGTTGTCATGAGAGGCGAGAGAGCATCAGATAATTGTTATTTGTGGAGTTCTGAAAGCACTGCAATATGCTTGGAAACTAAGAAAGCTATTGGAAAGAATACTGAGTTAAAACAGGTACTGATCAATTATAAAGCAACTCAAAATGTTAGAACCAATCCGAATAAAATTAAACTTAGTAAGGCCAGTGAATATGTCAACACGAAAAATTTAAAAGGGAAGTTTGATGAATACACATACGAGGAGTTAAAGCGATTCAAAGTTTGTGACTGTCGCGCTTCTCTGGGCCCACTTCTCAAAAATATAAATAGGCGGGCAAAAACTCTCTACCTACATCAAACATATTGCACTAAAAATTCTCCTACCCCTTCTCTCCAAAGTTTACGAGTTGTAGGGTTTTCTCTTAACATTCTCAATATTGTGCTTTGTGATCAATCAAAAATGTCTCAACATCATGCATCAGAATCCGTGCATGGCTCTTCTGATAACTAGGATCTCCTCGGACCAATGCTGGAGATGATGAACCACTTCGAATGATCGATCTCTCAGATCTTGTGCTTGATATTGCTCCGTTGAACGTAGCACTTGCTGATCCTCAAGGAAAACGACAAGTCTCTCCTTCAATGGATGTCAATATTCCTGGAAATGCCAATTC
Source organism: Lathyrus tuberosus (assembly GCA_022829125.1). Taxonomy (NCBI): domain Eukaryota; kingdom Viridiplantae; phylum Streptophyta; class Magnoliopsida; order Fabales; family Fabaceae; genus Lathyrus; species Lathyrus tuberosus. The sequence continues at coordinate 5,176,866 of JALAZF010000056.1, read as the reverse complement.
AAATGGTAGCCCTACAGATAGGACTGATGATGGTGTACTTATTCATGTGGGTCGCGAAAGAAGGAGTAAAAAGAAAGCCGATGTAGTTATTAATGTTGATGATTTCCCTTATGATGAGGAACCCATTGCAGGGATGTTAAGGAGAATTAAGAGAAGAAGAGAGAAAAATGTTATGATGAAAGGTTCAAATTCTGCAAAATTGCAGAGAGAGTCTGGAAGTGTGGGTAGTACCAAGGGAAAAGTTCGAGCTGGGCCTCCTAAACAATGGAGTAAGGTTGTTGTTCTAACAAAGAAGAGAAAAGTCAATGTTCGTAGTGAGTCTGAATATGAGGCTACAACAGATGCTCAAGATATCATTGGTGTGAAAAACTCTACATGCAAAAAGACCTATGATGATGGTTCTATGAGGAATGTAGATAGATGGAGAGTTGTGGATCAAAGGAGGATTGCCTTGGAGAGAGAGCTAGGTAAGGATTTCTATAAATACAAAGAAATCATGGATCTTATTGCAGTTGCTGGATTGATGAAAACTGTGTCCAAGATAGGACCATGCTATGAAAAACTAGTCAAGGAGTTTGTTTTGAATATTCCTGAAGATTGTGATGATAACAGGAGTAGAAACTTCAGAAAAGTGTCTGTGAGAGGAAAAGTTGTCACTTTTTCTCCTGGAGTAATCAATAACTTTCTGGGCAGGTGTGAAGAACCTCAGCCTGAGTTAGAGGTCACAGACAACGAAGTGTGTAAGGAGATTACAGGTGGTTGTATTAAACACAGGCCAAATGAAGAAAAGCTGTCCTCTAGAAAACTGAGTGTTAAATATGCTATTCTCCATAGGATTGCTGTTGTGAATTGGGTACCTACCAATCATACATCTACTATTTCCTCCATACTTGGTAGGTTCATTTATGTTATTGGTAAAAAGGTTTCTTTTGATTTTGGGACATACATCTTTGAATAAATCTTGAAGCAAGCAAGTCCAACTGCTGTCAAGATGCCTATTTGTTTTCCATCCCTGATCTGTGGTGTTATCTTAGATCAGTTTCCTAACCTTTTGTTAAGCAGTGACAGTGCACTCAAAAGAAAACCTCACATGTCCCTACACTACAAGTTACTTGGTGGGCACATGTTTCAGACATTGTTGAGACATCTTCTCAAACTTCTAACCCTGCTACCTTTGATGATGAAGTTATTGCACAGCTGCAAGAAACGTGCAAGGAACTGGAAGATTCCATCAGAAAAGACACTGCTAGGAAGTCCAAACTTCAACAGTTAATTAAAACTTTCATAGAGAAAAAGAATGTTTCTGCTGGAACAGTTGGTACAGACCAAGATAACAAGGAAACTACTGAAGGTGATGCCTCTGGTGCTGACCACTGGATGTCTGAAGATAATACCTTTGAAACCAGTGGATCTGATAAAGAGAGTGCACAGGGTTCAGATGACTCTGTATCTGGGAGTGGTGATATTGATGCTGAGACTGATGGAGAAGGTGAAGAAATTGCGAAATCTGGGTCAGATGAAGATGATAATGGTGCTGCAGAATAACACATTTTTCTCTTCTTTTTGCTTGTTTTGTTGTTGTTGGTGTTGTAATGACTGAACGCCTAGGATGATTATATCTCTGTCTCTCCTTCTGAACATTATCTATTGCTATATTATGTTTTTGTTTAGAACTGCTCTACTTGCCTTTGTCATATTTATGGCTAAAAAGGGGGAGTAGTGTGCTTATGGTGTGCTTGTGCTGGTGCTGCAGTTGAGGGGGAGAATGTTGTATGTTGCTGTGTTGCTGCAATTGAGGGGGAGTTTTTTGTGGTTGTGAATTTTTGCTGCTAGGCTGTGTTTTTCGCTGCTGTCTCTGATATTTTTTGTTTTGCTTAATTTATCTCTGCAAGTTTGTTTGTTGTGTAGTTTTAGCTAAAATAAGCCAAAGGGGGAGATTGTTATGTCTTTGATTATGTGGTTGGCATTTATTTTGCTAAAACTATTCTAGAAGCAAGATGTTGAAACAAGATGTTCTAATTTACTGCATTCAACATGTCGGATAAAGATGTCCCATCCTGGATCATAGGACATTGTAACACCCTTCTACCCCACAAACAATTTTTGGGAAAACACGCAATATTATCAGAGTAAAATTAGCAAGAAAGGTGCCACATATATTCAAAAAATAATTTAGTAATCATCGTCCTGTCCCGTAACACGGGTTATTCATTCATCAATAACATAAATTTATAACTACGCAGCGGAAATCAACTTTTAATTTTTGATCAACAAAATACTCCAAGGATAAAGTATCCAATTCAACATAGCCTCAGCAATATAAATATTTGCAACATAAAATCAAAAGAAGACATGAGGTTCACAAATAATCCCAACCCGATGTTACATGACACAGAGCAGGACACCTCTAAACTAAACAACGAAAACGACACACTTCAAGGCTACATCTTCCATCATCGCGAATCTACTCTTGGTTATCTGCAAGTTACCCACATAAGAGGCAACATTTCCATGCAGGCAGGGTGAGAATCACAATTCATTATAGTAATATAAGTACATGGAAAAATGAACAGGAAGGCAACAACAACATCATAGCAAAATCAACATCAATTTCATAGTAAAATCAACCGCAACATCATGATGTGATCAACAACAACATCATAGTTCAATCAACAACAACAACATGGTTCAATCAGCAACAACACCATGATATGCACAATAAACCATACATATTATTCAACAATCAATTCATACACATGCAATGCCACTTAGAATGAAATGCAACTTCATCGGAAACATGCATGTGGTACCAGTTCAACGTGGATGGACACTTGGCCATCAACCCTCCAAAAGGAGCACAACGTAATCAACGTATCACTTCAATCCGCACAATGGCATTGAAGCTACCAATAGGCCGAAGCCCCAACGTAAAAATCCTATGAAATGCAATGATGCTAATTCTCCTCAATTCATCAAAAATCAACGTGTGCATCATTCATTTCATATTCAACAAGGATTTATCATACAATCATGTTTTATCATCTTTCATCAATAACAACTCGACAACAAAAGATCAGCACGAGAAAACATCAAGAAACCTCAAGAAACAACAAAAAAACAGCAAAACAGCATGTCTGACACGACCGCCCGTGTCCTGTGACACGGCCGTGTCAGGAGCTCTGTAGCACGATTTTAACGAAAGCAAAAATCCAGCAAGAAAGGGGGTCTGACACGGCCGCCCGTGTCCTGTGACACGGCCGTGTCAGGAAGTCTGCACCCAAAATTTTCAAAAGATTTTTCTGCTGCAATTTGGCCTCAAATATCCCAAAAATTCAATTTTTTTCCAATACGAAAATTTGACTAAAAGACTCACACAATACACATACATCAACATATAACATTCTATCTCATTATATTTCATCGAATCATTCATCCCTAATTCATTCTACATCATCAAACACCACAATTTCCCCAAAAATTCATTTTCTACGTTTTCGACTCGAAATACTCTAAAACTCAATTTTTTCCCAAAATGAAAATTGACCAAAATTGCTTACACGATACACTTACATCAACATATATATCAATACATGCCAAACAATTCATCATATTTCACATCACATCATATATTTCACATCAAAATCATCAAATTCAAACAACATTCATACAAAACCTAATCTATTCATCTCCAACCTCATAAACCATAAGGAATTAGGAATTCTCCCCATACCTTAGAGTAATCTGAAACCTTTCCTTTCTTTCTTCAAGATTCCTCTAGAAATCCTCAAGCCCTAGCCTTTTTCTCTTCTCCTCTTCAGAGTTCTTCACAAAAAAATACGATAATGAGAAAATGTGATCGTGTTTCTCCTTTCTCTTGCATAACTAATCCTAACTTATGAACTTCTCATCCTCTCCTTACTCATTTTCACATAAGACCACCTTGCCCTTTTCTCATTTTAATTTTTAATAATAATAATAACATAAATAATATTTGATTATTTACTTTATTAAAATTATTCAAAATTGCATCTTTTAATCCATAATTCTCCACAATTGTCACAAACCTCAATAATTCATCTAAATTAATTAAATAACTCATTAAATAAATAATTTAGATTTTTGGGTCGTTACAGACATCGCGTCTGTTATTGGTTTAAAAGGAAGATTCTGTTAGTTGTTATTTGTTACTGAATATTCTGTGAATATTTAGTTATCCTATGTGGCGTCCAAAGTAATTTGAGCTGAGTTTTTGTGTTGGTTTTCGGATTTTCACTACTTTCTAAATATGGAGACATATTAGGAAATATTAGATTGAAGACCTATTTTCTTGGAGTTTATTTATGCTATATATTGACTGGTGTAAACCTAGTTTATGTGTGGAACTTACGTGTGTTTTTGTTAGGGTTTTTGATTGTTAATTGTGAGCCTAACTAGTATCATTCTGATAACAGTATAAGGACTATTTTTGTGTTATAAGTTCTGTCAGTTACTCATAAGCTTTTAAGCATTGAGTTTCTTGAGTGTCAGTTCTCATAAGCTTTGAAGTATTGAGAATTGTGTGTTTGAAAGTGTGTCCTTCATTTTGTTACTTGTGTTGAAAGGTACCAGTCACGGTTTGTGATTGAAGAGGGATTTGAGGAGGGCCTCATACCTAGGTGAGTCTTAGGTAGAAGTTATAAGAAGGGTAGTGATTAAGTGAGCGGATTGTAACCGGGTGTGGATGTTGTGTGATCTGTGAATTGATACTATCATATATTGATTTCGTCCCTGGCTTGGTAGCCCCCAGATGTAGGATTGTTGATTCGAACTGGGTAAACATATCACTGTGTTCTTTACTTTCTGCACTGTTATTTTTATTGTTATCTTGTTCATTGTGTTGGATATCCGTGTCTCAACATCTGTGTAAAACATCTGATATCTGTGCCAGAATTTCAGGAAGATTGTTAAGGAAAAAATCTTTTTTGATGTTTTGAAGATGACAAACTTTTGTGTAAATATAATTAAAATTTTGATCTTATTTGTTATTTGATGTGTGCTCTTGAGTGAAAATTAGTAAGGCAATTATGTATAAATGTTATCATCAATAGGATGCAAGAAGAAATGATTCTCAAATTTATTATTAAGCTCATTACAAGAAAAGAAAAGCATATGTTATAAAGGAACACAAAATACCAAATGTGACAAATAAATAAGTCACACAATGGCATTATCGTAATTTTGTACTACAAAAGAGGATCAACTTTTGAAGCAACAAAGTTGTAATAATATTACATGCGTAAGAAAGAAAAACAATGACAAAGTTGTAAATATCCTAGACGATCAAATAATTACCAAATGGCATTTTCGTAATTACATAAAGCAGGTGAGGATCAAGAGAACATAAAATGAGTATCAGCATCACTCAATGACAATTCTGTAAATAGATGACCTTCTCATTTACACTATCAATGGCAGAATTATAATTACCAATGGCAGACTTGTAATTTCAAGTATATACTCAGGGCAGATCTAGTACTCAAGAAACTAGAGGATCAAAACCTCTATAAATAGTCATTCACATTTTCTTCATTTCAACACAACCACTCAAGGAAAATTCAAGAGAAATATTCATGAAATTCTTCCAAAAATCATATTCTCACTAAAATCATATTCTTAAAATCAAGGATATTCCTTTCTAAGAATATTTGTCTTAAAATCACATCATTTATTCAAGGAAAAATCAAGAGAGAAAATAACTTCATTCAAGGAGAGTTCAAGAAAGAAAATTCATCATATTCTTCCAAAGTTATATTCTCACTAAAATCATAATCTTAGAATCAAGGATCTCTACTTCTAAGATTATTTGTCTTAAAACCACATCCTCTCAATAATCATTTGTTGAGGAATTGTGAATCTGATCCTCTTTACAAATCATTATTAATATTTTGTATTTCCTCAAGTCAAGGTTGATCTTGGGTGATAGTGTGAGCTAGTTGAAGCTTTGTAATCAGTGTTGTAAGCCTGGTGAGGCTAAAGAAAATACATATTGGCGTAAGAAAAGGATCAAAAGATATTTATCCTTAATTAGAAAATCTCATAAAGCATGGAGGCTGGAGTAGCCAAGTTTGGTGAATCAGGATAAATCTCTGTGTGTCATTTCTTAAACAATTTCCTTTCAAGCTTGCTTATTTATACACAATTCACACACTACAAACACTTTAATTATTGATTATATTCATAGTTTATTTTGATAAAGCTTGTTTCAGAAATTAAAAGCAAGATTTTAAAGGGGTCACTATTCGACCCTCCCTTATAGTGACATTTCTATCTACTTCACTTATGCCTGTATGACAGTCACTGTTAGACGTGTCACTTGGACGACATAGCCTTCTACTCTAAATGGTTGACTTGTGGGTCGTGCCTGATGTATTCACATCTTCCTTAGCGGATCATTCACCGGTTCGAATTTCTTCAGATTATTCTTAGACATCCCTTCGTGTTTGCTCCTCTGGCAGTTAATCACAGAGATCTTAATACCATACTCGATGATTTCTATAATCATATGGTACCAGATGAAGAACGTGGTATGTCATCTCCTAATACATGGGCTTGTGCACAGAGCTACATACAATAGTTTTATCGAGTGTCACATTCTTACACGACTCCAGATGCCGCAGAAGCACCACCTAAACCATATCATCAAGAGATATTGGAAGAGGAGCGAGTGATGACTCACAGTACGCCCTGGACTTGTTGCCGATCTGCTAGTGTATTGCGACGATTACGAGAGATGCCATACAAAGATGAGATTTTACAAAAGGTAACTCTTGTAGGGCTGTCGTACAAGCCATCTTACTCTAGGCACGAAATGCCTTGTGATACAGTTGGCAGAGGAGAAACAGTGGGGTTAGATATACACAATAGTTTATTTTTATTTGTATTTGGTAACTGTTCTGGACTGGACCAATGGCTAGAATTGGTCCAATCCACCTCTGCTCCAGAGCGGCCCAAATTTCCTAAGTCCAACCCACAGAGGGGCAAAAGCAACCTTTCTGCCCCTCCAACCAGGCAAAGAATGCAACGTTCCTCCCTGGCGTTGATGCCCGTTACGCACGGCTTCCTCGCTGCCCGAACAGCAAAGGACAGGTGCTCGGAACTGCGTTCATGCCTGACATAACGGCTAGTTTCGGGCACCCTGCCCGGCATAAAGGCTAGTTTGGGCAGTTACCTATTCTTTGAGGAAAACGGTTATTTCGCCCCGAAAATAGGACCGTTGCCCACGCGCTGGGGGCTCTATATAAACCCTCTCGCTTGAGAGGGTCAGGTATCCAATATTCACCCTAAGAAGTCATACTTTGTACTTGTCCCTTTTCTCTGACCCTTTCTCACTTGAGCGTCGGAGTGCCTTGCAGGTACACCCCCTCCTCTCCATACGACCAGCATCCCTGACGCACTTGGAGGCCTGATTCTACAGGATCTGATCCAGCCTTCACGATCAGTGGCGTCATCTGTGGGAAAATTTTTTCTCCCCATCTTTCTTTAACCGAAGATCAAAATAATTCTCAAACATCATCATGATCATGGCTTCCCAAGATCGCTCCAAGGATGCTCTCCAATCAACCATCCTCCCCGTCAACAAATCTGACGTTGACGACCAATTATCTCTCCTCCGAGATGCCCGTTTCCTTAGGGATGAAGCCACTGCTTCTCCTTCCCCTACCCCTGCTGATCGCAACAACGATCAACCGTCTCTCGACCTCCAGCCCGTTCCTGTTTCGCCCAGCGCCGACCCGGCCGTGGTAGCCCTCTTGGAGGCCCTCAACAAAACTAACACCCTGATCCTGCAACAAAACGAGAGGATCAGGGCACTGTAAGAGTCTCGCCGTCCAAGATCCCCTCCTACGCGGAGGAACCAACAACGATCTAGAAGCCCGCAGCCACGAAGAGAAATCGACCGAAGACTGTGCCAAGAGCACGATCCTCGCGTAGCCCGAAAGCGCAACCAGATCTCCCCGCGTGACCAGCACGCCCATGACCATAAAAGGACTCGAAGGAACGAGGAATCTCCGATCAAGTCCAAAGGGCGTGCACGCTCACCTTCTCCTTGAAGGAACCGCTCACCTTCTCCTCGAAGGAACCGCTCACCTTCCCCTCGAAGGAACCGCTCACCTTCTCCACGAAGGAACCGCCGACGCGAGCAACTCGTCCGGTCACCATCATACACCAATTCTAGTGACGATGACGAGCCTCGCGGCCCGTTGTCCCAGGAGATCTTGGCCACCCGTCTCCCAAAAGGCTTGGAGAAACCCCCGTCACTTGGCACATACGACGGGACCACCGACCCCGACGAGCACATCGAGAACATCAATGCGCTGCTAGACTACCGCGGCGTACGGGGTGCCATCAAATGCAGACTGTTCCCGACCACGCTCCGGAAGGGAGCAATGACATGGTATAAACAACTGCTCGAGGAGTCCATCACCTCGTGGAAATAACTGGGCAAGATGTTCTCGCGGCACTTCACAGCATCTCGCCGCCATCCCAAAACTGAGGCCTCCCTCGGAGCCATAATCCAGGGGAAAGACGAACCTCTCCGTGCATATATCAAGAGGTTCAACAAGGAAGCTGTGCAGATCCCGACGACAGATAAGATGAAGAAGTTCCTGCTCGAACAAGGGGTCCTCCCAGACTCTGAGTTTTCCAAAGCCATTGGCCTCGCGCCACCGAGGAACTTAGACGCCCTCCTCCTCAAAGCCCAATCTCATATTCAATACGAGGAGAAGATTACGGCCAGCAACTTCCGAGCGTCTCGCCGCCAGGAGAACGCCCGGGCTTCCAAAGGAGAAGAAGCCTCGACGTCTCGTCGGGGTGAACGAAGGCACGAGGACCGTCCCCGCGACTCCCATGACAGCAAAGGGCCCTCCGGGCTTTTCCATGATTACACTCCCCTGACCGTTTCCAAGGAGAAGATTTTGACCGAATGTGCCAATTCGGAGTTCAAACAAGCCGGGGTCCGCTTCCCCAAACAGCTGCCGAACAGACCAAACGTGGACAAGTCCAAGTACTGCCGCTTCCACAAAAGTCACGGCCATATTACGGAGGACTGCATCCATCTGAAGGATTCCATTGAAATACTGATCAGGGAAGGCCACCTGAAGCAGTTCGCGAAGAAGAAGGACACTCCTCGGCATGACGCCCAGGAGTCCAAGAAGGTCGAGGAGGAGGTACCCTCCTCGGAAGACGCCAACATACAGGTCGCTATGTCCATATCGCGACCCGAGGACTTCAACGTCCCTGACGGGCTCAGCGCCCCTGCATATTTCGCGGCCCACAGCCTGTGGGAGACCTTTCCCTCCGCCATGGTCATCTCTGGCGGGGGTTTAAACAAAGTTACTGTGGGATCCGTGAAACGGAAGTTCGAACACCTGATCAACACCAGCTCCAACAAAGTGACCACGCTTGATCAGGCCCCGAAGGGTTCCATCCCCATCTCCTTCTACAGGGAGGAACTCCTCGGCGGCTCCCCGAACTCAAGCATCCCGCTGCTCGTCAGAGCCCAAATGGCAAACTTCGACGTTCGTCGAATCCTAGTCGACCAGGGCAGCTCGGTCAACATCATGTACTCCCAGCTGTTCTCGACGCTGTAGCTGGATGAATCGCACCTTACCCCCTACGTAGGGTCCGATTTACAGGGGTTCAACGGGTCTGTGACCAAGCCGTGGGGTTACGTCGAGTTGATCGTGACCTTCGGAGCAGCTGAAACGGCCAGATCCATCAAGGTACAATTTCTGGTAATCGACTGCCCGTCACTTTACCAATGCATTTTCGGAAGGCCAACTCTAGCTGAGTTGGTAGCAGTGCCATCGACCGTCCACCTGAAGATGAAGTATTACACTTCGAAAGGAATGGTCGCCACCCTCCACGGTGATATAAAAGCTGCCCGACGGTGTTTTGAAGCAGCTACAAAGGGGCTCAACGCCATTGCGCCCAAACCTAAAGCGTCGAGAAACCCAGCACTGCCAAGCAGCTCCGAGGAGGCCAAGCCTCTGCCCTAGGTCGACTCTATCGACCTCGACAGTCGCTTCCCCGAGGACCAACAGGAGGAACGAGCAGCTTCACCCGGCCCATCCGCGTCATCCAGCAGCAGCTCCCATCCAATGCGCCCAATCCCGGATGGTAACTTTGAGCTAGTCCTGTTCGGCGAAGACCCCCAACGGGGAGTAAAGATCAGAGCAGACCTGCCTGACATCGCGAGGAAGCAGCTCAAAGCGTGCCTCCGAGAGAATGCCGACCTTTTCGCGTGGAACGCCGCGGAAATGCCTGGCTTGGATCCATCTGTCGCATGTCACCAGCTGACCATTGACCCGGCCATCAAGGCCGTAGCACAACGTAGGAGAAAGCAGACTCCAGAGAAAACAGAGGCTGCCAAAAAAGCTGTAAAGGACCTCCTCGAGGACAAATTTATTTCAGAGGCCAAGTACACCACTTGGTTGTCCAACGTTGTATTAGTTAAAAAATCTAATGGAAAATGGCGCATGTGCATTGATTATACCGATCTCAATAAGGCATGCCTGAAGGATGCCTACCCCCCCCCCCCCCAATATTGATAAACTTGTTGATAATTCCGCTGGTTTTAAACTTTTATCGTTCATGGACGCCTACTCGGGTTGCAATAAAATCCCAATGGCAATGTCCGACAAAAAATATACGGCCTTCATGACCGAATCGGGCAACTATTACTACAATGTAATGCCCTTCGGCCTGAAGTACGCCAGAGCAACATACCAACGAATGATGAACAAAGTGTTCCGGGGAGAAATAGGCGACATGCTCGAAGTCTACATGGACGACATGATCGTAAAATCCCACGAGGAAACCGATCACACCGCCCATCTACGAAAAGTCTTCGAACAGGCAAGGAAATACAAAATGCGTTTCAATCCGGAGAAGTGCACGTTCGGCGTCCGGGCAGGAAAATTCCTCGGCTTCTACTTAACAGAACGAGGGATCGAGGCCAACCCCGACAAATGTCGGGCATTCTCTGAGTTTCCTACGCCCAAGTCCAAAAAATCCATCTAGTCCCTCAACGGGATGCTCGCGTCACTATCTCGTTTCGTGGCCAAGTCCGCCGAGCACGCCCTGCCATTCTTCAAACTCCTCCGCAAAGAGGCAGCATTCGAATGGACCGAGGAGTGCGACAAGGCCCTTCTCCACCTGAAACGGGCACTCTCAGAGCCGCTGGTCCTCTCTCGGTCGGACATCGACGAAACGCTATACTTATATCTGGCCGTCGCGACCGAAGCAGTGAGTGCCGCTCTCATCCGCGAGACGCCTAACGGGCAGAAACCCATTTACTTCATAAGCAAAGCGTTGCAAGGACCAGAGTTGCGATACCATCAGATAGAGAAAGTGGCATTGGCCCTCATCAATGCAGCCAGGAGATTAAGACACTACTTCCTGGCTCACACGATCGTGGTTTGAACAGATCAGCCCATAAAGTAGCTGCTCGGACGACCAGATATGGCCAGCCGAATGCTCAAATGGTCGCTGGAGCTGTCCGAATTTGACATCCAATACGAAGGCAGAAAAGCCCTTAAGGCCCAAGCTCTGGCCGACTTCATCGCAGAGATGACATTTGCAGACTCTCCCGCGAGTGAAGCGCGCAAGTGGACCATCTTCGTCGAAGGTGCCTCAAGCTCGGTAGGAAGCGGCGCGGGGATCATACTGGAGAGCGACGAAGGAATTATCGTCGAGGTATCACTCACACTGTCTTTCCCAACCTCCAATAACCAGGCAGAATACGAAGCCTTCCTCGCTGGGCTACGCCTTGCCGAGGACCTGGGCGCACAAGAAGTCGTCATTTGCACGGACTCACAGCTCGTGGCCCTCCAAGTCCAAGGTGAATACCAAGCCAAAAACGACAACCTGACCGAATACTTGGCCCTGGTAAAGAAGGAAATGGCGAAATTCACAACATTCGAAGTGAAACACGTTCCCCGCGAACATAACGTACGAGCAGACGTGCTGTCTAAACTGGCCAGCACGAAGAAGAAAGGCGGAAACAAATCCGTCATACAGGAAGTGCTTCCTCGACCCAACATCGAGAAGGCCTCCCCGACACTCGACGTGCAGGTGATCGGCGACAACAACTGCTGGATGACCCCAGTTTACAACTATCTCGCCAAAGACGAACTCTCGTCCGACGCAAAGGAGGCCAGCACGACTAGGCGAAGAGTCGGCTCGTACGTCCTGGTCGAAGGTAAACTATACAGGCGGGGATTCTCCATTCCACTGCTCAAATGCGTCGAGGAGAAAATGGTCGCACACATCCTGCGCAAAATCCACGAGGGAATCAACGCCCAACATCTCGGAGGAAGGTCCCTTGCTCGCAAGGCTCTCCGAGCAGGGTACTACTGGCCGACCATGCAAAACGACGCGAAAGAAAACGTGAAGAAATGCGACAAATGCCAACGGCACGGAGACATGCACCTGGCTCCGCCTAACGAGCTCAAGGCTATGTCCTCCCCGTGGCCATTCGCCTGGTGGGGCCTAGACATCCTAGGACCCTTCGTGGTAGGATCAAGTCAGAACAAGTACCTCATAGTGGGCGTAGATTATTTCACAAAGTGGATAGAAGCAGAAGCTATAGCCAAAATAACTGTCCTCAACATCCTGCGTTTCTACAAACAAAACATCCTTGCACGTTTCGGTATTCCCCAAGCGATAGTAACGGACAATGGGACGCATTTCACGGACAGGAAGTTTCAGGACTTCGTCAACACTTCGCATCCGTCGAACACCCTCAAACAAACGGGCAGGCTAAGGCAGCTAACCGAGTCATCCTTCGAGGCCTCAAGCGGAGGCTAGACGAAACAAAGAAGGCATGGGTCGAGGAGCTACGTAGGGTGCTCTGGGCGTACCGTACAACTCCCCATTCAACGATCGGGGAAACACCTTTCTGTTTAGCATACGGAACCGAGGCTGTAATTCCCGTCGAAGTTCACGTGCCCTATAGGCGGACAGAGTCGCCCCTAGACGAGGAGATGAACGACGAATCTTTAAGGGAAGAGCTCGACCTCGTCGAGGAAATCAGAACCGGGGCAGCTCTCCGCGAAGCCTCACGGAAACAAAAGACCACCATCAGGCACAACGCCAAAGTGATACGACGAGAGTTCGACGTGGGAAGCCTTGTCCTAAGAAGAAACCACAAAGACTCTCGCGAAGGCAAACTAGCAGCAAATTGGGAGGGACCCTATCGCGTCCGGGCAAAAACGAAAAATGGGGCCTACTACCTAGAACATCTCACTAGGGAAGAACTCGCTCGACCATGGAACACTGAGAAGCTAAAACAATACTACAGCTAAATCCTCAGTTCGACTCGTCGCAACGACGAACGTCAGCTACTGACCACTATGCGCGTCTAGGTACAAGCGTCGCATACGACTAAAGCATAACCTCGCTCAGTAACGAGCCCGGTAAGTGCTCGACAGCGGTCCTCGATCGAGCATCGCCATCGTCAAAGTACCACGATTGGCAGAACCCCAGCTCGCGAAGGGACGTTCACGCCGCGAACTTAGGCCTCAAACGCGACCTGAGCTCCGCTCCCCGCCAGGACATTCCCCGGCAGTTCGACCAATTCCCCACACTGCCAAACACATCCATTACGAGCAATCTCCCCAAAAAATATTCACACAAGTCAAATACCCCCTATCACGGGTGGACATACATTTACGGCGAGCATGCATACAACACTTAGCAAAAACAAAAGCAAGTAAAGTCATGCAAACAACAGAACTAAATATGCGATAATTTAACAAGTGGCCGCAAAGACCACAATTTTACATTGTTACATAAAACAGGGGCCATGCCCCCCAGAAATAAATTACAGTGATTACAACGGCACGCAGGCCGGACAAATTACAACGACATCAACAAAATAACAAATTCCTCATTCATCAGCATGCTCGGTTGACTCTGGCTCGGGTCCCTGCTCCTCTGCAGGCTGATCCTCGGGGGTAACAGCAAGGAGACCTTCGGGCAAGACAATGCGACCATCATCAACACGCGCAAGATAGTGAGTGCCCTTGGCAGAGATTTCAAGCCCATGGTTCACCACGCGCAGCTGAGCCATAGCGTTTCCAAAGGATTCCTCCGCAACGGCAATACCATCATCTTCGGCCAGCAATATACGAGCGACCAGCTCGGATCTAGTCTTCAAATTTCTCACATCGTCTGGCTCATCAGCACCCGGGGCATTGGCCGCCCTCAGCTCCCTGATCAGCTCCTCGGCAGCTTTCTTCTCCATCGACAACTTAGATTCTCCTCTTTTAACCTGGCCGCTTCCTCTTCCGCCTTCTTCCGAGCCTCACCGGCACCCTTGACTTCTTCCTTGAGGGATGCCATGGAAGCACGGGCAGCGTTGAGTTCGGACTCAGTTGCAGAGTCCCCTTCAGCATAAACTGCCACCATCTCCAGCATCCGGACCAAGGCTGAAGCGTCTTGGGCCACCAGCGCCCTCTTGCTCGGGCGGTTCATGCCTTCCAAGCGAAGAGATTCTGCCCGGGGAACAACTAAAGAATTGCCTTCGAAGAACTTCCTATCAAGGATGTAGGGAGGAAGCTCGAACCTCCCTTTCTCCGCGACCCGAGTAAGGTCCACGGCATCAGTAATCCTTGGCCGCTTTGGTCACCCGGCCAAAGGCAGAGGAGATCCCCGGGGAGCAGGAGTCGGAGAAGTGGAGGTCCCCGTAGCAGCTTGAACGGGAGGAGGAGCGCGGGCACCAGCGAACCGAGATTTCGGAGGAGCTGTTCCAGCTTTATTCCTCGCCAGAGCATTCCTCACAACCCGATCATGAGACTGAGGCATCTCACCTGCACAAACAAAACACGAGCATGTTAGATACGAAGAAAAGAAATAACATGAACAAAGTCTAAATAACTAAAGACTACCGAGCAGTTTCTCAGCATCCGCAGGAGTCTTGCACTCCAGCAGTGCCTTAACATTAATAAACCGGCGTTCGACCCTCTGACTCCCATCTTCCTCGAAGATCGGATCGCCCTTGCTCGTGAAACACTCAGCAAGGCTGACGGAGTTAACCCACTTTTCCAGCGCCTCGTAAGCCATGACATCTTGCCCGCGCAGTTCGCTCGGCTGAAAAAGGTAATCACTGGGCCCTCTGGTGAAGTGATCGGGTGACCAATGAATGGGGAACTTGTAAAGTCTCCGCCCAATGTACTTCCCCTCCTCGTTATGCAGCTCGTTTCCATCCTCGTCAACCTCAATCTCCCAAACATACATACTGTCCTGGGCAACCTCAGACACGGGCTCAATGACGAAGTACCGCTCCTTGAATGTCCGGATCGACTCCGAAAATGGTTTGAACAACTTGCAAGGCTTCTTCAGAGAAACCCATCCATACTTCTTCCCTGCCAGCTGCCTTTGTAGATGGAAAACAGCGAAGAACAGAGGGAGAGTGGCCCCCAAGGAAAGATGCTCGCACACCAACTCGAAAGCCCGGATGAAGGCTAGCGAGTTAGGATGCAGTTGTGTGGGGGCCAACCTCAGATGCTCGAACACCGACTGTTGGAAATCGGTGAACGGCAGCCTTAAGCCCAGCTCCTTGAAGGCGTACTCATACATTGTGAAGCGGTCCCCAAAGTCCGTGCAAACCCGCTCGTCTAAAGAAGGAAAGTGCACCCTCCACTCTCTTGTCGGTCCTACCTCCGTGAAGACGTCCACCAAGGACTTTACAAACGTGGACACATACTGGGAAGGTTCGGCCACCTCCCACCCTTCCTCGGAGGACCCTTCGACGTCTTCCTCCATGACGTCCTGCTCTTCCTCCTCCCCGACATTGCTCGAGGAACTCGATGTCGCCGAGCTCGAAGCCGTCGAACTGCTCTTATCCTCGGAGCCAGTTTCCTCCTCGGACGTATCTAGAATAACTTCTCTGTCTGGCCCCGTCGCCATTACGATCACCTAAAAAGCTGAGAAGACAGTGAATTCGACAGCAAATCAAATCCACCCTTCCACTGCTAAGCCAAGCGAAAGGGCGCGCAAAGGGCTGAGGACAACGTCCCCGGCCTGAGACCTAACATCAAAGGGAAAGCTAAACCTCCCCGCGAGGAGACGCTCGAGGCTGTCATCCCAGAACGAGGACCTTCCCCGTGCTCTCACCCAGTTTCCGTTGAAGCTCCACCAGAAACCACGAAGCTTCACCGGAATCTGGAAGCGATCCACCAGAAAACTCATCGCTCTGTCAAAAGATGGACAAACGCGGTGGTCACACATGTAACCTCGCTGTGAACCACCCTCCTCACCAAATGCACTAACAGGTCCGGCGACATGTTGGAAGCGTAAAAATGGCATAACCACCATCCACCGCCAACAATCGCCGAAAAGTCACACATTTTGTCCTCTAAACTAGCCCTAACTGCACGCAAATCTACCACTAACAACGAAAAGGAGTAAAATAAGTCCCAGATCAGAAAAGTTACTTGATTTGAGTAGAAGAAAGAGGTTGCTCGAAGCTAGACGCGGTGGTCGGAAGCACTGAAGACGGTGACGGGCAAAAGCTTAGAAGAGACGAAGAGGAATCAGAAAGAAAAAGTGCTAAATGGGACAATCTTCCCCCTTTTATACAAAGGGGCACGTGCACACACGCGCCCGTAGTCCATAATGACTACCTACTAGCCATCATTGCCTATTAACTGCTACACGGAGCTCGAGGCACACGTGGCAACCCAACGTTTCCTATTCTGTCTGACACTTGATCTCCCCGAATGTCGGGCAACAGGGTCACGACCAAGAATCTCGCGAACACCTGGGGTCACGAGCACTCTGAGACAATCCTCCTCGTCTTCAAACGACGACTCTATGCTAGCTCCCCGGAGCAACGAGCAGTCCTTAAGTCATCACTCCCATGCTCGGGAGCAACGACTTGGGGGGCTCCTGTTATGGACTGGACCAATGGCTAGAATTGGACCAATCCACCTCTGCTCCAGAGCGGGCCAAATTGCCTAAGTCCAATCCACAGAGTGGCAAAAGCGACCTTTCTGCCCCTCCAACCGGGCAAGGAATGCAACGTTCCTCCCCGGCATTGATACCCGTTACGCACGGCTTCCTCGCTGCCCGGACAACAAAGGACAGGTGCCCGGAACTGCGTTCATGCCCGACATAACGGCTAGTTTCGGGCACCCTGCCCGGCATAACGGCTAGTTTGGGCAGTTACCTATTCTTTGGGGAAAACGGTTATTTCACCCCGAAAATAGGACAGTTGGCCACGCGCTGGGGGCTCTATATAAACCCTCTCGCTTGAGAGGGTCAGGTATCCAATATTTACCCTAAGAATTCATACTTTGTACTTGCCCCTTTTCTCTGACCCTTTCTCACTTGAGCGTCGGAGTGCCTTGCAGGTACACCCCCCTCCTCTCCATACGACCAGCACCCCTGACGCACTTGGCGGTCTGATTCTACAGGATCTGATCCAGCCTTCACGATCAGTAACAGTTGTATTTTCCTAACAAATTATGTATCATTGTAATGTTTTTTTATTAATGTTTGAATTTGAAATTATATATGACATCCTTGAATTAAATTAGTATAATTAGCATGATGTTAATATATCTTCAGTGTAAATGGCCTAAAAATATATTAATTTGGGACATTTGTTGCCGAGTCAAAAACTCCCAAATGCTTTAGGGTTATTCTAGAGACACAATTACGAGATCACCTCTAAAAAATTGCAGAGATGCATCTCCGAACAATTTTTTTAATTAATTTGGGGTGGATGGTTCACTTGTGAAACACGGAGTGCTTTTAGGGATTAATCCAAAGATGCATCAGTAATTTTTCTGGAGTGATTCAATAGATGCATCTCCGAGACATTTTTTATGCAAAAATGGGATGGATGATTCACTTATGAAGTGCTCTGTGCATTTTAGGTACTCTCAAAATATAGAAAGGGTAAATTTCACTACTACAAAACTCGTAAACAACAACGTCATGGTCACCACGCTTCTTCCTTACACCGTTGTGACATCTCTAAACTAAGGCGCTATCATAATATTATTATTTTTTGATTAAAAATTATTTGTGTATAACAACGGTTAAGGAGCCAACCTTTGTGATACCTTCAAGCTTTCATGGGTTCGAACCTCAGGGCCCTCATATATATTATTTCCTTTAATGTTAAGTGGCGCCTTTTCTTTTTTAATTGTTTTTAAATAAAAGGGTTAAATAAGTATTAGGTCCCTGAAAATAACCCAACATTCAAGTTTAGTCCCTATAAATATTTTCTTCAAGGTTTGGTCCCCCTAATATTTTCCGTTTCCAACTGTAGTCCCTCCCGTTAGTTTTCACTAACGGAGGATGACATGGCGTGCCATGTGTGCTAACATTCCTTGCCAACTGTGTATAATTTCTTTGACCAGTCAGGGACCAAACTTGAATGTTGGGTTATTTTCAGGGACCTAATACTTATTTAACGATAAAATATTAAAATAAATAATTTTTTTTGGAAATATTAAAAATAAAAGATTAAAATATTTTTTTTTGGAATTTTTTTTAATATTATCTTAACAAATAAATATCAATTAGTAATCATTTATGCATGCAATATCAATTAGTAATCATTTATGCTTTCTCCATATTTTGTAAAACCGCTTTGTAAATTTTCATTTGAATGTTGTGCTGCTGAACTTTACTAGATTCTTTTGTTGATGTTATAGTATCCATTTCCTTTTGCAACATATTCTCCTCATTCTTGAACTGCAGTTGAAGTTGTTTTAGTGGTTTTTCCTCTATATTTATTGTCTCTAAACCTTTTATTGAGTTGATGATTATGCTGAATTTGAGCCAAGATTTGGTTCCTCACCATCAGTTGAATAATCTGCTTGTACATATTTGAACTAATTGAATACAAATTATTATTTTCCTCAGAACTTCTTGAAATATGTTGTGTATTCTCTTATGCCTAAGTGAATGTTGTTGGTTCTTCATCTTAGAACTGTAAGAATTATGTTTGTTTTGCTCCTTAGAACTGCTTGAAATTTGTTGATTCCGCTCCTTAGGATTCAATGAACTTTGTTGGTTCTACTCCATAGAAATGTGTTGTTGGTTATGGTCCGTAGAACTGTGGATATATATATATATATATATATATATATATATATATATATAACGAAGGAATGGCTAGTATTTAACGCCATGGATGGTGTTAAATTCATTAGTTTTTTTTTTTGCACTTTGTATTATAATTATATATATGTTACTCTCAATGATTAAGATAATGTTTAACCTTCCCTGTTTTTATATTCTTGCAGGTTTAACTACAACTTTTTTACTTATTGGTTTGACTACAACTTTTTTTTTTACCTTTATGTATCTATGTAACTTTTAATTGAAATGTTAAATTGTTGTCAACTTCTGAATTATGAAGATCTAAAACCTTTGTTGTCATTTGCTGGTTGATCTATAGTTGTTCTTGAGTCTATAGTTGTTCATATGCTTTCATTGCATGACGTGGTTAAAAATTTAATATGCTTGAATATAAATATCTTTTACATTCGTTGTACCGTTTTTTCCTTATGATCATTGTCGGTGATGTTTAAGCAGTGATTTGGTTTTATCATGTTTTCTTTGAGTTGTGGCTTGTTTCAAAACATTACTCTCAGTTACAAGAGAAGTTGTGAAATGATTATGAGGAAAGGAGTTGGTTTTGACGTTTTATGTTGTTCTCTGTCTATTTTTTTTGTTGTTGTTGTTCTAGTTTTGCTAATAGTGGAGGTATTGTTGGTTTATATGCTTTAGCTACCAAGGGATACATTGCTTTTATTGTTAGTTTAATTATTTATTTGTTAAGATAATATTAAAAAAAATTCCAAAAGAAATATTTTAATATTTTATTTTTAGTTTAATCTTTTATTTTTAATATTTCAAAAAAAAATATTTATTTTAATCTTTTATTGTTAAATAAGTATTAGGTCCCTGAAAATAACCCAACATTCAAGTTTGGTCCCTGACTGGTCAAAGAAATTATACACAGTTGGCAAGGAATGTTAGCACACATGGCACGCCATGTCATCCTCCGTTAGTGAAAACTAACGGGAGGGACTACAGTTGGAAACGAAAAACATTAGGGGGACCAAACCATGAAGAAAATATTTATAGGGACCAAACTTGAATGTTGGGTTATTTTCAGGGACCTAATACTTATTTAACCTTTAATAAAAAACTTAAAAGTTTATAACGACGGTTGAAGAGTTCCACCGTTGTTAAGTCGTGCCTTTTCATTTTTAATTATTTTTAAATAAAAAACTTAAAAGTTTATGACTACGGTTGGAGACTTCCACCGTTGTTAAGTTGCGCCTTTTCATTTTTAATTATTTTTAAATAAAAAACTTAAAATTTTATGACTACGGTTGGAGACTTCCACCGTTGTTAAGTTGCGTCTTTTCTTTTTTATTTATTTTTAAATAAAAAACTTAAAGGTTTATGACTATGGTTGGTGATTACAACCGTTGTGATATATTTTGTTTTTTATTTAAAAATTTTAATTGTAAATACTCTGGCGCTTTTTTATGAAATTTCACCATGAAAGAAAAATATCATAACGGTTGCATGTATTGGCCGTTGTGGTGGCTTGATAATATTATACACTCCTAATTAGCTTGTTTGTCTCTTCAGTATCCATTTTTCCATTGCAAATAGAAACTAGACGACACAATACACGATTTCAACCCAAACCCTAACGTTCAATATTGTGAAACATTACACAATTTCATCCAAAACACCATCGTTCACCCTTCATTGTGTATTTGTCATTATCGTCATCATCGTCAACCAAGTTGACAAGACCATCACGATCAACCAAGTTGTTACCGTCTAGAAGGAAAACAATAACAGCAACACCGTCGTCACCACAAGGAAGGAATACAACACCAACATCATTTACTTAGTCATCACGTTTAGGGTACGTAAAATATTCTTCCCGTGCATCTACATTAAACTTCATTTGCCATTGTTGTGGTTGTTGTTGTTTTATTTTGTGGTTGATGTTTATATTCTTGTTGTTGTTTTTGAACATAGATGTCGACCTTGCTGAGTTCTACATCAGAAACTAACAAAGAAACTCAAATAAATGAGAGGTTAGCCAATGAAACTCAAACAACTGAAACTCAAACGAAAAGATCACAAAGAGGTGTCACAATGATGCCCTAATTCACATCAGTCCGGAACTCATCAGGTGAAAAAATTCCTATCCAGTTTGATTCGTTGTACAGAGTAGTGGATTGTGAACATTACTCTACTTTTAAGAGTTATGTTTTGTTCCTTGCACATAGCAAGGTCAGTATATTGATTGATGATTGGAAACAAGTTGATGATAACGTCAAAGAAAGCATATGGACTGACGTTAAGGTATTACATACTATAATTTTCATATATCGCCGATATCAATATCTATAATTTCTAATACATACTTATATATATATATATATATATATATATATATATATTTAAATGTAGTTGAATTTTGAGTTTACCGATGACTCAAATTTGAAAAAAAAATGGATATCATATGCTCGTACTCGTTGGAGGGAATTTAAGGCACAGCTCACGGCTGACTACATTAGGAGGACTAAGAGCGGTCTTGCTCGTCCATGGATTCGATATAGTTTTATATCGAAGAAACAGTGGAAAAAGTTTGCAAAGATACATCGTTCTGAGGAATTCAAGGTTAGTACTATTCTTATGTAACCGATAATGTTATGCTAATGAGTTATAGATACTAATCTTATATTTTTTTCACCATGTTCATAACAGGTTAAAAGCAAATTCGGAATACTCAATAAGGCCAAGAACATGTACCCCATATTTTGTCTCGTGGGGGTTATAGGAAACTTGAGAAAAAAAATCATGCTTGAAAAACAATCAGAAACAGGAGATGATCGCATCCCATCTCCACCTTCAAGACATGAGAAATGGAAGATGACTCAATTAAGACCAGATGGAGAGTACACCTCTGAGGCGTCAAGAGTAGTTGCCGAAAAAATTGTAAGTATGATTTGTTTTGCTTATGTTATTTGTTATTTAAATGCGTTGGTAACAATATATGTAAGTTTCTCATGTTGTGTAGGATAAGTTGGTTGAGGCAGCCCGTGAAGGCACATTTGTTCCGGAAGCACGACGTGACATATTAGTAGAAGCTATCGGATCAGATGAGCATGGTGGGCGTGTCCGTGGTGTTGGAGAAGGTGTCGCCTTGAGGTCATTCTTTGGGTCTCAAAGAAAAAGTACCGAAAGCCCAGAATTTATTGCACAAAGACAAAAGATTGAAAATTTTGAGAAGCAATTAGAAAAACAACGGAGAATGTTAGAAGTGGAGAAGGAAAAAAAGGAGAAAGATATGGAAAGGTTTCAAGAGTTATATTCGGTATGTACTTTACTTGAGATGTTAGTGTTTTATCGGAAATGTATGATATATATTCTGCTTATTTTTGTTTTATTTTTAATTGAATATTATGATGTAGAGATTAAGTGAAAACCTTGAACAACGGACAAATGAAGATCACCATAATGTTGATGGTGATGATGATGATCGAACTCCAAGTAGAAGTGTTGTACGTCATGCTTCTACAAAAGGAAGTAATTGTTCAACCTATCCCCCTGCGGACAACCGCAATGACATAATGGACCCAAACCCAAATGAAATCACAATATTATACTTGAAAGTTGCGGTGATAAATGATACGCAACTTCTCCCGCTAGAACATTATCCAAATTTGGAGTTATTCTATTACAGTCCTGAAGATGTAAGGGATTTTCTTGGTGGGTATAAGTGGCTGGACGTCGGGATATTGCAAGTTTGGTACACGTAAGTATATAGTTGAATATACATGTCATTATAGAACATTATCATTTATAGAACATCACCCCTAATTTATTCATTTTCTTTAACCATTTAGGTACATTCACTGTGTTTGTATAAAGTTGAATAAATCAAGTACTTACGGAATCTTGGATCCTTTTTTTATTCGATGGGCTTTTAATAAACCAAAAGATATCCGAGAGTACTTGAAAACACGATTAAATGAGGGAGGAAAAGAATGTTACTTAGCACCATTTCTCTGTTCGTAAGTATTTTTGGAATTGATGTTTATGTATTCTATATTTAGTTTTGTTTTAGCAAATAAAATTAATATATATGCTCTTGTTTATTCAGTGGTCATTGGCAATTGATCATCATATCATTTAGGACGAATACGATAATTTTCTGTGTTCCTTGCATGATCCACTGGAAAAGAAAATAAAAGATGTTATTAATTCGTAAGTGTATGCTTAATTCATTTTCTTTGACATTGTAATTAGTTTATCATGTAATATTTTTAATTTAAATTCAATGTACAGTATTGGGGAGCAAGTGAATATGATGAATAATGTTAGAAGAAAGTCCACATGGATCTGTCCTAAAGTAAGTGGCCCAATTATATGTTTCTTTCATCATTTATGTGTGGTTGTATTCATGTCATTTTTGCTTAAATTTGTAGATAAGGAAACAAGACTTACAAGTGTGGTTATTATGTCATGAAGCACAGGTTAAACATTGTCCCTGCCAACATTGTTGATTCATGGGATAAGGTATACATGTCATAAAATGTTTACATATATTAATATATAAGTTGACTATTGAATTATTATCATACATGTTATTGACTCTTTCTTATGTAGATGTTTAACGACGAAACCCCATTCCCCGTTGAGAACTTTATAGATCTTCGTAAACGTTGGGCGTATATCCACAATGTTCTTAAGGGTCCTGCTCATTGATGATGTGAATAACACTTTTCTGTAGAGATGATGGGAATAACATTTTTCTGTATTGATGACATGAATATAGTGTTTGGTGTAAATATGGTTATAATAGTTACAATACTTACAGAATTAATAATAGGAAGAAATTTTGGCTTTTGTCAATAAACAATGTTAGCTGTATTTTATGCTCTTTATGCATATATATACCTTATCTGTTATGGTTAAAATGGTTACATGTTAAAAAATGGGATGAATTTTAATTGTTGAGCAATGCATATTTAAAACATAGGAAGTTTTAACAACGGTTATAAAACCTAGCCATGGTTGTATATTTGTGTTTGCAGAATATATAACGACGGTTATATAATTTAACCATCATAATATCTCGTGCGCTGCACAGAAAAAAATAAATATCAAAACGGCGCAGCTGAGAATCGAACCAAGGACCATTATATTTATCACAACGGTTCGTTTGAATAACCGTTGTGATAGGGCGCGCTGTTTCTAGGTTATTACAACGGTTAATAGGTCGTGATTATAAGTATCATTTTACAACGACACTACATAACAATGCCTGCGACAGCGTCATTATATACCTTTCTCAACCGTTGTTAATTGATTTTTACGTAGTAGTGTTTGAATTTTTAGTGTTTTTACTTTCATCTCATAGGATGGATAAAGTAATGCCCAAATATTATTATTTATTTTTAATAAAATATCTTTTGAGCCAACATTTTAAAAAATTTTACGTTGAAGTCGGACCAAAATAAAATTTAGAATAATCTCTGGTATTAAAAATTAACTCTTTTTTTTATAATGAAGAAGATTAGAAAAAAGAGTTTTTAAAGGTGATAAAACTTACTTTTTACAAATCATGCGAACTTTATTTTCTATGTTATCTACAAACTCTATTGACTACATATTTTATATTTTATTTTAATTTTTGTGAATTATTTTTTTTAAGTTAAAATATTTTTTTTTTCTTTTCTAATTGCTATTATTTTATATTAGATATTGATCGGAGAGGACCAGAAAGAAATCGTCGCGGCCTTCGTGTATGACAAGTGCTGATGCTCGTAGGAGAGGAGAAAAGGGGGTGGAGGTACCTGCAAGGTACTCCGATGCCAAAGTAAGTATTTGGTCAAAAGAAAGGGGAGAGCAAGTAAGAGAAGTCAAGCATATGAGTTGTGTTACCCGCCCCTCTCAAGCGAGGGGTTTTTATAGGGAGATTGTTGGCGAACAAAGCTTCTGATCGACCAATGAGGTGTTGCCAGATGGAGGGGGAAGCGCGTGGTCTTTCCAACTGTTTCCGCTATATCCGAGGAGGTAGTTGGTCGCGTGGACCATTCTGCGCGTGGAGGGGACATACCTAACGGCTATATTGTGCCCAACGGCTATATTGTGCCTATTGGGCCTGTTCGCCAAATATGATGGATTGGGCCTGGCCCTTAAGGGCAGGTAGCCTTGCCCGGTCCAGAACAGGAGCCCCCCAAGTCGTTGCTCTGTTGGAGAGTAATGACTTTTAGGCAGCTACGATTTTGACCGTACTGTCGGGGAGATGGATACCCGCTTGGAATGTTCCTTTTATACCCGAAACGTCGACCAGGGTTTGCAGCGTCCTTGGGAAAATGGGAGTTTTTTGGCGAGCATCTCTGCCCGGATGTGTTTACTTTGCCGAAGAGGCTTGCCCGTAGGGACCAAGTGTTAGTGTATTTTCTGCGCTGAACCAGACGAAGAGTTTTTGTGACACGTGGTGAGCATTTATGGCCTGTGTCAGTCCTAGGGGCGTATAGGCTATGATGACCTTCACGATTTCCCACGATCAAATGGTTATATAAAGGTGGGGGAAGGTTTCATTTTCATATTTTCACAAGTTTTTCACTCTTTGCTCTCGTTTGCTCTGCAATTAGTCTTCGCCGGAGCTTCTCTTCGCCACCGTCAACTTCTTCTTTTACTTGTAAGTTCGCTTTTCCTTTCTGCATATTTTTATAGGTTTTCCGGTTGAAGTTCATATTTTCCGGTTGAACTTCATGTGTTCTTCGATGAACACATGAATTCTGGGAAATTTTATGAAGAACATGATAAACTTTATGAATTTCTAGAGTTTTGTGGAAATTGTTAGCGTAGATCCTTGTAGAATCTGGTTAGGTGTAGAATTTAGTTTGTAGTCGGGCACTAGGCCTGTTCGGAGTTTAGGCGTGATTTTGGGACGAACATGCGTCCTCGTACGTGTGCCTGTGAGTTTTGGTCGCGGAGACCTCTCCTAGCTATTGGTAGGCAATTTATACGAGCACGTGGTTGTCCTCGAATTTGTTAACGCCCTTTCACTTGATTAGTGGTGGAAGGGTGGATTTGATCGCGGATGTCAAATTCACTTCTCTTCCTCTGCTTTTTAGGTGAAAATGGCTGAACCCCGCGATGAAGTTATGTCCGACGCACAGGAAGCACAAGAGGGGCCCAGTGTGTCCGCCGATTACTCGAACATCAAGGTCGCGGGAGGGGACCTTGACTGGCTTGGACATGAGCCTTTGTCCTTTCGATCAATCTTCTCCGAGGAGGAGATACGGGACTTCGACTTGCTGGAGAGACGTGACGAGGACGCTCCACGGGCATGGAAAGCTTTTCGTCCCGGGGAGCACGATAGAATCTGTTCCTCCCGGGACTTCGCTTTCCTATGTACGAATTTGCGTTTACGGAGGCCAAAATGCGTCTCCCCTTCACTGACTTCCAATCCTCCCTGTTCACCCATCTGGCATTGTGCCCGTCCCAGCTTCACCCGAACGCCTTGGCTTTTATAAGGGCTTTTGAGTTGGTGTTTCGTTATCTCAACATCGGGGCGACCACGGATCTCTTCTTCTGCCTCTTCCAGATTCAGCGGAGCACGACAGGGTCGAAACAGAGTTGGGTATCATTTAAGCAACAGAATAGGCTGTTCTGGCCGTATTCTGATTCGATACACAATTTCAAGGACAGGTTTCTGGTCGTGAGGCCTATGACCGAAGAGGCGAAGAGGAGCATCTCGACTATTGAGAGGGTGATGGTGGATGGTCGGGAGAGGGATAACGTGGTCTCCATTTTTCCTTTAGAATGGGTCTACACCCATTTTAAACGCCGAACAGATCAGTTCCTGGTGAAGCATGAGCAGCTTTGCCCGGCGGATAAGGAGTCGTACAGGATCCTCCATGCTTACGTGGAGAGTTTTAGTTCGGCCTTCGTCGTCGATCGGGATGGGAATCAGTTGGTCAGGGAGGATGGGCCCGTCCGAGCAGCTAGATATATTAATGTCAAAGCTCTCCTTGAGTGTGATAACGACGACGACGCTATGACTTTGCTTGGTATGCTCCACTGTTTGGTTTTGTTTCTTTAAATTCTTTTGAGTCTGACTTGATGCGTGTGTTCGCAGGTATGATGGCTGACATGCGAGAGCGTCTGATGAGGTCGCAGGCCGCGAAGGTTCACAAGAAGGCGACCACCGGTACCAAGGCCAGGGCGCCCAAGCAGACAGTGATGGAGAGTTTTGCTGCTGGATTTACCCCCGTCCCGGAGAGAGCTTCGACTCCGCTGACCCCGGAGGGTTCTCTTAAGAGGAAGAGAGATGCTGCGGGGACTCCTGTGGCTGCTGGTCCTGGGGGGTCCGGGGCCGGTCATTTCGTCCTGCCCACCTGCTACACGCGCCGAGACTTGTTCGTTGAAGGGAATTCGATAGAAGTCTCTGATTCTGAAGCCACGACTATTTTGAATGCCAAGCCCCATGTGAGGAGAAAACAGTTGTGCCAGGATGCGGCGGGCATGTTCAGGGTCCTTGAAGCTGCCCTTGTCCTCGCCGACGATGAAGCCGCTACTCGGGCGAGTCTCGTGACTTACCAGAATAGAATAGCCGAGCTGGAGGCAGAAAACAACAAGTTGTTCAACGATCTAAAACAATTCGAAGGTCACGAGGAGGCCAAGGTGCTGCTCCAGACGGAGGTGACTCAGCTGAAGTTAGCTGCGCTCAAGGCTAGTGAGGAGAGGAAGAGACTGCAGGAAAGGATTGTTGAGTTGGACGGCTTGACTTCAGCTGCCCCGGATGAAAATGATGATGAGCAATATCTAAAATCGTGGACTGACTTGATCAGGAGGATCAGGATCCTTGGTGAAGATAACCTGAAAGCGGTTGAGTTCGGCTTCAATGCGGCTAAAGAGCAGATGGTGGCCCTTAATCCCGACGTGCAGCTCCAGACGGATGGAATGGGTTTGTTCAACAGAGTGGTGGACGGCCACGTTGTCCCTGCCGAAGAGGAAAGTGAAGTCGTAGGATAGGACTTGTTTTTATCATGTTTTGTGGGCCTGCGTGCCCTTATTAATTTGTATTTCAGTGTATGGGCGCTGCCCCTTTTCCTTGTATTTATGACATTGTCTGGTCGTGGCTGGTACTTTAATATACTTGGATTGTGAATGTTTTATCATGGACTTTGCTCTTTTTATATGTGTGCGTGTGTACCCGGCTAGGCGTAAAACCTACCGAGGAGGGCGAAGTGGTTCCGCCCACGATGAGGTTTGGACTTCGTTTGAGGTACTAACCTCATAGGCTTGGACTGTTCCCATCGCGAGCTGGGTGTCCTGCCTGAATGGTGCGGCAACGGCGGAGCTCGGTTGAGGTATCCCCGTTGTGCACAGGATCTACTCGTCCAATGAGCAGAAGCTGGTCGGCGTTGTAATGCGTTTCGCGCTTCACCAGGGCACGATACGATGGTCGCGCAGATCTCCCCGTTTTGGGGTGACTGTGTCGGCGACTTGTATATCCTCGTGGTTAAGGACTTAGCTATAGTACTGCTTGAGCTTTTCAGCATTCCATGGTCGAGCAAGTTGTTTTTCGTCCAGTGTTTCCAAGTAATATGCTCCCGTGCCCGTTTTGGACTTGACCCTATAGGGTCCTTCCCAGTTTGCCGCCAGTTTCCCTTCGCGAGAATCCTTCTGGTTTCTGCGCAGGACCAGACTGCCTACGGGGAAGTCGCGTTTTATGACCCTGGCGTCATGTCGCATTGTTATTTGTTGCTTTAATGTGGCCTCGCGGAGGGCAACCCCTGATCTTATTTCTTCGACCAGATCGAGTTCCTCGCGTAGAGCCTCATCGTTCATCTCTTCGTCGAGGGGAGCTTCAGTCCTTCTGGAGGGCTCCCTTATCTCCACCGGTATTACCGCCTCTGTTCCATACGCTAGTCGGAAAGTGGTTTCCCCGGTGGTGGAGTGAGGTGTTGTCCTGTACGCCCAGAGGACGCTGTGGAGCTCCTCGACCCATCTTTTCTTGGCCTCGCCTAGTCTTCGCTTTAATCTGCGTAAGATCACTCTGTTCGCGGCTTCTGCTTGCCCGTTGGTTTGTGGATGCTCGACAGAAGTAAAGTGTTGTTTCGTTCCTAATTTGGCGACGAAGTCTTGAAATTTTCTGTCCGTGAACTGGGTTCCGTTGTCGGTCACTAGGGCCTGGGGTACCCCGAATCTGGCGAGGACGTTTCTTTTGTAGAAACGCAGTATGTTGAAGCCTGTGATCTTGGCGAACGCTTCGGCTTCAATCCATTTTGTGAAATAGTCGACGGCCACGATTAGGAATTTATTTTGATAAGATCCCATTGTAAAGGGGCCTAGGATGTCCATCCCCCACCAAGCGAAGGGCCACGGCGAGGAGAGGGTCTTCAACTCGTTGGGGGGTGCCAAATGCATGTCCCCGTGGCGCTGGCAACGGTCACATTTTTGCACATGTTCTTTGGCGTCGTGCTGCATGGTCGGCCAGTAATATCCTGCGCGCAGAGCCTTTCGAGCCAGGGATCTTCCTCCTAAGTGTTGTGCGTTGATGCCCTCATGGATTTCTTGTAAGATTTCGGGGACCTGGGCCTCGTCGACACATTTTAATAGGGGAATGGAAAATCCTCGTCGATATAACTTGTCCTCGACTAGTACGTACGAGCAGGCTCGTCGCTTAGTCACACTGGCCTCCTTACTATCTTCGGGAAGTTCTCCTTTGGTGAGATAATTGTATACTGGGGTCATCCAATAATAGGGCTCTCCGATGACGTTAACATCTGGCGGGTCGGGTTTTGTGATGCTCGGGCTAGCCAGTATCTCTTGTATGATGGATTTGTTTCCCCCTTTTTTCCTGGTGCTGGCTAGTTTAGAGAGGATGTCTGCTCGGGTGTTCTGTTCGCGCGGGACGTGCTGAACTTCCCATGCTTCAAACTCCGTCATTTTGTCTTTCACCACAGCCAAGTATTCGGCGAGTTTGTCGTTCTTTGGTTGGAATTCTCCTCGTAGTTGAGACGCCACGAGTTGGGAATCAGTGCAGATTTTTATTTTCCTCGCACCGACGTCTTTGGCGAGTCGTAATCCTGCGAGGAAGGCTTCATACTCGGCTTGATTGTTGGATGTTTTGAAAGAAAGGATCAGGGATACTTTGATCAGGGTTCCATCCTCGTTTTCGAGGATAATGCCTGCTCCGCTGCCTGAGGGGCTCGACGCGCCATCCACGTAAATGACCCATTCATGTGTCCCTCCCGGAGGGGATGAATCTGGAGTCATTTCTGCCACGAAGTCGGCCAGGACCTGCGCCTTGAGGGTTTTCCTTCCTTCGTAGTGAATGTCGAACTCGGCCAGTTCAAGGGACCATTTTAGCATCCTGCTCGCCATGTCTGGTCGGCTTAGCAGCTGCCTAATTGGCTGGTCGGTTCTGACGACGATAGTGTGTGCCAGGAAGTAATATCTGAGTCTCCTCGCGGCGATTATGAGAGCAAGGGCCACCCGTTCTATTTGCGTGTATCTGACTTCGGGTCCCTGTAGGGCTTTACTGGTGAAATAGATGGGATTTTGCCCGTCAGTAGTCTCGCGAATGAGTGCTGCACTCACCGCTTCGTTGGCCACGGAGAGGTACAGGTATATGGTTTCCCCGCAGTCTGGTCGGGACAATACTGGTGGTTCGGACAGAGCTTGTTTGAAATGGGCAAGGGCCTGCTCGCACTCGTCCGTCCACTCGAAATTTTCCTCCTTCCTGAGTAATTTGAAAAAGGGCAGGGCGTGCTGGGCGGACTTACTTACGAAACGAGCAAGGGACGCGAGCATCCCATTGAGGGATTGTATAGCCTTCTTCGACCGCGGCATGGGGAATTCCATGAGTGCCCGGCATTTGTCCGGGTTTGCTTCTATTCCTCTTTCGGTGAGGTAAAACCCGAGGAATTTTCCTGCTCGCACACCGAAGGTGCATTTTTCTGGGTTAAAACGCATTTTACATTTTCGAGCTTGGTCGAACACCTTGCGCAAGTGGGTGGTATGGTCGGATTCCTCTTGGGATTTCACGATCATATCATCTATATATACTTCGAGCATGTCACCGATTTCTAATCAGAAGACCTTGTTCATCATGCGTTGGTACGTGGCCCCGGCATTCTTTAGTCCAAAGGGCATTACGTTATAGTAATAATTCCCCGAGGAGGTCATGAATGCCGTGTATCTCTTGTCCTCGTCGGCCATTGGGATTTGGTTGTATCCCGAATAAGTGTCCATGAAGGACAAGAGCTTAAAACCTGCGGAATTATCTACGAATTTATCTATGCTCGGCAGTGGATAAGCGTCTTTCGGGCAAGTCCGATTGAGATCAGTGTAGTCAATGCACATGCGCCACTTTCCATTATTTTTCTTTACAAGTACAATATTTGAGAGCCAGGTGGTATACCTGGCCTCGGAAATAAATTTTGCCTCTAAGAGGTCCTGTACAAGCTTTTCGGTAGCCTGTGCCTTCTCTTCGGATTGTTTCCTTCTTCGTTGGGCAATGGCGCGGGCAGTTGGATTAATTGTGAGGTGGTGACAGGCAGTTTCTGGATCAAGGCCGGGCATATCCGCCGCACCCCAGGCGAACAGGTCGGCATTGTCGTCGAGACATTTCTTCAAATTCTTCTTTACCTCTTCGGGAAGACCAGCGCCTATCCTTACTCCCCTGCTGGGGTCGTTGCTGAAAGTGATGATCTCGAATTCCCCATCTGGAACTGGTCGCAGCAGTGTAGGAGACGGGGAGCTTGTCACTCCTAACTTTCCATCTTCGTCCCGATCTTCGTTTCCTTCTTCGGTAAACCTGCTGTCGAGGTCAATGGTGTGCACGGGAAGCGTGGGCTTTTTCTCTGGCTGGCCTTGTTCGGCTGGACCCTCGTCCTCTCTGGTGCGCTTTGCCGATTTCGCGGTTGTCGCAATCTGGTTTTGCCCTTTTGTTGCGGCCTCGAAGCATCTGCGAGCAGCCTTAATGTCGCCGTGCAGAGTTGCGACGTGTCCTTTCTCCGTGTAGTACTTGAGCTTGAGGTGGACCATCGAGGGGACAGCAACGAGTTCGGCGAGAGCTGGTCTGCCGAGGATGCACTGATAGAGTGACGGGCAATCAATGACTAAGAACTGCATTTTGATTGTCCGGGATGCCTCCTCTTCGCCAAATGTGACCGGGATCTCCACGTAACCCCAAGGTCGGGCCGTTGCTCCGTTGAATCCTTAGAGATCAGATCCCACGTACGGGGAGAGATTAGACTTATTCAGCTTCAGTGCGCGGAATAGGCTGGAGTACATGATGTCCACGGAGCTGCCCTGGTCGACTAGGATTCTCTGCACATCAGTAGATGATAATTTGGCCCTGATCAATAGAGGAATGTGGGAATTCGGCGATCCTCCGGGGAGTTCTTCTTTGTAGAACGTGATCGGCTGTGAACGCCCTTTACCCTTGCCGATCGTGTATAACTGATCGGGGCTGCTGTCTATCAGCTGTTCAAACTTTCTCTTGATGGATCCTATCGTGAGCTCATGGTACCCCTCACATGAGATAACCATGGTCGTAGGAAAGGCTTCCCAGGTGTTGTGTATGAATGCCTGGGAAGTCGGGTCGAAGTGGTCAGGAACGAAGAAGTCCTCTGGTCGGCTGACGGACATTGCGACCTGCGGGGGGGGGGGGGGGGGGGGGGGGGGGACTGGAGGGGGTTGATTCTGCTTTTTTCTTCGGATCAGACGTGTCTCGTCGGGAGGACTCTCCCTTCTTCACGTATAGCTTCAGGTGACCCTCTTTGATGAGGATCTCTATGGCGTCCTTGAGGTGCACGCAATCCTCCGTTACGTGCCCGTGGCTACGGTGGAAACGACAATATTTGCTTTTGTCGACGTTTCCCTTGGACGTGGTTGGTTTAGGGAACCTAACACCTCCTTGTTTGAATTCGGTGTTGATACAGTCGGTGAGAATACGCTCACGTGAGGTGGTGAGCACCGTGTATTCATTGAATCGGCCAGCTGGCCCCTTGCCTTCACGGGGACATTCCTCCCGTCGCTTCTCCTTCCCCTTACGGGATGGCTCTGAATCCTCCTTTTTGGGTGCTCGGGGTGCTTCCCGATCTCTTGCGTCCTGGGCACGGTATGCGGCTTCTTTCTCCTCGTAGCGGATGTAATCTTTGGCCATGTGGAGAAGTTCTGTCAGCGTTCGAGGAGCTTCGATCCCGACCGCTTTGCGGAAGTCGCTCTTTGGTCGGAGTCCTTTCTCGAGGAGGTACTTCTTCATGTGATCAGAAGTTCTGACTTCCACTGCCTCCTTATTAAATTTTTAGATGTACTCCCGCAGAGGTTCTTCCCTGCCTTGTATGATCGCTTCCAACGTTGCCTCCGTTTTTGGGTGTCGTTGGGAGGTTTCTCTAACCCACGGGGGATCCGAGTGTCCACAATGTTTCTCGTGAACGGGCCTCGAGCTTCGTCGTCACTGCTAGAGCTGTGAGAAAGTGACGGAGAATGACTGCGGTCGCGGCTTTGACTGCGGCGAGGAGAGTGTCCGCGGATACGCTTGTGCTCGTACTTGTCCGAATGTCGGTATCTTTTGGAAACAGGGGAGTGCCTGGTTTTCCTGGGAGAACGACGATGTCGGCGGTCAAGGTCAGGTGTTGGGCTTCCTGACTTTGGACGCTCTTTAACCAGGGAAGGACTATAACGTCTCCGCTTTGGGTGAATTCGCGGAGGCGGGGAGAGGTTCAGCGTCTCCGAGGGGTGATGCTCCTGAAGGGCGTGCTCGAGGGCACTGATTTTTTCTCCCTGCTGGAGGATGAAACGATTTGAGTTGTTCAAAGAGGCGATGAGCGCTGCGGTGGTCGGATCTGCGCCTTGAGGAACCAGAATGGGTTCGAAGGAAAGTTCCACGGCTTGTGCTCGTGGCCTTTGTTCGTCGGGCTTCGGGGAAGCTGGTCCATCATTGCGTTTTGCGTTTTTGGATAGGATGTTCCCGACGAAAGCATTCTTGTCGACATTGGCGGCGGCGGCCACAGGTTCTTGGTGGGTATCACTCTTAACGAAAGCCATGATGATTTGGGATTTTGGAGAGAGATGAAAACTTTGGTCTTTTGGGTGAAAAGATGAGGGATCTTGATTCAAAAGACGGGGAAGCAAAATTTCCCACAGACGGCGCCACTGATCGGAGAGGACCAGAAAGAGATCATCGCGGCCTTCGTGTAGGACAAGTGCTAATGCTCGTAGGAGAGGAGAAAAGGGGGTGGAGGTACCTGCAAGGTACTCCGATGCCAAAGTAAGTATTTGGTCAAAAGAAAGGGGAGAGCAAGTAAGAGAAGTCAAGCATATGAGTTGTGTTACCTGCCCCTCTCAAGCGAGGGGTTTTTATAGGGAGATTGTTGGCGAACAAAGCTCCTGATCGACCAATGAGGTGTTGCCAGATGGAGGGGGAAGCGCGTGGTCTTTCCAACTGTTTCCGCTATATCCGAGGAGGTAGTTGGTCGCGTAGACCATTCTGCGCGTGGAGGGGACATACCTAACGGCTATATTGTGCCCAACGGCTATATTGTGCCTATTGGGTCTGTTCGCCCAATATGATGGATTGGGCCTGGCCCTTAAGGGCAGGTAGCCTTGCCCGGTCCAGAACAGATATATTAACATTTATTGTTAAACAAAAAATTTATTCATAATTTGATAAAATATAATTTTTTGGCAAAACAGCACCAGAGGTCCTTTAAGTTATTTAATGCTACCACTTAAGCCCTTTAAGATTTTTTTGTAACGGTTGGGTCTTTAACGTTTTAAAAAGTTTGCACCGTCACCATTACCATTTTTTAAAATTTTCATTAAAAAAAGACATATGTGGCAAAAACGAAGCTTAGGTGGCATTTATGTGGCATTTTATTTCAGTATACTATTTGCTTCAGTGTTAACTTCAAAATTTAATTTGACCAAAATTTTGATAAATATATTTTCCTCTCTATTATTTATATTTCTAATTTATTAAATTAATCAATTGATAATATAAGTGAATTTCAATGATTTTCTCATAATGCTTTTAAACTAGACTACAAGCATCCAATATTAAAAGTATTTATATAAG
This sequence comes from Lathyrus tuberosus, assembly GCA_022829125.1. NCBI lineage: Eukaryota > Viridiplantae > Streptophyta > Magnoliopsida > Fabales > Fabaceae > Lathyrus > Lathyrus tuberosus. Next base: position 5,141,717 of record JALAZF010000056.1, on the reverse strand, counting down.
TTTAATTAACTGTAATTAACTCCTTTAACAATTCTCTTAACACTTAACTAATATATAATATAAATTTTCAAAAAGTAAAAAGAAGATCTACATAACAACGAATAAAGGTTTTCATTCATTCTTACTTGCTTTCCGCTGCTCCAAACTGGTTTTTATAATGTCATCACATTTTATAACTTGCATTAAAAAAAATAGTGTAACACTCACGTCCCATATGTTTTTAAAATGTAACAATTAGGTCTTTCCAGTCTTAACTGGTGTAAAAATAAATAAAATTAAAAAAAAAAAATTTCAAAAAAATTATAAAAAAAAATTATAAAAAAATTATAAAAAAAATTATAAAAAATAAAAATAAAATAAAAAATTTAAAAATTAAATTAAAATCCACGTGAAATTAATAAATAAATAAATAATAAAATAAAATGTCACATAACTGCCACCTAAGCTTCGTTTTTGCCACATATGCATTTTTTTAATGAAAATTCCAAAAAAGGGTGACGGTGCAAACTTTTTAAAACGTTAAGGACCCAACCGTTACAAAAAAATCTTAAAGGATTTAAGTGGTAGCATTACATAACTTAAAGGACTAAAAGTGTTGTTTTGCCTAATTTTTTATTATAAATAGTTTTGCTTAAATAAATTTTTTATGAGAGTGTCAACACTTTGCATTTGTATTTCTTAACTTTTTAATGATTAATAATACGTTTCCATCAAATAATATGACATGCAGAATGAAATATAAATATAAAATCTAAAAATTAAAGCTAAGATCCGTACTCAAATCATTTAAGAGGAATTAAAATCTAAAACTTGTGAATATATTAAGAAATAATTTGTATGATAAACATTTCAAAATATTTTGTAAAATACTGTAAAGTGTAAAACTACATCAATAATATTTTTCTTAAAACATATCCAAGTTGTTCAAAAGATATTTTAAGGTTTCTTGAATGCTGTGTTAGCAATTAAATTTGATAATATGAATAATTGAAGTAATATTTGATTCGAATTGAACTCAAGCAGTGGCATAATATCATAATGACAGGGGTGGCCATGACCCCTCAAAATTCTCAATTTATTTTTAAATTTTAAATTAAAATATATAATTTATTATAAGTATATTTATAATAATAAGATGCATGTAATTAATTAACAACTTATCTAGATTGGTAGGATTATTAGATGCTATTTTTACCGTCTAAGATATTAAATTTTGATGTGGTATTTTTCTTATCTATCTCTCTGTCTCTGTGTATTAGAGCTGATTTTGTAAAAGAGAGATTTGATTTCCCCTTCTTTAGATTCATCACAATTTGAGAGGGTTTTAATATATTTTGTCTCATTAAAAAAGACACTCACATTTAACACTCTTTTGAAATATTGTGATGATTCGCACAAGATTATGAATGAGAAAAAGGTGCTTAGTTTGATGCACATGAAATTTGAGACAAAGATAACCATAAATTTAACATTAATATGAATGAGTTATAATTTTTAGTTTTTAAAATATAAATTTTAAGAAATAATGTGGAAGAAAGAAAACAATTTTTTTTGGGTAATATTATTTTTAAAAACTATTTTAAAATTATATAATATTACAAATTTTTCATTATATAATGTTTTATAAAATCAAATCAAACCACTCCTTAATGTTTTTGTTTTCAAAAACAAAAGTGGCCAAGACATTTTTAATGCTATTCCAAAAAAAAAAGAGTATTACCATAATTATATCATTATAATTCTTTGAGAAAAGAGACAGTGCACTGATAGTATAAATTATTTTTACACTGTCAACCAATGGCAACCATATATCCCGCCACGTCAGCTCGTAAATTTTAAATTATTTATATAATTTAGCACTTTAAAATATTTTGATTGGATGTATGTGGAATATTTTTTTATAGTGACAGTGCACTACCATTAAACCCTAATTCTTTTATCTAGACAAAATGGAAGATCTTAATCAAAAAATTTGGGATGTTAAATTAAAGATACAAAATTTAAATTTAAAATTTCAAAAATAAAATAGAATAAAAATACAAAATGTCAAACAAATAAATCTAATAAATATCACAATAAATCATACACAGTCATTATCGATTATTTTATTTTTTTCAAAACTAACCAAGACACAACTCTAATAAACAACTAAATTTATTCTTTTTACTCATATAAAATGACATAAAAAGGAAACCATTTAATTTCTCCTAACAAACTAACTTTTATAATATCCAATATTGTTGAGATTTAAATCCTTGATTTTTTCTCATTGTAATAACTCTCGTAGTCATGCATTTCAACTACTTTTAACCACATAAATAACATGCCCAATTTAATCAATATATCTTACAAAAGAATACATATCGTGCTTATTATCATAAAATAAATATGAATCTTATAGTTACCCGTTTCAATTATTATGAACAACATCAACGTAGTATTAAATATGTATCCTAGATTCGTGTATCTTATGTGAAAATAAATAACATAAAAGTTAGAAATTTGAAGTAATTGTATACGTTAGACATCAAAAGTGATGTAAACTTTAATCCTTATTATATTTTTGAATTATATATCAATTAAGTATCAAAATAACTATATTTTGAAAATAATGAAATAGATTTTGTAAGATTCAAAGCTAGTAATTTTGAAATAGAGAGATTGATTAGGTAAATAATTTTAAATATGAGATAAAATTATAATTAAACTTAAATTTTAACAAATTTTATTATATTTAATGTTTCATTCTAAAGATATAATAAAATTAATATTACCATAGAATAATATTGCATAAATTTCAATTAATAGTTTTAAGGTTATATTAAAATTTTTCTTATTTTTCTATACTTCTAATATGTAAATATAACCATTAAACTACTTAATTAAAAGTAGAAATTCTAGTAGGAGGACAACATAAAAAATAATAAAATAATAAAAAATTTTTGAATAAAAAACAATTAAAAGTAACTTTTTTTTTCCCTTATACTATTAAATTGTGATTATGCAAAAAATAAAAGATGTGCCTTCCTTAATTCCTTTGTCCTCCTTTTTGGTTGCTTAAGAATTAAGACTAATGAATTCTCTCTTCACTTTCCTCTTTCACATTTTCTTCCATACAATACAAGTACTTCTCTTTTCTCACATCAATATATATCTCTCTTATCATAGAACCAACTTTATTTAAGATTTAGACACGTCACATTTAGATTGAGGTACACAATACCTTTCAGTGTACCATCCCACACCGAATAGTTTCTCAACCTCCATGAAAATCGCAACAAAACATTGAATGTTAGTGAAGTTCCAATATCATCATATCTCAACCTACACGCCACTCCAAGTCCAAGGAAGTGAAGAATAAGAATAACTTTCTCATTCTTTCTAAGGTAATCTTTCTTCTTCTTTTTGTTCTTCATGCAATGCAAATTTGAAGAAAAAAAAAACAAAGTATTTTCTGATTAAGGTTGAACTTGAATCCTTGATCCTGTGATAGTTTATTTAATAGGGATTATATGGAACCATTTTGCAACCCTAATTTTTGTTCTTCATGTTGTAGGAGGCATGGGAGGGAAAATTGGACTGGTGTTTGTTGTGATACTTGGTGTTGTTGCATTGTCTTGTGATGCTAGAGGGTTTGCAAGTCCTTATCAATTGGGTATTATTGCTGCAAATTCTGCTTCTTCTGGTAATTTTATCAGTAGCATTATTAATGACAATTTTATCAACTTTAGGCGTATCTAGGTAAATATCTTAATTATGTGTATTCATAAGCTATTTTTTGAGACATTCTTTTATCTTATCTATCTAGTGACATAAGCAATTGTGATTGTTTGAGAGTGCGTTTGGAAACAACTTATGATATGTCCATAAGTTGTTTTCAGGTTATTTTAGGGTAGCTTATAAAAACAACTTAATGTAGTATCTTATATGAAAATAATTTGACTTTATTATCTTTTATCATAGAAATAGCTTGTGCACAAACACTTATACATTATGGGTATGTTTGGATTGGTGGTATGGGATGGAATGGAGTGGTAAATAATCAGATCCCATTGTTTGGATTTGCAAATAATGGATGAAGTGGAATGGAACATGATGGAATTCATTCCATCCTATTCCATCCAATCCTCCTTTTTTTTTCCATTCGATTTGGGGTGTATACAATGGAACGAGACATTTAAAAAAAATCCAAACATTAGAGTGAAATCAATATTTCATTCTGCTCCGCTGGTTATGTTCATCAATCCAAACATAGCCTAAGGGTCTTACTAAGTTGTTTATATAAGAAGAAGTGCTTAAAATAGGCTGAAAATAGCTTATTGACATATTGTAAGGTATTTTTTATACGTTGATACTACCGTTATTATAGGTTTTATGTCATGAGATATTCCAAATAAGCTCTTCTAAATGCTCCATTATTTCTAAAGTTGCCAATTTTTCAATAAAATATGAGCCTATATGGAAGGTTTTCAAGTTTTCATCAGATCATTGAAGAAAAATTGAATTGAATGACCATCATATGAAAGTCTTTTATACTAGAAAGAATTTTTTTGTTTGTTAAATACACTTTGAAATTCAAATGTGGCATGAGTAAGTTGTTTTATTTACTTATCTATGTATTGCAGAGCTAGTGAGGATACCGGATGTGTGTGCACTTTGTGAGGAATATACTACCAAGGCACTTGATTATATAAATGAAAACAAGACTCAAAGTGAGGTCATTGATATTCTTCACAATACTTGTCATCAGCTTCACACTTTTGAGAGGAAGGTTGGTCACATTTTGGACCTTTTGTTTTGGTTTAGATACTTTTTTAAGTTGTCGTGAACTTGTGATAACCAATATATGTAGCATTGACAATTCAACTGAAGGCCTATCCGGTTTGTGACACATGTGACTATGTTCAACTACTTCTATTTTCACAAATTATTGTTGAAATGTCAGTGTCGTGTCTAGTGTTAGCATCTGTGTCGGTGCTTCATAGGTGCACAGGTTAATCAATCATAACTTATTGGAAGCTATATGAACTCATGTGTTTCTTCTGAATTTCACAGTGTGTCAGTTTGGTGGACTATTATTTGCCACTTTTCTTCTTAGAAATGACCTCAGTTCAGCCTGGAGATTTCTGCAATAAGGTCAACCTCTGCCAGAACATTGCTAACATTTCCTTACAATTTCAAGAAAACAGCTGCGAGTTTTGCGAAGATACTGTTTCAAAACTATTGGACAAGATAAAAGATCCCGACACAGAGGTAAGTTATTTCATCTTGGTACTATATAGTTCAAATTAGACTCTCTTTCATGTAGGAAAATCCATGTTTTGCAGCCAAATGAAAGTGATTGATATAGCATATAAAAGTATATGATCAATCACGATCACGATCTCAGTTACTTACTTCATACTGTTCTTGATTGAAATTACATTTTATGGAATGAAATGCTAACCTTTTTATTTTAAAATGTCAGTTAGAGATAATGGAGACACTACTGAAAGTGTGCAGTTCACTGGACAAGTATGCGAGTAAGGTAAGAAAAATTTGATAGTTACACCTCATAGAGAAACAAACTCTACGACTAAAATAGGCATAAGAATGTAATTTTGCTAATGAACTTTTTTTTATCATTCACTGATTTTGTTTTTTCGGTTACTCTTTGAAAATGATTGCAGTGCAAGAGAGTTGTTCTAGAGTATGGTCCCTTGGTATTTGAAAATGCAGAGAAATTTCTGGAGAAGACAGATATATGCACTGCATTACATGCTTGCAAGGATTCAAAAGTAGTTGGCAGTGGATTTCTTTCTGACCTCTTAGGTATTTATTATGGGAGCAATATTTTTATGAGGATGGCGCATTTGTTGAAGATTGCTCTATTTTGAGAGAAAAAAGAGTGATTAACATTTAAGACATTTACTAATGTAAAGTATTAGCACATCATAAAAAATGTTTGTTCCAAAGAAGTGCTTGTGATATAATCAACCTTGTGTAATACATTATTGAAGTCAACCTAAGTTAAATTTCCAATGATTAGTATATTCTCTTATTAATGATCAAAGTTTGTTCATTTTGAAAGCATGCTATTGCTACTTGTTTGAGAATAAATTTCCCTTTATTTCTTCAGTCTTTTGTAGTTTCAATTCTTTACTCTTGTTGTATCCTTCAGCTTGTTTCATTATTTCATATGTTATGTTGCAATTCTCTTTGTCCAAAATTTAAATACTTCTAAAAATAGGGGTCCCCTACTCGGTAACCACACCTAATCCCAACATGACCAAGAAAAAATAGCTAATCCACCTTACAATTTAGGATATTGGCTGCCTCTTGCATCCAGCAGTGGGATGTTTATGTTGATGATCATCAAATTTAGGCCCGATATCATATGAAATAACATCAAATTTTCTTGTGATCCTAACGTTCTCCCACTTTTTTTTTTTTTTTTTTTGCCTATTATTAGTGTATCGTTCACGTATTGTAGATGTGAAAATCTTTCTTCGCGTCTTTCAAACTTGTTTTTGGAGAACTTACTCAACTTGACATATCTTTTCAATGAGAATATTGAATTTTTCTGCCACAATTAGGAAAATGAAAGGCGACAGCGGGTCCCCTCATTTTAAATATTTTTCCTTATTGAACTCATTAGTAGGGATGTCATTTAACTACATGGAAATTGATGACGTCTTCAAACATTCAAAAATCCAGTTCTTCCATTTTTCATGAAACTCCATCTTAAACATCACATAATCTAAGAAATTCCAACCCACAGATCTTTTAGATATCTACCTTGAACATAAACACTTCCTTTTTTTTTCTTATATTTGATTTCATCTACAATTTTGTTTGCTAGTAGAATAATATCAAGAATTTGTCTTCATGAAATGAAAGTAGATTATGTGTCCGAGATAACTGACCGGTCACTTTTTTGAGCCAGTGTATAAAAACATTCACAATAACCTTATACATGCAGCCTGTTAAGGAAATTGGTTTAAAGTCACATAGTTTTGTCAGGTTCTATTTCATTGGGTTTATTAAAAACGTATTTCTGTATGTAATTTGTGTGTCAAATAAGATCCCACCAAGTGTATATTTGTATGCATATAGACAGTAGACATTAGGTAATGTAATAATTATAATTTATACAATATTAAAATTAATCATTACTAATTGATCATAATCAATGCTAATTGATCCCATACTTATCAAAAAATACATGTGTGTGTGGTATCCCTACAAGGGTAAAGGATACTAAGAGATCTTAGTAGGTGTATAATAGTTAAGACTTGCCTGCGACACTGGGAGGTCATGTATGGTGGTGTTAGGGTGTTTTCGGTGATAAGAAAGGATAACTCATGTGAGGTGAGAGGCCTTGTATTATGCGATATCCTAGTTAAGTTATGATCTCCCTCTCACCTGCTAGGGGTGAGGTATTTATAAAAGCTCTATTGGGCATGGGTTAAAAGGTTAGTGGGCAGTTATGCCCTGGCTGTATGACCAAAAACCTGGTCAAGGTAAGACTTGTTCTTCCTAGAATCATGGAGGAAGTGATCCTCATTTGACTGGATCTTTGGATTAGGTATCTTAACCTAAGTCTAATAAGAGGGTTTATCCCTTCATTGGGCCACCAAGTGCTAGCCCCGGGGGTGACTTTCCCCTTCTTTGGGATTCTAGGTGCTAGCATTGGGGAGACTCTCGCCCCTTCTTTGGGCTACCAGTTTCTTGCCTCGGGGGAAGGGAGGCTCCCACCCCTTATTTGGACTACCAGGTGCTAGCCCTAGGGGCGGATCCTGCCTCTTCTTTGGGCTATTAGGTACTAGCCCCGTGAAGGGAGACTCTCACCATTTCTTTGGATCGTCAGTTATTAACTTTAGGGGGAGGCTCTCGCCCCTTCTTTGGGTTTTCAGGTACTAGCCCTAGGGTGAGTCTCTCACCCTTTTTTTGGGCTACAAGGTGATAGCCCCGAGGGCGGCTTCCCCCCTTATTTGGGTGCTAGCCCTCCTTTGGATCCTAGCCTCTTTTTGGGTACTCCTTATTAAGGCCCAATAAATATATCACTACAGATCCTAATAGGTTTTTAATATTCTCTCTCAAGTCGAATATTATATGTCATATGAGACGAGCTTATTACAAATATAATCCACTTGAGAATCGTTGATTGACTTAGCAAACATATCGACCAATTAGTCTTTAAACTTGACGAAATATGTGGTTATTTCTCCTGAAAGTACATTGTCTCTTACATAATGGCAATCTATTTCTATGTGCTTGGTCTGTTCATGCAAAACTGTGTTGGATGCAATGTGGAGTGTTTTTTTATTGTCGCATATAAGTTATGGGGCCTGAAGATCTCCCAACCTAAACTATGAAAGAAAGTTTTTAAGTCATGCAAGCTCCTTTGAGGCTGCTATCATAACATGGTATTAAGCTTTAACACTAGATAATGGGTCTCCTATCCGTCGGTGATCCGGACCAGACGATATTTGAATAACAAATGATTTTAGCATCACCCTTATATTCATATAATAGTCCTCTTCCGGGTGCATTCTTTATAAATCTAAGATTTTGGATAATTGCATCCTAATGACAATCTAAATGAGTGTTTAGAAATTGGCTCACAATGCTCACTACAAATGTAATATATGGTATGGTGATTGTAAGATAATTGAGCCTACCCACAAGATGCAGATATCTTCCCGGGTATTTCAATGACTCCCCCTGGTCCAGGAGAAGCTTGATGTTGGGATCCATAATAGTATCAATAGGACATCAATTAGGCATACAAGTTTCACTTAGGATGTCTAATGCATAATTGTGTTGGTTGATTGCAAGGCCTGATGAGGGCTGGTCAAATTTTATGCCTAAGAAGTATCTAAATGGACCCAAGTCTTTTGTTTGAAATTTTTTGAAAATATGAGTTTTGAGTCATTAGATATCATCTAGGTCGTCTCCACTGATAACAATGTCATCAACACAGACCACAATAAAGATACGTCGATCGATTGAGGAATGGCATAAGAAAAAAGAGTGATATGTTTCACATCTAATCATATCAAATTGTATCAAGGCAGAGCTGAAGCGACCAAACCAAGAACATGGAGACTATTTCAACCCATAAAGAGAACGACAAATTCGACACGCAAGTTTAGAATTTCTGGGAATAGGTGAACCTAGAGGTTGATCCATATAAACTTCCTCCTCTAATTCTTTGTGTAAAAAGGCATTTTTAATGTCCAACTGATGAAGCGACTAATGATGAATGACAACCATCACAATAAAGAGGCAAACTGAACTGATCTTGGCCACCGGAGAAAAAGTGTCACCATAATCTAGACCAAAATATTTGTGTGTAGCCTTTAGCTACAATACGGGCTTTATTTCAAACTATCAATCTGACAATCAGGTCCAACCTTTATTGTATAAACCCATCGACATCCCACTGTAATTTTCTATGGAGGTAAATAGACAATGTCCCAAGTACTATTTGAATGTAATGCATCCATAGATTCACTTGTATATTTAGAGATAGACATAAAATACAAAGCATAAATAAAAGAAACATAGGAAGTAAATAGACAAACATAGTTTAAAACATAATCATATTTAGGATTTTGATGGAAATACCGAATACATTTTCATAATGCTATTGGAAGTTCAAGTGCATGTGACATAACTAGAGGAGGAGTTGGAGCAGGAGATGGTGTTGGTGGATCAATATCATTTCTTACTTCTGATGGACACTGTGTTTGGCACTGGTAAACACGCAATGGACGTGTATGGGTTTCAATGGGCGTGGGGATGATAGAAGGGATCTCTCGAACATCTGAAGTACATTTCTCATCAAGTGACATAGAGGCAGGAAAAAATGGGGAAGTTTCAAAGAATGTGGCATAAGAGGAAACAATATATTGTTGAAGTTGGGGACAAATGCAACAATATCCTTTTTGTATATGTGAGTATCCTAGGAAAATACATTTGAGAGATTTGGTAGAAAGTTTGTCTTTACCTGGACTGAGGTCATGGAAAAAGCATATGAAACCATAAAAACTAATAGGAATTTGATCTCGAAGGACCAAGGAAGGATTTCAGTTGATTAGGTGACAAGCTGTAAGAAAAGTATTACCTTCAAAATGAGAAGGGACATTATGGTGAAGTAAAAGAGTTCGTGCGGTTTCAACTAAATGACGTTTCTTCTGTTCAACTACACTGTTTTGTTGTGGTTTGTGAGTACATGATGATTGATGAATAATTCCAAGTGATGTTAAAAAAAATTGAAACTGGGATGACATATATTCACGAGCATTATCAGTGCGTAAATTTTTAATGGAAGTGTCATCGTGTTTTTAATTTCGGCACAAAATTCTTGGAATATATATAAAACATCTTAACAGTTTTTCATTAAAAATAACCAAGTTCATCATTAAAAATCATCGATGAAAGTTACAAAGTAATATTAACCTAACGTTGACTTGACACGACTAGGACCCCAAATATTATAATGAGCTAAAGAAAAAGGTGACACAACACTTTTATTTACTCGTTGATAATAGGTGTGTAAAGTATGCTTGCCTAACTGGCATGACTAACACTCAAATGGCGAAAGCTTATAAAAACTAGGAACTAAAGGATTCATTTTATTAAGGAGATGGTGACTCAAACATTGATGTGTAAGGTTTTAAAACGTGACAAAAGCACATGCCACTAAAGATGATACATGATATAATCCTCCATACTCACTCCTTGTTCCAGTCACCTGTTATGTACGTCAATCCTGGACATAAACAAAATTATCAATAAAAAGAACTCAACAATCAAGGGTACGAATGTGCTTGTTAACATATATTAGATTGAAATGGAAGTTAGGAATATAGAACACAATATCTAAAGACGAGTTTGGGAGTAGGTGTGTCTAGGGATGTAAATGGATATCCATGGGGACGGATACTATGATATTCGTATCCGTCCCGTTGGATAAGTATGATATCCATATCCACCCCATATCCATGTGGATATCCGTTAAGCGGGTAATCTGCGGATTTTACGGTATCCGTGGATATTTACAGGTATCCATGGATAATATTTTTTTTATGAAAATTATTTTTTTTAAATATACTTTTAACTTCTTTTACAGACACAAAAAATTATTATCATATAACATCCATACAATTCACTTTTAATTTAACAATAAAATTTCATCACATTAATTTTCTTCTTATTCACCAAAATATAATTAGATCTAAACATAATATTCATACATTACATTTTAACCAAACAAATAAAAGATATTGTAATTGTGAGTTATGATGGAAGAGCGAATGACAGAGGAGTAGGCAGGGAGACACTGATTCAATAGAGGAATGACAACACTAGTTGGTTGGACTGTGAAATTGTTGAAGTGGGGTATGATGTATTGAAGATTTTAAATATGAAATGGCTAATAGAATTTGAATGGAATGTGAAAGGTTTTCTTCAAAGAAAAATTAAAAAAAGAAAGAAATATAATAAAACTATTTATTTTAGAAGATGAAAAGATAAGGTATAATAAACTAATGATATTTAAATGATTTTTATAATTTATTAACGGATATGGATATCCGCGGGTACGGATATCATTAAAACCATATCCATATCCATTAACAAACGAATATTTAAATATCCATTTATTTATCCGTGGATATCCATTAAGTTATCCGCCCCATATCCGTGACGGATTTTATCTACGAATATCCACGGGTACGGATATTTTTGCCATCCCTAGGTGTGTCTGACCAAGGCCTTGAACATTAATTTTGGAGTCATCCTCCATAGTGACAGAAGATAAAGAATCAGAATAAGACAAGTGAGACAAAAGAGATTATTATCAGTCATCTGATCAGAGGCATTAGAGTCAAGCACCCACAGACCAAGGGAAAATGATGTAGAGGCAGAGGCTACATGATTATCAGACTAGGTAATGGATGTAGGAGATGATGGTTGATGGGTTATTTTGAACTGAAGGAACTCATTGTAATCAACAACCAGAATAGTAACATCTTTGGTGGTAGTCGCTTGTGCAACAACAACAACCCTCGATTGTCGTTGTTATTCCCTTGAATTTTTACGACATTCAACTTTAATATGACCATAGCGATTTTAGTAGTTACAGCGAATACCACGGCATTTGCGATCACACCATCTGTTTCTTCCACCACGACCATGGTAGTGGGAAGCAATACCAGATGGTTCAGTGGAAGATTAGTGGAGATCGATCCAAAAGCATGAGATGTAGTCAAGCACAATAGTTGTTCACTAACTGAATCATAGTATGGAAAAGTGGCTCCCAATAAAATTTGGTTGTGTACGAAATCAAGTTCTATTGGAAGACCGATAAGTGTCGTGATCTTGAAAATTTTGCATATGTTGTTGTTCATGAGTTGTTGCATCATTTGTACAAGGAATTAGGGTTGAAAAATTAGCCTTCAACAAATCAAGCTTACTAAGATAAGCTTGTATATCCATACTCTCCTATTTCAAAGAGTTGAGATTAAGGATCACACTGTAGAGACAATTGACGTCAATTGGAAGGGACTTTTTTAGCCTTTTTCCAAACCTCTTAGAAAATGGTAAAGGCTTGATATTGCGCTTGAAGATTAGGCGCTATGGAAAACCATAGCATGGTGCATAAAGTGGCATCAGTTTGCTTCCATTTAATGCAATGGATGGTGGCAATATCCTTCTACTGTTTGGTCAAGTGATCTTCATATCCTTGACCATGGAACCATAACTTGACAACACCAACCCATATGTTGTAGTTGGCTGTCCCAGTTAGTTTCTCGCACGAGATTAGCATAACTTTGCTAAAAGTAACGAAAGCGGTTGCAGAGTGATCTCCCGTGAGAGTTTATGGTTGAAAAAACATGCAAAAGGGTCACTTAGTCGTGGGGAAGACAGGGACGATCGAGACGAACACTAAAACGGGGCAAAACGCGCAGAAAAATGGACCTGGTGCAACGCGAGTGAGGCTCACGTGTCAGGATCGTGGCCACACGTGAGGTGTCAGTTGGGGGCGATCTTTGCATTGACGAGATCGCTGGAGGGTTGCGAACCTAGTAGTGGAGACACACCGGTGACCGGATGCGTGGTGGCAGAGAACAGAGAAACGCCATAGCCGTGTGTTGTGAACGACAAGGTTGCTAGGGCAAAATAAAAAGGGTCGTGAAACCCGTATTGAAAGTGTATTTATGTAATAGTATGTAATTTGTGCGTTAAATGAGAACAATCCAGATGTATATTTATATGCATATGGAGTGTGTAGAATAGATAATGTAATCATTACAATTTATACAATACTAAAGTTAATCAAGGGTAATTAATTATAATCGATGCTAATTAATTCTAACAAATTTTTACCGAATTAACACTATGATAGAAGAATTTGCACTTCTAACCATCCGCATATGATTATGAAACTCCACCATAACTCTAATGAATTCAGCTTTAAGATGGTGTCAAGAAATTCACTCCATGAGGCCATTGAATGCTACCATTTTAGTTTTAATGCTTGTAAAGAGTTGTAGCATTCTCCCTCTTTGTGATGATTTCATCATTTGAAAGACCCGTATATCAATTTCTCTGATAGCATACTACGTTGTTTTCGTCCATTAACTTCCTTCCTACAAAACCACTTGTTTTTTCTCGACCTATACATGTATTGTAAAGCAACACCACATATATATAGGTCGCCTTCCTTAATTTCCAGGACCACCTACATACATATCCAATGATATCTTGATTCTTCTGACATGATAAGCAATTGTGCCAACATTCATTTAAATTTAGGAAGAAAGAAGAATATTCAGCCATACATAATGTGTGGGGTTTGTACGTTGTGTAGTATATGTCATAAGACAATAGCATTATTTTCAAGAATATGAGAGGGGGGACATTTAGTCTTGTTAGTAATTGTGGCCTATGGATTATACATCGGTGTCACTTTACCTGCTCTTTCGACCTACCTTCTCAACTATACCCATTAATGCTTGCTTGAAGATATCAAAGGGATAAAATGGGGTAAGCAACCTATTTTTTCCTGAATATATGTAAGAAATTGTTTTTATTAGTTTTTGAATATATTAAAATTATAATTTTTAAATATACTAAAATTGTAAATATATATCTAATGTTTTTTTTGAGTAAATTTTAAAAGAATCATGCTAATGTCTCGGACACTGCATTGATTAAGATATTAAAAAGGTAAATTGATCATTTTAAGAGATTATAAATATAATTTTTTTTAAAAATACGTGTATCCAAGATACTAAAAACATGAATAAATAGGTGCGGTCTGAGTTGCCCCATAAACACATGTATTCCAATACCAAGATATATTAAATGTTTTAACTACACACTAATAATTAATATCATTTTATTAATTTAAGAGTAATGTTTCATTTTTTCATATACACTTGTCAACTTATAAGTTACTTCTAGGGATGGCAATGGGGGTAGGGTTATAGTACCTGTCCCCATACTCGCAGTTGAAAAAAATTCTCGTACCCGAGCTCATATCTGCTTGGGTATCAAAATTGACATCCGTTCCCGTACCTTATAGGTATATAAGTGTCCGTATCCGTAGCCGTTAACCACATTTCTAATAAAAATAAATATATCAGGTATAAAATATCATAATATTTTAAGTTTTTAAAATATTAAAAAGTTTTTAAAAAATTTTATTGTTGAATTATGAAATAAATGATCACGTATATTAAATATGTAGTAATTTAAAATTGATGTTTTTTTAAAAAATTTATAAATATTTATTTTAATATAATAATATAAATTAAAATATATAAATATATATTGTGCGTGTATGAGGCGGTCTGGGTACTAAGGTGTCAATCCCCGCACCCATCTCCGCTTATTTAAGTAGGTAATTACCCGAGCACGTACCCGTACCTATTTTTGAGGGTTTTTACCCTACTCATTATGGGTAATTTTCTGGATAACCACTGAAGATGGGTTAAATTGTCATCCCTAGTTACTTCACACCATAATGAGTAATTTACCCATCTTTTTGTTAAGGTAACCCAGAAAAAACCATACAATTATTTTTTTTTTTTTTAAATCTTATGTGTATTCAATGAATTAAACATATAATATTTTTATTATTTGGAATTTTTAATTAGTGTCCCGAGCACGGTTAGCATGATCCATAAGTAAAAATTGATTTTTTTTATTTTATTTTATTGCTTATCTATTATAGGTGTTTGGGGTACTGTTTGGATTAATTTTAAGATAAAAATGTATCTAAATTAAAATAATTTTATTTGCATTCCAGTTTGATTTTGAATGATTAATTAAAAAAATTCAAGCTAATCCAATTCAATTTATGCGATTTAATTTGAACCAATTTTTGGATAT
This sequence comes from Lathyrus tuberosus, assembly GCA_022829125.1. Classification (NCBI taxonomy): domain Eukaryota; kingdom Viridiplantae; phylum Streptophyta; class Magnoliopsida; order Fabales; family Fabaceae; genus Lathyrus; species Lathyrus tuberosus. Next base: position 5,126,330 of record JALAZF010000056.1, on the reverse strand, counting down.
TCAAATTACACATTATTTTATTAAAATTATAAAAATACTATTAAATTATAGATTTGATATAATATATAACATATAAGATATTAAAAAATAATATTACAAAATGAAAACTATCTATTAGTTATAAATAGTATTAAAAAACTAAATATTATCGAATAATAAATTAATATCATATTAATAAAAAATAAATAAGTAAAAAAATATATAAATGAAGTTCGGTTTGTTTTGTGTCAATTTTGAAAAATCAATTCGAAATTCGATCGAATCGGATTTTTTTTACAAAATAACATTCAAACAAATTTAATAATATTCGATTTTTTATGATTTTTTATTTATTTTTAAATCCTTTTACAATTTTTATTTAGATTTGTTGCTTTCATTTTATTTTTATTACCATCACTAATTTTTTATTTTTGGAATAGTTTCTATTGAATTAATTATGAATGTGCGAAAAGTTGTTATTCTTTGTCATTTTAGTCTTCAAATTAGTTTTAAGTAAATCAATTTAAATTTTTTTTAAGAACTAAATATATAATTTTTTTTTATTTAGAATTTTTATATTTGCTTACAACGGGATGAGTTAATATATAATTGTAATAATATATATTGTTTATTAAAAAATTATTTTGAGTTTATTTTTATACTGATTATAAATTTAGCGCTATGGAAGAAAATGAATTTAATGTTAGTTGAGAATTTGAAAGTTAATAGCATCACTGTTAAACTTGAATGATAGTATAAAAAATCAATTAATTGTTCTCAATTGTAATTTTTTTACTAAAAATGATTATGGAGAGTTATGTTCTTTTGCTGTGGATTTCTTAATTCCTCTAAAAAAGTGTCAACTTGAATTTTTTGAACTACAACACTAAAGAATGTCTAAGTAAAAATTAAAGTAGAATAATAAATGAAAATTTAGTAAAAATAAACTTTGTTTGATTGATTATGTGTGTAGATTGAATTATACACTGAGATATTTGTTTGAAGGTGTGAAAAGTACAGAAGAGTTGAATTGTATTTCGCGTTTTTTATTAGTTAGCTTCTGATCAGAGTTTTAGAATCAGAATTGATGTTCAGATTCTGAGTTAATACAATTGGCAGCGGATACATCAGAAGTAAATAAAATAACAACAGAAGACACAAAAGATTTATACTGGTTCCTCCCCTAACTGAGAGTAGTCCGATCTTTTTCCCTCACAAGAGCTTTTCATTATAATCACTTCATGATTACAATTGTTTATGCTTCTGCATAAGACTTTTACAACTGCTCAGACCAATTGTCATAGACTTCCCTTGCTTAGAGCGTATGTCTAAGACTTCACTATGCTCAATCAGCTCCTGACCGAGACTTCTCTTGCTTAGACCACCTGCCTAAGACTCGACCTTACTTAGAGCTCGTGTCTAAGACTTTTACCTTGCTTAGAGCTCGTGTCTAAGACTTTACTTTTGCTCAATCAGACTAGCTGAATAAGTCTTTCACAGCTCAAGCACTTAAGCAATGAGACTTACGTGGCTTAAGCATCTTGGCTCAAGACTTGTTGCTTGAATCCCAATGAGACAAGACTTTTTGCTCTAGCACATAGTAGAAAACTTAATCTAAACTACTGAAGGCTCAGCAGAATAGAGAACAAGGTGTACATTATGCAAGCATCAGAGGTACGAGATATCACCATAACAAAGACCTAAAGCACTTAAGATTTCTAAATATATACAGGGGTAAGAAATCTTAAGGCTTTTACAATTACAACCTACAACAAAATTCTGCCTATTACATAGAGTTGATAATTGCTTGATCTTGTTACTCCTTCAACAGAAGAATCCTTGTTAAAAATTCAGACTTTAATCTTCAGCCATATATATAGCCTTTCCAAAAACTAGTCGTTGAGAAAATTACTATTAGTGCGTGAGGCACTTTTAGTGAGGAGAGAATAGAGAGAGAATAAGGAAATAAGGATTTGTATTATTGAATTGTACAAATAATGATACAAACTAGGACTATTTATATACAACCCTAATTGGGTTTGAGCTAACACAACTTAGATTATATTTAAAAATTAAATCTAATCAAATCTAATCTAATATTTTAACATGTACACCCCCATAATTTAAGTTGTCGAGCCTACGCTAGTCATAGTCGATCTGAACTATTCCTAATTTCTTTCTCAAATTCAGGAATATGTCGATCTTCAATCCTTTGGTGAAAATGTCGGCCAACTGTGCTTCACTTGAGCAATGCCTAACTTCAAGTTCACCTCGATTTACCTTTCCCGCAAGAAGTGAAATATGGCTTCGATATGCTTACTATTTCCATGCAGAACTGGATTCTTCGCCAGATTTATGGCTGACTTGTTGTCGATTTACAACACAAGAGGTTTCTTCACTTCGACCTCCATTTCTTCAAGTACTGGTCTGATCCAAATTGCTTGACATGCATCATAGGTTCCTGCTATATATTCTACTTCACATGATGACAATGCCACCACAGGTTGCTTCTTCGAACACCATGAGATTGGGACACCAAATACTTGAAAGAAATAGCAAGTTGTACTTCTTCGATCTTCCTTATCTCTACACCAATCAGCATCTGAAAAACAATTAACTATTGCTCATTTGCCTTCAGAATCTCGTCGAAATATAATTCCAAAATATGTTGTTCCTTTTAAGTATCTCAGAATTCTTCTTGCAGCTTTCATGTGTGACACTCTTGGTTCACCCGAATCTGCTCACTAATCCGACTGCGAAGCCTATATCAGGTCGACTGTTGCACACATATCTCAGAGATCCAACTATTTGTTTGAACAAAGTTACATCAACTTTGTCTTTCTCTCCATGCTTCTCCAACTTCAAGTTTGGTTCGATAGGTGAGGATGCAGGATTCAAATCATCCATTCTGAATCTCTTGAGTATCTCTTTGACATACTTCCTTTGATGTAGCACCATACCTTGCTTCAGCATTTGAAATTCCATGCCTAGGAAATAAGACAATTTTCCCAGATCCGACATTTCAAATTCCTTCATCATCAGCTCTTTGAACTTCGACAAGTTCTCCAAACTATTTCCAGTTACCAACAAGTCATCGACATATAAGCAGGTGATTGGTATATCTTGTGCTACAACCTGAACATAGACACTATACTCAGACTTACATTTGACAAATCCCAATTCGACTAAGTATGAGTCGATCTTCTTGTTCCATGCCCTAGGTGCCTGCTTGAGGCCATAGAGCGCTTTGTGCAACTTATATACTTTACTTGCTTCCTTCTGAATCACAAACCCAAGAGGTTGTGTGACGTATACCTCTTTGTCTAACGGACCATTCAGAAATGCGGACTTCACATCTAAGTGAAATGTCGACTAACCTTGGTTACATTCCAATGCTACCACTAGTCGAACAGTCTCCAGTCTTGCTACTGGAGAAAATACTTCAGAGTAGTCAAGTCCTTCTCTTTAAAGAAACCCTCGAGCTACTAATCTTGTTTTATGTCTTGCTATCGACCCATCAGCATTGTGTTTTAACTTGAACACCCACTTTACTTCGATAGCTTTTGTATGTGCTGGCAATTTGACTAACTCCCATGTGTTGTTTCTTTCGATTGCCTGTAACTCTTCGACCATAGCTAACTTCCACTGTTGGATTTTTAAAGCTTCGTTATGGTTGATTGGTTCAACACCTGCAAGTAAAGCAAAATGAACTAATTCTCCATCTGGTGTGACTTCATCATCACCAGTCACTTCATAATCATGAAGTCTTGTTGGAGGAACTCTATTTCGCCGAGGTCTTTGGCTTGTTTCAGCCACAACCTCTATGTTGGGAATGTCAGCAACTACTTCTACTTCGACTTTGACTAGATTCTCAGCAATTCCTTCAACTTCGACTTCATCAGTTTCTTTGTCGAAATCAGAGCTAATCAATGGCTTGTTAATTGAATTACTAGAATTCTAATCCCAGGCAGAATTTTCATCAATCACAATATCTCGACTCAACACAATCTTCTCATTAATTGGATTGAATAACCTGTATGCACCAGTCTTATGATATCCTACCAGAATCATAGGTTCACTCTTGTCATCAAGCTTCCTTCTTCTTGCATCAGGAACATGCTTGTAACACATAGAGCCAAACACCTTCAGATGACTCGCTGATGGTCGTTTGCCACTCAACACTTCTTCAGGAACCTTGTTCTTCAAATACTTGGTAGGGCACCTGTTCAGGATATAAACTGCAGTCGAAACAACTTCACCCCATAAAGATATGGAAAATTCTTCTGCTTGAGCATACATCTCGCCATATCCAATATGGTTATTTTTCTTCTTTCAGCAATTCCATTATGTTGAGGAGTATAAGGAACAGTTACCTCATGATCAACACCATGTTTTGCACAAAACTTTTCAAACATCTTCGAAGTTCACTAGAGAGCATTGATACATAGTGTAAGACTAGGCACCTTTATGAGAGACACACCACTTGTCCACCTAAAACCTTAAGGTGATAGGTGAGTAGGTTCTCCCACTTATAAATGCTCAAGTCACCATATTCATATCCAATGTGAGACTATTTCCCCACTTACTCACACTTGCTTATATTATTCCAATACCCCCCCTCAAGTGTGAGTCCACAATGTTCCCCCTTTTTTATACTTGTACTGCCGTTGACACCTTTTTCAAGGGCATTTCGATACACCTCTTCTTGGGCATCGATTTCAACGGAACACCACTTCTTGGGCATTTCGATACAAGTAAGCCGGTCCCTTTGTCGAACCGGGCTCTGATACCATTTGTTGGGGGGAGTTCACTAGGGAGCATTGATACATAGTGTAGGACTAGGCACCTTTGTGAGAGACACACCACTTGTCCACCTAAAACCTTAAGGTGATAGGTGAGTGGGTTCTCCCACTTATAAATGCTCAAGTCACCATATTCCTATCCAATGTGGGACTATTTCCCCACTTACTCACACTTGCTTATTGATCGGAGTGGATCAGACTGGATCGTCGTGGCCTTCACGTAGGACAGGTGATGATGCTTGTAGGGGAGGGAAATGGGTGGTGCTACCTGCAAGGTACTCCGATGCCAAAGTAAGTGTTTGGTCAAAAGAGAGAAAGCAAGTAAGAGATTTCAAGTATTGGATATTTTAAACCTGCCCCTCTCAAGCGAGGGGGTATTTATAGGTGGATCCCAAGCGAGCAAAGCGCCTGGTCTGCCAATGAGGGGTTGCCAAGTGGAGGGCAGGGCGCATGGCCTTTTGACTCGGATTAACTGTTTCCGTGATATCCGGGGAGGCAGTTGGTCGCGTGACTACTTTGCGCGTTAAGGGGACATGCCCAACGGCTAGTTTCTGACTATAGGGTCTGTCCAATGGATGGATTGGATTGGGCCTTGCCCCTCTGGGGGGACAGCGCCTGCCCAGTCCAGAACAGGAGCCCCCCAAGTCCTTGCTCTGGAGGAGAGTGAGGACTTAAGGTAGCCGTGTAAGCTGTAACGCCCCGGTTTCTGTTAGATTTATTTAATCGAGTCGATTTAATTATTTTGTCTTTATATTATTTTATTCTGGTTTTTTATTTGGTAAATGTGTTATGTTTATCGTTAGTAAGTTTTATCGCGTCCGAGAGCGTTTGCGAGGAAATTGAGTGTAGGGGTATTTTGGTCTTTTTGGCTTGGTTAGTTATTGTTTTTCATAAAATAGAAAACAGAGAGAAAAATAGAGAGAAAAGAAAGAAAAGAAGGAAAAGAGAAAGGAAAGAAGAAAAAGAGGAAAAACTTGGAGTGTAAGAAATCGAATCAACCGACACTTCGAAGCACGATTAATCGGGTAAGGGTGTGAAACTCGATTATCTTATCATTGTGTATGAATATGTATGTGTGTGTTTGAAGTCTACTTGTCTTTCCATAGTTTTCAATTCTAGGTTGGAAATGAGAAAATGATTGGGAATCGATGTTTTTGCGGTTGGAATGTGATATAAATGTTGTAGGATACTTGTTGTTATGATTGTGGTATGTTTTAGTGTTTATGTTATGGTTTGGAAGTGATTTTCGTTGAAGGAATATTGTTTTTGGACCCATAACAGCGCTACAGAATTTCTGGGTTTTCCATGGTTCGCCTAGCGAACCTGGGGCGAAGTGAAAGCGAATGATTTTCGAGAGCGAACCCTTCAGCGAAGGTCAGCGAATGTTCGCCAACGACGTTTGCCTAGCGAACTTTGTATCTTTTCAGTTCTGTTTGGTGCTGCCTTGGTTCTCCCAGAGGTTCGCGAAGCGAACGGCAAGGCGAAGGTTCGCCAAGGAGTTCGCCTAGCAAACTTTGTGTCTGTTTTGGTCTGTTTGTGGTTTCTCCTGGACATTCGCCTAGCGAAGGTGGTAGCGAATGCTCGCTAGAAGGTTCGCCTAGCGAACATAACAGTTTGTGCAGTTTTGTTTCCTTCATAACTTTTGATCTGTAGCTCGGATCGAGGCGCAGTTCGATGCGTTGGGAAGCTAATGAAATGTTCTTTCTTATAAAAATAGTTTTGGGATTAGTGGCCGATTTAATTGTGTCGGGAATTTGGAAATGTGTCATTTTGTCGACTTTTATCGTCGTAATTGTGTGCGATTGATGTGTAATTATGCGATATGTTTTTGGATATATAACGTATGGCTTGTGTGCTGTTATATGATGTGAATGCATGTGATGAAATGTTGTGATGATGGTTTGTGGCCTAAGGGCAAGTAAATGCATTGTGTTGTTTTTTATTGTAGATGCATGATTATGGATGTTGAAATGGTTCACATGGTTGTATATATGTATGCATTTGATTGTCATGAGTCATTGTATGCCAAGCATCATGATATGCATTCTTGTGATGTCGTGTACCCTAGTGGGCGTGAGCAACGAAATGATTCCAGAGGGAATCTGCTGTAACGGTCATGTGCCTTATACAAAGAGGACCTAAAGCGACGTTATAGACGATCGTGTGCCTTATACAAAGAGGACCTAAAGCTATCGGATTGTGTGTCTTATACAAAGAGGACCTAAAGTGATCCATAAATGTCGTGTGCCTTATACAAAGAGGACCTAAAGCGACGGGGAACATCGTTTTCCCGACGGGGAGTTACACTAAGTAACAAGCGATGATTCCAATAATTCTTGAGTGAATTAATGATGAGAATGATGGATAGATTGGTACCGCATTTGCATAGAATCGTTGTGTCGGTCTCTGTGCATTTACATAAGTCATGAATGGATTGATTATGTGGGGGATTTGTGAATGGAATTGATGAGTTGATATGTATATATTGGTGATGAATTTGTTGAGCATGATTGATATGCCTTTGTGATGGATGTGTGAGATATGAATTGTGTTGTTTTGTAAGTTACGGTGAGAATGTTTTACATTGTGTAATTTGTGTTGTTACATAATTGTATGCAACTATATTATAATTGTGTTTCTCACCCTTCTGCTGTTTTGAATGCTCTATGAGACATTGCAGATTAGATGTTGGAGGTCTTTTTGTGAAGATTATGTCTTCATTCTTTTGTCAGTCGGCTCTGATATGTAGCACCGGGTAGTCGGGGAGATCGTTGTGTGACTATGTGTGTGTACATGTATTTATATATTTTTGGATGTACATGTATGACCTTGTATAAAACAGACAAACTTTTATATTTATATATATGAGATTTCAGTTGCAGATTTTCCGCTTTTATTCTGTATCTGAATAGTGGGTGATAGGAACTGAGGTCCTCTGCTTATGTTGCTACCTGATTATTGCATATCTATTTGAGCAGGTTATTTTATTTCAACATTTTGATGTGACGCTCCCGTCTATGCCATGAATGCTTTAATTATACTCTGATTATTTGTTATCGCTTTAATTGCTCGGGTTATAGATTGGGGGTGTTACATAAACAATCATCTTTAGATGGTATTCGGGGAGAATCTCTTTCCCGTCTACGTGAGCAGGTGTTATTGCCCATAGGACGTATTTTGAAGATGTATTTTTTGTTGAGCACGCTCTTGTGAAAGTGCCCGTTGCAGTGGCGTTTTTGTGTCGGGGACCCTTGGTGTGCGTGCCGGTGAGGATATACAATGAGCTGAAGAAGCTGCAGGCTCACCAGGAGGCCAAGATACTGCTTCAAAAGGAGGTGACCCAAATGAAGGAGGAGGTGAAGAATGTCAATGATGAGAATGCCCGCTTGAAGGCGAGGATTGCGGAGCTGGAGGGGTCGTCGGCAGTGGGTGAAGATGAGACCGAAGATGAGAAGGCCTTGAGGATGAGGAGGGACCTGATCGAGAGGATTCGTGTCCTCGGGGAGGACAACCTAGGGGCAGTCGAGTTTGGCTTTAATGTTGCTTTGTAGCAGGTGAAGGCCCTCAACTCTGACGTCCAGCTGGCGATTGAGGGAATGCGTCTACTCAATGTGGTCGTCAATGGCGAGGTGCTCCCCCCGGAGGGTGTCAGTGAGGTCGTCTAGTTTGACCGGGATAGTTTTTGGATGTACGTGTATTTTGTGGGCCTGCGTGCCCTTTTTGATGTAACGTTTATCGGGCATAGCCCCTCAAATGTATACTTAACTTATTCTGGCCTTGTAGCCAATGCTATTAACTTTTTGTTATAGATTCTTGTCATGTTTATTTATGCATGCTTGTTTGAATGGATGTTTGCTCGACTTGTTTTTATTATGACCGACAGTTTGGAACTTGTTGGGGAGGGCAAAGGGGTTTTGCCGGGGATGAGACTAGGATCTCGGTTGAGGTACTAATCCCATAGGCTTGGACTGTTTCCATCACGAGCTGGGTGTCCTGCCTTCTTGGTGAGACAACGACGGAGCTCGATTGAGATGTCCCCGTTGGGCGCAGGGTCTGCTTGTCCCATGAGCAGAGGCTGGTTGGCATTGTAAATGATGGTCATGCTTCACCAGGGCACGATCCTGTGGCCGCGCTGTCTCCCCGTTAGGGGAGATCTCGTCGGCAGTTAGTACGACCTTGTGGTTGGGCTTAACTGTAGTATTGTTTGAGCTTTTCAGCATTCCATGGTCGAGCAAATGGTTCTCCGTCCAGAGCTTCTAAGTAGTAGGCTCTGGTGCCCGTTTTGGACTTGACCCTGTAGGGTCCTTCCCAGTTTGCGGCCAGCTTCCCCTCGCGCGAATCTTTCTGGTTTCTACGCAAGACCGGGTTGCCAATGGGGAAGTCACGCTTTATGACCTTAGCGTCGTGGCGCAAGGTTATTTGTTGTTTCAGCGAGGCCTCGCGGAGAGCTGCTCCTGATTGTATTTCTTCGACCAAATCGAGCTCTTCTCTTAAGGCTTCGTCATTCAACTCCTCATCGAGGGGAGCTTCCGTTCATCTGGAAGGCTCTCTAATTTCTACCAGTATCACCGCCTCAGTTCTGTAGGCTAGTCGGAAAGGGGTTTCCCCGGTGGTGGACTGCGGTGTTGTCCTGTAAGCCCAGAGCACGCTATGTAGCTCCTCGACCCATCTCTTCTAGGATTCGCCCAGCCTTCGCTTCAGACCACGCAGGATCACCCTGTTCGCCGTTTCTGCTTGCCCGTTGGTCTGGGGATGCTCGACGAAAGTAAAGTGCTGCTTCGTGCCTAATTTGGCGACGAAGTCTTGGAACTTTCGGTCTGTGAACTGGGTTCCGTTGTCGGTTATGAGGGCCTGGGGCACCCCAAACCGTGCGAGGACGTTTCTTTTGTAGAAAGGAAGTATATTGAAGGTTGTGATATTGGCGAAGGCTTCGGCTTCGATCCACTTTGTAAAGTAGTCGACAACCACGATTAGAAATTTGTTTTGATAAGACCCCATTATAAAGGGGCCGAGTATGTCCATTCCCCACCAGGCGAAGGGCCATGGCAAGGATAGAGTCTTCAACTCATTTGGGGGTGCCAAGTGCATGTCCCCGTGATGCTGACACCGATCGCACTTTTGGACGTGTTCCTTGGAGTCGTGCTGCCTGGTTGGCCAGTAATATCCTGCTCGCAGGGCTTTTCGTGCCAGGGATCTTCCCACCAAGTGTTGCGCGTTGATGCCCTCATGGATTTCTTGTAAAATCTCGGGCACCTTACTCTCCTCGACGCATTTTAAGAGGGGGATGGAGAATCCTCTTTGGTAGAGTTTACCTTCAACCAGCACATACGAACAGGCTCATCGTTTAGTTATGCTCGCTTCTTTACTGTCCTCGAGCAGCTCCCCTTTGGTGAGGTAGTCGTATACGGGAGTCATCCAGCCATGGGTGTCCCCGATGATGTTGACGTCGAGCAGCTCAGATGGTTTCTCAATACTAGGTCGGGCTAGTATTTCTTGTACGACAGACTTATTTCCGCCTTTCCTTCCAGTGCTGGCTAGTTTGGACAGGATGTCTGCTCGCGTGTTTCATTCGCGGGGGATGTGCTGGACTTCCCATGCATCAAACTTTGCGATTCTTTCCTTTACTAGCGCCAGGTATTCGTCTAGCTGGTCGTTCTTTGCTTGAAACTCTCCCCGTACTTGTGACACTACGAGCTGGGAATTGGTGTAGATTTTTACTTCCTTGGCGCCCACGTCTTTGGCCAGACGTAGTCTTGCGAGGAAGGCTTTATATTCGGCTTGATAGTTAGACGTAAGGAATGACATGACCAGCGATACTTCTATCAATATTCCTTCCTCGTTTTCGAGGATGATACCTGCTCCGCTCCCTGAGGGGCTGGATGCCCCATCTACGTAAACGGTCCATTTATGTGCTCCACATGACGGGGACGGTAGCAGGGTCATTTCTGCCACGAAGTCGGCCAGCACTTGCATCTTGAGGGCCTTTCTACCCTCGTATTGAATGTCAAATTTTGATAACTCTAGGGACCATTTAAGCATCCTGCCCGGGATATCTGGTCGGCATAGCAATTGTCTGATAGGCTGGTCTGTACGGACAACTACAGTGTGGGCCAGGAAGTAGTGTCTAAGCCTCCTCGCGGCGGTGATGAGAGCAAGGGCGACTTTCTCTATCTGCGCGTACCTGCCTTCTGGCCCTTGTAAGGCCTTGCTGGTGAAATAGATGGGCTTTTGCCCGTCTGTTGTTTTGCGGACGAGGGCAGCACTAATGGCTTCGCTGGCGACAGAGAGGTACAAGTATAAGGTTTCCCCGTATTCTGGTCAGGAAAGCACAGGTGGCTCGAACAGAGCCCGCTTAAGGTGGGCCAGGGCTTGCTCGCATTCTTCTGTCCATTCGAAACTAGTCTCTTTCCTGAGCAGTTTAAAGAAGGGCAGGGTGTGCTGAGCGGATTTTGCCATGAATCGAGAATGGGAGGTGAGCATCCCATTTAGGGATTGGATGAACTTCTTTGACCTGGGCGTAGGGAACTCTGCGAATGCTTGGTACTTATCTGGGTTTGCTTCTGTTCCCCTTTCGGTGAGATAGAATCCGAGGAACTTCCATGCTCGCACACCGAAGGTGCACTTTTCTGGGTTAAAACGCATTTTACATTTCCTGGCCTGGTCGAAAACCTTTTGCAGGTGAGCCGTATGATCGGATTCCTCTTGGGAGTTTACGATCATGTCGTCCATGTATACTTCGAGCATGTCCCCGATCTCTGATCGGAAGACTTTGTTCATCATGCGCTGGTACGTGGCCCCAACATTTTTTATACCGAAGGGCATTACGTTGTAGTAATAGTTCCCCGAGGAGGTCATGAATGCGGTATACATGTTATCCTCTTCGGCCATAGGGATTTGATTGTATCCTGAATAGGTGTCCATGAAGGACAAGAGTTTGAAACCTGCAGAGTTATCTACGAGTTTATCTATGCTCGGTAAAGGGTAAGCATCTTTCGGGCACGCCCGGTTGAGATCGGTGTAGTCAATACACATGCGCCATTTTCCACTATGTTTTTTCACAAGTACAATGTTGGACAGCTAGGTTGTATACCTGGCCTCCGATATGAATTTTGCCTCTAAGAGGTCTTGTACAAGTTTTTCGGCATCCTGTGCCTTCACATCGGATTGCTTTCTTCTCCGTTGTGCGACGGTGCGGGTGATGCGTGTTAGCCGCAAGTATACGGATTACGTCAGAGTAATATAAAAGATTTATCGATCCCATAGAGACCAATGTCAATCTATCGATTACTATTGTTGCGTTGTTTATCTAAGGCTAATAAATATCATAGTAAAAGTTTTCTACAGAACGAAAATAGAAATAAATCAGATAAATACTATACTGGAATGTAATTCACGTCAATCAAACAATACTCCTATCATCTAAATAGTAACACTTACGGGGCAATGTTTTCTTCTTTGAAAAAGAGTTAATTAAAAAGGATCTGCCGCGTTAGCGTGATCAGAACTAGACCTAACCTTTAATCTATACCATCCGCTCACGCTGCACCGGTCGCTCTCTGTGTTAAAGTGATAAGGTCCTTTTTTATGTAATTACCTCTAAGACTTAGTTAAAAAGTGCTTTCGATTAAAAATATTTTATACCAAAGGGTTTCCGGCATATGCTCGGCCAACTGGATCCTAAATCTATAAACGCGTCCGAAAATAGTTTAAAACCTCTTTCTAATAATATAAAACTTTCTTAGTTAATCAATAAAGTGCTTCTGTCGTATTTATCAATCAACAACTAACAAACTCTTTTCTAAAATGTCGGACGGCTTTCGATCTTACCCGATCTAGTCACAGTCATTACGCAAACAAAAACACGGTCTCATTTACGTATTGACCGATCAATTGAAGTTCAGAAGAGTTTAATTAAAATAAAAAACATCCCCTAAAGTATTTCTAAAGAGATGACATGTGGAGTACCGTCGGAACGACGATCCTCACATCCCAGCACAAGGGATTTAGCTGGACATGGTGACTAAAAACATAACAATAAATTGGTTTGCAAAGTAAAGCATTTGTAAGATAAAAACGTGTAATGTGTGAAAGTATACTTTGAGAGAATGAATACAAGTGTCACGCTTGAGTTCAGTTCCGAAAGATAAACAGATCACACAGAAACTTAAAATAACAAAGTAAGGGCAGAGACAAAAAATAAATGAATGTACAGCAGTGCAGAAAAATAAACGAATATAAAAGCGATATGGAATATAATAAAATGCAATTTATAAAAGAAACCTGCTCCAAAGCGGAGACTGAGTCTGGTACAGAGCTGGAAAGTAAATTGCGGGAAAGTAAATAACTTCAAATATAAACGCTCCTAACTATGGTTGCTCCAATCTAACTAACAATGATAGTGCAATAACCCCTCGACGTGACGGATTATTGCTTTACAAAATGAACTTTATGCCTAAGGTTGGAAACTAGGATTGGATAATATAAAAGTGAAAATACAAGTCTTTTTATAGTAGTCATGAAGTTGTAACTGCCTCTCATCATTATGAAAAAACGGCTGAATAATAATTTTCTTCGTGTGTAACTGCTTCTAACATTTATGACCGTTTTCCTGTTACAACGGTCGGTGCCCGCCGACCCCCTCTCAGCGTCTGTCGAGTGTGTCTGTGGAATAAAACGTCTTTTGTGACCGTTGGAATGTGGGCGAAACCCACTACTCAAATGGCGTCCTCTATGGCATTCGCTGAGTGAAACGGTTAGTGTACAATTTGCACAGGAAGTCTCTGTTCTAGCTCCGTTTTGCGTCGTTTCTTCATTGCAAGCTCAAATCAGGCAATGTATCTGAAAGTAAAACAAAATACCATAATAACAATCGAAAATTACAAATAAACAACTAAAAACATGTGCAATCGGGGTCAAATATACAGTGTGATTTGGTGTTATCAGCGGGCAGCTGGATCAATGGTCAAATGGTGGTACGCGGTCTCGGGGTCTAACCCGGGCATGTCTGCTATGCTCCAGGAAAATAGGTCAGCGTTTTCGTCCAAGCATTTCTTCAGTTATAGCTTGACCTCGTCAGGCAATCCTGCGCCTATCTTCACCCCTCTGTCGGGGTTATTGCTGAAGGTGATGACTTCGAATTCCCCGTCTGGAACTGGCCGCATGAGAGTTGAAGTGGGGGAGCTGGTCGTCCCTGTTGGCGCAACCTCACCATGATCTTCCTTGCAGTCTTCTGAAATTTGGATGTCAAGGTCGATGATGTGCACGGGAAGTGCATGCTTCTTATCCGGTTGGTCATCTTCGGTTGGACGATCTTCATCCCTTGGATGTTTGGCTGCTTTCGGTGCTGCTCTGATCTGGTTCTGTCCCCTGGTCGCTGCCTCGAAGCATCTGCGGGCAGCTTCTATGTCCCCATGTAAATTTGCGACGTGACCTTTCTCAGTATAATACTTTAGCTTGAGGTGGACGGTTGAAGGAACAGCGATCAGTTCTGCGAGTGCTGGCCTGCCCAAAATGCATTGATACAACGACGGGCAATCGATCACCAAAAACTGGGTCTTGATCGACCTGGACGCTTCCTCCTCCCTGAATGTGACCGGTAGCTCCACGTATCCCCAAGGTCTGGTCGTGGCTCTGTTGAACCCCTGCAGATCGGATCCCATATACGGCGAGAGGTTCTTCTGGTCTAGCTTTAGGGCGCGGAACAGGCCCGTGTACATAATGTCCACCAGACTGCCCTGGTCGACTAGGATCCTCCGGACGTCGGTGTTTGCTAGTCTGGCCCTAATGAGTAGAGGAATGTGAGAATTCGAAGAGCCCCCGGGCAGCTCCTCACGGTAGAACGTGATCGGTTGGGAGCGTCCCTTGATTTTCTCGAGCGTAGACAATCGGTCAGGACTGCAATCTATAAGCTGCTCGAACTTCCTCTTGACAGATCCTACTGTCAGCTTATTGTACCCCCCACATGAGATAACCATGGTTGCAGGGAAAGCTTCCCAAGTGCTGTGGGCGGATATCCGGGAAGGGTCTTCGAGGTAATCAGGAATGACGAAGTCCTCTGGTTGCGTAATGGACATGGCGACCTGCGGGGGAGGACTGGACTAAGATAATTTTGTCTTCTTCTTGGGCTCTGAAGCCTCTCGTCGGGAGGACTCACCTTTCTTTACGTATTATTTCAAATGACCCTCCTTGATGAGAATCTCTATTGCGTCTTTAAGGTGCACGCAGTCCTCGGTTGTGTGGTCGTGGCTGCGGTGGAAGCGACAATACTTGCTTTTGTCGACGTTGCCCTTGGACGTTGTTGGTTTGGGGAACCAGACGCCCCCTGCTTGAATTCTGTATTGATGCATTCGGAGAGAATACGTTCACAGGGAGCCGTAAGCAGGGTATATTCTGTGAAACGGCCAGCAGGCCCTTTACCTTCTCGAGGACGATCGTCTCGTCGCCTTTCTTTTCCTTTCCGGGATGACTCCAGCTCGTCTTTTTTTGGTGCCCGAGTGCTGTCTCTATCTCTCGTGTCTCAGGCATGATAGGCGGCCTCCTTCTCCTCGTATTGTATATACGCTTCAGCTTTCCGGAGAAGTTTTGTCAACTTTCGAGGAGTCTCGATCCCGACGGCTTTGCGAAACTCACTTTTTGGTTTCAGGCCCTTTTCAAGAAGATACTTCTTCATATGGTCTGTCGTATAGACCTCCACGGCTTGTTTGTTTAACCGTTCGATATATGCCCGCAGGGATTCGTCCCTTCCTTTTATAATAGCTTCCAAGGTGGCCTCTGACTTGGGATGTCGTCGAGAGGCTGTAAAGTGTCGGGAAAATTGAGTCTTCAAATTCCTCCATGATGTGATCGACCCTCGAGGAAGGCGCTTGAACCAAGCCATTGCCCCCTTTCTCAGTGTGATCGGGAATAATCTGCATTTTATGGCCCCGGTCACGTTGTGGTAATGAAGCATTGTTGTTATGTTCTCTATGTGTTCGTCGGGGTCAGTGGTCCCGTCGTAGGTGGCTAGAGTAGGGGGCTTCTCTAACCCGCGAGGAATTCTCGTGTCCATGATCTCCTGTGAAAGGGGGTCGTGGACGTCGTCGTCGCTGCTTGAGCTTGGAGAGCGGGAGAAGGAATGGTTACGACCATGGCTTCTGCTGCATCGTGGAGAGTGCCTGCGCGTATGGCGGTGCTCATGCCTATCTGGCTGTCGGGACTTTTTGGACGTCGGGTTGACTTTCTCGGAGGAGATCTGCAGTGCCTTCGGGTGAGATCAGATGCAGGTTCTTCCGACCTTGATCGTCTTCTCTCCAGGGAAAGACTTCTGGACCTAAGGCGTCTCTGTTTCTGAGGGGGAGACCGGGGACGTGGAGACAGGCTGAGTTGTTTCTCTGAAGCAAGCCACTCTTGGAGGATATGCTCGAGAGCGTTAATCTTTTCCCCTTGCTGGAAGATCAAAAGGTTTGATCTGTTGAGGGAGGTGATGAGAGCAGCTGTACTTGAATCGGCATTTTACGGGACAGGAATGGGTTTGAAAATGCGTTTGGTAGCTGGTACCCTAGGTTTCACTTCCTCGGGGGTCAGGGACGCAGTCCTTCCGTCCCGTGGGTCGGTTTCTTGAAGCACGTGTCTGACAAAGATGCAGTCGGTGTTGCTAGTTACATCGACAGCAGCAGAGTCTTGACGAGCATCATTCTTGGTGGAGGCCATGATGATCTTTAAGAGGTTGGAAGTTGAAGCTTTGGTCTTTGAAGTGAAAGAGAGGTTCTTGAATCAAAAGACGGGGAAGCTAGTTTCCCACAGACGGCGCCACTGATCGGAGCGGATCAGACTAGATCGTCGTGGCCTTCACGTAGGACAGGTGATGATGCTTGTAGGGGAGGGAAATGGGTGGTGCTACCTGCAAGGTACTCCGATGCCAACGTAAGTGTTTGGTCAAAAGAGAGAAAGCAAGTAAGAGATTTTAAGTATTTGATATTTTATACCTGCCCCTCTCAAGCGAGGGGGTATTAATAGGTGGATCCCTAGCGAGCAAAGCGCCTGGTCTGCCAATGAGGGGTTCCCAAGTGGAGGGCAGGGCGCGTGACCTTTTGACTCGGATTAACTGTTTCCGTGATATCCGGGGAGGCAGTTGGTCGCGTGAACTACTTTGCGCGTGAAGGGGACATGCCCAACGGCTAGTTTCTGGCTATTGGGCCTGTCCAATGGCTGGATTGGATTGGGCCTTGCCCCTCTGGGGTGACAGCGTCTGCCCAGTCCAGAACACTTATATTATTCCAATAGTTACTTGGTCAAGTTTCTTTGCTTCTGCTCTAAAGTACAAGAGACGTTGAAGATGGATGCACAACAGATTTCTGAATCCATTGTGTAACACATTTAACCTTTGAGTCTTCAAGATGTTCTGTACTAATAGAGTTGTTGGGAGTAGACATCTGTAATACCCCAAAATTTGCTCTTCCCTTTTGGCATCATAGCATGGCATTATCATTTATCATATCATATCCATCTCATTAGCATTGCATTGCATTTAACATAGAAAAATGAAGCATGGCATCCTTCTTACCAGCAGGGCATGTGATCAGGTGGAAGGTGGACAATCAAGGGATCATTCAAAGCACAAAAGGTCAATCAAGTTGGCTCTAGGCAAGCCAAGAGGTCTCTCATGTCTCATACTATCTCAATTGATCTTCCAAAACCTCAAGGAAGTGAGATTCAATGGAAGATTGAAGCACTACATCTTTCACTATGCAAGAGATTCAAAAATTGAAGGAAGACCCTCAAAAGAGATAGCTCATTGATTCAAAATCATTCTCAAGTGGCATTTCTCATCATCCTTTAAGAGGATACACAACATACTCTGAGGAATTTGAAATTGAAGACTGCATTTTTTCCTCCTAACCAGAGGGGGTCAAGATTAGGGTTTCCAATTAAATCAGGGTATCTCTGATTTTTTGGACAAAACTTGTTGTCATGGTATTCCATATGTCCCTAAGTGTATGTATGTGGAAAATTGCATCTCAATTGGTTTTAGAAGTGGTTCAATTGGAAGAAAGATCAAGAATCAGAGAAATTGGGGCAAAGTCAAATAATCAGAGGAAAAAGTCAACTCTTGACTTTTTGAGGCCAAATTCATGAAATTCATGTTACATATGTCCAATGTACAAAATTTGATCAAGAAGCTCCAAAGGAATCATGAAAAAATCAAGATGTGGAAAGTTGCCATTTTTGGATGAAGAAGGGTTACTAAAAATAGCAAGTTTTGGCCATTTTGCATCAGAATTTGAACCAAGGCCATTTAAATTTGGAGCACCAAATGAAAAATCCACTCTGCCTCAATGAAAGATCTTGTTTTAAGCTTCAAATCCATGTGTGGAACATCTCCATTGGATAAAAATTGAGTGAGATATGATTGATCAAAGTTTGAGCAAAGTAGGTTCAAAACTAGGTCATGACCAAGATTTTCAGGTCACGCGCGCGGTCATTTTAACAAACATGTGGTGGGCCTAATGTCCACTCATTTTTCTCATGGTTAAAGACCTCAAATGAAAAACTTTTCAACATCAAAGTTGTTCCTTGTAGTGTCATCTTCAATACTCATGTTGGACAAAATTCCATTTGATCAAGTTATAGAGGCGATATATGGGGCCAAAGTCATGGTGATTATGCTGAAAATCCCATGCCAACATGCCTTGCCAGCCAACCTCACTGCCTCACCCTTATACCAGTCCCAAACCTTAATGTTCTAAGTCATTTTTCAACCTCTTCCATGTCTTATTTCAATTCATTTTTCACACCAAATATGTAGCATGATATTCCCTCTTTCACTTGATCCCAAAACCTTCTCAAACCATTCACAATGCAGAGGGAAAATCATCTTTAAACTACCATGTTCCAACTGATTCCAAGCTGCTAAAAAATCAGAAATGAATGTTGTTGATTGTCACATTCCCACGCATGCTTGATCACACTCTCCATCCATTACCCTTTTAAACCAAACACTTTTTACATTCACCATGTCACGTGCTTCATTATGCATGAGAAGGGAAAGAATGAAACTTGCTGAATAAGTTTATGCTACATAGCCGTGCCATTGGAATTTCATTTTCATCTCCACCATAGTTCTTCATAAACCAGCTGCACCATATCATTGCTCTCCCTAACTAACTTGACTCAGTTAGTTAGGGATGACTCACTCAAACCATTGTGACTCAGTTAACCTCACTCAGTTTAACCTTGGTTAACTCACACTATAAAGCCAAATCTCACCTCACAACTTCATTTTGAACCACTTTCTCTCAAAAACACTTCAGAATTCTCCTCTCACTCTTTCTGATTTTTCTCGTCTTCCTCTCCACGATTTCAACTCCATTGTGCTTCCATTAATCATTGCTTGGTGTGGTTGAATCAAGAGCAACAAGAACAACTCCATTTCTGCAAGTTCAGCATCATTGCAAGCTTCAACATCCTTCATCTATTTACGAATCCATAGCATTTATTTTGCTAAGTTTGAAGATCTAGAAGCTCAGCATATCAAGCTTTCCTCTGGTTTTTCTCAACATCTCCAATTGCTCCACATTTTCAGGTTTCATCATTCAACTTTGCTTCAGTTGATTTTCATTAATTTTAGCTTGTTTTTGTTAATTTAAGCTTGATAGAAGCTCTGCTTACTCCGGCTAGTTGATAGAGCTTCTTAGAAGCCTAGATCCAAAACTTAGGGCATGATTTAATCTCCTCTGTTCTCTATGTGTGTGCTTGGTATGTGAAAAACAATTGTGAATTCTTAATCTACGTGAGCTCAGCTTCATTTTGGTATAATATTTGTGCATTTCTGGGACATGTGAGAGTTGCAGACGGTGGTGCGTGGCCGGAGAAGGTGACCGGAGGTCCCTCTCCGGCCGGTGATCATGTGTTAGGGTTTGGTTTGCAGTTTTAATCGTGACCGTGGATTTACTTGCATCGTGTGGTGTAGGATTGGCCAACACATTAAAAAAGGTGTGCACCTCACGTGCTCCATTTCTGATTTCACTTAAACAAAATGTGGCGCAGTGCATGTTAGTAAATGTGTTCCCTCGCGTGTGTGCATTGATCATGTTTACTTTGACTTTGGCTTGACCCTGACTTAAATCAATGGCTTGGATTGTGTTGACGGATGTTGACTGAAGGTGCATTGTTGTTAATATGTTATGCGCAGAAATGGACTTAGTCAGATTGATATCCACACCTCCCATGTTTTCAAGCCCAATTAAATTGAACTATGGATTTGCTATGGTTGCACCCCCTCCTTTATGTCCATTTCATTTTATTTTCTTCATTTTGCTCACGTTTGCTTTTTATTTTTTAAAATTACAAAATAGCATCATAAAATTCTACAAAAATTCATGTGTATTCTTAAAACATTTAGGAAATTTTTCATGATTTTATTTTCTGATTTTATGACCATTTTGCCCCTGTTCCATTATTTCTTTTGAATTTCCATTTGCATGCATACTTAATGTGACATGTGATTTTGTGCATTTTTGTTCTTGATCATAAAAATGATTTTTGATGCCTTTCTTTTTGCATTGTGGTCACAATATGTTGAGGTATGTTTGAGATTTATGAGATGATTTTTAAGTCTTTTTTGGATGACTTTTGATGTGTTGCTTTGAGCATGAATACATGAAACTTCCATGAGACTTTGACCTAATTGTTGAGTGACTTTGGTTCTGATTCATTGCTTGTGGACTTGATATGTTAATGGCATGTGTTTAAGGTGTTTGATTGGTGAAAGTCATAATTTTTGAAGCATGTTTGCTATTTGTTTGAAGCATGAAGTTTAACTTGTTCATTTTGTGAATGCATGCCTCATGTTTGGTTTGCTTGATCATGAAGGCACTTGTGCCATGAGTTGTGGTTTTGTTTGAGGATGTATAGCATGTTAATTGACTTCTGATTGTGACATTTGGGTTTCATCTTTGCATGTTTGATGTTTATCTTGCACCTTAAGTCACTTGTTTCACAAGTGTGAACCACATTCACATCACTTCACCTTTTCTTCTTTGCTTCTTGTTGGATTGAGATTTGCATGATTTGGTATGCTCATTTAGGATAACATTAGGTTGTGTAAATATGAGTTACATTCTGACTTGGAAGCATGTATAGCATTTAATCTCATTTTACTTTGTTTGTCAACTTGTTTGAATTTGATTTGTTCATTATATTTTCTTACTTTACTTGTAAGTGATTGTGCTAACCATGTAGGGGCTTTGGTAAGTTTCAATTGAGTGTGGATAAGGAATCCACATTCAACTTCTATCCCTTCTCTTTTACAATTCCACTTTGTGTTTTGTTAAGCACTTATGTGCTTTCTTTTAATAACTCATCACTTCCCCTTTGTGAATTACAATTCATCTTCTACTTTAGAAGTGAATTGTTTAATTCTTTCTTTCTTTAGACTTTAGGTTGAAACCTCACAAACTTTTAGGATCACTCTCTTTAATTTCCCATTAGGATTGAGTCTTAGTCCATATAGGTTTTACCTTTTCTCCTCTCTTGAGTCTTTCATCTTCTCATCTCAAAGAAAATTCAAAATACATAATAAAGGTAGGCATTTATTGCATTTAGGCCTTTCATATAAAGAAAAGATTATAAGGGGTCTTCTCTTGTAATCTTAGAATGTATAGCATATAGCCCATCTTGGGTCAATGTGTTAAACATTTGATCTTGTATGAGGGACTTAAATGCAATATTTGCTGAAGGTGCAAATAATAAAAAACACTTCTTCATTTCTTAATCAACAAAAACACTTAATAAATACAAGTATGCTAGTGTGTTTGAACCTTGATAATTGGAACTAAGTGTGAGGGTCTTCTTCACCCTTAGTGTGCTTTCTTACCCATTCCATCTTGGAATGTGAGAAAGTACGCATTCCAATGACTAAGATTCAGATACACTATCATATGCAAACAAATGAAAAAACTTCTAAAAGGCAAAAACAAACAATAACGTCTTTCCTTCGGGAATTCTTTTCTCATCTCATTCATTCTCAACGCACGAATGCGCTTCTACTCGTTCTCTTGCAAGATGGTAACGCACTCGGACCAGCGAGCCTGCAACACCTGAGCTAGAACGTAAGCCGTTCTCTAAAAAACACAATCCATCCCCAGTGAGGGGAACTACGTCGCTCTGATTCTCATGTTCCCGATGAGATACGTAGGCAGTGGGGTAGGGCCCATTCGAGCACTTCTTTTATTTTCCCTACATTTGTTTCTCTTTCTCCTTTCCTTTTTCAGTTCTTTCTCAGTATTCCTTTCTTTACACCCTTTGATCGAGACAAGCAAGCGTGGATCCCATCGGGTACGATGGACGTGAGGGGGTGCTAATACCTTCCTCTCGCGTAACCGACTCCCTTACCCACTTCTCTTGGTCGTAAGACCATGCTTTTCCTTTCCCTCAGGTTTACGCGGTGTTTCCTTTCCCTCTCTTGGGATAAATACACATTGCTGGCGACTCTGTTTTGGTGCCACTTTCGCGTTTGTACTAGGATGAAAATCCCGGGAGCGACAGCTGGCGACTCTGCTGGGGAGTATTGCGGTTGACCTATTGCTGGTCCATCCCTAAGCGAGTCAATCCTAGCGCTTGTCTGTTTTTCTTTCATTGGGTGTTTACTGTTGTGTTGTATTTACTGTTTTATTGTATGGTTATTTACTGCTTTACTGTACATTACTGTATTTACCGTATTTTAGCAGTTTCATTTCATATGATATATTATGCTATACTGGACTGTGCTATTTTCTGTTTGGCGGGATGGGATTTCTGAGAGATAAGCCCATTACACAGGCTTGAGTATACACTTAAAATTAGAGTGGAGAGTAGTGGGACCTACGTGCCGTTTGGAGTGCGTTGGGTGTTCACGAAATTCACAGCTAGACGAGGCTATCTTGGGACACGTCGTGGCATGCGCATCTTGCGTATTCCAGGATGTAGATCTAGAGAGCTGTCGACTCTAGTGACCGATCATGAGGACCTTAGTGGAGATATCCCTTTTTAGTGGTGACAATGGCAGACCACATTCTGTGGCAAACCCATTCGCACCCGAGGGCCCACTTTGGAACTTGCATAGGATGACCTTTATTTTCTAAGGGGAGTCAGTGGACGACCTCTTTGATTGGCATAACATTGTATCCTACGGGCTGAATGTGCTATTGCTTCTCAAACCTCCGAAGCTGACAAGCCTTATTTTCTAAGAACCACATGCGAGTATGGGCGGGATGTTTACAGGTTTGCAGGAAACCCAGCCTCCTACCTACCTTACTTGTGATTCTATGATGATTTCAGACATTGTATCCTATGACAGTGATTTAAGTGTTCATCTCAGATATTGCCAGACTCAGTACAGAGACACAGTGCACACAGTTCAATACAGACACCGACACTTGATTACCTGATCACATGCCCTTTTGCATTGCATTATCATATCATAACAGTTATGTTTGTCATTTTCAGGTGCGTAATACATTTCTGATTCCAATCCATGGGTTCAACAGAGATCGTCGCCGAGAGAAAGAACAATGTGTCTTACAAGTTTCCAGATCCTGTCTTGGATTCATTGCTCAAAGTTATAGATATGGCTGGTCCGGGTATTCTTGATAGGTTTCAGAAGAGCTACGGGAATTTGGTTGGGATGGTCCGTACAATCACCAAGTATGAGCATGATGCTTTGCACACTCTGCTGCAGTTCTACGAGCCTTCGTTGAGGTGCTTTCTTTTTCCAGATTACATTTTGATGCCAACGCTGGAAGAATTTTCATTTATTTTGGGAATTCCGATCACGTCGGCAATACCATTCTTCTCTGGTAGTTCTCCCAGCGTAAAAGAAATTGCTGCTGCTTTACAAATGGATCAGGCATTGATAAAGAGCGGTGTGAGCAGTAAAAATGGAGTTAGCGGATTTCATTTAGAATTTCTGTCTGGACAGGCCCAAGAGGCTGCAAGTGCTAAAAATTGGACGGTTTACAATTCCATTCTGGCTCTCTGCATATACGGCCTAGTTCTCTTTCCCAATCAGCAAGACTTTGTGGATATGCAAGCGACAAGAGTTTTCGTTCTTAAAAATCCAGTCCCTACTTTGTTAGGAGATTTTTATCATTCCGTGCACTATAAGAATGAGAAAAGGAGGGGAGGATCTGTCAGTTGTTGTACTCCACTGCTGAGTCATTGGTTTTTCAAACATTTGCCTCAGACAGGTGTCTTTGTGGAAACCAAAGATGTGGCGAAATGGTCTAAACGATTGATGAGTTTAACTGCTGATAACATTGTATGGTTTGACCACCGGTTATTGAGAATAGAGCTTGTCACAAGATGCGGAAATTTTCCAAATGTGCCCTTGATTGGCAGAAAAGGAGGGATCAATTATAATCCAGTTTTGGCCATCCGACAGTTTGGGTATGCTTCCAGGGATTCTCCTACAGAGCAAGATGTGGAAGAATCTTTATTCTTTACAGGAACTAAAGATGCGAAGGTGGTAGAAGTAGTGAATGCTTGGAAAGATAAGCACAAAATTGGAAAAGCAGTTTTTGGAAAAGGAGATTGTAGATCTTATCCTGAATATGACAGGTGGATTGAGACGAAAGTAAAGGAATTGCTTTTACCCTTTTCAAGGGGACCTCTTTTATGTTCAGCACAGCCAGAACAACCCACTATGGTGGCTATTGAAGAATGTGAGAAGTGGAAGAAAATGGTCAGAGAGTTGCAGATAGAGAATTCTGGAATGAGCAGATGCCTTCAGAAAGCTCTAGCTGACAACAAAGAGTTGGAAAAGAGAGCCTTGAAAGCGGAAAAAACCTTGGCTGACAAAGAGGAAGATTTTGATGACCGAGCTCGGTACTTTCGGAAACTTACTTTGGGAGCAGATGACACTAGTCAGGCTCACAAGATTACAAAACAGGCTTTAGCCCGAAGCAAGGATTCATTAGCTCAACTTCGTCAAGCTTGGGATGAAGTCAGAATTGAAAATGCCGAGTTAAAGGATCAGTCGAAGGCTAAAGACGAGGAGCTTAAAAAGGCACATGAGCAGAGGAGAAAGTATCGGGAAAGCCTCGGTAAGAGTCAAGAACAGTTAGAAGAAGTTAGAAGCCAGTTGAAGAATACCAAGAAAGAGCTTGAAGAAGTCATGATAGAAAGGGAGATACTCAAGACGCAAGCCGGCATAAAGAGACACAAAGGAGTGTGTGATGACGAAGCTCTGATGCTGCATGTGGGTTCTTTAACTGAAGCTCTTGAGAAAAGGGATGTCTTGATCAAAGAAATGATTGAAAAGCCGAATCACCAGCGTACCCGTATACTTTTTGAGGAAATCAAGTATTCAAGTGATAAGCTGAAGGGTGTGGAATTGTCAGACTGATGTTCTTTTCCTTATATTTTGTTATTAATGGTTACCATCAGGCTTGTTGATGGATCCATTTTTCCTTGTATTGCATTTGCGGTTGAACCTTTCTTAAATGTACTTGAATACTTCGTTGAATGAGTATGAGCAGTTTTATTCGGGATTATTTCTTATCAGATAGCTGCGCACAAGCACATGACCACGACACGTCTCTTTATATCACAATTTCTGGTCTTCAGATTTCTGTGGTGGGATTGGAATCAGGGTATAAAGCACCTAGGAAATGACAAACATAGCATTGCATGGCATTGCATATCATTTTGCATTTTGTTACTTGCTTTTCAGGTACTCGTTGCGGGGTCTCTAACCTTTATTTGGTTTCAGGCAGTATAGCGGAGAGTCATATTCACCGATATTCGACGCGAAGGAATCAAGTAAGAATCATGGATCAAGTGCAAAGTGATTTGGCGGAAATGAGGGCGCGTATGGACCAGTTCATGACCCTCATGACTGGCATGGCGCAAAATCAGGAGAGACTGAGGCTTCTGGTAGAGCGTCCCGACAATGGGCCCGAAGGTGAGCATCATGACAATTCACAGGGACACGGCATCCCTCCTCCCGGTGGCAACCCTCCTCCTGGTGGTAACAATCGGGGTAATGGAAATGGTAGGCATGCTGGTGTTACTCTTGAAGATACTCTGGAAGACCAATTTACTCTACTAGACGCTGATGTGGGTAATCAAGGTGATCGAAGGTATGAGGAGTTAGCAGAAAAGATCAGGGCCATAGAATGCAAGAACTCTATGGGTATTGATGTTACTAGCTTGGGGCTGGTCTCAGGAGTCAGAATTCCCCCTAAATTCAAACCTCCTACTTTTGA
Organism: Lathyrus tuberosus; assembly: GCA_022829125.1. NCBI lineage: Eukaryota > Viridiplantae > Streptophyta > Magnoliopsida > Fabales > Fabaceae > Lathyrus > Lathyrus tuberosus. Next base: position 5,100,328 of record JALAZF010000056.1, on the reverse strand, counting down.
TAAGTATCACGGCAATGCGTGTCCCCAAACGCATCTTCAAGCCTACTTTGGGAAGATTTCAGCCCATACGGATGACGAGAAGCTATGGATGCACTATTTTCAGGACAGTCTGGCTGGGGCATCCTTGACCTGGTACATGAAGTTGAATAGAGCTGCTGTGAAGAATTGGAAAGATTTGGCAGAAGCGTTCCTGAAGCAATACCAGTATAATATTGACATGGCGCCCAACCGCACTCAATTGCAGGGGTTGTCACAAAATGCCAAGGAGAGTTTCAAAGAATATGCACAGAGGTGGAGGGAAATGGCTGCCCAGATTCAACCTCCCTTGTCAGACAGAGAAATGGCAGATATGTTCATGGGCACATTGCAAGGGGCCTATCTGGATAGATTAGCTGCTTGTCCGTCAACTGGATTTGCTGATATTGTGATTGCGGGAGAAAGAATAGAAAGTCTGTTAAAGCTCGGAAAGATCCAGGATGTGAGTGGGGCTGGCTCTTCGGGGACGAAGAAACCGTTTGCTAGTAACCAGAAAAGAAGAGAAGGTGATACGAATGCTGTGTTTAGAGGACGAGGCAGAGGGCGTTCTCGAGCTTATTATCAGGTAGATGCTGTGACAATCCCCACACCGTCTGTTCAGAAACAACAACCCCAACAACAAGTTCAACAGCAACAACCTTTTTTCCAGCAAAGGTCTAGACAGAGGGATCGTAAGATGGATCCTCTCCCTATGACTTATGCCGCGCTGTTGCCCCGGCTACTCGAGTTAAAGTTGGTAGAACTCCGTACTATGAAAGCTCCGGTTGCCGGAAACCTGCCACCTAACTTCGATGCTAATGCTCGTTGTGAGTTCCACTCAGGTGCTCAGGGGCACTCCATTGAAAAATGCTGGGCTTTCCATCATAAAGTACAAGATTTGATTGATGCTAAAGCCATCAATTTCTCTCCCGCTCCGAATATTACTCAGCATCCCATGCCTGATCATAGTGCAGCAAATGTGTACGCTATTGAAGATGGGAGGAGATTGAATCTGGTGACAGATATCCATCAAGTGAAAACTTCTTTGTTGGTGGTAAAAGATCGTTTATTGAAGGGACAGGTGTTCCCGGGCTGTAATCAAGATTGCTCTGAGTGCATGAATCAGGAGAACGGCTGTGATAAGTTGAAGATGGGTTTACAGAATCTGATCGATGAAGGATGTCTACAGTTCGACAGAGTCGTGAAAGACACTGATGAGATATCAACCGTGACCATCTATTACACTCCCGCTGAGATTCAAATGCCGGTCAATGCAGTTCCCGTGGCGAGTGTTGCGCCAGAAAGGCCCAGTCCTGTCACTATCACGGTGCCAGGACCAATTCCGTTCACGTCTACGAAGGCTATCCCATGGCACTATGGGGCAGATGTATATTACGAAGGTAAAAAACAGGAAGTTGAGTCGTCAGTCAGCCCAAATATTGATAATGTAGGGGGTGTAGGGGGCTTTACAAGGAGTGGAAGGTTGTTCGCTCCCCAAACCTTGAGAAGTGATAAAGAGGCAGAAGCTGCAGCAAAGGCTAAAGGTAAACAGGGGGTTGAAAGTGCGCCTACACCTGAAGCCGAGACAAAGATTGCTTTTGATAAGGAAATGGAAGAATTTATGAAGATAATCAAGAAAAGCGATTATAAGATTGTGGACCAACTGAATCAGACCCCTTCAAAGATTTCAATCCTGTCACTATTGATGTGCTCTGATGCGCACCGGCAGGCGTTGTTGAAAGTGTTGAAGAGTGCATATGTGCCACAAGAAATCACTGTTAATCAGCTCGAGGGCGTAATCTCCAATGTTAATGTTAGCCATGGCTTGGGCTTTACAAGTAGAGATTTGACTGTTGAAGGAAGAAACCATAATAAGGCTTTGCATATCACGATGGAGTGTAAGGGCGCAGTGTTATCTCATGTACTGGTAGACACTGGTTCGTCACTCAATGTCTTGCCCAAGAAGGCATTGATGAAGCTGGAAGTTGATGGTTTGATCTTAAGGCCTAGTGAATTGGTGGTCAGAGCATTCGATGGGACCCGACGATCTGTGTTTGGTGAGGTGGAATTGCCCGTACAAATTGGACCACAGGTATTCAAATCCACGTTCCATGTAATGGACATACAACCTGCATATAGCTGCCTATTGGGACGCCCTTGGATTCACGGAGCCGGGGCTGTTACTTCTACTCTACATCAAAAGCTGAAGTATGAGTTTGAAGGGCAGGTTGTGACAGTGTGTGGGGAAGAAGACATCTTTGTGAGTCACTTGTCCACGTTCAAGTACATTGAAATGGATGGGGAAATTCATGAGATGCTGTGCCAATCATTCGAAACAGTCAATATTGACGATGCACCTGAGTCTTCTTCTGTACCAGTTGGGGCTGGTACCTCCATTTCATCTTACAAACAAGCTGTCGAGGTCGTCAGGGCAGGCAACGCCCAAGGTTGGGGCAGGTTGATAGAGACCCCAATGAAGGAAGACAAATTTGGTATTGGTTATCATCCCTCTACAACTTCAGATGCGGGGAGCAGGGGACCCATTACTTTCAATAGTGGGGGAATTATCTACATGGACCAGTCTTGTGCAGCCACAGAGGATAGTGTTGACAGTGATTGTGACCTGGACAATTGGGTACGCCCTCATGTTCCGGGACAACAAGTGCAAAACTGGTTCGTTGAAGAAGTCATCCGGGTTACTCTTCAGACAGAGTAATTTTTCTTTGTTTTTTCTAACCATAATGCATGTCAAAATCTTGCGCTCTGCCCAAGGCGTATAGATTCATTTGTAGGGCCACCATGGTTGCATTTGCAATGTTTAATCATTAATAAAGGACGTTTTGCAATCAAATTTTGTTCTCTGTCTTTCAGTTTTTATTTTTGCACAAAAAAAATATAAAATGGCAATGTTTCATTTTCTTTTGTTTTGCTTAAAAATAAATTCTAAAATAAGGCATGAACCCGTTCATGCAGACTTGATCCTCCGGATACCACTGATAACGATTTTGATATGGCCATGTATGACTTTGACAATCCGATTTATCAAGCCGAAGAAGGGGATGAGAAAGATTGTGAACTCCCTGAAGAACTGGCCAGATTGTTGAAACAGGAGGAAAGGGTCATCCAGCCTCATCAGGAGACTGTAGAAATCATCAATATTGGTACCAAGGACGCCAAGAAAGAGATCAGGATTGGTGCCAGCTTGCAAGCAGATGTGAAGCAAACTTTGACGGAAATGTTGCGCGAGTATGTTGACGTCTTCGCCTGGTCGTATCAAGACATGCCGGGGTTGGATACAGATATTGTTGTGCACAGGCTGCCATTGAGAGAAGAATGTCCGCCAGTCAAGCAGAAACTTCGTCGGACTCACCCCGACATGGCTTTAAAGATTAAGGAGGAAGTCCAGAAGCAGTGGGATGCTGGTTTTCTTGCTGTGACAAAGTATCCTCCATGGGTAGCCAACATCGTGCCAGTACCGAAGAAAGATGGAAAAGTGAGAATGTGTGTGGATTATCGAGATCTTAATAAAGCTAGCCCGAAAGATGATTTTCCACTACCTCATATTGATGTGCTGGTCGATAATACAGCTCAGTTTTCAGTGTTCTCATTTATGGACGGTTTCTCCGGGTACAACCAGATCAAGATGGCACCTGAAGACATGGAGAAGACCACGTTCATTACTCCGTGGGGTACATATTGTTATAAAGTAATGCCTTTTGGGTTGAAAAACGCAGGGGCAACGTACCAGCGGGCGATGGTGACATTGTTTCATGACTTGATTCATAAGGAGATCGAATGTTATGTAGATGATATGATTGCCAAGTCGAGAACAGAAGAGGAACATCTGGTTAACCTGAAAAAGCTGTTTGAAAGGTTGAGAAAGTTCCGTCTGAGATTAAATCCAAACAAGTGCACGTTTGGGGTGCGTTCTGGAAAGTTGTTAGGTTTCATTGTGAGCGAAAGAGGAATCGAGGTTGATCCTGCCAAGGTGAAAGCAATACAAGAAATGCCTGAACCGAGAACAGAAAAAGAGGTTCGTGGTTTCTTGGGTAGATTGAACTACATTGCGAGGTTCATATCTCACCTAACAGCCACGTGTGAGCCAATATTTAAATTGTTAAGGAAAGATCAAACGGTCAGGTGGAATGACGATTGCCAATTGGCATTCGATAAGATAAAAGAATACTTGCAGGAACCTCCGATTCTAATGCCTCCAGTTGAAGGGAGACCGCTGATAATGTATCTGACAGTGCTTGAAGGTTCCATGGGTTGTGTTCTCGGTCAACATGACGAGACAGGTAGGAAGGAGCATGCTATTTACTACCTGAGCAAAAAGTTCAATGATTGTGAGTCCCGATACTCAATGCTTGAAAAGACATGCTGTGCACTTGCATGGGCCGCTAAGCGATTGAGGCAATATATGGTTAGGCACACGACCTTGTTGATTTCAAAAATGGATCCTATCAAGTATATTTTCGAGAAACCAGCATTGACAGGCAGAGTTGCACGGTGGCAAATGGTCTTGACAGAGTATGACATTCAGTACACTTCACAAAAGGCCATCAAAGGAAGTATCTTGTCCGACTATCTTGCGCAACAGCCGATTGATGATTACCAACCCATGAAGTTCGACTTCCCTGATGAAGACATCATGTTTCTCAAAGCTAAAGACTGCGAGGAACCACTTCCGGAGGAGGGGCCAGACCCTGAATCCAAATGGAGTCTGATGTTTGATGGGGCTGTCAATATGAATGGGTGTGGAGTTGGAGCGGTTCTTGTCACGCCGGAAGGTGTTCATATGCCTTTCACTGCACGAATAACTTTTGGATGCACCAACAATGAAGCAGAGTACGAAGCTTGTATAATGGGGATCGAGGAGGCGATTAATCTACGGATTAAGACCCTTGATATATTTGGTGATTCAGCTTTGGTAATCAATCAAGTGAAAGGGAGTTGGTACACGCACCAAGCAAATCTAGTGCCGTATAGAGATTATACGAGGAGATTGCTGACATTTTTCACAACAGTGAAACTGTACCATATTCCTCGAGATGAGAATAGGTTCGCGGATGCCTTGGCCACTTTGTCTTCCATGATCAAAGTGCAAGGATGGAACCATGTACCTAAGATTGAGGTATCCCGCCTTGACAGACCAGCATTTGTGTTTGCGGTCGATGCAGCGTCTGATGACAAGCCATGGTTCTATGACATTAAGTGTTTCTTAAAGAGTCAAGAGTACCCGCCCGGGGCATCGTCCAAAGATAGGAAGACGTTGAGAAGGTTAGCTGGTAGTTTCTTCTTGAACAAAGATGGCGTGCTGTATAAAAGAAATTTTGACACGGTCCTGCTTAGATGTGTGGATAGACATGAAGCAGACTTGTTGATGATTGAAGTGCACGAAGGCTCTTTCGGTACTCATGCCGGAGGGCAGGCAATGGCTAAAAAGTTGTTAAGGTCGGGATATTATTGGTTGACTATGGAGTCAGATTGTTGCAAATATGCCCGCAAATGCCATAAATGCCAGATCTATGCAGACAAGGTGCATGTGCCTCCAAATCCGTTGAGTATCATGTCGTCGCCTTGGCCGTTTGCCATGTGGGGCATTGATATGATCGGAAAGATTGAGCCTACAGCTTCCAATGGTCATCGTTTCATCTTGGTGGCAATTGATTACTTCACCAAATGGGTTGAAGCCGCATCCTATGCCAATGTTACAAAGCAAGTGGTCGCTCGTTTCTTAAAACGGGATATCATTTGCCGATATGGAGTTCCCGAAAGAATCATTACTGATAATGGTTCTAATTTGAACAATAAGATGATGGCTGAGTTATGCCGGGACTTCAAAATCGAACACCACAATTCTTCTCCGTACCGCCCAAAGATGAATGGCGCGGTCGAAGCGGCCAACAAAAATATCAAGAAGATTGTGCAGAAGATGGTAGTCACGTACAAAGATTGGCATGAGATGTTACCATTTGCTTTGCATGGGTATCGAACGTCGGTACGCACGTCCACTGGGGCAACCCCATTCTCACTTGTATATGGTATGGAGGCAGTGCTACCGGTTGAAGTAGAAATTCCGTCCCTCAGAGTCATGATGGATGTTAAGCTAGATGAAGCTGAATGGGTACGGGCCAGATTTGATCAGTTGAGCCTTATTGAGGAAAAGCGATTGGCGGCTGTATGTCATGGGCAACTATATCAGCGCAGAATGAAACAGGCATTTGACCAAAAGGTGCGTCCTCGGGTTTACAAAGTCGGAGATGTGGTACTCAAAAGGATCCTTCCTCCCAATACAGATCACAGGGGCAAATGGACTCCTAATTATGAAGGTCCATTCGTGGTTAAAAAGGTCTTTTCGGGCGGAGCTTTATTGCTTACAACCATGGATGGCGAAGACTTTTCATCCCCTGTCAACTCGGACGTAGTCAAAAAATACTTCGCATGAATAGACCCGCTGGATAATAAGAATAAAAAATCCAGGCAAAAAAGGGCATCCCGGCGAACCAAAAACAGAATAAGGTTCGGGCAAAAATTAGGGATATAATTGAAAAAGATTTGTACACCCGGTGAGTTGAAAACCCGAAAGGGCAACTTAGGCAAAAAAGGGTATCCTGGTGGATCGAAAACCTGAAAGGGCGGTCCACACAAAAGAGGGATTTAAGCGAATGACTACGGTTGGAGTTATCTGTACCCTGTCACCATTTGAACAACTGACGTTCTGAAGGATAGGAATCGGTCTGATCATTCCTCAGAAGGCAAGGTCGGGGAGTTTTGAAGACATACTGGTCATAACAGAATGGAAACTCAGTGGAATTCCGTTTTCACATTGCCATTAGGATAGTTTCTTTTCTCAATTTTTCAGCAATCACCTCTTTCCAGGGATTGCTTCCAAATGTAATTGCCTATTCTGGGCTCTCAGTCAATAAATTGAATTTCAGTAAAAAGCTTTCTATTTTTGTTTTATTGCTTTGTTTGCCAAAACGTCCTAATTGTTGATAAAACATTGCATTTGAAAACATGGCAGCCTTACAATAACATGCGCAGAAAAAACATTTGAAATTACTTCGAATGTTGAATACTCCCGGATGGTGGATTCTAGCCATGCAATATTCGGGGCATGTGGGCATATTCTTTTGTTGCAGGTAGCAGGTGCAGATGATTTTAAGCACAAGACCAGCAATAAATCACCCCACGCAAAAGACTGGGGCAATTATGGGTAAGGAGATCGGCGTTCATCGTTCGGTCGACGATTGTGTATAACGGGTCGATATCAGTGAATTAAGTTCAGCTGGGTACCGTTGCATCTTATTAAGTCGATTCTCTCATATAGTATTTCCAACAGCTACAAGCTTTTCTATGTCGATAACGGTCACAGGTTCCCCAAAAGAGTGGTCTCGTCGACACCGAAACTGATGGTCATTATCCCCAGCGAAGTCACAAGAGTTTGAAGAGGCTAGATCTTCTGTAAAATCCTCTTATGACATCCTCTGCGGGGACGAATTGTTGTGTTGTCCAAGCATGGGGCATGATTGTTTCCCCAGCATGAAGTGTTGGTCACCCCCAGTAGAGTTTGAGGACAGTTGGTCTTCTGTAAAATCCTCTCAAAAGGCATTCCCCAACACGAGACGCTTTAAAGCAGTTTTCTCCAGCAGAGTTTGTTATAAACCCGTCATCCCTAACGGAATTGTCTAAAGGGAAGCTCGCCTAACATGGGGCATTGTGGTACTCATCCTAAGCTTGACAGTCATATTCTTCAGCAGACTACTGTGGATTTGCTTTGGGTTTTCCCAACAGATCTCTAAGGACTCTTTCTAGCAAGTTGCAGTGGAATGTTCTAACCAGGATTTGCATATCCCTGGCAGAGTAGCCCTGATACCCAGCAAGATCGTATCTCTGGTCATGGTATCCTCACAAAGGTCAGCATCGAATCTTGTCAGCAACTTCCAGCTGAGTTGTTGTTCTCTCCGCAGAGGTTTATCAGATCGACAAAATCTATTCCTCAACAAGGATGGTACAGCCTTTCCCCAGCCGGGTCAGAAGGTTGATAATCCCTATAAAGGATCTTGGGTTGAATAAATCCCCAAGCAGAGTTTTAATGGCTCATTTCCCCAGCAGGACGTCATTTAAAAATTCTCATCCCCAGCGGAATCGCTGTGACCAGAATTCGTTCCCCCAAACAGATGGAATAATTCCTGGCAGAGTCGTCATTCCCTCATATCTTAAAGTCCAATTTATTTTTGGCAAGCTTGACAATTCGAAGCAGACGGATTGTTCATCCATTCGCCAGCAGAGATATTATCCTCTCAGGAACCTCTAAAGTCAAGTCATTTCATTGGTCTTTGCTCCTCAGCAGAGTCAGCATAGATGTCTGACACAGATGCAGAGAGTAATGCAATGTTGCATATTCCAAAAGTCCAACAGTGGATTGGCAAAAGTCCGTCTTCGGGTGGCAAAAGTCCAACAGTGGATTGGCAAAAGTCCGTCTTCGGGTGGCAAAAGTCCAACAGTGGATTGGCAAAAGTCCGTCTTCGGGTGGCAAAAGTCCAACAGTGGATTGGCAAAAGTCCAACAGTGGATTGGCAAAAGTCCGTCTTCGGGTGGCAAAAGTCCAACAGTGGATTGGCAAAAGTCCGTCTTCGGGTGGCAAAAGTCCAACAGTGGATTGGCAAAAGTCCGTCTTCGGGTGGCAAAAGTCCAACAGTGGATTGGCAAAAGTCCGTCTTCGGGTGGCAAAAGTCCAACAGTGGATTGGCAAAAGTCCGTCTTCGGGTGGCAAAAGTCCAACAGTGGATTGGCAAAAGTCCATCTTCGGGTGGCAAAGCAGCCAAAAGTCCAACAGTGGATTGGCAAAAGTCCGTCTTCGGGTGGCAAAGGTCCAACAGTGGATTGGCAAAAGTCCATCTTCGGGTGGCACGAAGCTGCAAAGTCCACCAGTAGTGTGGCAAGCCAGTAGTCGTCTGGCGTCGTTCAAAAAGACATTTCCAAAGTCCACCAGTAGCGTGGCAGGCCAGTAGTCGTCTGGAATTGCATAAAAGACATTATTAAAGTCCACCAGTAGTGTGGCAAGCCAGTAGTCGTCTGGCGTCGTTCAAAAAGACAGTATTAAAGTCCACCAGTAGCGTGGCAAGCCAGTAGTCGTCTGGCATCGTTCAAAAGACAGATCTCTCCGACGTTTCATCGAAGATTCAATCCAGCAGTCTCGTTGGGTTTATATCCCTTTTCTTCTTCACCATCCAGAGCAAATTTTTGGTTATATTTGGTATTCAATCACTATATACCTTGAAAGTCCGAAAGCAATTGCTTTCAGGCATTCAGGTCTACAGCGCTTGAATAGGGGCAGCTGTAATACCCCAAAATTTGCTCTTCCCTTTTGGCATCATAGCATGGCATTATCATTTATCATATCATATCCATCTCATTAGCATTGCATTGCATTTAACATAGAAAAATGAAGCATGGCATCCTTCTTACCAGCAGGGCATGTGATCAGGTGGAAGGTGGACAATCAAGGGATCATTCAAAGCACAAAAGGTCAATCAAGTTGGCTCTAGGCAAGCCAAGAGGTCTCTCATGTCTCATACTATCTCAATTGATCTTCCAAAACCTCAAGGAAGTGAGATTCAATGGAAGATTGAAGCACTACATCTTTCACTATGCAAGAGATTCAAAAATTGAAGGAAGACCCTCAAAAGAGATAGCTCATTGATTCAAAATCATTCTCAAGTGGCATTTCTCATCATCCTTTAAGAGGATACACAACATACTCTGAGGAATTTGAAATTGAAGACTGCATTTTTTCCTCCTAACCAGAGGGGGTCAAGATTAGGGTTTCCAATTAAATCAGGGTATCTCTGATTTTTTGGACAAAACTTGTTGTCATGGTATTCCATATGTCCCTAAGTGTATGTATGTGGAAAATTGCATCTCAATTGGTTTTAGAAGTGGTTCAATTGGAAGAAAGATCAAGAATCAGAGAAATTGGGGCAAAGTCAAATAATCAGAGGAAAAAGTCAACTCTTGACTTTTTGAGGCCAAATTCATGAAATTCATGTTACATATGTCCAATGTACAAAATTTGATCAAGAAGCTCCAAAGGAATCATGAAAAAATCAAGATGTGGAAAGTTGCCATTTTTGGATGAAGAAGGGTTACTAAAAATAGCAAGTTTTGGCCATTTTGCATCAGAATTTGAACCAAGGCCATTTAAATTTGGAGCACCAAATGAAAAATCCACTCTGCCTCAATGAAAGATCTTGTTTTAAGCTTCAAATCCATGTGTGGAACATCTCCATTGGATAAAAATTGAGTGAGATATGATTGATCAAAGTTTGAGCAAAGTAGGTTCAAAACTAGGTCATGACCAAGATTTTCAGGTCACGCGCGCGGTCATTTTAACAAACATGTGGTGGGCCTAATGTCCACTCATTTTTCTCATGGTTAAAGACCTCAAATGAAAAACTTTTCAACATCAAAGTTGTTCCTTGTAGTGTCATCTTCAATACTCATGTTGGACAAAATTCCATTTGATCAAGTTATAGAGGCGATATATGGGGCCAAAGTCATGGTGATTATGCTGAAAATCCCATGCCAACATGCCTTGCCAGCCAACCTCACTGCCTCACCCTTATACCAGTCCCAAACCTTAATGTTCTAAGTCATTTTTCAACCTCTTCCATGTCTTATTTCAATTCATTTTTCACACCAAATATGTAGCATGATATTCCCTCTTTCACTTGATCCCAAAACCTTCTCAAACCATTCACAATGCAGAGGGAAAATCATCTTTAAACTACCATGTTCCAACTGATTCCAAGCTGCTAAAAAATCAGAAATGAATGTTGTTGATTGTCACATTCCCACGCATGCTTGATCACACTCTCCATCCATTACCCTTTTAAACCAAACACTTTTTACATTCACCATGTCACGTGCTTCATTATGCATGAGAAGGGAAAGAATGAAACTTGCTGAATAAGTTTATGCTACATAGCCGTGCCATTGGAATTTCATTTTCATCTCCACCATAGTTCTTCATAAACCAGCTGCACCATATCATTGCTCTCCCTAACTAACTTGACTCAGTTAGTTAGGGATGACTCACTCAAACCATTGTGACTCAGTTAACCTCACTCAGTTTAACCTTGGTTAACTCACACTATAAAGCCAAATCTCACCTCACAACTTCATTTTGAACCACTTTCTCTCAAAAACACTTCAGAATTCTCCTCTCACTCTTTCTGATTTTTCTCATCTTCCTCTCCACGATTTCAACTCCATTGTGCTTCCATTAATCATTGCTTGGTGTGGTTGAATCAAGAGCAACAAGAACAACTCCATTTCTGCAAGTTCAGCATCATTGCAAGCTTCAACATCCTTCATCTATTTACGAATCCATAGCATTTATTTTGCTAAGTTTGAAGATCTAGAAGCTCAGCATATCAAGCTTTCCTCTGGTTTTTCTCAACATCTCCAATTGCTCCACATTTTCAGGTTTCATCATTCAACTTTGCTTCAGTTGATTTTCATTAATTTTAGCTTGTTTTTGTTAATTTAAGCTTGATAGAAGCTCTGCTTACTCCGGCTAGTTGATAGAGCTTCTTAGAAGCCTAGATCCAAAACTTAGGGCATGATTTAATCTCCTCTGTTCTCTATGTGTGTGCTTGGTATGTGAAAAACAATTGTGAATTCTTAATCTACGTGAGCTCAGCTTCATTTTGGTATAATATTTGTGCATTTCTGGGACATGTGAGAGTTGCAGACGGTGGTGCGTGGCCGGAGAAGGTGACCGGAGGTCCCTCTCCGGCCGGTGATCATGTGTTAGGGTTTGGTTTGCAGTTTTAATCGTGACCGTGGATTTACTTGCATCGTGTGGTGTAGGATTGGCCAACACATTAAAAAAGGTGTGCACCTCACGTGCTCCATTTCTGATTTCACTTAAACAAAATGTGGCGCAGTGCATGTTAGTAAATGTGTTCCCTCGCGTGTGTGCATTGATCATGTTTACTTTGACTTTGGCTTGACCCTGACTTAAATCAATGGCTTGGATTGTGTTGACGGATGTTGACTGAAGGTGCATTGTTGTTAATATGTTATGCGCAGAAATGGACTTAGTCAGATTGATATCCACACCTCCCATGTTTTCAAGCCCAATTAAATTGAACTATGGATTTGCTATGGTTGCACCCCCTCCTTTATGTCCATTTCATTTTATTTTCTTCATTTTGCTCACGTTTGCTTTTTATTTTTTAAAATTACAAAATAGCATCATAAAATTCTACAAAAATTCATGTGTATTCTTAAAACATTTAGGAAATTTTTCATGATTTTATTTTCTGATTTTATGACCATTTTGCCCCTGTTCCATTATTTCTTTTGAATTTCCATTTGCATGCATACTTAATGTGACATGTGATTTTGTGCATTTTTGTTCTTGATCATAAAAATGATTTTTGATGCCTTTCTTTTTGCATTGTGGTCACAATATGTTGAGGTATGTTTGAGATTTATGAGATGATTTTTAAGTCTTTTTTGGATGACTTTTGATGTGTTGCTTTGAGCATGAATACATGAAACTTCCATGAGACTTTGACCTAATTGTTGAGTGACTTTGGTTCTGATTCATTGCTTGTGGACTTGATATGTTAATGGCATGTGTTTAAGGTGTTTGATTGGTGAAAGTCATAATTTTTGAAGCATGTTTGCTATTTGTTTGAAGCATGAAGTTTAACTTGTTCATTTTGTGAATGCATGCCTCATGTTTGGTTTGCTTGATCATGAAGGCACTTGTGCCATGAGTTGTGGTTTTGTTTGAGGATGTATAGCATGTTAATTGACTTCTGATTGTGACATTTGGGTTTCATCTTTGCATGTTTGATGTTTATCTTGCACCTTAAGTCACTTGTTTCACAAGTGTGAACCACATTCACATCACTTCACCTTTTCTTCTTTGCTTCTTGTTGGATTGAGATTTGCATGATTTGGTATGCTCATTTAGGATAACATTAGGTTGTGTAAATATGAGTTACATTCTGACTTGGAAGCATGTATAGCATTTAATCTCATTTTACTTTGTTTGTCAACTTGTTTGAATTTGATTTGTTCATTATATTTTCTTACTTTACTTGTAAGTGATTGTGCTAACCATGTAGGGGCTTTGGTAAGTTTCAATTGAGTGTGGATAAGGAATCCACATTCAACTTCTATCCCTTCTCTTTTACAATTCCACTTTGTGTTTTGTTAAGCACTTATGTGCTTTCTTTTAATAACTCATCACTTCCCCTTTGTGAATTACAATTCATCTTCTACTTTAGAAGTGAATTGTTTAATTCTTTCTTTCTTTAGACTTTAGGTTGAAACCTCACAAACTTTTAGGATCACTCTCTTTAATTTCCCATTAGGATTGAGTCTTAGTCCATATAGGTTTTACCTTTTCTCCTCTCTTGAGTCTTTCATCTTCTCATCTCAAAGAAAATTCAAAATACATAATAAAGGTAGGCATTTATTGCATTTAGGCCTTTCATATAAAGAAAAGATTATAAGGGGTCTTCTCTTGTAATCTTAGAATGTATAGCATATAGCCCATCTTGGGTCAATGTGTTAAACATTTGATCTTGTATGAGGGACTTAAATGCAATATTTGCTGAAGGTGCAAATAATAAAAAACACTTCTTCATTTCTTAATCAACAAAAACACTTAATAAATACAAGTATGCTAGTGTGTTTGAACCTTGATAATTGGAACTAAGTGTGAGGGTCTTCTTCACCCTTAGTGTGCTTTCTTACCCATTCCATCTTGGAATGTGAGAAAGTACGCATTCCAATGACTAAGATTCAGATACACTATCATATGCAAACAAATGAAAAAACTTCTAAAAGGCAAAAACAAACAATAACGTCTTTCCTTCGGGAATTCTTTTCTCATCTCATTCATTCTCAACGCACGAATGCGCTTCTACTCGTTCTCTTGCAAGATGGTAACGCACTCGGACCAGCGAGCCTGCAACACCTGAGCTAGAACGTAAGCCGTTCTCTAAAAAACACAATCCATCCCCAGTGAGGGGAACTACGTCGCTCTGATTCTCATGTTCCCGATGAGATACGTAGGCAGTGGGGTAGGGCCCATTCGAGCACTTCTTTTATTTTCCCTACATTTGTTTCTCTTTCTCCTTTCCTTTTTCAGTTCTTTCTCAGTATTCCTTTCTTTACACCCTTTGATCGAGACAAGCAAGCGTGGATCCCATCGGGTACGATGGACGTGAGGGGGTGCTAATACCTTCCTCTCGCGTAACCGACTCCCTTACCCACTTCTCTTGGTCGTAAGACCATGCTTTTCCTTTCCCTCAGGTTTACGCGGTGTTTCCTTTCCCTCTCTTGGGATAAATACACATTGCTGGCGACTCTGTTTTGGTGCCACTTTCGCGTTTGTACTAGGATGAAAATCCCGGGAGCGACAACATCCATAGAATGTACCGGCTTTTCTTGAGCCTTGTAATACTGTAGTCTCGAGTTGACAGGCTGATAAGACAATACAACATGTTTTCAGTAGTACGGATAGTCCACGGCTTTATCACCAACTCTGAATGGTACCAAAAGCTGATATACAATTACTAAGTGTAGAAACTCGTCTGAATGCTGAGGCCTTCAGTTCAGAGTCTATGTTAAGGCACACTTAGAAATTATTCTTCAGACTCTGCCACCAGAAGCTAGCAATGAAGCAACTCCAAGTGTATCTTAGATAAACAGATTCCGATTATTTATGTAAAAGAACCTGAATAAATAAAACGCATATCAAATAAACCATTGTTCGTTTAATACTTTTTGATCGAAGAGGACCAGAAGGAGATTGTTGCGGTCTTCGTGTAGGACAGGAGTTGATGCTCGTAGGAGAGGAGAATGGGGGGTGTACCTGCAAGGTACTCCGATGCCAAAGTGAGAGTTTGGACAAGAGGAGAAAAGCAAGTACAAAGTAAGAATGTAAGAGATTAGATACCTGACCCTCTCAAGTGAGAGGGTATTTATAATATACCCCCAGCACGGAGCCAAGATCTCTCCTCGCGAGTAGGATGCTTGCTCGGCAAATGAGAGACTGCCAAGTGAAGGACACAGCTCGTGGTCCTCTGACTTGGTCCAACTATCCCCACAAGATCCGGGGAGGTAGTTAGTCGCGTGAACTGACAAGCGAGTGGGGGGGGACGTGCCCAACGACTATATTGTGCCCAACGGCTATATTGTGCCCAACGGCTATATTGTGCCTATTGGGCCTGTTCGCCAACTATAATGGATTGGGCCTGATCCTTAAGGACAGGAAGCCCTGCCCGGTCTAGAATAGGAGCCCCCTAAGTCGTTGCTCTGTTGGAGAGTAATGGCTTAAGACAGTTGTGACTACGACCGTACTGTCGGGGACGAGTTTGCTCGTGTGGAGTGTCACATTCGTGTCCCGACCAGATGTGGTTGTTAGATGATCACGCTGAGCGTCGGCCAAGGTACGTTACGTGCTCGCAGAAATTGGCGTTTTTCGCTGAGCAGTCCTGCAACTAGTGCATTCATTTTTGACGAGGAGATTTTCTCGTGGGAGCCAAGGACTTGGTGTATTTTCTGTAATAAGTCAGGCGAAGAGTTTTTGTGACACGTGGTGAACATGCAAGACTTTTGTCAGTCCTAGGGCCGCGTAGGCTATGATGACCTTCACGATCCCCCACGATCAAATGGTTATAAAAAGGTGGAGGAAGGTTTTATTTTCACAATTCTCACAAGTTCTCACTCCTTGCTCTTATTTGCTCTGCAACTAGTCCTCTCGCCGGAGTTCCTCTTCGCCACCGTTGATCCTCCTCTTCTCTGTTAACTTCTTCTTCTTCCTGTACGTTTGTTCTTCCTTTTTCGTATTTTTTTATGAACCTTCGAGTTTTCTGGGTGTTGTTCATGGATTCTCCGGTGGGTTCATGAATTTTCCGGTGGGTTCATGGATTTTCCGGTTGAACTTCATGTGTTCTTTGATGAACATATGAGTTTCTGGAAAATCCATGAAGAACATGAAGATTTCTAGGATAATTGTAGAGAATGTTTTGATGTAGATCTTTGTAGATTCTGGTTAGGCGTATAGTTTAGGTTTGTAGTCGGGTACTAGGCTTGTTCGGTTCCTTGTCGTGATTTTGGGACGCGACGAGCCTATGTCCTCGTTCTGATCCTTGCTATATTAAGTCGCGGGGACTTGCCCTGCTGGTCATTAGACAGATGAGTTAGAACGGGCTCGAGGTTGTCCTCGGCTTCATCCTCGCCCTTTCACTTGATTAGTGGTGGAAGGGTGGATTTGATCTTAGATGTCAAATTCACTTATCTTCCTCTGCTTTCCAGGTGAAAATGGCTAATCCTCGGGATGAAGTTATGCCCGACCTTCAAGAGACACAAGAGGAGCCGGATGCGCCTGCCGATTATTCTAACATCAAGGTCGCAGAGGGGGACCTGGACTGGATAGCGCACGAACCTCTGTCGCTCCGATCGACTTTCATCGAAGAGGAGATTCGAGAGTTCTCTCTGTTGGAGAACCGGGTAGGGGAAGCTCCTCGGCAATGGAAAACATTTCGTCCCGGGGAGAATGATAGAATTTGCTCTGGGTATCTGGGATTGCGTTTCCCAATGTACGAGTTTGCTTTTACGGAGGCCAAGATGCGTCTCCCGTTTACTGATTTTCAAGTGGCTCTCTTCACCCATTTGGCGTTGTGCCCATCGCAACTTCACCCTAATGCTCTGGCCTTCGTCTGGGCATTTGAATTAGTCTACCGTCATCTCAATGTCGAGGCGACCGTGGATCTCTTCTTTTGTCTCTTCTAACTTCAAAGGAGTATTACAGGGACGAAACAAAGTTGGGTTTCGTTCAAACAGCAGAGCAGGCTATTCTGGCCGTACTCCGACTCGATTCGGAACTTCAAAGATAGGTTTCTGATCATGAAGCCTATTTCCGAGGAGGAGAAAAGATCTATCTCGACTATCGAAAAGGTGACGGTTGATGGTCGGGAGGTGGATGGAGTTGTATCCATGTTTCCTCTGGAATGGGTTTACTCCCATTTTAAGCGTAGGACCGACCAATTCTTGGTGAAACACGAACAACTCTGTGAGGCCGACAAGGAGTCGTACAGGATCCTTCATGCTTATGTGGAGAGTTTTTCCCCGGCCTTCGTAGTTGATCGGGACGGGAATAATCTGATCGGGGATGATGGGGAGCCAGTCCAAGCAGCTAGATATATTAACATCAAAGCTCTCCTTGAATGCGATAATGATGATGATGTGGTCCAATTACTTGGTATGGTCCGTTGTTTGTTTTTATTTGTTCGAATTTCTGGGTTCTGACTTATTTTGTGTGTTCGCAGGTATGATGGAAGACATAAGGGAACGCCTGATGAGATCTCAAGCGGCGAAAGTTCACAAGAAGTCGACCGCAGGTGCCAAGGTCGGGGTGTCTAAGTAGACTGTTCTGGAAAATTTTGCAGCTGGTCCTACCCCTGTTCCGGAGAGAGCCTCGACGCCGCTGACCCCGGATGCCACCCATAAAAGGAAGAGAGATGTCGCAGGGACTTCTGTGGCCGCTGGCCCGGGAGGTTCTGGCGCCGAGCAGTATATTTTTCCTGCATCTTATTCGCGTGGAAATATGTTTAATGAAGGGGACTCGATTTCCGTTCAGGGTTTTGAAGTCGAGGCGATTGTGGGCGCCAATCCTCAGGCGAGGAGGAAACAACTCTGCCAGGACGCTGCGGGCATGTTCAGGGTGCTCGAAGCGGCTCTTGCCCTAGGGGACGATGAGGCGGCTTCCTGTGTTAACCTTCGCACGGCCAAGGCGAGAATTGCCGAGCTGGAAATTGATAACAATAAGCTGTACAATGATCTGAAGCAATTCGAAGGTCACGAGGAGGCCAAAGTATTGTTTCAGCAAGAAGTTACCCAGCTGAAGTTGTAGATGACCGCGGCCGACGAGGAGAAGGCACGCTTGCAGGCCAGGATAGCCGAACTGGAGGGTTTGTCAGCGGCTGTCGAGGGTGAAAATGATGATGAGAAATCCCTGAGGACCAGAGCTGAGCTGATCGGAAGGATTCGGATCCTTGGCGAGGATAACTTGAAGGCGGTTGAGTTCGGTTTCAATGCTGCTTCAGAGCAGATGAAAGCCCTTAACTCGGACGTGCAGCTTCTGACCAACGAAATGGGTCTGTTCAACAGGGTTATTAATGGTCAGGTTGTTTCTCCCGAGGATGGAAGCGAAGTTTAGGACTTTTTTTAGCATGTTTTGTGGGCCTGCGTGCCCTTACCATTTTGTATGGGCGCTTCCCCTTTTGTATTTATAACATTACCCAGTTATGACCGGTGTTTAATATACTTGGATTTTGTGTAAAAATGTTTTATCTTGGACGTTTGCTCTGTTTATTCATATGTGTGTGTGCTCGGCGAGTTGTGAAACCTATCGAGGAGGGCACAGTGTTTTTGCCCATGATGAGGCTAGGACTTCGTTTGAGGTACTAATCTCATAGGCTTGGACTATTCCCATCGCGAGCTGGGTGTCCTGCCTGAACGGTGTGGCAACGGCGGAGCTCGGTCGAGGTATCCCCGTTGTGCACAGGATCTGCTAGTACAATGAACAGAAGCTGGCCGGCATTGTAATACGTGTCATGCTTCACCAGGGCATGATACGATGGCCGTGCAAATCTCCCCATTTTGGGTGATTACGTCGGCAATTTGTCTAGCCTTGTGGTTAAGGACTTAGCTGTAGTACTGCTTGAGTTTTTCAGCATTCCATGGTCGAGCAAGTGGTTTTTCGTCCAATTTTTCCAAGTAATATGCTCCTCTGCCCGTTTTGGACTTGACCTTATAAGGTCCTTCCCAGTTTGCTGCCAGTTTCCCTTCGCGCGAATCCTTCTGGTTTCTACGCAGGACCAGACTGCCCACGGGGAAGTCACGTTTTATGACCCTGGCGTCATGTCGCAACGTTATCTGTTATTTTAATGTGGCCTCGTGGAGCGCATCTCCTGATCTTATTTCTTTGACCAGGTCGAGCTCCTCGCGTAGAGTCTCGTCGTTCATTTCTTCGTCGAGGGGAGCTTCTGTCCTTCTGGAGGGTTCCCTTATCTCCACCGGTATTACCGCCTCTGTTCCATACACTAATCGGAAGGGAGTTTCCCCGGTGGTGGAGTGTGGTGTTGTTCTATACGCCCAAAGGACATTGTGGAGCTCCTCGACCCATCTTTTCTTGGCCTCGCCTAGCCTTCGTTTTAGCCCGCGGAGGATCACCCTGTTCGCGGCCTCCGCTTGCCCGTTAGTCTGGGGGTGCTCGACGGAGGTGAAATGTTGTTTTGTCCCTAGTTTAGCGACGAAATCTTGAAAGTTTTTGTCCGTGAATTGGGTTTCGTTGTTGGTCACAAGGGCCTGAGGTACCCCAAATCTTGCGAGGACGTTCCTTTTGTAGAAACACAGTATCTTGAAGGCTGTGATCTTGGCGAGCGCTTCGGCTTCAATCCATTTTGTAAAATAATCGACGGCCATGATTAGGAACTTGTTTTGATAAGATCCCATTGTAAAGGGGCCTAGAATGTCCATCCCCCTCCAGGCGAAGGGCCACGGCGAGGAGAGAGTCTTCAACTTGTTGGGGGGTGCTAAGTGCATGTCCCCTTGGCGTTGGCAACGGTCGCACTTTTGTACGTGCTCTTTGGCGTCGTGTTGCATGGTTGGCCAGTAATATCCTGCTCACAAAGCTTTCTGGGCCAAGGATCTTCCCCCTAAGTGTTGTACATTGATGCCCTCGTGAATCTCTTGTAAGATTTCGGGTACCTGGGCGTCGTCGACACATTTCAACAGGGGGATTGAAATCCTCGTCGATATAATTTGTCCTCGACCAGTACGTACGAACAGGCTCGTCGTTTGGTTACGCTGGCCTCCTTACTGTCCTCGGGGAGTTCCCCTTTGGTGAGACAATTGTACACAGGGGTCATCCAACAAAGGGGATCTCCGATGACGTTAACATCTAGCAGGTCGGGTTTTACAATGCTCGGGCGGGCCAACATTTCTTGTATGATGGATTTGTTCCCACCTTTTTTCCTGGTGCTGGCTAGTTTAGAGAGGATGTCTGCTCGGGCGTTTTGCTCGTGTGGGACGTGCTGAACTTCTCATGCTTCAAACTCCGCTATTTTTTCTTTTACCATTGCCAAATATTCGGCTAGTTGGTCGTTCTTTGCTTGGAATTCTACCCGTTTTTGGGACGCTACGAGCTGGGAATCAGTGCAAATTTTTATTTCTTTCGCGCCAACGTCTTTGGCCAATCGTAATCCTGTGAGGAAGGCTTCATACTCAGCTTGATTGTTGGATGTTTTGAAGGACAGGACCAGGGATACTTCGATCAGGGTCCCTTCCTCGTTCTCGAGGATAATTCCTGCTCCTCTGCCTGAGGGGATTGATGCGCCATCTATGTAAATGATCCACTTCCGCATCCCTCTTGGAGGGGATAGTTCCAGAGTCATTTCTGCTACGAAGTCGGCCAGGACCTGTGCCTTGAGGGCTTTCCTCCCCTCGTAGTGAATGTCGAACTCGGACAATTCAAGGGACCATTTTAGCATCCTGCCTGCCATATCTGGCTGGCTTAAAAGCTGCCTAATAGGTTGGTCGGTTCTGACGACGATAGTGTGCGCCAGGAAGTAATATCTGAGTCTCCTCGCGGCAACTATGAGAGCAAGGGCCACTCGTTCTATTTGTGTGTACCTAACTTCGGGTCCCTGCAGGGCTTTTCTGGTGAAATAGATGGGTTTCTTCCCGCCAGTCGTCTCGCGAATAAGTGTTGCACTTACTGCTACGTTGGCCACGGATGGTACAGGTATATGGTTTCCCCGCGGTCTGGTCGGGACAATACTGGTGGCTCGGACAAAGCTTGTTTGAAATGGGCAAGGGCCCGCTCGCATTCGTCCGTCTACTCGAAATTGGCTTCCTTCCTGAGTAATTTGAAGAAGGGCAGAGCATGCTGGGCAGATTTGCTCACGAAGCGAGCAAGGGACGCGAGCATCCCGTTGAGGGATTGTATCGCCTTCTTCGACCGCGGAGTGGGGAACTCCACGAGTGCTCAGCATTTATCTGGGTTTGCTTCTATTCCTCTTTCAGTGAGGTAAAACCCGAGGAATTTCCCTGCTCGTACACCAAAGGTGCATTTTTCGGGATTGAAACGTATTTTACACTTTCGAGCTTGGTCGAACACCTTTTGTAAGTGGGTGGTATGGTCAGATTCCTCTTGGGATTTCACGATCATATCATCCATATATACTTCGAGCATGTCCCCGATTTCTGATCGGAAGACTTTATTCATCATGCACTGGTACGTGGCCCCGGCATTCTTTAGTCCAAAGGGTATTACGTTATAGTAATAGTTCCCTGAGGAGGTCATAAATGCCGTATACCTCTTGTCCTCGTCTGCCATTGGGATTTGGTTGTATCCCGAGTAAGCGTCCATGAAGGAAAAGAGCTTGAAACCTGCAGAATTATCTACGAGTTTATCTATGCTCGGTAGCGGATAAGCGTCTTTCGGGCAAGCCCGATTGAGATCAGTGTAATCAATGCACATGCGCCATTTTCCATTACTTTTCTTTACAAGTACAATGTTTGAGAGTCAGGTCGTATACCTGGCCTCGGAAATAAATTTTGCCTCTAAGAGGTCTTCTACTAGTTTCTCGGCAGCTTATGCCTTTTCCTCGGATTGCTTTCTTCTTCGTTGGGCAATGGCGCGAGCAACTAGATTGATTGTCAAGTGGTGACATGCAGTTTCTGGAT
The DNA here is from genome assembly GCA_022829125.1 of Lathyrus tuberosus. Taxonomy (NCBI): domain Eukaryota; kingdom Viridiplantae; phylum Streptophyta; class Magnoliopsida; order Fabales; family Fabaceae; genus Lathyrus; species Lathyrus tuberosus. The sequence continues at coordinate 5,078,524 of JALAZF010000056.1, read as the reverse complement.
CAAGGTCGGGCATATCTGCCGCACTCCAGGTGAACAGATCGACGTTGTCATCAAGGCATTTCTTCAGCTCCTTCTTGATCTCTTCGGGGAGACCAGCACCTATCTTCACTCCCCTGTTGGGGTTATTGCTGAAGGTGACGATCTCAAATTCCCCATCTGGGACTGGTCGCAAAAGTGCAGAAGCCAGGGAGCTTGTTGCTCCTAACTGTTTGTCCTCTTTACCCTCTTCAGGAAGCCTGCTGTCGAGGTCGATGATATGCACAGGAAGCGTGGGATTTTTGTCTGGCTGGCCACCTTCAGCTGGAACCTCATCCTCTCTCGGGCGCTTTGCTGATTTTGCCGTCGTCGCGATCTGGTTCTGCCCTTTTGTTGCTGCCTCAAAGCATCTGCGAGCAGCCTCGATGTCGCCATGCAGAGTTGCGACGTGCCCTTTCTCAGTATAGTACTTGAGTTTGAGGTGGACCGTAGAGGGGACAACAATGAGTTCTGCAAGAGCTGGCCTGCCGAGGATGCACTGATAAAGTGACGGGCAATCAATGACTAAGAACTGCATTTTGATTGTCCGAGATGCCACTTCCTCGCCAAAAGTGACTGGTATCTCCACGTAACCCCAAGGTCGGGTTGTTGCTCCATTGAATCCTTGGAGGTCCGATCTCACGTACGGTGAGAGGATGGACTTATTCAGCTTCAATGCGCGGAACAGGTTGGTATACATGATGTCCACGGAACTGTCCTGGTCGACCAGGATTCTCTGAACATCGGTAGAGGACAATTTGGCCCTTATCAGTAGAGGGATATGGGAATTTGGGGATCCCCCGGGCAGTTCTTCTCGGTAAAACGTGATCGACTGCGAACGCCATTTACTTTTTCCGATCGCGGACAACTGATCGGGGCTACTTGCAATGCCCCATTTTGTCTTATTTATTTAATCGAGCCGATTTAATTATTTTCGTTTTATATTATTTTATTATTGACTTTTATTTGACAATATATTATTTTTCATCGTTGTTTATGTTTTATCGCATTTTGAGAGCGTTTGGGAGATATTTGAACTGAGGGGTATTTTGGTCTTTTGTATGGTAAGATATTTTTCTTTATATAAGAAATAGATATTTGAGAGAGAAAAGATAGTAGAGAATGAGAAAGAGGAAGGAAACGTGGGAAAAGAGAGAAGAAGGGGAAGAAGAGAAAATCATCAAAACAAAGCTTGATCTTCGATTAATCGGGTAAGGGTGAGAAGTTTCGATTATATTTCGATTGTATATGTATATGTATGTGTTGTTTGTGTTTGTTTGGTTGAAATATATACTTTTCCTTATTGGCTGGATTGAAGAACAAATTTGTAGAATCGATGTTTTAACGGTTAGAATTTGGAATAGATTGTGTAGAATAGCCGAGTAATGTTTGGGTTTAATCGGGAATACTCGTTGGTATGATTTAGGGAGTTTTGGATTGAGTTACATGGTTTGTGAGAGTTAGGGAAATAATGATGAAATGGTGAGAAATCGATGTTTTCACGGTTGGAATGGGGAATAAATTGCGTAGTATAGTCGGGTGATGATATGATTTACTCAGGTAAACTTATTGGTATGTTTCCATAGGTGTTGATTGAGTTTTGGAGTGTGAATGTATTGATAACTTTATGTTACAAAATATTTCAAAATGGAAAATGTGTTGGATGGATTTTTAATGGTGAAAATATTGTAGTACGTTGAATTCTGAGATCGCAGCTTTTTACGGAATCGAAATCGGAGGTCCGGAAGTCATTTAACGATCGAAAACTGATTTTTCAGCAAAATCTGCACATCGTGCGCTAACCCCCTGCAACTGTGCATCGACTCATGATTTTATGCGCTGACCCGGGCAAATTTCCAATTTTCATGCGCTGACCCCCAAGCTTCATGCGTCGGCGCATGGTCACAGATTTTCCAAAATGTCCGATTTTGTTTTCTTCATAACTTTTGAACCGTAAGTCCGTTTTGACCCCCGTTTGAAGCGTTGGAAAGCTAATGAAAAGTTCTTTCTATTAAAGATGGTTTGGAGGGTAAAATATGATTTAATTAATTCGTGTTTTTGGAAAATAGTTAGGTTGTCGGGTTTTTATCGCGTACAATGTGTGCGATTGATGTGTTATCATGCTATATGCTTTTAATATGTAACGTGTAGCTTGTGTGCCGTTATATGATGTGAATATACATGATGGAATGTTGTGATGATGGTTTGTGGCTTTATAGCAAATATGTGCATTGTTTTGAATTAGACTTCGATGCGGAATTAATGATGTTGTTGTGTGGTAAAATACATTGTTTGATTGAATATCAATGTATGTTGTTGTGATGTGTTGTGGGTAGCCTTTGTGGTGTGAATCCCTTGTGGAAGTAATTGTGATGGCATGATTGTTGTGGTTTGTGGTTTGTGGTGAAATGCATTGTTTATGTGAAATTCAATGTACGTTGTGTGGTGGCCTTTATGGTTTGAAATGCATTGTTTGAATTGATTTGCAATGCATGAATGTGATAAGGTTGATTAATTCATATGGTTGAATTGTGAATGTATGGTATTGATGAGTTGAAATATATGCATGATTGTGGTTGCATATATGTGTGAAGATGCATGTGATGTCATGAGTCATTATATGCCAAGCATCATGATATGCATTGTTGTGACGTCCTGAGTGACGGATTGATTCCAGAGGGAATCTGCTATAACATCGTGAGCCTTAAAAATAAGAGGACCGAAAGCGATTTGATATATCGTGAGCCTTAAAAATAAGAGGACCGAAAGCGATGGTTATAGACGATCGTGTGCCCATGTGGTGTGTGAGGGATCGGATCGTGAGCCTTATACAAAGAGGACCGAAAGCGATCCATAAACGTCGTGAGCCTTATACAAAGAGGACTGAAAGCGACGGGGAACATCGTATGCCCGACGGGGAGTTACACTAAGTAACGAGCGATGGTTCCAATAGTTCCTGAGTGAACTAGTGATGAAAAATATTGGGAGTCGGTACCGCATGGCATGTGCATAGAGTCGTTGTGTCGGTCTCTGTGCATTTGCATAAATCATAAATATGATTGATTATGTGTGAGAATTGTGAATGGATGCATTATGTGTGGAAAGTCATGATTTGAATGATTATGTGTGAAAATTATGCATTGAATTTGTGATATGTGAATATGTCGGTATAATTGATATATGCTATATTTTGTGGTGATGTGGTGGTGTGGTTCCATATGTCATAATTGTGGTTGGATTATGTGTGATATGTTTTGTATTTGTGGCATGCTATATGTGTTAGTATGTGATGGTATGGGTGAGATGATTTATACATGTGTTTGAATGTGTGTTTGCATATTATTATGCAATCTTGATTTAGTTGTTATTTCTCACCCTTCTGCTGTTTTATAATGCTCTATGAGGCATTGCAGATTAGAGTTGCTGGAGGTCTTTTTGTGAAGATTAGTCCTCCGTTCTGTTGTCGGTCTTGGTGTCTGCTCTGATACGTAGCACGGGAGTCGGGGAACGATTATATATATGTATACATTTGTTGAATGTATTTTGTAGTACTTTGGTGTATATAGTGGATGTTCTAAAATGATTTATTTTGTAAAACAAGTCGGTTATGGATCTTTCCGCTTTATTCCATAATTGACCTTTCCCTTTATATGGAAAAAGTTTCCCCTTTGAGGGTATTCTATTTTATGCTATGTATCAAATTTATGAGCAGGGATGATGTTTTGTTTATTTAAATGTGACATTCTTGTTTCTGTCGGAAAAATAAATTTTTAGTTACTCTGATTTTATTTATGTACTATTTATTCACGATGGGAATTGGGGTGTTACATTAGTGGTATCAGAGCAGGTCGGTCCGTCCGACCAAGTTGTTGAGTTAGTTGGAGTGACAGTTAAATACTGTCGTTGTTGTTTGTTCCTTAGTACGTGATATGTGTGTGAAACACTGTCAGTACTTTCTGGTTTTTCTAATCCTCTGTCTTCAGGTGTGAGAATGAGATAAGTGGGGGAGAAGCTTGTGCTTCTTCAAGTTGCTTCAGGTGTGGAGCGTTGGCTCAGTGTGTTGTGAATTGTAAGATTGTAAGTGTTGTTTAGACAGTGTTGTTCCCGGTTCCGGAATGAATGCGGAGGTAAGGTTTATGTCAACTAAGGATTTGTGCCTTAGGTAGTTTTGTGCACAGGATACAAGAAACGCTATTATAGTTTGGTGAAGACGATTTATGCCCCATCATGATTGTCGGCTGTCTATTGACAAATTGAGGAACTGATCACCCTTAATCTCTTGTTGATAGCAGACTGAAATTATGTTGGATGGAATAGGCGTGTCTTTTCGGCTTTGATAGTGTGTGCAATGAATTATTTGGAATTAAGCAGGTGATTACGGATTGTTTCGATGAGTTGATGAAGATTCTTATACTGGAAGATGAGACGGATTAGAGGCTTTGGTATGTTGGTCCAGTTGGAAAGTTTTGAGAGAGAATGATTGGGCATCGTTAATGGTTGTTCTCAGAGAGAAGAGTGTGAACTCAAATTGGACGAAGGTAAGGATTTGAGGTTTGGATCTCCTAAGTAAGTAGAAGAACTTTTAGGAAGTGAAACTCAGATTGAAAGAGCGGTTGGAAGATTTACTGGAAAAAGGGATTTGTGAGACCAAGTGTGTTGTCTTAGAGAGCTCCAGTATTGATAGTAATACAAGGAACTGATGAATGAATGGAATAACAAGCATGATGTGTATGAAGGTATCGAGACTATGGGAAGCAAAACTTAGAGTTCTAGTGAGGTTTGAAGTCTTTGGAGTTTTAAGGCATTAATGGAAATTTTGAGAGAACCCTTAGGGGTGGATGTAATATTTAAGAGTTCTTTTTGGTTGGTTGTTGCTACATGTTGGGATTTATGGAATTTGGACGGTTAAGAGAAGGACTTGTGTATGGATTACTAACAGTGGAGTAAGGTAACGATTGATATTAAGTGTCCACTTTCGGGAATAGATGATTGGAATGGTTTGGTTGAGTTTGATTGAAATTACATTGTTTAGAATGTTTGATAAGAGTGGTGAATTGTGTGAGTTGAGGGTTTGATCGATTTAAGGTGATTGGTTATGGTTGTTAGCATCGGGATAGGCTGTTATTTACTCGATTAAGCTTGTATGTAAGTTTGGACAAGTTTGGATGAGGGTTGGTTTGGTTGGGCATTACAATGATCAGTGATGTTGTTTGGTGTTAGTAATGCGTCTGTAATGTTTGTGGAGTAGAGGAATCGTATCTTCCATATTTATTTGGATAAGTTCGTAAGGGCTTTGATTGAGAACGTTTGGATCTGTTATAAACCCAGAGGAAGAACAGGTAGAGTGTTTGATATTTGAATTACAAGTGTTGAAAAGAGACGAAGTTTTATGCTAAGTTATTCAAGTGAGAATCTTGGTTGAAAAGGTTAGTTTTCTTGGATACGTTATTTCAGATGAGAGTATGATTATGGATCCCTCGAAAGTAGGACTTCGAAGTCGGTTAATGAGATTAGAGACTTTTGGGCTTAGTTGGTTGTTACTGCAGGTTAGGGAAGACTTTGCTAAGTTAGTACTTCTGTTATCTCAGTTGACGCGCAAAAGGGTAAGTCGTTTGTTTTGGATGTTCATTGTGAGAAAAGTTTCAGAGAATTGATGTAGAAGTTGTCTACGGCTCCAGTTTTGATTCTGTGTGATCCTGTTCAACCGTTTGTGAGGTTTTGGGATGTGTCTTTGATGAGTTTAGGCAATGTGTTAATGTAAGAAAGTAAAGTCGTAGCTTATGCTTTACGACAATTGAGGATTCATAAAAGGATATATACTATTTTGGACTTGGAATTGGTTGCGGTTGTATTGTATTGGAGTATTTGGAGATATTATCTTTATGGTTCTGGGTTCGAAATGTTTGGTAATCACAAGAGTTTAGAGTAATTGTTTGGTCTGAAGGAATAGAGTATGAGACACCAAGGATGGTTAGAATTCGTGATGAGTTATGAATGTGGTTTGGATTATCATTCGGAAAAAGCTAATGTGGTGCCTGAAGAGTTAAGTCGAAAGTTTTTATCCAGGTTTATTTTGATGGGCAGGGAGTTAGAATGATTTGAGCAGTTCCGAGACTTGTGTCTGGTGTGTGAGATAACACAGTAGAGTGTGAGGCTAGGTATATTAAAGGCGAATAGTGATTTTTGGTGAATATGAGAAAGAGTTAGACTTTGGACGTGGAATTGGTAGTTTTGATGGTTACAAGTACTCAGAGTACGCAGCGAAAGTGTGATGTGGCACAATTCGTATATAAGTGTGTGACTTGTAAGAGTTCGGAGGGTGAACATTGTAAACATGTAAGAGTGTTGAGACCATTGGACGTTTCAGGATGGAAGTGATATGTGAAAGGTTTGAATATTATTCATGGGCTATTGTGTAGATGGATGTTTTGGTTATATGGTCGATTGGGGAATCGTAGCATGGTTGTAATAATGTTGTGTGACAAGGATGTTAGATTGTGGTTATGTAGAGGTTGTTGAAACGATGTGGTGTCGTGGAACTTTATGTTCTTGTTTGTGTTGTTACCTCGTTTCCATGGTGTTGGTTCGAGTGCGTGTGGTTAATCCTTATGTGGGAGTTTGGCAAAATGGTTTTCTTTGAGTCGCGAGTTAGTCGTCAAGTGCATTGTATGGGCTTTGCATCTTGTTGTTGTAGTTGTCGTCGTTGTCGTGTCGTTGTTGTAGCTGTTGTTAGCAAGGTGGGTTATCTGTTTGTGTTATTCTTGGTGTGCCTTGTGTCGGCGTGTTAGTTGGTTAGTCGGATGCGAGAGTCGTATCCGGAGTCGTTCGTCTCAGTTAGATTTTCGAGGACAAAAATTTCTAAGTGGGGGAGAATTGTAACGCCCCATTTTGTCTTATTTATTTAATCGAGTCGATTTAATTATTTTTGTTTTATATTATTTTATTATTGACTTTTATTTGACAATATATTATTTTTCATCGTTGTTTATGTTTTATCGCATTTTGAGAGCGTTTGGGAGATATTTGAGCTGAGGGGTATTTTGGTCTTTTGTATGGTAAGATATTTTTCTTTATATAAGAAAGATATTTGAGAGAGAAAAGATAGTATAGAATGAGAAAGAGGAAGGAAACGTGGGAAAAGAGAGAAGAAGGGGAAGAAGAGAAAATCATCAAAACAAAGCTTGATCTTCGATTAATCGGATAAGGGTGAGAAGTTTCGATTATATTTCGATTGTATATGTATATGTATGTGTTGTTTGTGTTTGTTTGGTTGAAATATATACTTTTCCTTATTGGCTGGATTGAAGAACAAATTTGTAGAATCGATGTTTTAACGGTTAGAATTTGGAATAGATTGTGTAGAATAGCCGAGTAATGTTTGGGTTTAATCGGGAATACTCGTTGGTATGATTTAGGGAGTTTTGGATTGAGTTACATGGTTTGTGAGAGTTAGGGAAATAATGATGAAATGGTGAGAAATCGATGTTTTCACGGTTGGAATGGGGAATAAATTGCGTAGTATAGTCGGGTGATGATATGATTTACTCAGGTAAACTTATTGGTATGTTTCCATAGGTGTTGATTGAGTTTTGGAGTGTGAATGTATTGATAACTTTATGTTACAAAATATTTCAAAATGGAAAATGTGTTGGATGGATTTTTAATGGTGAAAATATTGTAGTACGTTGAATTCTGAGATCGCAGCTTTTTACGGAATCGAAATCGGAGGTCCGGAAGTCATTTAACGATCGAAAACTGATTTTTCAGCAAAATCTGCACATCGTGCGCTAACCCCCTGCAACTGTGCATCGACTCATGATTTTATGCGCTGACCCGGGCAAATTTCCAATTTTCATGCGCTGACCCCCAAGCTTCATGCGTCGGCGCATGGTCACAGATTTTCCAAAATGTCCGATTTTGTTTTCTTCATAACTTTTGAACCGTAAGTCCGTTTTGACCCCCGTTTGAAGCGTTGGAAAGCTAATGAAAAGTTCTTTCTATTAAAGATGGTTTGGAGGGTAAAATATGATTTAATTAATTCGTGTTTTTGGAAAATAGTTAGGTTGTCGGGTTTTTATCGCGTACAATGTGTGCGATTGATGTGTTATCATGCTATATGCTTTTAATATGTAACGTGTAGCTTGTGTGCCGTTATATGATGTGAATATACATGATGGAATGTTGTGATGATGGTTTGTGGCTTTATAGCAAATATGTGCATTGTTTTGAATTAGACTTCGATGCGGAATTAATGATGTTGTTGTGTGGTAAAATACATTGTTTGATTGAATATCAATGTATGTTGTTGTGATGTGTTGTGGGTAGCCTTTGTGGTGTGAATCCCTTGTGGAAGTAATTGTGATGGCATGATTGTTGTGGTTTGTGGTTTGTGGTGAAATGCATTGTTTATGTGAAATTCAATGTACGTTGTGTGGTGGCCTTTATGGTTTGAAATGCATTGTTTGAATTGATTTGCAATGCATGAATGTGATAAGGTTGATTAATTCATATGGTTGAATTGTGAATGTATGGTATTGATGAGTTGAAATATATGCATGATTGTGGTTGCATATATGTGTGAAGATGCATGTGATGTCATGAGTCATTATATGCCAAGCATCATGATATGCATTGTTGTGACGTCCTGAGTGACGGATTGATTCCAGAGGGAATCTGCTATAACATCGTGAGCCTTAAAAATAAGAGGACCGAAAGCGATTTGATATATCGTGAGCCTTAAAAATAAGAGGACCGAAAGCGATGGTTATAGACGATCGTGTGCCCATGTGGTGTGTGAGGGATCGGATCGTGAGCCTTATACAAAGAGGACCGAAAGCGATCCATAAACGTCGTGAGCCTTATACAAAGAGGACTGAAAGCGACGGGGAACATCGTATGCCCGACGGGGAGTTACACTAAGTAACGAGCGATGGTTCCAATAGTTCCTGAGTGAACTAGTGATGAAAAATATTGGGAGTCGGTACCGCATGGCATGTGCATAGAGTCGTTGTGTCGGTCTCTGTGCATTTGCATAAATCATAAATATGATTGATTATGTGTGAGAATTGTGAATGGATGCATTATGTGTGGAAAGTCATGATTTGAATGATTATGTGTGAAAATTATGCATTGAATTTGTGATATGTGAATATGTCGGTATAATTGATATATGCTATATTTTGTGGTGATGTGGTGGTGTGGTTCCATATGTCATAATTGTGGTTGGATTATGTGTGATATGTTTTGTATTTGTGGCATGCTATATGTGTTAGTATGTGATGGTATGGGTGAGATGATTTATACATGTGTTTGAATGTGTGTTTGCATATTATTATGCAATCTTGATTTAGTTGTTATTTCTCACCCTTCTGCTGTTTTATAATGCTCTATGAGGCATTGCAGATTAGAGTTGCTGGAGGTCTTTTTGTGAAGATTAGTCCTCCGTTCTGTTGTCGGTCTTGGTGTCTGCTCTGATACGTAGCACGGGAGTCGGGGAACGATTATATATATGTATACATTTGTTGAATGTATTTTGTAGTACTTTGGTGTATATAGTGGATGTTCTAAAATGATTTATTTTGTAAAACAAGTCGGTTATGGATCTTTCCGCTTTATTCCATAATTGACCTTTCCCTTTATATGGAAAAAGTTTCCCCTTTGAGGGTATTCTATTTTATGCTATGTATCAAATTTATGAGCAGGGATGATGTTTTGTTTATTTAAATGTGACATTCTTGTTTCTGTCGGAAAAATAAATTTTTAGTTACTCTGATTTTATTTATGTACTATTTATTCACGATGGGAATTGGGGTGTTACATTAGTGGTATCAGAGCAGGTCGGTCCGTCCGACCAAGTTGTTGAGTTAGTTGGAGTGACAGTTAAATACTGTCGTTGTTGTTTGTTCCTTAGTACGTGATATGTGTGTGAAACACTGTCAGTACTTTCTGGTTTTTCTAATCCTCTGTCTTCAGGTGTGAGAATGAGATAAGTGGGGGAGAAGCTTGTGCTTCTTCAAGTTGCTTCAGGTGTGGAGCGTTGGCTCAGTGTGTTGTGAATTGCAAGATTGTAAGTGTTGTTTAGACAGTGTTGTTCCCGGTTCCGGAATGAATGCGGAGGTAAGGTTTATGTCAACTAAGGATTTGTGCCTTAGGTAGTTTTGTGCACAGGATACAAGAAACGCTATTATAGTTTGGTGAAGACGATTTATGCCCCATCATGATTGTCGGCTGTCTATTGACAAATTGAGGAACTGATCACCCTTAATCTCTTGTTGATAGCAGACTGAAATTATGTTGGATGGAATAGGCGTGTCTTTTCGGCTTTGATAGTGTGTGCAATGAATTATTTGGAATTAAGCAGGTGATTACGGATTGTTTCGATGAGTTGATGAAGATTCTTATACTGGAAGATGAGACGGATTAGAGGCTTTGGTATGTTGGTCCAGTTGGAAAGTTTTGAGAGAGAATGATTGGGCATCGTTAATGGTTGTTCTCAGAGAGAAGAGTGTGAACTCAAATTGGACGAAGGTAAGGATTTGAGGTTTGGATCTCCTAAGTAAGTAGAAGAACTTTTAGGAAGTGAAACTCAGATTGAAAGAGCGGTTGGAAGATTTACTGGAAAAAGGGATTTGTGAGACCAAGTGTGTTGTCTTAGAGAGCTCCAGTATTGATAGTAATACAAGGAACTGATGAATGAATGGAATAACAAGCATGATGTGTATGAAGGTATCGAGACTATGGGAAGCAAAACTTAGAGTTCTAGTGAGGTTTGAAGTCTTTGGAGTTTTAAGGCATTAATGGAAATTTTGAGAGAACCCTTAGGGGTGGATGTAATATTTAAGAGTTCTTTTTGGTTGGTTGTTGCTACATGTTGGGATTTATGGAATTTGGACGGTTAAGAGAAGGACTTGTGTATGGATTACTAACAGTGGAGTAAGGTAACGATTGATATTAAGTGTCCACTTTCGGGAATAGATGATTGGAATGGTTTGGTTGAGTTTGATTGAAATTACATTGTTTAGAATGTTTGATAAGAGTGGTGAATTGTGTGAGTTGAGGGTTTGATCGATTTAAGGTGATTGGTTATGGTTGTTAGCATCGGGATAGGCTGTTATTTACTCGATTAAGCTTGTATGTAAGTTTGGACAAGTTTGGATGAGGGTTGGTTTGGTTGGGCATTACAATGATCAGTGATGTTGTTTGGTGTTAGTAATGCGTCTGTAATGTTTGTGGAGTAGAGGAATCGTATCTTCCATATTTATTTGGATAAGTTCGTAAGGGCTTTGATTGAGAACGTTTGGATCTGTTATAAACCCAGAGGAAGAACAGGTAGAGTGTTTGATATTTGAATTACAAGTGTTGAAAAGAGACGAAGTTTTATGCTAAGTTATTCAAGTGAGAATCTTGGTTGAAAAGGTTAGTTTTCTTGGATACGTTATTTCAGATGAGAGTATGATTATGGATCCCTCGAAAGTAGGACTTCGAAGTCGGTTAATGAGATTAGAGACTTTTGGGCTTAGTTGGTTGTTACTGCAGGTTAGGGAAGACTTTGCTAAGTTAGTACTTCTGTTATCTCAGTTGACGCGCAAAAGGGTAAGTCGTTTGTTTTGGATGTTCATTGTGAGAAAAGTTTCAGAGAATTGATGTAGAAGTTGTCTACGGCTCCAGTTTTGATTCTGTGTGATCCTGTTCAACCGTTTGTGAGGTTTTGGGATGTGTCTTTGATGAGTTTAGGCAATGTGTTAATGTAAGAAAGTAAAGTCGTAGCTTATGCTTTACGACAATTGAGGATTCATAAAAGGATATATACTATTTTGGACTTGGAATTGGTTGCGGTTGTATTGTATTGGAGTATTTGGAGATATTATCTTTATGGTTCTGGGTTCGAAATGTTTGGTAATCACAAGAGTTTAGAGTAATTGTTTGGTCTGAAGGAATAGAGTATGAGACACCAAGGATGGTTAGAATTCGTGATGAGTTATGAATGTGGTTTGGATTATCATTCGGAAAAAGCTAATGTGGTGCCTGAAGAGTTAAGTCGAAAGTTTTTATCCAGGTTTATTTTGATGGGCAGGGAGTTAGAATGATTTGAGCAGTTCCGAGACTTGTGTCTGGTGTGTGAGATAACACAGTAGAGTGTGAGGCTAGGTATATTAAAGGCGAATAGTGATTTTTGGTGAATATGAGAAAGAGTTAGACTTTGGACGTGGAATTGGTAGTTTTGATGGTTACAAGTACTCAGAGTACGCAGCGAAAGTGTGATGTGGCACAATTCGTATATAAGTGTGTGACTTGTAAGAGTTCGGAGGGTGAACATTGTAAACATGTAAGAGTGTTGAGACCATTGGACGTTTCAGGATGGAAGTGATATGTGAAAGGTTTGAATATTATTCATGGGCTATTGTGTAGATGGATGTTTTGGTTATATGGTCGATTGGGGAATCGTAGCATGGTTGTAATAATGTTGTGTGACAAGGATGTTAGATTGTGGTTATGTAGAGGTTGTTGAAACGATGTGGTGTCGTGGAACTTTATGTTCTTGTTTGTGTTGTTACCTCGTTTCCATGGTGTTGGTTCGAGTGCGTGTGGTTAATCCTTATGTGGGAGTTTGGCAAAATGGTTTTCTTTGAGTCGCGAGTTAGTCGTCAAGTGCATTGTATGGGCTTTGCATCTTGTTGTTGTAGTTGTCGTCGTTGTCGTGTCGTTGTTGTAGCTGTTGTTAGCAAGGTGGGTTATCTGTTTGTGTTATTCTTGGTGTGCCTTATGTCGGCCTGTTAGTTGGTTAGTCGGATGCGAGAGTCGTATCCGGAGTCGTTCGTCTCAGTTAGATTTTCGAGGACAAAAATTTCTAAGTGGGGGAGAATTGTAACGCCCCATTTTGTCTTATTTATTTAATCGAGTCGATTTAATTATTTTTGTTTTATATTATTTTATTATTGACTTTTATTTGACAATATATTATTTTTCATCGTTGTTTATGTTTTATCGCATTTTGAGAGCGTTTGGGAGATATTTGAGCTGAGGGGTATTTTGGTCTTTTGTATGGTAAGATATTTTTCTTTATATAAGAAAGATATTTGAGAGAGAAAAGATAGTATAGAATGAGAAAGAGGAAGGAAACGTGGGAAAAGAGAGAAGAAGGGGAAGAAGAGAAAATCATCAAAACAAAGCTTGATCTTCGATTAATCGGATAAGGGTGAGAAGTTTCGATTATATTTCGATTGTATATGTATATGTATGTGTTGTTTGTGTTTGTTTGGTTGAAATATATACTTTTCCTTATTGGCTGGATTGAAGAACAAATTTGTAGAATCGATGTTTTAACGGTTAGAATTTGGAATAGATTGTGTAGAATAGCCGAGTAATGTTTGGGTTTAATCGGGAATACTCGTTGGTATGATTTAGGGAGTTTTGGATTGAGTTACATGGTTTGTGAGAGTTAGGGAAATAATGATGAAATGGTGAGAAATCGATGTTTTCACGGTTGGAATGGGGAATAAATTGCGTAGTATAGTCGGGTGATGATATGATTTACTCAGGTAAACTTATTGGTATGTTTCCATAGGTGTTGATTGAGTTTTGGAGTGTGAATGTATTGATAACTTTATGTTACAAAATATTTCAAAATGGAAAATGTGTTGGATGGATTTTTAATGGTGAAAATATTGTAGTACGTTGAATTCTGAGATCGCAGCTTTTTACGGAATCGAAATCGGAGGTCCGGAAGTCATTTAACGATCGAAAACTGATTTTTCAGCAAAATCTGCACATCGTGCGCTAACCCCCTGCAACTGTGCATCGACTCATGATTTTATGCGCTGACCCGGGCAAATTTCCAATTTTCATGCGCTGACCCCCAAGCTTCATGCGTCGGCGCATGGTCACAGATTTTCCAAAATGTCCGATTTTGTTTTCTTCATAACTTTTGAACCGTAAGTCCGTTTTGACCCCCGTTTGAAGCGTTGGAAAGCTAATGAAAAGTTCTTTCTATTAAAGATGGTTTGGAGGGTAAAATATGATTTAATTAATTCGTGTTTTTGGAAAATAGTTAGGTTGTCGGGTTTTTATCGCGTACAATGTGTGCGATTGATGTGTTATCATGCTATATGCTTTTAATATGTAACGTGTAGCTTGTGTGCCGTTATATGATGTGAATATACATGATGGAATGTTGTGATGATGGTTTGTGGCTTTATAGCAAATATGTGCATTGTTTTGAATTAGACTTCGATGCGGAATTAATGATGTTGTTGTGTGGTAAAATACATTGTTTGATTGAATATCAATGTATGTTGTTGTGATGTGTTGTGGGTAGCCTTTGTGGTGTGAATCCCTTGTGGAAGTAATTGTGATGGCATGATTGTTGTGGTTTGTGGTTTGTGGTGAAATGCATTGTTTATGTGAAATTCAATGTACGTTGTGTGGTGGCCTTTATGGTTTGAAATGCATTGTTTGAATTGATTTGCAATGCATGAATGTGATAAGGTTGATTAATTCATATGGTTGAATTGTGAATGTATGGTATTGATGAGTTGAAATATATGCATGATTGTGGTTGCATATATGTGTGAAGATGCATGTGATGTCATGAGTCATTATATGCCAAGCATCATGATATGCATTGTTGTGACGTCCTGAGTGACGGATTGATTCCAGAGGGAATCTGCTATAACATCGTGAGCCTTAAAAATAAGAGGACCGAAAGCGATTTGATATATCGTGAGCCTTAAAAATAAGAGGACCGAAAGCGATGGTTATAGACGATCGTGTGCCCATGTGGTGTGTGAGGGATCGGATCGTGAGCCTTATACAAAGAGGACCGAAAGCGATCCATAAACGTCGTGAGCCTTATACAAAGAGGACTGAAAGCGACGGGGAACATCGTATGCCCGACGGGGAGTTACACTAAGTAACGAGCGATGGTTCCAATAGTTCCTGAGTGAACTAGTGATGAAAAATATTGGGAGTCGGTACCCGCATGGCATGTGCATAGAGTCGTTGTGTCGGTCTCTGTGCATTTGCATAAATCATAAATATGATTGATTATGTGTGAGAATTGTGAATGGATGCATTATGTGTGGAAAGTCATGATTTGAATGATTATGTGTGAAAATTATGCATTGAATTTGTGATATGTGAATATGTCGGTATAATTGATATATGCTATATTTTGTGTGATGTGGTGTTGTGGTTCCATATGTCATAATTGTGGTTGGATTATGTGTGATATGTTTTGTATTTGTGGCATGCTATATGTGTTAGTATGTGATGGTATGGGTGAGATGATTTATACATGTGTTTGAATGTGTGTTTGCATATTATTATGCAATCTTGATTTAGTTGTTATTTCTCACCCTTCTGCTGTTTTATAATGCTCTATGAGGCATTGCAGATTAGAGTTACTGGAGGTCTTTTTGTGAAGATTAGTCCTCCGTTCTGTTGTCGGTCTTGGTGTCTGCTCTGATACGTAGCACGGGAGTCGGGGAACGATTATATATATGTATACATTTGTTGAATGTATTTTGTAGTACTTTGGTGTATATAGTGGATGTTCTAAAATGATTTATTTTGTAAAACAAGTCGGTTATGGATCTTGAAATTCTGGTACCGATGTGTGATGTCTTACTGCAATGTCACAACATCGCAATCTGCTGAACAAGGCAATAAAAGAAACAGTAAATAACACACTGAATTGTTCACCCAGTTCGGTTCAACCAACCTACATCTGGGGGCATACCAAGCCAGGAAGGAAGTCCACTATTAGTAGTATCAAATTACAGACTCAACAGACCAGTTGACAATCTACCTAATTTAATCACTACCCAATGACCCTTCTACCTAAGTCCTCCCTAGGTAAGAGACTCCATCTCACTTCCTATCATTACTATGATGTCTAGCAGTCAACTCCACCGTCACTGCATCAACAACTTGATTACCAACAACTGTACAATCATAGAAGACACCCTTCCATGACACCCTTTGGAGTTGCTTCAAAGCTTCCTCCAAGAACAATACCAAACTCAAACTCATTACCTACAGGTTTCTGAGTTACACACAGTGACCATCTCACAACCCGAGTGGTTCACTTTGACAAAGCCCTAAAGATTTACATCTTGGACCCGTACCTCTACTTAGGTTACAAGCATTCTATTTATAACATAATCCCAACTGGATTTGGGCCTTCAAATCAGATCATATCTTCTGTAACAAATCTGCTTCTAAATAGATCTTCAATCATATCTTCAATTAAATCTTCAATTATTAACTCTGAATATTCTCCATATCTTTAAGCTTTAAATGCGCAACAAACTGATCTTCATAACTGATCGTAACAGAATATATCTCTCCCTTGATCTTCGCCTATATTCTCTGATTCTCTTTAGTAGAATTTCTCATTCACACCAGAAACACGTGCAGCCCTAATTAATCATCCCAGACCTGATGTTGTAATGTTCTGGTATAGTGATGTTGAGACTTCGTATGTGACATCACTCTTCAGCACTTTAACTCTTCAACACTATTTACAACCCAGACTGTTAGCAGGTCATGTTGCAACATCAACCATGACATCAATATTGTTTTAACAAAATTTCAGCCAATTACAAGAACTTACAATCTCCCCCTTTGGCTAATTTTGGCTAAAACATATATATATATAAGCATTTCAACTCAGATTACAGTAGTAATTACAACTCTATACTACTGTCAGTAATTATTAGTAACCACTGAACCTAACAGTAATCATCAGTAGCTACAGTGAGCAGCAATCCTGGAGAAACATCTTCTAAGGAATATTTGAATGATGTTAAGACATCATGTCTGACAACTTCATTTGGCAGCACAGCCCACCACAATCACTTCAGGAAGCACATCAGGAGGAAGAAGTAGAAAGTTCCGAAGTTATGCACTCAGATTAAAGATATCTGGTGTACATGAGGAAGAAGATTTTAGACACTCCCCCTTAATACAACACATTTCTTTTTCCTTTCAACTCAGACCCGAAATCATTGTGGAAAACTCCCCCATAAAAGAAGTGTGTGTCTGTTCACCAAAGACCAATGGTGGCATGATAGAATTCTGCACACCTTCTTTGATCAGACCCCCTGGTCAATCTGTGGCATAACATGACACGTTGAGAAGTGCCATTCTGGCAGCCCAGGTAACTCAGAACACAGGTCACAACTGTGTTCATAACTCAGGACACAAGTCACAAAGATTTACTCAAGGAAGTACCATCCTCTTCTGCAGACTTCAGGCACTGCAGACTTCAGGCATAACAACTGCGCAAACCATTTAGACCATCTCTCTCCTTTCTCCCCCTTTTTAGCCACAAATTGGCAAAGGAAACCCTCATAAAACCAGACCCAAGAAGTGCTTACCCAAACACGAACAAAAACCATGAGACTTATGAGATAAGAACAGTCACTGGCTGAAGGAGAACAAACTAACCCCTATAAATAGCTGACCAGTAACTTAGAAATTAACAAGCCTTGAATATGTCAATGTACTTGGTCAAACAAACGTTATTTTAGGTATCAAAAACTGCATTCAAATTCAATGCCTATATTCCAAAAAATGCCTTGACTGCCTTAAATATTTCACAACTGAATCTTACCATAACTTAGGCCAATAACGCTCCATGCACAGTCTAAGCCACGTGTTTCACTTTATCCTAATACCACCGTCCAAAATACTTCCCTGTTTGGCTCAAGAAAAACATGTCCTATATCATGTTCTGACATCACTTCAGACATTACCTGCTGGCTCATTAACCCAAGACTCTACAAACACATCTTCTTATCTAATGGGTATTGATACAACTTCTCACAACTTCTTCTAGATTGCTTCCAACCATCAGCCAAGTACGCCACTTTTGCTTTTCAGACCTCTCCTGTATAGGTATTATCTTCACACAGCTATCACACTGCACAAGTTTGATCAGTACACATACTGCAATAGGCTATAGTCAACAGCCTTACACTCAATGCCCTTTATGATATCCCACCAATAATGCCACATTCCTCATGGGGATTTTAGGTACAAGATATGCCAAGTCCAAAAGACAAAGGCCCATTTGACTGGAAATTTCTTACACAAGATAAACACCTTTCTGTCCATACAGACACCAGCTCCTAATGAAGTCTTCAACATGAAAGTAGCCATGTATTTCCTGAACTACTTACCATTAAGACTAGAATCTGCCCATTCTAATCCACACTATGTCAGAACTGCCACTTCAGACTATAATGCTGCTTCTTCAAACTCCATAAGTATGGTACATACCCAACCATAATGTTGTAACAACATGTAGGACATCAGCACGAGACAAAAGACCATCCCACTTAACTAGACAAGACCTAGCCTTATCCTACTAGGACCACTTCCACCTAGGCACCAAGCATGAAGATCTGGTAACCAATATGTCAAGAAAAGCAGGTTCCCAAGAAAAACAGATTCCCACACCAAAGACTACTCTGACTGGTCAGGCGATACAAACAATGCCATATTAACCATTATAAATGCCAAACCTCCTTGCTCCTATCAGCATACCAAGGAAGGAAACATGAGTCAGTCTAACAAGAATGCAGCAAAGAGACACATGCACGAGGACAAGAAGCCAGATCCTCAGAAGTTGAAGGACACCACACTGTCCAAAGTTGGAGCATCTTCTGGAGCAACAAGAACCCGCAAGACATCAGAAACCAGGATGAAGACTATCAAGAAAAACCAAGTGCAGCTTCAAGCTTCTGATGAAGAATGGGATGAAGATTGGAAGACATTTCTTGATTCCGGGGGATGGGATAATCTTTAGATTCATTGCTTGTTGTTTTTACTGATCTTGTAATCTTCCAAAAATGTAATAAACTTCTGTTTTAATTTTGTGTTATCTATACTAAACAAGAGCAATAAAGAGCACAACTGCACAAAACACTAACTCCTCATGTAAGCAACCATCCAATAAGTACCATCACCAAAAACTGTAGCATCACACGTTAAGCTGTACAAACTTTTAACAAACTCCTCCTCTCAAGGGTAGCAAGAACTTCAATAGCTCACTCAAATACTCCCCCTGTTATGGTTAACTAATGCTCTAGATGAAGATGAGCATTTGAGCACACTTGCCGAGCACATGCATTTTGGTACCATTGCCCTTTCTCCAAATGAAGCCATTCCCTAACATACTTTTCATCTTCAGACTTCCAATCAATCAAAACCTTCTCTACATTCTCCATCCAAGGCAGACCTTCTACTTCATCATTCTCCCGTATGACTATGTAGACGCTCCTTAGGCATAATCATTCTCCCAATACAAGTTAGAACATTCTCATCACCATGATTCTTGATATGCTCCACCATGATTTCAAAAATAACCAGCTGTCATACTCTGATTATCTTGATTCTTCGAATCCACTTCTGAGATCAACCAGATGCCACATTTTGGCCTTTCACAAAGATATCCTGATCCACCAAGGAAACCTGATCTTCATGTAACATCTTCTCCTTCCTGCAGCTCCTGCAAACTGCCACGAGAACGATCTTTTTGAAGCATCCTATTGTTCATTCCTGTAGATCACCCCATCATCATCTGAGACTCCTGATGTTAAGCTAGATGTCAGAACATTATGACATCCAACTGTTGAATTCAGCTCCTCCTTCTGCCACTCAGAAGAACCTCCTCCCTTTGCAGAAACAAATTTCCATGCTCTCATAGACTTGATTCAACAATCAAGTTTGAGTAGACAACCTCTATCCTGCTCAGAAACTCCAAAGACTTCAAACCTACCACATCTGAATCTTTAGAAAATAAGTAGTCCAAGACTACCTCATAGCAATACCAAAGAATGCCACTTCCCTTAGTAGAGCCGTCAATAGAAAGCCAGAGATAACTGCCACTTATCCTCGACCTTCACAGCCAGAGCAAACACCATGCTCCCAACCGCTGATCCAAGCTGAAGCCCTCAAGATTATGATGTCTTCAACAGCATCAATAAAGAGCCACACAGAGAAGAGTACAGACTTGCACTTTTACATCAGACATATACATAGTCTCCCGTCAATGTATTTTGTCATTAGTTGAATGCACATCCTTATTAAAAGCAGATAAATACTCAACTCCTGTCAAGGTAACCTTCTCACACAACAGCCATCTGCTGATTCTTCTCCATAACAAACCACCCCAAAACTCTTCCAGGTAAGGTCAGTGACTTGATCTTATATTCTACCCTGAGCAAAGAACTGAAATGATGTTTCAACATCAGTTCTGACATCATATTAGTCCACACATATCTCTTGCATACGAGAGCATATCAGCATATTCCAAGATTAGACCAACAAAACTACAGTAACTTGCAAAATACACTCTTTCAGAGGCTCCTTCTAATAAGCACAAGGTTCAGACCTCCTAACCAAAGAGTAATAACTTCCATCCTTCTGCAGAAACATACCATAGACAATCTGCTACTTTGAATCCTTCAAGGCACAAAACACCAATTGACCACCGGCTGAATTACCCTGCTACTGCACACAACCTCTTGGAAGCTTCTCAAAAGATGTTAACTTCATAGCTTCAGTGATCCATCAAAACAGCTACAATCTAATATGACTTTGACTTAGCATTTACCATAAACTGCTAATGTGAAGCACGATGTCGAGACATTAGAATTGTCATATTAAGCTCAGCTTCCACAAATAAGCTTAAGAGATGACTGATCAAGATCTTCACTCCCGCATGAAAGATTTGACAGTGATACTCTTTTGCTTTGGCTCTACCCTCTTTTTTCACCATAAGGAATCACTATTCTGGACAGATTAATCTACAATGTTTGATTTGAGCTGAAACATCCATATCACAAGATCCACTCAATCCTCAAGTATCTTTGATGTTGTCTTGTAGAGAATATCCTGCTGAGGAGACCAAACCCTAATGTCTTCTCACTACAAAAAAAACAATCAGGGTTACTTGCAGCGGAACTACTCCTCAACAACCTTCAGGCACTATCCAAAAATCTTTGCACACCACATGCCAACAATACTCAACCATGAATGGTACATCCTTCACTCAAAGGGAAGCAACTATATGAACTGACCAAGCCCACAACTCAACAATCCTATCTTTCTTGCTCATGAACCAGAAAGTATCTTCCCAAGATCTCATCCAGAAACAGACAGGATGCCTGCTCTGATACCAATTGAAATTCTGGTACAGATGTGTGATGTCTTAGTGCAATGTCACAACATCGCAATCTGCTGAACAATGCAATAAAAGAAACAGTAAATAACACACTTAATTGTTCACGCAGTTCGGTTCAACCAACCTACATCTGGGGGCATACCAAGCCAGGAAGGAAGTCCACTATTAGTAGTATCAAATTACAGACTCAACAGACCAGTTGACAATCTACCTAATTTAATCACTGCCCAATGACCCTTCTACCTAAGTCCTCCCTAGGTAAGAGACTCCATCTCACTTCCTATCATTACTATGATGTCTAGCAGTCAACTCCACCATCACTGCATCAACAACTTGATTACCAACAACTGTACAATCATAGAAGACACCCTTCCATGACACCCTTTGGAGTTGCTTCAAAGCTTCCTCCAAGAACAATACCAACCTCAAACTCATTACCTACAGGTTTTTGAGTTACACACAGTGACCATCTCACAACCCGAGTGGTTCACTTTGACAAAGCCCTAAAGATTTACATCTTGGACCCGTACCTCTACTTAGGTTACAAGCATTCTATTTATAACATAATCCCAACTGGATTTGGGCCTTCAAATCAGATCATATCTTCTGTAACAAATCTGCTTCTAAATAGATCTTCAATCATATCTTCAATTAAATCTTCAATTATTAACTCTGAATATTCTCCATATCTTTAAGCTTTAAATGCGCAACAAACTGATCTTCATAACTGATTGTAACAGAATATATCTCTCCCTTGATCTTCGCCTATATTCTCTGATTCTCTTTAGCAGAATTTCTCATTCACACCAGAAACACGTGCAACCCTAATTAATCATCCCAGACCTGATGTTGTAATGTTCTGGTATAGTGATGTTGAGACTTCGTATGTGACATCACTCTTCAGCACTTTAACTCTTCAACACTGTTTACAACCCAGGCTGTTAGCAGGTCATGTTGCAACATCAACCATGACATATATATTATTTTAACAAAATTTCAGCCAATTACAAGAACTTGTAGATCTTTCCACTTTATTCCATAATTGACCTTTCCCTTTATATGGAAAAAGTTTCCCCTTTGAGGGTATTCTATTTTATGCTATGTATCAAATTTATGAGCAGGGATGATGTTTTGTTTATTTAAATGTGACATCCTTGTTTCTGTCAGAAAAATAAATTTTTAGTTACTCTGATTTTATTTATGTACTATTTATTCGCGATGGGAATTGGGGTGTTACACTACTGTCTATCAGCTGCTCAAACCTTCATTTGATGGACCCTATTGTAAGCTCATGGTACCCCCCACATGAGATGACCATGGCCGTAGGAAAGGCTTTCCAGGTGTTGTGTATGAATACTTGGGAAGTCGTGTCGAGGTGGTCAGGAACGAAGAAGTCCTCTGGTCGGCTGATGGCCATTACGACCTGCAGGGAAGGACTGGATTGGGCTGATTCTGCTTCTTTCTTCGAATCGGATGTGTCTCGTCGGGAAGACTCTCCCTTCTTCACGTACTGCTTTAGGTGACCCTCATTGATGAGGATCTCTATCGCGTCCTTAAGATGCACGCAATCTTCTGTCACGTGGCCGTGACTACGGTGGAAACAACAGTATTTGCTTTTGTCGATGTTCCCTTTGGATGTGGTCGGTTTAGGGAACCTGACACCCCTTGTTTAAATTATGTGTTGATGCATTCTGAGAGAATGCGCTCTCGCGAGGTCGTGAGCATGGTGTACTCCGTAAACCGGCCAGCTGTCCCCTTCCTTTCGCGAGGACGCTCGTCGCGCTTTTTCTCTTTCCCTTGCCGGGATGATTCCGGCTCGTCTTTCTTTGATGCCCGGGGTGCTTCGCGATCTCTTAAATCCCGGGCATGGAACGCAGCTTCTTTTTCCTCGTAACGGATGTAGTCCTCAGCTTTGCGAAGGAGTTCCGTCAGTGTCCGGGGGGCTTCGATCCCACTGCCTTACGGAAATCGCTTTTGGGCCGGAGTCCCTTTTCGAGGAGGTACTTTTTCATGTGATCCGTTGTTCGGACTTCCACCGCTTCTTTGTTAAATCTTTTAATGTATGCCCGCAGGGATTCATCCCTGCCTTGTATAATGGCCTCCAGTGTAGCCTCCGACTTAGGATGTCGTTGGGAAGCTGTGAAATGGCGGGCAAACTGACTCTTTAACTCTCTCCATGAAGAGATGGATCCGCGTGGAAGTCGTTTAAACCATGTCATCGCTCCCTTTCTCAAGGTGATGGGGAACATTTTGCATCTGATAGCCCCGGAGACACCGTGATATTGGAGCATAGCTTCTATATTTTCGATATGCTCGCGGGGATCAGACGTCCCGTCATAGGTTGTCAACGTGGGTGGTTTCTCCAATCCGCGGGGGATTCGAGTGTCCAGGATGTCTCTTGTGAACGGGCCGTGAACGTCATCATCACTGCTGGAACTAGGAGAGAGCGAAAGGGAACGACTGTGACTGCGGCTTCGACTTCGGCGAGGAGAACGTCCGTGGGTGTGTCGGTGATCGTACTTGTCCGAGTGTCGAGACCTCTTGGATACTGGGGAGTGCCTGGATCTCCGTGGGGGAGACTGATGGCGTCGTCGTGCTAGATCGGGTGTAGGGTTCCTCGATCTTGAACGTTTCCTCTCTGGGGAAAGGCTGTCGCGTCTTCGCTTCGAGGGAGTTCGTGGACGCGGGGAAAGACTCATCAGTTTTTCTGAAGTAAGGCGTTCCTGAAGGATATGCTCGAGAGCATTGATCTTCTCCCCCTGCTGGAGGATTAAGAGGTTCGAGTTGTTAAGAGATGCGATGAGCGCTGCGGTGCTCGGATCAGCATCCTGGGGAACCGGGATGGTCTCGAAGGTGAGCTCCACAGCTGGTGCCCGTGGCTTTGGTTCGTCGGGTTTCGGGGAAGTAGGCCTTCCGTCTCTTCGGTCACTTTCCGGCGGGATATGCCCGACAAAAGCATGGTCGTTGTTGTTGGCCGCAGAGGCCACAAAGTCTTGGTGAACATCGTTCTTGATGAAAGCCATGTCGATCTGAGATTTAAAAGGATGAAGCTTTGGTCTTTGTTGGGCAATAGAGAATCTTGGTTAAAAACGGGGAAGCTGGGATCCCCACAGACGGCGCCACTGATCGGAGAGGACCAGAAGGAGATCGTCGCGGCCTTCGTGTAGGACAGGAGTTGATGCTCGTAGGAGAGGAGAATGGGGGGTGTACCTGCAAGGTACTCCGATGCCAAAGTGAGAGTTTGGACAAGAGGAGAAAAGCAAGTACAAAGTAAGAATGTAAGAGATTAGATACCTGACCCTCTCAAGTGAGAGGGTATTTATAATATATCCCCAGCGCGGAGCCAAGATCTCTCCTCGCGAGTAGGATGCTTGCTCGGCGAATGAGAGACTGCCAAGTGGAGGACACAACGCGTGGTCCTCTGACTTGGTCCAACTGTCCCCGCAAGATCCGGGGAGGCAGTTGGTCGCGTGAACTGACAAGCGAGTGGGGGGACGTGCCCAACGGCTATATTGTGCCCAACGGCTATATTGTGCCTATTGGGCCTGTTCGCCAACTATAATGGATTGGGCCTGATCCTTAAGGGCAGGAAGCCCTGCCCGGTCCAAAACACTTTTGTTATCATCAAAACTAAAAGAGAAAATAATAAGAACAAATCTTGTTCTAACAAAGGGTTGGTTGGATTTATAGATTACATGTGAATAGCAACTTAATCTTACACTAACAAACTAGAGTACATCCTATATATAGATTCTTAGTATGTGTATGTCATGTATGATGGTAACACTCATATATGACATACATAACTATTACATAACAAAGTACACAACTAACGTAAATTACTTCATGCTAGATCAGGCTTCGACTACAATATATCATAACTCAATCGAGCCAATAGGCTATCTTATCGAGGCTAGAGTTTGATTTAAAATATCACAAATCTGATACTTTATAATTCATTTATTTATTTTTATTAAAAATACAGATAACAAATCATATATTTACTTGGATACTCATTAAATACTCATAAGATGTGTGTATGAGTACAAAGGTCAGTGTTTTTATAAATTTGAATATAAATATATGATTTTTTTAAAAGTCAACCGTGAAAGACCTATCTATTATCAGGATCTAAATTCTCTATAGTCACTATGATTACAACTGCATTTGTTTAAATAGGTGAGATGAAATTTGGGAAGACATAATATTGAAGAAAATAATAACAAAAATGACTTCTAAAGTACAACAATTACATATTAACAACATGTGACTACATGATTTAGGAATGCAGGGGACTAAATTCCCTATTATCATCCCTAGTTATGGACAAGAGAAATGTTAGCAATGTACTTTCTAAAACACTATTTTATTATTAAAATTGATATCAATCAGATCAATTTTTGTTGACCTTATAGTCCGATCTATATTAACTTTTCATCAATACAAAATTATGCTAACAAAAAATGTGTTAAAGAATATATTAGTAGCATTATATAAAGAGATATATCATGAAGTTATCCCTGTTTCTTTATTGATTATTTATTATAACATGTTATTGAACTTTTATATAATTTATTAAGATTAATGGTCCTAATGATATCATGATGTGAAGGATATGATTATTCTTTGCATAACATTCCAATTTTAGTAATGTTGTGATAAGGTTGGTGATTAAGAAACAAATACTCTTAGCGTGAAGGGATAAGCTCGATCTTCTAGTGATTTGCATTATTATTATTATTATTATTATTATTATTATTATTATGGGATAAGCTCGATCTTCTAGTGATTTGCATTATTATTATTATTATTATTATTATTATCCAGTCCGTTTTGTGTTATAATAATGTTGTATAGATACAAAGTGGCATAATGAACTTTTTAATCAAAAATTTAACCAATGACAAATTTGATAGAAAATAACCGCAATATTAATATTGCTAGACTAAAGATTTTTTACCGGTGTCGGCCATTAGCAAATGTGCTGTGGCCTGTGGGGTCCATTTTTTTAATTACTGTACATTTTCCACTTGTTTTATAAAACGGATGTAATATTAAAATTTGTTTCCCAAATCTATTTTATATTTTTTTTCTTCTGAAAACAACTTGATATAAAATTGAACACAAGGGGTATTCAACCCATTTACAACACAGATAAGAGAAAATTCCAACCAACTCCAATCTACCTAGTTACATCTCAAAGAGGATTGACATTAAAATCATAAAAACTACGGTTGGAATAAGCATTATCTCCTACACTTCCCTATTTCCACACAGATATTTTGATAAACCAGCAAATATCATTAACATTAATGCTACCTTCCTTGAAAATGATATCATTTCTAGCCGTCCAAAGGGACCAATCAACCGCCAACCAAACCGACAATTTGAATTTTGAACCTGCAGAAAAATATCCAGAACAACTCCATTCCAAAAAATGAGAGCTTACATCACCATGAAAGCTACCCTTTGCCCCACACCACATAGATATTGAATTCCAAACATTAACAGCATAAGGGCAATAGAAGAACAGATGTGAAATATTCTCCATATCAGTACCGCAAAAGGAACAGGAAAGATCCACATGGATTCCTCTATAATAAACTGATTCCTTCGTCGCCAAACGATTCCACAATAACCTCCATCCAAACAAACGAATTCTAGCCGGAACTTTAGACCTCCAAAGCCATTTGAATGCATTAGATTGGATATAGTCAACCTGCTCATCCCCAGAACCTGCTAACAATGAGTAAAACTCCTTTACAGTGAAATAAGATAAACTACTACCTTCCCAACTAACCTGATCCTCCCCACCCGAATTAGGCCGAACATCCTGAACCAGAGAAACTAAATTAATTCTCTGCTCCTCAACTTCTGCACTGCCGTCTGCAAAGATATCGAAACCGTTCCAAATCCATTCCCCCTCAAGCCAACAGCCCCTATCAACCACATAGGCTTCCTTCCTTTTACTCATTTTGAATAATAAACTGAACAAACTCGAGACAGAACTAGACGACACCCAATTAGCCGACCAAAACGGAGTCAACTCCCCAGAGCCTAAATCAAAGGAAATTTTGGAATTAAAGATAGAAGACGGAACACCCGAATCCAAATTGCCGCATCTCAATAAATCTTTCCACCAGAATGAAGAAGTCTTCTTAAAAACCTTTGCCTCCATCAACACCCAATGCTCAATCGCGCCATATCTCGCCTTCAAGATTTTTTTCCACCACCCTTTCACACCCGACAAAATTCTCCACCGTCACTTGAACAATAAAGCAAGATTGAATTCTTTTAATCTTTTAACACCCAAGCCTCCTTTATCCTTATCTCTACACACTATGTCCCACTTAATCCAATTTATGTTTACCTTACCATCTTTACCACCCCACAAAAACCTTCTTCTCAATTTGTCAATTTCCTTCCAAACCATTACCGGCGCCTTGTAGAACGAAAACCAGAAAACGGGGATACTCGATAATACTAAATTGATAAGAGTTACTCTACCTGCCATAGATAACATTCTTCCTTTCCAAACAGTTAATTTCTTCCTAACCTTGTCGATTACCGGCTTCCACGAGGATATTAATCTAGGATTTCACCCTATAGTAATGCCAAGAAAAGTGAACTTAGAACTATCCACCTTATAAGCAAGAAAATTAGAAGCCGCCTGAAGGAAATGAAGATTCAAATTGATTCCAATAATCCTGCTTTTAATAAAATTAACACCCAGTCCTGAAAGAAGCTCGAAGCCACGCAAAATGACTTTGATACACCAAAGATTTCTCCACCCACCTCCTCCAACTAAAAGCGTATCGTCATCAAATTGAACAATCTCAACTGAATTCTCTTCATCAAACTTAAAACCGACAAAATCTCCCAATTCAGTAGCCCTTTTCACCATAGCTGTTAATCCTTCTGTTACTAAGACAAATAAAAAAGGGGAGAGAGGGTCTCCCTGCATCAGGCCTCGATAGATCTTGAAGTCCTTCGTGGGACTACCGTTCACTAAAACCGAAAGATAACCATTGAACACACATACTTCCATCCACTTCATCCAAATAGGCCCGAATCCCATCTTCCTCATCGTACTCCTTAAAAAATCCCAATTTACACAATCATACGCCTTCTCAAAATCCACTTTAAATAACACACACTCCTTCTTATCTCAATTTGCTTTGTCAATAACTTCGTTTGCAATCAAAATACCATCCAACATCTGTCGACCGGGAACGAAAGCCGACTGATTACTCGACACTAAACTGCCAATGACTTTCTTAAGCCTGTTAGCTGGGAGCTTAGCTAGAATTTTGTACACGCTACCCACCAAGCATATGGGTCTGTACTCTAATAAGCTTTGAGGAGATTTAACTTTGGGTACTAAAGTTAAAAATTAGGAACAGAATGCTTTAGACAGATAATCATCCTTATGGAAATCCATGAAAAAATTACACATATTCTCCTTAATGAAAGGCCAGCACGTCTTAATGAAAAATAGATTATATCCATCCAGCCCCTGACTTTTTCTTCCGTCGCAACTCCACACAGCCTGCTCAATCTCAAGCTCAGAAAATGGAGCTTCAAGGGACGCAGCATCAGTGACCGTAAGAGAGTTAAAATCAATTCCCTCGAGCAATTGTCTGTTGAGAATAGGTTCAGAATACTTCTCAGAGAAAAAATCATGCACCACTCTCTTAACTCCAAGAACCGAATCCACAATTCCCTCCTCAGACTTCACTGAACCAATAAATCTTCTCGCATTCCTACCTTTAATCACTGCATGAAAGTATTTTGAATTAACGTCACCTTCCACCTGCCACTTTACTCGAGCTCTTTGAATTAACATGTTATCCCGAATATGAGAATACTTCCACATATCACGAGTCGCCTCTGCCCTCTTAGAAACCAGGTCCTCAATCTCTTTATCGTCTACATGACACAAAGCTTCGTCCAAAATGTTAATACGATCAACTCCATCTTCTATATTAAGATTGAACCAACCAAAAACCTCCCTGCTCCATTGCCTGAGATGAACTTTTAGTCTTCTGAATTTCTCTTTAAGAATATAATCACTTTTCCCCTCCACCACAATAGACTTCCACTTCTCCTTAACAAATTCAAAGAACCTCGGATTATCAAACCACATATCATTAGTCCTAAACGGAATAGGACCCCAATTCCTCGCATACACCTTCAACCAAATTGGACAGTGGTCGGACACATCCCTTTTCCCAACAGTTTGCTCCATAAGACCCCATGTATCCACAAAAGCAAGATCTACCAAAAATTTGTCAAGCCTACTCATTGCTTTCCCATCTCCACTAAACCAGGTATAAAGATTCCCTTTGACAGGTAAATCCACAAGATCTAACTCCTTAATAAAACCAGAAAAATCGCACATCTCAGAATACCTGTTTGCAGAGGCAACACCCTTTCTTTCTGAAGAAGAAGTGACTGCGTTGAAATCGTCTCCGAATATCCAAATCCCGTCCATCCATTTGCTCTTTACCCTTTTAAGATCATTCCACAATTTCCGTTTAGAACTAGCTGAACAACCTGAATAGACATTCACAACATAATACAACTTGTCTAAACCAGAAAGCTTCACACCCAGATAACCTTCCCCTGAGAACGAAAACTCAGCCTTGAAAATATCTTCATTCCAGCAAGTTATTAAACCTCCAGAAAGACCTCTCGCACTAGTATAAGACCAACCAACACCCCTATCACTCCACAAGCTACCGATGACCTTCGAATCAACCTCCTTCATCTTCGACTCTTGAATAAGAAATATGTCAGCCTTTCCCAAATTGATAATGAGTTTAATCCTTTTCCTCTTGGAAAAGTTTCCACCTCCTATAATATTTAGTGAGCCAATAATCATTGTTCACAATTAATAGACATCATATTACCTCCATAATTACCTTTATCAGCCACTTCCATCTCATTTATCTTCTCAATAAAATCGACTGAATTACCTTTCAGAGTGACTCCATACCTGGACGAGCTCTCCACACCTTCTCTCCTACATTAGATTCAAAATTAACCCAGAACTTCTTGTTACAACCTCCCACATCAGAATTCGAAATCGATTCACAACAAAGCATCGTACCTGCTGACAACTCACTCGATTCCTCAGAACTTGGTCTGTTGAAATTAGGGGAAGGAATAGATTTTATGTGACTTAGAACATTGAAAAAAGAAGGTTGAGAGAATTGTTCAATAGGATCCTCTGATACTGATACTTGACCCACTTCCACTAATCTCAAATTCCATTTTTTGGGCTTGGTTCTCGCACTATTACAAGGCCCATAAAAATCAACCAAGGACCTAGTTTTCTTTGTTTTTAAAAAACAGATGTGAAATCATATTTATTTTTAAAATTTATAATTTTATATTTGTTTTTTAAAAAACTTGGTATAAATTTGTATTTTTTTAAACTTTATTTTTAAATTACAATTGAACGCATATTTAAATTAGAAAGCTAAATTATTATTTGTGAATCTAATATTTGATAGTATGTTTATCGATAAAATATACTTCAAAAGTGTGTATCAATATTATAGATGACTAGTGTTCAGACGGTCTGTCCGCTTTTTTTATTGCGTTCACGCGTGCATATTTTTTATGTTGTTTTTGACATATGTCCCCTTAAAAATAATATTTCTTGGACATAATTATTAAAAATAGAAAGATGATGATATATGTTAACCTTCAATATATTTTAGTATTGTACTGCTGAAGACCGAGTAATCAACACTAAAAAAAATATCATCCGAGATCAATTTAACAATGCAAAGGAAAACTTGGATATAAAGGGCAAAATAAAAGGTGATAGTTAAAACTTATTAATAAATTAATATATATATATATATATATATAAGTTTATGTAAGTATTTTGAAAAGTATCTTTTTTGTGTATCTGATTATGTGAATAATTTAATTCTAATTCTACAGTAAATATTGGATACAACTAAGATTGAAGATATGAAAAATGTGAATGTTAAGTATCTACTTCACTGACTTTCCGTGCCCATATAAAAAATTATTTACATATGCTAATGTAACGTTCCCCCAAATTGGATGTTAAAAGTATAAAATTGACTAATTCCACATATATGAGACCAACACTGTACATGAATAATATATGCTTTTTTTACCAGAAGTTCAGTATTATGGACGTGGAAGTAATAAAAATAAGCCCAAAGCCATAATTGTTTTGTGTTTTTAGTAAACTGCTTCTCAATGGTTGAAT
Organism: Lathyrus tuberosus; assembly: GCA_022829125.1. NCBI lineage: Eukaryota > Viridiplantae > Streptophyta > Magnoliopsida > Fabales > Fabaceae > Lathyrus > Lathyrus tuberosus. The sequence continues at coordinate 5,047,064 of JALAZF010000056.1, read as the reverse complement.
TATTATATTGCTTGATATATATTTATTTTATCGGTGTAATTTTTTAGCAAGAGTAAAAAAAATGTGTGTATTGACAAATGAAAAATTATAGTACATAATTTGAATTAAGATACGGAGACATATTGAAATGAATGTGCATGGTGACAAAAGAAACTCACTACATATGTTTCTTATCAATGTATCATTCAACTATTTTTTGATTTTTTAAATGCAAAGTACTACTTTTTTTCTTTCATTTAGAAGCAACTGATCTACAAACTAAAATATTACTATTAATTTTTAAGACTATGGCTAGAGCTTATTAATAAAAAAACTACATTATTTAAAAAAAACTATAACAATTAATTATAGTTCTATTTTCATTTTAGAAAAGCCAACTTTGGTATTTTTGCTTAAACTAACCTTTACAATTTTTCTGTTATATATTACTTTTAACCAAAAACTATCATTAATTTCTTAAATACAACCTTTGAATAATGAGATGGAAAGAAGAATGCAAGCACCCTGATTTTTTTATAAAATCAACAATTAAAATGAGTTTCTTTTGCAAGGATATGAGAAGAAGATACTATGAAAAAAATACGTAATGATACAAACACAAATGTACCTTTAGACAAAAAGAACAATTCTAAATAAACAGAGATACACTCGATGCATTCAAAGTGCTCCACAACTTTATTTTTGCGAAACAATAATCCAAACATTTATAATTATGCTAACAAAGGTTACCATAAAGATAGATGATTTTGGGAGGGTGTTTATTTTATGTGCAACCCTGCTTTTTACATTTAAGAGAGTTTTGTATTCAGTCCTTCATCGTTAATTTCATCATTAGAAAAGGGAGTAATTTTTGCAAAAAAAGAAGGAGAGATTATAAAGACACGTATGATGGTTTAGACAATATGATAGTTTAGGATATCCTGTGGTAAAATAATATCCTATAAAAATTCAAAAATGTTTTTTAAAATTTGGACATGCATCTCATACATGCAACTTATTAGTATTTTTTTGTCACATAACAATTTGATGGCTAAATTTAATTCAAAATTACATTTCTAATCTATGATACACAAGGCTCCCTTTAACATGATGATAAATTGCATGACATTTTCAAAATACTGCTTATTATGTTAATTACTTACAAAGGGAGTGCAAACTAGTATAAGAGTGGTTACAAATAATTAATGTTTACCTAGGTTATACGGACAGTCTAACCTAACCTGGTGTAGCCTAGCGTTCAAACGGGCACTCTCGTGTCTGTTTATCCGTTTTTTCTAATACATATATGTTAAAATATAAATAATTTTTTTTATTTAAATATAGATTTAAATTTAAATTATTTATATAATAAAAAATTTAATATATGTTTATACATTTATTAAATTTCTCTAAAACTAAATAGTAATTGTGGTACAAATATAAAATATACATAATTTCATGTGTGATTATATAACCTCACTTTTATTGCGTTAACATGTAAACAATAAATAATAATTTGTTGCATAATTTTTATTTTTCATACAATAGATTAATTAACTTTATACCTAACACCCTCTTTTAAAATAGATAAATTAGCTTTTAAAAATTATACATTTTAGAATAATTTTAGTTGAGAGAATAACTTTTTTTTATCAAATCTCTCTCTCTCTATCTATCTCATTAATATGAAATGTGAAATGATAGGATAAAGAGTTAAAAGAACAGTTTTCATGATAAACAGATATATTATAGATAATTATAAATTAAAATCATTCAATCAATTAAACATTTTAATTTTTCTTTTAGGCTGAAAATTGACATGTTAACACAAACAAAGGACTCTGTTATTTTCTAATTCTTAGTCGTTGTTGTCCATACAAATTCATTATTTTATGGATGTAAACATAATATAGACGATAAACATAAATTCCTTACAATGATAATTAAAATTTAACAAACATGTTCTCAATAAATTACTAAGCATGTTGTTCTTCTAAATAATTAACTGGATTAGAATCTATAATAAATGAGATTAAAAACTACTATAATAGAACAATTTAATAAAACCCAAACTATAGCACAAATAAGCATCAGAAGGTAAGAATTGAAGTGGTCAAAATATTAAAGAAATAGAGTCACCAACCAAACTGTACAACCATGATGCTACACCATTATTAAAGCACAAATTAAAATTTAAAAGAATAATGGTCAATACCATACCAATATATCAGTGAAAATTGTACGCGTGTACACATAATGTCTGCCAACTGCTGATTTCTTCTCCTTTGTTGGAAGTGCTTTTTGATTTGATTAAAAACAATTGTTATTTTGTTAACTATAATAAGACACAAATCAAAAGAAAAACAACAATACCATAAACCAAACATAATACATGAGTTTTATATTAAAAAATTTGCATTTGGAATAAGAAATGAAAATGGAGAACTCACTCTCAAATAAAAATGAAGTGTATAGATAGTTGACTTGAAAAAAATACATCATGATTTATCGGACCTTTAAAAAGTGAAATGGGTGAAGAAGAAAGTAGAGGGCTCTTTCATTATACAGTTCTTCCTCCATATATATATATATATATATGATGTTTTTTTAATTTTGATTTTAAATAAAATTATGTCTATTTAAATATAGTTTTTAATGGGAAGTTAAAGTCAGTTTTTATTTCAAATAATTAATTATTTTTAATTGTGTACAATATTCAAATACAAAATGGATGGAGTAGTCAATTTTTATTTGTGTAGTTTTGAAGGATAACAAAGAAAAGAAAATAGGTTACACCAAAAAGATGTTTTGCATTTATATATTGTTATAGATAGATAAGAATAAGAATAAGAAATAAGATAAGATTTATTAGTATTTTCTTTTATAATTAAATAAATTGTATTATTTTTAAGGGTAAATTAGGAATGAAAATAGATCAGCCCAAAACCACTTATCCTTTTTATATATAGTAAGATAAGATGAGATTTATTAGTATTTTCTTTTTTAATTAAATAAATTGTATTATTTTTAAGGATGAATTGAAAATGAAAATAGGTCAGTCCAAAAATACTTATCCTTAAGATTATATTTTTTAATGCATATTTTGTCACATTTTCATTATTTATTTAATAAATAATTGTTTTTATGTTTTTTATTGTTACTTTTAGACTATAAAACAATGTTTCTTTTCTATGACGCAAAGAAACATTTAAGAAAAGTACAAATCACACGTTACTTTGAGATATAATCTAGATAGGATTAGTTTTGAGGTGCTGACTATTGTGATACTATTGTGATAGATCTTTATAGATCTTTCATCGTATGGGATTTTTTTTTCCAACTATTTAGCAGATTATTTTGGGGTTTTAATTGTGTGCAGTTAAAAAAAACATTGAAATAGTGGGGTTTTAATTGTGTGCAGTTAAAAAAACATTAAAAAAAACATCTCTTACAACAAAAACATTTCTTGAGAGAATTTCAATTCGAGAAACTCGTACGCAACTTCTAATCACTTACTCAAGAGAAGTAATTTGTCTAATTCTAAGTGATAAAAGTTTATTATTAAAAAATGTTTTATTTTGTTTAAGTTTTATTACAACTCTTAAAGATTTTTGAAATTGTAAATATTAGTTGTATTGTCATTACTGTATTGAATTTTTTCAAATTTATGATAAATTGATACATAATTTTAGATTGAGTGATTTAATAAACTTAAGAAATACTTGAGAAAATTTTGTAAAACCATATGCAGAGAAAAAATGAATTTTAAGAAAAGTGTAAAGACACCAAAAGAAATTTTGTGTTGGTGATTGATAAATGAAAATATAATTTAAAACATGATATTTTGTTAGTTGATAATGTTAATCTTAAAGACACGTTAAATAAATTTTTGTGGCTTTTCTTTGGGTAGACAAATATGTTGAATGGTCTTTTAAAGGGGCTCGAGACAGATTAGACGGTTTGCTTATCATGGGGAGAAATTTCACTTATGTGAATTTCGAGATGATGTCGTCTCAAAGTGAGAGTTGAAGTTTTTTTCACGAAAATTTCATGAAACAGGAAAACATATAACCATAAATAAATGATAGGAGAGATATGTGGTGGAAGATATAATATCCTTCTAAACCCCGCAGAAAATATATAAATAAATCGGAGTAAATATCATGCATTTCACAAAAGGGTGTCACAAACACCTCATTAGCACTTAAATGATTTCATGCTTTTCAAAAACTTTCACATTAGCATGTAGCAGCGGATTTAATTCAATCATGATAGACATAAAGAAAGTCTCATGCTCATTTCATTCATAATCAATACGGCATAAAAGTCAATACTTCATACAATTCAAATAAACATAAAAGTATAAAGTAAAGTACATAATGTATCTCTCAAACATAAACCGAAACGATCTCAGTGTTACATGATCAGAGCACGACTCGATCCAACATAACTAAAGAAACTAATCAGCTACTCCAACGGCTACCTCGCGCTACGAGCAACTCTACTCCTCGGTACCTGAGCGATGTCGTATAAAACATTATTCAACAAAAGGGTGAGAATTTACATTATGTGAATTCATAAGATAATAATTAATTTAAAGTATACAAACATAATCACAATTATTCTCACACTTCAAAGTTTCATCAACAAGGTATTACTCAAGTAACCATACAATTCACGAGTACGAACACACAATTCCACAATTTCACCAATTCAACAAGTAACATACATACACATATTTTCATATAACATACATATACGCAATATGACTCAATGCAACTCATGTCATATGGTACCAATACTTATTATTATTTTTAAGTTTTTACACTTAAATCGGGTACGTTCCCTAGGCAAATAACATACAAAAGTCTATTCTCTAAGCTTTCAAACTCCGCTCTAGGTTTGAGACAAGTCACTAGCTCCTACGGAACTAGCAAGCATTGCCTCTTGACATAAATGATGCGTATGCAACCAACATTCATATGCAATTAAGATCATTCTCTAATATTAATATCTTGCATATCTTCAATAATTTATCACACTTGAATTACCACACATTTACACATACACAAGCATCAACACAATCCAACCTCAATTCACAAAACACATATTGCCGATTAAATATAAAATAATTAATCCATCATCAATAATTAAATTCAATATTCATAAATAGTCAATATTTAATAAATAATTCAATATTCAATAAACAATTCAATATTCAATAAATAATTCAATATTCAATAAACAATTCAATATTCAATAAATTATTCAATATTTAATAAACAATTCAATATTCAATAAATAATTCAATATTCAATAAATAATTCAATCTTTTACTAATAATTCAGTAATTAATAAATATTCATTAACTATTCAATATTTTAACAAACAGTCACTATTTAAATAAATAATCATTATTTAAATAAATAATTAATATTTAATAAATAATTAATATTTTATAAATAATCATTATTTTAACAACAATCATTATTTTAGTAAATAATTAATATTTGAATAAATAATTAATATTTTAATAAATAATTAATATTGTTTCAATAATTAAATAAAATTCTATTTCACACTTATATATTTGCTACAGTGGCTGGACTATGAAAATATTACCAAATAAAACAATTATATGCCTTAACAAATTGAAGGTATTTTAATATAAACATTGATCTTTAGGCTCTGTTTGGTAAAAATAGCGGTTGGCTGATAAGTTAGCTGATAGCCTATAGCTTATGACTGATAGCTGATGACTGATAGCTTATAACTTATAGCGGATGGCTGATGACTTATAGCTGATACGCTAATTGAAGTGTTTGGTAAAATTAGCGCTTTAATTAGGTGATAAAATAAAATGACATAAAAGATATTTAATTATTATTATTTTATTTTAAATTATAATAATTATAAAGGATAGTAGTGGATTTTAGATAAAATAATAAGGGTAAAAATGGAAGAAAAAAGGATAAGTTATAAGCTATAAGCTAAAACGCTATTTAAAATAGCGTCTGGAAAATAAGTTATAAGCTAATAAAATAAGCTATAAGCTCGTGATGAAAAGACCGTTATCAAACAGGTCTTTTATTGTCATATGAGCTTATAAGCTATAAGACATAAGCTATAAGCTCAAAAAGCTTCTTCCCAAACAGAGCCTTAAGTGTCTAAATATTTTTAAATTGTTTATATTTCTTAAGTTACATTATTTTTATTAATAAAGTATCACTACATTATTATTTATTTATTTTTAACAAAGGAGGCATACAATTCATTGCCAAATCTATACTTAGGCAAATAGGTGGGAGAATCACATTCCATTTCAATTAATGTGCTACGCTACAGGAAGTGTAATTAAATAATTACATTATTATTCTAATCTTTTGCTACAAGATATAACATGAAAATAAGATTACATAATACTCTGTCACTTCCTACATGTTGTGCTACAATTTATGAGAATGAAAGGAATCTCATTTGTTTCAATTAATTTTGCTATACGAGTAAATAGGTGGAAGGGATTCAGATATCCTCTACTAACATCTCCTATGCCACAGGGCAAATAGTGAAAAGAAACTACGTTGCCTATTAATTTAATTCATTCACTACAGTGTCAGAGAGTGAGGGGAAAGGAACTCGCTACATTTCATAATGAAAAAAAAAACAAAACACATTTCAGTTTCTTAAGCTCATGTGCTACATGTTCAAGCTAGAATAGCAGCAAGCAAAAATATATAAGTAATCCAGTTTTGTCGTTTTTCATAGAGATTAGTGTGAGGGAAAGAATGTCATTCAACGGTTTCTATATTTCTAAGTTCATGAATCAAAAGTTCTGGTTTAAAGACGAACCAAAAGCAAATGCGAAAAATTAAAGGAACAAAAAGCAAGTAAATAACAATAACACATTCTTTGGAGAAGAGAAACTTAATAGAGATCAATCGATAACACATGCATTCTTCTAATCAAGTAAACACAAATCAATCATTCACCTAATATCCTCACGTATCACCCACAACAGAGGTTATGTCTAACGCAACGTCGAGAGAATAACCGTATTGTCTCATTGGTGATGTCTCACGCAACAAAACCAACACAGAGCATTAAGAACTGATACTCACGCAAGTGTTAAGCCTAAATCTATCTCTAGAGTTTAGCCCCAACGGATATTACTATAACATTCATATCAGATAAATGATTTCATTGTATTAAAGCCAAGATCAGAATACGTACATACGTTTAACCCTTTTTACATGTATTCAACTAATTTGCCCAATGGATGTGAATATCCTTCTTCATCACTATTATCACGCATCCTCGCGATACAGTATCGATCCTACTCATGCTACCCATGCTACTTAATCAACACAATACAACAAAAGATAAAATGAATATCAACTCATAAAACCATGTCAAAAGCTTGCTCATTGATAGAAGAAAATCTAAGATCAAAGATTTGTAAAGGTTTTGTCAAGACCACAAATAATCAATCAAAGACAACAACAATAGAAAATCAGAATTCATTCACAAACATACATTAGATGAAATACAATAGGTATCAAGAGATTTACATACAAAACCTCAACAAGTAGAGAATACAAAGAGAAGAAAGGAGAAGAACCAATTTCTCACGGTTTGTCAGAGCCGATTGAAGCAAATTCAACTCCGGATCAACAATATGCATCCTCTAATATTGTTTTCTAAGGCTCTCTACTCCTAAAATATGTTTGATGAAGTTGGGAGAAAGTTCCCCCAAAAACATAACCTAAAAAATGCTGAAAAGTGACTTAAATAGGGGCTGAAAAGACACAAACCGCGCTAAGCGCTCTATGAGGGCGCTTAGCGCCATCAGAGAAATCCAGCATCTTGTTTTCGTCATAACTTTCGAACCGTAACTCCGTTTGAGGCGCGGTCGGAAGCGTTGAAAAGCTTATTCAATGCTCTATATAAAAATGAATAGAAATCAAGGCTTGAATACCTAAAAAAATGAGATAAATCAAAATTAGAAAGAATAAAATTTACTACAACCGCGCTAAGCGCACTCAGATCGCGCTAAGCGCGATCTCTCATAATATACACCTAAACCGCCTTAAAGCGCACTAAGCGGGGTCCTGATCGCGCTAAGCGCGGTCATAAACCTTAGCTACTGTAAGTTGAACAAAAAACGCGCTAAAGGCGCGCTGGAAATCTCGCTTAACGCGCTTTGGACATTTTGCCTCTAGAATTCAGTGAAAGCGCGCTGAGAGCGCGCTGAAAAACCCGCTGAGCGCGCTATACCGACACGAACTCTTCGAAAATGCTCTTTCAGGCCTTTATTCCTTCACTGATTGTTCCTATCATCAAATATAAGCTAAAAGACCTGTCAAAGAACATCAAAATGATCAATATTCACAGTATTTATATTAAAATCGGAAACTTGCGTATTTACTCTAAAACATATGTATTTACTACTAAAACACAAAAGAACCAATTGAAAAGGGCCATAAAATACTATCTAAAATATGCATAATTTGGCACTTAACAACTCTCCCCAACTTATTATTTTGTTTGTCCTCAAACAAAAGTCAATCAACTCGAAGAAACAAAAGCAATTATCAAGAAATCATGCTCAACAAGCCTTACAAAAGGAAAACAAATGTATGGTATACAAATCAAAAGTACACACAAGGCAATGTTTACCACTAAACTACAACGCACCACGAATATGAATCAAAGTCTAAGCACAAAACATATGTCAACATCCAAAATCAATACATGTTCAAGAATGAATCACACCTAACACTCCACTTCAAATAAGAATGAAGAAATTAATGCGTGTTTGCAACCGAGGGGAAATTTCACTCATCTGACAAACAATGCAAATGACAACTCAATTCATACAACATCTAACAATCAAAAATGAAAACATGGAAGAAAAAAGATCACTAAGGGCTTTAAAGGTTGTAGCTTGGTCGGGTTCACAACAAAGGTACATTTCTAAAGGCCATTGAATCGAAATTGCCGATGCAAAATGAAACATTCACTATACATGGTATTTACACATCTCAACTTCATTCACCATTTTTATTCCCTTACCACAAACCTTCTCAAACTTCCTTTTGCACAATTATTTTATTCTCTATTTTTCTCTTTCAAGCAAGCATTATTTTTCTTTTGTTTTTCACCTTCATATTCACACTTTTTTCTTTTCATGCTTGTTTGAAATTTTTCAAAAGTTTTAGCAACCTACCATTCTTCTTTTTCATTCTCCCCAACTTGAATTCAACCAAACCTCAAGTGAATGTTCCTTGCTTTTTATGGCAAGGAAATCAAAGTAAAACAATGTTCAAAGGTTCAAGAAGAAATTTTTAGAACCTCACAAAATTCAATGATGAACTATACTTTCAAATTATGTACTTAAATCGAGTTCATCACTAAAATGAGATCTAAACTGTTTAGGCTCAAAGGGGTTAACGAATTCTCACTACTCACGGGTAAGATACTTTTGGATCCGGTTGTGCTCAATATAAACAAATGCCTTGATCATTTCTAATGCTTCCACAAAATCAAAGTAATCAAAAGATAAAGCATGAATCAAATGTATTAAACAAAGTTTATCAGACATCCAAGCATTTAGTAAACAATGGAGGTTTCCTTACATGGGGCTATGAACTAAAGTGATTCAGAAATGAACAAAAATTGCAAGAGAATGAATAGCATGTAATTTGTACAAATCCTAAGGTTCATAAACATGTTATGTTCTAGAAAAGCAATAAACACAAACCACAACAATGCAACTTTCTTTAAACTTTTCACACTACCATAACATTTTCTTGTTGAAACAATCAAAATTGAAAAATCACACAATGCATCCTCAAGCTAATAAAAAACAAAACTTGAGAACAAACACAAAAATTTCTAAAACTAATAAACATATACTAACAAAATGGGTGAAAGTGGATAAGAGAATAAGAGAGTTTTTCCACAAAAAAGCAAGGCGCCTAAGCGCCCTCTGTGCGCACTAAGCGCGCACAGGCTTGCTGAGTTTTTCAAGTTCTTTCTCTCACTCAATCCATCCACTATCATCTATTTTAACTACACTACTAAATGTAAAACTGCAAAAACTCAAAAACCGTTGGGTTGCCTTCCAACAAGCGCTTGTTTCACGTCATTAGCTCGACGCCTTATTTCCGTACAAGTTCCTCCATGTTGCTTCGTTCACCGGTAGCGACCCAATAAAACCTACAACACTTGAGCAAACGTAAACCAAAAACAAAAATATGCACACACATATACAAACATGATGGAAAACATATATATACAATCACTTATGGAAAACAACTATTAACAAGTACGTACAAAAGCAAAACAAGTGTTTATACAAGTAAATATACAATATAAACAATTATGTACGAAGCTTAAAAACATAGAAACTATGTGATGCAACTCCATATCGAAACACCAATCCCCGACAACGACGCCGATTTGTTGGAGCGGTAAAGCAACAAGTAAAAATATATAAGTAACCCAGTTTTGTCGTTCTCCACAGGGATCAGTGCGAGGGAAAGAATGCCATTCAATGGTGTCTATATTTCTAAGCTCATGAATCAAAAGTTCTGGTTTAAAGACGAACCAAAAGTAAATGCGGAAAATTAAAGGAACAAAAAGCAAGTAAATAACAATAACGCATTCTTTGGAGAAGAGAAACTCAATAGAGATCAATCGATAACACATGCATTCTTCTAATCAAGTAGTCACAAATCAATCATTCGCCTAATATCCTCACGTATCACCCACAACAGAGGTTATGTCTAACGCAACGTCGAGAGAACAACCGTATTGTCTCATTGGTGATGTCTCACGCAACAAAACCAACACAGAGCATTAAGAACTGATACGCACGCAAGTGTTAAGCCTAAATATATCTCTAGAGTCTATCCCCAACATATATTACTATAACATCCATATCAGATAAATGATTTCTTCGTATTAAAGCCAAGATCAGAATACGTACATACGCTTAACCCTTTTTACATGTATTAAACTAATTTGCCCAATGGATGTGAATATCCTTCTTAATCACTATTATCACGCATCCTCGTGATACCGTATCGATCCTACTCATGCTACCCATGCTACTTAATCAACACAATACAACAAAAGATAAAATGAATATCAACCCACAAAACCATGTCAAAAGCTTGCTCATTGATAGAAGAAAATCTAAGATCAAAGATTTGTAAAGGTTTTGTCAAGACCACAAATAATCAATCAAAGACAACAACAATAGAAAATCAGAATTCATTCACAAACATACATTAGATGAAATTCAATAGGTATCAAGAGATTTACATACAAAACCTCAACAAATAGAGAATACAAAGATAAGAAAGGAGAAGAACCAATTTCTCACAGTTTGTCAGAGCCTATTGAAGCAAATCCAACTCCGGATCAACAATATGCTTCCTCTAATGTTGTTTTCTAAGCCTCTCTACTCCTAAAATATGTTTGATGAAGTTGGGAGAAAGTTCCCCCAAAAACATAACCTAAAAAATGCTGAAAAGTGACTTAAATAGGGGCTGAAAAGACGCGAACCGTGCTAAGCGCGCTATGAGGGCGCTTAGCGCCATCAGAGAAATCCAGCATCTTGTTTTCGTCATAACTTTCGAACCGTAACTCCGTTTGAGGCGCGGTCGGAAGCGTCGGAAAGCTTATTCAATGCTCTATATGAAAATGAATAGAAATAAAGGCTTGAATACCTACAAAAATGAGATAAATCAAAATTAGAAAGAATAAAATTTACTACAACCGCGCTAAGCGCGATCTCTCATAATATACACCTAAACCGCCTTAAAGCGCGTTAAGCGCGGTCAAAAACCTTAGCTACTGTAAGTTGAACAAAAAACGCGCCGAAGGCGCGCTGGAAATCTCGCTCAGCGCGGTTTGGACATTTTACCTCTGGAATTCAGTGAAAGCGCGTTGAGAGCGCGCTGAAAAACCCGTTGAGCGCGCTATACCGACACGAACTCTTCAAAAATGCTCTTTCATGCCTTTATTCCTTTACCGATTGTTCCTATCATCAAATATAAGCTAGAAGACCTGTCAAAGAACATCAAAATGATCAATATTCACATTATTTACATTAATATCGGAAACTTGCGTATTTACTCTAAAACATATGTATTTACTACTAAAAGACAAAAGAACCAATTGAAAAGGGCCACAAAATACTATCTAAAATATGTACAATTTGGCACTTAACACTACACGACTATGGTGTGAATTAAAAAATATCTTTTTCACTGCCTAATACTTATCTGCTGCAGTACCGAATGGAAAGAAAAGTTCCATTATTATTCTGATCGTTTGGTACAGTATGAAAAATAAGAAAATGCTACACTTTAATAGTTTAATATTTAATCGCTACAGGATACTGGTAGAAGAAAATATATTTTCATTTCATTACTAGTATCGCTACAGTTCCGGTAATTATTTAAATATTCCAAATTCCAATGGGTTACTCTAATATTTTTTTTTTAAAGCAATTGAGATTAATAGAATAAGCGGGAATACTATGAGTATTCCAATCCTTACAACAAGAAAAACATTCCCCACCAAACCCCCCTAGATTCTAAACGGATTTAAACAACTGTCTAGGAAGGAGGGATTGAAGTACGGAATCTCTCCCCCGCACCCCCATTTCCAAACTAAAAGTTTGATATTCCAACAAACATTATCGACATTACAAAAACCAGAATTGAAAATTATATCATTTCTTACCTTCCATAAAGACCAAATGATTGCCAGCCACATAACTCCTCTTATAGACCAAAATTTACCTCCTCCGATCCAATCTCTACTAAAAGATAAGAAATTTCCATTGTAAATTGCTTCCGCACGACACCACCCACTAATGTTGTGCCACACGAATTTGGCCACTGGACATTCAAACAAAATGTGAACCAAATTCTCATCTTCTATATTACACAAAACGCAATGCCCTGGAACCTGTAGTCCTCTTTTTCTCAGTTCAACTCTAGTAGGCAACCTATTCTAAGCAACTTTCCAGCCAAACAATTTAATTCTCGCAGGTGCCTTCAATAACCAGATTTTCTTAATTAACTCCTTTTGATTCAAATTATCATAAAGATGGGAAGGGGTCTGCATCATCAAGTCGTAAACAACCCGCACCATCCCTGCAGGATCGCTATCATGGGTCCACTTAACCTCGTCGCGCACCCACTGACTGATATAGTAATTCTGCAGATACCGCCTAAAGTTCTCAAAGCTACTTCCATCAGAGAATTGAAAATCTCTAGAAATGCCTAAATCATTCCATAACCAGACACCATCAGACCACCTCCCCATTTCCGCGACAGAAGCAAATTTGCGTTTATTGAACTGATAACAGTCAGGAAACAGATCGCTCAGAGTATCTTTCCCACACCACGGAGCATGCCAGAACGACGTCCTAACCCCATTCCCAATCACAAACCTGACCAGCTTGTTAAAATTGAAACCTCCCTCCGTTCGCACACTGCTAAGGCTAAGAATGTCTTTCCACCAATACGACGCATTGGGACTAGCACGCACATTTGCATTCAACAACATAAGGTCTATATTATCGTATTTCGCTGTAAGAACTCTCTTCTAAAACGAATCAGCTTCGTTAACAATACGCCACTTCCATTTTGTCAACAATGCCAAATTAAATTCTTTAAGACTTTTAACACCTAAACCACCTTCTTCTTTATTTCTGCAAATCAACTTCCAGCTCAACCATCTGATCTTATTCTTACCCTCTGCACTCCCCCATAAATAGTTCCTCCTAATCTTGTCCAATTCTTTCCAAACAGCAGCTGGTACCTTATAAAAAGAGAAAATAAAAACCGGCAAGCTAGAGAGAATGGATTTGACCAGAACTAATCTACCAGCCATGGACAAGTTACGACATCTCCACGAATCCAGCTTCGATCTGAGCTTCATCACTGTCAATTTCCAATCCTTAATTCTTCTAGGGTTAATGCCAAGAGGTATGCCAAGAAATGTAAACTGAGCCTCATCAATCCTGCAACATAGAAAATTCGCAGCAGACGAAAGAAAATGAGGAGAAACATTTATTCCAATAAGCCTGCACTTATGATAGTTAACTCGAAGACCTGACACCAATTCGAAACCCCTCAATATAGCTTTAAGGCACCAAATGTTACTTCATCCACCTTCCCCGATCAAGAGCGTATCGTCCGCAAATTGAATAGATTCCACTTTCACTTCGTTGTCGATCAAAAAACCTTTGTACTCACCTAAATACACTGCCTTATAAAGTAATCTCGTAAAACCTTCCATGACCAAAACAAACAAGAAGGGAGATAAAGGATCTCCTTGCATCAATCCTCTACGAATCTCGAAATCACCCGTAGGACTGCCGTTAACAAGAATCGAAAGGAACCCATTAAACACACATGATTCCATCCATTTCCTCCATCTAAGACCGAACCCCATCTTAACCATCATGAACTTAAGAAATTTCCAATTCACACTATCATAAGCCCTTTCAAAATCCACCTTAAACAAAACGCATTCCTTATTGGATTTTTCCGCTAAATCAATCACCTCATTCGCCACCAATACTCCATCTAACAAAAATCTCCCCGGTACAAACGCTGATTGATTACTAGAAATAAGCTTCCCTATCACCATCTTAATTCTAGCCGCTAGAACCTTTGCAAGCAATTTCTTCACGCAACCAACGAGACATATAGGTCTAAATTCCATAAGATCAAGGGGATTAGCAACCTTAGGAATAAGGACCAAGAAGGCTGACCTGAACGCTTTAGGCAAGAAACCATTGTTGAAGAAGTCACCAAGAAAGGCCATAATGTCATCTTTCAAAAAACTCCAACATTTCTTCAAGAAAAAGAATGTAAAACCATCTGGCCCAGGACTTTTGGCCTCGTCGCAACTCCAAACAGCCCGTCTGACTTCCTCCTCCGTGAAAGGAACTTCGAGCAAGGCAGCTTCATCTTCATTCAAGCTACAACACTCCATCCCTTGGAAAACCGGTCTGTTCTCCATAGGTTCAACATACTTGCCTTGAAAGAAACTCATGACAGTATGCTTAACTCCTTCGACAGAATCAACCAAACCAACTGCAGAATTGACTTCGCCAATGAAATTAGATCTAGCTCTCCTTCTAACCATTTTGTGGAAAAACTTAGAGTTGACGTCTCCCTCCTTACTCCATTTCACACGGGACTTTTGTAACAACAAATTTTCTTTTATGTGAAGGAACTTCCACATGTTCTTACTAGCCTCAGCTCTCTTTTTGACCAACTCATCCACTTCCGAATCAGCTGCAGTTAAAAGCTCCCTATCAGCCACATTCAATTTATCCACTTCCTCTTCGGCCTTCATATCGTACCACCCGAATTTTTCCTTGTTCCATATCTTCAAATCATCCCTTAAACGCTTCAGCTTCTCCTTCAATACGTAATCACTCCTCCCAATAACTATATAGCTCCTCCATTTATCTTCCACAAATTTAATGAAATTAGGGTCTTCAAACCAACAATTGTTAGACTTGAAAGGTTTCGGCCCCCAATTCCATTCGACAATCTTCAACCATATCGAGCAATGATCACTGATATCTCGTTTGCCAATTGATTAATTGATCACGCCCCACCTGTTGATGAAACTAGAGTTAACCAAAAACCTGTCCAGCCGACTCATAGTTCTACCATCACCACTGAACCACAAAAATTTGTTCCCAGTCACCGGTAAATCCATCATCTCCATCGAATTGATAAAGTTAACAAAGGCAGTAGTTTCCCTATCTCTGTCACAACCTTCTTTTCCCTTCCTCTCCTCCTTATTGTAAATTGCATTAAAATCCTCACCCAACACCCAAATACCATCAGACCATTTTTTCTTATATCTTTCCAAAGAATCCCATAAAACCTTTTTATCAGCAAAAGTCCAACCAGAGTATACATTGATAATATAGAAAACAATATTGTTCCAAACCAACTTATCACCTAAGAACCCATTGCCCCTGAAAGAACAAATAGGAGTGACAACTTTAGAGTTCCAGAAGGTAACTATCCCCCTTGATCTCCCTTTAGACTCACTAAACGACCAACCAACATCATCAGACCTCCACATATCCTTCACCACCTTATCATCCACTACATCTAATTTGGACTCCTGAATAAGAAAAATATCTGCTTTACCTGACATAATCAGACTCTTTATTCTTCTTCTTTTGGACAAATTGCCTCCTCCCCTTATGTTCAAAGAACCTAAAATCATTGGAAACTGTTAGATTTCGCCTTCTTACCTTCCTTGAATTTCCTATCTTTAGCCTCCATTTCCGCTATATGAGAAGAATAATCTCTGAATCCCTCTTTAGCTTTGACTCCCAGTTTGGATATAACATTCCAAACTTTAACCCCAACATTGGAATCTAAATTCTCCTTGAATTTCTGATTGCATCTCTGAATATCTGATTCTGATATAGATTCACCTCCCTCCGTCGATTGAAATTGATTAGCCTCTCCTGGACAATCCTCCTGAACGCACGGCAAAATGCTAGAATCAGGTACCGCTGGCTTTGAATCCCTAGAAAATTTAAGTTTGTTTCTCCTTCTGGAATACAATTGAGAAACATCTTCAATTTCATCCTCCGAATTAAATGGGGCCTCCATAGTAACCCGACCCACTTTTTTCTTCCTCCTTTTGGGCTTTAATTTTCTTCCTGGCCCATTTAAGTCCACTAACTTAATTTAGCTTTCTTCCTCTTTGCAACCCTACCTAACACGTCAACATCCACATGAGTTGTATCTATATCTGGGATATGAATCACATCATTCACCTTTTGGGTCAACCTACGTTTCTCCTCGGAGCCCACACCTGCCTTCCCTGACTTATCAGAAAAAGCATGCCCTTTATGAATAGCCATCACCTCTTTATCGAAGTCCATCATTCTTTGGCCGTCCTTGGGACTAACGACTTCCCTACAATCCTCGTCCAAAAGGTACTCTCCGTCCCCTTCCAAAGATTTCATTTTAACCATATCAGAAACCAAGTTCGTTGGTTCCTGACCAATATCGTCATCTTCTAATTCAATCTCGTTACCACCATTCGTGTTCCAGCCAACTTCTTCCTCGACTATGCCATTGAGCTTACTCCACACACTCCCAGACTCCGAAGTAGAATACTCAGCCATCTCCTTCTTCTCCTTGTTGCACAAATTAATCCGTAACGGCCCATGCGTGTCCTCCATAACCTTGATATTGAACACCTTCCCATCGATTTCCACCGGAAAAATCTCGTTGAGAACCATGGAACATTTAGTTCTAACAAGAATCCTTGCCACATCCAAGCAGTCGCCTTTAAGTGTGTTATCATCCACACATACATAGCAGCCCACTGATTTAGCAAGCATTTCGAAAAAAGAAGAACACCACGCATGACCAGGGATACCGTAACACCGCAACCAAGTCATACGATCTTGGTTAACATCTTCTTCCCTCCATATTCTGATCTCTGAAAACCATTGTCTCCACCAATTTTCCGCACCTGAGATTAAATCCAGTATCTCACCGTCTTCAACTTCTTCCAGCAGGCAAAAATTAGCCCCCATAGGCGTAACTTTGATTGAAAAATATCCTTCAATTTCGAAGCTATTTTGAATGTTATAAGTCATGCCCGGATTCAAAACAACTCCCACGGACGCTTTTTTAAAACGACTCAATGAATCATCATCAGGTTTGAAATGAAGGCAGACTTTCTTGTTAACTCCTCCTTTCTGCAAATTGTTGTTGGCCACAACATTCGCATACGACTTGCCATTCTGAACACCTCCATACTTCCCTTCTCTCATAACCCTCGGTTGCCTTACATACCTGTTCTCAACAGGCTCTCTTCTTCTTGCCTCTTCCCTACTCTTATAAACGTCTCCCTCCTAATATACCAACTATCAATTCCAAACACACAAAAATTAACATTTTTCAGAAATTAATATCAAAACCTAATAATTTCAAT
Organism: Lathyrus tuberosus; assembly: GCA_022829125.1. Classification (NCBI taxonomy): domain Eukaryota; kingdom Viridiplantae; phylum Streptophyta; class Magnoliopsida; order Fabales; family Fabaceae; genus Lathyrus; species Lathyrus tuberosus. Next base: position 5,029,067 of record JALAZF010000056.1, on the reverse strand, counting down.
CTCATAGAAAATTTTGGGGATTTTAATCTAAATTTATTTCTACCCACTAATCATCATCCAATAATCCCAATAATGAGTGAAAATTCACCCTTACCTTAGTTTTGGATGAATTTCTTGAGCTTGGGTTTTTGAGTTCTTCTTCTCCAATCCTCTTCTTTCCTCTACACTTTTCTTCTTGTTCCAATTTTCTCTCTTACTATCTTTCTATTCTCTTTAAACCCTAACTTTGTCTTTAAGCTATTGGGCTTAACCCAACCCATCTCACTTACTAATCACACCCCACATAAGCCCAACTAAAATCTAGCAATTCTATAATATTCTACCAAATAGAATACATCAATAAATTACTTAATTTAAATAATCCAAATAAATCAAGTAATTAAATAAATCAATTATTTCAAATAAATCTAAACAAATCCATTATTTCAAATAATTCAATAAATCACATATTTCAATTAAATCAATTAATTCATATAAATCAAATAAATCAATTAATTTATATATATTCAATAATTCATATAAATCAACCAGTTCATATAAATGCAATAAATCAAATAATTCAAATAAATTAAATAAATCACAAAATCACTCAATTAATTTATATAAATAATTAATTACTAAAATTAGGGTGTTACAACCCTCCCCCACTTAAAAGATTTTTGCCCTCGAAAATTACCTCAAATGAATAACTCGGGATAAGACTCCTTCATCTGACTCTCAAGCTCCCAAGTTACGTTTCCACCAGTTGGCCCTCCCCATGTTGATTAAATAAAAGTATCTTCAATAATGCTTTCTAAACTTGTACGTTTAATATACACAGAAAGCTTATTGTTGTCTCACTTGTCCGACGCAAGATTTATAAATAAATACATAAATGGCTAAATGTTTTGTTTGTTTTATGACTTGTTGCTTTTCTGTTAATCTTGTGATAATTTTACATTGTTTCTCCAGTGGAATGCTTGTCCAGCGCAAGATTTACAAATAAATTCATAAAGGGCTAATTTTTTTTTTTTTTTATGATTTGTTTCTTTTTTGTTAATCTTGTAATGTGTTTTCCATTATTTCTCCAGTGGAATGCTTGTCCAGGACCCTTCCAAAGGAAATGATATGGATGAAATTTTCAACCAAGCTATGCAATTTGGAGCTGTAGAAAGGCCCCCTCAAACGCTTTTTCCAGTGTTTTAGTGTTCTGTCATTCAAAAAGTTTGTCAAATTGCCAATAAAAATATACTTACTATGAAATGTGACAAGAGAAGCTATAGAAATATCCACCTCATTCTCAGTTGGTCTTTCTGGTTTCTGAATTTTAGGTGTTCTTATGACGAATGAGAATGAGAGTTATATGCTTTTTTTTACATAGTTCTGAACTCACTTTCACATTTTTCGCTTCTTCTTTCTTTTGTCTTTTTTTTCGATCCCTAATTTTGCCTAGACTGACTCTTTTGAGTTTTTTCGAGATCCTAGTCCCACCACCGGCGAGAACACTTCGCCTCCTCGACGAGTCCCCTAAACTGTCGAGCGTAACAATAACAGGTCGAGCAAAACGTCCATACTTAGCATTAAAATGTCAAAGCATACACAAATGAAATGCGAGACATATAATGTCAAACACAAGATATTTATATAATATGTCCAATAGGCCAGAATTGTTAATACTATAAAATGGGCCATGCCCAATAGTCGGTTACAAATCAATGGCACGCAGGCCAACAAAACACATAAGTACAAACAATTAAACTGCATCATCGAGAACCTCTAGAGGAACCACCTGGCCGTCAACGACCACGATTAGAACGTTCATCCCTTCGGTCAACAGTTGGACGTCGAAATTGAGGGCTTTTATCTGCTCCACTGCAGTGTTGAATCCGAACTCAGCCGCTCCCAAGTTGTCCTGCTCGAGGATGCAGATTCTCTCGATCAGGTCCCTCCGGGTCTTCAGGGCCTTCTCATCCTCGGTCTCATCTTGACCGATCGCCGACGAGCCCTCCAGCCCGACTACCTTTGCCTTGAGGATGGCATTCTCTTCCTTCACCCTTGTCACCCCTCCCTCATCTGGGTCACTTCCTTCTGGAGTGCTATCTTAGCCTTCAGGTTGCCCTCGAGCTTTGTTAACCTGTTATGTATCTCAACATTCTCCAGCTCAAGGTCGGTGATCTTGGACTACGCCCTCTAGAGATCCGCAAGCGAAACTGTCTCCGCATCCCCGAGGGCCACCACCGCCTCCAGCACTCTCATAACAGCGGTCGCATCCTGGGCAGAGAAGCTTCCTCCTCACCTTAGGGTTGACGGACAGAATGGCCGATGCCTCAAGGTCGGGGACAACAACAGAGCCTTCCTCGTCAAATGATTTTCCTTGAAGATAACACGGTGGCAGTACAAACTTGCCCCCAACAAAGCCGCTCGAACCACCAGTTGGGAAAGAGTCGATATCATCGCGCTTCCTCTTATTTGTCGTGTCCGAGGTAGGAGGGTTCGAAGTGGTCCCCGGAAAGGAGGCGGTGCCGCCCACAAACTGCTCCAGCGTTGCTTACTGCTTGGCAGCGTCAGCCTTCGGCACTGGCACCTTCTTGAGGTTTTTGGCCACTGCGGACCTGACCAGACGCTCCCTCATGTTCGACATCTTCCCTGCAAAAATAAAATGGGATGTTAGCACATTGTACAAGAAATTAAAAATATGGGCAAAAAGATAATCTATACCGAGGAGCTCAAACGTAACGTCCTCGTTTTCACATTTGAGGAGGGCCTTGGTGTTTATGTAGCGAGCCGCCCGAGCAGGCTCTCCATCCTCCCCGTACAGTTCTTTGTCGTCCCTATCCACTATGAAGGCGGGGCTGAAACTCTCTACATAGGCATGCAATGCCCTGAAAGACTCTTTGTCCTCGTTACATAGTTGCTCATGCTTGACAAGAAACTGATCGGTCCTATATCTAAAATGGGCATACGCCAATTCCAACGGGAACTTTGACACCGCCTTCGTCACCTCCCGACCACCAGCTTCCACAGTCTCCATGGTGGATATAGACTCCTTAGCCACCTCCGAGACAGGCTTCACGACCAGGAACCTGTATTTGAAGTTTCGGACAGATTCCGAGTACGGCCAGAATAGTCTGCTTTGTTGCTTAAAGGACACTCAGATTTGTTTTGGGCCTGCCGTGCTCCTTTGAATTTGAAATATGCAGAAGAAAACATCCAATGTGGCCCCGACCCTCAGATATCGGCAGACCAACTCAAAGGCCCTAATAAACGCCAGAGCGTTTGGGCACAGTTGGGCAGGGCACAGTTCGAGATGGCAGAAGATGGCCTCTTGAAAGTCGGTGAAGGGCAGACGATACCCCGCCTCCACGAAAGAAAACTCATACATGGGGAATCTCATCCCCGGATACACCGAACAGATCCGGTCGTCCTCTGTGGGGCAAAGAGACTTCCAGTTTGCGGGCGCATCCTCTGTCCGGTCTTCAAGATAAGGGAACTGTCGAGCCTCCTCTTCAGTGAAAGTCGACCTCGTCGACATTGGCTCTTGGATGATCCAGTCGATATATCCCTCAGCCATTCGGACATTAGCATGATCAACAGGTTGCTCTGCCTCCCCGTTAACAGCCCCTACGTCGGGGACGACTCTCTCGTTTCTATCACACATTTCACCTGAAAAGCAGAGGAAGCAAAAGTGAATTCGACAACAAAGATCAAATCCACCCTTCCACCACTAATCAAGTGAAAGGGCGAGGAGTAAGTCGAGGACGCCCTCAATCCCTAGTCGACGGTACCAGGACACGGCGAAATCCTTTTCCCCATAAAACAGGGATGAGTTTCCGCGACTCTATGGAAGGATTTCACGGAGACGAGTTTCCTCGACAAAATAGAACTTGTCAAACGCGAAAATCAATTCTCGCATCGAGAATGCCTAATGCCCGACTACAAACTTAAAGTTAATCCTAACCAGAAATCTAGGAAGATCTACACAGTCATACGCTACATTCAAAGACATTCATCCTAGGCTCTTCTTGTTCTTCATGTTCTTCATAAATTTTCCAGAAAATTCATGTGTTCATCGAAGAACACATGAACATTCAACCGGAAAGTTCATGAGTCACCTGGAAATTCATACCAATTTCCAGAAAACGAAGAACATCCTAGAAATAACTATGAAAGATGAAGAACTTACTTGATGTTAGAGGTTGAAGATGAAGGTCTGGGCGTGGACAATGAAGATCGATATTGCCAAACCTTATTAAATAATTTAATATATGAATGAACTTACTCGTACATACACACGTGTCTTCTACTAGTCATTTTCACTAAAATTCCAGACACTCTTCTTTACATTCGAGTTTTTATCGGTATTGTCGAAACTCGAGTATAGACTGAATTATCTTGAATATTTATGCATTTCAACTCTAAAACATTTGAAAGTATTTGAAATATTAAAAAAAAAAAAATGATTTCGTTTATAATTCTAATCTCAATCTTTTCGATTTAAATTCATTTTTTAGCCGATTTAAGTCGGCATAACCAATCTCGTTCATTAACCATTTCAAGCCAACTCTCTCAAATGAGACTAACTCCAATGAATCTGAGTTAACATGTGGGTTAACTTATGTCGGCTTCAAGACTAAGAAATCGGACATATAGATCAGTAGATTACTTTTTCCATTTTAGAAAGAAAAAAAAAGTTGTGTAGTTGCCATCCTAAGAAAGTTATTGTTGGATTTGTACCGTGGATGACTTGCTCACCTTAACATAACCTGCACTCAGCTACCACGAGGCTTCATATGCAACGTGTCAACCTATGATCAATTTTTCTCATGAATCATAAGAATCCGAAGTTTCATTCTTTGTTTTTTATCCCAACAATAAAACAGACCAATTTTTTCCATTTTTTCCGCTTAAAATAAATAACTATATTATCTTTACCTTGTTCTAGGATCCAATTCACTTAAATATTTTACTATATAAAAAATATAATTAATACTACTACATACTTACCACTGATGGCTGCATGGTTCCGTATAAGTTGGCAAATTAGGTGAAGAGATTATTGTCCTTAGATACAACTTTGCTTCTAAGAATACTATAAAATTATTGTCACCGAAAATATTATAAAACTTTATATGATGGAATGAATTGGAATCATTTGAAGGTTGTTGATATGCTTTAACTTTGATGCTAAATATCTTTGAACTCTTTAATGTTTTAAGATCAACAAGGCACAACTTGTGTTTTTAATATAAGAGCTCATCCTAATCTTGTCGACCTCGTTTAACTTTAACTTTTTTCAAAATGTGTTACTTGAGATTAGTTTAATGTATGTTGAGATCAGTTTTGTACTCTCATTTTCTTGAATTTTTTAAGTTATCTCTATGGTTTCAACTTTTTTAAACTAAAAAGAATGCAAATACACCATTGTTTAATTTATTAATGCTATTATGTTGACATGATGAAAGTTAATCTATAGCATTATATAAATGCATCTCAAAAGTTAACTACACAAATAATGTATCAGGTATGATGGTGATATGAGTGGACCCTTTCTTATCAAACAATTCAAAATTAAAAGACCCGCATTTCTTCCTCTTTGTTCAACTATGGTTATCTTAAAAGACCCACATTTGGCACTGCCCCAAAATTCGGTTCCTGATATAAGATACATTGACTGGGCTGCTATACGTAAAAATGGATTTAAGGGTTCAGATAATTCTATTATCATACTTAACTCTTTAACACCCTAGCCTTTGCTTGATTCTTCATTGGAAAGTTTTAAATCAGAGTTTGGTTCAGATATTGTTGTATTTAATAACTCGGCTGGTAATTCTAACATGGAGCCTTTCATAATTATTCTGAAATTATAACAGTAGCTGTTATCCATGTAGTTATACAATGCAAGAAATAATGTTATGTGTTTTCATCCAAATGCCATTCTGGTGCTACAATTGATGATTGTATGTATGATGAAAAACAAGTCAAGCGAAGTTGTGATTGCATCTCCCAACTTGATCTGAAAAAGCTTCATGTTTTTGGGATTCTAAGTTGAAATGGGAACAAGGCTATTAGATTCATAATCTAAGCCATTAACACATTTATTTATGAAATTATTAAAATATTTTGTGTTTTATTTTTGATTAATAATAACACAAATCCTATATCCAAAGGTGATTGCAACACACGGGAATATTATAAGAGTCTCTGTTGTTTCTGATTATACAAAGGAATGATTTTTCTAAAGGATGTTTAGATTAAGCATGTGTGACAAACAATATATTTAAGTTGTTACTTTTGGCCTTAATCAAAATTTAGAATTGATTTTTGTTGTGTTTGAACTTTTAAGTATAAGTGTTTCTACAGTGCAGATTTTTACTTCCTACTTTCTTTCAAGTATAACTTTCTTAATTTTCATAATTTTACTATAGATTTTTATATTTGAATACTATAGTTTCTATTCTAAAATTTTTGTAATATACAACTTTTTACCAAATTTTATAGTTTAAAATTATATATTTTTTCTCGAATTTTTGCCTACTTTTTCGAAATGAATACTATAACATTCGCATAACCAATAACGTGTGGACGCACGGGTAACCATACCAAATGCACGGGTAACACATCAGTACCGTGTGAACTCACGGGTAACACACAGTACTGTGTGAATGCATGGGTAGCCAGGCCAAATCTTTATTGTGAACACACGGGTAGTACACGGGTACTGTGTAAACGCAGTGACGACCGGGGCAAAATCGGTGTAAACGCATTGATATCTAATATTATTTTTTTGACATTATTTTTAATTTTACATACCATTTTTTTAAAGATAATATATGAATAATTGAAATATATATTATTCATGTCTTTCTTTTAAAAATTGAAAATTTGTTACAATTTTTTTAAAATTTTAAAAATATGTCTTTCATTTTCATATTTCTCTTTCATTCACTTATATTTTTATTTTTTACTACCTTATGTTATTTTTTTTAATTAAATTTCAATATTTTCTATTTATTATTTGAATTTCATAATCTAATTGGTGACAATTCCGTAGTCCACTATTCTTTTGTGACTTATCATTATTTGATATTATCTTTTTTTATTAACACAATCCTTTAAAAATTGTGAATTTAAATTTTCCCTGTCAAAATATATTGGTCCAATTTCAAAGGTCCGCAGCAGAACCCGTGCGTTCGCACGAGTATTCCACTAGTTAAGTATATAAAATGATTCAAATGAACGATAAGATGTACACAAAAATTCACTAAAGAATAAAAAGCGAAAATAAATCAAATCTAGATTTTTAAAAAAATTTAAAGAAACTGTTAAAAGAATCAGACTGGAACACAAGAAAAACAAAACGGAGCATAAACCTCTACACAAAGCTTAGGACCACACCCTAAAAAAATTAGAAGATGCATTTGAATCACAATTGGCGCAGACAAAGGATAAGGTTGTTAGCCAATTAGAGAAAGAATAAACATGTTTCAATGACTTATCTAAGCTATTATTTTCAAGCACGCGAGACACACTTATCATCTAGGATCTCCTAGTAATTCGGCAATCTGTAAAAATTAAATTATTCCTGACTTTTTATAAAGTTTACATCACTGAATGTCAAATCATGACAAAACCACATCTAATCCCAACCAAATTCTCTAATTAGGAAAAAAAAATCTCAAACAAAGATAGAATATCATCTAATAAGACAACTATTTTTCCCAGACACCAAAATATCTTTATACTACAGGGGTGTAGAAATAGAACAAATGACAAACAAATGTGCAACTGACTCTAAAAATGCAACACATAACCCATAAGAAAGACTAGCAGGATCTAGAATAACACGCTTGATATGGAGATTATTTTGGTCAAAATTTTATCTTGAAGAAGTTGTCAAGAAAATACTACTACTCTAGAGGGAGTCAAACTACCCCAAATAGAAGCTAACGAAATAAGATGGAAAGGTAGAAGTAGAAGCATGTGACTCAAAAATATTGTAGAAGGCAAATGCGACATTATAGATACTGTTCTCTCAATGCGACCAACACCAATAATCGCTCTCCAGTGGGAGAGTAACATTATAAATGGCCAAAATAAGATCACCTACCAAATTTTACTCATAGTCAAAGAGAGATCTCCTCCTAAAATAATTTCAGACCATAACTGCATCTTCCCAAAACCCAAAATCACTTGTCTTACTCCTTTTTTACTAAGAGAACGGGAAACGTCTATTAAAAGTAAGTCTAAGAAGAATAGGTTCCATTCAAGAATCATTCCAAAAAAATGTCAATATACCTTATCCCACCTTCTGCCTCAAATCATACAGAAACCAATCTAATGAGTCAGTAAAATTAGAATCTAAAAAGGAGACTTCTCTCCACAAGAGAGAAGCATACTGAAATCTTGACACCCTATATCCTCTAAAGGAGGCGACAATTTGAATCTCATTGTTCTTCTTGAGTTTACAATAACTAAATTTGTTTAAAATAACTAAATTGACTAAGCGAAAGTCACAAATCCAAACCCATTATTCTTCTTGAATTTACATAACTAACTCACAAAATCTTATAATTACCACTAACTCCGCATTATAGGAACCTTCTCTAAAACTTAAGAATGTTCTTTTAAATTTTAACAAAGAAAGTCATAAAAAAACAAAAATATCATTTAAAAAAATTAACTACATGTAATTATTTTATGGACAAATTATATATATTTTTTTAAATCTACTTTATGGCAAGATATTTTTTTAAAATGAATGTATGCTTTCTTAGTAATTTAATTTATTTTTTTCAAATTTATATCAATATAATTATAAAATTTAAAACTAACTATTTTAATTGAATGTTTTATTTGTTGCAAAATGAACCTTAACAATATTTTGTTTTCAAATTTAAATTCAAATTTATACTAAATAACAACGTACTGAATGCTGAATGAAAATAAATTCTTTTTAAATTAAAAAAAAACATTATGTAAAATCCTTTTGAAACATGAGTTTTTTAAAATTAATTTACCATCGATCTATATTTAAATATTATTTTGAGTTCTAAGCATATATGTTTAGAACAGCGACACACGTATTATAATTATATCAAAGATGAAAATTCAACGTCTATTTAAAACAGACTCTTTTTAAGAAATTTGTTCTAATAAAATCATACCAAAGTTCACCTTCTATAGTCCACGATCTATCAATTTCTTTAGGAAAATAAATCACACACTGAATTGATATAAACTCTTAAATATATATTTAGGATATTATTCCTTTCGTTTCTTAATACTAATCTCATTTATTTTATATATATATATATATATATATATATATATATATATAGAAAAAAGAGTATACACTAACAATGTAAAATATTTTTACAGTGTCAACCAATGACAGACGTGTATCCCGCCACATCACGCTTTTATTTTAAAAATACTGTTATGATTTGTCACTTTAAAATAATATGATTGGATGTCTGTGTAATATTTCTTTACACTGACAGTGCACTATCTTTAAACTCATATATATATATATATATATATATATATATATATATATATATATATATATAGGATTAATTGGAATACACTGTCAGTGTAAAACCACTTTACACTATCATCCAATTAGAATGAATTATTTTGACACATGAGAAGAGAAAAACATGAAAGAATAGTTATTAAAATAGTTTAATTATAATTTATTTATTTTTATTTTTAATTTCATAATTATGTGTCAAAATGATTCATTCTAATTGGATGTCAGTGTAACGTGGTTTTACACTGACAGTGTATTCCAATTAATCTTATATATATATATATATATATATATATATATATATATATATATATATATATATATATATAATTTCATATTTACACTCATAAAATGAATAATAATAAATTGAGATTAAGAGTACAAATAAAAATATACTAATTAATATTATATTTAAAATACTTTTGAATAAATTTTAATTGTAAATGTGATTATTATTATTATGGGTAGAGAAGTAATCACATTTTTTATAGTAAAATGAAATATTTTGGTTAATAGGAAAATGCTGATTTAAGAAAACATTAAAAAATATTATAAACCCATAAAAGAAAAAATAACAGTTTCTATAAGTATTGTTAAAAATCTCAAGGGCTAGCTGTAGTCAATTTAAACTCATTTGATCACAATATAAATAATGACAATAAAATAATAGATACATGAATAATATCCATAAATAGGATGTAGACGAGTTGGATTGGACTGAGTTTGAACTAACTGTTATTGAACCCGTTAAAACTTCGACAAGTTGGATTTGTCATATAACTCTCAATTTCATTGTCAAAATCAACCTGACTCACACTTCCATTTATGTGTTGCGTTGAGTTTGCGAGTTGTATTTCAAATAAAAAAATATTTTTGATGTTTTTTTTTGTTTGTTTAAAAAAAAGTAACACAATTACAATCTTAATCACTTATAAGACTCAAATTCGATGAGACACATCATATAATATCTAATAAAATCTATCAACATGACATAACAATTGATAATGACGCGTTATTATCATAAAATACATAAGTTAAAAATGATTAAAAAATAATAATAATGTAAAAACTACGTAAACTCATTGTTATAGTAGTATCGTTGTTGGAGAATAAATTTGTTTTGAAAAAATTATGGATATTAGTGAGATATTAATTTTATATTTTTATTTAAAATAATAAGAAATTACTAAACTCATGTTAATTGGTTTGATCAACGGGTTTGCAGGTTGCAGAACTCAAATTCAATATCCAAACAAATACGAGTTGTTGTAAGTTGAGTTCGGCATATCCATAAATAAATGAATTCAAATAATTTATAAATTAATTCGGTTTAGATCATAGTTTTAAAAACCGGACCGGACCAGCCGGTCGGACCGGTTGAACCGGAAATCGGAGTAGTAATCGGTCTGGTTCAATTGTTGGATCAGATATGCAGTTGAACCGATCAAAACCGGTAAACCGGCGGTTTTAAAAAACCGGTGGTTCAAATGCACGTTTTTTTAAAAATTAAAACAACGTCATTTTTCATTATTTAAAAAAATAAAAAAATAAGAGAAAGTTAATATTTTTTTCTTTAAAAATTGATGACAACGATTAAATATAATAAATAGAGGCTATTGCAGTATTATAGCATTGGTAGGTTGTGGAATTTAAACATAATTTATTTTCTCTCCTATATGATTGATATCATTGGTTTTTATTAGTTGGGCTGAGGTATTGCGTAAAGTAGATGACAATGCATGTTATATAGATAACAAACATAAGTTTGTCTTTGAGATTGATACTTTTTTAAAATTTTTAAATCAATTAATTGACTTAAATTTATAATTGATTCAAATTTGAATTTAAATTATAAACTTGTAAAATTATGATATTTTTAAATTTTTTAGGTGTTAGTGATTTTTTTTGACACTGAGTCATCTGGTTTGACCGGTTTAATACCTATATAATTTTGTTATAGTGAAGGTGTTATCCGGTTTTGTCCGGTTTAGTCATGCAGTTCAACCAATAACCCAGTGGTTAGACCAATGATCCAGTGACCCAATATCCTCACCGGTTTGATAACCGATCCAATTTTTAAAACATTAATTTAGATTATCAAATTTGTGAATGGACCTGCACCATTAACACCCTTATCCATAAAGGGTTTCTCCATTAAAAATAATCTATCAGCAGAAAACTTTAATATTAAATTTTAATAGAATAATATTTATAATGAAATATTTTACTATATATTAATTCATTCAATTTTATCATAAATTTAAATTTTAAAATATTAAATTAAAACTACTATAACAATGGAAAAAGAACATATTATAATTGTTTTTTTTATAAAGAAATCGTTAATTTTGGACGTAGAATAATAATATATTTAAAATAAAAGTACTACAACATTCCCAAGGTTATAAGCAACCGATTACGCGTCCCCGGCTTTCTCATATTTCCCTAACAACCTTAAAACCTTCTTCTCTCTACTGCCATTGCCGCTCCTTCTTTTCTTCTTACTTACACTCTCACAACAACATAAACCCTAATTCAGATCTTCACTCTCTATGCTCTACAAGGTAATAATTTTCACTCTTCTACTTTTCTTACTTTTTTTTCAATTTCATTCGCCTTTTTGTGTTTTATTTTATTTTACTTTTGCTGTATTTCTATATTCCTTTCCTGTGAAGATTGTTTTTAGCGTGGCCGATAAAGACTTTTGCGATTTTGATCGGTATAGCTGTTGCAATTTCGGATTGTACAGGTGTTGCGACACTCAATGCGGTCTAAGTGAACTGAATTAATTATGCTTTTTAATATAAAAACGATGAATAACGGTATTGTTTGATTTGTCGCGGCCGTTTTTGCGTAGATAGTTTTTTAATACCAATCAAAATTCTAAGAACTAATATTATCTTCTTGCTTATTTTCCACTGAATTATTTATCTTTCAATTGAATTTCTGATTTTGATTTGAACTACATTTTACAAAAAGATGATTGATTTATTTTACTTTTCATAAGGATTCTTCAAAACATGTTGTAACAAGTAGTTGCATGTGGAATGCATAAGAAAGTGGGTAGGGAGAATTAAAGATTGTGAGAGTTAGGTTATGATATTAATGATGTAAAGTGGAAACAAATGTGTTCAAGTTTGCAGTGTCTATCATCAATCAACCCTGTTTGGTTTTCGTTTTTATCTTGAGCCGGCTCGATTTACCCAAATTTAAGAAAATCTGCACAACTATGAAGGATGAGTACTCTAAAATTAAAGCAAGATTTTACGGATGCATTGTGTGCGAGTGATATGTCTCATGTATGTGTCGATTTTTTGGTTTGATAATGTTTTTTTTATTACAATTTGGATACGTGTGGACACCGATCTAGATCGGTGGAAGAACAATAAACAAAAAATATTGATGCTTAGTACATGGTAAAGTAAACTAGGTTGTCGTCGCTCCTTTTTTATGTTGATATTTGATGCCTTCTCTATCGTCTTCTTCGTGAAAGAGTCAAGGAAGTAATTAGATGATCAATCCCTATAGTGGATTGATTTTTTTTTGTACAAAGATAGTCTAATCAGTCAAGCAATTCAGTACAACTCTAGTTTGATGTTCAGTTAATTTTTTTCTATAAGATTATAGTTTCATGTATTTTTAAAATTTATCGTAACGTATTCGTGTCTTAAATTTTTTTTTTTTTTTAAATTCGTGTATTTGTATCCATCCAACCTTCTGTTTTCAGGCAGGGTGGTTTTCTAATCAGCTAATGTTTTCTTTGATTTAACCCAACTGCCTCGCCTGAGCGTAGTGTCATGCTCGGCTTATATTTTAACAGCTTATACTCTTGTAGGCATTCAGATTTGTTTTCTTGTTTCCTCTTGTGGGTTTTTAAACCGAAATTAATCACAGCCTTCAGTGTCTTATATATCTTATATGTTTACATATAATATTTTTATATTATTTATTTAGCTTGATTGGATTGTTTAATGTTTCTAGCTAAACTTTCTATCTTTCTTTCAGGTGTGCATTTAATCAAATTTTTTTCTTTTGAGCAATTGAAAGGTAACCATTTTCATTTTTTAAGAAGTTCATTTTTTTGGGTATTATTCTCTAGTGTCATTACCAGAACTAGGGGATGCTGAAAAATGTGGTTGAAAGTAAAGAGTTCCTTCTCTGAGGTTGTAGCTCCATCTCAGCTAACCTTTATAATACTTGAGGAGGTCAGATTTTTAGATCGCCGCCAATATCAATTTTGTACTCGGGTGCCTGGCGTGGTTGGAAATCTCAGTCGTTGTTCAATTCCAAAACACAATATTTGCAAGGATGGTTGAGCTTTGAGCACTATACAATCAATAGTGTAGTAGTACGCCAATAGTGTTACGGAAATGGTAGAGAAGGGAAATGTGTTGATGCAAAAATATGAGCTGGGAAGATTATTAGGCCAAGGAACGTTTGCTAAGGTCTACCATGCTAGGAACCTTATAACTGGTGTGAGTGTGGCCATTAAAGTAGTTGATAAAGAAAAGGTTTTGAAAGTCGGGATGGTTGAACAAATTAAGCGGGAGATTTCGGTCATGAAATTAGTCCGGCATCCGAATGTGGTTGAGCTTTACGAGGTAATGGCCACTAAAACCAAGATTTTCATTATCATGGAGTATGCAAAAGGTGGCGAGCTCTTCAACAAGGTAGCTAAGGGAAAGCTCAAGGTGGACGTTGCAAGGACATATTTTCAGCAGCTGATGAGCGCAGTTGACTACTGCCACAGCAGGGGTGTGTGTCATCGAGATTTAAAACCTGAAAATCTACTATTGGATGAAAATGAGAATTTGAAGGTTTCGGATTTTGGTTTAAGTGCCCTTTCTGAATCTAAGCGCCAAGATGGGTTACTTCACACTACATGTGGTACCCCTGCGTATGTTGCTCCAGAAGTGATAAACAGAAAGGGTTACGATGGAAGCAAAGCTGATTTATGGTCGTGCGGGGTGATCTTGTTTGTTCTATTGGCTGGTTCTCTTCCATTCCAAGATCAAAATCTGATGGAGATGTACAGGAAAATCACTGAAGGAGAATTCAAATTCCCTAAATGGTTTGCACTAGAGGTTCGCCGGTTGTTGTCCAAAATATTGGATCCAAATCCAAAGACTCGGATATCAATGGCCAAGATCATGGAAAATTCTTGGTTTAAAAAGGGGTTAGAGAAGCCAGTTGTTATCGAGACTGAAAACCATGAATTACCTACTCCGCATGCCCATGGAGTGTTTGAAGTATCCGAAAACGGTAGTGGTTCTATTACGGAGACAAAACAACAGGCGAAGGCTTGCAACAACTTAAACGCCTTTGATATAATCTCCTTCTCGTCTGGTTTTGATTTATCCGGTTTGTTCGAAGACACAATTCTAGAAAAAGAGACGCGGTTTTTGTCTAACAAGCCAGCCTCGATTATAATCTCTAAGCTGGAAGAAATTTGCAAGTGTCTTTTCTTGAAAGTTAAGAAAAAAGATGGAGGTTTGTTAAAGCTAGAAGGTAGAAAAGGGACACTGAATATCGATGTTGAGATTTTCGAGATTACCCCTCACTTCCATCTTGTGGAACTTAAGAAGTCCGACGGGGATACATCTGAGTATCAGAAGCTTTTGCAGCAGGAGATTAGACCAGCACTTAAGGACATTGTGTGGATCTGGCAAGGAGAAGGACTTCAACATGAAGTAGTGCAGGAAGAACAACAACTATCTCTTGTTGCTCAAATTTAGTGAATTTCGGAATCAGTGTTTGCATCATTAGGTTGTTCTATGTTTTATATGTTTTAAGCTTCTTTTGTTTGATTTTTGTCTGGTGCTTAATTTCACAGTACCTATAGAATAAGATTCCTGGTTTAGTCATTTTTAATGTCTGAATGGATACTTTAAAAGACTTATGCTAAAGTGAGAGTTTGAACCATTTTGAATAATAATCAGCAATCCATTAAGTCATTTTACTAATTCAAATTATGCATATAGCTTAATGATCAAAGTTAATTTTAGTTTACTGAATTAGGAATCAATGTAGCTGATTCAACTTTAAATGTGATAGAAGGCCTTGATTTGATCATTATAAAATGAAACTTTGGCATTTGATAATTTGAATTTTTTACCATGTTGCCATGTTTTTAGAAACAAATATCCAAACTACCATATGTTTCAACAATATATACCAAAATACCATGATTCAAAAACAAAATATATTGTATCAAACTACCATGATTCCCCCCCAAAAAAATATTGTTTATAGAGCTGCCCGCCCTCTCAAAACAGTATAACAACTTCCCATTGAATGGATGTCACTGATAACATTTTTTTCTATATTTTTTTTAATAATTTAATATTAATAATTAATATAATTAATATTAATAATGAATATATATTAATTAATGTATTTAAAATAAATATACAAATTAATGATGAACATATATTAATTAGTTTTGAAGTTATAATAAAATAATTTTAATTTATTTTTATGTACGGTAATTATTTTAATTAAATAACCTTTTTTATATTTTAATTAATAATTAATGTATGTTAATTAGATTTTAATTAGGCTTAATACCCTTTTTGGTCCTCTAACTATAAACTGGGTCCATTTTGGTCCTCTTTCTTTTAAAAGTTCCAAATTGGTAACTCAATCAATTAAGTTCTTTCCGTCAAATATTAGTAACGGTGTTAATAATAAGTGACGTGGCAGCTGAAGTGGCATAATTATTTTTTATTATTACATTTAATAATTAAATGTTTTTATTTATTTTAATTTATTTATTTTGAAAATCAATTTAAATTAATTGTTGCACATTGTAATACAAAATTTTTGGGCCCAAGTTCTTTAGAGTAGGAGCCCAATAGTTAAGATTTGTTATTATATTGTGAACAAATCTTTTATATAAACACTTAATTTTATTATTCCAATTTCAACGCGGGACTTGAGTTATTGGAAATTGGAACGGAAGAACCTTTTCTGCAAAATAGAAGAACCTACACAAGCTCCCTCTGTTTCGTTGCATAACAGCAAACTCTCCGTGTCACTCTTCCGCCACAAGCCTCAGACCACACGCAGTAAAATACTCCCTCTATTCTTCCCTTTTTCATAAACCATCACCACCCACACGTAACCAAAATAAGCTTCAGTAGTAACAAAAACACGAACAAGGAAAAGGAAATAAACTTTCTGATTTCAAACTCCTCACCATTGAAACTCTTCTACCTCCAACTTTTCATCCTAAAAAATCACAACCAAAGACCATCACCATGTGAGCAACGCTTGATTTTTTTATGTGATTTAGATCCATCGCCATGGTGGTGGTGGTTCAACAGTGGTGGTGTTTCAAACAATGGTAACTGATTATATCAGCATGCATGGAAATTCTAAGTTTAATAAGTTTCATGAATAAATAATGTTTAGTGTTAAAGAAAAGAGATATAGATACCATCATACCTGATGATACCATCATACATGGTGGACATGGTTGTGAGAGACTGAGAGAGAGAAAGAGCTCACTAAGATTGTGTATACAGCTAACGGATTCTGTTTGTTGAGCTGTAACTAACTGAAAGAAGCTAAGTTATCTGGTTTGTGAGTAGTAACAAAAGTTAAGCTTCATTTCATTGTCTAATAGTATTTATATTTGAAGGTGATTGAATGTTGGCTTTGTTTGAGAGGCTACTCAGGAAGAGAGAAGACAAACAAAATGTAGATTTCATTGGATCATGTTCATGTTCCTTTCTATTTAATTTGGCGTGGTTGTAAAACGGAAATATAATGAATTTTAGAGGCAAGTTGTTTTTAAGGTGGTGGGTTGAAGCTTTTTCGACCATATAATAGCACTTTATTAAATCTACTTAGCAGCTTCCAGGATATGAAGCAATTATCTTATTCAAAAAGGAAACGGGTAAGGGAGATAAGCAGAGATTGTAATATTGGATAGCATCTAAAATTAACAGCAGTAATTTTTAACATCTTTCAGGTAGTTTGCTAATGAAATCCAATAAATAATTGTTATTATGCTGCTGCTACTGTCTTGATAAGTTCACCCATCACTAGCATCTAGTGTAGTTGATAAAGCTATTTATGAAATATAAATGTTTCTGAGGAATCTACACGCATGTTTCTGAGGTGAAGTTTAGCACTTTTGTTAAAGTCCTACATCGAGAATTCTACTGGTTCAACAAGTGTTTATAAAGCATTTCTTCACATTAGAATAATAAATCTTTATTATTGGGTTACTAGTGTAAAAATCGTGGGCTTCAAGCCCAAGTAATAGAAATTAAATTTTTTAAAATTTGTATAAATTTAACTCTATATGAATTTCAACAAAAAAAATTTAATAAAAAAAATTAATTAATAATTTACTAATAAAATGACATGGATAATGAAAAAAATTATAATAATAAAAAAATTAATAAATCCTATGCCACGTCATCAAAAATCGCCACCTCAGATGCCACGTCTTTTATTTCTAACGGCGTTACAAATATTTGACGGAAAAGACCAATTTGACTCAGTTAGATAACGTAAGGGACCAATTTGGAACTTTTAAAAGGAAGAAGACCAAAAATGGTATTAAGCCTTTTAATTATTATAAATTAATTTGGCTAAAATACAGTTTTGGTCCCTCCGTATTTATTTTTATCACCAAAAATACGCTGATATGACAAATTTTTTAAATACATGACTGATCAATGTTTATGTGGCAATATGCATATATAATATTTTCATTAATGAATATTTTTATAAAATGAAACTTAACTTTTAATTATATTTTACTATTTTCTAAATTAAATGGAAACCATTTGTTGAATATATTCATGCGAACGAGGAACAGGAAAGCGAACGAAGAACCATGTCTTAAACGAAGAACACTGTGAACGAAGTGTAACAAGAAGGTTGCAGAATCACTAGGTATTCTCTGATTTGTTTAGCTTAGCGATTGTTGATGTTGTTGTTCCTTAACCCTAACTTCAAATCCCTAACTCTATTGTTGTTGTTCTCTGATTTTATTCTGAATCAGCTTTGGAATATCAATCTCTAACTTCAAAGTTAAACCCTCAACTTGGGCAAAGGAATATCCGAAATTTTGTTCAAGGTGTGTATTTCTTCAAAGCTAACTTTGTTGTTGTTGTTTCCATTAATTTCTGGTGTTTATTGTAAAGTATGATGTTATATGTAATTTATGATGTTATGTATTTCTTCAAAGCTAACTTTGTTGTTGTTGCCACAATATATGTTCTGATATGCTATGTAATTTGTTCTGACACAATATATATAGTAATTGTGTAGTTTGTTCCTTTTGTTCCTTTATATGTTATGCCACAATATATGTAGTAACTCAACAGTTGTTCCTTTTGTTCCTTTATATGTTCTGCCACAATATATGTAGCAACTGTGTAGTTTGTTCCTTTTGTTCTTTTATATGTTCTGCCACAATATATGTAGTAACTGTGTAGTTTGTTCCTTTTGTTTTGGTGTAGGTCAGCTAAGATAAACGTAGTTAAACTTAGAATTAATCATGGGGGGAATTTACTTTATTATCCTTGCAAGTTATATGTAGATGGAAAGGTAGATGAGCTGAACTGGAAATGGGATGTCGATTTGATGTCTTACATGGAGATTTTCAAAGTAATTAAGTCACTGGGTTATGTAAGAGTCAAATGTATGTGGTACCACGATCCGAAGTTTTCACTTGAGCGTGGACTTAGGCCTATGAACAATGATAAAGATGTAATAAAATTTGGGGAAGATTTGGAAGGTTATGATTATGCTGATATCTATGTTGAGCATACAGTCGATGAACCTGATGTTGTAACAGAAGATGAAGTCCATCTTGAGGATAAGGATGAAGACAATGTTGAGGAGATGTATGAAGTCCATACTGAGCAGAGATGAAGTTCAAGGTGAGCAAAGTGTGGTAGATAAAGATTTTATCCAAGATGATAGTGATGATCCAGATGATAGTAAATTCAATGAGCTAGATGAAGATGATAGGGATTGGACACATGAAGTGCCTAGCCATACATTCATGCATGAAGCCAAAGCTAATGATGCAAACAATGTCTCTCAAACACAAGAACCAACAAAAGCATCTGATTTTGATGAAGGCAATGAGGTTGACTCGGATGAACTATAAACTCCACAAGGAAGTGAAGAAGAATTTGATGAACATAAGTTTCCCAAATTTAGAATGCCTGGTCGTGGCGAGGTGTTGAGGTTTGAGCTTGGAATAACATTTGCAACAAAGCAGTTTGTTAAAGATGTTGTCAAGACATAGGCAATGGAGAGGAAAAAAAACTTGCAATTTAAGAAAAATGATAGTAAAAGAATAGTTGTCAAGTGCAATAAAGAATGCCCTTTTCGCATGAGATTTAGTAAAAGGGTAGCCAACCAATTCTGGCAGTCGGTGAGCCTGACCAATGATCATACTTGTCACAGGACCGCCAAGAATAGGCAAGCTAAAACTGAGTGGTTAGCTAAGAGGTTTATACAGCTCCTTAGACATACACCCGAAATGAGACCAAAAGGATTGATTGCAGAGTCACTTGAGAAGTGGGGTATGAAGCTCTCATCAGCTCAAGCATACAGGGCCAAAACAAGAGCACTGGTGCTAATTCAAGGTGCTTAGACTGAGCAGTATTCTAACTTAAGGAATTATGCTGAGGAATTGAGGAGATCTAATCCTAATAGTACAATGATTATTAAGTGTGGTGAGTCTGATATTGGACCTATTTTTGAGCGAAAATATGTATGTCTTGAGGCGTGCAAAGCTGCATTCACATATACTTCCAGGCCTTTAATTGGTCTGGACGCATGTTTCTTGAAGGGCGAGTATGGTGGTCAGTTAATGGCAACAGTTGGGAAGGATGTAAATAATCAAATTTATCTGATTGCTTATGATGTGGTTGAAGCGGAGACAAGAGACTCGTGGCAATGGTTTTTGGATCTATTACTAAAAGATCTGAATAATTTGTTGGAAAGGTTTTATTGTTTCATTTCAGACCAATAGAAGGTATAAAACTCTTACATATTTTTTGTTTGTTAATTTTGGGTGTTAGTTGTTATTAAATCTGTTATGTTTTTTATAGGGTTTGGTTCCAGCAATGTATTACCAAGGCATTCAACAACTATAAAGTGTAAGAGCTGTGGGAATTTCGGGCACAACTCAAGAACTTGCAAAGGAAAAACAGCGGCGGACCCACAATTGCCCAAAGGAGGTAACAAAGCAAAGAAGCAAAAGAAAGGTCTGACAAAAGAACCATCAACCGTGTTGACACAGGGCTCACAAGCGCCACAAACACAAGACTAATGTAGTATTTTAGTTCACTTTTTTGAATAGGATTACAACTTTAATGTGTAACCTATAATGTAAGATATGTAATATGCTATCACTTTTTTGAAGAGGTTTACAACTTTAATGTGTAACCTTTAATGTAAGATGCTATAACTTTTTGGATGAATACCTTTTAAGGTGATAATATAACAGAACTACAAGTCTTATTAAAGATGTTATAAATTTTTGGATGAATACCTTTTAAGGTGATAATATAACAGAACTACAAGTCTTATTAAAGGTGAATACCTTTTTGAATGATTACTTTAATGTGTAAGAAGTATTACTGATAATATAACTGAAGTATTACTTTTTGAACATTGTTCATAACAGAATAAGAACATTGTATTAACATAGGTAACATTGACAACAATTGTCAAAATATTGTATCAAAGAGTAAACTATGTTATCAGAACATTGTATCAGAACATTGTTCATAACAGAATAATAGCATTGTATTATGTTATCAGAACATTGTATCAAAACAGAATAAGAAAATTGTATCATAACAGAATAATTATGGATTGTACATTAACAACATAGGTTACATTGTCACATGATATCTAAACATACTACAATATCAAAACAAATTCTTACAAGATTAACCTCAAGTGACCAAAGAGTGATGATATCTAGAATATCAAAACACCAACCTTACAACAATACCAAATCCTTATTACAATAACCTTACAAGATTAACCTCAACCTTACAACAATGACATCTAAATTTAAACAAATCCTTTTGTGATCAACCTGATGATAAAAAACCAAGATAGAATCAACAACATAATCAACAACTTGATCTTGTTCTTCATGTCATCATCACTCTTCTTTGTTAAACTATCTTTCTTCTTCAACTCATTAACCTTCTTCAAAAGCGAGTTAATCAATTCCTTTGACTGTTCCAGAATCTTGTCATCGTACCAATAAAAAAAGAACAACCTTTCCTCCCTTGTAACTGAATGAAATAGATGAGAAATTAGGGTTGCAGTTACCAAAGCCATAGAACCTCCTACCTGGATTCTCAGATGTCTACAGAGTAGCAAGTAGTGAATCCAACCCACAATAGAATTGGATCCTCCCTTGCACCTTGAATAACCCACAACCATAGAACCTCCTACTTGGATTCTCAGATGTCCACGTAGTAGCAAGTGGTGAATCCAACCCACAATAACATTGGATCCTTCTCCTCCTAGAATGAGATGAAGAACTTGAAATTTCCACACACTCAGAACCCATTACACCATACACAAATTAGGGAAAAGATTATGAACACGAAGACGAGATGAAACGAAGTTGACAACGATGGTGTTCTTCTATAACGAAGCTAACAACGGTGAAGATGCTGTAGCGAACATGAGACAGCGATGATGAATACCTTTCCTAAATTTCCTTTTTAAATAGACATTTAAAAAATAACATATTTTTTTAATTTGTTTTTTTAATTAAATAATGACATGGCCTGAAATTAAATCCACGTGTAAGCATTGATCAACCACGTATTTAAAAAATTTGCCACATCAGCGTGTTTTTGGTGATAAGTGAGCTAGGGGACCAGAACTGTTTAAAAAATAAACATGGGGGCTATTTTTGTGAGTTTGGCAAAACAGGGGAACAAAACTGTATTTTAGCCAATTAATTTTAAATAATTTAAATTGATTTATATGTATATAGTTATTTTATTATTTAGATACAATTCTGTCATTGGAATGGACAAATATTTTGATTATTATATTATTTAAGTACAACTTCGTCACTATAATGGGCGAATTCTTTGATTATTTTATTATTTAAGTATAACTCTATCACTGCAATTGGCGGATCCTTTGATTATATTATTATTTAAGTACAACTTTGTCACTGCAATGGACAGATCCTTTGATTATTATATTATTTAAGTATTGTGTGGATGTGATATAAATAGAGGTGTGATATGATCCATTTTTTTCACATCTATTCTCATTTTCTTTTAACAATGCTAACATGATTCGCCCCCGCAAAGGAAAAGTGATTTATTCGAGAGAGAAGTCTCCGATGAAGATGCTCTTCTAGAACATCTATAGTTTCGAGCAACTACAGAGGGAGTTGATTCGTTTCTTTGAAAGAGACATACCTGAAGGCGAAAAAATTAGAAGTATTGAGAGACACATGCGCAGTGTGGGCGTGTGCGAGTAAGAAATGATAAGGATGCTAATGAAATGATGTTTGGACCATGTAATACCCCAAATTTTGACCACTTAGATTTCCCATCATTGTGAAAATCATCATCACAATATGGATGAACCATCATGCTTCATCAGTCTCCCCAAAGATGGGTGAGCATCCAATACAATTAAAATTAGGGTTTCAAGCCCTCTTTGAGTGCTTAGACAAAGGATCAATCAAGAAATTACATGATCTTCAACTTGTCTAATCTCTCAAACATCCTCAAAGGATCAAAAGGACTCCTACTTCAAGGATTAAGCACAAAGCTGCTCCCTTCTAGGTGGATCAAGTCTCAAGATCGACAGTGTCACCAAATTAGGGTTTTGGTCGACCAGGGCCTCCAGATGGAAATTTCATCTGGGCACAAGGCAATGATCCAAAACATAACCTAATATACTTCATGGAACCTCATGAACCCATGCATCAAGTCAATTTTGCCTCAGGGGATGCATTCATCAAAAATCAGGAATTATGGTTTCTTGACCTAATTCACCCCTAAGTTGACTTTTAGGGCAAACCATGAGCCAATACCTCAAGAGACGGTTTGAGGGTCTCTAAAATACCATATTGATCCATTTGGAACAATGGATTAATCCAAGAAGCTTGAGCAACAAGTCTCAATTTCATCTGCACCACAATTAGGGTTTTAAGAGAAAAGTCAACTGTAACTTTGACTTTTGACCAGGACATGCTCCCAAACCCTAATACATGATTGAATATACCCTATGACACCCATGGAACATGTCCATCAAGTTTGATTTAGGTCAAGGACATGATTTCCTGAAGAATTGCACAGTTTGGAATTCATCTGATAAAAAGTCAACTGTGCACAAAAGTCAACTTTGACTTTTTGAGATTTTTCACCAAAATGGATTTTTAACCCTAAAATGATGTTAATGTATGATTTGAATCATCATTCATCAAGAAAAATCAAGAAAAGTGAGATAACTTGTAAAAGGGGTAACCATAAAACTTAGAAATTTTCCTAAGTTAAAAATAAAGTGGCAAAGGTACCAACTTTGGAGGACCATAACTCCTAAAACACAAGGCCATTTTTTCTCATCCAAAGATGGATTTGTAGACCTCATTATCACCTACAAAAACTTCAACTACAAGTCATTCCAATTCATTAAGGATTTTGAGTTATGGAGTGATCAAAGTGGCTGAAAAGTGAAAATGTCACTTTTTCCAACACTTAGTGAAATTTTCACTAAGTCAGATTCTGCCTCACTTTTTGCCAAATGTAGGGGGATTTTTCACTTGGAATCAAAAGAGATCAAAACCAAACTTGTTCAAACAGTTGTTGTATCATGTAAGAGCTTTCCAAAATGGCCAAGAACATTGCCAAATTCAACCTACACCATGAGATACAACATTGCCAAGTTGCCTTGCTGAAATCTGTCAAGGCAAGGCAGAATTTGCAACTTTGGTTGATTTGCCAAAATCAGCCAAATTCAATTGCTCCTATCCACTTGGACACCTCAGAGGATTGAATCTAAAGGGGACAATCACTGAGCCAAGCCTCCAAAGTCCATGGAACAAGAAATAGCATGTTGAACCTAGAATGGCCAAAATAGGGACACGACTTTAAATTTGGAATGAGGCATTCAATGGAACCATCAAGGTGGCATGGACTGAGCCATTCTCATCTGAAATCAGTCAAGACTTATCCAAGACCAAGGGAACCAAAGCTCTGTGCCCTAACCTCTAGTCAATGGCTAGAGGAGACTTGGATTTTCATTTGCCAACATTGGCCAAACCTACTTACCAGCTGCCATGCACTATTCCTTGCAAAACAAACTTGCTCTACTATAAATAGAGCTCAATTGTGGTCAGTTTGAGTACACCAAAGCCATCTAACAGATGCTTTCCTCAAAATCTCTTCTTTCACTCCAATTTTGCCTTCTAAGGCAAGTCACTATCGGGTTTTGAGTTTGAGAGCAATTCCAATCAAACCAATCACTCACACACCTCACATACATCACATATGAGCTGATCAAACACTTAGATTACTTCTGAAACATCAATTTCACAAAATCACCAGCTGGTTGCTCAAGGTTTTAACCAAAGTGCAGCTGAGGTGCCACAAAATGATCCAGCCAATTTCAATCAAGTCCAACCATCCAAACACAATCCATAGGGTGTAGGGAAGCTGTTCAGATCATCACCACTCATCTGTAACACCTCCAAATCAAAAATCACTTTGAACTTGCTGTCACGACTTGGAGGTAAGCACATACTTGGTCATCTCTCAATCTATGCATATTTCCTCGCACAATAATTTGGCCATATGTTCATAATCATGCATGGAATGTTTTCCCTCAATTAATTGCATTGTTTGAATCGTGTATCAAAAATCCTAGCCTTCATGCAGAAATTAGGGTTCTTGAGGTCTCTTCGTGATTTCTTGTTGTATGTTTAATTTAAATGAAATTAAAGTACATAGACATGATCGTGAGGTTGAGGCGAGCATAATGATATGTGGATTGCATGATATGATTACGTATTCATGGAGATTGGATAGAAAATGCAAATCTGAGAAACCAAAAACACGCACGTGTTCTTCAGCTTGTTCTTGGCGCCATTTTTAGAAATTCAAATATTTGAATTTTGTGATTTTGTTTAATTGATTCAAAAATTAATTTCTCTCTGAGTTTTAATGATTTTGAGTTGATTCTTTTTTTAATAATTCACAAAAATGTTAAAATATTTTATTTTCACAAAAAATCCCAAAAATATTATTTATTTCATATAATTGATATTTTTGTAAAGAATTAATATTTTGATTGTTTTTGGCATTTTAAATATTTTTTTCTACATTGATTTTGCAACTTTTAATGCTTTCTAATTATTTTGTAGGTCAATACTTAATTTTTGAAGCATTAATCCAAGATCACAATTTGTTTTCCATGTGTTAAACAATTTTTGATCATTTTAATTGAATTTTTATTCAATTAAATACATTTTGAAAACAAATTAGGGTTTTGGATTAATTCAACCCTCATAAATCATTTTCAAAACTTTTTGGGCCTCTTGAGAGAGTGTAAGACCCATCCCCCCTTGTACAAAAACCTTTTGGGCCTCACTCATTGTATAAGTCCCTCTGTACAAGTAAACTGCACGATCGTCGCCCGTTTAAAAATAAAGATCATCTGGGCCTCTCCTTGAGCTATAAGACCCATTCAAAACACTTTGGGCCTCTATTAGAGTGTAAGACCCAATCCCCCTTTTAACCAAAACATCTTGGGCCTCACTTATTGTATAAGTCCCTCTGCGTTAAAAGAAAACCTCGGCGCGATCGCCATTTTTAAACGAAAAATCATTTGGGCCTACCCTCGTGTTATAAGCCCCACTCTTTTCTTTAAACCTTTTTGGGCCTCTTGAGAGAGTGTAAGACCCATCCCTTTGTACAGAAAACCTTTTTCGGGCCTCAGTCACTTGTATAAGTCCCTCTGTACAAATTCAAACAGTGCGCTCACTGATAAAACCCTGGGCCTCTCCTTGAGCTGTAAGCCCCAAATCTTTCTTTTTCAAAGCACTTTCTCCTTTGATTTTGAATATACTGTTGTTTTCAATCTTTCTTTGTTGAACAACTAACCAAACAACATGGAAGCACTCCAACCGAGTAAGTGGTTATCGCTTTCGTTTACTGCTTTCATATTATATAACTGTATTGTGGGGCTGTTTCACTGTAAGTCTCCTTTCACAAACTCATATATATATAACTGTATTGTGGGGCTGCTCACTGTAAGTCTCCTTTCATAAACTCATATCTACTGTGTAATAATAGTATAGATATTTCGAGTTTCCCCGGCAACTACGTCTAGAACTAGGTGACGCCATTTCATTTATTCGTAGAAATAGACGCCTAGATCCCCAATAGGAGCACCAGATACAGTCTTCTCTTCGGTTGTCCTCCTTAGGAATCGTCAAGAAGCTCTATTCCCCAAGATGAATGTATTCTCCGTGAATGGCATATTTGAGTTTCTTCCAAATTCTCGAACTTTCCTGACTTGATCTATTCCTTGTGGATAGCTTGCCTTGAATGTCTCGGGGTTTGGGTACCCACTACGGTCATAATCTTGGACCTTAACTAAGGAACCCTCTTTAAAGGTTAAAAGTCATTGGATAGTAAACCTCGCACGTTTACCAGTGGTTTATATCTTTAAAAGAGTTATCTCTCCTAATGGAAAGGAGATGATAGACCCACGGGCTTCTTAAAAGCATCAGCCTCCTCTTGGGCATTATTCAAGGACACTACGGCTTCTTAGAAGTATTCACAACCTCCTCTTAGGCTTCGTATAATGATCTCTTCCTCCGGGAATGATAGCCTCCTCTTGGGCTTCGTACAAGGACCCGTCGGCTTCTTAAAAGTTTCCAGCCTCCTCTTGGGCTTCGTACAAATTGTCCCGACGACCTCCTAGAGGTATAGGAACAGAACCTAGTCATCCTCATAGAACAGTTCTTTCATAGAGTCTACTACTGTTTCTTAAAACATAGTACAAAAGATAAAACTCTAGACACGGACAGTCTAATTTCCTTGAGTCTCAAAAGACATTCTCAAGTGACCCCTTCGTTAAATAGGAAGGAAACCCGCAGACTCGGACAGTCTCAATACCCTTCGGATTTCCAGTTTCCCCAAAGAAGAGGAAACAACCCCGATCCTCAGATCTAACCCACGAGTACAGTGATGCTCATATAAGAACTGATTTTCTCTTTCAAAATCAGTATGTTGGACCTGTCACTTAACTGACATAGCCTCCTCTTGGGCTTTGTACAATGACTCTCCCTAGCGGAGTCAAACAACGTTTTAGCCTCTCTCTCGGGCTTTGTACGAGACACATAAAAAGACTCCCTCATTGAGTTAATCATCCTTTCGCCTCCATCTCGGGCTTTATACGAGATACAAAAAGGTTCTTATTGAGCCAAACTTCTTTTAGCCTCTCTCTCGGGCTTTGTACGAGACACAAAATAGCCTCCTCTTAGGCTTTGTATAATGATTTTCCTAGCGGAAATTAGCCTCCTCTTAGGCTTTGTATAAGAAAATCACTGGTTGATCCAATCAACCTTTTAGCATCAAAGCTGTGCCTCGTTCACAGTACACAAACATCAACAACTCCTTTCCCTTCATCTAATCGCTGTAAGCGGCAAGCCTCTGGATCATCTATATCCACGCCACTGTCCCTCTTTTAGCATGAGAAATTCCTAAGGAAAGATGGCATTGCTCTACACTGAGTTAAAGTCTTCTCCTTCAGGATAAAACCCTTTCTTCGGAAATTATGGCATTGCTCGGATCCGCGTATCCCAGTTAAAGTAATTCTCCTTCTCCCCTCTTTAGAGATGACAAATTCTCTCTAAAGTCGAAGTCTTTCAGCTTCACGTCTTGGGCTTTGAACAAGACACAAATAGACCATTCAGCTTCACATCTTGGGCTTTGAACAAGATACAAACCACCTTTCGCTTCACGTCTTGGGCTTTGAACAAGACACCAAAAACCAATTTCCTCCCATAGAATAGGAGGAACTACGAACACTCTGATTTCCCTGTTTCGGTAAACGGGAATACGTAGGCATAAGATCGAAAGAAAAGATCTTAGCGAGCGCAATCAACAAAAAACCCAAATCCCATATCTCCATCAATCAAAAGCAGTAATTCAAAAGCATCAGTCCTAACATCCTAATCCTTGTTCCCCGCCAGAAACCTTCTACCCAGGTAAAAAAGAAAGAAAACAGTATTGGCGAAAATACAAATAACCAGTACAAAGGCCCCCCACATTGATAGCATTCGTAACCTAACAGACCGCTGTTTAAACTCAGTATGCAAAGCAGGGTTAATTGGAGACATCTATTTCCCTTCCTTATTCAGCTCACAATAGGATAAAAAATGAATCGACCTGTAGTCAAAGCTCAAACCGCAGAGAGCGACCAGCGCTTAAGAACCGCGTCCAAAATCGCTCGCTACAGAAAAGTGGTGCCCACCGTGGGGCACAATTTTCTTTCTTAAATGTTTAAGGTGGAAACCTTGGACAAACCTTTTTTTCTCTTCACTTGTGTGAATACCACAGATTGGGGCTTCCGCCGGGGAACCCATTTTCTGTCAGGAACTTAGGAATCATAGCTTTATAAGTCTAGG
This sequence comes from Lathyrus tuberosus, assembly GCA_022829125.1. NCBI lineage: Eukaryota > Viridiplantae > Streptophyta > Magnoliopsida > Fabales > Fabaceae > Lathyrus > Lathyrus tuberosus. Next base: position 4,999,887 of record JALAZF010000056.1, on the reverse strand, counting down.
ATGATTAGCACAAATATATATACTGCTTTTCCTAATTGCTATACATGTTTATTTTTCTGCTACTGGGAATGCGGGTGATGCCGTATGTGGAAAGATTGAGTATACACTTAAGATAAGTGATGGCGACGGGGTCGACCATCAACCTCAGTGGAGGCTGACCAACGCAACCCATTCACTCTTCTAGCCAATGGGCCGGTTGTTAAGTCTGAGAAGCTGAGGAGCCAAACCCTTTCGTAGTGCGAAAACTATCGGAAATAGTTGTTACGCAATACTACCCTCATTTGAGGCTGGTGATCTATTCTCGGTGAATGGCACTTACTCTAAGATTGCTCTACAACTCGCTGGCGATCCGCTTGTTGTTTTGCTTTCCTGGGAGGAGCTGATGATAATGAGTACAAGTACAAAAATCACCTTAGTATAAACCTTTGGGGATGGGTAGAGCCTTGACTTCATGACAACGACCCTTTGACCCCATGTTTTTTCTATGTTTTTGTGTGCTGCATTCATGCATCCATTTAATAAAACATTAAAACACTCAAAAAACTTTCTCTTCTAGTCTCTCTGTTTTTCAAATTAAACTAAGACTGTGATTGCAAATATCAGAGAAAAAGATTGCATTAATGGATTTCGGTAGAAGGAGAACTCGCTAGTATACCTTCAAGGTTCCAAAGCTAGAGGATTTGAGAAAATTAGCAAGGATGATCGTTAACCCAGAGGCTTTCAGAGCCAAGCACGGTGGTTTGCTACCACTGTTAAGAGTCCATGTGATTAAGGGGATCATGGACGCGCTCATTCAGTTCTACGATCCGGTTTATCACTGTTTCACATTCCCGGATTACCAGCTCTCACCAACGCTGGAGGAGTATTCTCATCTGACTGATTTACATATCACTGATCGAGCTCCATTTTCTGGACTGGAAGAAATTCCAAAGAATCAGACTATTGCAATAGCAATTCATTTGGACGAGTCTGAGGTCAGGACTCACATGACCACTAAGGGTGGCATCCAAGGTTTGCCAGCCCAGTTCTTGACAAAAAAGGCTCTATACTTCGCTAGTATAGGGAACGGGACTGCTTTTGAAAGCATCTTTGTCTTGCTCACCTACGGATTATTTTTGTTTCCCAACATCAATAACTTCGTCGATATCAACGCCATTAAGGTTTTTCTCATTGGAAACCCTGTGCCAACTTTGCTCGCAGATGCGTATCATTCTGTACACTTAGGAAATTTGTACAGCGGAGGGGAGATCACATGCTTTATACCTCTACTTTATAAATGGTTTATCTCGCACTTGCCCAAGTCTGCTGCTTTTTGGGATTGCAAGAGTGTCTTACGTTGGTCGCAGAAGATCATGTCTCTCACCAATTCCGATATAGACTGGTGTAATAGGATTTATGAGGGAATCAGAATCATTGACCGTTGTGGAGACTTCCCCAGCGTACCCCTCATAGGAACTAAAGGAGGAATCAATTATCATCCGATATTAGTTCTTTGTCAATTTGGATACTCGATGAGACACATCCCACTGGGTGTTCATCTGGAAGGTCTTTTCTTCAAAGAAGGAGAAAATGACAGAGCACTAAAGATGGAAATAGTGTAAGCTTGGAAACAAGTTCATAAGAAAGGACGAGAGTCTCTGGGAAAACCGGACTGTGTCTCGGTGGAGCCTTATCTCCATTGGGTACAAACTAGAGCTCTCAAGCTAAAGATGCCTTATCCTCGTTACGAAATTCTTCCACCGAGGGAAACTGTCATGTACTTCATGACGGAAACTGAAAAGCTTCAGGTTACTCTCAACAAAGTTCAAAAGGAAAGAAGATCTTGGAAGAACAAGTACCGCACCCTCGACGCAGAGTGTATCCAAATACAGCAACTACTAAAAGAGAAAGATGCTCTGATTGAAATTTTGGAGCAGCATGCTGTAGAGAATCAAGATGACCAAAGGAATTTGCTCGCTCCTTTCACCTGGCAAAGGAATGACAACCCGACAACGGCCCAAGCGCCCCGGTCAAAGAAGAGGACTCGGGACCCATTAGTTTAGGTTTCTGTTTCTGCACTTTGTAATCTACTGTATTTCCATTTCTGTAATCCTTTGGAATTCAATAAAAAGGGGTTTCCCCACTGTTTGATATTTGCAATCTAATTGTCGAAGTTTATTTTGATTAAACCAAAAAAAATAATTAATATAGTCATTGCATTCATCATTCTCACATCGCGTATTCTCCTTACCTACGAATCTCACGTTTGTGTCTCGATTCTAGAATCAAACTGTCTCATTCGTATAATACTCGGGCCAATCGTCAGAAAAAGATGGATGATCTTGAGGAAGAAAACAGAGAGTTGAAAGAAGAGATCGACGCTCTGAGAGTGGATATGAGAAAGCTTCGTAACGACATGCAAGCCATGGTAGAAGCTCAGCTACAAAGGACTGTGATCTCAGAGATCACCTCAACGCCCATCATAGAAAAGTATGATCCTAGGTATCAGATGCCGAAAGATCGTCCTTGGGGCATGCCTGTTAACTATATCCCGGAAGGATATGTTCCGCCGATCACTGAAGATCTAGGAATCGCAACAGAAGCCGCTGGGCCTGAAGGTTACAAACTTCGGGAAAGCGAAGATGCCAGGGGCATACTCAAGACTCCTGAAGGTTACAAACTTCGGGAGGCGCCAAGACTTACTGCCGTAGTCATGGTACCACCCCCTGTGGTGCACACTGTCCCGGAAGGACATATTCCACAGACACCTTCTGGTAAGAAGGAAACTATGTTTGACAGAATGGATGAATTCCAGGAGCAGTTCTTGGAAATGCAGAAAGAGCTGCAAGCCATTCGCGGTCAGGATCTATTTGGAAAGGACGCCGCAGACCTCTGCTTGGTCCCAAATGTGAAAGTCCCGCACAAGTTCCAAGTGCCCGACTTTGAAAAATAAAAGGGTAACTCTTGCCCTCAGAGCCATCTGGTGATGTACGCTCGGCGGATGTCAGCTCAGACGGAGAATCAGGACCTGCTGATTCACTACTTCCAGGATAGTTTAACCGGTGCCGCACTCAAATGGTACATGGGTTTAAACCGTACTACGATCAGTACATTCGGAGATCTTGGTACTGCCTTCGTCCAACAATACAAATACAATTTAGACATGGCACCCGACAGAGATCAACTCAGATCGATGTCGCAAAAGGAAAAGGAAACCTTTAAGGAGTATGCTCAAAGGTGGCGTGAAATTGCCGCTCAAATTTGTCCACCTCTTGAGGAAAAGGAGATGACAAAAATCTTCTTAAAGAACTTAAGCTCACTTTACTATGACCGAATGATTGCCAGTGCACCCAATGATTTCACCGAAATGGTCGGCATGGGTGTACGTCTTGAGGAAGCCGTCCGAGAAGGACGTTTGGTAAAAGACACTGGATCAACGAGCGGTACTAAAAAATACGGTAGTGCTCTCCCTAAGAAAAAAGAGCAAGATATTGGGAATATCTCTCTCGGAAAGCAAAGGCGACGTTATCAGCCAGTAGCAGCTGTTACTCCTGCTATCGGCCCCGCGCCTGTTCCTATGTATCAACCTCAGGTTGCGCAGAGCCAACCTGACCAACAAAGGACACAACAGCCTCTTCAGCAGGCTCGTCCTCCATATAACAACAACCGTACGACACGGCCACCAGGATTTGATCCTATACCCGTAACGTACGCAGAGCTGTTTCCGTTACTGCTGGCTAAGGGGCACATTCAGACTAAGTCTCCCCTTTCAGTACCGGAAAATCTACCTTTTTGGTTTAAGGTGGATCAGACATGCCCTTATCATCAAGGAGGTTCAGGGCATAACATTGAGACTTGTCTCAATTTCAAATCCGACGTGCAAAAGCTTGTTAGGAGCGGGCTCTTATCTTTCAAAGATACGAATCCTAATGTTCTTACGAACCCGCTGCCTCAACATGAGAAAACTGCAGTCAATCTGATTGAGAAAGAGACTAACAATGTCTATCAAATTCATGATGTACTCTCATTGGGGACCAATCTGGTCAAGATACATTGTAGACAGAGTGGATATGGCCATGTGCCACCTCATAATTATCACCAGTGTGATATCTGCTCTAAAGACAACCAGGGATGTTCTGTAGTGCAAGCAGCTCTACAGGAACAAATGGATCTTGGATGGATCCAAGAGCACCGAGTTCGTGGAGTTAACATGGTTTACACGAATTCCAATGTCATTCAAAACCACGAGATCCGTGCGATGAATGTCAACTTGGTGGCGATGCACTCAAGGCAAAGTCAGTATCATAATCTGCCGCGGCACGATTATAGTTCCTGTCTGATTTGCTCGGTAAACAAACAGGGATGCTCTTTCATACAAGAGGCCCTCCAGCGTCAGATGGATCTTGAATGGATCCAAGACTACCATGATAGGAACCCTTATCAGATCAATATGGTTCAGATCTTTGATATTCGCATGATGAATACCAACCTGGTAGAGTTACATGCTGAGCAGGTCCGACTCAGATTCTTAATATCACATGATTATCAAAACTGTAAAGCAGGTTGCGAAAACGATCGAGGTTGTACCCTTGTCAAGGAGGCACTTCAATACTTGTTAAATCACTGGTGGATGCCAATCTATATGGACGAAGATACTCACCAGATTAGTATCAATCACAGGAATCCTACTCGTCGTCAAAGTCAGGATGTCCGATCAATGGAAGGTAACCTAGTGAAGTTACATTGTATTCAAAGTGGGCGTGGCCAGGCGCCACCACACAACTATGACAGTTGCAGCGTCTGTTCGGAAAGTAACCAAGGGTGTTACCTTGTGAGAGCAGCTCTTCAGGGTCAGGTCGATCATGGAGAAATTCGTCCATATCCAGGTTCAAGACCCATCATTTGGTCGCCGAACTACCTTGCCGAGCAAGTTGAGGATGTTGTCACGATCTCTGGTCATCACAGGACCAGGGATGTTTTTGCCATCATCCCTCTACTTGACGAATCTAGAGTTCCCAACTGGGAACGGATCAAGGTTACTTATGATGGTCAGAAAAATCAGAAGGTTCCCATAGTCATCTATCTACCGGGGCCACTACCGTATGAATCAGCTAAGGCAATCCCTTATAAATACGGTGCAACAATAATCGAGAATGGAAAGGAAATTCCATTACCCTCCGTCGTGAACATTGCAGACATCAGTCGTGTAACACGGAGCGGTCGAATCTTCAACCGAGGGGTTGAAGAATCCAACAAAGAAAAGGAACTTCAGGCAGAAATTCCTGATCCACCAGTCGGTCAATCTAGTAATCCCGACTTTTCAAAAGACAAAGATGAGATGCTAAAGCTCATCCAAAGGAGTGAATATAACATTGTTGATCAACTGTTACAGACTCCTTCAAAGATCTCAGTATTATCACTGTTACTCAGTTCAGAAGCACACAGAGAGGCTCTACAGAAAGTCTTGGAGCAAGCCTTTGTGGAACAGGATGTAACAATCAGACAATTCGATAGCATTGTCTCTAACATCACTTCCTGCAATAATTTGGGATTTAGTGATGAGGAATTACCCGAAGAGGGTCGCCGTCATAACATGGCGCTCAACATTACAGTTAACTGCCAGGACGATGCTTTAGCCAGTGTACTGGTAGACACAGGGTCAGCCCTGAATGTTATGCCGAAGTCCACTTTAATGCAATTATCATTCAAGGGCCCTCCAATGAGAGTCAGCGAGGTCGTCGTCAAAGCATTCGACGGATCCAGAAAAATAGTTATCGGCGAAGTTGATCTTCCCATAACTATTGGTCCTCACACTTTCCAAATCACTTTCCAGGTCATGGACATCCGGGCAACATACAGTTATTTATTAGGAAGACCTTGGATACATCAGGCTGGAGCAGTTACTTCAACCCTCCACCAAAAGCTAAAGTTCGTCAAGAACGGTCAACTTGTCACGGTTTGTGGGGAACAAGCCTTGCTTGTGAGCAACTTATCATCATCTACTTGTGTAGAACCCGAGGAGGTTATTGGAACTCAGTTCCAAGCACTATCGGTGAGCAAAACGATCAATCTGAAGGAGGAACCTCGATTTCCTCATACAACGATGCTATCAAAATGGTCTAGAGAACCGATACAACCGGATGGGGACGGCTTGTCATTCCTATTGACAATAAAACAAAGAAGGGTCTTGGTTTTTCTGTGACCTGTACCCAGACAGCCGCCAACGATGAAAGTCTTCATCCCCTTCAAAACTTCTTCCACAGTGGAGGTTTTCTTCACCTAGTGTCTCAGACAGTTCATGCTATCAATGAGGAAGATCCCTCTGACACAGATGAAGAATGGAAGTCCTACCTTAACAAGGACGGCTATATGTCTCAGGAAGAGGTGCCTATGCCTTTTTGCTTTCCTACAGAAAGTCCGAGATTTATACCAAGATCAGATGTCGAAATGATCTACGGAGATTGTGATCCGGAAGGATGCCGTGCTCCGCCAAATTCATTAGAGGAAGACACTCCGATGAAAGACAACTTTGACCACAATTACTATGGCCCAATGGATGGCCTGCCAGTGTGGCAGCCTTACCCAGGAGACTTGGGGCCAGAAAGTCAGCCGAACAATGAAACTCAGCTGAGCGTCATTGAAAAGAATACCTGTGTCCCCGCTATGTCATGGGATCAACACTCAGGTCATTCAGAAACTACTCAACATGAAGATGAATTCGCAACGTTTGCAGGACTAGAATTCATCAACTATGCTTTTTCTGAGGTCAACGTCATCGAGAGGGATGACTTCTCCAGTTCCAAAGAAGTTTGGGACACTCTGGGACAACCAAGTGGAAAATACGACTTTATGGTCAAGTATACTGCTCCCGAAAGCTCTCGTATTAGGCTCGAAGATATCCAGTCAACTGGATGGGGAGATACAGCTGAGAGCACCAATGCTATGCAAAATGCAACAGAGGAATCCTCCTACGACAATTCTGCCTGGGAAACAGATTCCAATGATCCTACTCCACCAGAAATCAGCGTTATTTCTGAAGACAAATCAAGGAAGGTGCCAGACTTTGTGATTCACCAAGGAGTTCGCCGCCAATGGGTTACTGTCAAGGTTCCGAAGGTCGTTCGCCAGTCAAAGTAATTGCCATCTTTAGCCTTTCACCCTGCCCAGGTGAAACGGATGTTTTGATAGGGCTCGCTTTTTGAAAATTTCCCTCTTCGCTTTGCCCAAAGCGACAGAGTTTTGTTTTATAGGGCTGTAGTTTCAAGATTCGACTTGTTCATTAATAAAATAACACCGTTCTGTAATTTCCGCATTAATTGCTGTTTTCTCTTTTTGCTTTTTCAGAAAATGGTAATCCTAAAAAACATTCAATAATAAAAATGAGCAGTAAAATCAAATACACTGCACACACTTGCATTTTCTCTATCTCTTCTAAACACGAATCATCACGTCATGCAGATTGCTTGTTTTAAACCCCGTTGAAACATACGATCCGATGCCTTCTTCCAACTTTGAGTTCCTGGTATTCGAGGCTGAAGAAGAAAATGACAACGAAATTCCAGAAGAGATCTCCCGACTACTCAGACAAGAGGAAAGGTCCATTGAACCTCACAAAGAGCCGTTGGAAACGGTAAACTTGGGTTCAGAAAAAGAGAGAAAAGAAATCAGGATCGGAGCACTGCTCAGTCCAACTGCCAGAGAAGATCTGATAAAGCTTCTCAAAGAATTCCCCGATGTATTCGCTTGGTCCTATCAGGATATGCCAGGGTTGGATACCAACATCGTGGAACATCACTTACCGTTGAGATCAGAATGTCCGCCAGTAAAGCAAAGGTTGAGACGGACTCACCCGGACATGGCTATCAAAATCAAAGAGGAGGTACAAAAACAGATTGACGCGGGTTTCCTCGCCACATCTGAATATCCTCAATGGTTAGCTAACATCGTACCCGTTCCCAAAAAGGACGGAAGGGTCAGAATGTGTGTTGATTACAGAGATCTAAATAAGGCAAGTCCAAAGGACGACTTTCCTTTACCACACATTGACATGCTGGTTAACAGCACAACAAAGTTCAAAGTATTCTCCTTCATGGATGGATTCTCGGGCTATAACCAGATCAAAATGGCGCCGAAAGACATGGAGAAAACTTCGTTCATTACCCCATGGGGTACCTTTTGTTACAAGGTAATGTCGTTCGGTTTGAAGAATGCCGGGGCAACCTATCAAAGGGCCATGACTACTCTGTTTCATGACATGATACACAAAGAAATCGAGGTATATGTCGATGATTTGATTGCAAAATCAAGAACAGAGGAGGAGCACGTTGAACATCTGTCAAAATTGTTCGAACGTCTAAGAAAATTCAAGCTCCGCTTGAATCCTAACAAGTGCACCTTCGGTGTCCGTTCGGGGAAATTACTAGGGTTCATCGTCAGCCAGAAAGGAATTGAAGTTGATCCTGACAAGGTCAAGGCCATTCAAGAAATGCCTTCTCCAAAAACTGAAAAACAAGTCAGAGGATTCCTGGGACGTTTGAACTACATCTCCAGATTCATATTCCTCATGACCGCGACGTGTGCGCCGATTTTCAAATTACTCAAAAAGAACCAGGATTGCGTTTGGTCAGAAGATTGCCAAACCGCCTTCGACAGTATCAAGGAATATCTGTTGAATCCTCTGATTCTATCACCTCCAGTGGAAGGGAGACCACTGATCATTTACATCACGGTCCTAGAGGACTCAATGGGATGTGTACTTGGCCAACAAGACAAAACTAAACGGAAAGAGTCTGCCATTTACTATCTAAGCAAGAAATTCACCGACTGCGAGACTCGGTACACAAGGCTTGAGAAAACTTGTTGCGTTTTGGCTTGGGCAGCCAAACGTCTTCGCCAGTACATGATTCGTCATACTACTTGGTTGGTCTCCAAAATGGATCCAATCAAGTATGTTTTCGAAAAACCTGCTCTCACGGGAAGGATTGCCCGTTGGCAGATGTTACTATCAGAATATGACATAGAGTACCATGCTCAGAAAGCCGTTAAAGGAAGTATTTTAGCCGATCATTTGGCTCATCAACCGATTGACGATCAAGAATCAATCGGGTTTGACTTCCCAGACGAAGATGTCATGTATCTAAAGATGAAAGATTGCGATGAACCGCTACCCAGTGAAGGGCCAAAACCAGGTTCCCAGTGGGGACTTATCTTTGACGGAGCTGTTAATCATTACGGAAACTGAATTGGGGCTACCCCTTTCTCTCTAGTGTATGGCATGGAAGCAGTGCTCCCCATAGAAGTAGAGATCCCATCAATCCGGGTATTGATGGAAGCGAAGCTCACCGAAGCTGAATGGTGTCAAAGTCGACACGACGAACTGAATCTGATCGAAGAAAAGAGAATCACGGCACTATGCCACTGTCAGTTATATCAGCAAAGAATGAAGAGGGCGTTTGACAAAAAGGTCCGACCTCGTGTCTTCAGGAAAGGAGACCTTGTGCTCAAGAAGATACAATCATTTCTCACTGATTCTCGGGGCAAATGGACCCCAAATTATGATGGCCCCTATGTGGTCACGAAAGCTTTCTCAGGCGGCGCCTTGAGACTTGCAACCATGGACGGAGAGGAATTTGCCTATCCCACGAATGTTGATATAGTCAAGAAATACTTCGCCTAAAACTAAAAAAAAAAAAACGTCTCGGTGGATTGAAAACCCGAAAGGGCGGTCCAGGCAAAAGTTAGAGACATGAAAAGGATCATCCCGATGGATTGGAAATCTCATAGTACAATCCAGGCAAAAGTTAGGGATAATGGCAAGTAACTATGTTCAACAGAGGCATGTCCCTCAGCAGCAGTTGCATCATCTATCGGAGGAAATCTCCAGTCAAAGGTCATCTTCGACAGAAGCTCAGGATGTCCCGAATTCAAAGTTGGTAGAAGAATAGTGGTCGTTATGTTTCAACGTAGCCCTTTTCCTTGTAAATTACCATTTTCTAACTTTGGAATCACGCGTTTGGCTGATCTCCATCTTATCAATAAAATTTGAGCCCTTGTGCTTTTGTTTGTAATTCTTTACTTGTTTTAGCTTTACAGAACGACGTTGTTTAAATTTAACCAGCGATTCTTGAAGTAAAACAAAAATAAATTTACTTGTTAAACTTTTTCTGCTTTTAAATTAAAGATGGCATTTCTTTTGACTGTTGAACATCAGAAGAACATCGATCGCTTCTCCCGAAGTAAGCGAACTTCAAAGTGCAGAATCAAAGTACTCCTTCTAGACCAGTACTCCTGAATGAAGGATCAATAATGTCAGAGACCATGTTTCGTCTGACATCCTTGGCCGAGTTCTTATCTCCTAAGCCCGATCAACATAGCTCCCAACGAGACTATCTCTCCTAAGCAAGGTGGAATTGCTATTTTGAACCAACGGTACTTCTTCGCCCCGCGATGGCCGAGTATCCAATTGTGTTCATCCATTAGTCTGTATGTCGCGTCTGTTTTGTCAGCATATACATGCGTACTTCATGCATTTTTTATTTGCATTTACATTTCATATTGCATCAATATCACTCTAGCCGATCTTGTCCCCTAGTGATAAACAGTTTTCTCAATCGAGTTTGTCAGTTCTTTCCTCGTCAGGAAGTGTTGCGTCTGCACAATCTCGCCACCAGTGTATCTTTAGATCAGAGTCGGCACTTGGCCACTTTGATAACTTGAACCTCTGAAAAGCCAGAGAAAACTTTTAATAAACATCACTCTTCGCCATTGAAGATGATATCCTTGCTTTCCTGGATTAAGGAAAATCCACAGAGAAAGCCTCGTGATCAGAGATTCGGCAGCACGCCAGTTTTGCTCCGAAAAACCACTGATGAGAAGGTCATTGGCACCTCAAAATTGGATCCCATCATATGGCATTTCTCTGGGAAGATCCCGAGAAAAGTATGATGTAACCCCAAACGAAAATAGTCTCTCAAGAGACTCGTTTTCCCCAGTAGAATCGACAAATGGCGTCTCCAACGGAGAAGTTTGTACAACTCTACAATTCGGACGAATGGGTTCCCCAGCAAGTCTGACATCAAATCTTTTCCCACTCAAATGGCGTCTCCCCAGGAAAATTCGGTGAGAAGTTTGAGGGAAAACCGCTACTAATAGCGTCCCTTGTCAATAAAGTTTATTGAAAAAAGAAACTAAGACCAGTTCCTTGGTAGGAAACCAGGATCGAGGGGAAGTTTATTTCTGAAACTTAGACCAATTCCTTGGTAGAAAACCAGGATCGAGGGGAAGTTTATTTCTGAAACTTAGACCAGTTCCTTGGTGGGAAACCAGGATCGAGGGGAAGTTCATTTCAGAAACTGAGACCAGTTCTTGGTAGGAAACCAGGATCGAGGGGAAGTTTATTTCAAAAGAGACTGAGACCATTTCTTGGTAGGAGACCAGGATCGAGGGGAAGTTTACCTTTTCTAAGCATCATTGCTTAGCTAAAGAGGATGAATGCGTAAGCTACCATTCATAACCACCATCAAAATTTCGGGTATTCCGATATTTAATCCTCTTGCACCCCGAATGCCCGAATCCCTTCGTCATTCACACCTTCGGGTCCAAGAAGATTAAATAGGGGCATCTGTAATACCCCAAATTTTGACCACTTAGATTTCCCATCATTGTGAAAATCATCATCACAATATGGATGAACCATCATGCTTCATCAGTCTCCCCAAAGATGGGTGAGCATCCAATACAATCAAAATTAGGGTTTCAAGCCCTTTCTGAGTGCTTAGACAAAGGATCAATCAAGAAATGACATGATCTTCAACTTTTCTAATCTCTCAAACATCCTCAAAGGATCAAAAGGACTCCTACTTCAAGGATTAAGCACAAAGCTGCTCCCTTCTAGGTGGATCAAGTCTCAAGATCGACAGTGTCACCAAATTAGGGTTTTGGTCGACCAGGGCCTCCAGATGGAAATTTCATCTGGCCATAAGGCAATGATCCAAAATATAACCTAATATACTTCATGGAACCTCATGAACCCATGCATCAAGTCAATTTTGCCTCAGGGGATGCATTCATCAAAAATCAGGAATTAGGGTTTCTTGACCTAATTCACCCCTAAGTTGACTTTTAGGGCACACCATGAGCCAATACCTCAAGAGAGGGTTTGAGGGTCTCTAATATACCATATTGATCCATTTGTAACAATGGATTAATCCAAGAAGCTTGAGCAACAAGTCTCAATTTCATCTGCACCACAATTAGGGTTTTAAGAGAAAAGTCAACTGTAACTTTGACTTTTGACCAGGACATGCTCCCAAACCCTAATACATGATTGAATATACCCTATGACACCCATGGAACATGTCCATCAAGTTTGATTTAGGTCAAGGACATGATTTCCTGAAGAATTGCACAGTTTGGAATTCATCTGATAAAAAGTCAACTGTGCACAAAAGTCAACTTTGACTTTTTGAGATTTTTCACCAAAATGGATTTTTAACCCTAAAATGATGTTAATGTATGATTTGAATCATCATTCATCAAGAAAAATCAAGAAAAGTGAGATAACTTGTAAAAGGGGTAACCATAAAACTTAGAAATTTTCCTAAGTTAAAAATAAAGTGGCAAAGGTACCAACTTTGGAGGACCATAACTCCTAAAACACAAGGCCATTTTTTCTCATCCAAAGATGGATTTGTAGACCTCATTATCACCTACAAAAACTTCAACTACAAGTCATTCCAATTCATTAAGGATTTTGAGTTATGGAGTGATCAAAGTGGCTGAAAAGTGAAAATGTCACTTTTTCAACACTTAGTGAAATTTTCACTAAGTCAGATTCTGCCTCACTTTCTGCCAAATGTAGGGGGATTTTTCACTTGGAATCAAAAGAGATCAAAACCAAACTTGTTCAAACAGTTGTTGTATCATGTAAGAGCTTTCCAAAATGGCCAAGAACATTGCCAAATTCAACCTACACCATGAGATACAACATTGCCAAGTTGCCTTGCTGAAATCTGTCAAGGCAAGGCAGAATTTGCAACTTTGGTCGATTTGCCAAAATCATCCAAATTCAATTGCTCCTATCCACTTGGACACCTCAGAGGATTGAATCTAAAGGGGACAATCACTGAGCCAAGCCTCAAAAATCCATGGAACAAGAAATAGCATGTTGAACCTAGAATGGCCAAAATAGGGACAAGACTTCAAATTTGGAATGAGGCATTCAATGGAACCATCAAGGTGGCATGGACTGAGCCATTCTCATCTGAAATCAGTCAAGACTTATCCAAGACCAAGGGAACCAAAGCTCTGTGCCCTAACCTCTAGTCAATGGCTAGAGGAGACTTGGATTTTCATTTGCCAACATTGGCCAAACCTACTTACCAGCTGCCATGCACTATTCCTTGCAAAACAAACTTACTCTACTATAAATAGATCTCAATTGTGGTCAGTTTGAGTACACCAAAGCCATCTAACAGATGCTTTCCTCAAAATCTCTTCTTTCACTCCAATTTTGCCTTCTAAGGCAAGTCACTATCGGGTTTTGAGTTTGAGAGCAATTCCAATCAAACCAATCACTCACACACCTCACATACATCACATATGAGCTGATCAAACACTTAGATTACTTCTGAAACATCAATTTCACAAAATCACCAGCTGGTTGCTCAAGGTTTTAACCAAAGTGCAGCTGAGGTGCCACAAAATGATCCAACCAATTTCAATCAAGTCCAACCATCCAAACACAATCCATAGGGTGTAGGGAAGCTGTTCAGATCATCATCACTCATCTGTAACACCTCCAAATCAAAAATCACTTTGAACTTGCTGTCACGACTTGGAGGTAAGCACATACTTGGTCATCTCTCAATCTATGCATATTTCCTCGCACAATAATTTTTTCATATGTTCATAATCATGCATGGAATGTTTTCCCTCAATTAATTGCATTGTTTGAATCGTGTATCAAAAATCCTAGCCTTCATGCAGAAATTAGGGTTCTTGAGGTCTCTTCGTGATTTCTTGTTGTATGTTTAATTTAAATGAAATTAAAGTACATAGACATGATCGTGAGGTTGAGGCGAGCATAATGATATGTGGATTGCATGATATGATTACGTATTCATGGAGATTTGATAGAAAATGCAAATCTGAGAAACCAAGAACACGCGCGTGTTCTTCAGCTTGTTCTTGGCGCCATTTTTAGAAATTCAAATATTTGAATTTTGTGATTTTGTTTAATTGATTCAAAAATTAATTTCTCTCTGAGTTTTAATGATTTTGAGTTGATTCTTTTTTTAATAATTCACAAAAATGTTAAAATATTTTATTTTCACAAAAAATCCCAAAAATATTATTTATTTCATATAATTGATATTTTTGTAAAGAATTAATATTTTGATTGTTTTTGGCATTTTAAATATTTTTTTCTACATTGATTTTGCAACTTTTAATGCTTTCTAATTATTTTGTAGGTCAATACTTAATTTTTGAAGCATTAATCCAAGATCACAATTTGTTTTCCATGTGTTAAACAATTTTTGATCATTTTAATTGAATTTTTATTCAATTAAATACATTTTGAAAACAAATTAGGGTTTTGGATTAATTCAACCCTCATAAATCATTTTCAAAACTTTTTGGGCCTCTTGAGAGAGTGTAAGACCCATCCCCCCTTGTACAAAAACCTTTTGGGCCTCACTCATTGTATAAGTCCCTCTGTACAAGTAAACGACACGATCGTCGCCCGTTTAAAAATAAAGATCATCTGGGCCTCTCCTTGAGCTATAAGACCCATTCAAAACACTTTGGGACTCTATTAGAGTGTAAGACCCAATCCCCCTTTTAACCAAAACATCTTGGGCCTCACTTATTGTATAAGTCCCTCTGCGTTAAAAGAAAACCTCGGCGCGATCGCCATTTTTAAACGAAAAATCATTTGGGCCTACCCTCGTGTTATAAGCCCCACTATTTTCTTTAAACCTTTTTGGGCCTCTTGAGAGAGTGTAAGACTCATCCCTTTGTATAGAAAACCTTTTTCGGGCCTCAGTCACTTGTATAAGTCCCTCTGTACAAATTCAAACAGTGCGCTCACTGATAAAACCCTGGGCCTCTCCTTGAGCTGTAAGCCCCAAATCTTTCTTTTTCAAAGCACTTTCTCCTTTGATTTTGAATATACTGTTGTTTTCAATCTTTCTTTGTTGAACAACTAACCAAACAACATGGAAGCACTCCAACCGAGTAAGTGGTTATCGCTTTCGTTTACTGCTTTCATATTATATAACTGTATTGTGGGGCTGTTTCACTGTAAGTCTCCTTTCACAAACTCATATATATATAACTGTATTGTGGGGCTGCTCACTGTAAGTCTCCTTTCATAAACTCATATCTACTGTGTAATAATAGTATAGATATTTCGAGTTTCCCCGGCAACTACGTCTAGAACTAGGTGACGCCGTTTCATTTATTCGTAGAAATAGACGCCTAGATCCCCAATAGGAGCACCAGATACAGTCTTCTCTTCGGCTGTCCTCCTTAGGAATCGTCAAGAAGCTCTATTCCCCAAGATGAATGTATTCTCCGTGAATGGCATCTTTGAGTTTCTTCCAAATTCTCGAACTTTCCTGACTTGATCTATTCCTTGTGGATAGCTTGCCTTGAATGTCTCGGGGTTTGGGTGCCCACTACGGTCATAATCTTGGACCTTAACTAAGGAACCCTCTTTAAAGGTTAAAAGTCGTTGGATAGTAAACCTCGCATGTTTACCAGTGGTTTTTATCTTTAAAAGAGTTATCTCTCCTAATGGAAAGGAGATGATAGACCCACGGGCTTCTTAAAAGCATCGGCCTCCTCTTGGGCATTATTCAAGGACACTACGGCTTCTTAGAAGTATTCACAGCCTCCTCTTAGGCTTCGTATAATGATCTTTTCCTCCGGGAATGATAGCCTCCTCTTGGGCTTCGTACAAGGACCCGTCGGCTTCTTAAAAGTTTCCAGCCTCCTCTTGGGCTTCGTACAAATTGTCCCGACGACCTCCTAGAGGTATAGGAACAGAACCTAGTCATCCTCATAGAACAGTCCTTTCATAGAGTCTACTACTGTTTCTCAAAACATAGTACAAAAGATAAAACTCTAGACACGGACAGTCTAATTTCCTTGAGTCTCAAAAGACATTCTCAAGTGACCCCTTCGTTAAATAGGAAGGAAACCCGCAGACTCGGACAGTCTCAATACCCTTCGGATTTCCAGTTTCCCCAAAGAAAAGGAAACAACCCCGATCCTCAGATCTAACCCATGAGTACAGTGATGCTCATATAAGAACTGATTTTCTCTTTCAAAATCAGTATACTGGACCTGTCACTTAACTGACATAGCCTCCTCTTGGGCTTTGTACAATGACTCTCCCTAGCGGAGTCAAACAACGTTTTAGCCTCTCTCTCGGGCTTTGTACGAGACACATAAAAAGACTCCCTCGTTGAGTCAATCATCCTTTCGCCTCCATCTCGGGCTTTATACGAGATACAAAAAGGTTCTTATTGAGCCAAACTTCTTTTAGCTTCTCTCTCGGGCTTTGTACGAGACACAAAATAGCCTCCTCTTAGGCTTTGTATAATGATTTTCCTAGCGGAAATTAGCCTCCTCTTAGGCTTTGTATAAGAAAACCACTGGTTGATCCAATCAACCTTTTAGCATCAAAGTTGTGCGTCGTTCACAGTACACAAACATCAACAACTCTTTTCCCTTCATCTAATTGCTGTAAGCGGCAAGCCTCTGGATCATCTATATCCACGCCACTGTCCCTCTTTTAGCATGAGAAATTCCTAAGGAAAGATGGCATTGCTCTACACTGAGTTAAAGTCTTCTCCTTCAGGTTAAAACCCTTTCTTCGGAAATTATGGCATTGCTCGGATCCGCGTATCCCAGTTAAAGTAATTCTCCTTCTCCCCTTTTTAGAGATGACAAATTCTCTCTAAAGTCGAAGTCTTTCAGCTTCACGTCTTGGGCTTTGAACAAGACACAAATAGACCATTCAGCTTCACATCTTGGGCTTTGAACAAGATACAAACCACCTTTCGCTTCACGTCTTGGGCTTTAAACAAGACACCAAAAACCAATTTCCTCCCATAGAATAGGAGGAACTACGAACGCTCTGATTTCCCTGTTTCGGTAAACGGGAATACGTAGGCATAAGATCGAAAGAAAAGATCTTAGCGAATGCAATCAACAAAAAACCCAAATCCCATATCTCCATCAATCAAAAGCAGTAATTCAAAAGCATCAGTCCTAACATCCTAATCCTTGTTCCCCGCCAGAAACCTTCTGCCCAGGTAAAAAAGAAAGAAAACAGTATTGGCGAAAATACAAATAACCAGTACAAAGGCCCCCCATATTGATAGCATTCGTAACCTAACAGACCGCTGTTTAAACTCAGTATGCAAAGCAGGGTTAATTGGAGACATCTATTTCCCTTCCTTATTCAGCTCACAATAGGATAAAAAATGAATCGACCTGTAGTCAAAGCTCAAACCGCAGAGAGCGACCAGCGCTTAAAAACCGCATCCAAAATCGCTCGCTACAGACCAAATGATATCAATTTGATTGTTGTAATCAGTTAGAAATGTTGTGTTTAAATGTTTTGGTTATGTATTTTTATCTGTTGAACAAAATTCACACTTGTTGAATATATCTTGTAATTTCATGAGTTCTATTTTGTAAAAGTTTAGACACCATTTTTTTTGTAAATTTGAAAAGTAAAAGTAGTGTCACTTAAAATTTCTTCCCTCGTTACTTAGATCAAAACATCCAAAACCAATCCCAAGTATAATTCAAACCCATTATAACTTATTTTGCTCAAATGGGAAGATGCATGCCATTGATCAAGGATGGTAAATTCAAATGAAATGAGATTGACAAGTATCCTAAATTGAAACAGAATGAAGTGTGTATAAATGATTTACACTTGTTTTTTTAAAAACCAGACAAAAGAAAAGATGTTTATTAGAAGCTTAACAACAATGGACGTATGCATGAATTGTAAATATATGATAATAAAGTAATGGACTCAATCTCATTATTCAATACAAAAATCTTAAATGAACAAAAAAGTGAAAAACAAGAGATAAATCATGCAAAGAAATGCTAATGAGACCTCACTTGTCTAGACATGGAATGCATGATCTGACCAATCTAAATATCAGAAAAAATACAAGTTGTTGACTTGTTATACTAAAGACTATCCAATGACCAAATGAAATGGCCAATGTATAGTGATGCAAATGAGATAGTAATGAATCATGTGTAGGTGAATGAACGCAGATGAATGAATTTAGATGGGGCAAAATTTAGGGTATGACAGATGCATTTCATCTAATTTGAGTGTTAAAAATGAATGTAATTATATAGAGCTGTGTTACAATTTTTTTTATAACTGAAAAAAATTGTTAAAAAATAATTTTTTATTTGAAACACAACCCGCCAACTCAACCCATAAATGAATGAGTCAATTTTGACCGTGAAATTTCGAGTTGGATGATGAACCTAACCCATTGAAGTTTGAACAGGTTGGGTAACATGTTAAGCTAACCCAGTCCAACCCAACTTGTGTACACCTTTAATAAGGATAAATTGATGAGAGATAAAATAAATAAGTGAAATAAGGAGCACCATAAAGTACAATGTACTTAAGATAATTAAGGAACATCGTAGCCATAAAGCACAATGTACTTAAGATAATTAAGGAACATCGTAAGGTACAATGTACTTAAGAAAATTACGGAACACCGTAAGGTACGATGCACTTAAGTGAATTGTAAACATTGTAAGGTACAATGCACTTAAGTGGAATACATAATACAATAAGGTATCATGCGCTTAAGTGAAATACAGTACACCATAAGGTACAATAAACTTAAGTGAGCTTTTTTATCTTGCAACCAACACAAGTGGTAATATAAATAGAACCCTTGTGCATAAGCTTTCACACTTGATGAAATTCAATTTTGAATTCACTCTATCTCTTTCTTTATCTCTCTCTTTTTCACACACAGAGTCTCTCTCTCTCTCTCTCTCTCTCTCTCTCTCTCTCTCTCTCTCTCTCTTTCACACACACACACATACACACACACACACACACATGCGCGCGCACACACACACACACAAGGTCTTCATTCGTAACAGCTAGCACTAAAATTGAAGACACTCTATTCGTGTGGACTAAGTAGAGGCGTTGTTTTTCATTAACCGCTTGTGATTGCTCATCCGATTCTAGATCAAAAGTTTTAATCGCCACAAGAGGTAATCATTTCTATCACGAATCATAATCATTTCTAAGGATCGACTCAAGAGAAATTTTTGTTTTTCCGCTACGTTCATATCATAAAGTACAATATACTTAAGATAATTAAGGAACATCGTAATGAACAATGTACTTAAGAAAATTACGGAACACCGTAAGATACGATGCGCTTAAGTGAATTATAAACATTGTAAGGTACAATGCACTTAAGTGGAATACAAAATACAATAAGGTATCATGCGCTTAAGTGAAATACAGTACACCATAAGGTACAATGAACTTAAGTGAGCTTTTTTATCTTGCGACCAACACAAGTGGTTCAATAAATAGAACCCTTGTGCATAAGCTTTCACACTTGATGAAATTCGATTTTGAATTCACTCTATCTCTTTCTTTTTCACATACGCAGTCTCTCTCTCTCTCTCTCTCTCTTTCTCTCTTTCACACACACACACACACACACACACACACACACACACGCGCGCGCGCGCATACATACACACACACACACACACATACACAAGGTCTTTATTTATAACAGCTAGCACTAAGATTGAAAACACTCTATTTGTGTGGACTAAGTAGAGACGTTGTTTTTCATTAACCGCTTGTGATTGCTCATCCGAATCTAGATCAAAAGTTTTAATCGCCACAAGAGGTAATCATTTCTATCACGAATCATAATCATTTGTAAGGATCGACTCAAGAGAAATTTTTGTTTTTCCACTACGTTCATATCACATTTTCCCTTAAAAAATTACACAAAACATTATAATGTACTTAGATTGTCAAGAAAGTCACAATGGGAGTGTGTTTTACTTCTTTTTTACTTACTCTTTGGTTGACTGCATAATCGAGGATATCAATTGGCCGAGTTTGCTTTATCGGGATATGCATCTTTAGTGGCATGGACACAATCCTCCTTTTCGGATGCCTGGTGGATGCACTCATCTCGAAAGGGTTAGGTCAATGCACTTTTGTTTGAGGGGAAATATAGGACAATTGGTGCCTCCATAGTTATCTTTATTGTCCATGACCGTAGAGGCCCGACCATCATTAGAAGGCTTCTCTCAACCATCTCTTATGAATGGTCGACTGAGTTATTCATCTCTTTGTTGTATTATCTCGAAGCGAATATGTGAAGTCGAGCGTTTAGCTCATCAAGATGGTCGAACGAAGACGCCTTAGATGGTGTTTCCACTCAAAATTATCAGAAATTCGGGACATCTTTCTCTCGCATTCTCTTTCAGATTGAGAGTACAAGCTTTTTTATTCTGCGAGATTAAGCTATCGAAGGTTAATCTCAAATTATTGAATTATCAGAGGCATCTAGATCTTATTGTCGGAGATTTGATAGCTCGGTTATGCTAGACAACGTTGTTATAAGAAATCCACCTTCTGGTATCTCATAGGCGTTTAACCAGCAGTGGAGAGTACAAAAGCCACCAGTAACTCCACACTAAACGTTCTACCCAACTTCTCACTTCTCACTTCTCACATATTCTAGTGCATCTCGGTCCTCATATTGCAAGTTGTCGTTAGGGAGAAGCAATGTTGGATTACCACTGTATTTTTTGGCGTTGTGGATCCCAGTGATGACAGTCAAATATGACATAATATAATTGACATATCTAATCGATCTCCATAGCGATGCGTTGGTCAATTGTCTTTCTCTCTCAATTCCGATAGAGATCTAACTTTGGATTTAAAATGATATACTTGTGGAATTTCACGATTTTCTACTGACGGCGCCACTGTTCCATTCTAGAACCAGAATTAGGTGTATGTTGATGGTGAGGAATCCTGAATTGGTGGTGTTGATCTTCGATACGGCGGTGCATGGTGTACCTGCAAGGTTAACATTCTAATGCCCAAGTCAATTCAGAATTCAAGATGATGTAATAAAAAGTGGAGATAAAAAATCTACTTTGTATATCAAGTGTGAATGCTTTTATAGACTGGATCGTATGAAGTGGATAGATGTTGAATTAGACATTGACTTTTTGGGTCTTGATCGGTCCATGACAAAAAGTATAACGCTCTGATCAAATAATACTTTTTGTCTATTCACGAGTAGTAATTAATAATATTCAAAAATTTATAAGTTATAATAATAATAGAACTTATTTCTTATGGAGTTTGTCATCTTTTTCTATTTTATTATTTTTTTAAAAATATTCTACAATAAAAAGGTTAGTTGCATCCATATTTTAACAAAAGAACTCAATAAATCATAAAGTTATATAGAAGTATTTTAATATTAAAATATATATAGTTAAAATGTAACAAATAAGACATATCCCTTTACATAGAGCATTGAGTTTGATGAGTTTAGATAACTTCTATTTGGGTATTGAGATTGACAACTATCGACATGAAGTGCGAGAAACATAAAGAAAAAGAAACTCTTGAAGGAGTGGTTGATGGCTGTGGGAGGAAGACAATGAGGATAGAAAATGTTAAAAATTATTTTAACTTAATTTTGACTTAAAAAAATATAATTATGGAAATATTTTAGTTTAAATTAATAAACAGTTTTAAAAAATGACATGAAAAATGGGATGTAGCAGCTCAGAGTCTCCACGTCACCCAAAATATGCAAGCAATTAATTTTTTTTATACATCAACATTTTTTTAATCAAAAAATAGAATCCATGATTGAAACTGTTTAAAAATTAAATAGATGGATTAATTTCGTAGATGATCTATAATAGAGAGATCAAAATTGTAATTTAGCCTAAATAATATTAGATTGTGTTGATAGTTATATATTCAAAATTATAAGATTACTCTCAGGGCATGACAACGGGGCGGGTCGGAGGCGAGTTTAAGCAGTCCCACACCCGCACCCGCCTCCCTGTAACAGACTTGCCCCCGCACCCAAACTCAGTCGGGGGTAAAAAACTCCATCCCAGACCCGCCTCCAATAGGTACGGGTTCCCTACCCCCGCCCCGCCTCCACCCGCAAAACTATTTTTTTTTAAATAAATATTTTTTCATAACAATAAAAATTAATAATTTAATTAAATACTTAATCATTTTAATAATAAACATGTTTCTAACGAGTAAAATAACTAATAAACATGTTTTTCTAGTAAAACAATTTTTAAAAATTAAAATAACTCTAATAAATATATAATAAAATAATTAAAATGAGGTATTAAAGTAAATTAAAATAGACTGGGGCGGGGGCGGGTGCGGGGCAGGTAGTAGCATCCCCGTCTCTGCCCCCACACTCGTAATAGAAAACCGAGTTTTACCCGCACCTGCACCCGCACCCAGTTAAACCGAGTTTCTCCCATTAATTTTGGGGCGGATCTGGATTTCCTTGCCATGCCTATTACTCTCTGACATCTATAATATAAGAAGATTAACTGTTCTGGTTAATACTTCCATAACCCTTGCCTTAATGCTGCCACATCAATAATTGGGGGGTATTTTGTGTCTAAAACTAACTATTTTGAACTAAAACCACCCGTAATTACTTGCCAACAAGTCTTTAGCTAGAAAAATTACTCATTATATGAGGTAAATGTAATTGAATGGTGTAATAAAGTTGATAAAGTGGGAAAAAGCAAAACAGGAAAATAAAGTAATGAGTTTAGTTGGTAAGGGCAAAAATTTGAAATTGGTGGATGGGACCAATTATCGAAGTCTGTTGCTCAGACTTCACTTCACCTGCTGTAAAAAAATGGGTGGATGGGAACAAATTTCCTCTTCTCCGTCATTCACTCTCTCATCTTCGTTCTCCCTCTTCTCCTTCGTCCTTCCTTTTCTTTACAAACAATAACCAGACCTTCTTCCGTCTTCGTACTGTTGGAGTGTTGAAGCGCATTGGAAGCAATTTCTTAGGTTAAATGTTTGTCGTCGACTTATACACCCCAAGGTATTGTTTGATTATGGTATTTTTTGGATTGGAGTTTGTAGTTTTTTCTTTCTTCTTTTTCAACCGTTTGATGTTTTAATACAGGGAAGGGAATTTAGTGAAGATGCAGACACTGTTGAGTGGTTTTTGGGTTTTCATGATGGTTTACATATGATTTTAATGTTTTCTCACTGTTTTTAGAGACTCATTTTTTAGAGTATGAACCAGAAATTTAGGGGGTATGTTTCAGAAGTGTTTCGGCTACTCTGAAACGGGCCTGAATCTGCATCTATTAATTTGTTTTCACAAGTCATATTGAATTCATTTTTATTCAATTTTGTTTTCATTTCAGTTTCTATGACACACATCATTTGGGGGATAAGAATGCATTCAAGTAGCAGATATGTCTGTTGAGCCAGGTATTAAAGATATTTCCCAGCTTTGCTGAGTTTCGCTGGTATAGAAATTGATAACTTCATAGATGTATATGATTTTTATTTCGCATTTTTATTTTGGCCTTTTTAATAGATACTAAATGTAATATTTATGTCCGTATATCATGTTGTAAAACTAAAAAACCCATGCCTCTGACTTTCATTTGTGGTGGCATAGATGCAGTAGTTGTAAATTTGGTGGCATGGAAATCTCCACCATCTCCTATTGAAGCTGAGCATAATACATGCCCATTACACATTCTTGAATCAAGAGTGACTGCAATGGTAATTTAATGTCGAGCTTATATTATTAACTTGTTGGAAACAAGTCTTTGTACTTTGAATAACAGTGTTTATCATTCTTCTTTGTATGACATGTTGTACTTTTCAATTACAGTTACGACGTTTATTTTGTCATTCGTTTTGTAACTAAGATATTGCAGTTTTGAAGAACGGTTAAGACATTACCAAAGATGATAAGTCAATCAGTTTGTGATCACAAAATATAAGTCTGTCATTCTCATCAAGCAAGGAGCTGAAGCTGTAAGTTTGAATGACCCCTTCTATTTGTTGAATAAATAGACAGGTACGTGTTATGCAAAAGACTCAGATTGATTTTTACTATTTGTCTTGGAAAATATACTTTTCATGAAATTGCTCATATGTTTCATATTTTAAGAAGCATAACTTATCATCTTTGTTTAATGCTGCAAAATCATATGCAGCACTAAACATCAAGCAAGGAGCTGTTTAATGCAAGTTTGAATGACCCCTTCTATTTGTTGAATAAATATACAGATACGTGTTATGCAAAAGACTAAAATTGATTTTTACTATCTGTGTTGGAAAATATACTTTTGATCTAATTGCTCCTATGTTTCTTTTTTTATGAAGCATAAGCTATCAATTTTGTTTAATGCTGCAAAATCAATTGCATTTAACTCATCAGTCATACTATCTTTGTCAAATTACAGCTGAATTTCAATTCACCTCATGTTCCCATTATTGTTAACATTACAACGCCACTTTGAAAGATAATATTCCATGAAATACATTTCGTATGCATCCTTTTACATTTGCTTATTTACTTTTTTTTTTTATTTCTGCTTCCTGGTATGCTTCCTTTTTCATTTTTATTGTTCATGTTTTCATGGATATTCCACAACTTAGCAGCAGAAGCTATCAAATTGACAAGACCACAGTAAGTTTTCTTATGTCATTTGGTAGTTTTTGAGGATATTTTGACAGAAAATGACACATTCACTAATCCTATGAGGAAATTTTGAATTCATGTTCATTGACATTGAAAGTTGTATAATCATATTCAACGATCTCTTCCTCCCAGTTTTGCAATTTTGAAACAGTTGGGGGAATTGTAACACCTCTTTCTTTTATTCTTTTTATTTTACACAAAAGTCTAATGTTAAGAGCTTTTTTATATAATCCGCATCTTTATCTTTCAGATAGTTGACCTACAATAGTCGCAATTCATTTAATTCAACTTTCAATTCCGTACTGGGAAATTATGCTGTACATGTAAGTCCACGAAAATGTTTATCTATTTTTTTCTCATATGTTATTTATATGTCATATTTTGTATCATAATTATTTTTCATGGATACTTTTCATTTCCTTTAATGACCAATAATTTTATACATTGTATTAGCAACTACATGGTACACTTAACCATCGACCCTCATTATTAATTTGCCTGTCAATATTCCAACTTTAGACTTTCTAAAGTATTAATTAATTTCCATTTCCAATGTAGGGGGAAGCTGCAGAGTCACAACCCTCATTATATATTCATGCCTCCTATTCTTTACAACAGACACCAAACTTCAAGAAGACAAAAGATTTTCTATGGCATCCAACCAAATAAGCAATGCACCAGAGCCTACTGATGTCCAGACACCGCCTCACCTGTAACCTTCACCCGATTTGCAACTACCACACGGTCACCATCATCGTGTCGACGACCAACTACTTCTACAGGTTTGCCCTATACAAATTCTGCAGGTTTTGTTAATCACTAAATCTTTCTCTGCATTTGTTAATCACTAAATCTTTCTCTACATAACATCAACATACCCAACAAGATATCCAACCTCCTGTCCACAATGAACCCCTTCCTGACAACCAACCACCTTCGGATGTCCAACCACCTACGAATTTTTCCCGCGGTGAACCCCACCAACAGGCTCCCCAGTTTCAACCACATCTGCAGGTCTCACCGGTACAATTTTGTTTTCCATGGATGTTTTTGCCTGTTCTTATATTGCATCAACAACACCCCATTTCGCTTTTCATGTCACTGTATGTTAATGTATTCTGTTGATGTTAACACACAATCCCTTATTTTTTCATGTTTAAAATTTTCATTAACTGATTTTCTTCTTAAGGTACACGCCCCTCCTGCGCTGCAACACAGAAGAAAGAGGAAAAGAAAAACGAAAGCAACAAGAAATATGAGGAAAGTCACATTTTATGATTCAGCTGAAGACGAAGGAACGCGACTACGAACCATTTGATTCTGACGATGACGATGAGCGGGACTATACATGGGAGAACTCTATGTCTGCTTTGAGATTTAGACATACTTATTAACTATGCAACTTATTTTTCAATTTCGATTCAGTCTTTTTTTATGTATTCTGTCTTTGCAATGTTTCTGCATATCAAGTTGTAGGCTTCTACAACTTTGAATGCTTTATTACATTTACTGTTTACATTGTATTCTTCAATTCATATTTACATTGTACTTGGCAGGACCAAAACTATTATTACAACCAATTGCACTACATAACAAATACTACTTATATTTTTGCTTCTGTAATAGTCATAACTAAGTATTTGTTGGAAATAACTGAATGGTACTTATTTTTGCTTATGCATATATCTAACCCACTTATTGTTGGAAATAAGTCATTATCATAAAAATGGAATAAGCTTATAAACATAACAAATAAAGATCAATACAAGATTCACCGTAACTAATTTCCATTGCAAAATATTGGTATGTAGACATGTTGGTTATCATATCCTTTTAGTCAAACACTACAATATTTTACTACAAATATATTGGCTATTAGTCAAACATTTTGAATTTGCATTTTTAATTTTTGGCCTAACGTGTATGAATTGGTTAAATAATTCATATTTTTAATTATACTATTCATTTGTATAGCATAAATATCATTATTATATTTTTCAATTTTATTACATTTTAAAATAATAATATTGTTCATTAAATTATTTTAATACTCGAAAGAAAATATTATAACCAAATTATTATCTCTTTTAAATATAATAAACTATTTTAGTTAGGCAATTTTGTCTCTTTTCTATTTCATTTTTCTTATTATATTAGTACATTTTGAAAATAAAAGCGTACATACCACACAAGTACTCGTGTAAACACACGGATAACACACCAATATCGTGTGAACGCACGGATAATTATACCAAAATTATTTCAAATGCACGGATTTTTATTTTTTTGTACATTTAAAGAAAATAAATCTACACTTTTTGTCAGTTTAACGGGAGAAAATTTGTTAAATTACGGGCACAACAATTTTGTATGTCATTGAACAAATTCATATTTACTTACGGACAAATATACTTTCTTGATTCAATTTTTTTTTTGCACAAATTCAAATATATATCTAATGTCAAAATAAACTAAATTTTTATATACGAGATCAACTTCGTTGTTGATTAAATTCTTTATATATACGGAAAAGTATCATTGTTATAATATATATTTTGATATTTTTTTAAATAACGTCAAAACAACAATAATATTTATATAAAGTATAATATATTGTTGATTCCAATTTATTCGTTGTATAATATATAGATTAATGAAAATTAGATATTTTTTTAAATAACGTCAAAACATCAATAATATTTCTAAAAATACTAATTTTTTTTGTTGAACAATTTAATTTTTTTTAATATCATTTTTATTATATTTTCAAAAAAATGCGCGTCTCATACCAGTACCTGTGCGAATGCACATGTATCCCACTAGTTGAGAGAAACGAACGAATAAAAATTTAAAAAAGAATCAATTTGATTGAATGATAATCTATATGTGACTTCTAATAAAGGGTAAACCTCAATGAATTACTAACTAATGTGTAACAAAAACTTAATTATGTGAACTAAAAAATCAACATTGCAATTAAAAAAATTCTAAATGTCCTAAGTGATTGTTCTTTTAGATTCGAAGCAATTTCATGAACATTTCTTACATGTTTTTTTTTCTTTCAAAAAATTGGATCATCAGGAGAGATTTGTCATTTCTTCTGAACAATCTAACAAATAGGCATGACAAGAAAACCCGGACTCATCGAAGCACACCCGGACCCGACCCAAAATTAACAGTGGAAACCTGATTTGATTGGGTGCGGGTGCGGGTGCGGGTAAAACTCGGTTTGTAATTGCGGGTGCGGGTGTGGAAGCAGGTGGATGCTACTATCCGCCTACACCCGCCCCCGCACCCGCTCGGTTATAATATTTACTTTAATACACATATTTAAATTATTTTATATCACATTTAGTCACTTTTGAAGAAGTAATTAAAAATTCTCATTAGTCATTTCTCACCATTCACTCAAACTCACATCTTTATAAACAAATTTATTATTAAAATGGTTAAGTTTTTAATAAAATTGTTAATTTTTATTACTATTTAAAAAAAATATTTTTTTGCAGATGGAGACGGGTGCGGGTGCGGGCAAACCCGTTTTTATTGGGGGCGGGCCTGGATGGTAAATTTTCACTTTCGACTGAGTCTGAGAACGGAGACGGATCTATATCAGGTAGGCGGATGCGGGTGAGGGGCTAGCTAAACCCGCCTCCGACTCGCCCCGTTGCCATGCCCTGCTAACAAACAATTTCAAAGTGTGGAAAGTAGAGGTCTCCGAAACTATTTTTAAAATAGTCATAAACATGGTTATAGATTTTTTTTTAGAATTATTAAAAAAAAAGAGTTTCAAAATCAACTCACGACTACATCAAGAAGAGTGTTTATGGTTTCAAAAATCAAGAGAAAAACAAATCATTGATGAACATAATACAAAGTACTATTATTTCAAAAATATTGTCAGAAGACGATGCAACAAAATTATTTTTCTTCGGAATGAGGCATGAAAAATTGTTAACTCAATATATATTATATGAAGATAATTTCTTCAAGTTGAGATCCCCAATGCATTAATTTGTGTAAGACATTTCTTTTTATATAACCCTCGTAATGTCCTGAGTGAGAATGGGCACCTCGCTTTATTTTTTCCAACAAAATTGGAAAATTGTTGTTGACTCCATGTATCATCATGTACATCGAGTGAGGTTTAACTCTTCGCTTATTTCTTATCTTAATAAAAAATTTATAGTTTTAATCAATGTTTTAAAAATCAGACTAGATATCGAATCAGTAAAACGTACAGTTTAAGGTTTAATAGATTAAATCTCGATCGAACTGTTTATTAAATAAATTAATAATATAAAATTAAATTTGATAGATATGTCACACATTATTATATGTTCTCAACTTAATAAAATAAATATTTAAAAAATCTATAACAATTTAATATAACAATATCAATAATATATAACATTATCATAGTTATACACTTCATTTCAACCATCATTTAAGAATATTTTGACCAAACTAAAAAGTTACAATAAAATAAATTAAACTAATTCAACCAAAATTAAAATAATATAATATAATAATTAAAATAAAGTTCAAATAATTAAGAATACCTAAATTAAATAAGATAGAATACCAAAATATAAATAATACAATATACTTCATTAAACAACAAAAAATCGAATTTGAGTTGAACTATAACAAACAAGTGTTAATTGACAACAACAAAAATTATTGACTTGAACGACAATCAATAGAGTTGGACATCTTGACTATGTTTGGAAGAGACGGCATGATGATGATGAAATATGATTGAAAGAAAAACTATAACATAGTGATAAAACTTAGAAGTTTGTATGGTTGTAAAAAATACACGGAATTATTTTTTGTGATTGGGGAATATATGTTAAGTTTTGATATTAACATATTAATTTTTTTTAAATTAAAAAAAATTGTCAGTTTGATGAATTTTTTTTGCACCGGGCGGTTTACAAAATCGGCTCTGATTCTTTGGTTCGAATGATTTTGGACGGTTCAATTCGATTTTTCCAGTTTAACTCCAGTTTTGACCCACTGGTGGTTTTGAAAAGTTGACCTAACCAAATTCATCTCCGGTTCTCGGTCCAACCGGTTGAACCGGCCGGTTCGATTCGATTTTTAAAACATTGGTTTTAATTCAAAAATTGGATAAATATGAGTTTATACCTCAATTTCAACATATTTGTTGAAAAAAAATTATAAGTGTGAGTAATGTGGAGAAGTCCCACATTGATTAGGAATGTGGAGACTTGAGCATTTATAAGTGGAAGAATCTACATAACTATCCCCTTAAGAATTTGGGTGTGTATTGACCCTTTTCCCCTTAATTGATCCAAGAATATTGCTTTATGTAATGTTTATAAAATTATTACTAGTGATTATTAGTATCATCAAGATTATTATTGGTGGAATCACTTTAGATTGTATTATTTATCATAACTAGTGGGATACCTGTGCATTCACACGGGTACTGATATGATACACTCATTTTTTCTAAAATATAATAAAAATGATATTTAAAAGTTAAATTTTCCAATCAAAAAAGTTATTATTTTTAAAAGATGTAATAAATTAGTGCCTATAATTCATTCCATATATAAAAATATTTGAATCAATAATATATTATTTTTTATATAAATAAATTAATCAACTATGTATTTTTATATAAAAAATATCTTGAATAATTAAAGGTGATCCCGTTTATAATAATAGTATTTTATCCTGTATATATAAATAAATTAATCAACTATGTATGTTTTCCCGTATATAAATATTAATTTTGGAATCACATTACTTATATATTTGAGGCAATATAAAAATAATTGAATCAACAATGTATTTTTACCCGTAAATAAATATTATTTTGTTCAAATAAAATATAAAAATTAATAAAAAAAAATATGACTTTAGAAATTATAATAGGATAAATATTATTGACCAGTTGAGTAGTGGTTGAAATAAATAAAAAACAAAACTAATAAAATACTTAAAAAAATAGGTAACATTAAAAGACATAAAGAAAAATAATTATTTTCACCGATACACTTTTCTCATTTATAAAAGATAGGATACCCGTGCATTCGCACGGGTACCGGTATGTTACGCACATTTATTTCAAAAATGTAATAAGAATGAAAAAATAGAAAGATAAAATTATTTAACTAAGAAAGTTTATTATTTTCAAAAAATATATATTTGTATTTATATTGAGTTTAAATGTAGTGCATTGTCGGTGTAAAGAAATATTACACAGACATCCAATCAGATTATTTTAAAGTGTCAAATTATAACAGTATTTTAAAAATAAATATGTAATGTGGCGGGATACACGTCTGTCATTGGTTGACAGTGTAAAAATATTTTACACTTTCGGTGTATATTCCTTTTTCTCATTTATATTTGTAGCATAAATGTAATTATTCCATATATACATATATTTGAATTAACCGTATATTTTTATGTAAATATTAATTTTTTTTTCTTATTATTTATAAAAATATGTATGCAATTATTTAGATTTATAAAAATCAACTAATAACATATTATTTATAAATATTGTTTTATTTGTATAAATAAATAGTAGTAACATAAATAAACACATTTTGCGCGTGTTTGGATTCAGACATTGTTTTAAATATATAAACTTTTATTTTCTTTAATTATACAAAAAAATGTAATAATCTGTGCGTTCTCATGGATTATAGTGTGGATACCCGTGCGTTTGCAAGAATTCTAGTCTGGATACCCGTGTGTTCGCACGGGTATTGATCTATTACGCGTATTTGTTTTTAAAATATAATAAGAATGTAAAAAAGAAAACAAATTTTTTTATAAAAAAATTTTAATATATTTTTTTAAAAATATATATTTTAATTTAAATATAGATCATAAATTGCAGGTGACTTATCTACTACTACAAAAGTATCACTTGGACATTCATTACTACTCTATATCATAAAACAAAAATATATCTATTAAAAATTATAAATTTTAAAAAATTGTTAATGTAGATTGCCACAAGCAGTTAAGGATTTGGAATTTACCTCTTCTTTTATGAATCATAATTTATATCCATCAAAACCAAAGCTTTTTAGTGAGCAACCATCTCGTAGTAGAATAATTGTAACTGAAACTTATAGTTTAAATTTGTGTAGCAATGCTTTGAACTGGAACTTTATTGACAACTCTAATATACATTAGCTATTGTATTCTCATTTTTAAACTTTATTTCATTTCATCATTTAATTCTACAACATTTTAACCATTCCATCTTATAGACTTGGATGCTAAAAAAAAGGTCAAATACAGGAATAAAGTAAGACCTGATGAAAATCGTAAAACCAACCACGAGAAATACAACCATTAGATTGCATTGAGAAGAATCATATTATCAACTGTAGTATCGCTCTCCCTGCGTTATGCAGAAGAGACATAAGCGAAGAGCTCAATGGTACAAAATTGAGAACAAAACTTGGCTTAATCCGCACAAACAGGAGATTTCACTAACACCTATGTAGGTTTATTTCCTCTTGTATTTTTCCTTGAATAAGTAAGAGAGGGGAATTCGCTCACAGCTTTAAGCATTTTGAATGTTTACAATTGCACTGTTTTTGCTTCTTTGGAGTAGCATCTTTTGTCTCAGAGTTGGCTCTTGATTTTGACTTTGGAGATTCTGGTTTCCTGAATCAGATAAACATTAATTGAGAACTTCAAAAAGGAATACTACTGTTGGCATTTTATGAAGACGAAAACCGTCCAAAAAAGCTCATTATTGAATTTGAACCAATAGCTTATACTAATGGAAGGAAAAAAAAACTAAATTTACCATAACATAAGATTAATTACTGATCACATATGTATCTAATTTCTTAACAGTTGAAAGCTGAAATCAAAACAAAAAAAAATCACAATGAGAAAATCTACAACCCATATTGGCAAGTTAATTTCATAACCAATTTAAGCTTCTGAAACCTTATTAAACACTAAACCATCTTCTCAATAAGAAGGGGATATCACATTACATCAGAGGCAATTATACAAAGATTAAATACAAAGGGAATGAATAACAACAAATACACAAATTAAGCTAATTACAAACTAAAAACATTGCTAACAATTTTAAATTCAAAATAACAAACAAAACACAAAATTTTAAATTCCAGAATTTCAAACTACAACATGAAAAAAACGATAACTTTATCCTAATACTCACCCCAATTTGACTGAAGGAAGAGGAGGCAGTGTCGCCGGAGGCTGCGCGATTGTTTCGGCAAAGGCACAGTCACCTGAGTCCCACCAAAATTGTTGAAATCGAGCCGCTAGCAAGCTTCTTCGAATTCGAAGCCGAAACGGAATCAAACAATACGTTTTTAGGAGGGATATCACTTCCCTCACCTTCCCCCATTGAATCACCCAAAAAAATACACACAAAAAACAAAATAAAAAATTTCACTTCACCGATTATTCCCCCAATCAATAACAACGATTAGCGAATAATTAACTCCAATTAACGAAAGAAGCTGAAATTAAACAAACTTTAGATCCAAAATCGAAAATACACAAAGCAGAAAACGACGCGCGGGACTGTGATGCCGAAGCCGAAGGTGAATCTCCGAAATCAAACGCTAACTGATTCAACAATTCGATTTGAATAACAACACAGTAACACAAAAAACAGATCAAAAAAGAAGAATCTCTCTGCAAAAATTCCAGAAGAGAAGAAAAGACGCTTTTGTAACATGCTATGAATGGTTCTTCTAACCAATCTGTTTTCTCTAATCCACCTCTTGCTTAAACATTGTTAAACCAATCAACCTGTAAACATCCTCCAAATAATGAAACTTATGATCAAATGAAACACTAAACTTCAAACATACAAAAAAGGGAAACACGAAACATGAAACACAAAAAAAAAATGAAAAACATCCAAAACAGTAATGTGGATTGGAAGTTCAGCTCAACCTAAGACAACTTTCTTCTTAAAATGTAGCTTATATGATTAAGTCATGACAATAGAAAGAGTAAAACAAAAGCAGGTTAGAAAGGAAGCACATGTGTTACCTCATTATCAATAACAATCATCTCAAAGTGTTGCTTATTCTTTGAAAAAACACTTTATTTGTGATGAATACTGACTGCTATCTTCCAGAGATCTTTACTATTGTTGATGTCCTTCACCATTGTATACAGTCTTGCCATTAGAAGTGCATGTAGTTCACCAAACCTTGCGTTTTCTGAGTGGGTGTTTTTTGATGAAAGAGAAATGTATGTCATGGAATGGAAATGTTCAATGCTATGGTGTCATTTTCCTTTCACACATTTTGTGTAAAGTTATTTTTATCAGCTTCCAAGACACTCAACTACATCTGCAGCTGTAGACCTACTGCGCAACCCTGGGAAACTGCACCAAAATATCAACCTCAACTTGATATGTACTTCCAACCAATGCCCATGCTGTGTAATTTGTTTTGCTTTTTGGCTAATGTTTCAACTTTGTAACCTCAAACATCTTGTGTTTTACGCTTACAATGTGTAACTTTGCTATGCAAGTAGTTGTTGGTATGTAACAAATCATGGATTTAGTTCAAATTGTTTACTTTTGGACTCATAATGCCCCTTAATTGGTGATGTGGAGGTAATTAAGCAAAGGTTGGTGGGGTAATATCCAGAACATATAATGTTCTTATATTATAGATATTGTTATGGTTTAAGAGATGGTGCACTATATGGTTATAGTAAAAGGTAAAAATATGTTTATGTTTATTGGTTGTCTTAATTGAAATTTTGTCGAGAAGTGTCTGGATACTTGTGATTTTACTTTCAAGTTTATCCATATTATATATCTACAACTACATCACTTATGATTATAGTTCTTATGATCTTTGATTCAGATTTCATTACAACATGTATGGATGAAACACCGACCTTTAATTTTCTTTAACATTATCCTTTATGAAAATCTTTAGCAAGTATTGTGGGACCAATTTCGGAGTCGCATATTTTGGTAAGTGAGAAACGGGAAACAAATAAACTTTCAGTTCAAATAATGGATGCCATATGGACGCGTTCTTATTAATCTCTTTACCTAACATATTATGGACAAGACACTAACTATAAAATATACTTTGACTGAGACGATAGATTGAGGTTTCAATTTCCTCACCACTAATCATCTTAATGCATTATGAACTAGTTGGTGGCTATTTCAACTCGAAAGGATATGAATGGTCCAAAATTTTTAAGATCCCTCGCTTAGTGATTTCTCTCTCTATATTCAAAGAAATTGGAAAAATCTGTGAAATTGGAAAATGCCTCATAGAATCCAAACCTTTATGTGGATTGTTTCCTATAAGCGACTTCTAATGAATTACTAGAGAAATAGATGGGGAATGTGATTTCTCCAACCACTTATATTTGTGGGAATGAAAATGAAACAATTATTTTTGTTTTGAGAGATAACCCAATGCAATTCAAATTTAGATCAGTGGTTTCAAATAACATTATTAAGTTATTTTCATTGTATGACAAGATTTGAATCTTTAATAATAGGGTTAAATATACAATACCCCCCTACAATGTTAGCGATTTCTCATTTTAGTCCCTGGTAAAGTTTTTTTTTTAAAAACCCCCTCGTAATATCCAGATTCCCTCACTTAGCCCCCTGGCTGCCACATGGCAGCAAAGATTCCTTTCTCTTTGCTTGCGTGGCAGTCAGGTGGCATTTTTTATATTATTTTATTATTTTATTATTATTATTATTATTTTTTTTTAATTTTTTTTTTAATTTTTTTTTGTTTTTTTATTTATTTTTTTTTGTTTTTTTATTTATTTTTTTTATTTTTTATTTATTTTTTTTATTTTTTATTTATTTTTTTTATTTTTATTTTATTTTTGTTTTTTACTTTTTTGTTTTATTTTGTTTTATTTGTTTTATTTGTTTTTATTATAATTTTTATAATTTTTTTTCTTTTTTTTTATTTCTTTTTCGCTTTTATTTATATATTTTTTATTTTTTTATTTTTTTTTATTTTTCGTTTTTGGACCTAATTTTTATTTTTAATTCTATTTTAAACAAATTTTTATTTTAAAAATTACACTAGTGCAGAAAATACTTTTTACATCGGGCGAAAAACACATTTTACATCGGTTCTGGGTCCGATGTAAAGCCAAGCGATGTAGTAAATCAAAGACATTTTACATCGGGCCATAGTCCGATGTGAAAAATACATCAACTACATCGGTTGACTATTAAGTCTGATGTGAAATACATCTACTACATCGGTTGACTATTAAGTCCGATGTAAAATGTATGTTTTTACATCGGTTGCCTTTCTGGGCCGATGTAAAATGTATGTTTTTACATCGGTTGTCTTTCTGGCCCGTTGTAAAATATTTTTTTTTTACATCGGTTTCCTTTCTGGCCCGATGTAAAATGTATGCTATCTTTCTTAAAATGTATGTTTTTACATCGGTTGCAAGGCGAAAAAGAAATAAAAAAAAAAGAAAAAAAATTATAAAAATTAGGGTTAAATATACAAAACCCCCCTGCAATGTTAGCGAATTCTCATTTTAGCCCCTGTAAATTTTTTTTTTTTAAACACCCCTTCTTTAAAAAAAAAAATTAAAAAAAAAAAATTAAAAAAAAATTAAAAAAAATTTTAAAAAAAATTAAAAAAAAAATAAAAAAAAAATAAAAAAAAATAAAAAACAAATAAATAAAAAAATAAAAAAAAAATAAAAAAAATAAAAAAAATAAAAAAAATAATAATAAAATAATATTAAAAATGCCACCTGGCTGCCACGCAAGCAAAGAGAAAGGAATCTTTGCTGCCATGTGGCAGCCAGGGGGCTAAGTGAGGGAATCTGGATATTACGAAGGGGTGTTTAAAAAAAAAATTTTACAGAGACTAAAATGAGAATTCGCTAACATTGCAGGGGGGTTTTGTATATTTAACCCTTAATAATATTGTAAAAGTGCATGATAAAGATTCACATGCTATTTTTATAGTAACACGTTGACAATTGTATAGTAGAGAAACAAAAGTATCTTTTTAGAGGATTTTCGTCATCCCAATAATTCAACTAAGAATATTCTCAAGAAGGCAAACGATCACCTCAAAAAATGGTATTGTTTTCATTGTCTCGAAACAACCTGAAAAAGAACGTTTTAAATTCAATTGTAATGACACTTATAAAAGTTCAACTGATATGTAATTAACTTCACGGATAAGAAATTAATTATTATGGTCGGTGTAAATTTTTCTATAATTTATCAAAACTATTCATAAGTACAATAAAGTAAAAAGAAATAAAATAATAGTTATAATTGAATGACAATGTGGATGCATTTTAATTAAATTCGTAAAAGAAATTATTTACGTATATATTAAATAATGCGAATAGGAAAATCATTGCAAGATTTTATGAATATTTGGTTCATTAAGTATAATTATTAGTAGTACTATTATTCTTGTTTATCTTTAACTAAGACAATTTTATGTGTGATGTTTATGAACCGAAAGAAGATATTACCGTTTGACATCCAATAGACATTAAATTTTCACCATTCCCATTATACCCCTATAAAACAGACACAATATTTACACCTTGAAGGACAATACAGTCACATACATATAATAAAGCGAAAGTAGCTGGCAAATCCATCCCAACCTCTTTTTTTCTTCTCTCTGTCTTCATAAGCTATCAGATCCATCATTTGTTCCCAATCGCATTCACAATATAAACTCTCTCCCTTTTTAAACCCTCTTTTACAAATTTCTCACATCAATTTCTTCCCGCTCTATCACACTCCTCTTCAAATTCTCATTTATCTCTCAAAAAATCTGAACAAGAAACCCTAATTCTTACATTTTTTTCTCGATAAGGTCTGATTTGCGTAATTGTTTTGTTAAACCAATAGATCTAATTCTATATGATGTTTTTGTGACCCAATTGTTTTTTTTTTCACGTGTATTAAATGATTAGAGAAATGGGTTATTTGATTTTTTTTTTTAATTTAGGTTTTGGTAGTGATTAATGTGGAATATTGTGGTTATTGTTGATTTTGTGTTAGTGGGTTGTGGCTGGTTTTGAAAGGATAGCATACGAATTAAGATTTACATAGGACTCATGGCTGATCAAGGATTGGAAGGGAGTCAACCTGTTGATCTATCAAAGCATCCTTCAGGGATTGTACCTACTCTTCAGTGAGTTTCTTTGAATTCAATGTTTTCTTTGCAAGCATGAGATGATGATGAGTAACTGTGTTGTGTATGCTCTGTGTTTTGGTTGATTTGATTCAAATGAATTATATGAGAGTTTGAGATGTAGTGGAATGTGGGTATGCTAATTTGTGATAAAGAAGTGGACTCATGTAGTTATTATCCAAGTCCTAGAGATACCCCGTGTATGATATTGAAAATACTACCCGCGAATAATATTATAATTATCTCTTACAGTTGATCAAAGTTTTATTGATACGGCTCTTTTTTCGAGCCGAGCGGGCTTATTTATGCTGTTGAAGTTTAGTTAATAAGATTTGGTTGGACTTAAATGTTCTTAATGGAGGTTAATTATATTCCAATTGGAATGACATGTGTTGTCGTTGTGCCCTTGTGTGTCTTTGTTTCTTTTGAGATAAACTCTAAATGTATGCTTGATGCGGAAATATTTAAATAGTAAAATGATTGTTGCATATATGTACATTATAATATCTAAAATTGTTTACTATTTGTATTGCCAGAAATATTGTGTCCACTGTTAATTTGGACTGTAAGTTGGAGCTAAAATCAATTGCACTGCAAGCACGTAATGCAGAGTACAATCCCAAGGCAAGTTTTGTTTTATGATCGTGACTTCCATCTAGATATATGTGTGTATCAAAGTTTGTGTTGCACTACACTGTCATTATGTGAAATCAATAACTTACATGCTTGATATATTGTCATGCTAGATGGTCATTTTTCTGCAGTGCTGATGTCTTTGATTTGAACCTGTGCAGCGTTTTGCTGCAGTGATTATGAGGATCCGAGAACCAAAAACAACTGCACTTATTTTTGCATCTGGTAAAATGGTATGTTCCTTTCGTTGCATGTGGCACTTTTTTCTACCTAAGTTGCAATAGCTTGATACAATTTTTCAACCAACTAGTACTCGGTTGATGTTTTTTTCTTCTCGTGCTTGAATCAATGCCTGTATCGCCAGCATGGTAGTCAAAATTGCGATTCAAATCATACAATCGCACGATTCTTCGGTTGTGCTTCTGCTCAGCATTTAAGAGTATGCTCAGAATCGGATTTTGGTGACATCACATGGAAATCGCCGTTGTTAATCATTGAATTGTATGATTTGTGATCTCTATGGGGCTTTTGCGATTATGATTCCAGGTGGTGCAAGAGTGGTGGCCATGCGGCACACGTACTAGGGTTAGGGAAACACCTCGTTTTCCGCATGCGGGTCAGAAGACCTGTTTTCTGCTTGCGGGTTAGAACTTAGAAGACATGTTTATGCTGTGGGTCATAAGAAAACCCGTTTAGGAAATGAGATTATTTGGTTAAAAAAATGTGCCTATTAATGAATATTAATTAATTTAAAAATAGGTTGACCTTTAATTATTAATTTCGTTAAAAAACAGATTCCAGAACTTCTTTGTCCCCTGCAGCTGTTTCTGTCTAGCCCCACTTTTCTTCTCCATCCTTCTTTTCTCTCGTCCGTCTTTGTCCAGTTCTTCCGCATCCGTTTCATCCTTATTATCCCTCTCAGCCACTTCTTTGTGCATCTTTATTTTTGTTGCTAACCAAATGGCTTCAAATTCTCATGGGTAAGGGATCTGCTGCCGCTTGTTGGGGGGAGTTTAAGGTGATAGGTGAGTGGGTTCTCCCACTTATAAATGCTCAAGTCACCACATTCCTATCCAATGTGGGACTATTTCCCCACTTACTCAGTGAGACTATTTCCCCACTTACTCACACTTTCTATATTATTCCAACACTGCTCACTCTCCTGTCCTTAGCTATAGAAACAAGCCCAAGAATATCTTTAGTATTTCAAGTGTGATTTAAGGTTTTCTTTGTCTTATTCATATACATGAGCTTTATGAATTTTCTATAATCTTACCGTTAGTGTTACGATTGCATAATTTACGCAATTACTCACCCTTATTGATTTAGCGTAAAATTTAGATTTATACTACCTTGATCACCGGAGTTGTCCTAGAATCATGGGAAATGCAATTCTAGCCAATATGTGATGGATGGTTAAGTTGGAACTTTATTTTGTTGAGAGGAGTGCTGTAATGATAGCTAGTTATAATCGAGATTATACGCATAATCGGAAAGGGGAAGTAAAATCGTAAAGCGAGAAATCGTAAGATTATACGAACTTCATGAAACACACCTTCACATGTCACAACTAAAACTAATAAAAACACCAAAAAATGACACTTTAAAATTGAAAATCATAAATCACTCAATCTTGATTTCCATAATCCACTCAATAGTGGATCCTTACCAATAGCAACGATTTAATTTGAAGTCATTTGGTCGGCAATAAAGACAGAACAGAACAGTAACTGACTGCGTGAGCAAAGAACATCCTCGCAGACATAGAACAAATCCTTTGTTCAGCAACACAAAACAGAAATAAAGAAGAACTTGCGCACACGATAATTGCCGAGGGCCGCAAGAGACACTTTTAGTCTCACCACGGTGAGACCCGAGAAAAAAATTGTGCCCGTGAAATTGAACAGAACATTAAAGTAATTAATAGATAAAACAATGACTAAATGGAAATAGTGAGGAATGTATCAATGTTATTTATGGGGATGGAAAATACTATTAGTGGGATGACATTCACACTGCCTAGAGCTATCCTCCTACATACAAGAACCTCTGTTCCCAACTCACTCCAAATGATTTCCTATAGAGAGGAATCTCTGTTCCTAACTCACCCAAATGATTTCCAAGACACCTGTAGCTCTCTACTCAGTCCCAATATAACTGAATTCCCTATATTATGTTCCTGGGTTCATGTTCCAATTTCCCATTTGGGCCCCATTGTCTCAAAATGGGTCGTACCAGTCTCTATCTCTACTTATGAAATACCATAATTTTATCATGTTGCTTGTTATGAGTTTATATTTTTGATACTTTTTAAAATTTAATTGCCATGGTTAGGTCTGTACTGGAGCTAAGAGTGAGGTACAATCGAAATTGGCAGCAAGGAAGGTATACTGTTGTTCTTTTCTTCTCTAAGCTCTTTTATCCTTTGTATTATTGAAGCTTCTCAAGTTTAGGTTCATAAGACTGGAGAACCTTTCCATTAATCATGGCTTGTTTTTTTAGCATATTCTTATTTTAGTTTTTTAAAAATAGTTCCTTAAATCAATGGAGGAGGTTGAATGGTTTTATTTTTCTCATAACTAGTAACTAAACATAATGCACACGTTCTTTCTTGAAAATATATATTTTCTAATCATTTATCTCCTTCAGTATGCTAGAATCATCCAGAAGCTAGGCTTCCCAGCTAAATTTAAGGTACTATTTTTTCTCTTTCTCATCATCTCTACTAAAGTTGTTTCATCCAAAATTGTTCGTCACTTTGCACCCAACAAACACTACATGAGTGGTGATTGATAATTGATTTATTTATTTTGTATTGTGCTTTATTAAAATTTTAAGATTCGAAACATTTTTCCACCCAACACTACATGAGTCGTATAATTGATTTATTCCTTTTGTATTGTGCTTTAGGATTTTAAGATTCAGAACATTGTTGGCTCTTGTGATGTCAAGTTCCCCATACGGCTTGAGGGTCTTGCATATTCCCACGGTGCTTTCTCAAGTGTAAGTATGACACAAAGCTATTATTCTCTGTTTCCTCTGAATGCTGTTTCCTTGAATTATATACCTGTAGTCAAGCATTCTACAGAAGCCTGAAATCCTTATTAGAGACACCAGTGTCACAAGTGTGAGCAATGAAAAACAAATTTTTTGAATACTGCAGATACAATACCAATCCTGGTTTCCATGATAGCCAAACAATCACAAATCCCGTTTTATTTTATATTTTATCAAGTAGAAGCTGCTTTGACTTTAAAATATCCACTGCAAAATGGGATGTAGATTCTTAGTGAGGAATATTCAGTCACGATGCTTGTGTGATCTACAAGTGTAGATGTATGGAAAAAGCTATTTTCTGTTGTGTCTGTGCATGTGTATTTGCTTTCCTAGATTCTTTCTATACTAATACTAGAATTTTACTGAATGAGAAACATATGTTGAACTCGCTTGTTCCTGGTGATAGTATGAACCAGAGTTGTTTCCAGGACTAATCTATCGAATGAAGCAGCCCAAGATAGTCTTGCTTATATTCGTATCTGGAAAAATTGTTCTGACAGGAGCCAAGGTATATCGGTCTTGAGATATTCCCATTTAATCTTATATATTCCTCATTGAACTAATATTTTAATTTGCACTTTTTTAGGTGAGAGATGAGACTTATACAGCCTTTGAGAACATATATCCAGTGCTTACTGAGTTCAGGAAAAACCAACAATGGTATGCACATGGCTCTATATCCATTACCTTTTCAATTGGGATTGGATATTCATGTCATGATAATTGGGCTAGGGTTATAGTCAAATATATCATTTTATCTTCTGTTTTGATTTCTTCCATCAGCTGTCAGATTATATTTGCAATGCCAACCTCAGTTTTTAAATTGAAAGATGAAATACATCATGTAGATTTTCTTTTGGATTACATATTTGCGCGCAAATCTTAAGTCTGCAAAATTAAACTGAAATAAATACTGCTCGTGAGCATTTTCTTGGTATTGTATTGTGGAGGCGTCCAGTGCTTACTGAGTTCAGG
Source organism: Lathyrus tuberosus (assembly GCA_022829125.1). NCBI lineage: Eukaryota > Viridiplantae > Streptophyta > Magnoliopsida > Fabales > Fabaceae > Lathyrus > Lathyrus tuberosus. The sequence continues at coordinate 4,957,247 of JALAZF010000056.1, read as the reverse complement.
AAAAACCAACAATGGTATGCACATGGCTCTATATCCATTACCTTTTCAATTGGGATTGGATATTCATGTCATGATAATTGGGCTAGGGTTATAGTCAAATATATAATTTTATCTTCTGTTTTGATTTCTTCCATCAGCTGTCAGATTATATTTGCAATGCCAACCTCAGTTTTTAAATTGAAAGATGAAATACATCATGTAGATTTTGTTTTGGATTACATATTTGCGCGCAAATCTTAAGTCTGCAAAATTAAACTGAAATAAATACTGCTCGTGAGCATTTTCTTGGTATTGTATTGTGGAGGTGTCCTTGCAGCTCGGTCCAATCTCATGGCTGCTGTTGGATTAATAATAGCACACTCAGTGATAGATTAATCCAACAGCTGACATGTAGCTAGTCCGAGCTGTTGGGCTTCAAAGGAGATCCGTTTTGGTGTGACTGAGTGTTTTGTTTCCTGAAGATATTTGCTAATGTCATGGGATACTTGCTATTTTATTAATGGCAGATATCGTCATGAGCTCGCAAAGGTTTTCTGGCTGAGAAGAACATGGATGGTGGGCTTGACTGAGCTGTAAATACTGAGACAGGAGAGATATTTGGAATGAGATAAACTAAGCCGTTTTTGTTCTGCTTGTGATGGACGGATCTTGATGTAGTATAGTGAAAAAAACTTGTATGTTTGACAATTAAAAAACAAGATTTTTAAAGAGGCTGAAAAGAGCTTAATGGTCAATAGTTGAGTCCTTTTTAACTTTATTTTATCTGCAGTGACAATAAATTTGCTAAATGTTGTACAATGATCAAATGCCTTAACTCAAGTGGTTTGAGATACATGTTTAGAGTTCTAACTAATTACTAATTACCAATTAGAGAACTCTAGCAAATCTTCTATTAAATGATGAGATTATTCTGTACTAATTACACACAAAACCAGATCTGCAAACTAGCTAACCCTAAACACTAGAACCTCAATAAACAGAATAACAGACAGAGTATGCTAATGAACGAAGGACAGAAAGCAGAGAAATATATCAGCAACAAGGATAAAGTTACTCAGCCGCGATGCCCGAGACATACTAAGGGGTTCACACACCACATGGCTATATCATCTAGACTCCCAAATACAAGCAAATCAGATCACCGGCATTTCATAGTTAGAGATTTACCTCTGTCTAGCAAGTTTTCGAATTGTTTCAAGTGCTACATCCATCATTGTGCAAGACCGAAAACACTTCAAACCACTTGCAAATGGAACTCCACACACTCTTGCAAATAGAACTCCACACGTTTGTAAATACTGGACACTCAAAAAATGCGAGAAACCGATTCTTCTCTCCCGCAATCTCTGATACACCCAACATGTCCCTTAAATAGCAGACCCCTCTCTTTTGTAAGAATTTTAGTTTGAAGCATTATCCAAGTCAACCGTGACACTTTTGACAGAATCACCTAATTCCAAATCTTTGCCCAAGAGTGTTAGACAAGGATTGACCGTTTTACAATAAACTCTTATACACCTCTTTCACCGAATACTCGTTTTATGTAACATATCTACCTATATCCAATTAACATATATTCTTCCACCAACTTAAAACTCATTAGATTCCAAATTCATTACCCAATTATTCAGCTTATATCTATTTACTAAAGCTTTATACCAAATTTCCACTCCCATTTACCTAATAATGCACTATTGAACAATCTTAAATTTCTAATCCCCAAACCCCTTTCTTTAATCAATGTCTATATCACTTGATTCCAAGTGTCTTTTCGATTCAAATTTGCTCCAATTGGAAGACTATAATTTAGAGGCAAAGATCCTACTCTACGACTCAGGATATTTGACGCTTCAATAGTTCTGTTTTGGGAAACATTGATTCCAAGAATTAAACTCTTATGAAAATTTACTTTCAAGTCGGACATTGCTTCAAAAAGAAGCAAAATCATATTTATAATTCAAATGTTAGACCATTTTTCTCACTTATGATTATGGTGTCGTCTGTATATTGTAAATAAGAGAAACGATATTCCCCTCCCTTGAATCTGTATCCCACAAATTTTCCCATGTCTACAACTTTCTTCATTAGAACATTAAATCCTTTAGATATGATTAAGAAAATGAGCAAGAAAGAGTGTCTCCTTGTCTTAATTCTCGACGCATCTAAAATTTCTTAGTAGGCATTTCATTTACTAACACTAAAATTGAAGAAGATCTTAAATATTCTGTAATCCAATTTCTCAATTTCCTGTGAGTATGTTTTCTCCATTACATATACTAGAAAATTTCAGCCAACTAAATCACATGCTTTCTTAAAATCCACTTTAAAGAGAATCACTTATTTCTTCTTTGTTCTAGCCAATGTTTTAAAAACTGGACCAGAGATCGAACCGGTAAAACTTACGGTTTAAGGTTCAATTGGTTAAACCGGTTAAACCTACGGTCGAACCGTTTATTAAATAAACTAATAATATGAAACTAAATTTCATAGATATGTCACACATTATTATATGTTCTCAACTTAATAAAATAAATATTTCAAAAATCCATTACAAATTTAATACAACAATATCAATAATATATAACATTAACATAATTCTACACTTCATTTCAACCATCATTTAAGAATATTTTGACCAAACTAAAGAATTACAACAAAATAAATTAAATTAATTCAAAGCAAGATTAAAATAATAGAAAATAATAACTAAAATAAAGTTCAAATAATTAAGAATACCTAAATTAAATAAGATAGAATATCAAAATATAAATAATACAATATACTTCATTAAACAAAAAAAAATCGAATTTGAGTTGAACTACGACAAACAAGTCTTAATAGACAACAACAAACAATATTGACTTGAACGACAATCAATAGAGTTGGACATCGTGACTATGTTTGAAAGAGACAGCATAATAATGATAGAGTGTGATATAATGGAGTGACAAAACTTAAAAGTCTGTATGGTTGTAAAAAACACACGAAATTCGTTTTTGTGATTGGGGAATGTATGTTAAGTTTTGATATTAACATACTATAATTTAAAAAAAAAAATTAAAAAAATGGTCAATTTGATGAATTTTTTTGAACTGGGCGGTTTTACAAAACCGGCTCTGGTTCTTTGGTTCGAATGGTTTTGGACGGTTCAATCCGGTTTTTCCGGTTTAACCACGGTTTTGACCCATTAGCGGTTTTGAAAAGTTGACCCAACCGGATTCATCTCCGGGTCCCGATCTAACCGGTTGAACCAACCGGTTTGGTCCAGTTTTTAAAACATTGGTTCTAGCCTTCTCAAATATTTCATTAGCCAGCAGAACCCCATCTAAAATTTGCCTGCGTGAAATGACACCGATTATATCCCGAAATGATGGTATTAATCACTTTTTTCAATATATTGACTAACACCTTTGATATTACTTTGCAAATACATTCTAATAAAGATATTGATCTATATTCTGAGATCGTTGATAGGTTACTTTTCTTTGGAATGAGAAAAAAAAACATTTTCCCTTTTAATTATTCGTCCATAAGTGTGAAATTCTAACATGACCTTTATGAAATCAGCTTTGTTGATCTCCTAGAATTATTTTATAAAATCAAAGTTGACTCCATCTGAACCTGAAATTTTTGAGCTATCACAGTCCTAATTTCTCTACGAACTTTGTATTTTGTAAACTCGCGAACCAATAAATCTCTTTTCAAAATGTCCATTTTTTAAAACTCGATGTTGATTGGAATAGGTCTCACCCTGCCCTCTAAAAAACTCTAAAAATGTTCACCAATTTATTTTTTCATCTCTTATGCTTTCTTCGTTATTCTTCCATTCACTTCTAGTGCAAGAATTTTGTTGTCTTTCTTTCTCTTATTAATACAAACCATAAAATTATTTAGAATTTGTATCTCATTCTTTCGACCACTTGTTTCGAGATCTTTGACATTGAATGCTACACATAAGGTTAAAGAGTTTGTATAAAACTGCAGATACTTCTCTTTTACAATTAATCTCCATTGATGTGAACCCCATCGATTCACCTTTAATCTAAAAAATTATTAAGCTCTTCTGCTTTGTTTTTAGAGTATGTGTTTTGCGCCACTACTTTAATTTGATCTTGATCATCTTTTAACTTTTCCTTCAATACAAACATTCCACATCCATCTAATTTTAAATTAAGCCATTGTACTTCACAAAGTTGTGATAACCTTCAATATTCTTACAACTGTTTAACATGCAGAAAGGCTCATGTTCCCATTTTTGCACTAAAATGCCAAGCATAATGGAGGCAGTGATCTAATAGCTCATTTGTCTAAAGCCTATATGAGCCATTCTTCTGATAGCAACAATATCTCTAGACTGCTCATTGACATGTACCCAGCCAAGACCAAGTGAACATCGTACCATGAAGTGGTAACTTGATTATGTCTAAATCTGAGATGAATTCATCCAATTCTTCCATTTCCTCTATTATTTTGCTCTCATTCTCACATCTTCTTTATTTTTCAATCCTGTTGGAATAAAGTCTTCTAACATACATATTTGTTCTCCATTATTCTCTTTAATTCTCGCTGATATTTTAGCCATAAGTCTCACTTTCTTATGATGTCACATGGTGCATAAATATTCTATGAGATTTGGGTCGAACTCATCTGTGTCGAAGGATAACTTTCATGTGTTTCGACAGGAGGCAAGCATGCAGTCGAAGCTTGTTCACATGCTGATGTCTGCTAGTTACATATAGTAGTCGAAGTCTGTTCTTATATGTATTCTGTCGAAATGTTTATATTCTGTCGAATTGGGCCTTGTGTTAAGGATCCAATTATTTAGGTTTCTTGGGCTGCAAGTTACCTAGTTAGTCTATAAATAGGCTAGTACACTCAGTTTGTTGAGTGTGGCAAATTGTGATATTCACTTGTAATCATTTGTAAACTTCAATGAGAAAGTGAATAATAAACAGAATTATATTTGCCCAATCCTTGTTGTTGTTGTTGTTCTTCTTCTTCTTCTTCTTGGTTTCTTTTCCCGTTAAACCCTAACCCTTGTTTTGGTTCTTGATCACCAAGAAACCAGTTTTATACTTTGATTAAAGTCATCGTTTTTCACAACAAATTGGTGCGGTGAGCGTGGAGAAGATGGCTTCAACAAAGTATGAGATTGAAAAGTTCACCGGAGTGAACGATTTCGGTCTGCGGCATTTGAAGATGAAAGCCCTACTGGTTCAGCAGGGTTGTTTGGAAGCGTTGAAGGGAATGACAGCCATGGATGCTGTGTTGACGGAAAAAGAAAAGACGACAATGATTGAGAAAGCACACAACGCAATTATGTTGAGCCTTGGTGATAAGGTTCTCCGACAGGTGTCAAAGGAGACGACGACGTCGGGATTATGGGTGAAGCTTGAAATCTTGTACATGACCAAGTCGTTGGTGAATCGTCTTTACCTGAAGCAAGCCTTGTATTCGTTCAAGATGAATGAAGACAAAGCTTTGGCTGAGCAGTTGGATTCTTTCAACAAGCTGATTCTTGATCTTGAAAACATTGATGTAAAGATTGATGATAAAGATCAAGCATTGTTGCTGTTGTGTGCTTTGCCCAAATCGCATGCTCACTTCAAAGAAACTCTCTTGTATGGAAGAGAGTCCCTGACCTTTGAAGAAGTTTAAGCAGCCTTGTATTCGAAGGATTTGAACGAAAGAAAGGAGCAGAAACCTTCATCAGTTGGCGAAGGGTTGTCTGTGAAAGGGAAATCGTCAAAGAAAGATGGTAGGTTTGATAAGAAGAAAGGAAAGGTTCAGCAGAAGTCTTATGGTGGTGATATGTTTGGTATCAAATGTTATCACTGTAATAAGGAGGGTCATACAAGAAAGGTATGCCCTGAGCGCCTGAATAATCATGGAGGTAAGGACAATGAGAATGCATCTATAGTGCAAGATGGTTATGAATCATCTGATGTCCTTGTGGTGTCGAGCAACAACTCTTGCGAAGAGTGGATTCTGGATTCTGGATGTACTTGGCATATGAATCCAAACAAGAATGTGTTTGAAGAATTATGTGATCAAGATGGAGGATCAGTGCTGTTGGGAAACAATAAAGCTTGCAAGATTGCAGGTATTGGATCTGTTAGATTCAAGCTCCATGATGAGTCAATAAAGCTATTGATTGGGGTTAGGTATGTACCTGATCTTAAGAGGAATTTAATTTCTCTTGGTGAATTCGACAGAAAGGGATATGTTTTCCAAGGAGAGCAAGGTATCCTGAGAGTCATGAAGGGGTCGAAGGAAGTCTTGAGAGGCGTGAAGAAACAAGGCTTGTATACCCTTGAGGCTGAGGTTGTAAGTGGTTCGACAAATGTTGTATCCACGAAACCTGTGTCGAAGACAGAATTATGGCACATGAGATTGGGCCATGTCAGCTGAAATTCTGGCACAAATATTAGATGTCCTATACGGATGTTGAGACACTGATATCCAACACAATGAACAAGATAACAATTAACAATAACAGCGCAGAAAGTAAATAACACAGCGATATGTTTACCCAGTTCGGTCTAACACACCTACTCTGGGGGCTACCAAGCCAAGGACGAAATCAATATACGATAGTATCAATTCACAGATCATACAAACACCGGATAATCTGCTCACTTAATCACTACCCTTCCTATGACTTCTACCTAAGACTCACCTAGGTATGAGGCCCTCCTCAGATCCCTCTACAACCACAACCCGTGATTGGTACCTTTCCACACAAGAAACAAAAACGAAAGACACACTTTCAAAACACACAATCCTCAATACTTCACAGCTTATGAGGATTGACACACAAGAAACTCAATGCTTAAAAGCTTATGAGTAACTTGACAGAACTTACAACACAAGAAATTAGTCCTTATACTGTTATCAGAATGATACCAGTTAGGCTCACAAAATACACTTGAAAACCCTAAAAACACAAGTAAGTTCCACACCTAAAACTAGGTTTACATCAGTCAATATATAGCAATTAATCTGGACTGAACTGGGCTTAAAAAACGCAGCAAATAGACTGCTCACAAATCTGCAAAAATAACTCCAACAAAATAGGTCTTCAATCCAAAGTTTCCTATTATGTCTCCATAATTAGAAACAGCAGCAAATCCGAAAACCACCAAATAACCACAATCCAAAAATGCTTTGGATGCCACATAGGATAACCAAATATTCACAGAATATTCAGTAACAATTCATAGTAACAGAATCTGCATTTAAAACTGAATCCACAACGTGATGTCTTATGAGCTGGTATGGGACATCTTCATCCGACATGTTGAAAGCAGCCACTTAGAACATTAAGATTCAACATCTTGCTGCTATAATAGTTTTAGTAAAATAAATGCCAACCACAAAAGCACAGAAATAACAATCTCCCCCTTTGGCTTATTTTGGCTAAAACTACACACACACAAAAACTTGTAAAGAAGCACAAAACAGAAAAAAATATCCATATATCCATATATCAGACAGCAGCGAAAACACCAACAGCACACAGCAAAAACATTCAGCATAGCAGCACTCCCTTCAGCTGCATACAACACTCAGTACAGCAAACAACTCATCATAGCAGCATAACAAAAAAAAACTCCCCCTCAACTGCAGCAACATTCCACATTCTCCCCCTCAACTACTGCAACAACACAAGCACACAAGTACTCCCCACACAAACATCCACAGGCAAGTAGAATAAGTTAAGATAAAAATAAACCAGAGTAAACTGCATCAGCGAGTAGATGCACACAACATCACATACCCAAATGTCATACAAAAACTTCAGCATTTTCCCTTCTTTCACACACTGTACTACCAGAATCTCCTCTAGTCTTTTCAATCTGGCAGCCAGAAGGAACATTGATTGCTATAGTTCTTCATGAATGCATACCCCAAGTCTGCTCCTCAGGTTTTCAAATTGAACTGCATCCAGAGCCTTGGTAAATATGTCAGCAATCTGATTTTCTGTGCTCACATGCTCAAGAGTTATGACTTTGTCCTCCACGAGTTCTCTGATGAAGTGATGCCTGATATCAATGTGCTTAGTCTCCAAGCTTATTTCAGTGTTCTCAGAACTCCACAGATAACAATTATCTGATGCTCTCTTACCTCTCATGATAACCTTACCCTTCTTGTTTGTTATCTGGCATTCAGAATTGGTAAAGTTGACCTTGAGACCTTGATCACATAATTGACTTATGCTGATCAAGTTTGAATCTAAACCTTCAACAAGTAATACCTCCTCCAGATTGGGTTGTCCTGCACAATCCAGTTTTCCAACACCTATTACTCTCCCTTTTGATCCATTACCAAAGGTCACGTACTTACCAGGATGAGACTTAAAATCTGACAGACATCCCATGATACCAGTCATGTGCCTGGAACATCCACTGTCGAAGTACCACTTGTCCCTTGCAAAGACACTGAAGGAATTATGATCTATGTGTTCCTCTGCAGTACTCTTGGGAGTCCACACTTTTGTTGCCCCAACCCACTCTTGTTTCCTACTAGACTGTAAGCCATTCTTGGGGTAGCCATATAATTTGTAGCAGAAGGGTTTAATATGTCCAAACCTTCCACAATAGTGGCATTTCCATCTTTGATTCTTTCTTCTTGTGACATTCTTCTGATGCCTGTGAGGATGTTGCAACATGTTATACGACATCTTTGATCCTTTTTCAGGTTGAGCAGGTGTCACTTCAGGCCATTTTCCCTTGTCCATCTCGCTGGAACTTTCAAACCCGAGACCCCTAACATCTCCAACATCTCTCCCTGACTTCAGAATCTCATCAAGCACATCAGAGCTGCTATTAAGCATTCTGACTGTTTTGATGACATTATCCAGTTTAGAGTTCAGAATAACTACTTCACTTTTTAGATCAGAGATAGTAGCCAGATGCTCTTCCTGTTCAGCTTTTAGATGAGCAATGATTTTCTTTTGTTCTTCTTTCTGCTGACACACTTCTTCACTTTTAATGCATAAGTTCTTATAGGAAGCAGCTAGCTCCTCAAAAGTAAGATCATCACTGACTGATTCTTCATCAGACTCACACACACCTGTTAATGCTGTGACCCTCTTTCCAGACTTCTCATCAGTTTTAGTTTCAGAATCGTCTTCTGACCATGAGACTGATAGCCCCTTCTTTTGCCTCTTGAGATATGTGGGGCACTCAGACTTTACATGCCCAAAACCTTCACACTCATGACACTGAGCTCCTCTCTCTTGGTTAGAATTACCTTCAGTACTGGTATTTCTCCCAGCATTCTGATTTTTACTGATGTCAGATGGCTTGTCCTTAACATTTGATCTTGACTTCCAATCCACCTTTTTGAGTACTTTGTTAAATTGTTTGCCTGGTAATACCAGATCTTCTGAGAGGCCTTCATCTGTCTAGATTACTTTCCCTTTCTGAATCACTTGCCTTTGACACAAAAGCTATACTCTTCTTCTTTTCAGACTTTTCACTGATCCCCAATTCAAATGTTTGAAGTGATCCCACAAGTTCATCCACTTTCATTTTATCTATGTCCTGAGCTTCCTCAATAGCAGTCACTTTCATGTCAAACCTCTTAGGTAGAGATCTGAGGATTTTTCTGACCAGTTTACTGTCAGACATCTTCTCACCTAGAGCACTTGAAGCATTAGCTATCTCAATAATGTTCATGTGAAAGTCATGAATGTTCTCATCTTCCTTCATCTTCAAATTTTCAAACCTGGTAGTGAGAATCTGAAGTTTTGACATTTTTACTTTTGAGGTCCCTTCATGAGCAATCTTCAGGACCTGCCAAGCCTCTTTAGCAATGGTGCAGTGTTCAATCAACCTGAAGATATTCTTGTTAACACCATTGAACAATGCATTCATGGCTTTGGAATTCCCTACGGACACTTTGTAATCTGCATCATCCCAGTCTTCCTCTTCCTTCACCACATCAGTAGGGGTACCTTTTTCATATTTAACCTTAGGGGGCTCCCATCCTTTTATAACAGCTTTCCATGCTTGATCATCCATGGATTTGATGAAAGCTATCATCCTTGGTTTCCAATAGTCATAGTTGGAACCATCAAGTAGAGGTGGTTTGTTCAGAAATCCTCCATCCTTGTCCATTGTACCAGAAAGTACCTTCCCTGAATCTCACCCAGAACCAAATAAGGGTGCAAGCTCTTGATGCCAATTGAAATTCTGGCACAGATATCAGATGTCCTATACAGATGTTGAGACACTGATATCTAACACAATGAACAAGATAACAATTAATAATAACAGTGCAGAAAGTAAATAACACAGCGATATGTTTACCCAGTTCGGTCTAACACACCTACTATGGGGGCTACCAAGCCAGGGACGAAATCAATATACGATAGTATCAATTCACAGATCATACAAACACCGGATAATCTGCTCACTTAATCACTACCCTTCCTATGACTTCTACTTAAGACTCACCTAGGTATGAGGCCCTCCTCAGATCCCTCTACAACCACAACCCGTGATTGGTACCTTTCCACACAAGAAACAAAAATGAAAGACACACTTTCAAAACACACAATCCTCAATACTTCACAGCTTATGAGGATTGACACACAAGAAACTCAATGCTTAAAAGCTTATGAGTAACTTGACAGAACTTACAACACAAGAAATCAGTCCTTATACTGTTATCAGAATGATACCAGTTAGGCTCACAAAATACACTTGAAAACCCTACACCTAAAACTAGGTTTACATCAGTCAATATATAGCAATTAATCTGGACTGAATTGGGCTTCAAAAATGCAGCAAATAGACTGCTCACAAATCTGCAAAAATAACTCCAACAAAATAGGTCTTCAATCCAAAGTTTCCTATTATGTCTCCATAATTAAAAACAGCAGCAAATCCGAAAACCACCAAATAACCACAATCCAAAAATGCTTTGGATGCCACATAGGATAACCAAATATTCACAGAATATTCAGTAACAATTCATAGTAACAGAATATGCATTTAAAACTGAATCCACAACGCGATGTCCTATGAGCTGGTATGGGACATCTTCATCCGACATGTTGAAAGCAGCCACTTAAAACATTAAGATTCAACATCTTGCTGCTATAATAGTTTTAGCAAAATAAATGCCAACCACAAAAGCACATAAATAACATCAGCGAAAGAGGCCTGGTCGAATTGGGGAAGCAGAACCTGCTAGGAGGTGACAAAGTCGAAAAGCTGGAGTTTTGTGAATCTTGTGTATTTGGTAAATCCTGTAGGGCGAAGTTTAACAAAGGCAAGCAAAGATCACATGGATCCCTTGATTACATTCATGCTGATCTTTGGGGGCCTGCAAGGAATCCTTCACACTCAGGTGCAAGGTATTTTCTATCCATCGTTGATGACTATTTCAGAAAGCTATGGGTATTCATTCAGAAGACGAAGGATGAAACTTTTGAGAATTTCAAAAGTTGGAAGATTCTAGTCGAAACTCAAACTGGCAGAAAGGTTAAGAGGTTGAGAACCGACAATGGCCTTGAATTCTGCAACGAAGCGTTCGACAGTTACTGTGTTGAGTCTGGGATTGCAAGGCATAAGACTGTAACAGGTACTCCTCAACAAAATGGCTTAGCTGAGAGATTCAATCGAACAATCCTTGAAAGGGTTAGATGCATGTTAGTTAGTGCTGGATTGAAGAAGGTGTTTTGGGCAGAGGCTGTTTCGACAGCAGCTTATCTGATAAATAGATGTCCCTCGACTGCGCTGGGAATGAAGACACCTGAAGAAGTTTGGTCGGGTCATCCACCAGATCTCGACAAACTGAGAGTATTTGGCAGTTTAGCCTATGCTCATATTAGGCAAGACAAGGTCGAACCTAGGGCTCTGAGATGCATGTTCCTTGGATATCCTGAGGGAGTCAAGGGTTATAGGCTGTGGTGCCTAGAACCAGGTCACAGAAGATGTATCACAAGTCGTGATGTAGTTTTCAATGAGGTCGAAATGGATTTCAAGAAAACTGGTGATGCTGGTCGAAGTGCAGAAATCTCTGAAGAGGAGTTGGAACAGGTAGAGATTCCTGTTGAGGTGGAGCATAGTGATGCTGCAGTGCATAGCCCTGATGAAGTTGAAGAGCAAGATGCTGATGAGGTTGAAGAAACTGTCTATGACTACCTACTGGCAAGAGATAGGTCGAGAAGAGTCATCAAGCCACCTCAGAGACTTGGTTATGCAGATCTTATAGCTTTTGCCTTAATCTCTGCAAGTGAGGTACTTGACGAAGAACCTAGAGATTACAAGGAAGCTATAAGGAGTCGAGACAAGACTGAATGGCGAAAAGCCATGGATGACGAGATGAAATCTCTTCACGATAATAACACTTGGGAGCTGATTGAGAAACCTGCAGGAGCAAGGTTAGTCAGTTGTAAGTGGATTTTCAAGGTCAAAGAAGGAATCGAAGGAGTGATGTCGAAGCGCTTTAAGGCGAGACTGGTTGCTAGGGGGTTCACTCAGAAAGAAGGAGTCGACTTCAATGATGTGTTCTCACCTGTTGTAAAGCATAGATCTATTCAAATGCTGTTGGCCATGGTGGCAAAGTTCGATTTGGAACTTGAGCAAATGGATGTGAAGACAACATTTCTGTATGGTGATCTAGATGAAACGATCCTGATGCGTCAACCTGAAGGGTATGCAGAAAAGGGTAAAGAAGATTATGTGTGCAAGCTGAATAGGTCTTTGTATGGCCTGAAACAATCTCCTCGATAATGGAATAGGAGATTCGACAAGTTCATGGCACACATTGGTTTCACTAGAAGTCAGTTCGATCACTGTGTTTACGTCAGATTTTGACCTGGAAACTCACTTGTTATGTTGCTGCTGTATGTGGATGATATCCTCATAGCTAGCAACAGTGTTGAGGATGTAACGACGGTGAAGGCTGAACTCAGTAAGGAGTTCGAAATGAAGGATCTGGGAGCTGCAGCCAGGATTCTTGGGATTGACATCCGGAGAGATAGAAAGCAGTCGAAGTTGTGCTTATCTCAGGAGACATACCTACGGAAGCTTCTCGACAAGTTTGGTATGTCGAATTCGAAGCCTGTTGTGACACCTACAAATCCTCAGTTTAAGCTTAGTACTACTCAAAGTCCGAGTACTAAAGCTGAAAGAATATATATGAATAGCATTCCATATGCTAGTGTAGTGGGTTCTTTGATGTATGCTATGGTCTGTACCAGGCCAGACATAGCATTTGGAGTGAGCCTTGTGAGCAGGTATATGGCCAATCCTGGAAAGGCGCACTGACAAGCTGTAAAGTGGATTCTCAGGTACATAAATGGGTCTCTGAAAAGAGTCTTGATTTATGGTGGAGCCTGTGATGGTGATAACATAGTCGAAATCGAAGGATTTGTTGACTCTGATTATGCAGGTTGTATGGATTCCAGAAAGTCTATTTCTGGATATGTTTTCACAATGTTTGGCACAACAATCAGTTGGAAAGCAACGCTTCAGAAGGTTGTTGCCTTATCAGCCACTGATGCTGAATATATTGCCCTCACTGAAGCTGTGAAGGAAGCATTGTGGCTTGAAGGTTTTGCAAAGGAGCTGAAACTTCAAGGTCGAAGTATCACTGTTAAATGTGATAGTCAAAGTGCAATACACCTGTCAAAAAATTCAGCCTATCATGAGCGAACTAAGCACATTAATGTGAGGCTGCATTTCGTCAGAGAGATAATCGAGCGTGGTGAAGTCTAGGTGCTGAAGGTTTCGACTGAAGACAATGCTGCTGATATGATCACCAAGACGTTGCCAAGTTGCAAGTTCTTCCACTGTATGCAGTTGATAAAGCTGCATGATGAAAGCTAGTTGTTTTCCCTTTGTTGCTGAGTTAGATCCAAGGTGGAGATTTGGGTCGAACTCATCTGTGTCGAAGGATAGCTTTCATGTATTTCGACAGGAGGCAAGCATGCAGTCGAAGCTTGTTCACATGCTGATGCTTGTTAGTTACATATAGTAGTCGAAGGCTGTTCTTATATGTATTCTGTCGAAATGTTTATATTCTGTCGAATTGGGCCTTGTGTTAAGGATCCAATTGTTTAGGTTTCTTAGGCTGTAAGTTACCTAGTTAGTCTATAAATAGGCTAGTACACTCAGTTTGTTGAGTGTGGTAAATTGTGATATTCACTTGTAATCATTTGTAAACTTCAATGAGAAAGTGAATAGTAAACAGAATTATATTTGCCCAATCCTTGTTGTTGTTGTTCTTCTTCTTCTTGGTTTCTTTTCCCGTTAAACCCTAACCCTTGTTTTGGTTCTTGATCACCAAGAAACCAGTTTTATACTTTGATTAAAGTCATCGTTTTTCACAACATATTCACAATAATTATTTTAATCTTGTCTTTTCTCCACTCCCCCTTCTACCCATACAACATAATCAAATGTTGAATATTTTGAGCTGAAAATCACTCAATCAAACAATCCTTTGTGAAACTGGAAATAGTTTAATCAACTCGCCGTAAGTAAGTGAGTCTTACCCTAATTTTGTTTAAAAAATTGCCCGAAATATTTTTAGAAGTATACTTCTGTAGGATTTGTTTTTAAAAGATTATATTATTACTTTACGAATATGATCTCATTAATAAAGATACAACAACAAGCTTAAATCTTGACAAGGATTATACTATTGCTGAAATCACTCAATCAAACAATCCTTAGTAAAAAAAATATTGCACAGGAAACATGATATACAAAATGAGCATTTAATCTATTTTACAGGAGCATTACCCTCCAACCATATTAAAAAAAAAACAAAACTACTATAGAGCATACAAGACTTTAAGTTCAACATTATCATGCAGCAGATTCTTGGAAGTAAAAAAGTATTAATATAGGCTAGAATGATCAATGTAGCACCGACACCTCTAAAAACTGGCGTGTTCGTGTCCGTGTTGGATATCAACACCTACACCGACACTTGTAATTACCTTTAATTGATTCATTTTTCAAATTATTTATGATATTGCCGTGTCAGTGTCAGTGTCATATTTGGGGTGTCCGTGCTTCATAGAGAATGATGTCTTTCATGACTGTTTAACTCAAGAATTAGTAAGGCTTGGTACTAGCACTATGCAGGATAAAAATAAATATGAAACTGTAATTAAGGGATGAAGATTGAATAGTAAATCGGCTAGCACTGAAATGGTTTGAATGCCATAGATAAAAAAAAACAAATCTTACAGAAGTATAATCAATGGGGTTGAGACTAACTTTGTTAATCTAAAAATGGAAACATGTTCATGTAGGAAGTGGTAGTTCTCTGGGATACTATATTATCATGTCATTACATGTATATGAACATCAAGAAACAACTTGAAGATTATGGGGTTGAATATTATAAGTATGAAACCATGCTTGACTATGTTTTGTTTTGTATGTATGAGACCATTTCTGAATATGTAATGTTTTGGCTTTGTAGGTAATCAACATTTCAGAAGACTTACACTGTCTTCCCAACAAATGGACCATATTTGTGGGCTATGGTTGATCAGATAAAATTTTCTCCACCAGTGATGAGAAAAGCAATTGGTCATCCAAAAAATATGAGAAACAAGATAGATAACGAACCAGGAAATCCTCATATATTGCCAAGGAAACTATCAATAATAACATGTGTAAAATATGGAGAAATAGGACAAATATGAGGAGCTGTAAAGGAAAAAGGACAACTGACAGGGCAATGTGAAAAAGTGGTAACAAAACAAAAATCTAAGAACTCAAAGGGTGGAAAAGGAAAAAGAAAGGCCAATGAAAAGAAGACAGAAATTATGCAAGGATCACAAACACCTCAACCTACTCAAGATTCTAATTAAGTTATATTTTGATGTAATAGATGAATTAAGTTGTATTTTGATGTAATAGATGAATTCAATAGTACATTTGATGTTTTGAGTGAATTTTGATGTCAAGCTAATATGAACAAGTTTTACAATGAAATATATGTCCAATTTATCAAATTGTTATACTGGATTGGTTTTTTAGCAGTTATGTCAAACTGTTATAAATGTCAAACTATCAAACCGATTTATGAATGTCAAACTGTTATGGAAGTTTGCATAGACTGTTATGTGCAAAAATCAGGTTGTGCAATACAAATTACAAAGACTCTTATGTGCAAAAACCAGGTTGTGTAGTGTTGGAGTTCAACAATGAACCTCCATTAATAATGCACAAGAATTGGAGAAGATGAAGATGAGGAGAGAGAGAGAGAGAGAGAGAGAGAGAGAGAGAGAGAGAGAGAGAGAGAGAGAGAGAGATGAAATCTTCTAAATAACTTTTCTCAAAATGGAAGAATTGTTACAATTTGTAACTAACTATTGGTTTATATACTAACCAAGTCCTACTGCACAAAATGCAATTGAAATTAAACTCTAACTAGACACAAATGCAAATTCAAATGAAATGCAAATGAACTTGTAAAATGAATTACATATAACACCATCCTTTAATTCATATTCAAGTCTAAAAATCAACAACACAAATTCTATCCCTCAAATTGATAAAGTGTTCAGTTTTGATTGTTTTGGTCAGCAAATCTGCAAGTTGCTTTTGGTGGTGATATGAACAACCTCAAGTACTCCATTGTGAATCTTAATTACCCAGAAAATGGTACTTGGTATCAATGTGATTGCTTATTCCATGCATTACTGGATTCTTAGACAGGATTATAGCAGATTTGTTGTCTATCATCAACTTGGCTGGTTTGCTCACCTTGAACTTAAGTTCCTGCATCAAATTCATCAACTAAACAATTTGAAAAGCCGACAAAGCACCAACTATGTATCCAACTTCACATGTTGACAAAGCAATCACTGGTTGCTTCTTGGAACACCATGAAATGGGAGCTCCAAGATACATAAACATGTATCCTGTAGTGCTTCTTCTGTCTACTCTGTCCCACACCAATCAGAGTTTGAGTAGCATATCAACTCAGCAGCATCTGACACTCTAGATGGAAAGAAAATTCCATGCCTCAGAGTTCCTTTTACATACCTCAAAATCTTGTCTGTAGCTTGGTAATGTGACCACTTTGGTTTACTCATAAACCTTCTCACCATTCCAACTGCATAACAAATACCGGGTCGGGTGTTACACAAACATCTCAAACAACCAACCAACTGTTTAAAGGTTGTTACATTTACATCCTCACCATCATCATCAGGAGGTTGTAACACATAAACTTCTTCTTGCAATGGACCATTTAGAAAATATGACTTTACATATAAATGCATCAGAGATCAATTCCTATTTGCAGATATATCAATAACTAACCTTATGGTTTCATGTCTAGTTACAAGTACAAACACTTCAAAGTAGTCTAAAACAGAGTTTTGTAGGAATCGTCTAGCTACTAACCTTGCTTTATGCTTAGCAACTGAACTATCTGGCTTCAGCTTTATCTTGAAAACCCATCTTACGCTGATGGATTTCTTTTTCTAAGGTAGAACAGTCAGTTTCCATGTCTTGTTTCTTTCAATGGCCTCAAGCTCTTCATTCACGACGTTCACCCACACCTTCTTCTTGAGAGCCTCATTGATGCTTGCAAGTTCATAGTCCACTATCATGGCACTATGTATGATTTCTCCTTCAAAATCAACCTTAGTATCTTATAGCAACTAAAAGTCTGCAATTCTCCTTGGTATCTGTGTAACTCTATGTGGTCTCTGGAAACCTTCAGAAGCAGGACCACCTTTAGAAGCTCTACCCTCATAAGTTCCACCTTCAGTGGTTGGATCACCTTTAGAGGCTGATCCATCATAAGAGTCAGACCCATCTTCAGAGTTAAAGTCACCTACAGATTCTGACTCACCTTCAGAGTCAGAGTCATCTTCAGATTCAGACTCTCCTTCAGAGTAAGAATCACCTTCAGAGGCAGAATCTCCCTTAGAGGCAGAATCAGACTCTAGTGTTGATATTGCACTAGAGTTGGATTGAGACTTACTCCAATCCCATGTTTCTGATTCTTTCACTATGACATCTCTATTGACCTCAACTTTGTGGGTGACTGGGCAGTAGAGCTTATATGCATTTGTACCGTGGTAACCTATAAGTAACATGACTTTACTTATGTCATCCAATTTTCTTCTAGTAGCATCTGGTATATGTTTGTAACATACTAAACCAATCACCTTGAAATGGTTGACACTTTGCTTTCTTCCAGTCCATTTATCAATAGGAACTACTTCCTTTAACTTCTTTATTGGACATCTGCTGAGCTCATATGCTGATGTGGCAATTCTTTCACCACATACTTGCTTAGGTAGATTTTTCTGCTTCGGTATGCTCCTTGTCATGTCAAGCAGAGTTTTATTTCTCCTTTCAGCAAGACCATTATGTTCTGGAGTGTATGTAGCAGTCGCCTCATGCTCAATATCATATTCCTCACAGAACTCTATTGAGTTAAACTCACCTCCACCATCAGTTCTGAGGATCTTCAACCTTTTTCCACTTTAATTTTCAGCCTTCACTTTGAACTTTTGGAACTCAGCAAACACCTCATGCTTGAACTTAATGAGTGCTACCTATGTCATTCTTGTGAACTCATCCACAAATGACACAAAGTAAGTGTTCCCTCAAAGTGAATGTACCTTAAAGGGACCACATACATTAGAATGCACCACACCTAAAGCATGGGTTTCTCTTGGAGGAATTTATGATGAGAATGGAAATCTTGGTTGTTTTTGTCTCATGCATATATCACATGATTTCTCTGGTGCCACAATCTTAGGAATTCCATGTACCAAATTCTTTGAAATCAGATGCCTTAAGCTTCTATAGTTCAGATGCCCTAATCTCTTGTGCCATAACTCACTTTCCCCTTTGACACTTCTTGCACTAAGGCAATGAGTGTCTGTTGTTGCAATATTCACCTTGAATGTTTCGTTTCTTCCCAGTTCAGACTGCATAGTTAGCTTTTGATTACAGTCATACAACTTCAAGATATTTTCCTTCATGATTACTGAAAATTATTTTTCAATCAACTGACCTACACTCATCAGATTGCTATTTATGCCAGGAACATACCATCCATCCTTGATCACTATAGTTTTTCCATTGGTCAACTTAACAATGAAATTTCCCATTCCTTTAGCATTTAGATACTCAACATCAACACATCTGATCTTGGTCCTCTTACTAGAGTCAAAATCAACTAGCAATTATTTGTTTCTAGTTAGGTGACTTGAGCAGACAATGTCCATATACCACTAGTTTACCATTGATCCACCTACATTTTCAGATGCCATTAATAGCACAGCTTCATCATGAGAATCTGCTTTGGCTATGTTGGCTTCTTCACCCTTTCTAACCTTCTTTGACCAGTAATCAGAAGCAAAATGGCCAAACTTGTTGCAACTCTAACACTAAACATTTCTCTTGCCAAACTTCTCCTTTCCCTTTTGAACATTCTAATATTTCTTATTAGAATTGGAGAGTTCTGACTTCTGAACACCACCATACTTTTTCTTGTTCATTAGCCGTTCTTGCTTCTAGTTCTTACACACAACTACAAAAAACACATACAACAACAGTTAAAAAAGATATATTATCACGCACGACCGGCCGTTGTTACGTAGCGTGTGGTTGTATATGCATTACTTACAATCACGATCGTATGATCGTTGTAAAAAACTGAAAAGTGTGCTACTTATAATCACGGTTGTTTTAAATACCCGTTGTGAAAGGCCTGCCATCATTTTTTTCATTTTTACCTCATGTTTTGCCTGACTACATTTATAACTTTCATCACAATATACAATATTAAATATTTTAACACAACAATATCAAGAAAACAAGATTAACAAGAATAATAAGAACAATTACAAGAAGAACAAGAACAACAACGATAACAATAACAACAAGAACACCAAGAACAACAAAAATAACAACAAGAACGACAAGAACAATGACAAGAACAATGACAAGAACAATAACAAAACAAGAACAAAAATAAGAATAACAAAAAGAACAAGAAGAGCAACAACAAGAACAACAACAACAATAACAACAACAACAACAATAACAAGTACTACAAGAACAATAACAAAACAACAACAACAATAACAACAACAATAACAACAAGAAGAACAAAAATAAGACTAACAACAAGACCAACAAGAGCAACAACAAGAACAACAAGAACAACAACAACAACAAAAGCAAGAAAAACAACAACAACAACAATAACAACAATGACAATGACAACAAAAACAACAAAAACAACACGTATAACAATAAAATAAACGAATAAATAGAATCGTTAAAAAATAACATTTTACCTGTAGAATCTTTAAATAGGAACAAACTGTAACACGTTAATAGAAGCAATGTTTCATGGATGAATAACATTTTAAGTTTGGTTTAGTGGATGAATAATGTTTCGTAAATAGAAGAAGTTTGGAGGTAGAAGATGAAGCTTGTCTAGGGCAAAATTGAATGAACTAAGAGCATTATATATATATATATATATATATATATATATATATATATATATATATATATATATATCTTTAAAAAAAAGAAGGCGCCACCTATAACCACAGTTGATTTAAATACCCGTGGTGAAAGGTCTGTCAACATTTCTTAAAAATAAGTAAATAACAAAAAATGCTGGTGCTGAGATTTGAACCCATGGCCATACGCCACTTTTCACCACGGGTATTAAATCAACCGTGGTTATATGTGGTTAAATAAAATTAAAAAATGCATGCGCCTAAATATTACATACTACAACGGTTGATTGGATATTTGTAGTAACGCGGGCGTTATTATATGTGTTCTTTGTAGTAGTGCCAGAAGAAGCTTTCAGAGTCTGTTCTATCTCCTTTTCAGAGTTTCTTTTAGTGAGATGCAACTCTTATGCCTCTAAACTACTCTGAAGCTCTTCAGTTCTCATGGTGCTAGTGGCTTTAGAGTGTTCTACGACTACAATTATGTAATCAAACTAAGGAGTAGGTGATCTCAGTACCTTTTCAATGAATACTTGTTCAGAGAGTGTTTCTCCACAATACTTCATCTCATTCGTGACCACAATCAATCTGGAGATGTAATCAGATACCTTGTCATTGTTTTTCATGCTGAGATTTTCATATTGCTTGCGTACAGACTACAACTTGACCTTCTTCACTGATGCGTAACCACCATAACACCGCACTAGTGTATCCCACGCCGCCTTCGCCGTCGTCAAATCAACAATTTCTCAAACATTTTCGTATCCACACACTAATGGATATAGAACAATGCCTTTTAATCTTTCTTCCTCATTTCATGTTGCGCAGTTCTTTGCGCTTTTGTTGTATTTTCTACAACCGGCATGTAATCGTCATTGACGAGATCAAGAACATCTTAAACTCCAAACAATACACGCATCTGAGTCAACCACCGATTCTAGTTCTTTTCGTCGAATACTGGAAACTTTGTGTTCAAGATACTATTTTCGCTGTTCATCTTTGTTCTTGTGCAAATCACTCAGTTCTCACCAACACTAATGTTTCCCAAACCCTGAGAATCAAGATCTGTGATTATCCTCGATTTCAAACTTCAGTTCAATGCGAATTTCAGAAATGAAATCAACCACACCTAACTACACTCGTGCTTCCCAGTGAATCGAAATGGAGCTCTCGATACCAATTATTGGAGTTTAACAATGAACCTCTATTAACAATGCACAAGAATTGGAGAAGATCAAAATGAAGAATGAGAAGAGAGGGGAAGAGAGAAGAGAGAGAGAGAGAGAGAGAGAGAGAGAGAGAGAGAGAGAGAGAGAGAGAGAGAGAGAGAGAGAGAGAGAGACGAAATCTTCTAACTAACTTTTCTTAAAATGGAAGAACTGTTACAATATGTAACTAACTATTAGTTTATATACTAACCAAGTCCTATTGCACTAAATGCAACTGAAATTAATCTTAAACTAAACACATACAAATTCAAATAAAATGCAAATGAACTTGTAAATTGAGTTACATTTAACATACAACACAGTTTGCAAACATTATGCACCAGTCATGTTTAAATTTTTTATGTGTCAAGTTATATACAAAAAAGGCCATGCCCAAAATAGCTAAACAAAATTGGAAAAATGGATTGGGAACAGAATTAGAAAAACATATCATCTCCAAAAAAATTTACCCACAATTGCCATATAAATAAAATTGGCCAAAATAATCACTTAAAAACTTATCAACAAAACATTACATGATCAACTAATGGCCTAATCTACTAAACACTTAATGATCACATAAACACCTATTTTGATATTGTTTAAGCGACGAAGGCAAATAACATAATGAAGGTGATCATCCATTTGAACTTCAATTGCTTCTTCAATAATTTCATCTATATCTTCATTTTTTCATCTTTAACTTTGGCGTCATTAACCTTTTGCTTCTCTTCATTTAAATTATGTAGTAATTAGAAGATTGTTTCATTTGATCTAGGAATCATTTCTTCATCAAAGAAAAAAAAACGATTGCATTTCTTGTAGCCTTGCAGCTAGAAACATCAATGGAGATGAAAGAATATTAATGAATGGCAAAAAAAAAAACATGACCCAGACAAAAATAAAATCAAAATCTGCATATATGGAAACCTACATTATAAACCTCATCTATAGAAACAACGACCTAGGTTCACATCAATTCATGTCAACATCAAAGGAACATCAAGACCGTATTTGCATTTGTACCTCAATGAACGAGATATGTTTACCCTAATGAAAATTGAGTGTTGGGACACATTGATTAAAAATATAAACGATTGAGATTATAATATATACTAATTATAGTTTAATATAAAAACCATAAATGGTATAAGTATTTAGACTAAAATTTTAATTAAAATTATTGTTTTTAATATTATCGTAAAAATATGAGGATTAGTATAATACAACACTTATAAAATTTTCATACTTCAAATTTTTAATGAATCTCTAAAGAAGTTGTTGAGAAGTACACAATTTGTCATTAATCAATTGTTTAATTTTATATACATTTTAAAAAAAAATTATTATAAAATATCTGTTCTGGACTGGACCAATGGCTAAAAATGGCCTAATCCGCTTCTCCTCCAAAGCGGCCCAAATTGCCTAAGTCCAATCCACAAAGGGGCAAAAGTTACCTTTCCGCCCCTCCAACCAGGCAGGGATTGCATCGCTCCTCCCCGGAAACAATGCCCGGTACGCACGCCTCGTCGCTCCCCGAACAGCTACGTGCAGGTGCTCGAAACTGCCCGACATAACGGCTAGTTTTGGACACCCTGCTCGACATAACGGCTATTTTGGATAGGTACCTATTCTTCGGGAAAATGGTTATTTCACCCCGAAAATAGGACCGTTGGCCACGCGCTGAGGGCTCTATATAAACCCTCTTGCTTGAGAGGGTCAGGTATCCAATAATCATCCTAAGAACTCATACTTTGTACTTGCCCCTTTCTCTCTGACCTTTTCTTACCTGAGCGTCGGAGTACCTTGCAGGTACACCCCCTCCTCCTCCTCATACGACCAGCACCTCAGACGTACTTGGTGGCCCACTTCTATAGGATCTGATCCAACCTTCACAATCAGAGGCGCCGTCTGTGGGAATAATTATTTTCCCCATCTTTCTTTCCCAGGAAATCGAAGATCAAAAGCAACTTTCAAAATCATCGTCATGGCCTCTCAAGATCACGCCAAAGGTGCTCTCTAAACCACTGTCCTCCCCCTCAACAAGACTGATGTTGGTGGCCCATAATCTCTTCTTCGAGATGCCCGTTTTCTGAGGGATGGAGCCACAGCTTCTCCTTCCCCTACCCCTCATGACCGCAACAACGATCAGCCTTTGCTGGACGTCCATCACATTCCTGTTCTACCCAACGCCGACCCGGCCGTGGAAGTCCTCCTGGAGGCGATCCACAAAACCAACACCCTGATCCTGCAGCAAAACGAAAGGATCGGGGCGTTAGAGGAGTCAAACTGTCCAAGATCCCCTCCTCCGTGGAGGAATCAGCGACGATCAATGAGCCCGCAACCCTGGAGAGATATCGACTGGAGACTGCGCCAAGAGCCTGACCCTCGCGCATCCCAGAAGCCCGACCAGGTTCCCCGCGTGACCAGCAATCTCCCAGCCATAAGAGGACTCAAAGGAACGAGTAGTCTCCCCCGGTCAAATATAAAGGCCGGGCCCATTCACCTTCTCCCCGAAGGAACCGCTCTCCTTCTCCCCGAAGGAACTGCCGCCACGAGCGTACCTTTCGGTCCCCGTCATTCACCAGTTCTAGCAGCGATAATGAGCCTCACGGCCCATTGTCCCAGGAAATCTTGGCTACCCGTCTCCCTAAGGTCCTGGAGAAGCCCCCGTCATTGGGCACGTACGACGGGACTACTGACCCCGATGAACACATCGAGAACATCGATGCGCTTTTGGACTACCGTGGCGTACGGGGCGCCATCAAATGCCGGCTATTTCCGACCACACTTCGGAAAGGGGCAATGACCTGGTACAAGCAGCTGCCCGAAGAGTCCATTACATCATGGAGGCAACTGGACAGAATGTTCTCGCGGCATTTCACAGCTTCTCGCCGTCACCCCCAGAATGAGGCCTCCCTTGGAGCCATAATCCAAGGGAAAGACGAACCTCTCCACGCATATATCGAGAGGTTCAACAAAGAAGCAGTATAGGTCCCTACAACGGACGAGATGAAAAAGTTTCTGCTCGAGCAAGGACTCCTCCCGGGCTCCGAGTTCTCTAAAGCCGTCGGTCTCGCACCGCCGAGGAACCTAAATGCCCTCCTCCTCAAAGCCTAATTGCATATTCAGTATGAAGAGAAGGTTGCAGCCAACAACGTCCGAGCATCACGCCATCAGGAGAACGTTTGGGCCTCCAGAGGCGAGGAAGCCTCAACATCTCGTCGAGGCAAACGGAGGCGCGAGGACCGTCCTCGCGAATCCTGCGAGAACAAGGGACCCTCCGGGCGATTCCACGACTATACCCCCCTGACCGTCTCCAAGGAGAAGATACTGTCCGAGTGTGCGAACTCGGAATTCAAGCAGGCAGGGGTTCGCTTCCCCAAATAACTGCCAGCTAGACCCAACGTGGACAAGTCAAAATAATGCCGTTTCCATAAGAGTCACGGCCACACTACTGAAGACTGCATCCATCTGAAGGATGTCATTGAGATACTGATCAGGGACGGCCACCTGAAATAGTTCGCAAAGAAGAAGGACACTCCTCGGCAGGACGCCCAGGAGTCCAAGAAGATAGAGGAAGAAGTACCCTCCTCGGAAGAAGCCAACATCCAGGTCGCTATGTCCATATCGCGACCAGGGGACTTCTACGTCCCGGACGAACTCAGCGCCCCTGCTTATTTCGCGGCCCACAGCCCGTGGGAGACGTTTCCCTCTACCATGGTTATCTCCGGTGGGGGCTTCAACAAAGTCACGGTGGGCTCCATGAAACAAAAATTCGAGCATCTGATCAACACAAGCTCCAATAAGGTGACCACGCTCGATCAGGCCCAAAAGGGCTCTATCCCCACCTTCTTCTACCGGGAAGAGCTCCTCGGGGGGTCTCCCAACTCGAGCATACCTTTGTTCGTCAGAGCCCGAATGGCGAACTTTGACGTTCGCAGAATCCTCGTCGACCAGGGCAGCTCGGTCGACATCATGTACTCCAAGCTGTTTTCAACACTTCAGCTGGACGAATCACACCTTACCCCCTATGTGGGGTCTGATTTGCAGGGGTTCAACGGATCAGTGACCAAGCCATGGGGATACGTCGAGCTGATCGTAACCTTCAGATCAGCTGAGACGGCCAGATCCGTCAAGGTACAATTTCTGGTAATCGATTGCCCGTCGCTTTACCAGTGCATATTCGGAAGACCAACTCTGGCCGAGTTGGTAGCAGTGCCTTCAACAGTCCACCTCAAGATGAAGTATTACACTTTGAAAGGGATGGTCGCCACCCTCCACGGCGATATCGAGGCTGCACGAAGGTGTTTCGAAGCAGCAATAAAGGGGCTCAATGCCATTGCGTCCAAGCCAAAGACATCGAGCAAGCCAGCATTGCCAAGTAGCTCCGAGGAAGCCAAGCCTCTGCCCCAGGTCGACTCCATCGACCTCGACAGCCGCTTCCCCGAAGAAGACCGACAGGAGGAATGAGCAGCGTCAGCCAACTCGTCTATGTCATCCAGCAGCGGCTCCCATCCGATGCGTCCAATCCTGGATGGCAACTTTGAGATCGTTCTATTCGGCGACGACCCTCAGCGGGGAGTGAAGATTGGAGTAGATCTGCACGACATCGCGAGGAAGAAGCTCAAGGCATGCCTCCGTGAGAATGCCGACCTCTTCGCCTGGAGCGCCGCCGAGATGCCCGGCTTGGACCCATCCTTAGCCTGCCACCAACTGACAATTGACCCGGCCGTCAAGGTCGTAGCACAACGTAGGAGAAAGCAGTCTCCGGAGAAAACAGAGGCTGCAGAAAAAGCTGTAAAGGACCTTCTCGAGGCCAAATTTATTTCAGAGGCCAAGTACACCACTTGGCTATCCAACGTTGTACTCGTTAAAAAATCTAATGGAAAATGGTGAATGTGCATTGATTACACCGATCTCAATAAGGCATGCCCGAAGGATGCCTACCCCCTCCCCAATATTGATAAACTTGTTGATAATTCTGCCGGTTTTAAACTTTTATCATTCATGGACGCCTACTCAGGCTATAATCAAATTCCAATGGCGATGGCCGACAAAAAATACACGGCCTTCATGACCAAATCGGGCAACTATTACTACAACGTAATGCCCTTCGGCCTGAAGAACGCCGGAGCGACCTATCAAAGAATGATGAACAAGGTCTTCCGGGGAGAGATAGGTGACATGCTCGAAGTCTACATGGACGACATGATCGTAAAACCCCACGAGGAAACCGATCACACTGCCCATTTAAGGAAGGTCTTCGAACAGGCCAGAAAATACAAAATACGTTTCAACCCGGAGAAGTGCACGTTCGGTGTCCGGGCAGGGAAGTTCCTCGGCTTCTATCTAACAGAATGGGGAATCGAGGCCAACCCCGATAAATACCAAGAATTCTCTGAGTTTCCAACGCCCAAGTCAAAGAAATCCATCCAGTCCCTCAACGGGATGCTTGCGTCACTATCTCGTTTCGTGGCCAAATCTGCCCAGCACACCCTTCCATTCTTCAAACTCCTCCGCAAGGAAGCAACGTTCAAATGGACTGAGGAATGTGACGAGGCTATTCTCCATCTAAAACGGGCACTCTCAGAGCCACCAGTCCTCCCTTGCCCGGACAATGGCGAAACTTTGTACCTATACCTCGCCGTAGCAACTGAAGCAATGAGCGCCGCACTCATCCGCGAGACTCCTGACGGACAAAAGCCCATATATTTCACGAGAAAAGCACTACAAGGACCAGAGTTAAGATACCAACAGATAGAGAAGGTGGCTCTGGCCCTTATCAAAGCAGCCAGAAGATTAAGACACTACTTTCTGGCCCACACGATCATGGTTCGAACAGATCAACCCATAAAATAGCTACTAGGACGACCAGACATGGCCGGTCGAATGCTCAAATGGTCGCTTGAACTATCCGAATTTGACATCCCGTACGAAGGCAGGAAAGCTCTCAAAGCCCAGGCTCTGGACGACTTCGTCTCAGAAATGACATTCACAGACTCCCCCGCGAGCGAAGCACGCAAATGAACCATCTTCGTGGACGGTGCCTCAAGCTCGGCAGGAAACAGCGCGAGCATCATACTGGAAAGCAACGAAGGAATCATCGTCGAAGTATCACTCACCCTGTCCTTCCCAACCTCGAACAACTAGGCTGAATACGAGGCCTTCCTCGCTGGGTTACGCCTGGCCGAGGACCTGGGCACAGAAGAAGTCGTCATTTGCACAGATTCACAACTCGTGGCCCTTCAGGTCCGAGGAGAATATCAAGCCAAAAATGACAACCTGACCGAATACTTAGCCCTGGTCAAAAAGTAAATGGCAAAGTTCGCAACAGTAGAAGTGAAACATGTTCCCGCGAACTTAACGTGCGAGCAGACGTTCTATCCAAACTAGCCAGCACAAAAAAGAAAGGCGGAAACAAATTCTTCATACAGGAAGTACTTCCTCGACCCAGTATAGAGAAGGCCTCCATGAACCTCGACCTACAGGTGATCGGCGATAACAACTGCTGGATGACCCCTGTTTACAACTATCTCGCTAAAGACAAACTTCCGTCCGACCCAAAAGAGGCCAGCGTAGTTAGACGAAGAGCGTGCTTCTAAGTCCTGGTCGAGGATAAACTCTACAGGCGAGGATTCTCCATTTCGCTGCTCAAGTGTATCGACGAAGAGATGGTCGCCCACATCCTGCGCGAAATCCGCGAGGGGATCAGCGCCCAACATCTCGGTGGAAGGTCCCTTGCTCGAAAGGCCCTCCGAGCAGGGTATTACTGGCCAACCATGCAGCACGACGCGAAAGAACACGTGAAGAAATGCGATAAATGCCAACGACACGGGGACATGAACCTGGCTCCACCTAACGAGCTCAAAGCAATGTCCTCCCCGTGGCCATTTTCCTGGTGAGGCCTAGACATCCTTGGACCCTTCGTAGTAGGATCAAATCAGAACAAATACCTAATAGTGGGCGTAGAGTACTTCACAAAATGGATAGAAGCAGAGGCTCTGGCCAAAATAACTACCCTCAACATACTGCGTTTCTACAAACGAAACGTCCTTGCACGTTTTGGAGTCCCTCGGGCGATAGTCACGAACAATGGGACACAATTCACGGACAGGAAGTTCCAGGACTTCGTCGCCGAGCTAGGCACGAAGCAACACTTCGCATCCGTCGAACATCCCCAGATAAACAGGCAAGCCGAAGCGGCGAACTGAGTCATCCTTCGAGGCCTTAAACGAAGGCTGGATGAAACGAAGAAGGCCTGGGTCGAGGAGCTGCACAGTGTGCTATGGGCATACCGCACGACTCCACACTCTACAACCGGGGAAACACCTTTCCGTCTTGCGTACGGGACCGAGGCTGTAATCCCCGTCGAAGTTCACGTGCCCTCCAGGAGAGCAGAGTCGTCCCTAGACGAGGAGATGAACGGCGAATCATTAAGAGAAGAACTCGACCTCGTCGAGGAAATTTGAACTGGGGAAGCCCTCCGCGAAGCCTCACTAAAACAAAAAATTACCATCAGGCACAATGCCAAGGTGATACGATGAGAGTTCGACGTGGGGAGCCTTGTTCTAAGGAGAAACCACAAAGACTCTCGCGAAGGCAAACTAGCAGCCAACTGGGAAGGGCCCTATCGCGTCCGAGCAAAAACGGAGAATGGGGCCTACTGCCTAGAACATCTCAACAGGGAAGAACTTGCTCGACCATGGAACACCGAAAATCTAAAACAATACTATAGCTAAGGCCCTAATTCTCGGGTCGACCCGTCACGACGACGAATGTCAACTACCGACCACTATGCACGCCTAGGTACTAGTGTCGCATACCAATAAAGCAGAACCCCGCTCAGTAACGAGCTGAGTAACTGCTCGACGACGGTCCTCGATCGAGCATTGCAGTCGTCAAAGTACCATGACTGGCAGAACCCCAACTCGCGATGGGACGTTCACGCCACGAACTTAGGCCTTAAACGCGACCTGAGCTCCGCACCCCCGCCAGGATATTCCCCGGCCGTTCGACCAGTACCTCTCACTGCCGAACACATCTACGACGAGCAATCCCCTAAAACTTCACATAAGGCAAATACTCCCTATCACGGGCAGACATACATTCACAACAAGCATGAGTGCAAAACTTAGCAGAAAATAAAAGCAAGTAAAACCATACAAATAACAGGACCGACCACCAAGACCTGGCATATAATTTAAACATAATAAGTGGCCACTAGGACCACGACTGTGCTTGATTACATAAAACGGGGGCCATGCCCCCCGAATAGATTACAACAATTACGCGGCACGCAGGCCGGACAAATTACAACAACAAAATGAAACCCCTCACGCGTCCATCTGATCGGCAGGCTCGGGCTGAGGCCCTTGGCTCTCCGCGGGCTGATCCTCGGCATTTCCTTCAAGAAGGGCGTCAGGCATAACGATCCGGCCATCCTCAACATACGCCAGATAATGGGTACCCTCGACAGAGAAGTCAAGCTCGTTCAACACCCGTAGTTGAGCCAAGGCGTTTCTGAAGGATTCGTCCGCGACGACAATACTGTCATCCCCGGCCGTCAGTATGCGGGCGACCAGCTCGGACCTTGTCCTTAAATCCTTCACACCTTCAGGCTCATCTTCACCCAGAGCTTTGACCGCCCTCAGCTACTGGACCAGCTTCTCGGCCGCCTTCTTCTCCGTAGCCAGCGTAGAATTCTCCTTCTTCAGCCTGCCAACCTCCTCTTCAGCCTTCTTCAGAGCATCATCCGCACCCTTGACCTCTTCCTTGAGGGACGCCATGGTAGCCCGGGCAACATTAAGTTTAGACTCAGTTGCAGAGTCCCCTTCAGCATAAACGGCTGCCATGTCCAGTATCCTAACCAAAGCTGAAGCATCTTGAGCCACCAACGCCCTCTTGCTCGGGTGGTCCATGCTTTCCTAAGGAAGAGATTCCGCCCGAGGCACGACCAAAAAGTTCCCCTCAAAGAATCTCCTATCAAGGATACAAGGAGGAAGCTCGAACTTCCCTTTCTCCAGTACCCGGGTGAGGTCCACAACGTCAGTAACCCTTGGCCGCTTGGATCGTCAGGTCAAAGGCAAGGGAGATCCTCGGGGAGCGGGAGTGGGAGAAGAGGTCCCCGCAGCAGACTGAACCGGAGTGGGAGTACACGCACCAGCAAATCGAGACTTTAGAGGAACCGCTCCGGCCTTGTTCCTCGCAAGAGCGTTCTTCACAACCCTCTCATGGGCCTGAGGCATCTCACCTGTACAAACAAAAGTCGAGCACATTAGATACGAGGAAAAGAAATAATGCAAACAAATCTAAAGTAACTAAGACTACCAAGCAGCTTCTCGACTTCCGCAGGAGTCTTGCACTCCAGGAGTGCCTTTGTGTTAATAAACCGGTATTCAACCCTCTGACTATCGTCCTCCTTGAAGACCGGGTTGCCCTTGTTCGTCCAGCATTCTGCAAGCCGGAAGGAGTTAACGTACTTCACCAACTCCTCGTACGCCACGACATCCTGCCCGTGTAGCTCGTGCGGTTGGAGAACGTAGTCACCGGGCCTCTTGACGAAATGGTCAGGTGCCCAATGGATGGGGAACTTGTAGATTTTCTGCCCAATAAATTTCCCCACCTCGTCGCGCAGGTCATTTCCATCCTCATCAACCTCGATCTCCCAGACATATGTACTATCCTGAGCAGCTTCGGACACGGGCTCGATGACGTAGTATCGCTCCTTAAACGTCCGTATCGACTCCGAAAATGGTTTAAACAATTTGTGAGGCTGCTTCAAAGAGACCCAACCATACTGCCTCCCCGACAGCTGCCTTTGAAGATGGAAGACGGTGAAAAATAGAGGAAGAGTAGCTCCTATGGCGAGGTGCTCGCACACCAGCTCGAACGCCCGGATGAAGGCCAATGAGTTAGGGTGCAGCTGCGTGGGGGCCAACTTCAAGTGCACGAACACCGACTGCAGAAAATCGGTGAAAGGCAACCTTAGGCCCAGCTCCTTGAAGGCATACTCATACATTGCAAAACGGTCCCCGTAATTCGTGCAGACCCTGTCATCCTCAGAGGGAAAGTGCGCCTTCTACTCCCCCTCTGGCCCGACCTCCGTGAAGACATCTCCTAAGTACTTTACAAAAGTAGACACATGTTCGGCAGGTTCGGCCACCTCCCATTCCTCTGTGGAACCCTCAACGACGTCCTCGTCCATATCTTCTAACTCCTCTTCCTCCCCGACCTCACTGGGGGTGCTCGAAGCCGTCAAACTACTACTATTTGAGGAACTTGTTTCTTCCTCAGACGAATCCAGGATAATCTCTCCATCTAGCCCCGTCGCCATGTCGATCACCTGAAAAGCAGATAAGAAAGTGAATTCGACAATAAATCAAATCCACCCTTCCACCGCTAGTCAAGTGAAAGGGCGCACAAAGGGCTGAGGACAACGTCTCCGGCCTAAGCCCTAACATCAAAAGAAAACTGAAACCTCCTCGCGAAGAGACGCTCAAAATAAATCATCCCCAAGTGAGGAGATTCCCCGCACTCATACCCAGTTTCCGTTTGGAGCTTCGCCGAAAATCGCAAAGCTTCACCGGAATCTGGGAATATTCGACCGAAAAATTCATCACCCACTCAGAAGATGAACAATCACGACGGTTACACATGCATCGCCATCACAATGGCACCGTGAACCACACTCCTCACCAAAACTTACTAACACATCCGGCGACATGTCAGAAGTGGAAAAATGGCACTACCACCGTCCACCACCAACAATCACCGGAAACTAATCTATTTCATCCTCTAACCTAGCCCTAACCGCATGCAATCTACCATTGACCACCCAAAAAGAGCTAAAACAAGCACAGAATCAGAAACTTACTTGATTTAAGAAGACAAAAGTGGTTGCTCGAAGCTTGGAGCGGTGGTCAGAGTAGCAGACGACGGTGACGGGCAGGAACGCTGAAGGAGACGAAGTGAAATCTGAGTGAAAA
The DNA here is from genome assembly GCA_022829125.1 of Lathyrus tuberosus. Lineage (NCBI taxonomy): Eukaryota > Viridiplantae > Streptophyta > Magnoliopsida > Fabales > Fabaceae > Lathyrus > Lathyrus tuberosus. The sequence continues at coordinate 4,924,566 of JALAZF010000056.1, read as the reverse complement.
GTCCTAAATGGAACGAATTTCCCCCTTTTATACAGAGGGGCACGTGCAATGGACGCGCTCGTAGGTCATGATGGTAGGCATGGCAACGGGGCAGGTCGGGGGCGGATTTAGCTAGCTCCGCACCCGCACCCGCCTCCCTGTTATAGACCCGCCCCGCCCCCAAACCGAGTCGGGGGTAAAAATTTACCACCCAGACCCGTCCCCTATAGAAACGGGTTTTCCCGCACCCACACCCATCCCCACCCGCAAAAAAATATTTTTTTAAATAGTAATAAAAATTAACAATCTTATTAAAAACTTAACCATTTTAATAATAAACTTATTTATAAAGATGTGAGTTTGAGTGAATGGTGAGAAATGACTAATGAGGATTTTTAATTACTTCTTCAAAAGTGAATAAATGTGATATAAAATAATTTAAATATGGGTATTAAAATAAATATTATAAGACCGGGCGGGGGCGGGGGCGGGTGCGGGTGGGTAGTAGCTTCCCCCCGCCCCCGTACCCGCAATTACAAACCGGGTTTTACCCGCACCTGCACCCGCACCAAATCAAATCGGGTTTCCCCCGTTAATTTCGGGCCGGGTCTGGGCGGGCCCCGGCGGGCCCGAGTTTTCTTGCTATGCCTACATGATGGCTATTAACTAGCCATCATTGCCTAGTAACTGCTACACGGAGCTCAAGGCACACGTGGCGCCCCAACGTTTCCAATTCTGACTGACTTCACGCATCCCCGAACGACGGGCAACACGGTCACGATCATGAACGCCACAGACACCAGGGGTCACGGGCACCACAAAACAATCCTCCTCGTCTCCGAACGACGACGTCACGCTAACTCCCCGAAGCAACGAGCTGTCCTTAAGTCATCACTCATATGCTCGGGAGCAACGACTTGGGGGGATCCTGTTCTGGACTGGACTAATGGCTAAAATTGGCCCAATCTGCTTCTGCTCCAGAGCGGCCCAAACTGCCTAAGTCCAATCCACAAAGGGGCAAAAGTTACCTTTCCGCCCCTTCAATTGGGCAGGGATTGCATCGTTCCTCCCCAGAAACAATGCCCGTTACGCACGACTCATCACTCCCCGAACAGCTATGTGCAGGTGCCCGAAACTGCCCGACATAACGGCTAGTTTTGGGCACACTGCCCGACATAACGGCTATTTTGGGTAGTTACCTATTCTTCGGGAAAACAATTATTTCGCCCCGAAAATAGGACCGTTGGCCACACGCTGGGGGCTCTATATAAACCCTCTCGCTTGAGAGGGTCAGGTATCTAATAATCATCCTAAGAACTTATACTTTGTACTTGCCCCTTTCTCTCTGACCTTTTCTTACTTGAGCGTCGGAGTGCCTTGCAGGTACACCCCCTCCTCCTCCTCATACAACCAGCACCTCAGACGTACTTGGTGGCGCACTTCTACAGGATCTGATCCAGCCTTCACGATCAATATCAATTTAAATTTAACATAAAAATTTTATGCAGGACAAGTGTTTTTATAAATAAAAATATAATTAAAATTAATATTAATTTAGAGTGTCAAAAATATATATTTTATATATTTCTTTTTTGTTCAAATCATATAAAAAAATCCCGCCAAATATTTGAATTAAAAATCAAATCCTCTTAAAATTTGTAAAAAAAAAACTCAACAATTTAGTGCATGTATATAAAACAAAATTATGATAATCATATAATTATGTCATTTGTTTACTTTGAAAGAAATTCTCCTACTATTTACTCTCTTTGATCTCGTATATAAGTAATTTTATAAAAAAAATCCATCCTTTAAGAAAAATGTCTAAATGCATTTGAATCTTACATTTTTTTTTTTTAATTTTACTCTTAATTTTTCCTTTAAAAATCGTTCAAAACATAGAAATGTGCAAAAAGTAGAGGTATATTTGGAATAATGATATTAAATGTAATAAATATAGGTGAGTTTTGTTTATATTTAAGACTATTGAATTTTTGTTGTTGCTTATATTTGAGACTGAAGGGAGTATATTATTTAATTTCAATTATATCAATTAAATTTTATATTACAGATATTTGTCTGGTTCTTAAATGAAAAACATAATTAGTAACCAGGTCCCTTAAGTTAATTTTAAATTTCGCTTTAGTCCCTTAATAAAAACGTTATAGTTTGGTCCCTTAATATTAGTTCCATTAGCATTATTGATCATTTTCTTTAGTTTAGTTGAGAAAATGTTAATATTTGCCAACGTGACATGCAAACTATGTAATGACTCAGCAAAAGGGATAAAAAAATGTTATTTAAGGATTTCACTTGTATCAAACATGCTTATTCTTTCTTTCTTGATATTCAAACGTGATTCCAGGAAGTGTTGGTATGTATTTGATTCAAGCTGATTCTAGTTTCAATCTCATAGTTTTTCCTGGAGTATTTTCTTGTTTACGTTTGCATATGCGTTAAAATCAAGGTTGTGTTAAACTTTCATTTCATCTCTCTAGATCTTAAAGCTCCGTTTCTAGGGTTTTAATCTTCTCCAATGTCAAAGTTGTCAAGTAGTGCTTCCATTGGAACTTCTGGATCGGTTATTCATAGAAACAAGAGAAGGGAGTGTTATTGCCAAGATGAATTTGTCCTTCGTACTGTGGGTGACATGAACAATGTAAATTTTGGGAAAAAAATTAGGGTTGTAGAAATTACAGAAATCATATGAATAAGGGTTGTAATTTCTTCAAATGGTTAGATGACGACATTGTTGAAGAAAGGAATTTGAAGATTCAAAGGCAAAATAAGAAAATTTACAAATTTAAGAATCAGATCATCCACACTAGATGATGGTTAAAAGTGTCCATTGTGGTTGGAATATTGAGCTTAGTGTTTAATGTAGTATTTGTAACAATGTATTTTTAGGTTGGGATTTTATCTGCATGAGTTTATGTGCCTTTCATATGTGAAATGTATTTGTCATGAAATGTATCTGTCCACATTGTTATGTATGTTGGGTGCATTTGGTTTACAAATGCACCTTTGTGTAATGAGTTTATGAGTGTAATGTATTTGTCATGATGTTATTATTGAAATGTTAATTTTGTGTCCCATGAACATATCATAATAAATGTACTTTTGTGTAATGAGTTTATGAGTGAAATGTAGTTGTCATAATTTGGAATTGTGTAACATAACCATAACATTCCATATCATTCCAATAATAGGCCATAGCCATAACAAAAGTTGCATTATAAGTCATAACAAAAGTGGCATTATAAGCCATAAGTCATAAACTACAAAATAGACATTGTAAGCCATATGTTTGAGTTGATAACCATAAAGAGTGTTGATCTGTTAGTTGTACCTACTGCCAAATCCACTTGAACAACTCCCAGGATATTATTGGTCTTTCCTTCGTAGTTGGACAAAACCATGTTGTGCTGTCAGAGGTCAGCCTCCGTCTTTCTAATTTTCTTGAATAGGTTGTGAGGCATTAGATTGACAGTTGCCCCACCATCCACAAACACCTTGTTGACTGCCACTCCGTCCACCTTCGCCTTTATGAATAATGACTTCAGATGGTACATCATCCCAGGGCTAGGTCTTTCAAACATGGCCGTTTGTTCCTCGACCACACCATTATTCATTACATAATAGCATAGCGGTTTGTCATCCGCATTTTCGTCAGGAATGAAATCCTCTTCTGTTTCAGAAACCTCTGACACCATATCATATTCAGCCGGCAGTATCGACACGATACCACAGTTCAACACAAAATCTTCACCATAGGTGTCGTCATTGGTGTCATCGTACATGTCTTCGTCAAAATCCCCGCCTGGTGAAGGGGTATATTCATCATCCGACTGAGGAGAATATTTTGGCTCTTCCTCATCCGACTGAGGGGTGTATTCCGGCCCCTTCTTGCTTTCAACGAGCGAAGTACATTTTGAGCTTTGGGTCGAAACTACCCCCTTCTCTCCTGACGCGTCCACGGTTACTGCCACGGTCTGATTCGTCACTACTCTGTCTTTTTCTACCCATTTTTCTCTTGGGTGTTGTCGCTTTTGTCCAGAAGTTTCGACAGGCTTCAACTGTGAAGTAGTAGCCTCTTTCTCAGCTTTCTTATTGCGCTGTTAGCGTCTCTTCTGAGTCCTGGTCATGGGGTTTTTTCCCTTATAGTTGGGGGACACCACATAGCCCCTTGATTTGACTCTCTTGTCAAAGACATTCGCCTCCTTTTCCAAGTCCAAGACCTTCTATTTTGGTCTTTTACTTCCTTTCTGGCTGACTGGTGCCATCCATCTCTCCTGTGGGGTATCCGAAAGAGGCACAAAAGTTTTAGGTCGTGCCTCTTGGAACAACTTTCTGTATTCCTCATTTTGACGAGGGGCATCGCTCCTGTCAAACACAAACCTTGGGACAGGTGGCTTATTTTCTTGCAGCATTTTCTTCTTGCTTGCCTCATATCTCTCAGCAGCTTTTTCATCAAACACCGTGTTGCACCTAGGGCATAATGCGGCCTTCGACCCGCTTATCCTGCACTTTTCTTGGAAATCTACCAAGCTTTCTCCAGCTTGGGGGTAAACTGCTTCGAGTTTTTCCTCAGCTCTCTTGTAGGAACCCTCAGTGGTTTCGATCATCATGCATTCCACAACTTCAGTCGTTGGTTGTCTGTTGAGACCCTCAGTAGCCTCGAACATCATGCACTCATACAACTCCGAATATAAAGCCTCTTCGACCTTCAGCGGGTCGGTGTTAACCTGCATCTTTGGCCTTTCGCCAAATTGAAGTCTGCCCTCCTTCAAACACTTCTGCACCAAATCCCTGAAAAGAACACATTGAGCTGTTTTATGACCAAGGAAATTATGAAATTTACAAAATCCCCTTTTTTTCTTTTGCTCTACAGGGGGGTCATTGAACCCAGGAGGCACAATTATCTGACCATCTTTAACTAACAAGTCAAATATTTTGTCACATTTAGAAACATCAAAAGTGTAAGTTTTAGCAAAGTATTTATCCGTTTTTCCAATTTCGACGGGATTTTTCCCGTTTGATGGTTTCAGCAGTTTGCATGTGTATGGGGGCCCTGGCTTGAGTTCAGCCACATTGACCTCACTTTCATTGACAAATTCTTCATCGTCGGAGGAATACTCGTCGGCTGCCACGTACGACACTTTTTCTTTCTTACGATATCTGTTAGTCCGAGTTTTCTCAGCTTTCAACCGTTCGACCTGTCGGACTCGGTCAGCCAGCTGTGCCATATCTCTAAGATATTGTGTATCCAGCTTCTTCCTGATGGAATAATCTAAACCACCGGCTGCCATTTCGACTAACTCATGTTCAGGGACTTGAGTAAAGCACCGTGCTTTCAAAAGTCTAAACCTGTTCAGATACTGGTCCACTGACTCCGTGGCCTTCCATTTGACGCTGACCAACTCTTTCAAACTAATTTTCAACTGCCCCATGTAAAACTGCTCGTGAAACAATCTTTCCAATTGTGCCCATGTGTGGACGGACTGAGGGGGCAACGTAGTAAACCATGTAAACGCATTCTTCGTGAGGGAACTTGGGAAATATTTCATTTTCAAGTCCTCATTATTTGCTATGTTGCCAGCTTCGGTTTGATACCCTGCGACGTGCTCGACGACGGATTCCTCGGTCTCACCGGCGAATTTGGTGAACTTTGGCACCTTCCAACCCCTGGGTAATTCTGTCTGTAAGACAAAATCTGGTAATGGGGACGTGTACGTTGGTCGTCGAAGGCCTGGATTTTCCCCATTACGGACCATAATGAGTTCGACTATGGCCTCTAAATTTGGTTCCCCAGCCAAGGCCTCATGTCGAACTTGTCTGACCACATAGTCCAGATCTTGGTTCCTATGGACTGTCACAGGAGGCCTTTGGGCCATTCTTCAAACTTTTGGGGCTGTTCAATTGTTTCGTTGAAGACCTCATCTTGACGGACAGGTGTCTTCGGTCGAGGCGGAGGGGTCTGTCGACCCTGTGCCCTAGGAGCGCCTAGGAAGTCACCTATCCGTGTCATCTGAGTTGCCAATTGCTGGTAACTCTGGGTCGAATCTTGTATTAATGGACTCAATATGGTGCCCATTTGTTGAGTCAACATATGAACCATCTCATGATTACTCTCATCCATCTGCTGCCTCATTACCGCAACAGAACTTGACATGAATGTGGGTATTGACTGGGAAAACAAGTTGAAACCCGGGGGTCGAGTAACCTGATTCGCCAAAGGCCCTAATCCCTGGTATGGGGAGAATACTGGGGACGGACTTTCCCCAAACAAAGGGCCGCTAGAGTGCAAACTCGACATAAACTCTGTCGGCATCCCATAAGATCGAGGGATGGGCATTGTGATACTAGGCACATACTGCCTGTAGTCCCTGCCATTGATGGCCTCGGGTCGTGTCGACGTGACGTCGCAGTAGGCCCACTAGGGGTGGTTGAAACCGCTGACACGGTCCCAGAGCCAACATATGTCATTTGCGTTACAACTGTACTTTCCGTCGAAGACGGTTCTTTGTTCGGACGTGGTGTTACCATCTTACCACTACGTAACCGCATACACTCAACTCACACGGGTCCCACCGGGCATGCCAATTTGTTTGCACCGTGCGAACAACCGCTGGCCTCCTGTCGCAGGTTTACTTGCGGGATCGGCCACAGAAATCCCAGAACTCTGGTTGGAAGTGTATGTTCGTTTGGTATGGCAGTTTTGCTCTTGGAGGAGTTGTAAAGAGATTGAATGAATAGGACGAAGCTTTGGATTGATTGATAAATAAAACAAAGTAAAAGGAAAAGAAGAAAACAAGTAAATGATGATAATTTAAACTCTGAATGTAAATTGCATTAAAAAAGTGTGGACGCTATCATACATTCTTGCGGGAGTGAACTCATTTCTCTCTAAGCTTGGTACTTTGAGTGTTTTCCCTTTGCAAAGTTACAAATGCGACCCCCTAAATGGAAATAACTATTGCCTTATATAGGCTAACAAAATAACTGTTTGTCTACCCATATGGATTCTAGTTCTGACACGTGTCACCCCACTATCTTTTCAACTTCCCATGTTCTTGGAGCTTTTAAACTTTCCCACTCAAAAGTGTTTATCCTTGTGTCGGTTTCGTCCACCGCTTAACATCCTCCGATAGCATTACCTTCAAGCTTCCTTTTGACGTGCCCCTCAGCTATGTCGGACCAATGCCCCAACTCCCTCTTATCGTCGACTGGTTTTGGGTTTCATCTTCTTCATTTTCTTTACTTGGTCGAAATCTCTTCGCCAACAGTATGACATATTGAGCATTTTTTTTACAAAATTTGAATTAAAAGTGATTTATGTGTGTATACCCTTAATATTTGGAAGTAGCATTGAAGGAAACCCAACTTTTGCATATGTTGATAATAAAAAGCGTGTTTAAAAACTTGGAGGCTTTTGATGCTTTTTTTTTCCAGAGTTCAACAATTGAAGAGTTTGTTCAAGATCAACAATTGAAGAAATTGTTCATTCAATAGAGGTTGAGCCAATCAAGATCAGCTGAATGATGTCCAAAATGAATGAGATTTTTGTGGCTGAAGTTATTCCATTCTAATTATGTTGTTCTATGTTTTTGTATTCATTATTTATGTATTTCTGATAGGGAAGAAAAACAGAAGAAGTTTGATTTAATGTCATTATATTTAAGATTATGTTAATATAAAAAAGTTTCAATTTGGTACTTTAACTATATATATAGTTTCAATTCAGTCCTTTTATTAAATTGCTGACTCACTTTCCATGCTGTCATGCCACGTATGCACAACTTAACGTTTTTTCACAAAACTTAACAGAAATGACCAACTTGACTAACAGAATAACTTTTAAGGGACTAAAATGTAACCTTTATTAAAAAAAGGGACTAAAGTAAAAATTAAAATTAAGTTAAAGAACTTTAACACTAATTAAACCTAAAATTTATGAGCCTCACTTAGTATAGATCATCTTCAAATTAGGAATATACTTAATCCATTCTCTTTTATAGGCAATTTTTATTAGGTTAATAATTGATATATTTAGTCTATATATAGACCAAATATTTTATTTAATCAGTAAATTTAAAAGTCAAAATTTATTTATAAAAGAGAATAGAGAATGGTGAAAAGAGAATGGTGAGAGTATTTTTAAATAATATTTCAAACAAAAGGAGAGAATGGTAAGAAAATTGTGTTAAAGGTATATTTTTGTGAAAAATGTGTTTGGTGCATTACCTTCAGAGGTTGGATCACCTTCAGAGGCTGATCCATCATCAGAGTCAGACCCACCTTCAGAGTTAAAGTCATCTACAGATTCTGACTCACCTTCAGAGTCAGAGTCATCTTCAGATTCAGACTCTCCTTCAGAGTCAGAATCACCTTCAGAGGCAGAATCTCCTTTAGAGGTAGAATTAGACTCTAGTGTTGACACTGCACTAGAGTTGGATTGAGACTTACTCCAATCCCATGTTTCTGATTCTTTCACTATGACATCTCTATTGAATTCAACTTTGTGGGTGACTGGGCAATAGAGCTTATATGCACCTGTACTGTGGTAACCTATAAGTAACATGAATTTACTTCTGTCATCCAATTTTCTTCTAGTAGCATCTAGTATATGTTTGTAACATACTGAACTAATCACCTTGAAATGGTTGACACTTTGCTTTCTTCCAGTCCATTTATCAATATGAACTACTTCCTTTAACTTCTTTGTTGGACATCTGCTGAGCTCATATGCTGATGTGGCAATTGTTTCACCCCATACTTGCTTAGGTAGATTTTTCTCCTTCAGTATGCTCCTTGTCATGTCAAGTAGAGTTCTATTTCTCCTTTCAGCAAGACCATTATGTTCTGGAGTGTATGGAGCAGTCGCCTCATGCTCAATATCATGTTCCTCACAGAACTCTATTGAGTTAAACTCACCTCCACCATCAGTTCTGAGGATCTCCAACCTTTTTCCACTTTAATTTTCAGCATTCACTTTGAACTTTTGGAACCTCATGCTTGAACTTTATGAGTGTTACCTATGTCATTCTTGTGAACTCATCCACAAATGACATAAAGTAAGTGTTCCCTCAAAGTGAATGTACCTTAAAGGGACCACATACATTAGAATGCACCACACCTAAAGCATGGGTTTCTCTTGGAGGAATTTATGATGAGAATGGAAATCTTGGTTGTTTTCGTCTCATGCATATATCACATGATTTCTCTGGTGCCACAATCTTAGGAATTCCATGTACCAAATTCTTTGAAATCAGATGCCTTAAGCTTTTATAGTTCAGATGCCCTGATCTCTTGTTCCATAACTCACTTTCCCCTTTGACACTTCTTGCACTAAGGCATTGAGTGTCTGTTGTTGCAACATTCACCTTGAATGTTTTGTTTCTTCCCAGTTCAGACTGCATAGTTAGCTTTCATTTACAGTCATACAACTTCAAGATATTTTCCTTCATGATAACTGAAAATCATTTTTCAATCAACTGACCTACACTCATCAGATTGCTATTCATGCCAGGAACATACCATCCATCCTTGATCACTACAGTTTTTCCATTGGTCAACTTAACAATGACATTTCCCATTCCTTTAGCATTCAGATACTCATCATCAACACATCTGATCTTGGTCCTCTTACTAGAGTCAAAATGAACTAGCAATTATTTGTTTCTAGTTAGGTGATTTGAGTAGACAATGTCCATATACCATAGTTTACCATTGATCAACCTACATTTTCAGATGCCATTAATAGCACAACTTCATCATCAGAATCTACTTTGGCTATGTTGGTGTAACGCCCTGTATAATATTCATCTAGAATAATACCATACAAGTGTTTTATTTGGTACTGACACATGAAAAGTGCCTAATGACATAATTCACATACTTGTCCATTTCTAAAACATAAATGCAACATATGGCACAAGTCATGGAAACTAGCCAAAAATGAAAATCTAAGAACAATATACAATATCCTCAATTGTATACAACAAAATGATACACAGCGGAATAAGCTTAACTAAGCTTCTCTTGAGACATCCAAGCATCGCTCCACGTGTAAATCAAACCTGCAACCCACACCTGAAATAAAGCAACTATAATGGGGTGAGATACATCAAATCTCAGTGAGTTCCCTATCTTAAAGTCCTCTCGGCTTTACAAGGTTCTAAAAATCCTAACTCAAGTCCGGGTAAAGGGAAAGGACCTTGAGTTCACACTCTCACAATTTCATAAACTCACCCTATATGGAAACATGTTCATGAGTTCAACAACTCAAAATATTACCACTAATCGGTAACACACACCAAGGCATCTTTCCCCGGCCAACCTACACAAGAGGTTATGGACACGGGTCACGGATCCTTAAATTCGTAGACAACCATTCTCGGCCAACCCTTCCAAAGAGATTTCGACACGAGTCTTGGATGCTAAGGTAAATAACTTTCCCCGACCATCCACAAAGGGCTATCCAACACGGGTCACGGTTATCTACACATAGTACTTTTCCCGGCCAGCCCGCACCAGGGGCCCTTCAACACGGGTCAATAATACCATCTTCTAAGTAACCTCCCCGGTTATCCATCATAAGAGGATCAAAACGCGGGTCACAGTTACTTAGGTATCAATTACTCAACGAAATCCTACATGTTCCATACTAGGGTCTTACACTCATCTAGACCATCACTCGTCGAAGATGCACACCTAGGCATATACGCACGAGCACCGTCATCTAGATCGTTTATCAATCCTAGCCACAATGTAACGCCCTTTCTATTTCTTTTCCATATTAACATGCATATTCAATCACAATTCACAATTAGATAGACATATCATAATTTCATAATAGAACAATATACAATAATTAAACATAATCATTTTGCTTTTGGAACTTCCCCGATTATTTAATAGGTCGATAAAATCAACATATTTTACTTCCATTGCGTAGTATATTCCCTCGGCTTTATATCGATATAAAGAACAATCGAAACCGATAAGCGAAACTAAAGTTATGAATTTTCCCCATAAAAGTATAAAATTCCAACTCCCAGGTCTCGCTCAGCGCGCACCTGTTCGCGCTCAGCGCGCAACCTACTGCCTGGAGGGGTTGCAGAAATTCAACACCGCGCTCAGCGGGCTCCTGCGCGCTCAGCGCGCTCTGCGATTTTCAGAAAAATAAATCTTTGATTCTCAACCAAATCCAACCAAACTTCATAACCATTAACAACAGAGGATTTTACACCTATTTCAATCATGCTACACAGTTTATAACGCATTTCAACCGTTCGATTCTTTGATTTTTGCATAAAACCCATTTTTCCCAAAAACCCAACCTAACTCTAAACTCAAGAAAATCTACACTTAATGCATCTATCTAGAACCCACCTGATACTCGGAGAGGAGTTTGAAGAAGATGATGAATCGATGAAGAGATGATGAAGATCCAAGCTCTCCTTCTTCCACTTTCTCCACTTTCTCTCTTTTCTTCCCTTTTTCTCTTCTTCTTCTTACTATCTTCTTTCTCTTTTTCTTTCTTCCCTTTCCAAATATATATATATATATAACCCAATATTATATAATATAAATCCAATAGAGCAAAAATATCTCCAATTGATATTTTGTCATTTCAACCCAATTGATCAATTATTAGAGTTAACTTAAAATACTCCCTTAAACTAATAAATATCACTCTGCCTTTTAATAATTGATCTCTTCTATTGTCCAATTGAGCACTTAATTAATACGGGGTATTACATTCTCCCCCCCTTAAATTGAAATTCGCCCCCGAATTTCCTTCGTTCAACAATAACCACTTCTTGCATCATTGTCTAAGTTCCACACTCACTTCACTTCCGTTAACCTTCTGTTCAATTCTGACACATATCAATTCTAACTTGGTTTCCTAGACCAAAATTCTTATTTTCACAACTTAACAACTTCACGTCCTTAATCATACTCTTGTTCTATCATCGAGTTAACTTCCAACTTTGCTTCCCCAATTCATCTGTTGTTTCTTACTAACACACTTGGTCGCACTTTACCACGGAAAAAAGGTACCATTCTACATTCCTCTACTGAGTCACAACCCAAACCGTAATACCTTATCTCGATTCAGGATAACAAACACTCAACAAACCCTTATGAGGTAATTCGGTAATTCCTTTCCTTTATGTAATTATCGACGTCTGTCCTTTCATAAATCCCGTAACATTAGAACCACTTCATATCTAGTCGAACAACTTCTTTACCAATTCCAGTTGGTCTGATACTAAAACATCGTAACCATTAAATTCGATACTTCCTTTCTTTCGGATCACACCAAACGGTAACACACTTAGAACAAAACCTCCTTACATGCGTACTTGCAAGCAACAACCTTCAAATCCTTAATATTCTGACCGACTCTCCCATTGTCACCTTCCACTATGCAATTTAAAACCAAACTGTGGAACACCACGAATTCGTAAACACTATTAATTAGTTAACAGTCTGCGAAGAAACACATTTATCCACTGGGTTCCTTACTAACCAGCGGTACGAGAACTTACTGACGTCCTTTGGTAGAACAACTTCCTCGCCAACACACAATATAATAACATCCGTCCAACACTCTCTAGACGATAAAGATGCATGAGTTATACTGTTACAACCATAACATATACAACTCCAATTCCATTCTAAATTCGAAATCAATATACCCAAGATAGTTTAACAACTTCTGGTTCTGGTTACCACATCCCAAAACGATTCTTCTTACAGTTTCCGACTTACTCAGGGTTTCTTGCTAATTCGAGATCTAAACCAATAACAGTGTAACACCAACATAGAACTTCAATCACACGCGAGATACTACTTATCAAAACTTGAACCATTCAATTCGGAATTGTGAGTTTCCATACCACTCACAAATTCCCATACATACCCCACACACACATACTTCGTCGAAATCCATACCACGCTTCTCAGTTGAATCCACTTCTCTCGAATGTTTTGTTTCATATACAATCCCATTTACATGCTTAATTCCGGAACTTCCAATTCTTACTCATACTTGGAAGGGTAACTTTTCAAATTTCCTTCTCTGGGTAAAACACCACTGCACACAACTGGTACCACTCTCACGGTCTAAATCTAATGTCGTGAACTCACGGGAGATAATAATTACCAACTCGGACCAACCGTCCATACCTTACGATGGCCATAATTACACACCAAAATATAATCCTTGCAGGATCAATACTTTGTGAGTATTCTCCAACTTCATTCTTAAGATTCTCAACCGTATTGATAACAATACTCTTAAGACTTCTCACAAGGTCACTCCTTTAAAGTTAACTCTCTTGCTGCCTGAACAAATGGCCAACTATGCCACACTCTTCCAGAAGTCACGATTCCAAAACGCAAATCCTTCCTTCACTTTACTTGCAATCTTGTTCTCCATTCACACAATACTCTCCACTCAGAGCAACACAAGGAAACAAAACGCAGATGATGGTTCCTAAGGGATTTCACAATTTACACACACGTTAATCGATCAACCACTTGAGCTAATCGGTTAACTTCTCCAAAATTCTACGTAAGGCACCTTTCACGTACGTGTTAAACGGTTAACCCCATTGTGTTAGTCGGTTAACACTGCTGCAGAACAAACCCCAGTTTCCTCTTAATTCAAAGCCATCCCTACTTAACCCATCGATCTGATTTGTTCTAACTCGAAATATCATTCTCAACTCACGGCTTCTTAATTTGTATCACATTCACCAACCATGATCCACTCAAGGCAAAACCAACAAAGTTGACAACGCACTCCAACCGAGTGACAGGCAAAATTTCAAATTCCCTCACGGTCACCCTACAAATCTTCAGTGGGGTAGTTCATTTTCCTACTCAAATAACTATGCCAATGGCAAGTCAATAATGACGACATTCTAGGGTTTTAGCCACCACTCGTACTTGATTTGTCCATAAGCAACCCCCAACACCCATCCATCACACGGTACTACGAAATGATGGACATCTCATGTCAAGCATACCACCTCACCCTCTCACTTAACTCCCTAGTGAGAAATAAAACAACAACGTTCTTAGTCCAACAAAAGGTAGATTCCGAATATTCTGATTATCCACAAATACAGAAGTTCTCTCTACACTCATAAATAAATCGGGGTAATGCATCCTCCTGAAGAACCTGTCCATCGCTTCGTACACAGTAACCGGAATTCCTTACCTTCTACTATCCATTGCACCCCACACTTACACTTAAGTCACTTAATGAAATGCTTGCATCCGATAATTCTCATCAACCATTTACAAAACTCTCTCGGTATAAACCGTTCCATACTTTACTCTCCGTCCGTAATAAGTCCCGAATTGCTTCTCGTTGTGTTACCACAATTTTATCCCTTAGGATACAATACTAACTGCTTCACGAGGTACGTCCCGTCACACTTGTCTCAAGAATAAGAATCCCTCTTGTACACTTGTGACCACGGTGCTACTACCGCACTCGTTCTTAATACCAAAGTATAACTTTCCATTTCACATCATACTTACTAGAGTTCTCACGGGCAAACCCTCCTTGGTTACACTTCCTTAACTTAAGCCTCAACAATTACTCAATAGCTCTAGTACACAATCGTCCAAAATACATTCCGTCGTCATTTCCTCATAATATACTGTTGATACCATTTTCTATATCGCGTTCGCCTCGCTCTCCATTGTAATCCTCTTAGGTCCAAATGTAAAACCATCTTACTAAGATTCCCTTAAATCCAAGGTACTTACACAGTTTCTTAATACAGACTTTTACTGGTCCGTATCACTACACTTTTTGTTACCAAATGAACTCCACACTTTCTGCGGCACCATACCGTATATTGTTCCTTGGGCAAGTTAACAAATTTCAATTTCCAAATTGGCCTTGTGCCGAATACCAAAAATCCGGATGTAGCATCTCCAACTTAATCTCTCTACGAACGGAAGATACACAAATCATCTTCTACTCTTCGTTCGGCGCACACTTGTTTCACTTGTAGTATGTAACACATCATTGTATTCCTTCTCACACTTCTCTATTACCGTGGGTTCCCATGAAAGCCGCACTTCCTTAACTCTCAACTTTTAGCCAGTCGGAAAATATCGTTCCGAACACACTCCTTAAGGTACTCTCGTCCATTCAAGATACCTTAATGACCTTAGAAATTGAAGCACCAAAATTTATCTCACCTCCAGACCTTACGTCACACATCTACAAAACAACTTTCTCTTTTCACGGAATGAGATTACTTGAAACCCTTACTCGTAGTAGAGGTCAATCCAGCTCTACTAGCGATTATTATTATTATTATTATTATTTTTTTATATACCCCCACACCTTAACCAATCGTCCGGTAGCGATCCTTAACTTCCAGACTCCATCCTTTCCAAATGATTGCTTAACAACCCAACACTCTTAAATTCCATGTTACTCAAGCACAACTTCTACTAAAACCTCACTGAGCCGACCAAAACTCCACACTACTAACTCTTGGTTTGAGTATACTCTCACAGCACAAGTTCCGAAAACACTTCGGAGTCCTCGTGGTCGCTCAACCATGATTCTACCTTTCACGTACATAGTATTAGGTTGATCAGGCCCAACACTAGATAGTATGATATTAAGTTTCATGATGGCAAGACACACTTAAGAGGCAGGAATAGATTTACTTATGATGTTTCAAGGCTAGGTCGAGGACACGACCTGCTCTGATACCAACTGTAACGCCCTGTATAATATTCATCTAGAATAATACCATACAAGTGTTTTATTTGGTACTGACACATCAAAAGTGCCTAATGACATAATTCACATACTTGTCCATTTCTAAAACATAAATACAACATATGGCACAAGTCATGGAAACTAGCCAAAAATGAAAATCTAAGAACAATATACAATATCCTCAATTGTATACAACAAAATGATACACAGCGGAATAAGCTTAACTAAGCTTCTCTTGAAACATCCAAGCATCGCTCCACGTGTAAATCAAACCTGCAACCCACACCTGAAATAAAGCAACTATAGTGGGGTGAGATACATCAAATCTCAGTGAGTTCCCTATCTTAAAGTCCTCTCGGCTTTACAAGGTTCTAAAAATCCTAACTCAAGTCCGGGTAAAGGGAAAGGACCTTGAGTTCACACTCTCACAATTTCATAAACTCACCCTATATGGAAACATGTTCATGAGTTCAACAACTCAAAATATTACCACTAATCGGTAACACACACCAAGGCATCTTTCCCCGGCCAACCTACACAAGAGGTTATGGACACGGGTCACAGATCCTTAAATTCGTAGACAACCATTCTCGGCCAACCCTTCCAAAGAGTTTTCGACACGAGTCTTGGATGCTAAGGTAAATAACTTTCCCCGGCCATCCACAAAGGGCTATCCAACACGGGTCACGGTTATCTACACATAGTACTTTTCCCGGCCAGCCCGCACCAGGGGCCCTTCAACACGGGTCAATAATACCATCTTCTAAGCAACCTCCCCGGTTATCCATCATAAGAGGATCAAAACGCGGGTCACAGTTACTTAGGTATCAATTACTCAACGAAATCCTACATGTTCCATACTAGGGTCTTACACTCATCTAGACCATCACTCGTCGAAGATGCACACCTAGGCATATACGCACGAGCACCGTCATCTAGATCGTTTATCAATCCTAGCCACAATGTAACGCCCTTTCTATTTCTTTTCCATATTAACATGCATATTCAATCACAATTCACAATTAGATAGGCATATCATAATTTCATAATAGAACAATATACAATAATTAAACATAATCATTTTGCTTTTGGAACTTCCCCGATTATTTAATCGGTCGATAAAATCAACATATTTTACTTCCATTGCGTAGTATATTCCCTCGGCTTTATATCGATATAAAGAACAATCGAAACCGATAAGCAAAACTAAAGTTATGAATTTTCCCCATAAAAGTATAAAATTCCAACTCCCAGGTCTCGCTCAGCGCGCACCTGTTCGCGCTCAGCGCGCAACCTACTGCCTGGAGGGGTTGCAGAAATTCAACACCGCGCTCAGCGGGCTCCTGTGCGCTCAGCGCGCTCTGCGATTTTCAGAAAAATAAATCTTTGATTCTCAACCAAATCCAACCAAACTTCATAACCATTAACAACAGAGGATTTTACACCTATTTCAATCATGCTACACAGTTTATAACGCATTTCAACCGTTCGATTCTTTGATTTTTGCATAAAACCCATTTTTCCCAAAAACCCAACCTAACTCTAAACTCAAGAAAATCTACACTTAATGCATCTATCTAGAACCCACCTGATACTCGGAGAGGAGTTTGAAGAAGATGATGAATCGATGAAGAGATGATGAAGATCCAAGCTCTCCTTCTTCCACTTTCTCCACTTTCTCTCTTTTCTTCCCTTTTTCTCTTCTTCTTCTTACTATCTTCTTTCTCTTTTTCTTTCTTCCCTTTCCAAATATATATATATAACCCAATATTATATAATATAAATCCAATAGAGTAAAAATATCTCCAATTGATATTTTGTCATTTCAACCCAATTGATCAATTATTAGAGTTAACTTAAAATACTCCCTTAAACTAATAAATATCACTCTGCCTTTTAATAATTGATCTCTTCTATTGTCCAATTGAGCACTTAATTAATACGGGGTATTACAGTTGGCTTGTTCACCCTTTCTAACCTTGTTTGGCCAGTAATCAGAAGCAAAATGGCCAAACTTGTTGCAACTCTAACACTAAACATTTCTCTTGCCAAACTTCTCCTTTCCCTTTTGAACATTCTAATATTTCTTATTAGAATTGGAGAGTTATGACTTCTGAACACCACCATACTTTTTCTTGTTCATTAGCCATGCTTGCTACTAGTTCTTACCACACTACTACAAAGAACACATACAACGATGGTTAAAAAAGATATATTATCACGCACGACCGGCCGTTGTTACGTAGCGCGTGGTTGTATATACATTACTTACAATCACGATCGTATGATCATTGTAAAAAACTAAAAATCGTGCTACTTATAATCACGGTTGTTTTAAATACCCGTTATGAAATGTCTGTCAACATTTTTTTTCATTTTTGCCACATGTTTTGCCTGACTACATTTATAACTTTCATTACAATATACAATATTAAATATTTTAACACAACAACATCAAGAAAACAAGATTAACAAGAATAATAAGAACAATTACAAGAAGAACAAGAACAGGAACAATAACAATATCAACAAAAACACCAAGAACAAGAAAAACAACAACAAGAACGACAAGAACAACAAGAACAATAACAAGAACAATAACAAAACAAGAACAAAGATAAGAATAACAAAAAGAACAAGAAGGGCAACAACAAGAACAACAACAACAATAACAAGTACTACAAGAACAATAACAAGAACAACAACAACAATAACAACAATAACAACAAGAAGAACAAAAATAAGACTAACAACAAGAACAACAAGAGCAACAACAACAACAACAACAACAACAACAACAACAAAAACAACAACAACAACAACAACAACAAAAGCAAGAAAAACAACAACAACAACAACAACAACACCAACAATGACAACAACAACAACAAAAACAACACGAACAACAATAAAATAAATAAATAAATAAATAGAATCGTTAAAAAATAACATTTTACCTGTAGAATCGTTAAATAGGAACAAACTGTAACACGTTAGTAGAAGCAATGTTTCGTGGATGAATAATATTTTAAGTTTGGCTTAGTGGATGAATAATGTTTCGTAAATAGAAGAAGTTTGGAGGTAGAAGATGAAGCTTGTCTAAGTACGTCTAGGGCAAAAGTGAATGAACTAAGAGCATTATATATATATATATATATATATATATATATATATATATATATATATATATATATATATATATATATATATATATATATATCTTTAAAAAAAGAAGGCACCGCCTATAAACACAGTGATTTAAATACCCGTGGTGAAAGGTCCATCATCATTTTTTAAAAATAAGTAAATAATAAAAAATGCTGATGCTGAGATTTGAACCCATGACCATACGTCACTTTTCACCACGGGTATTAAATCAACCGTGGTTATAGATGGTTAAATAAAATTAAAAAAATGCATGCGCCTAAATATTACATATTACAACGGTTGATTGAATATTCATAGTATCGCAGGCGTTATTATATGTGTTCTTTGTAGTAGTGCCAGAAGAAGCTTTCAAAGTCTAAGCTTTCAGAGTCTGTTCTATCTCCTTTTCATAGTTTCTTTTAGTGAGATGCAACTCTTATGCCTCTAAACTACTCTGAAGCTCTTTAATTCTCACGGTGCTAGTGTCTTTAGAGTGTTCTATGGCTACAACTATGTAATCAAACTAAGGAGTAGGTGATCTCAGTACCTTTTCAATGATTACTTGTTTAGAGAGTGTTTCTCCATAAGACTTCATCTCATTCGTGACCACAATCACTCTGGAGATGTAATCAGATACCTTGTCATTGTTTTTCATGCTGAGATATTCATATTGCTTGTGTATAAACTATAACTTAACCTTCTTCACTGATGCGTCACCACCATAGCATCGCACTAGTGTATCCCACGCCGCCTTCGCCGTCGTCAAATTAACAATTTTCTCAAACATTTTCGTATCCACACACTAATGGATATAGAACAACATCTTTTGATCTTTCTTCCTCGTTTCATGTTGCGCGGTTCTTTGCACTTTTGTTGTATTTTCTACAACCGACATGTAATCGTCATTGACAAGATCAAGAACATCTTGAGCTCCAAACAACACATGCATTTGAGTCAACCACCGATTCTAGTTCTTTTCGCCGAATAATGGAAACTTTGTGTTCAAGATACTATTTTCGCTGTTCATCTTCGTTCTTGTGCAAATCACTCAGTTCTCACCAACACTCATGTTTCCTAAACCCTGAGAATCAAGATCTGTGATTCTCCTCGATTTCGAACTTCAGTTCAATGTGAATTTCAGAAACGAAATCAACCACACCTAACTACACTCGTGCTTCCCAATGAATCGAAATGGAGCTCTCGATACCAATTATTGGAGTTTAACAATGAACCTCCATTAACAATGCACAAGAATTAGAGAAGATGAAAATGAAGAATGAGAAGAGAGGGGGAGAGAGAAAGAGAGAGAGAGAGAGAGAGAGAGAGAGAGAGAGAGAGAGACGAAATCTTCTAACTAGCTTTTCTTAAAATGGAAGAACTGTTACAATATGTAACTAACTATTAGTTTATATACTAACCAAGTCCTACTGCACTAAAGGCATGTGAAATTAATCTTAAACTAAACACAAATACAAATTAAAATAAAATGCAAATGAACTTGTAAATTGAGTTACATTTAACATACAACACAGTTTGTAAACATTATGCACCAGTCATGTTTAAATTTTTTATGTGTCAAGTTATATACCAAAAAGGCCATGTCCAAAATTGGCAAAACGGATTGGGAACTGAATTGGAAAAACATATCATCTCCAAAAAAATTTACCCACAATTGCCATATAAACAAAATTGGCCAAAAAAATACTTAAAAACTTATCAACAAAACACTACATGATCAACTAATGACCTAATCTACTAAACATTTAATGATCACATAAACACCTATTTTGATATTGTTGAAACGACTAAGGCAAATAACATAATGAAGGTGATCATCCATTTGAACTTCAATTGCTTCTTCAATAATTTCATCTATATCTTCATTTCTTCACCTTTAACTTTGGCATCATTGACCTTTTGCTTCTCTTCCTTTAAATTATGTAGTAATTAGAAGATTGTTTCATTTGATCTAGGAATCATTTCTTCATGAAACCCAAAAAAAAAAAAACGATTACATTTCTTGTAGCCTTGCAGCTAGAAACATCAATGGAGATGAAAGAATATTAATGAATGGCAAAAAAAAAACATGACCCAAACAAAGATAAAATCAAAATCTGCATATATGAAAACCTACATTATAAACCTCATATATAGAAACAAGGACCTAGGTTCACATCAATTCATGTCAACATCAAAGGAACATCAAGACCGTATTTGCATTCGTACCTCAATGAACGAGATATGTTTACCCTAATGAAAATTGAGTGTTGAGACACATTGATTAAAAATATAAACGATTGAGATTATAATATATACTAATTATAGTTTAATATAAAAACCATAAATGGTATAAGTATTTAGACTAAAATTTTAATTAAAATTATTGTTTTTAATATTATCGTAAAAATATGAGGATTAGTATAATACAACACTTATAAAATTTTCATACTTCAATTTTTTAATGAATCTCTAAAGAAGTTGTTGAGAAGTACAAAATTTGTCATTAATCAATTGTTTAATTTTATATACATTTAAAAAAAAAAATTATTATAAAATATCAATTTAAATTTAACATAAAAATTTTATGCAGGACAAGTGTTTTTATAAATAAAAATATAATTAAAATTAATATTTTTTTAGAGTGTCAAAAATATATTTTTTTATATATTTATTTTTTGTTCAAATCATATAAAAAAATCCCGCCAAATATTTAAATTAAAAATCAAATCCTCTTAAAATTTGTTAAAAAATATCTCAACAATTTAGTGCATGTATATAAAACAAAATTATGATAATCATATAATTATGTCATTTGTTTACTTTGAAAGAAATTCTCCTACTATTTACTCTCTTTGATCTCGTATATAAGTAATTTTATAAAAAAAAATCATCCTTTAAGAAAAATTTCTAAATGCATTTAAATCTTACATTTTTTTTTAAAATTTTACTCTTACTTTTTCCTTTAAAAATTGTTCAAACCATAGAAACTTGAAAAAAATAGAGGCATATTTGGAATAATGATATTAAATATAATAAATATAGGCGAGTTTTATTTATATTTAAGACTATTGAATTTTTGTTGTTGCTTATATTTGAGACCGAATGGAGTATATTATTTAATTTCAATTATATCAATTAAATTTTATATTACGGATATTTGTCTGGTTCTTAAATGAAAGACATAATTAGTCACCAGGTCCCTTAAGTTAATTTTAAATTTCGCTTTAGTCCCTTAATAAAAACGTTATAGTTTGGTCCCTTAATATTAGTTCCATTAGCATTATTGATCCTTTTCGTTAGTTTAGTTGAGAAAATGTTAATATTTGCCAACGTGACATGCAAACTATGTAATGACTCAACAAAAGGGATAAAAAAAACTGTTATTTAAGGATTTCACTTGTATCAAACATGCTTATTCTTTCTTTCTTGATATTCAAACGTGATTCCAGGAAGTGTTGGTATGTATTTGATTCAAGCTGATTCTAGTTTCAATCTCATAGTTTTTCCTGGAGTATTTTCTTGTTTGTGTTTGCATATGCGTTAAAATCAAGGTGGTGTTGAACTTTCATTTCATCTCTCTAGATCTTAAAGCTCCGTTTCTAGGGTTTTAATCTTCTCCAATGTCAAAGTTGTCAAGTAGTGCTTTCATTGGAACTTTTGGATCGGTTATTCTTAGAAACAAGAGAAGAGAGTGTTATTGCTTAGATGAATTTGTCCTTCGTACTGTGGGTGACATGAACAATGTAAATTTTGGAAAAAAATTGGGGTTGTAGAAATTACAGAAATCATATGAATAAGGGTTGTAATTTCTTCAAATGGTTAGATGATGACATTGTTGATGAAAGGAATTTGAAGATTCCAAGGTAAAATAAGAAAATTTACAAATTTAAGAATCAGATCATCCACAATAGATGATGGTTAAAAGTGTCCATTGTGGTTGGAATATTTTGCTTAGTGTTGAATGTAGTATTTGTAACAATGTATTTTTAGGTTGGGATTTTATCTGCATGAGTTTATGTGCCTTTCATATGTGAAATGTATTTGTCATGAAATGTATCTTTCCACATTGTTATGTATGTTGGGTGCATTTAGTTTACAAATGCACCTTTGTGTAATGAGTTTATGAGTGTAATGTATTTGTCATGATGTTATTATTGAAATGTTAATTTTGTGTCCCATGAACATATCAGAACAAATGTACTTTTGTGTAATGAGTTTATGAGTGAAATGTAGCTGTCATAATTTGGAATTGCGTAACATAACCATAACATTCCATATCATTCCAATAATAGGCCATAGCCATAACAAAAGTTGCATTATAAGTCATAACAAAAGTGGCATTATAAGCCATAAGTCATAAACTACAAAATAGACATTGTAAGCCATATGTTACACAACAGTGGCATTATAAGCCATAAGTTACACAAATTGTCATTATAAGTCATAATAAAAGTGGCATTATAAGTGTAGCGTGCGATTTTTGTCGGTGACGCGACCACCTTATCGCAAATGGGTTTCTCCTCACCGCAAGGTAGGAGTGGGGTGCTACTTTTCGATTTCTTATTTATCTCGTGAAGCTGGAAGGGAAAGGGAAGCTATCTAAAACTAACCTTGCATGCAGATGTTTAACTGAACAAACGCTTAAGAGAGATTGGGGGGTCCGGGGTCAGGTTATACAATGGGGAGTTGTCAATTACCCATCCTATATGTGGTTATCCACAGGTTGATTAGCAATTAGACTTACTGTTTTCTACTTGATGGTGTTTATCCCTAAATGGGAAAGTTTCTTCTTTGGGAATGTTGAGAGAGAGTTTTGTTTCTTGTGAAAAATGGGGATAAATGATGACTAAGGTATGAAACCTAGAGTTTTGATTGATATGAAGGTACTGGACCTATGGTTTGGATTTGGTGTGCTCGCTAATATTTCGCAATCTTATGTCTACATATTCCCGTTAAAGAAAACAGGGAAATCAGAGCAATCGTAGTTCCCTCCTATGGAGGAAGGAAATTTGGTGTCTTGTTCAAAGCCCAAGATTGAAGCTGAAAGGAGTATTTGTGTCTTGTTCAAAGCCCAAGATTGAAGCTAAAAGAGTATTTGTGTCTTGTTTAAAGCCCAAGATTTAAGCTAAAAGAGTATTTGTGTCTTGTTCAAAGCCCAAGATTGAAGCTAAAAGGTTTGACCGAGAGAGAATTTGTCATCTCTAAAGGAAGACATCTCGTCTGTTTATCATAACTGTTGGGTGACTGATTATAAAGGAGAATTACTTTAACTGGGATATGAGAATCCAGTAATGCCATAATTTCCTTTATAGGGGACATGTCCTAAAGGAGAAAACTTTAACTCATCTTTGAGCAATGCCATTTTTCTTTAGTAATCATTCATGCTAAGAGAGGGACAGTGGCGTGGATGTAAATAATCCAGAGGCTTGCCGCTTACAGCAATTAGATGAAAGAGGAGGTTTGCTTTGATTTTTTTGAGGTGATATACAGAGAAAGATTTTCCTATAGAGAGGTTTGATTTCCTCTAAGGGGGGATGTTGATTTTTGTGTGCCTTGATCGAAGCCCAAGGTTGAAGCTAAGAGATTGATTGACTCCACTGGGGAAGTCCTTATACAAAGCCTAAGAGGAGGCTGGAAGAGACTGACTCAACAAGAGAGTATTTATCTGTCCTGTACAAAGCCCAAGATTGAGGCTAAAAATATTGACTCTTTGGGGGATATCATTATACGAAGCCTAAGAGGAGGCAAAACATGGATTCTGTTGAGGAAGGTTTTTATCCGTCTTGTACAAAGCCCAAGATTGAGGCCGAAAAGGAACCGACTCTATTGGAGAGTATGGGTGTCTTGTATAAAGCCCAAGATTAAGGATAGAAGGAAGAGTGACTCTGCTTAGGGAAATTCATTCTCACAGCCTAAAAAAGGCTAGGGAGAATTGACTCCTGTCGGGGAGGTACTTGTAGGTATCTCGTACAAAGCCCAAGGTTGAGGCTGAATGGGGAAATTGACTTTAATGGGGAGAGTTTTTTATCTGTCTTATACAAAGCCCAAGATTGAGGTGGAAAAGCAATGACTCAGCTGAGGATATTTCAGGTGTCTTGTATAAAGCCCAAGATTGAGGCGGTCTCTACTGAGGAAGATCATTATACAAAGCCTAGGAGGAGGATGGAAAGAGAATTATCTCTGTTTGGGGAATTTTATATGTGTCTTGTACAAAGCCCAAGATTGAGGCTGAAAAGATGATTAACTCAACAAGAGAGTGTTTTAAGGTGATTGACTCAACAAGAGAGTCTGAAAAGGTGATTGACTCAACAAGAGAGTCTGAAAAGATGATTGACTCAACAAGAGAGCCTGAAAAGATTATTGACTCAACAAGAGAGTCTGAAAAGGTGATTGACTCAACAAGAGAGTCTTTTGCTGTCTCGTACAAAGCCCGAGATTGAGGCTGAAAAGATGATTGACTCAACAAGAGAGTCTTCTGACTTAACAAAAAAAGTAGTGAGGAGATTATTGACTCAACAAGAGAGTCTGAGGGAAACTCAACAAGGGATTTATCTGTCTTGTACAAATCCCAAGATTGAGGCTGACTCCGCTGAGGGAAAATCATTATACAAAGCCTAAGAGGAGGCTATCTTTGCTAGGGAAGAACAAAGAAAGAATCATTATACAAAGCCTAAGAGGAGGTTGTCTTCTGCTGAGGATTATTGAGATCCAGAGACAGGTCCAAAGTGAGGAATCAACTCTTGCTGGAGAAAGCAGAGTTGAGGTATCAGATGCCTTGAGGTTCTGATAAAGGGTTTATTGATAGTATTCGACCCTAGCTGGGGAAATTTAGGATGAAAGACTGAGTTTGAAACCTATGGGGGGTTATCTCAGCCAGAGATTGATCGTATGATTAGGGTGTTTCCAGTATTTGTAAGGAACTTGAGAATGTCTTTGAGATCCAAGAGGAGACGAGACTGTCCAAGTCTACTGGGTTTATCTTTGTACGATGTCCAAGAGGAGGCAGATGTTTTAAGGGACGAGGGTCAAACCTTAATTGGTCTAAGGTTTAGACTCATTAGAAAGACTGCTCTAGCAAATGATGACTAGGTTTTGTTCCTATACCTTTAAGAAGTCGTTGGGTCCTTGTACTAAGCCCATGAGGAGGCATGAGAACCTTTAAGAGGCCTGAGGGTCCTTGTACAACGCCCAAGAGGAGGTGGGGAATGCTTTTAGGAAGCCCGTGGGTCCCAAACCAAAGAAAGTTCAAGAAATCTCATTCACCGAGAATAGATCATTTAGTGAACAGTTCAGAGGTTTGAAGAAATTCAAGAGATGTTATTCACCGAGAATAGATCATCTCTGGGGAGTAGAATTTCTTTGACAATTTCTAGGAGTGACAGTCTAAGAAAAGTTTCACAAAGAATAATGCCTTTCTCTTTGTTCCATATTGTATAAGCCCAAGAGAAGGCAAGACTGTATCTGGAATCCTATGGGGATCTAGTTTTGACTGTTGAAAGAGCGACCAATGGCTTTACCTAGTTCTAGACCTAGTTACCGGGGAAAACTCTAAGCAGATAATATACAAGTATATATGTACAAATATATAGACTGTATTTAAAAGGATATGAAAGAAGGACTTACAGGTGAGTAAGCTTCCCATAATACAGTTATATATATATTTGACATGTGTAGCGTGCGATTTTTGTCGGTGACGCAACCACCTTATCGCAAATTGGGTTTCTCCTCACCGTAAGGTAGGAGTGGGGTGCTACTTTCTGATTTCTTATTTATCCCGTGAAGTTGGAAGGGAAAGGGAAGCTATCTAAAACTAACCTTGCACACGAATGTTTAACTGAACAAACGCTAAGAGAGATCGGGGAGTTCGGGGTCAGGTTATACAATGGGGAATTGTCAGTTACCCATCCTATATGTGGTTATCCACAGGTTGATTAGCAATACACGTTACTGTTTTCTACTTGATGGTGTTTATCCGTAAATGGGAAAGTTTCTTGGGAATGTGGAGAGAGAGAGTTTTGTTTTCTGTGTTAGGAAAGTGGTGATGATGGTTAAGGTATGAAACCTAGAGTTTTGATTGATATGAAGGTACAAGACCTAAGGTTTTGATTTGGTGTGCTCGCTAAGATTTCGCAATCTTATGCCTACGTATTCCCGTTAAAGACAACAGGGAAATCAGAGCAATCATAGTTCCCTCCACGGGAAGAAGGAAAAATTTGGTGTCTTGTTCAAAGCCTAAGATTGAAGCTAAAGAGAGTATTTATGTCTTGTTCAAAGCCCAAGATTGAAGCTAAAAGTTTGAGTGAGAGAGAATTTGTCATCTCTAAAGGGAGACATTTTGTCTGTCTTGTACAAAGCCCAAGATTGAGGCTAAAAGGGGTTTTGACTCTGCTGGGGAGATATTTATATGTGTCTTGTACAAAGCCCAAGATTGAGGCTGAAAGTGGATTGACTCAACAAGAGAGTGTTCGATCTGTCTTGTACAAAGCCCAAGATTGAGGCTGAAATGGGAAATTTAACTTACTCAGATGAGGATATTTTTAGGTGTCTTGTACAAAGCCCAAGATTGAGGCTGAAAGAAAATTGACTCTGCTGGAGAGCATTATTTGTCTTGTATGAAGCCCAAGATTGAGGCTGACTATACTGAGGAAAATAATTATACAAAGCCTAAGAGGAGGCTGAAAGAAAGATTGACTCTGCTTTGGGGAAATTTACTTACACAGCCTAAAAGAAGGTTAGGGAGAATCGACTCCACTGAGGAATACGTAGGCAGAGTTTAAGAAAGTTTATAGGTGTCTTGTACAAAGCCCAAGATTGAGGCTAAAAGGAATGACTCAACAAGAGAGTGTTTGTAGGTGATTGACTCAACAAGAGAGTCTGAACAAGGAGGTGGACTCAACAAGAGAGTCTAAAAAAGAAGGTGATCAACTCAACAAGAGAGTCTGAAAAGTGGGTGATTGACTCAACAAGAGAGTCTGAAAGGTGAATGACTCAACAAGAGAGTCTGAAAGGTGCTTGACTCATCAAGACAGTCTAAAAAAATAGGTAATTGACTCAACAAGAGAGTCTGAAAAGGGAGTGATTGACTTAACAAGAGAGTCTAAACTCAGCTGGGGAAAATCTTTATACAAAGCCTAAGAGGAGGCTGACTATGCTGAGGAAAGGAGGAGATCATTATACAAATCCTAAGAGGAGGCTATCTTTGCTGGAAACAAAGAAAGGATCATTATACAAAGCCTAAGAGGAGGCTATCTTCTGCTGGGGATCTTTGGGATCCCGGTGCAGGTCCAAAGTGAGGAATCAACTATTGCTGGGGATTGCAGAAGAGTTGAGGTATCAGATGCCTTGAGGTTCTAATAACTCGATGGCCTTTTGACCCTGGCTGGGGAAATCTAATATGAGTTTGAAACCTACGAGGGGGTTTTAACTGAGATTGATCGGATGATCAGGGTTCCTTTAGTGTTTATAAGGAACTTGAGAATGTCTTTGAGACTCAAGTAGGGATGAGACTGTCCAAGTCTATCAGATTTATCTTTGTACGATGCCTAAGAGGAGGCAAATGTTCAAGGGATGAAGGTCATCCCTTAAACTGGTCTAAGGTTTAGACCCATTAGAAAGACTGCTCTAGCAAAGGATGACTAGGTTCTTCTCTTATACCTTTAAGAGGTCATCGGGTCCTTGTACTAAGCCCAAGAGGAGGCATGAGAACCTTTAAGAGGCCTAAGGGTCCTTGTACAATGCCCAAGAGGAGGCGAGGATGCTTTTAGGAAGTCCGTGGTTCCCAAACCAAAGAAAAGTTCAAGAGATGCTATTCACCGAGAATAGATCATCTAGTGAGCGGTTCTGAGATTTGAAGAAATTCAAGAGATGCTATTCACCGAGAATAGATCATCTCCGGAGAGTAGAACTTCTTTGACAGTTTCTAGGGTGACAGTCAGAAAAGTTTCACGAAGAATAATTCCTTTCTCTTTGTTCCATATTGTAGAAGCCCAAGAGAAGGCAAGACTGTATATGGAATCCTATGGGGATCTAGTTTTGACAGTTGAAAGAGCGACTAACTGGCTTTACCTAGTTCTAGACCTAGTTGTCGAGGAAAACTCTAAGCAGATATACAAGTATATATATAGTTGATATATGACGAGTATTTAAAAGGGTATGAAAGAAGGACTTACAGGTGAGCAACTTCCCATAATACAGTTATATATATAAAAGCAGATAAAAGAAAGCTGATAAAAACTTACAGGTGTGCAAGCTTCCATAGCTGTATTGTTAGTTGTTTAAAGAAAAAATAGAGAAAGATTTGATAAAAACTGTATATTTGAAATTAAATCCAAAGGAGAAGTTGTTTTGAACAAAAATTGGGGCTTACAGCTCAAGGAGAGCCCAAGGTTGATTTTTGTATAAGAGGTGAGGCTTAGAGCTCAAGGAGAGGCCCAAAGTTAACAGTGATCGCATCGTTGTTTTTGAATCTGTATCGGGACTTATTCAAGTGACTGAGACCCAAAAAGGTTTTCTGTACAAAGGGATGGGTCTTACAACTCAAGGAGAGGCCCAAAAAGGTTTTCTGTACAAAGGGATGGGTCTTACAACTCAAGGAGAGGCCCAAAAAGTTTTCTGTACAAAGGGATGGGTCTTATAACTCAAGGAGATGCCCAAAAAGTTTTTTTAAAAAGAAAAGAAATGGGATTTACAACACGAGGGTAGGCCCAGTTGAAAATTGTTTTGAAAAACGGCGATCGTGCCAAGATTTTTACGTATCGGGACTTATACAACATCTGAGGTCCAAAATGGTTTGTATTTACAAAGGATTGGGTCTTACACTCTATTAAAGGCCCAAAAAGTTTTAAAAATATTTGTTAGGGTGATAATGATCAAAACCCTAATTTTTGGTTTTTTAATGTATTTTAATTGAATAAAAATTCAATTAAAATAACCAAACATGTGAACAAGAAATTGTGATCTTGGATTTATATTTAAAAAGTTATGTTTCAATCATGGGATGATTTAAAAATCATTTGAACTTTGCAAAACCAAGAGAAAGAAATATTTTTAATGTTTAAAAACAAATAAAAATATAATTCTTTACAAAAATACCAAATATATGAAATAAATAATATTTTTGTGGAATAAAATATTTTAATGTTTTTGTGAATTTTCAAAAAAAGAACCAATACAAAATAATTAAAATTGAGAGAGAAATTAATTTTTGAATTAATTAACAAAACATGAAAATATTGGAAAAATAGCAAAAAATGAGAAAATAGCACAAAAGGTCTGGATGGGGCTTGAACCCATGACCTTGTACACAAACACATGCGCGCGTAACCACTGGGGTGGTGATACATCCATGTATCAAAGCCACCTCATAAATACATATGGGATGCCAAGTTTTCAGGCCTGGCCAAGGCAAGGCAAGGTAAGTTCTTGGGCAAACGTGAAGGCTGTAACTTTCTCATTTCTCCATGGATTGGGACAAAATTCAGGTCTATCCTGCCTAGAATTTCACAAGGAATCCAATGGTGTCCTTAGTTTTTTCAGATGAGGTCCCCATTTAAAAACCCGATAGTGGTTTTGAAATAGGTCACAATTTGCATTTTCTATGCTACCTCTTGGTACAGGCAAGAATTACATGACAAATTGATTCAAACACAACATATACAACATGTATGAGATGTTTATGATCACTGGACTTCAAAGCAATGCATAATTCAAAGATTCAAGTTGTCATGTACTTACCTCTTGGAGCTTTTTGTGCTATCTGCCAAGTTTCTTGTGCCAGAAGTAATTTGATGCTTTGGACACTCTCAATTGATCCCTTAGTAGCTTTTAGAATGATTAGAACCAGCCGGAATCCTCAGGAACAAGTTGTGGGACTTTCTTGCAAAAGGGGCAAAAAGTGACCAATATGGCAACTCTCTCAAATGGTGTTCCAGATGAGGGGAACCATTTGGGATAGTTTGAGGATGATATTTGGAGTGTGTTTGAGGTTTTATCTGGTTTTGAAAGTGACTGAATCAAGCCATTGCCTGAAAAATGCAGAAAAGTCCAATTTTGAGGTTTTGGAAGTGGACTTTGTGATTTTGGTGTTTCAGGTCACAAGTGAGTGTTTGAACAACTTAGATACAACATATTAGAGGTGTTTGGATCATGAGCTGTGATGGAATTGCTCTCTAACTCAAAAACTCAGAGATACCTTGCAAAAGAAGGCATTTTGGCCTAGAGAAAGGGATTTTGAGGAATGCAAGTGTTGTAGTGCTTTGGTGTACTTGAACTGAGCACAAATGAGCTCTATTTATAGTAGAGCAAATTTGTTTTGCAAGCAATAGTGAATGGCAGCTACAGCAGGCCTTTGGCCAATGTTGAGCAAAATGAATCTCAAGTCTCCTCTAGCCATTGACTTGAGGTTAGAGCACAAGCCTATGGTCCTTTGATTCAGAGCTTATTCTTGACTCATTCAGTTAGGAATATGTCAGTCCATGCCACCTTGGTGTATCTATTAAATGCATTGAAACAAAATTGGAGTCTTGGCACCTTTTTAGCCTTTTTAGGTATGTTAGGGCTATGGTGGAATCTTGGACTTGGGAGGCTTGGAGATCAGATAATCCCCCTTGGATTTGATCTTTTGATGTGTCAAAATTGGTAACAAGGCTTGGAGTTATCAGATTTGGACAAATCGAGCAAATGTGCACAATTCTGCCTTGTAAAACCAGTCCATGATGCCATGTTTCAAGGGCTATATGTCCCTGCTCAAATTGAATTTGGAGATGATCTAGTACTTGTTGGAAAGCCCTTATGGCATACTTTAACTTTGATGTTCACCCCTAGACCTGGTTTGACTTGGATCAAGGTGAAAAATGTACCTACGTTTTGGAAAAAGTAAGGCAGATTCTGACTTTTGTTGAAAATTTTACTAAGTGTTGGAAAAGTACCAATTTCATGTTTCAACCATTTTGATCACTCCATAACTTAAAATCCATGAAGAATTGGAGTTTGATGTACTTGAAGCTTTTGTAGAGTGTAGCAAGACCTACAAATCCAACTTTGGATCACCCAAAATAGTTGCTTGGATATCAAGTTATGGTCCTTGGAAGTTGGTACCAAAACCACTTTTATTCCATAACTTAGAAAATTTTTGGTTTCTTAAGGTTGCCCCTTTTGCAAGAAACCTCACTTTTCTTGATTTTTCTTGATGAATGATGATCAATATCATACATTAACATTATTTTTGACTTAAGGGAACCATATTTGTGTAAAATTCCAAAAAGTCAAACTTGATTTTGTGCACAGTTGGCTTTTTATCGGATGAAATCCAAACGGTGTGATCCTTTGTGAAATCAAGTCCTTGACCTAAATCAAACATAATGGAAGTGTTCCATAAGTGTTATAGGGTGTATTGAATCATGTCCCAAGGTTTGGGAGCATGTCTTGGTCAAAAGTCAAAGATAATGTTGACTTTTTCCTCAAAACCCTAATTGTGGTCCAGATGAAATTGAAACTTATGAATCAAGCTTCTTAGATCAATCCATTGTTGTAAATGGATCAATTTAATGTACTTGAGGCCCTCAAATCATGTCTTGAGGTCTTGGCTCATGTTTTGTCCCAGAAGTCAACTTAAGGGTGAATTAGGTCAAGAAACCCTAATTCCTGATTTTTGATGAATGCATCCCTTGAGGCTAAATTGACTTGATGATTGTGTCCATGAGGTCCCTTGGGGTATCTTGGGTTGTGTTTTGAAATATTGGCTCATGCCCAGAATAAAATTTTCATCTGGAGGCCTCGGTCGACCAAAATCCTAATTTGGTGACACTAGCGATCTTGAGGCATGATCCACTTGGAATGTTGCAATCTTGTGCTTGATTCTTGATGTGGGTGTCCTCTTGATCCTTTGTAAGTGTTTGAGAGGCTAGAAAAGTTGAAGATAATGCCATTCCTTGATTGATCCTTTGTCTAAGTGCTATGAGAGGGCTCAAAACCCTAATTCTTAGTTGTAGAGAATGCTCGACAATATTTGAGGAGATTGATGAGGCATGAAGGTTCATCCACATTGTGATGATGATTTGCACAATGATGGGAAATCTTGGTGGTCAAAATTTGGGGTATGACAACATGTATTTAAAAGGATATGTAAGAAGGACTTACAGGTGAGCAAACTTCCCACAATACAGTTATATATATAAAAGGAGATAAAAGAAATCTGATAAAAACTTACAGGTGAGCAAGCTTCCATAGCTGTATTGTTAGGTGTTCAAAGAAAAACAGAGAAAGTTTTGATAACAACTGTATATTTGAACCTAAATCAAAGAGAGAAGTTGTTTTGAACAGAGGTTGGGGCTTACAGCTCAAGGAGAGGCCCAAGGTTTATTTTTGTACAAGAGGTGGGGCTTACAGCTCAAGGAGAGGCCCAGGGTTCAACAGTGATTGCACCGTTGTTTTTGGAATCTGTATCGGGACTTATACGAGTGACTGAGGCCCAAAAAGGTTTTGGTTAGAAAAGGGATTGGGTCTTACACTCCACTAGAGGCCCAAAATGATTAAAAGAAAAAATAGTGGGACTTATAACACGAGGGTAGGCCCAGTTGGTTTTGTTTTAAATGGCGATCGCCCCGAGATTTTTGATACGTAGTGGGATTTATATAATAACTGAGGCCCAGAAGGTTAATGTACAAATAGGGTTGAGACTTACACTCTATTAGAGGCCCAAAAATGTTTTAAAAAAGAAAGATGGGACTTACAACACAAGGGAAGGCCCAGGGTTATTTTTGTTTAAAAGGCGACGATTGCGCCGAGATTTTTTCTAAAATCGTATCGGGACTTATACAATAACTGAGGCCCAAAATGGTTTGTATTTACAAAGGATTGGGTCTTACACTCTATTAGAGGCCCAAAAATGTTTGAAAATTTAAAATTGAGAGGAAACCCTAATTTTAAATTAAAATGTCATTTTTCAAAGGAAATTAAATGAAAAAAATGATATAAAATACCAAATATATTCAAAAACAAGTTGTACACTTTGAAAAATATTTTGAAAAATCATGTTTAATTACATGAAAGTTTGAAACTCAATTGGTTTTGAAAGATCAAAGTGGGAATTTCATTTAAAAATGTTTAAAAACAATTAAAATGAAATTAATTACAAAAATTCTAACTATATTAAATAAATAATATAAATTGGATTTTTTTTGTAAAATAAAATATTTAAACATTTTAGTGAATTTTGTGAAAAAGAATCAATTTAAAAACATAAATATTCAGAGAGAAATTAATTTTTGAATCAATTAAACAAAATAACTAAAATTAAAAAATTTGAATTATGGCGCCAAGAACACTTGGTTCTTGCCCGCGCCCTCTGTTTTTGAAGATTTGCGTTTTCTCACTTTTCTCCATGATTTCTCAATGGTTTTGCACGATTCAAGTACCAATCTTGTTCGTTTTTGAACAAGGATCACAACCATATAGATTAATTGCATTTATATTAAGTATGGAGAAAGAAATCATCAGAAAACCTCAAGAACCCTAATTTCAGTATGAACACAATGAAATTCCATACACGATGGATTCATGGCAATTGATTGAGGGTTATCACTCTATATACATGTAGGAACAAGATGGTAACTCACAAATTTATTTATGATGCATGGAATATAGAGTTTGAAGGCTTCATGCTTACCTCTTGCAGCTGGTGATCGAGTTTGGTGATGGAGGTGTTACAGCTACGTTCCAATGATCTGGACAGCTTCCTTAGGTGCCAAGGAGTGTGTTTGAATGCTTGGAGTGGATTGAATTGAGTTGGAACTGGTTGTGGTACCTCAACTGCAACTCTGTCAAGAACTTGAGCAATTGGCTGGTGATTTTGTGAATTTGATGTTCCAGATGTGATTTTTGTTATAGATCCCATACATGATGTTTATGAGGTGTGTGTGTGTGATTGGTTTGGTTGGAATCACTCTCAATCTCAAAACCCGATAGTGACTTGAGTTAGAAGGAAAAATTGGAGTGAAGAAGGAATTTTGAGGAAAACATCAGTTTGGGTGCTTTGGTGTACTCAAACTGATCAAAATTGAGGTCTATTTATAGTGCAACAAATTTGTTTTGGCAGCAATAGTGTGTGCAAACTGCAACAGGTCTGTGACCAATGTGGATCAAATGGAATCTCAAGTTTCCTCTAGCCATTGACTTGAGGTTAGAGCACATGCCTAAGGTTCTTTGGTTCAGGGATAAGTCTTGACTGAACTTGGATAACATTGTCTTGATGAATGCCACCTTTATGCATTAGTTAAATGCTTGGAAACAAAATTGACCATTTGGAAGAATCTTGAATTTTAGAGGTGTCATGCATAAACATAGATCCATGGACTTGTGAGGCTTGTGGATCAGTGTTTTTCCCTTGGTTGTTACCCTTTGAGGTGTGCAGATGGATAACCATGCTTGGATTTGTCCAAATTTGCCAAATCGAGCAAAAATGCAAAATCTGCCTTGTACAAGGCAGCTGGAAATGGTGATTTTGAGGGAATCATATCTCCTTGCTCAGGTTGAGTTATAGGAGGCTCTTGTGCTTTTTAGAAAGCCCTCATATGATACAACACATGTGTGATCATAGATTGTTTTGAAACTTTTGGATCCAATTGAAAAAACCTCATGAACATTGATGTTCAAGGCTGGTAACTTAGGCAGATTTTCACTAAGTGTTAGAAAAGTGTCATTTTCATGTTTTCAGCCACTTTGATCACTCCATAACTAAAAATCCATGAATAATTGGAGCTTGAGGTAGTTGAAGCTTTTGTAGAGTGTAGCAAGACCTACAAATCCATATTTGGATCACCCAAAATGGTTGCTTGGATCTCAAGTTATGGTCCTTGGAAGTTGGTACCAAAACCACTTTTGTTCCATAACTTAGAAAAATTTTGGTTTTTTATGGTTGCCCCTTTTGCAAGAAACCTCACTTTTCTTGATTTTTCTTGATGAACGATGATCAATATCATACATTAACATTATTTTTGACATAGGGGAACCATATTTGTGAAAAAAAATCCAAAAAGTCAAACTTGATTTTATGCACAGTTGACTTTTTATCGGATGAAATCCAAACTGTGCGATCCTTTGTGAAATCAAGTCCTTGAGTTAAATCAAACCTAATGGATGGACTCCATAGGTGTTATAGGGTGTATTGAATCATGTCCCAAGGTTTAAGAACATGTCTTAGTCAAAAGTCAAAGATGCAGTTGACTTTTTCCTCGAAACCCTAATTGTGGTCCAGATGAAATTGAAACTTGTGAATCAAGCTTCTTGGATCAATCCATTATTGCAAATGGATCAATGTAATGTACTTGAGACCCTCAAATCATGTCTTGAGGTCTTGGCTCATGCTTGGTCCCAAAAGTCAACTTAGGGGTGAAATAGGTCAAGAAACCCTAATTCCTAATTTTTTATGAATGCATCCCTTGAGGATAAATTGACTTGATGATTAGGTCCATGAGGTCCCTTGGAGTATTTTAGGTTGTGCTTTGAAGTATTGGATCATTCCCAGAAGAAAATTTTCATCTGGAGGCTTTAGTCGACCAAAACCCTAATTTGGTGACACTGGCGATCCTGAGGCTTGACCCACTTGGAATGTTGCAACCTTGTGCTTGATTCTTGGTGTGGGAGTCCTCTTGATCCCTTATAGGTGTTTGAGAGGTTAGACAAGTTGAATATCATGTTATTTCTTGATTGATCCTTTGTCTAAGTACCTGGGAGGGCTCAAAACCCTAATTCTTGGTTGTAGATAATGCTCGACAATCTTTGAGGAGATTGATGAGGCATGAAGGTTCATCCACATTGTGATGATGATTTGCACAATGATGGGAAATCTTGGTGGTCAAAATTTGGGGTATGACAGATGCCCCTATTTAATCTTCTTGGACCCGAAGGTGTGAATGGCGAAGGTATTCAGGCATTTGGGGTGTAAGAGGATTAAATATCAGAATACCCAAAATTTTGACAGTGGTTATGAATGGCAGTTTGCCTCGTCCATCTTCTTTTGCTAAGCAATGATGCGTAGAAAAGGGTAAAACTCCCCATCGATCCTGGTCTTCAGCCACGGAACTGGTCTCAGTTTCTGATATAAACTTCCCCTCGATCCTGGTCTTTAGCCACGGAACTGCTCTCAGTTTTTGATATAAACTTCCCCTTGATCCTGGTCTTCAGCCACAGAACTGGTCTCAGTTTCTGATATAAACTTTCCCTTGATCCTGGCCTTCAGCCACAGAACTGGTCTAAGTTTCTTATAAACTATCCCCTCGATCTTGGTCTTCAGCCACGGAACTGGTCTCAGTTTCTTTTGTCAATAAAATTTCTTGACAAGGGACGCTATTTGTAGCGGCTTTCATCAAACTTCTCGCCGAGTTTACTGGGGAGATGCCATTTGACGGATAAAGTTGAGGCCAGACTTGCTGGGGGTACCCATTTGTCTGAGTTGTAGAGGTGTGCAAACTTCTCTGTTGGAGATGCCATTTGTTGACTCTACTGGGGGAAAAACGAGTCTCTTGAGAGACTATTTTCTGCTTGGGAATATTCCATCATACTTTTCTTCGAGATCTTCTTGGAGAAATGCCATGTGATGTAATCCAACTTTGAAGGTGCTGATGACCTTTTCAGTAGTGAATTTTTTTTTGGAGAAAAAAAAACAGTTGTGTTGCTGAGTCTTTTATTAGGAGGCTTTCTCTGGGGATTTTCCTTAATTTGGGAAAGCGAAAATATCATCTTCAATGGTGAAGAGTGACATTCCAAAAGTGTCTTCTTGCTTTTCAGAGGTTCAAGTTATCAAAGTGGTCGAGGACCGTCTCCAATCCAGAAATAAACTGGAGGAGAGATTACTTAGGCGAAACACTTCCTGACGAGGAAAGGACTAATAACTCGATTGAAAGGACTTTTATCACTTGGGAACAAGACCGACTAGAGTGATAGTGATGCAATATGAATGTGAATGCAAACCAATAATGCATGATGTATGTATGTTTATGCGGACGAAACTGACACGACACCGACTAGTAGATGAACACGACTGGATACTCGACACTGCTGGGGACGAAGAAGTGCCATTTGGTCCAAGATAGCAATTCTGCCTTGCTTAGGAGAGATAGTCCATGTGGGGAAAAACGTAGGTCGGACTTAGGAGATAAGAACTCTACCGGGGATTTCAGAGGGGGCATTCGCATTTGACATAGCTGATCCTTCAATCAGGCGTACTGGTTTAGAAGGAGTACTTTGATTCTGCACTTTGAGGTTCGACCATCTTCAGAGTAACCATTGATGTTCCTTTCGTGTTCACCAGTCAAAAGGAATTGCCATCTTTATTTTAAAAGTAGAAAAATTTGACAAGTAAATTCATTTTTGTTTTATTTCAAGAATCGTTGATCATGTTAAAAATGTCATTCTGTAAAGCTAAAACAAATAAGAATTGCAAACGAAAGCATTAAGGCTCAAATTTTATTGATAGGATGGAAATCAGCCAAACGCGTGATTCCATAGAGTATTTACAAAGTTTGGAAAATGGTAATTTAAGGGAAAAGTGCTACATCAAAACGTAACTACCGTTATCCTTCTACCAACTTTGAATTCTGGACATCCTGAGCTTCTGTCGAAGATGACCTTGACTGGAAATCTTTCTGATGGATGGCATGACTGCTGCTAGGGATTTACCCTTGTCAGACGTAGTTACTTGCCATCAATCCCTAAATTTTTCCTGGATTGTGTTTTGAGATTTCCAATCCACCGGGAAGATTTTGTTTTGAATATGTCTCTAATTTTTGCCTGGACTGCCCTTTCGGGTTTTCAATCCACCGAGACGTTTTTTTTATTTAGGCGAAGTATTTCTTGACTACGTCAACATTCGTGGGGTAGGCGAACTCTTCTCCATCCATGGTTGCGAGTCTTAAGGCGCCGCCTGAGAAGGCTTTCTTGACCACATAAGGGCCATCGTAATTCGAAGTCCATTTGCCCCAGGAGTCAGTGAGAAATGATTGTTCTTTTTGAGCACAAGGTCTCCTTTCCTGAAGACGCGAGGTCGGACCTTTTTGTCGAACGCTTTCTTCATTCTTTGTTGATACAACTGACCATGGCATAGAGCCGTTATTCACTTTTCTTCGATCAGGTTTAGTGCATCGTACCGACTTTGACACCATTCAGCTTCTGTTAGCTTAGCTTCCATCAATACCCGGATTGATGGGATCTCTACTTCTTTGGGAAGTACTACCTCCATGCCATATACTAGAGAGAAAGGGGCTGCCCCTGTTGAAGTGTGGACAGATGTACGATAACCGTGAAGAGCAAAGGGTAGCATCTCGTGCCAGTCTTTGTAGGTTACAACCATCTTTTGAACGATCTTTTTGATGTTCTTGTTAGCCGCTTCTACCGCCCTGTTGATCTTGGGTCGGTAGGGAGATGAGTTATGATGTTCGATCTTGAACTCAGCGCACAACTCTTTCATCATCTTATTGTTCAAGTTGGATCCATTATCCGTAATGATCTGGCTCGGAACACCATAACGACAAATGAGACTGTTTTTGATAAATTGGACCACCACTTGTCGGGTTACATTGGCGTATGACGCTGCTTCGACCCACTTGGTGAAATATTCAATGGCTACTAGGATGAATTGATGTCCGTTTAAAGCCTTGGGTTCAATCATGCCAATCACGTCGATTCCCCATATGGAAAAAGGCCATGGGGAAGAAAGAACTATGAGATGCGTTGGTGGTACATGGATCTTGTCTGAGTATATCTGACACTTGTGACATCTCCTCATGTACTTGTAGCAATCGGATTCCATTGTCAAAAAATAGTATCCTGCTCTCAGAATTTTTCTCGCCATTGTATGTCCATTGGCATGAGTGCCAACGAATCCTTCATGAGTAAGACCATGTCGAAGTTTCTCTTATAGAGGGTATCACCGCTCAGGAAGAAACTGCCAGCCAACCTTTTGAGGGTCTTTCTTTCTTTTCTTGATGCCCCAGGTGGGTATTCTTGTTTCTGAAGGAAGCATTTGATATCGTGATACCAAGGTTTGTCGTCTATGACTGCTTCAATCATGAAGATGTAAGCGGGCCGTTCTAGGCGCATTATGTCATTCTTAGGTACGTCATTCCATTGACCTACACTAATCATGGAAGAGAGAGTGGCTAATGCATCAGTCATGTGATTTTCTTCACGTGGGATATGGTGAAACTCAATTATATTGAAGAATGGTAACAACCTTCTTGCATAATCTTTGTAAGGAATCAGTCCTGATTGGTATGTGTTCCAATCTCCTTTGATCTGATTGATAACCAAGGCTGAGTATCCATACACATCTAAGTTCTTGATCCTAAAGTCGACCGCTTCTTCGAGACCCATGATACAAGCTTCGTATTCAGCCTCATTATTTGTGCACTTGAACGTCAGTCGGGCGGTGAAGGGAATGTGGGTACCCTGAGGTGTTATGATGATTGCCCCAATTTCGTTTCCATAAGTGTTGACAGCTCCGTCAAAGATAAGTCTGCATTGGGAACCCGGTTTTGGCTTTTCGCTGGGTAGCGGTTCTTCGCAATCTTTCATTTTTAGGTACATGATGTAGCGAGCGATTTTAGACGCGGTTCTTAGGCGCTGGTCGCTCTCTGCAGTTTGAGCTTAAAACTACAGGTCGATTCATTTTTTATCCTATTGTGAGCTGAATAAGGAAGGGAAATAGATGTCTCCAATTAACCCTGCTTGCATACTGAGTTTAAACAGCGGTCTGTTAGGTTACAGATGCTATCAATGTGGGGGGCCCTTTGTACTGGTTATTCGTATTTCGCCAATACGGTTTTCTTTCTTTCTTTTTTCTAGGCAAAGGGTTTCTGGCGGGGAATAAGGATTAGGATGTTAGGACTGATGCTTTTGAATTACTGCTTTTAATAGATGGAGATATGGGATTTTGGTTTTTTGTTGATTGCGCTCGCTAAGATCTTTTCTTTCGATCTTATGCCTACGTATTCCCGTTTACCGAAACAGGGAAATCAGAGCGTTCGTAGTTCCTCCTATTCTATGGGAGGTAATGGGTTTTTGGTGTCTTGTTCAAAGCCCAAGACGTGAAGCGAAAGGTGATTTGTATCTTGTTCAAAGCCCAAGATGTGAAGCTAAAAGACCTCGACTTTAGAGAGAATTTGTCATCTCTAAAGAGGGGAGAAGGAGAATTACTTTAACTGGGATACGCGGATCCGAGCAATGCCATAATTTCCGAAGAAAGGGTTTTAACCTGAAGGAGAAGACTTTAACTCAGTGTAGAGCAATGCCATCTTTCCTTAGGAATTTCTCATGCTAAAAGAGGGACAGTGACATGGATATAGATGATCCAGAGGCTTGCCGCTTACAGCGATTAGATGAAGGAAAGAGTTGTTGATGTTTGTATGCTGTGAACGAGGTACAACTTTGATGCTAAAAGGTCGCTTGGATCAACCAGTGGTTTTCTTATACAAAGCCTAAGAGGAGGCTAATTTCCGCTAGGAAAATCATTATACAAAGCCTAAGAGGAGGCTATTTTGTGTCTCGTACAAAGCCCGAGAGAGAGGCTAAAGGTTTTTGACCCAGTGGGGCATATCGTTATACAAAGCCTAAGAGGAGGCTAGCAAAGAGTTCGACTCTTGCTTAAGGGATTTATATCTCGTACGAGGCCCGAGATGGAGGCAAAAAAAGGGGTGATTGACTCAACGAGGGAATCTTTTGTGTCTCATACAAAGCCAGAGAGAGAGGCTAAAAGGTTGTTTTGACTCCACTGGGGAGAATTTTGGTATCTCGTACGAAGCCCGAGATGGAGGCTATTGTAACTGTTTCAGTTGAGTGACAGATCCAATATACTGATTTAAAAGAGAAAATCAGTTTTTATATGAGTAACACTGTACACATGGATTTAATTTGAGGATCAGGGATATTTCCTTTTCTTTGAGGAAACGGGAAATCCAAAGGGTATTGAGACTATCCGAGTCTGCGGGTTTCCTTCCTATTTAACGAAGGGTGCTTGGGAATGTCTTTGAGACTCAAGGAAGTTAGACTGTCCAAGTCTAGAGTTTTATCTTTTGTACTATGCTTCGAGAAACAGTAGTAGACTCTATGAAAGGACTGTTCTATGAGGATGACTAGGTTCTGTTCCTATACCTCTAGGAGGTCGTCAGGACAATTTGTACGAAGCCCAAGAGGAGGCTGGAATCTTTTAAGAAGCCGACGGGTCCTTGTACGAAGCCCAAGAGGAGGCTATCATTCCCGAAGGAAGAGATCATTATACGAAGCCTAAGAGGAGGCTATGAATACTTCTAAGAAGCCGTAGTGTCCTTGAATAATGCCCAAGAGGAGGCCGATGCTTTTAAGAAGCCCGTGGGTCTATCATCTCCTTTCCATTAGGAGAGATAACTCTTTTAAAGATGAAAACCACTGGTAAACGTGAGAGGTTTACTATCCAGCGACTTTTAGCTTTTAAAGAGGGTTCCTTAGTTAAGGTCCAAGATTATGACCGTAGTGGGTACCCAAACCCCAAGACATTCAAGGCAAGCTATCCACAAGGAATAGATCAAGTCAGGAAAGTTCGAGAATTTGGAAGAAACTCAAATATGCCATTCACAGAGAATACATTCATCTTGGGGAGTAGAGCTTCTTGACGATTCCTAAGGAGGACAGTCGAAGAGAAGACTGTATCTGGTGCTCCTATTGGGGATCTAGGCGTCTATTTCTACGAATGAATGAAACGGCGTCACTTAGTTCTAGACGTAGTTGCCGGGGAAACTCGAAATATCTATACTATTATTACATAGTAGATATGAGTTTATGAAAGGAGACTTACAGTGAGCAGCCCCACAATACAGTTTATAATATGAAAGCAGTAAATAAAAGCGATAACCACTTACTCGGTTGTAGTGCTTCCATGCTGTTTGGTTAGTTGTTCAACAAAGAAAGATTGAAAACAACAGTATATTCAAAATCAAAGGAGGAAGTGCTTTGAAAAAGAAAGATTTGGGGCTTACAGCTCAAGGAGAGGCCCAGAGTTTTATCAGTGAGCGCACTGTTTGAATTTGTACAGAGGGACTTATACAAGTGACTAGGGCCCAAAAAGGTTTTCTGTACAAAGGGATGGGTCTTACACTCTCTCAAGAGGCCCAAAAAAGGTTTAAAGAAAAGAGCGGGGCTTATAACACGAGGGTAGGCCCAAATGATTTTTCGTTTAAAAATGGCGATCGCGCCGAGGTTTTCTTTTAACGCAGAGGGACTTATACAATAAGTGAGGCCCAAAATGTTTTGGTTAAAAGGGAGATTGGGTCTTACACTCTAATAGAGGCCCAAAAGTTTTGAATGGGTCTTATAGCTCAAGGAGAGGCCCAGATGATTTTTGAAAAAGCGACGATCGCGCCGTTTGTTTTTGACGGTATTGGGACTTATACAATAAGTGAGGCCCAAAGATGATTTGGTCAAAAAAAAGGATTGGGTCTTACACTCTAATAGAGGTCCAAAAGTTTTGAAAATGATTTATGAGGGTTGAATTAATCCAAAACCCTAATTTGTTTCCAAAAAATGTATTTAATTGAATAAAAATTCAATTAAATTGATCAAAAATTGTTTTACACATGGGAAACAAATTGTGATCTTGGATTAATGCTTCAAAAATTAAGTATTGACCTACAAAACAAATAGAAAGCATTAAAAGTTGCAAAATCATTGTGGAAATAATATTTCAAATGTTAAAAACAATTAAAATATTAATTCTTTGCAAAAATATCAATTATATAAAATAAATAATATTTTTGGGAAAATAAAATATTTTAACATTTTTGTGAATTATTAAAAAAAGAATCAACTCAAAATCATTAAAACTCAGAGAGAAATTAATTTTTGAATCAATTAAACAAAATCACAAAATTCAAATATATGAAAATGGCGCCAAGAACAACACCAAGAACACGCGCGTTTTTCAGTTTGCCCAGATTTGCATTTTCCATCCAATCTCACTGAATACGTAATTATAACATGCAATCCACATATCATTATGCTCGCCTCAACCTCACGATCATGTCTATGTACTTTAATTTCATTTAAATTAAACACAAAACATGAAATCACGAAGAAACCTCAAGAACCCTAATTTCTGCATGAAGGCTAGGATTTTTGATACACGATTCAAACAATGCAATTAATTGAGGGAAAACATTCCATGCATGATTATGAACATATGGCCAAATTATTGTGCGAGGAAATATGCATAGATTGAGAGATGCCGAAGTTTAGGCTTACCTCCAAGTCGTGACAGCAAGAGCAGATGTGATTTTGAGTTGGAGGTGTTACAGACAAGTTGTGATGATCTGGACAGCTTCCCTACACCATATGGAGTGTGTTTGAACACTTGGATTGAATTGAAATGGACTGGATCAGTTTATGGCATCTCAGCTGCAACTTCACTTCAAACTTGTGTGGATGGCAAGTGATTTTGTGAAATTGATGTTTCAGAAGTTATGTGAGTGTTTGATCAGCTCATATGTGATGTATGTGAGGTGTGTGAGTGATTGGTTTGTGCAGAATTGCTCTCAAACTCAAAACCCGATAGCTACCTTGCTAAGAAAGGCATTTTTGCCAAGAGAAAGA
This sequence comes from Lathyrus tuberosus, assembly GCA_022829125.1. Taxonomy (NCBI): domain Eukaryota; kingdom Viridiplantae; phylum Streptophyta; class Magnoliopsida; order Fabales; family Fabaceae; genus Lathyrus; species Lathyrus tuberosus. The sequence continues at coordinate 4,880,060 of JALAZF010000056.1, read as the reverse complement.
GATTTTGAGGAAAGCATCTGTTAGATGACTTTGGTGTACTTAAACTGACCATAATTGAGCTCTATTTATAGTAGAGCAAGTTTGTTTTGTAAGGAATAGTGCATGGCAGCTGGTAAGTAGGTTCCCTCAATGTTGGCCAATGGAAATGAAAGTCTCCTCTAGCCATTGACTAGAGGTTAGGGCACAGAGCTTTGGTCCCCTTGGTCTTGGATAAGTCTTGACTGATTTTAGATGAGAATGGCTCAGTCCATGCCACCTTGATGGTTTCATTGAATGCCTCATTCCAAATTTGAAGTCTTGTCCCTATTTTGGCCATTCTAGGTTCAACATGCTATTTCTTGTTCCATGGACTTTGGAGGCTTGGCTCAGTGATTGTCCCCTTTGGATTCAATCCTCTGAGGTGTCCAAGTGGATTGGAGCAATTGCAATTGGCTGATTTTGGCAAATCGAGCCAAAATGCAAATTCTGCCTTGCTTTGACAGATTTCAGCAAGGCAACTTGCCAATGTTGTATCTCATGATGTAGGTTGAATTTGGCAATGTTCTTGGCCATTTTGGAAAGCCCTAACATGATACAACAACTGTTTGAACAAGTTTGGTTTTGATCTCCTTTGATTCCAAGTGAAAAATCCCCCTACATTTGGCAAAAAGTGAAGCAGAATTCTGACTTAGTGAAAATTTCACTAAGTGTTGGAAAAAGTGACATTTTCACTTTTCAGCCACTTTGATCACTCCATAACTCAAAATCCTTAATGAATTGGAATGACTTGTAGTTGAAGTTTTTGTAGGTGATAATGAGGGCTACAAATCCATCTTTGGATGAGAAAAAATGGCCGTGTGGTTTAGGAGTTATGGTCCTCCAAAGTTGGTACCTTTGCCACTTTATTTTTAACTTAGAAAAATTTCTAAGTTTTATGGTTACCCCTTTTACAAGTTATCTCACTTTTCTTGATTTTTCTTGATGAATGATGATTCAAATCATACATTAACATCATTTTAGGGTTAAAAATCCATTTTGGTGAAAAATCTCAAAAAGTCAAAGTTGACTTTTGTGCACAGTTGACTTTTTATCAGATGAATTCCAAACTGTGCAATTCTTCAGGAAATCATGTCCTTGACCTAAATCAAACTTGATGGACATGTTCCATGGGTGTCATAGGGTAGATTCAATCATGTATTAGGGTTTGGGAGCATGTCTTGGTCAAAAGTCAAAGTTATAGTTGACTTTTCCCTTAAAACCCTAATTGTGGTGCAGATGAAAATGAAACTTGTTGCTCAAGCTTCTTGGATCAATCCATTGTTCCAAATGGATCAATATGGTGTATTAGAGACCCTCAAATCATCTCTTGAGGTCTTGGCTCATGGTTTGTCCCAAAAGTCAACTTAGGGGTGAATTAGGTCAAGAAACCCTAATTCCTGATTTTTGATGAATGCATCCCCTGAGGCAAAATTGACTTGATGCATAGGTCCATGAGGTTCCATGGAGTATATTAGGTCATGTTTTGGATCATTGCCTTATGCCCAGATGAAAATTTCCATCTGGAGGCCCTGGTTGACCAAAACCCTAATTTGGTGACACTGTCGATCTTGAGACTTGATCCACCTAGAAGGGAGCAGCCTTGTGCTTAATCCTTGAAGTGGGAGTCCTTTTTGATCCATTGTGGATGTTTGAGAGATTAGACAAGTTGAAGATCATGTCATTTCTTGATTGATCCTTTGTCTAAAGCTCAGAGAGGGCTTGAAACCCTAATTTTGATTGTATTGGATGCTCACCCATCTTTGGGGAGACTGATGAAGCATAAAGGTACATCCATATTGTGATGATGATTGGCACAATGATGGGAATCTTAGTGGTCAAAATTTGGGGTATTACAGACGCCCCTATTTAATCTTCTTGGACCCGAAGGTATGAATGACGAAGGGATTCGAGCATTCGGGGTGCAAGAGGATTAAATATCGGAATATCCGAAATTTTGATGGTGGTTATGAATGGTAGCTTACACATTCATCTTCTTTAACTAAGCAATAATGCTTAGAAAAGGTAAACTTCCCCTCGATCCTGGTCTTCAGCCAAGGAACTGGTCTCAGTTTTCTTTTGAAATAAACCTCCCCTCGTTCTTGGTTTCCTACCAAGGAACTGGTCTTAGTTTCTGATTTAAACTTCCCCTCGATCCTGGTTTCTTACCAAGGAACTGGTCTTAGTTTCTGATTTAAACTTCCCCTCGATCCTGGTTTCCTACCAAGGATCTGGTCTTAGTTTCTTTTGTCAATAAACTTTACTGACAAGGGACGTTATTCGTAGCGGCTTTCCTTCAAACTTCTCGCCGAATTTTCCTGGGGAGATGCCATTTGAGTGGAAAAAGTTTTGATGTCAGACTTGCTGGGGAACCCAGTCGTCTGAATGGTAGAGGTACACAAACTTCTCTTGTTTTGGAGACGCCATTTGTCGATTCTACTGGGGAAAGCGAGTCTCTTGAGAGACTATTTTCGTTTGGGATCTTTCATCATACTTTTCTCGGGATCTTCCCGGAGAAACGCCATATGATGGGGTCCAATTTTGTGGGGCCGATGACCTTTTCATCAGCGGTCCTTTCGGAGCAAAACTGGCATACTGCCGAATCTCTGATCACGAGGCTTTCTCTGTGGATTTTCCTTAATCCGGGAAAGCGAGGATATCATCTTCAATGGCAAAGAGTGACATTTGTTGAAGGTTCTCTGATCTTTCAGAGGTTCAAGTTATCAAAGTGGCCAAGTGCCGACTCTGATCTAAAGATACACTGGTGGCGAGATTGTGCAGACGCAACACTTCCTGACGAGGAAAGAACTGACAAACTCAATTGAGAAAACTGTTTATCACTAGGGGACAAGACCGACTCAAGTGATAGTGATGCAATACGAAATGCGAACGCAAATAAAATGCATGAAGTATGTATGTTTATGCTGACAAAACAGACGCGACATACAGATGAACACAATTGGATACTCGGCCATCGCGGGGCGTATAGAGATATCGCTGGTTCAAGATAGCAATTCCACCTTGCTTAGGAGAGATAGTCCCGTTGTGATCTATGTTGATCGGGCTTAAGAGATGAGAACTCGGCCGAGGATGTCAGACGAAACAAGGTCTCTGACACAGTTGATCCCTTCATTCAGGCATACTAGCTTAGAAGGAGTACTTTGATTCTGCACTTTGAAATTCGCTTACTTCAGGAGAAGCAATCGATGTTCTTCTGATGTTCAACAGTCAAAAGAAATGCCATCTTTAATTTAAAAGCAGAAAAAGTTTTAACAATTAAATTCATTTTTGTTTTATTTCAAGAATCGCTGATTAAGTTTAAACAACGTCGTTCTATAAAGCTAAAACAAGTTAAGAATTACAAACAAAAACACAAAGGCTCAAATTTTATTGATAAGATGGAGATCAGCCAAACGCATGATTCCAAAGAGTATATACAAAGTTTGAAAATGGTAATTTACAGGGAAAAGGGCTACGTTGAAACATAACGACCACTATCCTTCTATCAACTTTGAATTCGGGGCATCCTGAGCTTCCGTCGAAGATGACCTTTGACTGGAGATTTCCTCCGATAGATGATGCTGTAACTGCTGCTGAGGGACTTGCCTCTGTTGAACATAGTTACTTGCCATTATCCCTAATTTTTGCCTGGATTGTACTATGAGATTTCCAATCCATCGGGATGATTCCCTTTTTTTTTCCATGTCTCTACCTTTTGCCTGGACCGCCCTTTCGGGTTTTCAATCCACCGAGACGTTTTTTTTTAGTTTAGGCGAAGTATTTCTTGACTACATCAACATTCGTGGGGTAGGCAAATTCCTCTCCGTCCATGGTGGCAAGTCTCAAGGCACCGCTTGAGAAAGCTTTCGTGACCACATAGGGGCCATCATAATTCGGGGTCCATTTGCCCCGAGAGTCAGTGAGAAATGATTGTATCTTCTTGAGCACGAGGTCTCCTTTTCTGAAGACACGAGGTCGGACTTTTTTGTCGAACGCCCTCTTCATTCTCTGTTGATACAACTGACCGTGGCATAGTGCCGTGATTCTCTTCTCTTCGATCAGGTTCAGTTCGTCGTGTCGACTTTGACACCATTCAGCTTCGGTGAGCTGAGCTTCCATCAATACCCAGATTGACGGGATCTCTACTTCTATGGGAAGCACTGCCTCCATGCCATATACTAGAGAGAAAGGGGTAGCCCCTGTTGAAGTGCGGATAGATGTTCGATAACCGTGAAGAGCAAAGGGTAGCATCTCGTGCCAATCTTTGTAGGTTACAACCATCTTCTGAACAATCTTCTTGATGTTCTTGTTAGCCGCTTCTACCGCTCCGTTCATCTTGGGTCGGTAGGGAGATGAGTTATGGTGTTCAATCTTGAACTCTGCACACAACTCTTTCATCATCTTATTGTTCAAGTTAGATCCATTATCAGTAATGATCTTGCTTGGAACACCATAACGGCAGATGATATTGTTTTTGATAAATCGGACCACCACTTGTCGGGTTACATTGGCGAATGACGCTGCTTCGACCCACTTGGTGAAATAATCAATGGCTACCAGGATGAACCGATGTCCGTTCGAAGCCTTGGGCTCAATCATACCAATCATATCGATTCCCCATATGGAAAATGGCCATGGGGAAGAAAGAACTTTGAGATGTGATGGCGGTACATGAATTTTGTCGGAGTATATCTGACACTTGTGACACCTCCTCATGTACTTGTAGCAGTCGGATTGCATTGTCAACCAATAGTACCCGGCCCTGAGAATTTTTCTCGCCATTGTGTGTCCGTTGGCATGAGTGCCAAAGGATCCTTCATGAATTTCTTTCATGAGCATGTTTGCTTCTGGTCTGTCGACGCATCGGAGCAAGACCATGTCAAAATTTCTCTTATAAAGAGTGCCACCGCTCAGGAAGAAGTTTCCAGCCAATCTTCTGAGGGTTTTCCTGTCTTTTCTGAGTGCCCCAGATGGGTACTCTTGTTTCTAAAGGAAGCACTTGATATCATGATACCAAGGTCTGTCGTCTATGACTGCTTCAATTGCGAAGATGTAAGCGGGCCGTTCAAGGTGCATGATGCCGATCTTAGGTATGTCATTCCATCGACCTACACTAATCATGGAAGAGAGAGTGGCTAATGCATCAGCCATGTGATTCTCATCACGAGGGATGTGATGAAAGTCAACTCTGTTGAAGAAGGGTAACAACCTTCTTGCATAGTCTTTGTAAGGAATCAATCCTGATTGGTATGTGTTCCAATCTCCTTTTATCTGATTGATAACCAAGGCTGAATCGCCGTATACGTCCAAGTTTTTGATCCTTAAATCAATCGCTTCTTCGAGACCCATGATACATGCTTCGTATTCGGCCTCGTTGTTCGTACATTTGAACGTAAGTCTGGCAGTGAAAGGAATGTGGGAACCCTGAGGGGTAACAATGATTGTCCCAATTCCGTTTCCATAATGATTGACTGCTCCGTCAAAGATAAGTCCCCACTGGGAACCTGGTTCTGGCCCTTCACTGGGTAGCGGTTCATCGCAATCTTTCATCTTTAGATACATGACATCTTCGTCTGGGAAGTCAAACCCGATTGATTCTTGATCTTCAATTGGTTGATGAGCCAAATGATCAGCTAAAATACTTCCTTTAACGGCTTTCTGAGCATGGTACTCTATGTCATATTCTGATAGTAACATCTGCCAACGGGCAATCCTTCCCATGAGAGCAGGTTTTTCGAAAACGTACTTGATTGGATCCATTTCGGAGACCAACCAAGTAGTATGACGAATCATGTATTGGCGAAGACGTTTGGTTGCCCAAGCCAAAGCGCAACAAGTTTTCTCAAGCATTGTGTACCGAGTCTCGCAGTCGGTGAATTTCTTGCTTAGATAGTAAATGGCATACTCTTTCCTTTTAGTTTCGTCTTGTTGGCCAAGTACACATCCCATTGAGTCCTCTAGGACTGTGAGGTAAATGATCAGTGGTCTTCCTTCCACTGGAGGTGATAGGATCGGAGGATTCAACAGGTATTCCTTAATACTGTCGAAGGCGGTTTGGCAATCTTCTGACCAAACGCAATCCTGGTTCTTTTTGAGTAATTTGAAAATCGGCGCACAAGTGGCGGTCATAAGGAATATGAATCTGGAGATGTAGTTCAAACGTCCCAGGAATCCTCTGACTTGTTTTTCAGTTTTCGGAGAAGGCATTTCTTGAATGGCCTTGACCTTGTCGGGATCAACCTCAATTCCTTTCTGGATGACGATGAACCCTAGTAGTTTCCCTGAACGGACACCGAAGGTGCAATTGTTGGGATTCAAGCGGAGCTTGAATTTTCTTAGACGTTCGAACAATTTTGACAGATGTTCAACGTGCTCATCCTCTGTTCTTGATTTTGCAATCAAATCATCGACATATACCTCGATTTCTTTGTGTATCATGTCATGAAACATAGTAGTCATGGCCCTTTGATAGGTTGCCCCGGCGTTCTTCAAACCGAACGGTATTACCTTGTAACAAAAGGTACTCCATGGGGTAATGAACGAAGTTTTCTCCATGTCTTTCGGCGCCATTTTGATCTGATTATAGCTCAAGAATCCATCCATGAAGGAGAAAACTTTGAACTTTGCTGTGCTGTCTACCAGCATGTCAATGTGTGGTAAAGGAAAGTCGTCCTTTGGACTTGCCTTGTTTAGATCTCTGTAATCAACACACATTCTGACCCTTCCGTCCTTTTTGGGAACGGGTACGATGTTGGCTAGCCATTGAGGATATTCAGATGTAGCGAGGAAACCCGCGTCGATCTGTTTCTGTACCTCCTCCTTGATTTTGATGGCCATGTCCGGGTGAGTCCGTCTCAACCTTTGCTTTACTGGCGGACATTCTGATCTTAATGGTAAGTAATGTTCCACGATGCTGGTATCCAACCCTGGCATATCCTGATAGGACCAAGCGAACACATCGGGGAATTCTTTGAGAAGCTTTATCAAACCCTCTCTGGTAGTTGGACTGAGCAGTGCCCCAATCCTGATTTCTTTTCTCTCTTGCTCTGAACCCAAGTTTACCGTTTCCAACGGTTCTTTGTGAGGTTCAATGGACCTTTCCTCTTGTCTGAGTAATCGGGAGATCTCTTCTGGAATTTCGTTGTCATTTTCTTCTTCAGCCTCGAATACCGGGAACTCAAAGTTGGAAGAAGGCATCGGATCGTATGTTTCAACGGGGTATAAAACAAGCAATCTGCATGACGTGATGATTCGTGTTTAGAAGAGATAGAGAAAATGTAAGTGTGTGCAGTGTATTTATTTTACTGCTTGTTTTTATTTTTGAATTGTTTTTTAGGATTACCATTTTTTGAAAAAGCAAAAAGAGAAAACAGCAATTAATGCGGAAATTACAGAACGACGTTATTTTATTAATGAACAAGTCGAATCTTGAAACTACAGCCCTATAAAACAAAACTCTGTCGCTTTGGGCAAAGCGAAGAGGGAAATTTAAAAAGCGAGCCCTATCAAAACATCTGTTTCACCTGGGCAGGGTGAAAGGTTAAAGATGGCAATTACTTTGACTGATGAACGACCTTCGGAACCTCGACGGCAACCCATTGGCGGCGAACTCCTCGGTGAATCACAAAGTCTGGTACCTTCCTTGATTTGTTTTCAGAAATGACTCTGATTTCTGGTGGAGCAGGATCACTGGAATCTGTCTCCCAAGCAGAATTGTCGTAGGAGGATTCCCCTGTTGCATTTTGCATAGCATTTGTGCTCTCAGCTGTATCTCCCCATCCAGTTGACTGGATATCTTCGAGCCTGATACGAGAGCTTTCGGGAGCGGTGTACTTGACCATAAAGTCGAATTTTCCACTCGGTTGTCCCAAAGTGTCCCAAACTTCTTTGGAACGGGAGAAGTCATCCCTCTCGATGACGTTGACCTCGGGAAAAGCATAGTTGATGAATTATAGTCCTGCAAACGTTGCAAATTCATCTTCATGTTGAGTAGCTTCCGAATGACCTGAATGTTGATCCCATGACATGGTGGGGACACAGGTATTCTGTTCAATGATGGTCAGCTGAGTTTCATTACTTGGCTGACTTTCTTGCCCCAAGTCTCCTGGGTAAGGTTGCCACATTGGCAGGCCATCCATCGGGTCATAGTAAGTAGAGTCAAAGTTGTCTTTCGTTAGAGTGTCTTCCTCTAATGAGTTTGGCGGAGCACGACATCCTTCCGGATCACAATCTCCGTAGATCATTTCGATATCTGATCTTGGTATAAACCTCAGACTTTCTGTAGGAAAGCAAAAAGGCATAGGCACCTCTTCCTGAGACATATAGCCGTCCTTGTTAAGGTAGGACTTCCATTCTTCATCCGTGTCAGAGGAATCTTCCTCATTGATAGCATGAACTGTCTGAGACACTGGGTGAAGAAAACCTCCACTATGGAAGAAATTTTGAAGGGGATGAAAACTTTCATCGTTGGCAACTGTCTGGGTACAGGTTGCAGAAAAACCAAGACCCTTCTTTGTTTTATTGTCAATAGGGATGACAAGCCGTCCCCATCCTGTCGTATCGGTACTCTCGACCGCTTTGATAGCATCTTTGTATGAAGAAATTGAAGTTCCTTCTTCAGATTGATCGTCCTTGCTCACCGATAGCGCTTGGAACTGAGTTCCAATAACCTCCTCGGGTTCCACATAAGTAGATGATGATAGGTTACTCACAAGCAAGGCTTGTTCCCCACAAACCGTGACAAGTTGATCGTTCTTGACGAACTTTAGTTTTTGGTGGAGGGTCGAAGTGACCGCTCCAGCCTGATGTATCCAAGGTCTTCCTAATAAACAACTGTATGTTGCCCGGATGTCCATGACCTGGAAAGTGATTTGAAAAGTGTGAGGACCAATAGTTATGGGAAGATCAACTTTGCCGATAACTGTTTTTCTGGATCCGTCGAATGCTTTAACGACGACCTCGCTGACTCTCATCGGAGGGCCCTTAAATGATAATTGCGTCAAAGTGGACTTCGGCATAACATTCAGGGCTGACCCCGTGTCTACCAGTACGTTGGCTAAAGCATCGCCCTGGCAGTTAACTGTGATATTGAGTGCCATGTTATGACGGCGACCCTCTTCAGGTAATTCCTCATCACTAAATCCCAAATTATTGCGGGAAGTGATGTTAGAGACAATGCTATCGAATTGTCTGGTTGTTACATCTTGTTCCACAAAGGCTTGCTCCAAGACTTTTTGTAGAGCCTCTCTGTGGGCTTCTGAACTGAGTAACAGTGATAATACTGAGATCTTTGAAGGAGTCTGTAACAGTTGATCAACAATGTTATATTCACCCCTTTGGATGAGCTTTAGCATCTCATCTTTGTCTTTTGAAAAGTCGGGATTACCAGATTGACTGACTGGTAGATCAGGAATTTTTGCCTGAAGTTCCTTTTCTTTGTTGGATTCTCCAACCCCTCGGTTGAAGATTCGACCGCTCCGTGTTACATGACTGATGTCTGCAATATTCACGACGGAGGGTAATGGAATTTCCTTTCCATTCTCGATTATTGTTGCACCGCATTTGTAAGGGATCGCCTTAGCTGATTCATACGGTAGTGGTCCCGATAGATAGATGACTATGGGGACTTTCTGATTTTTCTGACCATTATAAGTAATCTCGATCCGTTCCCGGTTGGGAACTCTAGATTCGTCAAGTAGAGGAATGATGGCAAAAACATCCCTGATCTGGTGATGACCAGAGATCGTGACAACATCCTCAACCTTATCGGCAAGGTAGTTCGGCGACCAAATGATGGGTCCAGAACCCGGATATGGATGAATTTCTCCGTGATCGATCTGACCCTGAAGAGCTGCTCTCACAAGGTAACACCCTTGGTTATTTTCCGAACAGACGCTACAACTGTCATAGTTGTGTGGTGGCACCTGGCCACGCCCATTTTGAATGCAATGCAACCTCACTAGGTTATCTTCCATTGATCGGACATCCTGACTTTGACGACGAGTAGGATTCCTGTTATTGATACTAATCTGCTGAGTATCTTCGTCCATATAGATTGGCATCCACCAGTGATTTAACAAGTGCTGAAGTGCCTCCTGGACAAGGGTACAACCTCGATCGTTTTCGCAACCTGCTTTACAATTTTGATAATCATGTGATATTAAGAATCCGAGTCGGACCTGCTCAGCATGTAACTCTACCAGGTTGGTATTCATCACGCGAATGTTGAAGATCTGAACCATATTGATTTGATAGGAGTTCCTATCATGGTAGTCTTGGATCCATCCAAGATCCATCTGACGTTGGAGGGCCTCTTGTATGAAAGAGCATCCCTGTTTGTTTACCGAGCAAATCAGACAGGAACTGTAATCGTGCCGTGGCAGATTATGATACTGGCTTTGCCTTGAGTGCATCGCCACCAAGTTGATATTCATCACAAGGATGTCGTGGTTTTGAATGACGTTGGAATTCTTAGAGACCATGTTAACTCCACGAACTCGGTGCTCTTGGATCCATCCGAGATCCATCTATTCCTGCAGAGCTGCTTGCACCACAGAACATCCTTGGTTATCTTTAGAGCAGATATCACACTGGTGATAGTTATGAGGTGGCACATGGCCATATCCACTCTGTCTACAATGCATCTTGACCAGATTGGTCCTCAACAAGAGTACATCGTGAATTTGATAGACATTGTTAGTCTCTTTCTCAATCAGATTGACTGCAGCTTTCTCGTGTTGAGGCAGCGGGTTCGTAAGAACATTAGGATTCGTATCTTTGAAAGATAAGAGCCCGCTCCTAACAAGCTTTTGCACGTCGGATTTGAAATTGAGACAAGTCTCAATGTTATGCCCTGAACCTCCCTGATGATAAGGGCATGTTTGATCTGTTTTAAACCAAAAAGGAGAATTTTCCAGAACTGAAAGGGGAGACTTAGTCTGAATGTGCCCCTTGGCTAGCAGTAACGGAAACAGCTCTGCGTACATTACGGGTATAGGATCAAATCCTGGTGGCCGTGTTGTACGGTTGTTGTTATATGGAGGACGAGCCTGCTGAAGAGGCTGTTATGTCCTTTGTTGGTTAGGTTGGCTCTGCGCAACCTGAGGTTGATACGTAGGAACAGGCGCGGGGTCGATAGCAAGTATCAGCTGATACTGGCTGATAACGACGCCTTTGCTTTCTGAGAGAGATATTCCCAATATCTTGCTCTTTTTTCTTAGGGAGAGCACTACCATATTTTTTAGTACCGCTCGTCAATCCAGTGTCTTTTACCAAACATCCTTCTCGGACGGCTTCCTCAAGACGTACACCCATGCCGACCGTTTCGGTGAAATCACTGGGTGCACTGGCAACCATTCGGTCATAGTAAAATGAGCTTAAGGTCTTTAAGAAGATTTTTGTCATCTCTTTTTCCTCAAGAGGTGGACAAATTTGAGCGGAAATTTCACGCCACCTTTGAGCATACTCCTTAAAGGTTTCCTTTTCCTTTTGCGACATTGATCTGAGTTGATCTCTGTCGGGTGCCATGTCCAAATTGTACTTGTATTGTTGGACGAAGGCAGTACCAAGATCTCTGAAAGTACTGATCGTAGTACGGTTTAAACCCATGTACCATTTGAGTGCGGCACCGGTTAAACTATCCTGGAAGTAATGAATCAGCAGGTCCTGATTCTCCGTCTGAGCTGACATCCGCCGAGCGTACATCACCAGATGGCTCTGAGGGCAAGAGTTACCCTTGTATTTTTCAAAGTCGGGCACTTGGAACTTGTGCGGGACTTTCACATTTGGGACCAAGCAGAGGTCTGCGGCGTCCTTTCCAAATAGATCCTGACCGCGAATGGCTTGCAGCTCTTTCTGCATTTCCAAGAACTGTTCCTGGAATTCCTCCATTCTGTCAAACATAGTTTCCTTCTTACCAGAAGGTGTTGGTGGAATCTGTCCTTCCGGGACAATGTGCACCACAGGGGGTGGTACCGTGACTACGGCAGTAAGTCTTGGCGCCTCCCGAAGTTTGTAACCTTCAGGAGTCTTGAGTATGCCCCTGGCATCTTCGCTTTCCCGAAGTTTGTAACCTTCAGGCCCATCGGCTTCTGTTGCGATTCCCTGATCTTCAGTGATCGGCGGAACATATCCTTCCGGGATATAGTTAACAGGCATGCCCCAAGGAAAATCTTTCGGTATCTGATACCTAGGATCATACTTTTCTATGATGGGAGTTGAGGTGATCTCTGAGATCACAGTTCTTTGTAGCTGAGCTTCTGCCATGGCTTGCATGTCGTTACGAAGCTTTCTCATATCCTCTCTCAGAGTGTCGATCTCTTCTTTCAACTCTCTGTTTTCTTCCTCAAGATCATCCATCTTTTTCTGACGATTAGCCCAAGTATTATACGAATGAGACAGTTTGACTCTAGAATCGAGACACAAACGTGAGATTCGTAGGTAAGGAGAATACGCGATGTGAGAATGATGAATGCAATGATTATATTAATTGTTTTTTTTTGGTTTAATCAAAATAAACTTTGACAATTAGATTGCAAATATCAAACAGTGGGGAAACCCCTTTTTATTGAAATTCAAAGGATTACAGAAATGGAAATACAGTAGATTATGAAGTGCAGAAACAGAAACCTAAACTAATGGGTCCCGAGTCCTCTCTGAGGAGAAATCGGGTGCTGACTCTGGTACCTTCCGTTTCTTTGACCGGGGCGCTTGGACCGTTGTCGGGTTGTCATTCCTTTGCCAAGTGAAAGGAGTGAGCAAATTCCTTTGGTCATCTTGATTCTCTACAGCATGCTGCTCCAAAATTTCAATCAGAGCATCTTTATCTTTTAGTAGTTGTTGTATTTGGATACACTCTACGTTGAGGGTGCGGTACTTGTTCTTCCAAGATCTTCTTTCCTTTTGAACCTTGTTGAGAGTAACCTGAAGCCTTTCAGTTTCCGTCATGAAGTACATGACAATTTCCCTCGGTGGAAGAATTCCGTAACGAGGATAAGGCATCTTTAGCTTGAGAGCTCTGGTTTGTACCCAATGGAGATAAGGCTCCACCGAGACACAGTCCGGTTTTCCCAGAGACTCTCGTCCTTTCTTATGAACATGTTTCCAAGCTTGCACTATTTCTATCTTTAGTGCTCTGTCGTTTTATCTTTCTTTGAAGAAAAGACCTTCCAGATGAACACCCAGTGGGATGTGTCTCATCGGGTATCCAAATTGACGAAGAACTAATATCGGATGATAGTTGATTCCTCCTTTAGTTCCTATGAGGGGTACGCTGGGGAAGTTTCCACAACGATCAATGATTCTGATTCCCTCATAAATCCTATTACACCAATCTATATCAGAGTTGGTGAGGGACATGATCTTCTGCGACCAACGTAAGACACTCTTGCAATCCCAAAAAGCAGCAGACTTGGGCAAGTGAGAGATAAACCACTTGTAGAGCAAAGGTACACAGCATGTGATCTCCCCTCCGCTGTACAAATTTCCCAAGTGTACAGAATGATACGCATCTGCAAGCAAAGTCGGCACAGGGTTTCCAATGAGAAAAACCTTAATAGCGTTGATATCGACGAAGTTATTAATGTTGGGAAACAAAAATAACCCGTAGGTGAGCAAGACAAAGATGCTTTCAAAAGCAGTCCCGTTCCCTATACTAGCGAAGTACAGAGCTTTTTTTGTCAAGAACTGGGCTGGTAAACCTTGGATGCCACCCTTAGTAGTCATGTGAGTCCTAACCTCAAACTCGTCCAAATGAATTGCTCTTGCAATAGTCTGATTCTTTGGAATTTCTTCCAGTCCAGAAAATGGAGCTCGATCTGTGATATGTAAATCAGTGAGATGAGAATACTCCTCCAGCGTTGGTGCCAGCTGGTAATCCGAGAATGTGAAACAATGATAAACCAGATCGTAGAACTGAATGAGCGCGTCCATGATCCCCTTAATCACATGGACTCTTAACAGTGGTAGGAAACCACCGTGCTTGGCTCTGAAAGCCTCTGGGTTAACGATCATCCTCGCTAACTTTCTCAAATCCCCTAGTTTTGGAACCTTGAAGGTATACTGGCGAGTTCTCCTTCTACCGAAATCCATTAGCGTAATCTTTTTCTCTGATATTTGCAATCACAGTCTTAGTTTAATTTGAAAAACAGAGAGACTAGAAGAGAAAGTTTTTTGAATGTTTTAATGTTTTATTAAATGAATGCATGAATGCAGCACACAAAAACATAGAAAAAACATGGGGTCAGAGGGTCGTTGTCATGAAGTCAAGGCTCTACCCATCCCCAAAGGTTTATACTAGGGTGATTTTTGTACCTGTACTCATTATCATCAGCTCCTCCCAGGAAAGCAAAACAACAAGCGGATCGCCAGCGAGTTGTGTGCAATCTTAGAGTAAGTGCCATTCACCGAGAATAGATCACCAGCCTCAAATGAGGGTAGTATTGCATAACAGCTATTTCCGATAGCCTCCGCACTACGAAAAAGGTTGGCTTTTCTTAAGTGTATACTCAATCTCACCACATGCGGCATCACACGCATTCCCAGTAGCAGAAAAATAAACACGTATAGCAATTAGGAAAAGCAGTATATATATATTTGTCCTAAACATCCTAGACTTATAAAGCTATGAATCTTAAGTTCCTGACAGAAATGGGTTCCCCGGCGGAAGCCCCAATCTGTGGTTCCCTGCCTAAGAGATGGACCAGCATAGGTCAATCTTTCTCTTCGGTAGAGTTCCCATTTTCCGTAGAAAATGGGGATGATGCCCTAAGGCAGAAAAAGGAGACTCCCCAGCAGAGTCGCCATTTTACAAGGAAAACAGACAGAAATAAAAACTGGCCCCACGGTGAGCGCCACTTTTCTGTAGCGAGCGATTTTGGACGCGGTTCTTAGGCGCTGGTCGCTCTCTGCGGTTTGAGCTTAAAACTACAGGTCGATTCATTTTTTATCCTATTGTGAGCTGAATAAGGAAGGGAAATAGATGTCTCCAATTAACCCTGCTTGCATACTGAGTTTAAACAGCGGTCTGTTAGGTTACGGATGCTATCAATGTGGGGGGGCCTTTGTACTGGTTATTCGTATTTCGCCAATACGATTTTCTTTCTTTCTTTTTTCTAGGCAAAGGGTTTCTGGCGGGGAATAAGGATTAGGATGTTAGGACTGATGCTTTTGAATTACTGCTTTTAATTGATGGAGATATGGGATTTGGGTTTTTTGTTGATTGCGCTCGCTAAGATCTTTTCTTTCGATCTTATGCCTACGTATTCCCGTTTACCGAAACAGGGAAATCAGAGCGTTCGTAGTTCCTCCTATTATATGGGATGAAATGGGTTTTTGGTGTCTTGTTCAAAGCCCAAGACATGAAGCGAAAGGTGATTTGTATCTTGTTCAAAGCCCAAGATGTGAAGCTAAAAGACCTCGACTTTAGAGAGAATTTGTCATCTCTAAAGAGGGGAGAAGGAGAATTACTTTAACTGGGATACGCGGATCCGAGCAATGCCATAATTTCCGAAGAAAGGGTTTTAACCTGAAGGAGAAGACTTTAACTCAGTGTAGAGCAATGCCATCTTTTCTTAGGAATTTCTCATGCTAAAAGAGGGACAGTGGCATGGATATAGATGATCCAGAGGCTTGCCGCTTACAGCGATTAGATGAAGGAAAGAGTTGTTGATGTTTGTATGCTGTGAACGAGGTACAACTTTGATGCTAAAAGGTCGCTTGGATCAACCAGTGGTTTTCTTATACAAAGCCTAAGAGGAGGCTAATTTCCGCTAGGAAAATCATTATACAAAGCCTAAGAGGAGGCTATTTTGTGTCTCGTACAAAGCCCGAGAGAGAGGCTAAAGGTTTTTGACCCAGTGGGGCATATCGTTATACAAAGCCTAAGAGGAGGCTAGCAAAGAGTTCGACTCTTGCTTAAGGGATTTATATCTCGTACGAGGCCCGAGATGGAGGCAAAAAAAGGGGTGATTGACTCAACGAGGGAATCTTTTGTGTCTCATACAAAGCCTGAGAGAGAGGCTAAAAGGTTGTTTTGACTCCACTGGGGAGAATTTTGGTATCTCGTACGAAGCCCGAGATGGAGGCTATTGTAACTGTTTCAGTTGAGTGACAGATCCAATATACTGATTTAAAAGAGAAAATCAGTTCTTATATGAGTAACACTGTACACAGGGATTTAATTTGAGGATCAGGGATATTTCCTTTTCTTTGAGGAAACGGGAAATCCAAAGGGTATTGAGACTATCCGAGTCTGCGGGTTTCCTTCCTATTTAACCAAGGGTGCTTGAGAATGTCTTTGAGACTCAAGGAAGTTAGACTGTCCAAGTCTAGAGTTTTATCTTTTGTACTATGCTTCAAGAAACAGTAGTAGACTCTATGAAAGGACTGTTCTATGAGGATGACTAGGTTCTGTTCCTATACCTCTAGGAGGTCGTCGGGACAATTTGTACGAAGCCCAAGAGGAGGATGGAATCTTTTAAGAAGCCGATGGGTCCTTGTACGAAGCCCAAGAGGAGGCTATCATTCCCGAAGGAAGAGATCATTATACGAAGCCTAAGAGGAGGCTATGAATACTTCTAAGAAGCCGTAGTATCCTTGAATAATGCCCAAGAGGAGGCCGATGCTTTTAAGAAGCCTGTGGGTCTATCATCTCCTTTCCATTAGGAGAGATAACTCTTTTAAAGATGAAAACCACTGGTAAACGTGCGAGGTTTACTATCCAGCGACTTTTAGCTTTTAAAGAGGGTTCCTTAGTTAAGGTCCAAGATTATGACCGTAGTGGGTACCCAAACCCCGAGACATTCAAGGCAAGCTATCCACAAGGAATAGATCAAGTCAGGAAAGTTCGAGAATTTGTAAAAAACTCAAAGATGCCATTCACAGAGAATACATTCATCTTGGGGAGTAGAGCTTCTTGACGATTCCTAAGGAGGACAGCCGAAGAGAAGACTGTATCTGGTGCTCCTATTGGGGATCTAGGCGTCTATTTCTACGAATGAATGAAACGGCGTCACTTAGTTCTAGACGTAGTTGCCGGGGAAACTCGAAATATCTATACTATTATTACACAGTAGATATGAGTTTATGAAAGGAGACTTACAGTGAGCAGCCCCACAATACAGTTTATAATATGAAAGCAGTAAATAAAAGCGATAACCACTTACTCGGTTGTAGTGCTTCCATCCTGTTTGGTTAGTTGTTCAACAAAGAAAGATTGAAAACAACAGTATATTCAAAATCAAAGGAGAAAGTGCTTTGAAAAAGAAAGATTTGGGGCTTACAGCTCAAGGAGAGGCCCAGGGTTTTATCATTGAGCGCACTGTTTGAATTTGTACAGAGGGACTTATACAAGTGACTGGGGTCCAAAAAGGTTTTCTGTACAAAGGGATGGGTCTTACACTCTCTCAAGAGGCCCAAAAAAGGTTTAAAGAAAAGAGTGGGGCTTATAACACGAGGGTAGGCCCAAATGATTTTTCGTTTAAAAATGGCGATCGCGCCGAGGTTTTCTTTTAACGCAGAGGGACTTATACAATAAGTGAGGCCCAAAATGTTTTGGTTAAAAGGGAGATTGGGTCTTACACTCTAATAGAGGCCCAAAAGTTTTGAATGGGTCTTATAGCTCAAGGAGAGGCCCAGATGATTTTTGAAAAGGCGACGATCGCGCCGTTTGTTTTTTACGGTATCGGGACTTATACAATAAGTGAGACCCAAAGATGATTTGGTAAAAAAAAAGGATTGGGTCTTACACTCTAATAGAGGCCCAAAAGTTTTGAAAATGATTTATGAGGGTTGAATTAATCCAAAACCCTAATTTGTTTCCAAAAAATGTATTTAATTGAATAAAAATTCAATTAAATTGATCAAAAATTGTTTTACACATGGGAAACAAATTGTGATCTTGGATTAATGCTTCAAAAATTAAGTATTGACCTTCAAAACAAATAGAAAGCATTAAAAGTTGCAAAATCATTGTGGAAATAATATTTCAAATGTTAAAAACAATTAAAATATTAATTCTTTGCAAAAATATCAATTATATAATATAAATAATATTTTTGGGATTTTTTGGGAAAATAAAATATTTTAACATTTTTGTGAATTATTAAAAAAAGAATCAACTCAAAATCATTAAAACTCAGAGAGAAATTAATTTTTGAATCAATTAAACAAAATCACAAAATTCAAATATTCAAATCTATGAAAATGGCGCCAAGAACAACACCAAGAACACGCGCGTTTTTCAGTTTGCCCAAATTTGCATTTTCCATCCAATCTCACTGAATACGTAATTATAACATGCAATCCACATATCATTATGCTCGCCTCAACCTCACGATCATGTCTATGTACTTTAATTTCATTTAAATTAAACACAAAACATGAAATCACGAAGAAACTTCAAGAACCTTAATTTCTGCATGAAGGCTAGGATTTTTGATACACGATTCAAACAATGCAATTAATTGAGGGAAAACATTCCATGCATGATTATGAACATATGGCCAAATTATTGTGCGAGGAAATATGCATAGATTGAGAGATGCCCAAGTTTAGGCTTACCTCCAAGTCGTGACAGCAAGAGCAGATGTGATTTTGAGTTGGAGGTGTTACAGACAAGTTGTGATGATCTGGACAGCTTCCCTACACCATATGGAGTGTGTTTGAACACTTGGATTGAATTGAAATGGACTGGGTCAGTTTATGGCATCTCAGCTGCAACTTCACTTCAAACTTGTGTGGATGGCAAGTGATTTTGTGAAATTGATGTTTCAGAAGTTATGTGAGTGTTTGATCAGCTCATATGTGATGTATGTGAGGTGTGTGAGTGATTGGTTTGTGCAGAATTGCTCTCAAACTCAAAACCCGATAGCTACCTTGCTAAGAAAGGCATTTTTGCCAAGAGAAAGAGATTTTGAGGAAAGCATCTGTTAGATGGCTTTGGTGTACTTAAACTGACCACAATTGAGCTCTATTTATAGTAGAGCAAGTTTGTTTTGCAAGGAATAGTGCATGGCAGCTGGTAAGTAGGTTCCCTCAATGTTGGCCAATGGAAATGAAAGTCTCCTCTAGCCATTGACTAGAGGTTAGGGCACAGAGCTTTGGTCCCCTTGGTCTTGGATAAGTCTTGACTGATTTCAGATGAGAATGGCTCAGTCCATGCCACCTTGATGGTTTCATTGAATGCCTCATTCCAAATTTGAAGTCTTGTCCCTATTTTGGCCATTCTAGGTTCAACATGCTATTTCTTGTTCCATGGACTTTGGAGGCTTGGCTCAGTGATTGTCCCCTTTGGATTCAATCCTCTGAGGTGTCCAAGTGGATTGGAGCAATTGCAATTGGCTGATTTTGGCAAATCGAGCCAAAATACAAATTCTGCCTTCCTTTGACAGATTTCAGCAAGGCAACTTGCCAATGTTGTATCTCATGATGTAAGTTGAATTTGGCAATGTTCTTGGCCATTTTGGAAAGCCTTAACATGATACAACAATTATTTGAACAAGTTTGGTTTTGATCTCTTTTGATTCCAAGTGAAAAATTCCCCTACATTTGGCAAAAAGTGAAGCAGAATTCTGACTTAGTGAAAATTTCACTAAGTGTTGGAAAAAGTGACATTTTCACTTTTCAGCCACTTTGATCACTCCATAACTCAAAATCCTTAATGAATTGGAATGACTTGTAGTTGAAGTTTTTGTAGGTGATAATGAGGGCTACAAATCCATCTTTGGATGAGAAAAAATGGCCTTGTGGTTTAGGAGTTATGGTCCTCCAAAGTTGGTACCTTTGCCACTTTATTTTTAACTTAGAAAAATTTCTAAGTTTTATGGTTACCCCTTTTACAAGTTATCTCACTTTTCTTGATTTTTCTTGATGAATGATGATTCAAATCATACATTAACATCATTTTAGGGTTAAAAATACATTTTGGTGAAAAATCTCAAAAAGTCAAAGTTGACTTTTGTGCACAGTTGACTTTTTATCAGATGAATTCCAAACTGTGCAATTCTTCAGGAAATCATGTCCTTGACCTAAATCAAACTTGATGGGCATGTTCCATGGGTGTCATAGGGTAGATTCAATCATGTATTAGGGTTTGGGAGCATGTCTTGGTCAAAAGTCAAAGTTACAGTTGACTTTTCCCTTAAAACCCTAATTGTGGTGCAGATGAAAATGAAACTTGTTGCTCAAGCTTCTTGGATCAATCCATTGTTCCAAATGGATCAATATGGTGTATTAGAGACCCTCAAATCATCTCTTGAGGTCTTGGCTCATGGTTTGTCCCAAAAGTCAACTTAGGGGTGAATTAGGTCAAAAAACCCTAATTCCTGATTTTTGATGAATGCATCCCCTGAGGCAAAATTGACTTGATGCATGGGTCCATGAGGTTCCATGGAGTATATTAGGTCATGTTTTGGATCATTGCCTTATGCCCAGATGAAAATTTCCATCTGGAGGCCCTGGTTGACCAAAACCCTAATTTGGTGACACTGTCGATCTTGAGACTTGATCCACCTAGAAGGGAGCAGCCTTGTGCTTAATCCTTGAAGTGGGAGTCCTTTTTGATCCATTGTGGATGTTTGAGAGATTAGACAAGTTGAAGATCATGTCATTTCTTGATTGATCCTTTGTCTAAAGCTCAGAGAGGGCTTGAAACCCTAATTTTGATTGTATTGGATGCTCACCCATCTTTGGGGAGACTGATGAAGCATAAAGGTACATCCATATTGTGATGATGATTGACACAATGATGGGAATCTTAGTGGTCAAAATTTGGGGTATTACACATGACATCTTCGTCTGGGAAGTCAAATCCGACTGATTCCTGATCGTCAATCGATTGATAAGCCAAATGATCGGCTAAAATACTTCCTTTGACGGCTTTCTGAGCATGGTACTCGATGCCATATTCGGATAACAACATCTGCCAACGAGCAATTCTTCCCGTGAGAGCAGGTTTTCAAAGACATACTTGATCGGATCCATTTCGGAGATTAACCAAGTGGTGTGACGAATCATGTACTGGAAAAGACGTTTGGCTGCCCAAGCCAAAGCACAACAAGTTTTCTCAAGCATAGTGTACCGAGTTTCGCAGTCGGTGAATTTCTTGCTCAAATAGTAAATGGCAGACTCTTTTCTTTTGGTTTCGTCTTGTTGGCCAAGCACACAACCCATGGAGTCTTCCAAGACTGTTAGGTATATGATCAGTGGTCTTCCTTCCACTAGGGGTAATATAATCAGTGGATTCAACAGATATTCCTTGATACTGTCGAAGGCTTTTTGGCAATCTTCTGTCCATACGCAGTCCTGATTCTTTTTAAGTAATTTGAAGATTGGCGCGCATGTCGAGGTCATGAGGAATACTAACCTGGAAATGTAATTCACACGTCCCAAAAATCCTCTGACTTGTTTCTCAGTTTTTGGCGAAGGCATTTCTTGAATGGCCTTTACCTTGTCAGGATCAACTTCGAATCCTTTCTGGCTGACGATGAACCCTAACAGTTTTCCCAAACGGACACCGAATGTGCATTTGTTGGGATTCAAGCGAAGTTTATAATTTCTCATACGCTCGAATAGCTTTGACAGGTGGGTCACATGTTCCTCCTCTGTTTTAGATTTGGCAATCATATCATCGACATACACTTCGATTTCTTTATGCATCATATCGTGAAACAGAGTAGTCATGGCTCTTTGATAGGTTGCCCATGCGTTCTTCAAACCAAACAACATTACCTTGTAACAAAATGTGCCCCATGGGGTGATAAACGACGTTTTCTCCATATCTTCCGGTGCCATTTTGATTTGATTATAGCCCAAAAATCCATCCATGAAGGAGAAGACTTTGAACTTTGTTGTACTGTCTACCAGCATGTCAATGTGTGGTAAGGGAAAGTCATCCTTTGGACTTGCCTTGTTCAGATCTCTGTAGTCTACACACATTCTAACCTTTCCATCCTTTTTCAGAACTGGCACTATGTTGGCTAGCCATTAAGGATATTCTGATGTGGCGAGGAAACCAACGTTGATCTGTTTCTGTACTTCCTCTTTGATTTTGATAGCCATGTCCGGGTGAGTCTGTCTCAGTCTTTGTTTCACCGGAGGACATTCTGACTTTAGCGGTAGATGATGTTCCACGATGCTGGTATCCAACCCTGGCATGTCCTGATAGGACCAAGCAAATACATTGGGAAACTCTTTAAGAAGCTTTATCAGACTTTCTTTGACAATCGGACTAAGCAGTGCCCCAATCTTGACTTCTTTTCTCTCTTCTTCTGAACCCAAGTTGACCATTTCCAATGGCTCCTTGTGAGGCTCAATGGACCTTTCCTCTTGTCTGAGTAATCGGGAGATCTCTTTTGGAATTTCTGCGTACTCTTCTTCTTCAGCTCCAAATACCGAGAATTCAAAGTTGGGAGAAGGCATTTGATCGCGGGTTTCAACGGGGTGTAAAACAAGCAATCTGTATGACGTGATGATTTGTTTTTTAGAAGAGATAGAGAGAATGCAAGAGTGCGCAGTGTATTTTCTGAAAAATGCTTGTTTTTATTTATTGTTTTTTTAGGATTACCATTTTCTGAAAAAAGCGAAAAGTGAAAACAGCAATAAATGCGGAAATTACGGAACGACGTTATTTTATTTATGATTTGTCGATTCTTGAAACTACAGCCCTATAAAACAAAACTCTGTCGCTTTGGGCGAAGCGAAGAGGGACATTTACAGAAAGTGAGCCCTATAAAAACATCAGTTTCACCTGGGTAGGGTGAAAGGTTAAAACAAAGATGGCAATTACTTAGACTCGTGGACGAATTTCGGGACATCGACAACAACCCATTGGCGGCGAACTCCTCGGTGAATCACAAAGTCTGGTACCTTCTTTCTTGGTTTATCCTCAGAAATGACACTGATTTCTGGCGAAGCAGGATCGTTGGAATCTTCTTCCCATGCAGAGTTGTCATAGGAGGATTCTTCAGCTGTATCTTGCACAATGTTTTCACTCTCAGGAGGATCTCCCCATCCAGTTGGCTGGATGTCTTTGAGCCTAATAGGAGAGCTTTCAGGAGCGGTGTACTTGACCAAGAAGTCGTACTTGCCACTCGGTTGTCCTAAGAAGGTGTCCCATACTTCTGTAGGACTGGAGGAGTCATCCTTCTCGATGACGTTGACCTCTAGTCTTGTTGTCCCTCAATCTTTGCAGATTCATCATTGTGCTGGATATCTTTTGAATGTCCCGAGTAATAATCCCATGATTCTGTGGGGACGCAGGTATTCTTTGCAATGATGCTTAGCTGATATGCGTCGTTTGGCTGACTGTTTTGCCCCAAGTCTTCTGGGTACGGCTTCCAGATAGGTAAGTCATCAATTGGGTCAAAATAGTAATAGTCGAAATTGTCTTTCATCGGAGGGTCTTCCTCTAATAAGTTGGGTGGAGCACGACATCCTTTCGGATCACAATCTCCGTATATCATTTTGACATTTGATCTTGGTATATATCTCAGACTTTGTCCGGGATAGCAGAATGGCGTATGCGTTTCTTCCTGAGACATATAACCATCCTCGTTGAGATAGGACTTCCACTCTTCATCTGTATCAGAGGAGTCACCCTCATTGATGGTATGTACTTCTTGAGACACTGGGTGGAGGAAGCCTCTGCTGCAGAAGAATTCCTGAATGGGATGAAAACTTTCGTCTCTAGTAGTTTGGGTACAGGTTGAAGAAAAACCAAGACCTTTCTTCGTCTTGTTATCTGTAGGAATTATGAGCTGTCCCCATCCTTTTGAGTTGTTAATCTCGATCACTTTAAGAGCATCTTTCTATGAGGAAATCGACGTCCCTTTTTCTGGTCGATTCTCTTTACTTAATGACAGTGCTTGAAACTGGGTTCCAACAACCTCTTCGGGTTCTATACAGGAAAATGATGATAAGTTGCTCACGATTAAGGCCTGCTCTCCACAGACTGTGACTAGCTTGTCATTTTTGATGAACTTCAGCTTTTGGTGAAGTGTCGAAGTGACTGCTCCAACCTCGTGTATCCAAGGTCTTCCTAATAAACAACTGTAGGCAGCCCGGATGTCCATGACCTGGAAAGTGACTTGGAAAGTGTGAGGACCGATGGTTATGGGAAGATCAACTTCGCCGATAACTACTTTTCTGGATCCGTCAAAGGCTTTGACGATGACCTCACCGCCCCTCATCAGAGATCCTTAAAATAATAGTCGCATCAGAGTAAATTTTGGCATAACATTCAGGGCTGATCCTGTGTCTTCTAGTACGCTGGCTAAAGCATCGTCCTGGCAGTTAACTGTAATGTTGAGTGCCATGTTGTGATTTTTGCCTTCTTCCGGCAGTTCTTCATCACTGAATCCTAAGTTGTTGCAGGAAGTGATGTTGGAAATGATGTTGTCGAACTATTTTATTGTCACATCGTGTTCTACGAAAGCTTGGTCCAAGACTTTCTGCAAAGCTTCCCTGTGAGCCTCAGAACTGAGAAGTAGTGATAGCATAGAGATTTTTGATGGAGTTTGCAACAGTTGGTCCACAATGTTGTACTCGCTTCTTTTGATGAGCTTCAGCATCTCATCGTTGTCCTTTGAAAGGTCAGGATTACTGCTTTGACCGGCTGGTTGATTGGGAACTTCTGTTTGAGGTTCCTTTTCCTTGGTGGGCTCTCCAACTCCTCTGTTGAAGATTCGGCCGCTCCGTGTGACTCGACTGATGTCGGCAATGTTTACGACGGAGGGTAATGGAGTTTCCTTTCCATTTTCAATTATTGTCGCACCGTACTTGTAAGGGATAGCCTTAGCTGATTCGTGCGGTATTGGACCTGGCAAGTAGATAACCACAGGAGCCTTCTGATTTTTCTGACCATCGTAGGCAGCCTCAATTGGTTCAAAGTTAAGAATCCTTCTATTATCAAGAGGAACTTTTGATTCATCGAGTACAGGGATTATAGCACAAACGTCTTTGGTCTGTCCATAATCAGAGGTTACGACAACGTCTTTGTTTTGATCAAGGAAACAGTCTGGCATTACGTTGGTTGACTCAGAACTTGAGCATGGTCGAATCTCTTTGTAGATCTTCTCGTACGAGGTAGCATCCTTGGTTGTTCTCTGAACAAACTCTACAGCGCTCTTAGTTATGGAGTGGCACCCGGCCACACCCGCTTTGTATGCAGTGTAACTTCACTAGAACTGTTTCCATTGAGCGGACATCTTGGCTTTGACATCTAGTAGGATTCTCGTCAGTTATACTGATCTGCTGTGTAGCTTCATCCATGTAGATTGGAAGCCACCAGTGGTCCATCAAGTGTTGAAGTGTTCTTTGGACAAGTGCACACCCTTGATCATCTTCACGACACACTTTACAGTTTTGATAATCATGTGAAGCCAGAAAGTCGAGCCTGACTTGCTTAGCATGTAGTTCTACCAGACTGGTATTCATCAAGCGTATGTCAAAGATTTGAATTATGTTGACTTGATGGCTACACTTATCATGGTAGTCCTGGATCCATCTGACGTTGGAGGGCCTCTTGTACAAAAGAGCATCCTTGATTGTTTGTTGAGCAGATTCGACAGGCGTTGTAATCATGCCGTGGCAGATCATGGTATTGACTTTGCCTTGAGTGCATTGCCACTAAGTTGACATTCATCGCACGGATGTCGTGGTTCTGAATAATGTTGGGATTTGAACGAGTCATGTTAACCTCACGGATTCGGTGATCTTGGATCCAGCCGAGATCTATCTGTTCTTGTAGAGCTGATTGCACTAGGAAACACCCTTGATTATTCTTTGAGCAGATATCACACTAGTGATAATTATGAGGTGGTACATGACCGCACCCGCTCTGTCTGCAATGCATCCTAACCAGATTAGTTCCCAATAGGAGCACATCACAAATTTAATAACTGCGGCTAAACTCTTCCTCTATTAAATTTACATCAGTCTTTTCATGTTGAGGTAACGGGTTCGTCTGAAAATTTGGATTAGTATCTTTGAAAGATAGGATCCCGTTCCTGACAAGCTTCTGTACATCAGACTTGAAACTGAGACAATTCTCAATATTGTGCCCCGGTCCTCCTTGATGGTAAGGGAAAGTTTGATCCGCTTTGAACCAAAAAGGTGGATTTTCCGGTATTGTAAGAGGATACCTAGTTTGGATGTGCCCCTTGGTCAGTAAAAGTGGAAATAGTTCTGCGTAAAACATGGGTATAGGGTCAAACCCTGGTGGCCGTGTTGTACGATTGTTGTTGTTGTACTGTGGACGAGCCTGCTGAAGAGGCTGTTGTGTCCTTTGCTGATATTGTTGTTGGCTTGGTTGACTTTGAGCAACCTGTGGTTGATAAGTCAGAACCGGCGCTGGGTTGATAGCAGGAGTTACTGCCACTACTGGTTGATACCTTCGCCTTTGCTTTCCAAGAGAGATATTACCAATATCTTTCTATTTTTTCTTTGGGAAAGCACTACTGTATCTTTTGGTACTGCTTGATAGTTCCGCACCTTTAACCAATCGTCCTTCTCGGACTGCCTCTTTAAGGCGTACTGATCGGTCACCATTTTGCTATAGTTATTATCATTTTAACAGGTGAAAGTATGCGAATTATTTACATTTTTCATATAGTTTGAGTAGTTTATATGTCAGTTTCTTTAATTTCATATTTATCTATCTTCTAATCATTTATGGTATTTTTGATCTTTTTGGGAAGGTTAACGTGTTTTGTAGGTTGGATGAAGTCAATGATATGGTTAGAAAAGGAATGCGGCGAATTTTTAGAAAGATTGGAAAAATCTATTTATCAACATGTTTTTCATCATGATAGGCGTGCAGTATTTTAATCATAACTGGAGCATCGTAATTCGAAACGACATGGGTCTAGCGGCAAATGAAATCTAAGATCAAGGGCTACAACTTTCATGAAGACACTTTTGGCAGATTCGAGACTGTTCATACTCGTATTGCCTCATTTCATACGTGTATCGAATGCTGAAAAATGCTGAAAATGTTGTTTCTCTGCCCATATGCGTATGGCCTGCCCCCATATGCATATGGCACCCTCGGTACGCGTATGGAGGTCCGGAAGTACGAAAAAGCCCAAATTTGACGTATTTAAAGCGACCATGCGATTTTTAAAGGGGGACGGATTCTTGACGGCAAAATACACGTTTTGAAGACCAAACAAGCTTTAGCTCAGACCAAGGACACGCTAGCCAAGCTTCAGCAAGCCTGGGATGAGGTTAGAATAAAAAACACTGAGTTGCAAGAACAGCTGAAGATCAAGGATGAGGAGCTCAAAAAGGCACATGAATAACGGAGAAAGTATCGGGAGAACCTTGGTGAAAGTCAAGAGCTATTGGTAAGCGCCAGAGAGGAGCTGAAGACTTCCAAGAGCGAGCTTGAAGAGGCCAGGGTAGATGTGGAGAAGCTCAAGATACAAGCCGGCGTGAAGAGGCAGAAAGGGGTTTGTGATGATGAAGCTCTCCTGATGCATATGGGTTTACTGACCGAGGCTCTCATGAGAAGAGATGTTCTGATCAAAGAGTTAATCAAAACACCAAATCACCAGCGTACTCGCACACTATTCGAGGATATCAAGTATTCAAGTAACAAGTTGAAGGATTTAGAGTTGTCAGATTGACAGTTTGTTCATTTCTCTTGATGTAATTTTGTTGATGGATATCATCAGGCTTGTTGATGAATCCACCTTTTTGATGTATGATGTTGAACATCATATGCATGTTTCTTCTTAATTGGAATGAGCAGTTTATTCAGAAATGTTACTCTGGCTGTTATCCGTACACAAGCACATAATCACGGCACGTCTCTTCATATCACGATTTTTGATTTTCAGATTTTTGTGGTTAAGATTGGAATCAGAGTGTAGAGCACCTCGGAAGTGATAAACATGGAATTTGCATTACATGGCATATCATTTTGCATTTTGTTGCTTGTTTTTCAGGTACTCGTGGCAAGGTCTTTAACCTTTATTTGGTTTCAGGCATTATTGCTGAGAATCATGTCCACCGATACGCAACTCGCAGAAACCAAGCCAGAACCATGGATCAAGTGCAAGCAAAATTAAGGGAGATGCAAAACCAAATGGGGCAGTTTATGAGAGACATGCAAGCTTTAATTCAGGACCAGAAAATGATGAAGGAAGAGATCAATCAAGTGAAGACCCAGATGAGTCTGGTTATGGAAGTTGTGAGAAATGTGCTCAGGAAGGACGATAATCCCACACCTGAGGCTATAACAGAAGTTGTCGTTCCACCATTGCCTGTGGAATCTATCCCAAAGAGTGATATGCCTCACAGATTTTCTGCACAACCTGGAATTCAGAAACTTACTCACCAGCAGTTACCTCTTGTTTCCCCAGACGGCCCCAAGGCTAGGAAGTACCTACCAAAGTCGAAGAAAACTGACAGAATCTTTGATCCGCTTCCTATGCCTTATGCTCAGTTGTTGAGGTACCTACTTCAACTCCAATTGGTTGAACTTTGGACGATAAATCCCCCTAGTGGAAAGCTCCCATTCAATTATGATGCAAGTACCCATTGCGACTTTCACTCTGGTGCGCCGGGGCACAATGTGGAAAAATGTAAAGCCTTTCATAATGTGGTCCAAGATCTGATTGATTCAAAAGCGATAGATTTTGCGCCGGGCGGCGTAAGCATACAGAGTAATTCTACTCCTACTGCTGCAAGAAATATGAATTTCCCGGTGTTCCCTCTTGAAGCGGCATCAAGTCAAGGGAATATCTTGCAGTCTTTGGTCTCAAAATCCCCATATCAGCGACTTGTTCCCGATCTTAGGCCAAGTTTGAAAAGGAAAGTGTTGGGAAGAGAGGAGTACCCGAATCAGTATCAGCAGCGGAGTAGCTCCCAGAGGAGATATCAAAGACCCAGAAAGCCCGAGAGAAAATTTGATCCCATTACTGTTTCTCATAGTCAGCTGCTTGGCCGTTTACTTCAAGACTCTTTGATTCAGTTAAGGGAAGTTGCTCCTGTTCCGTATCCTCTTCCGCCAGGTTATGACAAGAATGCTAGGTACGAGTACCACTCAGGGACACAGGGGCATGCCATTGAAGATTGTAAGGTGTTTAGGCATAAAGTGCAAGATCTAATTGACGTTGGGATCATTATTTTCACTACAGATGGTCTGTACGTTAACTAGAGCTTCCCAAGCAAACACGTAAAAAAGGAAAAATAGCTCCCGAAGCAGTCAGTCCAGACGGAGTCAAGCCTCCTCAACAATGGCAATCTTCGTTTCTTTGCTGCTTTTTCATATGTAGCTTTCATTTGTTTGTTCAGACATTGTTTACATGTTAAAACTTGTTTATATTTGGTATGATGATTTTAATGCAATGAATATGTTTTCTTGAAGAATTTCATTTGTGTTCACTCATTTAATGTTAATGTGCATTGCAATACCAATTTTCCTGCTTAAACTCTCTGAGGGAGGATGATGAGGTAAAAACGCAGAAATCGCTAAGGGTGTGCTTTTGAATAAGAACTCTGTTGAGGATGTACAGACATTGTTTCAAATCCAAACACTGGAGATATAAGGGAGATTGACCCTCGTTAACCCCTTTGAGCCTTGAAGTAGGAGTTTATTTCGTACGAAAAATCCTCACATTTAACCCAGGGGCAGGGTAGGCATCAGTTAATTTGACCGAACGTTCAAATTTCAAAAGGAGTGTGCATCTGAGGATCCATTACCTTTTATTCCACCACCAAGAGGTCAAGAGATGTGAAACCACAATGGTTATCCATCAACAATCAAGAAGTGAGGCAGTCATAACCCTTTCAACAAATTCAAGACAAGCCAATGTCACACGATTTGTTCCAAAAAGAATTGAAAAAAAAGAGAAATGAAAAAGCCCGCTAAGTTGAAACTTGAAAACAAGCAACTTAGGCAAAAGTTAGGGCATCCCGCTGGACTCCGAAATCAAAGATTCAAAAGAATCTGTCCAGGAAAAAGTTAGGGATAAGCAAAAAAGAATGTGAAAGCAAAGTGCGAAAAGGATTACCCAAGAAAGATCCTCAAAAGGAAGAACGAAGTCGTGTGACCATGAACAAAAGACAAAAGGGGTGACTGTTACTCCAAAGCCTCATTGGGTCTCAAACCATCAGTATCATGGATTCCTTAAAGATCATGAAATCTTTTTGAGAGATGAGTGCTTGTGTCAAATTAGCTGAACGCAGGACTGGAGAATATCACGAAGAGTGGGTGGGCACTAATAAACTTTGAGCCTTAAAACTTTTTTTTTTCAAAAACCGTGAACCAGGCCACGATACAACCCTCAAAAGTCCTAATTGAAATAGGGTTTAGTTCAAGAGTGTATTCCGATGAGGTAGCGTGGCAAACCAGTAGTCGTCTGGCGTTGTTCAAAAAGACATCCCTTCAGTGTTATTCTTCCCATCAGAGTTTTATATAAGCAGGGTTCATTTGGTGGGGTTTATATCCCTTTTCTTCTTCTCCACAGAGTGCAAATTTTCTGGTTATTTTCGGTATTCAATCCCTCCATACCTTGAAAGTCTAACAGCAATCGCTATCATCCATTCAGGTCTACAGTGATTGAATAGGGGTAGCTGTAATACCCCAAAATTTTCCCTCTCATTTCTTTATATCATTTAGCATGAGCTTTCATTTCATTGCGTTGCATTAAAGCATAGGAAAATAAAACATTAAGCATTTAGCATTGCATCTTGCATAAGGGCATGTGATCAGTTGTTTCTCAAAGATGTGGATCATCCAAAGCAAGAGAATAAGAGCCAAGGGTCTCTTACATCATATATCATCCTGCTTGATCCCCACAATACATTGGAAGATGGGAATTCATTAAGAGGATTGAACAGTGCATCACCTCCTATCAAAAACAGGCCAGATTAGGGTTTTGGATTCAAGTGGTCTCCTGATGAAATTTTGATTTAAACTTGATCTCAATGTTTTCTACATGATATTAAGTGTCTAAGGATGGAAGAGTGGCCATTGGTTCATTTCAGAAGAGGTTCAATTGATCAGTTGCTTGATAATCAAGAAATTGGGGAAAAAGTCAACTGTGTAGTGAAAAAAGTCAACTCCTAACTTTTTAAGGTCAAATTCATGAAATTCAAGCTATATATGTTCATTGGACAAGATTTGGTCAAGAAATGGTGGAAGAATCATGAAAAATCAAGAAATCACAAAACTGCCAAAAATAGAAACTTTAGGGTTTCCAAAAATGGCAAGTTTGGACCATTTTGCACTACACTTTGAGGCTCTCTTTCTTCAAGATAAAAGCTCCAAACTTCAAGCCCAAGTTGAGCCAATTAAAGTTCATGTTCTGAGCTTCAAATCCATATAAAGAACTCTTCCATTGAATCAAAATTGAGGGAGTTATGATCAATCAAAGTTTGACAAAACTAGGTCAAAAACCAAGTCATGGCAAGGCAAGACTAGGCCCATGCGCCATAATTTTGACAAACACATGGTGGGTAAGATGTCAAGCCATTTTTCTCATTTAAGGATGCCTCAAATGAAAAAATGTTGGACATCAAAGTTGTTCCTCTCCATGCCCTCTTCAACTTTGATGTTTGACAAATTTTCATTTGAGCAAGTTATGATGGAGTTATGAGGGTCCAAAGTTGGTTGCTTCACACCGAAAATTCCCTAAGTCACCATGCCTTGCCCGCAGGCCAAGTTGCTCGCCACACACCAGTTTTGATTCCCAATGTTTCAAGTCCTTTTTGAGCAAGATAGAAGTTTCATTTCCAATCATGTTTCATACCAAACTTGTAGTATTACACATCCTTAATCCATTGACCTCAAGAACTCATTAAATCATTCACTGAGTAGGGAGAATTTCGTCTACAAACTACCCTACTCATTACTGATGCATTGACTAATGTTAGCAGATTGTGTGCACGATTTGGTTCAGTCACACAACAAACATAGCTATATGTTCATGTACTTGCATTGCCTCATTTGACCATACATTCCTTCTTACACACCATGTACATACCAGCCATCATGCATACAAGAGGAAAGAGGGAAAACTTGTGGTGCAAGTTTCTGCAGCAACAACATAACTTCATCATCACCATTCACTTCCACCTCACTATAACTTCATGGAACTCAACCACACCATAACCAACCTCTCTTCACTCGCCCCTAACTAACTTGACTCAGTTAGTTAGGGTGCACTCAGTTAACCATTCCCAAACTCACTAAAATCACTCACTTAACCACCATGGTTTAATTCTGACTCAACATCATTTCAGCTTCCAATGAAAAACAACTCACCTGGGGAGTATTGTTGACAAGATTCAATGCTGAACTCTGTGGGGATATAACTACCAGAGATACGATCTTGCTGGGGGACCAGAACTACTCTGCCAGGGATACACAAATCCTAGTTAGAAGACATTCTGTTGTGATATGCTGGGAAAAAGGTCCCTAGAGATCTGTTGGGAAAGCACAAAGCAAATGCAATGTGATCTGTTGAGGAGCAAAGCTGTCAAGCTTAGAATAAGAGCCACACGTCCCACGCCGGGTAAACCTTCCGTTCGACGACTCCACTGGGGATAATGAGTTAACAACAAACTCTGCTGGGGGAAGCCGCTTCAAGGCGTCTCTCGCTGGGGGAATGTCTCCTAAGATGATTTTAGAGAAGACCACACATCTTCAAACTCTTAGACAAATGCTGAGACTTGAGCTAGACACTCTACTAGAGATAATAGCTCTAGGACTTCCCTTGCCAGGGAACTTCATGATGCCCCATGTTTGGGAGGGTCAACAACTTGCTTTTGCCCCAAATTTAGCGACCGATCTGAAGAAAACGTCCCAAGAGGATTTTACAGAAGATTCGGCGTCTTCAAACTCCTAGACACTCGTTGAGCCTTGGCCATTAACTACGAGGTCTGTGAAGCAACTTTACTGAGGAATTTGCAACCGTTATCGACACAAAAAAGCTTGTAGCTGTTGGAAGTTATGAATAGGAGAATCGACTTAATAAGATACAACGATCCCAGCTGGAATAGACTTGTCGATATCGAATCGTCGTGAGTGACCGTCGGCCGAATGATGGACTCAATCATTAAACGTTGTGACAAAAGGTGACATGGGGACCCTTTCCTGAACTTGCCTGCCCCAGTCTTCTGCATGGGAATAAGTGATTACTCGTCTAGAAGAAATGATCCATGCTCTTGGAAAACTTGTACCTTATACCTGCAACAAAAGAATATGCACACATGCCCTAGGATATGACTTCTGCAACTGAGAAAATCTAACGCTGAACCACCACTTATTGGGAGAAAGGTTTCGATGCGTCTCTTGCTGGGAACATTATTAATGAAGCCTGCTGAAGACGGGGGACCACAAATACCTTGGATTGGAATGCCCCTTTTGTTTCAAACCTTTTGGTTGATTGGCTGCATATGCGTGAATAATAGTTTTTTACAAACTTCCACTTACCCCAGACCACACGATTCACCAGAGGAAATTGTCTCAAGAGGATCTTACAGAAAACTCGTCATTCAAAACGCCTCCATGTCTTCAAACTTCTTGGAGAGATTCGTCAGATCTCGAAGTAACTACTTCAGCCTTTATAGTCTACAGGGAAACTCGCCTCGAGAAGATTCATAAACAATCTCATATCCCCATGAGATATTCTGCCCCAATACTCTGAACCCTGGATAAGCTGATCAGTCGTCTAGATGGACTAACTTCTCATGCTCTTGGGACGGCCTGCCCCAGTATGAACCTTGAAGTGGTTTTGCCCCTGACTACTGATATTCGAAGGAAGACCCAGAATACCTGCCTTTGGAGAGATTTGAATCTCGAAGTAATTGCCCCAGACCGACTACGTCTTAACACAACTTGTTGGGAAAACAATTGCTCAACAAGGTTCCCTGAGGAAGTGCCACTGGATGTGGCTGCCCTTCGGGAGTTTCAGGATTCTCAACTCGGCAAGATTAAGCTTCTGGACTAAATTTCCATATGTAAACTTCTTTTGATGTCAAACAAATGTATGCAAGCAGAAAATGTTTTAATCTGAGGATGAAAATTCTAATGCAACACACATGTTAATCTTGAAGTCTTTATTGAAAAGATGTCGCAAAGCTGTGAACAAATCACTGCTTAGGATACGACATTGATTTTTGAATAAAATAAAGCATGCACATGCAATACCAACAAGATCTTATTAGCACAACTCGTGGGAGTCAGGAACGCTACGTCATCGGAATACACTCTTGAACTAAACCCTGTTTCAATTAGGACTTTTGAGGGTTGTATCGTGGCCTGGTTCACGGTTTTTGAAAAATAGTTTTAAGGCTCAAAGTTTATCAGTGCCCACCCACTCTTCGTGATATTCTCCAGTCCTACGTTCAGCTTAATTTGACACAAGCGTTCATCTCTCAAAAAGATTTCATGATCTTTAAGGAATCCATGCACTGATGGTTTGACACCTAATGAAGTTTTGGAGTAACAGTCACCCTTTTTGCCTTTTGTTCGTAGTGACACGCCTATGTTCTTTCTTTTGAGGCTCTTTCTTGGGTAATCCTGTTCGCACTTTGCTTTCACATTTTTTTTTGCTTATCCCTAACTTTTGCCTGGACAGATTCTTTTGAATCTTTGATTTCGAAGTCCAGCGGGATGCCCTAACTTTTGCCTAAGTTGCTTGTTTTCAAGTTTCAACTTAGCGGGCTTTTCATTTCTTTTTGGAACAAATCATGTGACGCTGGCTTGTCTTGACTTTGTTGAAAGGGTTGCGACTGCCTCACTCTTTGATTGTTGATGGATAACCATTGTGGTTTCACATCTCTTGACCTCTTGATGGTGGCATAGAAGGTAATGGATCCTCAGATGCACACTCCTTTTGAAATTTGAACACTCGGTCAAATTAACTGACGCCTACCCTGCCCCTGGGTTAAATGTGAGGGTTTTTTCATACGAAAGAAACTCCTACTTCAAGGCTCAAAGGGGTTAATGAGGGTCCATCTCCCTTATATCTCCAGTGTTTGGATTTGAAACAATGTCTGTACATCCTCAACAGAGTTCTTATTCAAAAGCACACCCTTAGCGATTTCTGCGTTTTTACCTCATCATCCTCCCTCAGAGAGTTTAAGCAGGAAAATTGGTATTGCAGTGCACATTAACATTAAATGAGTGAACACAAATGAAATTCTTCAAGAAAACATATTCATTGCATTAAAATCATCATACCAAATACAAACAAGTTTTAACATGCAAACATTGTCTGAACAAACAAATGAAAGCCACATATGAAAAAGCAGCAAAGAAACGAAGATTGCCATTGTTGAGGAGGCTTGACTCCGTCTGGACTGACTGTTTCGGGAGCTAGTTTTCCTTTTTTACGTGTTTGCTTGGGAAGCTCTAGTTAGCGTACAGACCATCTGCAGTGAAAATAATGATCCCAGCGTCAATCAGATATTGTACTTTATGCCTGAACACCTTACAATCTTCAATGGCATGCCCCTGTGTCCCTGAGTGGTACTCGCACCTAGCATTCTTGTCATAACCTGGTGGAAGGGGATACGGGACAGGAGCAACTTCCCTTAACTGAATCAAAGAGTCTTGAAGTAAACGACCAAGCAGCTAACTGTGAGAAACAGTAATGGGATCAAATTTTCTCTCGGGCTTTCTGGGTCTTTGATATCTCCTCTGGGAGCTAGTCTGCTGCTGATACTGATTCGGGTACTCCTCTTTTCCCAGCATTTTCCTTTTCAAACTTGGCCTAAGATCGGGAACAAGTTGCTGATATGGGGATTTTGAGACCAAAGACTGCAAGATACGCCCTTGACTTGATGCCACTTCAAGAGGGAACACCGGGAGATTCATATTTCTTGCAGCAGTAGGAGTAGAATTATTCTGTATACTTACGCCGCCTGGCGCGAAATCTATTGCCTTTGAATCAATCAGAACTTGGACCACATTATGAAAGGCTTTACATTTTTCCACATTGTGCCCCGGCGCACCAGAGTGAAAATCACAATGGGCACTTGCATCATAATTGAATGGGAGCTTTCCACTAGGGGAATTTATCGTCCGAAGTTCAACCAATTAGAGTTGAAGTAGGTACCTCAACAACTGAGCATAAGGCATAGGAAGCGGATCAAAGATTCTGTCAGTTTTCTTCGACTTTGGTAGGTACTTCCTAGCCTTGGGGCCGTCTGGGGAAACAAGAGGTAACTGCTGGTGAGTAAGTTTCTGAATTCCAGGTTGTGCAGAAAATCCGTGAGGCATATCACTCTTTGGGATAGATTCCATAGGCAATGGTGGAACGACAACTTCTGTTATAGCCACAGGTGTGGGATAACCATCCTTTCTGAGCACATTTCTCACAACCTCCATAACAAAACTCATCTGGGTCTTCACTTGATTGACCTCTTCCTTAAGCATTTTTTGTCCTGAATCAAAGCTTGCATGTCCCTCATAAACTGCCCCATTTGGCTTCGCATCTCCCTTAATTCTGCCTGCACTTGATCCATGGTTCTGATGTGGTTATCAACTATAATGCCTGAAACCAAATAAAGGTTAGAGCCCCTGCAACGAGTACCTGAAAAACAAGCAACCAAATGCAAAATGATATATGCTATGCAATGCAAATGCCATGTTTATCACTTCCGAGGTGCTCTACACCCTGATTCCAATCTTAACCACAAAAATCTGAAGATCAGAAATCGTGATACGAAGAGACGTGCCATGATTATGTGCTTGTGATCAGTTGTTTTATTTTTCTATGCTTGAATGCAATGCAATGAAATGAAAGCTCATGCTAAATGATATGGAAAAATGAGAGGGCAAATTTTGGGGTATTACAAGGGGACGGATTCTTGACGGCAAAATACACATTTTGAAGGCTGGAGAACTCAGATTTCAACAGTGGATGGAGCTTCCTGCGATTGAA
This sequence comes from Lathyrus tuberosus, assembly GCA_022829125.1. NCBI lineage: Eukaryota > Viridiplantae > Streptophyta > Magnoliopsida > Fabales > Fabaceae > Lathyrus > Lathyrus tuberosus. The sequence goes on along the minus strand of JALAZF010000056.1, from coordinate 4,843,149 downwards.
GATCTATTCATCTAAGATTTCTGTAATGACAACACTTTTTATCATGTTTTTCTTTACTTTTATGAGTAGCTAAACCCCCATTCCTAGGGGGTGTACCTAATTTGATTATGTAATGACTCTAATATTATTATTGCAATGACAATCTCTTTTTGATTTAATCTTTTGCTGTTCTTAATGCTTGCCTTGTCGGACAAACGAGTTTGATTTATGGTTAACGATTAGTCTGGACCGCCGTTGTTAATGATTTGCTTGAGATTATTTTATAGTAGACATCACCTAGGACTAGGGATACCCTATATAAACTGGAATATTCTTGATAATTGATTGCTTAATTTCAATTGTAATTCTCTATGGACATAGGAATTAGGTTGGATGATTAAAGGTTTTATCACTAAGGACTTAGGAGTAAACACCCTTAAGAACCGGTAATTAATTAGTTAAAATAAGTTGTTGCAGTGTTAATTCAGAGTTGTTATTGATTCAGATCATACATCTTCCCTAGCATGCTACTCATATATGTTTTAACCGTTCCCGTACTTTCTTTAATTTATTCACAATTATTTTTCACTTTGCAAAACCAGAACCAAAACCCCAAAAGCTTCTGTTTAACTAAAATAAAACCAGGACTCTATATTGTCAAGCAGTCCTTGAGATCGACATTCGGGGAAATTCCCTTTTTATTACTACATTGGCAGAATAGTACACTTGCTATTTTTCTGATCACGTACTCCCATGTTTACCATTTTCGTGAAGTCAGTGGGCGCACTTGGAACCATTCGGTCGTAATAGAACGAGCTTAAGTTTTTCAAAAAGATCTTTGTCATCTCTTTTTCCTCAAGAGGGGGACAAATTTGGGCGGCAATTTCTCGCCATCTCTGAGCGTATTCTTTGAAAGTTTCCTTGTCCTTCTGCGACATCGCTATGAGTTGGTCTCTGTCTAGTTCCATGTCCAGGTTATACTTATACTGCTGAACGAAGGCTGCCCCAAGATCTATGAAAGTAAAGATCTTGGTGCGGTTTAAACCCATGTACCACTTGAGTACAACACCGGTTAAGCTGTCTTGGAAATAGTGGATCAGTAGCTGTTGATTTTCTGTCTGAGTTGACATCTTTCGAGCGTACATCACCAGATGACTTTGAGGGCAAGAGTTGCCATTGTATTTTTCAAAGTCGGGCACCTTGAATTTGTGTGGAATTTTTACATTAGGGACCAAATAGAGGTCTGCGGCGTCCTTTCCGAATAAATCCTAACCACGAATGGCATGCAGTTCCTTTTGCATCTCCAGGAATTGCTCTTGGAACTCATTCATTCTTTCGTTCATGTTTTCATTTCCACCAGGAATGGCTTGCAGAATCTGTCCTTCTGGGACAGCGTGTACCACTGGTTATGGTATAGTTATTATGGCAGTGACTCCTGGTGTTTCCATGCCCCGAAGTTTGTAACCTTCAAGAGTTGCTGTCATAAACCTTGTGTCTTTGCTTTCCCGAAGTTTGTAACCTTTAGGCCCAGCGATCGCTGCTGCAGCTTCTTGGCCTTCAGTGACCGGCAGAATGTATCCTTCAGGGATGAAGTTGAGAGGCATGCCCCAAGGGCGATCTTTAGGCATGTTGTACCGAGGATCGTATGTCTCTACTATGGGCGTACAGTCCGTTGTGGTTGCCCCTGAGCTGCTGTCAGAGATTGCATGTCATTGTGAAGTTTTCTCAGATCTTCCTTCAGAGCGTCGATTTCCTCTCCCAGCTCTCTATTCTCTTCCTCGAGATCGTCAATTTTCTTTTGTCGATTGGCCTGAGTATTGTGCGAATGAGACAACTTGACTCTAGAATCGTGACGTAAACGTGAGATTCGAAGATAAGAAGACGCGTTATGCGAGAATGATGAATGCAATGCAACGTTATATATTTTTATCTTTAATAAAAAAAACTTCAACAAACAGATTGCAAATATCATACAGTGGGGAATACCCGTTTTATTGAATTCAAAGATTGCGGAAATGGAAATACAGTATTTTACAAAGTGCTGTAAGGAAAATAGCTAAGCTTGAGTCTTTTCTGAAGAGAGCTCAGATGCTGGTTTTGATATCTTCCTCTTTTTTGACTGGGGCTCTCTAGCCGTTGTCTGGTTGTCAGTCCTTTTCCAGGTGAAAGGAGCGAGCAAACTTCTTCGGTCTTCTTGGTTCTCTACAGCATGCTGCTTTAATATCTTAATCAGGGCATCCTTTTCCTTTAACAGTTCTTGAATCTTGATACACTCCACATTTAGGATACGATACTTGTTTTTCCAAGAGTTCTTCTCCCGTTGAACTTTGTTGAGAGCTACCTGGGGTTTTTCCGTGTCAGTCATGAAATAAAGGACAGATTCCTTTAACGGAAAAACATCTTGACGAGGGTAAGGCATCCTCAGCTTGAGAGCTCTAGTTTGCACCCAATGGAGATAAGGCTCCATGGAGATACAATTAGGTCTTCCTAGAGACTCTCTTCCTTTCTTGTGAACATGTTGCCAGGCGTGCACTATTTCCTTCTTTAGCGCAATGTCATTCTCTCCTTCTTTGAAGAAAAGACCTTCCAGATGAACATTATGCGGGATATGCCTCATCGGGTATCCGTTTTGACGACGAACTAAGATTGGATGATAGTTTATTCCTCCTTTAGTTCCAATGAGGGGTACGTTATGGAAATTTCCACAAATGTCAATGATCTTCATTCCCTCATAAATCTTATTATACCAATCTATGTCAGAGTTGGTAAGAGACATGATCCTTTGCGACCAGCGTAGAGTACTCTTGTGATCCCAAAAAGCAGTAGATTTGGGAAAATGGGAGATGAACCATTTGTAAATCAAGGGTACATAACACGTTATCATTCCTCCGCTGTACAGATTCCTTAAGTGTACAAAATGATAAGTGTCTGCGAGCAGAGTTGGTACGGGGTTCCTAATCAGAAATATCTTAACCGCGTTGGTATCAACGAAGTTATCTATGTTGGGAAAAAGGAATAACCCGTATGTGAGCAGAACAAAGGTGTTCTCGAAAGCGGTTACGTTCCCGATACTAGCAAAGTACAGGGCTTTCTTCACCAAAAACTTGGCTGGCAAACCTTGTATTCCTCCTTTAGTGGTCATGTGAGCCCGAACTTCTGACTCGTCCAAACAAATGGCTATCGCAATGACCTGATCTTTTGGAATTTCTTCCAGTCCAGAAAAAGAGCTCGATCGGTGATAGGCAGATCAGTCAGAAAAGAATACTCCTCTAACGTTGATGCTAGTTGATAATCCGGGAATGTGAAACAGTGATAGACCAGATCGTAAAACTGAATGAGTGTAGATAGGATTCCTTCAACCACGGGGATCCTTAAAAGAGACAACAGTCCTCCATGTTTAGCTCTGAAAGCATCAGGGTTGGGAATCATCCTCGCCAGCCCCCTTAAATCCTCTAGCTTCGGAGTCTTGAAGGTGTACTTGTGCGTCTTTCTTCTACCGAAATCCATAACGCAATCTTTCTCTCTGATATTTGCAATCATTTGTTTTAGTTTAATTGAAAAAAGGAGAGAGGTAAGAAGAGAAGATTTTTCTTTGTTTATAAGTTTTTTAAAATGAATGCATGAATGCAGCACACAAAAACATAGAAAAAACATGGGTTGAAAGGTTCAACGTCATGAGCATGGAGTCAAGGCTCTACCCATCCCCAAAGGTTGTATTATTGTCAATTTTTGTACCTGTAGAACGGATCCTAAGGTTCCCAAAATCATTGACCCCCCCCAGAGATAACAACAACAAGCTGGTTCACCCGAGCGAGCTGCAGTACCCTAGAGTAATCTCATTTGAGTGTAGTATCGCGTGACAACTATTCTCGATAGTTACCGCACTACTAAGTGGTCATAAGTTTAAAGTCTACTAAAATCCTCAGGATCACAGGCACCGCATAGGAAAACTCTGCTTTCAACAACAATCGTGTTCAGTAGGCAGAATCCTATAGGCCCTCACCTGATTTGGTGGTCTACCAGGTTCGCTTGTTCGGGATTCACTCCCTACAAGTTTCCCCGTATTTCCCATCCCTTATCTTAGGTTTTTCTCTCTTTCCAGATGCGACATCACTCGCACTCCCATTGACAGAAAAATAAACACGGACATCAAGTAGGAAACGCGATATAAATATATATAGTATAGTATATAGTATGTATAACTAGTCATCCTAGACCTCTTAGGATGTTATAGGGTGTATTGAATCATGATGGATTGATTTCATAGGTGTTATAGGGTGTATTGAATCATGATTGATTAATTTCATAGGTGTTATAGGGTCTATTGAATCATGTCCTAGGGTTTGGGAGCATGTCCTGGTCAAAAGTCAACAGTACATTTGACTTTTTCCACGAAACCCTAACTGTGGTTCTGATGAAATTGAAACTTGTAGTTCAAGCTTCTTGGATCAATCATTTGTTGCAAATAGATCAATGTGGTTTATTAGAGACCCTCAAATCCTCTCTTGAGGTCTTGGCTCATGTTTTGTCCCAAAAGTCAACTTAGGGGTGAATTAGGTCAAGAAACCCTAATTCCTGATTTTTGGTGAATGCATCCCCTGAGGCTAAATTGACTTGGTGATTGGGTCCATGAGGTTCCATGGGGTATATTAGGTTATGCTTTGAAGCATTGGCTCATGCCCAGAGGAAAATTCCCATCTGGAGGCCCTGGTCGACCAAAACCCTAATTTGGTGACACTGGCGATCTTGAGGCTTGATCCACTGGGACTGTTGCAGCCTTGTGCTTAATCCTTGAGGTGGGAGTCCTCTTGATCCATTGGGTATGTTTTAGAGGTTTAGACAAGTTGAAGATCATGTCATTCCTTGATTGATCCTTTGTCTAAAGCTCAGAGAGGGCTTGAAACCCTAATTCTGATTGTAGTGAAGGCTCACCCATCTTTGGGGAGACTAATGAGGCATGATGGTCCATCCATATTGTGATGATGATTTGCACAATGATGGGAAATCTTAGTGGTCAAAATTTGGGGTATGACAGATGCCCCTATTTAATCTTCTTGGACCCGAAGGTGTGAATGGCGAAGGTATTCGAGCATTCGGGGTGCAAGAGGATTAAATATCAGAATACCCGAAATTTTGATGGTGGTTATGAATGGCAGTTTGCGCATCCTTCTTCTTTTGCTATGCAATGATGCTTAGAAAAGGTAAACTTCCCCTCGATCCTGGGTTTCTACCAAGTAACTGGTCTTAGTTTCTGAAATGAACTTCCCCTCGATCCTGGTTTCCTACCAAAGAACTGGTCTAAGTTTCTGAAATGAACTTCCCCTCGATCCTGGTTTCCTACCAAGGAACTGGTCTAAGTGTAAGACCCTAATTTTTGACCCTAAGATTCCACATATCATTCACATCTCATTTTGCATCTTTACCACAAAAAAGATCATGCTTTGTTTCCCTTGTCTCTCTCATTCTTTGGGTTTGTGCCTTGCAGGGTTTACCGAGCATCTGTGTGTTTCTTATTCACTTTATTGCTTTATTTGTTTATATTTTACTAACCTTAATCAAAACCCAAAAATATTATGTCTTCTTTCACTAACATTTTCAGGGGAAGAATAGGTCAAAAATGCCAAAATAACAGTCCCACAGCTCGAATGATTTTCATCTGAACAAAAGCAAAGTTGATCTGCAAACAATTCAAAATTCATCTGATCAAGAGTTTCTAAGATTTAATTGACTATTATTCAAGAGACTTCAAGGTTCATGTGTTTATTTCCATGCCTTCTTTGACAAGCAAGAAAAATTGAGCCGGAACCAAGACAGCACATCAAAAAGCCAAATTTCCCAAATTTTCACTGTGTTAATCAATTAACACATTAGTTAATCGGTTAACGCTTACGAATTTTGAAAAAAATGGCAGCAAATTCAAATTCTGCATCAATTAGCACCAATTGGCATCAATTTTCATCATTTTGGAATATTCCATACCATCTCATTTTAATTCCCTACATCACTTTGATCATTTTCTACCATACACCTTCACTAATCATCACTCTTTTTTTAATTTCCCTCCAAATTCAAATTCCAAGCCTAATTTTCATTTCCAAACCAAACTCCAATCCACCAAATTTTCCAAGCCTAAACTCTATAAATAGAGCCCTCATTTTATTCATTCTACAAGCTTTTGAGAGCCAAATTCACCTTGCTAAAATTGTATTTAAGCTTTTGATAGCCAATAAACCTCTTGAAATTTCTCTCCTCAACCACCAAAATTCACCAAAGCTCACTTTTCTTCTTTTGAAAGTTAACAAGAATTCACATTGATTCTTGCTTAACTTTGAGCTAAACCTTCATCCATTCACATTTTCATCATCAATTTCAGTAGATCAAGACTTTGGAGTTTGGATCTTGGAGTAATTTGAAGCAATTTTCTGATTTGGAGTGGTAATTTATTTTCCACCATTGTTAAAGCTTCATTCAAGATGTAGATCCTTGGTGTTGCTTGTTGTTGATCCTTTGGATCATATACTGTTGTTAGATTGCAGGTTTCTCTGTCTAATTCAACTGTAAAATTCGTGCCAATTCAGTTCATGATCACAAGGTGTTTGAAAAATGTTTTGAAAGAGGATCATGCTGAATTTTGCACATTTTTTTTGCTTCTGGCACAGTGTTAACCGATTAACCAGATACAGTGTAAATTGGTTAACCGATTCACACCCTGTTTTGCACAGAAATTCAAAATCTGCACTGGTTAACCGATTAACCAATGTGTTAACCGATTAACCAGTGTCCAGAATGCTATTTTGGCTATGTTTTGGGACTGTTTTGGTTTCTTTTCCATTTCCTTCCCCTTCCCTTTGTCCTAAGCCTTAGATCACATATTTTTGTGGTTTAATTTGGCTTTCTCTTCATCTATTTCTCTTTTCTTTTTGATCGATGAAAGTCTAAGAGATCTTGGAATTCCGTTGTTGAATTTCGATCAAGACTAGATCGCTACCATTTTTCTTTTCGTGCGGTATTGCTTTCGGATGACGATCTACATATCGTTCATCTAGCATACATTAGCACAAAGAGCTATTGACCGACCTCATTGTAGGGTAATTACTCTGTAAATTACTCGGCGATTGCTTAACATAGCGCAATATTTGTCCCGCATCGGAAAACTATCAAGAATAGTTGATTATTTGTCTTTTGGTTCAAAACTTATGAAACTTGTTGTTGTAGAGGCTTTGATTCTATCAATCTTCTAACAAGTCTTCATTAACCTTGACCTAAGTGCAATTATTCAATTATTAGTGATCACTAACTCTAACAAATAATCACTAACTTTCTAACATTACTATTGTACTAATCATTTACAATTCCTTCTCGCTCCTTATCTCTTTTACTTTTATGCTCCATTTTTATCATTTCATATCATGTTTATGCTTCCGCAATTTTTCCTTTGTCCGTTGGACATATATTTATGCTTCTGCAATTTTTACTTTGTCCGTTGGACACATGTTTATGCTTATGCCTTTTTCTCTTTGTCCACTTGGACCAAAAACATTAATAAAGGCCAAAACCTCTAAAAAACTTGTGCTTCTAATCTTATACTATGGTTATTATCCTTTGCAATGGACATGGAGTTTTGCACCTAGACCTTGGACTTCAATGCTATTCTTGAATCCTTGAACTTAGACCTTGGACATCCAATGCAATTCTTGGAACCTTGGACTTAGAACTAGTACCTTTTCCCTTTGCTTTAGAATTATGGTTCGAAGACTTCGAAGACTTATGCTTTTGCATGGTTTATGGTGAAGATAGCTACTTTTGTGGTTAGCCTATTCTTATCCTTAGGTTTTACTTTATGCTTTAGGATAGTCACTTCTTCTCCTCCCCATTCTTCAATTTTCAAAACTCTCTCCCTTTTTCAAAACATTATTGATTTCAAACTTTCACCTCTTTCATAATCAAACCTTGACTTTGTCAAGTGATTTTACTCTTTTCCTTTCATTTCCTAACAAATGCTAAACTACATAAGCATATCGACACCTTTTTCAAAAGAATTAAAAAACATCAAACTCATCACTCTCTTTTTGTGCCCTCGTGCACTTTCTCCTTTAACTTTTTCATAAGTTTAGACATGATTCATTTCTTTAAGCGGAATTACTTGCTTGGAAATGACGAATTGTCTTTAAACTTAAAAACAACCAAAACAAACAAATTTCATTCTTTGTACCACAAACTACGGGGTTTTGATCCTACATTGCACATCGTGGGTACGTAGGCATGAGGCGACAAGTCTCTCCAAACACAAAAATCTTAAAAAAAATTTCTCTTCTCATCTCCTCAATCACTTTTCAAGCAAACTTTTTCAGACCAAAAGCGGTAGATATTTCAAAGGGTTCCTATAGAGTACTATAGACGTTTTGGGTGCTAACACCTTCCCATTGCGTAACCAACCCCCCTTATCCAGATTCTCTTCACTTGTTCTTGTTGTAGCGCTTGTGTAGGTTTTGTTCGCTCTTTTTCCTTTCCTTTTTGGATAAAATAAAAGTGCGGTGGCGACTCTTGCTTTTCGAGTTAAGTTAATCAATAGCTTACACTCACGATTTTGCCGCTACAGAAAAGTGGCAACTCTGCTGGGGATTATAAACATCCCTTGAGGGGTTTAGCCTACTTTGTTTTATTTACTGCTTTTTGTCTGATTTGCTTGTTACTTGATTGTTCTATTTTGGAGTTCCTCTGTGTGCGAGATAGGTCCTATACCCGGACCAGAGTGTACTTTGAGATAGGAGGATGGTATAGTCAAGGGAGCTTTGAGGGAGTCGAATCCTGAAAAAGCAGAACTTGAGAATCCATCCACTCAGTGGTTGCCTCTTTGGAATTACTGATGTCGATCGAGCGATCGTGAAGGCATTACTTTTTCCATAGAAGCCTATAACACTAAGAACCATAGTAACCTTTAACCCATCCTAGCCATTTTAGGATCGTGGCGCGGAAGCTATGAAGATGCAAATCTGACTTAGCTGTTACACGATGCCACACTCAGGTTAGATTCTCTTGAGGATAACTACCAACCTCCGAGCAAATCGGTGCGCTGGTGTGTCTGATAGTGGATTGTGGACCCTGGGCACTCTGTTAGAACCGTTGTTTTCTGCAGGTACAATGAAGACAAACCTTAGCACATACCTTTTGTGGGTTGGCTCTTAACCTTGGCTTCATGCTCGAACCTTTGAACCCAAGTACTTTGCGTGATCTTGTTTGTGGTTGTTGCATCCATGCACTCTTGCATCCATGAGCATACATATACATTCTTCCCAGTTGTCCAAAAACTCATTTCAGCTGTCTCCTTCTTCAGTTATCTGTTCACCGTCAAGCTGTTTCCTCAACACAACTACGGAACTAGAGCTGCTGTCAGATTGAGAATGGAAAACCAAGAACAACACAACACCGAAGTCATAATGGAAATTGATGAGTTGAAGGCCGGCATGACCAAACTCACAGAAATGATGCAAGTTCTGATTGCTAGAGGTGAACCACCTCAGAGGACTGTGATTGTTGAAACTTCACCTGCTGCTATTGACCCTCCACTGACTCAGCAACCAGCTTCTACTTGGCCAGAATTTGGGTTACCTCCGAATTACTCGCCACCCTTTGCAACTACTCCTGTGTTTGTCCCGTCTGTGCTGCCAGTATCTTCAGCTCCATTGTTCACTGAACCTCGGCCTGTTGTGCATTCTGTTGCTCAAGTTATTCCTAAGAATCCTCCTTTCGTGTACCATGTTGCTGGTCCACAATCTGAAAGTCAGGGAGAACCTGGATACATTGAAGAAGTCAGAGAGCAATGGCAAACTCTGGACAAAAGGATACGAGCCGTGGAAGGAAGTGATGTCTTTAGTGTTGCCGCAAGGACATGTGCTTGGTTTCAGACTTGGTTATCCTGCAAAATTCAAAATTCCTGATTTTGAAAAATACAAGGGGCACACCTGTCCCATAACCCACTTGGTGATGTATTGCCGCAAGATGGTTGCTCATGCTAAAAATGAAAAACTGCTCATTCACTATTTCCAAGACAGTTTGAGTGGGGCTTCAATGAAATGGTATATGGGACTTGATAAGAACTGTATCCAAAGCTGGAAGGACTTGGGTGATGCTTTCTTAAAACAATATAAGTACAATCTGGACATGGCACCTGATCGCCGTCAATTGCAAAGCATGTATCGGAAAGAAAAAGAATCCTTCAAGGAGTACGCTCAACGCTGGAGAGAGCTAGCTGCTCAGGTGGAGCCACCATTGGCTAAAAAAGAATTGACTGGATTGTTCATGGACACTCTTCAGCCACTTTTTTGGGAAAAAATGATAGGCAGTGTATCATCTGGTTTTGCTGACCTAGTCACTATTGGAGAGAGACTAGAAGAAGGTATCAAGAAAGGAAAAATTACCAATGCTGAAGCCTTTAGTGGTGCTAAAAAGTATGCTGTGAATTTTCAAAAGAAAAAGGATGGTGATACCCATGTTGTTTCAATTGAAGGGAAACCTCGTCGCAGACAACAATAATATGTAGCTGCAGTTGCTCCTGTTGTCAAAGCTCAAACACTTCAAGCTCCTCGTCAGGCTGTTAGACAAAATCAGAATCGCAATAGGGTTAACTTTGATCCTATCCCGATGTCCTACACTTAACTATATCCATGTCTTGTTTAGAAAGGTTTGATTACAACGAGGGATCTACCTCCTCCTCCAAATCCTCTCCCAGCAGGCTATATGGTTGATCTTCACTGTGAGTTCCATCGAGGTGGGGCAGGCCATAACTTGGAAGGCTGGTATGCATTGAAAGCTAGAGTACAAGAATTGGTGAACTCAAAGATTCTGACTTTTCATGATGAGAATCCCAATGTTGTCAACAATCCTTTGCCAGAGCATGCCAAGTGAAGTTTGAGTCAGTTCAGACGAATTATCTCCTAAAGCCAGTGTTTCAGACATGATAGCTCATCCTTGTTGCTGATTAGTCACTAGGCCTTGTTTCTTTCTGTTTGCATTTTTCCTTGATTGTATTGACTATTTGCTTTCGAACTTTATTTGTACTTTCATGGTAATTTCAATGAAATGAGCATTGCAATGTTTTGACTCAAATTCATTTATATCCACTGTGTGCATCTTTATGCTTTCTTTTTCAAAAACAAAAATTTATCTCTTGTTCACTTTCTTTTTCAACTTTTGTTTATGCAAAGATTGGAGGGAGGATGATGAAAGCGAAATACCTGAAATTGTTGGACTGTATGCTTTCAATTAAAACTTGGCTGATGATATACAGGCATTGTTTCAACTCCCAAACACTGGAGAAATAAGGCAGTTAATCCTTTGTTAACCCCTTCAAGCCTAGAAGTTGGAGTTTCTTTCTATACGAAAAAACCCTCAATCTTAACCTGGGGATGGGTAGTTCTCAGTTAATTTGACTGTGCATGCAAGACGGCTTTCAATAAAGGTTGCAATCACAAGCTTTCCTTCACACACATCAAATAAGTGTCGAAGATGTCTTTCAAATCAAAAGCCAATGATGGTTCACCGTAATCATTAAGCCAGGCAGTCACTACCTTTCAAAATTTTTTTTGAAAAAAATCAAATAAAAAGCCCGCTAAGTCAAAACCTGTGAAGGAGACTTAGGCAAAAATTGGGGCATCCCGCTGACTGTAAGCTCAAATGACACAGTTCAGGCAAAAGTTAGGGATAACAAAAGAAAAATCAAGAGGTTACCAAAATCCTCAAAGATAAAACAAGTTGACTAAGGTCCTCATCAAAAACAACAAGATGTTGTAAGAAAGAGTGTTTGCCATCTCAAAAATCCTCTTGAGCCATCATCATAATAGTGTTGCAATTCAAAAATCGCTTGGAACCTGAATGCATAGTTTGAATTAACTGAGCATAGGACTGAAGGTCATCACGAAGAATGGGTTGGGAACAAATAAACTTTGAGCCTATATCCTTTGTTTCAAAAATCGTGAACCAGACCACGTTACAACCTTCAAAAGACTTAATTGAAGCCAGGTTTCTTTTGAAAGCATACTACAGCAAGGTTGCGTAAACTGACTCCTATGTTTGTTGCCAATCATTTTCTCCGATGTCTTACCTTTGATTTCTCTTTCACTTTGCATGTCTAGACCGCCGTGTTTTGACAAGTGATACATCAATAATATCATTCCAAAAATGATTTTTGATTTCAAAATTGCATTGAGCTTTGCATTAAATTTACCATGTTTGTTTGAATAATCTTATTTGCAGGCAAACTTTCCTCATCAAGAAATTTTTAAACAGTTGAGAAACTTGGTCAGTGATCCTATCAGGGGCACATTACTTCCAGATCCTATTGTGAATTAGTTCAAGATTTGTTGCTCAGTGCAAGTCATTCTCAGATTGGTTGGCCAGAAGATCTCTTTCAAGACCCATACTGAGTTTAGCCTTCTCAACAGTCTTTTCAAGAACTGAAGCCATGATCAGTTCATCCCCAACAATAGTCCAACTGAAGCCATGATCAGTTTATTCTCAGCAATCATTTCAAGGATTGAAGCCATGATCAGTTTATCCTCAGCAATTATTTCAAGAACCGAAGCCATGATCAGTTTATCCTCATTATTCAATCTGGGGCAGTTTTCTTCAAGAATCCTCAAGATGTCTTTCCTCAAAAGACCATCAGCCTGATACAATTCATAAGTGTGACAGAGATGTGTTCAACATCTTCTCTCCAAGCAGAGTGGGCAGTGTTCCCTGTGTTGAGGAATCAGAGTTCCCTTTCTTCCCTCACAAAAGAGTCTATCTCAGTTGTCTCTATCATCTGCATTGCATACATAAATCATTCATATCATATAGGAAGATTTTCATAGCTCGAAGTGTGCTTCGCGCTCATGTGCATTTTTCCGAGGTCCTGTTGCTGTCAACACCTTACCTTGAGATCAAAGTCCAACTTACTTGGCGCCTACCAAAACTTCTACCTGTCTTTTCATTCAGTGCCATTCCTGAATGTTGACGTTTACCTGTCTTCTTTTATTCCAGTGCTATTCCTGGATGTCTTGTTTGTCTTCTTTCTTTCCAGTGCCATTCCTGGATGTTGTCGTTTCCCTGTGCATCTATTGCTGCTGTTAGATGTTTGTTTTGTTTCGTTCCAGTGTTATTCCTGGATCTTTATATTCTTTCAATCCAGTGCCATTCCTGGACGTCTGTCTCTTTTGATCTCTAGTGCCATTCCTGGATATCTTGTTCCTCTTGTTTCTCCCAATGCTATTCCTGGAAGTTTTGCCTCTCTTCTATAATCCCCAACAGATTTGCTTGGATATCTTTCAGTGCCATTCCTGAAAGTTTTATCTGTTCATTCAGTGCCATTCCTGAATGAGTTTTCTCCTTTGCATTCAGTGCCATTCCTGGATGTCTTTCTCACTATCATTCAATGCCATTCTTGAGTATAGTGATTTACCTTTACTTTCAGTGCCATTCCTGAAAGTCCTTCCTTTATCCAATGCCATTCTTAGATATCTTTTCCTCAATAGAGTCCAATGCCATTCTTGGATGCTTATGATACATTTTTCCAGAACTTTTCTCACTTCATTCAATGCCATTCTTGGATGTTGAGATTCCTTTTGTCCAATGCCATTCTTGGACACCTTTTCCCTAGCCAAGTCCAATGCTATTTTTGGATATCTCTGATGTTTAACCTTGCCATCCAATGCCATTCTTGGATGTCCCCAATGAAGTTTTCAAATGGAATTCTGTTCCCATCCAATGCCATTCTTGGATGACTCTGATGTTTGTTGTTGCCCCATTCAATGCCATTCTTGAATGTTGTAGTTCCCTTTATCCAATGCCATTCTTGGATATCTTACCCCCAATAGATGTTTTTCACCTCCATCCAATGCTATTCTTGGATAACGTTGTTGTTTTTACCATAAACTTTCTTGTTGTTGTCCAATGCCATTCTTGGACATCTTTTGGCATACCTTTTGTCTCGTTCGTAGTTTCTATCCAATGCTATTCTTGGATATCACTACTTGTCTTCTCAGGGTCTTGTCCCTCTCTTTCCAACAATTTAGGGATACTTCTTGTTGCCTTGACAGATCTCCAGAAATAGCTTGTGTTCCCCGACGTGTTTTTTCGCGTCATCTCTCTCAATTTACCATAACTCTTTTGTTTCAAGTTTCCCTGCAATCTGTTTCTACCTTTGCATTCATATCATCTTGTGGAATCTTAGGGCTTAAAAATGTAGCTTTTTGTATTTAAGTATCTTCATATCTCCCGATAGAAGAGATTTAAATAGGGGCAGATGTAAGACCCTAATTTTTGACCCCTAAGATTCCACATATCATTCACATCTCATTTTGCATCTTTACCACAAACAAGATCATGCTTTGGTTCCCTTGTCTCTCTCATTCTTTGGGTTTGTGCCTTGCAGGGTTTACCGAGCATCTGTGTGTTTCTTATTCACTTTATTGCTTTATTTGTTTATATTTTACTAACCTTAATCAAAACCCAAAAATATTTTGTCTTCTTTCACTAACATTTTCAGGGGAAAAACAGGTCAAAAATGCCAAAATAACAGTCCCACAGCTCGAATGATTTTCATCTGAACAAAGTCAAAGTTGATATGCAAACAATTCAAAATTCATCTGATCAAGAGTTTCCAAGATTTAATTGACTATTATTCAAGAGACTTCAAGGTTCATGTGTTTATTTCCATGCCTTCTTTGACAAGCAAGAAAAATCGAGCCAGAACCAAGACAGCACATCAAAAAGCCAAATTTCCCAAATTTTTCATTGTGTTAATCGATTAACACATTGGTTAATCGGTTAACGCTTGCAAATTTAAAAAAAAATGGCAGCAAATTCATATTCTGCAGCAATTAGCACCAATTGGCATCAATTTTCATCATTTTGGAATATTCCATACCATCTCATTTTAATTCCCTACACCACTTTGATCATTTTCTACCATACACCTTCACTAATCACCACTCTTTTTTTAATTTCCCTCCAAATTCAAATTCCAAGCCTAATTTTCATTTCCAAACAAAACTCCAATCCACCAAATTTTCCAAGCCTAAACTCTATAAATAGCGCCCTCATTTCATTCATTCTACAAGCTTTTGAGAGCCAAATTCACCTTGCTAAAATTTCATTGAAGCTTTTGATAGCTAATAAACCTCTTGCAATTTCTCTCCTCAACCACCAAAATTCACAAAAGCTCACTTTTCTTATTTTGAAAGTTAACAAGAATTCACATTGATTCTTGCTTAACTTTGAGCTAAACCTTCATCCATTCACTTTTTCATCATTAATTTCAGTAGATCAAGACTTTGGAGTTTGGATCTTGGAGTAATTTGAAGCAATTTTCTGATTTAGAGTGGTAATCTATTTTCCACCATTGTTAAAGCTTTATTCAAGATGTAGATCCTTGGTGTTGCTTGTTGTTGATCCTTTGGATCATATACTATTGTTTGATTGCAGGTTTCTCTGTCAAATTCCACTGTAAAATTCGTGCAAATTCAGTTCATGATCACAAGGTGTTTGAAAAATGTTTTGAAAGAGGATCATGCTGAATTTTGCACATTTTTTTTGCCTCTGGCACAGTGTTAACCGATTAACCAGATACAGTGTAAATTGGTTAACTGATTAACACCCTGTTTTGCGCAGATATTCAAAATCTGCACTGGTTAACCGATTAACCAATGTGTTAACCGATTAACCAGTGTCCAGAATGCTATTTTGGCTCTGTTTTGGGACTGTTTTGGTTTCTTTTCCATTTCCTTCCCCTTCCCTTTGTCCTTAGCCTTAGATCACATATTTTTGTGGTTTAATTTGGCTTTCTCTTCATCTATTTCTCTTTTCTTTTTTATCGATGAAAATCTAAGAGATCTTGGAATTCCGTTGTTGAATTTCGATCAAGACTAGATCGCTACCATTTTTCTTTTCGTGCGGTATTACTTTCGGATGACGATCTACATATCGCTCATCTAGCATACATTAGCACAAAAAGCTATTGACCGACCTTATTGTAAGGTAATTACTCCGTAAATTACTCGGAGATTGCTTAACATAGCGCAATATTTGTCCCGCATCGAAAAACTATCAAGAATAGTTGATTATTTGTCTTTTGGTTCAAAACTTATGAAGCTTGTTGTTGTAGAGGCTTTGATTCTATCAATCTTCTAACAAGTCTTCATTAACCTTGACCTAAGTGCAATTATTCAATTATTAGTGATCACTAACTCTAACAACTAATCACTAACTTTCTAACATTACTATTGTACTAATCATTTACAATTACTTCTCGCTCCTTATCTCTTTTACTTTTATGCTTCATTTTTATCATTTCATATCATGTTTATGCTTCCGCAATTTTTCCTTTGTCCGTTGGACATATGTTTATGCTTCCACAATTTTTACTTTGTCCGTTGGACACATGTTTATGCTTATGCCTTTTTCTCTTTGTCCACTTGGACCGAAAACATTAATAAAGGCCAAAACCTCTAAAAAACTTGTGCTTCTAATCTTAGACTATGGTTACTATCCTTTGCAATGGACATGGAGTTTTGCACCTAGACCTTGGACTTCAATGCTATTCTTGAATCCTTGAACTTAGACCTTGGACATCCAATGCAATTCTTGGAACCTTGGACTTAGAACTAGTACCTTTTCCCTTTGCTTTAGAATTATGGTTCGAAGACTTCGAAGACTTGTGCTTTTGCATGGTTTATAGGAAAGATAGCTACTTTTGTGGTTAACCTATTCTTATCCTTAGCTTTTACTTTATGCTTTAGGATAGTCACTTCTTCTCCTCCCCATTCTTCAATTTTCAAAACTCTCTCCCTTTTTCAAAACATTATTGATTTCAAACTTTCACCTCTTTCATAATCAAACCTTGACTTTGTCAAGTGATTTTACTCTTTTCCTTTCATTTCCTAACAAATGCTAAACTACATAAGCATATCGACACCTTTTTCAAAAGACTTAAAAAACATCAAACTCATCACTCTCTTTTTGTACCCTCGTGCACTTTCTCCTTTAACTTTTTCATAAGTTTAGACATGATTCATTTCTTTAAGCGGAATTATTCGTTTGGAAATGACGACTTGTCTTTACATTTAAAAACAACCAAAACAAACAAATTTCATTCTTTGTACCACGAACTACGGGGTTTTGATCCTATATTGCACATCGTGGGTACGTAGGCATGAGGCGACAAGTCTCTCCAAACACAAAAATCTTAAAAACAATTTCTCTTCTCATTTCCTCAATCACTTTTCAAGCAAAATTTTTCAGACCAAAAGCGGTAGATATTTCAAAGGGTTCCTATAGAGTACTATAGACGTTTTGGGTGCTAACACCTTCCCATTGCGTAACCAACCCCCCTTATCCAGATTCTCTTCACTTGTTCTTTTTGTAGAGCTTGTGTAGGTTTTGTTCGCTCTTTTTCCTTTCCTTTTTGGATAAAATAAAAGTGCGGTGGCGACTCTTGCTTTTCGAGTTAAGTTAATCAATAGCTTACACTCACGATTTTTCCGCTACACTAAGTTTTTTATTTAAACTTCCCCTCGATCCTGGTTTGCTACCAAGGAACTGGTCTTAGTTTCTGAAATGAATTCCCCTCGATCCTGGTTTCCTACCAAGGAACTGGTCTAAGTTTTTGATTTAAACTTCCCCTCGATCCTGGTTTCCTACCAAGGAACTGGTCTTAGTTTCTTTTGTCAATAAACTTTCTTGACAAGGGACACTATTCGTAGTGGTTTTCCTCAAACTTCTCGCTGAATTTTCCTGTGGAGATGCCATTTGATGGGAAAAACTATTGATGTCAGACTTGCTGGGGAACCCATCTGTCTGAATTGTAGAGGGGTACAAACTTCTCTGTTGGAGATGCCATTTGTCGACTCTATTGGGGAAAACGAGTCTCTTGAGAGACTGCTTTCGCTCGGAGATATTACATCATACTTTTCTCGAAGATCTTCTTAGAGAAATGCCATATGATGTTGTCCAATTTTGAGGTGCTGATGACTTCATTATCATCGACTCTCCGGAAAGCAAAATCAATGTGTTGCTGAAAGTCTTTAGTTGTGAGGCTTTCTCTGGGGATTTTCCTTAATCCGGGAAAGCGAAGATATCATCTTCAATGGCGAAGAGTGACATTTGTCGAAAGTTTCTCTGGTTTTCTCAGAGGTTCAAGTTATCAAAGTGGTCAAGGGCCAACTCTAATCCAGAAATAAATTGGAGGAAAGATATTATTTAGACGCAACATTTCCTGACGAGGAAAGAACCGACAACTCGATTGTGAAGACTTTTATCACTAGGGGACAAGACCAACTAGAGTGATAGTCATGCACTATGAATATGAATGTAAATCAATAATGCATGATGCATATATGTATACGCTGACAAAACTGATGCGACATACAGACTAGTAGATGAACACGACTGGATACTCGGCCACAGTGGGGGATGAAAAGTATCACTGGTTCAAAATAGCACTTCTGCCTTGCTTAGGAGAAGTAGTCCCTGTGGGGGAACAACCGTTGGTCGGGCTTAGGAGATGAGAATTTGGCCGAGAGTGTCAGATGAAACATGGTCTCTGACAAAGTTGATCCTTCGTTCAGGCGCACTGGTTTAGAAGGAGTACTTTGATTCTGCACTTTGAAGTTTGATTACTTTTGGCGAAGCGATCGATGTTCTTTCGATGTTCAACAGTCAAAAGAAATTGCCATCTTTATTTTAAAAGCAGAAAAGTTTGACAAGTAAAATTCATTTTTTTGTTTCGTTTCAAGAATCGTTGATCATGTTAAAATGTCGTTCTGTAAAGCTAAAACAAATAAGAATTGCAAACAAAAGCACAAGGGCTCGAATTTTATTGATAGGATGGAAATCAGCCAAACGCGTGATTCCATAGAGTATTTACAAAGTTTAAAAAATGGTAATTTAAGGGAAAATGGCTACATTGAAACATAACGACCACTATCCTTCTACCAACTTTGAATTCGGTGCATCCTGAGCTTCTGTCGAAGATGACCTTGACTGGAGTTTTCTGATGGATGGCAGGACTGCTACTAGGGGATTTGCCCCTGTTGGACGTAGTTACTTGCCATTATCCCTAAATTTTGCCTGGATTGTACTTTGAGATTTCCAATCCACCGGGGCGATTTTTTGATTATGTCTCTAAATTTTGCCTGGACCGCCCTTACAGGTTTTCAATCCACCGAGACGTTTTTTTCTATTTAGGCGAAGTATTTCTTGACGACATCAATTCTTGAAACTACATCCCTATAAAACAAAACTCTGTCGCTTTGGGCGAAGCGAAGAGGTATAATTATAGAAAAGTGAGCCCTATCAAAACATCTGTTTCACCTGGGCAGGGTGAAAGGTTAATGATGACAATTACTTTGATTTATGAACAATCTTCGGAACATCGACAGCAACCCATTGGCGGCGAACTCCTCGGTGAATCACAAATTCTGGTACTTTCCTTGATTTGTCTTCAGAAATGACACTGATTTCTGGCAGAGCAGGATCATTGGAATCTGTCTCCCAGACAGAGTTGTCGTAGAAGGATTCCTATGTTGTATTTTGCAGAGTATTAGTGCTTTCAGGAAAATCTTCCCATCCAGTTGGTTGGATGTCTTCGAGCCTGATACGAGAGCTTTCGGGAGCGGTGTACTTGACCATGAAGTCAAATTTTCCAATTGGTTGTCCTAAGGTGTCCCATAATTCATTGGAACTAGAGGAGTCATCTCTTTCGATGACGTTGACCTCGGGAAAAGCGTAGTTGATGAATTCTAGTCCGACAAATTTTGCAAATTCATTATCGTGCTGGATAGGTTCTGAATACCCTGAGTGTTGATCCCATGAAATGGTGGGGACATAGGTATTATTTTCAATGACGCTCAACAGATTTTCATTGTTCGGCTGATTTTCTTGCCCCAAGTCTCCTAGGTACGACTGCCAGATAAGCAGGCCATCCATTGGGCCATAATAGTCGTGGTCAAAGTTGTCCTTCATCAGAGTGTCTTCCTCTAATGAGTTTGGTGGAGCCCGACATCCTTCTGGATCACAATCTCCGTATATCATTTCGACATCTGACCTTGGTATAAATCCCGGACTCTGTGCGGGATAGAAAAAGGGCGTAGGCACCTCTTCCTGAGATAAATAACCATCCTCGTTGAGATAGGACTTCCATTCCTCATCCGTATCGGAGGGATCCTCCTCGTTGATAGTATGGACTGTTTGAGGCACTGGGTGAAGGAAACCTCCACTGTGGAAGAAGTCCTGAATGGGATGAAGACTTTCATCGTTAGCAGCTGTCTGGGTGCAGGTTGCAGAAAAACCAAGATCCTTCTTTGTTTTGTTACCGGTAGGAATGACAAGTTGTCCCCATCCTTTTGCGTTGCTACTCTCGATCACTTCGAGAGCATCTCTGTATGAGGAAATCGAAGTTCCTTTCTCTGAGTGATTCTCCGTGTTTACCGAAAGTGCTTGAAACTGAGTTCCAACAACCTCCTCGGGTTCTACACAAGTAGATAATGACAAGTTACTCACGAGCAAGGCTTACTCCCCACATACCGTGACGAGTTGATCGTTCTTGACGAACTTTAGTTTCTGGTGCAGCGTCGAAGTGACTGCCCCAGCCTGGTGTATCAAAGGTCTTCCTAATAAACAGCTGTACGCTACCCGGATGTCCATGACCTGGAAAGTGATTAGGAAAGTGTGAGGACCGGTAGTTATGGGAAGGTCGACTTCGCCGATAACTGCTTCCCGAGACCCGTCAAAGGTTTTAACGATGACCTCACTGCCCCTCATCGGGGACCCTTTGAATGATAGTCACATTAAAGTGGACTTCGGCATAACGTTGATGGCTGATCCTGTGTCTACCAGTACACTGGCTAAAGCATCGTCCTGGCAGTTAACTGTGATATTGAGCGCCATGTTGTGACTTTTTCCCCCCTTTGGCAAATCCTCATCACTGAATCCTAAGTTATTGCAGGAAGTGATGTTAGAGATGATGTTATCGAACTATCGTATTGACACATCCTGTTCCACAAAGGCCTGCTCGAAGACTTTCTGTAGAGCCTCTCTGTGGGCTTCGGAACTGAGTAAAATTAATAGCACTGAGATCTTTGAAGGTGTTTGTAACAGCTGATCAACAATGTTGTATTCACTCCTTTGGATGAGCTTCACCATCTCATCATTGTTTTTTGAAAGGTCGGTATCACTAGATTGACCGACTGGTGGATTAGGAGCTTATGTTGGAAGTTCCTTTTCTTCGTTAGGTTCTCCAACCCCTCGGTTGAAGATTCGACCGCTTCGTGTTACTCAACTGATGTCTGCAATATTCACGACGGAGGGTAATGGAATTTCCTTTCCATTCTCAATTATTGTTGCATCGTATTTGTAAGGGATTGCCTTAGCTGATTCATACGGTAACGGTCCCGGTAGATAAATAACTACAGGAGCCTTCTAATTTTTCTGACTGTCGTAAGTAACTTCAATCAGTTCTTGGCTAAGAACCTTTGATTCATCCAGTAGAGGGATGATGGTACAAACATCCTTGTTCTATTGATGATCAGAGATTATGACAACGTCTCTGATTTGATCAGCGAAATAGTCCGGCGTCCAATTGATTGGCTCGGGATTCGGACACGGGTGAATCTCTTTACGTTCCAACTGACCTTGAAGGGCTGCACGCACAAGGTAGCATCCTTGGTTATTCTCCGAGCAGACTCTACAGTGTTCATAGTTATGTGGTGGCACCTGGCCACGCCCGCTTTGAATGCAGTGCAACCTTACCAGGTTTGTTTCCATAGATCGGACATCCTGACTTTGACGCCAAGTAGGGTTTCCATTAAGCACACTGATTTGTTGCGTGTCTTCATCCAGATAGATTGGAAGCCACCAGTGGTTTAACAAGTGTTGTAAAGTTCTCTGAACGAGAGTGCACCCTTGGTTACTCTCACAACATCCTTTACAGTTCTGATAATCATGTGAAGTGAGAAAACCGAGTTGAACCTGCCTGGCATGTAACTCCACCAAGTTGGTATTCATCAAGCGAATATCAAATATTCAAATCATATTGATCTGATAAGGATTTCTATCATGGTAGTCCTGGATCCATCCAAGATCCATCTAACGCTGGAGGGCCTCTTGTACAAAATAGCATCCCTGTTTGTTTACCGAGCAAGTCAGACAGGAATTATAATCGTGTCGCAGAAGATTATGATACTGGCTTTGCCTTGAGTGCATCACCACCAAGTTGACATTTATTGCATGGATGTCGTGGTTCTGAATGATGTTGGAATTCGTATAGGTCATGTTGACTCCACGAACTCGATGCTCTTGGATCCATCCGAGATCCAATTGTTCCTGTAGAGCTGCTTGCACCACAGAACATCCTTGATTGTTTTTAGAGTAGATATCACATTGGTGATAATTATGAGGTGGCACATGGCCATATCCGCTCTGTCTACAATGCATCTTGACCAAGTTGGCTCTTAACAAGAGTACATCATGAATTTGATAGATGTTGTTAGACTCTCCCTCTATTAAATTGACTGTAGCTTTCTCGTGTTGAGGCAGCGGGTTTGTGAGAACATTAGGAGTCGTATCCTTGAAAGATAAGACCCCGCTCCTAACAAGCTTTTGCACATCGGATTTGAAACTAGGACATTTTTCTATGTTATGCCCTGGTCCTCCTTGATGGTAAGGACACGTCTGATCCGTTTTGAACCAAAAAGGCGGATTTTCCGGTACTGTAAGAGGAGACTTGGTTTGGACGTGCCCCTTGACTAGTAATAATGGAAACAGTTCCGCGTACAACATGGGTATAGGGTCAAACCCTGGTGGTCGCGTTGTACGGGGGACGAGTCTACTGAAGAGACTGTTGATTCCTTTGCTGATATTGTTGTTGATTCAGTTGGCTTTACGCAACCTGAGGTTGATACGTAGGAACAGGGCGGGGTTGATAGCAGGAGTTACGGCTGCTACTGGTTGGTAACGTCGCCTTTGCTTTCCGAGAGAGATATTCTCAATATCTTGCTCTTTTATCTTAGGGAGAGCACTACCGTATCATTTGGTACTGCTTGACGAGCCAGCGTCTTTAACTAGACGTCCTTCTCGGACGGCTTCCTTAAGAAAAATTCCCATGCTCACCATCTCGGTGAAATCACTGGGCGCACTGGCGACCA
The DNA here is from genome assembly GCA_022829125.1 of Lathyrus tuberosus. Lineage (NCBI taxonomy): Eukaryota > Viridiplantae > Streptophyta > Magnoliopsida > Fabales > Fabaceae > Lathyrus > Lathyrus tuberosus. Next base: position 4,819,993 of record JALAZF010000056.1, on the reverse strand, counting down.
TTCTGTCGTAGTAAAATGAGCTCAAGGTCTTTAAGAAGATCTTTGTCATCTCTTTTTCCTCAAGAGGTGGACAAATCTGGGCGGCAATTTCACACCATCTCTGAGCGTACTCCTTAAAGGTTTCCTTGTCCTTTTGTGACATTGATCTGAGTTGATCTCTGTCCGGTGCCATGTCCAAATTGTATTTATATTGTTGACCAAAAGCAGCGGCAAGATCTCTGAACGTGCCAATCGTAGCGCGGTTTAAACCCATGTACCATTTTAATGCGGCACCGGTTAAACTATCTTGAAAGTAGTGAATCAGTAGCTCCTGGTTCTTTGTCTGAGCTGACATTCGCCGAGCGTACATCACCAGATGGTTCTGAGGGCAAGAGTTACCCTTGTACTTTTCAAAGTTAGGCACTTGGAACTTGTGCGGAACTTTCACATTGGGGACCAAACAGAGGTCCGCGACGTCCTTTCCAAATAGATCCTGACCCCGAAGGGACTGCAGTTCTTTCTGCATCTCCAAGAATTGTTCCTGGAACTCATTCATTCTATCGAAGATGTTGCCGTTTCCACCAGAGGGTATCTGTGGAATCTGTCCTTCCGGGATAGTGTGTACCACAGGTGGTGGTATAGTCATTATGGCCGAGACTCTCGGTGCCTCCCAAAGTTTGTAACCTTCAGGAGTTGCTGTCATGCCCCTGGCATCTTCGCTTTCCCGAAGTTTGTAACCTTCAGGCCCAACGGTTCCTGTTGCGGTTCCTTGATCCTCAGTGATCGGTGGAACATATCCTTCTGGAATATAGTTAATAGGCATGCCTCAGGGATGATCTTTCGGCACTTTGTACCTAGGATCATACTTCTCCACTATGGGCATAGATGTGATCTCCGAGATCACAGTCCTTTGTTGTTGCATTTGAGCTTCTGCTAGAGCTTGCATGTTCTTATGAAGCTTTCTCAGATCCTCTTTCAGAGTGTCGATCTTTTCTCTCAACTCTCTGTTCTCTTCCTCGAGATCATCCATCTTTTTCTGACGATTGGCCCGAGTATTGTACGAATGAGACAGTTTGACTCTAGAATCAAGACGCAAACGTGAGATTCGCAGGTAAGAAGAATGCGTTTATGAGAATGATGAATGCAATGATTATTAATTATTTTTGTTTATTCAAAGTAAACTTCGACAATTAGATTGCAAATATCAAACAGTGGGGAAACCCCGTTTTATTGAATTCAAAGGATTGCGGAAATGGAAATACAGTAGATTACAAAGTGCTGAAAAAGGAAATCTAAACTAATGGATCCTAAGTCCTCTCTGAAGAGAGCTCAGGTGCTGGTTCGGGTGCTTTCCTTTTCGACCGGGGCTCTTGGGCCATTGTCGGGTTGTCATTCCTTTGCCAAGTGAAAGGAGCGAGCAAATTCCTTTGGTCATCCTGATTTTCTACAGCATGTTGCTCTAAAATCTCAATCAGAGCATCCTTTTATCTTAATAGTTGCTGTATTTTCTTGCACTCCACATTGAGAATACGGTACTTGTTCCTCCAAGACCTCTTCTCCTGCTGAACTTTGCTGAGAGTAACCTGAAGTTTTTCCATCTCAGACATGAAATAAAGGGCAGAGTCCCTTAATGGAAGAACTTCCTGATGAGGGTAAGGCATCCTCAGCTGGAGAGCTCTAGTTTGTACCCAGCGGAGATAAGGCTCCACCGAGACACAGTCTTGTTTTCCTAGAGACTCTCGTCCTTTCCTATGAACGTGTTCCCAAGCATGCACTATTTCTATCTTTAGTGCTCTGTCGTTTTCTCCTTCGTTAAAGAAAAGACCTTCCAGATGAGCATTACGCGGGACATGCCTGACCGGGTATCCAAATTGACGACGAACTAAAACTGGATGATAGTTGATTCCCCCCTTAGTTCTTATAAGGGGTACATTTGGGAAATTTCCACAACAGTCAATGATCTTGATCCCGTCGTAGATTCGATTGTACCAATCGATGTCAGAGTTGGTAAGAGACATGATTCTCTGGGACCAACGTAAAGTATTCTTTTGATCCCAAAATGCAGCAGACTTGGGAAAATGGGGAGTGAACCATTTGTATAGCAAGGGTACACATTACGTGATCATTCCTCCGCTGTATAAATTCCTTAAGTGTACCGAATGATACGTATCTGCGAGTAAGGTTGGTACAGGGTTTCCGATCAGGAAAATCTTAATGGCGTTGATATCTACAAAGTTATCAATGTTGGGAAAGAAAAATAACCCGTAGGTGAGCAAAAAAATATGCTCTCGAAAGCGGCCACGTTCCCTATACTAGCAAAGTATAGGGCTTTCTTTATCAAGAATTGGGCGGGCAAACCCTGGATGCCACCCTTAGTGGTCATGTGAGTCCTGACTTCTGACTCGTCCAAATAAATTGCTCTTGCAATGGTCTGATCCTTTGGAATTTCTTCCAGTCCAGAAAAGGGAGCTTGATCAGTAATGTGTAAATTAGTCAGGTGAGAATACTCCTCCAGCGTTGGTGCTAGCTGATAATCCGGGAATGTGAAATAGTGATAGACCGGATCGTAGAACTGGATTAGTGTGGATAGGATTCCTTCAATTACGTGAACCCTTAACAAGGACAGCAGTCCTCCATACTTGGCTCTGAAAGCCTCTTGGTTGGTGATCATTCTCGCCAAACCTCTTAAATCCTCTAACTTTGGAACCTTGAAGGTGTACTTATGAGTTTTCCTTCTACCGAAGTCCATTAGCGCAATCTCCTTTCTCTGACATTTGCAATCATTGTCTCAGTTTAATTTGAAAAAGAGAGACTAGAAGAGAAGATTTTCTTTGTTTTAATGTTTTTTAAATGAATGCATGAATGCAACACACAAAAACATAGAAAAAACATGGGGTCAAAGGGTCGGTGTCATGAAGTCAAGGCTCTAACCCCCCCTAAAGGTTTATACTGGTGATTTTTTGTACCTGTCCGCAAAATCATTGACCCCTCTGGGATAACAACAGCAAGCGGATCGCCAGCGAGCTGATGTATCCTAGAGTGATCTCAGATAAGGGTAGTATCGCATGACAACTATTCTCGATAGCTTCCGCACTACAAAATGGCTTAAGTCTACTAAAAACCTTAGCTTCTCAGATAACCCAGTCAACCACACTACTTTCAACAACCGAAGTCGTATAGGCAATGTATCTGCAAAGGGAGTCTCCACTGAGTTTGATGGTCGATCGGGGGATCTTAACGGGAATTCACTCCCAGTAAGATTACCCAAATTGCCATCACCTATCTTAGGTGTATACTCAATTTTTCCACATGCGGCATCACACACATTCCCATTAGCAAAAAAATAAACACAGATATCAATTAGGAAAAGCAGTATATATATTTGTCTTAATCATCCTAGACCTCTAGTCTTATGATCCTATATAGACAATGACTCCCCAGCAGAGTTGTCATTTCTGTGCCATGAATTTAGGGCTTCATCCCTTGAGAAGGCAAGAAAGAATGCCTCCCACTGTGGTCGCCACTCTGCTGTGGCACTATTTTAAGGTTTCTACCGAAGAGATAGGAAGAGAACAAGATCTCGCGGTCCCCATTGAAGTCACCATTTTTTTGTGGAAAATGGTGACGAATGATGACTAAGGTAAGACGAATCCTAATGGCAGTCCCCAGTGAAGTCGCCATTTTTCTGTAGCGCAAATTTTTACGTGGTTGTGAAGCACTATCGCTTTGGGGTACTACAGTTCGATTCATTTTTTTATCTTATTGAAGCTGATGAAGGAAGGGAAATAGATGTCTCCAATTAACCCTGTTTGCAAACTGAGTTTAAACAGATGACTGTTGGTTTACATATGCTATTAAGATTGTGGGCCTCTCTTAGGTTATTTTGTTAAAAAAAAACAGTGTCTAGGCTATTGGTAGGATGTTAGGACTGATGCTTTTCGATTGATGTATGAAGGTACGGGATTTTGGGTTTTTGATTAGTATGCTCGCTAAGATTTTTCCAATCTTATGCCTACGTATTCCCATTTAACGAAACAGGGAAATCAGAGCGATCGTAGTTCCTCCTATTCTATGGGAGGAAAAAAAAGTTGTTTTGGTGTCTTGTTCAAAGCCCAAGACTTGAAGCTAAAGGTTGTTTGTATCTTATTCAAAGCCCAAGATATGAAGCTGAAGGTTTTATTGATGAGAGAGGACTTGTCATCTCTAAAAGGGGTCTGTTTGTCACAATTGTTGGGTGACTGATTATAAAGGAGAATTACTTTAACTGGGATATGTGAATCCAACAATGCCATAATTTCCTTTATAGGGGATTTTTAACCTGAAGGAAAAGACTTTTAACTCAGTTTAAAGCAATGCCATCTTTCCTTGGGAATTTCTCATGCTAAAAGAGGGACAGTGGCGTGGATGTAAATAATCCAGAGGCTTGCCGCTTACAGCAATTAGATGAAGGAAAAGGAGTTGTTGATATTTGTATACTGTGAACGAGGCACAAATTTTGATGCTAATAGATTGATTGACCCACCCGGGGTCTTCTTATACAAAGCCTAAGAGGAGGCTATTGGCCCAACAATAGGGTGCTTTTTATTTGTCTCGTACGAAGCCCTAGATAGAGGCTAAAAGGGGTTGACTCAACAAGAGAGTGCTAACAAGTGACTGACTCAACAAGAGAGTACTTTTATATGTGTCTTGTACGAAGCCCAAGACGGAGGCTCAAAGGTGATTGACTCAACAAGAGAGTGTTTTTGTATCTCGTACGAAGCCCGAGATGGAGGCTGAAAGGGAAGTGACTTAACAAGAGAGTCTTTTATACTCAACAAGAGAGTGATTTGGTATCTCGTACGAAGCCCGAGGTGGAGGCTAAAAGGGATTGACTCAACAAGAGAGTCTTTTATACTCAACAAGAGAGTGATTTTTATCTCGTACGAAGCCCGAGATGGAGGCTAAAAGTGGGTGACTCAACAAGAGAGTCTGAAAAGGTTAGCTCCGCCGGGGAGAATCATTTGTACAAAGCCCAAAAGGAGGCTATGGTGTTGGTGACTGTTTTAGTTTAGTGACAGATCCAATATGTGGGATAAAAGAGAAAATTAGTTCTTATAAAGGGAACGATTAAAGGTATTGATGTGCTTTGGAATTGATCAGAGGATCAGGGTCATTTCCTATTCTTTAAGGAAACGGGGAATCCAAAGGGTATTGAGACTGTCCAAGTCTATTGGTGTTTTGAGAAATCGATTCTCAGGTAGTGAATGATCTTTGTATAATGCCCAAGAGAAGGCTGGTATGTTAAGGGATGTAGGTCAACCCATTAACAGGTCTAACACTTGACTCAGAAATACAGCTCTAGCAAATTGATAACTAGGTCTCTGGGTCCTTGCACTAAGCCCAAGAGAAGGCATGAGAGCTTTTAAGAAGCCGAAGGGTCCTTGTACAACGCCCAAGAGGAGGCGGGGATGCTTTTAAGAAGCCTGTGGGTCCCCAAACCCTGAGAAGTTCAAGACATGCCATTCACCGAGAATAGATCAAGCCAGGAAATTCTGTGAATTTGGAAGAAACTCAAGAGATGCCATTCACGGAGAAAAGATCATCTCTGGGGAGTTAGAGTTTCTTTGACGATTTCTAAGAGTGATATTCTAAGAAAGGGATCACCGAGAATGCTCCCTTTCACGTCTCCATATTGTTTAACCCCAAGAGGAGGGAAGACTGTGTCTGGTAATCCTATGGGGATCTAGTTTTGTTTGTATTTAAGAGTGGCCAACAGGGCTTTACCTAGTGCTAGACGTAGTTGCCGGGGAAAACTCTAAATAACTATACTAGTATTACACAGTTGATATTTGACAAGTATATAAAAGTTTGTGAAAGAAGACTTACAGTGAGCAGCCCCACAATACAGTTATATATATGAAAGCGGATAAAGAAAGCGGGTAAACACTTACTCAGTTGTAGAGCTTCCATGCTGTTTTGTTAGTTTGTTCAACAAAGAAAACTTTGATAATAATATTATATTCAAAATCAAAGGAGAAAGTGCTTTTGAAAAGATTGTTGGGGCTTACAGCTCAAGGAGAGGCCCAAGGTTTTATCAGTGATTGCACTGTTGTTTTGAAATTGTACAGGGACTTATACAAGTGACTGAGGCCCAAAAAGGTTTTCTGTACAAAGGGATGGGTCTTACACTCTCTCAAGAGGCCCAAAGGTGTTTAAAGAAAAAGAACGGGGCTTATAATATGAGGGTAGGCCCAGATGATTTGTTTTTTTGAACTAGCGATTGCGCAGAGATTTCTTTAACATACTGGGTCTTATACAATGCATTGAGGCCCAAAAAGTTTTGGTTAAAAGGGGGTTGGGTCTTACACTCTATTAGAGGCCCAATGATTTATTTTTGTACAAGTGGTGGGGCTTACAGCTCAAGGAGAGGCCAAGGGTTATTTGTTTTGAAAACGACGATCGCGCCGAGGTTTTTGAAAGCACAGTGGGTCTTATACAATGTCTGAGGCCCAAATATTTTGGTTTCAAAAATGGGTTGGGTCTTACACTCTATTAGAGGCCCAAAATGTTTGAAAAAATTTGATGAGGGTTGAATTAATCAAAAACCCTAATTTGTTTTCAAAATGTATTTTAATTGAATAAAAATTCAATTAAAATGATCAAAATTGTTAAACATGTGTGGAAACAAATTGTGATCTTGGATTGATGTTTCAAAAATTATGTTTCTATCCACAAAATGATTGAAAATCACTAAAATTTGAAAAATCAAGAGGGAGAAAATATTTTAAATGTCCAAAAACAATTAAAATATTAATTCTTTAAAAAAATACCAAGTATATGAAATAAATAATATTTTTGGGATTTTTTGGGAAAATAAAATATTTTAACATTTTTGTGAATTATTAAAAAAAGAATCAACTCAAAATCATTAAAATTCAGAGAGAAATTAATTTTTGAATCAATTAAATAAAATCACAAAATTCAAATATTTGAATTTTCAAAAAGGGCGCCAAGAACATGGCAAGAACACGCGCCACCCTCTGTTTCTGCAGATTTGCATTTTCTATCCAATCTCACTGAATACTTGATGATAACATGCAATCTACATATCAATCTACTCGTTTTCACCTCACGATCATGTATATGGTCTTTAATTTCATTTATTTTAAGCATGGAACAAGAAATCAAAGAGAAACCCCAAGAACCCTAAAACTTGCATGAAGGCTCCGAAATTCCATACACGATTCAAACAAAACAATTGATTGAGGGTAAACACTCTATGCATGATTATGAACATATGGCCAAATTATTGTGCAGCAAAAAATGCATGGATCATAGAGTTGGAAGAACTCATGCTTACCTCTTGCAGCTGGTGATCGTGTTTTGTGTTAGAGGTGTTACAGCTTGGTTCCAAGGATATGGACAACTTCCTTAGGTGCTATGGAGTGTGTCTGGGTGCTTGGAGTGGATTGAAACAAGCTGGAACTGAAGATGGTATCCTAACTACAACTTGGTTAAAACCTTGAGCAGTTGGCTGGTGATTTTGTGAAATCAGTGTTCCAGATGTTATGTGAGTGTTTGGATCACCTCTATATGATGTTTATAAGGTGTGTGTGATTGGCTTGGTTGGAATAGCTCTCAAACTCAAAACTCGATAGTGACTTGCTTTGGAAGGCAATTTTGGAGTGAAGAAGGAGATTTTGAGGAAAGCATATGTTTGATGGCTTTGGTGTACTCAAACTGATCACAAATGAGCTCTATTTATAGTAGAGCAAGTTTGTTTTGCAAGGAATAGTGAATGGTAACTGCTGCATAGGTTTGGCCAATGTTGATCAATGAGAATCCAAGTCTCCTCTAGCCATTGACTAGAGGTTAGGGCACAGGCTGCTGGTTCCGGTCTTGGATAAGTCTTGATTGAATTAAGTTGGTGTTGTACCCCAAAATTTGTCTGCCCTATTTTCTAACATTTAAATTATTTTTTAACTTTGATTTTATAAGTTTTTTGGTCCAATTTTACTAACATTTTAATAGTAATTTTTATTCAAAAACAGGTAACAGTTTACTTTAAATTGTTTAAATAACAAATAGTTGTTTGACCTTCATATGCTTTCAAGTGCATTTTTGTTTCGAATAAATGAATTGGCACAATTGGAAAGGAGATAAGGCTTGCAAGTATGAGGTCGCGGGTTCGAATCTCACATGTTACATTTTGAATTTGTTTCTATTATTTGTTACTAACTTTCTTTCCATTTTAAATTATTTTCAAAAATCACAAAAATTGTATTTTTTTATTATTTGTTTTTAATTTTCGTTTTTTATTTTAAAGCATTTTTGAAAAATAATTATTTATTTGATTTTATGTACTTTTTACCAAAAAAGAGTGCAAAAATCATAATAAATACAAAAATATTTTCTTTTTGTGTACTCATTTCCTATTGGTCAATTTATGTCTACTTGGTGACCAAGTAAAAATCAGATATTATTTGATTTTTATTCAGATATTATTTAATCAATAGGAATTAAGACTAATTATTATTTTCCTTCTTTAATTTTTTAACCTAATTTTCTAGACCTATAAATATAGGCTGTTTTACACATAACAAGGACACGAATTTTCAAAAAAAGTGGTGAAACTAGGGCATAAGAGTTCCCACCCTTGTGGCCGTTTTCAACACATATTTCACGACCATACCCTCTCAAAAGAATCTCAGGAGGCCATTCCACTCATCCTTGAAGGTTGAAAACACACGATTCATGAACTATCAACCATGGCCGCCCCTCACTCTTTTCAATTTTCGTTTTCTTAATTTCATGAAGTTTTAACTCATATCTCATGCATCTCTATGTTTATATGTATCATTGGAACTGTTTTGATGTTTTTATGTGAGGTTTTCATGTAGGATGCGCGAACCACCATGACTAGGGCATAAAGAAACTTCTCTTCGAATCTCCCTCTACAATGAGTTTTAACAAAAACTAATGGCAGATTTGGATTCCTAGGGGTCACATTAGGGGATCTGGACACTTTTTATTCTTTAAATTTTCGTTTTCTTTTAATTGTAATTTTGCAGGTTTTTTGCTACGAACCAAGTCGTAGCAAAATCGTAGCTAATTTGCAGCAGATTCGTAGCAAAAAGCTACAGCCAGAACGACGAAGAAGAAGATGAATAGTGCCAGCCTTTTTTGTTTTTTGCTTTTATTATATTATTATTCTTTTCTATCTCTTGACCAACTGAACAACGCAGTCTGGTGGTAAGGAGCGCCCATGGGAAGCAAAGGGGTGTGGGTTCGATCCCAGCCCTCTTTCTTTAATTTTTTGAGACCTTTTTTTTCCCTTTCTCTATTTTTTTTTTTTATTATTATCTATTTTCTTTTAATTTATTTTCCTTTAATTAATTAACCTAACCAATATTTGTTTTAACCAATAAAAAAAAAAGGGAAAACTAATAACCTTTTTTCACAAAATCACAAAATATCCAAAATATTTTTTTTAAATTAAATTAGATTTATATCTTTCTTATATGTTTATTTCCATAATAAAAATAAAATAATTTTGTAAATAAACATTTAATTTAGCTTTCTTTTTTTAATCAAATTAATCTTTTTTATGAAAAAAATAAAAATATCAAAAATATTAGATTTTTTTAATCAAATTAATTTCTTTAAACCATAATTTATCTTTTCTAATCAATTAATCGACATCCGAACTTTTTATTTCTTTCATTCCCGATTTTATTTTTATTTCTAGAATCAATGTATAGGATGTCAATTCTCTTGTAATAGTTAGTTTTAATTTCCGCACTCCCCCGATTTTAATTATGTATCCCCTCCCCATGATGTAATAGCTTAGGATTTTATTTTCCGCTTTTAAATTCCGCAAAAAAATAATTAACTGTGTGGTTAGTAATAATAGGGTGTGAAAAGAATATACGAATAAAAACAGACTTAGCCCACTAATCCAAAGACAAATACCATGAATACAAACACTTTCACACACCTCACCTTTAGGGTAACACACCTCAGTTGCCTTCGAAATCAAATGGTCAAGTCCCTCGGATAAATAGGATACCCTTAGCAAAGACGCTTATCAAATGAAATCATCATAGTCCCTCAAATAAAAGATCATGGTCCCACGGAAAGTCCCTTCGATAAAATGATCTTGCCCCTCGATGACCCTTCGATTAAATGATGATGTCCCTCCGAAAAAATGCTAAGGGTACCCTTGTTGCTTTCAATGACTATATCCCCCAGCACGTCTTAAAAGATAAGGACTACTTACTCTTCACTAGTAAGGACAATCTTATCCTTTAAAGACTTAACAAAACGATTGTCCCTCACATCCAAGATAGTGACTACCTACTGCCTAATAGTAGGGATAGTCCAATCATCAAGGACTTAAGAAACTAACAGACTAAGACCTATTGAGTAGGGTAGGATGGTAAACTCCTAGATTGCTTGCTCACACCTCCAACAAACAAAAAATCACTCACACTTCAAAATTCTTTTCAAACTATCTTTTCAAAAAAAAAACATTTCAAAGATAAACACTTTGTATACATCCCAAACAAGGATCATTACAAAGTTAATTTTTTTCCTAAACATTTTCTAAATACACCTCACACTCAAGATTTTTCAGAGCAAACAAGTGAGTTAAGCAATCTAAGAGCCCATGGATAACCATGGATACAAAGGGTGCGCATACCTTCCCTTTGTATAATTTACCCCCCGAACCCGATAAATCTCAATAGGTATTTTTCTGTTCTTTTCCTACCTTTCCTTATTTGGATAAAAGAAAAGTCGGTGGCGACTCTTGCTAACCGCAACATATTTTGCGAAAAACAAAATTAAAAAGTCAGTTCTCCACCGTATTACAAAACTGGCGACTCTACTGGGGATATTTTAAAAGAGGGGTTACCTTAGAGTTAGATCACTTTACCACTTGCTTAAAATTGTTTGACTTATGTGCTTTATTTTTTAATGGGCCTTGTTTTGGGGTTACTTGTGTGAAAGGTCCTACACCCGAACCTAGTGATTCCTTAGGTAAGTGACAATAGATCATGGAGACTGTACGACATGTACCGATATGGTTGATATGATGGTCACAGTCTTTAGAACCCTAGTTAACTCATCTTTGGCCATTAGAAGGTAGTGAGATGGCCGGCTTTGGATTTAGACCGAAGTTGGTTGATACTCGAGACTACGCTCATTGAGATCAGACTTTCGGGATGTTTTGGTCGGCCACTCGAGTGTCGCACTAAAATAAGGCCTTTGAGAAAGATCCGTGATATGAGTCCTTTAGAACCCGATTACTATTCTAGGACAGGTTGAGCCAACTAAACCTCAGTGGGGAAGGGTACTTACCTTTGGACTTCATACAAGCCTTTAAACCTAAGACTCTTGTATGACTTGTTTGTGTGTGCTACTTATTTACTATTAACATGTACATGACATCATAACATCATAACATATCATTTTCACTAACCATTTCAAGGACCAAGGAATTTATCTTTATTCGTGATTGCAGGTCATGGCTTCCGTTCCTAGAAATTTCATCCGAGTCAACTTTGTAAGGGTTCCTTCCCAGCGTAAAGAATTGGTCTCAAAAGTTCCCGATGGTTCTCGATTCACCAAAAGGCATGGTTTTCTACTCGACTTAGTTACCTCAGGTTTTGAAGAAGACATGATGAGAGTCCTATTCCAATTCTTCGATCCTAAGCACCACTATTTCACCTTCCCGGATTACCAATTGGTGCCCTGGAAGAGTTCTCTAAGTTACTTGGAATACCTATCCTCGATCAGATGCCTTTTACCGGTCTAGAAAATGTTCCAAAGCCTGAAGTCGTTGCAGCTGCTTTACATCTGAAGAGGTCAGACATTGTGTCTAATTGGGAAACAAGGAGTGAAATCAAGGGGTTTCTTACTAAGTTCCTGATTGAGAAGGCTCAATTGTTGCTAAGAGCTATGAGTTACCATGCTTTTGAGGAGACATTGGCTTTGTTGATCTATGGGTTGGTGTTGTTCCCTAATCCAGACCAACTCATAGACGTGCACGCTATCAAAATATTTCTGACTCATAACCCGGTACCTACCTTGCTCGGAGATATTCTGCACTCGCTTCACACTCGTACTATCAAGGAGCGAGGGACTCTCATGTGCTACGTACCCGTACTATCCAGGTGGTTTATTTCGCACCTTCCCCGGTCAGTATTGAAGAATGAACAAAGGTTGCAGTGGTCTTAAAGGATAATGTCACTCTCCCATTCAGATATCTATTGGTGTGCCCGATCTCTTGAAGACTTCACTCTTATTGATCATTGTGGGGAATTCCCTAATGTACCACTCCTTGGCATTAGGGGAGGCATCACCTATAATCCTTCGCTAGCCTTGCGCCAGTTTGGTTATGCTCGAAGGAATGGTCCTCATGACATGCTTATTTAGGGTATTGTGTTCGATTATGAAGATGATCCTCAAGGTTACCGTCAAAGGTTTATACGTGCATGGAATAATGTGTATAAGATTGAAAACAGGACCTTGGGACAGAAGAACTCTATTCCTTTGGAGCCTTACCTCAGATGGGTGCGCACTCGTGCTCGAGATCTTATTATGCCATATCCAGCTGTCAGACCAGTGATTGTTGACCCTGAGTTTGAGGGAGATGTTCCTCAAGTCATTCTCCATCCAGACATGCCTGCCGATCTTGAAGAGCTGTGTCGCTCCCGGGATTTTCATCCAGGTACAAACGCGAGAGTGGCGCGGAAAAACAGAGTCACCAGCCGTGTAAATTTATCCCAAGAGAGGGAAAGGGAACACTGCATAAACCTTAGGAAGAGGGAAAGGAATGGTCATCGCAACCATAACCTGGGTTTGGGAGTCGGTTACGCGAGGGGAAGGTGTTAGCACCCCACGCGTCCATCGTACTCGATGGGATCCACGCTTGTTGTCTATTCTAAGGGTGAGTTATACTATCATCTATGGCTGTGCTAAGACGGGGGGAAAGACAAAGACAGACTCGGTAGGACGTCGACGTCCTAGGCCTACGTACCCCCTTTGTGCAATGGGGAATTCAGAGTCAACGTAGTTCGGACCAAGTTCTTTTTGTGTTTTTTATGAGCGACGTTAAGTCCACGTCCGGCAGTTAGGGTCGATGCCTGTTTGCGTCTCAGACGGAGGGTAACGTGCCCTTTTTGAAAATAGCCTTTAGTTTGAAGGTCCCGAAGGACAAAAAAGGTTTGGAGTTGGTTTGTGTTTTTTTTAGGACAGAAGTGGCTTAGGTTAGTTCCTAAGCTGCATTGCGCCAAAGTCTAGGGCACAGGGGCGAATACTTAACGCATCGTCCTAAGACAGGACGCTCGCTAAGCACTCTAGAAAGATGCGAGGAAGCCCCTCATTTCTCATTCCCCATACTTAAGGCTCGTGCGCAATACACCTTATTATTATTAAGTGTTTTAAAGAAATTTGAGATGAGAAGAGAGGAGACACAAGGGTAACCCTAAAGGGAAACTGATGGTCCTAATGTTATCATGCATGGGTGACCTACGGTTAGTGAGGTTCAACCTAAACCCTAAAGAATAAAGATAGGAGAGAAAAGGGTAAGGGTAACCATGGATACTTATCCATACCCCTAAGGAACTTACCTTGATCCTGCATAAAAGGTTAGTGAGAAAATAAAAGGAATGAGGTGAATGACACTCAAGCAAGGGCAAACAATAATGAGCATAATCCAATCATGAACTTAGAAATCAAAGGAACACCCCTAAAGCAAATGGAATGCATGCCTTTCAAACAAGGTAATCATATAGGATCAAAAATGTGCACACAAGAGAACCTCAAAAGAAAGCAAATCAAATAATTAGAAAAATGACCCCTAAAATTCTCAAATTGATCATTAAAATTCCTCAACCAGAGGCAAACAACATATAAAAAGTCCCTGCAAAAATCCAAAATGTTAGCCATTCAAATAATCATACAAAAATCAAGTAAGGGAGAGGGTTCAATGTGCCGAAGAGACGGATCTAAATGCAATGTAAAATAAATTTAAAAATGAAAGGAAAATATTTTTATGCAATTTAGAATGTTAATGAATGAATGCAAAAAGAACGAGTGAAAAATATTTTATAGGTGAGGAGAATGAAAATAAAGAAATTTATATATGCATGAGATGTGTAATTAAAAAGAAGTTTAATGAAACAATTAATTTAAATGATAAAAATAAAATAAAAATAAAAAATAAAATTTGTAAAAATTTTATAACATAATAAAGATGATATATTAATTTTATGATAATTTTTAGATGTAGAAAACTATTTTCAATAAATTAAATATGAAATGAATAATTAAAACAACAAAAAGAAAATGAGAGAAACACGGGGGTGTAATAAGTAAAATAGCACGTTGGGAATGTTATTCGGCTGCAGGTTGGGGGTGCAAGAAGCGAAACCCAAGGGAAGGAGCCCACCCGGAGTCAAAGGAGTAAAAAAGTCAATATACAGAAGCGATCTCATCCACACGATCTGGCTTATTGAGAAAACACGGTCCTGATTGGAAGGGTACGCCGTAGTACCGTAGTCACGTGCATACCAGCGCCTGCAGTCCACCATGGACCGGTCACATGCCTTGCATGTGACCTCATTTATGTGCTGGAAAATACCTGGCCGTATGATCAAAAATAAAAGGAAAACAATGGCTATGATGATAGGATGCATGGTAGAACGCACAGGATAGCATACACACAATTATTAAAATAAAAACATAAAACCAGTGACATGTGGCAACATGTGAGCCGTGCGATCCAACAATGGACGGTAAGAATTGCGTCTCCTACCTCCAAACCCTTCCTTCGCCGGACCACCACACCGTCGCCGGAGCTCCACCGCCGGCCGCCACCTGCAACCACCCAACCTGCCCAGAAAATGCGTATGGGTACACTATCCGACCCAGAATTTCGCGAGGAATCCAAATATGGCCTTAAAAATCACAAATTATTAGTGTATAATAAAAAACGCATGGAATTATGTTAGGGCATCAAACTTTAAATCATCATAGCAAGCCATACAGACACCCATAATTAAAAATAATTATATCAGAACGATCAGTGATGAAAACACAATAATATTCATGTAAAAAATTGGAGTTTTAGGATCCTTCAAACCGGAGATGGCATACCTTCAAACTTTGCTTTTGGATGCGAATGGAGGTTGATTTTCACTCTAGGGACTACCAAGAGAAGCTTTGTGGAAGAATTCTGGAGAAACTCCTTGTGGATCGTGAGTTGTGGTGAGAAATCCTTTTTTAGGGTTTTCTTGAGAACTCCTCCAATTTCACGTGCATGAACCCTAACCAATGCATGAACAGGTTTTAAATACTTAGGGTTATTCTTCTGATGATGAGTTGGGCCTGAATAATCCATTGTTTAATTATTTTTGAATTATTTCATTTAATATTGAATTTTAACTAATTAAATCCAATAAAAATAAAATAAAATGATGAAAAATCAAATATATGCTCTTTGGGTCGTGCATGGATTTATGTTTGAGTTTGGTTTAAGAAACTTATGGCCCATTTGTCAAAATTTGGATTTTAGGCATAATTTGCTTTGTGCACCTCCTCAAAATTGCCCAACTTTGAATAAGCATAACTCCTTCAATTTTTAGCTCCTTAATGCAAACTAATACTTTTTAGAAACCTCAAGATGTCCTCTAACCAACCCTTTTGGTCCCATGTCAATTTGATCTTCCATGTTCAAGTTATGAGCTTTTGAAAAAGGTTGACTTTTGTTGACTTTCAAAATGACCTATAATTTATTGGCTCATATCTCCCAAATGAAGCATTTATGGACTTGGCTTGTGAGACACAAAGTTGTAGGGAATTAAATTCCTTCAAGATGGGCTTTTGTTGAGGAATTTTTGATGAAGTATGTGGAAGTTAGGCCTGGTCAACGTACAATTGACTTTTCCCACAAAAACCCTAGTTTAGTAACTCCCGATTCTTGATGATTCTGAGGTTTCCCTGATGAATCATGATCAACCCTTGATCAAATGATGAATTTCACCCCATGATCTTGATGTTGACCAAAAATCTTGAGGTTTGACTTTGTGTTGACCATAGTTGACTTTTTGACCAAGTTAACTGATTTTCAATCCATTGGCCAATTGAACTTCTCCTGAATCAAACTGATGGACAATCTTCCACTCCTAGATACTCAGGGACCCAAGGAATACCATGGAATCAAGTCTTGCCCAAAAAACCAGAAATAAACTGACTTTATAGCAAACCCTAGTTTTGGTACCCTTAGTCTAGGAGGAAATATCACAGTCTCCAAATCCAAATTCCTCTGAATATGATGTGTATCCTCTCCAACAAAGATAAGATATGCCATTTGCTGATGATAAAAACCCAAGGAGCTTGCCCATTGAAGCAATAAACCCCATAATTTCAAGACCCTAATTCATGCACTGGTTAGGAGAGAGTGATCCACTCGAGATCCCTTGCCACTTGTGAACCCTTGATGATGTGATAGACCAGATAGGACCTTCTTGAGCTTCCTCAAGCACCTTGACCCCATGCTAATGATATGATAATGCAAAAAATGAAATGAAACATAAGCCAGTTAGTAAAAAAGTAAGGAGGGCAAATTTTGGGGTGCAACAGCTGCCCCTATTCAATCAACTTGGTCCTGAGTGTATGATAGCGACAGCTTTCAGATAATCAGGATACACAGAGATTGAATACCAAAGAACCCAGAAATTTGCAATCCTTCACTGGAGAATTAGCTATAAATGCTGCTATGCTGGGTATAAAGTGAAACAAATCTCCCGAGTTATGTCATCTCCGTTGATAAAGAGAACTGACAAAGAAAATCTTCAAAAGACTGCTGTCCCCTGCTGATAAAGAGAATCTAGCAAAATAAATGCCATCCCTGCTGACTAAGGGAAACTGATGAAAGAACATCTTCAAAACATTGCCGTCCTCTGCTGATAAAGAGAATCTAGCAACATAAATGCCATCCCTGCTGACAAAGGGAAACTGACGAAAGAAAATCTTCAAAACATTGCCGTCCTCTGCTGATAAAGAGAATCTGGCGAAAGAAAATCTTCAAAAAAAATTGCTGTTCCCTGCTGATAAAGAGAATCTAGCGAAAGAAAACCTTCAAAACATTGCCGTCCTCTGCTGATAAAGAGAATCTAGCAACATAGATGCCATCCCTGCTGACAAAGGGAAACTGACGAAAGAAAATCTCCAAAATATTGCTGTTCCCTGCTGATAAAGAGAATCTAGCGAAAGAACTGGGTTTACACCAAATAAGTCAAACGAGAACTGACCACCAGACGTGAACTGGATTTACCAAAGAGATGTCAGGCGAGAACTGACTACCAGGCGAGAACTGGGTTTACACCAAATAAGTCAGACGAGAACTGACTACCAGACGAGAACTGGGTTTACACCAAAGAAAGGCCAAACTTCTAATGGACTCACGGTCCACAGATAAGATGACTCCGCTGGGCAAAAGAGAAGTCTAAATAAAAGACCCTGCCGGGGAGCACAAGTATGAGGAACGCCTCCTTCCAAAATCCCCTGAGTTATGCCATCTCTGCCGGGAAAGAGAACTGGCAAGGAAAGCGTCAAACCTGGCTTATGCTTCGAATGCAAATGTTTGAATTTTGCCTTAATGCTCCACACAAAGTGGAAATGCTACGCGTTTGAGGATGCAATGCCAATGCTTATGATATGCAAAAGGGTCCCTCCAGTAAAATAAATGCTAGAGAGAAAAGACCAATTCAGCTGGGGATGACAAAAATAAATTGTCCTCTAAATCCAAGAACTCTGCTGAGAAGGATCCCGCTGACCGACCCTTTGGATCAACAACTTCTACTGGGGATGAAATCCCAAAAGAACATCCGCTCTACTGGGGATTATACATAACTCTTTGAAAAAGGAGGCCACAACCTGAATCAGAAGAGTGCCAAATGTCACTTGGATTTAAAACCTGCCGGGGATGTCAACCACCGTTGAACAAACTGCTGCGAGGATTACCACCAAACTCTGCTTGGGGGAACTGTAGATGCTGACATCCACCCTGCTAGCGGATAACATCAAGCTTACTCATTTGTTGGGGATCAGATCGCACCGTTGCTACATAAGTGTTCAGACTCTGTGGGGAAAATAACTCCTTTGTCCCAAGAAGATGTTCTGTAAGTCCTTTGCTGGAGAAACAACAACCTGCTGGGGAGAATGAAGTTTCAATATTGAGGGGAGTAGCTCTACTGGGGAAAACAAATTTGTTACCCTGCAGACATATGGTAAACTGAACCGTCTCTATGTTCATAATCGGCCCTTTGAACTCTCCATTTGCCCCAGACCACCAGGTCTAAAGGAAGAAATCATCTCAAGAGGATTTTATAGAAGATCAGGCATTCACACTGCCCCAAACTCTTAGAGAGACTTATCGGATCTCGACTTAATTGCCCCAGACTGCGTGATCTTTGAAGGAATTTGCCTCGAGAGGACTCGTAATGGCTTGAAAATACCCTGCCCCAGTATTCTGAACTTTAAAGAGGTGTTTTCAATTAACCCTCTTCAGGGGTGGACAACTTCTTACGCTCCAGAGGTGGCCTACCCCAAGTCTTGAAGAAACTTTGCCCCTGATTGATCTTACAGAGATTTGTCAAATCGACCTGATTGCCCCTGTTCGGCTGCTTTCGGGAGAGTTTTCAACGTGACTGCTCCAGATTGGCTGCATCTTATCACCATTTATCGGGAACCTCTGGGCTGCACACAGTCTCTTGGCCACATACCCCTTGACATGACTATCCTTCGGAGTTTTCACCATCTCCACTTGGCGTGATCGAGCTTCTCAACTGATGTTCATCATGTAAGCTTCTTTGATGTCAAACACATGCAAGCAGAAAATGTATATTATGAGAATGACAATTCTAATGCAACGCTCGTGTTAACCTGAAGTTTTATTGAAAATGTGTCGCCAAGCCTTATGAACGAACACTAGCCGGGATGCGACATTTATTTTTGAATGGAAAACAATACGCACATGCAATACCAACAAAAATCTTATTAGCACAACGCATAGGAGTCAGGAACGTTATCCTGTTGAAGTACGCTTTCGGAATAAACCCTGTTTCAATTAGGACTTTTAAGGGTTGTAACGTGGTCTGGTTCACGGTTTCAGAAAAAAGGATTTATGGCTCAAAGTTTATTGGTGCCCACCCACTCTTCGTGATGTTCTCCAGTCCTATGTTCAGTTAATCTGACACAAACGCTCATCTCTCCGAAGGTTTCTGATCTTTAAGGAACCCGTGCAACTGATGGTTTGACACCTAAGGAGGTTCTGGAGTGACAGTCATCCTTTTTATCTTTTGCGTCTGTAGTCACACGAATTTGTTCTTATCGGGGATTTTCTTTTGTAACGCTTTCCGCTTTTTTCTTTTTTTTTTAATCCCTAATTTTTGCCTGGACTGACCTTTTTTGAATTTTTCGATTTTGAAGTCCAGCGGGACGCCCTAACTTTTGCCTAAGTCGCTTGTTTTCAAGTTTCGACTTAGCGGGCTTTCTTCATTTTCTCTTTTTGAACAAAGCGTGTGACACCGGTTGTCTTACTTGCTTGAAAGGGTTGTGACTGTCTCACTCCTTGATCATTGATGGATAGCCATTGTGGTTTCACATCTCTTGACCTCTTGATGGTGGAATAGAAGGTAATGGATCCTCAGATGCACACTCCTTTTGAAATTTGAATGCTCGGTCAAACTAACTGCCGCCTACCCTGCCCCTGGGTTAAGTATGAGGGTTTTTTCAAGCGAAAGAAACTCCTACTTCAAGCCTCAAAGTGGTTAACGAGGGTCTATCTCCCTTATATCTCCAGTGTTTGGGGATTTAAAACAATGCCTGTACATCCTTAACAGGGTTTTATCCAAAAGCATACCATCAGAAGTTCGCGTTCTTACTTCGTCATCCTCCCTCAAAGAGTTTAAGCAAGAAAGTTGGTATTGCAATGCATATAAACATGATATGAGTGCATAAAAGTAACATACTTCAGGAACAACACGTTTATTGTATTAAAATCAGCATTCAAAACACAAACACGTTTTTACATGCAAACACTGTTTGAACAAACAAATGAAAGCTACATATGAAAATGCAGTAAAGGAAGCTGATGATTGCCATTGAGGAGACTTGACTCCGTCTGGACTGGTTTCTTCTGATGATGTCCTTTGAAGTCTTCAAGCAGATGAGAGGTCGACATGCATAACCAAGTCTCCTTCTGGAAATGATATGTACCCTTTGTCAATCAATTGTTGCACTTTGGCCTGGAAGGCTTTGCAATCTTCGGTTGAGTGTCCCATAGATCCTCCGTGATATCCGCATTGCACATGGGGATTGTACCCCGGAGGGTATGGTTCTGGAACAGGCTTCAAAGTCTTGGGCTCCACCAATGAATTTTGAACCAGGTGTGGCAAGAGTTGACTGTACGACATGGGAACTGGATGAAGAGGAGCATTCATTCTTTCCAAGTTATTGCGAGGCCCATGCTGATTCTGACGCCGATACTTCTGTTGTTGAGGAGCATAAGGCTGCTGGTACTGAATGACATTGGTCTCTCCTTCTTTTCCCCTGTAACGTTTCTTCGTATTTTCGGAATAACCGGGAGTAACTTGAATCTTTCCCATTTTGATACCGCTTTCGACCATTTCTCCTACTAAGATGAGATCAGCAAACTTTCCAGACATACATGGTACCAATTTTTCAAAGTAATGACCCTGCAATGTGGCCATAAACATAGTTATCATTTCCCGTTCCAACATGGGAGGCTGAACCCTTGTCGCCAGTTCACGCCACCTCTGGGCGTACTCTTTGAAGCTCTCATTATTTTTCTGTGATAAATTCTGCAATTGCGTTCTGTTAGGAGCCATATCAGTGTTATATTGGTAATGTCTGATAAATGCCCCTGCCAGATCTCTCCAACTACGCACATCCCTCCTTTCCAGTTGCATGTACCACTCCAGGGATGCCCCAGATAGGCTATCCTGGAAGCAGTGCATCATCAGCTTTTCATTCTTTGCATGCGCGGCCATCTTATTCGCGTATGCTTTGACATGGGTCCTTGGACAAGACATACCATTATATTTCTCGAAAGTGGGAGTCTGAAACTTGTGCGGGATCACAACGCTTGGAACCAGCCCCAAATCCTCTAAATCCATTCCCACAGAATCCTGATTCATGACACCCTTCAGTTGTTCCTCAATCAACCTGATCCTCTGATCGTTGTCAGCCTGGGGACGAGCATCCCCATCTGGCAGAGAAAATGCATCATCTTGAACATCATCATACTGACGGCCATGATTTGCGCCAACACCATTACCTCCTTCCCCAGCCTTAGGAATCACAACACTTTCTCCTCCGCCCGGCGGAATCACAACACCAGAAACGGGAATGCCCCCGCCAGTAGGGCCATTCTGATCATTATTGCTGTTTTCCTCATTCCTTGCAATCAGTGGCTGAACGAGAGTCCTCAACTGCGCTTGGCCTTGAGCAACCCCTTGCATTAGTTCCATGAATTGATTCATGCGAGTCCGCATCTCAATGATCTCATTCTGTAGCTGATCCATAAGTCTCCTCTGATTCTGTCTGGTAGAATACCGGTGAATGTGCTGATCTGCAATTCTGTGATTAGAATAATATAAGAACTATGAAGATAAACACCTGTCATGCAAAATGATTATGGATATTCGAATGCAAATGAACATGTTTAAAAATTCGCAGGGCGATCCACCCCTTGATTCCAGTTTAATTTCCAGAACCAGAATCAAAGTTAGGATGCAACCCTACGAATGAATAAACATGTTGGGATGCAAAATGATGATGCAAATGCACACATGGGATCAAGGCACACTGCTGGATGTGCTGTGCTGTTAGCTAAACGAGAAACCAGAAAACCAGAACTCTGAACCACTGAGGAACCCACATAATCAGACATTGATGAGAAATCCAGAATAAGGGCAGGTTGAAGGTCTTGGTTACCTGCAAACCTGCAAACACCCATCCCCTCTCACGTGTAGGTACTAGGATGTTCAGTATCCCGGGCTCTCAGGTCGAGAAATGATGATACGTTCACCATTTCTGGTTTGGCATCATCATCAATCGAGGAGGCCTCAAATGATTCTCCAAGGCGGAAGGTCCTCAGCTTTGGCACTGAGGTCGAGAAACAATAGTACATTCATCCTTCTGGGTACAGTACTAAAGTCAATCGAGGAGTGCCTCCACTGATTCTCTTCAAAACGTAGGGGCCATCCTTATGCGAGTTCCAAAGCGGGCCCTCGGGTGCGAATGGGTTTGCCACAGGATGTGGTCTGCCACTGTCACCACTAAAGAGGGAGGTTTCCACTAAGGTCCCCAATGATCGGTCACCAGAGTCGACAGCTCTCTAGATCAACACCCCAACATGCGCAAGACACACACGTTAGAATGCATCCCAAGATAGCCTCGTCTGGTTGTGAATTTCGTGAACACACAAACGTACCAAGCGGGCACGTAGGTCCCACTACTTTCCACTCTAGTCCTAGGGTATTCTCAAGCCTTGGTATTGGGCTTAGTTCTCAAACCCACCCAACCTGCAAAACAAAGATAGCCAGCACAGCACAGCAGCATGACAATAATAAAAAAAGAAATGCAGAAAATGCGGTAAAAATAAAAAATAAAAATAAAATACAACACACAAAGCAAATCAAAACAAAACACCCAAAGAGAACAAAGACAAGCAAGCGTTAGGACTGACTCGCTTTGGGATGGACCAGCATAGGTCAACCATAATCCCCAGCAGAGTCGTCAGCTGTTGCTCCCGGGATTTTCATCCAGGTACAAACGCGAGAGTGGCGCGGAAAAACAGAGTCGCCAGCCGTGTAAATTTATCCCAAGAGAGGGAAAGGGAACACTGCATAAACCTTAGGAAGAGGGAAAGGAATGGTCATCGCAACCATAACCTGGGTTCGGGAGTCGGTTACGCGAGGGGAAGGTGTTAGCACCCCACGCGTCCATCGTACTCGATGGGATCCACGCTTGTTGTCTATTCTAAGGGTGAGTTATACTATCATCTATGGTTGTGCTAAGACGGGGGGAAAGACAAAGACAGACTCGGTAGGACATCGACGTCCTAGGCCTACGTACCCCCTTTGTGCAATGGGGAATTCAGAGTCAACGTAGTTCGGACCAAGTTCTTTTTGTGTTTTTTATGAGCGACGTTAAGTCCACGTCCGGCAGTTAGGGTCGATGCCTGTTTGCGTCTCAGACGGAGGGTAACGTGCCCTTTTTGAAAATAGCCTTTAGTTTGAAGGTCCCGAAGGACAAAAAAGGTTTGGAGTTGGTTTGTGTTTTTTTTAGGACAGAAGTGGCTTAGGTTAGTTCCTAAGCTGCATTGCGCCAAAGTCTAGGGCACAGGGGCGAATACTTAACGCATCGTCCCAAGACAGGACGCTCACTAAGCACTCTAGAAAGATGAGAGGAAGCCCCTCATTTCTCATTCCCCATACTTAAGGCTCGTGCGCAATACACCTTATTATTATTAAGTGTTTTAAAGAAATTTGAGATGAGAAGAGAGGAGACACAAGGGTAACCCTAAAGGGAAACTAATGGTCCTAATGTTATCATGCATGGGTGACCTACGGTTAGTGAGGTTCAACCTAAACCCTAAAGAATAAAGATAGGAGAGAAAAGGGTAAGGGTAACCATGGATACTTATCCATACCCCTAAGGAACTTACCTTGATCCTGCGTAAAAGGTTAGTGAGAAAATAAAAGGAATGAGGTGAATGACACTCAAGCAAGGGCAAATAATAATGAGCATAATCCAATCATGAACTTAGAAATCAAAGGAACACCCCTAAAGCAAATGGAATGCATGCCTTTCAAACAAGGTAATCATATAGGATAAAAAATGTGCACACGAGAGAACCTCAAAAGAAAGCAAATCAAATAATTAGAAAAATGACCCCTAAAATTCTCAAATTGATCATTAAAGTTCCTCAACCAGAGGCAAACAACATATAAAAAGTCCCTGTAAAAATCCAAAATGTTAGCCATTCAAATAATCATACAAAAATCAAGTAAGGGAGAGGGTTCAATGTGCCGAAGAGACGGATCTAAATGCAATGTAAAATAAATTTAAAAATGAAAGGAAAATATTTTTATGCAATTTAGAATGTTAATGAATGAATGCAAAAAGAACGAGTGAAAAATATTTTATAGGTGAGGAGAATGAAAATAAAGAAATTTATATATGCATGAGATGTAAAAGGAAAACAATGGCTATGATGATAGGATGCATGGTAGAACGCACAGGATAGCATACACACAATTATTAAAATAAAAACATAAAACCAGTGACATGTGGCAACATGTGAGCCATGCGATCCAACAATGGACGGTGAGGATTGCGTCTCCTACCTCCAAACCATTCCTTCGCCGGACCACCACACCGTCGCCGGAGCTCCACCGTCGGCCGCCACCTGCAACCACCCAACCTGCCCAGAAAATGCGTATGGGTACACTATCCGACCCACAATTTCGCAAGGAATCCAAATATGGCCTTAAAAATCACAAATTATTAGTGTATAATAAAAAACGCATGGAATTATGTTAGGGCATCAAACTTTAAATCATCATAGCAAGCCATACAGACACCCATAATTAAAAATAATTATATCAGAACGATCAGTGATGAAAACACAATAATATTCATGTAAAAAATTGGAGTTTTAGGATCCTTCAAAATCCTTCAAACCGGAGATGGCATACCTTCAAACTTTGCTTTTGGCTGCGAATGGAGGTTGATTTTCACTCTAGGGACTACCAAGAGAAGCTTTGTGGAAGAATTCTGGAGAAACTCCTTGTGGATCGTGAGTTGTGGTGAGAAATCCTTTTTTAGGGTTTTCTTGAGAACTCCTTCAATTTCACGTGCATGAACCCTAACCAATGCATGAACAGGTTTTAAATACTTAGGGTTATTCTTCTGATGATGAGTTGGGCTTGAATAATCCATTGTTTAATTATTTTTGAATTATTTCATTTAATATTGAATTTTAACTAATTAAATCCAATAAAAATAAAATAAAATGAGGAAAAATCAAATATATGCTCTTTGGGTCGTGCATGGCTTTATGTTTGAGTTTGGTTTAAGAAACTTATGGCCCATTTGTCAAAATTTGGATTTTAGGCATAATTTGCTTTGTGCACCTCCTCAAAATTGCCCAACTTTGACTAAGCATAACTCCTTCAATTTTTAGCTCCTTAATGCAAACTAATACTTTTTAGAAACCTCAAGATGTCCTCTAACCAACCCTTTTGGTCCCATGTCAATTTGATCTTCCATGTTCAAGTTATGAGCTTTTGAAAAAGGTTGACTTTTGTTGACTTTCAAAATGACCTATAATGTCTTGGCTCATATCTCCCAAATGAAGCATTTATGGACTTGGCTTGTGAGACACAAAGTTGTAGGGAATTAAATTTCCTTCAAGATGGGCTTTGGTTGAGGAATTTTTGATGAAGTATGTGGAAGTTAGGCCTGGTCAAAGTATAGTTGACTTTTCCCACAAAAACCCTAGTTTAGTAACTCCCGATTCTTGATGATTCTGAGGTTTCCCTGATGAATCATGATCAACCCTTGATCAAATGATGAATTTCACCCCATGATCTTGATGTTGACCAAAAATCTTGAGGTTTGACTTTGTGTTGACCACAGTTGACTTTTTGACCAAGTTAATTGATTTTCAATCCATTGGCCAATTGAACTTCTCCTGAATCAAACTGATGGACAATCTTCCACTCCTAGATACTCAGGGACCCAAGGAATACCATGGAATCAAGTCTTGCCCAAAAAACCAGAAATAAACTGACTTTATAGCAAACCCTAGTTTTGGTACCCTTAGTCTAGGAGGAAATAGCACAGTCTCCAAATCCAAATTCCTCTGAATATGATGTGTATCCTCTCCAACAAAGATAAGATATGCCATTTGCTGATGATAAAAACCCAAGGAGCTTGCCCATTGAAGCAATAAACCCCAGAATTTCAAGACCCTAATTCATGCACTGGTTATGAGAGAGTGATCCACTCGAGATCCCTTGCCACTTGTGAACCCTTGATGATGTGATAGACCAGATAGGACCTTCTTGAGCTTCCTCAAGCACCTTGACCCCATGCTAATGATATGATAATGCAAAAAATGAAATGAAACATAAGCCAATTAGTAAAAAAGTAAGGAGGGCAAATTTTGGGGTGCAACAAGCTGCAGAAATCCTGGGTTCAGATGAAAGAAGAAAGAGACACCTTTGAGACTCAGTTCTATGCTAGTGAGAAGAAGGTGTTGGAGTTGACAAAATTACTTCATGAGGAGCAGAGCATCAATGCTTACATCGGCACAAAGAGGAAGCGCCCGTGGGAGACTTGAGTCTTGAGTCCTAGGCCTTAGGCGTTTTTAAATTTGCTTTTTGAAATTTCCTTTCATTGTAGCCCAAGAGGCATAAAAAAAATGAATTTCGAGTTTACTAATAAAAGTTTTCCTTTTGTTTCTGTTTGCAAAGATAAACTCTAAAGTCCTTGAAATCATTGCATATGCATCTACATCTCATAATCATTGCATAGCAGGTTTCTAAGACAGGTCTCTTATCTTCTCGTTGTTTATTACAGAAGAAATGGCTCTCGAGCAAACCGTTAAAGATCTTCAGGCCCAGAACGCCCAGTTCCAAGAGCTGATCCTGAACTTGTCCAAGGGGCAAGAAGAACTGAAAGCACTTCTGACCAAGAAGAAGAAGAAAGCAAGAAAATCAACTGGCGTCATCAACCTGGGGAGGAGATTCAGAGGTCCGGCTAAATAGGTCAAGGAAATTGGGATCCTAGTAGATCAAGATGATGAACAGGATGAAGATGGTAAAAGTGTTAAAACTGAGGAAAAAAGCAACTATGGTTCTAACAAATATTCTGATGGAGAGGAAGAAGATTATTTGGATGAACAATACCCTCCTACTGATGAGAAGTATAAGCTATTAGAAGAACGTCTGAAAGCTATGGAAATCAATAAGGTGCCTGGCTTGAATTTTGAGGATTTGGGTCTAGTCTCAGAGGTTGTCATTCCTCCTAAGTTCACAATTCCCACTTTTGCTAAGTATGATGGTGCTTCTTGTCCGAAGCTGCATTTGAGATCATATGTCCGAAAGATTCAACCACACACTACTGACAAGAAATTGTGGGTGCATTTCTTTCAAGAGAGTTTGTCTGGAGCATAGTTGGAATGGTATTATCAACTCGAAAGTACCAACATTCATACATGGGAAGATTTTGCTGCAGCTTTCTACAAACAATACCAGTACAATTCTGATCTGGCGCCAACCCGAATGCAACTACAGAGTATGTCAATGGGCTCTGAGGAAAGCTTTAAAGAGTATGCACAGAAGTGGAGAGATCTCGTAAGCAGAGTTCAACCTCCTTTAGCTGACAGAGAGTTGATTGACATGTTCATGAGCACATTAACCGGTCCTTTCTATAGTCATCTACTTGGAAGCTCGTCATCCGGTTTCACCGAGCTGATATTGACAGGAGAACGTGTTGAAAATGGAATTCGAAGTGGTAAAATACAAGTGGCTACATCTTTAAACACTACAAAGAAGCCACATAATGGGAAGAAGGAATCTAATGATGTACACGGCCAGAAAGGTCGCAACCAATCTGTTGGGGCAGTTCTGATCTCTGCACCGGCGCCACAACAACAACAAGTTAGTCAGCGTAAGCAGGATACACCCAGGAGACAGTTTACAAAGATCAATATGTCATTGGCTCAGGCGCTGCAGCTTATGTTGAAGGCAGAGTTGGTTACTTTGAGGGATCCTCCTAGGAATCCTAATACTTCCGCTCCTAGCTATAATCCCGATGCAAGGTGTGCATACCATTCTAATAGTCCTGGACATGATACAAACAGTTGTTGGGCGTTGAAGAACAAGATTCATGACATGATTAATGCTAAGGAGATTGAGTTTGATCCCCCTGAGACTCCTAATGTGATTACCGCTCCTATGCCGAATCATGACAAGATCGTTAGTGCTATTGATGATGGTTCTTATGTTGCTACTGTGGTTGACTTAACTACTCCTTTATCACTTGTTAAGAAGAAATTGCTGCAAGCCGGTTTATTTCCGGGCTGCGTTGAAAACTGTCATTATTGTGCATCTCAATCCAATGGTTGTGTGAAGCTGAAAGAGGGCATTCAGCGTTTGATGGACGACCGTACTATACTGTTTAAGAAGATTCCTTCTATGGAGAGCTTATGTGAAAATTTGTCCCGAGGTCTAAAGTTTGAGGACGTATCTGTGGTTACTAATTCCAAAGCTCCTGTGAGGATCACCTCTAAAGTTCCTGTGAAGATTACTGCCGAGCCTAGAGTGGCTCCCCTGATTATTACTACGCCCGGTCCGATTCCATATTCCTCTAGCAAGGCTATCCCTTGGAAGTATGGTGCGGATGTTTACATTCATGGTGTCAAGCAAGAACCTTTGACTGATGAAACTACTGAAGTTACTAATCCCGATGTCGACAATATCGTCGGGACTAGTAAGGTTACCCGAAGTGGAAGAGTTTTCTCCCCAGAAATCTCTCCGAAGACTGTTACTACTCCAGTTCGTATCTCTGCCTCCAAATCAATTACTGAGACTCGAGACAAAGAACCGGTGGTTGAGTCTGCCCAAATGAAGACCCCGGATGAAACTACTATCGAAGATCCCTCCAAAGAAATGGAGGAAGTGCTAAAAATTATCCGCAAGAGTGATTAAAATGTTGTTGAACAGTTGGGGCACACCCCCTCCAAGATCTCTATGCTATCTCTGTTGTGCTCTGAGGCCCATGCTAAGGCTTTGGTGAAGTTTTTGAAATCTGCGCATGTGCCGCAGGAAATCTCTGTTGACCAGTTTGAAAATTGTGTCACTAGCCTGACAACTGATAATGGTCTAGGATTTTCTGACGCTGATCTAACTCCTGCCGGAAGGAACCACAATAAGGCCCTGCATGTCTCCATTGAGTGTAGGGGCACTACTCTATCTCATGTACTGGTGGACACGGGTTCCTCATTGAATGTATTGCCGAAGATTGCTCTAGACAAGCTTGACTGTGAAGGGGTTGTGTTGAGACCCAGTGATGTTGTGGTGAGAGCTTTTGATGGTTCAAAGAGATTAGTGCATGGAGAGGTTGATCTTCCAATCAGAATGGGTTCTCAAGTCTTTGTTTCTACTTTCTATGTAATGGACATTCGTCCTGCCTATTCCTGTCTGCTTGGGCGCCCTTGGATACATGGCACCGGCGCTGTGACTTCTACCTTACATCAGAAGCTGAAGTATCCCGTGAAAGGCAAGATTGTCACCGTCTATGGTGAAGAAGAGTACATGGTTAGTCATTTGAATACTTTCAAGTATGTTGAGATGGATGGCGAATTCCTCGAGACTCCTTGTTAAACATTTGAATTGGCTCCTCAGACTGCTCCTATTGCTAAACCAGTTTCTACTGTTCCCAAGGTTACTAGAGTGCCTCCTACAATGGTTTCCCTAAAGGATGCTAGAGCTGTGGTTGAAGAAGGTGGTTGTACCATTTGGGGTCAGCTTCTTGACATCCCTTACAAGTCTGACAAATTTGGTTTGGGCTTCACTTCAAAGGCTCAAAGGGCTGTAGGTCGTGCTCGTGCTATTCGCATCACCAACAAAGGAGTTCATAAAGACTAGGTCAACGCTGTGGAGGATGCTGATAGTGACTGTGATCTAGACAGTTGGATCTTTCCTACCATTGGCAGTGGGCTCAACAATTGGAAGACTGAAGACATTATTCCTATCTCCTTTAGTCAGGAGTAAATGATATTTTCTGTTTTTCTTATTTTTAAAGTTTGGTTTTGTTAATTTGAACAATAAAACTTTTAAGCCTTGTGCCTTGCCCGGGGCACAATGGCCAATTTGTTAGGGTTGTCATTTCATCACATATTTTCATTCAATAAATTAATGGACGTGTTGCATTCAAATTTTGCGCTCTTTGTCTTTTCTTTTACTTTGTATTCATCAAAATAGCTATGTGTTCTTACACACACCCACGCGATAAATTGCAGATCCACATCCACTCTGGATCCCATTGATAACGGTTCTTCTATTGTCAATTATGACTTCGAAAATCCAATCTACCAAGCCGAGGACGAAGGTGAGGAAGATTGTGAAGTGCCTGGAGAGCTTGCTAGACTATTAGAGCAAGAAGAAAATATCATACAACCGCACGAAGAGCCAGTCGAGGTCGTAAATCTAGGTACTGAGGAGGATAAGAAAGAAATCAAGATAGGTGCCAGATTAGAAGACCGTGTCAAGAAAAGACTGATTCAGATGCTACGTGATTATGCTGAGATTTTCGCTTGGTCTTACGAAGATATGTCAGGACTTGATACTGATATCGTGGTTCACCATTTACCGATGAAGGAAGGTTGTCCTCCGATAAAGCAGAAGGTTCGTCGTATGCGCCCTGAGATGTCTGAAAAGATCAAAGCCGAGGTTATGAAGCAATTCAATGCAGGTTTTCTAGCTGTCACATCATATCCTCAGTGGGTTGCAAATGTGGTACCACTGCCTAAGAAGGATGGTAAGGTTCGTATGTGTGTGGACTACAGGGATCTGAACAGGGCAAGCCCCAAAGATGACTTTCCTCTCCCACATATAGATGTTCTGGTAGATAACACTGCTCAGCACAAGGTATTGTCATTCATGGATGGTTTCTCAGGTTATAATCAAATCAAGATGGCCCTAGAGACATGGACAAGACTACATTCGTTACACAGTGGGGCACCTTTTGTTACAAGGTAATGCCATTTGGTTTGAAGAACGCAGGGGCAACATACCAGCGTGCTATGGTTGCTTTATTCCATGATATGATCCATCACGAGATAGAGGTATACGTTGATGATATGATAGCTAGATCTCAGAATGAAGAAGAGCACCTTGACCACCTACACAAGCTGTTTGAGAGGTTGAAGAAGTACAAGTTGAGATTGAATCCAAACAAATGCACCTTTGGGGTTAGATCCGGTAAACTTTTGGGTTTCGTCGTCAGTGGTAAAGGTATTGAAGTCGACCCTGGAAAGGTAAAAGCTATACAAGATATGCCTGCTCCCCGTACTGAGAGAGAAGTCAGAGGTTTCTTGGGACGTTTGAACTATATTTCTAGATTTATCTCCCATTTGACCGCTACTTGTGAGCCAATCTTCAAATTACTGAGAAAAGATCAAGTAGTGAAGTGGAACGACGAATGTCAGATAGCTTTTGATAAGATCAAGGAGTATCTCCAAGAACCTCTGATTCTGATGCCGCCAGTTGAGGGAAGACCTCTAATCATGTACTTAACAGTGCTAGAGAATTTAATGGGGTGTGTGTTGGGGCAACATGACGAGTCTGGTCGAAAAGAGCATGCAATATACTACCTTAGCAAAAAGTTTACCGACTGTGAAACAAGATATTCACTGCTTGAGAAAACTTGATGCGCTTTGGCATGGGCTGCTCGCCGACTAAGACAGTATATGTTGACTCATACCACTTTATTGATCTCTAAGATGGATCCTATCAAATACATATTTGAAAAACCTGCTCTCTCCGGACGAATAGCAAGATGGAAGATGGTCTTGACAGAATACGACATCCAGTACACCACGCAGAAAGCAATCAAAGGAAGTGTACTAGCTGATCATTTGGCTTATCAAGCGGTGGACGACTATCAGTCTATGAATTTTAAGTTCCTAGATGAGAATATTATGCTTGTTACTGATTATGAAGAACCTGGACCATATGAAGGACCTGAACTAGGATCCCGATGGACTATGGTTTTTGATGGAGCTTCTAACGCACTCGGCAATGGTATTGGTGTTATACGCCGTTTACTGCTAGACTTTGCTTTCACTGTACCAACAATATGGCTGAATATGAAGCATGCATCATGGGTATCAAAGCTGCCATTGATATGAGGATCAAATTCTTGAATGTATATGGGGACTCAGCCCTAGTGATCAGTCAGATTAAAGGAGAATGGGACACGAAGCATCCAAATCTCATTCCTTACCGAGAACATGTGTTGACTTTGATTCCATACTTTGAAGAAATCACTTTTGAGAATATTCCACGAGAAGAGAATCAGTTGGCAGACGCGTTAGCTACCATGTCATCTATGTTCAAAGTCAGATGGGATAACGAGGCTCCTAGGATTACTATTGACAGACTAGATGAGCCGGCATACTGTTATGAAGTTGATACTGATGGGGTAAAAGAGAAACCTTGGTTCCACAAAGTGAAAAGATATCTTGAAACTCAGGAATATCCTGAAGGAGCATCTACCAATGACAGGAAGTTTCTAAGGAGGTTCTCTGCTAAGTTCTTTCTGAGTAACGGATTTTTATACAAACGCAACCACGATTCAACCTTGCTTCGCTGCGTAGACAAGAAGGAAGTAGAAAATATTATGGAAGAGATGCATGACGGAATTTTTGGCATTCACTCCAGTGGGCATACAATGGCTAAGAAAATTTTGAGAGCAGGTTACTACTGGTCTACCATGGAAACTGATTGCCATCATCACTCCAAAACTTGTCACAAGTGCCAGATCTATGCTGACAAGGTACATGTACCACCGGTTCCGTTGAATGTTCTGACTGCTCCTTGGCCTTTTGCAATGTGGGGAATTGATATGATAGGAGAGATTAAACCTACCGCTTCCAATGGACATCGTTTCATCCTTGTTGCTATCGATTACTTTACAAAGTGGGTAGAAGCAGCCTCGTTCGCTTCTGTTACCAAGAATGTTGTAGCTCGGTTTATCAAGCATAACCTTATCTGTCGATATGGCATCCCTGAAAGGATTATCACAGACAATGGTACTAATCTGAACAACACTATGATCACTGAACTCTGCATGCAGTTCAAGATTAAGCATCACAATTCTTCTCCATATCGACCAAAGATGAATGGCGCAGTGGAAGCTGCCAACAAGAATATTAAGAAGATCTTGCAAAAGATGACGGTGACATACAAAGATTGGCATGAGATGTTACCATTTTCTCTTCATGGTTATCGCACCTCATTACGTACCTCAACAGGGGCAACCCCTTTCTCTTTAGTCTATGGTATGGAGGCAGTTTTACCTGTTGAAGTTCAGATCCCTTTCCTAAGGATTATGCAAGATGCAGGCTTAGACAAAGATGAATGGGTTCAGACTCGACTTGATCAGATGAATTTGATTGATGAGAAAAGGCTTGCGGTTGTCTGTCATGGCCAGATGTATCAGAAGCGTATGATCAAGGCCTTTAACAAGAAAGTCAAGCACCAATTGTACCAGGCCGGTGATTTGGTAATAAAGCGTATCATACTACCACAGGGTGATCCCAGGGGCAAATGGACTCCCACATATGAAGGTCCATTTGTAATCAAGAAAATATTTTCTGGCGGTGCTATGATGCTTACTACTATGGACGGCGAAGATTTCCCGCACCCTGTGAACGCGGACATAGTCAAAAGATACTACGCATAAAAAGAGACCCGCTAGGTTGACTGGCCTAGGCAAAAATAAGGGCATCCCGGCGAACCAAAAGGGTTCGGGTAAAAATTAGGTATCTATATACAAAAGAACTGTACACCCGGCAAGTCGAAAACCTGAAAAGGCGGCTTGGGCAAAAGAGGGTATCCCGGTGGACTGAAAACCTGAAAAGGCGGTCCAGGTAAAAGTTAGGGATTAAAGCGTACGACTATGTCCCGTTGGATCACTTATCTGCTTACAGCTTAGTTTTATCAAGTTCGAACGACACAGATCAATCCAGTCATCTTCCTTCCGACAGCAAGGGATGAGATGCTTGAAGATATAGTGGTAATAGCAGAGTTGAAACTCAACGGGATCACTTCCACATAGTTGTTTTTCTTCGTTTATCACTTTGTACCTTTTCAATTTTATGACAATTTCCTCTTACTAGGATTTCTGTCTCCTTGTACAAAACTGCCTGTTTATAGGCCAATTTCAAAATCAATACAAGTCTATTTTCAAATTCAAAAATTGCTTTTACTTTCCCTGTTTTGTTTGTATAAACGTCCAATGGGTACTTTGAATAAACATATGCACTTGAATATGATTGATGTTTACCAAAAAATATATATACATGAAAACAGGAATAACATTTACTAAGGATTCTAGGAGTTGGGATAGTGTTCAAGATATCCGCGAACCCCCACAGAGCCAGTTCATGGAAATATCCCCACAGAGCAATCTCCATGGAATTATCTCTATTGAGCTATCTTCACAAGCTCATCCCCAACAGAGATATATTCCCCTACAGAATTAGTATGCCCTTATACAGAAATCGGGGCATCTTCCAGCGATTCACTTCCATGTCTTCGATAGACAGCTTGGCATGATCATAGATCCCCTAGCAGATAAAGAAGTTGATCATTTCCCCAGCATACAACAGAAATTTCCTCGACGCAACCTATGAAATTCTAATCCCCATCGGAGGTTATTCCATCTATGTAGTATACATAATTCAATTCCCCAACTGAGTTCATTCCTCTAACACTATAGAATTCTCTCCCCCAGCAGAATTCGTTCCAGGATGCTATTCCTAAAAGAGTCGACACTCGTGCTGAAACCTGGTCAGATAGTGCAGCGGAGAATTATTCCCAGTCAGAATGCATACAATCAATTTCCACAGTAAAAGAACCACAGACTACTGACTCTCCTGATAGAATACTTCTATCCCCAAGCGGAAGTCAAAGATCCCCAGCGGAATATTCCCAAACGGAAAGTATGAATCCCCAGTAGAGTCATTCCAAACAGGATCTGAAGATATATTTTCTCCATTCCCAACAACAGTCAGGGATTTATTTTCCCCAATCAGACTTTACTATTCAAAGCCACCGCTACCTTCAGCGACATTTCATACCCATACATCATTTACAATACATCATAGCATACGCATACAAAACGCATATAACATTCTCATTTAGTTTAAGAGCGTCATTACGCAATGCATTACATATATCATGACATTGCATAAAACTAACTTGGTTTTTTTCAGGTTAGTTCTCAAACGGACAAGTATTGTCAACAGTTTATCATCTTTCAGATACAATCAGTCGAAGATTCATTCTGATACTCCTTTGGATACAGTCAGGAGTAGACTCATTCCAGTACATCTTCTAGACACAGTTCAGATACAATCAAGACACAGATTCATTCTGATACTTATTCCAGTACATCTTTTAGATACAGTCGATCGAAGACTCATTCTAATACTAATTTTTCAGATACAGTCAGTCGTAGACTCATTCTAATACGACTCCCAGATACAGTCAGGCAAAGACTCATTCTGATCTCCTTATAGATACAGTCAAGACATAGACTCATTCTAAAACATCATACAGATACAATCAAGGCATAAGAATCATTCTGGCATTTCCCAGCATGTCTGCTAGATACAGTTGGACACAGACTCATTCTAGTATATTCCTCAGATACAGTCAAACCTAGACTCATTCTGATACTCCTATCAGCAGTTACTTTGGATGGCAACTATAAGACCATCTTCATCCTGTCATCTTTCCGAATGGCATCTTTAAGCCCATTCAAGCAATACAATCAGCCAACAAGCGCTACTTCGTGCACCCGTGAGTGCAAATTTTTGGGCACTTAAGTGTTCAATCCTCTTCCACCTTCAGATCACGAATGGCAGACATGCCAATCTAACTCTTCAGGTTTAAGAAGATTGAACAGGGGCAGCTGTTGTACCCCAAAATTTGCCTGCCCTATTTTCTAACATTTAAATTATTTTTTAACTTTGATTTTATAAGTTTTTTGGTCCAATATTACTAACATTTTAATAGTAATTTTTATTCAAAAACAGGTAACAGTTTACTTTAAATTGTTTAAATAACAAATAGTTGTTTGACCTTCATATGCTTTCAAGTGCATTTTTGTTTCGAATAAATGAATTGGCACAATTGGAAAGGAGATAAGGCTTGCAAGTATGAGGTCGCGGGTTCGAATCTCACATGTTACATTTTGAATTTGTTTCTATTATTTGTTACTAACTTTCTTTCCATTTTAAATTATTTTCAAAAATCACAAAAATTGTATTTTTTTATTATTTGTTTTTAATTTTCGTTTTTTATTTTAAAGCATTTTTGAAAAATAATTATTTATTTGATTTTATGTACTTTTTACCAAAAAGGAGTGCAAAAATCATAATAAATACAAAAATATTTTCTTTTTGTGTACTCATTTCCTATTGGTCAATTTATGTCTACTTGGTGACCAAGTAAAAATCAGATATTATTTGATTTTTATTCAGATATTATTTAATCAATAGGAATTAAGACTAATTATTATTTTCCTTCTTTAATTTTTTAACCTAATTTTCTAGACCAATAAATATAGGTTGTTTTACACATAACAAGGACACGAATTTTCAAAAAAAGTGGTGAAACTAGGGCATAAGAGTTCCCACCCTTGTGGCCGTTTTCAACACATATTTCACGACCATACCCTCTCAAAAGAATCTCAGGAGGCCATTCCACTCATCCTTGAAGGTTGAAAACACACGATTCATGAACTATCAACCATGGCCGCCCCTCACTCTTTTTAATTTTCGTTTTCTTTATTTCATGAAATTTTAACTCATATCTCATGCATCTCTATGTTTATATGTATCATTGGAACTGTTTTGATGTTTTTATGTGAGGTTTTCATGTAGGATGCGCGAACCACCATGACTAGGGCATAAAGAAACTTCTCTTCGAATCTCCCTCTACAATGAGTTTTAACAAAAACTAATGGCAGATTTGGATTCCTAGGGGTCACATTAGGGGATCTGGACACTTTTTATTCTTTAAATTTTCGTTTTCTTTTAATTGTAATTTTGCAGGTTTTTTGCTACGAACCAAGTCGTAGCAAAATCGTAGCTAATTTGCAGCAGATTCGTAGCAAAAAGCTACAGCCAGAACGACGAAGAAGAAGATGAATAGTGCCAGCCTTTTTTGTTTTTTGCTTTTATTATATTATTATTGTTTTCTATCTCTTGACCAACTGAACAACGCAGTCTGGTGGTAAGGAGCGCCCATGGGAAGCAAAGGGGTGTGGGTTCGATCCCAGCCCTCTTTCTTTAATTTTTTTAGACCTTTTATTTCCCTTTCTCTCTATTTTTTTTTTATTATTATCTATTTTCTTTTAATTTATTTTCCTTTAATTAATTAACCTAACCAATATTTGTTTTAACCAATAAAAAAAAAGGGAAAACTAATAACCTTTTTTCACAAAATCACAAAATAGCCAAAAAAAAAATTTTTAATTAAATTAGATTTATATCTTTCTTATATGTTTATTTCCATAATAAAAATAAAATAATTTTGTAAATAAACATTTAATTTAGCTTTCTTTTTTTAATCAAGTTAATCTTTTTTATGAAAAAATAAAAATATCAAAAATATTAGATTTTTTTAATCAAATTAATTTCTTTAAACCATAATTTATCTTTTCTAATCAATTAATCGACATCCGAACTTTTTATTCCTTTCATTCCCGATTTTATTTTTATTTCTAGAATCAATGTATAGGATGTCAATTCTCTTGTAATAGTTAGTTTTAATTTCCGCACTCCCCCGATTTTAATTATGTATCCCTTCCCCATGATGTAATAGCTTAGGATTTTATTTTCCGCTTTTAAATTCCGCAAAAAAATAATTAACTGTGTGGTTAGTAATAATAGGGTGTGAAAAGAATATACGAATAAAAACAGACTTAGCCCACTAATCCAAAGACAAATACCATGAATACAAACACTTTCACACACGTCACCTTTAGGGTAACACACCTCAGTTGCCTTCGAAATCAAATGGTCAAGTCCCTCGGATAAATAGGATACCCTTAGCAAAGACGCTTATCAAATGAAATCATCATAGTCCCTCAGATAAAAGATCATGGTCCCACGGAAAGTCCCTTCGATAAAATGATCTTGCCCCTCGATGACCCTTCGATTAAATGATGATGTCCCTCCGAAAAAATGCTAAGGGTACCCTTGTTGCTTTCAATGACTATACCCCCAACACGTCTTAAAAGATAAGGACTACTTACTCTTCACTAGTAAGGACAGTCTTATCCTTTAAAGACTTAACAAAACGATTGTCCTTCACATCCAAGATAGTGACTACCTACTGCCTAATAGTAGGGATAGTCCAATCATCAAGGACTTAAGAAACTAACAGACTATGACCTATTGAGTAGGGTAGGATGGTAAACTCCTAGATTGCTTGCTCACACCTCCAACAAACAAAAAATCACTCACACTTCAAAATTCTTTTCAAACTATCTTTTCAAAAACAAAACATTTCAAAGATAAACACTTTGTATACATCCCAAACAAGGATCATTACAAAGTTAATTTTTTTCCTAAACATTTTCTAAATACACCTCACACTCAAGATTTTTCAGAGCAAACAAGTGACTTAAGCAATCTAAGAGCCCATGGATAACCATGGATACAAAGGGTGCGCATACCTTCCCTTTGTATAGTTTACCCCCCGAACCCGATAAATCTCAATAGGTATTTTTCTGTTCTTTTCCTACCTTTCCTTATTTGGATAAAAGAAAAGTCGGTGGCGACTCTTGCTAACCGCAACATGTTTTGCGAAAAAAAAAATTAAAAAGTCAGTTCTCCACCGTATTACAGTTGGAAATGGCTCAGTCCATGCCACCTTGGTGCATCCATTAAATGCTCCAATCCAAAATTGAAGTCTTGTCCCCTCTTTAGGGATTTCTAGGTTTGGCATGCTATTTTTAGTTCCAAGGACTTGGGAGGCTTGAGATCATATTTGGTTCCTCCTTGGTCTCCCCTTGAGGTGTTCAGATGGATAAGTGTGTTTGTCATTTGCACAAATTTGGCAAATCGAGCAAAATGCACAAATCTGCCTTGCTATGACAGTTTGCTGCAAGGCACATTGGCATGGTCATATCGCATGGCCCAAGTGGATTTTCATGGAGTTCTTGGCCATTTTGGAAAGTCCTCATATGATACAACAACTGTTTGATCATAATTGTTTTTGATACTTTTTGGATCCAAGTGAAAAATGCCCTTACATTTGGAAAAAAGTGAAGGCAGATTCTGACTTAGTGAAAATTTCACTAAGTGTTGGAAAAAAGTGACATTTTCACTTTTTGTGATTTTGATCATTCCATAACTTTAAATCCATAAGGAATTGGAATGAGTTATGTTTGAAGCTTTTGTAGAGTGCCATGAGAGCAACAAATCCAGCTTTGGATGGGGAAAAATGGCCTTGTGGTTTAGGAGTTATGATCCTCTAAAGTTGGTACCCTAGCCACTTTGTTCCATAACTTAGAAAAATTTCTAAGTTTTTATGGTTACCCCTTTTACAAGTTATCCCACTTTTCTTGATTTTTCTTGATGAATGATGATTCTAATCACACATTAACATCATTTTAGGGTTAAGGAACCATAATTGACCAAAACATCAAAAAGTCAAACTTTGACTTTTGGGCACAGTTGACTTTTTATCAGATGAATTCCAAACTGTGCGATCCTCTATGAAATCAAGTCCTTGACCAAAATCAAACTTGATGGATTGATTTCATAGGTGTTATAGGGTGTATTGAATCATGTCCTAGGGTTTGGGAGCATGTCTTGGTCAAAAGTCAAAGGTACAGTTGACTTTTTCCGTGAAACCCTAACTGTGGTTCTGATGAAATTGAAACTTGTAGATCAAGCTTCTTGGATCAATCCATTGTTGCAAATGGATAAATGTGGTTTATTAGAGACCCTAAAATCCTTTCTTGAGGTCTTGGCTCATGTTTTCTCCCAAAAGTCAACTTAGGGGTGAATTAGGTCAAGAAACCCTAATTCCTGATTTTTGGTGAATGCATCCCCTGAGGCTAAATTGACTTGATGATTGGGTCCATGAGGTTCCATGGGGTATATTATGTTATGCTTTGAAGCATTGGCTCATGCCCAGAGGAAAATTCCCATCTGGAGGCCCTGGTCGACCAAAACCCTAATTTGGTGACACTGGCGATCTTGAGGCTTGATCCACTGGGACTGTTGCAGCCTTGTGCTTAATCCTTGAGGTGGGAGTCCTATTGATCCATTGGGGATGTTTGAGAGGTTTAGACAAGTTGAAGATCATGTCATTCCTTGATTGATCCTTTGTCTAAAGCTCAGAGAGATCTTGAAACCCTAATTCTGATTGTAGTGAAGACTCACCCATCTTTGGGGAGACTAATGAGGCATGATGGTCCATCCATATTGTGATGATGATTTGCACAATGATGGGAAATCTTAGTGGTCAAAATTTGGGGTATGACATAGTGCACCTCCTGTGTGTCGTACTTGTGGTAAGATTCATCAGGGTGGGTGTGGCTTCGAAGGAGTGAAGTGCTATCGGTGTCAAAAAATGGGGCATATGAATGAGAATAGGAATCAGATGCAAGGGAAGAATGCCGGTCGAGTTTATACACTGGATGCAAGGAAGGCTAAGGGTGATAACTCTTTGATTGCTGGTACGTGTTTCGTTAATGGGCATCCTTGTCTTGTATTATTTGATTGTGGAGCAACACACTCATTTGTGTCGATACAATGTATGAAGCGACTTGGGTTGCAAGCTATTCTGTTGTCTCCTCCTATGGTGGTTACTACTGCCATGGATGAGATGGTTGAAACACCTTTAATGTGTGAAAACTGTGTACTATCTGTGGATGGAAGAGTTTTTCAGATTGATCTTATATGTTTGTCGCTTAAGAAAGTAGATGTTGTTTTGGGGATGGATTGGCTTTCTGCTAATTCGGTGTTTATTGGTTATGAGGAGAAGCTAATCATCATTCCATCCATTGAAGCTACTTCGAAAAATGTGCTAACTACTATTTTAGAAGGTACGGTTGGAATGATAAATTCTTGTTTGAGAAGGAAAAATCTATTCTTTTGGTTCTCACTAAGGAGGAGAGTAGCGACCTACAAGTTCTGCATATCACAGTTCAAATGCAAAATAAATGCGTAATATAGTTGAGTCATACATGAGTTTAAACCTATACTACTGGTTTTGGTGTTTCCATGGATTGTTAATGAGTTTGACTAGTTTTGTAACAAGAAAATCAGAATTTTTCTGTTTCTGCAACAAGAGTAATTGATTAGCAAGAAATGAGTAACCGATTACTATGTGAAAAAAATGATGCCCTGCGCCAAGTCTGGATTGAGTAATCGGTTAGTAGGAATTGAGTAACCGATTACGAAATGTGTCTCTAACTCTCATTTTGATTATGTGTGAATAGTTCAACGTGAGTAACTGATTACCCATATTTCAGTAACCGATTACAATTGTAAGTGGATGAAAAATATTGAAAAATTCATATCTTTTGGATCGTAACTCCGATCGAGGCGTAGTAATAGTCATTGGAAAGCTATGAAAATATTCTACACAATAAAAGTGAAAAACGTTGATTTAATTTATGAAATTAATTAATCGGCAGGAATCGGGTAAATGTGATCATTTTATGAGATGTATTATTACATGTATTTTGTTATACTATTGTGTTGTGCTATATCTAACTTCTTGTTGTGAATTGTAATTGAGTGAATACATGTTCAAAATTGGGAATAGGAAGAGTGAGGAAACCTTACCCTAAATCTATAGCGGAACCTAGTAGTGTGACTAGGAATTTTTAGATAATCTAGATGGCGATGCTCGAGCGTTCGATGCCTAGGTGTGCATCCTCGACGAGTAATGGTCTAGAGGAGAGTGAGACACTAGTATGGAACATGTGTGAACCTTGTGTTATGTGCTAAGGCAAATGTGACCTTGTGATTATCGTATGCAATCACGTTTGTGTGTGAGATCAAGTAATCAGAACCGTTTCCCTGAGACTTGCCATTTCGTAAGGTGAAGCTTATTTAGAGCTCCTCCGGAATATACGCATGATTACTTGGCAGGTTTGATTCTCGCGTTTAATACGAACGAAACCTACGGGTAGAGACTTGTGTGGTTAACAGGCCATGTGAAGTGACGATTCATAAGGTGATAATATGTCCCTTAGTTTCCGAATCCGTTTGGTATGTCAAGTAAGTGCAAGGATCCACAACTTGTGTCGACTCTTAGACGTAGGAGAGGACGAGAAAAGGGGATTCCTTGATGAGGTTACCGATTAGTGATATTTTGAGTTGGTGAACTCATGAACATGTTTCCATATAGTGTGAGATTGTGAACTCAAGGTCATTTCCCTTCCCCTTGACTTAAATTAGGAATTGTTAGAACCTTGTAAAGCTGAGAGGATCCATAAGATAGGGTACTCACTGGGATTTAATATCTCACCCCATGTTGTTGATTATATTTCATGTGCTTCAGGTTCCGAGAAGGGTAAGGATAAAGTCGTTTGATTATCCTTACGTATCTTGCTCTTTTGGGATGGCATAGCTTCCATTGTGGAGATTTTATTTTGAGACCATTGTTTTGATCTAGTTCTTAGTATCTTGGAACATCTTGTGTATATTATGCCATAGTTTTTATATTTTGTATTTGGGCATGTAATGTATACAATGTGTTAACTAGGAACTTATGGGTATTTCAATACCAAAACATTGATTCATGTATAATATATATACTTTGATGTATGTTGTTATATATGGGTCTTACAGTTGGTATCAGAGCAGGTCGTATCCTAGACCTAGCCATGAAATAGTATAAATAATTCTTTTCGTTCATATGCGTTGTGTCACAAATGGTCTTAAGTGTTATATTTATGGCATTGAGCCTGATCAACTTAATCCTATCTGTATGACGTTTAGAAACATGGCTGACGGACGCAGAACCCGTGGTAGACCCAGAACTACTCCTTCCGAGACGAACCAGCCAGGCGGCGATGAGTATGTCCCATGGCCTTAGTTTTTACAACAGATGCAGCAGCAGCGGAACCAATTCATGCAGCAGATGGTACAACAGATGAATGGAGGTCTTAATCCTCAAGTGGTTGTTCCAGATGTTGTAGATGGGAGTTTTTGGGATTTCTTCTGCATGAATCCTCCAGAATTTCATGACGGATTAGACCCTGTGAAAGCTCATGAATGGGTGGCTGGTATGGAGAGAATCTTTCTGATAGTGCAGTGTAGCGTAGAGAACAAAGTGGTGTTTGCTTCTCACTCATTGAAAGGTCCTGCTATGAGGTGGTGGGAGAGTGCTCCAGCTTTAATGACTATCCAAGATGTGCCTAAGGTCTGGGAGCAATTCAAGACTACCTTTATGGAGAAGTACTTTCCTAGTTCCTTGAGGACCCAAAAGGAGTTTGAATTCCAACAATTGAGGCAAGGTACTATGACTGTGGCTGCTTATGCTGAAAAGTTTGAGATCATGGATGCTTACTCTAGGCAGACCGTGTATGCTCCGGATGAAAAGTGGAAGATTGACCAATTTCCTTTTGGATTGAAAGCTGAGATTTCTCACAGTGTGTCTCAAAGAGAGTTCACTACTTATGATGAGTTGCTAAGGCAATGCTATGTGGCTGAGAATAGTTTGAAGAGAGTTCAAGCTGAGGGGGATTTGAGTAGGTCGAGTTAGAATGATCGTGGAAGATCAAGCCAACAGTTTAGGCCTAAACAACAAGCTTTCAAAGGAAAACAAGTTAAGAATTCTAAAACTAGTGCACCTCATGTGTGTCGTACTTGTGGTAAGATTCATCAGGGTAGGTGTGGCTTCGAAGGAGTGAGGTGCTATTAGTGTAAAAAAGTGGGGCATATGGCGAGGGATTGTCCTCAAAATAGGAATCAGACGCAAGGGAAGAATACCGGCTGAGTTTATACACTGGATGCAAGGAAGGCTAAGGGTGATAACTCTTTGATTGCTGGTACGTATTTCGTTAATGGGCATCCTTGTTTTGTATTATTTGATT
This sequence comes from Lathyrus tuberosus, assembly GCA_022829125.1. Taxonomy (NCBI): domain Eukaryota; kingdom Viridiplantae; phylum Streptophyta; class Magnoliopsida; order Fabales; family Fabaceae; genus Lathyrus; species Lathyrus tuberosus. The sequence goes on along the minus strand of JALAZF010000056.1, from coordinate 4,776,070 downwards.
GTGGAGCAACACACTCTTTTGTGTCGATACAATGTATGAAGCGACTTGGGTTGCAAGCTATTCTGTTTTCTCCTCCTATGGTGGTTATTACTGCCATGGATGAGATGGTTGAAACACCTTTAATGTGTGAAAACTATGTACTATCTGTGGATGGAAGAGTTTTTCAGATTGATCTTATATGTTTGCCGCTTAAGAAAGTAGATGTTATTTTGGGGATGGATTGGCTTTCTGCTAATTCGATGTTTATTGGTTGTGAGGAGAATCTAATCATCATTCCGTCCATTGAAGCTACTCCGAAAGATGTGTTAACTACTATTTTAGAAGGTACGGTTAGAATAATAAATTTCTTGTTTGAGAAGGAAAAATATGTTCTTTTGGTTCTCACTAAGGAGGAGAGTAGCGACCTACAAGTTCTGCATATCCCTGTAGTCTTTGAGTTTTCCGAATTTTTCCCCGAGGATGTCACTTCTCTTCCTCCGGAAAGGGAAGTGGAATTCTCTATTGACCTGGTACCGGGAACGGCTCCTATATCCGTTTCTACGTATCGGAAGGCACCATTTGAGTTAATAGAATTGAAGGATCAATTAGAAGAGTTAATGGCTAAGCATTTTGTTTGACCTAGTGTTTCGCCCTGGGGAGCTCCAGTGTTGTTAGTAAAGAAGAAGGATGGTGGAATGCGGTTATGTATTGATTACCGACGGTTGAATAAAGTCACCATTAAGAACAAGTACCCATTACCCAGGATAGACGACCTGTTAGATCAATTGAAAGGAGCCTGTGTGTTCTCGAAGATTGATTTATGGTGGGGTTATCATCAAATCCGTGTGAAGAGTTCAGATGTACCAAAGACCGCGTTTAGAACCCGTTATGGCCATTACGAATTCCTAGTAATGCCTTTCGGTGTTACGAATGCTCCAGCTGTTTTTATGGATTATATGAATCGGATATTTCAATCTTACTTGGACCAATTTGTAGTGATATTTATTGACGACGTTCTTATTTATTCTCGTACTTCTCAAGAGCACGGAGAACATCTAAGAATCGTTCTATCGATCTTACAAGAGAGACAACTTTTTGCCAAGTTAAGCAAGTGTGAATTTTGGATGATGGAGGTTAGATTCCTTGGTCATGTCATATCTCAAGGAGGTGTGGCGGTAGATCCATTGAAAGTTGAAGCGGTAATTAATTGGGAGAGACCGAAGAATGCTTTAGAAGTTAGAAGTTTCTTGGGGTTGGCAGGTTACTATAGAAGGTTCATCAAAGGTTTTTCTCAATTGGCTTTACCAATGACTAAACTTACTCGAAAGAATTTTTCTTATGAGTGGGATTTGGCATGTGAACAAATTTTTATGAGTTTTAAGGAAAGATTGACGACTGCTTCTGTTTTGATCATTCCTGATCCTAACAAGTCATATGAGGTATTTTGTGATGCATTAAAGATGGTATTAGGAGGTGTTTTGATGCAAGATGGTCAAGTAGTAGCTTATGCTTCCAGACAATTAAAAGTTCACGAGAAGAATTATCCAACTCGTGATTTGGAATTGGCGGCGGTTGTTTTTACACTGAAAGTGTGACGTCATTATTTGTATGGAGTACGTTTTGAAATGTTCAGCGACCACAAGAGTTTAAAGTATCTATTTGATAAAAAAGAGTTGAACATGTGTCAAAGGAGATGGATGAAGTATTTAAAGGATTATGATTTGGAACTAAAGTACCATCCGGGTAAAGCAAATAAAGTGGTGGATGCATTGAGTCGAAAAGTGTTTCATAGTGTCGAATTGATGATGTTAGAGTATGCCTTATTGGAAAAGTTTCGAGATCTTAATCTTCAGTTTATTTGGACTCAAAATGGTGTGATTATGGGAAACTTGAATGTTAATTCTACCCTTAGAGAGGAAATTCAACAAGGGCAAGTGTTGGATACGAAGTTACAAGAAATGTTAGTTCAACCGGGTTTCGTGCGAGCTACCGATGGAATCATTTTGTTTAACCAAAGGATTTGTGTTCCGGATGATGCGGTGTTAAAAATAAGGATTTTGGAGGAAGCTCATAAAGGTGCTTTTACTATACATTTTGGTTCTTCGAAGATGTATCAAGACTTAAAGAGGGACTATTGGTGGTCCAGAATGAAAAGAGATATTGCGGTGTATGTGTCGGAGTGTGCGATATGCCAACAGGTAAAGATTGAACACCAGAGGCCGGGTGGTTTATTACAACCTTTAGAAATTCCAGTTTGGAAATAGGATAGTATTTCTATGGACTTTGCAGTTGGATTTCCCCGTGCGCAAGGTGATTTTGATTCTATTTGGGTGATTGTGGATCGGTTGACGAAATCTGCGCATTTCTTAGCCGTAAAGACTACTTACAAGGCAAGTCATCCTGCAAGGTTGTTTATTTCAAAAATTGTGAGGTTACATGGTATTCCATCTAGCATTGTGTCCGATAGAGATCCAAAGTTTACTTCAAGATTTTGGAGAGCTTTTCAACAAGCTATGGGAACGAAGTTGTGTTTAAGTACGTCGAATCATCCTCAAACGGATGGTCAGACGAAACGGAGGATACAAATGATGGAAGACATGTTAAGAGCTTGTGTGCTTGGAAGTGGAGGAAATTGGATTGAACTTTTGCCGTTGATTGAGTTTTCGTACAACAATAGTTATCACGCGAGTATCGGTATGGCTCCTTACAAAGCATTGCAAGGAAGGAAATGTAGGACGCCATTGTGTTGGGGGGAAGTTGGCGAAGATAGAATTTTGGGACCCAAGATTATTCAAGAGACTATGGAAAAGATTAGAATGATCCGTGACAAGGTTAAGCAAGCACAAGATCGTCAGAAGAGTTATACGGATAATCGTAGGAGACCTCTAGAATTTGAAGAAGGTGATCATGTGTTTTTTAAGGTTACTCCGAGATTTAGGTTGCAAGGACTGTTTAAGTCGCAGGAGTTAAGTCTGAGATACGTGGGACCATATCAAATTTTAGAAAGGATTGGTGAAGTAGCTTACATATTATCCTTACCGCCTTCTCTATCAGAGACGCACGATGTTTTTCATGTGTCTCAACTTAGGAAGTTTGTTCCATATCCTCTTCAGCTAATTCTACCAAATACGATTGAGATAGAAGCAAATTTAACGTTTGAACCTCAACCGAGTCGTATCACAGGGAGAGAAACTAAGGTACTAAGGAATAAGGAGATTCCTCTTGTGAAAGTTCAGTGGGATGTGACGCATCCTGGTGATGCCACTTGGGAACTAGAATCGGAAATGCGGGATGTTTACCCTAATCTTTTCAGGTAATCTTTAAATTCGAGGACGAATTTCTATTTAAGGAGGGGAGGATGTAATACCCCGTGTTTATAATGCTCTGGATAATATTAGTTGAGATCAAATGAGTTCCGGTGTGCTCTGAGAATTTTTTGATAAGATAACTAGAGCAACTGATGAGCTTAGAATATATCAAATTAATATTATCTGACTCTGAGATTTTATCAATTGGTGCATTATAGACAATTTGGACATTTAAGTTAGTGTTACTAACTTAATGATATCTCTAAATATCATATTCATTTCTTTTCCTCTTCTTTTTGTGACAAAGATAGAAAGAATAATGTTAAGAAGTAGAGAGAAGGAAGAGCAAGGGAGAAAGAGGGGAAGAAGATCTAGAAGTTGAAGAACAAGCTTGGAACTTCTTCATTCTTCATCAAATCATCTCACCATCTTCATCATCATCCTATCTTGAGGTGGGTTCTAGTTAGAAACTTAAGTTCTAGAATTTTAGAGATGTTAGAGCTTAGGTTAGTAGATTATGAATATTTGTGTAGAATCGATTATTTTCACGGTTCAAATGTGAAATAAATGCGTAATATAGTTGAGTCATACATGAGTTTTAACCTATACTAATGGTTTTGGTGTTTCCATGGATTCTTAATGAGTTTGACTGGTTTTGTAACAAGAAAATCAGAAATTTTCTGTTTCTGCAACAAGAGTAATCTATTAGCAAGAAATGAGTAACTGATTACTCTGTGAAAAAAATGATGCCCTGCGCCAAGTCTGGACTGAGCAATCGGTTAGCAGGAATTGAGTAACCGATTACGAAATGTGTCTCTAACGCTCATTTTGATTCTGTGTGAACAGTGCAACGTGAGTAACCGATTACCACTGTAAGTGGATGAAAAATATTTAAAAATTCATATCTTTTGGATCGTAACTCCGATCGAGACGTAGTAATAGTCATTGGAAAGCTATGAAAATATTCTACGCAATAAAAGTGAAAACGTTGATTTAAGTTACGAAATTAATTAATCGACGGGAATCGGGTAATGTGATAATTTTATGAGATGTATTATTACATGTATTTTGTTATACTATTGTGTTGTGCTATATCTAACTTCTTGTTGTGAATTGTAATTGAGTGAATACATGTTTAAAATTGGGAATATGAAGAGTGAGGAAACCTTACCATAAATCTATAGTGGAACCTAGTATTGTGACTAGGAAATTTTAGATAATCTAAATGGCGATGCTCTTGCGTTCGATGCCTAGGTGTGCATCCTCGACGAGTAATGGTCTAGAGGAGAGTGAGACACTAGTATGGAACATGTGTGAACCTTGTGTTATGTGCTAAGGAGAATGTGGCATTGTGATTATCGTATGCAATTACGTTTGTGTATGAGATCACGTATTTAGAACCGTTTCCCTGAGACTTGCCGTTTTGCGAGGTGAAGCTTATTTAGAGCTCCTCCAGAATGTACGCATGATTATTTGGCAGGTTTGATTCCCGCGTTTAGTACGAACGGAGCCTACGGGTAGAGACTTGTGATGGTTAACAGGCAATGTGAAGTGACGATTCATAAGGTGATAATATGTCCCTTAGTTTCTGAATCTGTTTCGTATGTCAAGTAAGTGCAAGGATCCATGACTCGTGCCGACTCTTGGACTTAGGAGAGGACGGGAAAAGGGGATGCCTTGATGAGGTTACCAATTAGTTATATTTTGAGTTGGTGAACTCATGAACATGTTTCCATATAGTGTGAGATTGTGAACTCAAGGTCATTTCCCTTCCCCTTGACTTGAGTTAGGAATTGTTAGAACCTTGTAAAGCCGAGAGGATCCATAAGATAGGGAACTCACTGGGATTTAATATCTCACCCCACGTTGTTGATTATATTTCAGGTGCTTCAGGTTTCGAGAAGGGTAAGGATAAAGTCGTTTGATTATCCTTATGTATCTTGCTCTTTTGGGATGGCATAGCTTCCGTTGTGGAGATTTTATTTTGAGATCACTGTTTTGATATAGTTCTTAGTACTTTGGAACATCTTGTGTATATTATGCCATAGTTTATATATTTTGTATTTGGGCATGTAATGTATACAATGTGTTAACTAGGAACTTATGGGTATTTCAATACCAAAAATTGGATTCATGTATAATATATATGTTTTGATGTATGTTGTTATATATGGGTGTTTCACTGTTGGACTCCCACCTCCAAATGTTGTCCAAAGTAATATCCACTATTGCATCCTCAGACACAGTGGCCCCTTCCAAATTAACATCCTAACATGGATCTTTTTGGTCAATGCCCTCAGTGGTCTCATCCAAATTAACATTCTCACATGAAGATTCTTGGTCAACTGCATATGTATCTTCTACACCAGTGGTCCTTCCTTCATCAAACTTGTCACTTAGATTAGTCAAATCTTCAATAGTACCCAAATCATAAAAAATTTCTTTTACACCATTACTCAAATCATCCAAGGTGTCATCTTCTAAACTATTCAGAGTACCCAAATCTTAAAAAAAAAAAAACTTTTACACCATTATTCAAATCTTCCAAATTGTCTTCTTCTACATAATTGGGTCCTACATTTTTTTCTAGAGACAGTATTGACTCTTCCCCATAAACTGGATGCATGACATAAATGCACATTCTCATTAATTAGTGTTATCCTTTTCATCATATTTATTCTTGCATCATCTTTCAACAAAACTAGCTCATTAATATCCATTGCATCATAATACCACAAACTCTCCACTTTTGGGTACCCTAAATCCTTTAAATCACCTGTAGTGGGGAAATTTGTGAGTGTAAGCTATTGATTAACTCAACTCGAGGAAAACAGAGTCGCCACCCGCGCTTTTATTTATTCCACAAAGGAAAAGGAAAAAAGAGCGAATAAATCCTAAGAAGTCTAAAAAAGCAAAAGCTAAAAAAAGACAAAGAGAAATGGGTAAGGGGGGTTGGTTATGTAAAGGGAAGGTTTTACGCACCCAATACATCTATATTACTCTATAGGAGCCCTTTGATGTATTCATGCTTTTTGGTCTGAAAAAGGTTTGCTTGTAAAGAGATTGAGGAGATGAGAGGAGAATTATTTTTTAAGATTTTTGTGTTTGGAGAGACTTGTCGCCTCATGCCTACGTACCCACGATGTGCAATGTAGGATCAAAACCCCGTAGTTCGTGGTACAAAGAACAAAAATTATTGGTTATGGTTTATTTTATCTTGAAAAAGACAACCCGTCATTCTCAAGAGAGAATACTCAACTAATTACCCAAAGGTATGGGAAAGAGGCATTTGCTTCACATTAAGATGGAGGATTTGCTTGGATTAACATCAACAAGACTAATCACTTCAACATCTAAGTGGAAAATGACCATACTTTCAACAAAATACCCTGGTTAGGAGTTTTACATCTCATCAAAAAAATGACTCATGTCTAATTCTTTTTGAAAGGTTTAAAAAGAAAAAAGGGTGCATAAAAGCACAAAAATTTTTTGATGAGTTTTGTATTTTTTATGTTTTTATAAAATGGTCAAAGTATGATTAAGATGGATTGACATTTATTAAAGAAAAGAAAGTTTAAAAAATCACTTGACCGAAGTCAAGGTTTTATTATGAAAGCGGTTTTAAGTTCAAAAACAAGAAGGTTTTGAAAAAGAGAGAGGATTTTGAAAATTTAAGAATGGGGAGGAGAAGAAGTGACTATCCTAGTGCATAAAGTAAAATCTAGGGAAAAGAAGGATCTAACCAAAATGGAGCCACTTCAAAGCAATATTAAAAAAATTCCATCCTTAAGCAAATTGGTCACATAAAGGCAAGTCTTCAATCAATACTCCAAGCAAAGGGATAAGAAGTCATAATTCTAGGTCCATAAGTCCAATATTACTTCAAAAGAGATCCATAAAGAGATCACTCCAAAGCATAGGATAGTAACCAATAGTCCAAGATGAGGAGAATTAAGTTTTTTATGGTTTAAACCTTCATTAATGTTTTTGGTCCAAGTGGACAAAGGGAAAAAGGTGGAAGCATAAACATGTGTCCAACGCACAAAGGAAAAATTGCGGAAACATAAACATGATATGAAATGATAATAATGAAGCATAAAAGTAAAAGAGGTAGGGAGCGAGAAGGAAACATAAAAAAAATTAATATAATAATATTATTAGTAAGTTAATGATTAGTTGTTAGTGTTAGTGATCAATAACAATTGAATAATTGCACTTTGGTCAAGATTGATGAAACTCATTAGAGGATTGATAAGACCAAAGCCTCATAACAACAAGTTTCATGAGTTTTGAACCATAAGATAAATAATCAACCATTCTTGATAGTTTTCCGATACGGGACAAATATTGCCCTATGTTAAGCAATCGCCGAGTAATTTACGGAGTAATTACCCTACAATGAGGTCGGTCAATAGCTCTTTGTGCTAATGCATGCTAGATGAACGATATATAAGTCGTCATCCGAAAGCAATACCGCACGAAAAGAAAAAAATGGTAAAGATCTAGTCTTGATCGAAATTCAACAAAGGAATTCCAAGATCAATTAGACTTTCATTGATCAAAAAGAAAAAGATGAAGAAAAGTGGATCTAACAATTTATGATCCACACAACCAACACTTCACCAAAATGAGAATTAAAATGAGAAAAGCAAAATAAAATCAAGAATTAAAATAATCACATGATCTATTCTTTTTTATGACTTTTTCAAGAAATGTTTAAAACACAATTTCAAAATAACAAAATCCACAAGAAAATAAAATTGATTTTTATTTAATTATTTCAAAAAGAAGGAAAGGAAATTATAAAAAAAAATGAAAGAAAGAATTAAAAGAGATGGAGGTGGATTAGAAAAGAATGAGTGGTGTGTAGAGAATGAAACACGGGCCAAGGCCCAATTTAATTTTAAAAAAACAAACTAAATGTAGTTTAAAAGCAAAAAAGAAATAAAAAAAATCAGAAATGGAAAAAACAAGAACGTGATATCTTCTTCTTCCTCTCGCCGGTGGCACTATTCACATGGCGGAAGAGGTAGTCGGAAATCAATTTCACGGCAGCGGCGGGATATGGAAATCACACGGTTGTGATCGAAATCAAGAGACAAACACGATGATACAATCAATTTTGAGCAACAAACAACAACAGAAACGAATCAACAATACAAAAGCTCCTCGAACTACCTTCGAATTCAAGTGAGTGATGAACTCGAAGCTTCTCTTCTACTTCTTCTGAACACAAATCACTTTTGTTCCTCTTCTGAAACTATTGTTTATTCTCGTTGAGATTTGTGGTTGTTGGTGGATTTGGAATTTGGAGTTGAAGCTTTGATGAAGGTTTATGAATTGATGAAGGTTGTCTTGAATATGAAGGTAAAGAAATTGAATTGATTCTCTGTAAATTTTCTGTAGGTTTGTGGTTTGAAGTTTTGAGAACTGAAAATGAAATTGAAGAAGGTGAATTGAAGCTTCGGGTAATGAATTTGGCAGAGGTTTGAGAGGCTGAAAAGCTTGAAAGAATTGAATGAGATGCTCTCTTATTTATAGCAAATGAGAGTGAGTTTTTGAATTGGAAATTTGGGTTGCCGTTTTGTGTTTTCCACCGCGTTTTGGAAAATTGATGCTCTGCTGCGTTTTGCTCTGATGAATTGTGCGTTTCGTTGCAATTTTACTCGTGCAGGCTGTGTTGTGCCAATTGCATTTTGGGCTGCGTTTTGGCTGCTTGTGATACCGTTTTGAGATTGTGAATTGTGCGGTCTTGTTGCGTTTCACTCATTTGCAGCGTATTGGAATGTATTAGCAGCTGGTATGAATTATTTTGAATTAGTAGCATATTAAAGCAATGGAATGAGCCAGTATTCACACGACTTGTCTTGGCTTATGTAGCTTGCATAGGTAGTAGCAGCTTGTAGTTGTGTGTGATTTTGCACGGCTTGTGAATGCTTGGACGGCTCGTCGGCAGCAGCATTCGTGACGTGAAGCTTGTAGAGCAATATGTGCTATCTTCTTTTATTTTTATTTTTTTTTTGGCACTTGTTGTTGTTTTTTTTTTGTAGATAAGTCATGGGCTTAGTGACTTTGTTCCATTGAAATGGGCTGAACTTCTTTGGTGAATGGGGGAATGGATTTAAATGTTTTGGTCATGGAAAATTGGTTTTAAGAGGGGATAATGTTCATGGAAAGATGGGTTAATTGGATTGAAATGGAATTTGGATAAATGAATAGAATTGGATATATGGATTTTGGAAAATGGATATAATTTTGGAATTTTAAAATTTGGAAATGGATGATGGATATTTGAATAATATGGATAATGGATATGAAATATGGATAATTGGTTATGAAAAATGGATATGGACTTTAAATTGGATAATGGATGGATATTTGGTTTAAAAGTGGATTAGGAAAATGGATATGAAAAAATGGGTTTAGAAATTGGTTTTAAAAAAGAGAAATGGTTCATGACGTGGATATAAAAAATAAGAACACGGTTTAGTAAATGGATAACCAAATGAATCCAAGCCAATCCCAAACTTTATCCACAAGCCTCTGATAAAGTGTACACAGCCACCATTGAACAACCTGTAACTGAAACAACAACCATTTGAATCTGTTTGAAGTTTTCTACAATTCTCTGAATTTAAGCTCTGAATTTCTTCAACATTTGTCTGAATCAGTTATCTGGGAAAATAAATCCGCAGACGAACACAGTTGAACAAAACAGTCACTGCTTGAGAAATAAACCACTGGCACAAATAACTCGTACTTGAAGCAAATACTTGATAGTTTGACCAAGATTAGGTCAAACATCCATCTGAACTGGATCATAGCTGAACAACCACATTTGACCTAAAATTGATTCATTGTCTTTGACAAACCTGCAAAACCCTGGAAGCACAGAGAGAGAAGAACAGGCAAACTGCAACATTTTTTGGTATTTTGGTTAGAGGTTAGTAAACATAAACAAATATAAAACAAGTAAGAAAAACACGCAGATACTGGTGATCTTGTTTGTGTTATGCAAAAATGCAAATGATATGTGGGATCTTAGGGGTAAAAATTAGGGTATTACACCACCTAGAACCTTAAAATAACTCCAAAAATCAGAGTCAACTTCCCAAACCTTCTCTAACCCCTTGTAACATAATTTGTTAAACTCAACAAACACACCCCCATGATAGAAAACACACTCAAACCTATCACTCATGACCTAATCACACTAAATAATGCAGCAATCAGTCTTTGAAGAATGAGAAAACGATAAAGGTTTGCTTTTTAATATAGTAAACGCATAATCATACTTTAGACTAGAAATGAACAATGGTGAAAGTAGATAAGTATTGTCTTCTTCGTCGCTCTAGGTATCGTCGTCTTCGTTGCTCCAAGTCTTCTTCTTTGCAGCTAGGATTTCAGACTATGAGAGAATAGAACAATGACCTAGGGTTCGAAACTGAAGAGTTTAGATAGAAAATTTTGCTTTTGTTGGTAGTTGAGTTCATAAATGATGTTTCTAAAGTTGGAACTGATATTTCATAATTTAAATTAAAATAAATTTATTAATAATTGCCAAAACAAAAATAATATGTCATATCAATATTTTCAATATGCTACGAAGGCGTTTTTTTTTTTAACGTTTTTCCAATAGAATTTAACAGAAGGGAGTTGTAAGGCTAACCGAAGTATTTTAAGGGATAAAGCATAAGGTTTTTGAATTAAAGAATCAAATAGAAACAATAAATTAAATTAAGAGGCAAAAAAATGAATTAAGCCTAAATAAAACTACATGGGATAAATGAAGCATACCTAAAATCATACTTTGGTAGTGTAAAAAAAGAGCAACAAACATTTAACCGAAGATTTTAGATTTTAATTACTAACCATTATCCAATGATCATATCATTTCCTAAAATATCTCAACCAACTAATATAAATGCCAACACTTTTTAATAATATAAATGCCAACACTTTTTAATATTTCGTCTGTCCCATAATGAATGAGCCATTTAAAATAAAAAATATCTCAAAATAAATGAACTATTTCAATTTTTAATATATCTTTTCCAAATCTATCATCTAATTAATACTATTATTTTCATTACTTCTAATACTTGATAAAAAGGACTTTAATAAAAATATCATTCTCTCTTTCATTTTTTTAGTTAATCTATGTAAAATTGTCAATTGCATCACTCATTTAGAGACGGAAGAAGTATTAAAATTTATGCTTAATGCATTCTTTGGTCCCTTAACTTAATTTCAGGTTTCATTTTAGCCCCTTATATAATAAACGTTAGTTCTGAGTCCCTTAAATGTTATTCCATTAATCACATTGGTCCTAGCCGTTAAACTTTCTCAAATTTCGTTAACTTATGTATGCGTGACACTACAGCTGGACTAAATTAGATGACATGGAATTATTTTATTTTATATTAATTTAAAATTTAAAAAAACAAAAGAAGTGAGAAATCTTCTTCCCTCTTTCACAAACCCTAGCCACCACCTCTCTCACTTCTTCCTCTCTTTTTCTCTTCTCCTTCGTTTTCCACTTTGATCTTCAATGCTTTTGTTATCTGTCTAGTAAGTTGTCATCTTCATCCATTTTATTACTTCTAAATTCATTTTCATGTCAAAAAAGGTTATGGCGTGAGAATTTATTTATGTTATGCTGCTAAATCCCCTAATGCTTTCAAAATGCAAATCTTCAATGAATTTAATGCTCCTAAGTCTCTCTTCTAATGTGGTTCTATATTCTACCAATATTGTATGATTATTATCTGTCATGTTTATATTATTAGTTAATTTTTTCCTACCAATATTGTATGATTACTATTAATATGAATTGCAATATTATTGAAAGAACAGATTCAATCCACAACTGAACATTGTCTCCAAGATTCTGATGTGTTCATCTTTTTAGTTCATTTCCTAAATTTCATTTTTTTCCAGTTAAATATCTTTCATAGTCGTTGTCAAATTCATTGTTTCATATTGAATTTAAGAGGCCAAAATAATATTAAATAACTCTTTCTTGAATCAATTGGTCATTTTATTGCAACTGGTATATCTCCCACTCTTCTGTGTGTTCATGTTCATACCTGATGTAATGTAATTTTGTTCATACCTGTAATTTTCAATCAAACTGATATAGTTTTCATTCTCATGGATTTGGAGGAAAACCTGGAATATAAAAATGCACAAGGTAATACTTTCCCTTTCTAGAATTTATCCAAATTAAATTTGTTTTGTGTATGACATATTGAGCATTTTTTTTTACAAAATTTGAATTAAATGTTATTTTTGTGTGTGTATACCCTCAATATTTGGAAGTAGCATTGAAGGGAAACCAACTTTTGCATGCGTTGATAGTAAAAAGTGTGTTTGAAAACTTGGAGGCTTTTGATGCTTCTTTTTTTCAGAGTTCAACAATTGAAGAGTTTGTTCAAGATCAACAATTGAAGAAATTGTTCATTCAATAGAGGTTGAGCCAATCAAGATCAGCTGAATGATGTCCAGGATGAATAAGATTTTTGTGGCTGAAGTTATTTCATTCTAGTTATGTTGTTCTATGTTTTTGTATTCATTATTTATGTGTTTCTGATAGGGAAGAAAAATAGAAGAAGTTTGGTTTAATGTCATTATATTTAAGATTATGTTAATATAAAAAAGTTTCAATTTGGTACTTTAACTATATATATATATATATATATATATATATATATATATATATATATATATATATAGTTTCAATTGCATTTGATATCGTGATACCAGGGTTTGTCGTCTATGACTGCTTCAATTGCGAAGATGTAGGCGGGCCTCTCAAGGCGCATTATGTTGATCTTAGGTACATCATTCCATTGACCTACACTAATCATGGAGGAGAGAGTGTCTAATGCATCAGCCATGTGATTATCTTCACGAGGGCTGATGCATTAGACACTCTCTCCTCCATGATTAGTGTAGGTCAACGGAATGATGAAACTCGATTCTGTTAAAGAATGGTAACAACCTTCTCGCGTAATTTTTGTAAGGAATCAAACCTGATTGGTATGTGTTCCAATCTCCTTTGATCTGATTGATAACCAGGGCTGAGTCTCCATATACATCTAAGTTCTTAATCCTTAAGTCAATCGCTTCTTTGAGACCCATGATACAAGCTTCGTATTCGGCCTCGTTGTTTGTACACTTGAATGTCAGTCAGGCGGTGAAAGGAATGTGGGTACCCTGAGGTGTTATGATGATTGCCCAAATTCCGTTTTCATTATTGTTTACAGCTCCGTCGAAGATTAGTCCCCATTGGGAACCTGGTTCTGGCCCTTCACTGGGTAGGGGTTCATCGCAATCTTTCATTTTTAAGTACATGACATCTTCGTCTGGAAAGTCAAACCCTGTTGATTCCTGATCGTCAATCAGTTGATGAGCCAAATGATCGGCTAAAATACTTCCTTTGATGACTTTTTGAGCATGGTACTCGATGTCGTATTCTGATAACAACATCTACCAACGGGCGATCCTTCTCGTGAGAGCAGGTTTTTGAAAGACGTACTTGATCGGATCCATTTCGGAGATTAACCAAGTAGTGTGACAAATCATGTACTGGCGAAGACGTTTGACTGCCCAAGCCAGAGCGCAGCAAGTTTTCTCGAGCATAGTATACTGAGTTTCACAATTGGTGAATTTCTTGCTTAAGTAATAAATGGTAGACTCTTTTCTTTTTGTTTCGTCTTGTTGGCCAAGTACACAACCCATAGAGTCTTCCAAGACTGTTAGGTGGAAGATCAGTGGTCTTCCTTCCACTGGAGGAGACAGGATCGGTGGATTCAATAGATATTCCTTGATACTGTCGAATGCTTTTTGATAGTCTTCTGTCCATACACAGCTTTGATTCTTTTTGAGTAGTTTGAAGATCGGCGCGCATGTCACGGTCATGAGGGATATAAACCTTGAGATGTAATTCAGACGTCCCAAAAATCCTCTGACTTGTTTCTCAGTGTTTGGCGAAAGCATTTCTTGAATGGCCTTGACTTTGTCAGGGTCAACCTCGATTCCTTTTTTACTAACGATGAACCCTAAAAGTTTTCCTGAGCGGACACCAAACGTGCATTTATTCGGATTTAAGCGGAGTTTGTACTTTCTCAGACGCTCGAATAACTTTGACAAGTGAGTCAGATGCTCCTCTTCTGTTTTAGATTTGGCAATCATGTCATCGACATACACTTCGATTTCTTTGTGAATCATGTCGTGAAACAGAGTAGTCATGGCCCTTTGATAGGTTGCCTCGAAGTTCTTCAAACCGAACGGCAATACCTTGTAACAAAAGGTGCCCTATGGGGTGATGAATGAAGTTTTCTCCATATCTTCCAGTGCCATTTTGATTTGATTATAGCCCGAGAATCCATCCGTGAAGGAGAAGACTTTGAACTTTGATGTACTGTCTACCAGCATGTCTATGTACGGTAAGGGGAAGTCGTCCTTTGGACTTGCTTTGTTCAGATCCCTGTAGTCTACACACCTTCTGACTTTTCCGTCCTTTTTTGGAACTGGCACTATGTTAGCTAGCCATTGAGGATATTCTGAGGTGGCAAGGAAACCTGCATCGATTTGTTTCTGCATTTCCTCTTTAATTTTGATGGCCATATCCGGGTGAATCCGTCTCAGCCTTTGTTTCACTGGAGGACGTTCTGATTTCAATGGTAGATGATGTTCCACGATGCTGATATCTAACCCTGGCATGTCCTGATAGGACCAAGCAAACACATCTGGAAACTCTTTGAGAAGTTTTATCAAGCTCTCTTTGACAGTCGGACTGAGCAATGCTCCAATCTTAACTTCTTTCTTTTCTTCCTCTGATCCCAAATTGACCGTTTCCAATGGCTCTTTGCGAGGTTCAATGGGCCTTTCCTCTTGCCTAAATAGTCGGGAGATCTCTTCCAGAATTTTTGCATCCTCTTCTTCTTTAGCTTCAAATACCGGGAATTCAAAGTTGAGAGAAGGCATTGGATCGTATGTTTCAATGGGGTTTAAAACAAGCAATCTGCATGACGTGATGATTCATTTTTTAGAAGAGATAGAGAGAATGTAAGAGTGTGTGCAGTGTATTTTCTGAAAAATACTTGTTTTTATTTATTTTGGGTTGTTTTAGGATTACCATTTTCTGAAAAAAGAAAAGTGAAAACAGCAATAAATGCGGGAATGACAGAACGACGTTATTTATTTATGATTTGTCGATTCTTGAAATACAACCCTATAAAACAAAACTCTGTGGCTTTGGGCAAAACGAAGAGGGACATTTACAGAAAAGTGAGCCCTATAAAAACATCAATTTCACCTGGGCAGGGTGAAAGGTCAAAACAAAGATGGAAATTAGTTAGACTTATGGACGACTTTCGGGACATCGACAGCAATCCATTGGCGACGAACTCCTCGGTGAATCACAAAGTCTGGTACCTTCTTTCTTAGTTTGTCCTCAGAAATGACGCTGATTTCTGGCGGAGCATGATCGTTGGAGTCTTCCTCCCATGCAGAGTTGTCGTAAACGAACTCTTCTATTGTATCTTCCCTAATGTTTTCACTCTCAAGAGGATCTCCCTATCCAGTTGGCTGGATGTCCTCGTATTAGATGCGAGAGCTTTTAAGAGCGGTGTACTTGACCAAGAAGTCGTACTTGCCACTCGGCTGTCCTAAGGTGTCCCATGTTTCTGTGGGGGATAGAGGAGTCATCCTTCTCAATGACGTTGACCTCAGGAAAAGCATAGTTGATGAACTCTTGTTCTGCAATCTTTGCAGATTCATCGTTGTGCCAGATATCTTTGAAATGTCCTGAGTAATGATCCCATGACTCGGTGGGGACGTGGGTATTCCTTTCAATATTGCTCAGCTGATAGGCATCATTTAGCTGACTCTTTTGCCTCAAGTCTTCTGGGTACGGCTTCCAGATAGGCAAGTCATCCAGGGGATCATAATAGTCCTGATCAAAGCCGTTCTTCATTAGATCATCTTCTAATGAGTTAGGTGGAGCACGACATCCCTCAGGATCATAATCTCCATAGATCATCCGAACGTTTGATCTTGGTATATATCTCGGGCCCTGCTTGGGAAAACAGAATGGCATGTGCATTTCTTCTTGAGACATATAACCATTGTCATTGAGATAAGATTTCCATTCCTCGCCCGTATCGGAAGAGTCACTCTTGTTGATGGTGTGTACCTCTTGAGACACTGGGTGGAGGAAACCTCCACTGTGGAAGAAATCCTGAATGAGACGAAAACTTTCGTCTTTAGTAGTCTGGGTACAGGCTGAAGAGAAACCAAGACCTTTCTTTGTCTTGTTATCAGTAGGAATTACAAGTTGTCACCATCCTTTTATGTCGTTACTCTTGATCACTTCGAGAGCATCTTTATTTGAGGAAATTGACGTCCCTCTTTCTGATTGATTCTTATTTCTCACTGATAGTGCTTAAAACTGAGTTCCAACAGCCTCCTCGGGTTCTACACAGGAGAATGATGATAAGTTGCTCACGATTAAGGCCTGTTCTCCGCACACTGTGACTACCTTGTCATTCTTGACGAACTTCAGCTTCTAGTGAAGTGTCGAAGTGTCTTCCCCAACCTCGTGTATCCAAGGTCTTCCTAATAAACAGTTGTATGCTTCCTGGATGTCCATGACCTGGAAAGTGACTTGGAAAGTGTGAGGACCGATGGTTATGGGAAGATCGACTTCACCGATAACTATTTTTCTAGATCCGTCAAAGGCTTTGATAATGACCCCGCTGCCTCTCATCGGATCTCCTTGAAATGATAGTCGTATCAGAGTTGTTTTTGGCATAACTTTCAAAGACGATCTTGTGTCTACCAGTACGCTGGCTAGAGCATCGTCCTGGCAGTTGACTGTAATGTTAAGCGCCATATTGTGATTTTTTCCTTCTTCCGAAAGTTCTTCATCACTGAATCCTAAGTTGTTACAGGAAGTGATGTTGGAAATGATGATGTCAAACTGTCTTACCATCACATCTTATTCTACGAAAGCTTGCTCCAAGACTTTCTGCAGAACTTCCCTGTGTGCCTCAGAACTAAGCAGGAGAGATAACACAGAGATTCTAGATGGAGTTTGCAACAGTTGGTCTATAATGTTGTACTCACTTTTCTAGATGAGCTTTAGCATCTCATCATTGTTTTTTATTAGTTATGGATTACTAGATTGACTGAATGGTTGATTAGGAACTTTTGTTTGAGGTTCCTTTTCCTTGGCGGGTTCTCCAACTCCTCTGTTGAAGATCCTGCCGCTCCGTGTTACTCGACTGATGTCGACAATGTTTACGACGGAGGGTAATGGAGTTTCCTTTCCATTTTTGATGGATGTTGCACCGTACTTGTAAGGGATAACCTTATCCGATTTGTACGGTATTGGACCTGGTAAGTAGATAACCACAGGAGCTTTTTGGTTTCTTTGACCATTATAGGTAACCTCAATCAGTTCCTGGTTGGGAACTTTTCTACTATCAAGAGGAATTCTTGATTCATCGAGTAGAGGGATTATGGCGCAAACGTATTTGGTCCTCCCATGATCGAAAATTATGACAACGTCTTTGCTTTGATCAGGGAGATAGTCTTGTATCACGTTGATCGACCCAGAACTTGAACATGGTTGAACCTCTTTATGGTCCAACTGATTTTGAAGAGCCGCTCATACGAGGTAGCATCCTTGGTTGTTCTCTGAACAAACTCTATAGTGCTCGTAGTTGTGGGGTGGCACCCGACCCCCCCGCTTTCTATGCAGTGTAACTTTACTAGACCTGTTTCCATCGAGCAGACATCCTGACTTTGATGCCTACCAGGATCCCCGTCAGTCATACTAATCTGCTGTGTAGCTTCATCCAAGTAGATTGGAAGCCACTAGTGGTCCAACAAGTGTTGAAGTGTTCTTTGGACAAGTGCACTCCCTTGGTCGTCTTTATGGCATTCTTCACAGTCTTGATAATCGTGTGAAGCCAGAAAGTCAAGCCTGACTTGCTTAGTGTGTAATTCTACCAGACTGGTATTCATCAAGCCTATGTCAAAGATCTGAACCATATTGACTTGATGGTTATTTCTCTCACGGTAGTCTTGGATCCACCCGAGATCCATCTGATGTTGGAGGGCCTCTTGTACAAAAGAGCATCCCTGATTGCTTGTTGAGCAGATCAGACAGGTGTTGTAATCATGTTGTGGTAGATTATGGTATTGACTTTGCCTAGAATGCATCGCCACCAAATTGACG
Source organism: Lathyrus tuberosus (assembly GCA_022829125.1). Classification (NCBI taxonomy): domain Eukaryota; kingdom Viridiplantae; phylum Streptophyta; class Magnoliopsida; order Fabales; family Fabaceae; genus Lathyrus; species Lathyrus tuberosus. The sequence goes on along the minus strand of JALAZF010000056.1, from coordinate 4,757,533 downwards.
TTCATCGCAAGAATGTTGCAGTTCTGAACAATGTTGGGATGCGCATGGGCCATGTTTACTTTACGGATTCGGTGATCCTGAATCCAGCCTAGATTCATTTATGCTTGTAGAGCTGATTGCACTATGGAACACCCCTGGTTATTCTTTGAGCAGATATCATACTGGTGATAATTGTGAGGCAGTACATGACCGTACCTGCTCTGTCTGCAATGCATCCTGACTAGATTGGTTCCTAATAGGAGTACATCGTGAATTTGATAACTGTGGCTAAATTCTTCCTCTATTAAATTTACTGCAGTCTTCTCATGTTGCGGCAACGGGTTCATCTGAACATTTGGAATGGTATCTTTGAAAGATAAGATCTCGTTCCTAACAAGCTTCTATACATCAGACTTGAAGCTGAGGCAGTTCTCAATGTTGTGCCCTGATCCTCCTTGATGGTAAGGAGAAGTTTGATCCGCTTTGAACCAAAAAGGAGGATTTTCCGGTACTGTAAGAGGAGACCTGGTTTGGACGTGCCCCTTTGCCAGTAAGAGTGGAAATAGTTCTGCGTACAACATCGGTATATGCTCAAACCCTGAGGGTCGTGTCGTACGATTATTTTTGTTGTATTATGGACGAGCCTATTGAAGAGGCTATTGTGTCCTTTGCTGATACTGTTGTTGACTTGGTTGGCTCTGAGCAACCTGAGGTTGATAAGTCGGAGCCGGCGCAAGGTTGATAGCGGGAGTTATTGCCGCTACTGGTTGATACCTTCACCTTTGCTTTCCCAGAGAGATATTACTAATATCTTGCTCTTTTTTCTTTTGGAAAGCACTACCGTATCTTTTAGTACTGCTAGATGGCTCTGCATCTTTGACCAATCATCCTTGTCGGACTGCTTCTTCAAGACGTACTCACATGTTCACCATCTTAGTGAAACCACTGGGTGCACTTGCAACCATTCGGTCATAATAGAATGAACTCAAGGTTTTCAAGAAAATCTTTGTCATCTCTTTTTCCTTAAGAGGGGGTCAAATCTGGGCGGCAATTTCACGCCATCTCTTAGCATATTCTTTGAAAGTTTCTTTGACCTTTTGTTGAAGTTCTCTGCCAGGGATTGCATATCACTATGAAGTTTTTCCAAACTTTCCTTCAAAGCGTCGATTTCTTCTCTCAGCTCTCTATTCTCTTCCTCGAGATCATCCATTTTCTTTTGTCGATAGGCCCGAGTATTGTATGAGTGAGACACTTTGACTCTAGAATCGTGACACATACGTGAGACTCAAAGATAAGATGAACGCGTTATGTGAGAATGATGATTGATATGCAAAGACGTATTTTTTAGTTTTTGTTTTAATAAAAAAGAACTTCAACAAATAAATTACAAATATCATACAGTGAAGGGTGGACACCCTGTTTTATCGAATTCGAAAGATTGCAGTATGTTACAAGGAAAAGTACAGTATTTTACAAAGTGCTATAAGGAAAATGGCTAAGCTTATGGATCCAGAGTCCTCTCTGAAGAGAGCTCATATGCTGGTTTCAGTATTTTCCTTTTCTTCGACCGGGGCTCTTCAGCCTTGTCGGGTCGTCAGTCCTTTTCCAAGTGAAAGGAGCGAGAAAATTTCTTCGGTCTTCCTGACTTTCTACAGCATGCTGCTCTAATATTTTAATCAGAGCATTCTTTTCTTTTAACAGTTCCTGAATCTTAGTACACTCCACATTGAGGATTCGGTACTTGTTTTTCCAAGAGCTCTTCTCATATTGAACTTTTTTTAGAGCTACCTGGAGTTTTTCAATATCAGACATGAAATAAAGGACAGATTCCTTTAATGGAAAAACTTCTTGATCAGGGTAAGGCATCCTCAGCTTGAGGGCTCTAGTTTACACCCAGTGGAGATAAGGTTCCATGGAGGTAAAGTTTGGCCTTCCTATAGACTCTCTTCCTTTCCTTTGAATATGTTGCCAGACATGCACTATTTCCTTCTTTAGTGCCCTGTCATTTTCCTCTTCCTTGAAGAAAAGACCTTCCAGATGAACATTATGCGAGATATTCTTCATCGGGTATCCGAGTTGACGACGAACTAAAATTGGATGATAGTTGATTCCTCCTTTAGTTCCAATGAGGGGTATGTTAGGGAAATTTCCACATCTGTCGATGATCTCTATTCCCTCATAAATCCTATTATGCCAATCTATGTTAGAGTTGGTAAGGGACATAATCTTCTGTGACCAGCGTAGAGTACTCTTGTGATCCCAAAAAGCAGCAGACTTGGGCAAATGGGAAATGAACTATTTGTAGAGTAAGGGTACACATCATGTGATCATTCCTCCGCTATATAAATTCCTTAAGTGTATAGAATGATAAGCATCTACGAGCAAGGTTGGTACGGGGTTTCCAATCAGAAATATCTTAACAGCGTTGGTATCAACGAAGTTGTCAATGTTGGGAAAGAGGAATAACCCATATGTGAGTAGGACAAAGATATCTTCAAAAGCAGTTACATTTCTTATACTGGAAAATTATAGAGCTTTCTCTATCAGGAATTTAGCTGGTAAACCCTAGATTCCTCCTTTGGTGGTCATGTGAGTCCTAACTTCTGACTCGTCCAAAAAGATCGATCTTGCAATAGTTTGTTCCTTTGGAATTTCTTCCAGTCCAGATAATGGAGCTCGATCAGTGATAGGTAAATCAATCAGGTGAGAGTACTCCTCCAATGTTGGTGCCAGTTGGTAATCCAGAAATGTGAAGCAGTGATAAACCGGATCATAGAACTGAATTAGCGTAGACAGGATTCCTTCAACTACGTGGACCCTTAGTAGAGACAATAGTCCTCCATGCTTAGCTCTGAAAGCATCAGGGTTGGTAATCATCCTTGCTAACCTCCTTAAATCCTCTAGTTTTGGAGCCTTGAAGGTGTACTTGTGCGTCTTTCTTCTACCGAAATCCATAACGCAATCTTTCTGACATTTGCAATTATTGTTTTAGTTTATTTTGAAAAAGATTTTTTTCTTTGTTTTTTTTTTTAAGTTTTTTTTAGATGAATGCATGAATGTAGCACACAAAAACATTGAATAAACATGGGTTCAAAGGTTCAACGTCATGAGCATGGAGTCATGGCTCTACCCATCCCCAAAGGTTGTACTATTTTGGTCAATTTTTGTACCTGTAGAACGGGTTCCAGGTTCCCAAAATCATTGACCCCCTAGGGATATCGACAGCAAGCTGATTCACTCGAGCGAGCTGTAATAGGGATGGCAGGCAAACCAAAACCCGTGGGGCCCACCCGCACTCGAACCCCAGTCAACGGGTGAAAACCCGAGTTGACTGGGTTCGGGTTTGGGTTTGGGTGCCACCCGATATTTCGGGCGCGGGTTTGGGTAGTGTGAAACCAGCACCCGAAACCCAAAACCAAACCCGCTTAGACATGAAATTACATAAGTGCCCCTAAATATATATGCAGACTTTAATTTTAATTATAATGTTAAGATGTTGAAGACCTTAATTTTAATTGTAATGTTACCAAACTTGATGGAAAGTTGTAATTTAATTCCTTAATTTCTTTGAGATACCTTGATGGAATTTTCTTGTGTTTCAAATTTCAATGTTGCTATTGTATTTTTGTGTTTTTGCTACGGGTTCGGGTTCGGGTGGAAAAACCTGAACCCAACGGGTGTGGGCGTGGGTGTTATTTTGCCACCCGAATAGCTTTTGAGTTTGGGTTCGGGTTCGGGTGGTGATATCGGGTGCGGGTTTGGGTAGTGTAAAACCCGCACCCGACCCGACCCGTTGACATCCCTAAGCTGTAATATCCTAGGGTAGATCTCATTTGAGTGTAGTATCTCGTATCAACTATTCCCGATAGTCACCGCGCTACCAAATGGTCATAGGGTTAATGTCTACTAAATCCTCAGGGTCACGGGTGCCGCACTGGAAAAACTATGCTTTCACGACAATCGGTTGTTCAACATTAAGTATCCACACGGGTACCTCGCCTGATTTGGTGGACTACCAGGATCGCTTGTTCGAGATTCACTCCCTATAAGTTCACCCGTCTATGCCACCCCTTATCTTACTGTTCTCTCAAACTTTCCACATGTGTATCAATCGCATTCCCATTGACAGAAAAATAAACACGGATATCAAGTGAAAAAAGCAATAAATATATATATATATATAGTATGTAGAAAAATTTCTAACAACCTAGACCTCTTAGGAAATCTAGTCCTAGTTTGGCTCCCCAGCAGAGTCGCCATTTTTCTGTTGGGAAAATGGCGATTAAGGCCTAAGATTCCCCAGCAGCGTCGCTATTTTTCTATAGCGTGTGATTTTTGTCGGAGACGCGACCACCTTATCGCCATTGGTTGGAATTGGGTGCTACTTTCTAATTTCTTATTTGTCCTATGAAGCTGGAAAGGAAAGGGAAGCTATCTAAAACTAACCTTGCACGCAAGATTGAGGGGATGCTGATTTTTTGTGTGCCTTGATCAAAGCCCAAGGTTGAAGCTAAAAGATTGACTATTTTTAGGGAATTTTATATCTGTCTTGTACAAAGCCCAAGATTGAGGCTGAAAAGAGACTGGCTCTTTTGGTGAGATAATTATACAAAGCCTAAGAGGAGGCTGGAAGGAATTGAATTTTCTGGGGAAATATTTTATATGTCTTGTACAAAGCCCAAGATCGAGGCTAAAAAGAATTGACTCTACTGGTGAGAGGTTTTATCTGTCTTGTACAAAGCCCAAGATTGAGGCTAAAAGAATTGACTCCACTGGGGAGGTTTTATATGTGTCTTGTACAAAGCTCAAGATTGAGGCTAAAAAAGAGAATTAGACTGACTCAGCTGGAGGATATTTTATCTGTCTTGTATAAAGCCCAAGATTGAGGCTGAAAAAGGGTGAGGGAAAATCATTATACAAAGCCTAAGAAGAGGCTTGTTGGGGAATTTCTTATATAAAGCCTAAAAGGAGGCTAACTTCTGCTGAGGAATATTGAGATCCAGAGGCAGGTCCAAAGTGGGGAATCAACTCTTGCTGAGGATTACAGAAGAGTTGAAATATCAGAGACCATGAGGTTCTGATGGAGGGTTTATTGATAGTAATTTGACCCTAGCCGAGGAAATTTAAAGTGAGAGTTTAAAGATTGAGTTTTGAAAACCTATAGAGGTTTTAACTCTGTTGGTGATTGATGAAATGATTAGGGTTTTTCCTGTGTTTTTAGAAGACTTGAGGATTTATTTGAGATCCAAGAGGAAATGAAACTGTCCAAGTCTACTGGTATGAAAAGGTTTATCTTTGTATGATGCCCAAGAGGAGGCTGGTGTTTAAAGGGGGTGAGAATCAACCCTAAATTGGTCTGATGTTTGACTCTTTGGAGAACTGCTCTAACAAAAGATGACTAAGTTTTGTCCTATACCTGTAGGAAGTCTTTTGGGTCCTTGTATTAAGTCTAAGTGGAGGCATGAGAACTTTTAAGAAGCCTGAGGGTCCTTGTACAAAGCCCAAGAGGAGGCTGGGGATGCTTTTAGGAAGTCTGTGGGTCCAAACATAAGAAAAGTTCAAGAAAGGTTTCACCGGGAATAATCCTTTCTTTAGTGAACAGTTCTAAGGTTTGAATAAATTCAAGAGAGGTTTCACCGGGAATTAATCCACTATGGGGGAAATGAATTTCTTAGACAAATTTCTAGTAGTGACAGTCTTGAGAAAAGTTTCACCGGGAATAATGCCTTTCTCTGTTCCATATTATATAAGCCCAAGAGGAGGCAAGACTGTATCTGGAATTTCCTATGGGGAACTAGTTTTGACTGTGTTGAAAGAGTGACCACTGGTTTGATCTAATCCTAGACCTAATTGCTGAGGAAAATTCTAAGCAGATAATATTATGCAGGCATATATATATACATATGAAATATATATGCAAGTATGTAAAAGAAAACTGGTAGAACTTACAGGTGAGCAAGCTTCCAGTACTACAGTTGTATGGTTAGTTATTTAAGAAATTAAAGAAAGTTTTGATAACAACTATGAATTTGAATCTAAATCAAAAGGGGAAGTTGTTTTGAAAAGAAGATTGGGACTTATACTCAAGGAGAGGCCCATATGAAAAAAAAACAACGATCGTACCATTATTTTGAAAATTGTATCGGGACTTATACAATGACTGAGGCCCGAAAATGTTGTATGTACAAAAGAGGTTGGGTCTTACACTCTATTAGAGGCCAAAAGTTTATTTTTATACAAGAGATGGGGCTTACAACTCAAGGAGAGGCCCAGGTTAAAATGTTTTGAAAACAGCGATCGCGCCGAGATTTCTTAACGTACTGGGACTTATACAATGACTGAGGCCCAAAAAAATGTTTTGTACAACAAGGGATGGGTCTTACACTCTATTAGAGGCCCAAAATTGTTTGAAAAGAAGAAAAATGGGACTTACAACACAAGGGGAGGCCCAGAATTATTTTGTTTAAAAAGGCGACGATCGCGCCGTGGTTTTTAGAAACACAGTGGGACTTATACAAAGACTGAGGCCCAAAAAGGTTTTATATTTACAAAGGGGTGGGTTTTACACTCTATTAGAGGCCCAAAATGTTTATGTGAAGTTTGAAAAATCAAAATTTAGAGGAAACCCTAATTTTGAATTTAAAAGATATAATTTCCAAAGGAAATTAAATAAAAAATGAAGTAAAATATCAAATATATTTAAAAACAAGTTGTAAACTTTGAAAAATATTTTGAAAAATCATGTTTAATCACATGAAAGATTGAAATTCATTTGGAATGAAAATATCAAAGTGGGAATTTCATTTTAAAATGTTTAAAAAACAAAAAAATGAAATTAATTACAAAAATTCTAAATATATTAAAGAAATAATATAAATTAGATTTTTTTTGTAAAATAAAATAATTTAACTTTTTTATGAATTTTGAAAAAAAAGAATCAATTCAAAAACATTAAAATTCAGAGTGAAATTAATTTTTGAATCAATTAAAAAAAATATCAAAAATTCAAATATTTTTAAAAATTTGAAAAAGGGCGCCAAGAACACTTGGTTCTTGCCCGCGTCCCCTGTTTTCCCCATATTTGCATTTTCTCACTTTTCTCTCTGATTAGTCAATGGTTTTGCACGATTCAAACACCAATCTTGCTCGTTTTTGAACAAGGATCACAACCATATAGATTAATTGCATTTATATTAAGTATGGAGTGAGAAATCAGAGGATAACCTCAAGAACCCTAATTTCAGCATGAACGCAATGAAATTCCATACACGATTGATTCATGGCAATTGATTGAGGGTTATCACTCTATATACATGCAGGAACAAGATGGTAACTCAAAAATTAATTTATGATGCATGAAATATAGAGTTTGAAGGCTTCAAGCTTAGCTCTTGCAGCTGGTGATCGAGCTTGATGATGGAGATGTTACAGATGTGTTATAAGGACTTGGACAGCTTCATTATACCCTATGGAGTGTGTTGAGATACTTAGCCTTGATTGGAGATGCTTGGATCACCTTCTGGTACCTCAACTGCAACCTTGTCAAAAGCTTGAGCAACTAACTGATGATTTTGTGATTCAAGTGTTTCAGATGTGTTTCAAGGCCATGGATCACTCATATATGATGTATATGAGGTGTTGGCATGATTGGTTTGGTTTGAATCGCTTCCAATTTCAAAACTCGATAATGACTTGAAGTGGAAGGCAAATTTAGAGTGAAAGAGAGATTTTGAGTAAAGCATCAGTTTGGGTGCTTTGGTGTACTCAAACTTATCATAAATGAGCTCTATTTATAGTATAGCAAGTTTGTTTTGCAGGCAATAGTGAATGTCAACTGGTACAGGTCTGTGGCCAATGGTTGCATAAAGTAATTCAAGTCTCCTCTAGCCATTGACTTGAGATTAGAGCACATGCATATGGTCTTCTGTTGCAGGGATAAGGCTTGACTCATTCAGTTGGGTTTGCTTCAGTCCATGCCACCTTGATGTATCCATTGAATGCTTGATGCCAAATTTGAATTTCAAGGTTCCTTTCATGATGATTTTGCACATGGAAGGTTAGGTTCTTGGCATTTTGTGTTATGGATCAGATCCCTCAGTCATTTGTGTTGTAATTGGACAAAAATTGAATGATCAAAGTGCCTAAAATTAGTCTAAGGAATCGTGGGATGCAAGTTTGTACCAAATACTGTCAAAAAATAGTTTGTGTTTGGGCAACTTGTGAGATCCATAACTCCTAGCTCAAATGGAGTTTGATTGAGTTGTTGGACATTTTGGAAAGCTTGCATGACATACTTCAACTTTGATGTTCATAAATGGACCTGGTTCAGCTTGGATCAAGGTGAAAAATGGCCTCAAAGTTTGGAAAAAGTGAAACAGATTCTGACTTGTAGAAAATTTCCCTAAGTGTTGGAAAAAGTGGCCATTTCCCATTTTTATGATTTTGATCAATCCATAACTCAAAATCCATGAGGATTTGGAATTTCTTGTAGTTGACACTTTTAAAATATATAAGATGAACTTTCATTTGAGCTTTGAATGGAAGAAAAAGGCCTTATGGTTTAGGAGTTATGACCTTGCAAAGTTGGTACAAAATCACTTTTGTTCCATAACTTAGAAAATTTTTGGTTTCTCATGGTTGCCCCTTTTGCAAGAAACCTCACTTTTCTTGATTTTTTTTAATGAATGATGATCAATACCATGCAATAACATTATTTTTGACTTAGGGGAACCATATTTGTGAAAAATTCCAAAAAGTCAAACTTGATTTTGGGCACAGTTGACTTTTTGTCAGATGAAATCCAAACTGTGTGATTCTTTGTGCAATCAAGTTCTTGACCCAATTCAAACCTAATGGATGGATTCCATAGGTGTTTTAGGGTGTATTGAATCATGTCCCAAGGTTTGGGAGCATGTCTTGGTCAAAAGTCAAAGGCATAGTTGACTTTTTCTTCAAAACCCTAATTGTGGTCCAGATGAAATTGAAACTTGTGAATCAAGTTTCTTGGATCAATCCATTGTTGTAAATGGATAAATGTAGTGTATTTGAGGCCCTCAAATCATGTCTTGAGGTCTTGGCTCATGCTTTGCTCCAAAAGTCAACTTAGGGGTGAATTAGGTCAAGAAACCCTAATTCCTGATTTCTGATTAATGCTTCCCCTGAAGCTATTTTGACTTGATGATGGAACTCATAAGGTTCCTTGGAGTGTCTTGGGTTATGCTTTGAAGCATTGGCTCATGCCCAGAATAAAATTTTCATCTGGAGGCCTTGGTCGACCAAAACCCTAATTTGGTGACACTGGCGATATCGAGGCTTGATCCACTTGGAATGTTGCAACCTTGTGCTTGATTCTTGATGTGGGAGTCCTCTTGATCCCTTATGGGTGTTTGAGAGGTTAGATAAGTTAAAGATTATGTAATTTCTTGATTGATCTTTTGTCTAAATGCTCTGAGAGGGCTTGAAACCCTAATTCTTGATTGTGGTGAATGCTCAACCATCTTTGAGGAGATTGATGAGGCATGAAGGTACATCCATATTATGGTGATGATTTACACAATGATGGGAAATCTTGGTGGTCAAAATTTGGGGTATGACATATGGTAGCTTGCTTTACAAGGAATGAGAGAAGATGAATGAGCATCCACGTTGAAGAATCGATCTTGGATGCGAATCCAGCTTCTATTTGCAAACTATCACTCTTTGGTGAAGAAATGCAGAAAATATAGGTGTCTATGTGAGAATGGGGTTATGATGCCAAAAAAGTGTGAAAGTACTTATATAGTACAACTAAAATCTGACAAGTTCGCCCAGCAAACGCATTCTTCGCCCAACGAAGACCACTTTATGGCACCCGAAGTGCCTCTGAATAGTTAAACCACCCCTGAGGAAAACATCTCAGTTCGTTGTGCGAACACTTCTTCGCCCAGCGAGTTTCTTTGCTACAAGTTTGCACAGCGAACTTATGGTCCTTTAGCTACTGCCTCAAATCTGGGATGGTTCGCTGGGGCTTCATTGCAACCACGCCCAATGAATATTCACTGGCTGCTCGCTGTTGTTCGCCCAGCGAAAATACGGATTCTTCTTCTTTTCCTTTGGCTTCCTTGTCCATTCACTTGAGTCTTACTCTTTGATGTTTTATGCCTAATTCCTGCACAATAAAACACAAATCAAAGCAACCAAAGGTATTTACAACATAATTGAAGAATAGCATTGAAACATGGAATAAATCCATTGAAACATAACAAATGAGTTGAAAAATGCCAAAGATAATTATTCAAATTAAAGCATGTTTGGCATTCAACAAACTCTCCCAACTAGATCTTTGCTTGTCCTCAAGCAAAGTATGAATCTCATTGAAAACAAGAGGATTTTCTCAAGCATTTAATTCAATCAAGAATGGCTTTATGGATCAAATAAAACAAACAAATGCGCACAAGCAATGTTCACCACTTCCAAGGATAGAACAATGAAAATGAATTTAGTTTTAAACAGATATCATTTAATGTTTCAATTAACAACTAAATTCTCATGCTTGAATTACTCTAACACTCCTCTTCAAATAAGAATGAATAAATTAACGCGTTTTCAACCGCGAGGCAATTTCACTCACCTGACAAACAATGCAAATGATAATTCAATTCATACATTCATCTAATCAATCAAAATGAAATCACGGAAGCAAGAATATCACTAAGGGCTTGAAAGGTTGTAGCTTGGTTAGGTTCACAACAAAGCGACATTTCTAAGGCCATGGAATCAAAGTTGCCAATGCAAAAGAGACATTCACTATACAAGGTTATGTACACACTACAACTTCATCCAACACTTTCTATTCTCAATTGTTCACCCTTCTAAACTTCCTTTATGAACATTATCCGTTCTCTATTTTTTTATTTATTTCAAACAAGCATGCTTTTTTCTTTTTCTTTTTCACAATCATAGTCACAATTTTCTTTTTAATGCTTGTTGGAAATTTTTCAAAAGTTTGAGTAACCTACCACTTTTCTTTTCACTCTCCCCAACTTGAACTCAACTAAACCGCAAGTGAATGCTCCTTGCTTTTTTATTGCAAGGAAGACAATTTAGAACAATGTTCAAAGGTTCAAGATTTTTTTTTAGAATCCCACCAAATTCAATGATGAACTATCTTTTAATTTATGTATATACACCAAGTTCATCACTAAACTAGGATCTAAACTATTAAGCTCAAAAGGGTTAGCAAATTCTTACTACTCATAAGTAAGTTACTTTTGGGATATGGTTGTGCTCAATATCAACAAATTCCTTGATCATTTCTAATGCTTCCACAAAATCAAAATAATTACAAGATTAAGCATGGATCAAACGTATTAAACAAAGTTTATCAGTCATCCTAAGCATATAGTAAACAATGGAGGTTTCTCACAAATTGTGACTATTGGACCTAAATGAAACAAGTATTCATACAAAGTTGCAAAATGAAACAAAAATACATTTGCACAAAGAAAAAAATTCTTAAACATTCTAGCATCCTAGAAAGCGGTAACCATGTACCTTGCTTAAATTCACATGTTCAAATACTATCATCACCATCCAAACTTGGGAGAATCTTAATTGAATACTTTTAGCAAATATCAACCAATCTAGAAGTTCTCACATTCAATCATCAATTATACTCAAACAAGCTACCAACAACCATAAAAAAACTAGAGACTATTATAATTACCCCCTCCTTTTCAAAAAGGCATGTCCTCAGGCCCACTACAGAAAAGGCAATGCAACAGTACTACACAATAAAACACAAAAGTGTTGTAGCATAAACTCACCAACAATCCAGAATCTTCCATATTCGCAGTGCGAACAATTCTTCGCCAAACGAACTTATTCGCCCCAGGTTCGCACTGCGAACTCAGGTTGAAAATGACAGTAACTTAAAAAATTATGGTTTCTCAATTTTTGGTTTATCACAACACTCTTTCACAATAACAAAACTAACAAATGCAGTAAAAAACAATAATACTCACAATGTTGGGGTGCCTCCCAACAAGTGCTTTGTTTTACGTTGTTTGAGCTCGACGGTCGAAAGCGATTCAAGGATCGCCAAAAGAAATTGTTCTTGCATTCGTAACAACTTCACCACCAAGGTACACTTTCAACCTTTTCCCATTAACTGTCCAACTTTCTTTTGTTAAAGGATCTTCAATCACAATTTCTTTGTAGTGCTTGATTTCCCTAATCCTAAACGAACCGGACCATTTTGACTTCAACTTACCCAGAAACAATTTTAATTGCGAATTGAACAATAAGACCATTTGTTCTTCATGAAATCTTTTCTCACAATCTTCTTGTCATGGTACTTTTTTACCTTATCCTTTTAAAGCTTGTTGGAGTCATAAGCTTGAAGTCGCAATTCATCCAATTCATGAAGTTGCACTTTCCTTTTTTCACCACTTAAAGTGGGATCAAAGTTCAAGAATTTTAAGGCCCAAAAAGCCTTATGCTCCAACTCTACCGGCAAATGAAAATTTTTGCCGTAGATAATTTTAAACGGTGTGAGACCTACTGGAGACTTAAACGCTGTCCGATAAGCCCACAAAGCCTCATCAAGCTTGTGTGCCCAATCCTTCCTAGAAGAAGACACAGTTTTCTCAAGAATCTTCTTGATCTCACGATTTGATACTTCAGCCTGACCATTAGCCTGAGGATGATATGGTGATGTCACTTTGTGTTTCATGCAATAATACTTCAAAGATTTTTCTAACGGAGAATTGCAAAAGTATCCTCCATCACTTATCAACACTCTAGGCGTGCCAAAACGCAAAAAAAAAAAAAAAATCTTCAGGAATTTTATCACGGTTTTACCGTCTGCTTTAGCACAAGCTATCGCTTCCACCCACTTGGACACATAGTCCACAACAACTAAAACGTACTCATAAGAAAATGAAGGTGGAAATTAACCAACAAGGTCAATTATCTAACAATCAAATAATTCCACCTCCAACATACTTTGTAACGACATCTCATTCTGCTTGGTAATTCCTCCACTCCATTAATAATTGTCAGAACTTTTAGCATGCACATGAGCATCTTTAAACAAATAAGGCCAATAAAAGCCCGATTGAAGGACTTTTGTTGTCGTTCTTAGACCGTAAAAATGACCACCATAAGGTGAGTTGTGATAATGCACAAGAATGCTCTTTGACTCCTCAATTGTAACACACCTTCTCAAAAGGTTATTAAAACCAAGTTTGAACAAATAAGGCTCATCCCAAACAAAAGACTTGGTGTCATACAAGAATTTTTTTCTTTGATTCCAAGTTAGGCCTTCCGGAATCACTCTGAAGGCTTTGTGATTTGCAATATCGGGAAACCAGGGCCTAACTTGAACCATAAACAACTTCTCATCCAGAAATTCTTTCTTAACCTCAAATTCATTTTTAGTTACTTCCACATTCACAAGACGGGATAAGTGGTATGCTACCAAATTCTCAGATCCCTTATTGTCGCGAATTCCAAGATCAAATTCTTGCAACAAAAGGGCCCGTCTAAAAAGCCTTTGCTTAGAATTCAATTTGGTTAACAAATACTTAATCGCAGCATGATCCGTGTAAACATCCACTTTAGACCCAATGAGGTAAGACCGAAAATTTTCTAATTCATACACTACCGCAAAAAGCTTTTTTCCGTAATGGCATAATTTATTTAAGCTTCATTCAAAACTTTTCTTGCATAGTGTATAGCATGAAAAAATTCCGTTCTTCTTTGACCAAGTACCACACCAACAACATAATCACTAGCATCACATATGAGTTCAAAATCAAGTTTCCAATTGGGAGCCATGATTATGGGTGCGGTAGTCAAACTCTCTTTTAAAGAATTAAAAGCAAGCATGCAAGAGTCATTAAATTCAAAACACTTATCTTTGTTGAGAAAATTGCTCAAAGGCTTTGCAATCTTTGTGAAGTCTTTAATAAACCTCCTATAAAATCCCGCATGGCCGAGAAAGTTTCTAATTCCTTTCACATTCAAAGGTGGTGGCAACTTCTCTATAACCTCCACTAGAGCTTGGTTAACTTCAAGGCCCTTTGAAGAAATATTGTGGTCGAGCACAATTCCTTCTATAACCATGAAGTTTCACTTCTCCCAATTAAGCACAAGATTAGTTTTCACACACTTTTCCAACACAACATCCATATTTTTCAAACAAAGATCGAATGACGGCCCAAAAACCGAAAAGTCATCCATGAAAACTTCAATGGACTTTTCAATCATGTTAGAAAAAATTGCTTGTATGCACTTACACAACCCAAAAGGCATCCTCCTATATGCAAAGACCCCAAATGGACATGTAAAAGCAGTTTTCTCATGATCCTCCGGGTTAACAATAATTTGGTTGTAACCGAATAACCATCAAGAAAAAATAGAATTTCTGACCTAAAAGCCTCTCAAGCATTTGGTCCATGAAAGGTAAGGAAAAGTGATCTTTCCTCGTAGCTTTGTTTAGCCTTCGGTAATCGATACACATTCTCTAACTAGTCACGGTTCTTGTTGGTATTAATTCATTCTTTTCATTCCGAATCACAGTCATCCTACCTCTCTTTGGTACCACTTGCACTGGACTAACCCTCGGACTATCGGAAATAGGATAAATCATTCCGGCCTCATGCATCTTCACCACCTCTTTCCTAACCACTTCTTTCATGGTAGGATTTAAGCGGCATTGAGGTTGAGTTACCGAATTAAAGTCATCCTCCATTAAGATCATATGCATGCAATAGGATTGACTTATTCCCTTTAAATCGAAAATAGTCCAACCCATAGCATTTTGATTCTTTTTCAGCACCACAATCTAATTTTCTTCCTCTTCAATGGTTAGTTCATTGCTTATGATCACCGGTTTGTGTCCCCCATCTTCAAGAAATACATACTTTAAATTAGGGGGAAAATTTTTTAACTCAATTTTGGTGTCCTCCACTTTTTCTTTTTTCAAATCTTCATCAAGCTCTTCCAAGGGAAGAACTTCTTCTAATGCTTCAAGTTCTCGCAAACACTTTTCAATCTCATTTTTTTCACTCTCATTAAGACTAAGCAAAGCATGAGTAAGAACCTTTTCCAAAGGGGTAGCAACATGAACTTCTCTTGTCACCTCCTCTATCACTTCCTCCATTGCATCAAGACGGAAACAATCATTCTTGTCTTTTGAATGCTTCATGGCTTCAAAGAGATTAAATCAATCTTCTTCATCTTGAACTCACACTTTCATAAGACCATCATCCATATCAATAGTCATTCTTGCTGTTTTCATGAAAGGTCTTCCAAGAATTAGAGGAGCATCATCGTCTTCGTCCATGTCTATCACCATAAAGTAAATGGGAAGCAAAAACTTATCAAATTTCACCAATACATCTTCAGCGACACTGTGGGGATGGGTAGTAGATTTATCAGCTAATTGCAAAGTCATTCTAGTAGCCCTCAACTCCATGTGTCCCAATCTTTTAACAATTGACAACGGTATCAAATTTATGTTAGAGCCCAAATCAATAAACCCATTACCAATATAGATATTACCGATGGTAACCAGTAAAGTAACTTTTCTCGGGTCACTTTGTTTCTTGGAAGAGTCCTTTGAATAATTGCACTACAACTAGCATTAACAACTACGATTTCTTGGTCCGTATACCATTTCTTCTTGGTGATGACATCCTTCATAAATTTGGCATAAGTAGGCATTTGCTCCAATGCCTCGGCAAATGGAATATTGATTTTCAATTAGTTAAAAATATCCTTAAACCAAGCATATTGCCTTGCGTTACCCCTTTTTGTAGGACCATGAGGATAAGGTAAATTTTGAATATGGATGTTCACTTGCTCCTTCCCCTTCCTATCATTTTTCTTTTTCTCTTCTCTTAACTTCTTTTTCAACTAACTCCTTGTTCCGGACTGGACCAATGACTAGGCATGACCCAATCCACTTCAGCTCCTAGAACGACCCAATTGCCTAAGTCCAACCAATTTGGGGCAGCATTTACCTTTCTGCCCCTCTACTGGGCATATATGGTCGGACGACCACAAGGGTCATCTGCTCCTCCTTGGTATTTCCTGCCCGTTACGCACGACTCCACCATCTTGAAACAGTCACGACGCCCATGCCCAGAACTGCATCCTTGCTCATAGCAACGACTAGTTTCGGGCACCTCTGCCCGTCCTAACGGCTAGTTTCTGGCAGTTACCTATTCTTCGGGAAATAGTTATTTCGCCCCAAAAAAAGGGACCGTTGGCCACGCGTTGGGGCACTATAAAAACCCTCTCATTTGAGAGGGTCAGGTATCCAAAAAATACCCTACGAAACACATATTTTGTACTTGCCTTTCTCTCTGTCTCCCGATTCTTACTTTAGCATCGGAGTGCCTTACAGGTACACCCCCTCCTTATCTCTCACACCCAGCATCGCAGACGTCATCCTTGGCCCACTTCAGGTTCTAATCAGCTGTCAAGATCGCTCCTCTTTCACATTGTTGGCCCATTTTATGAAGTATCTCTTATTTAGTTGTACACATTCTTGGCACATTCTTGGTTTTTAATTTTTTGGCCCAACATGAAAAAAATGTGAAGGAGGAGTAATATTGACGGCTGATCAGAACCTGAAGTGGGCCAAGAAAGACGTCTGTGATGCTGGGTGTGTGAGATGAGGAGGGGGTGTACCTGCAAGGTACTCCGATGCTAAAGTATGAATCGGGAGAGGAAAAAGGCAATTACAAAAGTATGTATTTTGTAGGATAATTTGGAATACCTGACCATCTCAAATGAGAGGGTTTTTTATAGTGCCCCCAACGCGTAGCCAACAATCCATATTTTCGAGGCAAAATAACAGTTTCCCGAAGAATATGTAACTGTTAGAAACTAGCCGTTAGGACGTGAAGAGGTGTCCAAAACTAACCGGTGCTACGGGAAAAGATGTAGTTCAGGGCACGGGCGTCGTGATTGTTTCTGGATGGTGGACCCATGCATGACGGGCAAGAATTATCGAGGAGGAGCAGGTGACCCTGGGGGTCTTCCGACCATATTTGCTCGGTAAGGGGGCAGAAAGGTGAAAGTTTCCCCCAATTGACTAGACCTAGGTAATTTGGTCATTCTGGGAGCAGAAGTGGATTGGGCCATGCCTAGTCATTGGTCCGGTCCAGACTAATAATATTCTGATTTTCTGCTTCTATTACTGTTTCAGTATGCTACGGAGATGTATCTACCGATAGGTTATGAAGATGCATCTCGGATCCAAAAAGACCACACTCCTAGGGCGTGACTCAGAATTGACCTAAGGTGTGTGAGTTTGGGGTGCGTTCGGAGATACACCTTTGGAATCAGGGGCATTTTTGTATTTTCACATGGTGCCCTAGTTATATATATGATGCATTAAAAAATTCCAAAATTAAAATATTTTTTATACACAGAGAAGATTAAGAAATCCCCCGGGCTTACCTTGAACACATGGATTTCATATGCAAAACACCCCTCAATATTGTCTGACTCAGATTCTAGACTTTAAACACGTGTTTTACACCAAAATGCATTTTTTTCTTATTGATATTTGATCTTTCAAGTTGCATAAACATAAACAATAACCATAATATTACGTGATCGAAATGACAAAACAAAAGAAAAATACACAAAGGACAATAAATAAAAAGTAATATTACAACCTAAATACATGATAAATATGTTTTGTACAAATGCACAATACTAATAGATCTTAAACAAAATACATCCTACTGTATAACACGTGAACTCCTCCCTTTCCTCCTATTCCGATATAAAACTAAGGTTCATAATCGATGATGGTGCACCTTTGGGTTACCTCATGATGGAGGTATTGATCACAATCTGATTGGTAAACTCTTATAAAAATTAAAGCCTTGACACTCTAGTCTGGTGGAAGAGGTTATACCTACAAACACACAGACACTCAATTCAATATCTATCATAAGTACACATCATTTTTAAGTTTATAAAATGTGTACCTTGAGTGTTAATAATGCTAAGTTTATATAGTCTTGAAGTTGTGGTTTTGGACTTGTATCACCTAAAAGTCTTGTTGGACCTCATAACATAGGCGTCTATTTAGAACTTTTTACCAAGTAGAAATAATAACCCCCAAGTCGTAAATGAGTAGTTAAGTAGTGGCTTCAATCCAACTTCTCATTATGGCTGAAGGTTACAAGTGTAGTCAGATGTCAGTTTGAATCAAGCATCACTTATTAGGAAATCTCTTGGTAAGACTATTATTTATCGAATATGTTGTATTGATACGAGGTTGGAATCGATTATGAACATAGTCTTTTTGGATTTAATGTGACATGTTTTGGCGTTGAAGAGTATGTAGGACCCATGGAGGTTGAACTTTGATTACAATTTACTTTTTGTATCTCTAGTTTCATTGACAGGCCATCATCTTCAAGAACAAGTCGTCGACAAAGACGTAAATGTTCTCTTCCCTAGCTAAAGAAGTGGTCCTTAGTTCTAGGTGGACATGGTGTCATTACCCATCGACTTTGGTGGTTAGCCGACAAATGGGTGTAAGTAAGGATGTTGATACTCTCCTTCAACCAATCCTCTTAAAAACTATATTTATAGACCTATGAGATACAACATTGTTATTCATAAGTTTTTGAACTCTTTGTTGATGATGATCAACTGCACCTGGTGCTAGAAAACCAAAAGTGTCAAAGACAAATGGTATAAGACGTATTCATTCTCTGTTTTGTCTATTTCTTAGAAATTGATTGACTTAGTTTCGAGCATTTAACTTGACACCCCCCCACTTGAACCTGACAACCCCATCGCCTATAAAAAGAAGACACTGTCCTTGCAAAATCATTTCACTCATTTTCCAAATTTACAGTATACATGCCCGAATTTGAAAAATCTGGGGTGATACCGAAAATTTGGACAACACTACCAGAAATTTCAAATCAGTATATTATTATACCAAAAATTGCACAATTTCCCTTATTTTGTACCTGAAATTTCAAAAATTTCTAGTGTTAATTCTAACATTTTTACCTGAAATTTCAAAATTTCCGATATAAAATCCCATGGAATTTATTGGAAATTTAGAATTTCTGATAGTTATAAAAACTTAGTTTGTTTACCAAAAATTTTGAAATTTTCGATTTTGATAAAAACTTTGTTTTTTACTGAAAATTTCAGAATTTCCTGTAATTATAAAAACTGTTTTTTATTGGAAATTTTGAAATTTTTGGTAGTTGCTATTTTTTTCCTTCTACTTTTGCAATGAAATACAATGGCATACCAGGCTAGGGCTGTTGAGGCTGAGTCTTTCCAGATACAAGCTAGATGAGTTCCCAACCGGTTCACACCATAAGCGGTTAGCTGAGTAGGGTCAGTTCCGCGCACCTCGTAGAACTCGACGCTGACCAGGACGATCAATAGAGTCGACTAGAGATGAGGTGGTGCAACTAGATGTTGTTGTTGCTGATCCGATGGATATTGAGGAGGTTACAGATTTGGTGGTTGAGGAGGTTGCTGATGAGCAGGCTGTTGAGGAGGTGGTTATTGATGAGGTTGTTGCTCGGGTGGTCCAGCTAGATGTTATTGTTGCCGATTCGATCCTATCTGTTACTGCTGACACAGAGGTTACAACTCCTTCAACCGACGTCTCTGTGCACAATGATAGATGATTCTCTGGAGAACCCATTGACTGGTCGATGCTTACTGAGTATGTTGACCATGTGGCGTTACGACTATGGCAGAGAGAGGTATATGTATTTCATGTTTAACTTTAATTTGTTTATTATTGTACCATTAAAGCTAATTCTTATTTTTTTATATATTTATTTGGCACATGAACGTCCCACAATGAAGGTGACATCGCATGGGTCGAAGTTAAAGGACTTCCCGAAGATTCCGATGCCTGAGCAGGTTAGCCAGATTGTACGGGACTTTGAACTACTTGATTTTGCCCAGTGCTCCCTCACCAAGCTCGACACTCCACTACTTATTGCGGTTTTTTGAGAGATGGCATAATGAGACATATTCATTTAATCTTCCGTTTAGGGAGATGACTATCACTCTAGATGAAGTCTCCTCATTGTTCCATCTACCCATAGACGAGATATTCTGGATGACTCTTGTTCTTAGCATGTCGCTTGCATATATGAATGCTGTACGAGATTTGTGAATTTCTGAGGCGGCCTTGCAGAAGGATTTTGACATCAACAGGGGAGCTCGTCTTTGTATGTTTTGGCTTCGGAAGATGTACGATCAGCTTGTACGACTGGGAGTTATGAGGGTGCCGCTAGGGTGTACATGCTACAACTAGTAGCATGTACTCCTTTTGAGGACAAGTCTGGTGTTTATATCAATGCCCGGTACATGTGCTTGTTCAATAGTCTCAAGGTCACCAATTGGGCTTTGGGGTGTGATGCGCTGACCATTCTGTATAGATCACTTGAAGTGGCGATAATATTTGAGACCAAAAAACTTGCTGGTTATTTCAGTCTGTTACATGTATACTCGAAATTATTATTTGTTGTTGATTTCTTATTTAGTTGTTACAAATAACATTTCTTATTTATTATTTGTTGTGTTTGTGTTTTGATATTAGTGCTGGATATATGAGCATTTTCCCACCATTTGGTACAAGAGGGTGCAACATTCCTTAGTGGGGTCCCCACGGGCAAGGAGATGGAAGGGCATGAAGTCACATCGTGGTGGTGTTGCTGAGTACAAGAGGAGATTCTATGCACTAACTGTAGTTGATGTCATATAGACACCATACACTGGTCATAAAGTCCACCGTGAGTTCGAAAGTCTTCATTATATTCAAGTTATATGCGGTGAGAGACCAAGGTTGCTAGACACTTGCCTGAGAGGTGACTGTGATAGTATGTTTATGTTCAGAGTATCCCACGACCAATTCCAAATATACCATCTGCAGGTATTGATTGGTGGTTTTTTAGTAACTTCATCAGCTCTGGTTGTGCCATTAGAGAGCGAGCAGTTATAGTTCAACACCCCTCGCAGTGTGAGGGTGGTTATTTAGAGTGGTACCTCACTGTATCACACCCTCGCAACATCCCACATACAGCTGTTGCTGGGCCTTCTGATGTCGGGGTACCTGTTAATGACGTGTCGCCGCCTCCTCCTCCAGCTGATGCCGATGACCATCCGCGCCTCCATATGATTGCAATTATTATGAATAACCTCATGAATTTGGTAAATCCAAATGGCGAGGTTTATACTGGATTATCTCGGGCTGCACACAATGTCCTGTGAGGGGGCCTATTTAGACATCTTTTGTATATCATGGATTTGGTCTATTATGTATTATTTGTATTATTTGTATATTACTCAGATATCTGTATCATAACTTTTTATTAGATAATATTTTTTGACCTTCCATTAATTCAACATCAACATTAACTAACATTTAACAACAGATTACATAACTTAATATAACATAAAAAGCGATAATAAATTAGAAAACCTATACACTACCAGATGATTCTGGATGTTTCATCATCTTAATTATGTCGTCGACGGACCATGAAATCTTAACATCTAACTCGATCGACCCCTTTGTTATCCTACGGCAAAATGACTCCACATATCCTTCACATCTTCATCGGTCTTCAACTTAATAAGGTTGTATTTCACCCTCCCGTCAGTATCAATCTAATCTTCACGAAACTCGATCTTTCTCACCTTTCTGTTTTTGGTATCAGGAAACAATTCATTCAACTTGGACGTCAGGCCAACGAGGGATGTGGTGCCATCCGGAAGTCAAAACTCTACGGGAGGTGAGGCTTCGTTGAAGTACACTTCTGCCTTAATAAAAAAAATGAGGAAAATGTTGAGAAAAATTGGATATTCGGATCGAATAAAAGAGAGTATTATGATATCATTCAAGTTTAAATGTATATATGAAAGTGTATTTCCTTTCTTGAAAGTGTGTTTAAATACATTAACCATGGGTGTATTTATACTACTTGGAATACAATTATTATACTAATTTTACTATTCACTTTTTGACATAATAGTATTCATATTTGACATTAAGATATTTACCTTTGACATTAAGGTATTTACCTTTGACATTAATGTTTCTAGATAGATATTTAAATAATAATAATGTTATAATATATAACAATATTATAGCACTCCCCCTTTGAAATATCTATCACTGTGCTCCATTGAAATCTTGTTGAAGAGATTCTTATGGAACATATGTTGCCTCGTTAAAACCCTTATTAGGAAAAATCCATTGGGATAAAAACCTTAATAAGGAAAAAAGAGTACAACATGGTGCTCCCCCTCAATAGAACACATTTAGTTCTTCTTTAAAGATCTCGAAGTTGACACATTCCAATATTTTGTACATGTTTCTTGAAAACTGATGTAGGTAGTGCCTTTGTGAAGAGATCTGCCGCATTATCATTTGAACGAATGTATTGAATATCAACTTCTTTGTTTCTTTCGAGTTCTTGTGTGAATGAGAAGAACTTTGGAGGGATATGCTTGGTTCTGTCGCTTTTGACGTAACCTTCTTTCATCTGGGTAACACATGCAGCGTTGTCTTCATACAAAATTGTTGGATTATTATCAATTGGTAAACCAGATGCTCCTTGGATATGTCTAGTTACTGATCGTAACCATCTACATTCTTTGCTTGCTTCATGAAGAGCAATTATTTCAGCATGATTTGAAGAAGTTGCTACAAGTGTTTGCTTTTGTGATCTCCATGATATTGCAGTGTTACCATATGTAAATATATATCCAGTCTGTGATTTAGCATTATGTGGATCTCGAAGATATCGAAATATCTGCTTTATTCCTTTCCAATGTCTTTTTGTAGGACATGAACTGAATCTTGCTAGTAAATTAACTGCAAAAGCTATATCAGGTCTTGTATAGTTAGCAAGATACATGAGTGCCCCAATGGCACTAAGGTATGGCACTTCTGAGCCAAGATCCTCCTCATTACTTTCCTTAGGCCTAAAAGGATCCTTTTCAATATTAAGTGTTCTGCCCATCATTGGACTACTCAAAGGATTTGCCTTGTCCATGTTGAACCTTTTTAATACCTTTTCTGTATAATTTGATTGATGTACCAATATACCATTTTTAGTATACTCAATCTGTAAACCAAGGCAGAATCTAGTTTTTCCCAGATCTTTCATTTCAAATTATTTCTTTAAATAATTTCTCGCTTCTCTGATTTCTTTATTAGTCCCAATAATATTTAAATCATCAACATAAACAGCAATTATTACAAATCCGGATATTGTTTTTCTTATAAAAACACAAGGGCAAATAGGATTATTATCATAGCTTCTTTAAGCAAATATTCACTTAGTCTGTTATACCACATGCGCCCTGATTGTTTTAGCCCATACAATGACCTTTGCAACTTAATTGCATACATTTCTTTCGGCTTTGATGTCCCAGGTATCTTAAATCCTTCTGGGATTTCATGTATATATCACTATCAAGTGATCCATACAAATAAGCAGTAACAACATCCATAAGGTACATATCAAGATTATTAAATACTGATAAACCAATTAAATAACGAAAAGTAATGGCATCCATAACAGGAGAATATGTTACCTCATAATCGATTCCTGGTCTTTGGTAAAAACCTTGTGCAACAAGACGAGCTTTGTACTTGACAATCTTATATTTCTCATTTCGTTTTCTCACAAAGACCCACTTATACCCAACAGGTTTCACACCTTTAGGTATAGTTACAATAGGGCCAAATACTTTTCGATTATTAAGAGAATTTAACTCAGTATCTATAGCATCCTTCCAATTTTTCCAATCATGTCTATTTTGACATTCATTCATAGTTCGGGGTTCTGGGTCATCATTTTCATTTATGATATCACATGCAATGGAGAATGAAAATATTTCATCTATATCCATACCTTTTCGGTTCCACAAAGTTCCAGTATCAATATAATTAATTGAAATCTTGAGATCAGTCTTACTTTGATTTTCATTTTCAATGACCTTATTATCATCATCTTGTGCTTCTTCGAGAGCACGTTTTTCAATTGTGGATATATTATTATCTAGTGTCTTTTCAAAATCACTTTCAATCATATTCACCTTTTCTATTCCCTTTCTTTTTCGGGGATTTTTGTCTTTGGACCCCATCGGTCGGCCACGTTTTAAGTGTGCCTTAGATGTACTTGCTACATCATTTAGATTTGAAATCTCAATCCGAGATGGGACATTTATAGCTGGTACGTGTGACTTTGTCACTCTTTTCAAATCAGTAAAAGAATCTGGCAATTGATTTGCTAAATCTTGTAAGTGCACACTTTTCTTTACATTTTCTTCCCATGATTTATTATATGGGTCCAAATGTAATAAATGTGGTACAAACCATGTTATCTCCTTTTCTAATATTTTATTTTCTCCCCCTAGTGTTGAAAATTTTGTTTCATCAAAATGACAATCAGCAAATCTTGCCTGAAAAACATCACCTGTTAAAGGTTCAAGATATCTAATAATAGAAGGTGATTCATACCCCACATATATTCCCAACCTCCTTTGAGGTCCCATCTTTGTTCTATGTGGTGGAGATATTGGGACATATACTGCACAACCAAATATCTTTAAATGAGAAATATTTGGTTCTTTACCAATTGCAAGTTGATAAGGGGTATGTTTATGATTAGCACTTGGCCTTAGACAGATGAGTGCTGCAGCATGTAAAATTGCATGACCCCAAACAGTAACTGGTAGTTTAGTTTTCATAATTAATGGTCTAGCAATATATTGAAGACGTTTGATTAAAGACTCGGCTAAACCATTTTGTGTATGCACATGAGGAACAGGATGTTCAACAGTAATTCCAATTGACATGCAATAATTATTAAATGATTCAGATGTAAATTCACCAACATTGTCAAGTCTAATTTTCTTTATAGAAAAATCAGGGAATTGAGCCCTTAGTTTAATTATTTATGCAAGAAATTTTGCAAATGCCATATCACGACTCGACAGTAAGCATACATATGACCATCTACTAGATGCATCAATTAATACCATAACGTACCTGAATGGTCCTGACGGTGGATGGATAGGTCCACATATATCACCTTGAATTCTTTCAAGAAATGCAGGTGATTCTGTCTGAATCTTTACTGGCGAATGCTTTGTTATTAGTTTGCCAAGAGAGCAAGCTTCACATGGTTTTTCTCCTTTTGTAAGTTTTAAACCTTTCAATGGATGACCTTGGGTGCTTTCAACTATTTTGCGCATCATTGTTGAACCAGGGTGACCTAAACGATCGTGCCATAAAGTCATCGTTTTGGGATCTTCTTTTACAACCAAATTACATTCAATTTTATGTATATAAGTATAATGTAATCCAGAAGGCAATTTTGGTAGTTTTTCTAAAATTTTCTTCTTTCCCAAAACATTAGTAGTAATGTTAATATATTTCATATTGCCTTCAGTTGCAGTTTCAGTATCATATCCTTGACGATATATGTCATTAAAACTCAACAAATTTCTCTTTGATTTTGGAGAGTATAAAGCATTATTAATGACAAATTTTGTTCCATTTGGTAATATGAACATAGCATTACCTGTTCCTTCAATTAAGTCTGCAGGACTTGAAATTGTATTTATTACACCTTTAGTAGGATTTATTTCAGTAAAATATTTCTTACATTTGAGGATTGTGTAGGTAGTTCCACTGTCTGGAATGCAAATGTCTTTGAAATGTTCCATGTCTAACCTTCTTAAAAATATAAACAAGGTTAAAGAGTAAAACACAACATATTTAACATTATTATTTCATACAAGCATTGAAAATTACACACATATTAATTTAGTACATAATGTAAATATAAAGGTAATATAAGCATATCACACATTATACAAAAATTATTCAATCCATGGTTCCTTCAACGAAATCAGCAGCCTCGAGATAGGTATTATCATTCATGGGTTCAATCTCATTAAAATTCACTTTTTTTCCCTTTCCTTCTATAGATGTCTGGTCTCTTTTACATAAATGTTCCGGCGTTCTACACGTCTTAGACCAATGTCCTTTCTTTCCACATCTATAGCATAAATCATCATGATTCTTCGAGGGACCCTCTTGGGTATAATTACCCCTACCTTGACGATTTCTGTTAGATTGGTCATATCTGGGAAATTTATAATTATTTACATATCTTCGTCCACGGCCTCTACCACGAAAGTGGTTTCGACCGTGATATCCACCACGACTAGTACCCTCAAAATTGTTTCGACCATGATATCCACCACGATTAGTACCTTCAAAATTATTTCGACCGTGATATCCACCACGACTAAGACCCTCAAAACGATTAAAACCTCCACGTTTTTTATAACGATTATAACCACCACGCCTTTGATTAAATGTTATGGTATTTATTTCAGGATAAGCCATTGTTCCTGTTGGACGTGACTGGTGGTTTTTAATAAGTAGCTCATTGTTTTATTCTGCTACTAGGAGGGCTGCCACTAAATCAGAATATTCAGAAAATTCCCTCATTCTGTACTGTTGTTGCAACAAAACTTGGGATGCATGAAAAGTTGAAAAAGTTTTTTCAAGTTTTTCTTTTTCGGTTATAATCATGCCACAAAATTCTAATTGAGCAATAATTTGATGCATGGCAGAGTTATATGCAACAACACTTTTATAATCTTGGAACCTCAATTTGTTCCACTGATCCATTAGTGAGGGCAACAAGACTTTCCTCTGATGTCCAAATCTTGCCTTAAGTTTGTCCCACAAAATCTTGGGATCTTTTGCATTTGAATATTCAGTTTGTAAACCATTGTCAAGGTGGTGTTTGATTATTCGATTTACTTTTGATTTTTTCATTGACATCTCTTCTGGGTCAACAACTGACATTCCTGAATTTTCTCCTTCAAGGATTTTATCTAATCCCTCACATGCAAGGTACTCAATCAAGTTGTTATTCCATGTTATGTAGTTTTCCCCGGTTATGCTTAAAATTTTGAAGTGATGCTTAAGATTTGACATGATTCTAGAATTAACAAGAATATAATCAAATTCAATACATAAACAAAATATAAATTTATTCAATAACAACGATTACAAAACCATAACCATATTCAAAAAACCTCTACTAACACAACAAGCTATGATTAGTAATGGTAAAATTATAATCACCTCTATTACTATTATAATCCACTCTTTACCAAATTCTTCAACATTGATAATAACAATAAGAAGCCAGATGATGACAAGAAGAGTGATGAAGAAAATAAAACCTCTAGCCATTTGAAAAGGATGAAGAAATATTTCGAAATTGATATGAAAATAATGAATGAGTGTGAAGTATTTATAGGGTGAATTTTGTGTGATGTTACCGTTGGATTTTGACCGTTGGGGAGGGAGAGAAAAAAAAAAATTTGTGACCGTTGGGTCCTAGTTACCGTTGGGGAAGGAAAAATAATAATGAGTTAAGTGTGTTAAAAAAAAAAAATCTAGCTATTACAAGTGTGAATGAATACACATGGTAAGACTCATTAATAAGTTAAAAGATATCAAAGATTGAATATTTGCTTATGGGGTTTTAGACCTCCACTAAATATAAAATATAGTTGCATTAGGAGTCTCAGACTTCCATTAAATATTGCAGATGGGGTTTTTAAACCTCCACTAAATATAATAGCATTAGGAGTCTCAGACTTCCATTAAATATTGCAGATGGGGTTTTTAAACCTCCACTAAATATAAAATATAATAGCCTTAGGAGTCTCAGACTTCCATTAAATATTGCAGATGGGGTTTTAAACCTCCACTAAATATAAAATATAATAGCATTAGGAGTCTCAGACTTCCATTAAATATTGCAGATGGGGTTTTTAAACCTCCACTAAATATAAAATATAATAGCATTAGGAGTCTCAGACTTCCATTAAATATAAAAGTTAGTAATAATAAGATTAAATAGATAAGTATAGAAAATATACCTAGTGTAGTAATAATTTCTGATAGAGACGATCGTGCTGATAACGTGTTGAGAAAAATTAGATATTCAGATAGAATAAAAGAGAGTATTATGATATCATTCAAGTTTAAATGTATATATGAAAGTGTATTTCCTTTCTTGAAAGTGTGTTTAAATACATTAACCATGGGTGTATTTATACTACTTGGAATACAAGTATTATACTAATTTTACTATTTACTTTTTGACATAATAGTATTCATATTTGACATTAAGGTATTTACCTTTGACATTAATGTTTCTAGATAGATATTTAAATAATAATAATGTTATAATATATAACAATATTATAACAGAAAAGATATTTTTTGAGATGTTTTTATCAAACAACATGTGACCTTCTATTTATACAACTTTACATTTACTCTGAACCACACAAAATTGTCGGTGCAATCACAACCATCCAATATTATCGGCAAAATTCCGAGCGTTTAAAATTTCAAACAAATAACACTACCAGAAATTTCACTTAGGTTGAATTTTTCGATATCAATCGATAAATTTCAATTTTCTAGTGAATCATAACTTTTGAAATTTCCGGTATGCAAGAAATTTAAAATACACTACTAGAAATTTTGGTATGTACCAGGAATCTTGTTTTGTCTACCAAAAATTTAGAACGAAAATTTCATTCAATTTTCAACTAGGAACAATTTTGACAATTTAAAAATATGGGGTACCAGATATAATTGAGGGGTGACAAGTTAAAATCTCCTTAGTTTCGATCAAATTGAGGTGTAATCCAAAATACTATTTTATTGTTTCTTCTATTTTTACCAACCAAAATAAATAAAAGAAGATAGAGACTAAATTATCTCAATTTATTTTTCTCAAAACTTTAAATTTTGAACGAAACTTTCATTCAATTTTCAACCCGGAATAATTTTGACAATTTAAAAATACGGGATACCAGGTATAATTAAGGGGTGACAAGTTAAAATCTCCTTAATTTCGATCGAATTGAAGTGTAGTCCAAAATACTATTTTATTATTATTTTTTTATTTTTACCAACCAAACAAAAGAAAATAAAGAAGATAGAGACTAAATTATCTCAATTTATTTTTCTCAAAACTTTAAATAGTTTTTAATGGTTCCCTTCATTAAATCAATGTTTTACTCCTCGTGTTTACTTCATTAAATCAACCGGGAACACAAAAGTGTGATAAATTCAAACTACTTATATCCGTTAAGTAAGCCTACAACACTGCATCTCCATGTCATCATCAACAGTGGAATCTATACCGTTACAAATCATCCACAAGAAAACAAAAAGAAATCATTCGAAAGAAAAAAAATTCAAAATATAAAAAGTTAGATAGAAAATGACATTTCAAACATTTCCGTTGGTGTTTGTAGTTCCCTAAAAACTTTACAAATTCAATTTTTCCATTTTCATTTTCATAATAAATAAATACATAATAAATAAATGGTTGTTGCTGCTCTGCTGCAATGCAGCTTCAGTCTCTCACTTCTCCTCGCAAATCAAATTCCAACACGTTAATCCCTAATTTCTCAATCATTGATCGAACGCTGTTATTATCCGATGTGATTCTTCTCAAGATTCTTTCAATGCTGCCTGATTCTGATTCACAGAGGAATTCTAATTCGCTTGTTTGTAAAAGATGGTTGAATCTCCAAGGTCGGCTTGTTCGTTCGATTAGGATTCTTGATTGGAATTTTGTTTTGTCCGGTAGGTTGATTCATAGGTTTCCCAATCTTAATCATGTTGATTTGATTCCTGGTTGTTTGATTTTGGCGCGGAGTAGGGATATTTTGATGAGTGGTAATGTTTTGTCTATGCATGTTGATTCGGGGTGTTCGCCGAATTGGTATAATTGTGAGGAGAATATGCTTCCTGTTGAGGTTATTGATAATGGGTTGAGTGCTTTGGCGGGTGCTTGTCTGAATTTGAGGAGGGTTCAGGTGATTGGTGCTAGTGAGATGGGTTTGCTTAGTGTGGCGGAAGAGTGTCCTACGTTGCAGGAGTTGGAGCTTCAGAGGTGTAGTGATAATGTGTTGCGTGGGATAGCGGCCTGTGGGAATTTGCAGATTTTGAAATTGGTTGGGAATGTGGAAGGTTTTTATGGTTCGGTGGTTTCGGATATTGGTTTGACTATTTTGGCTCAGGGTTGTAAGAGGCTTGTGAAGCTTGAGCTTTGTGGTTGTGAAGGTAGTTTTGATGGGATTAAGGCGATTGGGAAGTGTTGTCAGATGTTGGAGGAGTTGACTTTGTGTGATCATAGGATGGATGATGGGTGGTTGGCTGCGGTTTCGTACTGCGAGAATTTGAAGACGTTGAGGTTACAGTCTTGTAAGAGGATTGATTTGAATCTGGGGGTCGATGAGTATTTGGGTTCTTTTCCTGCACTTCAAAGGCTGCATCTACAGAAATGTCAGCTACAGGATAAGAAGAGTGTTTCCGCTTTGTTTTCTGTTTGTAGGACTGCTAGGGAGATTATTATTCAGGATTGCTGGGGATTGGATAATGGCATGTTCGGCTTTGCAACTGTTTGCAGGTAATGTTCTCTTTTGCAATTACTTTTGATTGCAGAGTGCCAACAATGTAACTATACTCTAGAACATGTGATCTAATTTTCCTGTTTGATTGACAAATGATAATCCATTGATTCAAATTTTGATGTGTGCTGCCATGAGGTTAGGCTCAAGTTGTTAATGCGCTCCATCTATAGGGATAGTTTCGGCTGGCATCCGAGTTTTATCCCTGGCGATGCAACAATTTTTGGCCATGTTTTATTTACCTCATGGCCGAACACAGATCAATCTAGGGGCTCCTTTCCCTGGGATATTATTTGTGGGTGAATATCAAAAGATTCTAATGTGTGTTTTGAATTGGTAAATGTTGAAATTTCCTTAGTTATATATATGTATATTGCAATCTTGTCTGCATGACTGGGTAATTTATAATGCGTGAGTAAGTTTTATGACATTATAGAGAAATTTTCGTTTTACTCCTCTAATTTAGGACTAAAGGTTGCAGAACAGTTTTTTTCTTTTTCCTATTCCTTATTCACATGGAGTTTTTAAAATTACAATTTGTTTATCTATTTGTGGTCTAATTTGAAGGTGGTTATGGTCATTTTAGTGGAAAAAATCATATGAAAATGACTCTAATCAGCTGAAATTATTGTGCAAGTTATGAATCGAAATTGCTGTGTCATTTCAGGTGCGTAAAGTTGCTTCACTTAGAAGGATGCTCATTGCTAACAACCGAAGGTTTGGATTCTGTAATACATTCATGGAAGGAGCTTCAAAGCCTTAGAGTCGTCTCATGTAAGAATATAAAGGATAGTGAAATCACTCTTTCACTTGCAACCTTATTTACCACTCTCAAAGAATTGAAATGGAGGCCAGATACCAAATCACTTCTTCAATCAAGTCTTGTGGCGATAGGTATAGGAAAGAAAGGTGGGAAATTTTTTAAAAGAACCCTGACATGAATCTTAAATTTGTCGTGTAGTAGTTGTCAGTACAGCAATTGCCGAGCTTTGACAACATTTTGTATTATAGTGCCACTATAGTTACTATTTGACAATTCTGGTAGTAGTTGTCGAATAAACACAGACATTGTCTTAAAAACAGATTATTTTCACTGACATAGTGAAAATTGTAGCATTACCAATGTGTAATAGTCACTTTTTTACGTTTCACATAGATGTTGAAGGGAAGATTATTCTTTATTTTTCTACCTTTTGTTAGACAAAGAAAGAAGCGTAGATATGTAAATATGTAAAAGTTATGTAAAAGTTAAACTGAGTTCACAAAAGTGGAAATTGGATCCTCTGCATTTTCTTTCTACAATTTGAAAGTTTAGTGAAATAATAAGCATGTTACCGTTACTTGTCAGTGACTGTGGGGCCTTTGGCTCTTGAATGTGTTAAAAGTATGAACTTTGCACTTTTTTTTGGAATACTTCTCCATCTGGAATTTTCTTGTGGATGTTATTAGCAAACAATCTTTTTAAGCAAAACTCAGTTCAGTTTATATTTAAACATGAATGTTATTATTGTTGGTTGGTGCACAAGAAAGAAGATGAAGATGGAAGAGAGAAAAGAAAATTGTAACTAACTTTGTAAATTGAAAGTCCGTTACAATTCTGTTACACTAATTGAACAGAAGTTCAGTATTTATACACACTCTAAAATTCAGCTGTCAAGCTAAATACATCTCAAATTAAATTTAAATGACACTTAAATGAAATGCTAACTGAATATTGGATTACACTCTAATATCATCCCTTAATTCATATTCAGAACTATAATCAACAACACAAATTCCATCTCTCAAATGGATAAAGTATTCAGTCTTAATTGCTTTGGTCAGAACATTTATCAGCTGCTTCTGAGTGCTACAGTGCACAACTTCAAACATTCCATTATGAACCTGGATTCTTAGAAAATGAAACTGTGTCAATGTGCTTGCTTCTTCCATGCAGCACCAGATTCTTGGCAAGACTTATAGCTGATTTGTTATCAATCACCAACTTCACAGGTTTGCTTACCTTGATATTCAGATTTTGCAACAAGTTCAGAATTCATACAGCTTGACAAGCAGACAAAGCACCTGCAATGTACTCGGCTTAGGGGTAGGAATAGGTTGGGTCGAGTTAGGCTTTGCCAAGCCTAAGCCTGGCCTGCTAGAAAATTCAAAGCCTAAGCCTGGCCTGTAGCCTATTAAAGGCTTATTTTTTGCCTTGAGTCTGACCTTTTCAAAGGCCTGATTGGCCTATTAGCCTACTTAAAAAGCCTATATCATTTGAACACATGTAAATAAGAAATTCAATTAATATTTAAATAGACTAAAGAATCAAAAGTACAATGAGACTAAATATTTGTTTCCATTGACTTATCTGAGCTTACCTAGTAGTATAAATTTTGTGAGGTGTTTTGCTTGAGAGAACTTATGAAAACACCTTATAACATTATTCATAGGATTTCTTTCAACTTAATTTCATAAGTTCTTAAATATAACTAAGTTTAATTTTGTATGTTAATATAAAGTATAAAATACAATATAAAAACAATAAATTCATTCATGTTTAAAAAATAGGTCGGCCTGATAGGCTTACAAGGCTTTTTGTATAGCCTGCGGCCTAGCTTATTTAGCTAAATAGGCTTATAAAAAAACTTAGGTCTTTTCTATTTAAAAAAAAGTCTGGCCTGGACTTGGCCTATGTAGGCTAGGCCGTAGGCCCCTGTTAGTTGGTCTGGCCTATTCTCATCCCTAACTCGGCTTCACAGGTTGACAATGCAACAACTGATTGCTTCTTAGAGCACCAAGAAATATGACCTCCTAGATACTTAAAGAAATATATAGAAGTACTTCCGTCAACTATGTCTTCACACCAATCAGAGTCTGAATAGCAC
Organism: Lathyrus tuberosus; assembly: GCA_022829125.1. Classification (NCBI taxonomy): domain Eukaryota; kingdom Viridiplantae; phylum Streptophyta; class Magnoliopsida; order Fabales; family Fabaceae; genus Lathyrus; species Lathyrus tuberosus. The sequence continues at coordinate 4,724,144 of JALAZF010000056.1, read as the reverse complement.
ATCAGCTCCGAATCAGATTCAACATAAGAGGGGAACAAAACCCCATACCTCAGAGTCCCCTTAATGTACCTCAGTATCTTGAAAACAGCTTGATAATGTGACCACTTTGGTTTGTTCATAAAACTACTCACCATTCCAACTACATAACAAATATCAGGTATGATATTACAGAGATATCTCAATGAGGCTACCAACTGTTTGAAAATTGTAGCATCCACATCATTGCCCTTAACATCAGAATCCAACTTGTGATTTGTTTCAGCAGGTGTGATTGCAGACTTGCAATTTGTTAGCTTAAATCTCTTCAGAAACTCAAATTCATACTTCAGCTGATGCAAGATTATACCCTTATCAGAGTACATAATCTCCATCCACAAGAAATATGTCATATTTTCTAGATCAGTCATCTCAAACTCGTTCATCAACACCTTCTTGAACTTAGCTATCTCTTCTGAACAGCTCCATGCTAGCAATATGTCATCAACATAAAGATACACCAAAATCATATTGCTATCAGATGTATGCTGAACATAAACACCATATTCCATCTCACATTTCCTGAATCCTTGATGCTTGAAAAATGAATCAATTTTTCAGATTCCAGACTCTAGGAGCTTGTTTCAGTCAATACAAGGCTTTATGCAACTTGTACATAATCCATTCTTGATTCTTTTTCACAAATCCAGGAGGTTGTGATACATAAACTTCCTCTTGTAAAGGATCATTCAGAAATGCGGATTTCACATCTAAATGCATCAGAGGCCTATTTGTACTAGCAGCTACAACAATCGCCAATCTGATTGTTTCATGTCTAGTTGCAGATGCAAACACTTCAAAGTAATCTAAACTAGATTTCTGTAGAAATCCTCTAGCTACTAACCTTGCTTTGTGTTTTCCAATTGATCCATCTGCCTTTAGTTTCACCTTGTAACCCCATCTCAAACTGATGGATTTCTTGTACTTTGGAAGCTCAGTCAACTCCCAAGTCTTGTTTCTTTACATAGCCTCAAGTTCCTCTTTCATGGCTTTCAGCCACACTTTCTTCTTGAGAGCTTCTTCAGTACTCACTAGTTCAGAGTCTACCAACATGGCACACTGAATGACTTCCTCTTCAGAGTCTATCCCGGTATCTCGTAACATGCAAACTCTGCAAACCTTCTTGGTATTTGTATGATTTTTTGTGGTCTCTGAACTTGTTCAGAATCTTCTTCAGAGTTTAAATAGTATCATATGTTGGACTACCTTCACAGGTCATTCCACCTTTAGAGACATGATTACCACCAGGTTCTAGATCATAATCAGAATCTGGATTAGAACAGAATCACTTTCAGGCTCTTCTTCAGCCTCAGAGTCGCTTTCAACTCTGACTCATCTTTAGACTCAGAATCTCCTTCAGAGGCAGATTCTTTTGCAGGGTCTAAAATATCTTCAGAAGTTAACTCATGTGTTAACACTGCACCAGAGTTGGATTGAGACTTGTTCCAATCCTGTGCTTTTGATTCTTTCACAATGACATCTCTGCTGAACTCAACTTTGTTAGTGACAAGACAGTAGAGCTTATAAGCACCTGTACTGTGGTACCCCACAAGCAACATAATTTTGCTTTTATCATCCAACTTCATTCTCTTAGCATCTGGAATATTTTTGTAACAAACAGTCCCAAATACCTTTAGATGGCCCGCACTTTACTTATCTCTAGTCCACTTCTCTAAAGGAATAATTTTCTTCTGCTTCATGGTTAGACACCTGTTGAGCATATATGTTGTAGTGGCAACACCTTTTCCCTACAAGGTGTGAGGGAGATCCTTCACCTTCAGCATGTTCCTTGTCGTATCAAGCAAAGTTTCATTTATTCTTTCAACAAGACCATTGTGTTGGGGAGTGTATGGAGCAGTAAACTCATGCTCAATTCCATTCTCTTTATCAAAATTCTTGAACTTTGTAAACTTGTACTCACCTCCACCATCAGTTATGAGAATTTTGAGCTTTCGACCACTCTGTTTTTTAGCCTTCACCTTGAACTTCTGAAACTCAACAAACACCTCATGCTTAAATTTGATGATTGCTACCCATGTCATCCTTGTGAACTCATCCATAAAATACACAAAGTACTTGTTTACTCTAAGTGAAGGTACTTCAAATGGTCCGCATACATTAAAATGCACTACTCCAAAAACATGTTTTGCTCTTGGGTCTACTTCTGATGCAAATGGAAATCTTGGTTGATTTCCTTTCATGCATATCTCACATGACTTCTCAGGCTTCACAATCTTAGGAATTCCATATACCAGCTTTTTAGAACTCAGATTCCCTAAGCTTTTGGAGTTCAGATGCCCCAATCTCTTGTGCCACAACTCACTGTCACCTTCAGCACCTTCTGCACCAAGGCATTTAGTGTCAGTTGTCTCCACATTCACCTTGAATGTTCTGTTTCTTCCCTGTTCAGACTGCATAATCAGATTCTAATCAAAATCATACAACTTCAATAGATTATCCTTCATAGTAATTAAGAAACCTTTCTCAATTAGCTGACCTACACTCATCAGATTGCTCTTCATGCCAGGAACATACCAAAGATCCTTGATCGGAACAGTTTTGCCATTCTTCACTCTGACCTTGATATTTCCCATTCTTTCAGCATTCAGATACTTATCATCAACACATTTGATATTTTTCCTCTATCTAGAGTCAACATCAATCAGCCATTGTTTGTTTCCAGTTAAGTAATTTGAGCAACCAATGTCCATATACCACCAGTCTACCAAATATCCACTATCAGATTCATAAGCCATCAATAACACAGGTTCATCACCAGACTCTCCTTTGGCTATATTTGCTTCTTTTGATTCCCTTTCCTTGTTTGACCAACAGTTAGTAGCAAAGTGACCAAACTTCTTACAATAATAACATCGAACCTTCTTCTTGCAAACTTCTTCTTTCCCTTCTGATGTTTCTTTTCATAAGAGTTGGAGGCTTCTGACTTCTGATAACCACCATATCTCTTCTTGGCCTCTAACCAAGACTGCTTCTGATTCTTCTTACCAGAAGACGCCTTTAGAGCCTGCTCTACCTCTCTTTTAGAGGCTCTCTAGTCAGACGCAACTATTATGCCTCTAAACTACTCTGTAGCTCTTCAATTCTCATGGTGCTCAGATCCTTAGAATTTTAAATTGCTACAACCATGTAATCAAACTGAGGAGTAAGTGATCTCAGTACCTTTTTAATGATTACTTGTTTAGAGAGAGTCTCTCCACAAGATTTATTCTCATTTGTGATCAAAATCACTCAGGGGATGTAATTAGGTACCTTCCCATTGTTCTTCATGTTGAGATTGTCACGTTGCTTACATAGAGACTGAAGTTTTACCTTCTTCACTGATGCATCATTATTGTAGCATCGTACCAATGTGTCCCACACAGCCTTCAACTTCGTCGAATTAGCGATCTTTTCAAACACATTCACATCCACACACTGATGAATCACTACTACAAAAAGCGCTTTTTACATCAGATGTGAAATGCATAATACCTCGACTAAAGAAGCAATGTAACGAAGGGTGACATGGAAACTCGCCACTTATCACCTCAGTGGAATTAAAACCGCGAGGTAAAGTTATATGCACATGGGTTCGAACCCCAGTAGCAACACTTTTATTATTTTCAAAACTAGCTTATTTTATATATCGGTTTATCTTGAAAACCGAGGGATATGATTATTTATTTTTTTATAAAAAAATTGTTACATTGTTTACCCAAGACATTATATTGTTTACATAAAATATTACATTGTTTAAAATAAAAATAAGTTCCCTAGAGATCTACGTAAAAATCAAATTCCCCGAAGACCTAGATTTTAGATTTCCGAATTATTGAATCTTGGGGAAGATCAATGGTGGGTGCAAGATTATTCTCTACGGATCTTGCATGCATTTGATTCTAAAGGAAAACAAAATAAGGGTTAGATAAATAAAATAAATATTCATATATATATATATATATATATATATATATATATATATATATATATATATATATGATTTTTTGCTCAAATAAATATTTAAGAAAACAAACCTTAAACCCAAGTAATTTTCTGCTCTTGCAATCCATCTTAGAGAACTTTTCCAAACGTCTTTATGTTTCAAGCGCTTCATGTTCCATATATGTTAGATTTTCAATATTCAGCATGCTTTTATAATGGATGTTCCTTAGGTGTCACACATATCATTAATGGAAGATTCTTGAGCGTTGATAAACATTAAATGGACGAAAAAGATTTGTTGAAGGGCGTAGAATATAGTAAAAAAAATGCTTAACTATCCCCTTGGTCACGAAGAAAACCTAGGTGAATAAGTTATTTTTTTTTTTAAATTACATTGTTTACACAAAATATTAAAAATACATTGTAAAATCTGATTCCCGATGAGAATTTTTATTTTCCTTGTCCATGTCCCAATCAAGATGCTAGAGATCTATTTCCCAATGAGAATTTTTATTTTCTGCATTTGCAATCTATCCTAGAGATTTGTAGTAGCAACTCATGATCAAATGGATGGTGGTGAATATTTCCTATCTTTGGGGTGGCTACATATAAGTTAGTCTTAGGATAAAATCTGTTTAACGAGTGTTTTTATAGTAAAATATGATTATTAAACACCTCGATTTTAATTTAAAATCTAGGTTTTTAATCTTCTCCTTTTAACTATCACCTCGGTGATGACGAAAACTGAGGTGAATAATTCTTTTTTTTTTTTTGAAATTACATTGTTTAATATTAAAATAAATTTTTTACAACAAATCTTCGTTGATATCCAGATTTAGTTGCATTCCCTTATTTGTTCAAAGGTTAAGCTCCATTATTTGTGTAACTTAAAGCAAGAATGATTTTCTGTACTTGTAATCTACCAACTAAGTACTCTTCAAAGGTTGAACTCCCTTCTTTAACTGAGGGTTATTCCAAAAATACAACAACGACAACATCAACCCCATTATGTAAGTATGGATAGCAAGGGCCGAAAAATGTTTTGTTCAAGATAGAAGAACATTGAAGATTTTTTCTGTCTTGCAATCCATCACAAAGAATGATGCTTGCGAGTTTGGGGCGGATTCATATTAGTAAGGATTAGGGTAAAATCTATTTATAAATGCTTTTATAGTAAAATCTTATAATTTTATGTCTCGTTTAAAAAGAAAACCGTAGGGTTAGAACATTTTGTTTACACTTATAAACAAATAAAATCATAAACTACAATAGATGGGAATTGAAGCTTGTACTGAGTTGTTTTTTTACCTCAGTGTTATGAAAAACTGAGGGAATTTATGGTTTTTTATTGTTTTAAATAATAAAAGATAGCGCGCATTGGCTTTATACCTCGATTATCTATTGTTCGAGGTGAAAGCTTCGTCATGAAAATCGTTATTTGTTATAGTGAACGTAGAACATAACTTTCTGATCTTTCTTCCTCATCTCTCAATACGTGTTCCTTTGTGCTTCAGTTGCATCTGCTACAACTCCTACATAACCGTAATTGACGAGATCAAGAACATCTTGAGCACCAAACAACACACACATCTGAATCATACACTGATTCCAATTATTTCCATTAAAGACTGGAAGCTTCGTGTTCAAACCATTCATCTTCGATCTTGTGCAAGAATTCACTCAGATCTCACCAAACACTTGTGTTTCCCAATCCCTCAGAATCAAGAAATGTGATTCTGTTACGATTTTGATCATAAATTCAATGCGAATTCAAGAAACAAAATCAATCACACACGCCTCATGTTCACTTGTGTTTCCCGTGGATCCAAACCAGAGCTCTAGATGCCAATTGTTGGTGAACAAGAAAGAAGAAGATAAAGACGATGAAGATAGAAGAAATAAGAGAAAATTGTAACTAACTTCGTAAAATGAAATTCAATTACAATTCTGTTACACTAACTGAACAAAAGTTCATTATTTATACACACTCAAAAACTCAGTTGTCAAATCGAATGTATCTCAAATTAAATTAAAATGAAACTTAAATGAAATGCTAACTGAATATTGAATTACACTCCAATATTTATTGTATGTATTCTCCTTGCAATTTTACCTCGTAACTATTTTTTCAAAATACAAAACTCAGTCCAGTTTTATCAAATAGCTAATCATTTTTCGATTTTAAAATAACTGATACATTTATTAAAAAATATTTACTATTTTTTCAGTTTTTAATTAATATTAAAATTTTAATTGTATTATCTAATTCATACTACTTGTGTAGCACCCCAATTTAGATTATATCATTTATTGGAATTCTTATGAACTTTGTGTGATTTATTTGATTGATAAATATTAATAATTAAATTATCTTATATGGTTGGGGTGTGTGGACATGAGGTAGAGGGTGTGTGGAGAGTAATTAAAGATGAGTGGAGTAATTTAAAGTTATTAGAATTATTTAATAATTAGAATAAAAATGATTCTTGTGACTTATTTAATTAAAATAGGATAATAGAGAAATAAGGGGTAAAGTTGACATTTGGGAGTGTAATGAGGACATGATAGAGAGTTAGAGAAGTAAGTGAGGGTAGAAGTGGAAAAGCCTAGTAAAAAGGGATTTATTCGAAAAAGAGAGAAGGGAGAAGAATCAGTTCTCAATTGTACGTGAAAAGTTTGGAGAAAAGGAGAAAGGGGCGGAGGGCAAAGGAGAAGAGTCTTAGAAGGGCACCATTATTAGAGTTTGAAGGAATCCTTGCTAGAGAAAATATAAGGTAAGGGTGAGAATTCCTCTTGTATATGGGATTGTATGATAACTTGTGGGTGGGTAATTTAGTTTCTCTATAATCGCATTTTTCTTCCCTATGTTATGAATCAATTGATATGTGTGAGGTTGCTATTATGATGTATATTTGGATGTATTGTGGGATGGGTGAATGATTGGGATGATGTATGTTGTTGGGAATTAGAGTGTGAAACTTGAGTATATGACTTTCCATAAAAAAATTAGGGTTTTTAGGATATTTCAAAACTGATTTTTGTAACACAGCTTTGCAGAAAACTGATTTTTTTTAAGGGTGTTACCGGTTACACTGTCAATGAAAAGCGTAAACTGGACATTTTTTGGGAGGGTGGGGGTGTAACCAATTATCAGTTTTGGTATAACCGATTACACTGGGAAAGTCTTGCTCACTGTTTTTGGTCATGATATAACTGATTACCTGTTTTGGTGTAACCGGTTACACCTGTTGTGTCAAACTTAAATAATTCATAACTTGAGTTTTGGGTGTCCGATTGAGGTGTTGTTCGAAGCGTTAGAAAGTTGACACAATGTACTTTAATTTAAAAATAGTTTCAGTACCTGGAAATGATTTAAATGGTGCGTAATGGTGTTGGATAGTATGCGATTTGTGTGTTGTGGTGTGGTATTGTGTATGGATGGTGTGTTATTACCTACTATGTTACTATAATGCTATTGTTGAATGCTTATAGTATATATATGGTGTGTGGTGGCCAGTATTGGTATGGTACATTGGTTAAGGTGAATATCATTGTACATGTTGATGTTGTTGCATGTTATTTATGAATCATGTTTCATGGTGTTTGGACAGTGGTCCTCTTTTGGTGAGCCTCAATCCTATGGTGGGGATTGGTTGCGAGTAGCTGGCTCCAGGTGAGAATCGGCAAAGCGTTACCTATGGTGATGGTAATAGTTTTTGGTGTGCTTTGATCCTATGGTGTGGATTGGGAGCGAGTGAACCTGAGAGTTCACAATTGGTACCACATGCATTAAGCCATGAAGTTGAGTCTTATTACATTGCATAGACATTATATTATTATATTCGGATGATGTGGAGTGTGAGTTTCAGAATGGGTGATTATGTATGTGATAATTATGTGCTTACATATTATTATGCAGTTTCATTATATGATTATGATTTCTCACCCCTTCTGTTTGAATGTTGTCTTTTCATGGGTATCGTGCAGATAATCCACAATAGAGGTGTGGAAGCGAGTGGAGGAGATTACTCTCCTTTATGCCTTTGTTGAGTCAGTGTCTGCTCTGATATGTAACACTGAGGGAGGGGGGAAGAGCGCTTATTTCATTATTTTATGTTTGGTGGAGAATATTATGTGAATCTCATGTGTTTGTTATTTCCTTATAATTACTCTGTGTTATGATTATGTTTTAAAAATTAAACTAGCCGGTCGTCTAATGTTTTTCCGCTACTAATAAAATGTTGAAGTTCAGACTTGAATTGCGATTCCTATTATTTTTAAATTCCATATATGTTACATATTCTATTGCATGAGCTGGTTATAGTTGAAAGTAGCATCCTAATTGCTTAATTGTTTTAATTTACTATGATTTTCATTTATAATTTACGCCGGGGAATTTAGGATGTTACAACTTGCATTATTTTTAACTCCATACCTATATTTTGTTAAAATTCAAATAGTTGTGAATCTCTTCTCACATTTTTGTACCTAAAAATGAATGATGTGTTACTTTTTAATGATTTGTAATTTATATTTTTTATCTTTAAAATTTCACAAAGGTTCTTATATGATGATTTATCATGTTTTACGATAACATGTTACTTAAAAATGAACACATTATCAATTTTAAGTGCAAAAATGTTAGAGATTATCAAAACTGTTTAAATTTGAAAAAGAACAACTAGTTTTTTGAATCAAGTATGTCCTTGCTAAAAATAAAAATGCGTGACAACCTATAGTGATTAAAAGTTGTCAAAGTCTTTTAAGGTTGTTGTGAGGTTGAGATCTCGCTCACGTGGGCTGAGAAGCTATGTATGAGTGTATTTCTGCCTTGGAGTTAGGTTATCTTCTATCGTGATATTTAGGCATTTATAGCCACATTAGGTCTGGAATAAACCAAAAAGGAAATATAATTAGTATGGGTATTATTGGTAATTCCTTTATCTCTATTAATAATGTTTGGGTAGTAGATAAACTAAAATATAACCTACTGAGCATTAGTCAATTTTGTTTAAGTAATTATGAAGTCATGTTTAATGAGAACAATTGTATAGTCGTGAATGAGTTTGACAAGTATGAAAGCACATGATGTTTGACTAAATTTTGCTAAAACATACTGATGATATAATTGAAGAATATGCAGAAGAAAAAGACGTCGAAGGAGATGTCCCAGCCTGGTGACTCGACATCCTGACTGACTTTCTAAGTTAGCAGGTTTTAATCTGTTGCAAAAATTAAGGAGCGGATCAAGGAATCACAGGATCAAAGATAGAAAGCCCAACAGAAGACTGTATAAGAAGACTTAGACCTAGGGTTTTGATGTAACGAATGTATCTTTTGTATCACTTGTAACTTTGTAACCTAGTTCTCTTATGTTGAATAAGGGTTTAGGGTTTGAGAGTCGTTGGCTCTCTTAGGAGTTGTAAGTCTCCCTCTGTAGCATGGGATGCAGAGTGGAAGGCATTGGTACAGGGACAGAACCAGAAGCCTTTAGGTAATGGTTTGTGTATCATTCTTGGACGGAGCTTTGAAGCAAGTCCAAGATAACTTGTTGGTCAAGAAAACGTGACAGAGAATCTGAATTGGCATAAGACAGAGATATCACAGTTGGTGATTAAGGGAAGTGAGTGGGTATCTCATATCAGAGTTGTAAACGTTAGAGTTTAGCTTTGGTAAAGATGTTCATTGGGTAGATGTTAGGATAAAGTTGTAAACGGGGGAGTTTAGCTTTGTAACAGCTCTACAGATAGTGAAGTCTTCTTCCTGGATTGGTATCCCCCAGATGTAGGCGAGTTGCACAGAACTGGGTTAACAATTATTGTGTTCTTTATCATTCTGCAGATTTACGTTTTCTGTTAGGGTTCATGATAAAAATGTTGGATCAGATGTCATGACATTTGTGATCCTGTAGTGATGATATTCAAGGTATCAGTCTGCTGTCGCGCCTCTGTGTTTAAATGTGTATGTAGCACGATGTCTTGATATGTGTTAGGACATCTGCTGTCTGCATATGCCAAAATTTCAATTGGTATCAGAGTAGGCATCCTGTCTGGTTCTGGATGAGATCTTTGGGAGATACTTTCTGGCGTTTAAACAATGAGGAGTTTAGAAGATCAGATCAATCAACTCAGACATACTCAAGGGTATTAATGGATGAGATGGATGTTCTGGATCGAAGGTAACAACCCGTTGGTTGTTCATGTTGCTGAGGAGGTTCTACAACAACTGAAGGAGAAGTGGCTAGTTCTCTTATTGGGGTGTCTAATAAGATGTTCTGACATCTTATTAGGGCAAGAAGGATTTGTTCCTTGGTTGTTCCACTGCATGTGTTTCTGATGGAAGAGCTCTAGAAGTATGGGATTCTGGAGTTATTGCTGAAGACAGTTGGTGGAAGATCTCAATCGTCGGCCTCTATACATAAAGATATCTGCATTATTTTATTCCAAAGTCGGGAGCGATGGAATAAAGGGAGTTGTTAGTGGACATCTGGTATGGTGACTTGGTACTTGGAAGCTTGGTTTCTTGGTGCAGTTGAAGTCAATTAAAGAGGAGGGGTGTTGAGTTTAAGTTTATCAAGTTCTTGCTCTGGGAGTTTGATAAATTATAGATCGGCTAGGTTGTCAAAGATACTTAAGAAGTCTCTCAAGTCCACTCATAAAGGTGTCTCAGTCGTGCATCTGGAGTCTTCTAGGTATTCTTCTGACTAGAAGGTGTTTCTTTGAAACACAATCTGAAGAAAGTGGAGGTGATTTATTTTTACCATCCAAAAACAGCAAGGAAGGAGTCATCTCTCTTAACCCTAAGAGTGGATCCAATCTGATTGGAGTTTTCAGAATGGTTGAGGTAAATAAGGTTCATTTAGAGAGAATCTTAGTTACTTGAGTCAAGGGTGGCAGCCTTGGTATCTCAACATTGTTTGTCAAAGAAGATACTTGCAAAAGATTGAATACTTGATAAGTGTTCATGAAGTGATCTGGTGGAGCTTAGCTACAACAATGAAGAAGGGTTATTGGACAAGGATTTAAGATCAATTGCTATTTGTGGAGTTCACAAGTATTTAATTGATTATCCTTGAAAGTCAAGATTGTTGATGTTCAACAAGATGTTGGAACATCTCATCATCAGAGTTTGTGCAGAATCATGGGAGGGGTACTACATACGCTTTAGCATCTGTTTTGATCTTAGGTGGTGAGCTAAGAATGTGCTTTAGTTAGGTGTGACAGAAGCATGTGTTCTCTGGAAAATTTCCTGGCAAGAAACTGGTCTGGACTTTGATGCTGTTGAAGATGAAGATGAAGACATCATAATCTTGATGGTTACTGCTTGGACCAGTTTATTTCTGATCTAGGTACTTGGGAGCATGGGATTTTGCTCAGTTTGAAGGTCAAAGTTAAGTGGCAGTTATCTCTGGCTTTCTACAGACTGCTCTACTAAGGAATGTGGCACTCATTGGTATGGCTATGGTGTAGTCTAGGAATACTTTATCTTCTGAAGATTCAGACGCGGCAGGTGTGAAGTCTTTGGAGTTTTAAATCAGGATGAAGGTTGTCTACTCAAACTTGGTTGTTGAATCAAGTCTATGAGAGCATGAAACTCTTGTTCTGTAATAGGGAGGAGGTTCTTCTAAGTGGCAGAAGGAGGAGCTGAATTCAGCAGTTGGATGTCGTATCAGAATGTTATGACATCTAGCTTAACATCAGAGTCTCAGCTGGTGATGTTGCACATCAGCTTAAGGTAAGGTGATCTACATGAGAATGGAAGCTATGGATGCTTCAAAAAGGTCTATCTCATGCAATTTGCGGGAGCTGTGGATGAGAAGATGTTACATGTCTAAGAGGCTTGGTGGATCCAAGATGTCTTTCTATGAAGCAAGTAGTTCATGTGACTTGAAGATCTGATTTCATTGGTGGATCAGTGTATCTTGTGGGAGTTCTGAAGAAGAATGAGATAAGTCAAACAGTGGTATTTGGTTGATCTTTAGTGTGAATTCAAGCAGGATGTTTGAAACTGATTGCTCTTGTGCAGAAGGGTAGTTAGTTGAAAACGTAAGGAGGTTCTAGTTCTCTTGGAGCTTGTGGTAGAAGTTCCGGGTTGAGGATGGAAGTATACCTTCTTTTGGTTGATGAGAGTTTATTTCTCTCTGGGTTTCTGAAGTTCTCTTTGTTCAAGCTGGTGGCGCAGTATTATGTGAAGATCTTCAGTTTGGATTACTATGTTGATAGTAAGTCCAGTGGTGGAGGATATCAAGAACCATGGTGTGTGGTGTCTATGATGTATGAAGAATGTCCTAACTGATGTTAGAACATTTTTGGGCTGGTTATCCTTGGAGGAGGATTTCAAGTTCTATGAGGTGTCCATCTCAGTTGTTGGCCTTTGTAAGGTCAGTGGAAAATCTTGTGAAGGGGATTTTTCCCCTTGCTACAAGTCATCCTAGTAGTGGATTAGTTTGGCAGCTGTGAAGTTCTGGAGCATGTATACGATATCTGACATCGTTATAACAAACTAAGGGGCCCTGTGTGTCTCTTTGAGGAATGTAAAACATTCTGATTTAATTGGGTTGTGCCTCAGGGAACAAGGAGGTCTATACATGAGAATTCAAGAGGAATTCGTGTGGTGTATGGATAGTTTCTGGAAGAAAGGGATCAATGGAGCTTTGATCTTAATCCAAGAGTTTGTTATGTTAGGATGGTGATCCTGTTATTTCCTCACGGGTAGCATGATGGTGTTCATGTGTGAGTGATTATTGGTTCTTGTCAGAAGAAGCAATAAGAGGGTTGATGATTGTGTTCATCAGGTAGTTTAGACTGAGGGTGCGCTCTCGAAGACATGAAGATGCGTCTTATGTTTTCCATTCATCAGCTTAGTGTTCATTGGAGGAGCACTGGTTATCTTAGATAGGGGGAGTTGCTCCTTGATCTAAGATGTATTACTGTGGGGGTGCAGTTCTGGTTCCAGTTTGTAATGTGCGCCAAGCAAGCTGTGAGTATGTTTCCATCCTGGGAGGATGAGATGCCAAGAAGGATGTCTTGACATTTGTATTGTTGCAAGTTGGGGGAGACTTGGCAGTGCAAGTTACATGATTCTTAATGGATGCTTGAGAATCATTGATTAGGTCCGGGAGAATTTATTTTTCTCTGCAGATTGTGATCATAATTGTGTGAAGATGTCTTGGTATATCAAATCAGAAGAAGAACCTGGGAAGAATAGACAGTGTCTGACATAATGTCAGGACATTGCTATAAAACATGTTTGCATGTAATGAGTTCTTTGGTTGGCTTTCTTAAAAGAAGAAACAGTCAAAGAAGTCTTGGCCGGTGCGCTTTTGGGTGGAGTTATTACCTTCGATTAATGATCCTTTGAATTGACCAGCGTTATTTTCTGTGGTTCGTTACTTTCTAAGGAAAATGCTTGGCTATAAATAGGATTGCCTTGGTCTTCTCTAGTCTCAATACTCTCTCTTTGGGTTGGTGACAGATGGGGTTTTTCAAAATCTGGGTGTGTTGCATCTGGGTTTGGGGCTGTCTTGGTCACTTTTGGCAAGTTTTGGCTAAAAAGGGGGAGAATGGTTTTCTGGTGCTGTCTGGGATTGGGTACATTCCTGCAGTTGTTTTGCAAGAATGTTGGGTAAGATTTTCTGACATCTTAACAATCTCAATCATATTTTCCTTGTGTCTTGTGATCTGAGTTGTGAAGCAGGTTGTGTCTTGTGACTTGAGTTACGCAATTTATGTTCTCAGTGTTACGAAACCTACAACTGTTTTCTCTTTTCTGGAGGAGTCCTCTGTTTCTCAAGACCTCTCTTGAAAGGAGGGGGAATGTGTTGAGGGGGAGACTCTTAAGAAGGAGTCTTGATGTAGGAGTCTTGCTGATTGCAAAATACAGAAGAAAATGTTTTAGCCAAAATTTGTCAAAAGGGGGAGATTGAAAGCACCTGATGTTTGACTAAATTTTGCTAAAACATATTGATGATATAATTGAAGAATCTGTAGAAGAAAAAGATGTCGAAGGAGATGTCCCAACCTGGTGACTCGACATCCTGACTGATTTTCTAAGTTAGCAGGTTTTAATCTGTTGCAAGAATTAAGGAGCGGATCAAGGAATCACAGGATCAAAGATAGAAAGCCCAACAGAAGACTATATAAGAAGACTTAGACCTAGGGTTTTGATGTACCGAATGTATCTTTTGTATCACTTGTAACTTTGTAAACTAGTTCTCTTTTGTTGAATAAGGTTTAGAATTTGAGAGTCATTGGCTCTCTTAGGAGTTGTAAGCCTCCCTCTGTAGCATGGGATGCAGAGTGGAAGACATTGGTACAGGGACAGAACCAAAAGCCTTTAGGTAATGGTTTGTGTATCGTTCTTGGACGGTGCTTTGAAGCAAGTCCAAGATAACTTGTTGGTCAAGAAAATGTGACAGAGAGTCTGAATTGGCATAAGACAGAGATATCACAGTTGGTGATTAAGGGAAGTGAGTGGGGTATCTCATATCAGAGTTGTAAACGTTAGAGTTTAGCTTTGGTAAAGATGTTAGGATAAATTTTTAAATTGAGGAGTTTAGCTTTGTAACAGCTCTACAGATAGTGAAGTCTTCTTCCTAAATTGGTATCCCCCAAATGTAGGTGAGTTGCACCGAACTAGGTTAACAATTGCTATGTTCTTTATCATTTTGCAGATTTACGTTTTCTGTTAGGGTTCATGATAAACATGTTGGATCAGATGTCGTGACATCTGTGATCCTGCAATTCTGATATTCAAGGTATCAGTCTGCTGTTGCGCCTCTGTGTTTAAATGTCTATGTAGCACAATGTCTTAACATGTGTTAGGACATCTGTTGTCTGCATATGCTAGAATTTCAAAGTCCATAATGTTTAAAGGTAGGAGGAGAGGCAATGTTTATAAAATTAATTTTTATGAATTAGTTGATCAGAAGGTACTTTGCCTTCTATCAGTGAGTGTTGAGAAGTGGCTATGGCACAGAAGGTTAGGTCACGCTAATTGGAGATTAATATCTAAACTTAGCTAGCTGAAACTTGTTAAAGGATTTCCACAACTCAATTATTACTCAAATGCTCTTTGTGGAGCATGCCAAGTAGAGAAAATTAGTAAAACTTCTTTTTAAAACTAAGAACATTATCTCTACATCTAGACCCTTAGAACTACTTCACATTGATTTATTTGGTCCAGTTGGTACTGCATTAATCAACGGGATGAAATATGGATTAGTCATAGTTGATTACTATAGCAGATTTACTTGGGTTAAATTCCTCAGAACCAAGGATGAATAATATGATGTGTTCAACATCTTCTGCATACAAGTACAAAATGAAAAAGGATTCAAAAATTTTAAAAGTAAGAAGTGATTATGGAGGAGAATATGAAAATGAGCCATTTGAAAGTTTTTGTGAAAAATATGGAATTCCCCATGAGTTCTCTTCTCATAGAACTCCACAGCAAAATAGAGGCGTGGAGAGAAAGAATAGATATATACAAGAAATAATCAGAACTATGATCCATGAAAACAACTTACCTAAGTACTTATGGGCAGAAGTTGTTAACACAACATGTTATGTTTAGAATAAAATCTATATTAGACATATTCTGAACAAAACTTCATATGAGCTATTCAAAGGAAGAAAGCCAAGCATTTCTTATTTCATCAGTTTGGATGTACATGTTACATCTTGAATAATAAAGTCTATCTAAAGAAATTTGATGCCAAAGCTCAAAAGGGTATCTTTATAGGATACTCTAAGCACTTAAAGGCATACAGGGTGTATAACTTTGAAGCCAATATAGTTGAAGAGTTAATAAACATCAAGTTTGATAAAAAAGTGCCTAACAATAAAATGTTAGAGCTAGTTCAAAGCTTTTTCATAAATATGTGTGTCTGAAGACACCTTAGAAGCTAGAGGTCTAGAAGTTAGAAGTTCAGAAGCTATCGATCCATCAGAAGATAGATGTTCAGAAGCTATCAGAACTTCATAAGTTGGTGGTTCAGAAGATGATTCAACCTTTGAAGCTCATATAGATGATGAAGATTCTAAAGAAGGTCAAGATGGCTCCTCAGAAGCATCACAATCCAAGAAGACCTTCAAGTACAAGTCTTCACATCTAGAAGAGTTAGTTCTTGGAAATAAAGATAGTCCTAGAAAGACAAGGTCTGCTTCCAAAGAAGAACATTCAATGCTAGGATTAATCTCCATGATTGAACTTAATTTTGTTGATGAATCACTTTTTGATGATGGTTGGATTATGGCAATGCAAGAAGAGTTAAATCAATTTCAAAGGAATGTTGTCTGGGATCTGGTACCCTAACCTTGTCATAAGAAAATTATTGGAACAAAAAGGGTATTCATAAACAAGTTTAATGAGTTAGGAGAAGTGGTAATAAATAAAGCTAGACTTGTAGCTCAAGGCTACACTCAACAAGAAGGTATAAATTTCCCTGAAATCTTAGCAGTTTTTGCAAGGCTGTTGGCAATCAGTTTACTTCTCTCTTATGCTATTAATCATAAAATTATTTTATACCAAATGGATGTTAAGAGTGTATTTTTTAATGGAGTTATTTTTGAAGAAATGTATATCAAACAGCCATTTGGGTTTAAGTATTCAGTCCACCCATATCATTTTTTAAAACTTAAGAAATCACTTTATGGAATCAAACGAGCTACTATAGTTTGGTATGAGAGACTCAGTAATTTTCTGTTAGAAAATGATTTTAAAAAAGGGCAAGTAGATACTACACTCTTTAGAAAGAACTTAAAAATGATATCTTATTTATTCAAGTATATGTGGATGATATTATCTTTGGTTCTACTAATGCTTAACTTTGCCAAGAATTTCAAAATCAGTGCAGGCTAAATTTGAGATGAGTATGATGGAGAGCTGAAGTTCTTCCTTGGTATTCAAATCAGTCAATGCAAGATGAAGTCTATGTTCATCAGACACAATATACTAAGGAGCTTCTGAAGAAGTTCAAGCTAGATGATTGCAAGATCATGACAACTCCTATGCATCCAACCTGCAATCTGAGCAATGAGGAAAGTAGCACCAAGGTCTGTTAGAAGCTGTATAGAGGCATGATTGACTATTTACTTTATTTAACAACTTTTAGACCAAATATTTTGTTTAGTGTTTGTCTGTGTGCAAGATTTCAGTCAGATCCTAGAGAGGGTCACTTAACACCTGTAAAAAGGATCTATATGTATACGAAGGGAACAACCAATCTAGGATTGCTTTATAAAAAATCCCTAGATTATAAGCTAGTTGGATTCTGTGATGATGACAATGCTTAGGATAGAATTGAGAGAAAATCTACTAGTGAAAACTGTAAATTCATAGGTGAAAACCTACTATCCCGGGCTAGTAAAAGACAAGCAACTATTGCATTGTTTACAACATATTCATAATACATCTCAGCTGCAAGTTGTTACATGTAACACCCCAGTTTTTATTAAATAATTTTAGTTGAGTTATTTGTGATTTTTTTGTGATTTATATATGTATTGTATTTAATTAATGTGTATGAATAATTAAATAAATAAAAGGGTAGAGGTGTATGTCCTATAGATAGAAGTGTATATAATAAGTTATAATTTATTGGAGTCGATATAAATTATTTAGAATCTTATTTTAATTGAATAAATAAATAAGTGTGAAAGGGTGTGAGACCTTGCGAGGGGAGTGTGGAGAGTAATTAGAGGATTGTATATTTATTTAGAATTATTTAATTAATTAAAATAACGTTTTAGTTTATTATTTAAATAAATAATAAAATAAAAAGGGAATAAGAGTTTGTAGAGATTTTGGGGGTAAGGTGAGAATTAGAGGGAAAGGTGGGGGTAAGGTAGGAATATTCTAATGAGGGAATTGTGATTTTATTTTAAAAAGAGAGTTAGGAGAAAGAAGTGATGTAAGTACATAGAAAAATGAAAAGAAGCAAAAGAGAGGAAAAGTTAGGACAAAGAGAAGAACAAGAGGAGAGCTAGAGCTTTGGGAGATGAGACCATAGAGATTGTTTGCTTTTGCTAGTATCACAAGGTAATGTGGGAGAATAACTTTGATAAAAAGAGCTTATGCATGAATGATAGGATAGATGAGTCCTTAACCTCCAATATAGACGATGATTTTGATGAATTATGTATTTTATGAGAAGTTGACATTTTTATGATTTTATTTGTGTTAATTTCAAGTGATTTAATGCATATAATTCTATAACGATATTCGTATGATGGTTTGTATAAAGCGTCATTTTTCATTCATTTATATATATATATATATATATATATATATATATATATATTCGTTGATACTGATGAATGATATATATGGTATATAAATCATAATATATGTATATAACATATCATTATAACATTTCCGTAGCTTTTTATTGATACGGATATATGTATATAGTATAATTCAATATAATAATAATAATAATTATTATTATTATAATAATAATAATGATTTAATATATTATTAATATTATTTTTTTAGGAGTTTTGAGTTAGAGATAAACAATTAGGTTATTTTGTCAGCTTAAATTACTTTCAATGTTGTAGTGTTTTCCATAGAGTTGTTAGTGTTCTCGATTGATTCCATAAGAGTTATCTTTATGTGTAAGAGTTGTTAGTAGATCATTTTTGAGTATTTTAGAGTTGTTTTAGAGTTGTAGGAATTGTTGTAGAGGTGTTTAGAGTTATTTTATGAACTTTGTTGAGTTATAATTATATATTGTTATAAATTTTTACGAGTTAAGAGTATAGATTAAATTAATATAAATACTCTGTTGAGATGTTTTGAACTCATAAAAATATTTTTTTTTATTCTTTTGTGTTTTCGGGACTGTTGGCTACCGTTCGGTAATGTTTGAGGTTGTTTGCCATGACTTAAATGATTGAAAATAACTTTTAATTGATTTTTTTTTAAATTTTATGAGAGATGGTGATGTATAGACTAATTGATGATTTTGTGTCAGATTACTATACTTTCTCTTGAATACTTGCAGATTTTATAAGTATGTTGTTATGTATCATTGGTTAAAGGTGAGTTACATATATGTGAATTGATAATTTTATTGAGTTGAATTATTATATGTGCTGGAGTTGTGTTGCTTTGATGAGTATTATATGAGTTGTTGCGGTAATTCAGAAGAGATGATTCCACGAGTTTGTCAATGCATGTATGTTAGGATCATAAGAGGGGTTTTAACACATTGGATTATGTTAACAGATTCATACATTCATGTTGAATTGTGTCAAGAGGCATGTTCGCTAGTTCAGTATAGGGGAATAGTGGATTGTCCCCAGCTTAGAGAGTGTGCTTGGAGATCAAAAGAGGGGGCTCAGGGATTCAGAAGATGGGATCCGATTTCAGAGAGAACCAAATGTTGAGTTGGTACCACATGCATATGCATAAAGTTACATAGACGGGTTACGTTGCATAACGAGTCATATGCGCATTTGTTGAGATATGTTTATCTAGTTGTGATTGATTTGTGAGTTGGGCGTGGGAATGTAATTGATATACTGTGATTCAGACTGTTTAGAATACTCTATGTGATTAATATCCTACCTTGCAGTATATGCTTGTTATTATTAATTGTGATTTCTCACCCCTTCTGCTTGAATGTTGTCTTTTCATGGGCATCATGCAAATACTCAAGAGCAGAGACACTGTTGTGAGTGGAAGCTAGCTCCTGAAGCTATTTATTTTAGTTTCGTTGTTTTAGTTTTGGTCATGCTCTGATATTTAACACTAGGGAGCGAATTTCTTTATTTTATGTCGAGGTTTCATGAGAGACAGTGTATGCTCTCATTTGTTTATGTTTTGGTGTGATAAGAATTTGGAGAAGACTTACGAGTCAATGCTTTTAATTCTAATATGAAGTTTTATTATGGGATTTAATTGGTGTGTGTTCTAATGATGATTCCGCTGCCATGATATCAGATGAGTTGGATATCGTGTAAACATCCCAAATACAGATCATATGAATTGATGTCGTGTAAATATTCTAAGTGCAATTGTGTGCATTAAAATACTGTGTTGCATGTTTATTTGAATTAAGTGTAACATGATCAACAAGTCTGTGTGTTTCGAGAGGTGTCACATACTATGTGAAAATGTTTTGAAAAATCTATGATTTACTTATAATTATGCATCGGGAAATTAGGGTGTTACATTAGTGGTATCAAAGCAAAACAGTCCGTCCAGTCTGGTTGTTATAACGTATCAGTTCCCTTGTATGCGACATGTGTGTGAAAATCATGTCGGTACTCGTTTGTTTTTCTAACCACTGGTTTGCAGGAACGGGTTTGAAACATGTATGAGAGAAGCTTATGGTTCTTGTGAGATATTATATCGAACTCTAGTTTTAGAATGCCGTCGAAGTCTGTTCACATGCTGTTGTCGAAGTCCTACATGCTATAGTCGAATTGTGTTTAGTATGTAGGAGATCGAATTGGGTCTTGTGTTATGAATCCAATTGTTTAAGTTAGCTTGTAATGGGCAATTGTTAAAAAGTCCGTTAGTTTAGTATGTTAGGTTTATTATAAATAGCATACTAGTCTCTCTTCCTAAGTGTGACAAAACCTTATTAGGTTGAGAGAGGTTAATTGTTGGTATTCACTTGTAATCTTTGAATCCTATTGAGAAAGTGAATAGTAAAACAGATTTAACCAATTCTCTATTCTTCTTCCTCTTTTCTCTTCCTTTGTGAACCCTAATAGGGTTTCGTTTGTTTGTTCAAGTTTTTTCGTTCTTTTCTACCCTTGTGGGTTTCTTGGTGTTCAAGAAACTAAATACACTTTGTTATTTCGGTATCGTTTTTCACAACAAATTGGTACGGTGAGCGTGGAGAAGATGCCTTCAACAAAGTATGAGATTGAAAAGTTCACCGAAGTGAACGATTTCAGCCTGTGGCGCTTGAAGATGAAAGCCCTACTGGTTCAACAGGGTTGTTTGGAAGCGTTGAAGGGAGAGAGAGCCATGGATGTTGTGTTAACGGTAAAAGGAAAGACGGCCATGATAGAGAAAGCCCACAACGCATATTGTTGAGCCTTGGTGATAACGTTCTTCGACAGGTATCAAAGGAGACTACAACATCGGGGTCATGGTTGAAACTTGAAAGTTTGTACATGACCAAATCTCTAGTGAATCGACTCTACCTGAAGCAAGCTTTGTATTCATTCAAGATGAGTGAAGACAAAGTTCTGGCTGAGCAGTTGGATATGTTCAACAAGCTGATTCTTGATCTTGAAAATATTGATGTGAAGATCGATGACAAAGATCAAGCACTGTTGATGTTGTGTGCTTTGCCCAGAACACATGCTCACTTCAAAGAAACTCTCTTGTAAGGAAGGGAGTCCCTGAGCTTTGAAGAAGTTTAATTAGCCTTGTATTCTAAGGACTTGAATGAGCGAAAGGAACATAAACTTAGACGGTTGGTGAAGGTTTGGCCGTTAAGGGAAAATTCTTGCGAAAGGATGGTAAGTTCGACAAGAAGAAAGGTAAAAGTCAGCAGAAGTCTTATAGTGGCGAAACATCTGGTATTCGATGTTATCACTGTAAGAAGGAGGGTCATGCAAGATAGGTGTGCCCTGAACGCCTAAAAGATCATGGAGGTAAGGATAATGGCAACGCATCCATTGTTCAAGATGACTTCGACTCATCTGATGTCCTTGTAGTTTCAAGCGGCGACTCAAGAAAAGAGTGGATTATGGATTCAAGTTGCACTTGGCACATGACTCCAAACAGAGAATTGTTCAAGGAGCTATGTGATCAAGATGGTGGATCGGTGCTGCTGGGAAACAACAAATCCTGCAAAATTGCAGGTATTGGATCTATGAGATTCAAGCTCCATGATGAGTCAATATGTTTATTGACTGAAGTTAGGTATGTACCTGATTTGAAGAGAAATTTAATTTCTCTTGGTGAATTCGACAGGAAGGGTTATGTTTTTCAAGGAGAGAAAAGTATCCTAAGAGTCATGAAGGGGTCGAAGGAAGTCTTGATAGGCGTAAAGAAACAATGCTTATATACCCTTGAGGCTGAGGTTGTAAGTGGTTCGACAAATATTGCACCCACGAAACCTGTGTCGAAGACAGAATTATGGAACATGAGATTGGGCCATGTCAGCGAAAGAGGCTTGGTCAAATTGGGGAAGCAGAACCTGCTAGGTGGTGAAAAAGTCGAAAAGTTAGAGTTTTGTGAATCTTGTGTATTTGGTAAATTCTGTAGGGAGAAGTTTAACAAAGACAAGCAAAGAACACATGGAACCCTGGATTACATTCATGCTGATCTTTGGGGGCCTGTAAGGAATCCTTCACACTCAGGTGCAAGGTATTTTCTATCCATCATTGATGACTATTCCAGAAAGTTATGGGTATTCATTCAGAAGACGAAGGATGAAACTTTTAAGAATTTCAAAAGTTGGAAGGTTCTGGTCGAAACTCAAACTGGCAGAAAGGTTAGGAGGTTGAGAACCGATAATGGCCTTGAGTTCTGCAACGAAGCATTCGATAGTTACTGTGTTGAGTCTGGGATTGCAAGGCATAAGACTGTAGCAGGTACTCCTCAACAAAATGGCCTAACTGAGAGATTCAATCGAACAATCCTTGAAAAGGTTAGATGCATGTTGGTTAATGCTGGATTGAAGAAGGTATTTTGGGCAGAGGTTGTTTCGACAGTAGCTTATCTGATAAACAGATGTCCTTCGACTGCATTAGATATGAAGACACCTGAAGAAGTCTGGTCGGGACATCCACCTAGTCTCGACAGACTGAGAGTATTTGGCTGTGTGGCCTATGCTCACATTAGGCAAGACAAGGTTGAACCTAGAGCTCTGAAATGCATGTTCATGGGATACCCTGAAGGAGTCAAAGCTTATAGGTTGTGGTGCCTAGAGCCAGGTCATAGGAGGTGTATCACCAGTCGAGATGTAGTTTTCAATGAAGCTGAGATGACTTTCAAGAAAATTGATGATGCTGACGAAGAGCTGGAACAGGGGAGATTCCTGTTGAGGTGGAGCATGTTGATGCTGAATTGCGTATCCCAGATGAAGTCGAAGAAGAAGTAGAAGATGCTGTCGAAGATGAGGAGACTGATAATGACTACCTGCTAGCAAGAGATGGGTCGAGGAGAGTCATCAAGCCACCTCAAAGACTTGGGTATGCAGATCTTATAACTTATGCCTTAATCTCTGCAAGTGAGGTTCTCGACGAAGAACCTAGAGACTATAAGGGAGTTATGACGAGTCGAAAGAATACTGAATTGCTGAAGGCCATGGATGATGAGATGAAATCTCTTTATGATAACAACACATGGGAACTGATCAAGAAACCTGTTGGAGCCAAGTTAGTCAACTGTAAATGGATTTTCAAAGTTAAGGAAGGAATCGAAGGAGTGGCGTCGAAGAGATACAAGGCAAGATTGGTCGCTAGGGGGTTCACTCAGAAAGAGGGTGTCGACTTCAATGATGTGTTCTCTCCTGTTGTGAAGCACAGATCCATTAGAATGTTGCTTGCCATGGTGGCACAGTTCGACCTTGAACTAGAACTGATGGATGTGAAGACTGCGTTCTTGTATGGTGATCTAGATGAAACAATCCTGATGAGGCAACCTGAAGGGTATGTCGAAAAGGGGAAGGAAGATTATGTGTCCAAACTGAAGAGATCTTTATATGGACTAAAACAATCTCCTCGACAGTGGAATAGGAGATTCAACAAGTTCATGGTACGCATAAGTTTCATTAGAAGTCAGTTCGACCACTGTGTTTACTTTAGATTTCGACCTGGTAATTCATTTGTTATTTTGTTGCTTTATGTGGATGATATTCTAATAGCAAGCAACAATGTCGAAGATGTAATGAGAGTGAAGGTTGAGCTCAATAAGGAGTTTGACATGAAGGATCTGGAGTTGCGTCCAGGATTCTTGGGATTGACATCCGAAGAGATAGAAAGCAGTCGAAATTATGCTTATCTCAAGAGGCATACCTACGGAAGATTCTCGAAAAGTATGGTATGTCGAATTCAAAGCCTGTCGTGGCTTCAACAAACCCTCAATTCAAGCTGAGTATAGATCAGTGTCCCGGTACTGATGTCGAAAGAGCTTATATGAATAGCATTCCATATGCTAATATAGTGGGTTCTTTGATGTATGCTCTGGTCTGTATTAGACCTGACATAGCCATATTCAGTAAGTCTTGTAAGCAGGTACATGGCGAATCCTGGAAAGGCTCACTGGCAAGCATTGAAGTGGATTTTAAGGTACATACATGTGTCTCTGAATAGAGTCCTAATTTATGGTGGAGCCTTGGGTGAAGATAGTAAAATAGCAATCGAATGATATGTCGACTCTAATTATGCAGGTTGTATGAATTGCAGAAAATCTATTTCTGGATATGTGTTCACTATGTTTGGGACAACAATCAGTTGGAAAGCAACACTTCAGAAGGTTGTAGCCCTATCAACCACTGAAGCGGAATATATCGCCCTAACTGAAGCTGTAAAGGGAGCATTGTGGCTTGAAGGTTTTGAAAAGGAGCTGAAACTTCAAGGTCCAGTTATCACTGTTAAATGTGATAGTCAAAGTGCAATACACCTGTCGAAGAATTCAGCCTATCATGAGCGAACCAAGCACATTGATGTGAGGCTGCATTTCGTCAGAGGGGTAATCAAGCGTGGAGAAGTCCAAGTGCTGAAGGTTTCGACATATCATAATGTTGCTGATATAATCACCAAGACGTTGCTCAGTTGCAAGTTTTTTCCACTGTATGCAGTTGATAAAGCTGTATGAAGAAATCTAGTTATTTCTTGAGGTTATAGAGTTAGATCCAAGGTCGAGGTTTGTGAGATATTAGATTGAACTCTAGTTTTAGCATGTCGTCGAAGTCCGCTCACATGCTGTTGTCGAAGACCTACATGCTGTAGTCGAATTGTGTTTAGTATGTAGGAGATCGAATTGGGCCTTGTGTTATGGATCCAATTATTTAAGTTAGCTTGTACCCTAAGTTAGCTTGTAATGAGTAATTGTTAAAAATCCCATTAGTTTAGTATGTTAGGTTTATTATAAATAGCATACTAGTCTCTCTTCCTAAGTGTGACAAACCCTTATTAGGTTTAGAGAGGTTAATTGTTGGTATTCACTTGTAATCTTTGAACCCTATTGAGAAAGTGAATAGTAAAATAGATTTAACCAATTCTCTATTCTTCTTCCTCTTTTCTCTTCCTTTGTGAACCCTAATAGGGTTTCGTTTGTTTGTTCAAGTTTTTTCCTTCTTTTCTACCCTTGTGGATTTCTTGGTGTTCAAGAAACCAAATATACTTTGTTATTTCGGTATCGTTTTTCACAACACTTCTCTAAGAGGTTTAAGGTGTGGAGAGTTGGTACAATGCGCCACTATTGTAAGGGTACATGCGTGGTTTGGAAGCTTGAGGGCTAGATGAGAGAGTCGTAACCTACTCTGTTGCTTAATAAATTTTCGTGGAAGAAAATTATTTAAGTGGGGGAGAGTTGTAACACCACAATTTATATTAAATTATTTTAATTGAATTATTTGTGAATTATTTGTTATTTATATGTATTTTATTTAATTAATGTGTGTGATTAATTAAATAAATAAGAGGGTAGGGATGCATGTCCTATAGATAGATGTGTAAAGAATAAGTTGTGACTTATTTGAGTCGATAGGAATTATTTAGAATCTTAAAAATTAGAATAAAGAGTATTTTAATTGAATAGATAAATATGTGTGATGTGGTGTGTGACTTTGCAAGGGGAGTGTGGAGAGTAATTAGAGGTTGGTAGATTTATTTAGAATTGTTTAATTATTAAAATAATGTTTTAGTTTATTATTTAAATAAATAATAAAATAAAAAGGGCATAAGAGTTTGTAGAGATTTTGGGGGACAATGTGAGAATTAGAGAAAAATGTGAGGTTAAGGTAAGAATATCCTAATGAGGGAATTAGGTTTTTATTTTAAATAGAGCGTTAGGAGCAAAGAGTGACATCAGAACGTAGAAAAAGTGAAAAGAAGCAAAAAAGAGAGGAAGAGCTAGGGTAAAGAGAAGAACATGAGGAGAGCTAGAGCTTTGGGAGAGGAGACATAAAGATTGTTTGCTTGTGTGGAATCACAAGGTAAGGGGGGACAATAACTTTGATATAAAAAAGGGATTTGAATGAGGGGTAGGGTAGATGAGTCCTTAACCTCCAATAGGGATGATGATTTTTATGAATTTTGTGTTTTATGAGAAGTTGATGGTTTTCTGATTTTATTGGTGTTAATTTCACATGATTTGATGCATATAATTTTGTATCAATATTCGTATGGTGATCTGTGTATAGCGTCACCTATATATATATATATATATATATATATATATATATATATATATATATATATATATATATATATATATATATATATATATATTGGGGATCTACTTATCTAAAATACATTATCTAATGTTTTACTCCATACAAATTATAGGTAAAATATATTTTAACAAAAAAAAGTTTTAAAATAATGATAAAAAAGAGTATTACTTTACTTAAAATAAAATGGTTAAATAATACTTTTAAATTTGACTTATAACTATTAGATAAAAAAAATATCTTACATTCTTTCTAAAATATAATTCAATTATAATTGTAGTTACATATTTAAAAAAATAAACTTCAAATGTAATATTAAACAATTATTTTATCAACCAATTTACATATAAATGTCCTACAATATATTAGTGAATTAAAAATAATTAATATAAAAAAACAATTTAGTTGAATTAAATCAATTGTATACATTGAAAATTAATGAGATAATGAATCACATACACACAAAAATAATATTCTTGGATTTATTTTAACATCTAATTCATCATCCAACTCATAAAAACATATTCAAAAATCATGTTCATTTTACTCTAAAACTTTCAAGAATTTGCAAAATAGAGAGTTTCATCATAGATCTAATGTTGATTATGATAATTGGTTATATAGTGTCTGAATTGTTCAAATGTGAAATATATTCAATTCATATCATAATGAAAAAACATTCTTGAAAATGTTGGATAAGTGAAAAATGAAGCAATTAAAACTCATAAATTTTATATACTTATTTCACATTTTTAATTTTAATTTTAATGTCTTATCTTATATCTCCATAGTTCAAACATATTTTTCTTTTTCGTGTAAAATTGTATTTTTGTAATACTCTCATAATCTTACTTTCTTAATTAAAAGACTTTGTATACTAGACAACCAAAATCTATCTAATACAATATTACTTAAATAATCCATTTCAATCCCACGCATCGCGCAACCTTAATCTAGTTATATATTATAAACCGTGGCTTTCGTTAGTAACATTGATGTAGCTTTTCGTTGATCATATATAAAGCATAATATATGTATATAATATATTTCGTTGACATTGATATATGTATATAATCTATTTCGTTGATACTGATACATTATATATAAAGTATATAAAGCAAAATATATGTATATAACTGTTCTGGACTGGACCAATGGCTAGACATGGCCCAATCCGCTTCTGCTCCAGAGCGACCCAAATTGCCTAGGTCTAATCCACAGAGGGGCAAAAGTTACCTTTCTGCCCCTCCAACCGGGCAAGGAATGCAACATTCCACCCCGGAAACACTGCCCGTTACGCACGTCTCCATTACTCCCCGAACAGCTGTGGGCAGGTGCCCGGAACCATGCCTATGCCCAACATAACGGCTAGTTTTGGGCACCCTGCCCGACATAACAGCTAGTTTGGGTAGTTACCTATTCTTTGGGGAAAACGGTTATTTCGCCCCGAAAATAGGACCGTTGGCCACGCGCTGGGGGCTCTATATAAACCCTCTCGCTTGAGAGGGTTAGATATCCAATATTCACCCTAAGAACTCATACTTTGTACTTGCCCCTTTTCTCTGACCCTTTCTTACTTGAGCGTCGGAGTACCTTGCAGGTACACCCCCTCCTCTCCATACGACCAGCATCCCTGACGCACTTGACGGCCCAATTCTACAAGATCTGATCCAGCCTTCACGATCAGTGGCGCCGTCTGTGAGAATCATTGTTCTCCCCATCTTTCCTTCCTCAGAAACTGAAGATCAAAATAATTCTCAAACATCATCACGATCATGGCCTCCCAAGATCGCACCAAGGATGCTCTCCAAACCACCATCTTCCCAGTCAACAAATCTGACATTGACGGCCACTCATCTCTCCTCCGAGATAGCGTTTCCTCAGGGACGGAGCCACTGCTTCTCTTTCCCCTACCCCTGCTGATCGCAACAACGATCAGCCTTCACTTGACGTCCAACCCGTTCCTGTTCTGCCCAACACTGACCCGGCCGTGGCTACCCTCTTGGAGGCGATCAACAAAACCAACACCTTGATCCTGCAGCAAAACGAGAGGATCGGGGCGTTAGAAGAGTCCAACCGTCCAAGATCCCCTCCTCCGCGGAGGAACCAGCGACGATCAAGGAGCCCGCAGCCCCAGAGAGACATCGACCGAAGACTGCGCCAAGAGCCTGATCCTCGCGCAGCCCGGAAGCGCGACCAGATCTCCCCGCGTGACCAGCACGCTCACAACCACAAGAGGACTCGAAGGAACGAGCAATCTCCCCCGATCAAGTCTAAAGATCGGGCCCGCTCACCTTCTCCTCAAAGGAACCGCTCACCTTCTCCGCGAAGGAACCGCTCCCTTTCCCCCCGAAGGAACCGCCGCCGCGAGCATCCCCTTCGGTCCCCATCATACACCAGTTCTAGCAGCGACGACGAGCCTCGCGGCCCGCTGTCCCAGGAGATCTTGGCTACCCGTCTCCCAAAAGGCTTGGAGAAACCCCCATCACTGGGCACATACGACGGGACCACCGACCCCGACAAGCACATCGAGAACATCGATGCGCTGTTAGACTACCACGGCGTACGAGGCGCCATCAAATGCTGACTGTTCCCGACCACGCTCTGAAAGGGAGCGATGACATGGTACAAGCAACTGCCCGAGGAGTCCATTACCTCGTGGAGACAATTGGGCAGGATGTTCTCGTGGCACTTCACAGTATCTCGCCTCCACCCCAAAACTGAGGCCTCCCTTGGGGCCATAATCCAAGGAAAAGACGAACCTCTCCGAGCATATATCGAGAGGTTCAACAACGAAGCTGTACAAGTCCCTACAACGGACAAAATGAAGAAATTTCTGCTCGAGCAAGGGCTCTGCCCAGGCTCCGAGTTTTCTAATGCCATTGGCCTCGCACCACCTAGGAACTTAGACGCCTTCCTCCTCAAAGCCCAATCACACATTCAGTACGAAGAGAAGGTTGCGGCCAATAACGTCCGAGCATCACGACATCAGGAGAATGCTCTAGCATCCAGAGGAGAGGAAGCTTCGACATCTCGTCGGGGCGAACGGAGGTGCGAGGACTGTCCTCGTGACTCCCGTGACAACAAGGGACCCTCCGGGCGGTTCTATATCTACACCCCCTGACCGTCTCCAGGGAAAAGATATTGTCCGAATGTGCCAATTCGGAGTTCAAGCAGGCAAGGGTCCGGTTCCCCAAGCAACTTCCGAACAGGCCAAACGTGGACAAATCAAAATACTTCCGTTTCCACAAGAGTCACGGCCACACTACAGAGGACTGCATCTATCTGAAGGATGCCATTGAGATACTGATCAAGGAAGGCCACCTAAAACAATTCGCGAAGAAGAAGGACACTCCTCGGCAGGACGCCCAGGAGTCCAAGAAGATAGAAGAGGAGGTACCCTCCTCGGAAGATGCCAATATACAGGTCGCTATGTCTATATCGCAACCAGAGGACTTCTACGTCCCGGACGGGCTCAGCGCCCCTGCTTATTTCGCGGCCCACAGCCCGTGGGAGACATTTCCCTCCGTCATGGTCATCTCTGGCGGGGGTTTCAACAAAGTCACTATGGGCTCCGTGAAACAAAAGTTCGAGCACTTGATTAACACAAGCTCCAACAAGGTGACCATGCTTGATCAGGCCCAGAAGGGCTCCGTCCCCATCTCCTTCTACCGGGAGGAGCTCCTCGGGGGTTCCCCGAACTCAAGCATACCTTTGCTCATCAGAGCCCAGATGACGAACTTCGACGTTCGCAGAATACTCGTCGACCAGGGCAGCTCGGTCGACATCATGTACTCCCAGCTGTTTTCAACACTTTAGCTGGATGAATCGCACCTTACCCCCTATGTAGGGTCCGATTTACAGGGGTTCAACGGGTCAGTAACCAAGCCGTGGGGATACGTCGAACTGATCGTGACCTTCGAATAAGCTGAGACGGCCAGATCCATCAAGGTGCAATTTCTGGTAATCGACTGCCCGTCGCTTTACCAGTGCATTTTCGGAAGGCCAACTCTGGCCGAGTTGGTAGCGGTGCCCTCAACAGTCCACCTGAAGATGAAATATTACACTTCAAAGGGAATGGTCGCCACCCTCCACGGCGACATCAAAGTTGCACGACGGTGTTTCGAGGCAGCTACAAAGGGGCTCAACACCATTGCCTCCAAGCCGAGAGCGTCGGACAAGCCAGCATTGCCAAACAGCTCCGAGGAAGCCAAGCCTCTGCCCCAAGTCGACTCCATCGACCTCAACAGTCGCTTCCCCGAAGAAGACCAACCGGAGGAACGAGCAGCTTCTGCCAACCCGTCTACATCGTCCAGCAGCAGATCCCATCCGATGCGCCCTATCCCGGATGGCAACTTCGAGATCGTTCTGTTCGGCGAAGACCCCCAATGGGGAGTGAAGATTGGAGCGGACCTGCCCGACATTTCAAGGAAGCAGCTCAAAGCATGCCTCCGAGAGAATGCCGACCTCTTCGCATGGAGCGCCGCCGAAATGCCCAGCTTGGATCCGTCCGTCGCCTGTCACCAGCTGACAATCGACCCGGCCGTCAAGGCCATAGCACAACGTAGAAGAAAGCAGTCTCTGGAGAAAATGGAGGTTGCTGAAAAAGCTGTAAAGGACCTCCTCGAGGCCAAATTTATTTCGGAGGCCAAGTACACCACTTGGCTGTCCAACGTTGTACTAGTTAAAAAATCTAATGGAAAATTGCGCACGTGCATTGATTACACCGATCTCAATAAGGCATGCCCGAAGGATGCCTACCCCCTCCCCAATATTGATAAACTCGTTGATAATTCTGTTGGTTTTAAACTTTTATCGTTCATGGACGCCTACTCGGGTATAATCAAATTCCGATGGCATTGTCTGACAAAAAATATACGGACTTCATGACCGAATCGGGCAACTATTACTACAACGTAATGCCCTTCGGCCTGAAGAACGCCTGGGCAACGTACCAACGAATGATGAACAAGGTATTCCGGGGAGAAATAGGCGACATGCTTGAAGTCTACATGGACGACATGATCGTAAAATCCCACGAGGAAATGGATCATACTGCCCATTTGAGGAAGGTCTTCGAACAGGCCAGGAAATACAAAATGCGTTTTAATCCGGAGAAGTGCACGTTCAGTGTCCGGGCAGGAAAATTCCTCGGCTTCTACTTAACGAAATGAGGGATCGAAGCCAATCCCAACAAATGCCAGGCATTCTCCGAGTCTCCTACGCCCAAGTCCAAAAAATCCATCCAGTCCCTCAACGGGATGCTCGCGTCACTATCTTGTTTCGTAGCCAAGTCCGCCCAACACGCCCTACCATTCTTCAAACTCCTCCGCAAAAAGGCATCATTCGAATGGACCGAGGAGTGTGACGAGGCCCTTCTACATCTTAAACAACCGCTCTCAGAGCCACCGGTCCTCTCTCGCCCGAACAATGGCGAAACGTTGTACCTGTACCTCGCCGTAGCAACCGAAGCAGTGAGCGCCGCTCTCATCCGCGAGACACCTGACGGGCAGAAGCCCATATATTTCACGAGCAAAGCGCTGCAAAGACTAGAGTTAAGATACCAATAGATAGAGAAAGTCGTACTAGCCCTCATCAACGCAGCCAAAAGATTAAGACAGTACTTCCTAGCTCACACGATCGTGATTTGAACAGATCAACCCATAAAGCAGCTGCTCAGACGACCAGATATGGCCAGCCGAATGCTCAAGTGGTCGTTGGCCCAAGCTCTAGCCGATTTCGTCGCGAAAATGACGTTCGCAGACTCCCCCGTGAGCGAAGCGCGCAAATGGACCATTTTCGTCGACGATGCCTCAAGCTCGGCGGGGAGCGGCGCGGGCATCATACTGGAAAGCGACGAAGGAATCATCATCGAAGTATCGCTCACCCTGTCCTTCCCAACCTCCAATAACCAGGCTGAATACGAGGCCTTCCTCGCTGGGCTACGCCTAGCCAAAGACCTGGGCGCAGAAGAAGTCGTCATTTGCACGGATTCACAACTCGTGGCCCTCCAGGTCTGGGGAGAATATCAGGCCAAAAATGACAACCTGACCGAATACTTGGCCCTGGTCAAGAAGGAGATGGTGAAGTTCGTAACAGTGGAAGTAAAACATGTTCCTCGCGAACATAACGTGCGAGCAGACGTGCTATCCAAACTAGCCAGCACAAAGAAGAAAGGCGGAAACAAATCCGTCATACAGGAAGTACTCCCTCGACCCAGCATCGAGAAAGCCTCCCGACACTTGACGTACAGGTGATCGGCGACAACAACTGCTGGATGACCCCTGTGTCTACAACTATCTTGCCAAAAACAAAATTCCGTCCGACCCAAAGGAGGCCAGCACAGTCAGGCGAAGAGCCTGCTCTTACGTCTTGGTCGAAGATAAACTCTACAGGCGGGGATTCTCTATTCCACTGCTCAAATGCATCGAGGAAGAGATGGTCACGCATATCCTGCGCGAAATCCACAAAGGAATCAACGCCCAACATCTCGGAGGAAGGTCGCTTTCCCGGAAGGCCCTCCGAGCAGGATACTACTGGCCAACCATGCAGCACGACGCGAAAGAACACGTGAAGAAATGCGATAAGTGCCAACGACATGGGGACATGCACCTAGCTCTACCTAACGAGCTCAAGCCTATGTCCTCCCCGTGGCCATTCTCCTGGTGGGGCCTAGACATCCTAGGACCCTTCGTGGTAGGATCGAGTCAGAATAAATACCTAATAGTGGGCGTAGACTATTTCACAAAATGGATAGAAGCGGAAGCTCTAGCCAAAATAACTGCCCTCAACATCCTGCGCTTCAACAAACGAAACATCCTTGCACGTTTTGGTATCCCCCAAGCGATAGTAACAAACAACGGGACGCAATTCACGGACAGGAAGTTCCAAGACTTCGTCGCCCAATTGGGCACGAAACAGCACTTCGCATCCGAAGAGAACCCTCAAACAAACGGGCAGGCCGAAGCAGCCAACCGAGTCATCCTTCGAGGCCTCAAGCGAAGGCTGGACGAAACAAAGAAGGCATGGGTCGAGGAACTGCACAGCGTACTATGGGCATACCGCATAACTCCACACTCAACGACCGGGGAAACACCTTTCTGTCTAGCATACGGGACTGGGGTTGTAATCCCCGTCGAAGTTCACGTACCCTCCAGGCGGACAGAGTCGCCCCTAGACGAGGAGATGAAAGCCGAATCATTAAGAGAAGAACTCGACCTCGTCGAGGAAATCCGAACCGGGACAGCCCTCCGCGAAGCCTCACTAAAACAAAAAATTGCCATCAGGCGCAACACCATGGTGATACAACGAGAGTTCGACGTGGGAAGCCTTGTTCTAAGAAGAAACCACAAAGACTCTCGCGAAGGCAAACTAGCAGCCAACTGGGAAGGAACCTATCGCGTCCGAGCAAAAACAGAAAATGGGGCCTACTACCTAGAACATCTCACCGAGGAAGAACTTGCTCGCCCATGGAACGCTGAAAAGCTAAAACAATACTACAGCTAAATTCTCGGTTCGACCCGTCGCAACGACGAACGTCAGCTACCGACCACTATGCACGTCTAGTTACAAGCGTCGCATACGAATAAAGCAGAACCTCGCTCAGTAACGAGCCGGGTAACTGCTCGACGGCGGTCCTCGATCGAGCATCGCTGTCGTCAAAGTACCATGACTGGCAGAACCCCAGCTCGCGATGGGACGTTCACGCTGCGAACTCAGGCCTCAAACGCGACCTGAGCTCCGCACCCCCGCCAGGATATTCCCTGGCCGTTCGACCAGTTCCCCTCACTGCCGAACACATCTACAATGAGCAATCCCCCTAAAATATTTGTGCAATTCAAATACTCCCAATCACGGGCAGATATACATTCACAACGAGCATGAGTACAACACTTAGCAAAAAATAAAAGCAAGTGAATTCATGCAGATAACAGAATCGAACATATAATAAGTTAACATAATAAGTGGCCACAAGGACCACGATTGTACTGAGTTACATCAAACGGGGGCCACGCCCCCGAAAAATAAATTACAACAATACTCGGCACGCAGGCCGGACAGATTACAACAACATCAAAAACACAAACTCCTCACTCATCCACATGCTCGGCAGGCTCGGACTGAGACCCCTGGTCCTCCGTAAGCTGATCCTCGTTATTCCCTTTAATGAGAGCATCTGGCATGACGATCCGGCCATCCTCAACGTGCGCCAGATAGTGGGTGCCCTCGACAGAAAAGTCAAGCTCAGGGTTCACCACCCACAGTTGAGCCACGGTGTTTCCGAAAGACTCCTCCGCGACGACAATACCATCATCCTCGACCGTCAGCAAACGGGTAACCAGCTCGGATCTTGTCTTCAATTCCTTCACATCTTCCGGCTCATCATCACCCGGGGCATTGGCCGCCCTCAACCGCTGGACCAGCTCCTCGGTAACTTTCTTCTCCGCCGCCAGCGTGAAGTTCTCCTTCTTCAACCAATCCACCTCCTCCTCAGCCTTCTTCCGAGCATCTTTGGCAACCTTAGCTTCTTCTCTAAGGGACGCCATGGAAGCCCGAGCAACAGTAAGTTCGGCCTCTGTTGCAGAGTCCCCTTCAGCGTAAACGGCCGCCATCTCCAGCAACCTAACCAAAGCTGAAGCGTCCTGAGCCACCAGCGCCCTCTTGCTCGGGCGATCCATGCTTTCCAAGTGAAGAAACTCCGCCCGAGGCACAATCAAAGAGTTCCCCTCGAAGAATTTATTGTTAAGGATACAAGGAGGAAGCTCGAACTTCCCTTTCTCAGGTACCCGAGTGAGATCCACAGCGTCCGTAATTCTTGGCCGCTTGGATCGACCGGCCAAAGGAAGAGGAGACCCCCGGGGAGCAGGAGTAGGAGAGGAAGAGGTCCCCACAGCAGACTGCACCGGAAGAAGAGCACGAGCACCAGCAAACCGAGACTTCGGAGGAGCCGCTCCGGCCTTGTTCCTCGCAAGAGCATTCCTCACAACCCGGTCATGAGCCTGAGGCATCTCACATGCACAAACAAAATACGAGCACGTTAGATACGAGGAAAAGGAATAACGCAAACAATGCTAAATAACTAAGACTACCCAGCAGCTTCTCGGCGTCTTCGGGAGTCTTGCACTCCAGCAGTGCCTTAATATTGATAAATCGATGCTCAACCCTCTGACTCCCGTCTTCCTCGAAGACCGGATTACCCTTGCTCGTCCAGCACTCAGCAAGGCGGAAGGAGTTGACCCACTTCACCAGCACCTCGTACACCACGGCGTCCTGCCCGCGTAGCTCGCTCGGTTAGAGAACATAGTCACTGGGCTTCTTGACGAAATGATTGGGTGCCCAATGGACGGGGAACTTATAGATTCTCCACCCGATAAACCTCCCCTCTTCGTCGCGCAGGTCGTTCCCATCCTCACCCACCTCAATCTCCCAGACGTATGTACTGTCCTGGGCAGCTTCGGACAGGGGCTCGACAACATAATAACGCTCATTGAATGTCCGTATTGACTCCGAGAAGGGCTTAAACAACTTGCGGGGCTGCTTCAAAGACACCCGACCATACTTCCTCCTCGATAGCTGCCTTTGAAGATGGAAGACAGTGAAGAACAGAGGGAGAGTAGCCCCTATGGAAAGATGCTCGCATACCAGCTCGAACGCCCGGATGAAGGCCAGCGAGTCAGGATGCAGCTGCGCGGGGGCCAATTTCAAATGCACGAACACAGATTGCTGGAAATCAGTGAACGGCAACCTCATGCCCAACTCCTTAAAGGCATATTCATACATCGTGAAACAGTCCCCAAAGTTCGTGCAGACCCGTTCATCCACGGAAGGGAAGTGCGCCTTCCACTCTTCCTCCGGTCTAACCTCTGTAAAAACATCCCCCAAATACTTCGCAAAAGAAGACACGTGCTTAGCGGGTTCGGCCACCTCCCATTCCTCGGCGGAATCCACGATGACGTCCTCGTCCATGTCGTCCATCTCCTCTTCCTCCCCAACATCGCTGGGAGAACTCGAAGTCGTCGAACTCGTAGCCGTCGAGCTACTATTATCCTCGGAGCCTGTTTCTTCCTCGGACGTATCTATGATAACCTCTCTATCTGGCCCCGTCGCCATTACGATCACCTGAAAAGCAGAGAAGAAAGTGAATTCGACAACAAATCAAATCCACCCTTCCACCGCTAACTCAGGTGAAAGGGCGCACAAAGGGATGAGGACAACGTCCCCGACCTAAGCCCTAACATCACAGGAAAAGCTGACACCTCCCCGCGAGGAGACGCTCAAAACTAATCATCCCCGAGTGAGGAGTTTCCCCGCACTCATACCCAGTTTCTGTTTGAAGCTTTGCCGGAAATCGCAAAGCTTCACCAGAATCTGGGAATGTTCTACCATAAAACTCATCACCCACTCAGAAGATGAATAGACACGGCGGCCACACATGCATAGCTGTCGCAACATCGCCCTGAACCAACCTCCTCGCTGAAACATACTACTAACTCCGACGACGTGTCAGAGGTAGAAAAATGGCACAACCACCGTCCACCACCAACAATCGCCAGAAACTCACCCATTTCGTCCTCTAAACCTAGCCCTAACCACATGCAACCTACCATTGACAACAAAAAGGAGTAAAACAAGCAAAGGATCAGAAAACTTACTTGATTTAGGTAGACGAAAGTAGTTGCATGAAGCTTGAGGCGGTGGTCGGAGTAGGCAGACGGCGGTTATGAGCAAGAATGCTGAAGGAAACGGAGAGAAATCAGAGTAAAAAAGTTCCAAATGGAACGATTTTCCCCTTTTTATACAACGAGGCACGTGCGAACACGCGCTCGTAGGCCATGATGGCTATCCACTAGCCACCATTGCCTAGTAACTGCTACACGGAGCTCTAGGCACACGTGGCGTCCCAACATTTCCAATTCTGTCTGACCATTAGTCTCCCCGAACACCGGGCAACAATGTCAAGACCACGAATCTCACGGACATCAGGGGTCACAAGTGCATTGAGACAATCCTCCTCGTCTTCAAACGACAGCTCCATGCTAGCTCCCCGGAGCAACGAACTGCCCTTAAGTCATCACTCCCATGCTCGGGAGCAACGACTTGGGGGGCTCTTGTTCTGGACTGGACCAATGGCTAGACATGGCCCAATCCGCTTCTGCTCCAGAGCGACCCAAATTGCCTAGGTCCAATCCACAGAGGGGCAATAGTTACCTTTCTGCCCCTCCAACCGGGCAAGGAATGCAACATTCCTCCCCGGAATCACTGCCCGTTACGTACGGCTCAATTACTCCCCGAACAGCTGTGGGCAGGTGCCCGAAACCATGCCTATGCCCGACATAACGACTAGTTTTGGGCACCCTGCCCGACATAACGGCTAGTTTGGGTAATTACCTATTCTTTGGGGAAAGCAGTTATTTCTCCCCGAAAATAGGACTGTTGGCCACGCGCTGGGGGCTCTATATACACCCTCTCGCTTGAGAGGGTCAGGTATCCAATATTCACCCTAAGAACTCATACTTTGTACTTGCCCCTTTTCTCTGACCCTTTCTTACTTGAGCGTCGGAGTACCTTGCAGGTACACCCCCTCCTCTCCATACGACCAGCATCCCTGACGCACTTGGCGGCCCAATTCTACAGTATCTGATCCAGCCTTCACGATCAATAACATATCATTATAACATTGCCGTAGCTTTTCGTTGATAACGATATACGTATATAATATAATTTATAATAATAATAATAATAATAATAATAATATAATAATAATAATAATAATAATTTAATATTATTAATATTATATTTGATCAGCTTAAATTATTTTCAATTTTGTTAGAGTTGTCCGTAGAGTTGTTTGAATTGTCGATTGAGTCCATACAAGTTATCTTTATGTGCAAGAGTTGTTAGTAGAACATTTTTTTATCACTTTAGAGTTGTTTTAGATTTGTAGGAACTGTTGCAGAGTTGTTTAGAGTTCCTTAGGAACTTTGTTAAATTATAATTATATATTGTTATAACTTTTTACGAGTTAAGAGTATAAATTAAATTAATAAAAATACTCAGTTGAGATGTTTTCAACTCATAAAAATGTATTTTTGATTCTTTTGAGTTTTCGGGAGTGTTGGCTACCGTTGGGGTAGTGTTAAGGGATTGTTTGACGTGATTTAAATGAATGAATTTTTTTTGTTTGATTATATTAATTTTATGAGAGATGGTTATGTATATACGAGTTGATGATGTTGTGCCAGATAACTATGCTTTCTCTTGAATACTTGCTAATTTATAAGTATGTTGTTATGTATAGTTGAGTTAAAGGTGAGTTACATATATGTGAATTGATAATTTTATTGAATTGAATTATTATATGTGCTGGAGTTGTGTTGCTATGCTTAGTATTGTGTGAGTTATTGCGAAAATCCAGGAGAGAGGATTACATGAGTTTGTTAATACATGTAGTTTTAAATCATTGAGTTTTGTTAACATATTCATACATTCATGTTGAGTTGTGTCAAGAGGCATGTTCGCTAGTTCAAAAGAGGGGACTAGTGGCTTGTCCCAAGCTCAGAGAGGGGGTTCAGTGCTTCACAAGAGGGGACCCGGTTCCAGAGAGAACCAAATGTTGAGTTGGTACCACATGCATATGCATAGAGTTGAATAGACGAGTTACATTGTATAACGAGTCATATGTGTATTTGTTGAGATATGTTTGTTTAGTTCTGATTGATTTGGTGAGTTAGGTGTGAGAATGTAATTGATATATTGTGATTGAGATCGTGTAGAATATGCTATGCGATTAATATCCTACCTTGCAGTATATGCTTGTTATTAATAATTGTGATTTCTCACCCCTTCTGTTTGAATGTTGCCTTTATATGGGTATCGTCCAGATATTCAAGAGCAGATAAGTTGCTGTGAGTGGAAACTAGCTCCTGGAGCTATTTCTTTTAGTTTCGTTGTTTTAATTTTGGTTATGCTCTGATATTTAACACTAGGGAGCTATTTTCTTTGTTTTATGTTGTGGTTTCCTGAGAGACAATGTATACTCTCGTATGTTTATATTTTGGTGTGATAAGCATTTGGAGAAGATTTATGAGTCGATAGTTTTAATTATAATATGAAATTTTATTTTGTGATTTAAATTAGTGTGTGCCAATTATGATTCCGATTCCCTGATATCTGTTGTAACAAACGATACCAATTAACAAATTCTTGATTGAGAAACGGAGTTTCTTGGGTGAACAATGAAACGGTTAGAACAAAGAGATAGAGAGAAGAAAGAAGGAGAATAGGATTAGGGAAAACTGTTTTTCCATTCACTTACTCAATTAGGGTACAAATGATTACAAGTGAATAACAACAATTGACCTCTCTCAACAACATGAGAGAACTAGCCTATTTATAGGCTACTAAGTTAACTTAAATAACAAGCTAACCTAAACAATTAGATCCATAACATAAGACCCAATTCGACATTACATTTCGACATTACATACTAGATCGAACTTCGACTACAACATGTAATACTTCAACGTCAACATGTGAACTAGCTTTGACTTCATGCATGTCTCTTGTCGAAACATGAAAGCTTTCCCTATTGACAACATCCCAATATACAGCACTAGAGTTCGATCCAACATCTCACAATATCATATGAGTTGGATGTCGTGTAAACATCCCATGTACAGATCAGATGAATTGATGTCATGTAAATATTGTAAGTGCAATTGTGTGCATTAAAATATTGTGTTGCATGTTTATCTAAATTAAGTGTTACATGATCAACAAATGTGTGTGTTTCGAGAGGTATAACATCATATGTGAAAATGGTGTGAAAAATCTATGATTTAATTATAATTATGCATTAGGTAATTAGGATCTCACATTAAACATAACTACTCTGGATGAAATATCAGTTGGAGGACTATCGATAAGCGGAAGCAACATTTCTATTTTCTGTGATAATAATGATGTTGTCTGTTTGTCAAATAATCATATTCAACATTCCAGAACCAAGTATATAGAAATAAAACACCATTTTATTAGAGATTATGTTTTGAAGGGTGTGATAAATATACAGTTCATTGATACTAATCATCACTAAGCTGATATATTTACCAAGCCTCTTACTTTTGAAATATTTGATTTTATTAAAAAGAATATGAACATGCATTTTGTAAAAGATTAGTGCTTACTTCTGAATTGAGGATCAGAGTATGATGATGAGCAGAAGATACTATGATCAGAAGCTCTGAACTAGCTACTAGGGTTTAATTTCATTTCTTTTTAGTGTGCAACAAGTTATATCGCGATGATCAGATAAACCCTAAAATATGCAAAACAAACTATGCGATCGTGTACATGATGATTTTGGTTCAATTGTTTGAGGGGAATTGCTTAACACATGTTTATATACTTAAGGCAAACTTAAGGCCTAACAGATAATGCATGCTTCACATAGTTAGAGAGTCAAGGCTTACCTCTTTGCAAGAAGAAATGGAACTTTGCTCCAAAGGTGTTACAGAAGGGAAATGATGATCCTCTCAGCTTTCTTTGATGGTATGGATTGTGTTGCAAGCTTCAAAGCCCTTTGGAACTCCTTAGATCACTTGGCTAGAATTTAGTTGTATTGGGATCAAGTTGACTAGTGAGATCTTGATTCTTGTGTTACAGAAGTGATCAAGGTGTTTGGATCACTTCTATATGTTGTATATGAGGTGTGTGGACCATTGGTTTGAGTTGCATTGGTCTCCAACTCAAAACCCGATAGTGCCTTCTCAAGAAAATGGAGTTTTTGTGCTTAAGAAGGAAATGAGAGAAAGCTATGTTGTAAGTTGCTTTAGTGTGTTTGTAAACATCAGAAGTGAGCTCTATTTATAGGTGAATAGATGTGTCAAGCATGAACAGTTGGAACTTGAAGGATAAGAACTGAATTCAATGGTCTTGGCATGGCATAATTGCTTCTTACACAAGGTACAATAGCAGTTGTAATACCCCAAAATTTTCCCTCTCTTTTCTTCTTTTTCTTTTAGCATAAGCATCAAGCATTTAGCATCTTGCATAAGGGCATGTGATCAGGTGATTCTCTAAGGTGATGATCATCCAAAGAAGAGGACCAAGTGTCTCTCACAAGCCTCAAGGATCTCTTACATCATGTATCATCTCCATTTGATCTCACAAGTCATGGGAAAAGGAGAATTCATCAAGAAGATTGGACAGTGCATGATCTCCTATACAAGGCAGTCAAAAGTTGGGATCTGACCCCCAAATGAGCAAGCTCTTTGATTCTTTATCATCTCCAAGTGGCACATGTCATCATTGGTGGACATGATACACATCATATTCAGAGGAATTTGAATTTGGAGGATGTGTTATCTCCTCCTAACCAGAGGGTAACAAAATTAGGGTTTGCCATCAAATCAGTTTATTTCTGATTTTTTTTGGGCAAGACTTGATTCCATGGTATTCCTCATGCCCCTAAGTGCCTAAGGATGGAAGATTGTCCATTAATTTGATTCAGAGGGTTGTCAATTGATCAGAGGATTTAAAATCAGGAGAATTGGGAATGAAGTCAACTGTGCAGTGGAAAAGTCAACCCTTGACTTTTTGAGGTCAACATCATGATTTTCAAGTCAAATATGGTCCATGGACAAGATTTGATCAAGAAATGTTCAAGGATTCATGAAAAATCAAGAAAGTTGCAAAGTTGCCATTTTTGGAAGAAACTAGGTTTTAGAACTTACTATTTTTGGCAACTTTTGTATGTTTTAGTAGCTACTTTCAAGGCCAGATTCCTCTATGATGCAAGCTATATTTGGAAATATTTTTCACATGAAAGTTTTAGAGCATTCTTCAAGCTTTCCAACCATGTAAAGTTTGTCCCATTTGGATCATTTTTTAGGAAGTTATGATGTTTTAAAAATGGAGGTTTCAAGTTGGAAAATTGGAAAACTTAGAATTTTTTTCTAAGTTACTTTTGACAGCTTGGTACACCAATGTTCTTGGCCAGTTTTGAGTTAATTCCAAGCCTTGAATTGAGAAACCTCTAACATAAGAATTGTAGAGGGCAGTCCCCTCTTTCCAAAGAGTACAAGTATGCCTTTATTGGATCAATATTGAGCAAGTTATGGCTTCTTGAAGTCCATGGTTTTCATGTTCGTGGTGAGTTTAAAACTTAGTTTTTCCAAGATAGTTGGACCAGTTTTGGGGACACGGTTTCAAGATCATTTTGCATGATTTTATGGACCTTTTCTCAAGGAACTTTGGACATCAAATTTGTTCATTTCTTGCCCTACTTTAAGGTGAACAAAAGAGCTTGTTTTTTGGAGTGGTATTCACCAAGTTATACTCATGTTAAATGGAGAGTTTCAATAAGTTTTAAGGTGGATTATCTCTGATTTCTCTTGTC
The DNA here is from genome assembly GCA_022829125.1 of Lathyrus tuberosus. NCBI lineage: Eukaryota > Viridiplantae > Streptophyta > Magnoliopsida > Fabales > Fabaceae > Lathyrus > Lathyrus tuberosus. Next base: position 4,681,395 of record JALAZF010000056.1, on the reverse strand, counting down.
ATATAGCAGGAAAATTACTTCTCACAAGTCACACACATGGTACCACATTTTCATGTACCATTTTCCTTGCCTAATAAAGCCAAACATCCACGTACCAACCATGCACTCATTTTGCAAATTTTGCCAATTTTAGCAATTGACAAAATGCTGAAAATTTTCTCCCCATGTGCTCTCCTTGCCAGCTCATCCTCACACTCTTTCCATGACTTCATTTACTTGTCAAAACGCACAACTTTTCAACCCTGAGCACACACAAAACGCAGGCTTGCATCCAATATGCAAAAAGTGTCAAAACTTCCAACAATGCCCTCCTAACGGTTTCCTCAGGATTTTTTCACTCAAGCCTCATTTTCACATCATATATAAGTGGTTTATATCCTTCATTCTCTTCTGGACGTCTCACATTGCTCAGAAACCGGATCTGAAATTTTTTGGCTTCACTCCAAAGTTTTCATTGAAGCTCTCATTTCTCACAAAGAAGCTTCAAAGCTTGGATTATTTCTTCTTCTCTGGAGTATATAGCTCAAGATTTTTGGGGTTTTCTTAAGATAAAGTGTGTAAGAAGCAGTGGACTTGCCTCCACTAGGTAATCTCTAATAACCCTCTCTTTCATGCTTAGATCTAAATGGTTTAGGTTATGAATTTTGCTCATGCATCGCATCTGGAATAGCCTGAAATGATGGCTTTGTTTGTGTTTGAATCTGAGTTTATGTTTGAATGATTTGAGTTGTTGTCTTTTACTTGGAACCCGCGCCTTTGAACTCTTATTTCTCCGTGTTTGAGTTTTTCGTTTCAAGAAATAGTTTATACCATGTTGATCTATGAATTTCGAACTTCATTTTGTTGTCTTATTTTGCTCGATTTGGTTGAGTTTCCATGGAGAAATTGATGGAGTAAGTTGATGTGTTGATGCTGCGTTTCTCTCATTTTCCACGATGCATGAGCTGGGTTTTTAGGGTTTATTATGTAGAAGATGAAGTGTGTCTTGATCTGATTGGTTGTTTTACTTTTTTGTCTTATGTGACTTAAGGAAATGTGACCGATCGATGCAATGTTACATGGCTTTTTCTTTATTTCTGTCCTTTTTTTATTTCGTTTATTTAATTTAAATGGAGGGATGGTTATGTGGGCTGGGCTTGCGCCCTTGATGCTTCCCGCACCCCGAGTTGAGCCCAACACGCGCCATGAAGCAAATCCTGTGTAGCAGGAATTGCTAGTGCACCCCCGGTTTCATTTTCACTTATTTTATTTCACTTCTAATGTCAATTTTGTTTTAATACATAAACTCATTTTAAAAATACCAAAAAATATTTTCTCATTTGATTAATATGTTAACTTTATTTTCACATTTTACATTTTATTTTTAGCTCTTTTTTCCTATTTTTATTTGAATTAATTTGATAGTGCTTTTCCAATGATACCCTTCATCTAGGGTTAGGATATTTCTTGACTTTTACTCATCATTTGAGACCAATATTTTGGTTACTTCTGGAGGATTATATGAGGATGTTTTGATGCTGGTTTGATGATGGCTTGAGTTACTTTTAGTGACTTGCCACTCAAGTTTTATTAACCCTCGATCCATGCTCGATTATGTGCACTTCTTGACTTGTGATTCACCTTTTGACAAGATCTTTAACTCTTTTTGATCCAATCTTTTTGTACATGTTACTTGACTGAGTTAGCTTCTGTTTGATTATTTTTGGGGATTTTATTAAGTCACTTTGCTATTTTTGATTAAGTTTTACTTGTGATGCAAGTTTGATTGAGGTATACTTTAATATATGATCTAGTTTGAGTGCATTTGCTTACTTGTGATGGAGTGATGCTTGAGATGTTTTTATGGTATGATCATATTCTGTTTGAGCTTGCTTTTGGCTTTGGAGTCATCCTCATTTGATCTTTTTTCAATTTGTTCTTGATTTTACAAGTTGATGTTTGTTTTGGACTTGAATCTTGTGGTATGTTCAACCTAATCTTGTGACTGTTTCTTTGTGTGAATTCATTCATGTATGAAACCTTTTGTTTGACTTGTATGATATGCTTGAGGTTCTGGTCCTCTTGATTTAAGGTTCATTATGTGATTTTCATTTCATTTTATGCCTCACACTTCTTTGCTTGCTTGCATGAATGATAAGTGAATGTCTTTCTCAATTTTGATACATGTTTTGAATGTGTTGCTTGATGATTAATCTTGTATGACTTGAGTTTGATCTTGGCATGATGCTAATATGTATGCTACTGCCCTTTGGGTTCATTAATTGATTTTCATCTCACTTGATCTTCATGGTTTGAATTATGTGATGCATATCATTCCCCTTTGCTTTGTATTTTCTTTGGTGCATAATGTTGCATAATGTGAATTTCTTTTGCACATGTGAATTGTTGATGATGATATGATGAGAGTTCTGGTCTTGTTTCATTTTTATCTTGTCTCCTTCATTTCACTTTGATATGAAACCCATGTGTGTTTAATTGTGCATTTAATTCAAGTATGCTTGCATCCTTCCATGTTTACCTTTGCATGATTACTTGATTTGTTTTGCATCGATCTTTGAAACATGTTGATTGATTTGAGTTGGACATTGATGATTATGATGTGCTTGCTGCCCCATCTTGTTTCTCATCTTATCTTTCTCCTTCTTCTTCATCTCTTTCACTCTTTCTCTTCCCTTGAATCTCAAGACTTGTTTAAGTCTTGGATTCCTTTCCCTTTAGAGCTACCTAGTCCAACTTAATTTCCGATTAATCTTGGAGTAGAATTAGCATTAGGTTTTAGGTAGTCTTTTCTCCTAAAACTCACTAACCCTAGGACATCCATGCATGATAACATTAGGACTCTTAGTTTCCCTTTAGAATTTCCCTTGCGTCGTTTCTCTTCTCATCTCAAAAGAAAAGTAAAAAAAAACTTAATAAATGTTAACGTGTATTGCGCTTGAGCCTTATATGTGGGAAGTGGGGAACGAGGGGCTTCCTCTCATTCTTCTAGGATACCTAGTGTACGTCCTGTTGGGGATGATGCGCGAAAGTATTCGTTCCTATATTTAAGACTTTGGTTCAATGCAAGTTGCAAATAGCTGTAAAAGACACTTCTTTCTAAAAAACTTCAAACCAACAATAACGTCTTTCCTTCGGGAATTGTTTTCTCATCTCACTCACTCTCAGCGTATGAACGTGCTCCTACTCGTTCTCTTGCAAGATGGTAACGCACTCGGACCAGCGAGCCTGCAACACCTGAGCTAGAACGTCAACCGTTCCCAAAAAACACAAACAAAGCGACCCTCATTGAGGGGAACTACGTCGCTCTGATTCTCATGTTCCCGATGAGATACGTAGGCAGTGGGGTAGGGCCCATGCGAGCACTTCTTTTATTTTCCCTACATTTGTTCCTTGTTCTCTCTCTCCTTTCCCTTTTCCTTTTTCCTGTTCCTTTCCCTTTCCAGTAGCAGCGGAGCTCCAGACGACGACACCCTTTGATCGAGACAAGCAAGCATGGATCCCATCGGGTACGAAGGACGCGTGGGGGTGCTAATACCTTCCCTGCGCGTAACCGACTCCCTAACCCAGTTCTCTTGGTCGCAAAACCATGCTCTTTCCTTTCTCTTTAGGTTTATGCAGTGTTTCCTTTCCCTCTCTTGGGATAAATACACATTGCTGGCGACTCTGTTTTGGTGCCACTTTCGCGTTTGTACTTGGATGAAAATCCCGGGAGCGATAGCTGGCGACTCTGTTGGGGATCGAACCCAGAATCTCTGGTTTCCTTAGCAATTCGATCCTAGCGCTTGTTTGTTTTCTTTCATTGGGTGTTATTATGGTGTTGTGTTTTGCTATTTGTTGTATATTACTGTATTGCTGTTTACTGTTTTTTTTTGCTTTACCGCTTTACTGTTTTTATCGCACTTTACTGCATTACATATCATTATATACTAGATATTACTGCGCTGTGCTGGATGGTTTTTCTGTTTGGCGGGTTGGGATGTTTTGAGAGATGAGCCCACTACCCAGGCTCGAGCATACACACAGGTTTTAGAGTGGATAGTCATGACGCTTGCATGGGGGTGGCCATGTATTGTTGTTCATGAGACCCACAACCAGACGAGGTTCTATCAGGAGCTACCTGCTACTGTGTGTTGGTACAGGCCAGTAGGTATTCTCTTGAGGGATTGTCGACTCTGGAGACCATTCCCGAGGACTCAGTTGCGGCACTCCTCCCGAAATGTGACAGTGGCAGACCACGCTTTGTGGCAAACCCATTGCACATTCTCGATCTGAGGACCCAATGCTGGGAACTTGCTATAGGATTTCCCTTTTTGTAGTGAATCAGCGGACGACCTCTTTGATTGGCGATAGCATTGTATCCTTCGGGCTGAATGTGCTATTGCTTCTCAAACCTCTGAAGCTGAGGATCTTTCGTCTTGGAGAATCGGTTGAGACCTCCTCGATTGATGATGATGCCAAACCAGAAATGGTGAATGTATCATCATTTCTCGACCTGAGAGCCCGGGATACTGAACATCCTAGTACCCACATGTGAGAGGGATGGGGTTTGCAGGTTTGCAGGTAACCGTGACTTTCAACCTACCTGGTTTTCTGGTTCTATCACTATGGTGGTTATTGTTCTGAGTTTTGGTACAGAGCCTTGTTTTGTTCAGTCAGCGCAGTGCAGCAAGTTTGAGTGGACACCTTGATCACATGCTCTGCATTGCATTCTTTTTTTTCTGACATTCATGTTTGTGCATTTTCAGGTAGTATCTAGTCTTTGATTCCAGTCAGAGGGCAGTGTTAGGGATGGACGTTCCAAGAGGCAAGAAGGATATTATTATCTACAAGTTTTTCAAGCCAGCAATAGGTCCTCTCACGATCCTGAAGGGAATGGCGAGTCCTGAAGTGTTGAATGCTTTCGAGGAGAAGTATGGGTGGATTCTGTCTTTTGTTCAGAACATCAACGATTATGAGTTCCGAGGTCTTCATACTCTGATGCAGTTCTATGACCCTCCGCTGAGATGTTTTCTGTTCCCGGATTATTTGTTGGTGTCTACCTTGGAGGAATACTCTAACATGCTAGGGATCCCTATCAAGGAAGTACCTCCTTTCTTTGGTTCAAAAGGAGAGCTGGATTGTGGGAAATTGGTCGGTGCTCTTTATTTGAGCAAATCAGAGATAGAAGCCAACATTTCTGACAAAGGAAAAATCTGTGGTTTCAAGTTGGGGTATCTAATGAAGAAGGCTCAGAAAGCAGCAGAGGACAAAGATTGGATCGTGTTCAATGCACTGCTAGCCCTTTGTGTGTTTATGGTATTGTGTTGTTCCCCAATGAGCCTGATTTTGTTGATGAAGATGCTATCAGAATATTCATGATGAGGAATCCTGTGCCAACCCTGTTGGGAGATCTCCATTATGCCCTATACAACAGGAATGAAAAGAAGAGAGGGAGGATGGTTCATTGTTGCGCTCCATTGTTTTATAAATGGTTTGCAAGTCGTCTGCCTCAATCTGGTGCTTTTGTTGATTCTAAGGATTCTCTAGAGTGGAGTCAGCGCCTGATGGGATTGGTCAGTAAAAATATCGTGTGGATAAATCAAGGATTGCTTGGCAAGGATATCATTCACAGTTGTGGTAAGTACCCTAATGTTCCTTTGATAGGGAGAAAGGGAGGAATTAATTATAACCCCTCCTTGGCCGTAAGACAGTTTGGTTATGCTCTGGTAGGACCACCTGTTAAGCGAGATGTGGAAGAATCATTGTATTTTCACTCATCTGAAGGATTAGAGGAGGCGCATAGAGCTTCTGAAGCTTGGGGTAGTATCCTGAAGAAAGGCAAGGCCGTTCTGGGAAAACCTAACAATCAGGCTTTCCTTCCTTATATGGATTGGATAAAACAGAGAGTTGAGGAGTGTTAATTGCCTTTTGATCGAGCACCTATGCTGTAACCAGAAAATGTGGATGAAAGACTCACTGTTCCGTTTGAAGAATTCGATAAGCAGCGTAAGTTGGTATTTGATCTGAAGGTGGAAAACTCTGACATGAGTAGTCGACTACAGAGTGCTCTACATGACAACTTGGAGCTGAAATGGAAGGTTCAAGATATGACTACGCACCTAGAGAGAAAAGAGAAGGATTTTGCTGACAGGGCTCAACACTTCAAAAAGATCAGTATGACTGCTGATTCGTCAGTCAAAGCTAAGAGGAAAAACAAGAAGCTTTTGACTAAAGCAGAGGACGAACTGGCCACGTACCAGGATATGTGGAAGGAAGCCAAGATTGAGAATGAAGAGCTGCAAGAAGAGCTTCAGGTAGTGAAAGCGAGGAAAGACCGTTACTTTGCCAAATGGAAAGAGGCCCAGAAAGAAATTGAAGAGCTTAAGCTGCAAGCGGGAATCAAGAAACCAAAGCACGAAGGCAACAATGTTGAAGAGCAGATTGCTAGGCTGAAGCAGGATGTGGAGAAGAGGAACAGGTTGATCAAGGGTCTTCTAGAAAGACCTACTCATCCAGATATTGTGAACCTTCTTGAGGAGATTGAAGCCGGTTTATTTGGAATTGACTTGTAGTAATTCTGTTGCTTATTTTGTTGTGATTACCATCAGGATTGTTGATGGAATCACTTTTGATTGTATTGAACCTGTTTGTATGACATCTTATGCTATGTTATTGCAATGTTTGTTTCGATGGTTATCAGTTGTTTGAAAGGGGTTATCTTTTGATTGATTCCGTAGTATTTCTGGATTCAGATTTATTTTCCGATGTTGTATCTGATCCCTTGCCCAAAACTGGAATCAAAGCAGATTCGGCCTGGTAATGTTTAAATATGATTGTTTGCATTTTGCATTTGCATCCTCATAATCATGAGCATTTTTGCATAGTAGGTACCTGTTGCAGGAGATCTCTAACCTTTATTTGGTTTCAGGAACTATAGCTGAGAATCATATTCATCGATACTCAACTCGAGGAAATCAAGCAAGGATAATGGATCAAATGCAGAGTGATTTGGCTGAAATGAGGGCAAGAATGGACCAGTTCATGACTCTCATGACTGGAATGGCACAAAATCAAGAAAGATTGAGGCTTCTGGTCGAGCGTCCAGAGGCCATGCTTGGAGTTAATCAGAATGATAATGGCACTCCTCCTCCTATTGGCAATCCTCCTCCTGGTGGTAATGTGGATAATGGAAATGGCAGAAATGTTGGTGGTATTCAAGAAGATGCTCAAGAGGACCAATTTACCTTGCTGGATGCTGAGATGGGTACTCCTAGTGATAAAAGGTACGATGAGTTGGCTGAAAAGATACGGGCTGTGGAATGCAAGAATTCTATGGGCATTGATGTTACTAGTTTGGGGCTGGTACCAGGGGTCAGGATCCCTCCAAAATTCAAGCCGCCTACTTTTGATAAATATCATGGCAATACGTGTCCCCAGACACATATCCAAGCTTATTTTGGGAGGATCTCAGCTCATACAGATGATGAGAAGTTATGGATGCATTACTTTCAAGACAGTCTGGCTGGAGCTTCTTTGACCTGGTATATGAAATTGAACAGAGCTGCTGTGAGAAGTTGGAAGGATCTGGCTGAAGCATTCCTAAAATAGTACCAGTACAATATTGATATGGCGCCCAATCGCACTCAATTGCAGGGGTTGTCACAGAATGCTAAAGAAAGTTTCAAGGAATATGCACAGAGGTGGAGGGAAATGGTTGCCCAGGTCCAACCTCCTTTGTTGGATAGAGAAATGGCAGACGTGTTTATGGGCACCCTGCAAGGGGCATATCTTGAAAGGTTGGCTGCTTGTCCATCGACCGGATTTGCTGAGATAGTGATTGCTGGAGAAAGAATAGAGAGTTTGTTGAAGCTTGGAAAGATCCAAGACGTGAGTGGGGCTGGCTCTTCTGGGATGAAGAAACCGTTTTCTAGTGGTCAGAGAAGAAGAGAAGGTGATACGAATGCTGTGTTTAGAAGACGAGGCAGAGGACGTTCTCAGGGTTATCATCTGGTAGGCGCGGTGACAATCCCAGCACCGTCTGTTCAGAAACAACAACCCCAACAGTAGGTTCAGCAGCAATAACAGCAACCTCCTTTTCAACAGAGGTCTAGGTAGAGGGATCATAAGATTGACCCTCTGCCTTTGACTTATTCTGCATTGCTACCATAGTTGCTCAAGTTGAAGTTGGTTGAGCTCCGTACTATGAGACCTCCTGCCGCTGGCAACTTGCCTCCTAATTTTGATGTGAATGCTCGCTGCGAGTTCCACTCAGGTGCTCAGGGGCACTCCATTGAAAAATATTGGGCTTTTCATCATAAAGTGCAAGACTTGATTGATGCCAAAGCAATCAATTTCTCTCAGTCTCCTAATATCATTCAGCACCCCATACCTAATCATGGTGCGGCAAATGTGCATGCTATCGAAGATGGAAAGAGATTGAATTTGGTAGCAGACATCAGTCAGGTGAAGACTTCTTTGTTAGTTGTAAAAGATCATTTATTGAAAGGACAGGTGTTTCCGGGTTGTAATCAAGATTGTTCTGAGTGTATGAATCAAGAGAATGGCTGTGATAGGTTGAAAGCAGGTTTGCAGAATCTGATCAATGAAGGATGTCTACAGTTTGATAGGGTTGTGAAAGAAACTGATGAGGTATCAACTGTGACTATCTATTATACACCCGCTGAGATCCAGGTGCCTGCCAGTATAGTTCCTGTGGCAAGTGTTATGCAAGAAAGACCCAGTCCTGTTACCATCACGGTGCCAGGACCAGTTCCGTTTACAACTACAAAGGCAATCCCATGGCACTATGGGGCAGACATATATTATGAAGGTAAAAAGTAAGAAGTTGGATCATCAGTCGGTTCGAATATTGATAATGTGGGTGGTGTAGGTGGTTTTACAAGAAGCGGAATATTGTTTACTCCCCAAACTTTGCGCAGTGATCAAGAAGCGGAAGCTGCTGCAAAAGCTAAAGGAAAACAGGTGGTCGAGAGTGTGCCTGTACCTGAATCAGAGACGAAGATTGCTTTTGATAATGAGATGGAAGAGTTTATGAGGATAATCAAGAAAAGTGATTATAAGATTGTCGATCAACTGAATCAGACCCCTTCGAAGATTTCAATTTTGTCACTGTTGATGTGTTCTGACGCACATCGGGAGGCTTTGTTGAAAGTGTTAAAGAGTGCATATGTGCCACAGGAAATCACTGTAAATCAGCTTGAAGGTGTAATTTCCAATGTTAATGTCAGCCATGGTCTGGGCTTCACAAGTAGGGATTTGATTGCTGAAGGAAGAAACCACAATAAAGCTTTGCACATCACAATGGAGTGTAAGGGTGCAGTGTTGTCTCATGTACTGGTGGACACTGGTTCCTCACTCAATGTCTTGCCTAAGAAGGCACTAATGAAGCTGGAAGTTGATGGTTTGATTTTAAGGCCTAGTGAATTGGTTGTCAGAGCATTCGATGGGACCAAAAGATCTGTGTTTGGTGAAGTAGAATTGCCCGTGCAAATTGGACCGCAGGTGTTCAAATCCACATTCCATGTAATGGACATACAGCCTGCGTATAGCTGCTTATTGGGTCGCCCTTGGATTCATGGAGCCGGGGCTGTTACATCCACCTTACACCAAAAGCTGAAGTATGAGTTTGAAGGACAGGTTGTGACAGTGTGTGGTGAAGAAGATATCTTTGTTAGTCATTTATCCACGTTTAAGTATGTGGAAATGGATGGGGAAATTCACGAGATGCTTTGCCAGTCGTTTGAAGCGGTAAATATTGACAATGTGCCTGAGTCTTCCTCTGCACCAGTTGGAGCCGATACCTCCATTTCATCCTACAAACAAGCTGTTGAGGTCGTCAGAGCCGGCAATGCCCAAGGCTGGGTGTCGCTCCCGGGATTTTCATCCAAGTACAAACGCGAAAGTGGCACCGAAACAGAGTCGCCAGCAATGTGTATTTATCCCAAGAGAGGGAAAGGAAACACCGCGTAAACCTGAAGGAAGGGAAAAGCATGGCCTTGCGACCAAAAGAACTGGGTTCGGGAGTCGGTTACGCGCAGGGAAGGTATTAGCACCCCCACGCGTCCATCGTACCCGATGGGATCCACGCTTGCTTGTCTCGATCAAAGGGTGTAAAGAAAGGATACTGAAAAAGGAACTGAAAGAAAGAAAGGAGAAAGAAAAGAAAAGGAACGGGAAACAAATGTAGGGAAAATAAAAGAAGTGCTCGCATGGGCCCTACCCCACTGCCTACGTATCTCATCGGGAGCATGAGAATCAGAGCGACGTAGTTCCCCTCACTAGGGATGAATTGTTTGTGTTTTTTAGAGAACGGCTTACGTTCTAGCTCAGGTGTTGCAGGCTCGCTGGTCCGAGTGCGTTACCATCTTGCAAGAGAACGAGTAGAAGCGCGTTCGTACGCTAAGAGTGAATGAGGTGAGAAAAGAATTCCCGAAGAAAAGACGTTATTGTTTGTTTTTGTCTTTTAGAAAATTTTTCCATTTATTTGCATATGACAGTGTATCTGAATCTTAGTCATTGGAATGTGTACATTCTCACATTCCAAGATGGAATGGGTAAGAAAGCACACTAAGAATGAAGAAGACCCCCACACTTAGTTCCAATTGTCAAGGTTCAAACACACTAGCGTACTTGTATTTATTAAGTGTTTTTGTTGATTAAGAAATGAAGAAGTTTTTTTTATTATTTGCACCTTCAACAAGTATTGCATTTAAGTCCCTCATACAAGATCAAATGTTTAACACATTGACCCAAGATGGGCTATATGCTACACATTCTAAGATTACAAGAGAAGACCCCTTATAATCTTTTCTTTATATGAAAGGCCTAAATGCAATAAATGCCTACCTTTATTATATGTTTTGAATTTTCTTTGAGAGATGAGAAGAGAGACTCAAGAGAGGAGAAAAGGTAAAACCTACATGGACTAAGACTCAATCCTAATTGAAGATTAAAAGGAGTGATCCTAATGGTTTGTGAGGTTTAAAACCTAAAGTCTAAAGAAAGAAAGAATTAAACAATTCACTTCCAAAGTAGAAGATGAATTGTAATTCAAAAAGGGAAAGTGATGAGTTATTAAAAGAAAGCACACAAGTGCTTAACAAAACATAGAATGGAATTGTAAAAGAGAAAGGATAGAAGTTGAATGTGGATTCCTTATCCACACTCAGTTGAAACTTACCAAAGCCCCTACATGGTTAGTAAACATGTATAAGAAGTATAAGAAGTAAAAGAACATGTAATGCATCATAAAACTCAAAAGAATTAAATCAGAAACCAAATCCTAGAGCCACAATCAGAATGTACATCATATGGACAACAAGTGAATATCATCATACAAGTGCAAGTGAATAAGCAATAATCATCACCCATTAGCATTTAAACATGTTACAAGAAGAAGGGGTAGATGAAAGATGGAAAGAAATGAAGAGGACATGCATAAATGGAACATGTAAATCAACAACCAGAATTGAAACTAAATGGAAAATGGTTTATAAACATCTCAAAAGTATTTATGAATCAACTTCAAGACATTCAAGAAGTAATATAAGAAGAATTGAAATGAAAGTTCAAAAAGAAAGTGCAAACAATACATGTTAATGATGCACAAAGTTCAAATTGAAATGAACATGTAAAGATGACCTATAATGTGTATCAAAGACCTATAATATCATATGAATGGCTCATAACATATGCAAATGCTCATACAAATGTGCACAAAAGAATTCATGTAAACATGCACTAAAGTTGTAATGACATGCCATGGATTATACTTCCAATGTGATGCATCAAACAAAGACCAAATGGATTCATGAAAATTATGCCAGCATATTATTGGAATGCCTAGGTCAGAAATGCATCATACATCAAGATAGCATGTAAAAATTCAGAGCAAAATGACTTCAAACAAAGCAATTAGGTCAAATTGAAACATCATGCAAAGTGGTGCAAATATAGGCATCAAAACATGTAATAAAGTGACCTAAAAAATCAAACAAAAATCATCTAACATGCTTCAATGTATTAGTGAATCAATGCAAAAAGAATCATGTCAAAACAGTTGGTAATGAGCAAGAACAAAATTAAACAAATTCATGTATCATGCTTAGAATGCATCTAAATGGAAATTCAAAGAAAATTGTGCAACAGGGGCAAAAGTGTCATAAAATCATGAAATGAAAATATCAAAAATTTCCTAAATGTCTTAATAACATTCATAAATTTTCCCAGAATTTTCTAATAACATCTTGTAATTTTAAAAATTAAAAAAGAAACGTGCACAAAATTAAGAAAATAAAAAGAAATGAAATAAGAGAGGGAGGTGTACGCGTAGCAATTGTTCAATTCAAATTAGTTTGGGCTTTGAAACACAAGGTGCAAATAGCAATTTAACCCAGTCCACATCTGCGCAATCCACACTAGCAATCATGCACACTCAGTCAAACAAAAAGTCAAGCAATTATCACCCTTGGATCAAGTCAAGTCAACACCCAAAGTCAAAGTAATTGAATCCAACACACGCGCGTGGAGACACACACTACATACCATGCACTGCACCACACAATGATTAAATGAATTCAGAAATGATGCACATGACATGCACATGCGTTTTAATGTGCTGGCAAGCGTTCCACCCTTGGATCAACAAAATCGCACGGCTGACATTCAAACTGCAAGAAACCCTAACATAAAGACCACCGGCCGGAGAGGGACCTCCGGTCACCTTCTCCGGCCACTCACCACCATCTGCAATCTTCAAACGTCACCAAAATGCACAAAATGTGTACCAATCGAAAGCTAAGCTTATGCACATCATGAATATGCTCATAAAAAACACAAAACACACACACATAGCAAGAACAGAGGCGATCAAATCATGCCCTAGGCTTTGAAACTATGCCTCTAAGAGGCCTATCAACTAGCCGGATTAAGCAGAGCTTCTATCAAGCTTAAATTAACAAAAACAAGCTAAAATTAATGAAGATCAACTGAAGCAAAGTTGAATGATGAAACCTGAAAATGTGGAGCAATTGGAGATGTTGAGAAAAACCAGAGAAAAGCTTGAGGTATTGAGCTTCTAGATCTTCAACCTTAGCAAAATAAATGCTACTTGATGTGGAGATCTTGAGAACAAAAACAGAATTCCAAACTGTGATGATGTTATGCTTGGACAATGGAGTTTTCTCTTGAATGTTCTTGCTCAGAGTGGATGAAGATGATTGAGAAAGGAAGAAAAATCGTGCAGAATCATAGAGAGATAATGGAGAGAATGTGAGAGTGTTTGAGAGAAAGAGTGAGAATGAAGTGTTAGTTCCAAATTGTGAAGAGTGTTGGAACTTATATGTTGAGTTTAATCTGCTAACTCATGGTTAAATGAGTGAGTTAGAGTGAGTTGAGTGGGTTAGGCTGAGTCCATCCTAACTAACTGAGTCAAGTTAGTTAGGGGACGATTTATCAATGGCTGTGCTATGGTGAGGTTAAGCTTATGACAGTTGTGGTGAGGATGAGAGTGAAGCTGGGATGATGAGGTTATGTTATGCAGCATGTCATGGCATTGCTTATGGTACAAGTTTCTCCTTTGAAAACCTTCCTTCACAATGTATGATGGCTGATATGCATAAGTATGGTCATAAGGATGTTTGTTCAAATGAGGAAATAAAGTACATGAAGTGTTTGTGGGATGACTGAACCAAATCGTGTACACAGCTTACTAACATCATTTACTGCATCAGTGATAATTATGGTACTTTGCCAATGAAATTCTCCCTACTAAATGGATGATTTGATGAGTTCTTGGGGTCATTGGAGAGAGGACACATAGTAGAACATGTTTGGTATGAAAAATGAATTGAAATGAGGGTTGAAATAAGTTGCAAAATGACTTATAACATCCACATTTGGAACTGATAGAAGGGCATGGCAACTGGTTGGTTGACAAGGCATCTTGGCACCTAGATTTTCAGCATGATTACCATGACTTGAGGCCACTATTTCTCCATCATAACTTGATCAGATGAAATTTTGCCCAACATGAACATTGAAGAGGGAATTGCAAGGAACAATATTGATGTTGACAAGTTTTTCATTTGAGGCCTTTAACCATGAGAAAAATAGGCGAATATATGGCACACCAACTGTTTGTTAAAATGACTGCGCGCGTGCCCTGAAAATCTTGGTCATGACCTAGTTTTGAACCTACTTTGCTCAAACTTTGATCAATCATATCTCACTCAATTTTATCCAATGGAGATGTTCCACACATGGATTTGAAGCTTAAAACAAGATCTTTTGTTGTGGCCGAGTGGAATTTTCATTTGGTGCTTCAATTTTAAATGGCCTTGGTTCAAACTCTGATGCAAAATGGCCAAAACTTGCTCTTTTTAGTAACCCTACTTCACCCAAAAATGGCAACTTTCCACATCTTGATTTTTTCATGATTCCTTTGGAATTTCTTGACCAAATTTTGTACATTGGACATATGTAACATGAATTTCATGATTTTGGGCTCAAAAAAGTCAAGAGTTGACCTTTTCCTCTGATTATTTGACTTTGCCCCAATTTCTCTGATTCTTGATCTTTCTTCCAATTGAACCACTTCTAAAACCAATTGAGATGCAATTTTCCACATACATACACTTAAGGACATATGGAATACCATGACATCAAGTTTTGTTCAAAAAATCAAAGATTCCCTGATTTAATGGGAAACCCTAGTTTTGGTGCCCACCTCCTAGGAGAAAAATGTGCAGTCTTCAATTTCAAATTCCTCAGAGTATGTTGTGTACCTTCTTAAAGGATGATGATATATTCCTTTTGAGGATGATTTTGGATCAATGAGCTATCTCTTTTGAGGGTTTTCCTTCAGTTTTTGAACCTCTTGCATAGTGAAAGATGTAATGCTTCAATCTCCCATTGTATCTCTTATCCTTGAGGTTGTGGATGATCAATTGAGATGGTATGAGACATGAAAGACCTCTTGGCTTGCTTTGAGGAAACTTGATTGACCTTTTGTGCTCTGAAGGATCCATTGATTGTCCACCTACCACCTGATCACATGCCCTGATGGTAAGAAGGATGCTATGCTTCAATTTTCTATGTTAAATGCAATGTAATGTTAATGAGATGGATATGATATGATAAATGATAATGCCATGCTATGATGCCAAAAGGGGAGAGCAAATTTTGGGGTATTACAGCTGCCCCTATTCAAGCGCTGTAGACCTGAATGCCCGAAAGCAATTGCTTTCGGACTTTCAAGGTATATAGTGATTGAATACCAAATATAACCAAAAATTTGCTCTGGATGACGAAGAAGAAACTTCCACGACATTGCTGGCTTGAATCTTCAATGACACATTGTCGGAGAAAACTGTCTTTTGAATGACGCCAGACGACTACTGGCTTGCCACACTGCTGGTGGACTTTAATAATGTCTTTTATGCAATTCCAGACGACTACTGGCCTGCCACGCTACTAGTGGACTTTAATAATGTCTTTTATGCAATTCCAGACGACTACTGGCTTGCCACGCTACTGGTGGACTTTGCAGCTTCGTGCCACCCGAAGACGGACTTTTGCCAATCCACTGTTGGACTTTTGGAATATGCCACCCTTAGATGGACCTTTCGCCAATCCACTGTTGGACTTTTGCCACCCGAAGACGGACTTTTGCCAATCCACTGTTGGACTTTTGGAATATGCCACCCTTAGATGGACCTTTCGCCAATCCACTGTTGGACTTTTAGCTGCTTTGCCACCCGAAGATGGACTTTTGCCAACCCACTGTTGGACTTTTAGAATTTGCCACCCTTAGATGGACCTTTCGCCAATCCACTGTTGGACTTTTAGAATTTGCCACCCTTAGATGGACCTTTCGCCAATCCACTGTTGGACTTTTGCCACCCGAAGACGGACTTTTGCCAATCCACTGTTGGACTTTTGCCACCCGAAGACGGACTTTTGCCAATCCACTGTTGGACTTTTGCCACCCGAAGACGGACTTTTGCCAATCCACTGTTGGACTTTTGCCACCCGAAGACGGACTTTCGTCAATCCACTGTTGGACTTTTGCCACCCGAAGACGGACTTTTGCCAATCCACTGTTGGACTTTTGCCACCCGAAGACGGTCTTTCGCCAATCCACTGTTGGACTTTTAGAATTTGCAAAATTGTATTACTCTCTGCATCTGTGTCAGACATCTCTGCTGACTCTGCTGAGGAGCATAGACCAATGATTTGACTTTGGAGACTCCTGAAAGGATAACCTCTCCACTGGAGAATGAATGAACAATCCGTCTGCTTCGAATTGTCAAGCTTGCCAAAAATAAATTGGACTTGAAGAATAATAAATCTGCCAGGAATCACTTCATCTGTTAGGGGAATGAATTCTGGTCACAACGATTCTGCTGGGGATGAGAATTTCTTTGCATGGCGTCTTGCTAGGGAGGAAGAGTCATAAAAAACTCTGCTTGAGGATCTATCCAATCCAAGACCCTTTGTAGGGGTTATCCACTTTCTGACCCGGCTGGGGAAAGGCTGTACCATCCTCGTTGAGGAATAGATTCTGTCGATCTGATAAACCTCTGCGGGAAGAACAACAACTCAGCTGGGAGTTGCTGACAAGATTCGATGCTGACCTCTGTGGGGATACCATGACCAGAGATACGATCTTGCTGGGTATCAGGGCTACTCTGCCAGGGATATGCAAATCCTGGTTAGAACATTCCACTGCAACTTGCTAGAAAGAGTCCTTAGAGATCTGTTGGGGAAACCCAAAGCAAATCCACAGTAGTCTGCTGAAGAATATGACTGTCGAGCTTAGGATAAGTACTACAATGCCCCATGTTAGGCGAGCTTTCCTTTAGACAATTCCGTTGGGGATGACGAGTTTATAACAAACTCTGCTGGAGAAAACTGCTTTAAAGCGTCTCGTGTTGGGGAATGCCTTTTGAGAGGATTTTACAGAAGACCAACTGTCCTCAAACTCTACTGGGGATTGTCAACACTTCATGCTGGGGAAACAAACATGCCCCATGCTTGGACAACACAACAATTCGTCCCCGAAGAGGATGTCATAAGAGGATTTTACAGAAGATCTAGCCTCTTCAAACTCTTGTGACTTCGCTGGGGATACTGACCATCAGTTTCGGTGTCGACGAGACCACTCTTTTGGGGAACCTGTGACCGTTATCGACATAGAAAAGCTTGTAGCTGTTGGAAGGACTGAATAAGAGAATCGACTTAATAAGATGCAACGGTACCCAGTTGAACTTAATTCACTGATACCGACCCGTTATGAACAATCGTCGACCGAACGATGAACGCCGATCTCCTTACCCATAATTGCCCCAGTCTTTTGCGTGGGGTGATTTATTGCTGGTCTCGTGCTTAAAATCATCTGCACCTGCTACCTGCAACAAAAGAATATGCCCACATGCTCCGAATATTGCGTGGCTAGAATCCACCATCCGGGAGTATTCAACATTCGAAGTAATTTCAAATGTTTTTTTCTGCGCATGTTATTGCAAGGCTGCCATGTTTTCAAATGCAATGTTTTATCAAAAATTAGGACGTATTTGCAAACAAAGCAATAAAACAAAAATAGAAAGCTTTTTATTGAGATTCAATTTATTGACTGAGAGCCCAGAATAGGCAATTACATCCGGAAGCAATCCCTGGAAAGAGGTGACCGCTGAAAATTGAGAAAAGAAACTATCCTAATGGCAATGTGAAAACGGAATTCCACTGAGTTTCCATTCTGTTATGACCAGTATGTCTTCAAAACTCCCCGACCTTGCCTTCTGAGGAATGATCAGACTGATTCCTATCTTTCAGAACGTCAGTTGTTCAAACGATAATGGGGTACAGATAACTCAAACCGTAGTCATTCGCTTAAATCCCTCTTTTGTGTGGACCGCCCTTTCAGGTTTTCGATCCACCAGGATACCCTTTTTTGCCTAAGTTGCCCTTTCGGGTTTTCAACTTACCGGGTGTACAAATTTTTTCAATTATATCCCTAATTTTTGCCCGAACCTTATTCTGTTTTTGGTTCGCCGGGATGCCCTTTTTTGCCTGGATTTTTTTTATTCTTATTATCCAGCGGGTCTATTCATGCGAAGTATTTTTTGACTACGTCCGAGTTGACAGGGGATGAAAAGTCTTCGCCATCCATGGTTGTAAGCAATAAAGCTCCGCCCGAAAAGACCTTTCTAACCACGAATGGACCTTCATAGTTAGGAGTCCATTTGCCCCTGTGATCTGTATTGGGAGGAAGGATCCTTTTGAGTACCACATCTCCGACTTTATAAACCCGAGGACGCACCTTCTGGTCAAATGCCTGTTTCATTCTGCGCTGATATAGTTGCCCATGACATACAGCCGCCAATCGCTTTTCCTCAATAAGGCTCAGCTGATCAAATCTGGCTCGCACCCATTCAACTTCATCTAGCTTAACATCCATCATAACTCTGAGGGACGGAATTTCTACTTCAACCGGTAGCACTGCCTCCATACCATATGCAAGTGAGAATGGGGTTGCCCCAGTGGACGTGCGTACCGACGTTCGATACCCATGCAAAGCAAATGGTAACATCTCATGCCAATCTTTGTACGTGACAACCATCTTCTGCACAATCTTCTTGATATTTTTGTTGGCCGCTTCGACCGCGCCATTCATCTTTGGGCGGTACGGAGAAGAATTGTGATGTTCGATTTTGAAGTCCCGGCATAACTCAGCCATCATCTTATTGTTCAAATTAGAACCATTATCAGTAATGATTCTTTCGGGAACTCCATATCGGCAAATGATATCCCGTTTCAAGAAACGAGCGACCACTTGTTTTGTAACATTGGCATAGGATGCGGCTTCAACCCATTTGGTGAAGTAATCAATTGCCACCAAGATGAAACGATGACCATTGGAAGCTGTAGGCTCAATCTTTCCGATCATATCAATGCCCCACATGGCAAACGGCCAAGGCGACGACATGATACTCAACGGATTTGGAGGCACATGCACCTTGTCTGCATAGATCTGGCATTTATGGCATTTGCGGGCATATTTGCAACAATCTGACTCCATAGTCAGCCAATAATATCCCGATCTTAACAACTTTTTAGCCATTGCATGTCCTCCGGCATGGGTACCGAAAGAGCCTTCGTGCACTTCAATCATCAACAAGTCTGCTTCATGTCTATCCACACATCTAAGCAGGACCGCGTCAAAATTTCTTTTATACAGCACGCCATCTCTGTTCAAGAAGAAACTACCGGCTAACCTTCTCAACGTCTTCCTGTCTTTGGACGATGCCCCGGGCGGGTATTCTTGACTTTTCAAGAAACACTTAATGTCATAAAACCATGGCTTGTCATCAGACGCTGCATCGACCGCAAACACAAATGCTGGTCTGTCAAGGCGGGATACCTCAATCTTAGGTACATGGTTCCATCCTTGCACTTTGATCATGGAAGACAAAGTGGCCAAGGCATCCGCGAACCTATTCTCATCTCGAGGAATATGGTACAGTTTCACTGTTGTGAAAAATGTCAGCAATCTCCTTGTATAATCTCTATACGGCACTAGATTTGCTTGGTGCGTGTACTAACTCCCCTTCACTTGATTGATTACCAAAGCTGAATCACCAAATATATCAAGGGTCTTAATCCGTAGATTAATCGCCTCCTCGATCCCCATTATACAAGCTTCGTACTCTGCTTCATTGTTGGTGCATCCGAAAGTTATTCGGGCAGTGAAAGGCATATGAACACCTTCCGGCGTGATAAGAACTGCTCCAACTCCGCACCCATTCATATTGACAGCCCCATCAAACATCAGACTCCATTTGGATTCAGGGTCTGGCCCCTCCTCCGAAAGTGGTTCCTCGCAGTCTTTAGCTTTGAGAAACATGATGTCCTCATCAGGGAAGTCAAGTTTCATGGGTTGGTAATCATCAATCGGCTGTTGCGCAAGATAGTCGGACAAGATACTTCCTTTGATGGCCTTTTGTGAAGTGTACTGAATGTCATACTCTGTCAAGACCATTTGCCACCGTGCAACTCTGCCTGTCAATGCTGGTTTCTCGAAAATGTACTTGATAGGATCCATTTTTGAAATCAACAAGGTCGTGTGCCTAACCATATATTGCCTCAATCGCTTAGCGGCCCATGCAAGCGCACAGCATGTCTTTTCAAGCATTGAGTATCGGGACTCACAATCATTGAACTTTTTGCTCAGGTAGTAAATAGCATGCTCCTTCCTACCTGTCTCGTCATGTTGACCGAGAACACGACCCATGGAACCTTCAAGCACTGTCAGATACATTATCAGTTGCCTCCCTTCAACTGGAGGCATTAGAATCGGAGGTTCCTGCAAGTATTCTTTTATCTTATCGAATGCCAATTGGCAATCGTCATTCCACCTGACCGTTTGATCTTTCCTTAACAATTTAAATATTGGTTCACACGTGGCTGTTAGGTGAGATATGAACCTTGCAATGTAGTTCAATCTACCCAAGAAACCACGAACCTCTTTTTCTGTTCTCGGTTCAGGCATTTCTTGTATTGCTTTCACCTTGGCAGGATCAACCTCAATTCCTCTTTCGCTCACGATGAAACCCAGTAACTTTCCAGAACGCACCCCAAACGTGCACTTGTTTGGATTTAATCTCAGACGAAACTTTCTCAACCTTTCGAACAGCTTTTTCAGGTTAACTAGATGTTCCTCTTCTGTTCTCGACTTGGCAATCATATCATCTACATAACATTCGATCTCCTTATGAATCAAGTCATGAAACAATGTTACCATCGCCCGCTGGTACGTTGCCCCTGCGTTTTTCAACCCAAAAGGCATTACTTTATAACAATATGTACCCCACGGAGTAATGAACGTGGTCTTCTCCATATCTTCAGGTGCCATCTTGATCTGGTTGTACCCGGAGAAACCGTCCATAAATGAGAACACTGAAAACTGAGCTGTATTATCGACCAGCACATCAATATGAGGTAGTGGAAAATCGTCTTTCGGGCTAGCTTTATTAAGATCTCGATAATCCACACACATTCTCACTTTTCCATCTTTCTTCGGTACTGGCACGATGTTGGCTACCCATGGAGGATACTTTGTCACAGCAAGAAAACCAGCATCCCACTGCTTCTGGACTTCCTCCTTAATCTTTAAAGCCATGTCGGGGTGAGTCCGACGAAGTTTCTGCTTGACTGGCGGACAATCTTCTCTCAATGGTAGCCTGTGCACGACAATATCCGCATCCAACCCCGGCATGTCTTGATACGACCAGGCGAAGATGTCAACATACTCGCGCAACATTTCCGTCAAAGTTTGCTTCACATCTGCTTGCAAGCTGGCACCAATCCTGATCTCTTTCTTGGCGTCCTTGGTACCAATATTGATGATTTCTACAGTCTCCTGATGAGGCTGGATGACCCTTTCCTCTTGTTTCAACAATCTGGCCAGTTCTTCAGAAAGTTCACAATCTTTCTCATCCCCTTCTTCGGCTTGATAAATCGGATTGTCAAAGTCATACATGGCCATATCAAAATCGTTATCAGTGGTATCCGGAGGATCAAGTCTGCACGAACGGGTTCATGCCTTATTTTAGAATTTATTTTTAAGCAAAACAAAAGAAAATGAAACATTGCCATTTTATTTTTTTTTTTTGTGCAAAAATAAAAACTGAAAGACAGAGAACAAAATTTGATTGCAAAACGTCCTTTATTAATGATTAAACATTGCAAATGCAACCATGGTGGCCCTGCAAATGAATCTATACGCCTTCGGCAGAGCGCAAGATTTTGACATGCATTATGGTTAGAAAAAACAAAGAAAAATTACTCTGTCTGAAGAGTAACCCGGATGACTTCTTCAACGAACCAGTTCTGCACTTGTTGTCCCGGAGCATGAGGGCGTACCCAGTTGTCCAGGTCACAATCACTGTCAACACTATCCTCTGTGGCCGCACAAGACTGGTCCGTGTAGATAATTCCCCCACTATTGAAAGTAATGGGTCCCCTACTCCCCGCATCTGAAGTTGTAGAGGGATGATAACCAATACCAAATTTGTCTTCCTTCATTGGGGTCTCTATCAACCTGCCCCAACCTTGGGCGTTGCCTGCCCTGACGACTTCGACAGCTTGTTTGTAAGATGAAATGGAGGTACCAGCCCCAACTGGTACAGAAGAAGACTCAGGTGCATCGTCGATACTGACCGCTTCAAATGATTGGCACAGCATCTCATGAATTTCCCCATCCATTTCAATGTACTTGAATGTGGACAAGTGACTCACAAAGATGTCTTCTTCACCGCAAACCGTCACAACCTGCCCTTCAAACTCATACTTTAACTTTTGGTGTAAAGTGGAAGTAACAGCCCCTGCTCCGTGAATCCAAGGGCGTCCCAACAGGCAGCTATATGCAGGTTGTATGTCCATGACATGGAACGTGGATTTGAATACCTGTGGTCCAATTTGTACGGGCAATTCCACCTCACCAAACACAGATCGTCTAGTTCCATCGAATGCTCTGACCACCAATTCACTAGGCCTTAAGATCAAACCATCAACTTCCAGCTTCATTAATGCCTTCTTGGGCAAGACATTGAGTGATGAACCAGTGTCTACCAGTACATGAGATAACACTGCGCCCTTACACTCCATTGTGATATGCAAAGCCTTATTGTGGTTTCTTCCTTCAACAGTCAAATCTCTACTTGTAAAGCCCAAGCCATGGCTAACATTAACATTGGAGATTACGCCCTCGAGCTGATTAACAGTAATTTCTTGTGGCACGTATGCACTCTTTAACACTTTCAACAAAGCCTGCCGATGCGCATCAGAGCACATCAATAGTGACAAGATTGAAATCTTTGAAGGGGTCTGATTCAGTTGGTCCACAATCTTATAATCGCTTTTCTTGATTATCTTCATAAATTCTTCCATTTCCTTATCAAAAGTAATCTTTGTCTCTGCTTCAGGTGTAGGCGCATTTTCAACCACCTGTTTACCTTTAGCCTTTGCTGCGGCTTCTGCCTCCTTATCACTTCTCAAGGTTTGGGGAGCGAACAACCTTCCACTCCTTGTAAAGCCCCCTACACCCCCTACATTATCAATATTTGGGCTGACTGACGACTCAACTTCTTGCTTTTTACCTTCGTAATATACATCTGCCCCATAGTGCCATGGGATAGCCTTCGTGGACGTGAACGGAATTGGTCCTGGCACCGTTATAGTGACAGGACTGGGCCCTTCTGGCGCAACACTCGCCACGGGAGCTGCATTGACCGGCATTTGAATCTCAGCGGGGGTGTAATAGATGGTCACGGTTGATATCTCATCAGTGTCTTTCACGACTCTGTCGAACTGTAGACATCCTTCATCGATCAGATTCTGTAAACCCATCTTCAACTTATCACAGCCGTTCTCCTGATTCATACACTCAGAGCAATCTTGATTACAGCCCGGGAACACCTGTCCCTTCAATAAACGATCTTTTACTACCAACAAAGAAGTTTTCACTTGATGAACGTCTAACACCAAATTCAATCTCCTCCCATCTTCAATAGCGTACACACTTGCTGCACTATGATCAGGCATGGGATGCTGAGTAATATTAGGAGCGGGAGAGAAATTGATGGCTTTAGCATCAATCAAATCTTGTACTTTATGATGGAAAGCCCAACATTTTTCAATGGAGTGTCCCTGAGCACCTGAGTGGAACTCACAACGAGCATTAGCATCGAAGTTAGGTGGCAGGTTTCCAGCAACCGGAGCTTTCATAGTACGGAGTTCTACCAACTTTAACTCGAGTAGCCGGGGCAACAGCGCGGCATAAGTCATAGGGAGAGGATCCATCTTACGATCCCTCTGTCTAGACCTTTGCTGGAAAAAAGGTTGTTGCTGTTGAACTTGTTGTTGGGGTTGTTGTTTCTGAATAGACGGTGTGGGGATTGTTACAGCATCTACCTGATAATAAGCTCGAGAACGCCCTCTGCCTCGTCCTCTAAACACAGCATTCGTATCACCTTCTCTTCTTTTCTGGTTACTAGCAAACGGTTTCTTCGTCCCCGAAGAGCCAGCCCCACTCACATCCTGGATCTTTCCAAGCTTTAACAGACTTTCTATTCTTTCTCCCGCAATCACAATATCAGCAAATCCAGTTGACGGACAAGCAGCTAATCTATCCAGATAGGCCCCTTGCAAGGTGCCCATGAACATATCTGCCATTTCTCTATCTGACAAGGGAGGTTGGACCTGGGCAGCCATTTCCCTCCACCTCTGTGCATATTCTTTGAAACTCTCCTTGGCATTCTGGGACAATCCCTGCAATTGGGTGCGGTTGGGCGCCATGTCAATATTATACTGGTATTGCTTCAGGAACGCTTCTGCCAGATCTTTCCAATTCTTCACAGCATCTCTATTCAACTTCATGTACCAGGTCAAGGACGCCCCAGCCAGACTGTCCTGAAAATAGTGCATCCATAGCTTCTCGTCATCCGTATGAGCTGAAATCTTCCCAAAGTAAGCTTGAAGATGTGTTTGGGGACACGCATTGCCGTGATACTTATCAAAAGTGGGAGGTTTGAATTTAGGGGGAATTCTGACTCCTGAGACCAGCCCCAAGCTGGTAACATCAATACCCATAGAGTTCTTGCATTCTATGGCCCTGATCTTTTCTGCCAACTCATCATACCTTCGATCACCTTGATTACCCACATCAGCATCCAGCAGAGTAAATTGGTCTTCCAGGGTATCTTCAAGAGTAACACCAGCATGCCTACCATTTCCATTACCCCGATTGTTACCACCAGGAGGAGGGTTGCCACCGGGAGGAGGAATGCCATGTCCCTGTGAATTGTCATGCTGATCACCTTCGGGCCCATTGTCTGGACGCTCTACCAGAAGCCTCAATCTCTCCTGATTTTGCGCCATGCCAGTCATGAGGGTCATGAACTGGTCCATACGCGCCCTCATTTCAGCCAAATCACTTTGCACTTGATCCATGATTCTTACTTGATTCCTTCGCGTCGAATATCGGTGAATATGACTCTCCGCTATACTGCCTGAAACCAAGTAAAGGTTAGAGTCCCTGCAACGAGTACCTGAAAAGCAAGTAACAAAAATGCAAAATGATATGCAATGCCATGTTTGTCATTTCCGAGGTGCTTTATACCCTGATTCCAATCCAACCACATAAATCTGAAGACCAGAAATTGTGATATAAAGAGACGTGTCGTGGTCATGTGCTTGTGTGCAGCTATCTGATAAGGAATAATTCTGAATAAAACTGCTCATACTCATTCAACGAAGTATTCAAGTACATTTAAGAAAGGTTCAACCGCAAATGCAATACAAGGAAAGATGGATCCATCAACAAGCCTGATGGTAACCATTAACAACAAAATATAAGGAAAAGAACATCAGTCTGACAATTCCACACCCTTCAGCTTATCACTTGAGTATTTGATCTCCTCAAAAAGTATACGGGTACGCTGATGATTCGGCTTTTCAATCATTTCTTTGATCAAGACATCCCTTTTCTCAAGAGCTTCAGTTAAAGAACCCATATGCAGCATCAGAGCCTCCTCATCACACACTCCTTTGTGTCTCTTTATGCCAGCTTGCGTCTTGAGTATCTCCCTTTCTATCATGACTTCCTCAAGCTCTTTCTTAGTATTCCTCAGCTCACCTCTAGCTTCTTCTAGCTGTTCTTGACTCTTACCGAGGCTTTCCCGATACTTTCTCCTCTGCTCATGCGCCTTTTCAAGCTCTTCGTCCTTAATCTGCAACTGTTCCTGTAATTCAGCATTCTCTATCCTAACTTCGTCCCAAGCGTGCTGAAACTTTGTTAACTTTTCTTTGGTCTGTGCTAACGCCTGTTTGGTTTGCTTGTGGGCTTGCGTAGCATCATCAGCACCTTTACTAATCTTCCGGAAATGTTGGGCTCTTCCAGCAAAGTCTTTTTCTTTTGCAGTTAAGATTTGTTCAGCATCTTGGGCTTTCCGCTCCAGCTCTTTGTTGGCATGTAGAGCATTCTGAAGACGGCTACTCAACTCGGAATTCTCTCCTTGAAGTTTTTTCACCAAAGCTTGCAACTTGTCAACTTCTTCCACAGTAGCAGTGCTTCTTGCTTTCTCATTCTCCGGATACAAAAGGGGTGCCTTACCAAAAGGCAAGAGAAAATCTTCAACTCTTTTCTTCACCCACTCTTCATATGCTGGATAAACCCGGTTGTTGGGCTTTCCTAGAGTAACTTTCCCCTTTTTCAGTATGCTACCCCAGCTTTCAGAAGCTTTCTGTGCTGCTTCCCACCCATCTGATGTATGAAAATAGAGGGACTCCTCCACATCTCTCTTAATAGGCGGACCTGTCAGGGCATACCCAAATTGTCGAATGGCCAAAGAAGGATTGTAGTTAATCCCACCCAGTCTTCCTATCAGTGGAACGTTAGGGAACTTACCACAGCTGTGGATAATATTCTTGCCAATCAGCCCATGATCTACCCATACGATGTCCTTGGCCACCAATCCCGTTAAATGCTATTTCCACTCTAGGGAATCTTTGGAATCCACAAAAGCCCCTGATTGTGGTAAACGGCCTGCAAACCACTTATAGAACAAAGGTGCACAACAACGAATTATCCCTCCTCTTTTCTTTTCGTTTCGGTTGTACAACGAGTAGTGAAGATCTCCCAGTAGCGTTGGCACCGGGTTCTTCATCATGAATATTCGTATAGCGTCCGCATCAATAAAATCCGGCTCGTTGGGAAACAACACTATGCCGTATATACAAAGGGCTAGCAAAGCATTAAAAACAAGCCAATTCTCGCCTTTAGCTGCTTCCTGGGCCTTCTTAATCAGATATTCCAGCTTGTAACCACGAATCTTTCCTTTGTTGGAGACATTGTCGCCTAACTCTGATTTGCTCAAATAAAGAGCACCAGCCACCTTTCCAAAGTCAAGATCCCCCACTGATCCAAAGAAAGGGGGCTCCTCCTTGATAGCAATCCCCAACATGTTGGAATACTCCTCCAAGGTAGGAACCAACACATAGTCTGGAAATACAAAACATCTCAGAGGCGGATCATAGAACTGCATCAACGTATGGAGACCTCTGGCTTCATAATCACTGACATTACGGACCATAGATAAAATCCACCCATATTTCTCTTCAAAAGTTTCTCGTACTGCAGGACTCGCCATTCCCTTCAGCATAACAATAGGGCCTAAAGTAGGCTTAAGGAACTTATAGCTAATGATATTCTTCCTCTCTTTAGTGTTCATCTTTGCAGGGACCTGATGACTGGAATCAAGGGTAATATATGCACCTGGAAATGAATAAACATGTATGTTAGGATATGATAATGCAATGCAAAGGGCAATGTGATCAGGTAATCAGGTGTCTGTGCTGAATTGTGAACGGTGTCAGCGTAGCTCTGAGACTAATGTAGAACCATAGATAAGAACCATCTGAATACAATAGGATGAAACTTCCTTTTTGTGCAATGATGATAGAAAACCGGGTATGTAGGAGGTCATGGTTACCTGCAAACCTGTAAACAACCCACCCTTCTCACATGTGGGTACTAGGATGTTCAATATCCCGGGCTCTCAGGTCGAGAAATGATGATACGTTCACCATTTCTGGTTTGGCATCATCATCAATCGAGGAGGCCTCAACTGATTCTCCAAAACAAAAAGGTCCTCAGCTTCTGGCACTGAGGTCGAGAAGCAATAGTACATTCATCCCTCAGGGTACAGTACTATCGCCAATCGAGGAGTGCCTCCGCTGACTCTCTTTCAAAAGGGATGTCCGATAGCAAGTTCCCAGCATTGGGTCCTCGGATCGAGAATATGCAATGGGTTTGCCACGGAATGTGGTCTGCCACTGTCACATCTCGGGAGGAGTGCTGCAACTGAGTCCTCAGGAATAGTCACCAGAGTCGACAGTTCCTCAAGAGAATAACCACTGGCCTGCATAACATGCAGTAGCAGAAAGCTCCTGATAGAACCTCGTCTGGTTGTGGGTCTCATGAACAACAATACGTGGTCACCACCACGCAAACGTCATGACTATCCACTCTAATACCTATGTGTGTACTCAAGCCTGTGTAGTGAGCTTATCTCTCAGAACACCCATCCCGCCAAACAGACAAAACAGTGCAACACAATATAATATATGATATGTAATGCTAAAATGCGGTAAATACAGTAAAATAAATAAACAACAACATATAGCACAACAGTAAACACCCAATGAAAGAAAAGCAGACAAGCGCTAGGATTGACTCGCTAAGGAAACCAGAGATTCTGGGTTCGGTCTCCCCAGTGAAGTCGCCAGCTGTCGCTCCCGGGATTTTCATCCAAGTACAAACGCGAAAGTGGCACCGAAACAGAGTCGCCAGCAATGTGTATTTATCCCAAGAGAGGGAAAGGAAACACCGCGTAAACCTGAAGGAAGGGAAAAGCATGGCCTTGCGACCAAAAGAACTGGGTTCGGGAGTCGGTTACGCGCAGGGAAGGTATTAGCACCCCCACGCGTCCATCGTACCCAATGGGATCCACGCTTGCTTGTCTCGATCAAAGGGTGTAAAGAAAGGATACTGAAAAAGGAACTGAAAGAAAGAAAGGAGAAAGAAAAGAAAAGGAACGGGAAACAAATGTAGGGAAAATAAAAGAAGTGCTCGCATGGGCCCTACCCCACTGCCTACGTATCTCATCGGGAGCATGAGAATCAGAGCGACGTAGTTCCCCTCACTAGGGATGAATTGTTTGTGTTTTTTAGAGAACGGCTTACGTTCTAGCTCAGGTGTTGCAGGCTCGCTGGTCCGAGTGCGTTACCATCTTGCAAGAGAACAAGTAGAAGCGCGTTCGTACGCTAAGAGTGAATGAGGTGAGAAAAGAATTCCCGAAGAAAAGACGTTATTGTTTGTTTTTGTCTTTTAGAAATTTTTTCCATTTATTTGCATATGACAGTGTATCTGAATCTTAGTCATTGGAATGTGTACATTCTCACATTCCAAGATGGAATGGGTAAGAAAGCACACTAAGAATGAAGAAAACCCCCACACTTAGTTCCAATTGTCAAGGTTCAAACACACTAGCGTACTTGTATTTATTAAGTGTTTTTGTTGATTAAGAAATGAAGAAGTTTTTTTTATTATTTGCACCTTCAACAAGTATTGCATTTAAGTCCCTCATACAAGATCAAATGTTTAACACATTGACCCAAGATGGGCTATATGCTACACATTCTAAGATTACAAGAGAAGACCCCTTATAATCTTTTCTTTATATGAAAGGCCTAAATGCAATAAATGCCTACCTTTATTATATGTTTTGAATTTTCTTTGAGAGATGAGAAGAGAGACTCAAGAGAGGAGAAAAGGTAAAACCTATATGGACTAAGACTCAATCCTAATTGAAGATTAAAAGGAGTGATCCTAATGGTTTGTGAGGTTTAAAACCTAAAGTCTAAAGAAAGAAAGAATTAAACAATTCACTTCCAAAGTAGAAGATGAATTGTAATTCAAAAAGGGAAAGTGATGAGTTATTAAAAGAAAGCACACAAGTGCTTAACAAAACATAGAATGGAATTGTAAAAGAGAAAGGATAGAAGTTGAATGTGGATTCCTTATCCACACTCAGTTGAAACTTACCAAAGCCCCTACATGGTTAGTAAACATGTATAAGAAGTATAAGAAGTAAAAGAACATGTAATGCATCATAAAACTCAAAAGAATTAAATGAGAAACCAAATCCTAGAGCCACAATCAGAATGTACGTCATATGGACAACAAGTGAATATCATCATACAAGTGCAAGTGAATAAGCAATAATCATCACCCATTAGCATTTAAACATGTTACAAGAAGAAGGGGTAGATGAAAGATGGAAAGAAATGAAGAGGACATGCATAAATGGAACATGTAAATCAACAACCAGAATTGAAACTAAATGGAAAATGGTTTATAAACATCTCAAAAGTATTTATGAATCAACTTCAAGACATTCAAGAAGTAATATAAGAAGAATTGAAATGAAAGTTCAAAAAGAAAGTGCAAACAATACATGTTAATGATGCACAAAGTTCAAATTGAAATGAACATGTAAAGATGACCTATAATGTGTATCAAAGACCTATAATATCATATGAATGGCTCATAACATATGCAAATGCTCATACAAATGTGCACAAAAGAATTCATGTAAACATGCACTAAAGTTGTAATGACATGCCATGGATTATACTTCCAATGTGATGCATCAAACAAAGACCAAATGGATTCATGAAAATTATGCCAGCATATTATTGGAATACCTAGGTCAGAAATGCATCATACATCAAGATAGCATGTAAAAATTCAGAGCAAAATGACTTCAAACAAAGCAATTAGGTCAAATTGAAACATCATGCAAAGTGGTGCAAATATAGGCATCAAAACATGTAATAAAGTGACCTAAAAAATCAAACAAAAATCATATAACATGCTTCAATGTATTAGTGAATCAATGTAAAAAGAATCATGTCAAAACAGTTGGTAATGAGCAAGAACAAAATTAAACAAATTCATGTATCATGATTAGAATGCATCTAAATGGAAATTCAAATAAAATTGTGCAACAGGGGCAAAAGTGTCATAAAATCATGAAATGAAAATATCAAAAATTTCCTAAATGTCTTAATAACATTCATAAATTTTCCCAGAATTTTCTAATAACATCTTGTAATTTTAAAAATTAAAAAAGAAACGTGCACAAAATTAAGAAAATAAAAAGAAATGAAATAAGAGAGGGAGGTGTACGCGTAGCAATTGTTCAATTCAAATTAGTTTGGGCTTTGAAACACACGGTGCAAATAGAAATTTAACCCAGTCCACATCTGCGCAATCCACACTAGCAATCATGCACACTCAGTCAAACAAAAAGTCAAGCAATTATCACCCTTGGATCAAGTCAAGTCAACACCCAAAGTCAAAGTAATTGAATCCAACACACGCGCGTGGAGACACACACTACATACCATGCACTGCACCACACAATGATTAAATGAATTCAGAAATGATGCACATGACATGCACATGCGTTTTAATGTGCTGGCAAGCGTTCCACCCTTGGATCAACAAAATCGCACGACTGACATTCAAACTGCAAGAAACCCTAACATAAAGACCACCGGCCGGAGAGGGACCTCCGGTCACCTTCTCCGGCCACTCACCACCATCTGCAATCTTCAAACGTCACCAAAATGCACAAAATGTGTACCAATCGAAAGCTAAGCTTATGCACATCATGAATATGCTCATAAAAAACACAAAACACACACACATAGCAAGAACAGAGGCGATCAAATCATGCCCTAGGCTTTGAAACTATGCCTCTAAGAGGCCTATCAACTAGCCGGATTAAGCAGAGCTTCTATCAAGCTTAAATTAACAAAAACAAGCTAAAATTAATGAAGATCAACTGAAGCAAAGTTGAATGATGAAACCTGAAAATGTGGAGCAATTGGAGATGTTGAGAAAAACCAGAGAAAAGCTTGAGGTATTGAGCTTCTAGATCTTCAACCTTAGCAAAATAAATGCTACTTGATGTGGAGATCTTGAGAACAAAAACAGAATTCCAAACTGTGATGATGTTATGCTTGGACAATGGAGTTTTCTCTTGAATGTTCTTGCTCAGAGTGGATGAAGATGATTGAGAAAGGAAGAAAAATCGTGCAGAATCATAGAGAGATAATGGAGAGAATGTGAGAGTGTTTGAGAGAAAGAGTGAGAATGAAGTGTTAGTTCCAAATTGTGAAGAGTGTTGGAACTTATATGTTGAGTTTAATCTGCTAACTCATGGTTAAATGAGTGAGTTAGAGTGAGTTGAGTGGGTTAGGCTGAGTCCATCCTAACTAACTGAGTCAAGTTAGTTAGGGGACGATTTATCAATGGCTGTGCTATGGTGAGGTTAAGCTTATGACAGTTGTGGTGAGGATGAGAGTGAAGCTGGGATGATGAGGTTATGTTATGCAGCATGTCATGGCATTGCTTATGGTACAAGTTTCTCCTTTGAAAACCTTCCTTCACAATGTATGATGGCTGATATGCATAAGTATGGTCATAAGGATGTTTGTTCAAATGAGGAAATAAAGTACATGAAGTGTTTGTGGGATGACTGAACCAAATCGTGTACACAGCTTACTAACATCATTTACTGCATCAGTGATAATTATGGTACTTTGCCAATGAAATTCTCCCTACTTAATGGATGATTTGATGAGTTCTTGGGGTCATTGGAGAGAGGACACATAGTAGAACATGTTTGGTATGAAAAATGAATTGAAATGAGGGTTGAAATAAGTTGCAAAATGACTTATAACATCCACATTTGGAACTGATAGAAGGGCGTGGCAACTGGTTGGTTGACAAGGCATCTTGGCACCTGGATTTTCAGCATGATTACCATGACTTGAGGCCACTATTTCTCCATCATAACTTGATCAGATGAAATTTTGCCCAACATGAACATTGAAAAGGGCATTGCAAGGAACAATATTGATGTTGACAAGTTTTTCATTTGAGGCCTTTAACCATGAGAAAAATAGGCGAATATATGGCACACCAACTGTTTGTTAAAATGACTGCGCGCGTGCCCTGAAAATCTTGGTCATGACCTAGTTTTGAACCTACTTTGCTCAAACTTTGATCAATCATATCTCACTCAATTTTTATCCAATGGAGATGTTCCACACATGGATTTGAAGCTTAAAACAAGATCTTTTGTTGTGGCCGAGTGGAATTTTCATTTGGTGCTTCAATTTTAAATGGCCTTGGTTCAAACTCTGATGCAAAATGGCCAAAACTTGCTCTTTTTAGTAACCCTACTTCACCCAAAAATGGCAACTTTCCACATCTTGATTTTTTCATGATTCCTTTGGAATTTCTTGACCAAATTTTGTACATTGGACATATGTAACATGAATTTCATGATTTTGGGCTCAAAAAAGTCAAGAGTTGACCTTTTCCTCTGATTATTTGACTTTGCCCCAATTTCTCTGATTCTTGATCTTTCTTCCAATTGAACCACTTCTAAAACCAATTGAGATGCAATTTTCCACATACATACACTTAAGGACATATGGAATACCATGACATCAAGTTTTGTTCAAAAAATCAAAGATTCCCTGATTTAATGGGAAACCCTAGTTTTGGTGCCCACCTCCTAGGAGAAAAATGTGCAGTCTTCAATTTCAAATTCCTCAGAGTATGTTGTGTACCTTCTTAAAGGATGATGATATATTCCTTTTGAGGATGATTTTGGATCAATGAGCTATCTCTTTTGAGGGTTTTCCTTCAGTTTTTGAACCTCTTGCATAGTGAAAGATGTAATGCTTCAATCTCCCATTGTATCTCTTATCCTTGAGGTTGTGGATGATCAATTGAGATGGTATGAGACATGAAAGACCTCTTGGCTTGCTTTGAGGAAACTTGATTGACCTTTTGTGCTCTGAAGGATCCATTGATTGTCCACCTACCACCTGATCACATGCCCTGATGGTAAGAAGGATGCTATGCTTCAATTTTCTATGTTAAATGCAATGTAATGTTAATGAGATGGATATGATATGATAAATGATAATGCCATGCTATGATGCCAAAAGGGGAGAGCAAATTTTGGGGTATTACACTGGGGCAGGTTGATAGAGACGCCAATGAAGGAGGACAAATTTAGTATTGGTTATCATCCCTCTATGACTTTAGATGCGGAAGGCAGTGGACCCATCATTTTCAGTAGTGGGGGAATTACTTACACAGATCAGACTTGTGCAGCTATAGGAGATAGTGTTGACAGGGACTGTGACCTAGACAACTGGGTACGCCCACGTGCTCTGGGACAACAAGTGCAGAACTGGTCTGTTGAAGAAGTCATCCGGGTTACTCTTCAGACAGAGTAATTTTTTCTTTGTTTTTCTAATCATAATGCATGTCAAAATCTTGCGCTCTGCCCAAGGCGTATAGATTCATTTGTAGGGCCACCCTGTTTGCATTTGCAATTTTAATCATCAATAAAGGACGTTTTGCACTCAAATTTTTGTTCTCTGTCTTTCAATTTTTATTTTTGCACAAAAATAATAAAATGGCAATGTTTCATTTCTTTTCGTTTTTGTTTTAAAATAAATTCTGAAATAAAGCATGAACCCGCTCGTGCAGACTTGATCCTCCGGATTCTATTGATAACGATTTTGCTATGGCTATGTATGACTTTGACAAACCGATTTTTCAAGCCGAAGAAGGGGATGAGAAGGACTGTGAACTCCTTGAGGAACTGGATAGATTGTTAAAACAAGAGGAAAGGGTCATTCAGCCTCATTAGGAGACAGTAGAGATCATCAATATTGGTACCGAGGATGCTAGGAAAGAGATCAAGATTGGTGCCAGCCTGCAAGCAGATGTGAAGAGGGCTTTGATTGAGTTGTTGTGTGAATATACTGACATCTTCGCCTGGTCGTATCAAGACATGCCAGGGTTGGATACTGATATTGTTGCTCACAGGCTGCCTTTGAGAGAAGAATGTCCGCTAGTCAAGCAGAAACTTCGTCGGACTCACCCTGACATGGCCATAAAGATCAAAGAAGAAGTTCAGAAACAATGGGATGCAGGGTTTCTTGCAGTGACTCACTATCCTCCCTGGGTTGCCAACATTGTGCCGGTACCGAAGAAAGACGAAAAGGTTAGAATGTGTGTGGATTATCGGGATCTTAATAAAGCTAGTCCGAAAGATGATTTTCCACTGCCACACATTGATGTACTGGTCGACAATACAACTCAGTTTGTAGTGTTCTCGTTTATGGATGGTTTCTCCGGGTACAACCAGATTAAGATGGCACCTGAAGATATGGAGAAGACCACGTTCATTACTCCATGGGGTACATACTGTTATAAGGTGATGCCTTTTGGGTTGAAGAACGCAGGGGCAACGTATCAACGGGCAATGGTAACTTTGTTTCATGACTTGATTCACAAAGAGATTGAATGTTATGTGGATGACATGATTGCCAAGTTGAGAACAGAAGAAGAACATCTGGTTAACTTGAAAAAGCTGTTTGAAAGGTTGAGGAAGTTCCGCTTAAGGTTGAATCCAAATAAGTGCACTTTTGGGGTGCGTTCTGGAAAGCTGCTGGGTTTCATTGTGAGTGAAAAAGGGATTGAGGTTGATCCTGCCAAAGTGAAAGCAATACAAGAAATGCCTGAATCGAGAACGGAAAAAGAGGTTCGTGGTTTTCTGGGTAGATTGAACTACATTGCAAGGTTCATATCTCACCTAACAGCCACGTGTGAACCAATTTTTAAACTGCTAAGAAAAGATCAGACGGTCAGGTGGAATGACGATTACCAATTGGCATTCGATAAGATAAAAGAATACTTGCAGGGACCTCCAATTCTCATACCACTAGTTGAAGGAAGACCTTTGATAATGTATTTAACAGTGCTTGAAGGTTCTATGGGTTTTGTTCTCGGTCAACACGACGAGACAGGTAGGAAGGAGCATGCTATCTATTACCTGAGCAAAAAGTTCAATGATTGTGAGTCCCGTTACTCAATGCTTGAAAAGACATGCTGTGCACTTGCATGGGCCGCAAAGCGATTGAGGCAATATATGATTAGGCACACAACCTTGTTGATTTCCAAAATGGATCCTATCAAATACATTTTTGAGAAACCAGCGCTAACAGGCAGAATTGCACGGTGGCAAATGGTTTTGACAGAGTATGATATTCAGTATACTTCCCAAAAGGCCATCAAAGGAAGTGTTTTGTCAGATTATCTTGTGCAACAGCTGATTGATGATTACCAACCCATGAAATTTGATTTCCCTGATGAGGACATCATGTTTCTCAAAGCTAAAGACTGTGAGGAACCACTCCTGGAGGAGGGGCCAGACCCTGAATCCAAATGGAGTCTGATGTTTGATGGGGCCGTCAATATGAATGGATGCGGAGTTGGAGCAGTTCTTATCACGCCGGAGGGTGTTCATATGCCTTTCACTGCCCGAATAACTTTCGGATGCACCAACAATGAAGCAGAGTATGAAGCTTGTATAATGGGGATTGAGGAGGCGATTAATTTACGAATTAAGACCCTTGATATCTTTGGTGATTCAGCTTTGGTAATTAATCAAGTGAAAGGGAGTTGGTACACGCACCAAGCAAATCTGGTTCCGTATAGAGATTATACAAGAAGATTACTGACATTCTTTACAACAGTGAAGCTGTACCATATTCCTCGAGATGAGAATAGGTTTGCGGATGCCTTGGCCACATTGTCTTCTATGATCAAAGTGCAAGGGTGGAATCATGTACCTAAGATTGAGGTGTCTCGTCTTGACAGACCTGCATTTGTGTTTGCTGTTGATGCAACGCCTGATGACAAGCCATGGTTTCATGATATCAAGCCTTTCCTGAAAAGTCAAGAGTACCCGCCAGGGGCATCTGCTAAAGATAAGAAGACGTTGAGAAGGTTGTCTGATAGCTTCTTCTTGAATCAGGATGATGTGCTGTATAAACGGAATTTTGACATGGTTCTGCTCAGATGCGTGGATAGGCACGAAGCAGACCTGTTAATGCAGGAGGTACATGAAGGCTCTTTCGGTACCCATGCCAGAGGACATGCAATGGCTAAGAAATTGTTGAGATCAGGATATTATTAGTTGACTATGGAGTCAGATTGCTGCAAGTACGCCCGTAAGTGTCACAAGTGCCAGATCTATGCAGACAAAGTGCACGTTCCTCCAAATCCGTTGAGTGTCATGTCCTCTCCTTGGCCCTTTGCTATGTGGGGCATTGATATGATCAGAAAGATTGAGCCTACTGCTTCAAATGGCCATCGCTTCATCTTGGTTACCATCGATTATTTCACTAAATGGGTTGAAGCTGCATCTTATGCCAATGTCATAAGTAGGTGGTAGCTCGTTTCCTGAAACGGGATATCATTTGTCGCTATGGAGTGCCCGAGAGAATCATTACTGATAATGGTTCTAATCTGAATAACAAAATGATGACTGAGTTGTGTCGGGACTTCAAAATTGAACACCACAATTCTTCTCCATATCGCCCGAAGATGAACGGCGCTGTGGAAGCGGCCAACAAGAATATTAAGAAGATTGTGCAGAAGATGGTTGTCACATACAAAGATTGGCATGAGATGTTACCATTTGCTTTGCATGGGTATCGAACGTCAGTGCGCACGTCTACTGGGGCAACCCCATTCTCACTTGTATACGGTATGGAGGCAGTACTACCGGTTAAAGTGGAGATTCCATCCCTCAGAGTCATGATGAATGTCAAGTGAGACGAGGCTGAGTGGGTTCGCACCAAGTTTGATCAGTTGAGCCTTATTGAGGAGAAACGACTGGCAGCTGTATGTCATGGGCAGTTATACCAACGGAGGATGAAGCAGGCATTTGACCAAAAGGTGCGTCCTCGGGTTTACAAAGTGGGAGAAGTGGGAGATGTGGTACTCAAAAGGATCCTTCCTCCAAGTACAGATCACAGGGGCAAATGGACTCCTAACTATGAAGGTCCATTCATGGTTAAGAAGGTCTTCTCGGGCGGAGCCTTGTTACTTACAACCATGGATGGTGAAGACTTTTCATCCCCTGTCAACTCAGACGTAGTCAAAAAATACTTCGCATAAATAGACCTGCTGGACAAAAAAAAAGAAAAAGTCCAGGCAAAAAAGGGCATCCCAGCGAACCACAAAAACAGAATAAAAAGGTTCGGGCAAAAATTAGGGATAATAAAGAAAAATTGTACACCCGGTGAGTTGAAAATCCGCAAGGACAACTCAGGCAAAAAAGGGTATCCCCGTGGATTGAAAACCTGAAAGGGCGGTCCACGCAAAAGAGGGATTTAAGCGAACGACTACGATCTGAGTTATCTGTACTCCATCACCGTTTCAACAACTGACATTCCAAAGGGTAGGAATTGGTCTGATCATTCCTCAGAAGGCAAGGTCGGGGAGTCTTGAAGACATACTGGCCATAGCAGAATTGAAACTCAGTGGAACGCCGTTTTCACACTGCCATTAGGATAGTTTCTTTTCTCAATTTTCAGCGATCACCTCTTTCCAGGGATTGCTTCCTGATGTAATTGCCTATTCTGGGCCTTTTGATCAATAAATTGAATTTCAGTTAAAAGCTTCTTATTTTTGTTTTACTGCTTTGTTTGCAAAAACGTCCGAATTTTTGATAAAACATTGCATTTGAAAACATGGTGGCTTCACAATAACACGTGCAGAAAAACATTTAGAATTACTTTGAATGTTGGATAATCCTGGATGGCAGGTTCAAACCACGCAATATTCCGGGGCATGTGCGTGTTTTCTTTTGTTTTGTTGCAGGTAACAGATTCGGATGATTTCAAGCACAAGACGTGTAATCACTTATTCCCACGCAGGAGACTGGGGCAATCATGTTTAGGGAAGGGTTTACTTGTCACCCTTTTATCACAACGTTTACTGATTGAGTCCATCATTCGGTCGACGGTCGTTCGCGACGTCTCCATATCAGTGAATTGAGTTCAACTGGGTATCGTTGTATCTTATTAAGTCATTAAGTCGATTCTCTCATTCAGTACTTCCAACAGCTACAAGCTTTTCTGTGTCAATAACGGTTGCGAATTCCCTAGTAGAGTTGCTTCGCAGACACCGAAGTTGTTGATTAATCCCCAGTAAATTCGTTAGGAGTTTGAAGATGCTTGATCTTCTGTAAAATCCTCTTAGGACATTTCTTCAGGTAAGTCTAGTATCATGGAGCAGGAAGCAAGTTGTTGGCTTTCCCGAACACGGGGCATTTTGTTTTTCCCTAGCAGGAGGTGTTCCAGATCTATTTATCCCCAGTAGAGTTTGAGGACATTTGGTCTTCTGTAAAATCCTCTTAAAAGGCATTCCCCAGCATGAGACGCTTTGAAGCGGTTTGCTCCAGCGGAGTGTGTTATAAACTCATTACCCCCAACGGAATCGTCAAACGGAAAGTTCCCTAGCATAGGGCATTGGGATACTTATCCTAAGCTTGACAGGCGTATTCCTTAACAGACTACTATGGAGTTTCCTCAGCAGATCTCTAAGAACTCTCTCCCAGCATGTTGCAGTGAAATGTTCTAACCAGGATTTGCATATCCCCAGCAGAGTAACCCTGATTCCCAGCAAGATCGTATCTCTGGTAATGGTATCCCCACAGAGTTCAGCATTGAATCTTGTCAGCAATACTCCCCAGCTGAGTTGTTTTCTTCCCTGTAAAAGTTTAGCAGGTCAACAGAATCTATTCCTCAGCAAGGTGTACATGCTTTCCCCAGCCGGGTTAGCAGGTTGATTCTCCCCGCAAAGGATCTCGGGTTCGATAGATCTTCAAGCAGAGTTTTAATGACTTTTCTTCCCCAGCAAGACGTCATGCAAAAATTCTCATCCCCCAGCGGAGTTGCTGTGACCAGAATTCATTCCCCAAGCAGATGAAGTAATTCCTGGCAAAATCATCACTCCCCTCATATTCCAAAGTCCAATTTATTTTTGGCAAACTTGACAATTTGAAGCAGACAGATTGTTCATTCATTCTCCAGCAGAGATATTATCCTTTCAGGAGTCTCCGAGATCAAATCATTGATCATTGTTCCTCAGCAGAGTCAGCAGAGATGTCTGACACGGATGCAGAGAGTAATCCAATATTGGAATTGGTAAAGTCCACCCGTAGTGTGGAAAGCCAGTAGTCGTCTGGCATGTTAAAAGACGTTATCAAAGTCCAACCGTCGATTGGCAAAAGGTCCATCCAAGGGTGGCAAGTCATTCTTAAAGTCCAACCGTAGATTGGCGAAAGGTCCATCCAAGGGTGGCAAAGTTTTAAAGTCCAACCGTAGATTGGCAAAAGGTCCATCTTAGGGTGGAAAATCAGAAGCTAAGTCCAACCGTAGATTGGCAAAAGGTCCATCCAAGGGTGGCAAATCATTGGAAAGTCCAACCGTGGCTTGGCAAAAGTCCACCTGTAGTGTGGCAAGTCAGTAGTCGTCTGACTCCCTTTAAAAGACCGTAGCTAAGTCCAACCGTAGATTAGCCAAAGACTATCCAAGGGTGGCAAATCATCAGCAAGTCCAACCGTAGATTGGCAAAAGTCCACCTGTAGTGTGGCATCTCAGCTGCAAAGTCCAACCGTAGCTTGGCAAAAGTCCACCCGTAGTGTGGCAGGTCAGTAGTCTTCTGACTCCATTCAAAAAAGGACAGTCCACCCATAGTGTGGCAGGCCAGTAGTCATCTGGCATTGTACAAAAGACATTGTTAAAGTCCACCTGTAGTGTGGCAAGCCAGTAGTCATCTGGCGTTGTACAAAAGGCAGTACTAAAGTCCACCCGTAGCGTGGCAAGCCAGTAGTCGTCTGGCATTGTATAAAAGACATCTCTCCAGTGGTTTTCTTCATCAACAGAGTTTTGTCCGAGCAGAGTTCATTTGGTTGGGTTTATATCTTTTTTTTTCTTCCTTGCAGAGTGCAAATTTTCGGGTTATTGTCAGTATTCAATCCCTCCATACCTTGAAAGTCTGACAGCAATCGCTGTCATCCATTCAGGTCTACAGTGATTGAATAGGGACAGCTGTAATACCCCAAAATTTGCCCTCTCTTTTCTTCTTTTTCTTTTAGCATAAGCATCAAGCATTTAGCATCTTGCATAAGGGCATGTGATCAGGTGATTCTCTAAGGTGTTGATCATCCAAAGAAGAGGACCAAGTGTCTCTCACAAGCCTCAAGGATATCTTACATCA
Organism: Lathyrus tuberosus; assembly: GCA_022829125.1. NCBI lineage: Eukaryota > Viridiplantae > Streptophyta > Magnoliopsida > Fabales > Fabaceae > Lathyrus > Lathyrus tuberosus. Next base: position 4,640,603 of record JALAZF010000056.1, on the reverse strand, counting down.
TGTATCATCTCCATTTGATCTCACAAGTCATGGGAAGAGGAGAGTTCATCAAGAAGATTGGACAGTGCATGATCTCCTATACAAGGCAGTCAAAAGTTGGGATCTGACCCCCAAATGAGCAAGCTCTTAGATTCTTTATCATCTCCAAGTGGCACATGTCATCATTGGTGGACATGATACACATCATATTCAGAGGAATTTGAATTTGGAGGATGTGTTATCTCCTCCTAACCAGAGGGTAACAAAATTAGGGTTTGCCATCAAATCAGTTTATTTCTGATTTTTTTTGGGCAAGACTTGATTCCATGGTATTCCTCATGCCCCTAAGTGCCTAAGGATGGAAGATTGTCCATCAATTTGATTCAGAGGGTTGTCAATTGATCAGAGGATTTAAAATCAGGAGAATTGGGAATGAAGTCAACTGTGCAGTGGAAAAGTCAACCCTTGACTTTTTGAGGTCAACATCATGATTTTCAAGTCAAATATGGTCCATGGACAAGATTTGATCAAGAAATGTTCAAGGATTCATGAAAAATCAAGAAAGTTGCAAAGTTGCCATTTTTGGAAGAAACTAGGTTTTAGAACTTACTATTTTTGGCAACTTTTGCATGTTTTAGTAGCTACTTTCAAGGCCAGATTCCTCTATGATGCAAGCTCTATTTGGAAATATTTTTCACATGAAATTTTTAGAGCATTCTTCAAGCTTTCCAACCATGTAAAGTTTGTCCCATTTGGATCATTTTTGAGGAAGTTATGATGTTTTAAAAATGGAGGTTTCAAGTTAAAAAATTGGAAAACTTAGAATTTTTTTCTAAGTTACTTTTGACAGCTTGGTACACCAATGTTCTTGGCCAGTTTTGAGTTACTTCCAAGCCTTGAATTGAGAAACCTCTAACATAAGAATTGTAGAGGGCAGTCCACTCTTTCCAAAGAGTACAAGTATGCCTTCTTGAAGTCCATGATTTTCATGTTCGTGGTGAGTTTAAAACTTAGTTTTTCCAAGATAGTTGGACCAGTTTTGGGGACACGGTTTCAAGGTCATTTTACATGATTTTATGGACCTTTTCTCAAGGAACTTTGGACATCAAATTTGTTCATTTCTTGCCCTACTTTAAGGTGAACACAAGAGCTTGTTTTTTGGAGTGGTATTCACCAAGTTATACTCATGTTAAATGGAGAGTTTCAATAAGTTTTAAGGTGGATTATCTCTGATTTCTCTTGTCATATAGCAGGAAAATTACTTCTCACAAGTCACACGCATGGTACCACATTTTCATGTACCATTTTCCTTGCCTAAGAAAGCCAAACATCCACGTACCAACCATGCACTCATTTTGCAAATTTTGCCAATTTTAGCAATTGACAAAATGCTGAAAATTTTCTCCCCATGTGCTCTCCTTGCCAGCTCATCCTCACACTCTTTCCATGACTTCATTTACTTGTCAAAATGCACAACTTTTCAACCCTGAGCACACACAAAACGCAGGCTTGCATCCAATATGCAAAAAGTGTCAAAACTTCCAACAATGCCCTCCTAACGGTTTCCTCGGGATTTTTTCACTCAAGCCTCATTTTCACATCATATATAAGTGGTTTATACCCTTCATTCTCTTCTGGACGCCTCACATTGCTCAGAAACTGGATCTGAAATTTTTTGGCTTCACTCCAAAGTTTTCATTGAAGCTCTCATTTCTCACAAAGAAGCTTCAAAGCTTGGATTATTTCTTCTTCTCTGGAGTGTATAGCTCAATATTTTTGGGGTTTTCTTAAGCTAAAGTGTGGAAGAAGCAGTGGACTTGCCTCCACTAGGTAATCTCTCATAACCCTCTCTTTCATGCTTAGATCTAAATGGTTTAGGGTATGAATTTTGCTCATGCATCGCATCTGGAATAGCCTGAAATGATGGCTTTGTTTGTATTTGAATCTGAGTTTATGCTTGAATGATTTGAGTTGTTGTCTTTTACTTGGAACCCGCGTCTTTGAACTCTTATTTCTCTGTATTTGACTTTTCGTTTCAAGAAATAGTTTATACCATGTTGATCTATGAATTTCGAACTTCATTTTGTTGTCTTACTTTGCTCGATTTGGTTGAGTTTCCATGGAGAAATTGATGGAGTAAGTTGATGTGTTGATGCTGCGTTTCTCTCATTTTCCACGATGCATGAGCTGGGTTTTTAGGGTTTATTATGTAGAAGATGAAGTGTGTCGTGATCTGATTGGTTGTTTTACTTTTTTGTCTTATGTGACTTAAGGAAATGTGACCGGTCGATGCAATGTTACATGGCTTTTTCGTTATTTCTGTCCTTTTTTTATTTCGTTTATTTAATTTAAATGGAGGGATGGTTATGTGGGCTGGGCTTGCGCCCTTGATGCTTCCCGCACCCCCAGTTGAGCCCAACACGCGCCATGAAGCAAATCCTGTGTAGCAGGAATTGCTAGTGCACCCCCGGTTTTACTTTCACTTATTTTATTTCACTTCTAATTTCAATTTTGTTTTAATACTTAAACTCATTTAAAAAATACTAAAAAATATTTTCTCATTTGATTAATATGTTAACTTTATTTTCACATTTTTACTTTTTATTTTTAGCTCTTTTTTCCTATTTTTATTTGAATTAATTTGATAGTGCTTTTCCAATGATACCCTTCATCTAGGGTTAGGATATTTCTTGACTTTTACTCATCATTTGAGACCAATATTTTGGTTACTTGTGGAGGATTATATGAGGATGTTTTGATGCTGGTTTGATGATGGATTGAATTACTTTTAGTGACTTGCCACTCAAGTTTTATTAACCCTCGATCCATGCTCGATTATGTGCACTTCTTGACTTGTGATTCACCTTTTGACAAGCTCTTTAACTCTTTTTGATCCAATATTTTTGCACATGTTACTTGACAGAGTTAGCTTTTGTTTGATTATTTTTGGGGATTTTATTGAGTCACTTTTCTATTTTTGATTAAGTTTTACTTGTGATTCAAGTTTGATTGAGGTATCTTTGATACATGATCTAGTTTGAGTGCATTTGCTTACTTGTGATGGAGTGATGCTTGAGATGTTTTTATGGTATGATCATATTCTGTTTGAGCTTGCTTGTGGCTTTGGAGTCATCCTCATTTGATCTTTTTTCAATTTTTTATTGATTTTACAAGTTGATGTTTGTTTTGAACTTGAATCTTGTGGTATGTTCAACCTAATCTTGTGATTGTTTCTTTGTGTGAATTCATTCATGTATGAAACTTTTTGTTTGAATTGTATGATATACTTGAGGTTATGGTCCTCTTGATTTAAGGTTCATTATGTGATTTTCATTTCATTTTATGCCTCACACTTCTTTGCTTGCTTGCATGAATGATAAGTGAATGTCTTTCTCAATTTTGATACATGTTTTGAATGTGTTGCTTGATGATTAATCTTGTATGACTTGAGTTTGATCTTGGCATGATGCTAATGTGTATGCTACTGCCCTTTGGGTTCATTAATTGATTTTCATCTCACTTGATCTTCATGGTTTGAATTATGTGATGCATATCATTCCCCTTTGCTTTGTATTTTCTTTGGTGCATAATGTTGCATAATGTGAATTTCTTTTGCACATGTGAATTGTTGATGATGATATGATGAGATTTCTAGTCTTGTTTCATTTTCATCTTGTCTCCTTCATTTCACTTTGATATGAAACCCATGTGTGTTTAATTGTGCATTTAATTCAAGTATGCTTGCATCCTTCCATGTTTACCTTTGCATGATTACTTGATTTGTTTTGCATCGATCTTTGAAACATGTTGATTGATTTGAGTTGGACATTGATGATTATGATGTGCTTGCTGCCCCATCTTGTTTCTCATCTTATCTTTCTCCTTCTTCTTTATCTCGTTCACTCTATCTCTTCCCTTGAATCTCAAGACTTGTTTAAGTCTTGGATTCCTTTCCCTTTGGAGCTACCTAGTCCAACTTAATTTCCGATTAAGCTTGGAGTAAGATTAACATTAGGTTTTAGGTAGTTTTTCTCCTAAAACTCACTAACCCTAGGACATCCATGCATGATAACATTAGGACTCTTAGTTTCCCTTTAGAATTTCCCTTGCGTTGTTTCTCTTCTCATCTCAAAAGAAAAGTAAAAAAACACTTAATAAAGGTTAACGTGTATTGCGCTTGAGCCTTATATGTGGGAAGTGGGGAACGAGGGGCTTCCTCTCATTCTTCTAGGATACCTAGTGTAGGTCCTGTTGGGGACGATGCGCGAAAGTATTCGTTCCTATATTTAAGACTTTGGTTCAATGCAAGTTGCAAATAGCTGTAAAAGACACTTCTTTCTAAAAAACATCAAACCAACAATAACGTCTTTCCTTCAGGAATTATTTTCTCATCTCACTCACTCTCAACGTACGAACGTGCTCCTACTCGTTCTCTTGCAAGATGGTAACACACTCGGACCAGCGAGCCTGCAACACCTGAGCTAGAACGCCAGCCGTTCCCAAAAAACACAAACAAAGCAACCCTCGTTGAGGGGAACTACGTCGCTCTGATTCTCATGTTCCCGATGAAATACGTAGGCAGTGGGGTAGGACCCATGCGAGCACTTCTTTTATTTTCCCTACATTTGTTCCTTGTTCTCTCTCTCCTTTCCCTTTTCCTTTTTCCTATTCCTTTCCCTTTCCAGTAGCAGCGGAGCTCCAGACGACGACACCCTTTGATCGAGATAAGCAAGCGTGGATCCCATCGGGTACGATGGACGCGTGGGGGTGCTAATACCTTCCCTGCGCGTAACTGACTCCCGAACCCAGTTCTCTTGGTCGCAAGACCATGCTCTTTCCTTTCTCTTAAGGTTTATGCAGTGTTTCCTTTCCCTCTCTTGGGATAAATACACATTGCTGGCGACTCTGTTTCGGTGCCACTTTTGCGTTTGTACTTGAATGAAAATCCCGGGAGCGACAGCAGTCCTAAATAGCTCAGCTATGTATTGACTCAATCCACATTCTGCAGTCCTTTTAAATGTTGTTTATTAAAGTATCTTGACTACAAGGAGTGTGAATCTTGACTATGCACTATTTTACATTATTACTCTTTGAATTCAAGGCATATATGCCAAAACTCATCAATTCAAAATGAGAAATTTCTTGGCATTTTAGCTTAATTTTGTAGGTTTGATCTGAGTTGTGATGATCATATTGAATGTATTTGGCTCTTACGATCATTTCCCCTTGACTCAAAATCGTGTATGGCAAGTTAATTCCCAAACTGTTATGAAAACAGTTGCAACAATGTCTCTTGTGGCAGCCATAACTCTTGGCTCAAATTAAGTTGTTTCATGCCAATGATCTCTTTGGATTGTTGGCAACATGTATAAAAACTTTCATGTTCACATTTGAGATTTATTATTCTTGTAACTAGGTGTAAACATCTCCCAAGTTTTGGTGTTTTACGTAAAATCTGTCTTGGACAGAATTTTGTCTAAGTGTTAGAAAAAGAAGCATTTTCATGTTTTTTGTGATTTTGATTCAACCATAACTCAGAATCCATGATGATTTGGAATGAGGTGTAGTTGACATATTTGAAGTATGTAAGATGAGCTTTCATTTGAGCTTTAGATGGGAGAAAAAGGCCTTAGGGTTTGGGAGTTATAACCTTGCAAAGTTGGTACCAAATAACTTTTCTTCCATACCTTAGAAAATTTTAAGTTTTCTATGGCTGCCCCTTTTGCAAGAAACCTCACTTTTCTTGATTTTTTTTTATGAATGATGATCAAAACCATACATTAAAATTGTTTTTGACTTAGGTGAGCCATATTTGTGAAAAATTCCAAAAAGTCAAACTTGATTTTGGACACAGTTGACTTTTTGTCAGATGAATTCCAAATTGTGTGATTCTCTATGCAATCAAGTTCTTGACCTAATTCAAATATAATGGATGAATTCCATAGGTGTTTTAGGGTGTCTTGAATAATGTCCCAAGGTTTGGGAACATGTCTTGGTCAAAAGTCAAAGTTATAGTTGACTTTTTCTTCAAAACCCTAATTGTGGTCCAGATGAAATTGAAACTTGTGAGTCAAGCTTCTGGGATTAATCCATTGTTGCAAATGGATAAATGTGGTTTATTTGAGGCCCTCAAATCATGTCTTGAGGTCTTGGCTCATGTCTTGCCTCAAAAGTCAACTTAGGGGTGAATTAGGTCAAGAAACCCTAATTCCTGATTTTTTATGAATGCTCCCCTTGATGTTGTTTTGACTTGGTGATTGGATCCATGAGGTCCCTTTGATTTTATTGGATCATGTTTTGAGGTATTGGCTCATGCCCAGATAAAAATTTTCATCTGGAGGCCTTGGTCGACCAAAAGTCTAATTTAGTGACACTGCCGATCTTGAGGCTTAATTAGCTTGAGAAGTTGCACTCTTGTGCTTGATTCTTGATATAGGAGACCTCTTTGATCCTTTATGGGTGTTTGAGAGGCTAGACAAGTTGAATATCATGTCATTTCTTGATTGATCCTTTGTCTGAGTGCTCTGAGAGGGCTCAAAACCTTAATTTTTGGTTGTAGTGAATGCTCAACAATCCTTGAGAAGATTGATGAGGAATGATGGTATATCCATATTATGGTAATGACTTGCACAATGATGGGAAATATTGGTGGTCAAAATTTGGGGTATGACAGATGCCCCTATTTAATCTTCTTAGATCCGAAGGTGTGAATGGCGAAGATATTCGGACATTTAGGGTGCAAGAGGATTAAATATCGGAATACCCATTATTTTGACCGTGGTTATGAATGGTAGTTTGATCATCCATATTCATTTGCTAAGCAATGTTACTTACGAAAAGGGTAAAACTTCCCCCTCGATCCTGGTCTTCAGCCACGGAACTGGTCTTAGTTTCTTTTTGAAACAAACCTCCCCTCGATCCTGGTCTTCAGCCACGGAACTAGTCTCAGTTTTTGAAATAAACTTCCCCTCGATCCCGGTTTTCAGCCATGGAACTGGTCTCAGTTTCTTCTTGTCAAGTTTCTTTTCTTGACAAGGAATGTTATCCGTCATAGCGGTCTTCGTCAAACTTCTCGCCGAGTCTTACCGGGGAGATGCCATTTAATGAAAAAAGATTTGATGTCAGACTTGCTGGGGAAACCCATTAGTCCAAGCTGTAGAGGTGTGTAAACTTCTCTGTTGGAGATGCCATTTGTTGACTCTACTGGGGAAAATGAGTCTCTTGAGAGACTACTTTGGGGATATTACATCATACTTTTCTTCGAGATTCTTTTTGGAGAAATGCCATATGATGTAATCCAATTTTGAGGTGCTGATGAATTCATTGAAAACAATTTTTTCGGGGAGAAACCGCCGTATTTCCAAGAGTCTTCTGTTGAGAGGCTTTCTCTGGGGATTTTCTTTAATCCGGGAAAGCGAAAAAAATCATCTCCAATGGTGAAGAATGATGTTCCAAAGGTGTCTGTCGAATGTCTTGTTACCTTTCAGAGGTTCAAGTTATCAAAGTGGTCGAGGACAGGCTCCAATCCAGAAATAAACTGGGAGAGATTGCTCAGACGATGCATTCCCGGACGAGGAAAGAACTGACAACCTTATTGGCGGGAGGACGTTATCACTTGGGGATGAGACTGACTAGAGTCATATTAATGCAACATATGTATGAACATGAATTAATTATCCATGATGTATGTATGTTTATGCTGACAAAACAGACGCGGCATACATACTGGTGAATGAACACGACTGGATACTCGGCCACTATGGGGGATAAAAAGTACCATTGGTTCAAGATAGCAATCCTGCCTTGCTTAGGAGAGGTAGACCCCGCTGGGGGAGAAAGAACCATCAATTGGTCTTCAGAGGTAAGAATTCTGCCGGGGATATTAGACGGGATATTATATCTGAAACAGTTGATCCTTCATTCAGGTGTACTAGTTTAGAAAGAGTACTTTGATTCTGCATTTTGAGGTTTAATCACTTCCGGAGAAGCCATCGATGTTCCTTTTTTTTTGGTGTTCAGTAGTCAAAATGAATTGCCATATTTATTTTTAAAAGCAGAAGAAAATTTGAAAATTAAATTCATTTTTTTTTGTTTCAAGAATCGTTGATCATATTAAAATGTTATTTTGTAAAGCAAAATAAATGAGAATTGCAAACAAAAGCACTAGGGCTCAAATTTTATTGATGGAATGGAAACCATCCAAGTGCGTGATCCCATAGAGCATTTACAAAGTTTAGAAAATGGTAATTTAAGGGAAAAGGGGCTACATTAAAACATAACGACCGTTATCCTTCTACCAACTTTGAATTCTGGACATCCTGAGCTTCTGTCGAAGATGACCTTGACTGAAGTCTTTCTACGAATGGTGTTACCACTGGGGATTTAACCTTTTCAGACATAGTTACTTGCCATGAATCCCTAACTTTTGCCTGGATTATCCTTTGAGGTCTTCAATCTAGCGGGATGATTTTCGCTTATGTCTCTAAATTCTGCCTGGACCGCCCTTTCGGGTTTTCAATCCACCGAGATGTTTTATTTACTTATTTAGGCGAAGTATTTCTTAACTACATCAACATTCGTGGGGTAGGTAAACTCCTCTCCATCCATGGTTGCGAGTCTCAAGGCACCGCCTGAGAAGGCTTTCTTGACCACATAAGGGTCGTCATAATTCAGAGTCCATTTGCCCCGGGAATCAGTGAGAAATAATTGTATCTTCTTGAGCACAAGGTCTCCTTTTTTGAAAACACGGGGTCGGACTTTTTTGTCAAACGCTTTCTTCATTCTTTGCTGATACAACTGGCCATGGCATAGATCCGTTATTCGCTTTTCTTCGATTAGGTTCAGTTCATCGTGTCGACTTTGTCACCATTCAGCTTCTGTTAGCTTGGCTTCCATCAATACCCGAATTGATGGGATCTCTACTTCTATGGGAAGCACTGCCTCCATGCCATATACTAGAGAGAAAGGGGTAGCCCTTGTTGAAGTGCGGACAGATGTGTGATAACCGTGAAGAGCAAAAGGTAGCATCTCGTGCCAATCTTTGTAGGTTACAACCATCTTTTGAACGATCTTGAACTCAGCACACAACTCTTTCATCATCTTGTTGTTCAAGTTAGATCCATTATCCGTAATGATCTGGCTTGGAACACCATAGCAGCAGATGAGATTGTTCTTGATAAATAGGACCACCACTTGTCTGGTTACATTGGCGTATGACACTGTTTCGACCCATTTGGTGAAGTAGTCAATGGCTACCAGGATAAACCGATGTCCGTTTGAAGCTTTGGGTTCGATCATGCCAATCATGTCGATTCCCCATATAGAAAAAGGCCATGGAGAAGAAAGAATTTTGAGATGCGTTGGCGGTACATGGATTTTGTCTGTGTATATCTGATACTTGTGACACCTCCTCGTGTACTTGTAGCAATCAGATTCCATTGTCAGCCAATAATATCCTGCTCTCAGAATTTTTCTTGCCATTGTGTGTCCGTTGGCATGAGTGCCAAAGGAGCCTTCGTGAATCTCTTTCATCAACATGTTTGCTTCTTGTCTGTCTACGCATCTGAGCAAAACCATGTCAAAATTTCTCTCATAGAGTGTATCACCGTTCAGGAAGAATTTTTTTGCCAGTCTCCTGAGAGTCTTCCTATCTTTTCTGGATGCCCTAGGCGGGTACTCTTGTTTTTTAAGGAAGCACTTGATATCATGATACCAGGGTTTGTCGTCTATGACTGCTTCGATTGTGAAGATGTAGGCGGGCCTCTCAAGACACAATATGTCAATCTTAGGCATGTCATTCCAATGACTTATAGCAATCATGGAAGAGAGAGTAGCTAGTGCATCAGCCATGTGGTTTTCTTCACGAGGGATATGATGAATCTCGATTCTGTTGAAGAATGGTAACAATCTTTTTGCGTAATCTTTGTAAGGAATCAATCTTGATTGGTATGTGTTGCACTCTCCTTTGATATGATTGGTAACCAGGGCCGAGTCTCTATACACATCCAAATTCTTAATTCTCAAGTCAATTGCTTCTTTGAGACCCATGATACAAGCTTCGTATTCGGTCTCATTGTTTGTGCATTTGAATGTCAGTCAGGCGGTGAAAGGAATGTGGGTAACCTGAGGTGTTACGATGATTGCCCCAATTCCGTTTCCATAATAGTTGACAGCTCCGTCAAAAATTAGTCCCCATTGGGAACCTGGTTCTGGCCCTTCACTGGGTAGCGGTTCATCGCAATCTTTCATTTTCAAGTACATGACATCTTCGTCTGGGAAGTCAAATCCGACTTATTCCTGATCGTCAATCGATTGATGATCCAAATAATTGGCTAAAATATTCCCTTTGATGGCTTTTTGAGCATGGTACTCAATGTCGTTTTTTGATAACAACATCTGCCAACGGGCGATCATTCCCGTGAGAGCAGGTTTTTCGAAGACGTGCTTGATCGGATCTATTTTGGAGATTAACCAAGTAGTGTGACAAATCATGTATTCGCGAAGACATTTGGCTGCCCAAGCCAGAGCGCAGCAAGTTTTCTCGAGCATAGTGTACGGAGTTTCACAGTCAGTGAATTTCTTGCTTAAGTAGTATATGGCAGACTCTTTTCTTTTTGTTTCGTCTTGTTGGCCAAGTACACAACCCATGGAGTCTTCCAAGACTGTTAAGTACATGATCAGTGGTCTTCCCTCTACTGGAGGAGACATAATAGGTGGATTCAACAGATATTCTTTGATGTTGTCGAAAGCTTTTTGGAAATCTTCCGTCCATACGCAGCTTTGATTCTTTCTGAGTAGTTTAAAGATTGGCGCGCATGTCGTGGTCATAAGGGATATGAATCTGGAGATGTAATTCAGACGTCCCAGAAATCCTTTGACCTGCTTTTCAGTCTTTGATTAAGGCATTTCTTGAATGGCCTTGACCTTGTCAGGATCAACCTCGATTCCTTTCTGGCTGACGATGAATCCTGAGCTTTTCTGAGCGAACACCGAATATGCACTTATTGGGATTCAAGCGGAGTTTGTATTTTATCAAACGCTCGAATAACTTTGACAGGTGTGTCACATGCTTTTCTTCTGTTTTAGATTTGGCAATCATGTCATTGACGTACACTTCAATTTCTTTGTGCATCATGTTGTGAAACAGAGTTGTCATGGCCCTTTGATAGGTTGCCCCTGCGTTCTTTAGACCGAATGGCATTACCTTGTAACAAAAGGTGCCCCATGGGGTGATGAACGAAGTTTTATCCATATCTTCCGGCATCATTTTGATTTGATTATAGTCCGAGAATCCATCCATGAAGGAGAAGACTTTGAATTTTGATGTGTTGTATACCAGCATGTCAATGTGTGGTAAGGGGAATTCATCCTTCATACTTGCTTTGTTCAAATCCCTGTAGTCTACACACATTCTAACTTTTCCGTCTTTTTTCGGAACTGGCACTATGTTAGCTAGCCATTGAGGATATTATGAGGTGGCAAGGAAACCTGCGTCGATTTGTTTCTGCACTTCTTCTTTAATTTTGATGGCCATATCAGGATGAGTCCTTCTCGGTCTTTGTTTTACTGGTAGACATCCTGTTTTTAGTTGTAAATGATGTTCCACGATGCTAGTATCCAACCCTGGTATGTCCTGATAGGACCAAGCAAACACATCTGAAAACTCTTTGAGAAGTTTTATCAAGTCTTTTCTGACAGTTGAGCTAAGCAGCGCTCCAATCTTAACTTCTTTCTTTTTTTCCTTTGAACCCAAATTGACCATTTCCAACGGCTCTTTGTGAGGTTCAATAGACCTTTCCTCTTGTCTGAGTAACCGGGAGATCTCTTCTGGAATTTCTTCATCCTCTTCTTCTTCAGCCTCAAATATCGGGAATTCAAAGTTGGGAGAAGGCATTGGATTGTACATTTCAATGGGGTTTAAAACAAGCAATCTGTATGACGTGATGATTCGTTTTTTAGCAAAGATAGAGAGAATGCAAGAGTGTGTGCAATGTATTTTCTGAAAAATGCTTGTTTTTATTTTTTGGGTTGTTTTTAGGATTACCATTTTCTGAAAAATGAAAAGTGAAAACAGCAATAAATGCGGGAATTCAGAATGACATTATTTATTTATGATTTTTCGATTCTTGAAATACAGCCCTATAAAACAAAACTCTACCGCTTTGGGTGAAGTGAAGAGGGACATTTATAGAAAAGTGAGCCCTATAAAACATCAACTTCACCCGGGCGAGGTGAAAGGTTTAAAACAAAGATGGTAATTACTTAGACTTATGGACGACTTTCGGGACATCGACAGCAACCCAATGGCGGTGAACTCCTCTGTGAATCACAAAGTCTAGTACTTTCCTTCTTGGTGTGTCTTCAGAAATAACGCTGATTTCTGGAGGAGTAGGATCATTGGAGACTTCTTCCCATGCAGAGTTGTCATAAATCTACTCTTCTGTTGTATCTTCCATGGTGTTTTCACTCTCAAGAGGATCTCCCCATACAGTTGGCTGAATGTCCTCGTATCTGATGCGAGAACTTTCGGGAGCAGTGTATTTAACTAGGAAGTAGTACTTGTCGCTCGGCTGTCCTAAGGTGTCCCATATTTCTGTGGGAATAGAGGAGTCATCCTCCTCAATGACGTTGACCTCAGGAAAAGCATAGTTAATGAATTCTTGTCCTGCAATCTGTGCAGATTCATCACCATGGTGTCAGACATTTTCGGAATGTCCTGAGTAATGATTCCATGACTTGGTGGGGACATGGGTATTCTTTTCAATATTACTCAGCTAATAGGCATCGTCAGGCAGCCTCATTTGCCCCAAGTCTTTCCATTCATGGCTTCTAGATAGGTAAGTCATCCAGGGGATCATAATAATCATAGTCAAAGTTGTCTTTCATCAGAGTGTTCTCCTCTAATGAGTTGGGCGGAGCAGGGCATCCTTTCGGATCACAATCTCCGTAGATCATCCGGACGTCTGACATTGGTATATATCTTGGGCTCTGGAACGCCCGTTTATTTAATTAAGTATTTAATTAAATATAATTGTAGTATGTTGTGTTGATTCGCGTTGATTTGAGTATTTGTGTCGATTTAAGTTGATTCCGGAATATCGGAATATTATGTTGATGTTTCTAAGTTGGTTCGAGTTGAATTGATTTAATAAGTTGATTTAAGTTGTGGAAATAATATTGAATATTTTCCGTCTATGGTTAAATAAGTTGATTTGGTGGTTTGGACGATTTATTTGATAGTCGGTAATTAGTCGATTTAGTCGAGAGAAATAATATTAGAATTAATATTATGGAATATAAGCGTATTTTATTTAAGTGGGCTTATTTTATGGTTGTGTGTAGTAAGATTGGTGAGGTGTTGATTAGTAGGCCCAAATTGAGATTTATAATTATAATAATAATTATAATAAAAAGAAAAATAAGGAGAGGAAGTTAGGTTTGGTATCAGTAGAGGAATAATAGGAGAAGGACGTGGAAGTTACGGAGAAAAGTTGAACGAGGATTTAGAGGCACCAAAGTTGGAGAAAGAGGGATACGGGAGAATTGCCGTCGGAGCCAAGTCGGAAAAGTCGATCGGAAATTCGAGCGGCCATCAATCTAAGGTAAGGGTGGGGTTCGAATTTTATAACCGGGTATATGATAATTGATACGTGGGATTGAGATTTATATAATTTTCTACTGAATGTGTTGAAGTGTATTGATGAATTGGTTTTGTTTTTGGTGGAATTTGATATTTGCTAGATTGTTTGGTTATTGTTCTATAGTGTTAAACTTAGGACGAAATTTGGTTAAATCGATAGAAACCGATGTTTTCGCGGACAAAAGTCGAAATAGATTGCGTAGTTATGTCGAGTAATGTTAGGCCGTGATCGAGTATGCTTGTTTTATCGAATTTGGTTGATTTTGTAAGTTTTTGCATTTTTGGAGATTTGAGGGTTTAAGATTCGGATTGGAATCGAAAGTCGTAGAATTCACGTTTGATGGTTCCAAATCACTACTATATGTTTGGTATGAATGAGTAGGTGTTTGTTTCGAAGAAAATAATTGAATCGGTCATATTTTCGGACGAAAATGCAAAATCCCGTAGGGCTGTTATGTAGAAAAATTCTAGTTTCGAAAAGTTTGGAAAATTCATATCTTTTGATCCGTAAGTCAGTTTTGACCCCCGTTCGAAGCATTGGAAAGCTAACGAGATGTTCTTTCTAGGAAAAATGGTTTTGAGGTCTGTATCTAGTTCAATTATAGCAGAAAATTGAAACCGTATCGTTGTGTTAATTTTTACCGTCGTGAATGTGTGCGATTGAGGTGTTATCGTGCAATATGCCTCAACAATGTTAACCGATTAATAATGCAGAGGAATAACAATAATGTGGGGACTTAGAAATAACAGTAGCAGGTTTTGTATCAGAGTTGAATTTAATGACGGTAACATGATTTAGTAGCATTCGAGATTTGATATCAGGGAATCAAATAAATGGAAACAGTGGAAATTAGTAGCAATAATGGAGGTTGATGAAAATAGTACCGAATAGTGATATTAGTAGTTTTAACCGATAGAATTGTTTAACCGAAATTAATTGAAACTTTGCAGAAGGAATTCGTAAGTGGTTGTAGTTATTTTTGGTTGGTTGATGTATGGAGTTAGTCGAATAAGTAAAATTAAGCGGAAAATTATTTGTCCGGAATTTAATGAAAATTGGCGGGATAACTAATATAAATTAGTAGGTATTCTTGGTTGGTTTGTTTTGTGGTAATTATGTCGATTAAGTTGATTTGCAGGTACAGTTAAATAGGGTGAACTGTCCCGATTTATGGGCACTGTTAAGTTGTAGGTCTTATGACCAATGTTTTATGTTGATGTTGAATACGTTGTTGATGTGGTGATGTTGGTGATGTAATGTTGAATATGTTGTTGATTAAGTTGTAGGTCGAACGACCAATGTTGGATTAAGTTGATGCAAGTGGTGCATGTTTAAGTTATTGTTCTCGTTGTTGTTATTGCGTTGTTGTTGTTGTGACGTTGTGGTTATTGTTGCATGCATACATTTGCATTGATTAAGTTGGCCTTGATGGCACCTGTTTAAGTTGGCCTTGATGGCATCCGATTAAGTTGAAAATGCCTCGATAACCTGGCATATGTTTAAGTTGGGAGTTTTACTCCGATGGTACCACAGGCATGTGCATAGTTGAGTCGCATTTGAGTTGCATGTTGAAGTTGTTAATATTATTACATTGTTGTTGATTGTTGCTGTTGTTGATATAAGTTGTTATTGTTGCGAGTTATTGTTGTTATAAATTGTTATTGCTGTAAGTTGTCGCTTGATACAGGTTGTTGTTATAAGTTGTTGCTTGTTATAAGTCGTGGTTGCTCTTAAGTTGTTTACTAATAGTTGTTGTATGACTGTTGTATGAAGCGGTGAAATTTGTGTGATTCTAATCTAATATATTAATTATCATGCCTTTGATTATATTTTTCGATATCTCACCCCTTCTGTAATGATGTTACCTATTATGGGTAACTGAGCAGGTACTCAAGAATAGCTGTGAAGGTTTGAAGTCTTAGTCGTTGTTAGTTCAAGTTGGTGTCATGCTCTGATACGTAGCACTCGGGGGGAAATGTTTTGTTTATGTTGTTGTTCCTAATTGTTGTTATTACAATAATTCTTGAATAATTATAAATTGAAGTTTTGATCTAGTTGAATAAAGTGAATATGATTTATAAGTTGTGAAGGCCGAATGCTATGTATCTATTTTAAAAAGAAATACATGTTTATGTTATTGGTTTTGTTGTTCAAGTTGAAAATGTGACATCTCATTTGTTTTATGTTGAAAATTTTGCACTCTGATTTTTAATAAATGTTTGGTAGAAAATGGGGTGTTACATTAGTGGTATCAGATCAGGTCGGTCTGTCCGGCCAAGTTGTCTAATGTTGTTTATCCCTTAGTACGCGACAAGTGTGTGGAACACTGTCGGTACTTGTTTGTTTTCCTAATCGATGGTATGCAGGAGTTGGTTTGGATTAAGTGGGGGAGAAGCTTGTCTTCCGGACGTGTTGTTGGTATGTAGAAGTTGGTTCAAGGTGATGTTGATTGCAAGAGTGCAAATGTTGTGGAAGCGATGTTGTTGCGGACCGGCGAGAGTTTAGACTCATGAATTCGTATCGGTCGAGTTTGAGAAGTGTGTGGGATATGGATGAGGAATTGATTGAGAATAAGGAAGTATTCCAATGGAAATGATAAGTTGATGGATCAAGTCGGTAGATTAATATGCCTTGAGTATAGTCGGATTAAAGTCGAGTGATTTTAGAGTTGGATGAAAAGAAAGGATTGTTGGTAGATTTTGGAGCAAGCGGGAGAGAGATGGAACTTATGTTCATCAATCGCAAATTCTGATTTTTGCAATTTTGGAGCAGCTGTCGGTAAAAGAGGCATAACTTTTTACTCGTGATTCCGATTGAAGCGGTTCTGGACTTTTTGGAAAGCTTATGAAATTCCCTACAGTTTGCATATACGATTTTTCTTCAGGAAGTTTGTGAAGAGGGAGAAAAGTGCGTTTTAATATTTGGGTCTAATGCTGATTTTTGGAAAATTCTGCGTACGGAAATTCTGAACCAGTCCCGTTGTAAGGATGATAACTTTTTACTCGTAACTCGGATTCAAGCGATTCTTGAAGTTCTGGAATATTTACGAAATTTTCTTCATTTTAGAATATGATTTTGTGATTGAGAGGTCTGTATTGAAAGAGATATCTGTGGTTGAAGTTGAGCGACTACTGCTGAAAAATTTGGAAAGATGAAGCCTAGTGTGAAATTTTGATAAGAATAATATGTTGGTAATTATAAGGATGCAACGGTATCTGAGAAAGCATCGAGATGCAATTTATGTTGAATAAGGAGAAATAAGTGATGATGTCATGTGATAGTAATGTTGAGAAGAAGACGGATGGTTGATTTGCAACGTTAAAAATTTTAACTTGGATAAGAGTTGTAATTGGAGCGAGCCGAGTTGGGTAGTATTTGAAGTAGTAGCGATTCCGGTGTTGGAAAGATATTTAATAATTATGTTGTGCTACGAGCATGTATAAGAGATTACGTATTGGATTTTGGACGTTTTGGTATAATTGACGAAGTTGAAATTAAGGAAACTAAGAAGACGTTGATAAGCCTCAGAGAGTTGGCGGAGCATTGTGCTTACGGACTTTGGGCACAAGTTGTAGTATGCTATTGTGTTGGGTAATGATGATTTATGCCACTGTTATGGTTGCCGGCTGTCTATTGACAAATTGAGGAACTGATCACCCTTAATCTCTTGTTGATAGTAGACAGAATCATAATTGATGGATAAATGTGTCATGCCAACTAGTATAGTACGTATTTGAATTGGTTGAAGTCAAGCCAAGTGCTTGTGGATTGTTTATTTTGTCGATGTAGATTCATATATGAGCATATTAGTTGAATTTAAGGATGATGGCATGAGGTTGCGATTTAATTGATGAGTAGTATGGAAATTCGCAGTTGAGTTCTGGGTAATTTGAGAATTGAGTTGCAAGTAGAAAAAAAGAAGTGAAGTTATAAGTTGAATTGTAAAAGTGGAACTTTTGGTTGGTAAAGATGAGTTACTTGGTTGTGTTAATTCGGATAAGAATTTATGAAGAATTGTGTCAGTATGAGTAAAAGTTGATAATTTGGTTTGTTGGATTAGTTGGAAAGGAAAAGATGATTTATCTGGTTGAAGTTAATTGTACACAGGTACCCTATGTTGTTGTAATGATGTTGCGTGTTTAAGATGATTTTCGAGGAACGTGTAAATAGGAGATGGTAAAGTTGTAGTTATGTTTTATGATAATTGGGAAGTAGTCGCCGTTGTAATTATGTTGAACGTTCAGAGGTGTTGTCTTACGGATCTAAGTTCGAAGTATTCGGTAACTACAAAAGTGTAGAATACCTGTTGGGATGGAATTTCGGAAGAGTTAAGTCAAAAGTCTTTTGTTATGTCGGTTTTGGCGATTGAGAAGTTGGGAATAAAATGGGTAGACTTGATACTTTGCAAGTAATCAGAGTGCGCAGCGAACGCGTGGTGTTGTACAGTTGTTCATGCGTGAGCAACAACGATGTTGGTAGTTGGTTGCGTTGATGTCGTGTTTAAGTTGTGTGTTCGTATGTTGTTGCGTTCTAGTTCTTAAATCGGCGAATTCTTAAGTTGGTTACTCTTTATGTTGTGATGTTAAGTTGTCAAGTGTGTCGCATGAGTAGTATTCGGGTTGTTTTCGCCGTTGATGTTATGAATTGTTTGTATTATACGTAGGTTGCCTTCGGAGATGAGAGTTGATTAGTCGGATGGAATCACATAGTTGGAGTAGTTGTATCGGATGAATTTTCGAGGACGAAAATGTTCTAAGTGGGGGAGAGTTGTAACGCCCGTTTATTTAATTAAGTATTTAATTAAATATAATTGTAGTATGTTGTGTTGATTCGCGTTGATTTGAGTATTTGTGTCGATTTAAGTTGATTCCGGAATATCGGAATATTATGTTGATGTTTCTAAGTTGGTTCGAGTTGAATTGATTTAATAAGTTGATTTAAGTTGTGGAAATAATATTGAATATTTTCCGTCTATGGTTAAATAAGTTGATTTGGTGGTTTGGACGATTTATTTGATAGTCGGTAATTAGTCGATTTAGTCGAGAGAAATAATATTAGAATTAATATTATGGAATATAAGCGTATTTTATTTAAGTGGGCTTATTTTATGGTTGTGTGTAGTAAGATTGGTGAGGTGTTGATTAGTAGGCCCAAATTGAGATTTATAATTATAATAATAATTATAATAAAAAGAAAAATAAGGAGAGGAAGTTAGGTTTGGTATCAGTAGAGGAATAATAGGAGAAGGACGTGGAAGTTACGGAGAAAAGTTGAACGAGGGTTTAGAGGCACCAAAGTTGGAGAAAGAGGGATACGGGAGAATTGCCATCGGAGCCAAGTCAGAAAAGTCGATCGGAAATTCGAGCGGCCATCAATCTAAGGTAAGGGTGGGGTTCGAATTTTATAACCGGGTATATGATAATTGATACGTGGGATTGGGATTTATATAATTTTCTACAGAATGTGTTGAAGTGTATTGATGAATTGGTTTTGTTTTTGGTGGAATTTGATGTTTGCTAGATTGTTTGGTTATTGTTCTATAGTGTTAAACTTAGGACGGAATTTGGTTAAATCGATAGAAACCGATGTTTTCGCGGACAAAAGTCGAAATAGATTGCGTAGTTATGTCGAGTAATGTTAGGCCATGATCGAGTATGCTTGTTTTATCGAATTTGGTTGATTTTGTAAGTTTTTGCATTTTTGGAGATTTGAGGGTTTAAGATTCGGATTGGAATCGAAAGTCGTAGAATTCACGTTTGATGGTTCCAAATCACTACTATATGTTTGGTATGAATGAGTAGGTGTTTGTTTCGAAGAAAATAATTGAATCGGTCATATTTTCGGACGAAAATGCAAAATCCCGTAGGGCTGTTATGCAGAAAAATTCTAGTTTCGAAAAGTTTGGAAAATTCATATCTTTTGATCCGTAAGTCAGTTTTGACCCCCGTTCGAAGCATTGGAAAGCTAACGAGATGTTCTTTCTAGGAAAAATGGTTTTGAGGTCTGTATCTAGTTCAATTATAGTAGAAAATTGAAACCGTATCGTTGTGTTAATTTTTACCGTCGTGAATGTGTGCGATTGAGGTGTTATCGTGCAATATGCCTCAACAATGTTAACCGATTAATAATGCAGAGGAATAACAATAATGTGGGGACTTAGAAATAACAGTAGCAGGTTTTGTATCAGAGTTGAATTTAATGACGGTAACATGATTTAGTAGCATTCGAGATTTGATATCAGGGAATCAAATAAATGGAAACAGTGGAAATTAGTAGCAATAATGGAGGTTGATGAAAATAGTACCGAATAGTGATATTAGTAGTTTTAACCGATAAAATTGTTTAACCGAAATTAATTGAAACTTTGCAGAAGGAATTCGTAAGTGGTTGTAGTTATTTTTGGTTGGTTGATGTATGGAGTTAGTCGAATAAGTAAAATTAAGCGGAAAATTAGTTGTCCGGAATTTAATGAAAATTGGCGGGATAACTAATATAAATTAGTAGGTATTCTTGGTTGGTTTGTTTTGTGGTAATTATGTCGATTAAGTTGATTTGCAGGTACAGTTAAATAGGGTGAACTGTCCCGGTTTATGGGCACTGTTAAGTTGTAGGTCTTATGACCAATGTTTTATGTTGATGTTGAATACGTTGTTGATGTGGTGATGTTGGTGATGTAATGTTGAATATGTTGTTGATTAAGTTGTAGGTCGAACGACCAATGTTGGATTAAGTTGATGCAAGTGGTGCATGTTTAAGTTATTGTTCTCGTTGTTGTTATTGCGTTGTTGTTGTTGTGACGTTGTGGTTATTGTTGCATGCATACATTTGCATTGATTAAGTTGGCCTTGATGGCACCTGTTTAAGTTGGCCTTGATGGCATCCGATTAAGTTGAAAATGCCTCGATAACCTGGCATATGTTTAAGTTGGGAGTTTTACTCCATGGTACCACAGGCATGTGCATAGTTGAGTCGCATTTGAGTTGCATGTTGAAGTTGTTAATATTATTACATTGTTGTTGATTGTTGCTGTTGTTGATATAAGTTGTTATTGTTGCGAGTTATTGTTGTTATAAATTGTTATTGCTGTAAGTTGTCGCTTGATACAGGTTGTTGTTATAAGTTGTTGCTTGTTATAAGTCGTGGTTGCTCTTAAGTTGTTTACTAATAGTTGTTGTATGACTGTTGTATGAAGCGGTGAAATTTGTGTGATTCTAATTTAATATATTAATTATCATGCCTTTGATTATATTTTTCGATATCTCACCCCTTCTGTAATGATGTTACCTATTATGGGTAACTGAGCAGGTACTCAAGAATAGCTGTGAAGGTTTGAAGTCTTAGTCGCTGTTAGTTCATGTTGGTGTCATGCTCTAATACGTAGCACTCGGGGGGAAATGTTTTGTTTATGTTGTTGTTCCTAATTGTTGTTATTACAATAATTCTTGAATAATTATAAATTGAAGTTTTGATCTAGTTGAATAAAGTGAATATGATTTATAAGTTGTGAAGGCCGAATGCTATGTATCTATTTTAAAAAGAAATACAGGTTTATGTTATTGGTTTTGTTGTTCAAGTTGAAAATGTGACATCTCATTTGTTTTATGTCGAAAATTTTGCACTCTGATTTTTAATAAACGTTGGGTAGAAAATGGGGTGTTACAGACTCTACTTGGGAAAACAGAATGGCATGCGTGCTTCTTCCGGAGATATATAACCGCCATCGTTGAGATAAGACTTCCACTTTTCCTCTGTATCGGAGGAATCACTTTCATTGATGGTGTGTACTTCTTGAGACACTGGGTGGAGGAAACCTCCACTGTGGAAGAAATCCTAAATGGGACGAAAACTTTCGTCCTTCTTAGTAGTCTGGGTACAGGTTGAAGAGAAACCAAGACCTTTTCTTGTCTTGTTATCTGTAGGAATTACAATCTGTCCCTATTCTTTTATGTCATTACTCTTGATTACTTTGAGAGCGTCCTTGTATGAGGAAATCGACATCCCTCTTTCTGGTCGACTCTCATTGCTCGCCGAGAGTACTTGGAACTGGGTTCCAACAACCTCTTCCGGTTCTACAGAGGAGAATGATGATAAGTCGCTCAAGATTAAGGCTTGCTCTCAGCATACTGTGACTAACTTGTCATTCTTGACGAACTTCAACTTCTGGTGAAGTGTCGAAGTGACTGCCCCAGCTTCGTGTATCCAAGGTCTTCCTAATAAACAGTTGTATGCTGCCCGGATGTCCATGACCTGGAAAGTGACTTGGAAAGTGTGAGGACCGATGGTTATGGGAAGATCAACTTCGCCGATAACTATTTTTCTAGTTCCGTCAAAGGCTTTGACGATGATCTCACTGCCTCTCATCGGAGCTCCTTGAAACGATAGTCGTACCAAAGTTGATTTTGGCATAACATTCAAAGATGATCCTGTGTCTACCAGCATGCTGGCTAAAGCATTATTCTGGCAGTTGACTGTAATATAGAGTGTTATATTATGGTTCTTGCCTTCCTCCGGCAGTTCTTCATCACTGAATCCCAAGTTGTTACAGGAAGTGATGTTGAAGATGATGTTGTCAAATTGTCCTACCGTCACGTCTTGTTCCACAAAGGCTTTCTCTAAGAATTTCTGTAGAGCTTCCCTATGAGCTTCTAAACTAAGAAAGAGAGATAACACACAGATTCGAGATGGAGTTTGCAACAATTGGTCCACAATGTTGTACTCACTTTTCTGGATGAGCTTCAGCATCTCATCGTTGTATTTCACTAGCTCTGAATTACTGGATTGACCGATTTGTTGATTGGGAACTTCTGTTTGAGGTTCCTTCTCTTAGGTAGGTTCTCCAACTCCTCTGTTGAAGATCCTACCACTCTGTGCGACTCGACTGATGTCGGCAATGTTTACAACGAAGGGTAATGGAGTTTCCTTTCCATTTTCGATGGTCGTTGCACCGTACTTGTAAGGGATAGCCTTTTCTGACTTGTACGGTATTGGACCTGGCAGGTAGATAACCACAGGAGCTTTTTGATTTCTCTGACCATCGTAGGCAGCCTCAATTGGTTCGAGGTTGAGAATTCTTCTACTGTCAAGAGAGACTTTTGACTCGTTGAGCAGAGGAATTATGGCGCAAACTTCCTTGGTTATTCCATGATCGGAGATTACGACACTGCTTTTGGATTTGACTAGGGAGGTAGTCTTGTATCATATTGATCGACCCCGGACTTGAACATGGTCGAATCTCCTTTCGGTTCAACTGATTTTGGAGGGCTGCTCGTATGGGATAACATCCTTGGTTATTTTTCGAGCATACTCTACAATGCTCATAATTGTACGGTGGTACCCGACCATATCCGCTTTGTACGCAGTGCATCTTTACTAGATCTGTTTCTGTTGAGCTGATATCATAACTTTGATGTCTATTAGGATTCCTATTAGCCATCCTAATCCATTGTGTAGCTTCATCCAAGTAAATCGGAAGCCACCAGTGGTCTAACAGATGTTGAAGGGTTCTTTGCATAAGCGTACAGCCTCGGTTGTCTTCGCAGCATTATTTACAGTCTAGGTAATCATGTGAAGCCAGAAAACCGAGTCTGACTTGTTCAGCATGCAATTCTACTAAACTGGTATTCATCAAGTGTGTGTCAAAGATCAGAACCATATTGACTTGATGGTCATTTCTTTCACGGTAGTCTTGGATCCATCCGAGACCCATCTGACGTTGGAGGGCCTCTTGTACAAAAGAGCATCCCTGACTGTCTATTGAGCAGACTGGACAAGCATTGTAATCGTATCATGACAGATTATAATACTGACTTTGTCTTGAATACATCGCCACTAAGTTGACATTCATCGCAAGAATGTCGTGGTTTTGAACAATGTTGGTATGTGCATGGGCCATGTTTACTTCACGAATCTGGTGATCCTGAATCCAGCCCAGATCCATTTGTTCTTGCAGAGCTGTTTGTACTACGGCACACCCTTAATTGTCCTTGGAGCAGATATCACACTGATGATAATTGTGAGAGGGTACGTGGCCTTACCCGCTTTGTCTGCAATGAATTTTCACCAGATTGGTTCCCAACAGGAGTACATCGTGAATTTGATAATTGCGGCTAGATTCTCCCTCTATTAAATTCACTGCAGTCTTCTCATGTTGCGGAAATGGGTTAGTCTGAACATTCAGGTTAGTATCTTTGAAAGATAAAACCCCGTTCCTGACAAGCTTATGTACATCAGACTTGAAGCTGAGACAATTCTCAATGTTATGTCCCATTCCTCCTTGATGGTAAGGACAAGTTTGATCGGCTTTGAACCAAAAAGGCGGATTTTCTGGTATTGTAAGAGGAGTCTGTGAGAACAAGATTTGGTTCTTCAATAATGCCTTTCGGTTTTGATGATATCAAACAAGTATGTTTGTATGAACAATTTTGTGAGTCTAATGTTTGTTATTTTTGAGAATTTAACAAACAGGTTCTGCTTCCGATAAATAGCGTGGCTAAGTTGTTAAAAGATAATATTTTCACCTATGCGCTACACTTGATCTGCTAAATAGCAGTAATTGCTTCAGGAGAATCTGAAGATTGCAAGACTCTAATATAATGTCTAAAGGGAACAAGTTCTGAAGATCTGAAGACAGAGGTTCTGATGAACAAAGCTCAGATGCTGAAGACTTATGCTCCCTAGATAAAGGGTTCTGAAGACCAAGTGCTGAAGACTCTAAAGACGCAGTTCTGAGGACTCCAAGACTTGAAGATCTTAAGAACCAAGCTACGTTTTCCCTTCTTACTCATGCTCGAAGAAGCCTCTGAAGTTAAGAAGATAAGAAGACTAAGCAACGAAATACAATTGTACAACAGTACAAACGAAAATATCTTGGTAATAGTACAACAGTACAAACGAAGATATATTGGTAACAGTGCAACAGTACAAACAAGGATACATTGGCAAGACATGACACAAAAGTATTATCTATCCCCACGTCTCTATCAAGTCGCCGTCAGTCTAAAATCACTATGATTACTCTTCAACGGTCACATTTTACACGGCTATATAAAGACATGAAGACTTGAAGAGAGATACAAGAAAGCTCATTGCAAAAATACTCTCTTACTAATATCCTTCTTAAGTCATTTAGATCTTAAAACTGTTTACATCTCAGCTTGTATAAGAAGCATTATTTTGTAAACGAAACTCTTTCAAACTTAGGTTTGGGTTCCTTAAGAAAGACCGGTAAGGTTGGATTTCTTGAGAAGTCTAAGACGTGTTGTCTTAGAGGTTGTCCTTGAGAAAGACCGGTAAGGTTGGATTTCTTGAGAAGTCTAGGACTTGAGAGTCATAGAGGTTGTTGTTAGTCACCAACATTTTGGCTTGGTCATTGTATTAATCTGATTGATTAGGGGATTAAGACCTCGATTGAGAGAGGCAAAATCACCTTGGCGGGTGAACTAGAATAGCTTGAGGATTTCTCAAGTGAACTAGTATAAACATACTGTGTTATCTCTTTCTAGCTTTATTAAGATTATTACTCATAAGTGAAAGTGTTGTTAAGGGGATTAGTTTATAAAGAAACGATTTTATTTTGAAAAACCAATTCAACCCCCCCCCCCCTTTCTTGTATTTTTCACACCATCAATTGGCATCAGAGCTCCGGTTCTGAGGTGATAAAAAGGTTGAATTTTTATCAAGCACTTAACAGTGTTCAGTATCGATCCAAGTGTGAAAAACAATGGCTGCACCTAAAGCTACTGCTGTCACTTCTGAAAGAGATTCATATAATGCAAAACCTCCTATCTTTGATGGAGAAAAATTTGACTATTGGAAAGATAGAATTGAGAGTTATTTTCTGGCTTTTGACTTAGATCTATGGGATCTGGTAGTTGATGGCTACAGTTACCCAGTAGACTCTGAAGGCAAAAAGATTGTCAGAAGTGCATTGACAGATGCTCAAAAGAAGATCTACAAGAATCATCACAGAGCAAGAACGATTCTGTTAAATGAAATTTCATATACGGAATATGAAAAGATTACAAACAAAGAGACTGCAAAGTCTATTTTTGACTCTCTCCGAATGACTCGTGAAGGCAACGCTCAAGTCAAGGAGACAAAGGCTCTTGCCCTAATCCAGAAATATGAAGTCTTCAGAATGGAAGATGATGAGTCTGTAGAAACTATGTTTTCAAGATTCCAAATGCTTGTTGCAGGACTAAGAGTTCTGGACAAAGGTTACTCTACTGTTGATCATGTCAAGAAGATTATCATAAGTCTGCCTGTCAAATGGAGATCAATGGTAACTGCTTTGAAATTAGCAAAGGATTTGAACAACATAAGTCTTGAGGAACTAATTAGTTCATTAAGGAGTCATAAAATAGAACTTCATGAAGATGAACCTCAAAAGAAAGGTAAATCTATTGCTCTAAAGGCTAAGTCTGAGAAGAAAAAGGCTTACAAGTTGAGGAAGAATCAGAAGAATCTGAAGAATATTCAGATGAAGATGAACTATCTCTCATATCAAGGAAGATAAGCCAACTGTGGAAATACAGAAAGAATAAGTTCAGAGGGCCAAGAAGAACTAAAGGTAGATCTGAGTCTACATATGGTCAAAAGAAAGCTTATGGAAAAGAGGTTACATGTTTTGAATGCAAGGAGCCTGGACATATCAAGAATGATTATCCAAAGTTCAAGAAAGATGGAAGACCTAAGAAAGCTAAAAATGGTCCTATGGCTACATGGGATGATTCAGAGTCAGAAGAAGATTTTGATGAAGAACATGCCAACGTGGCATTCATGGCTAAGACCAGCACAAACGAAGCCTTATCAGAAGGAGAACTGATACTTGATGAAGAATCAGACTCTGATGACGACAGAGAGGTACTTTCTTCCTTATCTCGTTCTAAACTTGAAATAGGATTATCTGAACTTATGAAAAAGTATCAACTTCTTCTAAGAAAACACAAAATTCAGAAAAAGACTTTTGTGGTTCCTTCCGGGGACCTTAATAAGATCAAGCAAACTATTTCTAAATTAAATGAAAAATTATTCTTTTTAGAAAAATCAAATGCTGCTTTAAAAAGTAAAGTCTCTAAGTTAGAAGAAGATATCACTTCTGACATAACTGGCACTAATGAAGTGGTCAGATATGATAGAGCTTTTCAACACTTCCTTGCTAAAAGCATAGATAGAAGCAAAATGGCTTCAATGATCTATGGAGTTAGCAGAAATGGAAGTAGAGGTCTGGGATATTCAGGACCATCAAAACCATATGATGAGACCAAGAGTATCAAGTTAATACCTCTGTCTAAATAATTTGTGCTTGCTGACACTAAATTGAAATGTCCAGAACCAGAAGGTTCTAAGCCTGTTGCACCACAAATACAGACACGGAAGAAAACTTCTAAGCTTAAATATCATGCACAAATTCCACATTATTATCCTGCTGCACGAAAATCCAAAGGTGTCAGAACCTCTGGAAAGACTAATATGAAAGGACCCACAAAATAGGTACCTAAGAATAAGATAATTTATATTGCAGATATCCTTGATGGCGCCACTGAAACACCAGTCATGGTACCTGGACAATGGATGCTCGTGACACATGACGGGATAAAGGCATATGTTCCAAGATTTGGAACTTAAGCCTGGAGGTGTCGTCGGTTTCAGAGGAAACCAGAAGGGAAGAATCATTGGCTCTGAAACTATTGGTAATGGTAAACTTCCTTCTATTAATAATGTTCTTTTAGTTGAAGGTCTAATGCATAATCTGTTGTCAATTAGACAACTTAGTGACAATGGTTATGATGTTATTTTCAATCAAACATCTTGTAAGGCTGTTAGTCAAAAGAATGGATCTGTTATGTTCAATGGTAAGAGGAAGAACAATACTTACAAAATTAAATTATCATATTTAAAACATCAGAATGTAAAGTGTCTTCTGTTTTTCAATGAAGAACAATGGGTCTGGCACAGACGTCTGGGTCATGTTAGCTTGAGAGGAATCTCTGAGCTGAACAAGCTAGGACTTGTCAGAGGTTTTCCAAATCTGAAGTACTCTTCAGATGCTCTTTGTGAAGCATGTCAGAAAGGCAAGCTTTCAAACCTTCTGAAAAAATGCTTCTGGGATTGGTATCTTTAATTGAGCCAAAGTCAGTTGATGAAGCTCTTCTGGACAAGGACTGGGTTCTGGCAATGGAAGAAGAACTTAACCAGTTTTCAAAGAACAATGTATGGGATCTTGTTCCAAAGCCTAAAGGTGTCCATGTAATGGGAACTAAATGGGTATTCAGAAACAAGCTCAATGAAAAGGGTGAGGTTGTCAGAAACAAGGCACGACTAGTTTCACAAGGTTACAGTCAACAAGAAGGGATAGATTATAATGAAACCTTTGCTCTAGTTGCCAGACTAGAAGCCATACGCTTGTTAATTTCCTTTTCAGTAAATCATAACATTATCTTATACCAGATGGATGTTAATAGTGCATTTTTGAATGGTTATATATCAGAAGAAGTCTATGTCAAACAACCTCCTGGATTTGAAAACTCAGAGAAGTTAGATTTTGTTTTTAAACTCAAAAAATCTCTCTATGGTCTGAAACAAGCTCCCAGAGCTTGGTACGACAGATTGAGCAATTTTCTTTTAGAAAATAACTTCACCAGAGGCAAGGTTGACACCACTCTCTTCTGTAAATCATACAAAAATGATATACTCATAGTGCAGATTTACGTTGATGATATTATTTTTGGTTCTGCTAATCCCTCTCTCTACAATGAGTTTTCTAAGCTAATGCAAGCAGAGTTCGAAATGAGTCTGATGGGTGAGTTAAAGTTTTTTCTGGGAATTCAAATTGATTAGAAACCAGAGGCTACTTACATTCATCAAAGTAAGTACACTAAAGAACTTCTGAAGAAATTCAACATGATAGATTGTAAAATAGAAAAGACTCCAATGCATCCAACATGCGTCATGGAGAAAGAAGAAGTAAGTGGTAAGGTTTGTCATAAGATTTATCGTGGTATGATAGGCTCTCTTCTGTATTTAACTACTTCTAGACCTGATATTTTATTCAACGTCCATCCGTGTGCTAGATTTCAATCAGATTCTAGAGAATCTCATTTAACTGCTGTTAAAAGAATTCTAAGGTATCTGAAAGGAACTACTAACCTTGGCTTGATGTATGAGAAAGCATCAGAGTACACTTTTTTGGTTAGTGTGATGCAGACTATGTTGGAGACAGACTGGAAAGTAAAAGCACATCTGGAAACTATCAGTTTCTAGGGAAAAATCTGATATCATGGTCAAGCAAGAGACAATCAACAATTGCTCTCTCAACAGCAGAAGCATAGTACATATCCGCTTCCTTATGCAGTACGCAGATGTTGTGGATGAAGAATCAGCTAAAAGATTATCATATACACTAGAGTAACATTCCTATCTTCTATGATAATACTGCTGCTATCTGTTTAAGTAAAAACCCAATCTTACATTCTAGGGCTAAACACATAGAAATAAAACATCATTTTATCAGAGACTATGTTCAGAAGGGAATTTTGTGCTTAAAATTTATTAATACAGACCATCAATGGGCTGATATTTTTATAAAACCCTTAGCTGAAGATAGATTTCAAATTATTTTGAAGCATCTGAAAATGGACTATTGTCCAGAGTAAGAGTGCATCAGAATCAGATGTGTTTAGTCAGAGTAAGTTCTTCGTTTAATCTCAGCCATCAGAAGCTACTTCGGTCAGAAGTGTCTCTGATCTGATGGAAACTTTTGGGTTGTCTAGATTCTGAGAACATTAAAATGTGTCACTTAATTAGAAAATGAGTAATGCGTGTAATTTCGATTATACCTAAATCATTAAATCTACTTAATGTACACAATGAACAATAATTTTCTTGGAATTGACTTAAATCATGATTACATTCATTCATCAATCCCCAGTACTGTGTTTAACCTTTCATTTTCAAAAAATTTTGTATACCCACTCACACTACCTTATTTCCACTTTCACACAATTAGAAACCCTAAAACCCTAAATCGCTTCTCTCTCTCAATCACTCATTCACCGTCTTCATCTTCATCAATCTCAACCATCATCATGATGAATAACATTCAACTAGAAACTGTTCGCTTCGTCGAAGAAATGGAAGCATCATTGAATCCCTCCAAGGAGTTATCATCTTCATCTGGTGCGCCTTCTACAACTTTTGCAAGCACCGCACTCGTTGCTTCGACTTAATCGTCACCTCCTAAGATCGATGAAAACCATGTAACTCAAAGAGATGTCGCAGTTACTTGTGTTCTGCATGCAGACGATCTAACTGTTCTCAAAGAACTAGATGTCGACTTTAACAATCTTTGTGATAATGGGTTCAACCTTCTTGATCAACTAAACATTCAAGGTTGGAAAAGTTATTTTGACAGACTTAGAGGTCCTACCTATGAAACACTAGTAAAAGACTTCTGGAGGCAGGTTGTCACTGACGATCTTCATGTTGTCTCTTTTGTTATGGAAAAAAAGATTGTTATCACTAAGAAGTCAATCTCAGATCTGCTAGGAATGAAGTTCTTGGAAGGCAAACGAATTTATGGAAAGAACGACAAATCTAACTCGGTCATCAACAAAGAAATTTTTACAAATTATCAATCTGGGAAAACAGAATATAAAAGCAAGGGCTTGCGTGATAATATGAGAATCTGGCATAAGATTATTCTTGGTTGCATCAATCCTAGACCTTCAAAAAGTGCTGCAGACTACTTCAATACAAATCAAAAGTACATGTTGTACTATCTGCACAAAAATGAGAAAATGTGTCTACCATCTATTATGTTTTACTATCTAAGGGATATGGTGCGCAAGACAAGAACAACAGCTTCGCCAGAAAAGAAGATTACAACTTACATTCCTTTCGGAAGATTTCTCTCTGATATCTTTGTTGAAAGTGGCATAGTGAATTACCTAGTTAAAGAAGCCAGATATACAGAATACTTGACTCCAAGCATAGGAGAAGCCTTCAATGCTATGAATCTTAAACATATGAAAATGATCAAGAATGTTGAAGTGAAACCTTTGTCTATCTCTCATGACATTGTGATTAAACACAAAATTCCAGTGATGAACTATCCTATCTATCACATAGGCGATAATATACAAACAATTTATTCATTTGTTACTCTGATGAGAGAAGAAGGACATGATATGTCCAACTTCGGAATTGAAGATGTTGCTCCTAAACCTCAATATGTTACCAAAAGCAAGAGGAAGCAAACTGAAAAGGATTCTGAGCTTAAGAAAAAGAAGAAGGATGACAAGTCTGAATCTTCCAAGACTTCCACTCTGCCTTCTCTCCTTTTTGCGAAATCTAGTAAGTCTACTACCAATTCTTCTATTTCAATGGATGTTACTAAACCTGTTACTGCATCATCATCATCATTTCAAACTACCTTTATTCCTACCTCCAACCCACAAGTAAAGTTTAAACCACTATCTTTTTCAATTCCTCCTCCAACTACTACTGTTCAACCGCCTCCCGTTTCATCAATCAGTACACCTATTCCACCTAAACCCATTCCTACCTACACCTCAACAATAACCTCTTCACTCATTCAACCAAATGAACCAGGTTCTACGAACCTACTCTCTGATTCTCATACCCTTAACATTGAACCAGGATCTAAGGAAACCATTCTGATACTCTAGAAATTATCACATCTGAACCTTTCACGGTTTCAAAAATCCTTGAGTTATCGTCTCTTACTGATCAACCAACATCTGAACCTGTTCATACTGAGACTATTTCATCTCAACCAGCACCTTCTGAAACTAACTGTGCTGAGCCTAACCTTGCCTTGGTCATCTATGACATACCCCTTCCAACAACCCTTGAAGAATGCATTGGTCAGTTTCATAACAAGGCAATAAAGAAGGTAGCAAAATTAAGAGCAGAAGCAAGTACAAGTGCCAAGCCTCTGGAGCTTGAGAATTCTTGGAAAACCTTTCAGAAATGGTTAGATTCTGAATTTGCAAGAATTACAAGCTTCTCAGACGCCACTAAAACTACTGGAGTTCAGTTGCCAAAGGAAAGAGCAGAAGCTGAAGAGCGGATAAGTGAATTCAAGCTTTTGGCTGCGAAGCAGAAAGAAGCTGAAGAAAAAGGTGTTGAAGAAGCGAGACTTCTAGCAGAAGAGGAAGCCAGATTGGCACAAGAAGCTGAAGCTACAGAAAAAGATAAGCAGGACGCATTAGTTGTTTCCTCATTTGAATCTGCTGTGGTGCGTCTGGAAAATACAATTAAAGAAATCAGAGGAGAACAACAGATTTTCAGAGAAAATTTTACAGAACAAAAGGTTGTCAATGCAAATGTTCAGAGCTTGCTTCAAAAGATTCTGGACAAGATGTCCTCTGGAAGCACCTAAGTTTTTTTTGTTTCTTTCGGCTCTATGAATTTAGGATTTAGCACTTAGTTTTTCACCCTTGGATTACAAATCTTTTTGATAATGTCAAAAAGGGGGGGAAGTAATGAATGTGATATTTTAGTTCTCATTAGTCAATCTCTGAAAAACAAGTTGTTTACAGTCTAACCAATAAACTGATATTTCTGTTAGATTTTTTTCTTTTTCTTTTCAGGAATTCTGATCTGATTAAACATCATGAAGTTGATCTTCAAAGAAATCAAAATTCAGCAAATCAGAACTCTGATAAAGAAATCAAAATATTTTGGCTCTGACAATTCAAGTCTTTGAATTTTGATAGAAACAAGGTTCTGAGATGAAAACCTGAGTTCTTGTCAAACTCTAAAGTTTGTAATTGAATCAAGACTATGAAGATTTCAGTATCTGACCTATTGGAATCAGGGGGAGTTCATCCAGAAAGGTTCACAAGTCAGGATATTTGATCTTCACCCAGTCTAAGATTCAGGGGGAGTATCTCATGCGAAGGATAAGTATTCCTTAACCTCCGTATTGCGATTATCGTTGTGTTATGTACAAAATTGCGTCATCAAAATACATAGTTTTGCCATCATCAAAAAGGGGGAGATTGTGAGAATAAGATTTGGTTCTGCAATAATGCCTCTGAGTTTTGATGATATCAAACAATATGTTTGTATAAACAATTTTGTGAGTCTAATGTTTGTTATTTTTGAGAATTTAACAAACAGGTTCTGCTTCCGATAAATAGCGTGACTAAGTTGTTAGAAGAGAATATTTTCACCTATGCGCTACACTTGATCTGCTAAATAGCAGTAATTGTTTCAGGAGAATCTGAAGATTGCAAGACTCTGATATAATGTCTAAAGGGAACAAGTTCTAAAGATCTGAAGACAGAGGTTTTCATGAACAAAGCTCAGATACTGAAGACTTACGCTCCCTAGATAAAGGGTTCTGAAGACCAAGTGCTGAAGACTCTAAAGACGCAGTTCTGAGGACTCCAAGACTTGAAGATCTTAAGAACCAAGCTATGTTTTCCCTTCTTACTCATGCTCGAAGAAGCCTCTGAAGTTAAGATAAGAAGACTAAGCAACGAAGTACAATTATACAACAGTACAAACGAAGATATCTTCGTAACAGTACAACAGTACAAACCAAGATATCTTGGTAATAGTGCAACAGTATAAACGAAGATATATTGACAAAATAGGACACAAAAGTATTATCTGTCCCCACATCTCTATCAAGCTGCTGTCAGTCTAAAATCGCTATGATTACTCTTTAACTGTCACATTTTACACGGCTATATAAAGACATGAAGACTTGAAGAAAGATACAAGAAAGCTCACTGCAAAAATACTCTCTTACTAATATCCTTCTTAAGTCATTTAGATCTTAAAACTGTTTACATTTTAGCTTGTATAAGAAGCACTATTCTGTAAACGAAACTCTTTCAAACTTAGGTTTGGGTTCCTTAAGAAAGACCGGTAAGGTTGGATTTCTTGAGAAGTCTAAGACGTGTTGTCTTAGAGGTTGTCCTTGAGAAAGACTGGTAAGGTTGGATTTCTTGAGAAGTCTAGGACTTGAGAGTCATAGAGGTTGTTGTTAGTCACCAGCATTTTGGCTTGTGCATTGTATTAATATGATTGATTAGTGGATTAAGACCTCGATTGAAAGAGGCAAAATCACCTTGGTGGGTAGACTAGAATAGCTTGAGGATTTCTCAAGTGAACTAGTATAAACATACTGTGTTATCTCTTTCTAGCTTTATTAAGATTATTACTCATAAGTGAAAGTGTTGTTAAGGGGATTAATTTATAAAGAAATGATTTTATTTTGAAAACCCAATTCAAACCCCCCTTTCTTGTATTTTTCACACCATCAGAGTCCTGGTTTGGACATGCCCCTTGGCCAGTAAAAGTGGAAACAATTATACATACAACATCGGTATAGGGTCGAACCCTGATGGTCGTGTCGTACGATTATTGTTGTTGTATTGTGGACGAGCCTGCTGAAAAGGTTGTTGCGGCCTTTGCTGATACAGTTGTTGACTTGGTTGGCTATGAGAAACCTGAGGTTGATAAGTCAGATTCGGCACTGGGTTGATAGCGGGAATTATTGCCGCTACTGGTTGATACCTTCACCTTTGCTTTCCCTGTGAGATATTACTGATATCTTGCTCTTTCTTCTTTTGGAAAGCACTACCGTACCTCTTAGTACTGCTAGATGGCTCTGGATCTTTGACCAATCATCCTTCTCGGACTGCTTCTTCAAGGCGTACTCCCGTGTTCACCATTTCAATGAAGTCATTGGGCGTACTAGCGACCATTCGGTCGTAATAGAATGAGCTTAAGGTTTTCAAGAAAATCTTGGTCGTTTCCTTTTCCTAAAGAGGGGGACAGATATGAGCGGCAATTTCACGCCATCTCTGAGCATATTCTTTGAAAGTTTCTTTGTCCTTTTGTGACATTGCTCTGAGCTGGTCCCTATCTGGTGCCATGTCCAAATTGTATTTATATTGTTGAACGAAGGCTGCGCCGAGATCTCTGAAAGTACTGATCTTTGTGCAGTTTAAACCCATGTACCATTTGAGTGTGGCACCGATTAAACTGTCTTGGAAGTAATGGATCAGTAGCTGTTGATTTTCTGTCTGAGTAGACATTTTTCGAGCGTACATCACCAGATGACTTTGAGGGCAAGAGTTGCCTTTGTATTTTTCAAAGTCTGGCACCTTGAATTTGTGCGGGATCTTTACATTAGGGACCAAATAGAGGTCAGCGGAGTCCTTTCCGAATAAGTCTTGACCGCAAATGGCATGTAGTTCCTTCTGCATTTCTAAGAATTATTCTCAGAACTCATTCATTATTTCGTACATGTCTTCGTTTCCACCAGAAATTGTTTGCGGAATCTGTCCTTCCGGGACAGCGTGTATCACTGGTTGCGGTATAGACATTATAGTGGTGACTCTTGGTGTTTCCATACCCTGAAGTTTGTAACCTTCAGGAGTTGCTGTTGTAACCCTTGCATCTTCATTTTCCCGAAGTTTGTAACCTTCAAGTCCGGCGGTTCCTGCTACGACTTCTGGGTCTTCAGTGACCGGAGGGATATATCCTTCAGGTATAAAGTTGAGAGGCATGCCCCAGGGGCTCCCTTTAGGCATTTTGTACCGAGGATGATTCTCATGTGTCTCCATTACAGGTGTAGATGTAATCTCTGAGATCACAGTCCTTTGATGTCGCTGCTCCTGAGCTGCTGCCAGGGATTGCATGTCACTATGAAGTTTTTCCAAACTTTCCTCCAGAGCATCAATTTCTTCTCTCATCTCTCTGTTCTCTTCCTCGAGATCGTCCATTTTCTTTTGTCGATTGGCCCGAGTATTGTACGAGTGAGACAATTTGACTCTAGAATTGTGACACATACGTGAGACTCAAAGATAAGAAAAATGCGTTATGTGAGAATGATGAATGATATGCAATGACATAATTTTAGTTTTTGTTTTATTAAAAAAGAAACTTCAACAATTAGATTGCAAATATCACACAGTGGGGGTGGAGATTCCTTTTATTGAATTCAAAAGATTGTAGTATTTTACAAGGAAAAGTACAGTATTTTACAAAGTGTTGTAAGGAAATGTCTAAGCTCATGGATCCTGAGTCCTCTCTAAAGAGAGCTCATATGCCAGTTCCTGTATTTTCCTTTTCTTTGATCGGGGCTCTTCAGCCGCTATCAGGTTGTCAGTCCTTTGCCAAGTGAAAGGAGCGAGCAAATTTCTTCGGTCTTCCTGACTTTATATAGCATGATGTTCTAATATCTCGATCAAAGCATTCCTTCTCCTTTAACAGTTCCTGAATCTTGGTACATTCCAAATTAAGGATTTGGTACTTGTTTTTCCAAGAGTTCTTTTCACGTTAAACTTTGTTAAGAGCTACCTAGAGTTTTTCCGCATCAGACATGAAATAAAGGACAAATTCCTTTAAGGGAAAAACTTCTTGGCGAGGGTAAGGAATCTTCAGCTTGAGGGCTCTAGTTTGCACCCTAGTGGAGATAAGGTTCCACGGAGGTACAGTTTGGTCTTCCCAGAGACTCTCTGCCTTTCTTGTGAATATGTTGCCAGGCATGCACTATTTCTTTCTTTAGTGCCCTGTCATTTTCCCCTTCCTTGAAGAAAAGACCTTCCAGATGAACATTATGTGGGATATTCTTCATCGGGTATCCGAGTTGACGGCGAGCTAAAATTGGATGATAGTTGATTCCTCCTATAGTTCCAATGAGGGGTACGTTAGGGAAATTTCCACATCTGTCAATGATCTCTATCCCTTCATAAATCCTATTGTACCAATCTATGTCAGAGTTGGTAAGGGACATAATCCTTTGTGACCTACGTAGAGTACTCTTATGATCCCAAAAAGCAGCAGACTTGGGTAAATGGGAAATGAATCATTTGTAGAGTAAGGGTACACAACATGTGATCATTCCTCCGCTGTATAAATTCCTTAAGTGTACAGAATGATAAGCATCTGCGAGCAGGGTTGGCACGGGGTTTCCTATTAAGAATATCTTAACAACATTGGTATCGACGAAGTTGTCGAAGTTGGGAAAAAGGAATAACCCATATATGAGCAGAACAAAGACGTCTTCGAAGGCAGTTATGTTTCCTATACTAGCAAAGTATAGAGCTTTCTCCATCGAGAGTTTAGCCGATAAACCCTGGATTCCTCCATTAGTAGTCAGGTGAGTCCCAACTTCTGACTTGTCCAACGAGATTGCTCTTGCAATGGCCTGATTCTTTGGAATTTCTTCCAGTCTAGAAAATGGAGCTTGATCAGTGATAGGTAGATCAATCAGGTGGGAGTACTCTTCCAGTGTTGGTGCAACTTGGTAATCCGGAAAAGTGAATTAGTGGTAAATTGGATCGTAGAACTAAATCAGCGTAGATAGGATTCCTTCAACCACGTTGACCCTTAACAGAGACAACAATGGGATTGGTAATCATCCTTGCCAATTTCCTTAAGTCTTCTAGTTTCGTAGCCTTGAAGGTGTACTTGTGCGTTTTTCTTCTATCGAAATCCATAACGCAACCTCTGATAACGCAGCACACAAAAACATTTGAAAACATGGGTTCAAGGGTTCAACGTCACGAGCATGGAGTCATGGCTCTACCCATCCCTAAAGGTTGTACTATTTTGGTCAAATTTTGTACCTGTAGAACGGGTTCTAAGGTTCCCAAAGTCATTGACCCCTCCTAGGTATACCAACAACAAGCTGATTCACTCGAGCGAGCTGTAATATCCTAGGATGAATCTCATTTGAGTGTAGTATCACGTATCAACTATTCCCGATAGTCACCGCACTACCAAATGGTCATATGGTTAATGTCTACTAAATCCTCAGGGTCATGGGTACCACACTGGGAAAGACAATGTTTTCACGACAATCGGTCGTTCAACATTGATACTTCCGCACGGGTACCTCGACTGATTCGGTGGACTGCCAAGTTAGCTCGGTCGGGATTCACTCCCTATAAGCATTTCCTGGATATGCCGCCACTTATCTTAATGTTCTCTCAAACTTTCCACATACGTATTAATCGCATTCCCAATTGACAGAAAATAAAACACGGGTATCAAGTAGTATAACAGTATATATATATATATATATATATATATATATATATATATATATATATATATATATATATATATATATATATATATATATATATATATATATATATATATATATATATATATTATATAGTAGAAAGTATAGAAAATGCTAACAAAGTCTAGACCTCTTAGGAACTCTAATCCTAAAGATATCCCCAGCAGAGTCGCCATTTTTCTGTAGCGTGCGATTTTTGTCAGTGACGCGACCACCTTACCGCATTGGATGGAATTGGGTGCTACTTTCTAATTTCTTATTTATCCTATGAAGCTGGAAAGTAAAGGGAAGCTATCTAAAACTAACCTTGCAGGTAAATATTTTCTTTAACAAGTGCTAAGAGATTGGGGGGGGGGGGGGGGTCCGGGGTCGGGTTATACAAAGGGAAGTTGTTAATTGCCCGATGTATATATGGTTATCCATAGATCTTGTGTGGCATGTTCAAATACTTTCTAGTGTTTACTATTATGTGTTGGGAAAGTTTCTTCTTTGGGAGTGTTGAGAGAGTATTTTTGTTGTTTCGGTTTTTTCGATGTTTTTGATGTTTTTGGTAAGGTACTGCTCGTTAAAATTTCGCAATCTTATGCCTACGTATTCTCGTAAAGATAACAGGGAAATTAGAGCAATCGTAGTTCGTCCTATTCTATGGGAGGAAAGATGTTTGGTGTCTTGTTTAAAGCCCAAGATTGAAGCTAACTGAGTATTTGTGTCTTGTTCAAAGCCCAAGATTGAAGCTAAAGGTTTGACTCAGAGAGGATTTTCCATCTATAAAGGGAGGTATCTCACCTATTCATCACAGTTGTTGGGTAACTGATTATAAAGGGGAATTAATTTAACTGGGATATGTGAATCCAGCAATGCCATAATTTCCTTTATAAGGGAGAGGTCCTGAAGGAAGAAACTTTAACTCAGTGTAGAGTAATGCCATTTTTCCTTGGGGATCTTTCATGCTAAGAGAAGGACATTGGCTTGGATGTAAATAATCCAGAGACTTGCCACTTACAGCAATTAGATGAAAGAGGAAGTTTACCAGGATAAGAGAGGGACCACAGCTTGGATTTTTGAATCAACAAGTGTGCCACTTACAGCAGTTATCTGGAATTAAGGTTTTTTTATTGTCTGTTTTGATGTGTGATGTACAGAGAAATGTCTTCCTACAGAGAGAAGTCTTGATTTCCTCTGAGGGGATTTTTATGCGTGTCTTGATCAAAGCCCAAGGTTGAAGCTAAACGGTTGACTCTGCTTAGGGAGTTTTGTTTCTGTCTTGTACAAAGCCCAAGATTGAGGCTCAAAAGAATTGACTCTTTCGGGGAAAGTTTTGTCTGTCTTGTACAAAGCCCAAGATTGAGGCTAAAAGAATTGACTCCACTGGGGAGAGGTTTTATCTGTCTTGTACAAAGCCCAAGATTGAGGCTAAAAGTTATTGACTCAACTGGAAATTATTTTGTCTGTCTTGTACAAAGCCCGAGATTGAGGCTAAAACTGCTGAGGGAAAATCATTATACAAAGCCTAAGAGGAGGCTGGTTGGAGAATTTCTTATATGAAGCCTAAGAGGAGGCTAGCTTCTGCTGAGGATTATTGAAATCCAGAGACAGGTCCAAGTTGGGGAATCAACTCTTACTGAGGAGTGAAGAAGAGTTGAAATATAAAATTGAGGGTTTATTGGTGGTAATTTGACCCTAACTGGGGGATTTAGAATGAAAGTTTAAAGATAGAGTTTTAAAACCTATGAAGGTTTTAACTCTGCTGGAGATTGATGAAAAGATCAGGGTTTTTCCTGTGCTTTTAGGAAATTTTAGGGTCTCTGTGAAATTCAAGAGGAAATGAGACTTTTCGAGTCTACTGGTATGAAGAGGTTGACACTTAGTTAGAGAATAATCTTTGTATGTTGCCCAAAAGGAGGCTGATGTTTTAAGGGATGAGAATCAACCCTAAAATGGTCTGATGTTTTGGAATTCTGACTCTCTGTAGGATTGAACTAGTAGAGATGACTAAGTTCTGTCCTATACCTGCAGGAGGGTCCTTATACTAAACCCAAGAGGAGGCAGAGAACTTCTAAGAAGCATGTGGGTCCTTGTACAAAGCCCAAGAGGAGGCTGGGGATTCTTTTAGGAAGCCTGTGGGTCCAAACTTGATAAAAGTTCAAGAAAGGTTTCACCGGGAATAATCCTTTCTTTAGTGAATAGTTCTAGGGTTTGAAGAAATTCAAAAGAGGTTTCACCGGGAATTAGTCCTCTCTGGGGAAATGAACTTCTTGTACACATATTTCTAAGTTAGGACAATTTTGAGAAAAGTTTCACCGGGAATAATGTCGTTCTCTGTTCCATATTGTATAAGCCCAAGAGGAGGCAAGACTGTATCTGGAATTTCCTATGGGGAACTAGTTTTGACTGTGTTGAAAGAGTAACCACTGGTTTAATCTAAATCTAGACCTAATTGTTGGGGGAAAACTCTAAGCAAGTATATACAAGCATATATATATATAGATGGAATATATAAACAGGTATTGTATAGAAGCAATAGTAGAACTTAGAGGTTTGCAAGCTCCAGCATTGTAACCATAGCTGTATAGTCAGTTATTCAAGAAATTGGAGAAAGTTTTGATAACCTTTTGAAGTTGAATCTAAATCAAAAAAGAAAGTTGTTTCAAAAGAAGTTTGGGGCTTATACTCAAAGAGAGGCCCAGATGAAAAATAGTGATTGTACCATTATTCTGGAAATTGTATCGGGACTTATACAATGACTGAGGCCCAAAAATGGTTTATCTACAAAAGGATGGGATTTATACTCTATCAAGAGGCCCAAAAGTGTTTGAAAAAGAATAAAAATGGGACTTACAACTCAAGGAGAGGCCCAAATGAAAATTGCTTTGAAAACGGCGATCGCGCCGAGATTTTTAAAATCGTATCGGGACTTTTACAATGACAGAGGCCTAAAAAGTTTGTATGTGACAAAGGATGGGTCTTACACTCTATTAGAAAAGTGTTTTGAAAAATGTTTGCAAGGATGAAAGTAATCAAAACCCTAATTTGATTGAAAAATACATTTTTATTTGAATAAAAATCATTTAAAATTATCAAAATTATCAAACATGTGTGAAAAATAAGTTGTGATCTTGGATAAATGTTTGAAAAATCATGTTATATCCATAGAATGATTTGAAAATCTTTTGAATTTGCAAAATCGAGAGAAAGAATTAATTTAAAATGTTTAAAAAACAATTAAAAAGGAATTCTTTAAAAATTCAAAATATATTAAATAAATAATATCTTTTTTATTTTTTTGTGGAATAAAATACTTTAACATATTTGTGAATTTTGAAAAAAAGAATCATTCAAAAATGATTGAAATTGAAAGAGAAATGAATTTTTGAAGTTATTTTAGAAGTTGTAAAAAAATGAAGGAATTAAGTGGTAAAAATATGGGATGGTCCTCCCAAGGTTTGACCCCACGCCCTTGGGGTGAAGAGTTTAAAACTTTACCATCTGAGCCATGTGCGTTGGCTGATAGAGAATGGAAAGAGTAAATAATATAGGAAACCTTCTTTTGAAAATGGTTCAAAAAAAACCAAATGATCTGGGGCGAGGGGGATTCGAACCCCAGACCTCTCGCTCGCTACACACACACAAATACTAGTGTTTCCACTAGGACGCAATGCCAATTCAAACATATATTGGCAAGGGAATAATATATACTATGTTTGGTTCTAAAACCTGAAAAATGGCGCCATGGCCATCTTCTTCCTTGAGCTGGCTCGCAGGTTGCAAAAACTACTCTATCTCCTTCATTTCGCAATGATTTTGAATGAAATAAACATGAAAGTTGTGTGCTTTTGTGCCAGGAACTCAGTGATATGGTTTAATTTCATTTCTTTTTAGTGTGCAACAAGTTATATCGTGATGATAAGATAAACCCTAAAATATGTAAAACAAACTATGCAATCGTGTACATGATGATTTTGGTTCAATTGTTTGAGGGGAATTGCTTAACACGTGTTTATATACTTAAGGCAAACTTAAGGCCTAATAGATAATGCATGCTTCACATAGTTAGAGAGTCAAGGCTTACCTCTTTGCAAGAAGAAATGGAACTTTGCTCCTAAGGTGTTACAAAAGGGAAATGATGATCCTCTCAGCTTCCTTTGATGGTATGGATTGCGTTGCAAGCTTCAAAGCCCTTTGGAACTCCTTAGATCACTTGGCTAGAATTCAGTTGTATTGGGATCAAGTTGACTAGTGAGATCTTGATTCTTGTGTTACAGAATTGATCAAGGTGTTTGGATCACTCTATATGTTGTATATGAGGTGTGTGGACCATTAGTTTGAGTTGCATTGGTCTCCAACTCAAAACCCGATAGTGCCTTCTCAAGAAAATGGAGTTTTTGTGCTTAAGAAGGAAATGAGAGAAAGCTATGTTGTAAGTTGCTTTGGTGTGTTTGTAAACATCAGAAGTGGGCTCTATTTATAGGTGAATAGATTTGTCAAGCATGAACAGTTGGAACTTGAAGTATAAGAACTGAATTTAATGGTCTTGGCTTGGCATAATTGCTTCCTACACAAGGTATAATAGCAGTCCCAAATAGCTCAGCTATGTATTGACTCAATCCAAATTCTGCAGTCCTTTTAAATGTTGTTTAATATGGTATCTTGACTACAAGGAGTGTGAATCTTGACTATGCACTATTTCACATTATTACTCTTTGAATTCAAGGCATATATATGCCAAAACTCATCAATTCAAAATGAGAAATTTCTTGGCATCTCAGCCTAATTTTGCAGGTTTGATCTGAGTTGTGATGATCATATTGAATGTATTTGGCTCTTCTGATCATTGCCCCTTGACTCAAAATCGTGAATGGCAAGTTAATTCCCAAACTGTTATGAGAACAGTTGCAACAATGCCTCTTGTGGCAGCCGTAATTCTTGGCTCAAGTTAAGTTGTTTCATGCCAATGATCTCTTTGGATTCTTGGCAACATGTATAACAACTTTGATGTTCACATTTGAGATTGATTCTTCTTGTAACTAGGTGTAAACATCTCCCAAGTTTTGGTGTTTTACCGAAAATCTGTCTTGGACAGAATTTTGTCTAACTGTTAGAAAAAGAAGCATTTTCATGTTTTTAGTGATTTTGATTCAACCATAACTCAGAATCCAAGATGATTTGGAATGAGGTGTATTTGACATATTTTAATTATGTAAGATGAGCTTTCATTTGAGCTTTGGATGGGAGAAAAAGGCATTAGGGTTTGGGAGTTATGACCTTGCAAAGTTGGTACCAAATCACTTTTCTTCCATAACTTAGAAAATTTTAAGTTTTCTATGGTTGCCCCTTTTGCAAGAAACCTCACTTTTCTTGATTTTTCTTGATGAATGATGATCAAAACCATACATTAACATTGTTTTTTACTTAGGGGAGCCATATTTGTGAAAAATTCCAAAAAGTCAAACTTGATTTTGGGCACAGTTGACTTTTTGTCAGATGAATTCCAAACTGTGTGATTCTCTATGCAATCAAGTTCTTGACCTAATTCAAACCTAATGGATGGATTCCATAGGTGTTTTAGGGTGTCTTGAATCATGTCCCAAGGTTTGGGAACATGTCTTGCTCAAAAGTCAAAGATACAGTTGACTTTTTCTTCAAAACCCTAATTGTGGTCCAGATGAAATTGAAACTTGTGAGTCAAGCTTTTGGGATCAATCCATTATTGCAAATGGATCAATGTGGTGTATTTGAGGCCCTAAAATCGTGTCTTGAGGTCTTGGCTCATGTCTTGCCTCAAAAGTCAACTTAGGGGTGAATTAGGTCAAGAAACTCTAATTCCTTATTTTTTATGAATGCTCCCCCTGATGTTGTTTTGACTTGGTGATTGGATCCATGAGGTCCCTTTGAGTTTCTTGGATCATTTTTTGAGGTATTGGCTCATGCCCAGATAAAAATTTTCATCTGGAGGCCTTGGTCGACCAAAACCCTAATTTGGTGACACTATCGATCTTGAGGCTTAATCAGCTTAAGAAGTTGCACTCTTATGCTTGATTATTGATATGGGAGACCTATTTGATCCTATATGGGTGTTTTAGAGGCTAGACAAGTTGAATATCATGTCATTTCTTGATTTATCCTTTGTCTGAGTGCTCTGAGAGGGCTCAAAACCCTAATTCTTGGTTGTAGTGAATGCTCAACAATCCTTGAGAAGATTGATGAGGAATGATGGTACATCCATATTGTGGTAATGACTTGCTCAATGATGGGAATTCTTGGTGGTCAGAATTTGGGGTATGACAAGAACCAACCTTGACCATCTCGAGAATTGAAG
Organism: Lathyrus tuberosus; assembly: GCA_022829125.1. NCBI lineage: Eukaryota > Viridiplantae > Streptophyta > Magnoliopsida > Fabales > Fabaceae > Lathyrus > Lathyrus tuberosus. The sequence continues at coordinate 4,596,592 of JALAZF010000056.1, read as the reverse complement.
GCTTGTTCACAACCATTCTATCCACGTTTCAACCAATTTATTTATTTTTATTTAAATTTTTCTTTTAGAATGATTATGTCTTCAAATGTTTTTTTATGACAAAGAGGGAGAAACAAATATGATTTTGATTAATTTTTATCCAGAATTGATAAAATCCCAAACATGTTTTTATGAATTTGCTTATCAGATTATTATGCTTCTGACAATTGTTCTTTGGTTAATAAAATGCTTTTTTTAGTATCTTTACTATTTCCTTTATTTTTGTTGATGACAAAAGGGGGAGTAGATATAGAAGTATTTAAGCACCTGAATCTGACAGTTATTATCTTTGCTTAAATTTTGAAGATCTATTTTTTGTGCTTTAATGTTTAAAATTTAATTAATCCTAGATAGAACTTAGGGGGATCTTACAAACCTCACCCTATGGACTATTAGACTCAGGGGGAGCTTACAAACCTCAGACCCTAAAGTTCAGTTGTTAATTAAATTAACAACCATTATTCTTACATACTTGTATTTGTCATCATAAAAAAGGGGGAGATGGTTGGAACAAAATTGTTTTGTACCATATCTCTTAGGATTTGATGATAACAAAGTATTTAAAGAACAAATAGGTATACTAATATTTGTTCAAGTGTGCAGGACCATATACTAAAATTTCAGGAATAATCTAAGTATTGGTTCTGATAATGAACATCTAAAGAAAAGCTTAAAGAGTAGAATCTGAAGGATCAAAAGTTGAAGACCAGACTCTGAAGAAATCAATGTTTAAAGGTCACACTCTAAAGAAGTCAGCCTCTGAAGACAGGACTTTGAAGAAGTCAGCCACTGCTGATCATAACCTGAAGACTATTCAAAGCATAAAGACAAAGGTGACTCTGATAGGTTAATGTCAGACACTAAGGCTACTTTGTCTTCTTCTGGTCACGTGGAGACCTAAGCTTTTTTTCTAATAGAGCCAACTAGGATGTAACTAATAATTTCTCTTGTAGCAAAGAAATTTCAAACAAGCTTTAAACGACATTAACCTTTTGAAGAAACATCACAGCGTCTTTATTCAAGCTTCTCAAAGAATCTCTTGTGCAAGATCTCCAACGACTCTTTTCGTTCTATATTTAAGGATCTGAATACTTGAAGAACTATAATGAACTATTGACATTAAAAGAGAAGTTACTCTGTAAAAACACAAACACACGTTTAACTTAGGGTTTCTTACCTTTGTATATTCTAGAAATCCCTAAGTGTTAAAGAGTTATTCTTGCATTATATTTTGTCTACACCTCAGAATGTATATCAAGTGTATTACCCCAAACAATCTTTTATATGTTAGGTAGATTATTATAAATATCATACTTAGTGTTTAAGCATTTGAAGTCTCTTTCTTGTGTGCTTGAGCATAGAAGTTTCTTGCTTGTGTGCTTGAGCATTGGAAGTATCTTGCATGTGTGTTTTAGCATAAAAGTCTCTTACTTTGTGTTTGAGCATTGGAAATCTCTTGCTTGTGTGTTTGAGCATAGAAGTTTCTTACTTTGTGTTTGAGCATTAAAAGTCTCTTGTTTTTGTGCTTGAGCATAAAAGCCTCTTACTTTGTGTTCGAGCATTGGAAGTCTCTTGCTAGTGTGGTTGAGAAAATTGTATTCTTGTGTAATTATAGTGAAAATATCTTGTAAGTACAAGGGGGCTAGATTACTCTCGATTTGTGAGAGGAACCAGAATAACTTTATGTCTCTCTCTTCTTTCTTGTATTTCTTATCCGCTGCTTACCTCTTCCCTCTGATTTAGATTCTATACTTTGTGTTTAGAATCTGACAAGAGCTTTAAAATGAAAGAATAAATCTAACACAATTCAACCCCCTTCTTGTGTTTTTCTCACCTTCATATATATCTTCCCTGGAGCCACCTAAATAGAACAGGGTGTTTGCACTGATGCCAATTAAAATTATGTTCCTCAGGGGACATAAAAGTCTTGATGACAAGAAGAGGCTCTAAATAGAAATTCATTTGCTAGTTAGGAAGATGCATTGAACATAATAGGGTTTGTTATTGCTGAAGGTGAATAAAACAAAAGAAGGGGGTTTAATTATGTTGGCTTATTCTCAGGAATTTTAATGACATCTTCAAGGATGTTACACAACTCATCATCAAGACTTAAGATGTGAGTATACATCTTACTTTTCCACCATTAAAATTTAGTAGAGTCTCCACAACTCATTCACAAGAATATCAATGCCATCTTTAAGGATGTCCCAAAAATTATCATCAAGATTTATGATGTGAGTATACATCTTAATTTTCTACCATTCAAATTTAGTAGAGTCCCCGCTGAATGTTGGAGGTCTAACCATATAGTCGTTCTTTTCAGATGTACTATAATCATGATTAGTATTACCAAGAGGATTAGGTTATGGAATGAGACTATCATACCCTAATTTTTACCCCTAATATCCCACCTCATTTACATCCTTGCAATGCATCAAGATTACAAACTTGGTTGTCTCCTAACCCTCTCATCTTTGGGTTTACCATTTTGTATATCTTTTACATTTTTTGTACTTATATGCTTTATAATTCACTAAACATTAATCAAAATACAAAAAAATATGCCTTGTCCCTTTTGTTTCTATTTCAAGGAGGGGTTTGGAATCAAAAGCATCAAGTGATTGCCTCCTCAGCTAGGGTTTGAGTTCCTCAAGTCAAGGTGTGGTCAACCATTGATTTTCAAAGGCTACTCATCAAATCATGACCTCTAATATCAAATCATAGGGTCTCAAGATTATTAAACTTCATTTGATCAAAGATGTTTCAAAGTTTGATAGCTTGTTTCTCAAGAAACTTCAAAGATTCATGTGTTTATTTCCATGCCTTCATCAACAAGTTTCCTCAAGCCATTGCAAGTTTCATCAAAGAAAAATCAAGAGTACATCATTTTGAGTTCATATGATCATCAATGTACCTTGAAATGCAAGAAAAGGTCCAAGGTTGCAAGATCATTCAAGGTGGTTTGACCTAAAAAGTCAACATTTCAAGTCCAACTTCCAAGTATCATAACTTCTTCATACTTAAACATATTTGAGTGCTTCTTTGGGCAAATGACTCTTATTGACATCCCCTAAAAGTTCTATTTACAAGTCAAGAGCCAATTATGTTTGGAAGATCATCAAAAGTTTGGAAACATTAGAGGTCAAATTGTGGACTTAGTGAAATTTGGCCTAAAGCTCAAGTATAGCATGCATATGTCCCAAAGATCATAACTTATTCAATTTTCAATTTTTTGGGCGGTTCTTTTTGTCAAATATCCCTTTTGATGTCCTCTACAACTTTCATTTAGAGGTCGGACATTAATTCATGCTCTAAGTACCTCAAACCTTGAAGGCCATTTGTGCACAAAACTAGGTCATGACCTGTTTGACCTAATGCAAGACCTAATTTTCATTGGTTTTCCCTCAACTTTCCAAGCTTGAAATTTTCTCATCAAGCATCCAATTGAAGTGGTTTTTTTTGTATTGTATTCCGTGCCATAAAAGGAACATTTGGCTCAAGGAAAATTAGAAAATGCACAAGGGAATTTCATTTGGCCTCAGTTGGAAGTTGATGACCTGAACTCTATTTACACCGTGACCTATAATTTTAGAAAGCATGTGCAAATTTAACTTGGGGCCACCAAATCGCGTGCACACTTGTTTGTGATGGCAAAGTGCATTCCACTAAGTGCTAAACGACGTGAATGAGCTCATCAAGTCACACATTTCATGCCAATTCCTCACACGCTTGAAAATAAAAATATCTCACTTCATTCACACGCTTGGGATTTGATTTCATTCAAACCATGACCTTAACTCATTATCCTATAAATAAAGAGTAATTCTGCACTCAAAACCAAGAGAGGGCTTCACTGAGTGATAACCCCCTCTTATCTGGAATTTATATTTCTTTTTGAGAATTTAATTCAACTTTTAGTTTTTAGGGTTTTTTGTGTTTTCTCTAAAATTCTTCATGCTCAGAGCAAATTAATTGCTCTGAAGCATGAGGACACAAACGATGATGGATGTTGATGCTTGAACATGTGTTGTTTAAACTTGAAACACCGAGTTTGTGAAGTTTCAAAAATCAAAGAGAGGTTGAAGATGAAGTCTGGTTCGCGCGTTTTGGAGCCAGAATTCAAATTCTAGTCAATAGCGTGTTAACACGCATTTTTTTAAAATTTGTTTTGTCTGTTGTGATCTGGTGCAATGATATATCTGTGAGGGCGCTTTGACTTTCATTCTGGACCATGTGATTTGCTTACTTGACTTTAGTAAGCAGATCCAGTGGTTTCAGTTATTTTAGTTATTTTAAATTTCATTTTAATTGTTTTTAAATTCTCTTTTATTTCAAAAAATCATTAAAAATAGCTCCCTTAACCTTTTTCACTCAAAATTTTTTCCATAATTTTTTAATACTAATTTCTACCTAGTGTTACTTTTTTCACAATTTTATTTTATAATTTGATATTTTTCATTTTTTTCTCATTTTTCATGCATTTTAATTGGTTTAAAAATAATTTTATGCATTTTAAAAATCTCCAAAAAATATCTTATGATCCTTGACTTGTTTCTGACCTATTTTGATTTTACTGAGCTTTTGTTTGATGTTTATATGCTTCATTTGTATTTTCCATTTATTTTCCATTTAAAATCATTTTAAAAACCATTTTAATGCATTTTATTATTTAATATTGCATTATATATATTGTTTGACTTCTGTTGACTTGGATTAGGGCTTGATTGATCAAAATCTTCCTCAATCTCAATGGACTTTGGGTGTTGATGAGGTTGGATGAATCTTCACCAATTCAAAATTATTATTAAATGATCATTTGGATCATTTGTAGTACTTTGGATTGATGATAGGTTTAGTACTTTAATCCACCAAGAAAGGTGATTGAAATTAATGATAGATGGATCTCGAGTCATGATTCAATTTGGTTTCTCTCTTCATTTCCTTCTCCTTCTTTATCTTTTTCTTTTCTCTTGATCAATTGGATGATTAAGAGTCCATCTTGTTCATGAAGTTTGGATTGATGCTTGATGAACTTTCATCATTTCAAATCTACCTTCCAATTGATCATGGATCATTATAGGTACTTTGGATTGATGCATAAGTTTGTTATAAGTTATCATGAAGGATGATTGATGTAATGTACCAATCTCCTTGCCTTAGTGCTTTATCCCTCCTTGGTTTTTACTTGTGCTACATGTTTTTGGAGTATGGTTTCTACCATATCTCTAACATGTATGGTACATAAATTTTTATTGACCGATGTCATACCCCAAATTTTGACCACTTAGATTTCTCATCATTGTGCAAATCATCATCATAATATGGATGTACCTTCATGCCTCATCAATTTCCTCAAGGATTGTTGAGCATTCACTACAATCAAAATTAGGGTTTCAAGCCCTCTCAGAGCCTTAGACAAAGGATCAATCAAGGAATGACATGATCTTCAACTTGTCTAACCTCTCAAATATCCACAATGGATCAAAAGGACTCCCACTTCAAGGATCAAGCACAAGGCTGCTCCCTTTTAGGTGGATTAAGTCTCAAGATCGACAGTGTCACCAAATTAGGGTTTTGGTCGACCAGGGCCTCCAGATGGAAAATTTTCATCTGAGCACAAGCCAATGATCCAAAACATAACCTAATATACTTCATGGGACCTCATGGACCCAATCATCAAGTCAATTTGACCTCAGGGATGCATTCATCAAAAATCAGGTATTAGGGTTTCTTGACCTAATTCATCGCTAAGTTGACTTTTGGGACAAATCATGAACCAAGACCTCAAGAGAGGATTTGAGGGTCTTTAATGAACTATATTGATCCATTTGTAATAATGGATTAATCCAAGAAGCTTGAGCAATAAGTCTCAATTTCATCTGCACCACAATTAGGGTTTCGCGAGGAAAGTCAACTGTAACTTTGACTTTTGACCAGGACATGCTCCCAAACCCTAAGACATGATTCAATATACCCTATGACACCCATGGAACATGTCCATCAAGTTTGATTTAGGTCAAGGACATGATTTCCTGAGGAATTGCACAGTTTGGAATTCATCTGATAAAAAGTCAACTGTGCACAAAAGTCAACTTTGACTTTTTGAGATTTTTCACCAAAATCGATTTTTAACCCTAAAATGATGTTAATGTATGATTTGAATCATCATTCATCAAGAAAAATCAAAGAAAGTGGGATAACTTGTAAAAGGGGTAACCATAAAAACTTAGAAAAATTTCGAAGTTATTGGAAAAGTGACACTAATGTGCCAACTTTGGAGGACCATAACTCCTAAACCACAAGGCCATTGTTCCCCATTCAAAGCTTGATTTGTAGATCTCATTGGCCTCTACAAAAGCTTCATACTGACCTATGTCCAAATTCCTCATGGATTTTGAGTTATGGAGTGATCAAAATCAAGAAAAGTCACTTTGTTCCAACACTTAGTGAAAATTTCACTAAGTTAGATTTTACCCTACTTTTTGCCAAATGTATGGGGATTTTTCACTTGTATTCAAAAGAGATCAAAACCAAACATGGTCAAACAGTTGTTGTATCATGTAAGGGCTTTCTAAAATGACCAAGAACATTGCCAAATTCAATTTGAGTCATGAGATATGACACTGGCAAGTTGCCTTGCTGAAATCTGCCAAGGCAAGGAAGATTTTTGCACTTTTGGTCGATTTGCCAAAATAAGCCAAATCCAAATGCTCCTATCCACTTGGACACCTCTGAGGATTGAATCTAAAGAGGACAATCACTGAGCCAAGCCTCCAAAGTCTTTGGAACAAGAAATAACATGTTGAACCTAGAATTGCCAAAATAGGGACAAGACTCCAATTTTGGATTGGAGCATTCAATGGAAGCATCAAGGTGGCATGGACTGAGCCATTCTCAACTGAATTCAGTCAAGACTTATCCAAGACCAAGGGAACCACAACCCTGTGCCCTAACCTCTAGTCAATGGCTAGAGGAGACTTGGATTTCCATTGGACAACATTGGCCAAACCTCTGCTGCAGTTGCCATTCACTGTGGATCCCAAAACAAACTTGCTCTACTATAAATAGAGCTCATTTGTGCTCAGTTTAAGTACACCAAAGCCATCTAACAGATGCTTTCCTCAAAATCTCTTCTTTCACTCCAATTTTGCCTTCTAAGGCAAGTCACTATCGGGTTTTGAGTTTGAGAGCTTTTCCAATCAAACCAATCACTCACACACGTCACATACATCATATAGAAGTGATCCAAACACTCACATAACATCTGGAACACTGATTTCATAAAATCACTAGCTAATTACTCAAGTTCTTGACAGTTTTGCAGTTGAGGTACCATCTTCAACTCTAAATCATTTCAATCCATTCCAAGCATTCATACACACTCCATGGCACCTAGGGAAGCTATCCAGATCATTGGAACCTAGCTGTAACACCTCCAACACAAATCACGATCACCAGCTGCAAGTGGTCAATACTTAATTTTTGAAGCATTAATCCAAGATCACAATTTGTTTTTCATATATAAAACAATTTTGATCATTTTAATTGAATTTTTATTCAATTAAACCACATTTTGAAAACAAATTAGGGTTTTGGATTAATTCAACCCTCATAAATCATTTATAAAACACTTTGGGCCTCTAATAGAGTGTAAGACCCAATCCTTTTTTTGACCAAATCATTTTTGGGCCTCAGATATTGTATAAGTCCCGATACCATCAAAACAAACGGCGCGGTCGTCGCCTTTTGAAAAATAACCTTCTGGGCCTCTCCTTGAGCTATAAGACCCATTCAAAACTATTGGGCCTCTAATAGAGTGTAAGACCCAACCCCTTTTAACCAAAACCATTTTGGGCCTCACTTATTGTATAAGTCCCTCTGCGTTAAAAGGAAACCTCGGCGCGATCGCCATTTTTAAACGAAAAGTCAACTGGGCCTACCCTCGTGTTATAAGCCCCACTCTTTTTCTTTAAAACTTTTTGGGCCTCTTGAGAGAGTGTAAGACTCATCCCCTTGTACAGAAAACCTTTTTGGGCCTCAGTCACTTGTATAAGTCCCTCTATACAAATTCAAACAGTGCGCTCACTGATAAAACCCTGAGCCTCTCCTTGAGCTGTAAGCCCCAAATCTTTCTTTTTCAAAGCACTTTCTCCTTTGATTTTGGATATACTGTTGTTTTCAATATTTCTTTGTTGAACAACTAACCAAACATCATGGAAGCTCTACAACCGAGTAAGTGGTTATTACTTTCATTTACTGCTTTCATATACATATAACTGTATTGTGGGGCTGTTTCACTGTAAGTCTTCTTTCATAAACTCATATCAACTGTGTAATAATAGTATAGATATTTAGAGTTTCCCCGGCAGCTACGTCTAGAACTAGGTGACGCCGTTTCGTTTCGTAGAAATAGACAACTAGATCCCCAATAGGATCACCAGATACAGTCTTCTCTTCGGCTGTCCTCATTAGGAATTGTCAAGAAACTCTACTCCCAGATATGAATGTATTCTCCGTGAATGGCATCTTTGAGTTTCTTCCAAATTCTCGAACTTTCCTGACTTGATCTATTCCTTGTGAATAGCTTACCTTGAATTTCTCGGGGTTTGGGGACCCATGGGCTTCTTGAAAGCATCGGCCTCCTCTTGGGCATCATACAAGGACCCACAGGCTTCCTAAAAGCAACCCCGCCTCCTCTTGGGCTTTGTACAAGGACCCTCCGGCTTCTTAGAAGTATTCACAACCTCCTCTTAGGCTTCGTATAATGATCTCTTCCTCCGAGAATGATAGCCTCCTCTTGGGCTTCGTACAAGGACCGATCGGCTTCTTAAAAGTTTCCAGCCTCCTCTTGGGCTTCGTACAAATTGTCCCGACGACCTCCTAGAGGTATAGGAATAGAACTTAGTCATCTGCATAGAATAGTCCTTTCAATGAGTCTATTACTATTTCTCAAAGCATAGTACAAAAGATAAAACTCTAGACGCGGACAGTCTAATATCCTTGAGTCTCAAAGACATTCTCAAGTGACCCCTTCGTTAAATAGGAAGGAAACCCGTAGACTCGGACAGTCTCAATACCCTTCGGATTTCCCACTTCCTTAAAGAACATGGATAACCCGGATCCTCGAATCAAATCCTTGAGTACAGCATTGCTCATATAAGAACTGATTTTCTCTTTAAAAATCAGTATACTGGACCTGTCACTTAACTGAACAGTAACCATAGCCTCCTCTTAGGCTTTGTATAATGATCCTTCTCCAGTGAAGTCAACCTCTCTCTTGGGCTTTGTACAATGATTATCCCCAACGGAGTAAAACAACATTTAGCCTCTCTCTCGGGCTTTGTACGAGACACATAAGAGACTCCCTCGTTGAGTCAATCACCCTTTCGCCTCCATCTCGGGCTTTATACGAGATACAAAACGGTTCTTATTAAGCCAAACAAATTTTAGCCTCCATCTTAGGATTCGTACGAGATACAAAAAACTCTCTTGTTAAGTCAAGTAGCCTCCATCTCGGGCTTTATACGAGATACCAAAAGACTCCATCGTCGAGTCAAAACCTTTTAGCCTCTCTCTCGGGCTTTGTACGAGACACATATTAGCCTCCTCTTAGGCTTTGTATAAGAAAACCACTGGTTGGTCCAATCAACCTTTTAGCATCAAAGTTGTGCCTCGTTCACAGTACACAAACTTCAACAACTCTTTCCCCTTCATCTAATTGCTGTAAGCGGCAAGCCTCTGGATCATCTACATCCATGCCAATGTCCCTCTTTTAGTATGAGAAATTCCTAAGGAAAGATGGCATTGCTCTAAACTGAGTTAAAGTCTTCTCCTTCAGGTTAAAATCCCCTATAAAGGAAATTATGGCATTGCCAGATTCACAAATCCCGGTTAAAGTAATCCTCCTTTACAGTCAGTCACCCAACAATTGTGACAAACAGACCCCTCTTTAGAGATGACAAATTCTCTCTAAAGTCAAACCATTTTAGCTTCACATCTTGGGCTTTGAACAAGATACAAATCACCTTTAGCTTCACGTCTTGGGCTTTGAACAAGACACCAAAACAACCATTTCCTCCCATAGAATAAGAGGAACTACGAACGCTCTGATTTCCCTGTTTCGGTAAACGGGAATACGTAGGCATAAGATTGAAAGAAAAATCTTAGCGAGCACACTAAACAAAAACCCAAAATCCCATACTCTCACATATCTATCAAAAAGCATCAGTCCTAACATCCTAATCCTTGTTCCCCGCCAGAAACCTGTCTGTCAAAATAACACAAGAAAGGCCCCACCACATTGATCGCATCCGTAACCTAACAGACCGCTGTTTAAACTCGTTATACAAGCAGGGTTAATTGGAGACATCTATTTCCCTTCCTTATTCAGCTCACAATAGGATAAAAAATGAATCGACCTATAGTAAACTGACTCCAAAGAGCGATCGCGCTTAAGAACCGCGTCCAAAATCGCTCGCTACAGAAAAATGGCGCCCACCGTGGGGCCCTTCTTAAACTTTTTTCTCTCTCTTCACTTGTGTGAAAACCACAGATTGGGGCTTCCGCCGGGGAACCCATTTTCTGTCAGGAACTTAGGATTCATAGCTTTAAAGGTCTAGGATGTTTAGGACAAATATATATACTGCTTTTCCTAATTGCTATACCTGTTTATTTTTCTGCTAATGGGAATGCGTGTGATGCCTGTGGAAAGATTGAGTATACACTTAAGATAAGTGATGGCGACGAGGTCGACCATCAACCTCAGTGGAGGCTGACCAATGCAACCCATTTTCTCACCTAGACAATGGGCCGATTGTGATGTCTGAGAAGCTGGGGAGCCAAACCCTTTCGTAGTGCGGAAACTATCGAGAATAGTTGTTACGCGATACTACCCTCATTTGAGGCTGGTGATCTATTCTCGGTGAATGGCACTTACTCTAAGATCGCTCTACAACTCACTGGCGTTCCGCTTGTTGTTTTGCTTTCCTGGGAGGAGCTGATGATAATGAGTACAGGTACAAAAATCACCCTAGTATAAACCTTTGGGGATGGGTAGAGCCTTGACTTCATGACAAAGACCCTTTGACCCCATGTTTTTTCTATGTTTTTGTGTGCTGCATTTATGCATTCATTTAAAAAACATTAAAACAACAAAAAAAATTTCTCTTCTAGTCTCTCTGTTTTTCAAATTAAACTAAGACTGTGATTGCAAATATCAGAGAAAAAGATTGCGCTAATGGATTTCGGTAGAAGGAGACCCCATAGGTATACCTTCAAGGTTCCAAAACTAGAGGATTTGAGAGGTTTGGCGAGAATGATCACAAACCAAGAGGCTTTCAGAGCCAAGTACGGAGGTTTGCTATCTCTGCTAAGAGTCCATGTGATTGAGGGAATCATGGACGCGCTCGTTCAGTTCTATGATCCAGTTTATCACTGCTTCACATTCCCGGATTACCAGCTCGCACCAATGCTGGAGGAGTATTCTCGTCTGATCGATTTACATATCACTGATCGAGCTCAATTTTCTGGACTGGAAGAAATTCCAAAGAATCAAACCATTGCAAGAGCAATTCATTTGGACGAGTCTGAGGTTAGGACTCACCTAACCACTAAGGGTGGCATCCAAGGTTTGTCGGCCCAGTTCTTGACGAAGAAGGCCCTGTATTTTGCCAGTATAGGAAACGTGACTGCTTTTGAAAGCGTCTTTGTCTTGCTCACCTACGGGTTATTTTTGTTTCCCAACATCAATAATTTCGTCGATATCAACTCCATTAAGGTTTTTCTCATTGGAAACCCTGTGCCGACTTTGCTCGCAGATGCGTATCATTCTGTACATTTGGGAAATTTGTACAGCGGAGGGGAGATCACATGCTGTGTACCTTTGCTTTACAAATGGTTTATCTCCCACTTGCCCAAGTCTTCTGCTTTTTGGGATTGCAAGAGTGCCTTACGTTGGTCGCAGAAGATCATGTCTCTCACCAACTCTGACATAGATTGGTGTAATAGGATTTATGATGGAATCAAGATCATTGACCGTTGTGGAAACTTCCCCAACGTACCCCTTATAGGAACTAAGGGAGGAATCAACTATCATCCGATATTGGTTCGCTGTCAATTTGGATACCCGATGAGGCATATTCCGCTGAATGCTCATCTGGAAGGTCTTTTCTTCAAAGAAGGAGAAAACGACAAAGCACTAAAGATGGAAATAGTGCACGCTTGGAAACACGTTCATAAGAAAGGACGAGAGTCTCTAGGAAAACCAGACTGTGTCTCGGTGGAGCCTTATCTCCATTGGGTACAAACTAGAGCTCTTAAGCTAAAAATGCCTTATCCTCGTTACGGAATTCTTCCGCCGAGGGAATCTGTCATGTACTTCATGACGAAAACTGAAAAGCTTCAGGTTACTCTCAACAAAGTTCAACAGGAGAGAAGGTCTTGGAAGAACAAGTACCGCACCCTCGACATAGAGTGCATCAAAATACAGCAATTACTGAAAGAGAAGGGTGCTCTGATTAAAATTTTGGAGCAACATGCTGTAGAGAATCAGGATGACCAAAGGAATTTGTTCGCTCCTTTCACTTGGCAAAGGAATGACAACCTGACAACGGCCCAAGAGCCCCTGTCAAAGAAAAGGAAGATACCAGAATCAGCACCCGATTTCTCTTCAGAGAGGACTCGGGACCCATTAGCTTAGGTTTCTGTTTCTGCACCTTGTAATCTACTGTATTTCCGTTTCCGTAATCCTTTGAATTTCAATAAAAAGGGGTTTCCCCACCGTTTGATATTTGCAATCTAATTGTCGAAGTTTATTTTGATTAAACCAAAAAAACAATTAATATAATCATTGCATTCATCATTCTCACATCACGTATTCTTCTTACCTACGAATCTCACATTTGTATCTCGATTCTAGAGTCAAACTGTCTCATTCGTACAATACTCGGGCCAATCGTCAGAAAAAGATGGATGATCTTGAGGAAGAAAACAGAGAGTTGAAAGAAGAGATCGACGCTCTGAGAGAGGATATGAGAAAGCTTCGTAACGACATGCAAGCCATGGCAGAAGCTCAGCTACAAAGGACTGTGATCTCAGAGATCACCTCAACGCCCATAGTGGAGAAGTATGATCCTAGGTATCAAATGCCGAAAGATCGTCCCTGGGGCATGCCTGTTAATTATATCCCGGAAGGATATGTTCCTCCGATCACTGAAGATCAGGGAATCACAACAGAAGCCGCTGGGCCTGAAGGTTACAAACTTCGGGAAAGCGAAGATGCCAGGGGCATACTGAAGACTCCTGAAGGTTACAAACTTCGGGAAACGCCAAGACTTACTGTCGTAGTCACGGTACCACCCCCTGTGGTGCACACTGTCCCGGAAGGACAGATTCCACAAATACCTTCTGGTAAAAAGGAAACTATGTTTGACCGGATGGATGAATTCCAGGAACAGTTCTTGGAAATGCAGAAGGAACTGCAGGCCATTCGCGGTCAGGATCTATTTGGAAAAGACGCTGCAGATCTCTGCTTGGTCCCCAATGTGAAAGTTCCGCACAAGTTCCAAGTGCCCGACTTTGAAAAGTACAAGGGTAACTCTTGCCCTCAGAGCCATCTGGTGATGTACGCTCAGTGGATGTCAGCTCAGACGGAGAATCAGGACCTACTGATTCACTACTTTCAGGATAGTTTAACCGGTGCCGCATTAAAATGGTACATGGGTTTAAACCGTGCTACGATTAGCACATTCAAAGATCTTGGTATTGCCTTCGTCCAACAATACAAATATAATTTGGACATGGCACCGGACAGAGATCAACTCAGATCAATGTACCAAAAGGACAAGGAAACCTTTAAGGAGTATGCTCAAAGGTGGCGTGAAATTGCCGCTCAAATTTGTCCACCTCTTGAGGAAAAAGAGATGACAAAGATCTTCTTAAAAACCTTAAGCTCATTTTACTATGACCGAATGGTTGCCAGTGCGCCCAGTGACTTCACCGAAATGGTCGGCATGGGCGTACGTCTTGAGGAAGCCGTCCGAGAGGGACGTTTGGTAAAAGACACTGGATCGACGAGCGGTACTAAAAAATACGATAGTGCTCTCCCTAAGAAAAAGAGCAAGATATTGGGAATATCTCTCTCGGAAATCAAAGGCGACGTTATCAACCGGTAGCGGCTGTAACTCCTGCTATCGACCCTGTGCCTATTCCTACATATCAACTTCAGGTTGCGCAGAGCCAGCCTAATCAGCAAAGGACACAACAGCCTCTTCAGCAGGCTCGTCCTCCATATAACAACAACCGTACAACACGACCATCAGGGTTTGATCCTATACCCATGTTGTACGCAGAACTATTTCCGTTACTACTAGCTAAGGGGCACATCCAGACTAAGTCTCATCTTACAGTACCGGAAAATCTGCCTTTCTGGTTTAAGGTGGATCAAACTTGCCCTTACCATCAAGGAGGATCAGGGCATAACATTGAGACTTGTCTCAATTTCAAGGTCGACGTGCAAAAACTTGTTAGGAGCGGGCTCTTATCTTTCAAATATACGAATCCCAATGTTCTCACAAACCTGCTGCCTCAACATGAGAAAGCTGCAGTCAATCTGATTGAGAAAGAGACTAACAATGTCTATCAAATTCACGATGTACTCTTGTTGAGGACCAATTTGGTCAAGATGCATTGTAGACAGAGTGGATATGGCCATGTGCCACCTCATAATTATCACCAGTGTGATATCTGCTCTAAAGATAACCAGGGATGTTCTGTAGTACAAGCAGCATACAGGAACAAATGGATCTCGGATGGATCCAAGAACACCGAGTTCGTGGAGTTAACATGGTCTACGCGAATTCTAACATCATTCAGAACCACGATATCCGTGCAACGAATGTTAACTTGGTGGCAATGCATTCAAGGCAAAGCCAGTATCATAATCTGCCGCAGCACGATTACAGTTCCTGTCTGACTTGCTCGATAAACAAACAGGGATGCTCTTTCATACAAGAGGCCCTCCAGCGTTAGATGAATCTTGGATGGATCCAAGACTACCATGATAGGAATCCCTATCAGATCAACATGGTTTAGATTTTTGATATTCGCGTGATGAATACCAACCTGGTAGAGTTACATACTGAGCAGGTCCGACTCGGATTCTTAATATCACACGACTATCAAAGCTGTAAAGCAGGTTGTGAAAACGATCGAGGTTGTACCCTTGTCCAGGAGGCACTTCAGAACTTGTTAAATCACTAGTGGATGCCAATCTATATGGATGAAGATACTCAGCAAATTAGTATCAGTAACAGGAATCCTACTCGGCGTCAAAGTCAGGATGTCCGATCTGTGGAAGCTAACCTAGTGAGGTTACATTGTATTCAAAGTGGGCGTGGCCAGGTGCCACCACATAATTATGAACGTTGTGGAGTCTGTTCAGAAAGTAACCAAGGGTGCTACCTTGTGCGAGCAGCTCTCCAGGGGTAGGTGGATCGTGGAGAGATTCGTCCATATCCGGGTTCTGGACCCATCAACTGGACGCCGAACTACCTTGCCGATCAAGTTGAGGATGTTGTCACGATCGCTGGTCATCACAGGACCAGGGATATTTTTGCCATCATCCCTCTACTTAACGAATCTAGAGCTCCTAACCGGGAACGGATCGAGATTACTTATGATGGTTAGAAAAATCAGAAGGTTCCCATAGTCATCTATCTGCCGGGACCAACACCGTATGAATCAACTAAGGTTATCCCTTACAAATACGGTGCAACAATAGTTGAAAATGGAAAGGAAATTCCATTACCCTCTATCGTGAATATTGCAGACATCAGTCGTGTAACACGAAGCGGTTGAATCTTCAACCGAGGAGTTGGAGAACCTAACAAGGAAAAGGAACTTCAGACAGGAGTTCCCGATCCATCAGTCGGTCAATCTAGTAATCCCGACCTTTTGAAAAATGATGATGAGATGCTGAAGCTCATCCAAAAGAGTGAATACAACATTGTTGATCAACTGTTGCAAACTCCTTCAAAGATCTTGGTATTATCACTGTTACTCAGTTCAGAAGCGCATAGGGAGGCTCTACAAAAAGTCTTGGAGCAAGCCTTTGTGGAACAGGATGTAACAATCAGACAATTCGATAGCATTGTCTCTAACATCACTTCCTGCAACAATTTGGGATTTAGTGATGAGGAATTACCTGAAGAGGGTCGTCGTCATAACATGGCGCTCAACATTACAGTTAACTGCCAGGACGATGCTTTAGCCAGCGTACTGGTAGACACAGGGTCAGCCCTAAATGTTATGCCAAAGTCCACTTTGATGCAATTATCATTCAAAGGCCCTCCGATGAGAATCAGCGAGGTCGTCGTCAAAGTGTTCAACGGATCCAGAAAAACAATTATCGGCGAAGTTGATCTTCCCATAACTATCGGTCCTCACACTTTCCAAGTCACTTTCCAGGTCATGGACATCCGGGCAACATACAGTTGTTTATTAGGAAGACCTTGGATACATCAGGCTGGAGCGGTCACTTCGACCCTCCACCAAAAGCTAAAGTTCGTTCAGAATGATCAACTTGTCACAGTCTGCGGGGAGCAGGCCTTGTTGGTGATTAACTTGTCATCATCTGCTGGTATAGAACCCGAGGAGGTTATTGGAACTCAGTTCCAAGCACTGTCGGTGAGCAAGGACAATCAATCCCAAGGAGGAACCTCGATTTCCTCATACAAAGATGTTATCAAAGCGGTCGAGAGTATCGATACAACCGGATAGGGACAGCTTGTCATTCCTATTGACAATAAAACAAAGAAGGGTCTTGGTTTTTCTGCAACCTGTACCCGGACAGCTGCTAACGATGAAAGTCTTCATCCCATTCAGGACTTCTTCCACAGTGGAGGTTTCCTTCACCCAGTGTCTCAGGCAGTACATGCTATCAATGAGGAAGATCCCTCTGACACAGATGAATAATGGAAGTCCTATCTTAAAGAGGACGGTTATATGTCTCAGGAAGAGGTGCCTATGCCATTTTGCTATCCCGCACAGAGTCCGAGATTTATACCACGGTCAGACGTCAAAATGATATATGGAGATTGTGATCCAGAAGGATGTCGTGCTCTGCCAAATTCATTAGAGGAAGACACTCTGATGAAAGACAACTTTGACCATAATTACTATGGCCCAATGGATGGTCTGCCAATGTGGCAACCTTACCCAGGAAACTTGGGGCAAGAGAGTCATCCGAACAATGAAAATCAGCTGACCGTCATTGAACAAAATACCTGTGTCCCCACCATGTCATGGGATCAACACTCAGGTCATTCAGAAACTACTCGACATGAAGATGAATTCGCAACGTTTGCAGGACTTGAATTCATCAACTATGCTTTTCCTGAGGTTAACGTCATCGAGAAAGATGACTCCTCCGGTTCCAAAGAAGTTTGAGACACCCTGGGACAACCAAGTGGAAAATACGACTTCATGGTCAAGTACACTGCTCCCAAAAGCTCTCGTATCTGGCTCGAAGACATCCAACCTACTGGATGGGGAGATACAGCTGAGAGCACAACTACTCTGCATAATACAATAGAGGAATCCTCCTACGACAATTCTGCCTGGGAGACAGATTCCAATGATCCTGCTCCACCAGAAATCAGCGTCATTTCTGAAGACAAATCAAGGAAGGTGCCAGACTTTGTCATTCACCGAGGAGTTCGCCGCCAATGGGTTGCTGTTGATGTTCCGAAGTTTGTTCATCAGTCAAAGTAATTGCCATCTTTAACCTTTCACCCTGCCCAGGTGAAATGGATGTTTTGATAGGGCTCGCTTTCTGTAAATTTCCCTCTTCGCTTCGCCCAAAGTGACAGAGTTTTGTTTTATAGGGCTGTAGTTTCAAGAATCGACTTGTTCATTAATAAAATAACGTCGTTCTATAATTTCCGCATTAATTGATGTTTTCTCTTTTCGCGTTTTTCAGAAAATGGTAATCCTAAAAAACAATTCAAATAAAAACAAGCAGTAAAATAAATACACTGCACACAATTTCGCATTTTCTCTATCTCTTCTAAACACGAATCATCACATCATGCAGATTCCTTGTTTTAAACCCCGTTGAAACATACGATCTGATGTCTTCTCCCAACTTTGAGTTCCCGGTATTTGGGGCTGAAGAAGAAGTTGACAACGAAATTCCAGAAGAGATCTCCCGATTACTCAGACAAGAGGAAAGGTCCATTGAACCTCACAAAGAGCCGTTGGAAACGGTAAACTTAGGTTCAGAAAAAGAGAAAAAAGAAATCAGGATTGGGGCACTTCTCAGTCCAACTGCCAAAGAGAGTTTGATAAAGCTTTTCAAAGAATTCCCCAATGTATTCGCTTGGTCCTATCAGGACATGCCAGGGTTGGATACCAGCATCGTGGAACGTCACTTACCGTTGAGATCGGAATGTCCACCAGTAAAGCAGAGGTTGAGACGGACTCACCCGGACATGGCCATCAAAATCAAAGAGGAGGTACAGAAACAGATTGATGCGGGTTTCCTCGCCACGTCAGAATATCCTCAATGGTTAGCCAATATCGTACCCGTTCCGAAAAAGGATGGAAAGGTCAGAATGTGTGTCGACTACCGAGATCCGAACAAGGCTAGTCCAAAGGACGACTTTCCTTTACCACACATTGACATGCTGGTAGACAGTACAGCAAAGTTCAAAGTTTTCTCCTTCATGGATGGATTCTCGGGCTATAATCAGATCAAAATGGCACCGAAAGACATGGAGAAACTTCGTTCATTACCCCATGGGGTACCTTTTGTTACAAGGTAATACCGTTCGGTTTGAAGAACGCCGGGGCAACCTATCAAAGGGCCATGACAACTCTTTTTCATGACATGATACACAAAGAGATCGAGGTATATGTCGATGATATGATTGCAAAATCTAAGACAGAAGAGGAGCGTGTGACCCACCTGTCAAAACTATTCGAGCGTTTGAGGAAGTACAAACTCCGCTTGAATCCCAACAAGTGCACCTTCGGTGTCCGTTCAGGGAAACTACTAGGGTTCATCGTCAGCCAGAAAGGAATTGAGGTTGATCCTGACAAGGTCAAGGCCATTCGAGAAATGCCTTCTCCGAAAACTGAAAAATAAGTCAGGGGATTCTTGGGACGTTTGAACTACATCTCCAGATTCATATTCCTTATGACCGCCACGTGTGCGCCGATTTTCAAATTACTCAAAAAGAACCAGGATTGCGTTTGTTCAGAAGATTACCAAACCGCCTTCGACAGTATCAAGGAATATCTGTTGAATCCTCCGATTCTATCACCTCCAGTGGAAGAAAAACCACTGATCATTTACCTCACAGTCCTGGAAGACTCAATGGGATGTGTACTTGGCCAACAAGACGAAACCAAATGGAAAGAGTCTGCCATTTACTATTTAATCAAGAAATTCACCGACTGTGAGACTCGGTACACGATGCTTGAGAAAACTTGTTGGGCTTTGGCTTGGGCAGCCAAACGTCTTCGCCAATACATGATTCGTCATACTACTTGGCTGGTTTCTGAGATGGATCCAATCAAGTACGTCTTCGAAAAACCTGCTCTCACGGGAAGAATCGCCCGTTGGCAGATGCTGTTATCAGAATATGACATAGAGTACCACGCTCAGAAAGCCGTTAAAGGAAGTATTTTAGCCGATCATTTGGCTCATCAACCGATTGACGATCAAGAATCAATCGGGTTTGACTTCCCAGACGAAGATGTCATGTATCTAAAAATGAAAGACTGCGAGGAACCGCTACCCAGTGAAGGGCCAGAACCAGGTTCCCAGTGGGGACTAATCTTTGACGGAGCAGTTAATCATTATGGAAACGGAATTGGGGCAATCATTGTTACCGCTCAGGGTACCCACATTCCTTTCACTGCCAGACTTACGTTCAAATGTACGAACAACGAGGCCGAATACGAAGCTTGTATTATGGGTCTCGAAGAAGCGATTGATTTAAGGATAAAAAACTTGGACGTATATGGAGACTCAACCCTAGTTATCAATCAGATAAAAGGAAATTGGAACACATACCAATCAGGATTGATTCCTTACAAAGACTACGCAAGAAGGTTGCTACCTTTCTTCAACAGAGTTGAGTTTCATCATATCCCTCGTGAGGAGAATCACATGGCTGGTGCATTAGCCACTCTCTCTTCCATGATTAGTGTAGGTCAATGGAACGACTTACCTAAGATTGACATAATGCGCCTTGAACGGCCCGCTTACGTCTTCACGATCGAAGCAGTCATAAATGAAAAACCTTGGTATCATGATATCAAATGCTTCCTTCAGAAACTAGAGTACCCGTCTGGGGCACTCAGAAAAGACAGAAAAACCCTCAGAAGATTGGGTGGAAACTTCTTCCTGAGCGGCGACACTCTTTATAAGAGGAATTTTGACTTGGTCTTGCTCCGATGTATAGACAGACCAGAAGCAGACATGCTTATGAAAGAAATTCATGAAGGATCCTTTGGCACTCATGCCAACGGACACACAATGGCGAGAAAAATTCTAAGAGCAGGGTACTATTGGTTGACCATGGAATCCGACTGCTACAAGTACATGAGGAGGTGTAACAAATGTCAGATATACTCCGACAAAATTCATGTACCGCCATCACATCTCAAAGTTCTTTCTTCCCCGTGGCCCTTTTCCATATGGGGAATCGACATGATTGGCTTGATCGAACCTAAGGCTTCAAACAGACATCGGTTCATTCTAGTAGCCATTGACTATTTCACCAAGTGGGTCGAAGCAGCGTCATTCGCCAATGTAACCCGACAAGTGGTGGTCCGATTTATCAAAAACAATATCATCTGCCGTTATGGCGTTCCGAGCCAGATCATTACAGATAATGGATCTAACTTGAACAACAAGATGTTGAAAGAGTTGTGCGTTGAGTTCAAGATCCAACACCATAACTCATCTCCCTACCGACCCAAGATGAACGGAGCGGTAGAAGCGGCTAACAAGAACATCAAGAGGATCGTTCAGAAGATGGTTGTAACCTACAAAGATTGGCACAAGATGCTACCCTTTGCTCTTCACGGTTATCGCACATCTGTCCGCACTTCAACAGGGGCAACCCCTTTCTCTCTAGTATATGGCATGGAGCCAGTTCTCCCCATAGAAGTAGAGATCCCATCAATCCGGGTATTGATGGAAGCTAAGCTTTCCGAAGCTGAATGGTGTCAAAGTCGACACGACGAGTTAAACCTGATCGAGGAGAAGCGAATCACGGCACTATGCCATGGTCAGTTGTATCAGCAGAGAATGAAGAAGGCGTTTGACAAAAAGGTCCGACCTCGCATCTTCAGGAAAGGAGACCTTGTGCTCAAAAAGATACAATCATTTCTCACTGATTCACGAGGTAAATGGACTCCGAATTATGATGGCCCCTATGTGGTCACGAAAGCTTTCTCAGGCGGCGCCTTGAGACTTGCAACCATGGATGGAGAGGAATTTGCCTACCCCACAAATGTTGATGTAGTCAAGAAATACTTCGCCTAAACTAAAAAAAAAACGTCTCGGTGGATTGAAAACCCGAAAGGGCGGTCCAGGCAAAAGTTAGAGACATGAAAAAAAAATCATCCCGATGGATTGGAAACATCAAAGTACAATCCAGGCAAAAATTAGGGATAATGGCAAGTAACTATGTTCAACAGAGGCAGGTCCCTCAGCAGCAGTTACACCATCCATCGGAGGAAAACTCCAGTCAAGGTCATCTTCGACAGAAGCTCAGGATGCCCAGAATTCAAAGTTGGTAGAAGGATAGTGGTCGTTATGTTTCAACGTAGCCCTTTTCCCTGTAAATTACCATTTTCAAACTTTGTAAATACTCTTTGGAATCACACGTTTGGCTGATCTCCATCTTATCAATAAAATTTGAGCCCTTGTGCTTTTGTTTGTAATTTTCATTTGTTTTACCTTTACAGAATGAAGTTTTTTAACATGATTAGCGATTCTTGAAATGAAACAAAAATGAATTTACTTGTTAAAACTTTTTCTGCTCTTTAATAAAGACGGCAATTTCTTTTGACTGTTGAACATCAAAAGAGCATCAACCGCTTCTCCAGAAGTAAGCGAACTTCAAAGTGCAGAATCAAAGTGCTCCTTCTACGTCAGTGCGCCTGAATGAAGGATCAATAGTGTCGGATGCAACTATTCCATCTGATACCCACGGCAGAGTTCTTATCTCCTAAGTCCGACTAACATAGTTCCCCGCGAGGACTACTTCTCCTAAGAAAGGTAGAATTGCTACTTTTTTTACCAATGGTACTTCTTCGCCCCGCGATGGCCGAGTATCCAGTCATGTTCATCTTTTAGTTTGTATGTCGCGTCAGTTTTGTCAGCATATACATACATACGTCATGCATTATTGATTTGCATTCACATTTCATATTGCGTCACTATCACTCTAGTCGGTCTTGTCCCCTAGTGATAACAGTCTCTCAAATCGAGTTGTCAGTTCTTACCTCGTCAGGAAACCCTGCGTTTGAACAACCTCGCCTCCAGTTTATTTCTGGAAAGAAGTTGACCCTTGACCACTTTGATAACTTGAACCTCTGAAGAGCCAGAGAAGCTTTCTACAGATGTCATTCTTCGCCATTGAAGATGATATCCTTTCTTTCCCGGATTAAGGAAAATCCCCAGAGAAAGCCTCTTAAACAGAGATTCAGCAATACGGCAGTTTATCTCTGAAACACCGCTAATGAAAAGGTCATCGGCACCTCAAAATTGGATTACATCATATGGCATTTCTCCGAGAAGATTTCCGTGAAAAGTATGATGTAAAGACCCCGAACGAAAGCAGTCTCTCAAAAGACTCATTTTCCCCAGTAGATTCAACAAATGGCGACTCCAAACAGAGAAGTTTGTGCACCTCTACAACTCAGACGACTGGGTTCCCCAGTAAGTCTGACATCAAAACTTTTTCCACTCAAATGGCATCTCCCCAGGAAAATTCGGCGAGAGGTTTGAGGAGAACCGCTACAAATAGCGTCCCTTGTCAATAAAGTTTATTGACAAAAGAAACTTAGACCAGTTCCTTGGTAGGAAACCAGGATCGAGGGGAAGTTTACAACAGAAACTAAGACCAGTTCCTTGGTAGGAAACCAGGATCGAGGGGAGGTTTATCCCAAAAGGAAACCGAGACCAGCTCCTTGGCTGAAAACCAGGATCGAGGGGAAGTTTACCTTTTCTAAGCATTATCGCTTAGTTAAAGAAGATGAATGCGTAAGCTACCATTCATAGACGCTATCAAAATTTTGGGTATTCCGATATTTAATCCTCTTGCACCCCGAATGCCTGAATACCTTCGCCATTCACACCTTCGTGTCCAAGAAGATTAAATAGGGGCATCTGTCATACCCCAAATTTTGACCACTTAGATTTCCCATCATTGTGCAAATCATCATCATAATATGGATGTACCTTCATGCCTCATCAATTTCCTCAGGGATTGTTGAGCATTCACTACAATCAAAATTAGGGTTTCAAGCCCTCTCAGAGCCTTAGACAAAGGATCAATCAAGGAATGACATGATCTTCAACTTGTCTAACCTCTCAAACATCCATAATGGATCAAAAGGACTCCCACTTCAAGGATCAAGCACAAGGCTACTCCCTCTTTAGGTGGATCAAGTCTCAAGATCGACAATGTCACCAAATTAGGGTTTTGGTCGACCAGGGCCTCCAGATGGAAATTTTTCATCTGGGCACAAGCCAATGATCCAAAACATAACCTAATATACTTTATGGGACCTCATGGACCCAATCATCAAGTCAATTTGACCTCAGGGGATGCATTCATCAAAAATCAGGAATTAGGGTTTCTTGACCTAATTCACCCCTAAGTTGACTTTTGGGACAAATCATGAACCAAGACCTCAAGAGAGGATTTGAGGGTCTTTAATGAACTATATTGATCCATTTGGAATAATGGATTAATCCAAGAAGCTTGAGCAACAAGTCTCAATTTCATCTGCACCACAATTAGGGTTTCGCGAGGAAAGTCAACTGTAACTTTGACTTTTGACCAGGACATGCTCCCAAACCCTAAGACATGATTCAATATACCCTATGACACCCATGGAACATGTCCATCAAGTTTGATTTAGGTCAAGGACATGATTTCCTGAGGAATTGCACAGTTTGGAATTCATCTGATAAAAAGTCAACTGTGCACAAAAGTCAACTTTGACTTTTTGAGATTTTTCACCAAAATCGATTTTTAACCCTAAAATGATGTTAATGTATGATTTGAATCATCATTCATCAAGAAAAATCAAAGAAAGTGGGATAACTTGTAAAAGGGGTAACCATAAAAACTTAGAAAAATTTCTAAGTTATGGAAAAAGTGACACTAATGTGCCAACTTTGGAGGACCATAACTCCTAAACCACAAGGCCATTGTTCCCCATTCAAAGCTTGATTTGTAGATCTCATTGCCCTCTACAAAAGCTTCATACTGACCTATGTCCAAATTCCTCATGGATTTTGAGTTATGGAGTGATCAAAATCAAGAAAAGTCACTTTGTTCCAACACTTAGTGAAAATTTCACTAAGTTAGATTTTACCCTACTTTTTGCCAAATGTAGGGGGATTTTTCACTTGGATTCAAAAGAGATCAAAACCAAACATGGTCAAACAGTTGTTGTATCATGTAAGGGCTTTCCAAAATGACCAAGAACATTGCCAAATTCAATTTGAGTCATGAGATATGACAATGGCAAGTTGCCTTGCTGAAATCTGCCAAGGCAAGGCAGATTTTTGCACTTTTGGTCGATTTGCCAAAATAAGCCAAATCCAAATGCTCCTATCCACTTGGACACCTCTGAGGATTGAATCTAAAGGGGACAATCACTGAGCCAAGCCTCCAAAGTCTTTGGAACAAGAAATAGCATGTTGAACCTAGAATTGCCAAAATAGGGACAAGACTCCAATTTTGGATTGGAGGATTCAATGGAAGCATCAAGGTGGCATGGACTGAGCCATTCTCAACTGAATTCAGTCAAGACTTATCCAAGACCAAGGAAACCACAGCCCTGTGCCCTAACCTCTAGTCAATGGCTAGAGAAGACTTGGATTTCCATTGGACAACATTGGCCAAACCTCTGCTGCAGTTGCCATTCACTGTGGATCCCAAAACAAACTTGCTCTACTATAAATAGAGCTCATTTGTGCTCAGTTTAAGTACACCAAAGCCATCTAACAGATGCTTTCCTCAAAATCTCTTCTTTCACTCCAATTTTGCCTTCTAAGGCAAGTCACTATCGGGTTTTGAGTTTGAGAGCTTTTCCAATCAAACCAATCACTCACACACGTCACATACATCATATAGAAGTGATCCAAACACTCACATAACATCTGGAACACTGATTTCACAAAATCACTAGCCAATAGCTCAAGTTCTTGACAGTTTTGCAGTTGAGGTACCATCTTCAACTCCAAACCATTTCAATCCATTCCAAGCATTCATACACACTCCATGGCACCTAGGGAAGCTATCCAGATCATTGGAACCTAGCTGTAACACCTCCAACACAAATCACAATCACTAGCAGCAAGTGGTCAATACTTAATTTTTGAAGCATTAATCCAAGATCACAATTTGTTTTTGATATATAAAACAATTTTGATCATTTTAATTGAATTTTTATTCAATTAAAACACATTTTGAAAACAAATTAGGGTTTTGGATTAATTCAACCCTCATAAATCATTTATAAAACACTTTGGGCCTCTAATAGAGTGTAAGACCCAATCCTTTTTTTTTACCAAATCATTTTTGGGCCTCAGATATTGTATAAGTCCCGATACCATCAAAAACAAACGGCGCGACCGTCGCCTTTTGAAAAATAACCTTCTGGGCCTCTCCTTGAGCTATAAGACCCATTCAAAACTATTGGGCCTCTAATAGAGTGTAAGACCCAACCCCCTTTTAACCAAAACCATTTTGGGCCTCACTTATTGTATAAGTCCCTCTGCGTTAAAAGGAAACCTCGGCGCGATCGCCATTTTTAAACGAAAATTCAACTGGGCCTACCCTCATGTTATAAGCCCCACTCTTTTTCTTTAAAACTTTTTGGGCCTCTTGAGAGAGTGTAAGACCCATCCCCTTGTACAGAAAACCTTTTTGGGCCTCAGTCACTTGTATAAGCCCCTCTGTACAAATTCAAACAATGCGCTCACTGATAAAACCCTGGGCCTCTCCTTGAGCTGTAAGCCCCAAATCTTTCTTTTTCAAAGCACTTTCTCCTTTGATTTTGGATATACTGTTGTTTTCAATCTTTCTTTGTTGAACAACTAACCAAACAGCAGTAAGTGGTTATTACTTTCATTTACCACTTTCATATACATATAACTGTATTATGGGGTTGTTTCACTGTAAGTCTTCTTTCATAAACTCATATCAACTGTGTAATAATAGTATAGGTATTTAGAGTTTCCCCGGCAACTACGTCTAGAACTAGGTGACGTCGTTTCGTTTCGTAGAAATAGACAACTAGATCCCCAATAGGATCACCAGATACAGTCTTCTCTTCGGCTGTCCTCATTAGGAATTGTCAAGAAACTCTACTCCCAGAGATGAATGTATTCTCCGTGAATGGCATCTTTGAGTTTCTTCCAAATTCTCGAACTTTCCTGACTTGATCTATTCCTTGTGAATAGCTTGCCTTGAATTTCTCGGGGTTTGGGGACCCACGGGCTTCTTGAAAGCATCAGCCTCCTCTTGGGCATCGTACAAGGACCCACAGGCTTCCTAAAAGCAACCCCGTCTCCTCTTGGGCTTAGTACAAGGACCCGTCAGCTTCTTAGAAGTATTCACAGCCTCCTCTTAGGCTTCGTATAATGATCTCTTCCTCCGGGAATGATAGCCTCCTCTTGGGCTTCGTACAAGGACCGATCGGCTTCTTAAAAGTTTCCAGCCTCCTCTTGGGCTTCGTACAAATTGTCCCGACGACCTCCTAGAGGTATAGGAACAGAACTTAGTCATCTGCATAGAACAGTTCTTTCAAAGAGTCTACTACTGTTTCTCAAAGCATAATACAAAAGATAAAACTCTAGACGCGGACAGTCTAATATCCTTGAGTCTCAAAGACATTCTCAAGTGACCCCTTCGTTAAATAGGAAGAAAACCCGTAGACTCGGACAGTCTCAATACCCTTCGGATTTCCCACTTCCTTAAAGAACAGGGATAACCCGGATCCTCGAATCAAATCCTTGAGTACAGCATTGCTCATATAATAACTGATTTTCTCTTTAAAAATCAGTATACTGGACCTGTCAGTTAACTGAACAGTAACCATAGCCTCCTCTTAGGCTTTGTATAATGATCCTTCTCCAGTGAAGTCAGCCTCTCTCTTGGTCTTTGTACAATGATTCTCCCCAGTGGAGTAAAACAACGTTTAGCCTCTCTCTCGGGCTTTGTACGAGACACATAAGAGACTCCCTCGTTGAGTCAATCACCCTTTCGCCTCCATCTCGGGCTTTATACGAGATACAAAACGGTTCTTATTAAGCCAAACAAATTTTAGCCTCCATCTCAGGCTTCGTACGAGATACAAAAAACTCTCTTGTTAAGTCAAGTAGCCTCCATCTCGGGCTTTATACGAGATACCAAAAGACTCCATCGTCGAGTCAAAACCTTTTAGCCTCTCTCTCTCGGGCTTTGTTCGAGCACATATTAGCCTCCTCTTAGACTTTGTATAAGAAAACCACTGGTTGGTCCAATCAACCTTTTAGCATCAAAGTTGTGCCTCGTTCACAGTACACAAACTTCAACAACTCTTTCCCCTTCATCTAATTGCTGTAAGCGGCAAGCCTCTGGATCATCTACATCCATGCCAATGTCCCTCTTTTAGTATGAGAAATTCCTAAGGAAAGATGGCATTGCTCTAAACTGAGTTAAAGTCTTCTCCTTCAGGTTAAAATCCCCTATAAAGGAAATTATGGCATTGCCGGATTAACAAATCCCAGTTAAAGTAATCCTCCTTTACAGTCAGTCACCCAAGAGTTGTGACAAACAAACCCCTCTTTAGAGATGACAAATTCTCTCTAAAGTCAAACCTTTTCAGCTTCACATCTTGGGCTTTGAACAAGATACAAATCACCTTTAGCTTCACGTCTTGGGCTTTGAACAAGACACCAAAACAACCATTTCCTCCCATAGAATAGGAGGAACTACGAATGCTCTGATTTCCCTGTTTCGGTAAACGGGAATACGTAGGCATAAGATTGAAAGAAAAATCTTAGCGAGCACACTAAACAAAAACCCAAAATCCCATACTCTCACGTATCTATCAAAAAGCACCAGTCCTAACATCCTAATCCTTGTTCCCCGCCAGAAATCTGTCTGTCAAAATAACACAAGAAAGGCCTCACCATATTGATCGCATCCGTAACCTAACAGACCGCTGTTTAAACTCGTTATGCAAGCAGGGTTAATTGGAGACATCTATTTCCCTTCCTTATTCAGCTCACAATAGGATAAAAAATGAATCGACCTGTAGTAAACTGACTCCAGAGAGCGACCGCGCTTAAGAACCGCATCCAAAATCGCTCGCTACAACCGACCTCCCATAGTATGATCTTCCTAATAGATTGTGCTACAATTGTTTAGCATAGCGCTAAATTTATCCTTAATCGATTCATTAACTCTAACATCAATACTAACATTATGCATGTGTTTTGTGACTATGTTATCGTCATAGTTTAGTGGTAAGTATTTACTTTGTGTGTACCGTTTTTCATATGAACCATTCATTTGTCCATTTTTCAAAACCTGTTGATTCGTGTTTCTTTGGTTATCACTCTGTTTCTTTGAGTTGTTTGATTCTAGTTTGAGGACAAACAAGTTTAAGTTGGGGAGAATTTGATAAGTGCAAATTGTGGCTATTTTTGTATATCAGTTTTGTTGCACTTATCGATACTTTTTGTCTATATCGTTCGAATAAACCTCGCTTTGTTTATAAATACGTTTACTTTACATTATAGTGTATATATTGCGTATCGTGTAAATATCATCGAGTTTAATTAATTTCCTATCATTTTTTTAGGTATTCAAGCAAGGATATCTTGTCATATTCATAAAGAGCATTGAACAAGCTTTCCAGCGCTTCCGACCGTGCGTCAATCCGAGTTACGGTTCAGAAGTTGTGGTCAAAATAAGGGTTGGTTTGCTATCAAGTTTGCTTTGCGAACTTTCCAGCGAATGTTCGCTTTGCGAACTTCCCAGCGAATGCTCCCAGACTTGTGGCAGAGGAAAAAGGGACCAAAGTCCGCTTTGCAAACTTTGCAGCGAGTATTCACTTTGTGAATAAACGTTTGCGCTGCGAACTTCTGGAGAAAAGCAGAGGCGGTTTAGCTATTCTGAGGCACCTACGTGCCAATTTTTGCAGCTCGCTTTGTGAGTAAAATGTTCGCTTTGCAAACGTGACATATTTTGAATTATATTTAAGTCATTTCAGTCATTTTTTAGAGTATGGTTTTGGGGATTTTTGCTCCCAACTCCATCAAACTCATTTTTCAGTAGATTAGCTTAGAAAACAACATGGAAGCTTGCATGCGGATGATCCGGGGTGGATTTCTCATCGATCAGCGTTGATAAACCGCGAGATGTTTGGTTTAGTTCTTTTCTTCTTTGTGTTTTCTTCTTTGTTGGATTGTGTATATGTATTTACTCTGACCTCGTGTATATTTGTCGCTTGTGGCGTTGTATAAAATCTGCTTTACAAATCTTTATTGGTGATTATCCTTGATTTTTGCTTTATGCTCGGGGCTTGAGTTGTGTTAGAGATAAACATCGCAAACTTTGATTAGGGATGATTATCTGTTAGTTTCTGGATTCTAGAGATAGATTTAGAGCTAACAATCTTTATAGGCGTCGAAGCTTAATGCCTCCGTATCTTGAGTTGGGTGCGAGAGTGTCGACGATGGTAACACAGTTGTTCTCTCAGCTCAGTGTGTCAGAGATGGACACTGTTGTGAACGATGCTGGATGATATTGAGGAGTATTGTTGGTGGAGTATAACTGGTCGGTAAGTTTAAGTTTGTGAAGAGTCGATTATGTGCATGCCGGATAAGTTCTTATCTCTGAAGAATGAATTCTTTTGTGTTAATGTTTATTTTTCTGCATTTACTTTAAAACCATTTAATCCAAACTCATAAACGCGAGAGATTGTCGAACGACATTCTTTCCCTCGAACCGATCTCTGTGGACACGACATAAATCCCGAGGGAATTCTTCCGAAAATAATATTTTTGCATGCCGCTTTACCGCTCCAACAAAATGGCGCCGTTGCCAGGGGATTGGTTTTGATATTGGATCGCATTGCGATAGTTTCTTTGTTTTTGAGTTTTGTATATATCGTATATATTGTCTGTTTTCACTTATTTATATTAATACTAGTTTTGCTTTTATTTTCCATTATGTTTGTTCAAGTGTTGTATACATTTTGTTCCCGTAACGTTTGTTCAAGTGTTTGTTTAGGACACTTGCTTTTGGTTTGCGCGGTGAGGCATCACCATGGCATGAAGGAAGGAAGTTACTGGCTAAGCACTATAAAGGCGTCAAGCTTACGACGTAAAACAAGCATGTTCTATTATTTTCTTTTGTTGTTGTTTAGTTTAGGTAGTATGGTATAATTGTCTAAACAAATTTAAATCGGACCAGCTCTTAAATTTCAAATCTTCACTTTTAAATTTGTTTAGACAATTTCTGCCGGTCTTTTAGTTTGTTTATATTAATAATTCTTGTGCTTGTCAATGAGCTTGTTTTGAGTAATTTGAGGATCCTTGGTGTTGTTCCAAGTTTGATCATTTCAACTTGCGGATGTATGGTAATGATATTGTTAAGTTTTGTACATGTCTAAGGTATGTGTTTATCGCTTTCTTGACTTTAGCATATTCATGATACTTTGGCTTTTTACAAACTTCCATGCCATCCATTCTTTTGTATACTTGTTCTTGATGTGAATCACTTTAGTTCCCACCTTTTTGTGAGGTAGCTTTCCATTGTTCATATATGCGCGGAGTATCAACATTCTTGTTCTAACTGGATTTCATTATGTTTAATCTTTTGTTTATGTTGATTATATGAATGCATGAAAAGGATCAAGGCACTTGTTTCATTTTGAGCACAACTACCTTGGACAAATAGTCAATTCACCTTGTGAGCGTGTGATCATTTGGTAACCCCTTTGAGATTTTTTTATCCATGTTTTATTTGAACTTAATGCTTGTCTATGAGTATTTAGTTCACTTATTTTTTAATGGATTTTGTTTTTTCTTGAACCCTCAACTTTGTGTTGTTGTATGAATTTTTACCTTTCCTTAGAAAGTATTGAGTATTCACATGATGATGTGGTTGAATTCAAGTTGGGGAGAGAATGGTTGTTTACACATTGGTTGGTTTCTATGAGGTTAAAAAAGAAAAGAAAAAAGATAAAAATATGAAAAAGAAAAGAAAAGTAAAAAATGTGAAAAAGAAAGAAAAAGAAAATCCTTGAGAAAGGAAACAAAAAGAGTTCAAATAATTGTGCTAAATAAGTATTATGTGTTGTGTAACACTTGAGATTTTGGAAGAAGTTGATTGGAATTTTTTGTTTGAGTCTTTGTGAGTTGATCACTCCCTTAGGTTTAGATAAGTTTTTGTTTCAATTACCTTTAGAAATTGCCCCTTGTTTGTTTACCCGACCACGCTACAACCTTGAAAGTCCTTGTGATTCTTGCTTTTATGTTTTCAATATGATTTTTGGATGATTGCATAATTTAGTCTTTTGTTTGCAAGATTGTTGTGTGAGTGAAAAGTACCCCATTTTGTGTTTTTTATCTACTGATGATTGTTTTTGCTAGGTGTGATTCACGTCCGGACTTGTGTTGTTTTAGGATGTTTGGCATGATTTTTGTATTTTGCATGTGTTTTGTGACTATATTATCGTCGTAGTTTAGTGGTAAGTATTTACTTTGTGTGTACCGTTTTTCATCTGAACCATTCATTTGTCCGTTTTTCAAAACCTGTTGATTCGTGATTCTTTGGTTATCACTCTGTTTCTTTGAGTTGTTTGATTCTTGTTTGAGGACAAACAAGTTTAAGTTGGGGAGAGTTTGATAAGTGTAAATTGTGGATATTTTTGTATATCAGTTTTGTTTCACTTATCGATACCTTTTGTCTATATCGTTCGAATAAACCCCGCTTTGTTTATAAATATGTTTACTTTACATTATAGTGTATATATTGCGAATCGTGTAAATATCATCGAGTTTAATTGATTTCCTCTCATTTTTGCAGGTATTCAAGCAAGGATATCTTGTCATATTCATAAATAGCATTGAATAAGCTTTCCAGTGCTTCCGACCGTGCGTCAATCCGAGTTACGGTTCAGAAGTTGTTGTCAAAATAAGGGCTGGTTTGCTGTCAAGTTCGCTTTGCGAACTTTCTAGCGAATGTTCGCTTTGCGAACTTCTCAGCGAATGCTCCCAGACTTATGGCAGAGGAAAAAGGGACCAAAGTTCGCTTTGCGAACTTTGCAGCGAGTATTCGCTTTGCGAATAAACGTTCGCACTGCGAACTTCTGGAGAAAAGCAGAGGCAGTTTAGCTATTCTGAGGCACTTAACTGCCAATTTTTGGAGCTCGCTTTGCGAACGTGACAGATTTTGAATTGTATTTAAGTAATTTCAGTCATTTTTTAGAGTATGGTTTTGGGGATTTTTGCTCCCAACTCCATCAAACTCATTTTTCAGTAGATTAGCTTAGAAAACAACATGGAAGCTTGCATGCGGATGATCCGGGGTGGATTTCTCATCGGTCGGCGTTGACAAACCGCGAGATGTTTGGTTTAGTTCTTTTCTTCTTTGTGTTTTTCTTCTTTGTTGGGTTGTGTATATATATTTACTCTGACCTCATGTATATTTGTCGTCTGTGGCGTTGTATAAAATCAGCTTTACAAATCTTTATTGCTGATTATCCTTGATTTTACTTTATGCTCGGGGTTTGAGTTGTGTTAGAGATAAACATCGCAAAATTTGATTAGGGATGATTATCTGTTAGTTTATGGATGCTAGAGATAGATTTAGAGCTAACAATCTTTATAGGCGTCGAAGCTTAATGCCTCTGTATCTTGAGTCGAGTGCGAGAGTGTCGACGATGGTAACACGGTTGTTCTCTCAGCTCAGTGTGTCAAAGATGGACACTGTTGTGAGCGATGCTGGATGATATTGAGGAGTATTGTTGGTGGAGTATAACTGGTCGGTAAGTTTAAGTTTGTGAGGAGTCGATTATGTGCATGTCGGATAAATTCTTATCTCTGAAGAATGAATTCTTTTTGTGTTAATGTTTATTTTTCTGCATTTACTTTAAAACCATTTAATCCAAACTCATAAACGTGAGAGATTGTCGAACGACATTCTTTCCCTCAAACCGATCTCTGTGGATACGACATAAATCCCGGAGGGAATTCTTCCGAAAATAATATTTTTGCTTGCCGCTTTACCGCTCCAACAGTAGGCACGAGGCTCGGGAAGCCTTGTCAAACAAAAAATCTTTAAAAACATTTATTTCTCTCATCTCCACAATCATTTTGTAAATAACTCGGTTTTAAGCCAAACACGGATTTTCAAGAGGTTCCTATAGAGTACTATAGATGTTTTAGGTTCTAACACCTTCCCTTTGCATAACCAACCCCCATTCCGTTATCTCTCTTTGTTGTATTAGTATTGATTTTAAAACTTCTGTGGGTTTTATTCGTTCTTTTCCCATTCCTTTGGAAATAATAAAGAGCGATGGCGACTCTTGCTTTGTGAGTTAAGTTAATCAATAGATTAATCTCAAATTTTCACTGCTACAGTAAAGTGGCGACTCTGCTGGGGATTTTTATCTCTAAGTGGCTTGAGCCTATCTTGTTTATCTGTGTTTTTATTATTATATGATTGTTTGCTTTTGTTTTTTGGTGCTTGGTGATCTCTGAGTGGTGAGATAAGTCTTATACCCGGACTTGAGTGCACTTAAGATAGGATGATGGTATAGTCATGTTCTCTTATGTGGATTTAATCCTTAATAAGCTGACTTGAGATCTTTAACTCAATGGATGCCTCCTTGAGGGTAATAATGATGAACAAGTGAGTTGTGAAGGGATTTCACTTTCGACCTGAGAGCCTGAGAAGATGAGGACCTTAGAACCCTTTAACCTATCTTGGCCTTTTTTGGATGTAGTGCAGTGACTATTTAGGTGTAGACTTGGATTAGTTGTTACGCAATACTACACTCAGACGAGTTTCTCTTGAGAATATTATTGGTTGACGTGTGAAATTATGGCCTATGCAGACAGCAGATGTCCTAACACATGTCAAGACATTGTGCTACATAATCTTTTAAACTCAGAGGCGTAACAGCAGACTGATATCTTGAATATCAGAACTGCACACTCACAAATGTCACGACATCTGATCCAACATGTTAGTCAAAAACAATAATAAAGCTGTAAATTGTAGAATGTTAAATAAGACAGTAATTGTTAACCCAGTTCGGTGCAATTCACCTGCATCTGGGGGATACCAATCTAGGACGAAGACTTCATTATCTGTAGAACTGTTACAAAGCTAAACTCCCCCGTTTATAACTTTATCCATAATATCTACCCAATGAACATCTTTATCAAAGGCTAAACTCCAACGTTTACAATCCTGATATGAGATACCCCACTCACATCCTAATCACAACCTGTGATATCTCTGTCTTCTGCCAATTCAGAACCTGTCGCGGTTTCTTGACCTTCGCTTTATCTTGGACTTGCTTCAAAGCTTCGCCCAAGAACAATACAACAACCATTACCTACAGACTTCTGGTTGTATCCCTGTACCTATGCCTTCCACTCTGCATCCCATATTACAGAGTGGAGACTTACAACTCCTAAGAGAGCCAACGACTCTCAAACCCTAAACCCTTATTCAACACAAGAGA
This sequence comes from Lathyrus tuberosus, assembly GCA_022829125.1. NCBI lineage: Eukaryota > Viridiplantae > Streptophyta > Magnoliopsida > Fabales > Fabaceae > Lathyrus > Lathyrus tuberosus. Next base: position 4,561,546 of record JALAZF010000056.1, on the reverse strand, counting down.
ACTAGGTTACAAAGTTATAATTGATACACAAGTACTGTCTATTTAACCCTAGGTCTAAGTCTCCTTATATAGTCTTCTGTTGGGCTTTCTATCTTTGATCATATGATTCCTTGATCCGCTCCTTAATTCTTGCAACAGATTAAAACCTGCTAACTTAACAAGTCAGTCAGGATGTCGAGACATTTCCTTCGACATCTTTTTCTTCTGCAGATTCTTCAAGTTTATCATCAGAATGTTTTAGCAAAATTTAGTCAAACATTAGGTGCTTTCAATCTCCCCCTTTTGACAAATTTTGGCTAAAACAAACATTTTCTTCTGCATTCTGCAAACAGCAAGGCTCCTTCATCAAGACTCCTTTATCTTGAGAATTGATTGGAGCTAAGGTCTGAGATAGTCTCCCCCTCAACATATTCCCCCTCCTCTCAAGAGAGGTCTTGGGAACCAGAAGACTCCTCCAGAAAAGAAACAACAGTTGTAGGCTTCGTAACACTGAGAACATAGATTGTGTAACTCAGGTCACAAGACACAACGTGCTTCACAACTCAGATCACAAGACACAAGGAAAATAAGATTGTTAAGATGTCAGAATATCTTAACAAACATTCTTGAAAAACAACTGCAGGAATGTACCCAAACCCAGACAGCATCAGAAAACCATTCTCCCCCTTTTTAGCCAAAACTTGGCAAAAGTGACCAAGACAGCTCCAAACCCAGGCGCAACATACCCATATTTTGAAGAATCCCATCTACCACTAACCTAAAGAGAGAGTATTGAGACTAAAGAAGATCAAAGCAATCCTATTTATAGCTGAGCAATTTCCTTAGGAAGTAACGGGCCATAGAAAATAACGCTAGTCAATTCAAAAGGCCATTAATCGAAGGCAATAACTCCACCAGTACTGCACTGACCAAGACTGCTTTGTCTATTTCTTATTTTAAGAACACAGACCAAAGAACCTATTACATGCACACATGTTTTATAACAATGTCCTGACACCATGTCAGACATTGTCTGTTATTCCTAGATTCTTCTTTTGATTTGACAATGCAGATATTTCTTCACCAATTATGATCACAGTCTGCAGAGAAAAATAAATTCTCCCAAACTCATCAATGATTCTTAAGCATCCATTAAGAGCCATTTAACTTGCACTGCCAAGTCTCCCACAACTTGCAACAATACAACAATGTTAAGACATCCTTCTTGACGTCTCAGCTTGCTTGACGCACAAATGCAAACTAGAACTCCAACTGCACCCTCGAGGTAAAACATCTTAGATCAAGGAGCAACTCCCCCTATCTAAGGTAACCAGTTCTCCTCCACAGAACACCTAAGCTAATGAATGGAAAACATAAGACGCATCTTCATGTCTTCAAGAGCGCACCCTCAGTTCAACTTACCAGCTAAACACAATCATCAACTCTCTTATATCTTCCTCTGACAAGATACAATAATCACTCACACATGATCACCATCATGCTACCCTTGAGGAAATGTATACCAACCATAACAAACTCTTGGCTTGAGATCAAAGTCCCATTGATCCCCCCTATCCTGCAACCATCTACGTACCACACGAACTCCTCTTGAATTCTCATGTATAGATCTCCAGCTGCTTGAGGCACAAACCAATTGAATCAGAATGCTTCACATTCCTCAAAGTGACACACAGGGCCCCTTAGTTTGTTATAACGATGTCAGCTAACGTATGCATGCTCCAGAACTTCACAGCTGCCAAACTGATCCACTACTAGCATGACTTGTAGTCAGGGAAACATCCCCTTCGCAAGATTTTCCACTGACCTTACCCTGCCAGCAATTGAGATAGACACCCCGCAATCTAAGACAGTTATTCCTTATCATTCTCCCGTATGATAACCTAGAATACTTCTGATTTTATGGTGAATATCCACTTCTGAACGCATCAGAATCCAGACCTTCATGTAATCAACATATAATCCACTTCAGTCTTCCACAAATCTTACATCAGACCTCCAAGACAGTTTTTCTACTCCATCATTCTCCCATATGACAATGTAGATAGTTCTTAGACACGATGCAAGTAACCAGTTCCTCACGGAACCTGAAATCCTTCACCAAGGATAACTAACCCAAAGATGTTCTAACATCAGTTAGGACATCTTCCACACATCATAGACACCACACACCATGGTTCTTGATATGCTCCACCACTAGACTTACTATCAGCATAGTAATCCACACTGAAGATCTTCACACAACACTGCGCCACCAGCTTGAACAAAGAAAACTTCAGAAACCCAGAGAGAAATACACTCTCATCCACCAAAAGAAGGTATGTTTCCATCCTCAACCCAGAACTTCTGCCACAAGATCCCAGAGAACCAGAACCTCCTTATAATTTCAACTGACTACTCTTCTTTACAAGAGCAATCAGTTTCGAGCATCCTGCTTGAATGCACACTATGAAACCAATCAAATGCCACCTTTTGATTGACTTCACTCTTCTTCAGAACTCCCACAAGATACACTGATCCACTAATGAAAACAGATATTCAAGTCACATGAACTACTTGCACCATAGCAAGACATCTTAGACTCACCAAGCCTCCTAGTCATGTAACATCTTCCCATCCACAGTTCCCGCAAACTGCATGAGATAGACTCTTTTGAAGCATCCATAACTTCCATTCTCCTGTAGATCACCTTATCTTAAGCTGATGTGCCACATCACCAACTGAGACTTCTGATGTTAAGCTAGATGTCAGAACATTCTGATACGACATCCAACTGTTGAATTCAGCTCCTCCTTCTGCCACTTAGAAGAACCTTCTCCCTTTTCAGAACAAGAGTTCCATGCTCTCATAGACTTGATTCAACGCCAAGTTTGAGTAGAAAACCTCAATCCTTCTTTAAAACTCCAAAGACTTCACACCTGCCACATCTGAATCTTCAGAAAATACATAGTCCAAGACTACACCATATCCATACCAAAGAATGCCACTTTCCTTTAGTATACCAGGCTGTAGAAAGTCAGAGATAACTGCCACTTAACTTTGACCTTCAACAAGAGCAAGATCCCATGCTCCCAAGTACCTAGATCAGAAATAAACTGATCCAAGCAGTAACCATCAAGATTATGATGTCTTCATCTTCATCTTCAACAGCATCAAAGTCCATATTAGTTTCTTGCCAGGAAACTCTCCAGAGAACACATGCTTATGTCTCACCAGACTGAAGCTACTTCTTATGTCACCACCTAAGACTAAAACAGATGCTAAAGTGTATGCAGTACCCCTCCCATGATTCTGCACAAACTCTGATGATGAGATGTTCCAACATCTTGTTGAACATCAGCAATCTTGACTTTCAAGGATAATCAATTAAACACTTATGAATTCCACAAATATCAATTGATCTTAAATCCTTGTACAATAACCCTTCTTCACTGTTGTAGCTGAGCTCCACCAGATCATGTCAGGAATACTTATAAAGTATTCAATCTTTTTGCAAGTATCTTCTTCAAAGGACAATGTTGAGATACCAAGGCTGCCACCCTTGACTCAAGTAACTAAGATTTTCTCTGAACAAATCTTATTTACCTCAACCATTCTTCAATCAGATTGGATCCACTCTTAGGGTCAAGAGAGATGAATCCTTCCTTGTTGTTTTGGATGGTGAAAATAAATCACCTCCACTTTCTTCAGATTGTGTTTCAAAGAACCACCTTCTAGTCAGAAGAGTAACTAGAAGACTCTAGATACACGACTAAGATGCCTTTATGAGTGGACTTGAGAGAATTCTCAAGTATCTTTGACAACTTAGTCGACCAATAGTTTATCAAACTCCTAGAGCAAGAACCTAATAAACTTAACTCAACTCCTCTCCTCTTCAACTGACTTCAACTGCACCAAGAAACCAAGCTTCCAAGTACCAAGTCACCATACCAGATATCTAACCACAACTCCCTTCACTCCATCGCTCTCGACTTTGGAATAAAAGAATGCAGATATCTTCAAATATAGAGGCCGACGATTGAGTCCTTCCACCAACTGTCTTCAGTAACAACTCTAGAATCCAATAATTCTAGAGCTCTTCCATCAGAAACACATGCAGTGGAACCACCAAGGAACAGATTCTGCTTGCCCTAATAAGATGTCACAACATCTTATAAGACACACCAACAATAGAACTAGCCACTTCACCTGTAGTTGTTGTAGAATCTCATCAGGAACATGAACAACCTCTGGGTTGATCCCTTCGATCCAGAACATCCATCTCACCCATTAATACCCTTGAGTATGTCTAAGTTGATTGATCTGATATTCAAAACTCCTCTTTGTTTAAACGCCAGAAAGTATCTCCCAAAGATCTCATCCAGAACCAGACAAGGTGCCTGCTCTGATACTAATTAAAATTCTGGCCTATACAGACAGCAGATGTCCTAACACATGTCAAGACATTGTGCTACATAATCTTTTAAACTCAGAGGCGTAACAGCAGACTGATATCTTGAATATCAAAACTGCACACTCATAAATGTCACGACATCTGATTCAACATGTCAGTCAAAAACAATAACAAAACTGTAAATTGCATAATGTTAAATAATACATTAATTGTTAACCTAGTTTGATGCAATTCACCTACATCTGGGGGATACCAATCCAGGACAAAGACTTCACTATCTGTAGAACTGTTACAAAGCTAAACTCCCTCGTTTACAACTTTATCCCTAATATCTACCCAATGAACATCTTTATCAAAGGCTAAACTCCAACGTTTACAACCCTGATATGAGATACCCCACTCACATCCTAATCACAACCTGTGATATCTCTGTCTTCTGCCAATTCAGAACCTGTCACAGTTTCTTGACCTTCACGTTATCTTGGACTTGCTTCAAAGCTTCGTCCAAGAACAATACAACAACCATTACCTACAAGCTTCTGGTTGTATCCTTGTACCTATGCCTTCCACTCTGCATCCCATATTACAGAGTGGAGACTTACAACTCCTAAGAGAGCCAATGACTCTCAAACCCTAAACCCTTATTCAACACAAGAGAACTAGGTTACAAAGTTATAAGTGATACACAAGTACTGTCTATTTAACCCTAGGTCTAAGTCTCCTTATATAGTCTTCTGTTGGGCTTTCTATCTTTGATCCTGTGATTCCTTGATCCGCTCCTTAATTCTTGCAACAGATTAAAACCTGCTAACTTAACAAGTCAATCAGGATGTCGAGACATTTTCTTCAACATCTTTTTCTTCTGCAGATTCTTCAAGTTTATCATCAGAATGTTTTAGCAAAATTTAGTCAAACATTAGGTGCTTTCAACGTGTAGTCGTCCAAACTGGTAATATCCGAAAGATGGAATCATGACTTTGGGAACTTTGTAGAACCTTATTGTACAGGTGATTTATCCTTATTACATACCTTGTGGGTGGTTTTTACCCTTTACTCCATGCTCGTGACGTTGAACCTTTGAACCTTGTTTGTGATTGTTGCATAATCATGCACTCATGCATTCATGAACATCCTTTTTCACTTAGTTTTCAAGGAACTTAGAGATTCTCTTTGCAAACATCACAGGCATTGTGGTAATGGATATTAGAAGGAGGAACACTCAAAAGTATAGTTTCAGAGCCCCTGATCTAAAAGAGTTGAGAAAGTTAGCATCTTTAGTGGTTAATCCTGTGGATATCTAAGATCGTTATGGAAGACTTTTGGCTATTCTACTCACTAATGTTGAAGATGAACTTATTAATACTTTGGTTCAGTTTTATGATCCTGTCTACCGGTGTTTCACTTTACCAGATTATCAGCTTATGCCTACCTTGGAAGAGTATGCTTATCTTATAGGTATGCCAGTTTCTGATAAGGTTCCTTTTAGTGGTTTGGAGGAGATTCCTAAATCACAAGTTATCGCAACAGCTATATACCTAAGGAAATCTGATTGTCAAAGGAGGTATTTAAGGGTTGACTTCAAAATTCTTAATTGAGAAGGCTTCTTCTTTTGCTAGTGTTGGTTGCATGGTGGCTTTTGAGGCTATCTTAGCCTTACTCATTTATGGATTGGTCTTATTCCCTAACATCACCACCGCACTCTATTGTTTCCAAAGGAAATGGTAAAAGAGCGAATAAAACCCACAGAAGTTTTAAAACAAAACTAATAAAACAAAGAGACAAGGGTAATGGGGTTGGTTATGCAATGGGAAAATGTTAGCACCTAAAACATCTATAGTACTCTATAGGAACCTATTGAAAATCTATGTTTGGCTTAAAACTGGTTGTTTGCAAAAGGTTGGAGAGATGAGAAGAGAAATATTTTTTAAGATTTCGGTGTTTGACAAGACTTCCTGAGCCTCGTGCCTATGTACCCACAAAGTGCAATGGAGGATCAAAACCTCGTAGTTCGTGGTAAAAATAAAAATAAAAAGTGTTTGTTTTGATTGATTTTAAATGAAAAGACATTTTTCCATTTTAAGGAGAAAAATCAACTAATCACCCACAAGTATGAGAAATGGACCTTTGCATCACTATTAAGAAGGGCTAAACCTTGGATAGAAATCAACAAGTATGCCACTAACTCTCTCAAGTGGAAAAAAATCAACATCATTTCAATCATTACTATGGGGATAGAAGAATCACATTTCAACTATGAAAATGACTCATTTCTAATCCTTGAGAAAAGGTTTTTAAAAGGAAAAGTGCACAAAAGGCACAAAATAGTTTGAATGAGTTGTGTGTTTTTTTAAGTCTTTTGAAATTATTTTGATATACTTAAGATGATTTAGCATTTATTTAAGAAAAAACGAAAGGTTTTGAAAATCACTTGACAAAGTCAAGGTTTATTGAGAAAGTGGTTCAAGTTTGAAAACAAGAAGGTTTTGAAAAAAGGGAGAAGATTTTGAAAATTTAAGAAGGGGAGGAGATGAAGAGACTATCCTATTAAAAGCAATAAAGTGGAAGTGTGTGCAAGTGTACTAACCAGAATCTAGCTAGCACTTGACAAAATTCAAGACCAAAATCCCATTCCTTTGGAGTATGCCACAAGCAACAAGCAAATAAACACAATAGGATCCAGACAAATAAAGTCTCAAAGAACCAGGTAAGGCATCGGAGCTTGATTCAAGGCCACAAATATCAGAGAAACTCAAGGTCTCAGACAAGGCATGATGTCAGATGAAATTCCAAGTTTCAGTCAAGAAAACTCCAAGCATGGGAAACCCTAATTCTAAGTCCATAGGTCCAAATCTCCTCAATGCACTGGATAATAGCTATAGTCGAAGAGTGATTAAAGTTTTTTTAGGGGTTTTTCCTTTATTAATGTATTTAAAGAAAAAGAAAATCCCAAGTGGACAAATGAAAAATAAGCATAAACATAAACAATATGAAATGTAAATGCTAAAAGTAAAGGCATAATGTAAAGAGTAAGAAATTAAATGACAAGAAAGTAAAGGTGCAAGAAAAGTAAATGGCATAAAGTAAAAGTTAGCACAATAATATTGTTAGTGTTGATGTTAGAGTTGATGAATCGATTTGGGTCAAATTTAGCACTATGTTAAGCAATCGTAGCACAATCTATTAGGAAGATCATACTATGGGAGGCCGGTCAATAAAAATTTATGTACCATACATGTTAGAGATATGATAGAAATAATACTCCTAAAAAATGTAGCACAAGTAAAAACTAAGGAGAGATCAAGCACTAAGGCAAGGAGATTGGTCCATTACATCAATCATCCTTCATGACAACTAAGGACAAACTTATGCATCAATCCAAAGTACCTCCAATGATCATTGATCATTTGAAAGGTAGATTTGAAAAGATGAAAGTTCATCAAGCATCAATCCAAACTTCATGAACAAGATGGACACAAAATCATCAAATTGATCAAGAGAAAAGAAAAAGAAGGAGAAGGGGAGATGAAGAAAGAAACCAAATTGAATCAAGACTTAAGATTCATTTATCATCAATTTCAATCACCTCTCTTGGTGGATTAATGCACTAAACCTAATATCAACCCAAAGCACCAAAAATGAATGAATTATTTATTTAATGGTAGATTTGAATTAATGAAGATTCATCCAACCTCGTCAACACCCAAAGTTCATTGAAATTGAGGAAAACTTTGATCAAGAAATCATGATTCAAGGCAACAACCAATAACCAAGTTAAAATGCAACATTAAACAAATAAAATGCATGAAAAAAATATTTTTAAATGATTTTTAAATGAAAATAAAAGAGAAAATTAAAATGAAGCCTCTAAACAACAGTTAAATGCTCAAGAAAGTTGTGACAAAACAAGAAAAACCTAAGGATTAAGACCTTAAAAGGCCAGCTCCAAAATGTTTGAAAATGGTTAAAATAAAAATGATGGAAGTTAATTAGAATAAAAATAAGAAGAAAATAGCAACAAAAAAAAGCTAAAAATGATTTTTAAAATCTAAAAAAAAAACAAATAATGTGGAGAATAATTTTAGAAAACGATGAAGAAAAAAAAGGAATGAAAAATCAATTAGGAGCCTTTTTTAATGATTTTTTTAAAAAAGAAATTAAATAATAATTGAAATAAAAAGAAATTCAAACAACAAATGCAACGACTAGGGAGTAGGTGGCACTACCTGATTGGCCAGGAAATTTGAATTTCCCACCCTTGATTTTGCAGGTTCGTGAATTCATGTTTTTAAGCTCCATTCACTTGATTTTGCAGGTTCGTGAATTCATGTTTTCAAGCTCGAACACTGATTGTGCAAGCTTCTAAACACATCATCATTCATGTCTCGCTGCATTGGAGCCATTGATTCACTCCAAGCAGAGAGAATTTGCATAAATATGAAGAACCCTAAGTTATTTCAAAGTAAAATTAAATTCCAAATATGAAGAATAAATTCCAGTTATGTTAGGGGAAATGATCAGTGGAACAAGACGAAGAGAATAGTAACTTGTTTGGATGAGAATGAAACTTGTATCTACCTTTCCAAAATGAGCTTCAAGGTTTGAAAATGGTGGAATCGGTTTGATGCTTAGAGGTCACGACAAGCTGTGGTAATGCTCTTGTTAGCTTCAGAAGAGACCAGTGATGGATTCTGGGTGAAGAATTAGAGTTGAAATGAAGAGAAAATGAGGTTTCAACTTTCTGGTTTTGAGGTGATTTCGAGCTTCAGAGTATCAAGGATTTCTTGGCTTTCAAAGCTTGAGAAATGAGGTAAAAGCTTCCTCAATTTATAAGAAATGAAATGATGAGCTCATATGTGTGAGATCAAATCCAAAACGTGTGAATCCATTCTAGAATTTTCTCATTTTTTACAACCGTGTGAAGCAAGGTGAAAAGCATGATTAAGTACTTGAAATGAGTCATTTTGCACTTAGTGGGATGTGTTTTGCAATTAAAAACAAGTTTACACATGTGTTGTGGTACCCAAATTGAGTTTTAGGTCATTTCTAAAATTGTAGGTCATGGTCAAAACAGAGCCCAGGTCACCAACTTTCAACTGAGGCCAAATAAAATTCCCTCGTGCGTTTTGTGATTTTTCTTGAGCCAAATGTTCCTTTCCATGAAAGGAAGTCAATGCAAAAGAATCAACACAATTGGATGTTTAATGATAAAATGGAAAGCTTGGAAAATTAAGGAAAAGCCACTGAAAACTAGGGCTGACATTAGATCAAACAGGTCATGACCTAGTTTTGTGCACAAATAGCCTTCAAGATTTGAGGTCCTTGGAGAATGAATTGATGTTTGACCTCTAAAGAAAAGTTTTAGAGGACATCAAGAAATATATATGGCTCAAAGAAGCACCCATAAAAGTTGAAAATTGAAGTAGTTATGATCTTTGGAACATAAGCACGCCATACTTGAGTTTTAGGTCAAATTTTTCTAAGTCCACAAAATAACCTAAAATGTCTTTAATTCTTTCGTGACCTTCCAAGCATAATTGGCTCTTGAATTTTGAAGAGAAGTTGGAGGGGATGTCAAGAAGAGTCATTTTCCCAAAGAAGCACTAAAAATGTTGAAGTATGAAGAAGTTATGATATTTTGAATTTGGACTTGAAATGCTTGACTTTTTGGTCAAACCACCTTGGAAAACTTGCAACCTTGGACTTTTCCTTGCCTTTAAAGGTACATTGATGATCATATAAACTCAAAATGATGTATGCTTGAATGTCCTTTGATGAAACTTGCAATGGCTTGAAGAAACTTGTTGATGAAGGCATGGAAATAAACACATGAAACTTTAAAGTTTCTTGAGAAATAAGCTATCAAACCTTGAAACATCTTTGATCAAATGAAATTGAATGATGCTTGAGACCCTATGCTTTGATATTAGATGTTATTCTTTGATGGATGGCTTTTGAAAATCAATTGTTGACCACACTTTGACTTGATCAAACTCAAACCATAGCTGTGGAGACAATCACTTGATGCTTTTGATTCCAAACCCTACCTTGCAAAAGACACAAAAGGGATAAGGCATATTTTTTGTATTTTGATTAATGGTTAGGGAATTATAAAGCATATGAGTACAGAAATGTAAAAGATACATAAAGAGGTGCTTGATGATCTCTGCAAAGGATAACCCCAAAGATGAGATAGTTATGAGACAATCAAATTTGTGATCTTGGTGCATTGCAAAGATGTAAATGAGGTATGATCTTAGGGATAAATATTAGAGTATGACAGATGCCCATATTTAAGTTTCTTCTATCCGGAGAAATGAAGATTAACATCTTCATCTCGACGAGATTGAAGAGACTTAAATACAGAAGACCCAATTTTTGGCCCTAAGATACTACAAAATGACTATGATATAAATGCATGCACAAGACTCTGTGGAAAAAGGTACCACAAGAGACAAACTACAACTGGAGAAACTTAGCAAAGGAAAAAGGAACTCCGCAGGGGAAAATCAAGAAGAGACCCAGCTGGGGAATATAAAATTCCACAAGAGATGGGAAAAGTGTGTAGATGAAGCTACGACTTAAAATTGTTGGAGATAAAGAGAAAAAAAGGAGATTCGCCAGGAAAATAAATCACTAGGGAAAGACTCGACTCGGGAATAACTATGCGTGGAAATAAACCAAAACACAGTCAGAGCAAACAACAAAGTAAGATTCCACTGGGAAAAACTTAACAATGCAAGCAGCAAAAAGATATACCCACTCCACAGGGGAATAAACCCGGAAAAGCAAAGGATCACTAACTCTATTGGGGAATGAAACCCTGAATAGGTAATGAGAAAAAATGAAGAGGGTATGGACTCCATTGGGGAACCTCAAAAGGAAATTCATTTGCTCTACTGGAGAAGAAACTCCTAGGTAGACAAGTATTAATAGGATAATAAGCTTCCACTATTGGAATAGGGCTTAACTTCTTTTTTAATCAAGTCTCAAACTTGAAAAGGGTAACAGACAAGATTCACAAGGATAGCCACTAGCTGGAGATAAAGAATAATTCTGTAGGAGATACTCAAAAGGGATGTGAGCAGATCAGACCATACAACAGACTTCTCGAATAAAGAGACAACCATCTGTTGGGGACGGAAGATTCACTGAATCGTAACAGTTTTCTCAATTAAGGAGATAAACACCTGTTCAAATAACAAACCAAGTCGAATTGGTAACAAGCTTCCACTATTAGAATAGGGATCAACTTCTTCTTTAATCAAGTTTCAAACTTGAAAAAGGACCAAATACAAGTTGTATCCGCTAAAGGGACTGCCACCTGCTAGGAATTAGGAGTCAATAACTCTACAGGGGATCTTCGAAAGAGATACGGGCAGGTTGGATTACAAACGGACTTCTCAAATAAAGAGACAACCATCTGTTGGTAATAATAAAGATTTCACAACAAACTTCTCTAACGGGAATACCAGAGAGATATCATTTGATGGAAAAGTTGATGGAGTTACAACAGGCTTCTCAAATAAAGAGATTCCACCCATTCAAATAACGAGTCCATGGCTTGGCTTGATTGGATGAGGATCAATGATTTCACAATAAACTTCTCTGTCGAGGATAAACTGAAGAGGTGTCATTTAATGTGAAGATACAAATTGATATTTAGGGACATACAAGCTGCTCAAATAAAGAGACCGCCACTTGAAGTCACTCAAAAGTAGAAAATAGCAAACAAGCTTCTCAAAGAGACTGCCACTTGAAGTCACACAAAAGTTGTAAATAGCAAACAAGCTTCTCAAAGAGACTACCACTTGTAATTGCAAAGGTTGGAATAGCAAAACAAGCTTCTCAAAGAGACTGCCACTTGTTACCAGGTAGGGCCTACCAGGTCGGGGACATACAAGCTTCTCGCATGAAGAGACTGCCACTTGCTGTCAGGCAAAAATTCCAAGAGAGTGTTATCATACACTGCCGGGGAAACAAAATCTTCATATTTTGATTAGGAATCATAAACAGATTTCTATTGAGGGGTTGGTTAAAATCATCATCTTCACTCTTACACCTGTCATACCCCAAATTTGTCCTACTTGTATATAACTTCCATCTGTACATCCATCCATTAACTGTTATTCAGAAAATCAAAAAATATGTTGCTTCTATCAAGAGGTTGAATTGAATCGAATCAAGTTTCATTTGAGGTTCATCAGGCCAGGGATAAGTGCAGTATGTATTAAAGTTCATGGTTTTGGTCTAATTGGTTAGTCGGGCAAGAGAGGATTTCATGATCAAGGCCCGTGTGTAAGATTTATGGTGTGTGTGTGTGTGTGTGTGTGTCGTGAATGAATCAGATTCTTAGGTTTTGTGCAACGCAGTGCAGTCCATGTTTCAAGCTATACTTCTCAAATTTTCAAGACATAACCAATTAGTTTTTGAGCCATGTTTGAATTTAGTTTCAAGCTATGTTTGAATTTATATTCAAAGCCATGTTTGAATTATTTTCAAGCCATGAGAAGTTTTCAAGTCAAATTTTTTGAGCCATGTTTGAATTTAGTTTCAAGCTATGTTTGAATTTATATTCAAAGCCATGTTTGAATTATTTTCAAGCCATGAGAAGTTTTTCAAGTCAAGTTTTTGAGCCATGTTGGAATTACTTTCACGCCATGATTATTATGTCCAAGTTCAAGCTTTTCAAATGGTACAATTCAAATTCTGGCCATGGATTAAGTACAAAAGTTAAGTATGCAAGTTGAGATTGAGAGGCATAGGTCAGTTTGAATTCATGGTTCACTAGCCACGAAAATTCAAAGTTGCAAACAAGTCTAAAGAATTTCCAAAAGGCTCAAAAGGATCAAAAGGAGTTTACAAAAGATTGGAATTACATTGCATTGAATCCAAAATTACAAATTGTTCCTCAAAGTTAAAAATTTTACAATGCCAAAGGAGCTAAGTCTCAAGATTTCATCTCAAGGCTTCATGAGCCAATTTGTCAAGCTTCATGACCCAAGTTGTGACGCCCCCAATCTATACCCCCAATTAACAGGAAATTAAAGCACTAAAAGAAAATTCGAAATTTCGTCAGAGTACATTTGAAATTCCGGCATAGAAAGGGAGGAATCACATCAATTGAAACAAAACATAGCATACAACACCTGCTCATAAAGATATACAACTGTGGGGTAGCAATCATACAGAGGAAACTTTGTTCCTTACACCCACTTTTCAGAAATTAGAATTAAAGCGGAAAATCTAAAATCTGATTAACATATATACATATACACATGTAAACAGTTTGTCATACATCAGGTAGCATATGTACAACCAAAATATATCATCAGATATACAAAATAATCGCAAACGACCACCCTAGCTACCCGGAGTCACATATCAGAGTCGACCGACAAAAGAATGAAGACGCAAAGCTTCACAAAAAGAATACCTCCAGCAACTCTAATCTGCAACGCCTCATAGAGCGTTATAAAACAGCAGAAGGGTGAGAAAAACAACCATAATATAATTGAATAAAATTATATATAATAACACAGAATTGTACACGTAACGCATTCTCACCACAACCACATATAACATAATACCGCACAATTCTCAAACATCGGATACCAATTACACACCACACATATACCATACAATCATCAATCACAGTCACAAATTCACACACAATTAATTCATGATTTATGCAATGCACATAGACCGACACAACGACTCTATGCACATGCCATGCGGTACCGACTTCCAATGTCTCTTGTCTCATCATCAGTTCACTCAGGAACTATTGGAACCATCGCTCGTTACTGAGAATCTCAAGTAACTCCCCGTCGGGCCTACGATGTTCACCCGTCGCTTTAGGTCCTCAGGCATCGCCTCATATTTTCGAGGCACACGACGTTAAGGATTGCTTTAAGTCTCCGAAGGAGCCCACAATCGTCTATAACCACCGCTTTAGGTCCTCAGGCATCGCCTCATATTTTCGAGGCACACGATGTTATAGCAATTTCCCTCAGGAATTAAACCGTCACTCAGGACGTTTCCACAATGCACATTATGATGCTTGGCATACAATGACTCATGACACTCACATTGCATCCATGCACATATTCATAATCATGCACATTTATCAAATACCACACTTAGCATTTTCTTGCCTTTCGGCCACAAAGCATCATCACAACAGCACATAAGTCATCTCACGTACAAAACAACAACATACGGCATAATACACGTCAATTCCACACCATTAAAATGACAAAAATCGATAACCGACACTATTCACATTTCCCGACAAAATTTAATCGGCTAACAATTCTCAAAAACCTCATAATCATAAAGTACAACTCGATACCTTTCTAACGACACCAAGAATTCAAAAATCGGATAATCGGAACCAAAGTTACGGACGAAAACGAAAATGATATTTTGAAAAGTCACATTTTGCAAAAGTCCTGCCCGTACGCGTATCACTATGAGCCGTACGCGTATGAGCAGAGATCTCATTTTCCCAAAGTTCACGTGTAAAAACCCATACGCGTAATGCCCTCTCTCGTACGCGTATTGCCATGAAATGCTACGCGTATCATACGCAAATGGGCAGATGGCCGAGAAAACCAGCAACCCATACGCGTATTGCCCTCATGGCTCGCCCACCATACGCGTAACGCCAAGGTTCATACGCGTATGAACATGTCCCATACGCGTATGACCTGGAAATCTCAGAAAAATTCTGCAGAACAATGTTCTGCGTTTTTCCACCCCAATCATCCAATTTCTTCACCTAAAACTCAGAAAACAGCAATTTGAAGTGTAATAACATACCACAAACATGTATGAACAATCAACAATGCATTCAACAAGATTTTTACCACAATCAAATTCATTTCTAATCAATTTTTACACAATCTAGGTTTTACTAATATTCTCCAAATCAATCCAAAAACAACAACAAAACACATACATAATCGTATACAATCATAGAATAATCGAGTTTCGCACCCTTACCCGATTAATCGATTCCTAGAAATTGTTCTTGATGATTTTTCCACTCTTTCTCCAATTTTCTCTCTTCTCCTCTTTTCTTCTCTTTTTCCTTCTTTCTTCTTTCTTTCTCTCTATTTTTCTTTCCCTTTTCTTTTCTATTTTCTTTTCTTTCTTACTAACTTAGTAAAAATATCTATGAAATGTCCAAAATACCCCCACACTCAAATATCCCGCAAATGTTCCCAAAACGCGATAAAATATAATCACGACGAAAAATAACATATTTTCACATAAAAGTGGAGAATAAAATAAAATAATAATAAAATAATCCAAAAAGACTCAATAAAATAAAATTGGCAAAATGGGGTGTTACAATTCTCCCCCACTTAGAAATTTTCGTCCTCGAAAATCTTACCTGATACAAACAACTCTGGATACGACTCCCGCATCCTACTCTCTAACTCCCACGTCAAGTTACCATCAGCAGCGCCTCCCCACGCCACTTTCACAAGTGTAATCTCCTTGCCCCTCAACCGCTTCACCTCGCGATCCAAAATCCTAACTGGTAAAGTCTCGACCGTAAGGTTATCCCTTACCTCAACCTCGTCCATTGGAATAACATGTGAAGGGTCCGGAACATACTTCCGAAACTGTGAAACATGAAACACATCATGCAAATTCGACAGATTCGGCGGCAACGCCACACGATACGCCACAGCACCAACTCTCGCAGATATCTGGTAAGGACCAATAAATCGAGAAGTAAGCTTCTTAGATTTCAAAGCACGACCAACGCCCGTTACCGGCGTAACTCTCAGAAATACGTGATCTCCCTCTTGAAACTCAAGATCCTTCCGTCTCCGATCATGATAACTCTTTTGTCTATCCTGAGAAGCCTTCATTTTCTCACGAATAAACTTTACCTTTTCCGTCGTTTGTTGCACCAAATCCGGTCCAACCACCGAACTTTCACCTGTTTCGTGCCAACACAACGGCGTTCTACATCTTCGTCCATATAAGGCCTCAAAAGGTGCCATTCCAATACTAGAATGGAAACTATTATTATACGTGAACTCAACCAAAGCAAGATAACCGTCCCACGCACCACCTTGTTCCAAAACACACGCTCTCAACAAATCCTCCAAAGACTGAATCGTTCTTTCGGTCTGACCATCCGTCTGCGGATGATAAGCCGAACTCAACCTCAATCTAGAACCCAAAGCCTTTTGTAAACTTTCCCAAAATCTAGATGTAAATCTAGGATCTCGATCAGAAACAATACTCAATGGAATCCCATGCAATTTCACCACCACACTGATATAGATCTCAGCTAACCGTTCCAAAGAAAAACTGATGTCAATCAGAATAAAATGTGCCGATTTAGTCAGCCTGTCAACAATCACCCAAATAGCATTATGCCCACGCTGAGTGTTCGGTAATCCCGTCACAAAATCCATTGAAATGCTATCCCACTTCCACTCAGGAATATCCAACGGTTGCAACAAACCACTAGGTCTCAAATGTTCCACTTTCGATTTCTGACAAGTCAAACATGCATACACAAACTGAGCCACGTCTCTTTTCAAACCAGACCACCAGAAAATCTTCTTCAAATCTTGGTACATCTTATTCGCACCCGGATGCATACTTAAATTACTCCGGTGTCCTTCCTCCAAAATCATTCTTTTCAACTCCGCATCATCAGGAATACAAATACGACCACGAAACCTCAAAACACCAAAATTATCCACCTTGAAATCCACATTCTAATTCCTCATCAAATCAACGAATTTCAAATCCAGTTTTTGTTTCTCACTTACCGACAACAAAAATTCATTAGTAACTTTCAACATTCCAAGCCTTACACTAACCGATGTCACTTCACATACCAAACTCAAGTCTCTAAACGACTCCAAAAGTTCCAACTCTTTCACCATTAATGCGGACATATGCAACGATTTCTGGCTCAATGCATCGGCTACCACATTAGCTTTACCAGGATGGTAATTCAAGCCAAAGTCGTAGTCTTTCAAGAATTCCAACCATCTCCGCTGTCTCATGTTCAACTCTTTCTGATCAAATAAATATTTCAAGCTTTTATGATCACTAAAGACTTCGAACCTCGCACCATAGAGATAGTGCCTCCAAATCTTCAACACAAAAACCACAGCCGCTAATTCAAGATCATGAGTAGGATAGTTTTTCTCATGAACTCTTAACTGCCTTGAAGCATAAGCTACAACCTTACCTTCCTGCATCAGAACACCACCCAAACCAATTAAAGAAACATCGCAGTACACAACAAACGGTTCATTAGGATCAGGTAAAATCAGAATCGGAGCTGTCGTCAATCTTCTCTTCAGCTCACAAAAACTTTCTTCACATTGAATATCCCAAATGAATGCTTTGCCCTTACAAGTCAACTGCGTCAAAGGAAGAGCTAGCTTAGAAAAACCTTCAATGAACCTCCGGTAATAACCAGCCAAACCCAAAAAGCTTCGAATTTCAGTAACGGATCTAAGAGCCTCCCATTGTAGAACTGCTTCTACTTTAGATGGATCCACAACAATACCATTACCTGAAATTACGTGCCCAAGAAAACTCACCTCAGGCAACCAGAATTCACACTTGGACAATTTGGCAAAAAGCTTCCTTTCCTTCAACACCTGCAAAACAATACGCAAATGCTCTGCATGTTCCTCACGAGACTTAGAATAGATTAAAATATCATCAATAAACACCACCACAAAACGATCCAAATGCTCGTGGAAAATCCGATTCATGTATTCCATAAACACACCAGGCGCGTTAGAAACCCCGAACGGCATCACCGAATATTCATAATGACCGTACCGTGTTCTAAAGGCCGTCTTCTGAATATCCTCTTCTTTCACTCTTATCTGATGGTACCCCGATCTCAAATCAATCTTACTAAATACACAAGCACCAACCAACTGATCCATCAGATCATCAATCCTTGGAAGCGGATACTTATTCTTAATCGTCACTTTGTTCAACTGGCGATAATCAATACATAATCGCATACTCCCATCTTTCTTTTTCACTAACAAAACT
The DNA here is from genome assembly GCA_022829125.1 of Lathyrus tuberosus. NCBI lineage: Eukaryota > Viridiplantae > Streptophyta > Magnoliopsida > Fabales > Fabaceae > Lathyrus > Lathyrus tuberosus. The sequence continues at coordinate 4,543,098 of JALAZF010000056.1, read as the reverse complement.
GGAGCACCCCAAGGAGAAACACTTGGTCTCACGAACCTCTTCTCCAATAAGTCACTTAACTGCTTTTTCAACTCCACCAATTCAGATGCCGACATTCTATAAGGTGCCATAGAAACAGGTCTAGTACCAGGAACTAGATCTATAGAAAATTCAACTTCTCTCTCTGGCGGTACATCTGAAATATCATCAGGAAACACCTCAGGAAATTCGCACACAACAGGAAACACCTCCAATGAAACTTGACTATCCACAGTCAAAGATGCAAACAAACCAAACAACTGAGCTTCATCCGCCAAAAGTTTCTTCAACTCTTTGGTAGATAAGAAACTCGAGTCTTCGTCTTCCCCAAGAGAAGGAAACCTTACAAGCTTATGATAACAATCAATGTACACCCGATTGAATTGCAACCAATTCATTCCCAACACCACATCTAAACCTTCCAACGGTAAACACACCAAATCCATCGCAAAGTCTTTACCATAAATGGTCAAAGGACAACTCAAACACACTAAAGAAGTAGTTACTGACCCCATCGCTGGAGTATCAATAACCATCTCACCATCCATCGAAGACAACCCAAGATTCAAACGTTCCGCGCACTCAGACGAAATAAACGAATGAGTCGCTCCAGTATCAATAATAGCAATTAAAGGCGTATTATTAATAAAGCAAGTACCTCTTATCAGACGATCAGCACTTGAAGTCTGAGTTCCCGCCAATGAAAACACTTTCCCACTAGTCGGAGCTTTCTTCTGATTTGGACACTTCGAGCTAATGTGACCAGGTTCCCCACAGTTATAACACCTCACTACATTCTTCCTTTTACAATCAGCTAAAACATGTCCGATACCACCACAATTAGAACACTTATCCACTTTCTTCCTACATTCCATCTGGCGATGACCCAATTCACCACATTTAAAACACCTAGGAGCATTAGAAATACCTCCTCCACTTGACCTTCGATCAAAATTACCCCTTTGTTTACCTTTATCAGCCGGTGACACATACGGACCACCACGGAACTGTTGTTTCCCTTTCCTGTCACTTACACTTTTATAGTGAGCAGAACGAGCCTTACTATCTTCATCATAAATCCTACAGCATTCTACCAAATCAGTAAACCTTCGAATCCTCTGATAACCAATAGCCTGCTTTATCTCAGGACGCAAACCACTTTCATACTTCACACACTTTGAAAATTCAGCAGTCGCTTCCACATAATGAGGATAAAACTACACAAGTTCCACAAACTTAGCAGTATAGTCAATAACCGACATATTACCTTGTTTTAGCTCTAAAAACTCAATCTCTTTCTTTCCTCGGACATCCTCCGGAAAATACTTCCTTAGAAACTCTCGGCTAAACACTTCCCAAGTAATCTCTTCTTCCTCCTCCTCAGCTTCCAACACCTGACGAGTACTGACCCACCAGTCATCAGCCTCTTCGTGTAGCATATGAGTGCCCAACCTCACTTTATCATCATCGTCATCACAATCCATTACCCTAAAAATCCTCTCAATCTCTTTCAACCACAACTGCGCACCATCCGGATCATGTTTCCCTTTAAAGACCGGCGGCTTATTCTTTCTAAACTCATCATTTCCTGCAGCATTCGGTGCACCCTGCACAGCTCGTGCCATAGCCTCCATCGCAGCAGCCAAAGCAGCATCATTACGACCAGTCATATTCTGTTCGTCCAAATACAGAAACTATGGTTAAACAACAACTCGTCCAACACAACTCGCCCAATATGCCAGACACAACAGACACAACAGACACAACTGACACGGATTGGCTCTGATACCACTTAATGTGACGCCCCCAATCTATACCCCCAATTAACAGGAAATTAAAGCACTAAAAGAAAATTCGAAATTTCGTCAGAGTACATTTGAAATTCCGGCATAGAAAGGGAGGAATCACATCAATTGAAACAAAACATAGCATACAACACCTGCTCATAAAAATATGCAACTGTGGGGTAGCAATCATACAGAGGAAACTTTGTTCCTTACACCCACTTTTCAGAAATTAGAATTAAAGCGAAAAATCTAAAATCTGATTAACATATATACATATACACATGTAAACAGTTTGTCATACATCAGGTAGCATATGTACAACCAAAATATATCATCAGATATACAAAATAATCGCAAACGGCCACCCTAGCTACCCGGAGTCACATATCAGAGCCGACCGACAAAAGAATGAAGACGCAAAGCTTCACAAAAAGAATACCTCCAGCAACTCTAATCTGCAATGCCTCATAGAGCGTTATAAAACAGCAGAAGGGTGAGAAAAACAACCATAATATAATTGAATAAAATTATATATAATAACACAGAATTGTACACGTAACGCATTCTCACCACAACCACATATAACATAATACCGCACAATTCTCAAACATCGGATACCAATTACACACCACACATATACCATACAATCATCAATCACAGTCACAAATTCACACACAATTAATTCATGATTTATGCAATGCACATAGACCGACACAACGACTCTATGCACATGCCATGCGGGTACCGACTTCCAATGTCTCTTGTCTCATCATCAGTTCACTCAGGAACTATTGGAACCATCGCTCGTTACTGAGAATCTCAAGTAACTCCCCGTCGGGCCTACGATGTTCACCCGTCGCTTTAGGTCCTCAGGCATCGCCTCATATTTTCGAGGCACACGACGTTAAGGATTGCTTTAAGTCTCCGAAGGAGCCCACAATCGTCTATAACCACCGCTTTAGGTCCTCAAGCATCGCCTCATATTTTCGAGGCACACGATGTTATAGCAATTTCCCTCAGGAATTAAACCGTCATTCAGGACGTTTCCACAATGCACATTATGATGCTTGGCATACAATGACTCATGACACTCACATTGCATCCATGCACATATTCATAATCATGCACATTTATCAAATACCACACTTAGCATTTTCTTGCCTTTCGGCCACAAAGCATCATCACAACAGCACATAAGTCATCTCACGTACAAAACAACAACATACGGCATAATACACGTCAATTCCACACCATTAAAATGACAAAAATCGATAACCGACACTATTCACATTTCCCGACAAAATTTAATCGGCTAACAATTCTCAAAAACCTCATAATCATAAAGTACAACTCGATACCTTTCTAACGACACCAAGAATTCAAAAATCGGATAATCGGAACCAAAGTTACGGACGAAAACGAAAATGATATTTTGAAAAGTCACATTTTGCAAAAGTCCTGCCCGTACGCGTATCACTATGAGCCGTACGCGTATGAGTAGAGATCTCATTTTCCCAAAGTTCACGTGTAAAAACCCATACGCGTAATGCCCTCTCTTGTACGCGTATTGCCATGAAATGCTACGCGTATCATACGCAAATGGGCAGATGGCCGAGAAAACCAGCAGCCCATACGCGTATTGCCCTCATGGCTCGCCCACCATATGCGTAACGCCAAGGTTCATACGCGTATGAACATGTCCCATACGCGTATGACCTGGAAATCTCAGAAAAATTCTGCAGAACAATGTTCTGCGTTTTTCCACCCCAATCATCCAATTTCTTCACCTAAAACTCAGAAAAACAGCAATTTGAAGTGTAATAACATACCACAAACATGTATGAACAATCAACAATGCATTCAACAAGATTTTTACCACAATCAAATTCATTTCTAATCAATTTTTACACAATCTAGGTTTTACTAATATTCTCCAAATCAATCCAAAAACAACAACAAAACACATACATAATCGTATACAATCATAGAATAATCGAGTTTCGCACCCTTACCCGATTAATCGATTCCTAGAAATTGTTCTTGATGATTTTTCCACTCTTTCTCCAATTTTCTCTCTTCTCCTCTTTTCTTCTCTTTTTCCTTCTTTCTTCTTTCTTTCTCTCTATTTTTCTTTCCCTTTTCTTTTCTATTTTCTTTTCTTTCTTACTAACTTAGTAAAAATATCTATGAAATGTCCAAAATACCCCCTACACTCAAATATCCCGCAAATGTTCCCAAAACGCGATAAAATATAATCACGACGAAAAATAACATATTTTCACATAAAAGTCGAGAATAAAATAAAATAATCCAAAAAGACTCAATAAAATAAAATTGGCAAAACGGGGCGTTACACAAGTTCCCACTCCAAACTTCCAAGTAGCCTTTGGATCCACCTTGCAACACATGAAACTTTAAGCTTAAAGCAAAAAAAAAACTATGTTATATACAAGTTATCAATTGCACAAGAGAAATGTCAGCAAGAGGTTAAAATACAAGATGATGGCAATTGGCCCCAAATGCATACCGTACACACACATTATTGCCGCGACCCCTCCATGCACACAATATCCAGCCATGAGCCATAATTGCTAAGCCTTTTTTTAAAAAAAACAACAAGCTGCCATAAAGTCACCACACAATCAAAAGTCTTTACCTGCAGCAAAAAAGCAACATAACGCCACAAGGACTTGCCAAACGGCCCACAAAATTCCAGCAGCTTTCACACCTATGAATTCAGTCCGCACCAAGCCAAAACAAATGCCTCCCCGCGCAAGAAACTATCACAACCTGCACACAGCAAATCAACATACACAAAATATTCTATAACCAGCAGCAAGGGTGTCCCACAAAATTTGCCAAACCGTTACAACAACACAAACTTTATGCAAGACCAAACCTGCAAAATGACAAAATGACAAGATGAGGTACTACAACACATCCACAGAATTCGCATAACTAATTTCACGTTCTTGATCAATTTCCATATCTCACTCCGTACAAAATGATTTCAACACACACGTCACAATTTTCTTCCTTCCCGTCTCTACCCTCCTCTCCTCCTATAAATCTCACCCTCTCTCACTCCATAAAGAAAGCTCTGAAAAATCCAAATTTACTCTGCTCAATTCACGACACACACCTTCATCATTCAAACCTCACTCTTCATAATAGCTTTTCCAATCTTCTTCAACAACAACAACAAACTTCCATCGCCATAAACCTTCAACAAACAACAACAACAACAACACTCAACCCCTTTCTCACAACAAACCCAGCAAACAGAACAAAACCTTCAATATCATTTCCTCCCCAAACTCATCTTCCCAACCTTAACCCTTCTCTTCAGAACCACCTTCTTCCACTCAAACCTTAACCAAACTCATCGATTCATAAAACCTTAAGAACCAACAGAGAGAAGAATGGGATGAAGAGAAACTGAGATCGAACCACAAACCAAAACGAACCTGGACAGTGAGCGAGAGAGATTGAGAAGAGAGAATAGTGGTCGGACCGTGCGAAGAAGAAAGGTCGGAATCGCTGATGTGCGTTTGATGTTGTTGTTGTTTCACCCTTGACTTTTCTCACTTATTTTTGAAACTTTATCTTGAAACTTTGCCTTGGTTTGCTGAAACGTGATAATGATTCTGAGCTACGTGACTTAGTATGTTTGACTTGTTCTTCTAATTTAAAAGATTTTATGTTACCTATGGAAGAAGGGTTTTAGTGTTTATGGCTGAGATCACTTGTGTTGAACCGTATCAATGTTGGGCTTTTATACAGTGGCCTGTTTTGATTTCCTGTGCCGTTTTTTTTTTAGCACCTTTGCCTTAAAGGATTCTACCTGCCACCCCCCAAATTAAACCTGGCACCCCTCAATACATACAAAATGTCTATTTTACCCTTGTGGAAAACCTCGGTTTTATGAAATGTCCGGTGTCATACCGGTTTTTTTTGATCAGTACTGGATTTTTCCTTCAATTTCAATGTATTTACCTGAAATTTCAGGTAATTCCAGTAATTTTGAAAATGCCGGTATCTTTCACCGGACATTTCGAATTTACCGGTATAAATGTACCAGATTTTTAAATTAACAGAAAAAGTGACAGATGCCGGGGAATTGAAATACCCGGTATACCGGGAATTTCATGGAAACTGAAATTCCCGGTAACAGACCTGAGCCTGAAAATCTTTTTAAAAACCTGCAATCTCCATTACTGTTTCCAATAGTGTTTGATCAACAAGAACATCATCAAGATTACATGGTAGATTAAAATGATATCATACGAAAAAATACATAACAACATACGAAAAAATTAAAACTACTGTGACTTCATAATTTCTTCCTCCCAGTGCCTAATTCGTCCTGCATATGCTGTTTCCCAGGCTCTTGCCTCTTCAGTGCAGTTCTCTCTCCACCGGGACGTGACGGGAGGCAAAGGACTATCAGGTTTTAATTTTACCTGAACCCAATGGTTGTTGTTGACAAATCCAACAACAATTATTTTATGCCTACTTGCAAATATAGATAGAGCTATGGTAAGAGGGAAGAAGGTTTGGTTCAGTGTCATTGACAGGGAGACAAAAACCAAACTGTATCCGGTCGCAATAGAATAACCCATATCTGGAATCGACATCCATTTCTCTCTATCCTGTGCACCTAAGTGTGTTATTTTTAAGGAACGTCGAACCACATCAACGGTGTCATAAAACAACTTTGAAAACAATTTTGGTTGTTGATAAATTTGAGCATCCAGCTGATTCTGAATCAACGCCCAAGACTCTTCACCCCATCCAAGTAATGCTGCAATAGCCCGAAAACCACAATTTCCATCGTCACCCACATCAATAATGTCGTCAATGTATAGATGCATGAAACGAGGAAACTGAGACAAGTATTTATGCTTAGAAGATACAGTGGACGGTTGACTAGAAGGTTGACTTCCTGCTGGTTTTGTACATGATGTCTTTGTAGTCTGACTCCCCTGCGAGGCCTCACCATACTCCCACTGCGAGGGATCACGACGCACATCACTTTCTTCACCCTTTTTGCTCTTCTTAACTCCTCTCTTCGGCTTGTACTTCACCGGCGGTGGACGCATAGAAGATGTGGCTGGATAAGTTAGTTCTCTAATTTTCTTCTTCAACACCCTCTGACCTACCATATCCAAAGAATTGAAATATGTCTTCAAATCTTCACATTCTGCGTCTAAATCCATCTTTGAACCACTATCCTCTGGCCCGTCAGTATGCTCTTGAATGTGTAATTTCTTCCAGAAAACATGAATTTCTTCTAAAGGAATAGACAGACCTTGTATTTGAAGACCAGCAAGTTGACACGCACAGGGTAAACCATGTGTTGATCTAATGAAGCAACCACACATTTCTTTGTTTATACCAATAATTTTGACCCGTTCTAGCTCCTTCCCTATGTGTTGTATACATTGCCTTGACACAAAACCGTGCAAGTTGGTGTAGAATGGAGTGTTATACCGATGCTCAATGTTCACGATACTCTTTTCAAACGACACTCTAATTGAGCCTAACTGCAACTTCAGCATGGTGTTAACAGCATCCCAACTTCGGCATAAGTCTCCCCGACTATGTGACAACATATTTTTTAGTCTCCAATGTGCAGACTCGACCCTAAACCGCAATAATAAAAACACAATTAAACATCAATTATGCTAATTTATAAAATCAAATAAGACTTTATTAAATCAAATAAGACGCGGGTATACCTGTTCGTTGTTATGTTTCCCATGTGAGGAACTTTGTTTGTCCATGCAGAAACAAACCTTTCTTTATACGGTGTCAACCAGGTTTCTTTCACATAGTTAACAAACAAAGGTATGTCAACACAAACAGTCTCAAAGTGCTTCAAGTGTATGAGATACTCACTCTCTGTATTAGCATACATGATTTTGTTCCACATCTCCATGACATGTTCATGTCTTTCTGATTTAACATATTCCTTACATTTCATGCTAACATTTTTGGAAATGTGGAACACACATAACAGGTGTGTTGAACTAGGACACACAACTTCAAGTGCATTCATCAAGGCAAGTTCTCTGTCAGTCACAACAACATTTGGTAGCAATTTCTCAGAAAAAAACAATTCTTTCAGCTTCTCCATTGCCCATTTGAAATTCTCCTCCCATTCGTGTTCCAAATACGCAAACCCTACGGAAACGTCAACTTGGTAGACGTGATGCCAACAATCTCAAGCAACGGTAATCGGTACCTATTGGTCTTGTATGTACAATCAAAAATCAACACCAAGTGAAACATATTCAATAGCTTCACTGAATCAGGATGTGTCCAAAAAATATCAGCAACAACATTCGAGTCTTCCCTATTTCTTGTCCAACACATGTACTTTTCTTTATGAATAAGACTCAACAACATTTGCATTTCCGTCAATGAACCTCTCTTGCTTTCATGGTACGTAGATCTAGCTTTATATACTTGCTCAACACTCGTGAGGTTTTCTGGATCTTGGTCTTTCAAGGCGGAAATTATGTGTCTCGGAGGCATGTTATACTTCGTCATGTTATTCACAAATTGTCTCTCATGAGGTTTTAGATGGCCTAATATGTCATGCCCTGATAAATCCTGAGATAATCTATGATTGTGAAACCCACACATAACGCTTCCCCTCCAACCAATACCACTTGGCGAAGACCTCAGCCGAAAGGGACATTTCACTTTCATACTAGCGAGGCCATCCTTCTCCGATGAATGACTACTTTCAGACTTTTTTCTTTTATAATTTCCTCCTCTCTCATAACCCAATATCAATTTATCCTTCCTTCCTCGCTGGCCAGTTGCAATATCAGAACGAATTGTCACAACTATGATACCATGTTGCTTCCCAATATTCTGCGCCCAAGCTAATACGTCAGATCGGCTCTCAAAAATATGCATTCAAAAACATCACAATTTATAGTGACATAAACATGAAATTAAATGAAATAATAGTAAATTTTAAGCGTCTACGTATAATACATATTTTGTCAGTGGGGAAGAACTGAGTGTAATCGCTACACGAGTCAGTAGAAGACCCTGACGGTTCGGGAGCACAAATGGCAAGCATTTTTTATGACACAGACCTGTTACCAGAGATTTCGTCCAAAACAGGAATTCCTGGTATACCGGACATTTAAAATTCCCGGTATTTTGATAGATACCGGTAATTTTGAAATTCCCGGAATGGTTCTGCAAAATTACACCGGTAAAATCATAATTATCGGTAATTATTACCGGTTTTTTGAAATTTCCCGGTATTTTGTACCGGCAATTTACTATTTGTACTACTGGTTTTTTTGTGTTACGGAATTTTCGAAAAACACTACCGGGAATTTTGTTTTGTACTACCGGAAATTTCGTTTTCAAGTTTCTAAAAAAGTGATTTTTTGGGTTAAAAAATGTTATTTTTTATGTAAATAATATCAGGGATGATATGGTAATAATGAAAAATTGGGGGGGGTGGCAGGTAAAATCCTCTTTGCCGTATGAGGAGTGGGTCGTAAGGCCCATAATGATACATAAGTACACCCTGCTTATTTTTGTTTTGTTTTTGGTTAAATTTCATCAACTATTTTGTTAATTATTTCTTAATTAATCTTACTGTTTTTACTATAACTCTTGATAGTATTTTGTTAACCATTCCTATTAGTTTTTTAAATAGTCTTGTTATTTGGTTGTTAAGCAATTTTATTATTTTTTTTGGATATTTTTGCTAATTGTCTTTACTAGATATCTTGTAGATATTATTTTGTTTTCTCAAACCTTTTTTAACTACATTTTGGTTATCATACCGTTTAGATCTTATTTCTCGATTTATCTTCATCTTTTCATTTCGATCCTTGATCAATGAAAGTCTTTAATATTACGAATATTGGTTGGTTGAGGTTGTTTAACCTTCATGATTTCAAATCTGTAGTTAATGATCATTGAGATCATTTTCTATACTTTGGGATCGTGATAGGTTACCTTCGATTAATCGATAAAAGTTCATAATTAAGACGAGATCATCTGCTTTTCTTTTCACATGGCACGATTTCCTTAGAGAATGATTCACAATATCATTTCTCTATCGTGTTTTAGCACAAATGTCATAGCTTGCGCGACCTCCTATAGTATGATCTTCATCATAAATCGTGCTACGATGGTTTAGCGCTATAGTCTACCTGATTCATCCGATACAATAACAATTAACGATTAATCACTAACCACTAACTTTAATTTACATCAATATTATCTTGATTTACTTTTTCGTCAATATACTCTTGCTTCCGCCAATATATTTTGATCTTATTATCTTATTGTTCATATTATTGTTCATATTATTATTGTTCATATTATTCATCTGTTCATATTATTCATCATCATATCTTGTTCATACCTTGTTCATACCATTTGATAACACACTAAAATGATCGAAACCCTAAAAGACTCAATAGGTGGACTGTTGGTTACTTTTCCGAGCAACGGAACTTGGACTGTGTACAGAAACCCTAGCAAAGGAGATTTTGTCCGACTCTTGCTCAAGGCTTAGTTTAGGACACCTCACACACACACGGCTTCCTCTTGGGCTACCTTACAATGACCCCATTTCTTTTGTGCAATCCCGTGTAACTTACATGTACTCAGCTTCCATTCTGATGTACGCACTTTACTCGCTTTTGATTATGGTTTGTTTACTAGGAGCACCCCTAGGGACTAGCGCATAGACTAAACCATTTTCAAACTAATTCTCAATTCGTCGTCGAGCCATTTTCAAAACACCGTCGTAAGTCGATTGCTCATTAGCATTTGTCATCAACCTAATGCACACACTTGCACCTTTCATCGTGGTTTTGTTACTAGGAGCACCCCTAGGGACTAGGATCGATTCACACCTATTTTCAAACCCCTCAATTCGTCGTCGAGCCATTTTCAAAACAAATTTTTAAGCGGAGTACCTTTTGCCTCGCAATCAACCTCTTCGCGTACAATCAAACCCTTGATCCAACATCAAGGGGGTTTTTCTCAATCAAACATCAAAACATATAACAACTATCGAAACTCTTATCAAGGTGAAAGAGAGGTGGATTAAGTCTTGGATATGTGTCTTCAATTGTTTGGGTGCGGGTTCTCTTACTCATGTGTGGACAATTGACACCTCTAAGACTTCTAACTCGACAACATTCAAACCATTTTTGCAAACACTTGTCAGTCAAAAACACTTAATCAAATATCCAAACACAAGTTCTTTTCGAGGTTGAATGGAGAGGGATGGATTCTTCTATCTTTTTCCTCAATTGTTTGGGTACGAGTTCTCTTACTCGTGTGTGAACAATTGTCACCTCTAAATCAAACCAACCCCAAGTCGTAGTTACACGAACTACGGACGCTCTGATTCTTCATTCATTCGAATGTAAGATACGTAGGCACAAGATTGTGATGATCTTGGCGAGAACACTTTTTCTTTTTCCACCGTTTGCTCACTTCCATCTTTTTCGTCATTCAGCGTCTACCTTCCCCCATCTTCCGTTTTCCCCTCCTTTCCCATAGTCGAAATACGAGTGCTCTGATTCCTCATTCTCGTCCGAATGAGCATACGTAGGCACTAGGGCCCCAATCCTTGGCGAGCACCCTATCCTAAATCCACCTATTTCCCCTTAGCATCGAATCCTTTTATCGCATTATTTCGCATTTATCGTTTAGAAGAAAACAAATAAGCTTAGCCAACGTTCATCAAAATTCGAACTAAGAGGTTCCCGTTGAGTACAACAGACGTGAGGGGGTGCTAATACCTTCCTCTCACATAAACGACTCCCGAACCCAGAATATGGTTGCGATGATCGTGTTCTTATCTTCTTTAAAGGTTTTCTCGATATTTTCCTTTCCCTATTTTGGAATAAATAAAGTTCGGTGGCGACTCTATTTAACCGCGATTTTCTTCCGCGCCTTTTGCGCGAGGGTCATATTATCGATTTTTTCGAGGTGCGACAGCTGGCGACTCTGCTGGGGAAACATTGCTCCATGCAAGAGAGAGTTAAGCCTATCTTAGTTTGAATTGTGAGCTCGTTAGCTTTGCTTATTTTTTTTCTTCTCGCTTATTTATTTGCTTTCCTATTTCTTATATGTGTTACCTTTTGTTACATTGTTGGGCTTCTCTGATTATGGGTACTTTGTGAGATGACTATACACCCGAGTCCGAGTAAAACCCTAGGATTAGGATAGTGGTTTTGTAGTAGAGACTAGCGTGGTATCTTCCGCGTGAGGTCGATGCAAAAACCCCGCTTGGAGTAGATTCCCTTGGAGATATTATTGTTGTGGTGAGCCTTTGCCATGGCAATAACATTTTCGATCCTGAATCGTTGATCCCAAGGACCATTAACTCGTTCAATCCATGGTGGTTGGTAGTGTTAACTCCTTTTAGGTTAATACAAATGCCCCAATCAGATGTGATCCCTTGAACATATGACTTCCTGACAGTAATATTTTCAACCTCGATCTTTGACTCTGAGAACCTTTCTTAGAACCCGTGTGCCGATGGTTGTGTAGTTGAAGCCTCCGAGGAGTCTTTCTCGTGGGGAAGATACGAAAACCTCACCTAGAGGAGATCATTTCAAGGATATTATCATTTGATGAGGCTTCGTCATGGTTATAATGTCTTTGAAATATATCCATGACTCTATGAACCTACCCATCTTAGAACCTACCAGTGGGGATCCTTTGATCAGAGATTTTGGTTGTTGACTCGTTCCTCCGGCCAACCTCAGAATCGTTTGAACCTGTGATCCTGGATCTTGTATCTTTCATTGCATTGCATCAGTTATGCATCTTGCATTTCATTTCAACATTAGAGACTCACTTCACATTCCTTCATCTCCAGTAAATCAAATCGATTCCTTGACACAGATACATTACTCAAGCCAATAGCAGACGAATGATGAATAAGACTCAACAAGACCATGCCGCCATATGCACAGATAGGACCATCAGTGAACGTCATTGAAGGAGTTGGCGAAGACGAGCAGAATAGTCTCTAACTCTGAACGAGCTAGTTCAAACATTAATCAAGTCAAGACAAGAAGATCAGTTCCTCGAAGAAGACAGTAATCATGCCATCCAATCACTTTGTATTCTTGTGTTTTGTATTTGTTTGTTCAAGTACTATTTACTTTAAACATTGTCATTTGTATTTGGTTTTGTTAATGTAGTGATAATGCATGTTTTGAAATAGTTATGTCATATTCACACATTATTTCTTCCATTTACTGCAAAGCACCGACACATTTATCAACTTCACTATCTTTGTCAACTGTTGTTTAGTAATGAGGGAGGATGATGAAAATGAAATACCCATAATTGCAAATTATATGCTTTCAGATAAAATATTATCGATGATGTACAGCCATTGTTTCAATCCCCCAAACACTGGAGAGACAAGGAGTTAACCCCTAGTTAACCACTTCGAGCCAAGAAGTAACGGTTTCCTTTGGATATTCAAACCCTTACACTCAACCTAGGGCAGGGTAAGGTTCAGTTAACCTGATTATGCACTCAACTCACAAAGCAAAAAAACAAAAGACATGACGGTTGTTCTTCAATAACCCATGACTAGGCAGTCACAATCCTCCAACAAAATCGAACAAAATAAAAAAATATTAAAAAGCCTGCTAAGTCGAACACTTCAAAAGGAGACTTAGGTAAAAATCAAGGTAATCTCGATGGACTCGAAAGCAGAATCAGTCCATGCAAAAGATAGGGATCAAAAAACAAAATCAAAAGAGGTCCTCAAAATCCTCAACAAAAATAAAATAAAATTCAGTGACCACCATATCAAAATCAAAAGGTCACTGACATCCATAAAAACAAACAAAATAAGGTGACTGCCATTTCGAGCTAACCTTGAATCATCACGCTTACACCGTCAACCCTTTTGGAAGACAAACATGTGTAGAATTAACTGAACGTAGGACTAAAGTTCATCACGAAGAAGTGGTGGGTACAAACCAAGTTTTGAGCCTTATATCCTTTGTTTCAAGAACTGTGAACCAGACCACGTTACAACCCTTGAAAGACCTAATTGAGGCGAGGTTTATTCTGAAAGTATACTATTGCAAGGTTGCGTAAACTGACTCCCCACATAATTGCTAATCTTCAGCATTGGTGTCAATTCTTCTTGCTATATCTTTCACGTGCTAGGTAAATCAACATAACGTCTGGACTAATGGTTTATTCGTCTCACAATATCTTGACACTTCAATAAACGACTTTTTCAAAGTGTGCATGAGCATTGCATTAAGATTACCATTTGTGAATGAGAAATTTTAACTGCAAATCAGTGCTAGACATCAAGTCAACTCCGACAAGGGACAATCAAAGAGGAACTTGAACTTTCAACGATGCTGATCTGAATCAAGACTCCCTTAAAACCCTCAATCAAGGACAAATCCTTCAACAGCTCGATCAGGGGAAAGCCATCTCAGAGTACATCAAAGCTCAGTTTCCAAAGAGCAGACTATTTCAGAACTAGTTAATCAGGGGCAGACCATTACCAAGTTCAGACTAGGGCAAAACCCATTGCAGAAGGCAGATCCTCTCTGTATCTTCAAATTGGTCAAGCAGACCCTACCAAACACTAGCAATCATCGAGTTCAAAGCAAAGCATAATCTTCATGAATTGATTACGTCATTACGCTTATTTTCAAGTCATCCTGACCCTCATTCATGAATGTCGTGGTTCTCTCAGAAACGATCACACAACTTATCATCAAGTGGCCAAACCTCGAGGCATCAAGAACATCTTCGTCTACTTCAATCATGGTGTCTTCAACGAATCGAGTGTCGAGAATATCAAACCATTCCATCACCCAAAGTCTAATCCACATTGGAAACCACCAAAAGTCCACCATTCTGGCACCTTCACAAAGCATATCCAATCACCCGTCTGCAATCATATGCATCATATGCATTGCATACGACATCATAAACATCATATGCATAAAAAATCAAATCAGACTTCCCCAACACTTACATCTCCGAGCGTCAGCATTTGCATTTCCATTTCCATTTTATATGGAATATCATTACAAAGTCAAGCATTCATACATGCACAAGTCAGGATCCAGGATCAATTGCAAGATTCCAAGACGATCTTCAGCCCAGCTAGGGGCATCTTTCTCGAATCCGTGGGCGTTCCTCACGAAGTTGTATCAACCTTTTGTTGATCAAGGCAAGATTTCGAGACAATCTTTAACCCAGCCAGGGGCATCCTCTTCAAGTTCATGGGCGTTCCTCATGGAGTTATTTCAACCTTTTGTTAATGAAGTTGTGATCTCCAAGCAAGTCAGTGGGCGTTCCCCATTGAGTTATGCTCCTCAACCTTTTGTTGATGAAGTTGTTATCCCCAGCTCAACCAGTAGCATTTCTCCGAGTCAGTGGGCGTTCCTCATTGAATTGGTTCTCTTCAACCTTTTGTTGATGGAATTGTTATCCTCAAACCAAATTCTTCGCTTCAACCTTTTGTTAATCATACATCCATCTTGACCTTTTGTCAATAACCTCACTATCATCCTTTTGGTGGTAGCTGAATCGTGTCAATTCAACCTAACCTTCATCCTTTTGGTGTTCGAAATTCTCAAAATCATAAATTTACTATCATCCTTTTGGTGGTAGCCATTCATGTTGTTTCAATTTAACTTTCATCCTTTTGGTGTTGGTGGTTCCCGAAATGGGGAAGTTTCTATCATCCTTTTGGCGGTAGAAACTTATGTTGTTTGATCTTACCGTCATCCTTTTGGTGTCGGAGATCCGTGAACCTTTGGCCTGTGTATCATCCTTTTGGTGAATGACAACTTCTGATATCATTTTGCTTACTATTATCCTTTTGGCAGTAGTAAGTTGTGACCTTACTTTCATCCTTTTGCTGAAGGGTCATTGCGTCTGTATTCACTATCATCCTTTTGGTGATAGGTCTGTCATCCTTTTGGTACCAGAAATCAGAGTCGTGTGTCTTCTATCATCCTTTTGGTGTTAGTCTGCCATCCTTTTGATGTCAGAAATCTTGTCATGTGAGTCCACTATCATCCTTTTGGTGATAGGTTCGTCATCCTTTTGGTGTCGGAGTCGCGTGTCCTCTATCATCCTTTTGATGATAGATCCATCTTCCTTTTGGTGTCGGAAATCTATGTGTTTGCTTAATATTATCCTTTTGGTAATAGCAAGTTTTGACCTCATTTTCATCCTTTTGGTGAAGGGTCTGTGTGCGTGTGTTTGCTTACTTTTATCCTTTCGGTAATAGCGAGTCTTGACCTCATTTTTATCCTTTTAGTAAAGGTTATGTGTGTGTGTTTGCTTACTATTATCCTTTTGGTAATAGCGAGCTTTGACCTCATTTTCATCCTTTTGGTGGAAAGGTCTGTGTGTGTACTTACTGTGAAGGGTCGTGCGTGTGTTTTCTATCATCCTTTTGGTGATAGAATCCGTCATCCTTTTGGTCTCGGAGTCGTGTGTCATATATCATCCTTTTGGTGATAGGTCTTTCATCCTTTTGGTGTCAGATAACTCTGTGTTCACTATCATCCTTTTGGTAATAGGTCCGTCATCCTTTTGGCGTCGGCATTGTGTGTCATCTATCATCCTTTTGGTGATAGGTTTGTCATCCTTTTGGTGTCAGATATATCGGTGTGTGTGTGTGCTCTATTATTCTTTTGGGGATAGATCCATCATCCTTTTGATGTTGGAGTACCCTGTCTTCTATCATCCTTTTGGTGTCAGAGCTTTATGTTATCATCCTTTTGGTGGTAACGACAGTTTACAAGTTATTCAGTGTCCATCATACTAATTCCCAAGCATTTTCTTTCTTTTCGGACAAATTTGCAGTCTTCTTCATATCTAATTGACTTATACCTTGAAAGAATTAACACCATAGTAGTTCATCTTACCCGGTTTAAGCCAATTAGATAGGGGCATCTGTCATACCCCAAAATTTTCCTACTTGTATATAACTTCCATATGTACATACATCCATAAACTGTTATTCAGAAAATCAAAAAATACGTTGCTTCTATCATGAGGTTGAATTGAATCGAATAAAGTTTCATTAGAGGTTCATCAGGCCAGGGATAAGTGCAGTATGTTTTGAAGTTCATGGTTTTGGTCTAATTGGTTAGTCAGACAAGAAAGGATTTCAGGATCAAGGCCCGTGTGTAAGATTTATGGTGTGTGTGTGTGTCGTTAATGAATAAGATTCTCAGGTTTTGTGCAACACAGTACAGTCCATATTTTAAGTTATACTTCTCAAATTTTCAAGACATAACCAATTAGTTTTTGGGCCATGTTTGAATTTAGTTTCAAGCTATGTTTGAATTTATATTCAAAGTCATGTTTGAATTATTTTCAAGCCATGAGAAGTTTTCAAGTCAAGTTTTTTGAGCCATGTTTGAATTTAGTTTTCAAGCTATGTTTGAATTTATATTCAAAGCCATGTTTGAATTATTTTCAAGCCATGAGAAGTTTTTCAAGTCAAGTTTTTGAGCCATGTTGGAATTACTTTCAAGCCATGATTATTATGTCCAAGTTCAAGCTTTTCAAATGGTACAATTCAAATTGTGGCCATGGATTAAGTACACAAGTTAAATATGCAAGTTGAGATTGAGAGGCCTAGGTCAGTTGGAATTCATGGTTCACTAGCCACGAAAATTCAAAGTTGCAAACAAGTCTAAAGAATTTCCAAGAGGCTCAAAAGGATCAAAAGTAGTTTACAAAATATTGGAATTACATTGCATTGAATCCAAAGTTACAAATTGTTCCTCAAAGTTAAAAATTTTACAATTCCAAAGGAGCTAAGTCTCAAGATTTCATCTCAAGGCCTCGTGATCCAATTTGTCAAGCTTCATGACCCAAGTTCCCACTCCAAACTTCCAAGTAGCCTTTGGATCCACCTTCCAACACATGAAACTTTAAGCTTAAAGCAAAAAAAAACTATGCTATATACAAGTTATCAATTGCACAAGGGAAATGGGAGCAAGAGGTTAAAATACAAGATGATGGCAATTTGCCCCAAATGCATACCGTACACACACACTATTGCCGCGACCCCTCCCTGCACACAATATCCAGCCATGAGCTATAATTGCCAAGCCTTTTTTAAAAATAACAACAAGCTGCCATAAAGTCACCGCACAATCAAAAATATTTACCTGCAGCAAAAAAGCAACATAACGCCACAAGGACTTGCCAAACGGCCCACAAAATTCCAGCAGCTTTCACGCCTATGAATTCAGTCCACACCAAGCCAAAACAAATGCCTCCCCATGCAAGAAACTATCACAACCTGCACACATCAAATCAACATACACAAAATATGCTATAATCAGCAGCAAGGGTGTCCCACAAAATTTGCCAAACCGTTACAACAACACAAACTTTATGCAAGACCAAACCTGCAAAATGACAAAATGACAACATGAGGTACTGCAACACATCCACAGAATTCACATAACCAATTTCACGTTCTTGATTAATTTTCACATCTCAATCCGTACAAAATGATTTCAATACACACGTCACAATTTTCTTCCTTCTCATTTCTACCCTCCTCTCCTCCTATAAATCTCACCCTCTCTCACTCCATAAAGGAAGCTCTGAAAAAATCCAAATTTACTCTGCTTAATTCACGACGCTCATCTTCATCATTCAAACCTCACTCTTCATAATAGCCTTTCCAATCTTCTTCAACAACAACAACAAACTTCCATCACTATAAACCTTCAACAAACAACAACAACAACAACACTCAATCCCTTTCTCACAACAAACCCAGCAAACAGAACAAAACCCTCACTATCATTTCCTCCCCAAACTCATCTTCCCAACCTTAACCCTTCTCTTAAGAACCACCTTCTTCCACTCAAACCTCAACCAAACTCATCTATTCACAAAACCTTAAGAACCAACAGAGTGAAGAATGAGATGAAGAGAAACTAAGATCGAACCACAAATCAAAATGAACCTGGACAGTGAGCGAGAGATATTGCGAAGAGAGAATCATGGTCGGACTGTGCGAAGAAGAAAGGTCGGAATCGCTGATGTGCGTTTGATGTTGTTGTTGTTTCACCCTTGACTTTTCTCATTTATTTTTGAAACTTTATCTTGAAACTTTTCCTTGGTTTGCTGAAACATGATGATGATTCTGAGCTCCGTGACTTAGTATGTTTGACTTGTTCTTCTAATTTAAAAGGTTTTTATGTTACCTTTGGAAGAAGGGTTTTAGTGTTTATGGCTGAGACATAATTATGATCTCTGATGGATGGGGTAGAAGATGGCCTAATTGTTCTCAATGGGCATTGAAGAAGGGGTTGTCAGATCATTGTTCATTATTGTTGTGTGATAAGGAGCAAGATTGGGGCCCGCGACCGTTTCAAATGTTAGATTGTTGGAGGCATATGGAAGGATATAACAAGTTTGTATTTGATCAATGGTTAAGTATGAAGGTGGATGGGTGGGGCATGTATGTCTTGAAGTAAAAATTCATATTGTTGTAGAATAAATTAAAAGAATGGCACAAAACGCATACGCATAACCTAGAGGGGAAAATCAAAGAGGCGAAAGATGAGTTTAATAGGCTGGAATTAAATAGTGAACTAATGATTTTGTCATCATCGGAGGAGAAGCGCTGAAGAGAGGTGCGGGAAGAAATACACAAAATGTCGAGTCTCAATTGTAGCATTCAATACCAAAAATTCCAGATTAAATGGTTGAAAGAAGGAGATGCAAATTCAAAATATTTTAATGGATGCATTAACAGGAGAAGAAAAGAGAACGAAATTAAGGCTTTAGAGGTGGAAGGTAGATTGGAGAAAGAAGTTGAGGGTTTAAAAAGAGCGGTACACGATCACTTCAAAAGTAGGTCCGCGAATAGAGGAGGAAAGATATGTCCAGATAATATGGAGTTTACAAAATTGGATGAAGAGGATAAGAGACAATTAATAAAGAAATTTTTGGAGGAGGAAGTAAAGGAGGCAATATGGGATTGCGATAGTTCTAAAAGCCCAGGACCAAACGGTATCAATTTCAGATTTTTAAAGGAGTTTTGGGAATTGATCAAAGATGACTTTTTGAGAATGATATCGGAGTTTCATGCAAACGGAAGAATGGTTAGAGGGGCAAATAGTTCGTTTTTTGTCCTTATTCCGAAGAAAAGAAATTCGTTAAAGGTAAACGATTTCAGGCCTATTTCCCTAGTCGGTTGTATTTACAAGGCAATATCCAAAATTTTAGCAAACATGATGAAAAAGGTGATTAATAAAGTTATTTCAGAATCGCAATCAGCTTTTCTGACAGGCAGGCAGATTTTGGATGGAATTCTTGTGGCGAATGAAATTGTTGATGAGGCTAGGAGAAGGAAGAAAGAAGTAATATTATTCAAAGTGGATTTCGAAAAGGCGTACGATTGTGTTGATTGGAAATTTTTAGGTGATGTTATGGAAAAAAATGGGCTTTCCTTTGAAATGGTGTAAATGGATTTCCGAATGCCTAAGTTCGTCGACAATATCGGTGTTGGTTAACGAAATCCCAACAAATGAATTCAAGATGGAAAGAGGTCTTAGGCAAGGGGATCCGTTATCGCCGTTTTTATTTCTAATTGTAGCAGAAGCTTTTAATGTGATGATGAAAAAGGCTATGGAGGTGGGGAAATTTCAAGGATATAAATTTGATGGAGGAAATGATAGGTTCTCGCACTGTGGTCAAATATTAGAACCATAAAAGGGTTAATTTTGTTGTTTGAATCGATGTCCGAGTTGAAAGTTAATTTGGCCAAGAGCAAACTAGTGGGAACCAATACATCTCAACACTGGTTAGAGGAGGCAGCAAATGTATTAAAGTGTGGCCTGAGCTCCTTACCTTTTATGTACCTCAGACTTCCAATCGATGCTAATGCAAATCGGATGGAAACATGGTCGAGAGTGATAAATATGGTGAAATCAAGGATGTCCAAGTGGAAAAATAGATATTTATCCATAGGGGGTCGAATAATCATTCTAAAATCAGTCTTATATGCGATCCTGGTGTACTATCTCTCTTTCTTCAAGGCGCCGACAGGTATAATACTCAAACTAGAATCCATATTTAAACAGTTTTTATTGGGGGGTGTGATTCGGGGAGGAAAATAAATTGGGTCAAGTGGGATCGGGTTTGTAGGCCAATTGAAAATGGAGGGTTAGGAATTATAAGGTTGGGAACTTTTAACTTAGCGTTATTGGAAAAATGGAGATGGAGAATAATATCAGAAAAAAGAGGTATTTGGTATTAGGATTTGGTTAATAGATACGATTCGGACGCGGAGAGATTCAATCTGGCGGCTAGAGATAGCTCAGGATGGTTGAAAGAGGTGTGCAATTTAGAAATAGGAGAAACGGAAGAGTCAGGTACGTATTCTGTGAAGAATACTTACAACAGTTTGTTGCTTGAAGATATAGATGAAATTAGGAAGGTGTGGTTAAAGATTTGGAATAAAACGATTCCTGCAAAGGTTTCGTGTCTGGTGTGGAGGTTGTTACAAAATAAGATTTTAACAAAGGATAATATAACCAAGAGGGGAATTGGAGTGCAGGACCAGGTTAATTGTGTAGGTGGCTGTGAGAGTGTGGAGTCCGTATCTCACATTTTTTTCGAGTGTCAATGTTTTGCAGGTGTCTGGGGATTTATATGCAGGTGGTTAGGAGTTTCAACAGCTATGCTTCTGAAGGATGGCAACATTTGTTGCATTTTGAAAATCTGTTCGGAGGTGATAAAGAGTCGGCTCTAAAACTACACGTTTTGTGGTGTGCCTGCATTTGGTGCATTTGGAAAGCGAGGAACCATAAAATATTCCGCAATAAAGAAATTCAGGTTCCAAAGATAATCTAAGAATCAATAATCCACTCATGGAGATGGCTAAAATTGAAATCAAAGATGATAACGGACGAATTCGGGGTGTGGTTGACAAATCCAAAGTTATGTTTGGGGTCTGTTACGTAAACAATAGCAGTGGGCTTTCAAGGGTGTGGAGGCCAAATGATAGTTTCAGTAGCAGTTCTAGTTCCAGTTCCATCTTCTTTCAAACCCAAGGTGGTAGGGGAACTATCTTTACGTGGCTTTCGATCTTGTTGCGATAAGCTGAGGTTTTTGGTATACAAGTCTGAAGCCTGGACCATAGCAGCTAGATTTCAGTCGTTATTCTGTATTTTTCTAGCAATATCCCTGGCAGAGAGCTGCTTCTGTTTAAAGTGTTGGTTTTGCTATCTTTATTTGTTGTTTTTGACAGGAGCATCGGTGTGTCTGGTTTGTGTTTGTTTCAGTTCAATCATGGTGGGGGTGTTGGGGTTTGTTTATACTATTGATAGTTTTAGAGGTATTTTTTTTGTAGCTTTTTTTGAGAGGCTTGGGCGGGGTTTTTGGAGGGGTAGGTTTTGGTACAGTTTCTTTTTTCTGGACTGGTTGGAGAATTTTGATGATTCTGCATTTTTATTTTTGTAGAACCTTGTGCTTGGGTCGTGCGGTTTTTTTTAATGAAATTCAGTTTTTGGTTGTTTCAAAAAAAAACTTGTGCTGAACCGTATCAATGTTTGGCTTTAATACAGTGGTCTGTTTCAATTTCCTCTGCCTTTTTTTGGTATTTTTTTAGCACCTTTACCTTATGAGGAGTGGGCCGTAAGGCCCATAATGATACATAAGTACACCTTGCTTATTTTTGTTTTGTTTTTGGTGAAATTTCATCAACTATTTTGTTAATTATTTCTTAATTAATCTTCCTGTTTTTACTATAACTCTTGATAGCATTTTGTTAACCATTCCTATTAGTTTTTTAAATAGTCTTGTTATTTGGTTGTTAAGCAATTTTATTAATTTTTTTGGGATATTTTTTCTAATAGTGTTTACTAGATATCTTGTAGATATTATTTTGTTTTCTAAAACCTTTTTTAACTACATTTTGGTTATCATACCGTTTAGATCTTATTTCTCGATTTATCTTCATCTTTTCATTTCGATCCTTGATCAATGAAAGTCTTTAATATTACGAATGTTGGTTGGTTGAGGTTGTTTAACTTTCATGATTTCAAATCTGTAGTGAATGATCATTGAGATTATTTTCTATACTTTGGGATCGTGATAGGTTACCTTCAATTAATCGACGAAAGTTCGTGATTAAGACGAGATCATCCGCTTTTCTTTTCATGTGGCACAATTTCCTTGGAGAATGATTCACAATATCATTTCTCTATCGTGTTTTAGCACAAATATCATAGCTTGTGCGACCTCCTATAGTATGATCTTCGTCATAGATCGTGCTACGATGGTTTAGCGCTATAGTCGACCCGATTCATCCGATACAATAACAATTAATGGTTAATCACTAACCACTAACTTTAATTTCCATCAATATAATCTTGATTTACTTTTTCGTCAATATACTCTTGCTTTATTTTTCCGCCAATATATTTTGATCTTATTATCTTATTGTTCATATTATTGTTGATATTATTATTGTTCATATTATTCATCTGTTCATATTATTCAGCATCATATCTTGTTCATACCATGTTCATACCATTTTAAAATACACTAAAACGATCGAAACCCTAAAAGACTCAATAGGTGGACTGTTGGTTACTTTTCCGAGCAACAGAACTTGGACTGTGTACAGAAACCCTAGCAAAGGAGATTTTGTCCAGCTCTTGCTCGAGGCTTAGTTTAGGACGCCTCGCACACACACTGCTTCCGCTTGGGCTACCTTACAATGACCCCATTAATTTCAAGCAATCCCGTGTAACTTACATGTACCTCGCTCTCATTCTGATGTACGCATTTCGCTCACTTTTGATTGTGGTTTGTTTACTAGGAGCACCCCTAGGGATTAGCATTGACTAAAGCATTTTCAAACTAATTCTCGATTCGCCATCAAGTCATTTTCAAAACACCTTCGTAAGTCGATTGTTCATTAGCATTCGCCATCAACCTAACGCACACACTTGCACCTTTCATCGTGGTTTTGTTACTAGGAGCACCCCTGGGAACTAGGATCGATTCACACCTATATTCAAACCCTCGATTCGTCGTCGAGCCATTTTCAAAGCAACCTTTTAAGACGAGTTCCTTTTGCCTCGCAATCAACCTCTTCGCGTACAATCAACTCTTGATCTAACATCAAGGGGATTTTTCTCAATCAAACATCATAACACATAACAACCATTGAAACTCTTTTCAAGGTGAAAGATAGGTGGATTGAGTCTTAGATCTGTCTCTTCAATTGTTTGGGTGCGAGTTCTCTTACTCGTGTGAGGACAATTGACACCTCTAAGACGTCTAACTCGACAATATTCAAACCATTTTCGCAAACACTTGTCATTCTAAAACACTTAATCAAATATCCAAACACAATTTCTTTTCGAGGTGGAATGGAGGGGGATTGAGTCTTCTATCTTTTTCCTCAATTGTTTAGGTGCGAGTTCTCTTACTCGTGTGTGAATAATTGTCACCTCTAAATCAAACCAACCCCAAGTCGTAGTTCCAAGAACTACGGACACTCTGATTCTTCATTCATTCGAATGTAAGATACGTAGGCACAAGATTGCGATGATCTTGGTGAGCACACTTTTTCTTTTTCTACCGTTTGCTCACTTCCATCTTTTTCGTCATTCAGCGTCTACCTTCCCCCCATCTTTCGTTTTCCCCTTCTTTCCCGTAGTCAAACTACGAGTGCTCTGATTCCTCATTCTCGTCCGAATGAGCATACGTAGGCACAAGGGCCCCAATCCTTGGCGAGCACCCTATCCTAAATCCACCCATTTTCCTCTTAGCATCGAATCCTTTTATCTCATTGTTTCACATTTATCGTTTAGAAGAAAACAAAAAAGCTTAGCCAACGTTCATCACAATTCGAACTAAGGGGTTCCCATTGAGTACAACGGACGTGAGGGGGTGCTAATACCTTCCCCTCACATAACCGACTCCCGAAGGTCTTATCTATTCAAAGGTTTTTTCGATATTTTCCTTTCCCTCTTTTGGGATAAATAAAGTTCGGTGGAGAATCTGTCGAACCGCAATTTTCTTCCGTACCTTTTGCGTGGGGGTCGTATTATCGATTTTTTTGAGGTGCGCCAACACCATCAAACACTAGATGCGTGTGTCAATTTAACTGAACCTAGAATTGGATAACATCATGAAGAAGGGGTGGGTTAAAATTAAATTTTGAGCCTTATATCCTTTTGTTTAAAAAATCGTTAACCAGGCCACGTTACAACCCTTAAAAGACCTAATTGAGGCAGAGCTTGTTTTGAAAGCATACTAGAGCAAGGTTGTGTTAACTTGACTCCAAACAATTTTTCTAATAATTTGTATTGATCACATCATCTTCCATCATGTGAATGGACAGATCCATTTTTGTGTTCAGATCATTGACCAGTTCATTGTATATCACCATCATTTCAATAATGATTGATTTCAGAATTTGCACTTGGATTGCATTAAAATTACCATATGTGAACGAACATTGTTATTGGCAAATCAACAGTCATCATTAAACGGAATTCCAATAATGTGCATCCAGTTAAGGAATTTGATCAGGTCAAAGAACTCCACACAATGACAAATCACTGGAAGAATTGGTCAATCCGAGCAGATCACCTAAAAGAGCCGTTTAGTCAAACAATAAATCCTCGCAAGACTCATACAAGGGAAATCAAGTTAAATAGCTCAGTGAATCCAACTCTCTAAGGATCAGTCAATCAGAAGCCTACCAACCCAAAATTGGTTAGTCAGGGGAAGATCACTTCAATGTTCAAAACACAGGGCCAAGCCACCTTGCGGTTATGGCAAGCTACTTCCAAACTCCTTTTTAAGGTGAAAGTTCCTTCAAAGACCCGACAGACTGGGGCACGAGAACTATCGAAGTGCAAATCCTTTCCATATTTTCAGAGTTGCTCAAGCAGCACACTATTGAGTTCAAAATGAGTGTCGGGAAATCATTATGGCACAACCTGTCAATACTCTAGAATGATCCATTGATCAGGATATCATTATCAAGTTTGATAAACTCTCCCCAAGCAATGTCCAGCACGTGACATTTTGATTTGAGTTATTGGTGTTGAGGAATCAAAACCTCCATAAGGGTCTCCACAAACTCTCCAATCTCCATGCAGAGTTAGCATTTGCATACCATAACCATTCACAGCATGCTCGACCATGCACATTTTGCATTAACTCAGGTCTTGTTGTTGACTATTGTCCGTTGACTCCAAAGTCCAGTCATAACTGATTTTCCCTTTGTAAAATCCAATCGTAATTGGTCAGTCATAACTGTATTTCTTTTGTTTCAAAATCCAATCATCATTGGTCAGTTATAACCGTCTTTTTGTTTCAAAGCCCAATCATCATTGGTCAGTCATAAGTGTCTTTCTCTTTTCAAATCCAATCGTAATTGGTCAGTCATAATTGTCTTTCTCTTTTCAAATCCAATCATAATTGGTCAGTCATAAATGTCTTTCTCTTTTCAAATCCAATCATAATTAGTAGGTCATAATTGTCTTTCTCTTTTCAAATCCAATCATAATTGGCCAGTCATAACTGTCTTTCTCTTTTCAAATCCAATCATAATTGGTTGGGCATAACTGTCCTTCTCTTTTCAAATCTAATCATAATTAGTCGGTCATAACTGGTTTTCCCTTTTCAAATCCAATCATAATTGGTCGGTCATAACTGTCTTTCTCTTTTCAAATCCAATTGTATTGGGTATCAAAACCCGTTTATTTCAAGTCCAGTCATGACTGGCATCGGTTCGTTAGAAGTTAGTTATAACTTTTGCTTACGGACTAAGTCCAATTATTGTTGGCACATACAAAAGAGTTTAATTACCCTGTATTTTCCTAATGGTTCCTGAAGGTCATTAGTGATTTCTTCATTTTATCGAATTTCCAGAAGCTTGGATGTTATTCTTATTTGAAAACTCAAATGATGTTTGTTTCGATTGATTTCTTCGTAGATAATCATCGTTTATCTTGTTTTATGTGGATGATCTTCTCATAAGAAGACTCTTAATCTTGTCTTGTTTTGTGTGGATGATCTTCTAATTAGAAAACTCCAGTTTTTTCAACCATATTCTTTTCCCTACAGGTCACATATGAACTTGTTCGATAAATCACTTTGATTGTTTCCCCAGTGTCTTTTCCCCAACATTTATCATCCCCAGTGAGTCTTTACCCATTATTATTGACATTTTCCTGTGAGTCACCGCTATCATATATCTCCATCTTTCCTCATATGTCCGTCCATCATCCATCATTAAAAATCATGTTAGGGTTCATTTCATCTCACCTCATATCCCCAGCAAACCAAAAAGAGAGTCTTACATTGCATATCATACCATTTCATCTGCATTCGGTCAAAATTCTAGGTATTCTAGTATTTAATCCTCTTCTACCCTGAATGTCTGAAAGTCATTGACATTCATACCTTCAGTTCCAAGAAGATTAAATAGGGGCAACTGTCAACCCCAAATTTTGACCCGACCCTATTATTAATTTATTCATCTAACTTTATCTTCATTTGCGTCGTTTGCATAGTATCAAGATCTTCTCGTATGTGTCTTTTATACATTACTAACCCCAACGAATATATATATATGCATTTGGCTTGTTTCTTCCTCTATGTTGTTTAGGGTTTTGCAGAGATATTAATGGCAAGTGGCATTGGTGTCAAGGTCAAGTTGTCTTGTGTGGAAATTCATCAGGTGATCAGGTCAGGATCATCAGTGATGGTTGAAATTTAGTGGAAGACTGGTTTGATCTTGGTCAAATAAAGTGGGTTTGCTTCGTTTACAAGTCATCTATGTCATGGCCTTTTTTGAAGGTGAGGATGTTGTACAATCCCAAGTGTTTCATCAAGGATCATATTTGTTTCCAATTAGGGTTTGGTGCAGTATATTAAGGCTCATAGTTCAAGTTATGATTCTCTAATTTTCAAGACATTTTTATTTGGTCCCTAATAAAGACTTTGATCAATCAATGTCCAAATGGCAGAATTGATTCAAGATCATAGTTCTGTTCAAGTGAGAATTCAAGCCTGTTATTCAGTTCAAGATCATTTCAAGATGGATTCATTGCTCTGATGTCATTCCTCAAGGTTGGGCTGAAGGTTTCTTTTCACTTCAAAATTGATTTTAATAAAGGATTTAAAGAAGTGGAAAATCAGTTTTAACCGTGGTTCTTAGATTCAAGTCAAGAGAGGCATTGAACATGAAAATTCAAGTTGCAATTATTATCTGTTCCATCATGGTTCATTCAAGTTTAAGAAATAATTCCAAAGATTGATTCATTGATTCAAGATGCTATTCATTTCAAGTAAGGATTCGAGTTTTCATTTGCAAAGGCTTACCATTCATTCAAGTTCAATTTCATAAGCAAGTTCATAAGTTCTATTACATTACAACAAGAAAATCAAAAGGATAAAAAAAATAGCAATTTCAAATCCCAAATAACATCTCCATTATCCATTACACCAAAGCCAAATTCTAAATTCAAACAAGGTGAGTCCATTTATGAAGGTTGAGAAACACAAGAAATGGGGGTTTGAATTGGGTTTCACATTTCGTCCCCATTTGCGGAATTTAAACTAATGATGTTAACATATAAATAAAATAAATGAACACAATTATTTTATCCTGGTTCACCATTAACGAAGTTACTCCAGTCCACCCCTCAAGGTTATTTCGCCTTATCACAAGGACTTAATCCACTAATCATCAACATGATTACAACCATAATGGATACCTTCCATTGCCTTCTTGAGAATCCTGGCATTCATTCGCCTCTCAAGGAATCGTCCTCCAAGCCGCTCAACAACGACCTGGCCCTCTCAAGCATTCTGGTCTTCACTCGACCGCTTAAGGAATCAACCTCCAAGCTGTTCAACAACGACCTGGCCCTCTCAAGAATTATGGTCTTCACTCGACAGCTCAAGGAACATTACCTTTTTCAAGGATTTTTGTGTGCACTATATATGCTTCTTACAAGCTGATTACACAAATGAAGTACAATAATACCTAAGTGTTTCTAGCAAGATATGAGCAATAACTCCTTGCTTTCTAATACATAAACTATCTAAAAAAAAAAATCTCTAAGAGATTATAAAGCATCCTAGTTCTGTATTGGTTAAAAGCTTTCTTATGAGCATTGTGGCTTCTTATCATGAGCTTTAAGCTTCTTTCTGATGCACTTCTTTTTGAGTAGGTAATGCTTCTTCCAGCTTTACTATCAAGATCAACTAATTTATTATGCTTCACTTATTGATGTTTCACTTGATAAGTTTCACATGGCTTTAGCATGTTGCATCGTTGTGCATTCTTCATCATTCTGCTTCAGCTTCTTCTCCATTGAGCATTCTTTGTTTAAACTTCAACTTGCATCATCTTGTACTCCTTTCTTGAGCATATAATGCTTTTTCCAATTCAACCATCAAGTTCAACCAAGCTACTATGCTTCACTTATTGATGTCTCACTTGAGTAATTTCATATGGTGTTAGCATGATTATCGTTTGTGCACACTTGTAGTAGCAGCTTCATCTTTGCTTGCTACATCTTGATTGTTTGCTGTGTTGAATAATAATCCTTTGTATGAATAGCAACCAACAAACTTCTTATCTTTCTCTCTTTATGATCAGTGGCTGCTTCAAGCAATAAGCCATGAGCAACATTTCTTCAAGCTTCCAAGTCTTCAATTTATAGACCAGAGAGAATAGATCCGTTGAGGGGTATTCTTGGAAACATATTCCAACAGCAATATCCCGACGTTCACATGAAGGAATAGTCAACATCATTGTATAAAAAGCTGCTCCTGCGCCACCTTTTCGAGGTAGAGGTTACAGAGCTTTAGTACTATTATATTTAGCTCAAAACCATTATGATCTTCAGTCTTCTAGAATCTTCATAGGCTTCAAATATTATCTTGATGAAGCATGATGTAGAAGAGTCATTCTTTGTGAAGTCTTCAGAAACCCAGTCTTTAGAATTCCAAGATCTTTTTTCAGCAGAATCTATCTTGAGAATCTTCAACACTCGTTCTTTTAGAAGCATTATCTTCAGAGTCTTCAGAACCTGTTCCTTCAAACCTTGTCTTCAGAGTCTTCAGATTTCATTAAGCATGTTCTTTGTCTTCAGAGTCTTCAGCACTTCGTCCAATCAGAACCTTGTCTTCAGAAACTCTTCAGAACTTGATCTTCATAAATTGTGTCTTCAGAATCTTTATAGCTTTGTTCACCTGAACCACGTCTTCAGAACTTGTAACACTAGAAGCGCATCACATTAGAAAGTCTTGTAGACCTTTCTCATAAAGTCTTAATTAAAATGTTTAGAACTAACGTTCATTAGAACCGTTATATTAGAAACATTCATGAATCTTGAATTTTTCTTGTACACACATATGTTTTCTTCCAGAGTGTTGATAACAGAGTCTGATGACGTCACAGGCCTTCTTATCAAGTCAGAATCATATTGACAACAACCACACACTAGACAAAAACCATATCATACATAATTGTTCTCTTAGATAACATGTGCAGTTATCATCAAAACTCAAAGGCCAGATGTAGAACCAAATCTTGTTCTTACAATCTCCCCCTTTTTTATGAAGACAAACAATACATTTTGATAGAGCAATTCGTATAGGGTAATCACCATAAGTCCACAGAGTCAGAGATAAGATTAACGGGCTCCCCCTGATTCTGTTACTCTCAAAATTCATTTATGCTTGTTCAGAGTCTCCCCCTGATCCCAAGACTCACAAAAATGATTTTAAAGTAGAATCATGTCGATAGAGAAGGATTACTTATCAGTGACGTCTCATCAAAATCTGACTAGAACAGGCTGGTCTTCATCTCAGAACCAAGCTTGCTATCAGAATACTGTAGACGTATCAGAACCTGATTTGTCTTATCAGACTTGATGTCTTGCATTGTATATCAGAAACTGGTAGATACTTTCTTAGATGCCACGCATCATGTATCAAAGCCAAATCTTCAATATCTTAGCACTGATTACCAACAGGTGCACATATCCTCATGTCATTTGATGGTTCAGAAACCGAATATTTTCTTTTATGACCATGACTTGATTTCATCTCCGAAGAATTCACATTTTTTTAATGTTGGAGTCTAGATACCATTGAATTTTAGATACCAATTGAGTCATTCTTTCAGAAAGTTAACAACTTCTGTCAAATTTTGGGTATCAGCACGAAATTCATGGACATCTCTTGTTTTTGATATTATATATTATCATATCAAGTTTGTTTGGTATTCTTCTTTATTGTACATGTCTTCTGATGATTATATCTTTTGATCTCTTGTACAATTGCTTTTGATATAATCTTCTTGATTATTGACTTCTGATGCACATTTCTTGCTTCTAAAACATATCTTTTGATATCTTATCAAATACAAGTTATGTATTCTGATATATCATAGCTTCTGATATGTCTTGTCTTCTGTCTTCTGATAACCTGTTATACCATACAGTGAACTTTTGCGAAGTTCCTGATCAATTCTCAAACATATGGTTAGAAATAAACATATTCAATTATATTTGGGATGAGACTCTTTAGATTGGATATAAAAATCAAATATCACTTTCTCCCCCTTTGTCAGAAATCCAAAAGGTACAGTAAAGAAATTGACAAAGTAATATGAAAAAGAAATTTCATTAATATTGATATTGGTTACATAATATTAAAACAACCATAAGACAAAGGTAAGGAACAGGAAGAAATTGAAGCTAAAGGAAATGATATAATCAACAAACAAGATTACACAGACCACAGACAAAAAGAAACTGTCAAAACTCGCAAGACTTAACAACAGCTACTACTGTCCGACACATCAGAGCTACACCCAAAAATCCGCCAACTTATCAACTCTTTCACACCGCACCGCCTCAGCTGCATTTTCTTGTCCAGACCTCTTGGCTAACCTAACAATCTCAGCTTTAAAGAAAAGTTCAGATAGAATCCTTCCAAATGGAATATAGGATTTATGTTGACTTCTGGAGATATCAACCGTATTCTTAAAATGATTGAAAATGGTTTGAGGCAGGTTGATCTGAATATTTTCCACCAGAAAGTAGATAAAGAGTCTGTCATTATGTGACAGAATGTTTTTGTCTACTCCCCTTAGTCAGAAGTTGGACAACAAAAGTTGAAACCAGGCTTTAGCTATGGGCAGGAGTCCTTCAGGATCATTTGGTTTAAATTTTGGAAGGGAGTTATCATGGATGACAGAAAGTTTGTCAACAAAGTTGTAGTTGAGATAAAATTCTTCCACATTAGTACCAGTTTGATAGCAGCCTATGGCTTCGGCAATGGAGGTAGGAGATATAATGAAAGGAATCTCAAAAATAGAGGACACAACAGAGTTACCATCTTCACCAACCCGTGCAAACTTCCAAAACTCCTTTACAAGGTTTGGATAGATGGGTGCATGCAGAATGGCATAGTATTTAGACCATCCTTGAATGTGCATACTCAAAGTTAGGTTAAGACCAGCTTCTCTGAGAACTGGAAGATTTGGACTAATTTTTGGGATAACTTCTAAAATGTCTTCTTTACTGCAAAAAGTTTTGAGAGACATGGTGACACAACTAAGGTATGAAGGATAGAATGAAGAAAAGTAAGAGATAAACAAAGGTTCAAGGAAAGAGGGTAAAAATAGAGAAAAGTTATATACTAATTATAAAGAAGAGTAAAGATAATAATGACAATCAGTTTCGAGACATGCAAAACAATTAATGATTTATCTAAAAATAGTGACCACTTCTATTTCCAAAACAGTTGATAAATTAAAATGATAAATTAATACACCTAATAAAAGATGAGAGTAGGAGACCTATACAGACACTAGGTTCAGGGAGAAACCGAGAAGACACTCAAACAGGAATGAGTTCAGAACATCTGACAAAAAGTAAGGTGAAATGATTTTAATTACCTGTATCAAAGATATTCTCATTACCCGAGTTGTCCCATCAAATACTAGGTACAGTTCATATAAGGCAAATATTTGTTAACGTACCAACTCTTTATATCATTATGGTTAATAAATGAATCACACCCTAATTTCCAACAGTCAAAAGATTTTCATTTCAAAAGTACGATTCCTACATATCATGTTTAAGAAATATATTTTTCTATTCTCAAGAAGCATAAATTTTAAGATGCTTATTTCATTCTGAATAATGAACTATGTTCACATGCAAAATGAAAACAAGTCTAATTTCAGTAAGGAAATTTTGAAAAAATATATTATCCCTAGCAAGGATTTTTATCTTAAAGATTTTAGAAATTGAATTCCTTCTGATATGGTCTCTTAAAACGTATTTCTCTAGAATATAAGAATAGATTTCTAAACCATTTTAAAAATAAATAGTAAAGGTTAGAAATACATTACTCAATACTTTTGTAGATTCTCAGCCTCTGATGTAGAGGCTTCTTCAGAATCACCATGCATTTAGCTTCTGTGGTTGTTGAGTGAGTGCTTCTAGTTAGACCACTTGACTCATTTTCTTCTTTTATCATTAGTCTTCTTTCTTCTGCCATCTTCATAGAGCTTTGTGTAGAGACACAATCATCTTCATGGCTTCATGAGCTTCCATTCTGACGGATGAAAACATATCTTCTGATGTTGGTTTCATCTTTGATCGTTGGAGAAGAACCAAGTTCTATCTCTAGTCTTCATCTTAGAATCATCCATCTTCTATCTTCAAGAAGACTTGCCTTCAGAAAACCATTAGTTTCTTAGCTTAAACATAAACTTTGAGCAGTTATGTGCTAAAGAAACTTGTTGGAATGTTCTTACATCATCAGAATTCAATCTTTGAACAGATGCTAATCTTCACCAGATGTTGATATCATCATGATCATTAAACTAAGACATATTTCCTTTGAGGGTTTGAATGATAATCTTGTTCTTAATGGTTTTGTCTTATGAGAAACAGTTCATCAGAAATTGACAACTTCTGTCTTTCCTTTCTTAGGGAGTGTGAACTGTGATGACTTTTGATTAAGCATCTTCTG
Source organism: Lathyrus tuberosus (assembly GCA_022829125.1). NCBI lineage: Eukaryota > Viridiplantae > Streptophyta > Magnoliopsida > Fabales > Fabaceae > Lathyrus > Lathyrus tuberosus. The sequence goes on along the minus strand of JALAZF010000056.1, from coordinate 4,509,199 downwards.
ATTTCTTTATTCTGATACTTCTTAAGCAGCTCCATTACCTTCAGCATAGAGAAGATAGTTTCTAGCTCTGTATTCTTCCACTAAGCTTTAGTTTCTAACTTCCAAGCTTACTGTCAAATCTAACCTTGATTTGATTTACCAGTAGAAGTACTTCCATGCCAAGATGATATAGCCTTCAGAGCATTTTGGCAATAATGCATTCAGCATATATTCGAACCGTATTTCATTCTGAATATAACATGCATTAGCTTCTTAAGAAATCTTTGTCATGATAGAATCATGATACTAAGAGTTTCTTCTTAAGAGCTTGTTCTATCTTCAATCATCTGTATCTGATAGTACATAACTAGAACATCAGAATCTTCTTTTTATCAAATAGCTTCTTAAGCTCATACTTTCACTCAGTCTCATGAGTCCAGAAAGTAGTGAACGCAGAAGGATACATTCATGTATCAGGAGCTTCTGAAAAGAAACTTTGGATAACATTCTAACAAACTTAAGTTTGTTCAACTGAGATGTCATTCTCAAGCTAACAACTTACTTGTCTTATGTCAAGCCATTTCTCTTCATGAACACACATACGTCAAAAACTCCGAAAATCCGATCTTGCATGTGTTGTTCTTCCAATCTTCTGACAGCTTGATAATCTTCATTTCTGATCACTTCAGAAATCTGTGAAGCTTTCCAGAGTTAGAGTAGATATCTTCATTGTATGTAGACAGTGAGAATCCTGACAATACGGCTAGTGTTTTGACTGCACCACGAAGAGCATCTGCATTAAAAATAGTTTCTGTTGCGTAAGAAACTATTTTATCTTCTGGAGAGATCTTCTGCATGCTTGATCAGCTTCCATAAGCTTCTATTAAAATAGCAAGCTTCTGATCATCTTCTTCAAGAATCCTGATGAAGAAATCATCATTCAGAATCTTAAATTCTACAATCATGATTTAAAATCTTGATAACAAGATTTCTAACATCTTCATCATACTTCATCTTGAAGTGTTCGTGCTTCAAAATCATTACTCACACATTTTCTCTTCTTCACATGAAAGAGTTCCTAATGAGCAATACTGAGAAAGTCAGCAGTAAAACGAGTCTGTTTGTTGAAAACATCTCATACCCAGAAAGAATAACTTTTAGCAAACAAGATTTCTTACTTCCTGATGATTCTTGTTAATCCTTTTTATATTATCCTTCTTAAGCCTTGTCTAGGCATCACCTTGAGAAGATACGTAGTTCTCAACTAACGTATTCCAAGAATAGCATTCATCAGATTCTTCTAATTATCTGATGAGTCTATTATCTTTTTACCATCTGATTCTTCAACTTGCTTTCAATCTTCTTGCAAGCGCCATAAGAGAAGGTTATGTTGTCAATAGCAACCAACTCTAAGAATCAGTGACATAATCCAGAATGAACCTTTATGGTTTGTCATTTCAGCACTTAATCGTTTCATCATCGTATGAGACTGAACTTGTAGATGGTGGAGGAGTTTAACCAGAGCATTTCTCAAAGCTCGCCCGGATCTTTATCTAACACGGTTAAGTGTTTAATAAACATCAATAATAGAACCGGAGCTCTGATACCAATTGAAGCTTGACAAATACAAGAAATGGGGGTTTGAATTGGATTTCACATTTCGTCCCCATTTGAGGAATTTAAACTAATGATGTTAACGTATAAATAAAATAAATGAACACAATTATTTTATCCTGGTTCACTGTTAACAAAGTTACTCCCGTCCATCCCTCAAAGTGATTTCTCCTTATCACAAGGACTTAATCCACTAATCATCAACATGATTACAACCACAATAGATACCTTCCATTGCCTTCTTGAGAATCCTGACATTCATTCGCCTCTCAAGGAATCATCCTCCAAGCCGCTCAACAACGACCTAGCCCTCTCAAGCATTCTGGTCTTCACTCGATCGCTCAAGGAATCAACCTCCAAGCTATTTAACAACAACCTGGCCCTCTCAACCATTATGGTCTTCACTCGACCACTCAAGGAACATTACCTTTTTCAAGGATTTTTGTGTGCATTATATATGCTTCTTACAAGCTGATTACACAAATAAAGTACAATAATACCTAAGTGTTTCTAGAAAGATATGAGCAACAACTCCTTGCTTTCTAATACAGAAACTATCTAAAAATAAACCTCTAAGAGATTATAAAGCATCCTAGTTATGTATTGCTTAAAAGCTTTATTATGAGCATTGTGGCTTCTTATCATGAGCTTTAAGATTCTTTCTGATGCACTCCTTTCTGAGTAGGTAATGCTTCTTCCAGCTTAACTATCAAGAACAACTAAGTTACTGTGCTTCACTTATTGATGTTTCACTTGATTAGTTTCACATGGCTTTAGCATGTTGTATCATTGTGCATTCTTCATCATTCTGCTTCAGGTTCTTCTCCATTGAGCATTCTTCGTTTAAGCTTCAGCTTGCATTTGTACTCCTTTCTTGAGCATATGATTCCTTTTCCAATTCAACCATCAAGTTCAAATAAGCTACTATGCTTCACTTATTGATGTCTCACTTGAGTAGTTTCATATGGTGTTAGTATGATTATCGTTTATGCACACTTGTAGTATCAGCTTCATCTTTGCTTGCTACATCTTGATTATTTGCTCTGTTGAATAATAATCCTTTGTATGAACAGCAACCAACAAACTTCTTATCTTTCTCTCTTTATGATCAGCGGCTGCTTCAAGCAATAAGCCATGAGCAACATTTCTTCAAGCTTCCAAGTCTTCAATTTATAGAGCAGAGAGATAAATCCGTTGAGGGGTATTCTTGGAAACATATTCCAACAGCAATATCCCAACGCTCACATGAAGGAATTGTCAATATCACTATACAAAAAGATGCTCCTGCGCCAGCTCTTCGAGGAAGCGGTTACAGAGTTTTAGTACTATTATATTTAGCTCAAAACAATTCTGATCTTCAGTCTTCTAGCATCTTCAGAGGCTTCATATATTATCTTGATGAAGCGTGTTGTAGAAGAGTCGTTCTTTGTGTAGTCTTCAGAAACCCAGTCTTTAGAATTCCAAGATCTTTGTTCAGCAGAATCTATCTTGAGAATCTTCAGCACTCATTCTTTTAGAAGCATTATCTTCAGAGTCTTCATAATCTGTTCCTTCAGAACCTTGTCTTCAGAGTCTTCAGATTTCATTAAGCATGTTCTTTGTCTTCAGAGTGTTCAGCACTTCGTCCAATCAGAACCTTGTCTTCAGAAACTCTTCAGAACTTGATCTTCATAAATTGTGTCTTCAGAATCTTCAAAGCTTTGTTCACCTGAACCACCTCTTCAGAATCTTCAGAACTTGTAACATTAGAAGCGCATCACATTAGAAAGTCTTGTAGACCTTTCTTATAAAATCTTAATTAGAATTTTCAGAACTAACGTTCGTTAGAACCATTGTATTAGAAACATTCATGAATCTCGAGTTTTTCTTGTACACACCTATTTTTTCTTCCAGAGTGTTGATAACAGAGTTTGATGATGTCACACGCCTTTTTATCAGAGTCAGAATCATATTGACAACAGCCACACACTAGACAGAAACCATATCATACTGAATTGTTATCTTAGATAACATGTGCAGTTATCATCAAAACTCAAAGGCCAGATGTAGAACCAAATCTTATTCTTACAATTTGCATTCCTATTACAAAACTACAAATAAAGGAGAACCCATGGATTTCAAGCCTATTACAAAGTTGTTCATTACAAATCACAACAATTGCAACAAAAGCCCATTGCTTGTCATAAAAAATAAACAACAAATTTGCAACAAAAAGAGTTAAGGCCCATTACACTACTACAACCAAAGTCCAAAATTCTACATTGAAACCACTACCCACGTGAAGCTACTTCAAAACCATAACACACTTGCACCAAGACATAACAACTACAGCTGCACATGAAAACCCTCTGCGTCATTCGTACTATTCTGCATACATCAGTCTTGTAAAGCAACAACTTGCATCCTAAATACAACACACCAAAACCTGCACAACTTCACCAAAATGGAACAACGTCACCTGCGCACAACACCAAAACAAAACCGTACTAACACAAGCCCAGCAACAACACAAGACAAACTCTGCGCATCTGCAACCTGTACACAACCAAGACCTGCATCTTGAAAGTGATATACCATAACATTGCAAGACAAAACTAAACTTCCTGGAAAAGTTTATTTTGGTTTTAAAAAGAGATGAGGAGAATTGAGAGAGGGAGTGAAAAGCCATAACCAAAAAAAGTTCTGTGAGGAAAATAACAGAAGAAGGACTTAAATCGAAAACACCACTTACTGTACACTTGCTTGAAAACGTTTCCACCTTCTTCTTCTCTCCCCACACGTGACAACCCTCCATCACCAATCCAACAATTACAAGAAATTTATGTTCAAACCATTCAACCATTAGAAATGGTTGTGCTGGATGTTTTGCCATTTACTTTAAACGTCCACCATAAGCTCCAACCGCGTACACTCCCTCTCATCTTCGCTTCCGATACACAAATCTCCAAATTACAACAAATATCCTCACAATATAGCTCCTTTGTGTATCTCCAAGAACACAAGCCCTTCACAACCTTCCTCTGTAAATCCACACCACTCAGATCACCCTCCATCGCCTCCTGCTCCAATAACCGCCGTCCATACTCCTTCTAATGACCGTTCTGACCCACCTCAATACTCCCATCAATCTTCCATTCTTAGCCTCACTATGAACCAACATTACCGCCATTCACAACACCTCACAAAACAAACCACACCAAACACCAACAATAACAGATCTGCCAGAAAATCATCACCCATCCTCCGAATATTCAAGCAACCCAATCGCAACTTCTTTCGACATATCAAAGCAATCACGCCGTGAAAAACAATTATACGACACAATAACTCCATTTCTGCTCATCCCACTGTCAAAATCGCGAGTGACAAGGTAGCTTACACGAAGAACAACTACTCGTTACCCCAACCTCGATTCACCAAAAATAGTCGTTGATTTCGTATCTAAAGTCGTCGCTGGATTCACTCCCATGTCGCCATCGTAGCAACCTTCTTGAAATACCATTTGAAGGAGACACTATGAAAAATAAGAGAGACTGAGAGAATAGTTAATTCAGAGAGATCGAGAGAGTGACGAAAATTCGGCCATGAGAGGTATGTGTTCGTGTTGTAAGGATGCAAGGGTGAAGAACAACACGTTCTGGAAACGTTGAAGGTGCCGTTTTTTCTTCTTTGCCATTTTAGGTTTGGTTTTATCATAAACCATGTTGGGTATGAATTTGGTTGGTTGGTGTAACCCTGACCCGCGCCCAATCACAATTTTGGACTCCTTCTTTCTTATTCTGTTGATCCCTTGGGCCTATTCTTTTTTTTTTTTTCTTTCTTTCATTTTTTTTCTTTGTTATATTTAAATTAAAACCATTTTAAGTTTATAGCAAATAGTTCTTCTTTTTTCTTCTTCTCTTGAAACAACTATTTTAAAAATGAATAAATAAATAAAATCAAAGATCAATTTTTATCCAATAAAGTAGAATTAAATATTTAATTTCTTTTATTGACCCTTTACTTTATTTTTGTCATTTAATATTTCAAAATCAAAATCAAAATAAAACAGTTCTGCACAGATGTATTAATAGATCTTACCATTTGCATTTTCGAAGGCCCGTTATTTTCCTTTAGGATTTAATATCTCAAATTAAACGCGACTCATGTTTGGTTTGATTTATTTCATCCTTAATTAAAAGTATGTTGCTTGCATGTCTCACAAATTATGGATAATTATGTGACGTGTCTGATTATATAATCTCGTGTGTAGACTTTTATTCGTTAAAAAAATGATATAAGGATGCATAATAAGACTTATCTCCTTGTCGCTACGCGAAAAATAACTGGCGAAGACATAGTGTCGCCATCAAACTTTATTTATCCCAACGAGTAAAGGAAAATGTCGAGAATACCTCAGAAGGGAAAGAACATGGTCATCACAACCAAATTCGGGGTTTGAGAGTCGATTACGCAAGAGGAAAGTGTTAGCACCCCTCGCGTCCGTTGTACTCAACAGGATCCACTCTTGTTGTTCTAATCAAAGGGTATGTATATCTAAAACTTACTTGCTAAGGGAATGCATGAATGAAAAAGGAAAAACAAATGGGAGGAAAACAAAAGGGAGCTCTCCATGATCTGGTAATCCCATGCCTACGTATTCCCTCGTACAATGGGAAAGTCAGAGCAATCATAGTTCGGAGGACTAAGGTGAAAAAATGGGAAGTTTGCTCGCCAAGGATTAGGGCCCATGTGCCTACGTATTCTCAACAGGTGTGAGAAATTAGAGCGTTCGTAGTTCAGACTAAGGTTTGTTGGTGTTTTTTATGGGCGATGTTAGCGTTCACTTTCTAGTAGTTAGGTGTATTTTCGCTCGCTCGTGGAGTCTTATGAGTTACCTGTATTGCGATAGAATGGAAATAACATGCCCTTTTTGAAAAGGTTTTAAAGAGAAAATCCCGAAGGACAAAATGATTTGCATTTGTTGGTGTGTTTTTGTTAGGGTTTTGAAAAGAGTTTGAGATGCGTATAATACTAAAGTCTATACCATAGGAGCGAATGCTTTGCACAAACGATCCGAGACGGCTCGTGCACAAAGTACTCTTGATTCTGATCAACTTTGCTGAATGATCCAGTCCTCTTCAATTGATCCTTGTTGGGATTTCCTTGATGTCAAGTACCTACTTGCAATTAAAATTGTTCATTCACGAATGGTAATTTTAATGTGATGCTCATGCAAGTTTTTAAAAAAGAGTCATTGGAATGATGTGATAGTGTGTAGCGAATGGACCATTAATCCAAATGTAGTGTTGATTTAGATAGTGAATGATATAGCAAGAATATGATACCAGGATAGGTGATTAGAAAATCTTATAGGAGTCAGTTTACGCAACCTTGATATAGTATGCTTTAAGAATAAACCATGCCTTAATTAGGTCTTTTGAGGGTTGTAACGTGGTCTGGTTCACGGTTATGGAAACAAAAGATATAAGGCTCAAAATTGATTTGTACCCACCCCTTCTTCGTGATGATCTCCAAGCCTACGTTCAGTTAAATTGACACACGCATCTAGAGTTTGACGGTGTAAGAATGAAGATGAAGATTCAAGATTCATTTGAAATGGAAGTCACCTTATTTTGCTTTTGATGGGTGTTAGTAACCTTTATTTTTAACATAGTGGTCACTGAATCTCGTTTTGGTTTTGCTTGAGGATTTGATTTTTCTTGATCCCTAATTTTTGCTTGGACTATTTTTTTTTTCAAGTCCACCGGGATTGCCCTGATTTTTGCCTAAGTCACCTCTTGAGGTGTTCGACTTAGCAGGCTTTTTGATTTTTTTCTTTATTTTGGAAGGCTTGTAGCTGCCAAGTCATTGGTCATTGAAGAACAACCGACATAACCTTTGGATTTTGCAAGGTTCTTTCGACACTTCAGGATAACTGCAAAGAATGGCATATGGTTGACCCTCAGATGAGATGTTACATCTTCTGACTGAGCGTGTAGTTAGATTAACTGAACACTACCCATGCCCCAGGTGAAGCATAAGGGTTTAGAAATCTGAAGTAAACTTCTACTTCTAGACTCGAAGTGGTTAACTAGGGACTAACTCCTTATCTCTCCAGTGTTTAGGGGATTTGAAACAATGCATGTACATCATCAACAGGACTTTATCCGGAAGCATACTGTCAACAATTATGGGTACTTCATTTTCGTCATCCTCCCTCCAATCTTTGCTAAAACAACAGTTTGATAAAGAAAATGGACAAGAGGTATATATATGAATATATTTTTTAATTTTTAACATAAGAAAAGAAAAGAAAGAGCAAATGCGACATGATTAATTCAGAAAATGCATGATCACTTCATTAATATTACCATTCAAAACAAAAATGTTTAAAAAACAAGCAGCATCTAACAAGAAAGAAAATACAAATGTAAATGATAAAAGTTGATTCAGTGATTGCCAGTTCTGAGGATGTCTTCCTATCTGAACCACTGGCTTGAGGAGGTGTCCTTGAAGTCTTCAAACTCATTCAGGCGAGAAGTTGACGCGCACAACCAAGTTTCCTTCTGGAAATGATATGTACCCTTTTTCAATCAATTATTGCACTTTGGCTTGGAAAGCTTTACAATCTTCAATTGATTGCCCCATTGATCCATCATGATATCCACATTTCACATCGGGATCGTACCCAGGAGGGTATGACTTTGGCAATGGCTTGAGAGAGTTGGGCTCTACCAATGAGTTTTGAATCAGATGTGGCAAGAGTTAACTGTATGACATAGGAACTGGATGAATAGGAGCATTCCTTCTTTCCAAGTTGTTGTGAGGCTTATGTTGCCTCTGACGCTAATTCTAAAATCCTCGGTCACGGGCTCGTTGATTTGCATGGGGAGCAATCCAGAGTTTCTGGTATGAGGCTCTAGGCATTATTGGTTGTCCATAAGGATGGTAAGGCACTGAAAATGGTGGTCGTTGAGAAGATGAGGGACCATAAGTTGTTGTCGGTGCATCCTGAGAATACTGAACATTTGCTATGATTGCAGTGGTTTCATCCTCCTCTTCCTCTTGGGAATTGCTAAAGGATTCAGTCTCCCCGACTTGGCTACTCGAGGAGTCTTGAATTTGTTTAGCTTTGAGGTAGCTCTCGGGGCGTTCTCCTACTATCACAAGGTCAGAGAAGTCAAATGAGGTAATTCTGACCATCCTTTCAAAGTATGCAAGGTGTCCATGAACATGTCAACTAACTACCTGTCTAGAAGCGGTGGTTACACTCTGGATGCCAATTCTCTCCACCGTTGTGCCTACTCCTTGAAAGATTCATTACTCTTCTCAGATAGGATATGCAACTGCGTGCGACTGGGAGCCACGTCCAGATTGTACTGATATTTCTATAGGAAAGCGCTAGCTAAGTCCCTCCATGAATGGATACAACTTCTTTCTAAATCCATGTACTAACTCAATGATCCCCCACTCAAACTGTTTGGAAAACTGTGAATCATCAATTTATCGTCATGGGTAAAGGAGGTCATTCTTCCACAGAACATCACCAAATGATGCTTTGGGCAACTGAGACCTGTGTACTTCTCAAAGTTGGGTATCTTGAATTTCAAAGGGATTACCAAATCTGGAACTAGGCACATATCAATGGAATCAAGCCCATGCGTGTCATGTGCTACCATAGCTTACAATTTCTCCACAATGGCACAAAACCTTTCCTTCATAGGATCAGTCAATGGCATCCTCTGGGATTGAGTAGGAATTTTCACATGTAGAGGACCATCATCAGGCAGAAGATCGTACAATGGATTGGTCGTCACAGTAAAGCCTGGTGGAGGCTCAACATTCTCCACCACAACATGCTGAAGGTTGTTCCTTGACATGGCTACCAACGGCTTCTAACTTGGCCTGTTCGGGTGTCTACCTTGATCTTGCTTCAAATACTTTGTCGTCTTTCAACAGCTACTACTTGTTCAGAACGAGTACCGGAAAATCAGTTGGCTGGTCATGTGAGTTTCTTTAGAAATGATATGCAATGCCGATGAATGCAAATGCAACGGAGTGGATGCAATGAGATGCTATGTTAAATTATTTCTAAGGAATCTACATACTTTGATTCGAGTTTTAAGCAAGAGAAAGGTTCAACAACAAGACTCAAAGACAAGATCCCTGGAAATAAGAGAACGTGTATGCTACAAATATGATATGAAGCCATGAATGCAAGGACAAAGAAACAAAGTCTCCATATAAGTGTTGGATAACTTTTGTACTGATAATGGACAAGGTTCAAAAGTTCGCCTCCATAAGGAACACAAGAAAATCGGGTAGGATGGAAGTCAAAGTTTCCTGTAAAAACCATGTTCCCCCTCTCACATGTGATTTCTAATCTTTGACAGATATTCCTAGCAGGTCCTCAGCTTCTCTGCCTCTCAGGTCAAAAATTAATAATACGTTCACCATTGCTGGTTTGGCATTATTACCCCTCAAGGAGGCCTCTAGTGATTTCCAATGAACGGTCTTCAGAGTCATAAGTTCTCCATAGGAACATTCTGTCATCTGCGTGAGACATGCATGACAAAATATCTCCCAAGAAAACCTCGTCTGAATGTGGGTCTTGTGTCAACTACACGTAACAAGACGTTATGCAAGTCAATACGACTATCCACTATAGTCCTATGTGTATCCTCCAGCCTGGGTAGTGGGCTTATCTCTCAGCAACACCCATCCCAACAGTACAACAGTATCCAGAATAAAATGAATGGCAAAGTTACAATGAATGCTATGAATAAAGCAAATAAAGTATAAAGATAAACACCCAAAGAAAAAGAAAACAAACAAGAGCTAGGGCTGATTCGCTTAGGTATTCCCCAGCAAAGTCGCCAGTTGTCGCTACGCGAAAAATAACCGGCAAAGACACAGAGTCGGCATCAAACTTTATTTATCCCAACCGGGAAAGGAAAACGTCAAGAAAACCTTAGAAGGGAAAGAACATGGTCATCGCAACCAATTTCGGGGTTCGAGAGTCGATTACGCAAGAGGAAGGTGTTAGCATTCCTCGAGTCAGTTGTACTCAATGGGATTCACTCTTGTTATTCTAATCAAAAGGTGTGTACATCTAAAGCTTACTTGTTAAGGGAATGCATGAATAAAAAAGGGAAAATAAACGGGAGGAAAACAAATGGGAGCTCGCCAGGATCTCGCAATCACGTGCCTACGTATTCCTTCGTACAATGGGAAAGTCAGAGCAATCGTAGTTCTGAGGACTACAGTGAACAAATGGGAAGTCTGCTCGCCAAGGATTTGGGCCCTTGTGCCTACGTATTCTCAACAGGTATGAGAAATCAGAGCGTCCGTAGTTCGGACTATGGTTTGTTTGTTTTTTTTATGGAAAATGTTAACGTTCACGTTCTAGCAGTTAGGTGTATTGCCGCTCGCTCGTGGAGTCTTATGTGTTACATGTATTGCGGTAGAACATAAATAACATGCCCTTTTTGAAAAGGCTTTGAAGAGAAAATCCCGAAGGACAAAATGATTTTCATTTGTTGGAGTGTTTTTTGTTAGGGTTTTGAAAAGAGTTTGAAATGCATATAGTACTAAAGTCTATGACATAGGAGCAAATGTTTTGCACAAACGATCTGAGACGGCTCGCGCACAAAGCACTCTAGAAGAGGTAAGGAGAAATTCACGCTCATTAATTGCCATGTACTTAAGGCTCGTGACGCACTACGCGCATCGTGTTTATTAAGTGTTTTTATTAATGCAAGAAAAGATTTGAATGCAAAAGAAAGAAAAATCCAAGGGAATCGAATCCTAAGTGTTGTCATGCAATGATGGTCCTAAGATAAAGATCAAAGGGGAAAATCTAACCTAATGTGATCATGCAAGATGGACCTATGGTTGAGGATGAAGGAAGATCTACCCTAATGTTGTCATGCAAAAGATTAAGAACCTAAATCTATCCTACTTCAATCTTAATCGAAAATTAAGTTGAACTAGGAGATCCTAAGGGAACATGTGAAAGTAAAGCTAGCAAAAACACAAGCATCAACTTCAATCAACAATTATATACATGAAGCACAAAGCATGTCAAGGATCAAGAAATCCTCAAGAAGATGTATCATCATCAAAAGATCCATCAAAAGAGAAACATCAGGCTCAATCAGAAACATCAAGACTCAAGTAAGTACATGAACATGTAAACACGCCAAGTTTCAACATGAAGATACATCAAGCACATAATAGAATCAAGTAAAGAGAACTAGTATGACAAAGATGCATGAATTAAATGAACGATGATGGGCACAAGATAATGATCTACGACAAAGTCAACATAAGAAGTATAGATGCAAAATGGTAAAGAAAATAAGTCAATGATAAGTACACTTAATCCAACTTAATGGTCTCATCTTTAACCAAGAGTTTCAAACAATTAATCAAGGGCGACATATCAATGCCCCAAAGCGTCAAAGAACAATTCAAATGATCTTTCATCAACAGATTTGAAACATTATAGGTACAATCAACCTTGAGATCGTTACTCCCTGATATTGAAGATTTCATCAACTGATTAACCACAAAAGAGAATCAAAAGTGGATAAAGAAAATCGAAAAAAAAATCGTATGGAAATGGACAAAAATAAAGATAAGCTCGAAATGATTATAAAAATGATTGTAAAAAAGGAACTTGAAATCTAACAACAAAATTAAAGAAAAAAATAGAATTAAAACTAACAAAAATAATTTAAATCAAGTAATCAATAATAAAAAAAAAAGTTACAAAAATAAATAAAAATTAAGGAAATAAAAAGAAAAGAATGGACAGGGGTGTTGAAGTGAGATGTGGGTTGTGAATAACAAGAACATAGGCTTCAAATGGGCCAAACCCACTCATCAAACCAACAAGGATGGATTAAAATAAAATAAAAAGAATTAAAAATAACAAAATGAAAAGAAACAGAACAACATATCGTGTTCTTCACCTTCTTTTCATATACGATGCATTTCTCTTCCCTATACGCGGTCTCCTTTTTCTTCTTAGCGTTTATTGCGGCGACAAAAAACAACAACAACATCGTCCATTTCCCTCTCTCTCTCTCTCTCGTTTGCTCGAACCTCTGCCTCTCTGTGTGTGGTGTGAATCGATTTTGAAGGTGGTTGTTGTTTCGGTTTTCCGAGAAACATTAGTTGAAGGTTGAAGGATTCTACTTGGTGGTATTCATATAGTAAGGGTGTTTATGGTGGTATCGGAAAGGTGAGAAATGGAACTAGGCAAATCTGAAGGTGGTGGTAAAAACAATGGCGGTGGTGATGTTCCAATGAATGTTTTATTGATTTGTCACAGTAATGTTGTGATTTGTTTTGATATTGGAGTATTGTTGTTGTTATATTGTCGAGAGAGTTGAGTTTGCGTCACCAATTTACTGAAACGTGTTGTTGTTTCTTAAATGATGTTGCAGCTGAAAGTCGCGGCTTCGTCGCGAGTTTGTTTTATGTTGTTCGGTTGCGTGCGGTTGATGCAGTGGTGACGATGTCGTCGTCCTTTCAAGTTCGAGTTGGGCGGTGTAGTTAGATGGACATGGTGGTATGCGTTGTCGCGGTTGTGGATGGAAAGAATTTCATGGCAGTGAAGTTGAAAGGTTCATGTTTGGTTTCATGAAGTAGAGGTGAGGTGTGATAGTTTACACTAAGATGAAGATGATGTTATGATGGTGATATGGAGGACAAGAATGGTTGGTTGTGTGAAGAGAGTTTCAAAATGAGAAGTACAGCAAGATGGTTTTTGGTGAAGGGTGATGTTGATTATGTGCATTCCGGTTTGATGGACCTGTCGTACCTCAAAAAATACGATCCTCGCGATAGACGCGAAAAAAAACGTTCGAACAGAGTCGCCACCGAACTTTATTCATTCTAAAGAAGGAATAGAAAAATATCGATAAAACCTTTAAAGGATAAGAAAATGGTCATCGCAACCAAATTCTAAGTTCGGGAGTCGGTTACGCAAGAGGGGGTATTAGCACCCTTTATGTCCGTTGTACTCAACGGGAACCTCTTGATTCGATTCATGAGAAAAGCTAGCTACGTTTGTTTGTTATCTTCTAAGGGAATAGGTTTGTAAGGGGAAAATGGATGGTTTTTTATTAGGGTGCTCGCCAAGGATTGGGCCCCTTGTGCCTACGTATTCCCTCATGCAATGGGAAAGTCAGAGCATTCGTAGTTTGTGGACTACGAGAAAAGGTTTGGGATAAAAAGAAAACAGTTTGCTCGCTAGGATCTCGCAATCTTATGCCTACGTACCCTCATAGTGCAATGAGGAAGTCAGATAAATCGTAGTTCGGAAGACTACGACTGGTTGGTTGGTTTGTGTTTGAACGAGGGTTTAGGTCTCATTCTAACAGATAAACGTTGGCTTGTCTGCTCGCTAGGGGAGGCTGAAGCACTAGTTCATATGCGCGGAAGAATGGACTAAATAATGTTCTTTCGGAAAGGTGTTTGAGTTGTGGATCGCACGGGGAGCGATGACTTAGTGTTTTGGGAAATTTCGATCGCACGGGGGTGAGAAAAGAGAGTTTGTCGTGTTGGATGTTCTAGAGGCGACATTAGTTCATACACGAGTAAGAGAACTCGCACCCAAACAATCGACGGGTTAAGGTTTAATGTTTAGAGGTGACAATTGTTCACACACGAGTAAGAGAACTCGCACCCAAACAATCGACAGGTTAAAGTTTATGTTTTTTAGAGGTGACAATTGTTCACACACGAGTAAGAAAACTCACACCTAAACAATTAAGGAGAGAGATCAAAGACTCGACCACCCTCACTTCACATTTTTGTGAAAAAATGTTTAGATAAGGATTACGTGTTTTAAGCGATAAGTGATTACAAAAAGGTTTGAATGTTATCGAGTTACAAGTTTTTTAAGGTATCAATTGTTCACACACGAGTAAGAGATCTCACACCCAAACAATTGAAGAGAAAGATCAAAGACTTAATCCCCCTCACTTTTCACCTTTCAAGAAATAGTGTTTAAGTATAGTTAAGTATATTGATTTGATTTGAAAAATATTTGATCGAATTTTAAACGTGTACACTAGCAAAGTGGGCTAGTCTTCTAAACGACCAACTAGAAGTAATTGATCAAATAGGTCTCACTGTAAGAAAGCCCAGGATTAAGCCTTAAATGTTGTGTATAGTGACCCAAAAGGTTGATGGCGATGCTTTAAAAGCAATCGACTTACAAAGGTGGAAAATGACTTGATGTTGAATCGAGAATTTATTTCTTTAGAAAAGGGTTTAAAGCACTAAAGCATAATTAAGGTAAAATCGATAAAAATTATTACATTTTGAGGGGACGGGATACATTTTGTCTAATGGGAATGAAGTTGCATAAAAAGAAAATGCGTATGAACAAAAGCGATTTGAGTTTTGGAATCCTTCAATCTTGGCCCGATTTTATTTATCTAAGTCAAATTGATCAAGTTTATTAAATCACTTAATTAGATTAATCCAAATTAATTATCAAAATTATTCGATTAAAAATTAATGTAACCAAATAATTAAGTTAATTAAGATTGATTAATAAAGTTAAATGATTGGAATTTGATTAATCGATTAATTAGGCTAATTAAAAATAATTACCAAAATTATTTGATTAAATCAAATAATTAAGTTAATTAAAATTGATTAACAAAATTAAATTCAAAAACTATTTAACTAATGAAAGGTGAACATGAAAGCAAGCACGTAAAATAAATCGAATCGCAATGTGCTCCAAAACCGGTTTGTACATAACGACTACATAACTGAAGTGTCATATGTATGGGTCATAATGCGGCGAAATTTATCGTGTAAGAATAAAAGTGGCATAATAACATACAAATATCGAATCCATAGAATTTAGAATCTGATTAAAAATGGTAATGAAAAGAAAAAGAAAAAAAAAAAGGCAAAAAAAAAAAACAAATGACATCAACTCACTACCTACACTATTTTCAAAGTATGTTTACAGCGCTATATCAAAATCACGGTACCAAAATTTAGCATAAACATGGTATAGTCGGATTGTAATACATATTAAAAATAAAATAAAGAAATAAATTAGAATTAACTTATTCACTATATTCAATCTATTTATTATTTTATTTTTTTTAAAATGAATAAAATATAAGAGAAATAAGTGAGGAAAAACAATTAAACAAATTTAATATAATAAATCTTAAATGATAAATCTTATATTACTAGTAAGATAAAGAAAATAATTGAAAGCCATTAAAAACATGAACAGCAACAAACGACTTCGTTCGTCGCTTCCATACAGTACAGGCAAATTAAACCATGAAATCCAACATAATTGATACAATGAACTTAAACAAATAACTATTAGTAAACAAATGTATTACTTTAAAATGAAGCCATATTATGATGAAAGTAAAACCTATATGTTACAATATCTCAAGTTTTCACAGTAACAATATTGCAGGATGAAACAACAGCAACAAAACTTGTATAATATTTATACAGAATTAGTACATAATGCGATCGAAACGGCTTATGCGAAACAAAATTTTGACAAAGCATCAAGTTAAAATACATAACACAACACCAAATAGCCAAAATCGAATCGGAACACCAAACAAATTCAACAAAAAGTTACCGCATAAAATCGAATCGATACTAAAACTAAAAGTCCAAGCAGGACACAACAGCAACATTCATTTTTCACCATATCAGTCTCAAAGTTAGTGGTCATGTTCATAACCAGATGCAGCAAAAAACGGAACAAGAATCCACATAATTCAACAAGAAAATGAGTTATGTCACAACACAAATTAAAGATGAAATAATATACATAAACACAATGAAATTCTACATCCCTCAGAAGCCAACAGTGTTCAAGCATAGCCAAACTCATACATTCACTATCAAAGAAAATGAACCAGGCTCCAAACTATTAAATGTACAGCAGTATAATTTATCACACAAAATAAAACAAGCTCACGAAGCTATGATGCAAAATGGAACACAAACGGATACGCAATTGGCGTTCACAACTCAGTAAATACCCAATAAGACTACCTCGAAAATGAAAAGCAATAGTTCTTAAATAACAAAACACGGTTTATCACGAAACAAGATCGAAATAAACAAAATCGCTACATAATTAAATCAAAGTTGCATCAGCGTAACGAAACAGTGCAAACAAGATGGAATTCATAACTAGTTATGAGTTTAACATATGAGCAAGATAGTTTGGAGTATGGAGGTTGTTTTCTGCAGAAAAATATGAGGGAGGAGTGTGATGGAAGAAGGTTTGGATGGGTGGAGTAGTGAGGGTGATGAAACTGAAGGTTGAGGAGAAGAAGAAATAATTCTTCTGGATTGAGGTGGCCACTATGTGCGTCAACTGGTGGGTGCAGATGATTGAGGAGCGACTCGCGGCGGTATCGGATGAAGAAACATCAATATCGTGCGACTGGCTTTCTAAAATCGGTGTCACGATAACTTCGCAGGTATTGCCTTGATTTTATTCACTTTGTCTTTCTTTCTTTTTTGCATATCCTCGTGTCCTGGTGCTCATAATTTATGTGTTGTTGTTTGTTGTTGATGTAATTGCGTGATGCTTGTGGTGATATTGTTTTTCTCTTCCTCCAATTCGCGTTCTGCTTGTGGTGATATGAATTTTCCTGCGTGTTATTCTTGATGTTTTTTGAATCGGCTCGAATTTGTCTGCAATGCGTGTTCTTAACTTGCGTGTGAATGTTGTATGCTTCTGAAATTTTGATCTCCCTGCTACTGCTATGCGTATGCTTCTTCTATTGCCGTAATCTACCTCTTGCAGTGATGCGTGTGTGTTATTGTGATCAATGTGAATATTGTTGCTTTCTTCTCTGTAATACTTATGCACAACTGTAATGGCACTGGTGTGTATGTGATTTTCGTGTGTATTTCTCCCTGCTGCCTATGCGTGTATTGGTATGTAGTTTTATGGTTTTTGGTGAGTGTACCGATGTTTTTTTACTGCTATGCCGTGAATTTTCTTTTCTGCAATATTACTGCTTGTGGATGATCCTTTTCTTGTGCGTGTGAATCCTTCTTTTATAGCCATCTTGAACCTTAGACTGTGTGAAATTGATTTTCCTCCTTAAATGCTGCTAATTGTATTGCCAAGTATTGTTTTGGAGAGAAAATATGCTGTTGATTTTGTGTTGCCTGGTATGATAAAGTCTTTCCATTTCTAGTTAAACATGTTTGAAACATGTTTGGATTTTTTTCTCTTCTCAATTCATTATGTCTGTGGATCTTTTGGAAAGATTTCAAGTCCTTGTTTTGACAATTCAAGACTGGTTTTGATGGTATTTGATTGTGTTGTTTTATTTTTGGAATCGTGTAGGATTTTATTTGCAACTTGATGGATGAAATCTTCTGTTCCCATTTGAACTGCAGTACTTGTGTTATTCTTATGCAGGTGTGGGACTTTATCTTTTCATACGCTTACGCATGTTGATTTGGCTGTAGATGGATAACTTGTCAATGCTTCCGTCGTAGGACTCAGACATGCCAGCTTTCAGAATGGGCTGAATTTGATATTAATGGAGCAGCTGGAAATTATGATTTTTAACCTGGTAAGAAATCAACCGTACAACCTCCACAGTAGCTCCCCCACCATGTTTACCTTCATTTGTAAAGAGTGACTTAATTGTGGAACAACATAGTTGTCTTATGGCATTATTTCTGGAGCTTGTGTTTCTGACAGTCTCATTCAACAAGGTTTCACGAAAGTTGAAATAAGGATTTGATTCAAGCAAAGAACAAGTACAGCGAACCGCGACAAGCTGAAATAAAGACTGCAAGTAAGCCTTGTATGAAGAGAGGAGAGTTGATTCATAAAACACATTTTTTTAATAGTCTTTGAAACCTGCATTTCTTGTTCCCTTTGAGATTTGCTTGAAATTCTGAGTTTGGGTCCCTGCTAACTTCTGCTGTAATTTCTTTGTGTTTGAACTGTGCATAATCCTCTGAATTATTTCTCTGGCTTTTGTTTCGGACAGGTTCGGATGGCGTGAATTGTCGGCTTGCAATGCGTGACTTGTGACTTTTGATTCTTTGTCGCATTTGTTTGATCCGTAGGAGATGGGAGGCTCACATCCACAACGTGTAGGAGATAGTCCACTATACCCGTAACCAATATGTACCCTTAAATTTATGGCGTAGTAGTTTCGTCTTCGAAGGACACAACCAGCTTTGAACCAGGTTGCTGCTCTAGCTCTTGGTACTAGTTATGTTCAATTACTTTGGCAACTGTTTGTGATATACATGCTTTCTTTTGCATCAGTTTCTATTAAATACACCTGCTTGGATGTTGCAGGATGCTTTCAGTGCGAGGAAGTTGATGCTTTCACTGCAGGGATAATAAACTCAAGGAAGATACCTAGAGTAACTTCAAGTATTGTGACTATGGCTTGGGTTTTGTTGGAGGGCAATCGAGGGGGTCAACGAGGGAGCATTTCTTATTTGGGACACACCTTTGTGAGAGACACACCACATACTCACCTAAAACCTTAAGGTGATTGGTGTGTGGGTTCTCTCACTTATATAGTGTTCAATCTTCCCTTTTCTAATCAATGTGGGACTTCTTCCTCACACTTGATTCTCAACACTCCCCCTCAAGTGTGAGTTTATACACAATGCTCCCCCTCATGTGGAAACTCTCTCTTCCACATACACTTGTATCACTGTTAAACTCAACGGAACACCTTCTACCCACACCTGCGGGAAGTGTTTTCGATACAAGTAAGTCGGTCCCTTTCTCGAACCAGACTTTGATACCATTGTTGGGGCGTCAACGAGGGAGCATTTCTTACTTGGGACACACCTTTGTGAGAGACACACCACATACTCACCTAAAACCTTAAGGTGATTGGTGTGTGAGTTCTCTCACTTATATAGTGTTCAATCTTCCCTTTTCTAATCAATGTGGGACTTCTTCCTCACACTTGATTCTCAACAGGTTTGAACTTGTTTTAGTCACTGCGTGATCGGGTAAACTTTCGGGAGATGGCAGATTTAGGTTGCTTTACAACCGGAAGTAATGCGTGTTCATCCTCAACACGGTATGTAAACAAGAATTTTCTCTTGGCAAATTAAACGATATCTTTCTGATATCACTCCAATGTTTATCAACTTTTCTTGGCATCTTTATAAATTTTGTGAATGTTAGCAATTCTCTTCAATTCTTCAACTTGCCTAATAGTCTTCATTATGTGATATTATTGTTGCAGGTTGTGGAATCAAAAGAGTGTTGGCAAGGTGTGCTGGAATTGGTTTCGGTGGCTTCTTCGCCTTTCCTCTTGGTGATTCGGTTTAGGATTTTCTTAGTTATTTGATATGTATGTTTCGGATTCGAAGTAATTTGGTCTGTTATGTGATGGAGATTTGAAGGTTGTTGGGGGATTTTGTTGAAATTGAATTTCAAATTAGAATTTTGTTTCTACTGTATCTTTTGTTTATGTGAAAAAGGATTGATAGAAAGTAGTGTTTGTAGATAATAATTTTGCAGAATTTTTCAGTGTATGTATTGTGCACTTGTTTGCACCGATTTCACGGAAGGTATTCATCAGGCTTTGCATCGGCCTATTCTTGCATAGACCACGAATGAGAGAAGTAGCTAACAATGGATGGTTTTATTCCGTACAACTTCACATCTGTCGTCAAGTCAATAGCTCTCCTAACATCTCCATTATTGCAAAATGCATCAACTACAATGCTATCTATAACTATAAACATCAGGCAGTATTACAATGTTTTTCATTTCTTCCAAAACTATCGAAGCTTCATCCATATATGACAGCATTAAGACAATAGCTATTGAGAGGTTGTTTCCTTTTTGGTGCAAGTTACAAATCAACGTCAATGCAACCTCAATGGAACCAACTTTACAAAGTCCCTTAATATAAGTACAATACGTAACAACAGTCAGGGTTTCCCCGCTCCTTTATATCTTTCCTAAAATCTCAGAAACCCGCTTAATATAAGCACTACACCCAACATCTCTACCATAAAAGTTCACCATGATTGTATAAGTGTGAATAATGATTCTAAAAGAAAAAACCATGCCTTGTACCCTGTACCAACTCCTTTTTTTTAACAAGCTCCCTTTCGTTTGATGACTTTGATAAAGAAAAGATTTGAGAAGCTATGAAGGACGAAACTCTAATTTAGAATATTCTTAGTTGAAACAGTGATGAAGGGCCAAGCCCACACCCTAGCATCTTGACCTTGAGGATATATAGTCACTAAATCCATAAGAAACAGCTCTAAAAGTAAGGCCCCAAACCAGATAGAAACTCTAGGATCACTTTGAATTAGGACCCATTGGTCACGCCCCTGTAATGCTTGACTGTAAATCTACACTTGAAAGTATTGCACCTGCATAAACTGGTCAGTCACAATAAACACGCACACAAAGACCGTATGACCTAAAGATGTTATGCGAGACGATGCACAAAGAGGTGGGATCTTAGGGTTAAAAATTAGGGTGTGACAGATTGCAAGAAAGATTATGCATAACAACAATTAATGGAAGAAGAAAGAAAGATTGAAAAGAATGAAAGTTAGTGTTTGAAGAAAATTGGAGAAGATGATGAAATTATGCAGAGTGTCTCTCTCTGCCCACAAACTTTGGAAATTCTCTTATTCACTTTGCAACTGCAAAAATTCTGTGAATACAAGTTATTACAAAAATAGGGTTACTCCCTCTATTTATAATAGAGAAAGCCCAAAATTACAAAAGCCCAAAATTACTATTTTGGTCTAAGTCGACATTCTGTGTCATGCAACCTTCTTCGACGCTTCGACATCTAAACAACTCGACACACACACATTATGCAAATTTCGACTAACCCTTGTTTTTGTCGAGCTACATTGTGTAGCGAGCGATTTTGGACGCGGTTCTTAAGCGCTGGTCGCTCTCTGCGGTTGAGCTTAAAACTACAGGTCGATTCATTTTTTATCCTATTGTGAGCTGAATAAGGAAGGGAAATAGATGTCTCCAATTAACCCTGCTTTCATACTGAGTTTAAACAGCGGTCTGTTAGGTTACGGATGCTATCAATGTAGGGGGCCTTTGTACTGGTTATTCGTATTTCGCCAATACGGTTCTTTCTTTCTTTTTTCTAGGCAAAGGGTTTCTGGCGGGGAATAAGGATTAGGATGTTAGGACTGGTGCTTTTGAAATACTGCTTTTGATTGATGGAGATATGGGATTTGGGTTTTTTGTTGATTGCGCTCGCTAAGATCTTTTCTTTCGATCTTATGCCTACGTATTCCCGTTTACCGAAACAGGGAAATCAGAGTATTCGTAGTTCCTCCTATTCTATGGGAGGAAATAGGTGTTTTTGGTGTCTTGTTCAAAGCCCAAGACATGAAGCGAAAGGTGATTTGTATCTTGTTCAAAGCCCAAGATGTGAAGCTAAAAGGTCTATTTGTGTCTTGTTCAAAGCCCAAGACGTGAAGCTGAAAGACCTCGACTTTAGAGAGAATTTGTCATCTCTAAAGAGGGGAGAAGGAGAATTACTTTAACTGGGATACGCAGATCCGAGCAATGCCATAATTTCTGAAGAAAGGGTTTTAACCTGAAGGAGAAGACTTTAACTCAGTGTAGAGCAATGCCATCTTTCCTTAGGAATTTCTCATGCTAAAAGAGGGACAGTGGCATGGATGTAGATGATCCAGAGGCTTGCCGCTTACAGCGATTAGATGATGGGAAAGGAGTTGTTGATGTTTGTATACTGTGAACGAGGCACAGCTTTGATGCTAAAAGGTTAATTGGATTAACCAGTGGTTTTCTTATACAAAGCCTAAGAGGAGGCTAATTTGTGTCTCGTACAAAGCCCGAGAGAGAGGCCAAAAGTTTTGACCCAGTGGGGCATATCGTTATACAAAGCCTAAGAGGAGGCTAGCAAAGAGTTCGACTCTTGCTTAAGGGATTTATATCTCGTACGAGGCCCGAGATGGAGGCAAAAAAAAAAGGGTGATTGACTCAACGAGGGAATCTTTTGTGTCTCATACAAAGCCTGAGAGAGAGGCTAAAAGGTTGTTTTGACTCCACTGGGGAGAATTTTGGTATCTCGTACGAAGCCCGAGATGGAGGCTATTTTCACTCAACAAGGGAGTTTTTTGTATCTCGTACGAAGCCTGAGATGGAGGCTATTGTAACTGTTTCAGTTGAGTGACAGATCCAATATACTGATTTAAAAGAGAAAATCAGTTCTTATATGAGTAACACTGTACACAGGGATTTAATTTGAGGATCAGGGATATTTCCTTTTCTTTGAGGAAACGGGAAATCCAAAGGGTATTGAGACTATCCGAGTCTGCGGGTTTCCTTCCTATTTAACGAAGGGTGCTTGAGAATGTCTTTGAGACTCAAGGAAGTTAGACTGTCCAAGTCTAGAGTTTTATCTTTTGTACTATGCTTCGAGAAACAGTAGTAGACTCTATGAAAGGATTGTTCTATGAGGATGACTAGGTTCTGTTCCTATACCTCTAGGAGGTCGTCGGGACAATTTGTACGAAGCCCAAGAGGAGGCTGGAAACTTTTAAGAAGCCGACGGGTCCTTGTACGAAGCCCAAGAGGAGGCTATCATTCCCGGAGGAAGAGATCATTATACGAAGCCTAAGAGGAGGTTCTGAATACTTCTAAGAAGCCGTAGGGTCCTTGAATAATGCCCAAGAGGAGGCCGGGTTGCTTATAGGAAGCCTGTGGGTCCTTGTACGATGCCCAAGAGGAGGCCGATGCTTTTAAGAAGCCCGTGGGTCCCAAACCAAAGAAAAGTTCAAGAAAACTCTTTTAAAGATAAAACCACTGGTAAACGTGCGAGGTTTACTATCCAGCAACTTTTATCTTTTCAAGAGAGTTTGAACAGTTCGGAGGTTTGAAGAAATTCAAGAGAAGTTTCACCGAGAATAATTCATCTCTGGGGAATAGAATTTCTTGACGATTCCTAAGGAGGACAGCCGAAGAGAAGACTGTATCTGGTGCTCCTATTGGGGATCTAGGCGTCTATTTCTACGAATAAGTGAAACGGCGTCACCTAGTTCTAGACGTAGTAGTCGGGGAAACTCGAAATATCTATACTATTATTACACAGTAGATATGAGTTTATGAAAGGAGATTTACAGTGAGCAGCCCCACAATACAGTTTATAATATGAAAGCAGTAAATGAAAGCGATAACCACTTACTCGGTTGTAGTGCTTCCATTCTGTTTGGTTAGTTGTTCAACAAAGAAAGATAAAAACAACAGTATATTCAAAATCAAAGGAGAAAGTGCTTTGAAAAAGAAAGATTTGGGGCTTACAGCTCAAGGAGAGGCCCAAGGTTTTATCAGTGAGCGCACTGTTTGACTTTGTACAGTGGGACTTATACAAGTGACTGGGGCCCAAAAAGGTTTTCTGTACAAAGGGATGGGTCTTACACTCTCTCAAGAGGCCCAAAAAGTTTTAAAGAAAAAGAGTGGGGATTATAACACGAGGGTAGGCCCAGTTGATTTTTTCGTTTAAAATGGCGATCGCGCCGAGGTTTTCTTTTAACGCAGAGGGACTTATACAATAAGTGAGGCCCAAAAATGTTTTGGTTAAAAGGGGGATTGGGTCTTACACTCTAATAGAGGCCCAAAGTGTTTTGAATGGGTCTTATAGCTCAAGGAGAGGCCCAAAAGGTTTTTGTTTTTTTAAACAGACGACGATCGTGCCGTTTAACTTGTACAGAGGGACTTATACAATGAGTGAGGCCCAAAAAGTTTTTGTACAAGGGGGTGTGGGTCTTACACTCTCTCAAGAGGCCCAAAAAGTTTTAAAGAAAAATAAATGGGTCTTACTACTCGAGGGTATGCCCAGATGATTTTTGAAAAGGCGACGATCGCGCCGTTTGTTTTTTGACGGTATCGGGACTTATACAATAAGTGAGGCCCAAAGATGATTTGGTCAAAAAAAAGGATTGGGTCTTACACTCTAATAGAGGCCCAAAGTGTTTTGAAAATGATTTATGAGGGTTGAATTAATCCAAAACCCTAATTTGTTTTCAAAAATGTATTTAATTGAATAAAAATTCAATTAAAATGATCCAAAATTGTTTAACACATGGAAAACAAATTGTGATCTTGGATTAATGCTTCAAAAATTAAGTATTGACCTACAAAATAATTAGAAAGCATTAAAAGTTGCAAAATCAAGGTAGAAAAAATATTTAAAATGCCAAAAATAATCAAAATATTAATTCTTTACAAAAATATCAATTATATGAAATAAATAATATTTTTGGGATTTTTTGTGAAAATAAAATATTTTAACATTTTTGTGAATTATTAAAAAAAGAATCAACTCAAAATCATTAAAACTCAGAGAGAAATTAATTTTTGAATCAATTAAACAAAATCACAAAATTCAAATATTCAAATATATGAAAATGGCGCCAAGAACAACACCAAGAACACGCGCGTTTTTCAGTTTGCCCAGATTTGCATTTTCTATCCAATCTCCATGAATACGTAACCATATCATGCAATCCACATATCATTATGCTCGCCTCAACCTCACGATCATGTCTATGTACTTTAATTTCATTTAAATTAAACATACAACAAGAAATCACGAAGAGACCTCAAGAACCCTAATTTCTGCATGAAGGCTAGGATTTTTGATACACGATTCAAACAATGCAATTAATTGAGGGAAAACATTCCATGCATGATTATGAACATATGGCCAAATTATTGTGCGAGGAAATATGCATAGATTGAGAGATGACCAAGTTTAGGCTTACCTCCAAGTCGTGACAGCAAGAGCAAATCAAATTCTGGGTTGGAGGTGTTACAGATGAGTTGTGATGATCTGAACAGCTTCCCTACACCATATGGAGTGTGTTTGAACACTTGGATTGAATTGAAATGGACTGGATCAGTTTATGGCATCTCAGCTGCAACTTCACTTCAAACTTGTGTGGATGGCAAGTGATTTTGAGATTTTGATGTTCCAGAAGTTATGTGAGTGTTTGATCAGCTCATATGTGATGTATGTGAGGTGTGTGAGTGATTGGTTTGTGCAGAATTGCTCTCAAACTCAAAACCCGATAGCTACCTTGCTAAGAAAGGCATTTTTGCCAAGAGAAAGAGATTTTGAGGAAAGCATCTGTTAGATGGTTTTGGTGTACTTAAACTGACCACAATTGAGCTCTATTTATAGTGGAGCAAGTTTGTTTTGCAAGGAATAGTGCATGGCAGCTGGTAAGTAGGTTTCCTCAATGTTGGCCAATGGAAATGAAAGTCTCCTCTAGCCATTGACTAGAGGTTAGGGCACAGAGCTTTGGTCCCCTTGGTCTTGGATAAGTCTTGACTGATTTCAGATGAGAATGGCTCAGTCCATGCCACCTTGATGGTTCCATTGAATGCCTCATTCCAAATTTGAAGTCTTGTCCCTATTTTGGCAACTCTAGGTTCAACATGCTATTCCTTGTTCCTTGGACCTTGGAGGCTTGGCTCAGTGATTGTCCCCTTTGGATTCAATCCTCTGAGGTGTCCAAGTGGATTGGAGCAATTACAATTGGCTGATTTTGGCAAATCGAGCCAAAATGCAAATTCTGCCTTGCCTTGACAGATTTCAGCAAGGCAACTTGCCAATGTTGTATCTCATGATGTAGGTTGAATTTGGCAATGTTCTTGGCCATTTTGGAAAGCCCTAACATGATACAACAACTGTTTGAACAAGTTTGGTTTTGATCTCTTTTGATTCCAAGTGAAAAATCCCCCTACATTTGGCAAAAAGTGAAGCAGAATTCTGACTTAGTGAAAATTTCACTAAGTGTTGGAAAAAGTGACTTTTTCACTTTTCAGCCACTTTGATCACTCCATAACTCAAAATCCTTAATGAATTGGAATGACTTGTAGTTGAAGTTTTTGTAGGTGATAGTGAGGGCTACAAATCCATCTTTGGATGAGAAAAAATGGCCTTGTGGTTTAGGAGTTATGGTCCTTCAAAGTTGGTACCTTTGCCACTTTATTTTTAACTTAGAAAAATTTCTAAGTTTTATGGTTACCCCTTTTACAAGTTATCTCACTTTTCTTGATTTTTCTTGATGAATGATGATTCAAATCATACATTAACATCATTTTAGGGTTAAAAATCCATTTTGGTGAAAAATCTCAAAAAGTCAAAGTTGACTTTTGTGCACAGTTGACTTTTTATCAGATGAATTCCAAACTGTGCAATTCTTCAGGAAATCATGTCCTTGACCTAAATCAAACTTGATGGACATGTTCCATGGGTGTCATAGGGTATATTCAATCATGTATTAGGGTTTGGGAGCATGCCTTGGTCAAAAGTCAAAGTTACAGTTGACTTTTCCCTTAAAACCCTAATTGTGGTGCAGATGAAAATGAGACTTGTTGCTCAAGCTTCTTGGATCAATCCATTGTTCCAAATGGATCAACATGGTGTATTAGAGACCCTCAAACCATCTCTTGAGGTCTTGGCTCATGGTTTGTCCCAAAAGTCAACTTAGGGGTGAATTAGGTCAAGAAACCCTAATTCCTGATTTTTGATGAATGCATCCCCTGAGGCAAAATTGACTTGATGCATGGGTTCATGAGGTTCCATGAAGTATATTAGGTTATGTTTTGGATCAATGGCTTGTGCCCAGATGAAAATTTCCATCTGGAGGCCCTGGTCGACCAAAACCCTAATTTGGTGACACTGTCGATCTTGAGACTTGATCCACCTAGAAGGGAGCAGCCTTGTGCTTAATCCTTGAAGTGGGAGTCCTTTTTGATTCATTGTGGATGTTTAGACAAGTTTAAGATCATGTCATTTCTTGATTGATCCTTTGTCTAAGCACTCAGAGAGGGCTTGAAACCCTAATTTTGATTGTATTGGATGCTCACCCATCTTTGGGGAGACTGATGAAGCATGATGGTTCATCCATATTGTGATGATGATTTTCACAATGATGGGAAATCTAAGTGGCCAAAATTTGGGGTATTACAGATGCCCCTATTTAATCTTCTTGGACCCGAAGGTGTGAATGACGAAGGGATTCGGGCATTCGGGGTGCAAGAGGATTAAATATCGGAATATCCAAAATTTTGATGGTGGTTATGAATGGTAGCTTACGCATTCATCTTCTTTAGCTAAGCAATGA
Organism: Lathyrus tuberosus; assembly: GCA_022829125.1. Lineage (NCBI taxonomy): Eukaryota > Viridiplantae > Streptophyta > Magnoliopsida > Fabales > Fabaceae > Lathyrus > Lathyrus tuberosus. The sequence continues at coordinate 4,481,440 of JALAZF010000056.1, read as the reverse complement.
TGCTTAGAAAAGGTAAACTTCCCCTCGATCCTGGTTTCCTACCAAGGAACTGGTCTCAGTTTTCTTTTGAAATAAACCTCCCCTCGTTCTTGGTTTCCTACCAAGGAACTGGTCTTAGTTTCTGATTTAAACTTCCCCTCGATCCTGGTTTCCTACCAAGGAACTGGTCTTAGTTTCTTTTGTAAACTTCCCCTCGATCCTGGTTTCTTACCAAGGAACTGGTCTTAGTTTCTTTTGTCAATAAACTTTACTGACAAGGGACGCTATTCGTAGCGGATTTCCTTCAAACTTCTCGCCGAATTTTCCTGGGGAGATGCCATTTGAGTGGAAAAAGTTTTGATGTCAGACTTGCTGGGGAACCCAGTCGTCTGAGTTGTAGAGTTGTACAAACTTCTCTGTTGGAGACGCCATCTATCGATTCTACTGGGCAAAGCGAGTCTCTTGAGAGACTGTTTTCGTTTGGGATCTTTCATCATACTTTTCTCGGGATCTTCCCGGAGAAACGCCATATGATGGGGTCCAATTTTGAGGTGCCGATGAGCTTTTCATCAACGACTTTTCGGAGAAATACTGATGTACTGCCGAATCTCTGATCACGAGGCTTTCTCTGTGGATTTTCCTTAATCCGGGAAAGCGAGGATATCATCTTCAATGGCGAAGAGTGACATTTGTTGAAGGTTCTCTGATCTTTCAGAGATTCAAGTTATCAAAGTGGTCAAGTGCCGACTCTGATCTAAAGATACACTGGTGGCGAGATTGTGCAGACGCAACACTTCCTGACGAGGAAAGAACTGACAAACTCGATTGAGAAAACTGTTTATCACTAGGGGACAAGACCGGCTCAAGTGATAGTGATGCAATACGAAATGCGAACGCAAATAAAATGCATGAAGTATGTATGTTTATGCTGACAAAACAGACGCGACATATAGACTAATGGATGAACATAATTGGATACTCGGCCATCGCGGGGCGAAGAAGTACCGTTGATTCAAAATAGCAATTCCACCTTGCTTAGGAGAGATAGCCCAAGCGGGGAGCTATGTTGATCGGGCTTAGGAGATGAGAACTCGGTCGAGGCGTGTCAGACGAAACAAGGTCTCTGACACAGTTGATCCCTCCATTCAGGCATACTGGCTTAGAAGGAGTACTTTGATTCTGCACTTTGAAATTCGCTTACTTCGGGAGAAGCAATCGATGTTCTTCTGATGTTCAACAGTCAAAAGAAATGCCATCTTTAATTTAAAAGCAGAAAAAATTTTAACAAGTAAATTCATTTTTGTTTTATTTCAAGAATCGCTGATTAAGTTTAAACAACGTCGTTCTGTAAAGTTAAAACAAGTAAAGAATTACAAACAAAAGCACAAGGGCTCAAATTTTATTGATAAGATGGAGATCAGCCAAACGCGTGATTCCAAAGAGTATATACAAAGTTAGAAAATGGTAATTTACCGGGAAAAGGGCTACGTTGAAACATAACGACCACTATTCTTCTACCAACTTTGAGTTCGGGACATCCTGAGCTTCCGTCGAAGATGACCTTTGACTGGAGATTTCCTCCGATAGATGATGTTAACTACTGCTGAGGGACTTGCCTCTGTTGAACATAGTTACTTGCCATTATCCCTAATTTTTTCCTGGATTGTACTATGAGATTTCCAATCCATCGGGATGATTCTTTTTTTCCATGTCTCTAACTTTTGCCTGGACCGCCCTTTCGGGTTTTCAATCCACCGAGACGTTTTTTTTTTTTTAGTTTAGGCGAAGTATTTCTTGACTACATCAACATTCGTGGGGTAGGCAAATTCCTCTCCGTCCATGGTCGCAAGTCTCAAGGCGCCGCCTGAGAAAGCTTTCGTGACCACATAGGGGCCATCATAATTCGGGGTCCATTTGCCCCGGGAGTCAGTGAGAAATGATTGTATCTTCTTGAGCACGAGGTCTCCTTTTCTGAAAATACGAGGTCGGACTTTTTTGTCGAACGCCCTTTTCATTCTCTGTTGATCCAACTGATCGTGGCATAGTGTCGTGATTCGCTTCTCTTCGATCAGATTCAGTTCGTCGTGTCGGCTTTGACACCATTCAACTTTGGTGAGCTGAGCTTCCATCAATACCCTGATTGATGGGATCTCTACTTCTATGGGGAGCACTGCTTCCATGCCATATACTAGAGAGAAAGGGGTAGCCCCTGTTGAAGTACGGACAGATGTGCGATAACCATGAAGAGCAAAAGGTAACATCTCGTGCCAATCTTTATAGGTTACAACCATTTTTTGAACGATCTTCTTGATGTTCTTGTTAGCCGCTTCTACTGCTCCATTCATCTTGGGTCGGTAGGGAGATGAGTTATGGTGTTCAATCTTGAACTCTGCACACAACTCTTTCATCATCTTATTGTTCAAGTTAGATCCATTATCAGTAATGATCTCGCTTGGAACACCATAACGGCAGATAATATTGTTTTTGATAAATCGGACCACCACTTGTCGGGTTACATTGGCGAATGACGCTGCTTCGACCCACTTGGTGAAATAGTCAATGGCTACCAGGATGAACCGATGTCCGTTTGAAGCCTTGGGCTCAATCATGCCAATCATGTCGATTCCCCATATGGAAAAAGGCCACGGGGAAGAAAGAACTTTGAGATGTGATGGCGGTACATGAATTTTGTCGGAGTATATCTGACACTTGTGACACCTCCTCATGTACTTGTAGCAGTCGGATTCCATTGTCAACCAATAGTACCCGGCCCTGAGAATTTTTCTCGCCATTGTGTATCTGTTGGCATGAGTGCCAAAGGATCCTTCATGAATTTCTTTCATGAGCATGTCTGCTTCTGGTCTCTCGACGCATCGGAGCAAGACCATGTCAAAATTTCTCTTATAAAGAGTGTCACCGCTCAGGAAGAAGTTTCCAGCCAATCTTCTGAGGGTTTTCCTGTCTTTTCTGAGTGCCCCAGATGGGTACTCTTGTTTCTGAAGGAAGCATTTGATATCGTGATACCAAGGTCTGTCGTCTATGACTGCTTCAAACGCGAAGATGTAAGCGGGCCGTTTAAGGCGTATGATGTCGATCTTAGGTATGTCATTCCATCGACCTACACTAATCATGGAAGAGAGAGTGGCTAATGCATCAGCCATGTGATTCTCATTACGAGGGATGTGATGAAAGTCAACTCTGTTGAAGAAGGGCAACAACCTTCTTGCATAGTATTTGTAAGGAATCAATCCTGATTGGTATGTGTTCCAATCTCCTGTGATCTGGTTGATAACCAAGGCTGAATCGCCGTATACGTCCAAGTTTTTGATCCTTAAATCAATCGCTTCTTTGAGACCCATAATACATGCTTCGTATTCGGCCTCGTTGTTCGTACATTTGAACGTAAGTCTGGCAGTGAAAGGAATGTGGATACCCTGAGGGGTAACAATGATTACCCCAATTCCGTTTCCATAATGATTAATTGCTCCGTCAAAGATGAGTCCCCACTGGGAACCTGGTTCTGGCCCTTCACTGGGTAGCGGTTTATCGCAATCTTTCATTTTTAGATACATGACATCTTCGTCTGGGAAGTCAAACCCGATTGATTCTTGATTGTCAATCGGTTGATGAGCCAAATGATCGGCTAAAATACTTCCTTTAACGGCTTTCTGAGCATGGTACTCTATGCATATTCTGATAGTAACATCTGCCAACGGGCAATCCTTCCCGTGAGAGCAGGTTTTTCGAAAACGTACTTGATTGGATCCATTTCGGAGACCAACCAAGTAGTATGACGAATCATGTACTGGCAAAGACGTTTGGCTGCCCAAGCCAAAGCGCAACAAGTTTTCTCAAGCATTGTGTACCGAGTCTCGCAGTCGGTGAATTTCTTGCTTAGATAGTAAATGACAGACTCTTTCCTTTTAGTTTCGTCTTGTTGGCCAAGTACACATCCCATTGAGTCCTCTAGGACTGTGAGGTAAATGATTAGTGGTCTTCCTTCCACTGGAGGTAATAGAATCGGAGGATTCAACAGATATTCCTTAATACTGTCGAAGGCAGTTTGGCAGTCTTCTGACCAAACGCGATCCTGGTTTTTTTTCAATAACTTGAAAATCGGCGCACAAATCGCGGTCATAAGGAATATGAATCTAGAGATGTAGTTCAAACGTCCCAGGAATCCTCTGACTTGTTTTTCAGTTTTCGGAGAAGGCATTTCTTGAATGGCCTTGACCTTGTCAGGATTAACTTCAATCCCTTTCTGGCTGACGATGAACCCTAGTAGTTTCCCTGAACGGACACCGAAGGTGCACTTGTTGGGATTCAAGCGGAGCTTGAATTTTCTTAGACGTTCGAACAATTTTGACAGATGTTCAACGTGCTCATCCTCTGTTCTTGATTTTGCAATCAAATCATCGACATATACCTCGATTTCTTTGTGTATCATGTCATGAAACAGAGTAGTCATGGCCCTTTGATAGGTTGCCCCGGCATTCTTCAAACCGAATGGCATTACCTTGTAACAAAAGGTACCCCATGGGGTAATGAACGAAGTTTTCTCCATGTCTTTCGGCGCCATTTTGATCTGGTTATAGCCCGAGAATCCATCCATGAAGGAGAATACTTTGAACTTTGCTGTGCTGTCAACCAGCATGTCAATGTGTGGTAAAGGAAAGTCGTCCTTTGGACTTGCCTTGTTTAGATCTCTGTAATCAACACACATTCTGACTTTTCCGTCCTTTTTGGGAACGGGTACGATGTTGGCTAACCATTGAGGATATTCAGATGTAGCAAGGAAACCCGCGTCAATCTGTTTCTGCACATCCTCTTTGATTTTGATGGCCATGCCCGGATGAGTGCGTCTCAACCTTTGCTTTACTGGAGGACATTCCGATCTTAACGGTAAGTGATGTTCCACGATGCTGGTATCCAACCCTGGCATATCCTGATAGGACCAAGCGAACACATCGGGGAATTCTTTGAGAAGTTTTATCAAACCTTCTCTGGTAGTTGGACTGAGCAGTGCCCCAATCCTGATTTCTTTTCTCTCTTTCTCTGAACCCAAGTTTACCGTTTCCAACGGCTCTTTGTGAGGTTCAATGGACCTTTCCTCTTGTCTGAGGAGTCAGGAGATCTCTTCTGGAATTTCGTTGTCAACTTCTTCTTCAGCCTCGAATATCGGGAACTCAAAGTTGGAATAAGGCATCGGATCGTATGTTTCAACGGGGTATAAAACAAGCAATCTGCATGACGTGATGATTCGTGTTTAGAAGAGATAGAGAAAATGTAAGTGTGTGCAGTGTATTTATTTTACTGCTTGTTTTTATTTTTGAATTGTTTTTTTTAGGATTACCATTTTCTGAAAAAGCAAAAAGAGAAAACGGAAATTAATGCGGAAATTACAGAACGACGTTATTTTATTAATGAACAAGTCGAATCTTGAAACTACAGCCCTATAAAACAAAACTCTGTCGCTTTGGACAAAGCGAAGAGGGGAATTTACAGAAAGCGAGCCCTATCAAAACATCTGTTTCACCTGGGCAGGGTGAAAGGTTCAAGATGGCAATTACTTTGACTGATGAACGACCTTCGGAACCTCGACGGTAACCCATTGGCGGCGAACTCCTCGATGAATCACAAAGTCTGGCACCTTCCTTGATTTGTCTTCAGAAATAACGCTGATTTCTGGTGGAGCAGGATCGTTGGAATCTGTCTCCCAGGCACAATTGTCGTAGGAGGATTCCTCTGTTGTATTTTGCATAGCATTTGTGCTCTCAGCTGTATCTCCCCATCCAGTTGGCTGGATGTCTTCGAGCCTGATACGAGAGCTTTCGGGAGCAGTGTACTTGACCATAAAGTCGTATTTTCCACTTGGTTGTCCCAAAGTGTCCCAAACTTCTTTGGAACTGGAGAAGTCATCCCTCTCGATGACGTTGACCTCAGGAAAAGCATAGTTGATGAATTCTAGTCCTGCAAACATTGCGAATTCATCTTCATGTTGAGTAGTTTCCGAATGACCTGAATGTTGATCCCATGACATGGTGGGGACACAGGTATTCTGTTCAATGACGCTCAGCTGAGTTTCATTACTCGGCTGACTTTCTTGCCCCAAGTTTCCTGGGTAAGGCTGCCACATTGGCAGACCATCCATCGGGCCATAGTAGTTGTGATCAGAGTTTTCTTTCATCAGAGTATCTTCCTCTAATGAATTTAGCGGAGCACGGTATCCTTCCGGATCACAATCTCCGTAGATCATTTCGACATCTGATCTTGGTATAAATCTCGGACTTTCTGTAGGAAAGCAAAAAGGCATAGGCACCTCTTCCTGAGACATATAGCCGTCCTTGTTAAGGTAGGACTTCCATTCTTCATCTGTGTCAGAGGGATCTTCCTCATTGATAGCATGAACTGTCTGAGACACTGGGTGGAGAAAACCTCCACTGTGGAAGAAGTTTTGAAGGGGATGAAGACTTTCATCGTTGGCGGCCGTCTGGGTACAGGTTGCAGAAAAACCAAGACCCTTCTTTGTTTTATTGTCAATAGGAATGACAAGCCGTCCCCATCCTGTCGTATCGATACTCTTGACCGCTTTGATAGCATCTTTGTATGAAGAAATTGAAGTTCCTTCTTCGGATTGATCGTTCTTGCTCACCGATAGTGCTTGGAACTGAGTTCCAATAACCTCCTCGGGTTCCACACAAGTAGATGATGATAAGTTACTCACGAGCAAGGCTTGTTCCCCACAAACCATGACAAGTTGATCGTTCTTGACGAACTTTAGCTTTTGGTGGAGGGTTGAAGTAACCGCTCCAGCCTGATGTATCCAAGGTCTTCCTAATAAACAACTGTATGTTGCCCGGATGTCCATGACCTGGAAAGTGTGAGGACCAATAGTTATGGGAAGATCAACTTCGCCGATAACTGTTTTTCTGGATCCGTCGAATGCTTTGACGATGACCTCGCTGACTCTCATCGGAGGGCCCTTAAATGATAATTGCATAAAAGTGGACTTCGGCATAACATTCAGGGCTGACCCTGTGTCTACCAGTACGTTGGCTAAAGCATCGCCCTGGCAGTTAACTGTAATGTTGAGCGCCATGTTATGACGACGACCCTCTTCAGGTAATTCCTCATCATTAAATCCCAAATTATTGCAGGAAGTGATGTTAGAGACAATACTATCGAACTGTCTGATTGTTACATCTTGTTCCACAAAGGCTTGCTCCAAGACTTTCTGTAGAGCCTCCCTGTGGGCTTCTAAACTGAGTAACAGCGATAATACTGAGATCTTTGAAGGAGTCTGTAACAGTTGATCGACAATGTTATATTCACTCCTTTGGATGAGCTTTAGCATCTCATCTTTGTCTTTTGAAAAGTCGGGATTACCAGATTGACTGACTGGTGGATCAGGAATTTCCGCCTGAAGTTCCTTTTCTTTGTTGGATTCTCCAACCCCTCGGTTGAAGATTCGACCGCTCCGTGTTACACGACTGATGTCTGCAATATTCACGACGGAGGGTAATGGAATTTCCTTTCCATTCTCGATTATTGTTGCACCGTATTTGTAAGGGATCGCCTTAGCTGATTCATACGGTAGTGGCCCCGGTAGATAGATGACTATGGGAACCTTCTGATTTTTCTGACCGTCATAAGTAACCTCGATCCGTTCCCAGTTGGGAACTCTAGATTCGTCAAGTAGGGGAATGATGGCAAAAACATCCCTGATCTGGTGATGACCAGAGATCGTGACAACACCCTCAACCTGATCGGCAAGGTAGTTCGGCGTCCAGTTGATAGGTCCTGAACCTGGATATGGATGAATTTCTCCATGATCGATCTGACCCTGAAGAGCTGCTCTCACAAGGTAACACCCTTGGTTACTTTCTGAACAGACGCTACAACTGTCATAGTTGTGTGGTGGCACCTGGCCACGCCCACTTTGAATACAATGTAACCTCACTAGGTTACCTTCCATTGATCGGACATCCTGACTTTGACGACGAGTAGGATTCCTGTTATTGATACTAATCTACTGAGTATCTTCGTCCATATAGATTGGCATCCACCAGTGATTTAACAAGTGCTGAAGTGCCTCCTGGACAAGGGTACAACCTCGATCGTTTTCGCAACCCGCTTTACAGCTTTGATAGTCGTGTGATATTAAGAATCCGAGTCTGACCTGCTCAGCATATAACTCTACCAGTTGGTATTCATTACGCGGATATCGAAGATCTGAACCATGTTGATTTGATAGGAGTTCCTATCATGGTAGTCTTGGATCCATCCAAGATCCATCTGACGCTGGAGGGCCTCTTATATGAAAGAGCATCCCTGTTTGTTTACCGAGCAAATCAGACAGGAACTGTAATCGTGCCGCGGCAGATTATGATACTGGCTTTGCCTTGAGTGCATCGCCACTAAGTTGACATTCATCACACGGATGTCATGGTTTTGAATGACGTTGGAATTCGTGTAAACCATGTTAACTCCACGAACTCGGTGCTCTTGGATCCATCCAAGATCCATTTGTTCCTGTAGAGCTGCTTGCACTACCGAACATCCTTGGTTATCTTTAGAGCAGATATCACACTGGTGATAATTATGAGGTGGCACATGGCCATATCCACTCTGTCTACAATGCATCCTGACCAGATTGGTCCCCAATAAGAGTACATCTTGAATTTGATAGACATTGTTAGTCTCTTTCTCAATCAGATTGACTGCAGCTTTCTCGTGTTGAGGCAGCGGGTTCGTAAGAACATTAGGATTCGTATCTTTGAAAGATAAGAGCCCGCTCCTAACAAGCTTTTGCACGTCGGATTTGAAATTGAGGCAAGTCTCAATGTTATGCCCTGAACCTCCTTGATGATAAGGACATGTTTGATCCGCTTTAAACCAAAAAGGCGGATTTTCCGGAAATGAAAGGGGAGACTTAGTCTGAATGTGCCCCTTAGCCAGCAGTAACGGAAACAGCTCTGCGTACAACATGGGTATAGGATCAAACCCTGATGGTCGTGTTGTACAGTTGTTATTATATGGAGGACGAGCCTGTTGACGAGGCTGTTGTGTCCTTTGTTGGTCAGGTTGGCTCTGCGCAACCTGAGGTTAGTACGTAGGAACAGGCGCGGGGCCGATAGCAGGAGTAACAGCTGCTACTGACTGATAATGTCGCCTTTGCTTTCCGAGAGAGATATTCCCAATATCTTGCTCTTTTTTCTTAAGGAGAGCACTACCGTATTTTTTAGTACCGCTCGTCGATCCAGTGTCTTTTACCAAACGTCCTTCTCGGACGGCTTCCTCAAGACGTACACCCATGTCGACCATTTCGGTGAAATCACCGGGTGCACTGGCAACCATTCGGTTATAGTAAAATGAGCTTAAGGTCTTTAAGAAGATTTTTGTCATCTCTTTTTCCTCAAGAGGTGGACAAATTTGAGCGGCAATTTCACGCCACCTTTGAGCATACTCCTTAAAGGTTTCCTTGTCCTTTTGTGACATTAATCTGAGTTGATCTCGGTCGGGTGCCATGTCCAAATTGTATTTGTATTGTTGGACGAAGGCAGTACCAAGATCTCTGAATGTACTGATCGTAGTACGGTTTAAACCCATGTACCATTTGAGTGTGGCACCGGTCAAACTATCCTGGAAGTAGTGAATCAGCAGGTCCTGATTCTCCGTCTGAGCTGACATCTGCCGAGCGTACATCACCAGATGGCTTTGAGGGCAAGAGTTACCCTTGTATTTTTCAAAGTCGGGCACTTGGAACTTGTGCGGGACTTTCACATTTGGGACCAAGCAGAGGTCTGCGGCGTCCTTTCCAAATAAATCCTGACCACGAATGGCTTGCAGCTCTTTCTGCATTTCCAAGAACTATTCCTGGAATTCCTCCATTCTGTCAAACATAGTTTCCTTCTTACCAGAAGGTGTTGGTGGAATCTGTCCTTCCGGGACAGTGTGTACCACAGGGGGTGGTACCGTGACTACGGCAGTAAGTCTTGGCGCCTCCCAAAGTTTGTAACCTTCAGGAGTCTTGAGTATGCCCCTGGCATCTTCGCTTTTCCGAAGTTTGTAACCTTCAGGCCCAGCGGCTTCTGTTGCGATTCCCTGATCTTCAGTGATCGGCGGAACATATCCTTCCAGGATATAGTTAACAGGCATGCCCCAAGGATGATCTTTCGGTATCTGATACCTAGGATCATACTTTTCTATGATGGGCGTTGAGGTGATCTCTGAGATCACAATTCTTTGTAGCTGAGCTTCTGCCATAGCTTGCATGTCGTTACGAAGCTTTCTCATATCCTCTCTCAGAGCGTCGATCTCTTCCTTCAACTCTCTGTTTTCTTTCTCAAGATCATCCATCTTTTTCTGACGATTGGCCCGAGTATTATACGAATGAGACAGTTTGACTCTAGAATCGAGACACAAACGTGAGATTCGTAGGGAAGAAGAATACGCGATGTGAGAATGATGAATGCAATGATTATATTAATTGTTGTTTTTTTTTTTGTTTAATCAAAATAAACTTCGACAATTAGATTGCAAATATCAAACAGTGGGGAAACCCCTTTTTATTGAATTCCAAAGGATTACAGAAATGGAAATACAGTAGATTACAAAGTGCAGAAACAGAAACCTAAACTAATGGGTCCCGAGTCCTCTCTGAGGAGAAACCGGGTGCTGATTCTGGTATCTTCCTTTTCTTTGACCGGGGCGCTTGGGCCGTTGTCGGGTTGTCATTCCTTTGCCAAGTGAAAGGAGTGAGCAAATTCCTTTGGTCATCTTGATTCTCTACAGCATGTTGCTCCAAAATTTCAATCAGAGCATCTTTCTCTTTCAGTAATTGCTGTATTTGGATACACTCTACGTCGAGGGTGCGGTACTTGTTCTTCCAAGACCTTCTTTCCTTTTGAACTTTGTTGAGAGTAACCTGAAGCCTTTCAGTTTTCGTCATGAAGTACATGACAATTTCCCTCGGCGGAAGAATTCCGTAACGAGGATAAGGCATCTTTAGCTTGAGAGCTCTAGTTTGTACCCAATGGAGATAAGGCTCCACTGAGACACGGTCCGGTTTTCCCAGAGACTCTCGTCCTTTCTTATGAACCTGTTTCCAAGCATGCACTATTTCCATCTTTAGTGCTCTGTCGTTTTCTCCTTCTTTGAAGAAAAGACCTTCCAGATGAACACCCAGTGGGATGTGTCTCATCGGGTATCCAAATTGACGAAGAACTAATATCGGATGATAGTTGATTCCTCCTTTAGTTCCTATGAGGGGTACGCTGGGGAAGTTTCCACAACGGTCAATGATTCTGATTCCCTCATAAAAACTATTACACCAATCTATATCAGAGTTGGTGAGAGACATGATCTTCTGTGACCAACGTAAGACACTCTTGCAATCCCAAAAAGCGGCAGACTTGGGCAAGTGAGAGATAAACCACTTGTAAAGCAAAGGTACACAGCATGTGATCTCCCCTCCGCTGTACAAATTTCCTAGGTGTACAGAATGATACGCATCTGCGAGCAAAGTCGGCACAGGGTTTCCAATGAGAAAAACCTTAATAGCGTTGATATCGACGAAGTTATTGATGTTGGGAAACAAAAATAACCCGTAGGTGAGCAAGACAAAGATGCTTTCAAAAGCAGTCTCGTTCCCTATACTAGCAAAGTACAGAGCCTTTTTTGTCAAGAACTGGGCTGGCAAACCTTGGATGCCACCCTTAGTGGTCAGGTGAGTCCTGACCTCAGACTCGTCCAAATGAATTGCTCTTGCAATAGTTTGATTCTTTGGAATTTCTTCCAGTCCAGAAAATGGAGCTCGATCAGTGATATGTAAATCAGTCAGATGAGAATACTCCTCCAGCGTTGGTGTCAGCTGGTAATCCAGGAATGTGAAACAGTGATAAACCGGATCGTAGAACTGAATGAGCGCATCCATGATCCCCTTAATCACATGGACTCTTAACAGTGGTAGCAAACCGCCGTGCTTGGCTCTGAAAGCCTCTGGGTTAACGATCATCCTTGCTAACTTTCTTAAATCCCCTAGTTTTGGAACCTTGAAGGTATACTGGTGAGTTCTCCTTCTACCGAAATCCATTAGCGTAATCTTTTTCTCTGATATTTGCAATCACAGTCTTAGTTTAATTTGAAAAACAGAGAGACTAGAAGAGAAAGTTTTTTGAATGTTTTAATGTTTTATTAAATGAATGCATGAATGCAGCACATAAAAACATAGAAAAAACATGGGGTCAGAGGGTCGTTGTCATGAAGTCAAGGCTCTACCCATCCCCAAAGGTTTATACTAGGGTGATTTTTGTACCTGTACTCATTATCATCAGCTCCTCCCAGGAAGGCAGACAACAAGCGGATCACCAGCGAGTTGTGTGCAATCTTAGAGTAAGTGCCATTCACCGAGAATAGATCACCAGCCTCAGATGAGGGTAGTATCGCGTAACAGCTATTTCCGATAGCTTCCGCACTACGAAAAAGGTTGGCTTTTCTTAAGTGTATACTCAATCTCACCACATGCAGCATCACACGCATTCCCAGTAGCAGAAAAATAAACACATATAGCAATTAGGAAAAGCAGTATATATATTTGTCCTAAACATCCTAGACTTATAAAGCTATGAATCTTAAGTTCCTGACAGAAGTGGGTTCCCCGGCGGAAGCCCCAATCTGTGGTTCCCTGCCTAAGAGATGGACCAGCATAGGTCAATCTTTCTCTTCGGTAGAGTTCCCATTTTCCGTAGAAAACGGGGATGATGCCCTAAGGCAGAAAAGGAGACTCCCCATCAGATTCGCCATTTGTGTAATTTTTCACACAAGAGAAGTAGAAAGAAAGGAACGGGCCCCACGGTGGGCGCCACTTTTCTGTAGCGAGCGATTTTGGACGCGGTTCTTAAGCGATGGTCGCTCTCTGCGGTTGAGCTTAAAACTACAAGTCGATTCATTTTTTATCCTATTGTGAGCTGAATAAGGAAGGGAAATAGATGTCTCCAATTAACCCTGCTTGCATACTGAGTTTAAACAGCGGTCTGTTAGGTTACGGATGCTATCAATGTGGGGGGCCTTTGTACTGGTTATTCGTATTTCACCAATACGGTTCTTTCTTTCTTTTTTCTAGGCAAAGGGTTTCTGGCGGGGAATAAGGACTAGGATGTTAGGACTGGTGCTTTTGAAATACTGCTTTTGATTGATGGAGATATGGGATTTGGGTTTTTTGTTGATTGCGCTCGCTAAGATCTTTTCTTTCGATCTTATGCCTACGTATTCCCGTTTACCGAAACAGGGAAATCAGAGCATTCGTAGTTCCTCCTATTCTATGGGAGGAAATGGGTGTTTTTGGTGTCTTGTTCAAAGCCCAAGACATGAAGCGAAAGGTGATTTGTATCTTGTTCAAAGCCCAAGATGTGAAGCTAAAAGGTCTATTTGTGTCTTGTTCAAAGCCCAAGACGTGAAGCTGAAAGACCTCGACTTTAGAGAGAATTTGTCATCTCTAAAGAGGGGAGAAGGAGAATTACTTTAACTGGGATACGCGGATCCGAGCAATGCCATAATTTCCAAAGAAAGGGTTTTAACCTGAAGGAGAAGACTTTAACTCAGTGTAGAGCAATGCCATCTTTCCTTAGGAATTTCTCATGCTAAAAGAGGGACAGTGGCATGGATGTAGATGATCCAGAGGCTTGCCGCTTACAGCGATTAGATGATGGGAAAGGAGTTGTTGATGTTTGTATACTGTGAACGAGGCACAGCTTTGATGCTAAAAGGTTAATTGGATTAACCAGTGGTTTTCTTATACAAAGCCTAAGAGGAGGCTAATTTGTGTCTCATACAAAGCCCGAGAGAGAGGCCAAAAGTTTTGACCCAGTGGGGCATATCGTTATACAAAGCCTAAGAGGAGGCTAGCAAAGAGTTCGACTCTTGCTTAAGGGATTTATATCTCGTACGAGGCCCGAGATGGAGGCAAAAAAAAAAGGTGATTGACTCAACGAGGGAATCTTTTGTGTCTCATACAAAGCCTGAGAGAGAGGCTAAAAGGTTGTTTTGACTCCACTGGGGAGAATTTTGGTATCTCGTACGAAGCCCGAGATGGAGGCTATTTTGACTCAACAAGGGAGTTTTTTGTATCTCGTACGAAGCCCGAGATGGAGGCTATTGTAACTGTTTCAGTTGAGTGACAGATCCAATATACTGATTTAAAAGAGAAAATCAGTTCTTATATGAGTAACACTGTACACAGGGATTTAATTTGAGGATCAGGGATATTTCCTTTTCTTTGAGGAAACGGGAAATCCAAAGGGTATTGAGACTATCCGAGTCTGCGGGTTTCCTTCCTATTTAACGAAGGGTGCTTGAGAATGTCTTTGAGACTCAAGGAAGTTAGACTGTCCAAGTCTAGAGTTTTATCTTTTGTACTATGCTTCGAGAAACAGTAGTAGACTCTATGAAAGGACTGTTCTATGAGGATGACTAGGTTCTGTTCCTATACCTCTAGGAGGTCGTCGGGACAATTTGTACGAAGCCCAAGAGGAGGCGGGAAACTTTTAAGAAGCCGACGGGTCCTTGTACGAAGCCCAAGAGGAGGCTATCATTCCCGGAGGAAGAGATCATTATACGAAGCCTAAGAGGAGGCTCTGAATACTTCTAAGAAGCTGTAGGGTCCTTGAATAATGCCCAAGAGGAGGCCGGGTTGCTTATAGGAAGCCTGTGGGTCCTTGTACGATGCCCAAGAGGAGGCCGATGCTTTTAAGAAGCCCGTGGGTCCCAAACCAAAGAAAAGTTCAAGAAAACTCTTTTAAAGATAAAACCACTGGTAAACGTGCGAGGTTTACTATCCAGCAACTTTTATCTTTTCAAGAGAGTTTGAACAGTTCGGAGGTTTGAAGAAATTCAAGAGAAGTTTCACCGAGAATAATTCATCTCTGGGGAATAGAATTTCTTGACGATTCCTAAGGAGGACAACCGAAGAGAAGACTGTATCTGGTGCTCCTATTGGGGATCTAGGCGTCTATTTCTACGAATAAGTGAAACGGCGTCACCTAGTTCTAGACGTAGTAGTCGGGGAAACTCGAAATATCTATACTATTATTACACAGTAGATATGAGTTTATGAAAGGAGATTTACAGTGAGCAGCCCCACAATACAGTTTATAATATGAAAGCAGTAAATGAAAGCGATAACCACTTACTCGGTTGTAGTGCTTCCATGCTGTTTGGTTAGTTGTTCAACAAAGAAAGATAAAAACAACAGTATATTCAAAATCAAAGGAGAAAGTGCTTTCAAAAAGAAAGATTTGGGGCTTACAGCTCAAGGAGAGGCCCAAGGTTTTATCAGTGAGCGCACTGTTTGACTTTGTACAGCGGGACTTATACAAGTGACTGGGGCCCAAAAAGGTTTTCTGTACAAATGGATGGGTCTTACACTCTCTCAAGAGGCCCAAAAAGTTTTAAAGAAAAAGAGTGGGGCTTATAACACGAGGGTAGGCCCAGTTGATTTTTTCGTTTAAAATGGCGATCGCGCCGAGGTTTTCTTTTAACGCAGAGGGACTTATACAATAAGTGAGGCCCAAAAATGTTTTGGTTAAAAGGGGGATTGGTTCTTACACTCTAATAGAGGCCCAAAGTGTTTTGAATGGGTCTTATAGCTCAAGGAGAGGCCCAAAAGGTTTTTGTTTTTTTAAACAGACGACGATCGTGCCGTTTAACTTGTACAGAGGGACTTATACAATGAGTGAGGCCCAAAAAGTTTTTGTACAAGGGGGTGTGGGTCTTACACTCTCTCAAGAGGCCCAAAAAGTTTTAAAGAAAAATAAATGGGTCTTACTACTCGAGGGTAGGCCCAGATGATTTTTGAAAAGGCGACGATCGCGCCGTTTGTTTTTTGACGGTATCGGGACTTATACAATAAGTGAGGCCCAAAGATGATTTGGTCAAAAAAAAGGATTGGGTCTTACACTCTAATAGAGGCCCAAAGTGTTTTGAAAATGATTTATGAGGGTTGAATTAATCCAAAACCCTAATTTGTTTTCAAAAATGTATTTAATTGAATAAAAATTCAATTAAAATGATCAAAAATTGTTTAACACATGGAAAACAAATTGTGATCTTGGATTAATGCTTCAAAAATTAAGTATTGACCTACAAAATAATTAGAAAGCATTAAAAGTTGCAAAATCAATGTAGAAAAAATATTTTAAATGCCAAAAACAATCAAAATATTAATTCTTTACAAAAATATCAATTATATGAAATAAATAATATTTTTGGGATTTTTTGTGAAAATAAAATATTTTAACATTTTTGTGAATTATTAAAAAAAGAATCAACTCAAAATCATTAAAACTCAGAGAGAAATTAATTTTTGAATCAATTAAACAAAATCACAAAATTCAAATATTCAAATATATGAAAATGGCGCCAAGAACAACACCAAGAACACGCGCGTTTTTCAGTTTGCCCAGATTTTCATTTTCTATCCAATCTCCATGAATACGTAACCATATCATGCAATCCACATATCATTATGCTCGCCTCAACCTCACGATCATGTCTATGTACTTTAATTTCATTTAAATTAAACATACAACAAGAAATCACGAAGAGACCTCAAGAACCCTAATTTCTGCATGAAGGCTAGGATTTTTGATACACGATTCAAACAATGCAATTAATTGAGGGAAAACATTCCATGCATGATTATGAACATATGGCCAAATTATTGTGCGAGGAAATATGCATAGATTGAGAGATGACCAAGTTTAGGCTTACCTCCAAGTCGTGACAGCAAGAGCAAATCAAATTCTGGGTTGGAGGTGTTACAGATGAGTTGTGATGATCTGAACAGCTTCCCTACACCATATGGAGTGTGTTTGAACACTTGGATTGAATTGAAATGGACTGGATCAGTTTATGGCACCTCAGCTGCAACTTCACTTCAAACTTGTGTGGATGGCAAGTGATTTTGAGATTTTGATGTTCCAGAAGTTATGTGAGTGTTTGATCAGCTCATATGTGATGTATGCGAGGTGTGTGAATGATTGGTTTGTGCAGAATTGCTCTCAAACTCAAAACCCGATAGCTACCTTGCTAAGAAAGGCATTTTTGCCAAGAGAAAGAGATTTTGAGGAAAGCATCTGTTAGATGGCTTTGGTGTACTTAAACTGACCACAATTGAGCTCTATTTATAGTAGAGCAAGTTTATTTTGCAAGGAATAGTGCATGGCAGCTGGTAAGTAGGTTTCCTCAATGTTGGCCAATGGAAATGAAAGTCTCCTCTAGCCATTGACTAGAGGTTAGGGCACAGAGCTTTGGTCCCCTTGGTCTTGGATAAGTCTTGACTGATTTCAGATGAGAATGGCTCAGTCCATGCCACCTTGATGGTTCCATTGAATGCCTCATTCCAAATTTGAAGTCTTGTCCCTATTTTGGCAACTCTAGGTTCAACATGCTATTCCTTGTTCCTTGGACCTTGGAGGCTTGGCTCAGTGATTGTCCCCTTTGGATTCAATCCTCTGAGGTGTCCAAGTGGATTAGAGCAATTACAATTGGCTGATTTTGGCAAATCGAGCCAAAATGCAAATTCTGCCTTGCCTTGACAGATTTCAACAAGGCAACTTGCCAATGTTGTATCTCATGATGTAGGTTGAATTTGGCAATGTTCTTGGCCATTTTGGAAAGCCCTAACATGATACAACAATTGTTTGAACAAGTTTTGTTTTGATCTCTTTTGATTCCAAGTGAAAAATCCTCCTACATTTGGCAAAAAGTGAAGCAGAATTCTGACTTAGTGAAAATTTCACTAAGTGTTGGAAAAAGTGACTTTTTCACTTTTCAGCCACTTTGATCACTCCATAACTCAAAATCATTAATGAATTGGAATTACTTGTAGTTGAAGTTTTTGTAGGTGATAGTGAGGGCTACAAATCCATCTTTGGATGAGAAAAAATGGCCTTGTGGTTTAGGAGTTATGGTCCTCCAAAGTTGGTACCTTTGCCACTTTATTTTTAACTTAGAAAAATTTCTAAGTTTTATGGTTACCCCTTTTACAAGTTATCTCACTTTTCTTGATTTTTCTTGATGAATGATGATTCAAATCATACATTAACATCATTTTAGGGTTAAAAATCCATTTTGGTGAAAAATCTCAAAAAGTCAAAGTTGACTTTTGTGCACAGTTGACTTTTTATCAGATGAATTCCAAACTGTGCAATTCTTCAGGAAATCATGTCCTTGACCTAAATCAAACTTGATGGACATGTTACATGGGTGTCATAGGGTATATTCAATCATGTATTAGGGTTTGGGAGCATGCCTTGGTCAAAAGTCAAAGTTACAGTTGACTTTTCCCTTAAAACCCTAATTGTGGTGCAGATGAAAATGAGACTTGTTGCTCAAGCTTCTTGGATCAATCCATTGTTCCAAATGGATCAACATGGTGTATTTGAGACCCTCAAATCATCTCTTGAGGTCTTGGCTCATGGTTTGTCCCAAAAGTCAACTTAGGGGTGAATTAGGTCAAGAAACCCTAATTCCTGATTTTTGATGAATGCATCCCCTGAGGCAAAATTGACTTGATGCATGGGTTCATGAGGTTCCATGAAGTATATTAGGTTATGTTTTGGATCAATGGCTTGTGCCCAGATGAAAATTTCCATCTGGAGGCCCTGGTCGACCAAAACCCTAATTTGGTGACACTGTCGATCTTGAGACTTGATCCACCTAGAAGGGAGCAGCCTTGTGCTTAATCCTTGAAGTGGGAGTCCTTTTTGATTCATTGTGGATGTTTAGACAAGTTTAAGATCATGTCATTTCTTGATTGATCCTTTGTCTAAGCACTCAGAGAGGGCTTGAAACCCTAATTTTGATTGTATTGGATGCTCACCCATCTTTGGGGAGACTGATGAAGCATGATGGTTCATCCATATTGTGATGATGATTTTCACAATGATGGGAAATCTAAGTGGCCAAAATTTGGGGTATTACAGATGCCCCTATTTAATCTTCTTGGACCCGAAGGTGTGAATGACGAAGGGATTCGGGCATTCGGGGTGCAAGAGGATTAAATATCGGAATTTCCAAAATTTTGATGGTGGTTATGAATGGTAGCTTACGCATTCATCTTCTTTAGCTAAGCAATGATGCTTAGAAAAGGTAAACTTCCCCTCGATCCTGGTTTCCTACCAAGGAACTGGTCTCAGTTTTCTTTTGAAATAAACCTCCCCTCGTTCTTGGTTTCCTACCAAGGAACTGGTCTTAGTTTCTGATTTAAACTTCCCCTCGATCCTGGTTTCCTACCAAGGAATTGGTCTTAGTTTCTTTTGTAAACTTCCCCTCGATCCTGGTTTCTTACCAAGGAACTGGTCTTAGTTTCTTTTGTCAATAAACTTTACTGACAAGGGACGCTATTCGTAGCGGATTTCCTTCAAACTTCTCGCCGAATTTTCCTGGGGAGATGCCATTTGAGTGGAAAAAGTTTTGATGTCAGACTTGCTGGGGAACCCAGTCGTCTGAGTTGTAGAGTTGTACAAACTTCTCTGTTGGAGACGCCATCTATCGATTCTACTGGGCAAAACGAGTCTCTTGAGAGACTGTTTTCGTTTGGGATCTTTCATCATACTTTTCTCGGGATCTTCCCGGAGAAACGCCATATGATGGGGTCCAATTTTGAGGTGCCGATGACCTTTTCATCAACGACTTTTCGGAGAAATACTGATGTACTGCCGAATCTCTGATCACGAGGCTTTCTCTGTGGATTTTCCTTAATCCGGGAAAGCGAGGATATCATCTTCAATGGCGAAGAGTGACATTTGTTAAAGGTTCTCTGATCTTTCAGAGATTCAAGTTATCAAAGTGGCCAAGTGCCGACTCTGATCTAAAGATACACTGGTGGCGAGATTGTGCAGACGCAACACTTCCTGACGAGGAAAGAACTGACAAACTCGATTGAGAAAACTGTTTATCACTAGGGGACAAGACCGGCTCAAGTGATAGTGATGCAATACGAAATGCGAACGCAAATAAAATGCATGAAGTATGTATGTTTATGCTGACAAAACAGACGTGACATACAGACTAATGGATGAACATAATTGGATACTCGGCCATCGTGGGGCGAAGAAGTACCGTTGATTCAAAATAGCAATTCCACCTTGCTTAGGAGAGATAGCCCACGCGGGGAGCTATGTTGATCGGGCTTAGGAGATGAGAACTCGGTCGAGGCGTGTCAGACGAAACAAGGTCTCTGACACAGTTGATCCCTTCATTCAGGCATACTGGCTTAGAAGGAGTACTTTGATTCTGCACTTTGAAATTCGCTTACTTCGGGAGAAGCAATCGATGTTCTTCTGATGTTCAACAGTCAAAAGAAATACCATCTTTAATTTAAAAGCAGAAAAAATTTTAACAAGTAAATTCATTTTTGTTTTATTTCAAGAATCGCTGATTAAGTTTAAACAACGTCGTTCTGTAAAGCTAAAACAAGTAAAGAATTACAAACAAAAGCACAAGGGCTCAAATTTTATTGATAAGATGGAGATCAGCCAAACGCGTGATTCCAAAGAGTATATACAAAGTTAGAAAATGGTAATTTACCGGTAAAAGGGCTACGTTGAAACATAACGACCACTATTCTTCTACCAACTTTGAGTTCGGGACATCCTGAGCTTCCGTCGAAGATGACCTTTGACTGGAGATTTCCTCCGATAGATGATGTTAACTACTACTGAGGGACTTGCCTCTGTTGAACATAGTTACTTGCCATTATCCCTAATTTTTGCCTGGATTGTACTATGAGATTTCCAATCCATCGGGATGATTCTTTTTTTCCATGTCTCTAACTTTTGCCTGGACCGCCCTTTCGGGTTTTCAATCCACCGAGACGTTTTTTTTTTTTTTAGTTTAGGCGAAGTATTTCTTTACTACATCAACATTCGTGGGGTAGGCAAACTCCTCTCCGTCCATGGTCGCAAGTCTCAAGGCGCCGCCTGAGAAAGCTTTCGTGACCACATAGGGGCCATCATAATTCGGGGTCCATTTGCCCCGGGAGTCAGTGAGAAATGATTGTATCTTCTTGAGCACGAGGTCTCCTTTTCTGAAAATACGAGGTCAGACTTTTTTGTCGAACGCCCTTTTCATTCTCTGTTGATACAACTGATCGTGGCATAGTGTCGTGATTCGCTTCTCTTCGATCAGATTCAGTTCGTCGTGTCGGCTTTGACACCATTCAACTTTGGTGAGCTGAGCTTCCATCAATACCCTGATTGATGGGATCTCTACTTCTATGGGGAGCACTGCTTCCATGCCATATACTAGAGAGAAAGGGGTAGCCCCTGTTGAAGTACGGACAGATGTGCGATAACCATGAAGAGCAAAAGGTAACATCTCGTGCCAATCTTTATAGGTTACAACCATTTTTTGAACGATCTTCTTGATGTTCTTGTTAGCCGCTTCTACTGCTCCATTCATCTTGGGTCGGTAGGGAGATGAGTTATGGTGTTCAATCTTGAACTCTGCACACAACTCTTTCATCATCTTATTGTTCAAGTTAGATCCATTATCAGTAATGATCTCGCTTGGAACACCATAACGGCAGATAATATTGTTTTTGATAAATCGGACCACCACTTGTCGGGTTACATTGGCGAATGACGCTGCTTCGACCCACTTGGTGAAATAGTCAATGGCTACCAGGATGAACCGATGTCCGTTTGAAGCCTTGGGCTCAATCATGCCAATCATGTCGATTCCCCATATGGAAAAAGGCCACGGGGAAGAAAGAACTTTGAGATGTGATGGCGGTACATGAATTTTGTCGGAGTATATCTGACACTTGTGACACCTCCTCATGTACTTGTAGCAGTCGGATTCCATTGTCAACCAATAGTACCCGGCCCTGAGAATTTTTCTCGCCATTATGTGTCTGTTGGCATGAGTGCCAAAGGATCCTTCATGAATTTCTTTCATGAGCATGTCTGCTTCTGGTCTCTCGACGCATCGGAGCAAGACCATGTCAAAATTTCTCTTATAAAGAGTGTCACCGCTCAGGAAGAAGTTTCCAGCCAATCTTCTGAGGGTTTTCCTGTCTTTTCTGAGTGCCCCAGATGGGTACTCTTGTTTCTGAAGGAAGCATTTGATATCGTGATACCAAGGTCTGTCGTCTATGACTGCTTCAAACGCGAAGATGTAAGCGGGCCGTTTAAGGCGCATGATGTCGATCTTAGGTATGTCATTCCATCGACCTACACTAATCATGGAAGAGAGAGTGGCTAATGCATCAGCCATGTGATTCTCATTACGAGGGATGTGATGAAAGTCAACTCTGTTGAAGAAGGGCAACAACCTTCTTGCATAGTCTTTGTAAGGAATCAATCCTGATTGGTATGTGTTCCAATCTCCTGTGATCTGGTTGATAACCAAGGCTGAATCGCCGTATACGTCCAAGTTTTTGATCCTTAAATCAATCGCTTCTTTGAGACCCATAATACATGCTTCGTATTCGGCCTCGTTGTTCGTACATTTGAACGTAAGTCTGGCAGTGAAAGGAATGTGGATACCCTGAGGGGTAACAATGATTACCCCAATTCCGTTTCCATAATGATTAACTGCTCCGTCAAAGATGAGTCCCCACTGGGAACCTGGTTCTGGCCCTTCACTGGGTAGCGGTTTATCGCAATCTTTCATTTTTAGATACATGACATCTTCGTCTGGGAAGTCAAACCCGATTGATTCTTGATTGTCAATCGGTTGATGAGCCAAATGATCGGCTAAAATACTTCCTTTAATGGCTTTCTGAGCATGGTACTCTATGCATATTCTGATAGTAACATCTGCCAACGGGCAATCCTTCCCGTGAGAGCAGGTTTTTCGAAAACGTACTTGATTGGATCCATTTCAGAGACCAACCAAGTAGTATGACGAATCATGTACTGGCGAAGACGTTTGGCTGCCCAAGCCAAAGCGCAACAAGTTTTCTCAAGCATTGTGTACCG
The DNA here is from genome assembly GCA_022829125.1 of Lathyrus tuberosus. NCBI lineage: Eukaryota > Viridiplantae > Streptophyta > Magnoliopsida > Fabales > Fabaceae > Lathyrus > Lathyrus tuberosus. Next base: position 4,458,476 of record JALAZF010000056.1, on the reverse strand, counting down.
AGTCTCGCAGTCGGTGAATTTCTTGCTTAGATAGTAAATGGCAGACTCTTTCCTTTTAGTTTCGTCTTGTTGGCCAAGTACACATCCCATTGAGTCCTCTAGGACTGTGAGGTAAATGATTAGTGGTCTTCTTTCCACTGGAGGTAATAGAATCGGAGGATTCAACAGATATTCCTTAATACTGTCGAAGGCAGTTTGGCAGTCTTCTGACCAAACGCGATCCTGGTTTTTTTTCAATAACTTGAAAATCGGCGCACAAGTCGCGGTCATAAGGAATATGAATCTAGAGATGTAGTTCAAACGTCCCAGGAATCCTCTGACTTGTTTTTCAGTTTTCGGAGAAGGCATTTCTTGAATGGCCTTGACCTTGTCAGGATCAACTTCAATCCCTTTCTGGCTGACGATGAACCCTAGTAGTTTCCCTGAACGGACACCGAAGGTGCACTTGTTGGGATTCAAGCGGAGCTTGAATTTTCTTAGACGTTCGAACAATTTTGACAGATGTTCAACGTGCTCATCCTCTGTTCTTGATTTTGCAATCAAATCATCGACATATACCTCGATTTCTTTGTGTATCATGTCATGAAACAGAGTAGTCATGGCCCTTTGATAGGTTGCCCCGGCATTCTTCAAACCGAATGGCATTACCTTGTAACAAAAGGTACCCCATGGGGTAATGAACGAAGTTTTCTCCATGTCTTTCGGCACCATTTTGATCTGGTTATAGCCCGAGAATCCATCCATGAAGGAGAATACTTTGAACTTTGCTGTGCTGTCAACCAGCATGTCAATGTGTGGTAAAGGAAAGTCGTCCTTTGGACTTGCCTTGTTTAGATCTCTGTAATCAACACACATTCTGACCTTTCCGTCCTTTTTGGGAACGGGTACGATGTTGGCTAACCATTGAGGATATTCAAATGTAGCAAGGAAACCCGCGTCAATCTGTTTCTGCACATCCTCTTTGATTTTGATGGCCATGCCCGGATGAGTGCGTCTCAACCTTTGCTTTACTGGCGGACATTCCGATCTTAACGGTAAGTGATGTTCCACGATGCTGGTATCCAACCCTGGCATATCCTGATAGGACCAAGCGAACACATCGGGGAATTCTTTGAGAAGTTTTATCAAACCTTCTCTGGTAGTTGGACTGAGCAGTGCCCCAATCCTGATTTCTTTTCTCTCTTTCTCTGAACCCAAGTTTACCGTTTCCAACGGCTCTTTGTGAGGTTCAATGGACCTTTCCTCTTGTCTGAGGAGTCGGGAGATCTCTTCTGGAATTTCGTTGTCAACTTCTTCTTCAGCCTCGAATATCGGGAACTCAAAGTTGGAAGAAGGCATCGGATCGTATGTTTCAACGGGGTATAAAACAAGCAATTTGCATGACGTGATGATTCGTGTTTAGAAGAGATAGAGAAAATGTAAGTGTGTGCAGTGTATTTATTTTACTGCTTGTTTTTATTTTTGAATTGTTTTTTTTTAGGATTACCATTTTCTGAAAAAGCAAAAAGAGAAAACGGAAATTAATGCGGAAATTACAGAACGACGTTATTTTATTAATGAACAAGTCGAATCTTGAAACTACAGCCCTATAAAACAAAACTCTGTCGCTTTGGGCAAAGCGAAGAGGGAAATTTACAGAAAGCGAGCCCTATCAAAACATCTGTTTCACCTGGGCAGGGTGAAAGGTTCAAGATGGCAATTACTTTGACTGATGAACGACCTTCGGAACCTCGACGGTAACCCATTGGCGGCGAACTCCTCGATGAATCACAAAGTCTGGCACCTTCCTTGATTTGTCTTCAGAAATAACGCTGATTTCTGGTGGAGCAGGATCGTTGGAATCTGTCTCCCAGGCACAATTGTCGTAGGAGGATTCCTCTGTTGTATTTTGCATAGCATTTGTGCTCTCAGCTGTATCTCCCCATCCAGTTGGCTGGATGTCTTCGAGCCTGATACGAGAGCTTTCGGGAGCAGTGTACTTGACCATAAAGTCGTATTTTCCACTTGGTTGTCCCAAAGTGTCCCAAACTTCTTTGGAACTGGAGAAGTCATCCCTCTCGATGACGTTGACCTCAGGAAAAGCATAGTTGATGAATTCTAGTCCTGCAAACGTTGCGAATTCATCTTCATGTTGAGTAGTTTCCGAATGACCTGAATGTTGATCCCATGACATGGTAGGGACACAGGTATTCTGTTCAATGACGCTCAGCTGAGTTTCATTACTCAGCTGACTTTCTTGCCCCAAGTTTCCTGGGTAAGGCTGCCACATTGGTAGACCATCCATCGGGCCATAGTAGTTGTGATCAGAGTTTTCTTTCATCAGAGTATCTTCCTCTAATGAATTTAGCGGAGCACGGCATCCTTCCGGATCACAATCTCCGTAGATCATTTCGACATCTGATCTTGGTATAAATCTCGGACTTTCTGTAGGAAAGCAAAAAGGCATAGGCACCTCTTCCTGAGACATATAGCCGTCCTTGTTAAGGTAGGACTTCCATTCTTCATCTGTGTCAGAGGGATCTTCCTCATTGATAGCATGAATTGTCTGAGACACTGGGTGGAGAAAACCTCCACTGTGGAAGAAGTTTTGAAGGGGATGAAGACTTTCATCGTTGGCGGCCGTCTGGGTACAGGTTGCAGAAAAACCAAGACCCTTCTTTGTTTTATTGTCAATAGGAATGACAAGCCGTCCCCATCCTGTCGTATCGATACTCTTGACCGCTTTGATAGCATCTTTGTATGAAGAAATTGAAGTTCCTTCTTCGGATTGATCGTTCTTGCTCACCGATAGTGCTTGGAACTGAGTTCCAATAACCTCCTCGGGTTCCACACAAGTAGATGATGATAAGTTACTCACGAGCAAGGCTTGTTCCCCACAAACCATGACAAGTTGATCGTTCTTGATGAACTTTAGCTTTTGGTGGAGGGTTGAAGTAACCGCTCCAGCCTGATGTATCCAAGGTCTTCCTAATAAACAACTGTATGTTGCCCGGATGTCCATGACCTGGAAAGTGTGAGGACCAATAGTTATGGGAAGATCAACTTCGCCGATAACTGTTTTTCTGGATCCGTCGAATGCTTTGACGATGACCTCGCTGACTCTCATCGGAGGGCCCTTAAATGATAATTGCATAAAAGTGGACTTCGGCATAACATTCAGGGCTGACCCTGTGTCTACCAGTACGTTGGCTAAAGCATCGCCCTGGCAGTTAACTGTAATGTTGAGTGCCATGTTATGACGACGACCCTCTTCAGGTAATTCCTCATCATTAAATCCCAAATTATTGCAGGAAGTGATGTTAGAGACAATACTATCGAACTGTCTGATTGTTACATCTTGTTCCACAAAGGCTTGCTCCAAGACTTTCTGTAGAGCCTCCCTGTGGGCTTCTGAACTGAGTAACAGCGATAATACTGAGATCTTTGAAGGAGTCTGTAACAGTTGATCGACAATGTTATATTCACTCCTTTGGATGAGCTTTAGCATCTCATCTTTGTCTTTTGAAAAGTCGGGATTACCAGATTGACTGACTGGTGGATCAGGAATTTCCGCCTGAAGTTCCTTTTCTTTGTTGGATTCTCCAACCCCTCGGTTGAAGATTCGACCGCTCCGTGTTACACGACTGATGTCTGCAATATTCACGACGGAGGGTAATGGAATTTCCTTTCCATTCTCGATTATTGTTGCACCGTATTTGTAAGGGATCGCCTTAGCTGATTCATACGGTAGTGCCCCCGGTAGATAGATGACTATGGGAACCTTCTGATTTTTCTGACCGTCATAAGTAACCTCGATCCGTTCCCAGTTGGGAACTCTAGATTTGTCAAGTAGAGGAATGATGGCAAAAACATCCCTGATCTGGTGATGACCAGAGATCGTGACAACACCCTCAACCTGATCGGCAAGGTAGTTCGGCGTCCAGTTGATAGGTCCTGAACCTGGATATGGATGAATTTCTCCATGATCGATCTGACCCTGAAGAGCTGCTCTCACAAGGTAACACCCTTGGTTACTTTCCGAACAGACGCTACAACTGTCATAGTTGTGTGGTGGCACCTGGCCATGCCTACTTTGAATACAATGTAACCTTACTAGGTTACCTTCCATTGATCAGACATCCTGACTTTAACGACGAGTAGGATTCCTGTTATTGATACTAATCTACTGAGTATCTTCGTCCATATAGATTGGCATCCACCAGTGATTTAACAAGTGCTGAAGTGCCTCCTGGACAAGGGTACAACCTCGATCGTTTTCGCAACCCGCTTTACAGCTTTGATAGTCGTGTGATATTAAGAATCCGAGTCGGACCTGCTCAGCATGTAACTCTACCAGTTGGTATTCATTACGCGGATATCGAAGATCTGAACCATGTTGATTTGATAGGAGTTCCTATCATGGTAGTCTTGGATCCATCCAAGATCCATCTGACGCTGGAGGGCCTCTTGTATGAAAGAGCATCCCTGTTTGTTTACCGAGCAAATCAGACAGGAACTGTAATCGTGCCGCGGCAGATTATGATACTGGCTTTGCCTTGAGTGCATCGCCACCAAGTTGACATTCATCACACGGATTTCGTGGTTTTGAATGACGTTGGAATTCGTGTAAACCATGTTAACTCCATGAACTCGGTGCTCTTGGATCCATCCAAGATCCATTTGTTCCTGTAGAGTTGCTTGCACTACCGAACATCCTTGGTTATCTTTAGAGCAGATATCACACTGGTGATAATTATGAGGTGGCACATGGCCATATCCACTCTGTCTACAATGCATCCTGACCAGATTGGTCCCCAATAAGAGTACATCTTGAATTTGATAGACATTGTTAGTCTCTTTCTCAATCAGATTGACTGCAGCTTTCTCGTGTTGAGGCAGCGGGTTCGTAAGAACATTAGGATTCGTATCTTTGAAAGATAAGAGCCCGCTCCTAACAAGCTTTTTCACGTCGGATTTGAAATTGAGGCAAGTCTAAATGTTATGCCCTGAACCTCCTTGATGATAAGGACATGTTTGATCCGCTTTAAACCAAAAAGGCGGATTTTCCGGAACTGAAAGGGGAGACTTAGTCTGAATGTGCCCCTTAGCCAGCAGTAACGGAAACAGCTCTGCGTACAACATGGGTATAGGATCAAACCCTGATGGTCGTGTTGTACAGTTGTTATTATATGGAGGACGAGCCTGTTGACGAGGCTGTTGTGTCCTTTGTTGGTCAGGTTGGCTCTGCGCAACCTGAGGTTAGTACGTAGGAACAGGCGCGGGGCCGATAGCAGGAGTAACAGCTGCTACTGACTGATAATGTCGCCTTTGCTTTCCGAGAGAGATATTCCCAATATCTTGCTCTTTTTTCTTAGGGAGAGCACTACCGTATTTTTTAGTACTGCTCGTCGATCCAGTGTCTTTTACCAAACGTCCTTCTCGGACGGCTTCCTCAAGACGTACACCCATGTCGACCATTTCGGTGAAATCACTGGGCGCACTGGCAACCATTCGGTCATAGTAAAATGAGCTTAAGGTCTTTAAGAAGATTTTTGTCATCTCTTTTTCCTCAAGAGGTGGACAAATTTGAGCGGCAATTTCACGCCACCTTTGAGCATACTCCTTAAAGGTTTCCTTGTCCTTTTGTGACATTAATCTGAGTTGATCTCTGTCGGGTGCCATGTCCAAATTGTATTTGTATTGTTGGACGAAGGCAGTACCAAGATCTCTGAATGTACTGATCGTAGTACGGTTTAAACCCATGTATCATTTGAGTGTGGCACCGGTCAAACTATCCTGGAAGTAGTGAATCAGCAGGTCCTGATTCTCCGTCTGAGCTGACATCCGCCGAGCGTACATCACCAGATGGCTTTGAGGGCAAGAGTTACCCTTGTATTTTTCAAAGTCGGGCACTTGGAACTTGTGCGGGACTTTCACATTTGGGACCAAGCAGAGGTCTGCGGCGTCCTTTCCAAATAAATCCTGACCGCGAATGGCTTGCAGCTCTTTCTGCATTTCCAAGAACTATTCCTGGAATTCCTCCATTCTGTCAAACATAGTTTCCTTCTTACCAGAAGGTGTTGGTGGAATCTGTCCTTCCGGGACAGTGTGCACCACAGGGGGTGGTACCGTGACTACGGCAGTAAGTCTTGGCGCCTCCCAAAGTTTGTAACTTTCAGGAGTCTTGAGTATGCCCCTGGCATCTTCGTTTTCCCGAAGTTTGTAACCTTCAGGCCCAGCGGCTTCTGTTGCGATTCCCTGATCTTCAGTGATCGGCGGAACATATCCTTCCGGGATATAGTTAACAGGCATGCCCCAAGGACGATCTTTCGGTATCTGATACCTAGGATCATACTTTTCTATGATGGGCATTGAGGTGATCTCTGAGATCACAATTCTTTGTAGCTGAGCTTCTGCCATAGCTTGCATGTCGTTACGAAGCTTTCTCATATCCTCTCTCAGAGCGTCGATCTCTTCCTTCAACTCTCTGTTTTCTTTCTCAAGATCATCCATCTTTTTCTGACGATTGGCCCGAGTATTATACGAATGAGACAGTTTGACTCTAGAATCGAGATACAAACGTGAGATTCGTAGGGAAGAAGAATACGCGATGTGAGAATGATGAATGCAATGATTATATTAATTGTTGTTTTTTTTTGTTTAATCAAAATAAACTTCGACAATTAGATTGCAAATATCAAACAGTGGGGAAACCCCTTTTTATTGAATTCCAAAGGATTACAGAAATGGAAATACAGTAGATTACAAAGTGCAGAAACAGAAACCTAAACTAATGGGTCCCGAGTCCTCTCTGAGGAGAAACCGGGTGCTGATTCTGGTATCTTCCCTTTCTTTGACCGGGGCGCTTGGGCCGTTGTCGGGTTGTCATTCCTTTGCCAAGTGAAAGGAGTGAGCAAATTCCTTTGGTCATCTTGATTCTCTACAGCATGTTGCTCCAAAATTTCAATCAGAGCATCTTTCTCTTTCAGTAATTGCTGTATTTGGATACACTCTACGTCGAGGGTGCGGTACTTGTTCTTCCAAGACCTTCTTTCCTTTTGAACTTTGTTGAGAGTAACCTGAAGCCTTTCAGTTTCCGTCATGAAGTACATGACAATTTCCCTCGGCGGAAGAATTCCGTAACGAGGATAAGGCATCTTTAGCTTGAGAGCTCTAGTTTGTACCCAATGGAGATAAGGCTCCACTGAGACACGGTCCGGTTTTCCCAGAGACTCTCGTCCTTTCTTATGAACCTGTTTCCAAGCATGCACTATTTCCATCTTTAGTGCTCTGTCGTTTTCTCCTTCTTTGAAGAAAAGACCTTCCAGATGAACACCCAGTGGGATGTGTCTCATCGGGTATCCAAATTGACGAAGAACTAATATCGGATGATAGTTGATTCCTCCTTTAGTTCCTATGAGGGGTACGCTGGGGAAGTTTCCACAACGGTCAATGATTCTGATTCCCTCATAAAAACTATTACACCAATCTATATCAGAGTTGGTGAGAGACATGATCTTCTGTGACCAACGTAAGACACTCTTGCAATCCCAAAAAGCGGCAGACTTGGGCAAGTGAGAGATAAACCACTTGTAAAGCAAAGGTACACAGCATGTGATCTCCCCTCCACTGTACAAATTTCCTAAGTGTACAGAATGATACGCATCTGCGAGCAAAGTCGGCACAGGGTTTCCAATGAGAAAAACCTTAATAGCGTTGATATCGACGAAGTTATTGATGTTGGGAAACAAAAATAACCCGTAGGTGAGCAAGACAAAGATGCTTTCAAAAGCAGTCTCGTTCCCTATACTAGCAAAGTACAGAGCCTTTTTTGTCAAGAACTGGGCTGGCAAACCTTGGATGCCACCCTTAGTGGTCAGGTGAGTCCTGACCTCAGACTCGTCCAAATGAATTGCTCTTGCAATAGTCTGATTCTTTGGAATTTCTTCCAGTCCAGAAAATGGAGCTCGATCAGTGATATGTAAATCAGTCAGATGAGAATACTCCTCCAGCGTTGGTGTCAGCTGGTAATCCAGGAATGTGAAACAGTGATAAACCGGATCGTAGAACTGAATGAGCGCATCCATGATCCCCTTAATCACATGGACTCTTAACAGTGGTAGCAAACCGCCGTGCTTGGCTCTGAAAGCCTCTGGGTTAACGATCATCCTTGCTAACTTTCTTAAATCCCCTAGTTTTGGAACCTTGAAGGTATACTGGTGAGTTCTCCTTCTACCGAAATCCATTAGCGTAATCTTTTTCTCTGATATTTGCAATCACAGTCTTAGTTTAATTTGAAAAACAGAGAGACTAGAAGAGAAAGTTTTTTGAATGTTTTAATGTTTTATTAAATGAATGCATGAATGCAGCACATAAAAACATAGAAAAAACATGGGGTCAGAGGGTCGTTGTCATGAAGTCAAGGCTCTACCCATCCCCAAAGGTTTATACTAGGGTGATTTTTGTACCTGTACTCATTATCATCAGCTCCTCCCAGGAAGGCAGACAACAAGCGGATCACCAGCGAGTTGTGTGCAATCTTAGAGTAAGTGCCATTCACCGAGAATAGATCACCAGCCTCAAATGAGGGTAGTATCGCGTAACAGCTATTTCCGATAGCTTCCGCACTACGAAAAAGGTTGGCTTTTCTTAAGTGTATACTCAATCTCACCACATGCAGCATCACACGCATTCCCAGTAGCAGAAAAATAAACACATATAGCAATTAGGAAAAGCAGTATATATATTTGTCCTAAACATCCTAGACTTATAAAGCTATGAATCTTAAGTTCCTGACAGAAGTGGGTTCCCCGGCGGAAGCCCCAATCTGTGGTTCCCTGCCTAAGAGATGGACCAGCATAGGTCAATCTTTCTCTTCGGTAGAGTTCCCATTTTCCGTAGAAAACGGGGATGATGCCCTAAGGCAGAAAAGGAGACTCCCCATCAGATTCGCCATTTGTGTAATTTTTCACACAAGAGAAGTAGAAAGAAAGGAACGGGCCCCACGGTGGGCGCCACTTTTCTGTAGCGAGCGATTTTGGACGCGGTTCTTAAGCGATGGTCGCTCTCTGCGGTTGAGCTTAAAACTACAAGTCGATTCATTTTTTATCCTATTGTGAGCTGAATAAGGAAGGGAAATAGATGTCTCCAATTAACCCTGCTTGCATACTGAGTTTAAACAGCGGTCTGTTAGGTTACGGATGCTATCAATGTGGGGGGCCTTTGTACTGGTTATTCGTATTTCACCAATACGGTTCTTTCTTTCTTTTTTCTAGGCAAAGGGTTTCTGGCGGGGAATAAGGACTAGGATGTTAGGACTGGTGCTTTTGAAATACTGCTTTTGATTGATGGAGATATGGGATTTGGGTTTTTTGTTGATTGCGCTCGCTAAGATCTTTTCTTTCGATCTTATGCCTACGTATTCCCGTTTACCGAAACAGGGAAATCAGAGCATTCGTAGTTCCTCCTATTCTATGGGAGGAAATGGGTGTTTTTGGTGTCTTGTTCAAAGCCCAAGACATGAAGCGAAAGGTGATTTGTATCTTGTTCAAAGCCCAAGATGTGAAGCTAAAAGGTCTATTTGTGTCTTGTTCAAAGCCCAAGACGTGAAGCTGAAAGACCTCGAGTTTAGAGAGAATTTGTCATCTCTAAAGAGGGGAGAAGGAGAATTACTTTAACTGGGATACGCGGATCCGAGCAATGCCATAATTTCCAAAGAAAGGGTTTTAACCTGAAGGAGAAGACTTTAACTCAGTGTAGAGCAATGCCATCTTTCCTTAGGAATTTCTCATGCTAAAAGAGGGACAGTGGCATGGATGTAGATGATCCAGAGGCTTGCCGCTTACAGCGATTAGATGATGGGAAAGGAGTTGTTGATGTTTGTATACTGTGAACGAGGCACAGCTTTGATGCTAAAAGGTTAATTGGATTAACCAGTGGTTTTCTTATACAAAGCCTAAGAGGAGGCTAATTTGTGTCGTACAAAGCCCGAGAGAGAGGCCAAAAGTTTTGACCCAGTGGGGCATATCGTTATACAAAGCCTAAGAGGAGGCTAGCAAAGAGTTCGACTCTTGCTTAAGGGATTTATATCTCGTACGAGGCCCGAGATGGAGGCAAAAAAAAAAGGTGATTGACTCAACGAGGGAATCTTTTGTGTCTCATACAAAGCCTGAGAGAGAGGCTAAAAGGTTGTTTTGACTCCACTGGGGAGAATTTTGGTATCTCGTACGAAGCCCGAGATGGAGGCTATTTTGACTCAACAAGGGAGTTTTTTGTATCTCGTACGAAGCCCGAGATGGAGGCTATTGTAACTGTTTCAGTTGAGTGACAGATCCAATATACTGATTTAAAAGAGAAAATCAGTTCTTATATGAGTAACACTGTACACAGGGATTTAATTTGAGGATCAGGGATATTTCCTTTTCTTTGAGGAAACGGGAAATCCAAAGGGTATTGAGACTATCCGAGTCTGCGGGTTTCCTTCCTATTTAACGAAGGGTGCTTGAGAATGTCTTTGAGACTCAAGGAAGTTAGACTGTCCAAGTCTAGAGTTTTATCTTTTGTACTATGCTTCGAGAAACAGTAGTAGACTCTATGAAAGGACTGTTCTATGAGGATGACTAGGTTCTGTTCCTATACCTCTAGGAGGTCGTCGGGACAATTTGTACGAAGCCCAAGAGGAGGCGGGAAACTTTTAAGAAGCCGACGGGTCCTTGTACGAAGCCCAAGAGGAGGCTATCATTCCCGGAGGAAGAGATCATTATACGAAGCCTAAGAGGAGGCTCTGAATACTTCTAAGAAGCCGTAGGGTCCTTGAATAATGCCCAAGAGGAGGCCGGGTTGCTTATAGGAAGCCTGTGGGTCCTTGTACGATGCCCAAGAGGAGGCCGATGCTTTTAAGAAGCCCGTGGGTCCCAAACCAAAGAAAAGTTCAAGAAAACTCTTTTAAAGATAAAACCACTGGTAAACGTGCGAGGTTTACTATCCAGCAACTTTTATCTTTTCAAGAGAGTTTGAACAGTTCGGAGGTTTGAAGAAATTCAAGAGAAGTTTCACCGAGAATAATTCATCTCTGGGGAATAGAATTTCTTGACGATTCCTAAGGAGGACAACCGAAGAGAAGACTGTATCTGGTGCTCCTATTGGGGATCTAGGCGTCTATTTCTACGAATAAGTGAAACGGCGTCACCTAGTTCTAGACGTAGTAGTCGGGGAAACTCGAAATATCTATACTATTATTACACAGTAGATATGAGTTTATGAAAGGAGATTTACAGTGAGCAGCCCCACAATACAGTTTATAATATGAAAGCAGTAAATGAAAGCGATAACCACTTACTCGGTTGTAGTGCTTCCATGCTGTTTGGTTAGTTGTTCAACAAAGAAAGATAAAAACAACAGTATATTCAAAATCAAAGGAGAAAGTGCTTTCAAAAAGAAAGATTTGGGGCTTACAGCTCAAGGAGAGGCCCAAGGTTTTATCAGTGAGCACACTGTTTGACTTTGTACAGCGGGACTTATACAAGTGACTGGGGCCCAAAAAGGTTTTCTGTACAAATGGATGGGTCTTACACTCTCTCAAGAGGCCCAAAAAGTTTTAAAGAAAAATAGTGGGGCTTATAACACGAGGGTAGGCCCAGTTGATTTTTTCGTTTAAAATGGCGATCGCGCCGAGGTTTTCTTTTAACGCAGAGGGACTTATACAATAAGTGAGGCCCAAAAATGTTTTGGTTAAAAGGGGGATTGGTTCTTACACTCTAATAGAGGCCCAAAGTGTTTTGAATGGGTCTTATAGCTCAAGGAGAGGCCCAAAAGGTTTTTGTTTTTTTAAACAGACGACGATCGTGCCGTTTAACTTGTACAGAGGGACTTATACAATGAGTGAGGCCCAAAAAGTTTTTGTACAAGGGGGTGTGGGTCTTACACTCTCTCAAGAGGCCCAAAAAGTTTTAAAGAAAAATAAATGGGTCTTACTACTCGAGGGTAGGCCCAGATGATTTTTGAAAAGGCGACGATCGCGCCGTTTGTTTTTTGACGGTATCGGGACTTATACAATAAGTGAGGCCCAAAGATGATTTGGTCAAAAAAAAGGATTGGGTCTTACACTCTAATAGAGGCCCAAAGTGTTTTGAAAATGATTTATGAGGGTTGAATTAATCCAAAACCCTAATTTGTTTTCCAAAATGTATTTAATTGAATAAAAATTCAATTAAAATGATCAAAAATTGTTTAACACATGGAAAACAAATTGTGATCTTGGATTAATGCTTCAAAAATTAAGTATTGACCTACAAAATAATTAGAAAGCATTAAAAGTTGCAAAATCAATGTAGAAAAAATATTTTAAATGCCAAAAACAATCAAAATATTAATTCTTTACAAAAATATCAATTATATGAAATAAATAATATTTTTGGGATTTTTTGTGAAAATAAAATATTTTAACATTTTTGTGAATTATTAAAAAAAGAATCAACTCAAAATCATTAAAACTCAGAGAGAAATTAATTTTTGAATCAATTAAACAAAATCACAAAATTCAAATATTCAAATATATAAAAATGGCGCCAAGAACAACACCAAGAACACGCGCGTTTTTCAGTTTGCCCAGATTTTCATTTTCTATCCAATCTCCATGAATACGTAACCATATCATGCAATCCACATATCATTATGCTCGCCTCAACCTCACGATCATGTCTATGTACTTTAATTTCATTTAAATTAAACATACAACAAGAAATCACGAAGAGACCTCAAGAACCCTAATTTCTGCATGAAGGCTAGGATTTTTGATACACGATTCAAACAATGCAATTAATTGAGGGAAAACATTCCATGCATGATTATGAACATATGGCCAAATTATTGTGCGAGGAAATATGCATAGATTGAGAGATGACCAAGTTTAGGCTTACCTCCAAGTCGTGACAGCAAGAGCAAATCAAATTCTGGGTTGGAGGTGTTACAGATGAGTTGTGATGATCTGAACAGCTTCCCTACACCATATGGAGTGTGTTTGAACACTTGGATTGAATTGAAATGGACTGGATCAGTTTATGGCACCTCAGCTGCAACTTCACTTCAAACTTGTGTGGATGGCAAGTGATTTTGAGATTTTGATGTTCCAGAAGTTATGTGAGTGTTTGATCAGCTCATATGTGATGTATGCGAGGTGTGTGAATGATTGGTTTGTGCAGAATTGCTCTCAAACTCAAAACCCGATAGCTACATTGCTAAGAAAGGCATTTTTGCCAAGAGAAAGAGATTTTGAGGAAAGCATCTGTTAGATGGCTTTGGTGTACTTAAACTGACCACAATTGAGCTCTATTTATAGTAGAGCAAGTTTGTTTTGCAAGGAATAGTGCATGGCAGCTGGTAAGTAGGTTTCCTCAATGTTGGCCAATGGAAATGAAAGTCTCCTCTAGCCATTGACTAGAGGTTAGGGCACAGAGCTTTGGTCCCCTTGGTCTTGGATAAGTCTTGACTGATTTCAGATGAGAATGGCTCAGTCCATGCCACCTTGATGGTTCCATTGAATGCCTCATTCCAAATTTGAAGTCTTGTCCCTATTTTGGCAACTCTAGGTTCAACATGCTATTCCTTGTTCCTTGGACCTTGGAGGCTTGGCTCAGTGATTGTCCCCTTTGGATTCAATCCTCTGAGGTGTCCAAGTGGATTGGAGCAATTACAATTGGCTGATTTTGGCAAATCGAGCCAAAATGCAAATTCTGCCTTGCCTTGACAGATTTCAGCAAGGCAACTTGCCAATGTTGTATCTCATGATGTAGGTTGAATTTGGCAATGTTCTTGGCCATTTTGGAAAGCCCTAACATGATACAACAACTGTTTGAACAAGTTTTGTTTTGATCTCTTTTGATTCCAAGTGAAAAATCCTCCTACATTTGGCAAAAAGTGAAGCAGAATTCTGACTTAGTGAAAATTTCACTAAGTGTTGGAAAAAGTGACTTTTTCACTTTTCAGCCACTTTGATCACTCCATAACTCAAAATCCTTAATGAATTGGAATGACTTGTAGTTGAAGTTTTTGTAGGTGATAGTGAGGGCTACAAATCCATCTTTGGATGAGAAAAAATGGCCTTGTGGTTTAGGAGTTATGGTCCTCCAAAGTTGGTACCTTTGCCACTTTATTTTTAACTTAGAAAAATTTCTAAGTTTTATGGTTACCCCTTTTACAAGTTATCTCACTTTTCTTGATTTTTCTTGATGAATGATGATTCAAATCATACATTAACATCATTTTAGGGTTAAAAATCCATTTTGGTGAAAAATCTCAAAAAGTCAAAGTTGACTTTTGTGCACAGTTGACTTTTTATCAGATGAATTCCAAACTGTGCAATTCTTCAGGTAATCATGTCCTTGACCTAAATCAAACTTGATGGACATGTTACATGGGTGTCATAGGGTATATTCAATCATGTATTAGGGTTTGGGAGCATGCCTTGGTCAAAAGTCAAAGTTACAGTTGACTTTTCCCTTAAAACCCTAATTGTGGTGCAGATGAAAATGAGACTTGTTGCTCAAGCTTCTTGGATCAATCCATTGTTCCAAATGGATCAACATGGTGTATTAGAGACCCTCAAATCATCTCTTGAGGTCTTGGCTCATGGTTTGTCCCAAAAGTCAACTTAGGGGTGAATTAGGTCAAGAAACCCTAATTCCTGATTTTTGATGAATGCATCCCCTGAGGCAAAATTGACTTGATGCATGGGTTCATGAGGTTCCATGAAGTATATTAGGTTATGTTTTGGATCAATGGCTTGTGCCCAGATGAAAATTTCCATCTGGAGGCCCTGGTCGACCAAAACCCTAATTTGGTGACACTATCGATCTTGAGACTTGATCCACCTAGAAGGGAGCAGCCTTGTGCTTAATCCTTGAAGTGGGAGTCCTTTTTGATTCATTGTGGATGTTTAGACAAGTTTAAGATCATGTCATTTCTTGATTGATCCTTTGTCTAAGCACTCAGAGAGGGCTTGAAACCCTAATTTTGATTGTATTGGATGCTCACCCATCTTTGGGGAGACTAATGAAGCATGATGGTTCATCCATATTGTGATGATGATTTTCACAATGATGGGAAATCTAAGTGGTCAAAATTTGGGGTATTACACATTGCTTCGACACAAGGAATTACATTCTCAACACACCACATAATTCATTGTGTCTAAGCTATCTATATTCATCATAGACCTTAGCTTCTTGAACATTTAAACTTGCACTTCTTTTGTCATGATATTTGCAATCTGATTCTCAGTTCTGCAGTGTTCCAAGTTCATCTTCCCTTTTGCTACATGCTCTCAAAGATAGTTGTAATACCCTAATTTTTACCCCTAAGATCCCACATGTCTTTTGCATCTCATACCGCAAACAAGATCACAAGCTTTGGTTCTTTTGCCCTCCTTTGAAGGTTTGTTCTTGAGTGAGACCGCCAAGTACCCATGTTGTCTTGTTTGTTTGATGTTTGTTTTTGTTTATGTTTACTAACCATTAATTAAAATCCAAAAATATGTTTTTTTTTCCTTTACTAACTTTTTCAGGAAGAATTTGGATCAAGGATATCAAAATCAGTCCCACAGCTCGAATGAATTTCATCTGAACAAAGTCAAAGTTGATATGCAAACAATTCAAAAAAAAATCATCTGATTAAGAGTTTTCAAGATTTAATTGATTATTATTCAAGAGACTCCAAGGTTTATGTGTTTATTTCCATGCCTTCTTTCACAAGCAAGAAAAATCGAGGCAGAGCCAAGACATCACATCAAAAAGCCAATTTTCTCACTTTTTCACTGTGTTAATCGATTAACACATTTTGCACTGAAAATGGTTAATCGATTAACCTGTGCGTTTTTGGAGAAAATGTGCCAAATTCAAATTCTGCAGCAATTGGCACCAATTTTCATCATTTTGATCACATGTGGAATATTCTAGACCATCTCATTTTAATCCCCCTACATCATTACAATTAATTCCCACCATGTACCTCCACTAATCACCACTCTTTTGATAATTTTCCACCAAATTCAAATTCCAAGCCTAATTTTCATTTCAAAACCAAATTCCAAACCAAATTCCAAACCACCAAATTTCCAAGCCTAAACTCTATAAATAGAGACCTCATTTCATTCATTTCACAAGCTTTTGAGAGCCAAATTCACCTTGCTAAAATTTCTCTTGAAGCTTTTGATAGCCAACAAACCTCTTGCAAACTATTTCCCTAACCACAAAAAAATTCACTCAAAGCTCACTTTTCTTCTCTTGAAAGTTAACAAGAATTCACAGTGAATCTTGTTCAACTTTGAGCTAAACCTTCACCCAAGCTTGTTATCTTCATCAATTCTTATAGATCAAGGCTTTGGTGTTTGGATCTTGAAGCAATTTGAAGGAATTTTTCAGATTTGAAGTGGTAATTCATCTTTCACCATTGTTGAAGCTTCAACTTCATCTTCCATAATGTAGATCCTTGGTGGATTCTTGTTACTTCATCCTTTGGATCTTGTAATTGTGTTTGATTACTGGTTTTTGTTGTTGTTTTACTCAAAATTTCGTGCACAATTGCATCCTTGATCATGAGGTGTTTGAAGAAATGATTGATCAAGGATTTTGCAATTTTCAAATTGATTTGTTGTTGTTTTTACAGTGTTAATCGATTAACCAAAACAAGCACGAATTGGTTAATCGATTAACAGTTGGATTTTGCGCTCAGAATTGCAATTTTCCACTGGTTAATCGATTAACACTTTTACACATGAAATGGTTAATCGATTAACCAGTGTCCAGAATGTGTTTTTTTGCCTATTTTTGGGACTGTTTTGGTTTTTCCTCCTTTTTCTTCCCCTTTCTTTTGTTTTGGCCTTGAAGTGCATTGTTTAGATTAATTTCTCCTCAATTTCAATGGACTTTGGATATGGTTAAAGTAATTAAACATTCATTAGTTCAAATCTATCTTTAAATGAATTGTTGAATTCATTTGAGGTGCTTTGAATTAGTGATATATTTTCACACTTAAACCTGTCAATTAAAGGTGATTGAACTTGAAGATGAAAGGTTCTTGAAATTGTAATTCAATTTGGCTTTCTCTTCATCATTTTCTTTTTATTTTGATCGATGAAAGTCTTATGGATCTTAGAATTTCTTTGTTGAATTCTTGATCATGACTAGATCGCTACCTTTGTTTCTTTTCGTGCGGTATTGCTTTCGGATGACGATTTACATATTGTTCATCTAGCATGTATTAACACAAAGATCACTATTGACCGGCCTCGAGTAGGGTGACTTCTTTATAAGTCACTTGGCGATTGCTTAACATAGTGCTATATTTGTCCTTTCCTCCAAATCGGAACTTGATCTTTCGTGGCCCAAACCTTTTAGTTGTGTAAGCCCAATGATGGTTAATCTTTTGTATTAGGTTCAAAATCTTTGAAGCTTGTTGCGTAGAGGCTTTGATTCTATCAATCTTCTAACAAGTCTTCATTAACCTTGACCTAAGTACATTGTTTAATCACTATAGTTCAAGACGCGAAGCGGAATAATCGGTGTTACCATTTTGAAGGCTTATGGCACTAAGGCCCTTGTGCTACTAATTACTAACTTCTAGCTTTACCTTTATGTTTCCTTCTCGCTCCCTATCTCTCTTTATTTTTTTTATACTTTATGCCATTATATCATATCAAGTTTATGTTTATGTCATTGTTTCTTTTGTCCATTTGGACCATATTATCTTGTGCTTTTGTTTTTCTTTTGTCTATTTGGACTCAAAATCATTAATAAAGGATTAAACCACTAAAAGACTTGTGTTCTTAATTGTTGGACTATGGCCACTATCCCTTGCATTGGAGGATCTATACTCTTGATTATGGACTTATGGACTTAGACTTAGGATTCTCTCCTTTGTGCTTTGGATCATTATGGAGTTTGGTATTCTAACCTTTATTTGGCTTGCTTATTGGCTCAAGAAGATGGAATTCTTTTTTATATTATGCCTTGAAGAGTGCCTCCATATGGTTATATCTTTCTTACCCTAGCTTTTATTTTATGCACTAGGATAGTCTCTTCTTCTCCACCCCTTCTTAAATTTTCAAAACCTTCTCCCTTTTTCAAAACCTTCTTGTTTTCAAAATTTAAAACCACTCTCATAATAAAACCTTGACTTTGGTCAAGTGATTTTCAAACTTTATTTTCTCTAATCAATGTTAATCATATTTTGACCATTTCAAAAAACATAAAAAATACAAAAACTCATTCAAACTTTTTGTGCCTTTATGCACCTTTTTTCTTTTAAACTTTTTAAAAAGAATTAGACATGAGTCATTTTTTGGTTGAGATGTAAAGCTCCTAACCATGGTATTTTGTGTAAAGTATGGCCATTTTCCACTTAGATGTTGAAGCAATAGTCTTGTTGATTGTAATCCAAGCAAATCCTCCATCTTAATGTGATGCAAATGCCTCTTTCCAATACCTTTGGGTAATTAGTTGAGTATTCTCTCTTGAGAATGACGGGTTGTCTTCTTCAAGATAAAATGAATCATAACCAATAAATTTTTTGTTATTTGTACCACGAACTACGAGGTTTTGATCCTACATTGCACTTCGTGGGTACGTAGGCATGAGGTGATAAGTCTCTCCAAACACAAAAGTCTTAAAAAAATATTTCTCTTCTCACCTCCTCAATCTCTTTTCAAACAAACCATTTTCAAACCAAAAAAGCGATATATATTTAAAAGGGTTCCTATAGAGTACTATAGACATTTTGGGTGCTAACACCTTCCCTTAACGTAATCAAACCCCTTACCCAATCTCTGTTTGTTCTTGTTTTTTTAGAACTTGTTAGGTTTTGTTCGCTCTTTTTCCTTTCCATTTTTTGGATAAAATAAAAGTGCGGTGGCGACTCTTGCTTTATGAGTTAAGTTAATCAATAACTTATACTCATAATTTTTACCGTTACAGAAAAGTAGCGACTCTGCTGGGGACCGGTTCTTAGCGGGTTTAGTCTACTTTGATTTATTTATCACTTTTTGTTTGATTTGTTTGTTATTGATTGTTCTGTCAGGGTACTTGGTGATATGTGTGGTGAGATAAGTCTTATACCCGGACTTGAGTGCACTTATGATAGGAGGGTGGTATAGTCTTGTTCGGCTTACGTGGAGTAGTCCTTACTAAGCTGACCTGAGATCCCCCACTCAGTGGAGGCCCCTTTGGGATTACTGATGTCATACGAGTAGTCGTGAATGACGTTACTTTTTCCGACCTGGGAGCCTGAGAAGCTGAGGACCGTAGAACCCTTAACCCATCTTGGCCTTATTAGGACATGGTGCAGTGGCTATTCAGGTGTAGACTTGAATCGGTTGTTACGCGATACCACACTCAGACGAGTTTCTCTTAAGAATATTATTGGCTGACGAGTAGTCGTTCAAGCCGATAATATCCGAAAGATGGATCTATGACTCTGGGAACTTTTTAGAGCCTTGTTCTACAGGTGATATAACCCTAGTACATACTATTGTGGGAGGTTTTACCCTTGGCTCCATGCTCGTGACTCGGAACCTTGAACCCGTGTGCTTTGTGTTATCTTGTTTGTGGTTATTGCATCATGCACGCATGCATTCATGAACATTTTGTTCCAATCAATTTTCAAGGATCTTAGAGATTTTCTGTTGCAAACATCGCAGATATTGTGATCATGGATATTGGAAGGAGAAACACTCAGAAGTATTATTTCAAAGCTCCTAATCTTACAGAGTTGAAAAAGCTAGAGTCCTTGGTAGTAGATCGTGCTGGCTTCAGATCTCGTCGTGGGAGACTTCTATCTATTCTTTCTACCAACATTGAAGATGGAATTCTGAACACCCTTGTGCAGTTCTATGATCCTATCTACTGATGCTTTACTTTTCCTGATTATTAGCTCATGCCGACTTTGGAAGAGTATGCTCATCTGTTGGGTATACAAGTTTCTGATAAGGTTCCTTATACTGGTTTGGAGGAAGCTCTTAAGCCCCAAGATATTGCTGCATCCACCCATTTGATGAAGGCTGACATTGATTCTAACCTTAAGGTCTAGGGAGGCATCAAGGGTTTGACTTCTAAGTTCTTGATTGGGAAAGCCGCTATGTTTGCTAATGTTGGTAGCACATTGGCGTTTGAGGCCATATTTGCTTTGCTTATCTACGGACTAGTCTTATTTCCTAACGTTGACAACTTTGTGGATGTTAATGCTATTAGGATTTTCTTGATTAGGAACCCTGTTCCAACTTTACTTGGTGATACTTACTTCTCCATCCATCATTTAACTTCTAAGGGGAATGGTACCATTGTTTTCTGTGCACCTTTACTGTACAAGTGGTTTATTTCGCACTTGCCACAGTCATCAGCTTTCAAGGAGAATGAGAATTGTTTAAGGTGGTCTCAGAGGATCATGTCCCTTACTCATGTTGACATTACTTGGTCTTCTTCTGTTTATGATGGTGTCCAGATTATTGATAGTTGTGGAGAATTCGCCAATGTGCCTCTTCTTGGCACACAAGGTGGAATTAACTACAACCCGAGTTTAGCTCGCCGTCAGCTTGGCTATATGATGAAGGAAAAGCCTAAAAATATTCATTTAGAGGGTTTGTTTTTCCAAGGAGGGAATGAATCTCTTTGTTTAAGGGAAATAATGGCTCATGCTTGGACTAAGATTCATAGGATGGGAAGAGGACAACTTGGGAGACAAGTTTGCATCGCCTTGGAACCTTTTACGCTTTGGGTGAAGGAGAGAGCTAAGGTGCTCAAGATGCCTTATTCTTTTGAGAAACTCATGGCTACAGTGGTTGCTACACCGCTCCCTATTCCTTCTGATGATATGAAGACCCTTCAAGATGCTTTGGCCAAGATGAAAGAAGAAAAAGATCTTTAGGAATCCAAGTTTCATGCTTCAAACCTTGAGAAGTTAGAGTTGCAAAAGTAGATGAAGGAGAAAGATGACTTGATTGAGTTGCTTGAGCGACGTTCTATGAAGAGACATGGAGAGGATTTATTTTCCTCTACTACTTCATCATCTCATCCTCCTACGTCCGGTGCTTGGAAGGGTATTGTGCATCGGCTCGTGTTAGGGAAGACCGCCATGAAGGACAATTATGAGAGAGAGATTAAGAGACTCTGAAGGAAGTATCAGCTTAGATCGTCATCAGATGCTCCTTAGGATCTTTAGGATCTAGCTTTTCCTAATTGTATTTTGATCCTTTGTAACTTGAACTTCCAAGTGTAGCTCTTTCCAATATTCAATAAAATGAGATGTTTATCAGTATTTCAAAAAAGTGTTATTTCTTTACGATGTTTGCAATTGCTTTATATTTTAAAGATCCTTGAAAGTTGAATGAAACATTTGCATTTTTACATTAGCATTCGCATCATTGTGCATTGTTTCTTGCCTTTTTTCCAGGTGTCTTATTGTTTCCCTTTGGTCTTCATTCAGCCAAGTTGTCGCATCAGTATAATACTCGGGCTAATTTGAAGAAAAAGATGGATCAATTGCAACAAGAGAACCGTGAGCTTCGTGAGGAAGTGACAACTTTGAAGGATAGTTTGGAGAAACTCACTGCTATGATGGAAGCATTGGTTGCTGCTCAGAATCAACCACCGCTTTCAACTCCTGTGCAGAGGACAGTCATTTCTGAGATTGTCTCTATGCCCATCTATGTGGCGCCTGCTAGTGTTCCTCAACACTCCCTGCCTCTTGGCTTCCCCTGGGGCATGCCTTGTAACTTTGTTCCTGAAGGTTATCAACCACCACCGCCTCCTGAAGTTCCAGTTGTTCCCACTGTTCAGCCTGTGATGTCTGTACCGCAGCCTGTGGTTCATACTGTTCCTTTTGTTGAAGAGCCAATTTTCCACACTGCTCCAAGCGAGAGTGTTGATGTTTATGATAGAATGGAAGAGATACAAGACCAGTTTGCTGAAATGCAGAAAGAGATCAAAGCTTTGAGGGGTAAAGAGCTATTTGGAAAGAATGCTCATGAGTTATGCTTATTTCCTAATGTGAAGATCCCGCATAAGTTCAAGGTCCCTGACTTTGAAAAGTATAAGGGTAATTCTTGTCCGTTGAGTCATTTGACTATGTATGCTCGTAAGATGTCGACTCAGACCGATAATAATCAGCTTCTCATTCACTACTTTCAAGATAGTTTGTCTGGTGCAGCCTTGAAATGGTATATGGGACTCGACAGTACTCGAATTCGCACTTTCGGAGATTTGGGTGAGGCTTTTCTAAAGCAATATAAGTATAATGTGGATATGGCTCCCGATCGTGACCAGCTTCGAGCAATGGCTCAGAAAGATAAGGAGACATTCAAAGAATACGCGCAGAGGTGGCGCGAGATTGCTACTCAGATTAATCCTCCTTTGGAAGAAAAAGAGATGACCAAGATTTTTCTGAAAACCCTGGGTCCTTTCTATTATGAGTGTATGATTGCTAGTGCCCCGAGTGATTTCACTGAGATGGTTAATATGGGGATGAGATTAGAAGAAGGTGTCCGTGAGGGACATTTGTCAAAAGATGGTGATTCTGCTGGAAGTTCCAAGAAATATGGAGGAGGACTTGCCAAGAAGAAAGAGGGTGAGACCAATGTTATTTCCCGTGGAGGACGCAAAAAGAGTTATGGTAAGAATAATCAATGTCAGCAACATGTTGCATTTGTTACTCCTGTTATCAATTCAACTCCCGTTGTTCAAGCTGCTCATCAACAACGTTCTAATCAATAAAACAATCAACGAAGTCGTTTTCAAAAGGATTTTGATCTGATTCCGATGACATACACCGGATTGCTTCCTTGTTTAATTCAGAATAATCTTGTTCAGACTCGTGCACCACCTGCTGCTCCAAAAGATTTGCCATGGTGGTATAAGCCTGAAGCTCATTGTGCTTTCCATTGGGATGTAGCTGGGCATGATACCGATAATTGTTATCCATTGAAGATGGAAGTGCAGAGATTGGCTAGAAGTGGTATTTTGTCTTTCGAAGACTCTAAAGCTAATGTACAATCGAATCCGTTGCCTAATCATGGTAAGGCGTCTGTCAATATGGTTTATGGTTGTCCCGGTACATTCAAAATTTTTGATATCCGTGGGATCAGAAGATCTCTTGGGGAAATGCATGCACTTTTAAGTGAATACCATGATATTGATCATGATTACGCAGCTTGTTGCATCTGTTCCGTGAACCCACGTGGTTGTGTGATAGTCAGAGGGATATTCAAAGGATGATGGATCAGAATTTGATTGAGGTCACTGCTAAAAGAGATGAATATCAGAATAAAGTGAATGTTATTGCGCCAAGCTTTAATATTCCTGAACGAGTTGTTATCTCTTATGACAGTCGGAAAACCGTTGTTACACCTTTGGTTATTCGGTTACCTGGTCTAGTACCCTATGAATCTGACAAGGTTGTTCCGTATAAGTACAATGCTACCATGGTAGAAGGTGGTAAGGAAATTCCCATTCCTTCTTTATCTTCTGTGGTAAGCATCGCAGATGTTAGTAGAGTGACTCGGAGTGGTCGAGTTTTTTCTTCTGAGCCTCCAAAGATTGTGGAGAATGTTGCTGGCAAGCGACCTCAAGACGAGAATAATGTCGATACTTATGGTCAGTCCAGTGGTTTGAACAAGAAGGCTTATGAGGATGAAGGTTTGAAATTAATCAAGAAGAGTGAGTACAGTGTTGTAAATCAACTCTTGCAGACCCCATCCAAGATTTCAGTGTTGTCCCTACTGATGAATTCTGAAGCTCATAGGCAATCTTTGCAGAAAGTATTGGAACAAGCATTTGTTGAGCATGATGTGACTGTTAATCAGTTTTACAGCATTGTTGCCAACTTCACAGCATGTAATAATTTGAGTTTCTGTGATGAAGAGTTACCTGAGGAGGGGAGAAATCACAATTTGGCTTTACATATCTCCATGAACTGTCAAGAAGATGCACTTTCTAATGTGTTGGTTGATACAGGCTCTTCCCTAAATATGTTGCCAAAATCTACTTTGTCAAGGCTTTCGTACCAAGGTCCTCCCATGAGGTATAGTGGAGTTGTTGTTAAAGCTTTTGATGGATCTCAAAAAACTGTGATTGGAGAGGTTGATCTTCCAATCAAAATAGGATTGTGCTTCTTCCAAATTACTTTTCAAGTAATGGATATTCATCCTGCTTATAGTTGTCTGCTTGGCCGACCCTGGATTCATGAAGCTGGGGTAGTGACTTCGACTCTTCATCAGAAATTGAAATTTGTTAAGAATGACAAGCTGGTAATTGTTGGAGGCGAGCAAGCGATGCTGGTGAGCCATCTTTCATCCTTTTCATATGTTGATGCTGGCGAAATTGTTGGGACTTCGTTCCAAGCTCTTTTCGTTGATGATAAAGCTGTTAAGAAGAATGAGTTACCCATGTCTTCTTTGAAAGATGCTCTGCATGTATTAGAGACTGGTCGATCTGACGGTTGGGGCCGAGTTATTGATGTGGTTGATAACCTGGACAGAACTGGTTTAGGCTTTACGCCTGGTACAATTAGAAGAGATTTGAAGCGTATTAATGAGGCCTTTCACAGCGCCAGATTCATTAACAAAGATCACTCTACTGCTGCCATCATTGAAGATGATGAAGAGGAAGAACTTCCCAATTTCGTGACACATGGACAAATCTGCCAGAATTGGATCGTTGTTGATGTTCCCACTATTATTCATATTTCAAAGTAATTTGTTTTTGTTTCTTTCAAAAAAATCCTTTCACTCTGCCCAAGGTGAAAGTGAATTTGTGAGGGCTTTGTTTCAAACTTTATCATCATCAATAAAATGTTATTTTGTTTATCCATATTACGTTTTCCCTTTTTGCTTTATTTCTGAAAAATGGTAACATAAAAAACCAAAAAATATAATAATGTAATAATCACTTTTATCTGCATAATACTTGCACTTCTTGTTCATATTCTAAAATCAAACATAAATCATTGATCAAATTGATTATTAAACCCATTGAAAACAATGACCCTATGCCCTCTCCCAACTTTGAGTTCCCTGTGTTTGGAGCTGAAGAAGAGGTTATTGAGGAGATTCCAGATGAAATTTATCGGTTGCTTAAGCACGAGAAAAGAGCCATTCAGCCTCATGAAGAGCAAGTGGAATTGGTTAATTTGGGTTTAGATGATGATAAGAAAGAAGTCAAGATTGCGGCACTGCTTCAGTCAGATGTTAAAAAGAGGATAGTAGAGCTTCTTAGAGAATATGTTGATGTGTTTGCTTGGTCCTATCAGGACATGCCTGGCCTTGATACCTATATTGTGGAGCACCATTTGCCATTGAAGCCCGAATGTTTGCCTATTAAACAGAAATTAAGAAGAACTCATCCCGACATGGCTGTGAAGATCAAAGAGGAGGTTCAAAAGCAGATTGATCCTGATTTTCTTGTGACTTCTGAGTATCCTCACTGGGTGGCCAATATTGTGCCGGTTCCAAAGAAAGACGGAAAAGTCCGAATGTGCGTTGATTATAGAGATTTGAATAAAGTCAGTCCGAAAGATGATTTTCCACTGCCACACATTAATATGTTGGTAGATAATACTGCTAAATTCAGTATCTTTTCATTTATGGATGATTTTTTCAGTTATAATCAAATAAAGATGGCACCCAAAGATATGGAAAAAACAACATTCATTACACCCTGGGGAACATTCTGTTACAGAGTGATGCCCTTCGGTTTGAAAAATGTTGGTGCAATGTACCAGACAGCTATGACTACTTTGTTCTATGATATGATGCATAAAGAAATTGAGGTCTATGTGGATGATATGATTTGTAAGTCGAAGACTGAAGAAGACCACATTGAGTACTTATTGAAGTTGTTTCAACGTTTGAGAAATTTTAAGCTCCGTTTGAATCCAAATAAATGCACTTTTGGTGTCCGTTCTGGAAAGTTGTTGGGCTTTATTGTCAGCAAAAAAGGCATTGAAGTTGATCCTGGTAAAGTTAAAGCTATTTAGGAAATGCCTGTGCCCAAAATAGAGAAACAAGTAAGAGGATTTTCAATATGACTGCCACATGTGCGCCGATCTTCAAGCTTCTTCGTAAAGATCAGGGTTGTGTATGGACAGAGGATTGTCAGAAAGCTTTTGAAAGAATTAAAGAGTATATGCTTGAACCTCCGATTTTGTCTCCTCCTGTGGAAAGAAGACCTTTGATCATGTATTTGACTGTGCTGGAGGAGTCTATGGGATGTGTTCTGGGTCAACAAGATGGATCTGGTCGAAAAGAATTTTCCATTTATTATTTGAGCAAGAAGTTCACCGATTGTGAGTCTCTGTATTCAATGCTTGAAAAGACATGTTGTGCTTTAGCTTGGGCTGCCAAACGCCTCCGTCAGTATATGTTGAATCATACTACTTGGTTGATATCCAAGATAGATCCAATTAAGTATATCTTTGAAAAGCCTGCTTTGACTGGGAGGATTGCTCGTTGGTAAATGTTGTTGTCAGAATATGATATCGAGTACCGAACTCAAAAAGCCATAAAAGGAAGTGTTTTGGCTGACCATTTGGCACACCAGCCAATTGATGATTATCAACCTATCAGGTTTGATTTTCCTGATGAGGATGTGATGTACCTGAAGGTTAAAGATTGTGAAGAACCATTACCTGATGAAGGGCCTGAGCCTGGATCCCGTTGGGGTTTGATTTTTGATGGAGCTGTTAATGAGTATGGCAATGGTATTGGGGCAATAATTGTTACTCCTCATAGTTCTCATATTCCTTTTACCGCAAGGTTGATGTTCACTTTCACAAATAATACGACTGAGTATGAAGCGTGTATTATGGGCTTGGAAGAAGCTATTGATTTAAGAATCAAGATTCTTGATGTATACAGAGATTCAACCCTAGTGATTAATCAGATTAAAGGAGAATGAGAGACACATCAACCTGATTTGATTCCTTATCGAGATTATGCAAGAAGGTTGTCAACTTTCTTCAATAAGGTTGAGTTTCACCATATACTTAGAGTAGAGAATCGAATGACAGATGCTTTAGCAACTATATCCTCCATGATTGTGGTGAATCGGTGGAATGATGTGCCAAAAATTGATGTTATGCGTCTTGATAGACCAGCTCATGTGTTTGCAGTTGAAGAAGTCATTGATGATAAACTATGGTATTATGATATCAAATGCTTTCTTCAGAATCAAGAGTACCCACTTGGGGCATCCAAGAAAGATAAGAAGACTTTGAGAAGATTGACGGGTAGTTTCTTCTTGAATAATGATGTGCTGTATAAAAGAAATTATGACATGGTCTTGCTCAGATGCGTGGATAGACACGAAGCAGACATGTTGATGAAAGAAATTCATGAAGGATCTTTTGGTACCCATGCCAATGGGCATGCAATGGCTAAGAAGATGTTTAGGGCAGGTTACTATTGGCTGACAATGGAATCTGACTGTTGCAAATTTGTGAAGAAGTGCCATAAGTGCCAAGTTTATGCTGACAAAATTCATGTGCCCCCAACTCCTCTCAATGTTATCTCTTCTCCATGACCTTTCTCCATGTGGGGCATTGATATGATTGGAATGATTGGCCCTAAAGCGTCGAATGGATACCGTTTCATATTGGTGGCTATTGACTATTTTACCAAGTAGGTTGAAGCGACATCATATGCCAATGTGACCAAGCAAGTAGTGGTCTGGTTTATCAAGAACCAAATCATCTGTCTGTATGGTGTTCCGAGCAAGATTATCACTGATAATGGGTCAAATCTGAACAACAATATGATGAAGGAATTATGTGATGAGTTTAAGATTGAGCATCATAATTCTTATCCTTACAGACCTAAGATGAATGGGGCTGTTAAAGCTGCTAATAAAAATATCAAGAAGATTGTTCAGAAGATGGTTGTTACATACAAGGATTGGCATGAGATGTTCCCTTTTGCTTTGCATGGGTATCGTACATATGTCTGCACTTCAACTGGGGCAACCCCTTTCTCTCTTGTTTATGGTATGGAAGCAGTGCTCCCGGTAGAAGTTGAAATCCCTTCTATGAGAGTTTGGATGGAAGCTGAATTGTCTGAGGCTGAATGATGCCAAAGCAGATACGACCAATTGAATTTGATTGAAGAGAAAAGAATGATGACCTTGTGTCATGGCCAATTGTATCAACAGAGAATGAAGAAAGCTTTTGACAAGAAGGTTCAACCTCGTGTGTTCAGAGAAGGCGACCTCGTACTAAAAAAGATCTCGACTTTTACCAATGATTCTAGGGGCAAGTAAACTCCTAATTATGAAGGCCCATATGTTGTTAAGAGAGCATTCTCTAGTGGTGCATTACTTCTTACAACTATGGATGGTGAAAAGGTCACTCGTCCTGTGAATGTCGATACAGTCAAGAAATATTTCGCCTAAAAATAAAAAGAACAGCTCGCTAAGTTGAAAACCCGAAAGGGCGACTTAGGCAAAAATGAGCGTCTCAGTGGGTTGAAAACCCGAAAGGGCGGTCCAGGCAAAAATTAGAGACAAAAACAGAAATAATCATCCCGGTAGATTGAAAACCCGAGAGGGCAATCTAGGTAAAAGTTAGGGATTATGGCAAGTAACTGCATCTGGCTAGTCTTGATCACTGAAAGCAACATTGTTTATCAAGGATTCTGCTCCAATCATCCTTAACTGAAGTTTTGAGCACAACGGAATGCAAAGTTGTTAGGGAGAATAGTGGTCATTGTATTTCAATGTAACCCTTTTCATGTATTTACCATTTTTCAAACTTTGTAATGATCCATGGAGTTACGCCATTTGCGGACTACCATTCTATTAATAAAATTTAGACCTTTGTCCCTTTGTTTGCAATTCTTACTTTGTTTCTGTTTGCAAAATTTCATTTACTGCTGATGATGATTTTTGAAACAAAATGTAAATAATTGATTTAAATTTTTGAAAATTATAAAAACATTTTCCTTTGATTTATGAATATAAAAAGGAATGTCAACGGTTATCCCAAGAATGGTAAGATCAATATTTTCCACAACATGGTCCGTTCTGGTTCCTCTGATAGAATTTATTGACAGATCCCCAGTAGAGTTTGTGGATATTTCCTCAGCGGAGTTTGTTCATATAACCAATTGTTGACAAGATGTTGGGTTCCCTCGAAGTTTTGTTATGATGTGTTGAATTCATAAGGTCCAATGTTGTTTGGCTTTTCCCCATCTAGGTCTTGATCTAGATCTTCTCCAGCTGATTATGTTATGGTCAGGTAGTTGAGTAGTTTTGAGGTCCACCTCTCCTTGATTATAGTCCCCGTGCAGAGATTCAATTTTTTTTGCTATCCCTAGCAAAAATCATGTGAGGAATTCTCACTCAGAGTTTTACCCTCTAGACGTGTTGTTGTTGCTTTTGATGTCTCCAAGCAGAGAGCAATGTTATTTTTCTCTAAGAAGCATTGACATAGTGGCCGCTCGTCGGGTTTTATCTTGTCTTGTAGATATCTTCTTTTTCCAGGTTATTCTACCCAGAGATTTATCCTTGACGATTCCCCCAACGGAGGCAGTGCATTATTGTTTCGAGTGTTTCCCAATCATAGAATAGTGATGTTAATTTCTTATCATCCACGGCAAGTCCAGGATGTATTTCTCTCCAGATTGTTTGTTTTCAGAGAAGATTGTGCATCACTATTTCAGTTGTTCCCCAGTGAAGTCGCTAACGACGTCTTCTATTTAAGAAGTGTTGATGTATTAGTCACCTGTAGGGTTTTCTCTCATTTGTGACGAGCATTGATCTAAAATCCCCCACAGTTTGACCTTTTGCTGATTTCCTCAGTAAGTCCAGGATGCTTCACTCAGATTTGGTTAATCCCCTGAGAGTGTTCTTGTATCTCCGGCAGATCTGCCTTGTTTTCCCAGTGGACTTTGCGTAGATGTTTTCATGTCTACAATTCCCAGCGGACCCACTTATTTCTCCACAACAGATCTCTTCACACGTTTGAAGTGAAAGTTCAAGTGAATTCCGTATTATCCCCAGGAAGAATCAGGAGGTTTGGGTTGTTATGATTCCCCAACAGCTTTCCTGCCATCATCAAAGCAGAGTTTATGTTGTTATCCTCTTTGTGGATCGTTGATGTTAGAAGATTGATAGTTGGGTTTTCTCCCCAAGGAGTGTCTTCTTTTCTCCAGCAAAACTTGAGCCTTATAGTAGGATTTATTTTCCTTTGATGGCTTTTGCTTATCTCTTGCAGGATTTCTTCAGATGAATCCCTAGCATAGCTGCTAATGATATCTCCATCTTGTTGAGATTAGCCGAGTATTCAGTGGTGTTGTGATGTTTATTTCACTCTCTATTTATCTTGATGTCTATTTTGTCATCATATTCATACTCATACGCATTGCATGTGCATTCTTTTGTTGTGCATAACATGTTGTTGGTACATTGTGCATTTTGCATCTGTGTTAGTGCTTCTTTGCTCTCTGGTGCTGTTATCCCCGCATAGCGTGTGTGTCCTCTCTCCATTTAGAGTGTCGACCCGTAAGCAGAAAATGCATATCTTTGTTAATTCCCACTGAGTTTATGCCTCGTGGAAGATATTTATTTTAGCCTTCCTC
The DNA here is from genome assembly GCA_022829125.1 of Lathyrus tuberosus. NCBI lineage: Eukaryota > Viridiplantae > Streptophyta > Magnoliopsida > Fabales > Fabaceae > Lathyrus > Lathyrus tuberosus. The sequence goes on along the minus strand of JALAZF010000056.1, from coordinate 4,427,890 downwards.
CCCAGTTCATTTGTCTGGATGGAATTAATCCCCAATTCGGGATGAGTCATGTTTGACCGTTTCTCTCTAGTTTATTCTCGGATTGAATTTTGGTCCCTTGCTTTGGCAATGAAAGCTTATCACCTTTGTCATCCTGCCCATTTAGTTGGTAGTAGGTGATATAGTTGGCTTATTACCTCTGTCGTCCTGCCCTTTTGTTGGTAGTAGGTAATATAGCCGGGTTTGATTACCTTGTTGTAGTTGTCACTTGGTTGATAGCCGGTAATCTTTCCCTCGTTCGGGTTTATCACCTTTGTCGTCCTGCCCATTTAGTTGGTAGTAGGTGATATTTCTCGAATCTTTTGAGATTGTTGCCTTTGTCGTCCTGCCCGTTGTTGGTAGTAGGTAATATTTCTCATATCCTTGGTTGATTACCTGGTTGTAACTGTCACTTGGTTGATAGTTGGTAATCCCCCTTTTGGCTTATCACCTTTGTCGTCCTACCCATTTAGTTGGTAGTAGGTGATATAGCTGGTTTATTACCTTTGTCGTCCTGCCCTTTTGTTGGTAGTAGGTAATATAGTCCGGTTTGGTTACTTTGTTATAACTATCACTTGTTTGATAGTTGGCAATCTTTCCCCCGTTAGAGTTTATTACCTTTGTCGTCCTGCCCTTTGTTGGTAGTAGGTGATATTTCTCGTACCCTTTTTGAGATCATTACCTTTATCGTCATGCCCTTTGTTGGTAGTAGGTAATATGTCGCATATCCTTTTGATTGACTGCCTTGTTGTAGCTATCACTTGGTTGGTAGTTGGCAATATTTCCTTTTGATCATGCTATTATCGATTGACTGGTAGTAGACAATCTTTTCTCCAGCGGAGATGTTTTTCCCTCCCTGTTGGGACGAGTTATCCCTCTTTTATTCCTGGTGTTGGTAATTTTCCCTCAGTGGAATCTTACTCGTTCTTTTCCCCAGTGGAGATTGTTTCCTCCCCTGTTGAGATGTGTTTGCCCTCTTTTGTTCTTCCATGTGGAGTCTTTGCTCCCCAGCTTTTGTTTGTCTCCTGTGGCGTTTTCTCCCCACAGAGGTCTTGTGTCTGCATATCATTTGCATGATCATATCATTTGCATGATCATATCATTTTGTGGTCTCTTAGGGCCAAAAATTGGGTTTATTGTTATATTTAAGTCTCTTCTATCTCGTTGAAACAAAGATGCCCATCTTCGTATCTCCAGATAGAAGAAACTTAAATAGGGGCAGCTGTAATACCCTAATTTTTACCCCTAAGATCCCACGTGTCTTTTGCATCTCATACCGCAAACAAGATCACAAGCTATGGTTCTTTTACCCTCCTCTGAAGGTTTGTTCTTGAGTGAGATCGCCAAGTACCCTTGTTCTCTTGTTTGTTTGATGTTTGTTTTTGTTTATGTTTACTAACCATTAATTAAAATCCAAAAATATGTTTTTTTTCCTTTACTAAATTTTTCAGGAAGAATTTGGATCAAGGATATCAAAATCAGTCCCATAGCTCGAATGAATTTCATCTGAACAAAGTCAAAGTTGATATGCAAACAATTCAAAAAAAATCATCTGATTAAGAGTTTTCAAGATTTAATTGATTATTATTCAAGAGACTCCAAGGTTCATGTGTTTATTTCCATGCCTTCTTTGACAAGCAAGAAAAATCGAGCCAGAGCCAAGACAGCACATCAAAAAGCCAATTTTCTCACTTTTTCACTGTGTTAATCGATTAACACATTTTGCACTGAAAATGGTTAATCGATTAACCTGTGCGTTTTTGGAGAAAATGTGCCAAATTCAAAGCAATTGGCACCAATTTTCATCATTTTGATCACACGTGGAATATTCTAGACCATCTCATTTTAATTCCCCTACAACATTACAATTAATTCCCACCATGTACCTCCACTAATCACCACTCTTTTGATAATTTCTCTGAAAATTCAAATTCCAAGCCTAATTTTCATTTCCAAACCAAATTCTAAACCACCAAATTTCCAAGCCTAAACTCTATAAATAGAGACCTCATTTCATTCATTTCATTCATTTCACAAACTTTTGAGAGCCAAATTCACCTTGCTAAAATTTCTCTTGAAGCTTTTGATAGCCAACAAACCTCTTGCAAATTATTTCCCTAACCACAAAAAAATTCACTCAAAGCTCACTTTTCTTCTCTTGAAAGTAAACAAGAATTCACATTGAATCCTATTCAACTTTGAGCTAAACCTTCATCCAAGCTTGTTTTCTTCATCAATTCTCATAGATCAAGGCTTTGGTGTTTGGATCTTGAAGCAATTTGAAGGAATTTTTCAGATTTGAAGTGGTAATTCATCTTTCACCATTGTTGAAGCTTCCACTTCATCTTCCATAATGTAGATCCTTGGTGGATTCTTGTTACTTGATCCTTTGGATCTTGTAATTGTGTTTGATTGCTGGTTTTTGCTGTTGTTTTACTCAAAATTTCGTGCACAATTGCATCCTTGATCATGAGGTGTTTGAAGAAATGATTGATTAAGGATTTTTCAATTTTCAAATTGATTTGTTACTGTTTTTACAGTGTTAATCGATTAACCAAAACAAGCACGAATTGGTTAATCGATTAACAGTTGGATTTTGCGCCCAGAATTGCAATTTTCCACTGGTTAATCGTTTAACACTTTTACACATGAAATGGTTAATCGATTAACCAGTGTCCTGAATGTGTTTTTTTGCCTATTTTTGGGACTGTTTTGGTTTTTCCTCCTTTTTCTTCCGCTTTCTTTTGTTTTGGTCTTGAAGTGCATTATTGAGATTAATTTCTCCTCAATTTCAATGGACTTTGGATATGGTTAAAGTTGAAATTCTGGTACAGATGTGTGATGTCATAGTGCAATGTCACAACATCGCAATCTGCTGAACAAGGCAATAATAGAAACAGTAAATAACACACTGAATTGTTCACCCAGTTCGGTTCAACAACCTACATCTGGGGGCATACCAAGCCAGGAAGGAAGTCCACTATTAGTAGTATCAAATTACAGACTCAACAGACCAGTTGACAATCTACCTAATTTAATCACTACCCAATGACCCTTCTACCTAAGTCCTCCCTAGGTAAAAGACTCCATCTCACTTCCTATCATCACAATGATGTCTAGCAGTCAACTACACCGTCACTGCATCAACAGCTTGATTACCAACAACTGTACCACCATAGAAGACACCCTTCCATGACACCCTTTCATGACACCCTTTGGAGTTGCTTCAAAGCTTCCTTCAAGAACAATACCAAACTCATTACCTACAGGTTTCTGAGTTAAACACAGTGACCATCTCACAACCCGAGTGGTTCACTTAGACAAAGCCCTAATGATCTACATCTTGGACCCGTACCTATTCTAGGTTACAAGCATTCTATTTATAACATAATCCCAACTGGATTTGGGCCTTCAAATCATATCATATCTTCTGTAACAAATCTGCTTCTAAATAGATCTTCAATCAAATCTTCAATTATTAACTCTGAATATTCTCCATATCTTTATGCTTTAAATGCGCAACAAACTGATCTTCATAACTGATTGCAACAGAAAATATTTCTCCCAAGATATTCGCACACTAAATCTCTAACAGATCTGATCAAATCAAACTTAAATGCGCAGCCCTAAAACATCACCACCTGATGTTCTAATGTTCTGTTATAGTGATGTCAAGACATCGCATGTGACATCACTCTTCAGCACTTTAACTCTTCATCACCTTAACATTCACTAATGTTATGACTCAATGTTAAGACATCAGACACATGACATTAACACTGTTCAACTTTGTTTTACCAAAATTCCAGCCAATACAAGAACTAACAATCTCCCCCTTTGGCTAATTTTGGCTAAATCAATCTCAGCCAACATCAGAGATACCTGCCATATCAGCACTCAACTAGCAGCAGCAACTCCCCCTCAAAACTGCAACCATCAAGACAGCTGCACAAACTACACACTCCAATACTGCTGCACTCCAATACTTCAGCAATTGGCAAGCTCCCCCTTAAGGCAAGAACCAGCATAACCAGTTGTTCAACATGCACACTCCCCCTCAGTTTCTGCACTTCTGCATCACATCACTTTAGCAACATTTGACATTTGTACTCTTTGATACTCTTGGCTCACTTGGCTATTTCTCCCCCTTTTTAGCCACAATTAGACAAACTTTGAACATCGCAGCAAGCACAAAAGAAATTCCAAAATCAAATTCTAAATCATCCAACCATTAGTGTAAATGTATACTTCTGATTCGATCCATTGACACACAAATCTCTAGAACCAGGTCTAAACTGTCAAGTACACCATGAACTTTACCAGTAACACAATGTCACGACATCTTGTCTTGATATTACAATCTGGATAAACCACTTTTTCCACAAAAGATAAGCTCTCCCTATGTAAGATAACCAGTGCTCCTTTGCAAGAAGAACACCTTAAATGAATGGAAAACATAAGACTCATCTTCATGTCTTCAAGAGCGCACCCTCTGTTCAACACACCTGCTGAACGCATTCACTTAATGCTTAATCCTCAACCAATCCAAATACCAGAACTCACAAGATTCCCTCTTGGTTGGATATCTTCTCATGCTCCAAAACTCACATCTTGCCAAGCTGATCAACTTCTCTCAGGAATGAACTTCTTGATCATTCATCCACAAGATCTGAGGCACAAATATACTGCTTTACACTTTAAGTCAAGTCCTCTTTCTTTGAATTAAAGCCACACACCTAGACAAGTGTGACATCTCCCATCAACACAAACCCCTACTGAGTTCTTCCAGAAATTGCAGAGAAAAGCAAATTCTCCCAAACATAAGCAAGGTTGCCCTTCAGATTCCTCCTCAGAAGCATGTGTGCATATGATTCAAACAATTAGCTTTACATGGCTAGAAATATTCTTGTCCACACCAACATGTCATCTAATAGCCTAGTGTTATCTGACATTATATCCTCATAAGATGCAATCTTCACAATATATGTACCTTTGCAGCAAAATCCATAGACAAGTACTCCCCCAGTCATGGTTAACTAACGCCCTAGATGAACACTTGACACCAGATAAAAACACAATGAAATTGCCACAATCTCAACATTAAGAACTGCCACTTCTTGTATTTGTTGAGCATAATTTCAACATGTTTATTTAAGATACATGGTCTGCCAAGTCCAATATAAACGCCACACTTGATTTGGAATTTCTTACATATTCCATAACAATTGTCTTTAGATCACTTTCACCACAAGATAAGGACCCTCCTTAACCACATTCCTTCTGATCAGATCAATAATTCTGATTCTTCCAACTTCATACGTACAGTCCCAGACCTTCACACCAGACAGGGATGTTGTAACATCATGTAGGACATCCGCATTAGATAACAGCTCACATCTTCGGCATCACAACCACTTCTGATACATTCAACTGATAAAGCTTCCTCAGGTTGTCATCTTCAAATATCAAGCTACTCCAGTCTTTACTACATTCTCCATCCAAGGTAGACCTTCTACTTCATCATCCTCCCGTATGACTATGTAGATGCTCCTTAGGCATAATGTAGACACCAAGCTTCAAACCAGAACAATATCATCCTTCACCAAGGATAATCAACCAGATAATGTCCCAACACAAGTTGAAACATCTGCTACACACCAGGATAGCATCACCATGATTCTTGATATGCTCCACTAACTGGACTTACTATCCAAAGAGCTAGAGAATTAAACTCTCATCCTCCTTCAAGACGAATAATCTCCTTGAGTCTTCAACTCATCACTCTTCTGCCCAAGAGTAACTTGTTCCAAGATAATCCTCAATAATAACCAGCTGCCACAATCTTGATTCTTCGAATCCACTTCTAAGATCAACCAAATTCCACATTTTGACCCTTTTCACGTATGTCAGAGCTCTCACAGAGATATCTTGATCCACCCAGGAAACTTGATCTTCAAGTCACATGTTCCACTTGCTCAAAAGCAAACACACTTAGACTCCCTAAGCCATGGTCATGTAACATCTTCTCCTTCCTGCAGCTCCCGTAAACTACCATGAGAACGATCTTTTTGAAGCATCCTATTGGTCATTCCTGTAGATCACCCTCTCATTAGCTGATGTGGCACATCACCAGCTGAGACTCCTGATGTTAAGCTAGATGTCATAACATCCAACTGTTGAATTCAGCTCTTCCTTCTGCCACTCAGAAGAACCTCCTCCCTTTGCAGAAACAGATTTCCATGCTCTCATAGACATGATTCAACAATCAAGTATGAGTAGACAACCTCCATCCTGCTTAGAAACTCCAAAGACTTCAAACCTACCACATCTGAATCTTTAGAAAATAAGTAGTCCAAGACTACCCCATAGCAATACTAACAAAGGTCACTTCCCTTAGTAGAGTCATCAGTAGAAAGCCAGAGATAACTGCCACTTATCCTCGACCTTCACAACCAGAGCAAACACCATGCTCTAACCTGATCCAAGCTGTAACCATCATGATGTGATGTCTTCATATCTTTCAGCCTTAAAGCCAACAACTTGTCTGACTTGAGATGTTGGATGTCATCAACATTCCATAATCAATCTACCTCTCATAATCCAAACTCTTCCCAGACAATTTGGATGAAACTCCATAGACACCAATCAACCCCACCAGTTGATTCAACTCCCAAGTGCTTAACCCTTGAAAATACTTCCAAAACAGCCACATAGAGAAAAGTAAATTCTCAATCCTTCTGCAGTCCTGCACTTTTACCTCAGACATATACATAGTCTCCCGTCAATGTATATTGTCGTTAGTTGAATGCACGACCTCAATAATTGTCCAGCAAGAAACACCATTTGATCTGGTCTGACATCCTTTTCCTGCAGACTTGAGGCACTAGTTGATCCTTCTTTTGCTAATCCACACCACTGATTACTTCAGATTAGGCAAGTGGCTTGACCTGATACTTCACCATGAGCACACTTAACTTTCTTTGGCTGAAATGATGTTTCAACATCAGTTCCGACATCACATTAAACAACTGCTATGGCTTTGGAGATTACATCCACACATATCTCTTGTAGGGAACACATGAGAGCAAATCAAGCTCAGCTTCTTTCTTGATGAAACTTCCTTCTCCTAAGCTTAAGAGATAACTTATCAAGATCTTCACTCCAGCATGAAAGATTTGACAGTGATACTCTTTTGCTTTGGCTCTACCCTCTTCTTTCATCATCTAGAAGGAATCACTGTTCTGAACATATTGGTCTTCAACGTCTGACTTGAAATATATTCTTCTTCTAATCCATCCATGTCAACCAGCTTTAGAAGATCCATTCACCTTATGAACACTTCTGTCCAAACAAGGATATGAGATAATCTTCATAGAATATCCTGCTGAGGAGACCAAACCCTAATGTCTTCCCAAGAGACTATCTCACCACCAGAGAAACAGGGACCAATCAGGGTTACCATGCAGCGGAACACATACCAACTCCTCAACAACCTTCAGGCACTACTCAAAGATCCTTGCAAACTATCAGTATAAACCACGTGCTAACAAATCTTTATCCTGAATAGTCCAATCTTTCACTCAAAGGGATCACACAAGCAACTATATGAACTGACCAAGTCCATAACAGACAAAACATCCTTGCACAGCAAAGTTATCTTCCTTGCTCATGAACCAGAAAGTATCTTCCCTAAATCTCATCCAGAAACAGACAGAATGCCTGCTCTGATACCAATTGAAATTCTAGTACAGATGTGTGATGTCATAGTGCAATGTCACAACATCGCAATCTGCTGAACAAGGCAATAATAGAAACAGTAAATAACACACTGAATTGTTCACCCAATTCGGTTCAACAACCTACATCTAGGGGCATACCAAGCCAGGAAGGAAGTCCACTATTAGTAGTATCAAATTACAGACTCAACAGACCAGTTGACAATCTACCTAATTTAATCACTACCCAATGACCCTTCTACCTAAGTCCTCCCTAGGTAAGAGACTCCATCTCACTTCCTATCATCACAATGATGTCTAGCAGTCAACTACACCGTCACTGCATCAACAGCTTGATTACCAACAACTGTACCACCATAGAAGACACCCTTCCATGACACCCTTTCATGACACCCTTTGGAGTTGCTTCAAAGCTTCCTCCAAGAACAATACCAAACTCATTACCTACAGGTTTCTGAGTTAAACACAGTGACCATCTCACAACCCGAGTGGTTCACTTAGACAAAGCCCTAATGATCTACATCTTGGACCCGTACCTATTCTAGGTTACAAGCATTCTATTTATAACATAATCCCAATTGGATTTGGGCCTTCAAATCATATCATATCTTCTGTAACAAATCTGCTTCTAAATAGATCTTCAATCAAATCTTCAATTAAATCTTCAATTATTAACTCTGAATATTCTCCATATCTTTATGCTTTAAATGCGTAACAAACTGATCTTCATAACTGATTGCAACAGAAAATATTTCTCCCAAGATATTCGCACACTAAATCTCTAACAGATCTGATCAAATCAAACTTAAATGCGCAGCCCTAAAACATCACCACCTGATGTTCTAATGTTCTGGTATAGTGATGTCAAGACATCGCATGTGACATCACTCTTCAGCACTTTAACTCTTCATCACCTTAACATTCACTAATGTTATGACTCAATGTTAAGACATCAGACACATGACATTAACACTGTTCAACTTTGTTTTACCAAAATTCCAGCCAATACAAGAACTAACAAAAGTAATTAAACATTCATTAGTTCAAATCTATCTTTAAATGAATTGTTGAATTCATTTGAGGTGCTTTGAATTAGTGATATGTTTTCACACTTAAACCTGTCAATTAAAGGTGATTGAACTTGAAGATGAAAGGTTCTTAAAATTTTAATTCAATTTGGATTTCTGTTCATCTATTTCTTTTTATTTTGATCGATGAAAGTCTTATGGATCTTAGAATTTCTTTGTTGAATTCTTGATCAAGACTAGATCGCTACCTATTTTTCTTTTCGTGTGGTATTGCTTTCGGATGACAATTTACATATCGTTTATCTAGCATGCATTAGCACAAAGATCGCTATTGACCGGCCTCGATTAGGGTAACTTCTTTATAAGTCACTTGGCGATTGCTTAACATAGCGATATATTTGTCCCTTCCTCCAAATCGGAACATTATCTTTCGTGGCCCAAACCTTTTGGTTTTATAAGCCCAATGATGGTTAATCTTTTGTATTAGGTTCGAAATCTTTGAAGCTTGTTGCGTAGAGACTTTGATTCTATCAATCTTCTAGCAAGTTTTCATTAACCTTGACCTAAGTACATTATTTAATCATTATAGTTCAAGACGCGAAGCGGAATAATCGGTGTTACCATTTTGAAGGCTTATGGCACTAGGGCCCTTGTGCTACTAATTACTAACTTCTAACTTTACCTTTATGTTTCCTTCTCGCTCCCTATCTCTCTTTATTTTTTTATGCTTTATGCCATTATATCATATCATGTTTATGTTTATGTCATTGTTTCTTTTGTCCATTTGGACCATATTATCTTGTGCTTTTGTTTTTCTTTTGTCCATTTGGACTCAAAAACATTAATAAAGGATTAAACCACTAAAAGACTTGTGTTCTTAATTGTTGGACTATGGCCACTATCCCTTGCATTAGAGGATCTATACTCTTGATTATGGACTTATGGACTTAGACTTAGGATTCTCTCCTTTGTGCTTTGGATCATTATGGAGTTTGGTATTCTAGCCTTTATTTGGCTTGCTTATTGGCTCAAGAAGATGGAATTCTTTTTCTTATTATGCCTTGAAGAGTGCCTCCATGTGGTTAGATCTTTCTTACCCTAGCTTTTATTTTATGCACTAGGATAGTCTCTTCTTCTCCACCCCTTCTTAAATTTTCAAAACCTTCTCCCTTTTTCGAAACCTTATTATTTTCAAATTTTAAATCCGCTTTCATAATAAAACCTTGACTTTGGTCAAGTGATTTTCAAACTTTGTTTTCTCTAATAAAAGTCAATCAATGTTAATCATATTTTGACCATTTCAAATAACATAAAAAATACAAAAACTCATTCAAACTTTTTGTGCCTTTATGCACCTTTTTCTTTTAACCTTTTCAAAAAGAATTAGACATGAGTCATTTTTTGGTTGAGATGTAAAGCTCATAACCATGGTATTTTGTGTAAAGTATGGCCATTTTCCACTTAGATGTTGAAGCGATAGTCTTGTTGATTGTAATCCAAGCAAATCTTCCATCTTAATGTGATGCAAATGCCTCTTTCCAATACCTTTGGGTAATTAGTTGAGTACTCTCTCTTGAGAATGACGGGTGTCGCTCCCGGGATTTTCATCCTAGTACAAACGCGAAAGTGGCACCGAAACAGAGTCGCCAGCAATGTGTATTCATCCCACGAGAGGGAAAGGAAACACCGCATAAACCTGAAGGGAAGGAAAAGAGCATGGTCTTGCGACCAAGAGAAAGGGTAAGGGAGTCGGTTACGCGAGAGGAAGGTATTAGCACCCTCTCGCGTCCATCGTACCCGATGGGATCCACGCTTGCTTGTCTCGATCAAAGGGTGTAAGGAACGGATACTGAAAAAGGAATTGGAAAAGGAAAGACAAGAAAGAGAAACAAATGTAGGGAAAACAAAAGAAGTGCTCGCATGGGCCCTACCCCACTGCCTACGTATCTCATCGGGAGCATGAGAATCAGAGCGACGTAGTTCCCCTCACTAGGGATGAATTGTTTGTGTTTTTTTAGTGGAATACGTCAACGTTCGCGTCCTAGCAGTTTAGGTGTTGTGGCTCGCTATAGGGAGACTTAGGCGTTACTTGTTTGCGGCAGAACGGAAATGACGCATCCTTAAGAAATGAGTTGAAGGAGATGAGGAAAGAATTCCCGAAGGAAAGACGTTATTGTTTGTTTTTGTATTTTAAGAGTTTTTTCATTTGTTTGCATATGATAGTGTATCTAAATCTTAATCATTGGAATGTGTACATTCTCACATTCCAAGATGGAATGAGTAAGAAAATACACTAAGTGTGAAGAAGACCCTCACACTTAGTTCCAATTGTCAAGGTTCAAACACACTAGCATACTTGTGTTTATTAAGTATTTTTGTTATTTATGAAATGAAGAAATGTTATTTATTCATACCTTCAACAAGTATTGCATTTAAGTCCCTCATACAATATCAAATGTTTAACACATTGACCCAAGATGGGGCATATGCTACACATTCTAAGATTATAAGAGAAGACCCCTTATAATCTTTTCTTTATATGAAAGGCCTAAATGCAATAAATGTCACTCTTTATTAGGTATTTTGGATTTTCTTTGAGATGAGAAGAGAGACTCAAGAGAGGAGCAAAGGTAAAAATCTATATGAACTAAGACTCAATCCTAATCAATTAATTAAGGGAGTGATCCTAAGGGTTTGTGAGGTTTCAAAACCTAAAGTCTAAAGAAGAATGAATTAAACAATTCACTTCTAAAGTAGAAGATGAATTGTAATCCAAAAGGGAGAGTAATGAGTTATTAAAAGAAAGCACATAAGGGCTTAACAAAACACAATATGGAATTGTAAAAGAGATAAGAGGATAGAAGTTTGAATGTGGATTCCTTATCCACACTCAATTGCAACTTACCAAAGTCCCTACATGGTTAGTAAACATGTATACAAGTATAGGAAGCCAAAAGAACATTTAATGCACCATAAAACTCAAAAGAATTAGATGAGACATCAAATCCTATAACCACAACTAGAATGTACATCATATGGAAAACAAATGATCATTATCATGCAAGTCCAAGTGGATATGCAACAAACATCATCCATGACATTAGAACATGCTACCATAAGAAAAGGGAGAATGAAAGATGAAAAGAAATGAAAAAACATGCATGAATGGAACATGTAATCTAAGGATCAGAATTGAAATGAAATGAAAAGTGATTCACAAACATCTCACAAGTGCTCATGCATAACACATCAAGTCATTCAAGAAGCAATAGAAGAAGAAAGGAAATGGAAATTCAAAAGATAACACAAGTACTTCATATTAAGGACACACAAAGTTCAAATGAAAGTGAACATGCAATGATGACACATAACATGTACCAATGACCTATAATGTCAAATGGATGGTTCACAAAGTAGGCAAATGATCATGCAAGTATGCACAAAAGCAATCATGTAAACATGCACAAAGATTACAAGGATATGACATGTTGTAATGCTTCAAATGAAATGTTTTAAACAAAAATCAAATGAGTTCATGAAAATTATGAAAACATGGTATTGAGGTTCACAAATCAGAGATGAATCACATATCAAAGTATCATGTAAAAAATTCAAGGCAAAAAGGCTTTATACAATGCACTTAAATCAAATTGGATGCACATGCAAAGTAATGCAAAGATGAACATCAAAACATGCCATAACAGGACCTATAAAATCCAATAAAAATCACTTAACACAATTTAAGATGTTAATGACTCACTACAAAAAGAAGCAACTCAAAACAATTTTTAATGATCAAGAACAAAATTAAACAAAATCATGTACCACATTAAGAATGCACAGAAAAGAAAATCAAAGAAAATTATGGAACAGGGGCAAAAAGGTCATAAAATCAAGAAATAAAATCATGAAAAATTTTATAAATGTTTTAATGATGCTCATGAATTTTTGTGGAATTTTATAATTCCATTTAGTATTTTTAAAAATTAAAAAGCAAACGTGTAAAAAAATGAAAAATAAAATGAAATAGAAAATGACAGGGGGGTGTATGCATAGCAATCCTTCAGTTCAAATTGTTTGGGCTCTAAAACAATGGGGTGCGTATAGCAAAATAGTCTAGGTCCAAGTCTGCGCAATCCACAATAACTAGCATGTACACTCAGTCAACATGAGTCAAACAAATGATCACCATTGGATCCAGTCAAGTCAATAACCAAGTCAAAGTAAACCAGATCAACACACGTGCATGTATGTCCACCTTCCCTACCATGTGCCACACCACACAATGTTTAAAATAAAATCAGAAGCAACACGTGAGAGGCATGTGAGTTTTTTATGTGCTGGCGCGTGTTGGATCATTAGATCAACAACATCATACGGCTGACATTCATTCTGGCCAGAAACCCTAACATAAAGACCACCGGCCGGAGAGGGACCTCCGGTCACCTTCTCCGGTCAATCACCACCGTCTGCAACCCTCACATCTCACCAAAATACACAAATATGATACCAAAATGAAGCTGAGCTTATGTAAAGCATGAATCCAGTGATAAAACATACAAAATATTCATGACATGAGAGAATCGAACAGAGGAATATTTGCCCTAACATTTCAACTATGCCTCTAAAGGCCTATCAACTAGCCAGACAAGTTCTTGAGCTTATAGGAAGCATCAAGAACCTGATAACATCTTCACATTATGTCTATAATGGAAGAAATTCGTACCTGAAGATTTATGATCTTGATGTGTTCTTCAGAAAACCAGAGATGTTGCTTCCTCTTTGAGCTTCTTTTGGCCAAATAAAGGCTTAGATGCAAAAATGGATGATGCTTCAGTGGAGAAGAGCTGAAATCCAAGCTTCAAAACAGTTGCAATGTGATGAAAATGGAGAGAGAATCAGAGAGATTCTGAGATGAAGATGAGGAAGATGAATGAAATGGAGCTCGAAAATCAGTTGCAATGTGGAGAAATTGAGAGAGAATGGAGAGAGTTTCTGAGTTGAATGTGAGAAAATGAAGTTAGAAATGAAATTTGAGAGAGTGGTTTGTTTTATAGTAAGCTTTAACCATGGTTTAGTGAGCCAGTTAAATGAGTCACAGCTTGGTTAATTGAGTGCACCCTAACTAACTGAGTCAAGTTAGTTAGGGGCGAGTCATTGAGGATTGTGATAGGGTGAGGTTGGTTCATGACAGTTATGGTGGGAGCAAGGAGAAAGTGAATTGGCACGGTTGTGTAGCAGGAGCTTGTGCATCAGAAACTTGCTAAGCAAGTTTGTTCTTTCTATTCCCATGTATGGCACGTGATAGTGTGTATTATGTAGGTGATATGTTTAACCAAATGTGGAAATAAAGTATGGAAGTGTTTGTAGTATGAGTGAACCAAATTGTGCAACATGCTGTCAATGTACCAGTGCCAACATAGGGTAGTTTGTTGAAGTTTTTCTCTCTATTCAATGAAGGACTTGGTGAGTTTATGAGTTCTTTGGAAAGAGGACACCTTGGGGAACAATGTTGGTTTGAAAATTGGAGTGAAATGATGCCTCAAATATGTCTAAAAATGACCACCAACAGATGGAAAACTAACTGGATCATATGCGTGCAAAGCAAGCCATGGCATGGCAAGTGACATGCATGAAAGTTCAGCCTAATCAACCTATCTTGAGACCACTATAACCCACTCATAACTTGATCAATCCAAAATTTTCCCAACATCAATATTGAAGATGACACTACAAAGAACAACTTTGATGTTGAAAATTTTTCCATTTGAGGCTTTTATCTTGATGAAAAATGGGTGGACATTTGGCTCACCACATGCTTGTGAAAATGACTGCGCGCGTGCCTTGAAAATCCTTGGTCATGACATGGTTTTGGCCTACTTTCCTCCAACTTTGATCATCCATATCTCTCTCAATTTTTATCCAATGGAGATGTTCTACACATGGATTTGAAGCTTGAAGCAAGACCTTTTGTTGTGGCCTGGTGGAATTTTCATTTGATGCTTCTATTTTAAATGGCCTTGGTTCAAAGTGTAGTGCAAAATGGCTAAAACTTGCTATTTTTAGTAACCCTTCTTCACCCAAAAATGGCAACTTTCCACATCTTGATTTTTTTATGATTCCTTTGGGGTTTCTTGATCAAACTTTGCACATTGGACACATATAACATGAATTTCATGAATTTGGCTTCAAAAAGTCAAGAGTTGACTTTTTCTCTGATTATTTGACTTGACCCTAATTTCTCTGATTTTTTATCTTTCTTCCAATTGAACCACTTCTAAAACCAATTGAGAGGTGATTTTCCACATACATACACTTAAGAACACATAGAATACCATGACATCAAGTTTTGTCCAAAAAATCAAAGATATCCTGATTTTATTAGAAACCCTAATTTTGACCTCCTCTGGTTAGGAGGGAAAAGTGCAGTCTTTAATTTCAGATTCCTCAGAGTATGTTGTGCATCCTTTTAAAGGATGATGGGATATGCCGTTTGAGGATGATTTTGGATCAATGAGCTATCTCTTTTGAGGGTTTTCCTTCAGTTTTTGAACCTCTTGCATGTTGAAGTATGTATTGTTTCAATCTCCCATTGGATCTCACTTCCTTGAGATTGTGGATGATCAATTGAGATGGTATGAGACATGAGAGACTCTTAGCTTGCCTTGAGGCAACTTAATTGACCTTTTTGTGCTTTGAATGATCCCTTGATTGTCCACCTTCCACCTGATCACATGCCTTGATGGTAAGAGGAATGCTATGCTTCATTTTTCTATGTTAAATGCAATGCAATGCTAATGAGATGGATATGATATTGTAAATGATAATGCTATGCTATGATGCAAAAAAGGGAGAGCAAATTTTGGGGTATTACAGTTGCCCCTATTCAAACGCTGTAGACCTGAATGCCTGAAAGCGAATGCTTTCAGACTTTCAAGGTATATAGTGATTGAATACCAAATATAACCAAAAAATTTCTCTGGATGATGAAAAAGAAAAGGGATATAAACCCAACGCGATTGTTGGATTGAATCTTCAAGTGAAACGTTGTCGGAGAAATCTGTCTTTTGAACGACGCCAGGCGACTACTGGCTTGCCATACTGTTGATGGACTTTAGAAATGTCTTTTTGAATGACGCCAGACGACTACTGGCTTGCCACACTGCTGGTGGACTTTAGAAATGTCTTTTTGAACGACGCCAGACGACTACTGGCTTGCCACACTGCTGGTGGACTTTAGCTGCTCTGCCATTCTAAACAATGGACTTTTACCAGTTCGTGCTGGATTTTTGCCAATCTGTCGTTGGACTTCAATGATTACCAAACAGGCTTTGGAATCTCAAAATTTCCATCCTCGGATGGACTTTTGCAGCTTTGCCAAATTAAACTTGGACTTTGATGCTTACCAAACCGGCTCTGGAAGCTTTGTCAGATGATCATCCCACCTGCTGGAACAACCACCTGCAATATTATCCCACATGCTGGGATAAGATAAACAAACTGTATATAATGATCATCCCACTGGCTGGAACAACCATCTGCCATACTATCCCACCGGCTGGAATAATATGAACAAACTGCATATAATGATCATCCCACTGGCTGGAACAACCATCTTCCATACTATTCCACAGGCTGGAATAATATGAATAAATCATATATAATGATCATCCCACTGGCTGGAACAACCATCTTCCATACTATTCCACAGGCTGGAATAATATGAACAAACTGTATATAATGATCATCCCACTGGCTGGAACAACCATCTTCCATACTATTCCACAGGCTGGAATAATATGAACAAACTGCATATAATGATCATCCCACTGGCTGGAACAACCATCTTCCATACTATTCCACAGGCTGGAATAATATGAACAAACTGTATATAATGATCATCCCACTGGCTGGAACAACCATCTTCCATACTATTCCACAGGCTGGAATAATATGAACAAACTGTATGCCAAAAATAAATTGGACTTTGGATTATAACTGAGCAATGCTGAGAATTACACCACCTGCTGGGTAATATCATATGCTGACACTTTGCTGAAAAAGAGATTCCGTTGATCTATATAGACCAAGTTGGGGAAATTACCGCGACTCGGCTGGGGAGTATAGCGGACAAGATTCAATGCTGAACTCTGTGGGGATATCATTACCAAAGATATGATCTTGCCGGGGACCAGGGCTACTTTGCGGGGAATATCCAAATCTTGGCTGAAAGACAATCCGTTGCAACATACTGAGAAAGAGTCCCTAGAGATCTGCTGAGGAAACCCAAAGCAATTCCTCGGTAATCTGCTGAGGAAAATGACTGTCGAGCTTAGGGTAAATGTCACAATGCCCCCTGTTGGGCGAACTTTCCCTTTGACGACTCCGCTGGGAATAATGAGTTTATAACACACTCTGCTGGAGAAAAACCGCTTTAAAGCGTCTCTTGTTGGGGCTGCCCTTCGAGAGGATTTTACAGAAGACCAAATGTCCTCAAACTGGGGATTATAGATCGGGGATATCCTTTGCTGGGGAGGTTACATGCCCCATGCATGGGATGGTCAATAACTCCGCTGGGGATTATTCTTTGACAAATTTCCCATGCCGAAACCTGCGGGAGACATGATACTACCACTTGTTGGTACATCCTGCCAAGAGTAAACTCCACAAAGGATGTTAGTACTAAAAGTTTCGTCTCTTAAGAGGATTTTATAGAAAACCAAGCGTTTTCAAACTCTTAGACAAACACTCTGCCTTGAACTACCTTTCACATCGTCTGCAAGGTACTGAAGGATTGGCACTTGTTGTCAACCTGGAGTATTCACTGCATTAATAACCGTTATCAACACAGAAGAAATCCATCTTCGAACACCGTTGCCGTCACGAAACTAGTGGGAACTCTTGAATGGAAGAATCGACTTAATAAGATACAACAGTATCAAGTCATAGCAAATATCTGCTTGTGGTTACGATCATGCTGTTTGGATCGATCGTGCTCATTACCTGCAACAGAAAAAGAATATGCACATGCCCCAGGATATTGCGTGGTCTTTTGGGTCCACCATCCAAGGTTGTCCAACAAGCAAAAGTAATTTCAATTGTCTTTGTGCATGTTTTTGCAAGGCCGAGATATTTTCAAAGTAACGTTTTATTATCAAAAATCAGACGTTTTTGCAAACAAAACAGTAAAATGAAAATAAAAGCCCGTGACTGAATATTCAACTTTATTGATGAAATGCCAAAAATTGGCGAATTTACAATCAGAAGCAAACCCCTAAAAGAGGTGATTGCCATAAAATTGAGAAAAGAAATCTATCCTAATGATAATGCGGAAATTGGATTCCAAATGATTTCTGATTCTGTTATAGCCAGTATGTATTCCAGCTCTCCTGATTATCTTTGCCTTCAGAAGCTCGTGGTCCGACCAATTCCTCCTTTGGAATTTTGCCAGCTTGCTGAAGAGTAGAAAACGTACAGATTAATTCAGACTGCAGTCATTCGCTTTAATCCCTCTTTTGTGTGGATCGCCTTTTCAGGTTTTCAATCCACCGGGATACCCATTTTTGCCTAAGTTGCCCTTTCGGGTTTTCAACTTACCGGGTGTACAATTCTTTTCAATTATATCCCTAATTTTTGCCCGAACCTTTATTCTGTTTTTGGTTCGCCGGGATGCCCTTTTTTGCCTGGATTCCTTTTTTCTTTTATCCAGCGGGTCTCTTTATACGAAGTATTTTTTAACTGCATCTGAATTAACAAGGGATGAAAAATCTTCACCATCCATGGTTGTCAGCAACAAGGCTCCACCTGAGAGAAAACCTTTTTTACCACGAACGGACCTTCATAGTTAGGAGTCCATTTGCCCCTGTGATCTGTACTCGGAGGAAGTATTCTCTTGATTACCACATCCCCGACTTTGTAGACTTGAGGTCGAACATTTTGATCGAATGCCCTCTTCATTCTGCGCTGGTATAGCTGTCCATGGCATACCGCTGCTAATCGCTTCTCCTCAATAAGGCTCAGCTGATCAAATCTGGCTCGTACCCATTCAGCTTCATCTAGCTTAACATCCATCAATACTCGGAGAGAGGGAATCTCCACTTCTATCAGTAGAACTGCCTCCATACCATATACAAGCGAGTATGGTGTTGCCCCAGTGGACGTGCGGACTGATGTTCGATACCCATGCAAAGCCAGTGGTAACATCTCATGCCAATCTTTGTACGTGACAACCATCTTCTGCACAATCTTCTTGATATTTTTGTTGGCCGCTTCAACCGCGCCATTCATTTTCGGGCGGTACGGAGAAGAATTGTGGTGCTCGATTTTGAAGTCCCGGCATAGCTCAGCCATCATCTTGTTGTTCAAATTAGAACCATTATCAGTAATAATTCTTTCGGGCACTCCATATCGACAAATGATATCTCGCTTCAAGAAACGAGCCACTACTTGCTTAGTGACATTGGCGTAAGATGCTGCTTCAACCCATTTAGTGAAGTAATCAATGGCGACCAAGATGAAACGATGGTCGTTTGAAGCAGTAGGCTCAATTTTCCCAATCATATCAATGCCCCACATTGCAAATGGCCACGGAGAGGACATGATACTCAACGGATTGGGAGGAACATGCACTTTGTCTGCATAGATATGGCATTTGTGACACTTGCGAGCATACTTGCAGCAATCTGACTCCATGGTCAGCCAATAATACCCTAATCTCAACAATTTCTTAGCCATCGCATGTCCTCCGGCATGGGTACCGAAAGAGCCTTCGTGCACTTCAATCATCAACAGGTCTGCCTCGTGTCTATCCACGCATCTGAGCAGAACCGTGTCAAAATTCCTTTTATACAGCACACCATCTTTGTTCAAGAAGAAACTACCAGCTAGCCTTCTTAATGTCTTCTTGTCATTGGAAGATGCCCCAGACGGGTATTCTTGATTTTTTAAGAAGCATTTGATGTCATGGTACCAAGGCTTATCATCAGACACTGCATCAACCTCAAACACAAAAGCAGGCCTATCAAGACGAGATACATCAATCCTGGGCACAAAGTTCCAACCATGCACTTTGATCATCGAAGAGATAGTGGCCAAGGCGTCTGCAAACTTATTCTCATCTCGGGGAACATGGTATAACTTGACAGTTGTAAAGAATGTCAGCAATCTCCTCGTATAATCTCTATACGGAATCAAATTCTGCTGATGTGTGTGCCAAGTTCCCTTTACTTGATTGATTACCAGTGCTGAATCACCAAAGATATCGAGGGTCTTGATTCGTAAATAAATAGCTTCCTCGATCCCTAGTATGCAAGCTTCGTATTCTGCTTCATTGTTGGTACACCCGAAAGTTACTCGGGCAGTGAAGGGCATGTGAACACCTTCTGGCGTAATAAGGATTGCACCAACTCCGCACCCATTCATATTAACTGCCCCATCAAACATCAAACTCCATTTGGATTCAGGGTCAGGCCCCTCCTCCAGAAGTGGTTCCTCGCAGTCTTTCGCTTTGAGAAACATGATGTCCTCATCAGGGAAATCAAATCTCATGGGCTGATAATCATCGAGAGGCTGTTGCGCAAGATAATCTGACAGTATACTTCCTTTAATTGCCTTTTGCGAAGTAAATTAAATATCGTACTCTGACAGTACCATCTGCCACCTTGCAACTCTGACTGTAAGTGCTGGTTTCTCAAAAATATACTTTACCGGATCCAATTTAGAGATCAACAGGGTTGTATGTGTGAGCATGTATTGTCTCAATCGCTTGGCGGCCCATGCGAGTGCATAACATGTCTTCTCAAGCATTGAATAACGCGATTCACAATCTGTAAATTTCTTGCTCAGGTAGTAGATAGCATGTTCTTTCCTACCTGTCTCGTCGTGTTGACCGAGAACACAACCCATGGATCCTTCGAGCACTGTCAAGTACATAATTAATGGTCTCCCTTGAACTGGAGGTATCAGAATTGGAGGTTCCTGCAAATATCTTTTTATTTTATCGAATGCATTTTGACAATCATCATTCCACCTGACCGTTTGATCTTTTCGTAGCATTTTGAATATCGGTTCGCAAGTGGCAGTTAGGTGCGATATGAACCTTGAAAAGTAGTTCAACCTTCCTAGAAAGCCGCGAACTTCTTTCTCAGTTCTCGGTACAGGCATATCTTATATAGCTTTCACTTTAGCAGGATCAACCTCTATCCCTTTTTCACTGACAATGAAACCAAGCAATTTTCCGGACCGCACGCCGAAAGTACACTTGTTAGGATTCAGTCTCAACCTGAATTTCCTCAGCCTCTCAAACAACTTCTTCAAGTTGATCAGATGTTCCTCTTCTGTCTTTGATTTAGCAATCATGTCATCCACATAGCACTCGATCTCTTTATGAATTAGATCGTGGAATAACGTCACCATTGCTCTTTGATAAGTTGCCCCTGCGTTCTTCAACCCAAAAGGCATTACTTTGTAACAGAAGGTACCCCACGGGGTAATGAATGTCGTCTTCTCCATGTCTTCAGGCGCCATCTTTATCTGATTGTACCCGGAGAATCCAACCATAAATGAGAACACTGAAAACTGAGCGGTATTATCAACCAGCACATCAATATGAGGGAGTGGAAAATCATCTTTAGGGTTCGCCCTGTTGAGATCTCTGTAATCCACACACATTCTGACTTTGCCATCTTTCTTCGGCACCGGTACTATATTGGCCACCCAGGGAGGATAGTTGGTTACTGCCAGAAAACCTGCATCCAACTATTTCTGTACTTCTTCCTTGATCTTCAAAGCCATTTCTGGTTTTGTCCTGCGCAGCTTCTGCTTGACCGGTGGGCAGTCCTCTTTCAATGGTAGTCTATGCACAACTATGTCTGTATCTAAACCTGGCATATCTTGATATGACCAAGCGAAGATGTCAACGTATTCCCGTAGCATGACTATCAGCTCTTGCTTTACATCAGCCCGCAGACTCGCACCAATCTTAATCTCTTTCTTGCTTTCCTCTGACCCAATATTGATGATCTCAAGAGCTTCCTAATGAGGCTGAATGGTCTTCTCTTCCTGTTTCAACAACCTAGCCAACTCTTTCGGGAGTTCATAGTCTTCATCACCTTCTTCCTCAGCTTGATAGATCGGATTGTCGAAATCATACGTGGGCATAACAGAATCATTTTCAGAGAAATCCACAGAATCCAGTCTGCATGATTGGGTTTATGCTTTATTTTAGATTATTTTTTGCTTGAAAATAAAAGAAAAGAAAGTGCATTATCATTTTTAATTTTCTTTGTGCAAAAATAAAATAAAGAAAGAGTAAAGGAACACAAATTTGTAAACAAAAACGTCCTTTTATTGATATTTGAACATTATATGAGAAAATATGGTGGCCCTACAAATGGATCCTCACACCTTGGGCAGAGTGTGGGATTTCATGCATTATGAAAGACAAGAATTATTACTCTGAATGGTGCACAACATGAACGATTTCTTCACTAGACCAATTTTGCAACGCCTCGCCTGGAGCCAGTGCATATACCCATCTGTCCAGATAATCTGAGCTTTCAGCGCCATCTTCTATTGCTGAGTAGGACTGGTTGGGAT
This sequence comes from Lathyrus tuberosus, assembly GCA_022829125.1. Classification (NCBI taxonomy): domain Eukaryota; kingdom Viridiplantae; phylum Streptophyta; class Magnoliopsida; order Fabales; family Fabaceae; genus Lathyrus; species Lathyrus tuberosus. The sequence goes on along the minus strand of JALAZF010000056.1, from coordinate 4,405,512 downwards.
TGATAATTCCTCCACTGTTGAAGTTGATTGGCCCACGGAATTGAGGAACTGGCATCTGGCCCGGCTGGTATCCAATGCCAAACTTATCTTCTTTCACAAACACGTCAATAGCTTTACCCCAACCCTGGGCATTCCCGCTTTCGACCACTTCTCTGGCCTGCTTGTATGACGCAATTGATGCACTCGGTCCACCTGGCACATTCGACACCACTGCTGCTGAAGTAGACTCTGGTAAGTTATTGATATTCAGGGCTTCAAAAGACTGGCACAGGGTTTCATGAATTTCTCCATCCATTTCCACATATTTGAAAGTGGATAGATGACTCACGAATATATCTTCCTCCCCGCAAACAGTAACCACTTGACCCTCGAACACATATTTGAGCTTCTGATGAAGTGTGGAGGTAACTGCGCCTGCTGCGTGAATCCACGGTCGGCCCAACAAACAGCTATAAGCAGGCTGAATGTCCATAACATGAAAGGTCGTCTTGAATATCTGTGGACCAACCTGTATTGGTAGTTCAACCTCCCCAAACACCGATCTTTGGGATCCATCGAAAGCTCTCACAATCAGATCGCTGGGTCTCAGAACCAATCCATCTACTTCAATTTTCATCAGGGCTTTTTTGGGTAACACATTTAAGGAAGAACCTGTGTCAACCAGCACATGCGACAAAACTGCTCCTTTGCATTCAAGTGTGATGTGCAGTGCTTTGTTGTGGTTACGTCCGTCCGGTGTCAAATCCCTGTTCGTAAATCCCAACCCGTGGCTCACATTCACATTAGAAATTACTCCCTCCAACTGATTCACTGTAATCTCTTGGGGAACGTATGCCATATTCAGAACTTTCAACAAAGCAGCCCGGTGTGCATCTGAACTCATTAACAGGGATAATATCGAAATTTTAGAGGGTGTCTGATTAAGTTGGTCAATGATCTTGTAATCACTCTTTTTGATAACCCTCATGAATTCCTCAACATCATTATCAAAATTGACTTTAGGGTCCTCTTCCTGAGCAGGCACCTTGTCATCAACAACCTGTTTTCCTTTCGCTCTTGCAGCGGCTTCAGCCTCTTTATCATTCCTTAGAGTCTGGGGAGCAAACAGTCGACCGCTCCTAGTAAAACCACTTGATCCACTGACATTCTCAATGCTAGTACCAACAGCCACTGCCTTCTGCCGACTTCCTCCTTGACGAGTATCAGTTCCATACTGCCACGAAACTGCCCTATTAGACACATAAGCAGTCGATTCAGGAACTATAATCGTAACTGGTCTCGGCCTCTCGGGCACGATGATAGCAACAGGCTCCTCAACAGGCACCTGTATCTCTACTGGATTATAGTAAATGGTAACGGCAGAAACATCATGTTCTTTCTCTACTTTATCAAACTGAAGACTTCCCTCGTCCATAAGATCCTGCAGTCCAACTCTCAACTTACTGTAGCCATTAACCTGCTTTGAACAATCCTCGCAATCAGAGGCGCATCCAGGAAATACCTTTCCTTTTAACAAACGTTCTTTTATAATCAACAGCGGAGTCTTCACCAAATTAACATCAGTAATCAAATTCAACTTCTCGCCATCAAAAATGGCATTTGTGCCTGCACCTCCATGATGAGGCATTGGATTGTCACGAACATTCGGTGGCCTAGAGAAGTTGATAGCTTTTGCGTCGATCAGATCTTGAACCTTATGTTGAAAGGCCCAGCACTTTTCTATTGAATGACCTGGCGCACCAGAATGATATTCACATCGAACATTAGCATCGTAACCTTGAGGCAATTTTCTGGAATCCAGCGGCTTCATAGTCCGAAGTTCAACCAACTTCTCTTTGAGCAGTTGTGGTAACAACGCAGCATATGTCATAGGCAAGGGATCAAACTTACGGTCCCTTTGTCTATGGTTCTGAAATCGGGGTCTACCTTGCTGATCTGGCGTTTGCTGTCCAGCTGGAACCGGAATGGTTACCGCATCCACCTGATGATAGGACTGATTCCTTCCTCTGCCCCCTCCTCTATACACAGCGCTTGACTCCCCTTCTCTTTTCCTTGGTCCATTGGCAAAGGGTTTCTTCGAACTTGAAGCAACATCTTGAATCTTACCCAATTTTAGCAGACTTTCTATTCGTTCCCCAGCAACGACGATATCGGCAAACCCCGTGGAGGGACATGCAGCCAGTCTATCCAAATACGTCCCTTGAAGTGTGCTCATGAACATATCAGCCATCTCACGATCACCCAAAGGTGGTTGAACTCGAGCAGCCAATTCTCTCCATCTCTGTGCGTACTGCTTAAAGCCCTCCTTGTTATCCTGAGTCATACTCTGCAATTGCGTACGATTAGGTGCCATGTCCAGATTATATTGATACTGCTTCAGAAAAGCAGCGCACAAATCTTTCCAACTCCTTATATGAACCCTGTCCAGCTTAATGTACCATTCCAGGGAAGCGCCTGACAGGCTATCCTGGAAAAAATACATCCAGAGCTTTTGGTCCTCGGTGTAAGCGGTAATCTTGCGATTGTAAGCTTGCAAATGTGTTTTGGGATAGGTACTACCGTTGTACTTATCCAAAGCAGGAAGCTTGAACTTGGGAGGAATTCGCACACCCTGTACGAGACCCATGTCTTCTACATCAATTCCAAGAGGATTTTGGCTCTCAATAGCCTTGAGTCTTTCATCCAGCCCTTCATACTTCCGGTCGTCATTGTAGAAACCCATGTCATTATTGAATGCAGTGAACTGGTCCTCCTGACCATCCTCATTGTTATCAAATCCCAGATGTACCCCACCAGCAGGGATTGTGCCAACAGGAGGAGTGTGCACGTTGCGATTTGGGATTTCAGTTTCCAGCCTCTGGATAGTGGTTCTCATAGCTTCTTGTCCAATCCTCATGTTTTCTTGTCCGGTCCTCAGCTCTTGCTGACCTTGAGCAATCCCCTGCATGAGGTTCATGAACTGTTCCATCCTTCCCCTCAAATCGGCTAACTCTGTCTGAACTTGCTCCATTACTCTTGCTTGATTGCGTCGGGTAGAATATCGGTGAACTGGGGTATCAGCTATCGTGCCTGAAACCAAATAAAGGTTAGCAGGCGCCTGCAAAAGGGGAAAACCTGCAATGCAAAAATGATATGCTATGCAAATGCAAATGCACAGTTATGTTTGTCATTTCAAGATACTTTTCATATCCTGATTCCAATCATAACCACAAATTCCTGACGACCAGAAATCATGATTAGTGAGTTTTGCTCTGAAGAGATATTCATATACATCGATCACAAATATCTGGAGACCAGAAATAGTGACTTTGTAGTGTGCCCGTGTGCAGATAACACATCACATATATCCGAAAACCAGAAATTGTGAACAGAAATAGCTCTTTTCGTACAAATTTCCAGAAGTTTTTCAGTACATTAGTCATAGTTTCAGCAACAAAATAAGAAACAAGCAGTCAAATGGATCCATCAACAATTCTGATGGTAACCATTACAAATTACAAAGAAATGACAAAATTCACTAATCCGACAGCTCTACATCCTTCAGCTTCTGGCTGGAGTACTTAATCTCCTCAAACAGGATGCGGGTACGCTGATGACGCGGCTTCTCAATCAGCTCTTTAATTATGACGTCCCTTTTTTCCAACGCATCCTCTAACGAACCCACGTGCATCAGCAAGGCTTCATCTTCACCGACTCCTTTGCGCCTCTTAATTACAGCTTGAATTTTAACTAGCTTCAGATCCGCCGTGACATCTTCAAGCTCTTTGTTAGCAATCTTCAGCTTATCTTCAGCGTTCCTTGCCTATTCTTGGCTTCTGTCAAGGTCTTCTCGATGTTTTCTTCTTGCTTCATGTGCTTTCTTCAGCTCTTCATTTTTATCTTTTAACTGGGTCATCAATTCAGAGTTCTCAATTCTGACTTCATCCCAAGCTTGACGGAGTTTAGCTAACGAATCTTGGCTTCGGGCTAGAGCCTGCTTTGTAGCCTTATGAGCCTGACTAGTATCATCTGCTCCCAAGGTAAGCTTCCGGAAATATCGAGCTCTCTCATCAAAATCTTCTTCTTTGTCTGCCAGGGTTTTTTCTGCTTTCAATGCTCTCTTTTCCAACTCTTTGTTGTCCGCTAGAGCTTTCTGAAGACATCTACTCATCCCAGAGTTCTCTATCTGCAGCTCTCTAACCTTTTTCTTCCATTTCTCACACTCCTCAATAGCTACCATGGTGGGTTGTTCAGGCTGTACTGAACGTACAAGAGGTCTCCTTGAAAAGGGCAAAAGCAATTCCTTTACTTTCGTCTCAATCCATTTGTCATATTCAGGATAAGACCTACAATCTCTTTTCCCAAAAACCGCTTTTCCAATTTTATGCTTATCTTTCCAAGCATTCACTACCTCTACCACCTTCTCATCTTTAGTTCCTGTGAAGAACAAAGATTCTTCCATGTCTTGCTCTGTAGGAGGACCCCTAGAAGCATACCCGAACTGTCGGATGGCCAAAATTGGATTATAATTGATCCCTCCTTTTCTGCCAATCAGAGGTACATTTGGAAAACTTCCGCATCTTGTGATAAGCTCAACTCTCAGCAATCGATGATCGAACCAGACAATATTATCAGCTGTTAAACCTATCATTCGCTCGGACCACTTCGCAACATCTATGGTTTCCACAAAGGCACCTGTTTGAGGCAAATGCTTGAAAAGCCAATGACATAGCAGTGGAGTGCAACAACTAACAGGGCCTCCCCTTCTTTTCTCGTTCTTGTAGTGCACGGAATAATAAAAATCCCCCAACAAAGTAGGGACTGGATTTTTAAGAACGAAAACTCTCATAGCTTGCATATCCACAAAGTCTTGCTGATTGGGAAAAAGAACTAGGCCATATATGCAAAGAGCCAAAATGGAGTTGTAAACCGTCCAGTTTTTAGCATTAGCGGCCTCTTGGGCTTGATCAGCAAGGAATTCCAGATGAAATCCGTCAACTCCGTTTTTGTTACTCACACCACTTTTGATCACTGACTGGTCCATTTGTGTTGCAGCGGCAATTTCTTTTACACTAGGAGAGCTACCCGAAAAAAATGGTATTGTTGACATGATCGGAACCCCCAAAATAAATGAGAATTCTTCTAGTGTCGGCATCAAAATGTAATCTGGAAAGAGGAAGCATCTCAGCGAAGGCTCATAGAACTGCAGTAGGGTGTGTAGAGCATCATGTTCATTCTTCGTGATAGTACGGACCATCCTAACCAAATTCCCATACTTCTTTTGAAACCTATCAAGAACATCGGGGCCGGCCATGTCTATGACTTTGAGCAATGAATCCAAGGTAGGGTCTGGAAACTTGTAAGAAACATTGTTCTTCCTTCTCTCGTCATTCTCTGTTGAACCCATGGATTGGAATCAGAAGTATATTAGGCACCTGAAATTGACAAACATAACCGTTATGATATGATAATGCAATGCAAAGGGCAGTGTGATCAGGTAATCAGGTGTCTGTGCTGAACTGTGTGCGGTGTCAGTGTAGTCCTGGGAACAATATGGAACCACAAGTAGGAACTGTCTGAATATAATAGGATGAACCCTTCCTTTGTGTAAAATCAACAGAAAACCGGGTATGTAGGAAGTCATGGTCACCTGCAAACCTGCAAACAACCCCCCTTCTCACATGTGGGTTCTAGGATGTTTAGTATCCCGGGCTCTCAGGTCGAGAAATGATGATACGTTCACCATTTCTGGTTTGGCATCATCATCAATCGAGGAGGCCTCAACTAATTCTCCAAGACGAAAGGTCCTCAGCTTCTGGCACTAAGGTCGAGAAGCAATAGCACATTCATCCCTTGGGGTACAGTACTATCGCCAATCGAGGAGTGCCTCCACTGATTCCCTTTCCAAAAAGGAAACCCTATGGCAAGTTCCCAGCATTGGGTCCTCGGGTCGAGAATGTGCAATGGGTTTGCCACAGAATGTGGTCTGCCACTGTCACATCTCGTGAGAAGTGCCGCAACTGAGTCCTCGGGAATGGTCACCAGAGTCGACAGCTCTCTAGATCGACATCCTGGAATACGCAAGACGCGCATGCCATGATGGGTCCTAAGATAGCCTCGTCTAGCTGTGAATTTCGTGAATACCCAACATACTCCAGACGACACGTAGGTCCCACTACTCTCTACTCTAATCCTAAGTGTATACTCAAGCCTGTGTAATGGGCTTATCTCTCAGAAATCCCATCCCGCCATACAGAAAACAGCACAGTCCAGCACAGTATAATATATGAAATGTAAATGCTAACATGCTGTAAATATGGTGATGTACAGTAAAACAATAAATAACCATACAATAAAACGGTAAATACAGCACAACAGTAAACACCCAATGAAAGAAAAACAGACAAGCGCTAGGATTGACTCGCTTCGGATGGACCAGCAATAGGTCAATCTGTCCCCAGCAGAGTCGCCAGCTGTCGCTCCCGGGATTTTCATCCTAGTACAAACACGAAAGTGGCACCGAAACAGAGTCGCCAGTAATGTGTATTTATCCCACGAGAGGGAAAGGAAACACCGCATAAACCTGAAGGGAAGGAAAAGAGCATGGTCTTGCGACCAAGAGAAAGGGTAAGGGAGTCGGTTACGCGAGAGGAAGGTATTAGCACCCTCTCGCGTCCATCGTACCCGATGGGATCCACGCTTGCTTGTCTCGATCAAAGGGTGTAAGGAACGGATACTGAAAAAGGAACTGGAAAAGGAAAGACAAGAAAGAGAAATAAATGTAGGGAAAATAAAAGAAGTGCTCGCATGGGCCCTACCCCACTGCCTACGTATCTCATCGGGAGCATGAGAATCAGAGCGACGTAGTTCCCCTCACTAGGGATGAATTGTTTGTGTTTTTTTAGTGGAATACGTCAACGTTCGCGTCCTAGCAGTTTAGGTGTTGCGGCTCGCTATAGGGAGACTTAGCCGTTACCTGTTTGCGGCAGAACGGAAATGACGCATCCTTAAGAAATGAGTTGAAGGAGATGAGGAAAGAATTCCCGAAGGAAAGACATTATTGTTTGTTTTTGTCTTTTAAGAGTTTTTTCATTTGTTTGCATATGATAGTGTATCTAAATCTTAATCATTGGAATGTGTACATTCTCACATTCCAAGATAGAATGAGTAAGAAAATACACTAAGTGTGAAGAAGACCCTCACACTTAGTTCCAATTGTCAAGGTTCAAACACACTAGCATACTTGTGTTTATTAAGTATTTTTGTTATTTATGAAATGAAGAAATGTTTTTTATTCATACCTTCAACAAGTATTGCATTTAAGTCGCTCATATAAGATCAAATGTTTAACACATTGACCCAAGATGGGGCATATGCTACACATTCTAAGATTATAAGATAAGACCCCTTATAATCTTTTCTTTATATGAAAGGCCTAAATGCAATAAATGTCTACCTTTATTAGGTATTTTGGATTTTCTTTGAGATGAGAAGAGAGACTCAAGAGAGGAGCAAAGGTAAAAATCTATATGAACTAAGACTCAATCCTAATCAATTAATTAAGGGAGTGATCCTAAGGGTTTGTGAGGTTTCAAAACCTAAAGTCTAAAGAAGAATGAATTAAACAATTCACTTCTAAAGTAGAAGATGAATTGTAATCCAAAAGGGAGAGTAATGAGTTATTAAAAGAAAGCACATAAGTGCTTAACAAAACACAATATGGAATTGTAAAAGAGATAAGAGGATAGAAGTTTGAATGTGGATTCCTTATCCACACTCAATTGCAACTTACCAAAGTCCCTACATGGTTAGTAAACATGTATACAAGTATAGGAAGCCAAAAGAACATTTAATGCACCATAAAACTCAAAAGAATTAGATGAGACATCAAATCCTATAACCACAACCAGAATGTACATCATATGGAAAACAAATGATCATTATCATGCAAGTCCAAGTGGATATGCAACAAACATCATCCATGACATTAGAACATGCTACCATAAGAAAAGGGAGAATGAAAGATGAAAAGAAATGAAAAAACATGCATGAATGGAACATGTAATCTAAGGATCAGAATTGAAATGAAATGAAAAGTGATTCACAAACATCTCACAAGTGCTCATGCATAACACATCAAGCCATTCAAGAAGCAATAGAAGAAGAAAGGAAATGGAAATTCAAAAGATAACACAAGTACTTCATATTAAGGACACGCAAAGTTCAAATGAAAGTGAACATGCAATGATGACACATAACATGTACCAATGACCTATAATGTCAAATGGATGGTTCACAAAGTAGGCAAATGATCATGCAAGTATGCACAAAAGCAATCATGTAAACATGCACAAAGATTACAAGGATATGACATGTTGTAATGCTTCAAATGAAATGTTTTAAACAAAAATCAAATGAGTTCATGAAAATTATGAAAACATGGTATTGAGGTTCACAAATCAGAGATGAATCACATATCAAAGTATCATGTAAAAAATTCAAGGCAAAAAGGCTTTATACAATGCACTTAAATCAAATTGGATGCACATGCAAAGTAATGCAAAGATGAACATCAAAACATGCCATAACAGGACCTAAAAAATCCAATAAAAATCACTTAACACAATTCAAGATGTTAATGACTCACTACAAAAAGAAGCAACTCAAAATAATTTTTAATGATCAAGAACAAAATTAAACAAAATCATGTACAACATTAAGAATGCACACAAAAGAAAATCAAATAAAATTATGGAACAAGGGCAAAAATGTCATAAAATCAAGAAATAAAATCATGAAAAATTTTATAAATGTTTTAATGATGCTCATGAATTTTTTTGGAATTTTATAATGCCATTTAGTATTTTTAAAAATTAAAAAGCAAACGTGTAAAAAAATGAAAAATAAAATGAAATAGAAAATGACAGGGGGGTGTATGCATAGCAATCCTTCAGTTCAAATTGTTTGGGCTCTAAAACAATGGGGTGCGTATAGCAAAATAGTCTAGGTCCAAGTCTGCGCAATCCACAATAACTAGCATGTACACTCAGTCAACATGAGTCAAACAAATGATCACCATTGGATCCAGTCAAGTCAATAACCAAGTCAAAGTAAACCAGATCAACACACGTGCATGTATGTCCACCTTCCCTACCATGTGCCACACCACACAATGTTTAAAATAAAATCAGAAGCAACACGTGAGAGGCATGTGAGTTTTTTATGTGCTGGCGCATTTTGGATCATTAGATCAACAACATCATACGGCTGACATTCATTCTGGCCAGAAACCCTAACATAAAGACCACCGGCCGGAGAGGGACCTCCGGTCACCTTCTCCGGTCAATCACCACCGTCTGCAACCCTCACATCTCACCAAAATACACAAATATGATACCAAAATGAAGCTGAGCTTATGTAGAGCATGAATCCAGTGATAAAACATACAAAATATTCATGACATGAGAGAATCGAACAGAGGAATATTTGCCCTAACATTTCAACTATGCCTCTAAAGCCCTATCAACTAGCCAGACAAGTTCTTGAGCTTATAGGAAGCATCAAGAACCTGATAACATCTTCACATTATGTCTATAATGGAAGAAATTCCTACCTGAAGATTTATGATCTTGATGTGTTCTTCAGAAAACCAGAGATGTTGCTTCCTCTTTGAGCTTCTTTTGGCCAAATAAAGGCTTAGATGCAAAAATGGATGATGCTTCAGTGGAGAAGAGCTGAAATCCAAGCTTCAAAACAGTTGCAATGTGATGAAAATGGAGAGAGAATCAGAGAGATTCTGAGATGAAGATGAGGAAGATGAATGAAATGGAGCTCGAAAATCAGTTGCAATGTGGAGAAATTGAGAGAGAATGGAGAGAGTTTCTGAGTTGAATGTGAGAAAATGAAGTTAGAAATGAAATTTGAGAGAGTGATTTGTTTTATAGTAAGCTTTAACCATGGTTTAGTGAGCCAGTTAAATGAGTCACAGCTTGGTTAATTGAGTGCACCCTAACTAACTGAGTCAAGTTAGTTAGGAGCGAGTCATTGAGGATTGTGATAGGGTGAGGTTGGTTCATGACAGTTATGGTGGGAGCAAGGAGAAAGTGAATTGGCACGGTTGTGTAGCAGGAGCTTGTGCATCAGAAACTTGCTAAGCAAGTTTGTTCTTTCTATTCCCATGTATGGCACGTGATAGTGTGTATTATGTAGGTGATATGTTTAACCAAATGTGGAAATAAAGTGTGGAAGTGTTTGTAGTATGAGTGAACCAAATTGTGCAACATGCTGTCAATGTACCAGTGCCAACATAGGGTAGTTTGTTGAAGTTTTTCTCTCTACTCAATGAAGGACTTGGTGAGTTTATGAGTTCTTTGGAAAGAGGACACCTTGGGGAACAATGTTGGTTTGAAAATTGGAGTGAAATGATGCCTCAAATATGTCTAAAAATGACCACCAACAGATGGAAAACAAACTGGCTCATATGCGTGCAAAGCAAGCCATGGCATGGCAAGTGACATGAATGAAAGTTCAGCCTAATCAACCTATCTTGAGACCACTATAACCCACTCATAACTTGATCAATCCAAAATTTTCCCAACATCAATATTGAAGATGACACTACAAAGAACAACTTTGATGTTGAAAATTTTTCCATTTGAGGCTTTTATCTTGATGAAAAATGGGTGGACATTTGGCTCACCACATGCTTGTGAAAATGACTGCGCGCGTGCCTTGAAAATCCTTGGTCATGACATGGTTTTGGCCTACTTTCCTCTAACTTTGATCATCCATATCTCTCTCAATTTTTATCCAATGGAGATGTTCTACACATGGATTTGAAGCTTGAAGCAAGACCTTTTGTTGTGGCCTGGTGGAATTTTCATTTGATGCTTCTATTTTAAATGGCCTTGGTTCAAAGTGTAGTGCAAAATGGCTAAAACTTGCTATTTTTAGTAACCCTTCTTCACCCAAAAATGGCAACTTTCCACATCTTGATTTTTTTATGATTCCTTTGGGGTTTCTTGATCAAATTTTGCACATTGGACACATATAACATGAATTTCATGAATTTGGCTTCAAAAAGTCAAGAGTTGACTTTTTCTCTGATTATTTGACTTGACCCTAATTTCTTTGATTTTTTATCTTTCTTCCAATTGAACCACTTCTAAAACCAATTGAGAGGTGATTTTCCACATACATACACTTAAGAACACATAGAATACCATGACATCAAGTTTTGTCCAAAAAATCAAAGATATCCTGGTTTTATTAGAAACCCTAATTTTGACCTCCTCTGGTTAGGAGGGAAAAGTGTAGTCTTCAATTTCAGATTCCTCAGAGTATGTAATGTATCCTTTTAAAGGATGATGGGATATGCCATTTGAGGATGATTTTGGATCAATGAGCTATCTCTTTTGAGGGTTTTCCTTCAGTTTTTGAACCTCTTGCATGTTGAAGTATGTATTGTTTCAATCTCCCATTGGATCTCACTTCCTTGAGATTGTGGATGATCAATTGAGATGGTATGAGACATGAGAGACTCTTGGCTTGCCTTGAGGCAACTTGATTGACCTTTTTGTGCTTTGAATGATCCCTTGATTGTCCACCTTCCACCTGATCACATGCCTTGATGGTAAGAGGAATGCTATGCTTCATTTTTCTATGTTAAATGCAATGCAATGCTAATGAGATGGATATGATATTGTAAATGATAATGCTATGCTATGATGCAAAAAAGGGAGAGCAAATTTTGGGGTATTACAGCTGCCCTTATTCAAACGCTGTAGACCTGAATGCTTGAAAGCGAATGCTTTCAGACTTTCAAGGTGTATAGTGATTGAATACCAAATATAACCAAAAATTTGCTCTGGATGATGAAAAAGAAAAGGGATATAAACCCAACGCGATTGTTGGATTGAATCTTCAAGTGAAACGTTGTCGGAGAAATCTGTCTTTTGAACGACGCCAGGCGACTACTGGCTTGCCATACTGTTGATGGACTTTAGAAATGTGTTTTTGAACGACGCCAGACGACTACTGGCTTGCCACACTGCTGGTGGACTTTAGAAATGTCTTTTTGAACGACGCCAGACGACTACTGGCTTGCCACACTGCTGGTGAACTTTAGCTGCTCTGCCATTCTAAACAATGGACTTTTACCAGTTCGTGCTGGATTTTTGCCAATCTGTCGTTGGACTTCAATGATTACCAAACAGGCTTTGGAATCTCAAAATTTCCATCCTCGGATGGACTTTTGCAGCTTTGCCAAAGTAAACTTGGACTTTGATGCTTACCAAACCGGCTCTGGAAGCTTTGTCAGATGATCATCCCACCTGTTGGAACAACCACCTGCAATATTATCCCACATGCTAGGATAAGATAAACAAACTGTATATAATGATCATCCCACTGGCTGGAACAACCATCTGCCATACTATCCCACCGCCTGGAATAATATGAACAAACTGCATATAATGATCATCCCAGTGGCTGGAACAACCATCTTCCATACTATTCCACAGGCTGGAATAATATGAACAAACCGTATATAATGATCATCCCACTGGCTGGAACAACCATCTTCCATACTATTCCACAGGCTGGAATAATATGAACAAACTGTATATAATGATCATCCCACTGGCTGGAATAACCAACTTCCATACTATTCCACAGCTGGAATAATATGAACAAACTGCATATAATGATCATCCCACTGGCTGGAACAACCATCTTCCATACTATTCCACAGGCTGGAATAATATGAACAAACTGTATATAATGATCATCCCACTGGCTGGAACAACCATCTTCCATACTATTCCACAGGCTGGAATAATATGAACAAACTGTATGCCAAAAATAAATTGGACTTTGGATTGTAACTGAGCAATGCTGAGAATTGCACCACCTGCTGGGTAATATCATATGCTGACACTTTGCTGAAAAAGAGATTCCGTTGATCTATATAGACCAAGTTGGGGAAATTACCGCGACTCGGCTGGGGAGTATAGCGGACAAGATTCAATGCTGAACTCTGTGGGGATATCATTACCAAAGATATGATCTTGCCGGGGACCAGGGCTACTTAGCGGGGAATATCCAAATCTTGGCTGAAAGACAATCCGTTGCAACATACTGAGAAAGAGTCCCTAGAGATCTGCTGAGGAAACCCAAAGCAATTCCTCAGTAATCTGCTGAGGAAAATGACTGTCGAGCTTAGGGTAAATGTCACAATGCCCCCTGTTGGGCGAACTTTCCCTTTGACGACTCCGCTGGGAATAATGAGTTTATAACACACTCTGCTGGAGAAAACCCACTTTAAAGCGTCTCTTGTTGGGGCTGCCCTTCGAGAGGATTTTACAGAAGACCAAATGTCCTCAAACTGGGGATTATAGATCGGGGATATCCTTTGCTGGGGAGGTTACATGCCCCATGCATGGGATGGTCAATAACTCCGCTGGGGATTATTCTTTGACAAATTTCCCATGCCGAAACCTGCGGGAGACATGATACTACCACTTGTTGGTACATCCTGCCAAGAGTAAACTCCACAAAGGATGTTAGTACTAAAAGTTTCGTCTCTTAAGAGGATTTTAGAGAAAACCAAGCATTTTCAAACTCTTAGACAAACACTCAGCCTTGAACTACCTTTCACATCGTCTGCAAGGTACTGGAGGATTGGCACTTGTTGTCAACCTGGAGTATTCACTGCATTAATAACCGTTATCAACACAGAAGAAATCCTTCTTCGAACACTGTTGCCGTCACGAAACTTAGTGGGAACTCTTGAATGGAAGAATCGACTTAATAAGATACAACAGTATCAAGTCATAGCAAATATCTGCTCGTGGTTACGATCATGCTGTTTGGATCGATCGTGCTCATTACCTGCAACAGAAAAAGAATATGCACATGCCCCAGGATATTGCGTGGTCTTTTGGGTCCACCATCCAAGGTTGTCCAACAAGCAAAAGTAATTTCAATTGTCTTTGTGCATGTTTTTGCAAGGCCAAGATATTTTCAAAGTAACATTTTATTATCAAAAATCGGACGTTTTTGCAAACAAAACAGTAAAATGAAAATAAAAGCCCGTGACTGAATATTCAACTTTATTGATGAAATGCCAAAAATTGGCGAATTTACAATCAGAAGCAAACCCCTAAAAGAGGTGATTGCCATAAAATTGAGAAAAGAAATCTATCCTAATGATAATGCGGAAATTGGATTCCAAATGATTTCTGATTCTGTTATAGCCAGTATGTATTCCAGCTCTCCTGATTATCTTTGCCTTCAGAAGCTCGTGGTCCGACCAATTCCTCCTTTGGAATTTTGCCAGCTTGCTGAAGAGTAGAAAACGTACAGATTAATTCAGACTACAGTCATTCGCTTTAATCCCTCTTTTGTGTGGATCGCCTTTTCAGGTTTTCAATCCACCGGGATACCCATTTTTGCCTAAGTTGCCCTTTCGGGTTTTCAACTTACCGGGTGTACAATTCTTTTCAATTATATCCCTAATTTTTGCCCGAACCTTTATTCTGTTTTTGGTTCGCCGGGATGCCCTTTTTTGCCTGGATTCCTTTTTTCTTTTATCCAGCGGGTCTCTTTATACGAAGTATTTTTTAACTGCATCTGAATTAACAGGGGATGAAAAATCTTCACCATCCATGGTTGTCAGCAACAAGGCTCCACCTGAGAAAACCTTTTTTACCACGAACGGACCTTCATAGTTAGGAGTCCATTTGCCCCTGTGATCTGTACTCGGAGGAAGTATTCTCTTGATTACCACATCCCCGACCTTATAGACTTGAGGTCGAACCTTTTGATCGAATGCCCTCTTCATTCTGCGCTGGTATAGCTGGCCATGGCATACCGCTGCTAATCGCTTCTCCTCAATAAGGCTCAGTTGATCAAATTTGGCTCGTACCCATTCAGCTTCATCTAGCTTAACATCCATCAATACTCGGAGAGAGGGAATCTCCACTTCTATCGGTAGAACTGCCTCCATACCATATACAAGCGAGTATGGTGTTGCCCCAGTGGACGTGCGGACTGATGTTCGATACCCATACAAAGCCAGTGGTAACATCTCATGCCAATCTTTGTACGTGACAACCATCTTCTGCACAATCTTCTTGATATTTTTGTTGGCCGCTTCAACCGCGCCATTCATTTTCGGGCGGTACGGAGAAGAATTGTGGTGCTCGATTTTGAAGTCCCGGCATAGCTCAGCCATCATCTTGTTGTTCAAATTAGAACCATTATCAGTAATGATTCTTTCGGGCACTCCATATCGACAAATGATATCTCGCTTCAAGAAACGAGCCACTACTTGCTTAGTGACATTGGCGTAAGATGCTGCTTCAACCCATTTAGTGAAGTAATCAATGGCGACCAAGATGAAACGATGGCCGTTTGAAGCAGTAGGCTCAATTTTCCCAATCATATCAATGCCCCACACTGCAAATGGCCACGGAGAGGACATGATACTCAACGGATTGGGAGGAACGTGCACTTTGTCTGCATAGATATGGCATTTGTGACACTTGCGAGCATACTTGCAGCAATCTGACTCCATGGTCAGCCAATAATACCCTAATCTCAACAATTTCTTAGCCATCGCATGTCCTCCGGCATGGGTACCGAAAGAGCCTTCGTGCACTTCAATCATCAACAGGTCTGCCTCGTGTCTATCCACGCATCTGAGCAGAACCGTGTCAAAATTCCTTTTATACAGCACACCATCTTTGTTCAAGAAGAAACTACCAGCTAGCCTTCTTAATGTCTTCTTGTCATTGGAAGATGCCCCAGACGGGTATTCTTGATTTTTTAAGAAGCATTTGATGTCATGGTACCAAGGCTTATCATCAGACACTGCATCAACCTCAAACACAAAAGCAGGCCTATCAAGACGAGATACATCAATCCTGGGCACAAAGTTCCAACCATGCACTTTGATCATCGAAGAGATAGTGGCCAAGGCGTCTGCAAACTTATTCTCATCTCGGGGAACATGGTATAACTTGACAGTTGTAAAGAATGTCAGCAATCTCCTCGTATAATCTCTATACGAAATCAAATTCTGCTGATGTGTGTGCCAAGTTCCCTTTACTTGATTGATTACCAGTGCTGAATCACCAAAGATATCGAGGGTCTTGATTCGTAAATAAATAGCTTCCTCGATCCCTAGTATGCAAGCTTCGTATTCTGCTTCATTGTTGGTACACCCGAAAGTTACTCGGGCAGTGAAGGGCATGTGAACACCTTCTGGCGTAATAAGGACTGCACCAACTCCGCACCCATTCATATTAACTGCCCCATCAAACATCAAACTCATTTGGATTCAGGGTCAGGCCCCTCCTCCAGAAGTGGTTCCTCGCAGTCTTTCGCTTTGAGAAACATGATGTCCTCATCAGGGAAATCAAATCTCATGGGCTGATAATCATCGAGAGGCTGTTGCGCAAGATAATCTGACAGTATACTTCCTTTGATTGCCTTTTGCGAAGTAAATTAAATATCGTACTCTGTCAGTACCATCTGCCACCTTGCAACTCTGCCTGTAAGTGCTGGTTTCTCAAAAATATACTTTACCGGATCCAATTTAGAGATCAACAGGGTTGTATGTGTGAGCATGTATTGTCTCAATCGCTTGGCGGCCCATGCGAGTTCACAACATGTCTTCTCAAGCATTGAATAACGCGATTCACAATCTGTAAATTTCTTGCTCAGGTAGTAGATAACATGTTCTTTCCTACCTGTCTCGTCGTGTTGACCGAGAACACAACCCATGGATCCTTCGAGCACTGTCAAGTACATAATCAATGGTCTCCCTTGAACTGGAGGTATCAGAATTGGAGGTTCCTGCAAATATCTTTTTATTTTATCGAATGCATTTTGACAATCATCATTCCACCTGACCGTTTGATCTTTTCGTAGCATTTTGAATATCGGTTCGCAAGTGGCAGTTAGGTGCGATATGAACCTTGAAATGTAGTTCAACCTTTCTAGAAATCCGCGAACTTCTTTCTCAGTTCTCGGTACAGGCATATCTTGTATAGCTTTCACTTTAGCAGGATCAACCTCTATCCCTTTTTCACTGACAATGAAACCAAGCAATTTTCCGGACCGCACGCCAAAAGTACACTTATTAGGATTCAGTCTCAACCTGAATTTCCTCAGCCTCTCAAACAACTTCTTCAAGTTGATCAGATGTTCCTCTTCTGTCATTGATTTAGCAATCATGTCATCCACATAGCACTCGATCTCTTTATGAATTAGATCGTGGAATAACGTCACCATTGCTCTTTGATAAGTTGCCCCTGCGTTCTTCAACCCAAAAGGCATTACTTTGGAACAGAAGGTACCCCACGGGGTAATGAATGTCGTCTTCTCTATGTCTTCAGGCGCCATCTTTATCTGATTGTACCCGGAGAATCCAACCATAAATGAGAACACTGAAAACTGAGCGGTATTATCAACCAGCACATCAATATGAGGGAGTGGAAAATCATCTTTAGGGTTCGCCCTGTTGAGATCTCTGTAATCCACACACATTCTGACTTTGCCATCTTTCTTCGGCACCGGTACTATATTGGCCACCCAGGGAGGATAGTTGGTTACTGCCAGAAAACCTGCATCCAACTGTTTCTGTACTTCTTCCTTGATCTTCAAAGCCATTTATGGTTTTGTCCTGCGCAACTTCTGCTTGACCGGTGGGCAGTCCTCTTTCAATGGTAGTCTATGCACAACTATGTCTGTATCTAAACCTGGCATATCTTGATATGACCAAGCGAAGATGTCAACGTATTCCCGTAGAATGACTATCAGCTCTTGCTTTACATCAGCCCGCAGACTCGCACCAATCTTGATCTCTTTCTTGCGTTCCTCTGACCCAATATTGATGATCTCAAGAGCTTCCTGATGAGGCTGAATGGTCATCTCTTCCTGTTTCAACAACCTAGCCAACTCTTCCGGGAGTTCATAGTCTTCATCACCTTCTTCCTCAGCTTGATAGATCGGATTGTCGAAATCATACGTGGGCATAACAGAATCATTTTCAGAGAAATCCACAGAATCCAGTCTGCATGATTGGGTTTATGCTTTATTTTAGATTATTTTTTGCTTGAAAACAAAAGAAAAGAAAGTGCATTATCATTTTTAATTTTCTTTGTGCAAAAATAAAATAAAGAAAGAGTAAAGGAACACAAATTTGTAAACAAAAACGTCCTTTTATTGATATTTAAACATTATATGAGAAAATATGGTGGCCCTACAAATGGATCCTCACACCTTGGGCAGAGTGTGGGATTTCATGCATTATGAAAGACAAGAATTATTACTCTGAATGGTGCACAACATGAACGATTTCTTCACTAGACCAATTTTGCAACGCCTCGCCTGGAGCCAGTGCATATACCCATCTGTCCAGATAATCTGAGCTTTCAGCGCCATCTTCTATTGCTGAGCAGGACTGGTTGGGATTGATAATTCCTCCACTGTTGAAGTTGATTGGCCCACGGAATTGAGGAACTGGCATCCGGCCCGGCTGGTATCCAATGCCAAACTTATCTTTTTTCACAAACACGTCAATAGCTTTACCCCAACCCTGGGCATTCCCGCTTTCGACCACTTCTCTGGCCTGCTTGTATGACGCAATTGATGCACTCGGTCCACCTGGCACATTCGACACCACTGCTGCTGAAGTAGACTCTGGTAAGTTATTGATATTCAGGGCTTCAAAAGACTGGCACAGGGTTTCATGAATTTCTCCATCCATTTCCACATATTTGAAAGTGGATAGATGACTCACGAATATATCTTCCTCGCCGCAAACAGTAGCCACTTGACCCTCGAACACATATTTGAGCTTCTGATGAAGTGTGGAGGCAACTGCGCCTGCTGCGTGAATCCACGGTCGGCCCAACAAATAGCTATAAGCAGGCTGAATGTCCATAACATGAAAGGTCGTCTTGAATATCTGTGGACCAACCTGTATTGGTAGTTCAACCTCCCCAAACACCGATCTTTGGGATCCATCGAAAGCTCTCACAATCAGATCGCTGGGTCTCAGAACCAATCCATCTACTTCAATTTTCATCAGGGCTTTTTTGGGTAACACATTTAAGGAAGAACCTGTGTCAACCAGCACATGCGACAAAACTGCTCCTTTGCATTCAAGTGTGATGTGCAGTGCTTTGTTGTGGTTACGTCCGTCCGGTGTCAAATCCCTGTTCGTAAATCCCAACCCGTGGCTCACATTCACATTATAAATTACTCCCTCCAACTGATTCACTATAATCTCTTGGGGAACGTATGCCATATTCAGAACTTTCAACAAAGCAGCCCGGTGTGCATCTGAACTCATTAACAGGGATAATATCGAAATTTTAGAGGGTGTCTGATTAAGTTGGTCAATGATCTTGTAATCACTCTTTTTGATAACCCTCATGAATTAATCAACATCATTATCAAAATTGACTTTAGGGTCCTCTTCCTGAGCAGGCACCTTGTCATCAACAACCTGTTTTCCTTTCGCTCTTGCAGCGGCTTCAGCCTCTTTATCATTCCTTAGAGTCTGGGGAGCAAACAGTCGACCGCTCATAGTAAAACCACTTGATCCACTGACATTCTCAATGCTAGTACCAACAGCCTCTGCCTTCTGCCGACTTCCTCCTTGACGAGTATCAGTTCCATACTGCCACGAAACTGCCCTATTAGACACATAAGCAGTCGATTCAGGAACTATAATCGTAACTGGTCTCGGCCTCTCGGGCACGATGATAGCAACAGGCTCCTCAACAGGCACCTGTATCTCGACTGGATTATAGTAAATGGTAACGGCAGAAACATCCTGTTCTTTCTCTACTTTATCAAACTGAAGACTTTCCTCGTCCATAAGATCCTGCAGTCCAACTCTCAACTTACTGTAGCCATTAACCTGCTTTGAACAATCCTCGAAATCAGAGGCGCATCCAGGAAATACCTTTCCTTTTAACAAACGTTCTTTTACAATCAACAGCGGAGTCTTCACCAAATTAACATCAGTAATCAAATTCAACTTCTCGCCATCAAAAATGGCATTTGTGCCTGCACCTCCATGATGAGGCATTGGATTGTCACGAACATTCGGTGGCCTAGAGAAGTTGATAGCTTTTGCGTCGATCAGATCTTGAACCTTATGTTGAAAGGCCCAACACTTTTCTATTGAATGACCTGGCACACCAGAATGATATTCACATCGAACATTAGCATCGTAACCTTGAGGCAATTTTCTGGAATCCAGCGGCTTCATAGTCCGAAGTTCAACCAACTTCTCTTTGAGCAGTTGTGGTAACAACGCAGCATATATCATAGGCAAGGGATCAAACTTACGGTCCCTTTGTCTATGGTTCTGAAATCGGGGTCTACCTTGCTGATCTGGCGTTTGCTGTCCAGCTGGAACCGGAATGGTTACCGCATCCACCTGATGATAGGACTGATTCCTTCCTCTGCCCCCTCCTCTATACACAGCGCTTGACTCCCCTTCTCTTTTCCTTGGTCCATTGGCAAAGGGTTTCTTCGAACTTGAAGCAACATCTTGAATCTTACCCAATTTCAGCAGACTTTCTATTCGTTCCCCAGCAACGACGATATCGGCAAACCCCGTGGAGGGACATGCAGCCAGTCTATCCAAATACGTCCCTTGAAGTGTGCTCATGAACATATCAGCCATCTCACGATCACCCAAAGGTGGTTGAACTCGAGCAGCCAATTCTCTCCATCTCTGTGCGTACTGCTTAAAGCCCTCCTTGTTATCCTGAGTCATACTCTGTAATTGAGTACGATTAGGTGCCATGTCCAGATTATATTGATACTGCTTCAGAAAAGCAGCGCACAAATCTTTCCAACTCCTTATATGAACCCTGTCCAGCTTAATGTACCATTCCAGGGAAGCGCCTGACAGGCTATCCTGGAAAAAATACATCCAGAGCTTTTGGTCCTCGGTGTAAGTGGCAATCTTGCGATTGTAAGCTTGCAAATGTGTTTTGGGACAGGTACTACCGTTGTACTTATCCAAAGCAGGAAGCTTGAACTTGGGAGGAATTCGCACACCCTGTACGAGACCCATGTCTTCTACATCAATTCCAAGAGGATTTTGGCTCTCAATAGCCTTGAGTCTTTCATCCAGCCCTTCATACTTCCGGTCGTCATTGTAGAAACCCATGTCATTGTTGAATGCAGTGAACTGGTCCTCCTGACCATCCTCATTGTTATCAAATCTCAGATGTACCCCACCAGCAGGGATTGTGCCAACAGGAGGAGTGTGCACGTTGCGATTTGGGATTTCAGTTTCCAGCCTCTGGATAGTGGTTCTCATAGCTTCTTGTCCAATCCTCATGATTTCTTGACCGGTCCTCAGCTCTTGCTGGCCTTGAGCAATCCCCTGCATGAGGTTCATGAACTGTTCCATCCTTCCCCTCAAATTGGCTAACTCTGTCTGAACTTGCTCCATTACTCTTGCTTGATTGCGTCGGGTAGAATATCGGTGAACTAGGGTATCAGCTATCGTGCCTGAAACCAAATAAAGGTTAGCAGGCGCCTGCAAAAGGGGAAAACCTGCAATGCAAAAAATGATATGCTATGCAAATGCAAATGCACAGTTATGTTTGTCATTTCAAGATACTTTTCATATCCTGATTCCAATCATAACCACAAATTCCTGACGACCAGAAATCATGATTAGTGAGTTTTGCTCTGAAGAGATATTCATATACATCGATCACAAATATCTGGAGACCAGAAATAGTGACTTTGTAGTGTGCCTGTGTGCAGATAACACATCACATATATCCGAAAACCAGAAATTGTGAACAGAAATAGCTCTTTTCGTACAAATTTCCAGAAATTTTTCAGTACATTAGTCATAGTTTCAGCAACAAAATAAGAAACAAGCAGTCAAATGGATCCATCAACAATTCTGATGGTAACCATTACAAATTACAAAGAAATGACAAAAATCACTAATCCGACAACTCTACATCCTTCAGCTTCTGGCTGGAGTACTTAATCTCCTCAAACAGGATGCGGGTATGCTGATGATGCGGCTTCTCAATCAGCTCTTTAATTATGACGTCCCTTTTTTCCAACGCATCCTCTAACAAACCCACGTGCATCAGCAAGGCTTCATCTTCACCGACTCCTTTGCGCCTCTTAATTCCAGCTTGAATTTTAACTAGCTTCAGATCCGCCGTGACATCTTCAAGCTCTTTGTTAGCGATCTTCAGCTTATCTTCAGCGTTCCTTGCCTGTTCTTGGCTTCTGTCAAGGTCTTCTCGATGTTTTCTTCTTGCTTCATGTGCTTTCTTCAGCTCTTCATTTTTATCTTTTAACTGGGTCATCAATTCAGAGTTCTCAATTCTGACTTCATCCCAAGCTTGACGGAGTTTAGCTAACGAATCTTGGCTTCGGGCTAGAGCCTACTTTGTAGCCTTATGAGCCTGACTAGTATCATCTGCTCCCAAGGTAAGCTTCCGGAAATATCGAGCTCTCTCATCAAAATCTTCTTCTTTGTCTGCCAGGGTTTTTTCTGCTTTCAATGCTCTCTTTTCCAACTCTTTGTTGTCCGCTAGAGCTTTCTGAAGACATCTACTCATCCCAGAGTTCTCTATCTGCAACTCTCTAACCTTTTTCTTCCATTTCTCGCACTCCTCAATAGCTACCATGGTGGGTTGTTCAGGCTGTACTGAACGTACAAAAGGTCTCCTTGAAAAGGGCAAAAGCAATTCCTTTACTTTCGTCTCAATCCATTTGTCATATTCAGGATAAGACCTACAATCTCCTTTCCCAAAAACCGCTTTTCCAATTTTATGCTTATCTTTCCAAGCATTCACTACCTCTACCACCTTCTCATCTTTAGTTCCTGTGAAGAACAAAGATTCTTCCATGTCTTGCTCTGTAGGAGGACCCCTAGAAGCATACCCGAACTGTCGGATGGCCAAAATTGGATTATAATTGATCCCTCCTTTTCTGCCAATCAGAGGTACATTTGGAAAACTTCCGCATCTTGTGATAAGCTCAACTCTCAGCAATCGATGATCGAACCAGACAATATTATCAGCTGTTAAACCTATCATTCGCTCGGACCACTTCGCAACATCTATGGTTTCCACAAAGGCACCTGTTTGAGGCAAATGCTTGAAAAGCCAATGACATAGCAGTGGAGTGCAACAACTAACAGGGCCTCCCCTTCTTTTCTCGTTCTTGTAGTGCACGGAATAATAAAAATCCCCCAACAAAGTAGGGACTGGATTTTTAAGAACGAAAACTCTCGTAGCTTGCATATCCACAAAGTCTTGCTGATTGGGAAAAAGAACTAGGCCATATATGCAAAGAGCCAAAATGGAGTTGTAAACCGTCCAGTTTTTAGCATTAGCGGCCTCTTGGGCTTGATCAGCAAGGAATTCCAGATGAAATCCGTCAACTCCGTTTTTGTTACTCACACCACTTTTGATCACTGACTGGTCCATTTGTGTTGCAGCGGCAATTTCTTTTACACTAGGAGAGCTACCAGAAAAAAATGGTATTGTTGACATGATCGGAACCCCCAAAATAAATGAGAATTCTTCTAGTGTCGGCATCAAAATGTAATCTGGAAAGAGGAAGCATCTCAGCGAAGGCTCATAGAACTGCAGCAGGGTGTGTAGAGCATCATGATCATACTTCGTGATAGTACGGACCATCCTAACCAAATTCCCATACTTCTTTTGAAACCTATCAAGAACATCGGGGCCGGCCATGTCTATGACTTTGAGCAATGAATCCAAGGTAGGGTCTGGAAACTTGTAAGAAACATTGTTCTTCCTTCTCTCGTCATTCTCTGTTGAACCCATGGATTGGAATCAGAAGTATATTAGGCACCTGAAATTGACAAACATAACCGTTATGATATGATAATGCAATGCAAAGGGCAATGTGATCAGGTAATCAGGTGTCTGTGCTGAACTATGTGCGGTGTCAGTGTAGTCCTGGGAACAATATGGAACCACAAGTAGGAACTGTCTGAATATAATAGGATGAACCCTTCCTTTGTGTAAAATCAACAGAAAACCGGGTATGTAGGAAGTCATGGTCACCTGCAAACCTGCAAACAACCCCCTTCTCACATGTGGGTTCTAGGATGTTTAGTATCCCGGGCTCTCAGGTCGAGAAATGATGATACGTTCACCATTTCTGGTTTGGCATCATCATCAATCGAGGAGGCCTCAACTAATTCTCCAAGACGAAAGGTCCTCAGCTTCTGGCACTGAGGTCGAGAAGCAATAGCACATTTATCCCTCGGGGTACAGTACTATTGTCAATCGAGGAGTGCCTCCACTGATTCCCTTTCCAAAAAGGAAACCCTATGGCAAGTTCCCAGCATTGGGTCCTCGGGTCGAGAATGTGCAATGGGTTTGCCACAGAATGTGGTCTGCCACTGTCACATCTCGGGAGGAGTGCCGCAACTGAGTCCTCGGGAATGGTCACCAGAGTCGACAGCTCTCTAGATCGACATCCTGGAATATGCAAGACGCGCATGCCATGATGGGTCCCAAGATAGCCTCGTCTAGCTGTGAATTTCGTGAATACCCAACGTACTCCAGACGGCACGTAGGTCCCACTACTCTCCACTCTAATCCTAAGTGTATACTCAAGCCTGTGTAATGGGCTTATCTCTCAGAAATCCCATCCCGCCAAACAGAAAACATCACAGTCCAGCACAGTATAATATATGAAATGTAAATGCTAACATGCTGTAAATATGGTGATGTACAGTAAAACAATAAATAACCATACAATAAAATGGTAAATATAGCACAACAGTAAACACCCAATGAAAGAAAAACAGACAAGCACTAGGATTGACTCGCTTCGGATGGACCAGCAATAGGTCAATCTATCCCCAACAGAGTCGCCAGCTGTCGCTCCCGGGATTTTCATCCTAGTACAAACACGAAAGTGGCACCGAAACAGAGTCGCCAGCAATGTGTATTTATCCCACGAGAGGGAAAGGAAACACCGCATAAACCTGAAGGGAAGGAAAAGAGCATGGTCTTGCGACCAAGAGAAATGGTAAGGGAGTCGGTTACGCGAGAGGAAGGTATTAGCACCCTCTCGCGTCCATCGTACCCGATGGGATCCACGCTTGCTTGTCTCGATCAAAGGGTGTAAGGAACGGATACTGAAAAAGGAACTGGAAAAGGAAAGACAAGAAAGAGAAACAAATGTAGGGAAAATAAAAGAAGTGCTCGCATGGGCCCTACCCCCACTGCCTACGTATCTCATCGGGAGCATGAGAATCAGAGCGACGTAGTTCCCCTCACTAGGGATGAATTGTTTGTGTTTTGGTAGTGGAATACGTCAACGTTCGCGTCCTAGCAGTTTAGGTGTTGCGGCTCGCTATAGGGAGACTTAGGCGTTACCTGTTTACGGCAGAATGGCAATGACGCATCCTTAAGAAATGAGTTGAAGGGGATGAGGAAAGAATTCCCGAAGGAAAGACGTTATTGTTTGTTTTTGTCTTTTAAGAGTTTTTTCATTTGTTTGCATATGATAGTGTATCTAAATCTTAATCATTGGAATGTGTACATTCTCACATTCCAAGATGGAATGAGTAAGAAAATACACTAAGTGTGAAGAAGACCCTCACACTTAGTTCCAATTGTCAAGGTTCAAACACACTAGCATACTTGTGTTTATTAAGTATTTTTGTTATTTATGAAATGAAGAAATGTTTTTTATTCATACCTTCAACAAGTATTGCATTTAAGTCCCTCATACAAGATCAAATGTTTAACACATTGACCCAAGATGGGGCATATGCTACACATTCTAAGATTATAAGAGAAGACCCCTTATAATCTTTTCTTTATATGAAAGGCCTAAATGCAATAAATGTCTACCTTTATTAGGTATTTTGGATTTTCTTTGAGATGAGAAGAGAGACTCAAGAGAGGAGCAAAGGTAAAAATCTATATGAACTAAGACTCAATCCTAATCAATTAATTAAGGGAGTGATCCTAAGGGTTTGTGAGGTTTCAAAACCTAAAGTCTAAAGAAGAATGAATTAAACAATTCACTTCTAAAGTAGAAGATGAATTGTAATCCAAAAGGGAGAGTAATGAGTTATTAAAAGAAAGCACATAAGTGCTTAACAAAACACAAAATGGAATTGTAAAAGAGATAAGAGGATAGAAGTTTGAATGTGGATTCCTTATCCACACTCAATTGCAACTTACCAAAGTCCCTACATGGTTAGTAAACATGTATACAAGTATAGGAAGCCAAAAGAACATTTAATGCACCATAAAACTCAAAAGAATTAGATGAGACATCAAATCCTATAACCACAACCAGAATGTACATCATATGGAAAACAAATGATCATTATCATGCAAGTCCAAGTGGATATGCAACAAACATCATCCATGACATTAGAACATGCTACCATAAGAAAAGGGAGAATGAAAGATGAAAAGAAATGAAAAAACATGCATGAATGGAACATGTAATCTAAGGATCAGAATTGAAATGAAATGAAAAGTGATTCACAAACATCTCACAAGTGCTCATGCATAACACATCAAGCCATTCAAGAAGCAATAGAAGAAGAAAGGAAATGGAAATTCAAAAGATAACACAAGTACTTCATATTAAGGACACACAAAGTTCAAATGAAAGTGAACATGCAATGATGACACATAACATGTACCAATGACCTATAATGTCAAATGGATGGTTCACAAAGTAGGCAAATGATCATGCAAGTATGCACAAAAGCAATCATGTAAACATGCACAAAGATTACAAGGATATGACATGTTGTAATGCTTCAAATGAAATGTTTTAAACAAAAATCAAATGAGTTCATGAAAATTATGAAAACATGGTATTGAGGTTCACAAATCAGATATGAATCACATATCAAAGTATCATATAAAAAATTCAAGGCAAAAAGGCTTTATACAATGCACTTAAATCAAATTGGATGCACATGCAAAGTAATGCAAAGATGAACATCAAAACATGCCATAACAGGACCTAAAAAATCCAATAAAAATCACTTAACACAATTCAAGATGTTAATGACTCACTACAAAAAGAAGCAACTCAAAACAATTTTTAATGATCAAGAACAAAATTAAACAAAATCATGTACAACATTAAGAATGCACACAAAAGAAAATCAAAGAAAATTATGGAACAAGGGCAAAAATGTCATAAAATCAAGAAATAAAATCATGAAAAATTTTATAAATGTTTTAATGATGCTCATGAATTTTTTTGGAATTTTATAATGCCATTTAGTATTTTTAAAAATTAAAAAGCAAACGTGTAAAAAAATGAAAAATAAAATGAAATAGAAAATGACAGGGGGGTGTATGCATAGCAATCCTTCAGTTCAAATTGTTTGGGCTCTAAAACAATGGGGTGCGTATAGAAAAATAGTCTAGGTCCAAGTCTGCGCAATCCACAATAACTAGCATGTACACTCAGTCAACATGAGTCAAACAAATGATCACCATTGGATCCAGTCAAGTCAATAACCAAGTCAAAGTAAACCAGATCAACACACGTGCATGTATGTCCACCTTCCCTACCATGTGCCACACCACACAATGTTTAAAATAAAATCAGAAGCAACACGTGAGAGGCATGTGGGTTTTTTATGTGCTGGCGCATTTTGGATCATTAGATCAACAACATCATACGGCTGACATTCATTCTGGCCAGAAACCCTAACATAAAGACCACCGGCCGGAGAGGGACCTCCGGTCACCTTCTCCGGTCAATCACCACCGTCTGCAACCCTCACATCTCACCAAAATACATAAATATGATACCAAAATGAAGCTGAGCTTATGTAGAGCATGAATCCAGTGATAAAACATACAAAATATTCATGACATGAGAGAATCGAACAGAGGAATATTTGCCCTAACATTTCAACTATGCCTCTAAAGGCCTATCAACTAGCCAGACAAGTTCTTGAGCTTATAGGAAGCATCAAGAACCTGATAACATCTTCACATTATGTCTATAATGGAAGAAATTCCTACCTGAAGATTTATGATCTTGATGTGTTCTTCAGAAAACCAGAGATGTTGCTTCCTCTTTGAGCTTCTTTTGGCCAAATAAAGGCTTAGATGCAAAAATGGATGATGCTTCAGTGGAGAAGAGCTGAAATCCAAGCTTCAAAACAGTTGCAATGTGATGAAAATGGAGAGAGAATCAGAGAGATTCTGAGATGAAGATGAGGAAGATGAATGAAATGGAGCTCGAAAATCAGTTGCAATGTGGAGAAATTGAGAGAGAATGGAGAGAGTTTCTGAGTTGAATGTGAGAAAATGAAGTTAGAAATGAAATTTGAGAGAGTGATTTGTTTTATAGTAAGCTTTAACCATGGTTTAGTGAGCCAGTTAAATGAGTCACAGCTTGGTTAATTGAGTGCACCCTAACTAACTGAGTCAAGTTAGTTAGGGGCGAGTCATTGAGGATTGTGATAGGGTGAGGTTGGTTCATGACAGTTATGGTGGGAGCAAGGAGAAAGTGAATTGGCACGGTTGTGTAGCAGGAGCTTGTGCATCAGAAACTTGCTAAGCAAGTTTGTTCTTTCTATTCCCATGTATGGCACGTGATAGTGTGTATTATGTAGGTGATATGTTTAACCAAATGTGGAAATAAAGTGTGGAAGTGTTTGTAGTATGAGTGAACCAAATTGTGCAACATGCTGTCAATGTACCAGTGCCAACATAGGGTAGTTTGTTGAAGTTTTTCTCTCTACTCAATGAAGGACTTGGTGAGTTTATGAGTTCTTTGGAAAGAGGACACCTTGGGGAACAATGTTGGTTTGAAAATTGGAGTGAAATGATGCCTCAAATATGTCTAAAAATGACCACCAACAGATGGAAAACAAACTGGCTCATATGCGTGCAAAGCAAGCCATGGCATGGCAAGTGACATGCATGAAAGTTCAGCCTAATCAACCTATCTTGAGACCACTATAACCCACTCATAACTTGATCAATCCAAAATTTTCCCAACATCAATATTGAAGATGACACTACAAAGAACAACTTTGATGTTGAAAATTTTTCCATTTGAGGCTTTTATCTTGATGAAAAATGGGTGGACATTTGGCTCACCACATGCTTGTGAAAATGACTGCACGCGTGCCTTGAAAATCCTTGGTCATGACATGGTTTTGGCCTACTTTCCTCCAACTTTGATCATCCATATCTCTCTCAATTTTTATCCAATGGAGATGTTCTACACATGGATTTGAAGCTTGAAGCAAGACCTTTTGTTGTGGCCTGGTGGAATTTTCATTTGATGCTTCTATTTTAAATGGCCTTGGTTCAAAGTGTAGTGCAAAATGGCTAAAACTTGCTATTTTTAGTAACCCTTCTTCACCCAAAAATGGCAACTTTCCACATCTTTATTTTTTTATGATTCCTTTGGGGTTTCTTGATCAAATTTTGCACATTGGACACATATAACATGAATTTCATGAATTTGGCTTCAAAAAGTCAAGAGTTGACTTTTTCTCTGATTATTTGACTTGACCCTAATTTCTCTGATTTTTTATCTTTCTTCCAATTGAACCACTTCTAAAACCAATTGAGAGGTGATTTTCCACATACATACACTTAAGAACACATAGAATACCATGACATCAAGTTTTGTCCAAAAAATCAAAGATATCCTGATTTTATTAGAAACCCTAATTTTGACCTCCTCTGGTTAGGAGGGAAAAGTGCAGTCTTCAATTTCAGATTCCTCAGAGTATGTTGTGCATCCTTTTAAAGGATGATGGGATATGCCATTTGAGGATGATTTTGGATCAATGAGCTATCTCTTTTGAGGGTTTTCCTTCAGTTTTTGAACCTCTTGCATGTTGA
This sequence comes from Lathyrus tuberosus, assembly GCA_022829125.1. Classification (NCBI taxonomy): domain Eukaryota; kingdom Viridiplantae; phylum Streptophyta; class Magnoliopsida; order Fabales; family Fabaceae; genus Lathyrus; species Lathyrus tuberosus. The sequence continues at coordinate 4,375,618 of JALAZF010000056.1, read as the reverse complement.
AGTATGTATTGTTTCAATCTCCCATTGGATCTCACTTCCTTGAGATTGTGGATGATCAATTGAGATGGTATGAGACATGAGAGACTCTTGGCTTGCCTTGAGGCAACTTGATTGACCCTTTTGTGCTTTGAATGATCCCTTGATTGTCCACCTTCCACCTGATCACATGCCTTGATGGTAAGTGGAATGCTATGCTTCATTTTTCTATGTTAAATGCAATGCAATGCTAATGAGATGGATATGATATTGTAAATGATAATGCTATGCTATGATGCAAAAAAGGGAGAGCAAATTTTGGGGTATTACAACGGGTTGTCTTCTTCAAGATAAAATGAATCATAACCAATAAATTTTTTGTTATTTGTACCACGAACTACGAGGTTTTGATCTTACATTGCACTTCGTGGGTACGTAGGCATGAGGCGATAAGTCTCTCCAAACACAAAAGTCTTAAAAAAATATTTCTCTTCTCACCTCCTCAATCTCTTTTCAAACAAACCATTTTCAAACCAAAAAAGCGATAAATATTTCAAAGGGTTCCTATAGAGTACTATAGACGTTTTGGGTGCTAACACCTTCCCTTAACGTAACTAACCCCCTTACCCAATCTCTGTTTGTTCTTTTTTTTTAGAACTTGTTAGGTTTTGGTCGCTCTTTTTCCTTTCCATTTTTTGGATAAAATAAAAGTGCGGTGGCGACTTTTGCTTTATGAGTTAAGTTAATCAATAACTTACACTCACAATTATATATAGAAACAACTATATATTCTGCTTCGCATGACGATGATGCCACTACTGGCTCTTTTCTCGAACTCCAAGCAACTGGTGCACCACCTAGCATTAACACATAGCCAGTTGTGGATTTTCTATCCTTAGCATCACTACACCAACTTGAGTTGGTGTATCCCATTACCTTGCATTCTTTTCCTTCATCAGCTGCAGGAAACAAAATTCCGTACTCAAGAGTTCCTTTCAGATACCTTAGTATCCTCTTCGTCGCTGTTAGGTGTGATACCTTTGGCTTCTGCATGAATCTACTTACCATACCTACTGTATGCTAAGTCAGGCCTTGTGTGACAAAGGTATCGAAGTGACCCAATAAGTCTTTTATATTGGATTGGGTCGACATCATCTTCATCTGAATCTTTCGACAGTTGCAATATGGGCTCAGCTGGAGTCGAAGTAGGGTTACCATCTTGCATCTCAAATCTCTTGAGTATTTCGCCTGCACATCTTCTTTGGTGCATCATCAAACCTCTACCACTTATGTAGAATTCAATGCCAAGGAAATGTGAGAGATTTTCCAAGTTTGACATTTCAAACTCCTCACTTAGGTCATGTTTGAAATCTTCGATCTCCTTCTTGCAACTTCCTGTTATCAACAGGTCATCGACATAAAGACATAGTATAAGCAATTCACCATTGCTTCTTCTTACATATACTTCATGCTCAGTAGTGTACTTCACAAACTCTTTCTCCCTTAGAAAGCTATCTATCTTCTTATTCCAAGCTCTTGTAGCTTGCTTAAGTCCATACATGACTTTATTCACCCTGTACACCTTTCTTTCTTTGCCTTGTTTCACAAACCCAGCTGGTTGTGCAACATAAAATTCTTCATCTAAGAGGCCATTCAGGAATGCATATTTCACATCCATCTGACATGTGTGCCAATTTTTCATGTTTGCTAGACCAACAACCAACCTGATTGTTTCAATCCTAGCAACAAGTGTAAAAATTTCATCAAAGTCGATTACTTCTTTTTGAAGAAATCCTTTCGCCATAAGTCTCGCCTTGTGTCAAGTTACTTCTCCTTTAGGATTCACCTTCACCTTGTAAACCCATTTCACATTAATTGCCTTATTGCTTTGAGGCAATTCGACAAGTGATCAAGTGTTGTTAACTACGACGGACTCTAACTCCTCATTCTTTGCTTTCGTCCACTCCGAATCTTTCAATGCCTCATCTGCATTGACTGGTTCGACATCAACATAGAAATCATAGTGTAACAACTCACTTTCTTCATTGACCACATCATCTGATGTAATCACACATTCTTGCAACCTTGCAGGCATGTGTCATGTTCGTTGACGTCTGCTTGGGACTGCTTCACCTCTGACTTCTTCTTGTCGAACTTCTTTTTCGACTTCACTAGTTGGTTCTTCATATAAGATTCTCATTGAATCCTTCTTAACATTCTCAGTCCAATCCCATTCCTTAAGCTTATCTATGATCACATCCCTGCTGATCACAGCTTGCTTGTTCAATGAGTCGAACAACTTGTATCCTTCAGTCGAATGATATCCTATTAGGGTCATTTGACTCGACTTATCATCAAGCTTTCTTCTCAACTGATATGGCACATGTCTATGTTCTATAGATCCAAACACCTTCAAATGACTTAGGCTAAGCCTGACACCAGACCAACATTCTTCTAGCGTGATTCCTTCTAGCTTCTTCGTCGGACATCTATTCAAGATGTATGTTGCAGTCGACACAACTTTTCCCCACAATTCTTTGGATATATGTTTTCCTTTCAACATACTTCTTACCATATTCATGATAGTTCTATTCTTCCTTTCTACAGTTCCATTCTGCTGTGGAGTGTAGGGTGGCACCACCTCGTGCACAATCACTTCTTTCTCACATAATGCATCAAAATCTTTCGATACATACTCTTCACCACCATCAGTCCTCAGAATCTTTAGCTTTCGATCACTTTGTCTTTCGATCATAGATTTAAATTTAGAAAATATCTCGATCACTTCACTTTTCTTCTTGATCATGCAAGTTCATAATTTTCGACTGAAATCATCTATGAATGTGACAAAGCATCTGTTACCTCCAATCTAATCCACCTGGATAGGACCACATACATCAGAGTATATGACTTCAAGAATTGCCTTCAACTTGCTTCCTGCATCCTTGGTGAAGCTATTCTTGTGTTGTTTTGCCTGAACACATTCTTCACACATTTCGCTTGGAATGTCGATTTCCGGTAATCCTGAAACCATATTTCTTCTCTTCAATTCTCTGATGTCTTTGAAGATCAGATGACCAAGTCGATAATGCCATATTCATTCATCTCTGTTGGCTGCAGTTTCAAGGCACTTATGCTCCATCACATTTAGTTCAATCTTGAAGGTTCTATTCTGTTACATTGGTGCCTTCAAGATTAACCTACCACCTGAGTCGAGAACTCTCATCATCTTGTATTCGATCAACACCTTGTAGTTCTTTTCGACCAGCTGCCCTATGTTGAGCAACTTACTCTTCATGCCTGGTATGTATAATACATTGGAAATTACTGACCTCTTGCCATCTTTCCTCATAATCTGAACATCACCAATACCTTCAGCTGCTAGAGTATTGTCATTTGCAAATCTCACCATGTTCTTCATTGAGGGCTTTATGTGTGATGAGCATCCTGAGTCCAAGTACCATTGGTCCTGGAATCTTTCTTCATATCTTGTTGTGACCATCGACAATATCTCTTCTTCTTCTTCATGTTTCGCCAGCTTTGCATCAGTTTCTTGATTCTTCTTCTTTTCTGGACAATCACTAAAAATAGTGACCATACTTTTGACAATTGTAATACTGGATGTGACTTTTGTCAGGTTTTCAACCACCACCTCTTCTTTTACCTGAAGTACCACCTCTTTTGTTGCCTTGGTTCTAGAGGTTTCTCTGATTCGACCAGTTTCCTTCTTGCTGATTTCGACCAGTCGAATTGTTGTAGCCTTCTCTGGCTTTGTTGCCATTCCAACTTCCTTTGTCTTTCTTTTCTTTTTTTGATTGCGTCTGTAAATCCATATCACTCTTCGACTTTCCTACAACTCTTTCAGTCATCATTTGTTCATGAGACTCAAGAGTCCCTTGAAGCTCTTCTTTTGTCAATGCTGACAAGTCTTACGACTCTCCTATGGCTACTACCACGTGGTTGAACTTTGGAGCCAATGACCTCAAAATCTTTGCAACAACTAATCTTGATGTCAACACTTCTCCATATACCTTGATTTGATTCACCAATTTAGTAACCATGGTGAAGAAATCAATTATGCTTTCACTTTTTTCCATCTGGAGCAATTCATACATCCTTTTGTGAGTTTGTAGCCTCATCTCTTTCACCTTCTCTGCGCCTCTAAACGATTTCTCCAAGATTTCCCATGCTTCTTTCGCTAATTCTACATCACTAACCTTTTCGAAGTTATCTGGATCAACACGTTGATGAATTATAAAAAAAGCTTTATAATCTTTCTTCTTCAATTCTTTGTAAGCTGCCTTTTCTTGATCTGTCTCGTTTTCTGCAAGCTGTACTACTCCTTCCTTCACAAGATCCCAAAAATCATGATAACAGAAAACCACCTTTATCTGCTTGCACCAATTCTCATAATTATTGTTCTAGAGAATTGGAAGGTTCGCCGGAAAAAGCCTGTTTGGATGATTCAGTGCCATCGTGATTTTCTTCCCTCGAATCACAATCAGAGCTCTAGATATCAGATGTTGGAATTAACCCAAAACCTTTTAAGAATTCCTAATCAATCTTGATGAACAAGATTCAATCAACCTGACCAAAACCCTTGTTCTTCACTCATTACTTGAGTGAAACAATCACACCTTGATTGCAAGAAAGATTATGCACAACAACTGTTAATGGAAGAAGAAAGAAAGATTGAAAAGAATGAAAGTTAGGGTTTGAAAAAAATTAGAGAAGATGATGAAATTCTGTAGAGTTTCTCTCTCTGCCCACAAACTGTGGAGATTCTCTTACTCACAATACAACTGCAAAATTTTTGTGAATACAAGTTATTACAAAAATAGGGTTAATCCTTCTATTTATAATAGATAAAGCCCAAAATTACAAAAAGTGCAAAATTACTATTTTGGTCTAAGTCAATATTCTGTGTCAAGCAACCTGCTTCGACACTTCGACATCTAAACAACTCGACACACACACATTAGGCTAATTACGACTAATCCTTATTTCTGTCGAGCTACACTACTTTGACACAAGAAATTACACTCTCAACACTTTCAAGATGGTTCTGAGGTGAGGGAGGTCCTTGATGCCATTATGACTGAGGCACAAGAGACACTGATGTACTAGAGACAACGTCAGCCGACAGGGGGCAGAGGAGGTCGAAGAGTCCGAGGAACTCGAGTCTGGCATACACAGTAGTTGTTAGTATTTGTAGTTTGGATTTATGTTCGATTGTATTTTAGTTTTACTTATTCAACTTCATTGTATATTTCGACTTTATTGTGTATGTCATGATGACTTATTTTGATTCAAAATTTATATGTCATTTTATGCATATCAGTTGTATGGTTTAATACTCATTACATAACATGGGCCTTAACATTTATAAATCGTCATATTCATCTGAGTAACCATAAAACTAACTTAACTTGCACTGTTTCGACTGGTTACAAGGTTGCATCTCCGTAAATCCTAAACGGAGATGCATCTCCGGATTAATAAATGTTTAAAATAGGCATTTTAAATAATGATGCATGAGGTGTGTTTTGAAACATTTCAGAGATGTATCTCCGGATCATTTGTAACATTTTAACTTAAGAAAAAAATGCCTTCAGAGATGCATCTTCCAAATCTGAATAATATTTTAAATTTTCCATATAACGTTTTTCTACCTCATAGGGAGGGATAAGAAATCCCCTAAGCAATTTAGCAAGAATTATTTGTGCCATGAATCTATCGCAACAAAGCCCAAACCCAATTAAAATTGAGTGTTGAGAAACATTATTATGTTATTATATTAGTATAGGCTTAAAAACACAAAGAAAGTCACACATACCTTTGGATCGTGGGTGAAAATCAATAAAATTGCTGTGAAATTCCAGATTCACATAGAAGCTTCAATATATAGCTTCAAGGAATTCACATTAGTATTCTATTTTACACTCCAAACGACCAGGCCGGCCCAATACAAACGAGGTTCTAGGCGAATTTTAAAATAAAATTTAATGCAAAATTTTAATATATTATTATTTGAATTTTAAAATTTAAAGTTATTTATTAAATTCTTTTAGTTGATTTTACTTATATATATATATTTTCAATTAATAATAATGCAAACTTATTTAATTTTTATTGTGAAACTGTTATCTTAAATAAACTGTTATCTTATTTAATTTTTATTTAATATTCATATTGACTAATATGAATATTATTATTATTCTTGTTGTTAACGTGAGTTTGTGGCATAAAATAAAAAGGGAGAACAAAAAATCTTAATTAGTTTTACAATCAAAAGTATATTTATATTAAAACGTATGGTGCTAGATCCATATTATATTGTTTATCTATGGTGCTTCAACTATTTTTTAAATCAGATTTTTATTACCAATCTATTTGCTAATTATCCCTTCAGATTAAATCTAAATTGAAAATTAATTCGTCAAAACCGCACATTCGACGTCAATGCCATGTTTTTGGTGATGGTCAATAAAAATTGCACTATACCAGAATATACCCCTTGGGCTGGGTCAGCAAACGCAGAGGCGGACCATCCTTAGGACTGCCCCAAAATTTTCATTACTTACTTAAAATCTTTCTAGGTACAATATATAATTTATAAAATAACGTATATTTATATATATTATTGCATGTGAAAGATATATACTTATGTCTATGTCGCCTGATGATTATGTTTTTTTTCTACACTTTCAAAAGGTCATAGTATCAAATCTTATTGTTTTATTTTTCTTTCTTTATATTTTGGGATAAAAATGTAGAAATCAAGGATTTAACCCACAACCTTAACTATATAGGTATAACTAAAATAATCACTACATCAAATCTGAATTTGTATAATTCTTTGTTATAATAAATATATTTTTCTTTTACATATTGAATTTTATTTATAAATTAACTTAAACTCTTTTATTAAAATATTGTGGCATATAATTTGTTTTATTAAATTATATTAATATTTATGTTATAATAATTTGTGTTATTAAGTTATATTAATATAAATGTTATAAATTTAACTAACAATTCATGTTTGCTTAGTGGTGAATAAGCATTTATCTTCTTATTTTTAAGATAAAAATGTGAAATTGAAATGTTGAATTCAGTTTTGTAATTAAAATCACAAAAAATGTAACTACCACACCATCAAAAACAAAAAGGTTCTATAGTATAACTACATTAGTTAAAATAAATTTATTTAATTATTATTATTATAAATAAAACTTTATTTTATAAATTTATTAATTAATAATATCAATTATATATTTGGCCCCTTCATCATTGTCGATCAAGTTCCGCCACTGTGCAAACGACTGAGAATTCACAGAACAACAACGTTAGGTAAACTCCACCGTCCAATCCCACTCTCTTCTGCTTATTATTCTCCTTTCACTTCTAGTTCATTTGATCGTTGAATGAAGCTACAACAATGTCTAAGATTTTTCTACAAATAAGAAATTGAAATTGAAATTTTCGTTCCTATTTTGAAATTTAGGGTTTAACAGTTTTGTTACGTTTATTTATTTGTTGAATGTTAATGTGAAACAGTGATGGAGAATGCTTTTGCGAACGCTTCTGCGATTACAGACCAAAGGCAAAAGATAGAGCAGTATAAGCATATTCTTTCCGCTGTGATTTCATCAAATGATATCGGTCAAGCTAGAAAGTTCATAGATCACAGTAAACTATCTTTTTTAGGGTTTATTTATTTTAATTTTGTTTTTCTTTTTGTTTTTATTAATATATGAGATTCTTGTAAGTTTAAATTTCATTGTGTTTCAGTTTTATCAGATGATGTTCCTCTAGTAGTGTCGCGGCAGCTCCTGCAGGGTTTTGCTGAAGAGTTGGGAAGATTGACGCCGGAGACGCAGAAAGAGATTGCTCATTTCATACTTGCCCAGATTCAGCCTCGAGTTGTGTCGTTTGAAGAACAGGTTTGAGTTTTGTGCATTCTGTTTTTGACTACATGCTTGTAATGTTATCTTTAGTTTCCTTAATTGCACAGTTGTATCTTAGCAAACCGATAGGGAAGAAAACATATCATTTTAATTTATCTTTGTAGGTATTCTTGCTTGTTTCGGTAGTCACTACAGCGTTGTTGTGTATCAACCCTTAGGTGCTACTTGAAACTTTGTTTTGTTGCCGTTTTTGAGTAACACCTGTATTGTACCCCTTAAATTATAGCTGCCCCCTTCAGATTTTTTGTGTGGAAATATTTGGTCATTTTCACCAAAAAAACTTATTTGCTCTATATTAGGTTTGAATATAGGTAACAATAAACTTTGATTACTCGTTATGCACACGTGTTTACTTTTATGTATTCTGTTTTTGAGCTTTTTTATGTGTATGATACGATGTTGCAAACTTTTTGTATTGTTTCTCAAAACTTTGATGAAGTAGCTATACCTCTACCCACTATACTATGGCGTTTTGGCTGTGGCTGCAATCTGACATTGACTACATAGTATTTCCAACACTATTTGTATGTTAACCTGTTAGGACTGTATAAATTGTAGAAAGGTGGTGGTTGTGATAGGGAAAGTACAAAATCACTCTTTCTTTAACAAAATTCAGAATAGCAAAATTTGTTACGTTTTCAGAAACTGTCAAAAAAAAAAAAAAATCTGTTCCTATGTCATGCATAAGGGTTTTCTATGTAGAAAGATGCTGGTTGAAAAAATATTCTGAAAGATTTATTTTGCTTTAAGAAAAAAAATCTCTTATTACATTACATATCTTTGTTTAAATCAATCACGTAATACCTGTTCAAGTATACATTTTGCCATGCTAATTGTCTCGTGTTTTATTATAGGTTTTGGTTATTAGAGAGAAATTGGCCGAGCTTTATGAATCTGAGGAGCAATGGTCAAAAGCCGCTCAGATGCTCAGTGGTATTGACCTAGATTCAGGAATGAGGTCTCAGAGAACTTCCAACCATATTTACTTGCCTAAATTATTGTAATTCAGTCAAAATTTGAAAATGTCTCTTTGTTAATATTTATTTTTTGATTATTTTATCAGGGTAATTGATGATACATTCAGGTTATCAAAGTGTGTCCAAATTGCCTGTTTATATCTTGAGGTATTTATTTTATATTTTGTGCAAGGAAATCCATATTTGATAGATGTAAGGTTCAAAGACCATATTGGGAGATCTAACTTGCCAGAGTTTATGTATTCATATGTATAAATTGAATCACGTGTCCTGGTTTCAAAATATTTAATAAGAATATAATTTTATATCTGAACTTAACTTTTCACATAGTCTAGTGAATGTATAAAATGAATCACTTCAATGCTGTATGAGATACTTGTTCCCCTTTAAATAGTGTCGATATATTGGTTTTAATGCCAGAATCATAAAGTTATTTTAAATAATTCTATCCGTATTTGCCAGGATGACGATGCTGTCAATGCCGAAGCTTTCATTAATAAAGCATCATTCTTGGTTAGCAATAGCCAGCATGAAGTGCTGAATTTGAAGTACAAGGTTTGAAAATGATAACTGAGCTTAAAGATGCATACATGGACCTTGTCTAATTTGGTTCTTGTTTATTCTTCTATTTTCTTCAGGTTTGCTATGCAAGGATCTTAGATCTGAAGAGGAAGTTCTTGGAGGCTGCCTTACGATATTATGATATTTCTCAAATTGAGAAAAGGCAAATAGGAGACGAGTATGCATCCTCCATGTTACTTTTTCCCTCCTATGCTTTCATAATCATTTTAGAGAATCTGCATACATACATCTTAAATTCTGTATGATCAATGATCATATCTCTTTTTCCTATCTGCGGCGAAAAAAGTATCTTTGGTTTTCCAATATCTTTGACTTATATATGTTTTTAAAGTAATGACTGTTTTAGATTCCAAAATATAGCTTGATACTATAATCCAAATCCTGGCTGTAACTGCGAACACAATGATGCTTGATAGAATGCTAAATACATGTATACCTGATACTTGTGTTAGACTACAAAAAATTTTGATATTGTAAATATTACCGCATGTGTTTGCATGTAGTTCTAGTCAACTTCATCTAATGTTGATTTTTTACAATAGCTATAAGAATTCTATTGACTTTTAGCCATGATAATTTGTAAGCGGGAGACTTTCTAATGATAATAGTCACATGCTTTTTTTGGATTTTTAGTGAATCTATTTCCAAACGAAGATCTTGTTTGGTCCGAGTCTAAGCCAGTATTTTACTCCCTATGTCCATTGGGAGGCAATACCTACATTTTGTGATTTACATTCTGTGTTTCGAATGTGGTATCTCAACTTTTAGAGTAACATAAAATGTGTGTGAGGACGTATCAATAGTAATATTTATGCATTGCTTTCAACCGGGTTGTGCCCTGGCCAGGAATGAACTCATCATGATTGATGAGTTATTGCTTTCCAAATCATTTTGGCATCTGTTCAGGGCAAATATATATGTTTAGCCAGTATCACTAGTAATTATATTCATCATGTCAAACTGTGGGCTGAACTAATAGCATTATACAAGTTTATGACTCTAGGTATTTAAACTGAATTAACTCATTGACAAAATCGTTTGTGTAGTCACATAGATCTGTATAGACTCGCATAGAATCGCAACTTTGAGGGAATAAGAATTTACAGTATAGTGGTTATATCCCCAGACATGCCTGAAATTGCACTGGTTCAGGGTTTAAAAAACAAGCCTAAATGCATATAGCTGAATGACAAGGCTATGTAGTGCACAAAGATAACCTCACAACTGTTTCATTAGACTCCGTACATAGATGCATCTAGCATCCTAACATGTACCCATCTGTTAAGGAGGTGAACTGTGTTATATTGAGTCTCAACCCCATTGCTCCCAACACCAACAAATTCATGAACCTGTAAACATGAACAAACTTGTAATTGCAAGTTTGCAATGCCTATGACCCAGTAGACCTATGAGGTGAATTAACCCAGATTTGATAAGCTTAATCCTAGCTATATTGTGTCGTGTCCAGCTCCAATGAAGGGAACCTATTCCCATAATCTCTCAATGCTATCAATTTTTATTATTTTTAACTTGTTATGCTCTTTTTGTATGTGGATTGTGAACCATGTGATTTATTTGTCCATAAGTTATGAATTAGTTATATCTAAAATTAGAATACATACGTTAATTTGTGTTTAGATACATTAAGCTGTTATACATTAAGTTTCATAGACTCTTTAGTTTGACAACACCAATTATATCTTAAATGCTGCATATGTTCGCCAGTTATCACATTTGCACTTTAAATTACAGGGAAATTAATGAGGAAGCACTTGGGCAAGCCTTATCTGCTGCTGTTACATGCACAATATTGGCAGGCGCAGGGCCTCAACGTTCCCGTGTTCTTGCCACATTGTACAAGGTAAAACTTCAATCATATAAAACAATATACAAATGTAAAATAGTCAAATCTTAATACATCAATTTTTGTGGACTTGGATTAGGATGAGCGATGTTCAAAGTTGAAGATCTATCCCATACTGCAAAAGGTCCCTATCCCCAACTTTCCTTTTCCCCCTGTTCTTTGTCTGCCTCATTTGACTTTCCACACTGGTCATATAATGTGATTCCTATATACATCAGGTGTATTTGGAAAGAATTCTTCGAAGGCCTGAAATTTATGCTTTTGCAGAAGAATTGAAACCACATCAGGTTATTAAAGTTTGTGTTGTATTGTATCTGTACATTTTTGGTTGTCATGATGTGCATGTTTCAGCTTTTGCTTTTCCACAGAAAGCCCTTCTTCCAGACAATTTCACTGTGCTGGACCGAGCAATGATTGAGCATAATCTTCTCAGTGCAAGCAAACTTTATACTAATATCAGGTATGAGAAATTAGATTATCAGTTTATTGTTACCTTACGTGTTGATTTTTTAAATTTTTACTGTTTGGTTATTTTATTGCTCCGTTTAATCTTTCTTTTTGCCTCTATTGTAGCTTTGATGAGTTAGGCACATTACTGGGAATCCCACCTCCCAAGGTATAGATTTCTTATCTAAAGTTATATTTATTTTTCAGTAAAGAGTAGTGCACCTTAATAGAACATATCTGTCAATCGAATCCAGCATTTCATGTTTCTGATATATATTCCTTATCAGATTTAAATAAGAAAAAACATTAATTGAAAGGTGTAGCATATTGATAATAGCTTTTATGCAAATTACTGAACAAAAAGGCTCCGGAGGAGGGAAACCCTGCTGGCAGTGATTTTTCTTATATTAATTCAATGGCTGGCCTACAGCTAGTAAGATTTGGTTTGCTTTGATTTGATTTTTCTCTCACAATTATTATACTTTCAGGCTGAGAAGATAGCTTCACGGATGATTTATGAGGATAGGATGAAGGGATCTATCGATCAGGTATAGATAAATGTTAAACGGCCATTACTACCTCTTAAGTTCATAAAAGTACTCAGAAATAAGAATAAGAATGTTAATATTAAGGTTGAGTTTTGAATGATTTATATCAGGTTGAAGCTATCATACATTTTGACGATGACACTGAAGAGTTGCAGAGATGGGACCAGCAGGTATGTTTTTCACAAAAAGTCAGTCAATTCACATGGACTGTAAGAAAGCTAGAATAGGAAAATGGTTCAGTCATATTCTTAAATCTTCTAAACCTTAATGATGGTTTGGTGTTGCAGATTGTTGGCCTATGTCAAGCTCTCAACGATGTTTTGGATAGTATGGCTAAGAAGGGCATTCCAGTTCCTGTTTGACTTGGATTATTGCCAATTTCTCATGATTTGGATTTACAGATACGGTTTATCCAAAGTGTTTATATATGGCCACTTCTTCTGTTTAATTCTGTAGTTCATCTCAGTTGTGCTGGATATAAATATGCTACAAATAGATAGATAGATACATTAGTTTTCTCATGTATTGAAATTACAGATTCGGTTTATCCAGAAAGTTTATATGGCCTTTCGACTTAGGTTAATACCTATTGTGTGATTCGTTAGTGGGAGGCTTGTCCTCTTCATTTGAACACAACCATTTGCTGCCTCATGATTCATGATTTATGTTATTGAATTCAATTTAATGAATACTTCTAAAACAAAATTTTCAGAATTTGGGTTTCCTGGATTATTGAGTTAATCATAAGCGGTGTTACTTCTACTTTAGCATTAAAATGGAATAATGAAAAATTTGAGAATTTTCACCCAAAATCATGTCTATCTTCTCTTTTTTGAGTTTCACTTTAGTTTTTGAAAAAAACAATTCGGAGATGAATCATTGTATCATATTTGGGTGTATATGGAGATGTATCTCCAAAATACCCCTGAATTCATTTATAAGTCTTATTCATATAAATGATATAAATAACAGTTGAAATTGTGATTTCTTGTGTTGAAGCAGTGTAGCTCGACAAAATAAGAATTAGTCGAATTAGCCTAGTGTGTGTGTCGAATTGTTTAAATGTCGAAGTGTCGAAACAAGTTGATTGACACAAAATTTTGATTTAGACCAAAATAGTAATTTTTGGGCTTTTGTAATTTTGGGCTTTCTTATATTATAAATAGAGGGCTTAATTACACTTTTGGTCCCTATGTTTTGGCCAACTCACGAAATTGGTCCCTATGTTTTAAAATTGAACGAATTAGTCCATATGGTTTAATGTTTTGTGAAGTTTTGGTCCTCCATCTCAATTTTGATCCAAAAACGTACATGAACAGTGCATGTCCGTACATGAACAGTGCGTGTCCGTACATAAACAATATATGACCGTACATGAACAGTGCACGAACAGTTGGATCAAAATTGGGATGGGGACTAAAACTGCACAAAACATTAAACCATAGGGACTAATTCGTTCAATTTTAAAACATAGGGACCAATTTCGTGAGTTAGCCAAAACATAGGGACCAAAAGTGTAATTAAGCCTAAATAGAGTAATCCCTATTTTGTAATAATTTGTATTCACATAATTTTTGCAGTTGCAAAGTGAATAAAAGAAATTTTTCACAGGTTGTGGGCGGAGATTCCGCAGTTGAAAAATCATTCTCTTCTTCCTTATTTTGTTAAATTCTATTTTCTTTCTTTCTCGCTTTCTTTTCATTAATAGTTGCTGTGCATAATTTTTCTTGAAATCAAGATTGATTAGGAATTCTCAAAAGGTTTTGGGTTAATTCCAACATCTGGTATTTAGAGCTCCGGTTGTGATTCGAGGGAAGAAAATCACGATGGCGTTGAATCATCCAAATGGGCATTTTCCAGCGAACATTCAAATTCTCAAGAACAATAACTATGAGAATTGATGCAAGCAGATAAAAATGGTTTTCTGTTATCAAGATCTTTGGGATATTGTGAAGGGAGGAGTAGCGCTTGCAAAAAATGCGACAAATTAAGAAAAGGCTGCATACAAAGAATTGAAGAAGAAAGATTATAAAGCTCTCTTTATAATCCATTAATGTGTTGATCCAAATAATTTTGAAAAGGTTAGTGATGTAGAATCAGCGAAAGAAGCATGTGAAATCTTGGAGAAATCATTTGGAGGCGTAGAGAAGGTGAGGTTACAAACTCACAAAAGGACGTATGAATTGCTTCAGATGGAGGAAAGTGAGAGCATAACTGATTTCTTCACTAGGGTTACTAAACTGGTGAATCAAATCAAGGTATGTGGAGAAGAGCTCACATAAAGATCAATTGTTGCAAATATCGTGAGGTCATTGACTCTAAAGTTCGACCACGTGGTAGTAGTCATAGAAGAGTCGAAAGACTTGTCAGCATTGACAAAGGAAGAGCTTCAAGGGACGCTTGAGTCTCATGAACAAAGGATGACTGAAAGAGCCGCAGGAAAGTCGAAGAGTGATACGGCTTTGCAGGCACAGTCAGAAAAAGAAAAGAAAGACAAAGGAAGTTGGAATGCCAACAAAGGCAGAGGAGGCTATAACAATTCGACTGGTTAAAATCAGCAGGAAGGAAATAGGTCAAATCAGGGAAAATTCTGGAACCAAGGCAACCAAAGAGGTGGTACTGCAGGAAGAGGAAGAGGTGGTGGTCGAAAACCTAACAAAAGTCACATTCAGTGTTACAATTGTCAGAAGTATTGTCACTATTTTAGTGATTGTCCAGAAAACAAGAAGAATCAAGAAACTGATACAAAGCTGGCGAAACATGAAGAAGAAGAAGAGATGTTGCTGATGGTTACAACAAGAGATGAAGAAAGATTCCAGGACCAATGGTACTTGGACTTAGGATGCTCATCACACATGACTGGAAGGAAAAATTGGTTTGTTAACATAAAGCCCTCAATGAAAAACATGGTGAAATTTGCAAATGACAATACTCTAGCAACTGAAGGTATTGGTGATGTTCTGATTATGAGGAAAGATGACAAAAGGTCAGTAATTTCCAATGTATTTTACATACCAGGCATGAAGAGTAATTTGCTCAGCATAGGGCAGTTGGTCGAAAAGAACTACAAGTTGTCGATTGAAGACAAGATGATGAGAGTTCTCAACTCAGGAGGAAGGTTAATCTTGAAGGCTCTTATGTCTCAAAATAGAACCTTCAAGATTGAGCTTAATATGATAGAGCATAAGTGCCTTGCAACTGCAGCCAACAGAGATGAATGGATATGGAATTATCGACTTGGCCATCTCAACTTCAAAGACATCAGAGATTTAAAGAGAAGGAATATGGTTTCAGGATTACCAGAAATCGACATTCCAAGCGAAGTGTGTGAAGAATGTGTTAAGGCGAAACAACACAAGAATAGCTTCAGCAAGGATGTAGGAAGCAAGTCGAAGGCAATTCTTGAAGTCATATACTCTGATGTATGTAGTCCTATCCAGGTGAATTTGATTGGAGGTAACAGATACTTTGTCACGTTCATAGATGAATTCAGTAGAAAACTGTGGACTTACCTGTTCAAGAAGAAAAGTGAAGTGATCGAGGTATTTGCCAAATTTAAATCTATGGTCGAAAGACAAAGTGGTCGAAAGCTAAATATTTTAAGGACTGGTGGTGGTGGAGAGTATGTGTCGAAAGATTTCGATGCATTATGTGAGAAAGAAGGGATTGTGCATGAGGTGGTGCCACCCTACCCTCCACAGCAGAATGGAACTGCAGAAAGAAAGAATAGAACTATCATGACTATGGTGAGAAGTATGTTGAAAGGAAAACATATATCCAAAGAATTATGGGAAGAAGTTGTGTCGACTGCAACATACATCTTGAATAGATGTCCGACGAAGAAGCTAGAAGGAATCACGCTAGAAGAATGTTGGTCTGGTGTCAAGCCTAGCCTAAGTCATTTGAAGATGTTTGGTTCAATAACACATAGACATGTGCCAGATCAGTTGAGAAGAAAACATGATGTCAAGTCAAGTCAAATAATCTTAATAGGATATCATTCGACTGGAGGATACAAGTTGGGGTTTGAAGAAAATTGGAGAAGATGATAAAATTCTGCAGAGTTTCTCTCTCTGCCCACAAACTATGGAAATTCTCTTATTCACTTTGCAACTGCAAAAAATTTGTGAATACAAGTTACTACAAAAATAGCGTTACTCCCTCTATTTATACTAGAGAAAGCCCAACATTACAAAAGCCAAAAATTACTATTTTGGTCTAAGTCAAAATTCTGTGTCAAGTAACCTGCTTCGACAATTCGACATCTAAACAACTCGAAACACACACATTAGGCTAATTTAGACTAATCTTTGTTTCTATCGAGCTACACTACTTCGACACAAGGAATTACATTCTCAACACACCACGTAATTCATTGTGTCTAAGCTATCTATATTCATCATAGACCTTAGCTTCTTGAACACTTCGACTTGCACTCCTTTTGTCATGATATATGCAATCTGATTCTCAGTTCTGCAGTGTTCCAAGTTCATCTTCCCTTCTGCTACATGCTCTCGAAGATAGTGAAACCTCATTTCGATGTGCTTGCTTCGTCCATTTTCTATTGGATTTTTCGCTAGATTGATAGCTGACATGCTGTCGATCTTCATGGTAATTACTCCATGACTCTTCGCTGTAATCTCTTCGACCAAATTCACCATCTACTTTGCTTGACACGTACAAAGAGAAACAACAATATTCTGCTTCTCATGACGATAATTCCACTACTGGCTCCTTTCTCGAACTCCAAGCAACTGGTGCACCACCTAGCATAAACACATAGCCAACTGTGGATTTTCTATTCTTAGCATCACTACACCAACTTGAGTGGATGTATCCCACTAACTTGCATTATTTTCCTTCATCAGCTACAGGAAACAAGATTTCGTAGTCGAGAGTTCCTTTCAGATACCTTAGTATCCTATTCGTCGCTGCTAGGTGTGATACCTTTGGCTTCTGCATGAATCTACTTACCATACCCACACTGTATGCTAAGTCAGGCCTTGTGTGAAAAAGGTATCGAAGTGACCCAATAAGTCTTCTATATTGGGTTGGGTTGACATCATCTTCATCTGAATCTTTCGACAATTGCAATATGGGCTCAACTAGAGTCGAAGTAGGGTTGCAATCTTGCATCTCAAATCTCTTGAGTATTTCGCCTGCATATCTTCTTTGGTGCATCATCAAAACTCTACCACTTTTGTAGAATTCAATGCCAAGGAAATATGAGAGATTTCCCATGTCTGACATTTCAAACTCCTCACTTAGGTCATGTTTGAAATCTTCGATCTCATTCTTATAACTTCCTGTTATCAACTGGTCATCGACATAGAGACATAGTATAAGCAATTCACTGTTGCTTCTTCTTACATATACTCCATGCTCAGTAGTGCACTTCAAAAACTCTTTCTCCCTTTGAAAGCTATATATCTTCTTATTCTAAGCTCTTGGAGCTTGCTTAAGTCCATACATGACTTTATGCATCCTGTACACCTTTCTTTCTTTGCCTTGTTTCACAAACCCAGTTGGTTGTGCAACATAAAATTCTTCATCTAAGGGGCCATTCAAGAATGCATATTTCACATCCATCTGACATGTGTGCAAATTTGTCATGTTTGCTAGACTAACAACCAACCTGATTCTTTCGATCCTAGTAACAAGTGTAAAAACTTCATCGAAGTCGATTCCTTCTTTCTGAAGAAATCCTTTCGCCACAAGTCTAGCCTTGTGTCGAGTTACTTCTCCTTTAGGATTCACCTTCACCTTGTAAACCCATTTCACATCAATTGCCTTCTTGCCTTAAGGCAATTCGACAAGTGACCAAGTGTTATTGACTTCGATGGAATCTAACTCCTCATTCATTGCTTTCATCCACTTCAAATCTTTCAATGCCTTAGCTGCATTGACTGGTTCGACATTTGCATAGAAACCATAATGTACCAGCTCACCTTCTTCATTGACCACATCATCTGATGTAATCACACATTCTTTCAACCTTACAGGCATGTGTCTTGTTCGTTGACGTCTGCTTGGGCCTGCTTCACTTTTGACTTCTTCTTGTCGAACTTCTATTTTGACTTCACTAGCTGGTTCTTCATATAAGATTCTCACTGAATCCTTCTTAACATTCTCAGTCCAATCCCATTCTTTAAGCTCATCTATAATCACATCCCTATTGATCACAACTTGCTTGTTCAATGGGTCGAACAACTTGTATCCTCTAGTCGAATGATATCCTATTAGGATCAATTGACTCGACTTGTCATCAAGCTTTCTTCTCAACTGATCTGGAACATGTCTATGTGATATAGATCCAAACACATTCAAATGACTTAGGCTAAGCCTGACACCAGACCAACATTCTTCTAGCATGATTCCTTCTAGCTTCTTCGTCAGACATCTATTCAAGATGTATGTTGCAGTTGACACAACTTTTCCCCATAATTCTTTGGGTAGATGCTTTCCTTTCAACATACTTCTTACCATATTCACGATGGTTCTATTCTTCCTTTCTGTAGTTCCATTCTGATGTGGAGTGTAGGGTGGCACCACCTATTGCATAATCCATTCTTTCTCACATAATGCATCGAAATCTTTCGACACATACTCTCCACCACTATTAGTCCTCAGAATCTTTAGCTTTCGACCATAGATTTAAATTTGGCAAATACCTCGATCACATCACTTTTCTTCTTGATCAGGTAAGTTCATAGTTTTCGACTGAAATCATCTATGAATGTGACAAAGTATCTGTTACCTCCAATCTAATCCACCTAGATAGGACCACATACATCAGAGTATATGATTTCAAGAATTGTTTTCGACTTGCATCCTGCATCCTTGCTGAAGCTATTCTTATGTTGTTTTGCCTGGACACATTCTTCACACACTTCGCTTGGAATGTCGATTTTTGGTAATACCGAAATCATATTTATTCTTTTCAATCCTCTGATGTCTTTGAAGTTGAGATGGCCAAGTCGATAATGCCATATTCATTCATCTTTTCCGGCTGCAATTGCAAGGCACTTATGCTCCATCACATTTAGTTCAATCTTGAAGGTTCTATTATGTGACATTGGTGCCTTCAAGGTTAACCTACCACCTGAGTCTAGAACTCTCATCATCTTGTCTTCGATCGACACCTTGTAGTTCTTTTTGACCAGCTGCCCTATGCTGAGCAAATTACTCTTCATGCCTGGTATGTATAATACATCGAAAATTATTGACCTTTTGCCATCTTTCCTCATAATCAGAACATCACCAATACCTTCAACTGCTAGAGTATTGTCATTTGCAAATCTCACCATGCTCTTTATTGAGAGTTTTATGTGTGATGAGCATCCTGAGTCCAAGTACCATTGGTCCTGGAATCTTTCTTCATCTCTTGTTGTGACCTTCGGCAATATCTCTTCTTCTTCATGTTTCGCTAGCTTTGCATCAGTTTCTTGATTCTTCTTCTTTTCTAGACAATAACTAAAACAGTGACCATACTTCTGACAATTGTAACACTGAATGTGACTTTTGTCATGGTTTTCGACCACCACCTCTTCCTCTACCTGAAGCACCACCTATTTGGTTGCCTTGGTTCCAAGGTATTCTCTGATTCGACCAGTTTCCTTCTTGCTGATTTCGACCAGTCGAATTGTTGTAGGCTCCTTTGGCTTTGTTGCCATTCCAACTTCCTTTGCCTTTCTTTTCTTTTTCTGACTCCGCCTACAAAACCATATCACTCTTCGACTTTCCTGCAGCTCTTTCAGTCATCCTTTGTTCATGAGACTCAAACGTCCCTTGAAGCTCTTCCTTTGTCAATGCTGACAAGTCCTACGACTCTTATATGGCTACTACTACGTGGTCAAACTTTGGAGCCAATGACCTCAAGATCTTTGCAACAACTAATCTTGATGTCAACACTTCTCCATATACCTTGATTTGATTCACCAATTTAGTAACCCTAGTGAAGAAATCAGTTATGCTTTCACTTTCTTCCATCTGGAGTAATTCATATGTCCTTTTGTGAGTTTGTAACCTCATCTCTTTCACCTTTTCTGCGCCTCCAAACGATTTCTCCAAGATTTCTCATGCTTCTTTCGCTGATTCTACATCACGAACATTTTCGAAGTTATCTGGATCAACACGTTGATGAATTATAAAGAAAGATTTATAATCTTTCTTCTTCAATTCTTTGTATGCAACCTTTTCTTGATCCGTCGCATTTTTTGCAAGCGGTGCTACTCCTTCCTTCACAAGATCCCAAATATCACGATAATAGAAAACCACCTTTATCTGCTTGCACCAATTCTCATAATTATTGTTCTTGAGAATTGGAAGGTTCGCCGAAAAAAGCCTGTTTGGATGATTCAGTGCCATCTTGATTTTCTTCCCTCGAATCACAATCGAAGTTCTAGATACCAGATGTTGGAATTAACCCAAATCCTTTTAAGAATTCCTAATCAATCTTGATCAACAAGATTCAATCAACCTAATCAAAACCCCTGTTCTTCACTCGTCACTTGAGTGAAACAATCACACCTTGATTGCAAGAAAGAATATGCACAACAACTGTTAATGGAAGAAGAAAGAAACATTGAAAAGAATGAAAGTTGGGGTTTGAAGAAAATTGGAGAAGATGGTGAAATTTTGCAAAGTTTCTCTCTCTGCCCACAAATTGTGGAAATTCTCTTACTCACTTTACAACTGCAAAAATTGTGAATACAAGTTATTACAAAAATACAGATTAATCCATCTATTTATAATAGATAAAGCCCGAAATTACAAAAGCCCAAAATTACTATTTTGGTCTAAGTCAAAATTATGTGTTAAGCAACCTGCTTCGACACTTCGACATCTAAACAACTCGACACACACATATTAGGCTAATTTCGACTAATCCTTGTTTTTGTCGAGCTACACTACTTCGACACAAGAAATTACATTCTAAACACTTTCAATATGGTTATGAGGTGAGGGAGGTCCTAGATGCCATTATGACTGAGGCACAAGAGACACTGATGTACTAGAGACAACGTCAGTCGACAGGTGGCAGAGGAGGTCGAAGAGCCCGAGGAACTCGAGTCTGGCATACGCAGTAGTTGTTAGTATCTGTAGTTTGGATTTATGTTCGATTGTATTTTAGTTTTACTTATTCAACTTCATTGTATATTTTGACTTTATTGTGTATGTCATGATGACTTATTTTGATTCAAAATGTATATGTCATTTTATGCATATCAGTTGTATGGTTTAAAACTCATCACATAACATGAGCTTTAACATTTATAAATCGTCATATTCATCTGAGTAACCATAAAACTAACTTAACTTGCACTGTTTCGACTGGTTACAAGGACGTATCTCCGTAAATTCTAAACGGAGATGCATCTCCAGATTAATAAATATTTAAAATAGGCATTTCAAAGAAGGATGCATGAGGTATGTTTTGAAACATTTCAGAGATGTATCTCCGAAACTTTTGTAACATTTTAACTTAAGAAAAATGTGCCTTCAGAAATGCATCTTCGAAATCTGAATAATATTTTAGATTTTTCATAGAGGGATAAGAAACCCCCTAAATAATTTAGCAAGAATTATTTGAGCCATGAATCTATCGCAACAAAGCCCAAACCCAATTAAAATTTTGTGTTGAGAAACATTATTATGTTATTATATTATTATAGGCTTAAAAACACAAAGAAAGTCACACATACCTTTGGATCGTGGGTGAAATTCAATAAAATTGCTGTGAAATTCCAGAATCACATAGAAGCTTCAATATATAGCTTCAAGGAATTCACATTAGTATTCTACTTTACACTCCAAACGACTGAGAATTCACAAAACAACGTTAGGTAAACTCCACCGTCCAATCCCCCTCTCTTCTGCTTATTATTCTTCTTTCACTTCTAGTTCTTTTGATCGTTGAATGTAGTTACAACAATGTCTAAGATTTTCCTACAAATAAGAAATTGAAATTGAAATTTTCGTTCCCATTTTGAAATTTAGGGTTTAACAGTTTTGTTACGTTTATTTATTTATTGAATGTTAATGTGAAACAGTGATGGAGAATGCTTTTGCGAACGCTTCTGCGATTACAGACCAAAGGCAAAAGATAGAGCAGTATAAGCATATTCTTTACGCTATGATTTCATCAAATGATATCGGTCAAGCTGGAAAGTTCATAGATCACAGTAAACTGTCTTTTCCAGGGTTTATTTATTATAATCTTGTTTTTGTTTTTGGTTTTATTAATATATGAGATTCTTGTAAGGTTAAATTTCATTTTGTGTTTCAGTTTTATCAGATGATGTTCCTCTAGTAGTGTCGCGACAGCTCCTGCAGGGTTTTGCTGAAGAGTTGGGAAGATTGACGCCGGAGACGCAGAAAGAGATTGCTCATTTCATACTGAAGGTACGAGAAAGACACAAGAAAAGGGAGTTTAAATTGTGTATTTACTCTTTTAATAACTTTTCGCTTCTTGTCAATAAGACACTTTATGTTACATCAGAGTTCGTTGAGAGACTCTGACTTGCGAAGTTATATTCAGACTTGGCAATGCTTAGAGTGTGAGAACCAATAAGAGTCTGAACGCTGTGTACATCATTCAGAACTTGCAGAGCGGAAGCTTATCAGAGTTGCAAGGTTCTGACTTGCTTATGTAAAGTTCTGATCCTCAACATAGAAACATAAACAAAGACATTAAGCATAAGAGTAAAGAACACACGATATATCCTGGTTCACAACAAAGGCTAATCCAGTCCACCTCCTCAGGTGATTTCACCTTGAACACGAGGTCTTAATCCACTATAATCAATCTCGATTACAGATGCACGGGCAACAGCCGGTGACTAACAACATGCACAACCGCAGCTGTGACTAACCCACAATGAACCGTTCAGGGATTCAACTTAATGAATATAACAAACATTGACCTGCTGGTTCAAATCTCGCAAGATTTACTTCTAGGATTTCAACAGCTAGACGTTCAGGGATTCATCGCAATGAATATAACGCTGCTGACCCTATTTCAGGATTTACCACAATGACATCTCGCCATTGTCTTCTCGAGTCTCCAGTCACACTGACCACTCAAGGAATCCTAATTCACCAAGAATTAGTTATACAGGAGATTACAAAGATGCTTCTTAACAAGCAGATTACTCCTAAGTTTAAGTACAAAGAACACACAAGTGTTCAAGCAAGATATGAGCAACAACTCCTTGCTATCTTAAGAAACTACAGAGATGTATAATGATTTGGCAGTTGTTGACATCTTGTAGATCTTCTTCTTCTTTGTCTTCTTGGTTGAGCTAGCTTTGAGCAACAACTCCTTGCTTCAGATCTTCAATGTAGCGCTGACGAGAAGGTGGTTGATGACTTGACTGATTTTCAATGTTGTCTTCTTCATCAATAGCTTCTGTACCAATTCGTTGTTGTTGTGTTGAATGATGATCTTTGAGCTTAAACAACAATGGCCATGTGTAAGTGGTGATAGCTTTTGATATTTAAGTGTTACAACGAGAACTCATCGTTGTTGCTATCTTCACACAATGACTTTGATCAATTCTCCATTCATGGACTGAATCGATACCTTCAGAAGCGTTTACTCCTTTCTTTAAATAGCCTAGTACAATATAGCCGTTGAAATACTGTTGGCTGTTAGAAAAGAGATGTTATGTAATAATTAGCTGTACTGACACATCTCCTTTTTGCTGTGGGAGAAGTGACGGGATATATCTTTCTTGGGCACTATGTACAGTCGTTCACAACGGTAACATTTGACTTCCAAACTTCAGAGGCTTCTGATGGTAATTTATTGAAGCATGAGTAGAGCCTTCTTAACAGGATATCTGATACGTCAAGTCTTCAGTATTTTGAAGAAGTCCATTAGGAATCAGTCTTCAGAACTTCAGCACTTGTCTTTTAAGAACATTATCCTTTACTACTTCAAGTCTTTCGAAACTTCAGAACTCGTCCATTAGGAATCTGTCTTTAGAGTCTTCAGCACTTGACCTTTGGAACAGTAATCTTCAGAACACATAAGTCTTCAGAGTCTTTCTGCACTTGGTCTTCAGAGCCTTCAGCCTTCAGAACTTCAAATCATGAGAGTCTTCAACACTTTGGTTCTCTTCTTCAGAAGCTTTGCTATCTTCAGAATCTTAACCACTTTCAGAGAGCATCCACAAGAGCATTGCAACAGCAATATCGACATCCTTGGATTTGACTGATCATGATCAGATACAGAAGCGTTCTTGCTTCTTGCGACTTGTGTCACACATAGTAACTTCGCATATTATCAATTACGCACAACTGGCTGGTGCTTGTTGGATCTGATATATTCTATGATTATGATCTGCACACAACACACGTTAGAACATAAAATAGTTCTTTCACAAATACGTATTATTATCATCAAAACATAGATTGACTTGTAGAGACAACTCTTGCTCTCACACATAGAGCATGTCCTATATGTGAAGATGATATTTGTTATCACCCACTTGAGTTTGGAAAAAAGACTGTTTACCTTGGGCATCAAAAATTTCTAAAGCCCGATCATCCTTATCGTAGATTGCGGAAGGCTTTTAATTGAGAGAAAGAGTTTGATGAGACACCAGAACCTTTAACCGGGGAAGAAGTTTATCAACGGAAGGAACACATTAATGTTGTCTTTGGGAAGAGAAAAAAAGAAAAAGGGCCAGTTGCGAAAAATATATGGAAAATGAGGTCCATCTTCTTTGATCTTTCGTATCAGTCGTCTTGATGTTAGACATTGTCTTGATGTGATGCACGTGGAGAAAAATATGTGTGATAGTTTGATTGGCACACTTCTAAACATTCTAGGCAAAACTAAAGATAGTAAGACTTCCCGTCTTGATATGGAGAAGATGGGTATAAGAAAACAGTTGGCTCCAATAGAGAAAGGAAAAAAAACTTATCTGCCTCCAGCATGTCACACTCTATCTAAAAAGGAAAATAAAATTTTCTGCGAGTGTTTGCAAGGTATTAAAGTTCCGCAAGGTTACTCATCAAACATCAAGAAACTTGTAACAATGAAAGATCTCAAATTAATTGGTTTAAAATCTCATGATTGTCATGTATTTATGCAACAACTTCTACCAGTGGCTATCCGTGGGATCCTACAAAAAAATGTGAGAGTAACTATAATGAGATTGTGCTTATTCTTCAATGCCATATGTAATAAAGTTCTTGATTTCAAAATATTAGATGAATTAGAAGATGAGGCTTCCATAATCTTGTGTCAATTGGAGATGTATTGTCCTCCATCATTTTTTGACATTATGGTTCACTTACTTGTTCATCTAGTCAGAGAAATCAGAATTACTGGTCCAGTCTATTTAAGGTGGATGTATCCATTAGAGCGATATATAAAGATCTTTAAAGGATATACGAAGAATCATCACCGACCAGAAGCTTCGATTGTTGAAAGATACATCACAGAAGAAGCTGTTGAGTTTTGTACAAACTATTTGTCGGACGCAGATTCTATAGGAATTCTAATTTCTCATCATGCTGACACAGACGGAAGAGGTATTCAAGGTCTAAGTGTTAAGTCAATGGCTTAGGATGTAGTTATTCAAGCACATTTCTATATATTGAATAATATAGATGAAGTTCAAACTTTCATAGATACTCACAAAGAACTTTTGAGGAAAAAATATCCTAGAGCATAACAAGAGATTCATAGAATGGTTTAATAAAATTGTATCTAATGATCGTAGTGCATCCAAGATACTTAAATGGTTGTCGTACGAGCCAAAATTTTGTGTTATTACTTGGACCGCATACAACATTGGTCATTATACCTTTTATACAAAATCAAAAGATGATCGTAGTACAATGCAAAATAGTGGTGTTATGGTTGAAGCCGAATAGATGTATTTCTCTAGTTCGAAAGATAAGAATCCTGTATTGGCAACTATCGCGTTTTATGGTGTCATTGATGAGATTTGGGAGATTGATTATGTTATTTTCAAAGTGGCTTTATTTAAATGAAAATGGGTTCCCAATAATAGTAATGGTGTACACATTGATGACTTAGGATTCACACAGGTAGACCTTGGAAAGGCATCTTTTATGACCGAACCATTCATCATGGTTTCTCAAGCAACACAAGTTTTCTATGTTACCGACCCATCGGACATATCGGGGAAATGGTCAATCATTTTCCAAGGAAAACACATTCCTCTTAGTGATGGAAGTCTTGATATTCCGTCCACACCTTCTTACACAACACAAGTCCCTACCTCATATGATGAAGTTGATGGAGATGTCGTGCACGCTATTCGAATCATCATGAAGAAGGCATATGGGAAAATTAACAAGTACCTAATTTAGTCTTTATTCATAATATATTAATTGTATGTTATAGTTTCTAAATATTTTTACTAACAAGTATAATTATTTGAAATCATATGTCTTTAGAGTCAAGACACCAAGAGACAAGAAACCAAAACACCAAGTTACAATTATGTGATGTTATGTACTGTGTAAGCTGTAGGTTATTTATTTTGATAAATTGTAAGATACTTGTTACAATTGAGTATGATACAACTATGTGATGTTATGTAATGTGTAAACTGTAGTTTGTTTGTTCTGATAAATTGTAAGATATTTGTTACAATTGAATATGATACAATTATGTGATGTTATGTAATGTGTAAACTGCAGGTTGTTTGTTCTGATAAATTGTAAGATATTTGTTACAATTGCATATGATACAGTTATGTGATATTATGAATATGATACAATTAAAATTATTATGATTACTTTATCATAAATGTTAGTTGTATTTTCTGCTGTGATATGGTGAACAATAATACAGGTTAAAAAAAGGGATTAATTATAAAATCAGTAATCATTTTCTTAATTCTACAGAATATGTAACAACGGTTATACATGATAACCGTAATAATATCTTATGCTTTAACAACAGTTATATTACACAACCGTTATAATATCTCGCGCGCTGTCTAGAAAAAAAATAAATATCAAAACAGCGCAGCTGGGAATCGAACCTAGGACACTTACTTTATCACAACAGTTGTTTGTATCAACCGTTGTGATAGGTAACGCTCTTTCCAGTTTAATACAACAGTTACTAGTCCGTGATTGTACGTATCATATATACAACGACACTCTACATAACAACGCCTGTGCACACGTGATTACATACCTTTCCTAATCGTTGTTAAATGGGTTTTTCATAGTAGTGACATCAGTTGCTTCTTAATTCTTAGAGAATCTAAGATCTATTGTATAGTAGGTTCATTATTTGTTGATGTTTATGAAGTTCTTGAGTTGCAGGTCAAGATTCAGATAGTGTGGTGTTGTTAGAGTTTGACAATCCAACAAGAAAAAGAAAAAAAAAGTTTCTCTAGGTTGCTTTGGTAGTGATGTGTGGAATCCTATAGACAATGTCATAGTTTATGTGTTCTTTAGACAGATCAATGTTCTAGGGACCAATAGGACCGAGTAAAAGTTGCTGCAGAACGGAGGCTTGATAGAATTATTAATTCTGGAATAGTTAAGTTGAGATCAGATGCATCTTGCAAGATCGGCGAAGCAGTCTCCATATACAACAAGAGAGGATCAAGATAAGAAGACTAGTTATTTTTTAGGAGTATCTTGTATTTTGTGGTTGTATAGTTTCTGTAAACAATTGTCATATTGTTTTTATTTAAAGATAACAAATTTTTTATGGGAAACCATTGAAGAGTGAATTAAGCTCTTGTAAGGACGATTGAGCAAAACCATTATAAATTTGGTGTCACTACTACAGAACGCGCAAACAACAACGCCAGGTTTACAACAGATTCATATACACTGTTGTAATAGGTTAAAATTTTCACGTCCAGTGAGTAGCTGGATTTATAAACAGTGATTTAATGACGGTTATCTTAAAACACTGTAGTAATAAATGATGTGTAGCAAGCTTTGATTCCCAGCAACTACATTCTTTTCATTTTTAAGAGTACATTAAGCGTGTGTCACTTAAGTCCATTATTTAAAAAATAAATTGTAAATGATTTTACAACAATGAAGTAAACCAACCGTTGTTAGAGGACTTACAATTCCACTACGGTTGGGTTGTCCAACCGAGATTAAAGGGTTTATTGATAAATTAAAACAAAACTTATTCTGTATTTGTTTCATAAGACGCCCTATGCGAACAAGCGAGCCAGAGACGACAGCGGTGGTGTAATCTTTACCCTCTTTATATCCATTCATTTAAAGCTCAAATCTTCACCCTCTTCGTTCATTTGATTCTCCAGCTTCGAAGTACAGTATTCTTCAACATCTTCATTCCTTTTTTCTTGGTTTATGTTGTATATGCTCAAATATTCACCCTATTTGTTCATTTGATTCTTCAGCTTCAAAGTACGGTACTCTTCAACATCTTCATTCCTTACATGCATAAGATTCTTCAGCTTCGAAATACGGTATTCTTCAACATCTTCATTCCTTTTTTCTTTGTTTATGTTGTATATGCTCAAGTCAGTATGAGAGTACATGTTTCATATGCTTTAGGTTTAGATTTGCATATGCATATGCTTAAGTTTTTGGATTAGATTTTGGTGCGTCATTCACATTATTATACGTGTATAAATTTCAGAAGTTGTTATGGATCGTAGTTGGATGAAAGCCGATAAATTAGGTCCGGTTTATGAGAACTTAGTTCTTGAATTCCTTGAATACGCTGATAAACATCTTCCTGACAATAATGGTATCTTTTATTGTCCTTGTGTTATTTGCGCGAATATAAAAAAGGCTACAAAGAAAGAAATATTCCACCACCTTTGTTGTGATGGTATATGTCAAAATTATATAATATGGATGTGGCATGGTGAGGTGGATAAAGAGGAAAGTCGGGCGTCACAAAGTCAAAGAGTGTATATATATATATATATATATATATATATATATATATATATATATATATATATATATATATATATATATATATATATATGGAAGATCAACTAGAGGACATGTTCTGTGATATTGGGGAATCTTCTTTTAAGAATGCTCATATTTATGATACTTTATGTAGTGATAAAGACACCCCTTTATATAAGGGGTGCACAGATTTTACACGATTATTGCGGTGTTAAAGTTGTTTAATCTGAAGGCAAAAAATGGATGGTTGGATAAAAGTTTCATGGAATTACTTGAAATGTTAAAGCAATTGTTACTAGAAGATAACAAATTGTTGGATCGTTGCTATGAGGCCAAGAAGATATTGTGTCCAATGGGTCCGGAGTATATCAAAATACATGCTTGCCCTAATGATTGCATATTATACCGGAAAGAGTATGAAGACTTGTATCAATCTCCGAAATGTGGTGTATTGCATTACAAGCTGAAGGCCAACAATGGTGATGACAATGACTATGACAATGTTAGTAGGAAGCATCTTTCTGCTAAAGTGTTATGGTACTTGCCAATAATTTCACGATTTAAGAGACTTTTTGCTAATTTGAATGATGCAAAGAATCTTAGATGGCATGCAGATGAAAGGACTCGTGATGGAAACATTCGCCATGTAGCTGATTCGTTGCAATGAAAGAAAATTGATTTATTATTTCTAGATTTTAGAGTTGAGCCAAGAAACCTTAGGCTTGGGCTTGCCACTGATGGAATGAACCCCTTTAGTAAACTGAGCATTAATCATACTTCGTGGTCTGTTCTTCTCACTATTTACAACCAATCTCCTTGGTTGTGCATGAAACACAAGTATATACTGTTAAGTATGATGCTTTTTGGACCATGACAACTTGGTAACAACATAGATGTTTATCTAAGTCCATTAATTGATGATTTACGACTCTTGTGGGATGAAGGCGTTGAATTTGATGATGCATATTCTGGGGAAATGTTTAAGATGCTTGCAATGTTATTTTGTACAATCAACGACTTTCCTGCTTACGGTAACTTGGCTGGATATAGTGTCAAAGGACATAAAGTGTGTCCTATATGTGAAGATGATACTTGTTATCACCAACTTGAGTTTGGAAAAAATACCGTTTACCTGAGGCATCAAAATTTTCTAAAACCCGGTTATCCTTATTGTAGATTGCGGAAGGCTTTTAATGAAGAACAAGAGTTTGATGAGGCTCCTGAACCTTTAACCGGGGATGAAGTTTATCAACGGCAGGAACACATTAATATTGACTTTGGGAAGAGAGAAAAAGAAAAAGGGGCAGTTGCGAAACATATACGGAAAAAGAGGTCCATCTCCTTTGATCTTCCATATTGGTCAAATCTTGATATTAGACATTGTATTGATGTGATGTACGTGGAGAAAAATGTGTGTGATAGTTTGATTGACACACTTCTAAACATTCCAAGAAAGACTAAAGATAGTAAGACTTCTCGTCTTGATATGGAGAAAATGGGTATACGAAAACAGTTGGCTCCAACAGAGAAAGGAAAAAGAACTTATCTGCCACCAGCATGTCACACTCTATCTAAAAAGGAAAATAAAATTTTCTATGAGTGTTTGCAAGGTATTAAAGTTCCTTAAGGTTACTCATCAAATATCAAGAAACTTGTATCAATAAAAGATCTCAAGTTAATTGGTCTAAAATATCATGATTGTCATGTATTGATGCAACAACTTCTACCAGTGGCTATCCGTGGGATCCTACCAAAAAATGTGAGAGTAACTATAACGAGATTGTGCTTATTCTTCAATGCCATATGTAATAAAGTTTTTGATTTCAAAAAATTAGATGAATTAGAAGATGAGGCTGCCATAATCTTGTGTCAATTGAAGATGTATTTTCCTCCATCATTTTTTGACATTATGGTTCACTTACTTGTTCATCTAGTCAGAGAAATCAGAATTTGTGGTCCAGTTTATTTAAGGTGGATGTATCCAATAGACTGATATACGAATATTTTTTAAAGGAAATACGAAGAATCATCACCAATCGGAAGCTTCGATTGTTGAAGAAGCCTGAAGGGTCCTTGTATGAAGCCCAAGAGGAAGTTGTGGTGAAGTTGACTTCATCCAATGGGAACTAGTGTTTGAACTAAGTTGTAGTTGAGGGAACCGTAATGTTTGAACTAAGTCTAAACTAAGGATGAGGTGTTATAAATGTCAAGAGAAACTTAATATGAATAAGTATATGACAAGTATGTAACAAGTATAGACATGGATTGAAAGTTGAGGGTCTTACACTTTAACAGAGGCCCATGTCTAAGCATGGTTGAATTGAAAAGGTGGTGGGTCTTACACTCTAACAGAGGCCCATGTCTAAGCATGGTTGAATTGAAAAGGTGGTGGGTCTTACACTCTAACAGAGGCCCATGTCTAAGCATGGTTGAATTGAAAAGGTGGTGGGTCTTACACTCTAACAGAGGCCCAATGAGTTTGAGATTTGAATGCTACTAGGGCTGTGTTTGATGAAAGTTGAAGATTTGAGTTTTGAAAGATTGAAAGATTTGAGAAATTGAAGAAAGTTTTGAGTGGAAGGGAGGAACTTACACTCTAATAGAGGCCCAATGAGTTTTGAAAAAGTTTTTAAATCAAGATGAAACCCTGATGAAAGATTTAATCAGAGGTATTTTCAAAAAGGAAATGATTTAAACATGGTATAAATGATGTGTAAGTCAAGAAAAACATGTTGTGATCTTGTAACCATGTTTTAAACAAAGTGTATTTATCCATATGAGAATAAAAAATGAATTAGGTTTGAAACAATTAGAAAGAAAAAAATCAAAATTTCAAGGTTTTAAACATAAAAAAACACGTTTTTCAACTTAATAAAAAGTGATTAAATAAATACTTTTTTGGATTTTTTTTTGATGGATTAAAATAATACAGTGTATGAGTGATATGTGTGGAAAAGATTGGGTCAAAAAGAATTAATTTGATAAGAGAAATAAATGTTTGAATTTTGGAATAAAAATGGGGAAAATATGAAAATGTGGTAAAAAAAATGTTGTGGGTGGAAAGCTGAGATGTCATACTTCAACTTTGATGTTTGAAATTGGTCTTTGTTCATCTTGGATCATGGTGAAAAATAGCCTCAAAGTTGGCTCCAACACAAGACAAATTCAGTCTAAAAAATTTCTAAGTGTCAAAGTTCAAAAAGTGTTGAAACCCGAACTTCATGGTCTTATATCTTAAAATCTATGCACTTTTTGGGAATCCACTCTGATTGACAAAGTTGTAGTATGTAACAAGCTCTTGAATTTGATCTTTGGATCAAAGAAAATGGTTACTTGGTTTGGAAGTTATGACCTTGGAAAGTAGGGAAAAAATCATTATTTTTCATGAGTTAGAAAAATTTTAAGTTCTACATGGTTGCCCTTTTTACAAGTAACCTCACTTTTCTTGATTTTTCTTGATCAATAATGATCAAAATCACATATTAACATTGTTCTTGGCTTGAAGAGACAATGTTTGACCAAAAACTCCAAAAGTCAAACTTGATTTTGACAACAGTTGACTTTTTGTATCAGATGAATTTTGAACTTTGTGATCCTTTATGAAATCAAATCCTTGGGCTAAATTAAACATCATGGATGGACTCCAAAGGTGTTTTTGAGTGTCTTGAATCATGTCCCAAGGTTTGAGATCATGCCTTGCTTAAAATTCAAAGGTACAGTTAACTTTTCATTAAAACGCTAGTTTGTGGTCCAGATGAATTTGAATTCTTGCATTGTTTATGAATCAAGTTCTTTGGATCAATCCAATCATATGAATGGACTAATATGAGGCATTTTATGTCCTTGAAACATATCTTAAGATTTTGGATCATGCCTTGCTCCAAAAGTCAACCCAGGGACTGAATTAGGTCAAAACCCTAACTTTGGTGCACTGAGGATCTTGAGGCTTGTTAATTTTGAAATGAGGCAATCTTGTACTTGATTATTAATGAATGAGAGATCTTGATCTTTATGGATGAATGAGAGACTGGGTAACTTGAAGATCATGCCCATTCTTGATTGATCCTTTGCCTGAGTTTTTTTTTAGGCTCAAAACCCTAATTTGTAATCAAATGAAACAAACAACAATCTTTGTATCTCCAAATGGGTTAGTGATGCATAAAAATATACACACATATGATTCTAATGAAATGCAAATGATGTGGGATCTTAGGGTAAAAAATTATGGTATGACAAAGGGTCTTCCTTCCACTGGGGAAATCAGAATGGGAGGTTCGAGCAAATACTCTTTGATGCTGTCAAAGGCTTTCTGGAAATCTTCTGTCCATACACAACCTTGGTCTTTTCGAAGGAGCTTGAATATTGGCCCGTATGTGGATGTCATATGAGAGATAAATCTAGATATTTGGTTCAAACGACCCAGAAATCCTCTTACTTGCTTCTCAGTTTTGGGTGCTGGCATTTCCTAAATAGATTTGACTTTGTCAGGATCAACTTCAATTCCTTTTTGGCTAACAATAAAACCTAAGAGTTTCCCTGAACGAACACCAAATGTACATTTGTTAGGATTCAAGAGGAGTTTGTATTTTCACAAACGCTGAAATAACTTCAACAAATATTCCATGTGTTCTTCTTCAGTTATGGACTTGGCAATCATGTCGTCGACATATACTTCAATCTCTTTGTGCATCATGTCGTGGAAAAGAGTTGTCATGGCCCTTTGGTAGGTTGCACATGCATTCTTCAGACCGAAAGGCATCACTTTTTAGCAAAATGTCCCCTATGGCGTAATAAATGAGGTCTTCTCCATATCTTCAGGCACCATCCTGATTTGATTGTATCCTGAGAAACCATCCATGAAAGAAAAGACTTTGAATTTTGTAGTGCTACCGACCAACATGTGAATATGTGGTAATGGAAAGTCGTCTTTAGGACTAACTTTGTTTAAATCTCTGTAGTCTACACACATTCTGACTTTACCGTCTTTCTTGGGAACTGGCACTATATTGGCCAACCATTGAGGGTACTCAGACGTGGCAAGGAAGCCTCCACCAATCTGCTTCTGAACTTCTTCTTTAATTTTGATTTCCATATTCGAGCGAGTTCTTCTCAACTTCTGTTTGATTGGTGGACATTTTAGTTTTAACAGCAAATGATGATCCACAATATCGATATCCAACCCTGGCATATCATGGTAGGACCAAGCAAACACAACTGGGTATTCTTTGAGAATTTTTATTACACTTTTTTTTACTGTTGGAGCAATAAATGCTCCAATCTTAAATTCTTTTTTATCTTCTTTTGAAACCAAATTAACTACTTCTACTGGCTCTTTGTAAGGATGAATGGTTTCTTCCTCGTGCTTGAGTAACCGAGAGATCTCATCTCGAATTTCTTCATCCTCTTCCTCTTCAGCTTCGAACACTGGGAACTCAAAGTTGGGAGAAGGCATAGGGTCATGTTTTTCAATGGGGTTTTATATGGTTAATCTGCACATATGATTGATGTTGGATTTTAGAAAACAGGTAAAATGCAGAGTGTGTGCAGATATTGAAAGTGTTTATTATCATTTTTTTTTGTTTTTTAGGTTTACCAATTTACGAAAAAGAAAAAAGTAAAAACAATAGTATGGAAGTGAAAACAATATCTTTATTAATGATTAATAAATTCTTGAAACAAAATCCCGATAAATAAACTCTTTTGCCTTAGGCTGAGCAAAAAGGAAACATTTTTAAAAGGGGGCCCTACAAAACATCTCTCGCCTTGGGCAGAGCGAGAGGACACAACAGACGACAGAAAATTACTTAGATATGTGAACAACAGTTGGGAATTTAACAACTATCCAATTTGGACAAACCCCTAAATGCATCACAAAGTCCTGTGAATCCTTCTTAGGATCATCTTCAAGGATGGCACTGACTTTCGGTGGAGTAGAGACTTGTTCTTCAACTGTATTGTTGTCTGGCCACGGGATACACTTAAGTTTCTTGCGAGGAGTGTAAAAAGACACATATGCATCTTCTGGTGACATCTATCCAGGATCCTCAAGGTAAGGCTCCTAGTCCTCTACGGGAATGGAGGAATTATCTTCAAGGTTATCTTCCATAATAATATCAACTTCTAGCAAAATAAGAGGAGCAATACATTTCTCAGCACTGTGATCTTCCTCAATCATCTCGTCGTCTGATTCAGGTATATCCTCAACTTCTGGCAAAGTAGGGTGGATGAAACCTCCACTGCAGAAAACATCTTGAATGTGAATGACTTTATCCTTCTTTGTAGCTTTTGCAGATACTGGAGAAAACCCGAGGCCTCATCTAGTCTTGTTATTAGTAGGGACCATAACCTCTCCCCATCCTTTAGCGGCCCCACTTTCAACTGCTCGTACTGCATCTTTGTAAGAAGAAATGGATGTTCCTTTCTTCATATCTTCATTACTCACTGGATTGGCCTATTTCAACAGGTTCCCCAATTGGAGTATCCTTTTTTACAATGACATCCTCAGCTCTTTTGGCAAATATGCATCCACTTCTTGTGTTTCTGCCCATATCCGCGATGTTAACCATTGACGGTAGTAGAACTTCTCTGGAATTTTCCACCATAGTTACACTCAGACTTGTATGGGACTGGACATGGCAAATATATGACCAAAGGAGTCACGGTTGTCTTACGAATGTCATAAGGGATCTCTATACGTTCAGGTAAAGGAGCAATAGGAATTCTTTGACTGTCAAAAGGAATTTCCAACGTTCAGGTTCATTAAACTGAGGAATTATGGCAAAAACTTCCTCCTCAACATCAACAAGTTCCCTTTCATAGTGAACTAAGATAGATCTCTGGTCTAGAAATCCCTGAATATCATTGAGGACAAGGGGACACCCACGTGGGTTTCTGAAACAAATTATGCAAGCTGCGTGATTATGGTGATCAGGACCAAAGTAAGCAAGCCTACATAAGAATTTGTGCATCTTCACTAAGGATTCTCTAATGTATATGATTTCATAGACTGTGTACTGCCCTGGACAACCATAAACCATGTTGGCTGGATTGTAATCCCTCATTCTGTATTCTTGGATATAACCCTTATCAATTTGATCTTGAAGAGCTGCTTGCACAAAGTAACATCCTTGATTATTCTTAGAACAGATTTTACAACGGTGATAATTGTGCGGCAGTATCAAACCATACATGTTCTAACTAAAAATGGTTAAACCACTAAAAGTGCTAGTTCTTCTTATTCTGGACAAGGAGAACTATATTATTTATACTATAGAGTATGTTTGGGGATTTGAGAGCTATACAGGTGTTGTATACTGTCTCAAGAATGAATGTATTGCTTAACCCTCATGCGGGAGCACCATTATATAGCCTTCTATTAAGACAATCTATTAAGAGAAGTCTCTTGGCATTCTGGCATTATGTGTCCATCATTGTCGTAACTTCCCTCCATGAATACGTGATTTGAAGCTCTGGTAACATCCGCATTGATGTGCCGCCACCGTTACAACTGTTGGAGTGGCATTTGTCGAGCTCGTGACCGGCATCGGTGTCAGGTTGGTGGGGTGTAGTACCCGGCATTGTGAGAACTCGGCTTGGTGAGAGTCGGGCTACCTGACTGGGTCGGGTTGTGTATGAGGCTTATCTAGCTCTCTTCATTGTACGATATTTCCTGCTACCATAGTCTAGTCCGTGCTCACCTTTATCCGACTACTCAACTCGGCATCAAATATATTTGGCATGTACATAAGCCCCCCGAGTACTACATCCGCTTATAGGGGTGCAGTACTCGGTAGTGACATAAGCCTAGATATATTTGCTAGGTACCGTGCTATAGATCGGCCTTTTCTTATTAGGTTCTTACGTGTCAAAAACATTTCAAACGGTCGTGTCCCTTAATCTTCCCTAGCATAATGATGACTTTAATACATCATGAGTGGCTATTCTCTAGCCATTTTTTTGAACGTTGGGCTTCTATTAAAGTCAGTCTTCTCTTTCCTTCACTCCTACGTTCTTCTTTAAGCGAATCTGATCTCCTCTCCAAGCGCTCTTCACTTCAGATATTTTTTCCTTTCCCTCTTAATTTTCCTCTATTCTTTTTAACACAAACATGGTAGTTCTTAGGGAATGTGATAATGAGGGTAAGGTTATTCGTAAGAGTGACGAGGAGAGAAAAAGACTATAGGAAGAAAACATGCAAGAGATGATGAATTCTGTAGGGGTAGAAGAGTATAGGCGAGCCATGGATAATATTTATAATGAGATTCTCACTTCTGAAAGTGACTTTGACTTTGACTCTTCAGGTTCTATAGAAATTCTAATGGAAACTGCTGCTCCCTTTGATTCCGAGGTTATGAATCATAAGAATAGTACTGTTGACGAATTGGAAATTGTTAAAATCCGATCCCTGAGGATTATATCCTCCACTGGTTCCAAGGATGACGTTATTTTGGAACCGTGCGGCCCAAAGGAAAGAGTATGTATACTCCAGCCAAAGGATGTTTCTGAAGACTTTTTCTACTTTTATCCTAGTATTATGGAAGATTTCAACATATCTATCCTTTTTCTGATTTCGAGGTGGACGTGTTGAAGACCGTCAACATAGCACCTTCCCAACTCCGTCCCAACAGTTGGGGATTTATAAATGCCTTTGAGAGGGTTTGTGAAGTTTTAGATATTGTTCCGACTATAGGTTTATTCTTTTCCTTCTTTGAGGTGAAAGGAATTGATAACCGGAGCTGGGTTCAGATTAGTGGAATGCCCGACAGAAGTTTCCTTCAGGCCTACACCTCAAATTACAAGAATTATAAAGACTGTTTTTTGAGCATTCACTGTGGTCCGAGATGTCCACAAGTGTTATACGCCTTAGATGGGCATCCCCGCTTTCCTGATTACTGGGTCAAAGATCCCTTATCAATCACTGGTTTTAATTATGATAAACTGAATGATTTAGAACTCTAGTCCCTGGCTATTCTTGATTCATTCTGTATGATGAGGATTAAGGAATTGTTGCTGAAATTCTGGCATAGCAGACAGTATATGTCCTAACACATGTCAAGACATTGTTCTGCATAATTATTAAACAAGGAACAGAATAGCAGACTGATACCCAGGATATCAGTAACGGCAGAAACACAGATGTTTCGACATCTGTTCCAACATATTAATCAAAACTGAACTGTAAATTGCAGAATGATAAACAACACAGAATATGATGACCCAATTCAGTGCAAATCACCTACATCTGGGGGATACCAATCCAGGAAAAAGAATCCACTATCAGTAGTATAGTTTTATGTAAACAACCTCAGGTTTATAGTAAACGCTCACGTTTACCTATCACAACCCAATAAAAACTTTATCTAAGAACTCCATCCTAGATAAGAGAAACCCATCTCACTCCCTAAATCACAACCTGTGATTATCTAACAGTTACAACACCATAACTGCATCATCCTATTGAAAGACACCCCTTTCAATACAAAGTTCAGCCAAGCATCCTTGACAAACAAGTTAACTTGGATTTGCTTAAAAGCTTCATCCAAGAACAATACACGATTCATTACCTACGGGTTTCTGAATCTGTACAAGTACCTATGTCTACCACAATGTATCAAATCGATATAAAGGGAGACTTACAAGAAAAATCTACAACTCTCAAAACCTAAACCCTACTTTACAAAATAGGATTCCTAAGTCTATGTTTCTCTCTCTCTCTCTCTCTCTCTCTCTCTCTCTCTCTCTTTCTCTCTCTTTGTCTAGATCTTAGTCTTCTTTTATAGTCTTCTGCTTCCATTGGGCTTCAAATCTTCTTTCCTTGATCCACTGCCAATCGCGCCTTGAATCTTAGAACAGATTTAAAAACAAAGTCTGTTGTGACAGTCATAATGTCGAATCTTCATGTTGTGACATTTCATTCGACATCTTTGGTCTGGGCATAAATCTTCATGTTGGAACACTTCTTCCAACACTATGTTTTACCAACATTTAGTCAAACCATTGGAGCTTTCAATCTCCCCCTTTTGACAAATTTTGGCTAAAACATTCTTCATTCCCTTGTGACACCAAATACATACTTGCTTCCTAACTCTGATCTCAAAACACAATTCCCAAGATGTTAGAACTATCTAGAACATTAGAACTTCCTCTGATATATTGAGACATTCTTTTAGATCAGTGACACAGTAACACAGATGCACATACACCACTCAGCAGTAAGCAAAAAATTACTCCCCCCTTTTTAGCCAAAAGTTGGCAAAAATGGCCCATGCAGGCCCCTACCCAGATTGTGCTTACCCAAACACGGACAAAACCCATTTGCTCCCAACTTAACAAGAAAGGTGTTTTAGCACGATCCTCCTTAAATATTGAAGAAGCTACATAGGTAGAGTCAATCCATTTGAAAGAAACAAAAGACTAGTCAATGAGTGCAATAACTGTTGGTCAAGTTAGTTTAAAAAAATTCCACCTTTTCTGACTTGTCCTTGAAACCGCTTCTGAACAGTGTCCTTATACCTAGCCTGATTTTGTTAGATTTATGTTCCCCACAGACAGAACTACAATTACACCCTTCTTCTGTTTATTCTAAATCACTTTCTTAATCCAGAATTAACAGAATTGATCACTACAAAATTCTTTCATTAACCTTTCATCAGCAGAGAAAACTAATTTCTTCCAGACATCAACATAAATTCCCAAGATACTTATACCACTTCTAGTTCAATCCACTGACACCAATGACGAAATTAGACTAACCTGATAAGTTCACCCAGAACTGATATCAGAAGAGCAATGTCGCGATATCTCGTCTAACATATCATCCTCACCTGAGGCAATATATCACAAACTGCTTGAAACCACAAACAATCTTGATAATAAACTGCACTACTGCAGTAATATATCCAGAACAGATGTCTAACTCCCCCTGTTGTAGATAACCAGTGCTCATTTGCAAGAAGAACACCCTAAATGAATGGAAAACATAAGATGCATCTTCATGTCTTCAAGAGTGCACCCTCTGTTCAACACACCTGCTGAACGTATTCACCTCATGCTTGACCCACAAGAAATCCATGTACCACACTAGTACATTTATCAGACATAAGTTCTCCCCCTATCTTTCTCAACAGATGCTTCTTCAGTAAGAAACACCCAAAATCACCACATGATATCCCATGTCAACATCATGATCATATAGTGAGAGTACCAGGAGCGCATCCTTGTACCACAACCAACAAACTCTTGGATTAAGGCCAAAACGCCATTGATCCCTCTCGTCCAGAAACCATCCATACACCACACGAATTCCTCATGAATTCTCACGTATAGATCTCCTTGTTCCCAAAGATACAACCTAATTGAATCTGAATGCTTCACATTCCTCAAAGAGACATACAGAGCCCCTTAGTTTGCTAGCTCTCCCAGATGTTCTTCACACTTGAAGGACATCAAACACATGCTCCAAAAATCCTTAGCTCATTTGCTCCACAAGCACCAAACTGATCCACTTCTAGCATGCCATATTCACATCAGACTTCCAAGACAGTCCTTTACCCATTATTCTCCCGTATGACAAGATAAATACCTCTTAGACAAGATGTGAGTGTCAAGTTCCACACTCAGAACTTAGATGTTCTAACATCATTTAGGACATCCTTCACATATCATAGACACCAACCAACATGGTTCTAGATATGTTCCACCATTGGACTTACTATCTGCATAGTAATCCAACTGAAGATCTTCAAACAACACTACGCCACCAGCTTGATCAATAAGAACTCCACAGTGAGAAATAAACTCTCATCCACCAAGAGAAGGTAATCTTCCATAATCACCTTAGAACTTCTATCTCAAGCTCCAAGATAGAACTGAACCAGAACCTCCTTAAGTCTTCAACCAACTACCCTTCTGCCCAAGAGTAATTAGTTCCAAGCACCCTGCTTGAATGCACAATAAAGATCAACCAAATGGCACCGTTTGGTTCATCTTAACTTTTCTTCAGAGTTTCAGACAATCTTCTGATCCACCAATAAAACCTAATTTTCAAGTTACATGATTTAATTACTCCATAGCAAGCCATCTTGGATCCACCAAGCCTTAGACATGTAACATCTTCTCTTTCCATAGCTCCCGCAAACTGCATGAGATAGACCTTTTTTAAGTATTAATTCCATTTCTTTCTGAGAAGATCAACTAATCTTACGATGATGTGCCACAACATCAACTAAGACCCTGAAGTTTATGCTTGATGTCCTGACATCTGATCAGACATCCAGCTGAGGAATTCAGCCCTTCTTTCTGCCACTTAGAATAACCTCCTCCCTATAACTGAACAAGAGTTCCATGTTCTCATAGACTTGATTCAACAACCAAGTTTAAGTAGACAACCTCCATCCTGCTTAATCATATCACATGTATTCAATTCAAGCTCACACCTTGATGAATATCTGCTTCTCAACTCCAAAGAGCTGAAACGTGCCAAGTCTGATTCTTCAGAAGAGAAGTAGTTATAGACTACACCACAACTATACCAAAGAATGCCAATTTACTTAAGTAGAGCAGTCTGTAGAAAGTCAGAGATAACTGCCACTTAACCTTGACTTCCAAGATGAGCAAGATAACATGTTCCTATGTACCTAGATCAGAAATAAACTTATCCAAGTTGTGCCATCACCAGCACCATATTCTGGACAAGTCTCTTGCCGGGACACTTTCCAGATAAACATCAGATGCTTCTAGTAACAACTGGAACACACTTGTTGCACTCAAATACTCCTAGATCAGAAATAAACTAATTCAAGAACTATTCATCAAGATTATGCTGTCTTCTTCTTCATCTTCAACATCCCCATTGTCTACACCAGTTTCTTGCCAGGAAATTCTCCAGTGATCAGATGCTTCTACCATACCACACTGATGCAGATTCTTAGGTCAACACCCAAGAGAAATAGATCCAAAAGCGTTTACAGTACCCCTCTCATAATTCTGCACAAAGCCAGATGAAGAGATGTTTCAACATTGTGTTGAACATCAGCAATCTTGAACTTCACATACAAGGATAATCAATTAAATACTTGTGAATATCAAAAATAGCAATTGATCTTAAATCCTTATTTAATAACCCTGTGTCACTGTTGAAGCCATACTCCAACAGATCACTCCATGAACACTTATCAAGTATTCAATCTTTGCAAGTATCTTCCTTGACAAACACAATGTTGAGATACCAAGGCTACCACCCTTGACTCAAGTAACTAAGATTCTCTCTGAACGAACCCTATTTACCTCAACAGTTCTTAAATCTCCATTCAAATTAGATCCATCCTTAGGATTAAGAGAGATGAATCCTTCCTTGCACTTTTGGACGGTGAAAATAAATCACCTCCACTTTCTTTAGGTTTATGTTTCACAGAAACACCCTCTAGTTAGAAGAATAACTAGAAGACTCCAGATGCACGACTGATATGCCTTTATGAGTGGACTTGAGAGAATTCTCAAGTATCTTTGACAACTTAGCCGATCAAAACTTTATCAAATTCCTAGAGCAAGAACTTGATAAACCTAGTCGTCTCAACTCCCCTTCTCTTCAACTAACTTCAAGATGCACAATGTAACCAAGCTTCCAAGTACCAAGTCACCATAACAGATATCTACCAACAACTTTCTTCATTCCAACACTCCCGACTTTGGAATAAGAGGATGCATGTATCTTCAAATATAGAGGCCGACGATTGAGATCTTCCACCATTTATCTTCAGTAACAAGTCTAGAATCCCATAAATACCAGAGCTCTTCCTTCAGAAACATATGCAGCGGAACCACCAAGGAACAAATTCAACATGCCCTAATAAGATGTCAGAACATCTTATATGACACACCAATAAGAGAACTAGCCACTTCTCCTGTAGTTGTTGTAGAACCTCCTCAGAAACATGAACAACCACCAAGTTGTTACCTTCGATCCTTCCCATCCATCCCATCCATTAATACCCTTGAGTATGTCTAAGTGAATGATCTGATCTTTAAAACTTCTCCTTGTTTAAAACGCCAGAAAGTATCTCCCAAAGATCTCATCCAGAAACAGACAAGATGCCCGCTCTGATAGCAATTGAAATTCTGGCATAGCAGATAGTAGATGTCCAACACATGTCAAGACATTGTTCTGTATAATTATTAAACAAGGAATAGAACAGCAGACTGATACCCAGGATATCAGTAACTGCAGAAACACAGATGTTTCGACATCTGTTCCAACATGTTAATCAAAACTGAACTGTAAATTGCAGAATGATAAACAACACAGAATGTGATGACCCAGTTCGGTGTAAATCACCTACATCTGGGGGATACCAATCCAGGAAGAAGAATCCACTATCAGTAGTATAGTTTTATGTAAACAACCTCAGGTTTACAGTAAACACCCATGTTTACCTATCACTACCTAATGAAAACTTTATCTAAGAACTTCATTCTAGATAAGAGAAACCCATCTCACTCCTAAATCACAAATTTTGATTATCTAACAGTTACAACACCATAACTGCATCATCCTATTGAAAAACACCCCTTTCAATACAAAGTTCAGTCAAGCATCCTTGACTAACAAGTTAACTTAGATTTGCTTAAAACCTTCATCCAAAAACAATACACGATTCATTACCTACGGGTTTCTGAATCTGTACAAGTACCTATGTCTACCATAATGTATCAAATCGATACAGAGGGAGACTTACAAGAGAAACCTACAACTCTCAAAACCTAAACCCTACTTTACAAAATAGGATTCTAGGTCTATGTCGTTCTCTCTCTCTCTCTCTCTCTCTCTCTCTCTCTGCCTAGGTCTTGGTCTTTTTTTATAGTCTTCTACTTCCATTGGGCTTCAAATCTTCTTTCCTTGATCCAATGACAATCGCGCCTTGAATCTTGGAACAGATTTAAAAATAATGCCTGTTGTGACAGTCATGATGTCGAATCTTCATGCTGTGACATTTCATTCGACATCTTTGTTCTGGGCATAAAT
Source organism: Lathyrus tuberosus (assembly GCA_022829125.1). NCBI lineage: Eukaryota > Viridiplantae > Streptophyta > Magnoliopsida > Fabales > Fabaceae > Lathyrus > Lathyrus tuberosus. The sequence goes on along the minus strand of JALAZF010000056.1, from coordinate 4,331,321 downwards.
CTTCATGTTGGAACACTTCTTCCAACATTATGTTTTACCAAAATTTAGTCAAACCATTGGAGATTTCAGTTACCCTTAGACGACGACCGACTCCTTGCCTTCTTGGGTAATCATTATTTTTCATTTCAACTATTCCTCACCTTTCTTTTTATTCTAACCTTATGGTGTTTGTTTGTAGACAAGATGACTGACCTATCTGTGGCTGAGCAAAAGAAATTGATGCAAGCAGCTCGGGAAGCCCAGAGAGGAACTGGGGGTGCATCTGCATCTAAGTCCGACTTAGGTTGATTAGAAGTCCGGGCACCAAAACGACCCTGGGGTACGAGCACTAAAGTCGTCCCGAGCAAAGCTGAGCCCCAGCCTCTTATTTTACCTGCTCAGGACGAGGCTTCTCAAGATGACCCGAAGAAGCTGAAGGTTCAAATGAATGAGGATATTCATTAAGCTGAAATGGAGATTAACTCGCTCATGAGAGGCCCAGGAGAGAATTCTGTGTCTGGAGAGTTCAAGTTTTGGTCCAATGATTTTGATGGCTTCAGATACTTTAGTGATCATCTCAACGCTACCGAGGATGTTAATAAAGTTAAATCCATTGGTTTGCAGAAAATCACTCAGAATCTTAGTTCTTATCTGATAAGGTGTGTTGTCCTTGCCCGTGGTTTGTTTGAATTATCTGATGACTCAGAGAAGCTTGAGTCCAAATTCAAGGATGAAGTCGCTCAGTTGAAGAGCTCCCAGGAATCTCAGTCTAAGAAACTTTCTGTCTTGGAAAAGGATTTAGCTAACATGAGGAAGGAATGAGAGACTCTGGAGTCTGATAATAAATCAGCCTTAGCCAAGCTTACTGAACAGTTGAGGGTATCTGAGGCCTCTAATGCCGAGCTCTTATCATCCAACAACGATCTTAAAGAAGCTCGGAAGAAAGCTCAGATCGGTATTTTGTCTGCTGGTGACGAAGCTTTTGAGAGAGCTAAAGATCAAGTTCTCTGTCTCTATCCTGGCCTGGATTTGTTGGAGATGGATTAATTCAAGGTGGTGCAGGATGGCTATCTTATGGATCTTGGCGAGCTTGAGAAGGATAGCCCGGAGGGGTCTCAAGGCTCGGTCAATGATGCTGGCGGGAATGTGAACCCGACCCTAAATGATGTTGCCAATGATACTTCGACTGCTACTTAATCTTGTTGTTCTTTGTTTTAGTTAGTAATCTTTCTGGATGCACTTTTATATTTTGGCGAGGGAGTGTGGTGTTGTCCCCCCTCATGCTCATGACTTTTTAGCCTTCGGGCTTGTAACGTACAATGTTTTGGCCCTTATGAGGCTTTATTTTTATTGCTTATGTCATTTTTGTTTATCGTGTTTTATTTCTTTGTAAAATAATCCCGTAAATATATCCAGCCCCTCGGGCACTAAGTTTGATTAACTTAGGGTGTCCGATTATAGATTGTCGGGTATTATTTTTACTTTGCTTTTGCTTGATTTCCCTTACCTTTCAGGTAGCTTACTGTGAGGCTAATTATTAAGGATCCTTTAGTTATCTTGTGTGTATAGTCTTCACACTTTTGAGAGTTCTGGACTCTTGTAGGCTTAGGCGCCGATTATGGTATGTACCCGGGCATCCTTTCTACAAAGATTTTCCCTTTTCTTATTGGTAGTTAGCCATGTATGACTTTTGATGTGATGACCACCCCAGGTATCTTTTGATGTGTTTTGGTCCTAGATGTTTCATCATCTTTATATCGGATTGTCCGGCTTGAGTGCACAGAGCTATTAGACATGTTTGTTCAACCCGTGTACGCGGAGCATTTATGGGCGACCTATGTACACAGAGCAATTCAACACGTTTATATGAGTTTATCAACCCGTTTATGGGAGACCTATGTACGTGGAGCAAGTCAACACGTTTATAGGAGTTTATCAACCCGTTTGTGGGTGACATATGTACGCGGATCAAGTCAACACGTTTACAAGAGTTTATCAACCCGTTTATGGGCGACCTATGTATGTGGAGCAAGTCAACACGTTTATAATAGTTTATCAACCCGTTTATGGGCGACCTATGTACACGGAACAAGTCAACACATTTATAGGAGTTTATCAACCCGTTTATGGGCGACCTATGTACGCGGAGCAAGTCAACACGTTTATAGAAGTTTATCAACCCGTTTATGGGCGACCTATGTACGCGGAGCAAGTCAACGCGTTTATAGGAGTTTATCAACCTGTTTATGGGCGACCTATGTACGCGGAGCAAGTCAACACGTTTATAGGAGTTTATCAACCCGTTTATGGGCGACCTATGTACGCGGAGCAAGTCAACACGTTTATAGGAGTTTACCGAGTTATAAATCATCCTCTTCAGTCGAATACCTATGATAAAGACATAATAATTTTTAAAGTCTGGGCGCCTCGTTAAAAACCCTCGCCCTCGCAAGAGAAAAGAGTGCGACTCGGATCCTTTATTCAGTATTGAATTACATAATGTCTTAGCCAAAATACATCCTAAGATTGAATACATCCCAAATCCTAGGTATTTCTACTCATTCTAATGTTTCGGCTTGGATGCCCCTTGATCCAAAGGATCTCCCCATTCAGTTGGTTGAACGTCTTCAAACCCAATGCGAGAGCTCTCAAGAGCAGTATACTTTACAAAAAAGTCAAATTTTCCACTTGGTTGTCCCAAGGTATCCCAAGTCTCTGAGGGGTTGTCATCCTCGCTGATATTGATTTCAGGTAGTGAAAAGTTGATAAATTCTCGTTCCGCCATCCCTGCGACTTCATCAAGACGAAAGTTGACGTATTCAGGATTGTCTGAGCAGGGCTTCCGTGCTTTTGAAGAAAATGATGAATCCTTTTCAAGACTATCTGGAAGATATGTATTTCTGGGTTGGCTTTGATACCCCGGATCCTCCATGTAAGGCTTCCCAGAGGAAAGGACTAGGTTGTCCTTTAGTGCTTGCACGATCCTTTTCTTTTCTTCGGGGAATGAGTTGACTCTGATGGGTGTATCATGGGTCGGTAGATACCCAACCTAGACTTGTTTTGTTTCTTTGTCGGACACTATGTTGACCAGGTGGACTTTGGGGGAACTCTTGGAATTTGCTTCTCCAGTTGGTTCTTTTCTTCTCCACTTTAAGCTATCCTTATAACACTTTCTCGCCAACCCCTGGTCGCATTTGACAATCCCAACCTGACCATCTCCAAGTGGGAATTTCATGGTCGAATATAGTGTTGAAAGCGAAGCTTTGAGGGTGTTGAATGATGGCCGGCCTATAATGATGTTATAGGGTGAAGCAACGTTGACTATCAAGTACCTTACTCGGACAGTCTTTGCATTATCAGTGTTATCGAAGGTAGTCGGCAATACTAGATGTCCGAGCACCTGGACCTGCTCCCGAGAATCCTACTAGACTGCCTTGGAATGGAAATAACTCAATTGGATCAAGCCCTGTTTCTTTGAAAGCATCCCAATACAGCATGCGGCTGAACTTCCAGGGTCTACCAGTACCCTTTTCACGCTCTAACATCATACCTAAACTTTGATAACCATAGGATCATTTTCGTGAACTAAGACTCCTATGGCGTCCAGTTTGGAGAATGTTACAACATCTAAGTTTCCTTTCGGCTTTCCTGGGGACTTCTGGTTGATATGTATAACTGCTCTAGCATCTCTTTTTCTGGCTGAACTTGTCTCTCCACTACCAGCAAATCCCCCAGAGATGGTGTTTCGGGTGTGTTGGGCTGCCTTTGTCTCGTGACCCTTTTCAGCATCTGAACTTTTCTTCTGATATGACTTTTCTGGTCCCTGCTTATCTGGGCGAGGACTTCTCTTGTTATTTTGTGGTCGAGAATCCTTCACATATGTCAATAGATGTCCCTTCTGGATTAAGGCTTCAATTTCTTTTTCCAGCCGCTGACAGTCCTCGGTGTGATGTCCTCGTACATGGTGGTAATCACACCAAGCCTCAGGTTGCCTTCCCATGTTTGCGTTGGCTCTTTTGGGGCGATGAGGCTCTGGTAACAGATTCATGTGGCCGACTTCTTTAAGGATGTCACCCCATGCTGGTATTTAGTGGGGTGAGGTCTTTATCCGGCTCATATGGCTATCTATATAGCCTGGGAGTATTTCGCTCACGCGCAGCTCCCCGAGGATGCTCTTTCCTCCTGTTTGACGACTCTTCTTTACTCTTTGTCTTTTCATTGCTGTCCCAGGATCTTTTTTCTTGGTTACTTTCTTCTCCTTTGATGTAGCATTCATCCCGGTAGTGATCTCGTCCATGCTAATAGTCGGCTTCTGAGCCAATGACTTATTAAATTGCCCGACTCGTAATCCATGCTAAAAAGCCACCACAAACAGCTCCTGATTTGGATGAGATACTTTGAGGGTTTCCTTATTAAATCGAGCCAGGTACTCACGTAGTGATTCTGCCTGCTTCTGTCGAACACTGAATAATGCAGTCGGGGATACCTTCTGGTGTTTTCTTGCTGAGAAGTGTTGTACTAACCTCTTAGTTAGGTCCTGATAGCTTATGATGGAGAGCCGAGGAAGGCTCATGTACCATCTTAAAGCTACGTCCTTAAAGGTCCCGGCCATAAGTTTGCACTTCAGTGAGTCTGAAGGGGCAACTATGGCCATCTGATTGTTGATAGCAATGACATGCTCCTTTGGATCTGTCTTCCCATCATAAGAGGTTAATGATGGTGCTTTGAAGTTTTTTGGTACGTGGTCGTCCCAAATTTCTAGAGAGAGAGGTTGAGGTTTGAGAAACTCCTCCTCACTATCACCGACAGCTTGACTTTGCTGCTGCAACACTTGTATGCTGTCTTACAACATTTCATTATGTTGTCTCATGGTCTCCATCATAGCTAGTAGTTGAGCCATGTATAGAGGATCTCCATCAAAAGACATGTCGTCAATGTGAGAAGTGTGGCCAGGAAAAGTTTTACCTAGGCCCCACGGTGGGCGCCAAATGTTCTAGCCAAAAATGGTTTACCACCAAAAGTGCTAGTTCTTCTTATTCTGGACAAGGAGAACTACGATGTCTATACTATAGAGTATGTTTGGGGATTTGAGAGCTATACAGGTGCTGTATACTGTCTCAAGAATGAATGTCATGCTTAACCCTCATGTGGGAGCCCCTTTATATAGCCTTCTATTAAGACAAGCCATTAAGAGAAGTCTCTTGGTATTCTGGCGTTATGTGGCCATCAATGTCGTAACTTCCCTCCATGAATATAGGCTTTGAAGCTCTGGTAACATTCGCATTGATGCGCCGCCACCGTTACAACTGTTGGAGTGGCATTTGACGAGCTTGTGACCGACATCGGTGCCGGGTTGGTGGGGTGTGGTACCCGACATTGTGAGAACATGGCTTGGTGAGAGTCGGGCTACCTGACCAGGACAGGTTGTGTATAAGGCTTGTCTAGCTCTCTTTATTGTACGATCTTTCCTGCTACCATAGTCTAGTCTGTGCTCACCTTTATCCGACTACTCAACCCGACATCAAATATATTTGGCATGTACAATACCCACTCAATCTGCATTGCATTTTCACCAAGCTCGTATTCATCAGACAGACATCGTAGATTTTGTAGCTGCCTGGGCATCCATACACCATATTCACGGTAGCTCCCCCATGCTGAGGTAGCGGGTTTGCTTAAACATTTGGATTTGTGTCTTTGAAAGACAAAATTCCATTCTTGATGAGCCTCTAAACATCACCTTTAAAGCTAAAGCAGTTTTCGATACCATGATCGTGCGCTCCTTAATGATAGGCACATAATTGGTTAGCTTTAAACCAATAGGGAGGATCCTTTGGGATAACTAGAGGAGACCTAGTCTGAATATGACCCTTTGCTAACAAAGCTAGGAATAGCTCTGCATATATCATTGGTATGGGATCAAAGTTGGGTGTCTTTTGAATACGATTATTGTTGATGTATTGCGCGCAAGCTTGTTATGAAGGTTATTATTGTCGTTGCTGGTATTGTGGTTGTTGCTGCTAATGTTAATGTTGATACTATGGATTAGACTGCTGATTCTAAGAGAATTGTGGCTAGTAGCCTGGAGTTGGTGCCGAGTTAATAACAGGAGACATTGTTGCTATCTCTCGTTGTTGGTACCTTCGTCTTTGCTGGCCTTGTAAGACAGTGCCGACGTCTTGTTCATTCTTCTTTTGGAACCCACTTCCATGCTTCTTGATGCCACTGGATGGTTCTACATCCTTAGTCAAACGTCCCTCTCGGACTGCTTCCTCAAGTCGTACCCCTATGTTCACCATCTCAGTGAAATCATTGGGTGCGCTTGCGACCATGTGGTCATAATAGAATGGACTCAGTGTTTTCAGATATATTTTTGTCATTTCTTTCTCCTCGAGGGGAGGGTAAATCTAGGCGGCAACTTCACACCATCTCTGAGCATACTCTTTGAAACTTTCCTTTTCCTTCTGAGACATAACCCTGAGTTGATCTCTATCAGGAGCCATGTCTAGGTTGTATTTGTATTGTCTTACGAAGGCTTCATCAAGATCATTGAAAGTACGAATCTTTGCACTATCCAGTCCCATGTACCATTTGAGTACTGCCCTAGTCAGGATGTCTTGAAAGTAATGAATTAGCAGCTGATGATTGTCCGTTTAAGTAGATATCTTACGGACATACATAACCAAATTAATCTGAGGGCAAGAGTTACCCTTGTATTTTTCAAAGTCAGGCACCTTGAATTTGTGCAGGATTTTAACATTTGGAACTAAGCAGAGGTCTGCGGCATTTTTCCCAAACAAATCTTGGCCACGAAGAGCCTTAAGTTCTTTCTGCATCTCCAAAAAATGATCTTGGAAATCGTCCATCCTTTCATCTACCTCTATACCTTCACTGGAAGCGGCATGGAATAGTGTGTACCACAGAAGGTGGCATAGACATAACTGCAGTGATTCTTGGAGCTTCAGGAGCTGAAGGTATGTAACCCTCTGGCATAAAGTTGGGAGGCATGCCCCCAAGGAAAGCCGGAAGGCATGGAATACTACAAAGCACTAACGGGCGCACCAAAGATAGGTGCGGGGATGATTTCTGAGATCACGATCCTTTGTATAGCTTCTTGAGAACTAGGTGACGACTGATTCTTAGTAGCCGTCATTGCTTCCATCATGTTGTTGAGTCTTTCCATACTGTCTTTCTGAGTAATAACCTCTTCTCTAAGCTCCCTGTTTTCCTGCTCAAGTTGGTCCATCCTTCTCTGAAGACTTGCCCGAGTATTGTATTGATGAAACAATTTGACTTTTTTGGAGCAAAAGATATGTGTGAGTTTCTCAAACTGCAAAATGTTTGAATAATGCATGATGTGCAAAAAAATGCAAAAGACTTTGTTTTCAAGGAACTTTAGCAATTATGTTGCAAACATCATAAGACAGGTAACACTTTGAATAAATGAAAAATCTAATTTCATTAATAAACTGGAAGGATTACAATTTTGGAAGGCCAACTTCAAAAGATCTTAAAATACAAGAGAAAAGCTAAGTCCTATGAGTCCTAAGTAATCCTCTCTTATGAAGTTCCAACTTCTTATTGTTGCTTCCTCTTCTATCTTTTCAATTGAGCATTTTCAATCGTAAGTTGGTCGACGATCCTCTTCCAAGCACCAAAAGTAAGAGGGATACCATTAGAGAAAAATAAATTCTCTTGCTCTTCTTGTCTTTCCATAACATGTTGCTCAAGTATCTTGTTCAAGTCGTCCTTTTCTTTTATATGTTTCTTCAACTCTCTCTTCTTAGCTCTTGAAGCATGATACTTGCCTTCCCAAGTGTCCCTTTCCAACTTCATCCTAGTCAAGAGTTCTTGATACTCCTCTTTGTTCTTAATAGGAATGGTATATGATGATGCTATAGCAAAAGGTAATGAATATTTCTCAAGAGAATAAGGCATCTTGAGTTCACAAGCTCTGGCGCGTACCCACTGAGTGTAGGGTTCAAAAGCATTACAATTCTTCCTTTCCAACTGATATTTGCTTTTCCTATGAATGGTGTTCCAAGCATTTACAACTCTTTTTTTCAAATCTGGATCTCCTCATTCATTAAGGAAAAAGAAACCTGATACCGAAAGGTTGCTAGGTTTGTCTTTCATGAGGTACCCAAACTAACATCTTGCGAGAGCGGGGTTGTAGTTAGTCCCCCCATGTATACCAAGAAGAGGCACATTAGGGAATTCTCAACAACTCTCAATAATAACTCATGTGTCATAAGTTGGGTCATACCAGTTCAAATTTGTATAAGAGAGAGACATAAGCCTCTGAGACCATCTGCGTTTGTCTGGATTTTCTGTGAAGAGTCTGGTTCGAGGTAAGTGTGACTAAAACCATTTGTACAACAAGGGTGCACAACATATGATCGCTCCACCACCCTTCTTGGCCCTGTGATTAATAGAATGGTAAGCGTCTCTAAGCAGAGTAGGCACTGGGTTACCACTCAAAAATATCTAGATAGCATTAACATCAACATAGTGATTGATGTTTGGGAATAACACAAGACCATAGATGAGTAATGCAAAGATAGCTTCAAAGGCACCCATATTATTTGCTTCAGCCAGCTTTGTAGCTTTCTCTATCATGAACCTGGAAGTTAACCCCTGAATTCCTCCTTTGGAGGCCAAGTTGTCTTTTACATCTGAAGTCTCCAAATGAAAAGCTTTTGCAATGACTGAGTACTTAGGAATTTCCTCTAAGCCATTGAAAGGAATCTTGTCTAACACTGGCAAACCAACCCAATATGAATACTCCTCCAAAGTTGGTGCAAGCTAATAATCTGGGAATGTGAAACAGTGGTAGAGTGGATCATAGAATTGCACAAGAGTGTCAAAAATTCCATCTTCAATATTAGTCTTCATAATACCCAAGAGTATTCCATAGCTTCTTCTGAAATCCTCTGGACAAGAGATCATACGTCCTAGCTTTCCCAATTTTGTTACATCAGGATCCTTGAAGTTGTACTTCCTAGTGTTCCTTTTCTCAAAATCCATGGTAAAACCTATGATATTTGCAATAAATGTTTTAATTTCCTTGAATGATTTGATTAAAAAATGATGTTTAATGAATGCATGAATGTATGGATGCACACACACAAGGTTACAAACATGCGGGTTTAAAGGTTCGACATCACGAGCATGGAGTCATGGGTCTAACCATCCCAAGAGGTATGTACTATGGGTTTATTGTACCTGTAGAACGAGTTCTATCAAGGTTCCTAGAGTCATAGATCCATCTTTCATATATTACTAGCTTGCACAACTACTCATGCGGGCTAATAATATTCTTAAGAGAAACTCGTCTGGGTGTAGTATTGCGTGACAACTACCTCAGATCTGCAACTGGATAATCACCGCACTACATCTTAGAAAAAAGGCCAAGTGGGGTAAAGGGATACTAAAGTCCTCAGCTTCTTAGGCTCCCAAATCAGAAAAAGTAATGGCATTACGACTACTCGCAACGACATCACTAATTCCAAAGGGGAATCCGCTGAGTGTGATTGTATCATATGTTACTCATGCGTAAGATTACTCCAGACATGTAACTTTTGATTATACCAACATCCTATCTTATTTATGTACACTCAAATTTAGGTTAGGACTTTTCTCACTCATAAAGATCAACCAAGAACCCAAACAAATACAAGCAAATAATATATTAACAATAACATAAATATAATAAGAAAGGTTAACCCTCTTTTTGGAGTGATCCCCAGCGAAGTCACCATTTTTCTGTCGCGGTGAGAATCGAAGACTAAGCTATTGGATTAACTTGACTCGTAAATCAAATATCGCCACCAAAATTTAATTTATCCAAGGGAAGAGGAAAATCTAAATAACCCATAAATATGCAATGTGAAACAATGCAATAAGAGATCTAAGGTTCGGGGGTTGGTTATACTAAGGGAAGGTACTAGAACCCTAAGTATCTATAATATCCTATAGGAACCTCTTAAAATATTTGTGTTATTTTTTTAAGTTATTTGCCATTGATTAGGAGAGTTGATTGTTTTTGAGTGAGTGATGGGAGTGATAAATGTTTTTGTTATTTTTGTAATGTATACGAATAAATGGGGGTGAAAATAAAGAGGTGTGTTTGCTAGGATCTCGCAATTCTTTGCCTACATATCTTTAGAGGAAGTCAGAGCATTTGTAGTTCGGGGAACTACGGGTAAAAGCAATGTTTGTTGGGTTTTTAGGAGAAGAGACAAGTTATCATCTTAAGAGGGACTGCTCAACTATACCGCCACAAACATAGAAAGACATGGGATATTTGCATAATAAGAGAAGGATTTCAACTTGGATATAGAATTAACAAGTATGTGTCATATCCCAAATTTTGACCACTAAGATTCCCCATTATTGTGCAAATCATCATCACAATATGGATGTATTTACATGCCTCATCAGTCTCCCCAAAGATGGGCGAGCATTCACTACAAACAAGAATTAGGGTTTAAGCTCTCTCTGAGCACTTAGACAAAGGATCAATAAAGGAATGACATGATCTTCAACTTGTCTAACCTCTCAAACACCTAAAAGGGATCAAGAGGACTCCCACATCAAGAATCAAGCACAAAGGTGCAACATTCCAAGTGGGTTAAGCCTCAAGATCGCCAATGTCACCAAATTAGGGTTTTGGTCGACTGAGGCCTCCAGATGAAATTTTTCCTCTGAGCATGAGCCAATGCTTCAAAGCATAACCCAAGATACTCCAAGGGACCTCATGGACCCAATCATCAAGTCAATTTAACCTCAGGGGATGCATTTACCAAAAATCAGGAATTAGGGTTTCTTGACCTAATTCACCCCTAAGTTGACTTGTGGGACAAAACATGAGCCAAGACCTTAAGACATGATTTGAGGGTCTCCAATATACTACATTGACCCATTTGCAAAAATGTATTGACCCAGGAAACTTGATTCATAAGTTTCATTTTCATCTGGACCACAATTAGGGTTTTGAGGAAAAAGTCAATTGTACCTTTGACTTTTGACCAAGACATGCTCCCAAACCTTGGGACATGATTCAATACACCCTATATCACCTATGGAGTCCATCCATTAGGTTTGATTAAGGTCAAGGACTTGATTTCACAAAGGATCGCACAGTTTGGATTTCATCTGATAAAAAGTCAACTGTACAAAAAGTCAAAGTTTGACTTTTTGATTTTTTGGTCAACCAAGGTTCCTTAACCATAAAACAATGTTAATATGTGATTTGAATCATCATTCATCAAGAAAAATTAAGAATAGTGAGTTAACTTGTAAAAGGGGTAACCATAAAATACTTAGAATTTTTTCTAAGTTATGAAACAAAGTGGTTAGGGTACCAACTTCCAAGGATCATAACTTGAGATCCAAGCAACCATTTTGGATGATCCAAAGATGGATTTGTAGCTCTCATGGCATACTTTAAAAGTGTCAACTACATGTCATTCCAATTATTCATGGATTTTAAGTTATGGAGTGGTCAAAATGGCCGAAAACATGAAATGCCACTTTTTCCAACACTTGGTGAAATTTTCACCAAGTCAGAATCTGTCTTACTTTTTTCAAAATGTAGGGGCATTTTTCACTTGGATCCAAAAAGTTTCAAGACAAACTATGATCACACATGTGTTGTGTCATATGAGGGCTTTCTAAAATTCCCAAGAACTCCATCAAACTCCACCTGAGCTAGAGGTTATGACAGCTGCAACATGCCTTGCTGTAAACTGTCTTGGCAAGGCAGATTTGTGCATAAGGGCTCGATTTGATCAAATTGTACAACAACAAGCATGGTTATCCATCTGCACACCTCAAGGGGGGACAACCAAGGAACAAACACTGATCCATAGACCTCCAAAGTCCAAAAATCTACAAGTAGCATGCCAAACCTAAAAAGCTACAAAGATGCCAAATATCTAACTTTGTTTCCAAGCATTTAATACATACACCAAGGTGGCATGAACTGATCCTATTCCAACTGAATTCAGTGCAAGTTTATCTCTGAACCAAAGCTACAAAGTATGTGCTCTAAATCTCAAGTCAATGACTAGAGGAGACTTGAGATTCCTTTTGCATAACATTGGCCAAAGGCCTGCTGCAGCCTCCATTCACTATTGATGCCAAAAGAAACTTGACACACTATAAATAGGCATCAATTATGATCAGTTTGAGTACACCAAAGCACCCAAACTGATGCTTTCCTCAAAATCCCTCTCTTTAGGCCAAAATTCCATCTTTTGCAAGGTATCTCTTAGTTTTTGAGTTAGAGAGCATTTCCATCACAGCTCATGATCCAAACACATCCAATATGTCATATCTAAGCTGTCCAAACTCTCATATGTGACCTGTAACACCAAAATCACAAAGTCCCCTCTCAAAACCTCAACATTGGACTTTTTTGCATTTTTCAAGCCATGTCTTAATTCAGTCACTTTCAAAACCAGATAAGACCTCAAACACACTTCAAATATCATCCTTGAACTGTCCCAAATGATTCCCCACATCTGGAACACCATTTGAGAGAGTTGCCATATTGGTCACTTTTGACTCTTTTGCAAGAAAGAGCTCAAACTTGTTCCTGAGGATTCCAGTTGGTGGTGATCATTCTAAAAGCTTCTAAGGTATCAATTAAGAGTGTCTAAAGCATCAAATTACTTCTGGCACAAGAAACTTGGCAGATAGCACAAAAAGCTCCTAAAGAGGTAAGCATCACAACTTGAACTCTTAGAAATATGCATTGCCTTGAAGTCAACTGATCATAAACATCTCATACATGTTGTATATGTTGTGTTTGAACCAATTCATCGTGTAATTCATGCATGTACCATGAGGTAGCACAGAAAATGCAAATGGATGCCTATTTCAAAACCACTATCGGATTTTAAAATAGGGACCTCATCTGAAAAAACCAAGGGCACCATTGGATTCCTTGTGAAATTTTAGGCAGGATAGACCTAAATTTTGTCCCAATCCATGGAGAAATGAGAAAGTTATAACCTTTACGTTTTTGGACCAAAACCTTGTCTTGCTTTGCCTTGGCCAGGCCTAAAACAAGGCATGCCTCATATATTCATGGGGTGGTTTTGATACACGGATGTATCACCACCCCAATGGTAGAAGGCGCTCACTGCAACCTAGAGGTCTGGGGTTCGAATCCCCCTCACCCCAGACCCTCTTTTTACCATTTTTTCCACTATTTTTAATATTTGTCATATTATTTTAAATAATTTGGAAAATTAATTTCTCTCTCAATTTTAATCATTTTTTTATTGGTTCTTTTTGCAAAAAAATCACAAAAATGTTAAAATATTTTATTCCACAAAAAAATCAAACTTATGTTATTTATTTAATATAGTTGGTATTTTTGTAAATAAATTCATTTTTAATTGTTTGTAAAACATTTTTAAAGTGAATTTTTATCTTGAAAATTAAAACCAAATGAGTTTTAATTCTTCTTGTGATTAAAACATCATTTTTCAAATCTCAACCAAAAATCACAAGTTGTTTATTCAAACTTATTTGGTGTTTTATCATTTTTTGTTGATTTTCTTTAAGAAATTACTTTTAAAAATGATGAAATTAGGGTTTCTTTGATTTTCGCCCTAACAAATCTTTTTCAAACACTCATGGGCCTCTAATAGAGTGTAAGACCCAATCCTTGTTGTACATAAAAAAACTTGGGCCTCAGTCATTGTATTAGTTCCACTATGTTTTCTAAAACCACGGCGCAATCGTCGCCATTTGCACAAAAAATCACCTGGGCCTACCCCCTTGTGTTGTAAGTGACATTTCTTTTTCAAAACATTCTTGGGCTCCTAATAGAGTGTAAGACCCAATCCCCTTTTAACCAAAACCATTTTTGGGCCTCACACATTGTATAAGTCCCTCTGTATATTTTTAAAAGTTCGGCGCGGTCGTCGCCCTTGTAACAAAATCATCTGGGCCTCTCCTTGAGTTGTAAGCCCCATCACTTGTACAAAAATAAATCTTTGGGCTTCTAATAGAGTGTAAGACCCAACCCCTTTGTACAGAAAACCTTTTTGGGCCTCAGTCGTTGTGTAAGCCCCGTTACGATCTTCAAAACAACGGTGCGATCATTGTTAAACCTTGGGCCTCTCCTTGAGTATAAGCCCCAATAATCTTTTCAAAACAACTTCCCTTTTGATTTAGATTCAATATATTTGTTGTTATCAAAACTTTCTTTAATTTCTTTGAACAACTAACAATACAACATGGAAGCTTGCTCACCTGTAAGTTTTATCTGCTTTCATTTACTTGCTTTCACACACACACACACACACACACACACACACACACACACACACACACACACACACATATATATATATATATATATATATATATATATATTGTGGGAAGCTGCTATGCTATAAGTCTTCTTTCATACCCTTTTGAATACTTGTCATATATCAACTGTATATATACTAGTATAGGTATTTAGAGTTTTCCCCGGCAACTAGGTCTCGAACCAAGTAAAGCCAGTTTGGTCACTCTTTAAATACGGTCAAAACTAGATCCCTATAGGATTTCCAGATACAATCTTTCCTTCTCTTGGGCTTAAACAATATGGAACAAAGAAAAATGCAGTATTCTCGGTGAACCTTTTCTCAGGCTGTCACCCCTAGAAATTGTCAAAGAAATTCTACTCCCCAGAGTTGATCTATTCTCGGTGAATAGCATCTCTTGAGTTTCTTCAAACCTTAGAACTTTCACTAAATGATATATTCTCTGTTAATAGCATTTCTTGAACTTTTCTTGGTTTGGGACCCACATGCTTCCTAAAAGCATCCCCACCTCCTCTTGGGCTTTGTACAAGCACCCTCCGGCTTCTTAGAAGTTCGCATGCCTTCTCTTGGGCTTAATACAAGAACCTTAAAAACCTCCTAAAGGTATAAGACAAAACTTAGTCATCCTTTGTTAGAGCAGTCTTTCCAGTGTCAAACCTCTGACCAATTTTAGGGTTGATTCTCATCCCTTAAAACACCCGCCTCCTCCTAGAGGCATCATACAAAAGATAAAACTCTTCCACACCAGTAGAATTGGACAGTCTAATCCCCTTAAGTCTCAAATACATTCTCAAGCACCCAGCGAATATAGGAGAAACCCCAGATTCTGGATCAATCTCCAGCAGAGTTAAAACCCATGGGTTCTAAAACCCAGTCTCTCTCCTAAAAAATCCCCAAGCCAGGGTCAGTTTATCATCAGTATAACACTATCCCAAATCAGAACCTCAAGGAATCTGATAACTCAACTCTTCTATAACCCTCAGCAAGAGTTGATTCCCCACTTGGACCTGCCTCGGGATCACAATAATTCCCAGCAGAAGATAACCTCCTTTTAGGCTTTGTATAATGATCTTTCCTCAGCGAAGTCAGCCTCCTCTTGGGCTTTGTACAATGATTCTCCCCAGCGGAGCTAACCTTTTCAGACTCTCTTGTTGATTCAATCCCCTTTTTAGAATCTTTTGTTGAGTCAATCAACTTCCAGACTCTCTTGTTGAGTCAATCACGTTCAACACTCTCTTGTTGAGTCAAACCCTTTTAGCCTCAATCTTGGGCTTTGTACAAGACATAAATCGTCATAACCTTTTCTTAAGCTTGGGACAAATAACTTCCCCAGCAGAGTCAATTCCTCCCAGCCTTATTTTAGGCTTCGAGGAATGATTTTCCAAGCAGAGTCAAACTCGTTTCAGCCTCAATCTTGGGCTTTGTACAAGACAGATAATACTCTCCTGTAGAGTCAAACTCAGTTCAGCCTCTATCCTAGGCTTTGTACGAGATACCTAAAATATCCTCAGCCGAGTCAGTAAAGTCTCCATTTAGCCTCAATCTTGGGCTTTGTACAAGACAGATAAAGATTCTTTCCCACTGAGTCAGTCTTCTTTTCAGCCTCCTCTTGGGCTTTGTACAATGATTCTCCCCGACGGAGTCAAAACCTTTCTCAGCCTCCTCTTAGGCTTGGTATAATGATATCCCCAAAAGAGTCAGCCACTTTTTTGCCTCAATCTTGGGCTTTGTACAAGATAGATAATAAACTCCCCAGTGGAGTCAATAAACCTCTTAGCTTCAACCTTGGGCTTTGATCAAGGCACGCAAACCTTTTAGCTTCAATCTTGGGCTTCGGACAAGACACCAAAACATTATCTTCTTCCTCCCTTAGAATAGGAGGATCTACGATTGCTCTGATTTCAATGTTTCGTTTAAACAGGAATACGTAGGCATAAGATTGCGAAATCTTAGCGAGCATACTAATAAAAAACTCTAGGTCCAGTACCTTCATACCAATCAAAACTTAGGTGCAGTACCTTACCAAAAACCTCGGGCAAGCCCAAAATCAAACAAAAACTCATTCACTCTCTCATATTTCCCAAGAAACTTTCCCAACCCATTAACGGATAAACACCATCAAGTACAAAGCGAAACCTAATGCTAACATCCTGTGGATAACCACATATAGGATGGGTAACTGACAACTACCCATTATATAACCTGACCCCGGACCCCCCAATCTCTTTAAGCATTTGTTCAGTTAAACATTCGCTTGCAAGGTTAGTTTTAGATACCTTACCTTTCCTTTCCAGCTTCATGGGATAAATAAGAAATCAGAAAGTAGCACCCCTTTCTCCTCGAGGAGGAAAACCCAATTCCAGCGATAAGGTGGTCGCGTCACCGACAAAAATCACTCACTACAGTATGCCACTTACAGCACTTAAATGAAAGAGTGTTTCTGCATCATAATAAGAGAGGGATATCAACTTGGATATAGAATCAACAAGTATACTACTTACATCACTTAAATGAGAAAGAAAGTTTCAAAAGTTTGACTTATATTATGGGGATAGAAGAGACATCTTTTCTATAGAGATGACTCATGTCTAATCTCTTGGGGTAAGAGTTTTGAGTTTGAAGCCAAAGATGGCTAGGGTTTGATTGAAGTTGAATTTTGAGGGGAATTCTAATGTTTGAACTAAGTCTAAACAAAGGGTGAGGGGAATGCAATAACTTATATGTATGCATATGATATGAAGTCGACAAATATCCTTTCCCTTGGATTTGCTACAATTGAAGTGTTATAGCCTAAGATTAATCACAGTTTAAATGCTAAGAGGAAAATCATATAGCAATATGATTATATCAAATTAGGGTTTAGGGTATGATGAACATAAATACTAATGTCAAGAGAAACTTAACAGACAAAATTTATCAAGTGTACAAGTATAACATCAAGAATGAAACGAATATACAAGTATGATTAAGCACGATATCAAGACATGTGTATAACAAGCAAAGCATAAGATAAATAGACATGTTTGATATTGTGAAAGTTTATGAATGAAATACTTGAATATGTGAGGAAAAATTTAATCAATTGAAACATCACAAACAATATTTTTTTTTGGAATAAAAGAATATTATATTACCAAAAAATAGCATACAACCAAGCCGATCCAACGATCCAGGCCCTAACAGACACAATGACTAAAGCCATCAAGCTAAACAACTATCTCCTATTACAAAACTTAGCCAGATTTTTATCCATATCGACACGCACTAGAATAATATCAATTACATCCTTGCTGCATAATATCTCTTGGTGGGCCTCTTGAAAAACAATCTTGTTTCGAGTCGTCCATATTTTGTATACAGTTTCAACGATAGCCATCTTCAGCAATTTGGTACGATGACCATTCTTTTCAACAGTTTTACTTATCCAATCTCTTTCTTGAGTCCAATCCCCCGGATTGTGAGGTATCCCCAGCCATTGCAAAATTTGTTTCCACATACTCTTTGTGACAACACAGTCAAAAAATAGATGGTTGCAAGTTTCTTGCAAACCACAGTACACACACTTCCCATCATTATTGGTGCCAAACCTGTTCAGCCTATCTTTTTTTGGTAGGCACTCATGACAGGTTAGCCACAACACGAATTTAGCTCTCGGTCTAGACATGTTTCCCATTAGGATCTTTCTCCAATCCACTTTATTCCTGTCTCCTCGTAACCATTGGTAGACTTGCCTCGTCACGTACTTCCCCGTTTCTTGAAACGAATTCCATAATGGTGAACTCGTGAGTTGATCTATGTGTTTGAAAGTAGCCTTGATTAGCTAAGAATAATGATTAGCAAGATTATAATTCTGATTATCTTGTTTCTTCATATAATAATGATGGATGCATGTTATTCACATCTTATCCTTTTTGGTTTAAATGTTCCACAAGAAGTTGCCAATCATTGCTTTGTTCCATTCAGTCAGGGATATTAAGTTGAGCCCCCTGCAGCAATAGGATCACAAACCTTATTCCACGCAATCAGCACTTTTCTGCTATGATTCTCTTTACCAGTCTAGAGAAAAGTTCTGTATAAGCCCTCAATGTGATTAATTACTTTTTTGGGGAGGGTAAAAATCTTCATCCAATAGTTTGCTATGGAAAACATTACACTTTTCACCAGTTGATATCTTCCTGCATAAGACAACATTCTAGTAGTCCAATGGTTAATCCTAGCCAGAATTTTATCAATTAGAGGTTGGCAGTGGTTAATGGATAGCTTTTTACTATTCAGGGGTACTCCAAGATACTTAAAGGGCATTGTTCCAAAATCCAAACCAATTTCCTGCTGAATTTGCTCCATGTTATCTCTATTCATACCTCCAACGTAAATTCTACTTTTCGGAATGCTAATACACAAACCTGTAGAAGCTGAGAATTCTCTAACTTTAGCCATAATCAGTTGAATAGATCCAATGTCTCCCCTTGTAAACATCAGTATATCATCCGCAAAACAGATATTGATAATCTTCAACTTCTCACATTTTGGATGATACTTAAAATTCGGGTTTATATCAAGGCCTTGCAAAATTCTATGTAGGTACTCCATTACCAATACAAACAAGAGGGGGAGATGGGATCTCCTTGCCTCAGACCTCTATTTGATTTAAGAATACTAGTAGACTTGCCATTAAGGGAGAACCTGTAAGAAACAGTTGTTACACAAGCAAGGATCCATTTGATGAATATTTGTGGGAATCCTATTTCAACCATAATCTGTTCAAGAGCTGACCATTCGACCGTATCATATGCCTTTTGTATGTCCATTTGTATCATACATCTAGTAGATATATTTTTTCTACCATAACCTTTTACTAATTCCTGAGCCAACATAATATTATCATGGATAACTCTTCCAAGTATGAAAGCAGATTGATTACCATCTACAACCCAAGTGATCACTTTACTTAATCTGGCAATTAGGATTTTGGAGATTACCTTGTATATAGTACTGCAACAAGATATGGGTCACATATCTTTTATGGTGACAACATCAGGAGACTTTGGAATCAAGGTCACCAAGGAGCAATTTATGGCCTTGTACATGTTGCTAGATTCAAAGAAATCCATGAAAGCTTCCTTCACATCATTCTTAATAATTTGCCAGGTTGCTTTAAAGAAAAAGGAGTTGAAGCCATCCAATCCAAAAGCTTTGTTATTCCTTATACTATTAATAGTATTCCAAATCTCTCTCTCTCTTCAATAGGTTTGATAAGCTGCTGAGCAAGGTCCCTATGCAAAGTTTTGCCCTTTCTCATATTAGGCACATCAATACCTTTGAGATCCTTAGCTTTTGTCCCCACCAACTTAGTATAAAAATCCAAGATTTCTTTTTCAATCTCCTCATGTGTGCTCAGTAACTCACCTGATAATGATTTCATTGTGTATATGCCTTTCTGTTTATTTCTCTCTTTTACATAAGCATGGAAGTAAGAGTTGTTATTGTCCCCCAATTTGAGCCAAACCATTTTTGCCTTTTGCATTAAGATATTTTCTTCAACTTGATTGAGACAGATTACTTGCTCTGTACACTGTTTCACCTTTTCTATAGCTTGAATATTAAATAAATTTTTGCTTAAATGATCTTGAGCTTGGTTCAGATACTATCTGGCCCAAATAAGTTGGAGTTGAATATCAGTATACTTTCTGTTAAGCACTCTCAGCACAGGTTGGAGTCTCTTAAGTTTTTCCTAGAGTTTGACCATAGGTTTTCCCTGAATTTCCATATGCCAGCTATTTTCAACCTTCTGCAAGAAATTGGGGTCCTGAGTGCTGCAATTCAGAAACTTGAACATGTGATTTCTTTGTTGGATAGGTTGTAGAAGATTAACTCTTAAAGGAGCATGGTCAGAGATATTGGGGGCAAGCACTTCCACAATGGCTTCCTGAAACTTCTGGAACCAAGTATTATTCCCAATCATTTTATCTATTATGGAGTATATTATGTCATTGGTATGTTATTGGACCAGGTATAGTGACACCCTCTAGTGTTAGCTTCAAACAGGCCTGTAACTTGCATCATGGTAGCCAAATCTCTGTATTCAGATTCATGTACTTCATTCCCTCCAATTCTATCCTGACAAGTAAGGACATTATTGTAGTCCCCCATTACAATCCAAGGGGATGTTATGTTGTTGCCCAAGTGTTCAATCTCTTTCCACAGGATCTTCCTTTTATCAATCTGGTTGTATGCATAAATGATGGTCACAGTGTAATGCAGAGTTTGATTCAGCCCAAAGACCTCAGCATGGATGAATTGATCAACAGTTTGTATCACCTCAACATGTACTTCACTAGCTTTTCACATAAGCCAAATTCTATCATTCTCATGGTGGGAGTAGTTGTCAGCATACTTCCACTTGTTGCCTAGCTTGTGTCTGATTTTATTAGCATTATGACTTTTCACTCTAGTTTCTAACAGGGCTATGACAGGGACATTGAAAACAGAGATGTGGGAGCAAATTTCTCTAGGTCTCGCCTCTTTATTTAAGCCCCTAATATTCCAAGTTACAATCATTATTCATGGTTACTTCCCCCTAGACCTTCTCCAACCCTTAGAGGTGTGAAAGCATTCTGGTACATTCTAGTTTGACTATTCTTGGGAGTGCTCATAACCTTGTTTCCTTTGTCCACCTTGTTAGACGTTACCAAGGTCCAAGGTTCAGCAGGTAATTTCTGGTTCATTCCATCCTCTCCATCTTCTTTGTTTTGACTCATCTCCTTGCTAGATTCAGGGTTCTGAGTTTCCTTACTTTCTTCCACAAATTGGTTTACTTGTAATAGGTTTAAAAACTTTTGATGCTGTCTGCTTCATGTTGTTCTTTTTAGTAGCACAATCATGTCCTATTTTCAAGCATTTTTGGAAATTACTTGGTTTCCATTCATAATCAATCGATTACTCCAATATCTTACCATTATGGTCTTTGATGTTTACTTTATCTCTGAGCTTATATGTTATGTCTACTTCCACCAGGACACGGGCATATGATATTCTCAATTTTTTGGCCGTACATTCATTTGTTGTAATTGGTTTGCCAATAGCACTAACAATATTTGATATACTTTTTCCCCCCATAGATGTAATGGTAGGTTTGGCAATGTAACCCAAAGAAGTAGAACTCGTAGTAAATCTTCTTTGATCTCAAAATCAGTGGACCATTTTCTAATGAACAATGGTTTTCCATACATGAAGTATGGGCCTTGTGCCATGACTTTTTCCTTGTCTTCATCACTCTTGAATCTTGCTATGAAATATCCCTCTTCATTATAGTACAAATCAGGCATGGATACATAATTCCAGGTTTTCTCCATGAATTTTTTCATTGCATTTATGGAGGGGCTTCCCCCAAGGCAAAGAGGATCAGTGCGTTTTCCCAGAATTCCAATTCCTCTACCACATCAGATTCCTCAATCACAATTTCAATATCCCCATTTACCAAATTTTGAGCTACAAATTCTACTGGCATACCACGGTTTAAATTCCTATTACCTTGGATAATGTCCACCCTCAGTTTTGAAAGAATTTCTCCCTCCTTTGTTGTAGATATTTTCTCTTCTGATTCATCTGGTTTTTATGGAGTTGCTTCATCTTGTCGCACTATTTCTTCCACGCATTCTTCTTCTTCTTGTTGTGGACTGGTGTCATTTTCTTTTGGTTCCTCTTCTGTCGAATCCTGTTCTACGGTTGCTTGTGTGTTTATCGTCCTTTACGCTATTTTCCGGCGCATCTCCGCCTGTGTTTTTGGTCGGCTGCCGCCCCATCTGCCCATGGCCTCTACCCTAGCAGAGCGAAATTAAATGTTTATTTATAACAAACAATATTTAAGCAAGTACATGTTCAAAATGAATCAGGGATCAGATGAACATAGTAAGGCAAAACCCTAAAGAGAGTTTATGAAGGAAATACTTGAACATGTCAACAATTTGCATATATTAATCAAAGTGAACACATGAGCAAGATATTTAACATGGTTGAATCAAGGGTTAAAGGATTAAGTAAGACTAAACCCTAAAGGTACCACTTAAACAAACTAGTTAATCAAAGCTTTTTTTCAAAGAAAGGGATAACTAAACATGGCATAAGTCATCAACAAGACTCAATCAAAGCATATTATGGTCACATAAACACATATGTCCAATTAGATCAAAGAAATAATCTAAAGAACACAGTTAAAAGGTTTTAAAACACATAAAAGGTACATGTTTTCAACTTAATAAAATGGACAATAGATATATTATTTTGGGTATTTTTTCATGCATTACTAAAATAGAGTGGATAAATGACAAGTGCGCAAAAAATCAATAAAAAATTATTAATTTTGCATATAGAATCAATTAAAAAAAAATGAAAAAAAGTATGATAAGCAAGTGATAAAAAAATAAGGTTTTGTTGCCAAGAGGATTTGAACTCGTGACCTTAAGGTTGCAGGCCCAAAAGCTTACCCACTGGGACATGCGCTATGTGGTGTCAAGGTAATGCGCGCATGTAATAATATATGAAAGTTGCAAGGAAAAATGCTTAAAAAAATAAAATAGCCAAAAGTCTAGGGCGAGGGGGATTTGAACCCCAGACTTAATGCTCGCTACACACACAAAACCAACCCTTTAACCACCACTGCGTAATGCCAATTCATGTAATATAATGCAACTAATAAATAATATATAAAACTTTCATTTTAATTTGAAATTTCGCGCCAACCATTCCCTTCTTCTTCCTCGAGCTTCATCACTATTTTCATATTTTCAAAAATGCTAACTTCTTCATTTCTCAATGAAATTAAAAAATGTAAAGATGAAATTTGCTTAGAATTTTGCCAAGAATCTAATGGTATAACTCAATTTCATTTATATTACCTAGATTTTAAATGATCACGTAGAAACATAAAAAACCCTAAAACTGAAAATCAACTATGAAATTTTGTATGTTACTGATACATAACAATTAACATGGGGAAATTGATCCCTACATCATGACAAGTAGGTTTGTAACAAGAATGATTCAGAATGATGCATGAATCATAGAGTTTGAGAAATGAGAAACTCACCTTGTATGGGGAAATCATGTATGGACTTGGAGTTGTTATAGAAGCAAGGTGATGATCCTAAAAGCTCCCTTGACCTCCAAGGAACGTGTTGATGTGTTTGAATTGTGCTGAGACCTTCTGGAACTCCTTGACCAAATCAAGTTGCAATATGAGAAAAGTGAGATATGAACTTGTGGATTATGGTGTTACATAATGGTTTTGAGGATTTGGATCATTCCTATGATGTTTATATGAAGTGTTTGAGGTGTTAGATTGAAGGTTTATGGACTGGTTTGTGAAATTCAAGTTTTCACTTTGATGGATTTTGAGATTTTTAAAGAAATGCAATTTTGATGTTGCAAGTGTTTTGTGATGTTTTCGTGTATTGTTGTCTCTCTTCAATTGATCAGAAATGACCTCTATTTATAGAAAAACAAATTAGTCTTGGAGGAAAATTTTGGATTAAGATGCATCCTATTACCCAATGAATTATGACATGTTCCTAAACTTGAATGCATAGTACAAGTAGCTTCCTTTATAGCATGGCTAAACCTTGACAATTTTAACCATCATCATTCAGATTGTGACTTGATCCTTGGTGTTTAGAACAAAGTCTTGACTTGTTGGAGGGGTTTCTTGACTAATTGGACTTTTCACTTAATGCCTCAAAACAAAACTCGTTCATGCATTGGGATGCGTTTTTCCACTATGCAAAGAGATAGAACTTTGACAAATTTGGTACTGTCTTGAAGATCTCATGGGATACTACAAGATTTATGTTGATCTTGTGCAGAGATAAAGCTTGCAAAGTGCCCAAATGTGTCTCTCAAAATTGTGTGCCACAAGAATCTGTCTTCAATTCAGCTTCATCAATGCCTCTTGAAAAAATCATAACTTCTAGTTCAAGTAAGATAAATATTTGTTCTTGGACTCTTTGGAAAGGTGAGAGGACATACTACAACTTTGATGTTAATTGATTTTCTTGAATCATCTTGGATACTGAAGAAAATTGCCTCTCAAATTGAGACTTTATGCTAAAAAACACTTAGAAATTTCTCTAAGTGTTGGATATTTTGCCTTTAAGATTTCCAAACTTTGACAACTTATATCTTTCAATCCTTATGAGATTTTGAGTTGATTCCTTCTACAATGTTGAAGTGTGTGATCTCATCTTTGAGTACATGCTTTGAGCAAGAAAAAAGATTACTTAAGGAAGAAGTTACAAGCTTGAAAAGTCATGCATTTGTTAAGGCATTTTCATAACTTAGAGAATTTTTCAAAACCCTAATTTTGCAATTTTGATCTTTTCTTTGATTTTCTTGATTGATCATGATCAAATGCATTCATCAATCATATTTTCATGATATTTGACTTGAGGGAATCATATGTGACCCAAAGATGCCAAAAATCATACTTTGACTTGATCAATTATTTCACTTTGTATCAGATGAATTCAACTTTGTAATTGCCAATGAATCAAGCTTCTTAGGCAATTAGGATCTTATGAATGGTCTTAAAATATGTATTTGAGGTCCTTGAATCATGTTTTGAAGTGTAGGATCATCCTCAGATGAAAAAGTCAATTGTAAGCCTCACTCAGTCAAAACCCTAATTTGGTGCATCTTATGAACTTGAAGCTTGATGAGTTTGAAATGATGCGATCTTTTACTTGATAGTTGATGAAGGGAAAATCTTGATCTTCATGAATGAATGAGAGATTTTATACGTTGAAGATCACACCAATCCCTGGCTAATCATCAGCTTGAACATCTTGAGGCACAACCTAACTTGTAAAGCAAGCAAGCACACATTTCTTGTATTTGTAATGGGTTAGAAATGCATAAAGACACACACACACACACACATGTAATTCTAAATGTCATGCAAATGATGTAAATGAGGTGGAATCTTAGGGGTAAAAATTAAGGTATGACAGTGTGTACCAGGGTGTATCGTCAACATCGCGCATACGATGAATTATATCATGTGTGCGATAGGGCCTTTTTTTGTCCCATTATGACGCATTCTGGATCAATTTGACAATTTATAAGGGATCTTTTGGCATTTGTATGGGGGTTCTACAATTTTGACTAAGGAGTGACAATGAAGAGCACTAGGAGGGCAATTTTGAGAGCACTAGAAGCCATTGGAGGCCAGTTCTTCAAGGATTTTCATATGCGACCTTCATCTTCTTTCTTGGTATTTATTTGTATCGTATGAGTAGCTAAACTTCTCTATGTTAGGTTTTGTATGATGAACATATTTTGAACTGTTGGGACATATGTTTAATTTGTTAGTGCATGAATAATTAAAGTTATATTTCTATTTAATTGCCTCTTATGCTTAATGCTTTTTATGTGCAATGCTCTTTTAATCTGATTATTGGTGCATAGGAAATACTGACCATTAGTCTATGCATTTTGTTAATTCACCATGAAAATATAACGACTTTCTCATTCATGTAATGCATTAAACATCAACAGTGGATAAATAAGGGATTTTATGCAAAACCTGATTGCTCTCGCATTATTTTCAAACCACTTTTATTTTTCGCATTAAAACTCAACCCCCCCCTCTCCATTGTTCCTTTCTAAACTTGCACAAATTTGGTTTAGACTGTTAGCTTGCATTTAACACCTCGTTAGTAGCTTACATAGAAATCCATTTTCATTTCCTTAGTCATTTAAGTTTTTTTTTGTTTGCCAAGTTTGTTAACTTTAGCTTTTGATTTTGTGTTACATTTTCTTTATAAACATGGAGTCTAAAAGAGTCGGGAGCACCAATAGAAATAACTTTTCAGTGCTATAAGAGAGAGACGTCCCATCTTAACCCTAAATCTTATGCAGTTGGGAAAATGGATCCTCCCTTATGGTATTTGGATCAAACTCTAGTGTCGACAAGGGTAACTTTATGGTTCGACAAGAGTTATGTATGTTGTAGTCGAAGTTTGTTCAAGCATAATGTCGAAATATATTAACTTGTAATTTTAGTTAGTATGTCAAATTGGGCCTTGCTTCTAAGCCCAATTGTTAAGTTAACTTGTATCCTAAGTTAGCATAGTAATCTATAAATAGACTAGTTCTCTCAGGTTGTTGAGAGAGACTAATTGTTAGTATTCACTTGTAATCTTTGAACCCTTATTGAGAAAGTGAATAGCAAAATAGATTTAACCAATTCTTATTCTTCTTCTTCTTTCTTCTTCCCTCCCTTTTGTAAAACCTAATAGGGTTTCTTGTGTCTGTTCAAGAAACTCAATCTTTTTCTCATATTTTGGTTTATTCATGACGACATCAATTCACAACAAACTGGTGCGGTGAGCGTGAAGGAGAAGATGTCGTCAACAAAGTATGAGATTGAGAAATTCACCACTTGTTTTAGGATGGAATGTCACTTTAATCATGTGAGTAGAGGAGACATCCACAAGAATTATCTTTCACTCAATCTTTCTCCTCTCGGTGACCATAATGTTCTGGACATTTGATTTAGCATCTGTCATAGATTCACTTGTTTGAACAGGCTTGTTATTCACTTCAGAATTAACGAAGACAACTTGTCTATCCTTTCTCTAAGTTGGAAAGTTAAAATATGTCATACTTGTTATCTTGCACGACCTGGTTTACATCTTCATTACCATCTCTAAGCATTTGGTTACTCCATAACAATTGAGTGCAACTACTACCAGCAAGTATACCTTAAGAATCACAGGTGTAGTCTTTCATTTGCTTCACGTTAAAAATCAGAAAGGCAACTTACATCTTCTACCATGCTAAAGTCAAAATCTGATTGCATTTAATGAAGAACATGTTCCACCATAATGTCTGACATGTCATCAACATACATGTGAGCTCGCTTAAGATTCTCATTGTCTTTCACAATTAATTCCTCTAGCATCTAAACATCCTCTTCAAATGTCAAAGCTTCTTTGGGAAACATCCTTTCAAGGGTTATCCCCATTTGATACAAATACTTCAACTTCAACATAATATCCTCATAATGGAGAGACATGTTACAAAGGTCATCGTCCTTAGTGACACCTTCATTGCCTGGTTTAGATCCATCATGAACTTCATTGTTTATAGGTATAAAACCATCATCAGCATTGGTAGAGTCATTCACAACATCATCAATCTTGTCACTCACATTATTCTCCACATGATCTTTTTCTTGAGTACCCTTGTCATGAAACTTCGTTAAATTCTCCATGATTCTCCTCATTATGTTGGCAAAAGGAAGGTCTTGTATTTCCATATTCAAGTACCTATTAAGAGAGGAACTATGCACATCCATCTGATAGAGTTTGAACTTCAGAATACACTACAGTCTTGGGTTCAATCTGATGGCTCCAAGATGGTCAATAGTATCAAAAGTTTTAGTATCACACAAACTTCCATCTTCTTCAGCAGGTAAACAGTCTTTTCTGATTTTTCAGTAACAACTTGCTCCATATCAAGACCATTGGGATCAAAATTTTAATTATTATGGAGAGTCATATCATTTATAGATTGTGCGCCCTTGGTAAACAATCCACACACCTTGCTATTTATAGCACAAACCACAAGTAAGCTTCCGTCCTTACTTATCATATCTTCACACGACGTTTCCACACCTTCTTCTTCATGATCATGGGTATTAACAACATCACTATTGTCCATAGTCGTATCAATCTCAACATCTTCATGGACATGTCATTATCCTTATGCCTTTGAGATTTTTTTAACATGTCAAACATGATGTCTGACACATCTTTATCAACATCTTGATTTCCCAGATAGGTTTCCTGGGTCTCCTCACCAAAATCCTTTTGAATAAGATGATGATTTCTTATAGGCCCGTATAAGTGTGGGTCCCTAATCACAATTATACCAGTAGCTAGATCAGACTTGACAAAATATGGAAGATTATAGAGAGAAATATTTGGTACATATCTCTTTCCATACAGCCTGTAGTTGGACTCCAAAACACTAAGAGTAACACCAGTTCCAGCTTCATCAAACACATTATCATGTTTTTAGTTAATCAACACTCCAGATAAATGAGAAGGAATGCCACAATCTTTATTCTTTTGAATCACTACTGGTTGTGTTAGAACAAGATTTGGTTCTGCTGGTTATCTCTAAGTTTTGATAATAACAAGGTAGGATTTGTGTGAAAACAATTTTAGTACTCTAACGGTTTGTTATTCTAAAGTTTTAACAAACAGGTTATGACTCTAATAGAGACCATATGCAACGTCATTCTGGTATGACAAAAGTCGCTTTTGCGCCAAAGAAGCAATTCTGCTTCTGTACCTACTCACATTCAGAAAGATTCTAAGAAGACAATATGTTACTACTGCAATGCTCTCTTGGATTTTGCCTCTGAGCGCAGCTCTGATGATTTACTTCTGAAGGCTTTCTACCTTCTGAAGTTGTTCTCTTCTAAAGACCAAGTGCTGAACTTCTGAAGACAAGGTTCTGCTGAATAATGTTCTGAAGATTCTGAAGACTTAAGTTTCTGAATACTAAGTCCTGAAGACTCTGAAGACAAGGTTTTACTGAACAAAGTTCTAAAGATTCTGAAGACAAGGTTCTGGTGAACAATTTCTGAAGACTCTGAAGACTTAAGACTCTGAAGACCCAATGATCAGTTCTTCTACTCATGCTTCAAACATCTCTATCTAGAAGCCTCCGATGTACAGAAGATAAGATCAAAAGTTTACGTGGAAAATAATACATAGTACATATTAAAACGTTCCATTCCACTACCATTCCACTACCTTGATTTTATGGTACAAAGGATAACTTTTGTGTATGATTTTCATCCCTACGTAATGACATTCTTTCAAGTCGCCAGCTCACTCAAGGATATTTTTGATATGTCCTCCAACGGATCTTTTACTAGCTATATAAGGACTTGATAACTTGAAGAAAATCACAAGAGAGAAGAACAACAACACAATGCAAGAACACAACAAAGAAAAACTCATTCTGTGTGCAAATTTTATTTATGTATTTTTAAGATATTCATAGTGTTTATATCTGCTTGAGTAGAAGCATTTCATTGTAAACATTTATCTTTCACAAACTGTTGTTTGTAATTCCTTAAGGGACCAGTTAGGTCAGAATCCTTAAGAAGACTTAGACAGTTAGTCTTTATGATTGTTAGTCACCAGTGGTTGCTAGTGCAGATTGTAATCAGTTGATTATATTGGATTAAGTCCTTGGGTATAAGGAAAAATCACCTTGGTGGGTGGACTAGATTAGCTAGATAGTTTTCAAGTGAATCAGGATATATCGTGTGTCTTTCTCTCTTATTTAGTCTCTTTGTTATTTTTGTTTGAGTTTCATTAAAAGCTTTCATTTTTGAAAAACCCAATTCAAACCCCCATTTTCTTGTGTTTTTCTCACACCTTCAGGTTGTTCAATTTTGGGAGGATCTCTAGCCTGACCACCAACCTTCCCTTTAATGAAAACTCCTTGTTTGAGTCTCATAGATTCCATATGTGGTAAGCACAAGTATGAGTAAGATGTTGAACCATCTTGGTTTGCTTCTCATGTTGGAAATCTTCATAATTGCTTCCTTCTTTAGCATTGAGATCAGTACACATATGAAAGCTTTCTCTATAACAACCCTCAAGCTTTCTATAGCATAGTTCAATTTCTAACATGTCTTCCATGATGTCTGAAACATGGTTTTCAACATTCTTCTTTGCAGTGGTAGCCACCATCTTCATCTTTACAAATTTCTTTCTCTTATGGCTATTACAAGGTGAAACAAAGTTTCTTTCTCCTATCACATGTCTAATACAACTACTTTCAAGATACAAATCTTAACAAGAGAACTCTTGTGGGAGAAACATACAACAGGATGTTAGGCTTGCCAAGCCAAAATTGTTGATGTTGCCTTTGAAACTTTTAATTCCACAGAGGATACAATTGTTAATGGTGTGGTTGTCTACCATACACTTTACAGTAGTACATGGGAATAGAGGAGACACAATTAATGAACTGGTAATCATGTTTGATCAGTTATTGAGACATGTTACTTGACATTCTGCATTCTGTTGTTTAAATATGAGTAATACATGTTTTCTTTGAATTTGATGTCTTATCAGTCTGCAAACCCTCTTTTATGTCTTTGATGGATATAACTTTGTTTGATTGATTAGATTCACCTTCTTCATCATTTGTGACATTGGAGATTCTTCTTCGTCTCCTTGGCAAACTTGTGCATTTAGCTTGAATATGTCCAAAATCTTTGCAATTAAGACATTGGATCCTTTTTCATTTGTAGGAACAATTAAGATTTTGTCTTTCACCATACTTTTCTTTATGCTAGATGTCTTTGACCTTGGTAGGGACTTTCTCCCCTGATCTTTTGTCAAGTTGTCTTATAGTTTTACTAAAGATCTTAGCAAGCCTGAGATTTTCTTCAGAATTACATTCTGATTGAGCATCACAATCTTCATAAATGTTAACAATATTTGGAGGATTCTTAGCACCGTAATAAATCTTTGGTTGATAAACAACTCCTTCTTCTTTGAAGTACTCTACCTTGAACAAAATAAGAACCCTGAAACTCACCAAAACAGAACAAGATTCCTGCTCTTATTCTAATTGAAATTATATTCCTGAGGGGACAGATCTCGGACACGATGTTGGAACAATTGGCCCAATGTGATATATTAGTATGACAGTAGTGTAAAATATCTTAACATATACAATATGATGAAGCAGAAAAGGAATAAAGAGAGTACAAGAAATTGGCAACCCAGTTCGGTGAAACCATGCCTACGTCTGGGGGACACTCTACCCAAGAAAGGAAATTCACTACTTTGAATTAGAATAATTATTCTAATAAGAACCTTCAAACCCTATAAAGTTTTATGCCTCTCCCTAAATATGAGAACCCACTCACTTTCTTCAACCACTAACCACTTGCGATCAACCTTAATAACAAGTCTATTGGTTTTTGAATTTATAACTTAACTAAGCCAAATCAATAACTATGCCAAGTTACTGAAACATAGAGTGGTGTACAACAAAGATTTAACATTAATCCTTATTATGGAATTAGCGTGGAATACAAGAAACACTTTGTTCTCAAGCTCATTGACTTAGTGTCTTAGAACAAAGCTTTAAAACTCAACTAACAAACCAAACTCTATGCCTTAAGATATGAAAATAGGCGCTAGAGTGATGTACAAAGATAACACAACACAAAGACTCAAATGATAAACCTTAACACTAGGTATCTTCAAAACATGCACACCTTAAGAGTGAGGTTTGAGTCTCCTTAAATAACAATGCATTTATGGGCTTTTCTCCTTTGGATTTCTGTTTTAATTTCATCCAGAATAATAACATATATTGTTGGATTTTATTTTCTTCATAAAGATATCCAACAACATATATGATTTATTATTAATTCAAATTCAAATTTAAATCTCCATTTAAATTGATTTGATCTTCAATAGTTGTCAAACAAATCATACAAATGCATTGCATTAATAAAGTAATAAATCTAAATGAATCTTAACCAGATGTTCGCTCCAAAAACGCAATAACATTGGTGTGAGGGCAAGGTTCCTTCTTACTTTGTTTTAATGATGTCAAAACTAGGATATTTCGTACTTGTGTATTTTGGACGGTATCACCTTGTCTAAGCCATGCATTCCTCTTTTACAAATGTGCATAAAGATCTGTATACATGTATTTAGACATATATGATCATACACTATGTCAAAAATGAGTTTTGAGTCATTTTTGAAGTATTAGGTCGACTCACATAGGTCATAGGTCGACTCACAATGAAGAGAAATGGTGTTTGAAACCTTCTGCGATGCTTGCGTCAACCAAGGACTCCTACAAGTCGATGCACACTGTAAAGAAAAAGTTTGAAAATTGTGTGCCTTTCATGCGTCGACATATGACCTACTATAGGTCAACGCATGGACCCCTTTTGTGTGCAGTTTTGATTTCTGTCTTGCTCAGGTCAACTCACATCTCCTACAGGTCGACCTCTCGCGCGTATTCACCCATTTTTCTGTATCTTTATGTTCCCAAACTCATTTTTTCTGTTATTCATTCATGCACATATATATTCTCATATGCATCACTTTGAAAAATATGAAGAAAATTGAAAGATACATTGTTTGCTCTTCATCTTCACTCTCACAATTGCATTCATCAATAATCACACATAATCATCTTTATTGTTTGTGCTTTGTCAAGAGTGATAACGTTCAAATGTAGGATTTGTAAATCAAGTTTGGGTAGAGATTCAGTGGGATTTTCTTCAATAAAACTATTGGGGTTTTGTCCTCCTAGATCTTGATAGATTTGGGGATTTTTGCACAAATCTTTGCATTACAGATTCATCCGAGTGAAAGCCTTGAATAACGGTGGGTTCGATCAAGGGAGTAATGGTAACCGGAGGATTATTTTGAAAGATTTGGGGTCAAACATCTTACGATCGAAATCATCTGAGTGAAAGACTTGAAGAACAGAAGGTTCGGTCAAGTGAGTAGCGGTAACCGGAGGTTTGTTCGAAGTGTTTGATGTTCTTGATTCAGCTGGAATCAAAGGGAGAGAAGTAGTTAGATTCAACTTCAATAATTGGTTTAGATTGTTGGTTAGCTAGGACTTCTCTTGTATTGGATATTGAACATAGATATTATTCATATCTCAATTCTTTTTTTAGAATTGGGGGCAGACGTACCCGAAGCGATGATGAAAAGGGAACCACCTAAACAAATTGGGTGTCGTTCTCTCTCTCTCTCTCTCTCTCTCTCTCTCTCTCTATCTATCTATCTATCTCTCTATCTCTTTACTTTACGTTGTTGAAGTTTGTGTGAATTCAATTATTAGAAATATTTCGATTGATTTGTAGTGCTTTAAAACTGTTGTGAAAAACCATTGCAATCACTTTGATTGCAAGTGTGAAAAATTCTGCACTACAAATTTAAAGGAAATTTGACTTGGCATGTTTCGTACGCCAAGTGTTTGACATATTGATAGCACACAAAATGTTTGTGAAATTATCAATTAAAATTTATCCTCTATTAAGCATTGGAAACTGGTTCACCTTAAGTGGTCTTTATTTGAATTGTTTGATTGGGAACCTTATTGATTCAACTATCTCATCAGTATTGTTCCATTCAGTTTCACATATCTGATCTCTCCAATAACAGTTTGTTTAGACGAGTGTTGATCCAAGGCCGCTTTTGCATATTTTTAAAACAATTATTTAAAGCACAAATTATTTAAAATTAGTGAACTATTCAACCCCCCCTCTTCTAGATCAGTGTCATCGTCTAACAAGTGGTATTACGAGCACCGGTTCATCTAGTGCTTCACATATAACTTATTAGAAAATGGCTAACGAACCTAAAGGGCGTATAATAGAGTGCCAGTTTTTAATGGTGAGAACTACGTTTATTGGAAAGATTGTATACGGGTGCATATCAATTCTATTGATAGAAAGGTATGGAACGTTATTCAAAATGGTCCAATTGAAATGACCATGACCAATGCAGATAATGTTGTTGTACCTAAACCGGAAGCACAATGGAACGATGATGAGAAAAAGTATAATTATGATTGGAAAGCCAGAAATATTCTCATATCCTCTTTGGGAGTTGATGAATACTATAGGGTTTCTCATTGTATAACTGCTAAGGCTATGTGGGACGCATTACAAGTTGCCCATAAGGGAACAAATGATGTCAAACTAGCTAGAATCAATACTTTGACTCAAGAGTTTGATCTCTTTCACATGAAGCATGGTGAAACCATTACGGAAATGCAAAAGAGATTCACTCACCTAATCAATCGTTTAAATTCACTCGGTAGACCCGTTTCCAATGATATTGCTACTAACAAAATTTTGAGATGTCTTAATAGGGAATGGCAACCTAAGGTCACATCGATCAAGGAAGCTAACGATCTCATGACATTGGACACCACAACATTGTTTGGTGAACTTTAAGAACATGAGAAAGAGCTCATAAGTATTGAGCAACATGAAAAGAGAGAAAAGAAAGATAAATTAAAAGACACGGACAAGAAGTCCATTGCTCTAAAGGCTTCTAGCTCAAAGTCCTACACCAAAGAGCTTAGTTAAAGTGAGTCAAGTGATGATGATGGAGATTTGAATGATGAAATGAGGCTGTTCGTGAGAAGGTATAATAGATACATCAGGAAGAATGAAATACAACATTTGGACAAAAATCTCATCAACTTTAGACGTCAATCAAAATCCTCAAAGCAAGAAGGAAATAAGAATGCAAAGTCAAAGGGTTCATGCTATAATTGCAGAAAGGTCGGTCACTACAAGCCGGATTGTCCCTTGATGAAGAATGACAAAGGAAAAGACAAACATCATCAACAAAAGAAATCGAGCAAGCCTAGAAGGGCATGCATCACATGGGAGAGTGATAGTGAGTCCCTAAGAGAAGATAGCTCGAGTGATGAAGACGAAACGGTCAATCTTTGTCTCACGGCTCATCAAAAGAAGAAAAAGAATGTAAGTCATTCTAAATATGAACATATTGATAAAATGTCTTATTCCGATTTGCAAAATGCTTTTGAAGCTCTACACAAAGAGGCTAAAGAGGCTTTCAAACGCTTAGCCTCAAATAAGCAAATTTTCTCACATTTAGAGAAAAAGATTTCCGATTCCGAAAAGGAATTAGAAGCTCTTAAGAAATCAATGGTAGAAGCTACAAAAGCTAAAATTTAGGAAGACAAGTCCTCTTGGTTAAATTGGGCTGTGAAACTTGTCACATTTGGCAAAAGGAGGTTAGAACTCTTAAAGCCAAATTAGACAAGGCTTTAAAACCTAAAGTTACATTTGTTGTTGATCTCTCACACTTTAGAAGTAGTATGAATAATCCTTATCAGAAACATACATATGTGATAAGAGATCAAAGTAGCAAAAGTAACTCCAAGTGAACCTAACTCGTTTATATTGTTGCAAGAAGGGACACACCATTGTTAAATGCCGATTTAGGAGATTCTTGGTCCCTAAAGGTATTTTCCAATGGTTGCCCAATTGCAACCAAAGATTCACTAGTACACAAGGACCCAATAAAAATTGGGTACCTAATTCCCTTGTTTAATTGTGTGGGTAAAATGTCTTGAATCTACGGAGAGAATATGGGTTCTCGATAGTGGATGTTCAAGGCATATGACGGGTGACATTTCCTTATTCATTGACTTTGTGGCAAAGAAGAAAGGATTTGTAACCTATGGTGGTAACAACAGGGGAGCTATACTCGGAAAAGGTAGTGTAGGTAATCCCTCGTCTACTACTATCTCAGACGTCCTTTTAGTTGAAGGTCTTAAGCACAATCATATTAGCATTAGTCAATTTTGTGACAAAGGATATAAAGTTTCTTTTTCAAAAGAATGTTGCATGATTGAACACAATGATAAGAAAGATGATGTGTTTAAAGGCTTGAGGGTAAATAATGTATATATGCTTGAATTGAATGAAGTATCTTTGACTAGCACTAAATGTCTTATCACCATGAGTTAAGACTCTTGGCTATGGCATAGACGCTTAGCGCATGTCAACTTTGACTTGCTAAATAAAGTAGTTTCAAAAGATCTAGTTGTCGGTCTACCCAAGATAAAATTTTCAAAAGCTCACTTATATGATGCATGCCTAATGGGGAAGCAAACGAGGATCTCATTTAAATCTAAAAATGTTATTTCTACATCGAGACCTCTAGAACTTCTCCATATGGACCTTTTTGGGCCATCTAGAATCAAAAGCTTGGGTAGAAATTACTATGGTTTTGTTATTGTAGACGACTACTCTAGATTTTGTTGGACTATTTTCTTGGCTAGTAAAAGTGAAATTTTTTCAGCTTTTAAAAAGTTTGCCAAGGTATCTCAAAACAAGTTATATTCGAGCATCGTTACTATCCGAAGCAATCACGGAGGTGAGTTTGAAAACCACCTCTTTGAGGAATTTTGTGATAAACATGGAATTAATCATAATTTTTCTGCTCCAAGAACTCCTCAACAAAATAGAGTGGTGAAACGTAAAAATCGTATTTTAGAAGAGCTAGGAAGAACTATGATCAATGAAAGTGGTCTTCCTAAATATTTTTGGGCCGATGCTATTAGTACGACATGTTATGTTTTGAATAAGGTACTTATACGTCCCATTCTCAACAAAACTCCCTATGAACTTTTAAAAGGTAGGAAGCCAAATGTATCACATTTTCATGTTTTCGGATGTAAATGCTTTGTTTTAAATAATGGAAAAGAAAATCTTGGCAAATTTGACTCAAAAGTCGATGAAGGTATCTTTCTTGGATACTCTAAATCTAGCAAAGCATATAGAGTGTACAATAAAAGATTACTTATTGTTGAAGAATATGTGCATGTTAATTTTGGTGAATCTTATCCGAAAATTGTCGGGAAAGGTGTTTCTTTTCATGGTGCAGGTGTATCTTCGGAAG
The DNA here is from genome assembly GCA_022829125.1 of Lathyrus tuberosus. Classification (NCBI taxonomy): domain Eukaryota; kingdom Viridiplantae; phylum Streptophyta; class Magnoliopsida; order Fabales; family Fabaceae; genus Lathyrus; species Lathyrus tuberosus. The sequence continues at coordinate 4,294,495 of JALAZF010000056.1, read as the reverse complement.
ACATACTCAAAGACACTGAAGAAGGGATTGATCAACCCAAATCGGTGAAAGTTGAGGAGGAGGAAGATCACAACTCTGAAAAGATTGAGGAGGATCATCCAATTAGCAACGATGGCCTTTCTTTGGCATGGAAATCCTTTAAGGATCATCCAATCGACAATGTCTAAGATAAGTAACTTTTGTTATCACTTTGCTTTTGTCTCTCAAATTGAGCCTAAAAACTCCAAAGAGGCCTTACTCAATGAACATTGGTTTTTGGCAATGAAGAGGAATTGAATCAATTCAAAAGAAATTAGGTATAGGACCTTGTCCCCCCTCAGCGAGGCCATCGAGTAATTGGTACAAAATGGGTATTTAGGAACAAGCTAGACAAAAACGGAGTAATAACTCGTAATAAAGCCCGACTAGTGGCTCAAGGTTATAACCATGAGGAGAGCGTTGACTATGAGGAGACTTATGCTCCAGTTGCCCGCCTTGAGGCTATACGCCTTTTGCTAGCCTATGCTTGTTCAAAGAATTTCAAATTATATCAAATGGATATTAAGAGTGTTTTCTTAAACGGATATATTAATGAAGAGGTTTGTGTATCTCAACCTCCCGGTTTTGAAAGTCAAGAGTATTCAAATCACGCTTATAAACTAAAATGTGCTTTGTATGGTCTTAAACAAGCCCCTAGGGCTTGGTATGAGCGACTTAGCAAATTTTTACTCGATCAAGGATACTCAAGAGTGAAGGTTGATACTACACTCTTTATTAAGCGTCAAGGAAATCACTCTATTTTAGTTCAATTTTATGTAGATGACATTATTTTTGGATCTACTAATATGCACTTGGTCAAGGAATTTTCAAAGCTAAAGCAGGGTGAGTTTGAGATGAGTATGATGAAGGAGCTGTTAGCTGGGAGATTTAGACCAAACATGGAAAGTAAAGAAATGATGAGAAGGCCAGCGTGTGGGTCGACGCCAGAACGAAAAATGGTGAGGAAGCCAAGGCGCAGGTCGACATCCATAGAGGAGGCATCGAAGGTCGACCCAGAGGCCATGTCGTCGAAAGGTTTTCGAATGATGGCAAGTGAAATCAAGCTGAGAAGTCTTTGAGCGGGAAAATTTGAAATACTGAGAACGTGGGGAAGTTACAAAGATGGTGGGGCGATATGTGTCACAACCTGGGCCAACATTGAGAGAAAAATAGTTATTTTCTTTTCCTATTTAAGGCAATGTCCATTTCCATTTTGGGGGGTCGCATTTGTAACATTGTAGAAGGGAAACACTCTTAGTACCAAGCGTTAAGAGAAACGAGTTTACTTCCACAAAATGTATGATAGCGTCCACATTTCTGGTTAAAGCAATTTACATTACCAAATTTCAAGATATCTTGCCATTCTTTCACTTGTTTGTTTATTTATCAGTTTCACATACATTTATTTTTCAAGTTGTTTCCAATTTCCTCCAAATCAAAAACCATCCTATCAACAAGACTTACACGTCGACCATTTGTTCTGGGATTCAGTGGCCGATCCCGAAAGCAAACCTGCGATATGAGACCAGCGGTTGTTCGCGCGAAAATCGTGTGCAAACAAATTGGCACACCCAGTGGGACCCATTTTGAGTTGAGTGTATGCATTTACGCAGTGGTAAGATGGTGACACCACATCCAAACGAAGAACCATCTTCGGCGGAAAGTATGGTTGTAACGCAAATAACTGATGTAGGCGTCGGAAATGTGTATGTGGTTTCGACCGCTCATAGCGGGCCAACCGCGACACCACGCCGGTCTGAACTGAGGCCGACGATGACAAGGACTACAGGGCAGTATGCGCCTAGTTTCACAATGCCCATACCTCGAGCATTTGGGATGCCAACAGAGTTCATGTCGAGTCTACATTCTAGTGGTCCGGTGTTTAGAGAAAGTTCGTCTCCAGTGTTCTCACCATACCAAGGATTAGGGCCTTTGGAAAACCAAGTTACTTGACCCCCAAGTTTCAATCTATTATCACAATCAATACCAACGTTCACCTCAAGTTTCGTCGCAGTCATGAGACAACAGATGGATGAGAGTAATCACGAAATGGTTCACATGTTGACTCAGCAAATGGGCACCATATTGAGACCGTTAATACAAGATTCGACCCAGAGTTACCAACAATTGGCAACTCAGATGACACGGATAGGTGATTTCCTAGGCGCTCCTAGGACACCGGGTCGATAGACTCCTCCACCTCGACTGGAGACACCAGTTCGTCAGGATGAGCTCTTCGACGAAACAATTGACCAACCCCAATGTAGCGAGCGATTTTTATCGGTGACGCGACCACCTTATCGCTGGGGTTTTCCTCACCGCAATGGTAGGAGGGGGTGCTACTTTTTGATTTCTTATTTATCCCATGAAGCTGAAAGGGAAAGGGAAGCTATCTAGAACTAACCTTGCACGCGAATGTCTAACATGACAAACGCTTAAAGAGATTGGGGGTCCGGGGTCAGGTTATACAATGGGTAGTTGTCATTTATCCATCCTATATGTGGTTATCCACAGGATATTAGCTTTAGGTTTTGCTTTGTACTTGGTGGTGTTTATCCGTTAATGGGTTTGGGAAAATTTCTTAGGAAATGTGAGAGAGTGAGTGAGTTTTTATTGATGTTTTTTATTAGTATGCTCGCTAAGATTTCGCAATCTTATGCCTACGTATTCCCGTTTAAACGAAATAGGGAAATCAGAGCAATCGTAGTTCCTCCTATTCTAAGGGAGGAAAAAGATGTTTTGGTGTCTCGTTCAAAGCACAAGACAGAGGCTAAATAGAGTATTTGTGTCTTGTTCAAAGCCCAAGATTGAAGCTAAAATGTTGACTGAAAGAGAATTTGTCATCTCTAAAAAGGGATTGTTGATTTTTATGTGCCTTGATCAAAGCCTAAGGTTGAAGCTAAGAGGTTGATTGACTCCACTAGGGAAGTCCTTATACAAAGCCTAAGAGGAGGCTGTATGAGACCGACTCAACAGAAGAGTAGATATATTGGTGTCTTGTACAAAGCCCAAGATGAAGGCTAAAAGAGACTGACTCTTTGGGGATATCATTATATGAAGCCTAAGAGGAGGCTAACTCCATTGGGGAGGTACTATCTGTCTTGTATAAAGCCCAAGATTGAGGCGAAAAAAGGTTTGACTCAACAAGAGAGTGCTCTTATCTGTCTCGTACGAAGCCCGAGATTGAGGCTAAAAAGGGTTGACTCAACAAGAGAGTGATTTTTATCTGTCTCGTACGAAGCCCGAGATTGAAGCTAAAAAGGGTTGACTCAACAGGAGAGTGCTTTTTATCTGTCTCGTACGAAGCCCAAGATTGAGGCTAAAAATGGTTGACTCAACAAGAGAGTCTGGAACGTGATTGACTCAACAAGAGAGTCTGAAAAGTGGTTGGCTTAACAAGAGAGTCTGAAAAGTGGTTGACTCAACAAGAGAGCCTGAAAAGGTGATTGACTCAACAAGAGAGTCTGGAAAGTGGTTGACTCAACAAGAGAGTCTGAAAAGGTTAGCTCAGCTGGGGAAAATCATTATACAAATCCCAAGAGAAGGCTGACTTTCCTGAGGAAAGGATCATTATACAAAGACTAAGAGGAGGCTATCTTATGCTGGGAATTGTTGAGATCTCGAGGTTTGTCTAAGTGGGGAATTAAATCTTGCAGGGGAATCCAGAAGAGTTGATGGATCAGACACCAGGTTCTGATTTGGGATAGTGTTATATGATGATAAACTAACCCTGGCTGGGGGATGAGAGAGACGGGGTTTTAGAACCCACAAGTTTTAACTCTGCTGGAGATTAATCCAGAATCCGAGGTTTCTTCCTATGTTTGTTGGGAACTTGAGAATGTTTTTAAGACTCAAGGAGATTTAGACTGTCCATGTCTATTAGTGTGGTATATCTTTATACAATGCCCAAGAGGAGGCCGACTCTTTTAAGGGATGAGTATTAACCCTAAAATTGGTCTGAGGGTTTTTTGGTGACTCTTTTTAGAAAGACAGCTCTAACAAAGGATGACTAAGTTCTTTCATATACGTCTAAGAGGTCGTGAGGGTCCTTGTATGAAGCCCAAGAGGAGGCATGAGAACTTTTAAGAAGCCGACGGGTCCTTGTACAAAGCCTAAGAGGAGGCGGGGATGCTTTTAGGAAGCCTGTGGGTCCCAAACCAAGAAAAGTTCAAGAAATGCTATTCGCATAGAATAGATCATTTAGCGAAAGTTATGTGATTTGAAGAAACTCAGGTGATGCTATTCACAGAGAATAGATCATCTCTGGGGAGTAGAATTTCTTTGACAATTTCTAGGGGTGACAGTCTGAGAAAAGGTTCACTGAGAATACTGCCTTTCTCTTTGTTCCATATTGATTAACCCCAAGAGAAGGGAAGACTGTATCTGGAAATCCTATGGGGATCTAGTTTTGACTGTATTTAAGAGTGACCAACATGGCTTTACCTAGTTCTAGACCTAGTTGCCGGGGAAAACTCTAAATAACTATACTAGTATATATACAGTTGATATATGACAAGTATTTAAAGGAGTATGAAAGAAGACTAACCATGCGCAGCTTCCCACAATAGAGTTATATATATTTGACATGTATTTAAAAGAATGAAAGAAGACTAACCATGCACAACTTACCACAATACAGGTATATATATTAAAGCGGATAAAAACTTACAGGTGAGCAAACTTCCATCCTGTTCTGTTAGTTGTTCAAAGAAATTAAAGAAAGTTTTGATAACAACTGCATACTTGAATCTAAATCAAACAGGAAATTGTTTTGAAAAGATTGTTGGGGCTTATACTCAAAGAGAGGCCCAAGGTTTAACAGTGATCGCACCGTTGTTTTGAATATCGTATCGGGACTTATACAACGACTGAGGCCCAAAGAGGTTTTCTGTACAAAGGTATGGGTCTTACAACTCAACGAGAGGCCCAAAGATTATTTTGAAAAAAAGAAAGATGGGACTTACAACACGAAGGTTGGCCCAGATGGTTTGTTTGAAAACGGCGATCGTGCCGAGGTTTTTGAAAACACAGTGGGTCTTATACAATGTTTGAGGCCCAACAAGGTATCTTATTTACAAGGAATGGGTCTTACACTCTATTAGAGGCCCAAAAGTGTTTTTGTACAAGTGATGGGGCTTACAACTCAAGGAGAGACCCAAGGGTTATTTTACACTGGCGATCGCGCCAAGATTTATTATCGTGTCGGGACTTATACAATATCTGAGGCCCAAAATGGTTTTGGTTAAAGAGGATTGGGTCTTACACTCTATTAGAGGCCCATGAGTGTTTGAAAAAGATTTGTGAGGGTGAAAATCAAAGAAACCCTATTTTTATCATTTTTAAAAGTAAATTCTTAAAGAAAATCAATAAATAATGATAAAATACCAAATAAGCTTGAATAAATAACTTGTGATTTTTGGTTGAGACTTGAAAAATGATGTTTTAATCACAAGATGAATTAAAACTCATTTGGTTTTGATTTTCAAGATAAAAATCCACTTTTAAAAGTGTTTAAAACAATTAAAAATGAATTTATTTACAAAAATATCAACTATATTAAATAATTAATATAAATCTGATTTTTTTGTCGAATAAAATATTTTAACATTTTTTAATTTCTTGCAAAAAGATCCAATAAAAAATCATTAAAATTGAGAGAGTTATTAATTTTCCAAATTATTTAAAATAATATAACAAATATTAAAAAAAATGGAAAAAATAGTAAAAAGAGGATCTGGGGCGAGGGGGATTCGAACCCCAGACCTCTTGTGTGCAGCGTGCGCCTTCTACCACTGGGGTGGTGATACATCCGTGTATCAAAACCACCCCATGAATACATGAGGCATGCCTTGTTTTTGGCCTAGCCAGGGCAAGGTTTTGGCCAAAAACGTGAAGCTAGTAACTTTCTCATTTCTCCATGGATTGGGACAAAATTTAGGTCTATCTTGCCTAGAATTTCACAAGGAATTCAACGGTGGTGGTGATTTTTTCAGATGAGGCTCCTATTTCAAAACCCGATAGTGTTCTTGAAATAGGCCTATAATTGCATTTTCTATGCTACCTCTTGTTACAAGCATGAATTACATGATGAATTAGTTCAAACACAACATATATAACATGTATGATATGTGCATGATCAGTGGACTTCAAAGCAATGCATATTTCAAAGAGTTAAAGTTGTGATGCTGACCTCTTTAGGAGCTTGTTGTGCAATCTGCCAAGCTTCTTGTGCCAGAAGTAATTTGATGTTTTGGACACTCTCAATTGATCCCTTATAAGCTTTTAGAATGGTTGGAACCAGCTGGAATCCTCAGGAACAAGTTTGAGCTCTTTCTTGCAAAAAGGGCAAAAGTGACCAATATGGCAACTCTCTCAAATGGTGTTCCAGATGTGGGGAACCATTTGGGACAATTCAAGGATGATATTTGGAGTGTGTTTGAGGTTTTATCTGGTTTTGAAAGTGACTGAATCAAGACATGGCTTGGAAAATGCAAAAAACTCCAATTTTGAGGTTTTGAGAGGGGACTTTGTGATTTTGGTGTTACAGGTCACATGTGAGAGTTTGGACAACTTAGATTTGACATATTGGATGTGTTTGGATCATGAACTGTGATGGAATTGCTCTCTAACTCAAAAACTCAGAGTTACCTTGCAAAAGAAGGCATTTTGGCCTAGAGAAAGGGATTTTGAGGAAAGCAAGTGTTGTAGTGCTTTGGTGTACTCAAACTGAGCACAAATGAGCTCTATTTATAGTAGAGCAAGTTTGTTTTGCAAGCAATAGTGTGTGGCAACAACAGCAGGTTGTTGGCCAATTGGATCACTTTGGAATCTTAGTCTTCTCTAGCCATTGACTAGAGGTTAGAGCACAGGCTTTGTAGCTTTGGTTCAGAGATAAACTTGGACTGAATTAAGTTGGAATAGGCTCAGTTCATGCCACCTTGGTGAATACATTGAATACTTGAAAACAAAATTGGAGTCTTGAAGCATCTTTAGCTTTTTTAGGTTTGGCATGCTATTTGTAGATTCATGGACTTTGGAGGCTTGGAGATTAGATCATCCCCTTGGATTTGATCCTCAGATGTGTCCAAAATGGTGACAAGGCTTGGATTTGTCAAATTTGATCAAATCGAGTAAAATGCACAAAATCTGCCAAATCTGTCTTTGGAAAAATCAGTTCATGAGGCCATGTTTCAAGGGTTGTATCTCCTTGCTCAAATGGAATTTGGAGATGATCTGGTACTTGTTAGAAAGTCCTCATGGCATACTTCAACTTTGATGTCCAACCCAAGACCTGGTTTGACTTGGATCAAGGTGAAAAATGTCCCTACATTTTGGGAAAAGTAAGGCAGATTTTGACTTAGTGAAAATTTCACTAAGTGTTGGAAAAATGTGATTTTCATGTTTTCAGCCATTTTGATCACTCCATAACTAAAAATCCATGGAGAATTGGAATGAGATGTAGTTGACACTTTTAAAGTATGCCATGAGAGCTACAAATCCATCTTTGGACCATCCAAAATGGTTGCTTGGATCTCAAGTTATGATCCTTGGAAGTTGGTACCCTAGCCATTTTGTTTCATAACTTAGAAAAATTCTAAGTTTTTTATGGTTACCCCTTTTACAAGTTAACTCACTTTCTTTGATTTTTCTTGATGAATGATGATTCCAATCACACATTAACATCACTTTAGGGTTAAGGAACCTTGGTTGACCAAAAATTCAAAAAGTCAAACTTTGACTTTTTGTACAGTTGACTTTTTCAGCCGATGAAGTCTAAACTGTGCGATCCTCTATGAAATCAAGTCCTTGACCTAAATAAAACTTAATAGATGGATTCTATGGGTGTTGTATGGTGTATGGAATCATGTCCCAAGGTTTGGGAGCATGTCCTAATCAAAAGTCAAAGATACAGTTGACTTTTTCTTCAAAACCCTAATTGTGGTTCAAATGAAATTAAAACTTGTGAATCAAGCTTCTTGGATTAATCCATTGTTGAAAATGGATCAACATGGTGTATTGGAGACCCTCAAATCATGTCTTGAGGTCTTGGCTCATGCTTTGTCCCAAAAGTCAACTTAGGGGTGAATTAGGTCAAGAAACCCTAATTCCTGATTTTTTTTATAAATGCATCTCCTGAGGTTAAATTGACTTGATGATTGGGTCCATGAGGTACCATGGAGTATCTTAGGTTATGCTTTGAAGCATTGGTTCATGCCCAGAGGAAAATTTCCATCTGGAGGCCCTGGTCGACCAAAACCCTAATTTGGTGACACTGGCGATCTTGAGGCATAATCCACTTGGAAGGTTGCAACTTTGTGCTTGATTCTTGATGTCAGAGTCCTCTTGATCCTTTATAGGTGTTTGAGAAGTTAGACAAGTTGAATATCATTTCATTCCTTGATTGATCCTTTGTCTAAGTGCTCTGAGAGGGCATGAAACCCTAATTCTTGTTTATGGTGAATGCCCACCCCTCTTTGGGGAGACTGATGAGGCATGATGGTTCATCCATATTGTGATGATGATTTACACAATGATGGGAAATCTTAGTGGTCAAAATTTGGGGTATGACACCCATGAGGTTGAACAAACCCCTAGGGTGGCCCAAAGGCCTCCCGTTGTGTTAGTTCATAGGAACCAAGATCCATACTATGTGGTCAGGCAAGTTCGACACGATGCCATGGCTGGCGAACCAAACTTAGAAGCTATGGTTGAACGGATCATGGTTCGAAATGGAGCAAATCTAGGCCTTCGACGACCAACGTATATGTCCCCACTACCAGATTTTGTCTTGCAGACAGAATTGCCTAGGGGTGGAAAGTTCTAAAGTTCACCAAGTTCGTTGGAGAGACCAAAGAGTCCACCGTCGAACACGTTGCCAGATATCAAATTGAGGCTGGTGACATAGCAAATAATGAGGACTTGAAGATGAAGTACTTTCCAAGTTCCCTCACAAAGAATCTGTTTACGTGGTTTACCACGTTGCCCCCATAGTCTGTCCATACATGGGCACAATTAGAGAGGTTATTTCATGAACAGTTTTACATGGGACAATCGAAAATTAGTCTGAAAGAGTTAGCTAGTGTCAAACGGAAGGCCGTAGAGTCGGTGGACCAAAATCTCAACAGGTTTAGACTTTTGAAAGCACGATGCTTCACTCAAGTCCCTGAACATGAGCTGGTCGAGATGGCGGCTGGCGACTTAGACTATTCCATCCAGAAAAAGCTAGACACGCAATATCTTAGGGATATGGCATAGCTAGCCGATAGGGTCCGACAGGTCGAACGATTGAAAGCTGAGAAAGCTCAAACTAACAGATACTGTAAGAAAGAGAAAGTTTTGCATGTAGCCGCTGACGAATATTCTTCTGGCGGCGAAGAGCTCGTCGACGAAAGTGAGGTTAACGTGGCTAAACTTAAGCCAGGGCCTCCGTACACGTGTAAATTACTAAAGCCATCAAACGGGAAAAATCCCGTCGAAACTGAAAAAATAGATAAATACGTTGCTAAAACTTATACTTTTGATGTATCTAAATGTGACGAAATATTTGATCTACTAGTTAAAAATGGTCAGATTATTGTTCCTCCTGGTTTGAAAGATCCCCCATTAGAACAAAAGAAGAAAATGGGATTTTGTAAATTTCATAATTTCCTTGGTCATAAAACAACTCAATGTGTTCTTTTCAAGGATCTGGTGCTGAAAGCTTTGAAGGAAGGTCGGCTTCAATTTGGAGAAAGGCCAAAGATGCAAGTTGACACGGACCCGCTGAAGGTCGAAGAAGCCTTGTACTCTGAGTTGTATGACTGCATGATGGTTGAGGCTACTGAAGGTCTCAATAAATAGTTGACAACTTAATCCTTTGAATGCATGATGGTCGAGACTACTGACGGTTTCGAAAAAAAGACTAAAGAAGAACTTGAGGTAGTTTACCCTCAAGTTGGCGAAAGCCTGCCAGATTTCCAAGAGAAGTGCAGGGTGAGTGGGTCGAAGGCTGTGTTATGCCCAAGATGCAACACTGTCTTTGATGAAAAAGCTGTTGAGAAATACGAAGCAGACAAGAAAGAGACAATGCGAGACGGCAAGCCACATATCCCAAGGTTTGCGTTCGATCGGAATGGTTGCCCTCGTCGAAACGAGGAGTACAGGAAGTTGTTCCAGCAGGCACGACCCAAGACCTTTGTGCCACCTTCAGACACTCCACAGGAGAAGTGGGTGGAACCCGTGAGTCAAAAGAGGAGCAAGAGGCCGAAATGGAAGGTGTTGGATCTGGAAAAGGAGGCAAAAGTCTCTGACAAAAGGGCTGATCCTAGGGGCTATGTGGTATCTCCCAATTACAAAGGGAAGAATCCTATGAAAAGGACTCAATGGAGGCGTTATCAGCAAAATAAGAAAGCTGAGAAAGAGGCTTCGACTTCACAATTGAAACCTGTCGGGACCTCTGGACAGAAAAGGAAATACCCAAAAGGAAAGTGGGTAGAGAAGGAAAAAGTCATGACAAATCAAATAATGGCAGTGACTGTGGAAGCTTCCGGTGAAAAGGAGGTGGTCTCAACCCAAAGCTCGAAGTACACATCTGTGGTCGAAAGCAAGAGAGAACCCGAGTATACTCCCTAGTCAGATGAGGAAGAACCAGAGTATTCTTCCCAGTCAGACGAAGAATATACCCCTTCGCCGAATGGCGACTTCGACGAAGACATGTATGATGACACCAATGATGACACATACGGCGAATATTTCTTTGTAAATTGTGGCATCATGTCGATACTGCCAGCTGAGTACGATATGGAATCAGAGGTCTTGGAAGCAGACGAGGATTTTGTGCCAGATGAAACTGCGAAAGACAAACTGCTATGTTACTATGTGATGAACAGTGGTGTGGTAGAAGAGCAGACGACCATGTTTGAGAGGCCCAGTCCTGGGATGATGTACCATTTAAAACCGATATTCATAAAAGCAAAGGTTGACGGAGTGGCGGTCAACAAAGTGTTTGTGGATGGAGGGGCAACTGTCAATTTAATGCCTCATAATTTATTTAAAAGGATTAGGAAAACTGAGGCTGACCTCCGACAACACAACATGGTTTTATCCAATTACGAGGGAAAAACTAGTAACATTCTTGGGGTTGTCCAGGTTGACTTAGTAGTGGGTACAACCAATAGATCAATGCTCTTGATCGTTATAAACTCAAAGGCCAATTTCAACTTGCTGTTGGGTCGAGAGTGGATCCATGGAATAGGGGTAGTGTCGTCAGCATTACATCAGAGATTAAGCATTTAGAGGAAGGATGGTATTGACGAAAACATTGAGGCTGATCAGAGTTACTACAAGATTGACGAAGCGAAGGGTAATAAGAAATCCTTTGATTAACACCTAGCTAATGTGGCACCTTGTGACGATGGGTCGGGGTCTTATACCTCTGTCAATACGGGACGCGTCTTGAATTTGGATCTGGATTATGAGTTCATTTGGGATGCTACTGACGAAACAATGGAGCCCACAGAAGACAATCCACCCACGGGGTGTCCAGTAATCGGTGAAAATGACTACTAAGTCAGAAAGCATGACTCAAATTTCTGCCTATTTGGCTGAAAACAAAAGAAAATCGGCACTTGAAGCAGAAAAACAACAAAAGATAGCTAGTGAAGCTGACCACAATGCACAAGTAAATGGCCAACAAGGCCAAACAACAGCTTTAGAAAGTCGGAGGCTTGATTGCATCTATGACAATGAGCCTTTGGGGTTTGAGAAAGACTCATCCAATGAGCTGCAAAGAATGCAAGCGCAGGACCCACTCGAAGAGGTTAACTTAGGAGATGGGATTACAAAAAGACCTACCTATGTAAGCACCAAAGTTGGGTCGAAGATGAATGAAATTCTGGTATGAGATATGTGATGTCAAGGAGATGTTACGACACAAATATCTGAGAACTGATCAACATAGAAACAAGGTAACAAATGCAGTAAACAAAAATTAAAGAGAACACAAACAATTGTTAACCCAGTTCGGTGTAATCACACCTACGTCTGGGGGCTACCAAGCCAGGAAGGAAATTCACTAAACAGAATTAGTTTGAAGATTCTCAGCACACAACCTCTGGTTTACAATCTTCTCACCTAATCTCTACCCGTGCAATTTCTACCTAAGACACTCTTAGATATGAGACCCTTCTCACTCCCCCTCAATCACACACAGTGACAAAGATAGAAAGCACAAGGATTAGAAGACACACTTCAAAGACACATAATCATACTGGCTTAAAAGCTTATATATGATTAACAAATTATAACTCAACTAACAATCCAACACTAGTATTAGAACAATACAAGAGTGGCTCACAAATCACAAAGGACAGAAACCTTAATCCTTAAAACAATGCACACGTCTCACCTTCTTCTATATATTCTGCAAATAGGGTTAGCAGGTCTTTATATAGAAACACGCAGCATGGGCTTGGGCCAAATCAATTCAATTAATGTTTTAAACATCCCACGATTTTCTCCATAAAAGTAGAACAGAAGATCTCCAAAATATCGTAACAGAACTACTTATGGACTTAGAAAATCTCCTCCTTATTTTGCGCCAGCATAGAATCAATCAGATATTCCAAAATAAGTAACAAATAACGCACAATTTTTTCTAAACAGAAACACGTTCAGTTCTAGAATCACATGTTAAGACATCTGCTTTGACATCCATAAACCCTGCAGAGATGTTCTACTCACATGTCAAAGCATCATTCATAACATTTAACAGAGCAGTGTGTTTTACCAAAATTGCTGCCAACACAGAACTTACAAACTCCCCCTTTGGAAAATTTTGGCTAAAACATTCTTTGAACATTGAAACATATAAACAACATCATATCAGAAAGAAGATGTTAGAACATATGATCAGACATTATACACAATCATAACGGAAGGAAATAGAAACTCCCCCTCAAGCCAAAACTCCCCCTCAATCTCCAGATTTAAGCACATATATTCTCTCCCCCTTTTTAGCCATAATATGACAAGTCATAGCAAGAAACATGCAATAGGCCAGCAAGAAATAAAAGGCAAATTTCAACCATCAAGATCCAAGGAGAAGTGCAGTACAGACCAAGCACACTTAGGTTCCAAAGAAAATCCAGAATAGAACCCAAAAACAACAAAAACTAACAAAAAGTCTTCTAGAACAAAACACTCAATTGTCTTTAGGACTTCCTTCTTCACCATCAGCATCTCCATCAGAACACTCAAAAGTCTAAAAACTTCCTTCTTCACCATCAGCATCTCCATCATAGTCATGCTCCTCAGCACCTTCCTCCTCATTGTCATCACCAACACTATTACCTTCAGCCATTTTCAGAGTCTTGATAAATTTTTCAAACTTGAGCTTCCTCTCAGTGCTAGCACGAATCACCTCATCAAGTTCTTTGCAAGCATCCATTAATTCATAGATCACACCTGCCTTGGTTGTGGGCTTGTTTTCAGTAGAAGCAGATGTCAAAACAATGTTTGGGACATGTTTTCCTGCAATCAATTTATAATGGAGAGACATAGCAGATTCCCTTTTACACACAACATCAGCACTAGATTAGATCCCAGGATGCTGATTTAGGATAATACCACATATCAGAGAGGGAAAGGCAATAGGCATCTTCACTGCACAAGTTCCAGCATGTTTCAAAGTTTGATAAAAAATGTAAGTGCCATAGTCAAATAGCTTCTTGGTTCCAACAACATAAATGAATTTTCCCAAACCAACAGAAATGGTTGAGGTATGATTGGTAGGTACCCAATTTGCAGCTCCAATTCTATGCAAGATGGTATATTTGACACTAAGCCTTCCAGCAGATAACTTGTCTTTCATAGGCCATTCAACCACCTGGTTTGCAGTAATTTCTTTGCAAACCTGTTTATCAGTAACCTCTAACTCACTCTGCTCTTCTTTACTTCTTCCCAGATACCTATTGATGATAGTAGGGGAGAATTCAACACATTTACCTCTAACAAATACCTTCATAAAATCCTTACTTTTTCTATCAGCACAATCTACAGGAATATTGACAATAAATTCCTTCACAAGAACTTCATAGCACTTAGCAAACCTAGACACATATTTTATTAAACCAGCAAAAGAAATAAGATCCATCACCTCTCTGCACTCCAAGGCATCATTTCCCAATTCTCTTTCAAGAGCAGTCCTCCTTTGGTACACATACTTCCATCTCTCAACACTCTCAACATAATGAAATGAAATGTTATCCAGAGGAGCATCAGGAACTCTATCAGAGGGCTTCTTGATCACAGATTTCTTCACAGGAGTGATGTCCTGGACATCATCCTCAACATCATAATCTGACTCCGAATCAGACCTACCCTTCCTCTTTTTGGAGAAAGTAACCACTTTACTCCAGGACTTTGGGGGACCAACAACAACCTTCTTCTTGGTACTCTTGGTAGGAGTTTTGTCAATAACAACCTTCTCTTTTCTTGACTTGAGTCTCTTAGCAATACCAGGGTTCAGATTAGTGATCAAATCATTATCAGACATGTCATCAACATCCACAACATCTTCAGCATTTGCATTCTTCTTTTCTTTTGGGCCTGGAACATCATTCTTGGTAAGAGGACCTTTCCTTGCAGATGATGTCTCAACATCTGGCTCAACACCAGTTCCAGCTTCTTCCAACATAGAGGTAGCAAACTTGTGAAGATTCCCTTCTGTATCATCTTTCTCAGTCACAGATGGGTCGGCCGATTTTTCAATATCAACATCTTTGTTAGTCTCAGAGGAGTGAGAGGCAGAAATTTGGGAAAGGGGTGTTGAAATCCCAGGAACAACAAAGCCTTCATTCAAAACCCTATAAACCAACCTTCTAATGCTTCTATCAACAGAAAAAGCTTATTCATCTGTCCTATTTGCGAAAGAAGAGTCAAGAGAGGGCTTAGAAGAATTACCTACAGAAGCGTCTTTTGATCCTCTTGCATGGGGTGTTCTAGACTTCTTCAGCTCCATTTCAGTACAAGAAACCATAGCCAATGGGGCAACATCAACTACATCATCAAAGGAGATATTCACAGGGTGAGCCCTAGATTTTGAGGCAGAAGCATTTGCCTTACCATATGAGTATTTTGAAGGTGACGATGCAGGTTGTTGAGACATCTTGGGATTTTTGTAAATGAGAAGGTTATGGGCAAAAGGATTCCTTTTTCTAAGATAGAAGATGAAAGAGCTATTGAAATCTGGAACAATGCATATGTAGCGTGTGAGACAAACAATAAGAGAATCTTGAAATGATTGCCTTTAATAGAGGCACTTTATTTGTTGGAAACATAAGGAAAATTGAATGGCATTCCCACATGACATTGATTGCTACAAATCCTCATATATGCAAATCCCTAGTTTACCCCTCAAAATTTCAAATTGATTAGCATCCAAGGCCTTAGTGAAAATGTCAGCTAGTTGCATCTCAGTGGCTACATGTTCTAAGGCAACAATCTTGTCCTCAACAAGTTCTCTTATGAAATGATGATGAATATCAATGTGTTTGGTCCTGCTATGTTGAATAGGATTTTTAGAGATGTTTATAGCACTTAGGTTGTCGCAATATAATGTCATGACATCTTGTGTGACATTGTATTCAGTCAACATTTGTTTCATCCAAACCAGCTGAGAACAGCTGCTTCCTGCTGCTATGTACTCAGCCTCAGCAGTAGACAAGGAGACACAAATTTGCTTCTTACTGAACTAGGATATAAGATTATTCCCCAAAAAGAAGCATCTTCCTGATGTGTTTTTCCTATCATCAGCACTTCCTGCCCTATCTACATCACAATATCCAATTAACATAGAGCCAGATCCATGAGAGTATAACATACCATAGTCACATGTCCCATTCACATACTTCAGTATCCTCTTCACTTGATTGATATGATTCACTTTGGGTTCACCTTGATATCTAGCACACACCCCCACAGCGAAGGCAATGTCAGGTCTGCTTGTTGTAAGGTATACTAAGCTACCTATCATACTTCTGTAGAGACTTTGATCCACATTCACACCCTTTTCATCTTTAGATAGCTTTAGATGAGTGGGAGCAGGTGTCCTCTTGTGATTGGCATTCTCCATCCCAAACTTCTTTACTATATTCTTGGCATATTTACTCTGAGACAAAAATATAGAATCTTCCATTTGTTTGACTTGTAGACCAAGAAAATAGGTTAACTCACCAACAAGACTCATCTCAAATTCTGACTGCATTTGCTTGACAAAATGTTGAACCATCTCTTCAGATATTCCACCAAACACAATATCATCAACATAAATTTGGGCAATCATGAGTTTCCCTCCTTCTTTGACAAATAGAGTCTTGTCTATACAGCCTTTCCCATATCCATTCTCAATAAGAAATTTTGCCAGTCTCTCATACCAAGCTCTTGGAGCTTGCTTCAACCCATAAAGAGCTTTCCTCAACTTGTACACATGGTTAGGAAAAGTTGGATCAATAAATCCCTTAGGTTGTTCCACATAAACCTCCTCATTTAAATATCCATTTAAGGAGGCACTTTTTACATCCATCTGAAACAGCTTAAATTTCAGAATGCAAGCAACTCCTAAGAGTAATCTGATGGATTCAAGACGAGCTACAGGAGCAAAAGTTTCATCAAAATCAACCCCCTCAACTTGAGTATATCCTTGAGCAACCAATCTTACTTTATTTCTGGTGACCACACCTTTTTCATCTGACTTATTCTGGTACACCCATTTTGTTCCAATCACATTTGTTTCTTCCAGACTTCATTTCTCTTGAATTGCCCTAACTCTTCTTGCATAGCATTGATCCAGAACTCATCAGTTAAGGCTTCTTTAACATTCTTAGGCTCAATTTTTGACACAAAAAAGGAATTTGACATAACTTCTCTTGATCTAGTAATGACTCCTTCATTCAGATCTCCTATGATAAGTTCTTTAGGATGGTCTTTCTGAATTATGATAGAGGGCCCCTTGTTGACTTGACCAGATTCAGATTCTGCATTAGTAGAATTAAGATCATTACTTCTTTCTGTATTTTCTGCTGGGATATCATTCAGAAATGTTCCAACATCCTCTAGGACATCAGCCTACTCATTCAAACCTTTATCATCAACAACAACATTTATGGACTCCATCATGATTTTGGTTTTAGAGTTAAAAACTCTATAAGCTCTGTTGTTTGTGGAGTAACCCAGAAATATTCCCTCATCACTCTTTGGATCCATCTTTCTTCTTTGTTCACTATCTGCCGAGATGTAGCACTTACTTCCAAAAACATGAAAATATTTGACTGTAGGTTTTCTTCCCTTCCATGTTTCATATAAGGTAGCTGAGGTACCTTTTCTCAAGGTCACTCTGTTATGAATATACCAGGCAGTATTCATAGCTTCAGCCCAAAAGTGGTAAGGTAATTTCTTTGCATGAATCATAGCTCTAGCAGATTCCTGGAGAGTTCTGTTTTGCGTTCCACAACTCCATTTTGCTGAGGAGTAATGGGTGATGAAAATTCATGACCAATTCCTTCAGATGAACAAAATTCAGCAAATTTGTTGTTCTCAAATTCCTTCCCATGGTCACTTCTAATTCTAATAACATTACTTTCCTTTTCTCTTTGAAGTCTTTGATAGAGATCTTTGAAAACATCAAACACTTATGATTTATCTCTGATGAAATTCACCCAAGTGTACCTAGAATAATCATCCACAACCATATAGGCATACTTCTTTCCACTAAGACTTTCCACCTGCATAGGTCCCATCAAGTCCACGTGAAGGAGTTCCAACACTTTTGAGGTGGTGAGATGTTGGATCTTCTGATGTGACATCTTAGTCTGCTTTCCGATTTGGCATTCACCACATACCCCCCCTTCTTCAATCTTGAGCTATGGAATCTCTCTTACAGCTTCCATAGAAATGATCCTTTTTATCCCTTTCAGATGCAAATGTCCAAGTTTTTGGTGCCACAGTTTGACTTCATCTTCTTTGGCTAGAGCACATGTGGAGGAATAACTTGAATCTTGAGGAACCCATAAGTAGCAGTTGTCCTTAGACCTAACTCCTTTCATAATTACTTCACTCTTCTTGTTGGTAACAAGGAATTCAGATTTAGTGAAGTTGACTGATACTAATTAGGTTGGCTGTCAACCCTTTAACAAGTAACACATCATCAAGATTTGGAACTCCTGAGCAATCCAGCATTCCAACCCCCTTGATTTCACCTTTGGCTCCATCACCAAACGTCGCATAACTAGTGGAATGAGATTTGATATCCACCAACAGATTCTTGACACCTGTCATATGTCTTGAACAACCACTGTCAAAGTACCAGTCTTCTTTGGCTGAGGCTCTGAGAGAGGTGTGAGCTATAAGACTGGTAACATCAGCCTTGGGAACCCATTATTTCTTCTCTTTGACATTAGGAATGACCTGATTAGATTTGGGCTGAGGTGCAGGCTTAGGGTACCCATACAGCTTGAAGCAAAATGACTTTATGTGACCAAACCGCCCACAGTAATGACATCTCCAGCGTTGGAATTTATCTCTTGTGTGATTGAATTCCCTTCTGCCATGATGTTGAGAAATTTGATTCAACATCTTTATTTTAGGTTTGGGATGAATGAAGTTTGAAAGAGGTTCCTTTCCTTTATTAAATCCTAGTCCACTCATATCTCCTGCCACTTTTCCAACCTGAAGAATTTCATCTAATGTGTCAGACCCACTGTTCAGCATTCTGACAGACTTGGACATTCTGTCAAGTTTAGAGTTCAGGAAAATCACTTCATCTTCCAGCTTAGAGATAGTTTCCAGATGCTCTTCCTTTTCTGCCTTCAGTTGGATTATAAGTTTCTTCTGTTTCTCCCCTTGTTGATAAACTTCTGCACTTCTGAGACACAGTTCTCTGTAGGAAGCAGCTAACTCATCATAGGTCACTTCATCATCATTAGAGTCTTCATTAGAGACATATCTGCCAGTAAATGCAGTAACATGTTTGGTAGATTCTTCTTCAAGCTCACTTTCAGAATCCTCATCAGACTAAGATACAGATAGACCCTTCTTTTGTTTCTGGAGGTATGTAGGACATTCAACTCTAATGTGACCAAAGCCGTCACATCCATGACACTGTATCCCTTTGCCTTGAGTGGATTTTTCTTCAGCTCTTGTTTTTCTTCCAAAATCATTTGACTTGCTGATGTCAGATGAGTTGTTCTTGACATTTTGTCTAGAATTCCTGTCCATCTTTCTCAGTACCTTGTTAAACTGCCTTCCAAGTAGCAGTATAGCATTGGATATTCCTTCATTAGTATCCAGATCACATTCCTCCTCTCCATCTTCAGCATTGGACACAAAAGCTATGCTTTTGTTTTTCTTTTCAGATCTGTCACTGATGCCTAACTCAAATGTTTGGAGAGATCCAACAAGTTCATCCACTCTCATCTTGCTAATGTCTTGATCTTCTTCTATGGCAGTAACTTTCATGTCAAATCTCTTGGGAAGAGACCTGAGAATCTTCCTTACCGGATTTTCTTCTGATATTCTTTCTCCTAAGGCACTGGATGCATTGGCTATCTCAAGAATATTCATATGAAAGTCCTGAATGTTTTCATCATCTTTCATCCTCAGGTTTTCAAATTTGGAAGTGAACAACTGAAGTCTTGACATTTTCACCTTAGATGTGCCTTCATGAGTAGTTTTAAGTATATCCCAAGTGTCATGCCCCAAATTTTGACCACTAAGATTTCCTATCATTGTGAAAATCATCATCACAATATGGAGAAACCATCATACTTCATCAATCTCCCCAAAGATGGGTGAGCATCCACTACAATCAGACTTAGGGTTTCAAGCCCTCTCAGAGCTTTTAGGCAAAGGATCAATCAAGGAATGATATGATATTCAACTTGTCTAACCTCTCAAACATCCACAATGGATCAAAAGGACTCCCACTTCAAGGATCAAGCACAAGGCTGCCCCCTTCTAGGTGGATCAAGTCTCAAGATCGACAGTGTCACCAAATTAGGGTTTTGGTCGACCAGGGCCTCCAGATGGAAAATTTTCATCTGGGCACAAGCCAATGATCCAAAACACAACCTAATATACTCCATGGAACCTCATGGACCCAATCATCAAGTCAATTTTGCCTCAGGGGATGCATTCATCAAAAATCAGGAATTAGGGTTTCTTGACCTAATTCACCCCTAAGTTGACTTTTAGGGCAAGTCATGAGCCAAGACCTCAAGAGAGGGTTTGAGGGTCTCTAATGAACTATATTGATCCACTTGGAACAATGGATTAATCCAAGAAGCTTGAGCAACAAGTCTCAATTTCATCTGCACCACAATTAGGGTTTCGCGAGGAAAGTCAACTGTAACTTTGACTTTTGACCAGGACATGCTCCCAAACCCTATGACATGCACCAATATACCCTATAACACCCATGGAACATGTCCATCAAGTTTGATTTAGGTCAGGGACATGATTTCCTGAAGAATTGCACAGTTTGGAATTCATTTGATAAAAAGTCAACTGTGCACAAAAGTCAACTTTGACTTTTTGAGATTTTTCACCAAAATGGATTTTTAACCCTAAAATGATGTTAATGTATGATTTGAATCATCATTCATCAAGAAAAATCAAGAAAAGTTGGATAACTTGTAAAAGGGGTAACTATAAAACTTAGAAATTTTTCTAAGTCATGAAAAAGTGCCACTAACTCCTAAACCACAAGGCCATTGTGCCCCATTCAAAACTTGATTTGTAGATCTCATTGCCCTCTACAAAAGCTTCATACTGACCTATGTCCAAATTCCTCATGGATTTTGAGTTATGGAGTGATCAAAATCAAGAGAAAACACTTTGTTCCAACACTTAGTGAAAATTTCACTAAGTCAGATTTTGCCTTACTTTTTGCCAAATGTAGGGGGATTTTTCACTTGGATTCAAAAGAGATCAAAACCAAACATGTTCAAACAGTTGTTATATCATGTAAGGGCTTTCCAAAATGGTCAAGAACATTACCAAATTCAACTTACACCATGAGATATGACATTGGCAAGTTGCCTTGCTAAATCTGTCAAAGGCAAGGCAGAATTTGCAATTTTGCTCGATTTGCCAAAATCAGCCAAATTCAAATGCTCATATCCACTTGGACACATCTGAGGATTGAATCTAAAGGGGACAATCACTGAGCCAAGCCTCCAAAGTCCATGGAACAAGAAATAGCATGTTGAACCTAGAATGGCCAAAATAGGGACAAGACTCCAAATTTGGATTGAAGCATTCAATGGAAGCATCAAGGTGGCATGGACTGAGCCATTCTCATCTGAAATCAGTCAAGACTTATCCAAGACCAAGGGAACCAAAGCTCTGTGCCCTAACCTCTAGCCATTGGCTAGAGGAGACTTGGATTTTCATTGGCCAAACCTACTTAGCAGTTGCCATTCACTATTCCTTGCAAAACAAACTTGCTATACTATAAATAGAGCTCAATTGTGTTCAGTTTAAGTACACCAAAGGCCTACAACACTTGCCTTTCTCAAAATCTCTTTCTCTTGGCAAAACTATCTTTCTTAGCAAGGTAACTATCGAGTTTTGAGCTAGAGGGCAATTCCACTCAAACCAATCACTCACACACCTCATATACATCACATATGAGCTGATCAAACACTTAAACAACAACTGGAACATTGATTTCTTAGAATCACCAGTCAATTGCTCAAGGTTTTAACCAAGTTGCAGTTGAGATGCCATGAAGTGATCTAGCCAATTTCCATCAAGTCCAAGCATTCAAACACACTCCATATCACCTAGGGAAGCTGTTCAGATCATCACAACACAACTGTAACACCTCCTACACAAATCACGATCACCAGCTGCAATTGTAACTCTATGATCCATGCAATTTTTGCTGCACAATAATTTGGCCATATGTTCATAATCATGCATGGAATGTTTTCCCTCAATTAATTGCTTTGTTTGAATCGTGTATAAAAATTCTAGCCTTCATGCATAAATTAGGGTTCTTGAGGTTTCTTCGTGATTTCATGTTTTATGTTTAATTTAAATGAAATTAAGTGTTGTAGACATGATCGTGAGGTTGAAACGAGTTGATTGGTATGTGGATTGCATGATATGGTTAAATATTCAGTGAGATTGGATGGAAAACACAAATCTGGGAAACTCAGAACACGCGCGTGTTCTTGGCGCCATTTTCAGAAATTTGAATATTTAAATTTTGTGATTTTTATTTAATTGATTCAAAAATTAATTTCTCTCTGGGTTTTAATGATTTTGAGTTGATTCTTTTTTTTAATAATTCACAAAAATGTTAAAATATTTTATTTTATCAAAAAATCCCAAAAATATTATTTATTTCATATAATTGATATTTTTGCAAAGAATTAATGTTTTAATTGTTTTTGACATTTTAAATATTTTTTCCACATTGATTTTGCAGCTTTTAATGCTTTCTAATTATTTTGTAGGTCAATACTTAATTTTTGAAGCATTAATCCAAGATCACAATTTGTTTTCCATATGTTAAACAATTTTGATCATTTTAATTGAATTTTTATTCAATTAAATACATTTTTGAAAACAAATTAGGGTTTTTGGATTAATTCAACCCTCATAAATCATTTTCAAAACACTTTGGGCCTCTAATAGAGTGTAGGACCCAATCCTTTTTTGACCAAACCATTTTTGGGCCTCAGTGTATTGTATAAGTCCCGATACCGTAAAAAACAAACGGCGCGATCGTCGCCTTTTGAAAAATAACCTTTTGGGCCTCTCCTTGAGCTATAAGACCCATTTAAAACTTTTTGGGCCTCTAAATAGAGTGTAAGACCCAACCCCCTTTTAACCAAAAATACTTTGGGCCTCAGATATTGTATAAGCCCCTTTGCGTTAAAAGAAAATCTCGGCGCGATCGCCATTTTAAACGAAAAATCATCTGGGCCTACCCTCGTGTTATAAGCCCCACTCTTTTTCTTTAAAACTTTTTGGGCGTCTTGAGAGAGTGTAAGACCCATACCTTTGTACAGAAAACCTTTTTGGGCCTCAGTCACTTGTATAAGTCCCTCTGTACAAATTCAAAATAACAGTGCGCTCACTGATAAAACCCTGGGCCTATCCTTGAGCTGTAAGCCCCAAATCTCTCCCTTTCAAAGCACTTTCTCCTTTGATTTTGAATATACTGTTGTTTTCAGTCTTTCTTTGTTGAACAACTAACCAAACATCATGGAAGCTCTACAACCGAGTAAGTGGTTATTGCTTTCATTTACCGCTTTCATATACATATAATTGTATTGTGGGGTTGTTTCACTGTAAGTCTTCTTTCATAAACTCATATCAACTGTGTAATAATAGTATAGATATTTAGAGTTTCCCCTAGCAACTACGTCTAGCATTAAGCTCGTTGATCACTCTTAGAAATAGTCTAAACTAGATCCCTATAGGATTACCAGACACAGTCTTCCCTCCTCTTGGGGTTAAACAATATGGAGATATGAAAGGCAGCATTCTCTGTGAACCCTTTCATAGACTGTCACTCATAGAAGTTGTCAAAGAAACTCTATTCCCTAGAGATGATCTTTTCTCCGTGAATGGCATCTCTTGAGTTTCTTCCAAATTCTCAGACTTTCCTGGCTTGATCTATTCTCGGTGAATGGCATGTCTTGAACTTCTCGGGGTTTGGGGACCCACAGGCTTCTTAAAAGCACTTGTCAAAGAAACTCTACTTCCCAGAGATGATCTTTTCTCCGTGAATGGCATTTCTTGAGTTTCTTCCAAATTCTCTAACTTTCCTGACTTGATCTATTCCTTGTGAATAGCTTGCCTTGAATTTCTCGGAGTTTGGGGACCCATCGGCTTCTTAAAAGCAACCGGCCTCCTCTTGGGCATCGTACAAGGACCCACAAGCTTCCTAAAAGCAACCCAGCCTCCTCTTGGGCTTAGTACAAGGACCCTACGGCTTCTTAGAAGTATTCACATCCTCCTCTTAGGCTTCGTATAATGATCTCTTCCTCCGGGAATGATAGCCTTCTCTTGGGCTGAGTACAAGGACCGATCAGCTTCTTAAAAGTTTCCAGCCTCCTCTTGGGCTTCGTACAAATTGTCCCGACGACCTCTTAGAGGTATAGGAACAGAACTTAGTCATCTGCATATAACAGTCCTTTCATAGAGTCTACTGCTGTTTCTCAAAGCATTGTACAAAAGATAAAACTCTAGACTCGGACAGTCTAATCTCCTTGAGTCTCAGAGACATTCTCAAGTGACCCCTTCGTTAAAATAGGAAGGAAACCCATAGACTCGGACAGTCTCAATACCCTTTGGATTTCCCGTTTCCTCAAAGACAAGGAAATATCCCGGATCCTTGAACCAAATCCATGAGTACAGTGTTTCTCATATAAGAACTGATTTTCTCTGTAAAGATCAGCATACTGGACCTGTCACTTAACTGAAACAATCACCCTTTCGCCTCCATCTCGGGCTTTATACGAGATACAAAAAGGTTCTTATTGAGCCAAACAAACAATAGCCTCTATCTCGGGCTTCGTACGAGATACCAAAAAACTCTCTTGTTGAGTCAAATAGCCTTCATCTCGGGCTTTATACGAGATACCAAAAGACTCCATCGTCGAGTCAAAACCTTTTAGCCTCTCTCTCGGGCTTTGTACGAGACACATATTAGCCTCCTCTTAGGCTTTATATAAGAAAACAACTGGTTAATCCAATTAACCTTTTAGCATCAAAGTTGTGCCTCGTTCACAGTACATAAACATCAACAACTCCTTCCCCTCCATCTAACTGCTGTAAGCGGCAAGCCTCTGGATCATCTACCTCCACGCCACTGTCCCTCTTTTAGCATGAGAAATTCCTAAGGAAAGATGGCATTACTCTACACTGAGTTAAAGTCTTCTCCTTCAGGTTAAAATCCCCTATAAAGGAAACTATGGCATTGCCGGATTCACAAATCCCGGTTAAAGTAATCCTCTTTTACAGTCAGTCACCCAACAGTTGTGACATAAAGATCCCCTTTAGAGATGACAAATTCTCTCTAAAGACAACACCCTTTTAGCTTCATATCTTGGGCTTTGAACAAGATACAAACACCTTTAGCTTCACGTCTTGGGCTTTGAACAAGACACCAAAAACAACCATTTCCTCCCATAGAATAGGAGGAACTACGAACGCTCTGATTTCCCTATTTCGGTAAACGGGAATATGTAGGCATAAGATTGAAAGAAACAATCTTAGCGAGCACACTAAACAAAAACCCAAAATCCCATACTCTCATGTATCTATCAAAAGCATCAGTCCTAACATCCTAATCCTTGTTCCCCGCCAGAAAGTCCTAGAAAGAGAAAAAGAAAACCGTATTGGCGAAAATAAAAATAACCAGTACAAATGCCCCCCCACATTGATAGCATTCGTAACCTAACAGACCGCTGTTTAAACTCAGTATGCAAAGCAGGGTTAATTGGAGACATCTATTTCCCTTCCTTCATTAGCTTCAATAGGATAAAAAATGAATCGACCTGTAGTAAGCTCAACCGCAGAGAGTGACCAGCGCTTAAGGACCGCGTCCAAAATCGCTCGCTACACCAAGCATCTTTAGCCACCTCACAAGTGTTTACCAACCTGAAAATGTTTCTATCAATCCCATTGAATAATGCATTCAAGGCTTTAGACTTTCCAAGAGCTAATGCATCCTCTTCTTTAGACCATTCTTCTTCAGGCTTCAACTCAGAGGTAGGTTTTCCATCTTTCCCCAGAGTGACCGGGTGTTCCCACCCTTTTAAGACTGCTATCCAAAGATTTCAAGAAGGCCGCCATACGTGGTTTCCAATAGTCATAATTGGTTCCATCTAGAATGGGTGGTCTGTTCACAAATCCTCCCACCTTGTCCATAGTACCAGAAAGTATCTTCCCTAGATCTCACCCAGAAACAGAGCAGGATGTCTGCTCTGATACCAATTGAAATTCTGGTATCAGATATGTGATGTCGAAGGAGATGTTACGACACAAATATTTGAGAACTGATCAACATAGAAACAAGGTAACAAATGCAGTAAATGAAAAGTAAAGAAAACACAAACAATTGTTAACCCAGTTCGGTGCAATCACACCTACGTCCGGGGGCTACCAAGCCAGGAAGGAAATTCACTAAACAGAATTAGTTTGAAGATTCTCAGCACACAACCTCTGGTTTACAATCTTCTCACTTAATCTCTACCCGTGCAATTTCTACCTAAGACACTCTTAGATATGAGACCCTTCTCACTCCCCCTCAATCACACACAGTGACAAAGACAGAAAGCACAAGGATTAGAAGACACACTTCAATGACACATAATCATACTTGCTTAAAAGCTTATAGATGATTAACAAATTACAACTCAACTAACAGTCCAACACTAGTATTAGAACAATACAAGAGTGGCTCACAAATCACAAAAGACAGAAACCCTAATCCTTAATATAATGCACACGTCTCACCTTCTTCTATATATTCTGCAAATAGGGTTAGCAGGTCTTTATATAGAAACACGCAGCATGGGCTTGGGCCAAATCAATTCAATTAATGTTTTAAACATCTCACGATTTTCTCCATAAAAGTAGAACAGGAGATCTCCAAAATATCATAACAGAACTACTTATGGACTTAGAAAATCTCCTCCTTATTTTGCACTAGCATAGAATCAATATGATATTCCAAAATAAGTAACAAATTTTTTCTAAACAGAAACACGCTCAGTTCTGGAATCACATGTTAAGACATCTGCTTTGACATCCATAAACCCTGCAGAGATGTTCTACTCACATGTCAAAGCATCATTCATAACATTTAACAGAGCAGTATGTTTTACCAAAATTGCTGCCAACACAAAACTTACAATGAAGGCCAAGCTGATCGAGGTATTAAAGGAATACAGGGATTGCTTCGCCTAGGATTATGGCGAAATGACTGGTTTGAGTCGGAGTGTAGTGGAGCATCGACTGCCAATTCAGCCAGGTAAAAGGCTAGTAAAGCAGCAGCCTCGGCGATTCATTCCAGAGATTACTTTAAAGATCAAGCAGGAGATCGAGAGACTGCTCAAAAGTCAGTTCATCGGAACTGCAAGGTACGTCGAATGGATAGCGAACATAGTGCATGTTATCAAGAAAAATGGAACCCTTCGAGTCTCTATAGACTTTAGGGATCTGAACAACGCTACCCCAAAAGACGAGTATTTGATGCCTGTGGCCAAAATGCTAGTCGACTCAGCTGTAGGTTTTAAATATTTGAGTATGCTCAACGGCTATTCTGGCTATAATCAATTTCTCATAGCCGGAGAGGATGTCCCCAAAACTGCGTTTCGATGCCCTGGGACTTTAGGAACATACGAATGGGTTGTAATGCCATTTGGTTTAAAAAACGCTGGGGCAACCTATCAAAGAGCCATGAATGCTATATTCCATGATTTTATTGAGAATTTTATGCAGGTGTATATTGATGACATTGTGATAAAATCCTCATTGAAGAATGGTCACTTAGACCGCCTTTGACGTTCATTCGAAAGAATGAGAAAATATGGATTAAATATGAATCCACTAAAATGTGCTTTTGGTGTTCACGCAGGGGATTTCCTGGGATTCGTGGTCCACAAGAAAGCCATCGAGATAAACCAAAACAAGACAAAAGCAATTTTGGATCTCAAGCCTCCTTCGACAAAGAAGCAGCTGCAATCTTTGTTGGGGAAGATAAATTTCTTGAGAAGGTTTATATCAAATCTAAGTGGCAAGACGAAGGTATTCTCGCCATTGCTCAAGGCCAAGAAGGAAAGTGATTTCCACTGGGAACAGGAGCAGCAGGAGGCTTTCGACGCTATCAAAGAATACCTCACAAGGCCTCCCATTTTATTACCATCTAGTATGAATAAAAGCATGAAGTTGTACATTGTTGCGTCAGATACGACCATAAGAAGCATGTTAGCACAAGAGGATAGTAGTGGCGTCGAAAGACCCATTTATTACCTTAGTCGAATGTTAATAGATGCTGAAACTAGGTACACTATGATTGAAAAATTGTGCCTATGCCTGTACTTCTCATGTATGAAATTAAATCAATATATCAAACCAGTTGATGTTTATGTTTCGTCAGATTTTGATGTTATTAAGCATATGTTGTCTAAACCTATTCTGAATAGTCGAATTGGGAAATGGGCACTAGCATTAACTGAGTTTTCCTTGACATACGTCCCTCTAAGGGCTATGAAAGGTCAAATAGTGGCAGACTTTATTGTCGATCACATAGTAGTCGAACTGTCGATATGTAGTGTCGACGTTGCCCCTTGGAAGTTATACTTCGATGGGTCGAGCCATAGAAACGGGGCAGGTATTGGAATTTTAATAGTATCCTCACAGGGTATTCCGACTAAATTCAAATGTAAGGTTGACGGAAAATGCTCCAATAACGAAGCAGAATATGAAGCCTTAATTACTGGCCTTAAAATACTTAAGGATTTGGGTGCCAAAAGAGTTGAAATAAAGGGTGATTCTGAACTGGTGATTAAACAAATTACGAGAGAACATAAATGCATCAAAGAACATCTTTTGATGTACTTTGCACTGGCGAAGCGACTATGGGAACGCTTCGAGGTGGTTAACATTATGCATGTGCCCAGAATAACGAATCAAGAGGCAAGCGATTTAGCACAGATTGCCTCCGGGCACAAGGTGTCGGAAGGAAAGCTGAAAGACTTCATTGAGGTTAAGGATAAGATGGTGTCAAACGTACTACCACCATCAAGCTTGTAAATCCCAAAAGTTGGTGGGGCAAATGCCCCGACAGAGAGCTTAATCGAAAGTTTGGGAAATTATGAAGTTTTCGTTATCAATAATTTATCACCGCCTGATTGAAGAAAACCAATCATCGAGTATTTGGAGAATCCGGTGAGAAATACTGATAGAAAGACGAAATACAGAGCACTAAGTTATGTTTTAATGGGGAATGAGTTGCTAAAGAAGACTCCATAAGGAGTGTTGCTCAAGTGTCTAGGAGACACAAATGCATACTTAGCAATTTCTGAAGTCCATAGTGGGGCATGTGGGGCTCACCAAGCTGGCAATAAGATGAAATGGTTGTTATTCCGACAGGGCGTCTATTGGCCAAGCATGCTCAAGGATTGCATGGACTTTGCAAAAGGATGCCAAGACTGTAAAAAACATGCAAACATTCAGCACATGTCAGCCATTGAATTACATTCAATTGTCAAGTCATGGCCCTTTCGTGGATGGGTGTTGGATGTCATAGGCGAAATTCGACCAGCCTCGTCGAAGCAACATAAATCCATCCTTGTGGGTATAGACTACTTCACAAAATGGATAGAGGTTGTACCTCTGGTGAAAGTGGACCAGGAGGCTGTAATCGAATTCATTCAGAATCATCTTTTGTATAGATTCGGGATCCCTGAAACCATCACTACAGATCAAGGTTCCGTATTTGTTGACCAGAAGATGCAAGAATTTGCAGCTGAAATGGGTTTCAAGTTAATTACTTCGACACCATATTATGCTCAGGCAAATGGTCAGGTCGAAGCCGCCAACAAAGTAGTGATTGGACTTATCAAAAAACATGTTGCCAAAAAACCTAAGAATTGGCACAAAACATTAGATCAAATTTTATGGGCTTGGCGAACATCCCCTAAGGATTTGAACAACTCGACTCCATTTAGATTGACATTTGGGCACGACGCCGTATTTCCAGTAGAGATTTGTGTACAATCAATTAGGGTGCAAAGTCAACATGAGATTCCTTCGGAGCAATACTGGAGCATGATACTGGACGAAACCGTGGATTTAGATGAGGACGGATGGCAGCGTTGAATGTATTATTGAGCCAAAAGGCGCAAGTTGCCAAAGCATATAATAAGAAGGTTAGAGAAAAGACCTTTGAAGTCAATGATTATGTGTGGAAAACAGTGTTGCCTATGGATCGACGGGATCGAACGCTAGGGAAATGGTCACCAAATTGGGAAGGACCATTCCAAGTAACCCAAGTGTTCAACAACAATGCATACTGTCGTAACTCGAAATTTGACCTCCCTTTGGCCTTTTGCATAAGCATGTGCATTCGCATCGCTAGCATACGCACTCAGACTTTTTCTCTGTGATTTTTGGTTGCAAGAATATTCAGGTTTTTTAAGCCCGATTAATCACATCTTCGCAAGGTCATCACATCATCAAAACAAGCATAAAATAAGGGTTTCCATGACTATTCATCAAAACAAGAGGTGGAAAATCAAAATTGGGGCCACAACATCATTTCCTAAGCAATCTGGGCAAATTTTGCCTAGAGTAACCGATTACTCAAATAGGGTAATCGATTACTCTGGGCGAATTTGCAAATTCTGCTGTTTTTTTGGGACAACAACTATGCATACTCTTTGTTCTTGGATTCTACATAGTTCTAGCAGCATGTGGAATATTCTAGACTCTTCAAGTAATTCATGTGTATTTGCTACAATGTATCCTTTCCATTCAAGACTACCATGCACCCTATTTTCTTAAGATGTAAACCTTTGGATTTGAAGATTACATTGGGATGCTCCCACCAAGTTAACAAATAACTAACTGAGTTAGCCTCTAACTCAGTGAGTTAGATGTAACTAACTCCTAGCCTAATTACAAACCACCCAAAGCTAGCTCCTAGCCTAATTGCAAACCTCTCACACTCCAAACCAAAACTCTATATAAACAAACCTTCAATCATTTTCAGGGGATCAACTATTTCATACACAGTTCTCACACTTCACTCTCAATTCTCTCACATTCTCTCAGAATTTTTCTGCAACTTCTTCATCTTCTTCTCCATTTTCTTCCCAAACCTCACTATAGCTCTTCACCATTGAACAATAATCACTTCTACATTGGAAGTGATTATTTCTTGAGCTTAACCTTCATCACCTTGTAATTCTACTTGATTTTCTGGAGTTTTATTAGCTTTTGGACTCATCTCAAGTGTTTGCTTCAAGATTCTACGGTTCGAATTCGTATTTCGGAGTTTCGTCGCAATTTGCTCGGTTTCGGTATGATTCGGCTACAATTGAAGATTCCTATGATTTTCTTTGATTGTCTTCACCAAGATTCATTTACAACAACATCCAAGGCACATCTCAGCTTTGTAGGTTGGTCCTTCTTTGCACATTTTACTATTTCGAACGTTTTCGTATCATTCGCGATGTAGTTTCGATGCTTTTTGTGTGTGAATTGATTAGGCCATTACTTGATCCATGATCTTGATGTGTTAATTGATTCCATTGCTGACTATTTGCTGTTATTAGGCTTGATTTTCGTGCACAAATTCATACCCTAGCATGTGGTAGTTTGGACAAGTGATTAAGGTGTTGAAAGTGCTTTTTGAAAAGCTATTTTTGCCACTGTTACAGTGGTAATCGATTACTCAAAGAGAGTAACCGATTACTCTTCACAAATTTGCACTAGCGCTGCTTTTTTCCACTAAGTAATCAATTACTCAAATAGAGTAACCGATTACTCTACGCAATTTTCACCAGATTGCTATTTTTCAAGCAAGTAACCGATTACCTATTTAGGGTAATCGATTACCACTGTAACAGAGTGCAATTTTTGGTGGTTTTCAAGCTTGTTTGCCATCCTTTCTTCCTCTAACTTCCATAGATTAATATGATTGATTTGTATGGATGTTTTAGGTGTTGTTTCACTTCATTTTAAAGCATTATTGTGAATTTTCCAATGCTCGATCTTTCAAATTCATGATTGTGCACATTCTTGGCATTGCATGAACATGATCATTCTTGCACAATTCAATTCACATGATAACATGATTTTGTGTTGCATTTTGAGTGACCTTTGGCATGGTTGTCATACCCCAAATTTTGACCACTAATATTTCCCATCATTGGGCAAATCATCATCGAAATATGGATGGACCATCATGCCTCATTAGTCTCCCCAAAGATGGGTGAGCATCCACTACAATCAAACTCAGGGTTTCAAGCCCTCTCAGAGCTCTTAGATAAAGGATCAATCAAGAAATGACATGATCCTCAACTTGTCTAAACCTCTCAAACATCCCCAATGGATCAAGAGGACTCCCACTTCAGGAATCAAGCACCAGGTTGCAACATTCCAAGTGGATTAAGCCTCAAGATCGCCAGTGTCACCAAATTAGGGTTTTGGTCGACCAGGGCCTCCAGATGGGAATTTTCCTCTGGGCATGAGCCAATGCTTCAAAGCATAACCTAAAATACTCCATGGAACCTCATAGACCCAATCATCAAGTCAATTTAACCTCAGGGGATACATTCATCAAAAATCAAGAATTAGGGTTTCTTGACCTAATTCACCCCTAAGTTGACTTTTGGGACAAAACATGAGCCAAGACCTCAAGAGAGGATTTGAGGGTCTCTAATACACCATATTGATCCATTTGCAACAATGGATTAATCCAAGAAGCTTGATTCCTAAGTTTCAATGTCATTTGAACCACAGTTAGGGTTTCACGGGAAAAGTCAACTGCAGCCTTAACTTTTGACCAGGACATGCTCCCAAACCCCGGGACATGATTCAATACACCTTATAACACCTATGAAATCAATCCATCAAGTTTGATTTAGGTCAAGGACTTGATTTCATAGAGGATCGCACAGTTTGGAATTCATCTGACAAAAAGTCAACTGTGCACAAAAGTCAAAGTTTAACTTTTTGAGATTTTTCACAATTATGGTTCCTTAACCCTAAAATGGTGTTAATGTGTGATTTGGATCATCATTCATCAAGAAAAATCAAGAAAATTGGGATAACTTGTAAAAGGGGTAACCATAAAAACTTAGAAATTTTCTAAGTTATGGAACAAAGCTAGATTTGTAGCCTTCATAGCCCTCTACAAAAGCTTCAACTACACCTCATTCCAATTCATCATGGATTTTGAGTTATGGAATGATCAAAATGGCTGAAAACATGAAATTCCACTTTTTCCAACACTTAGGGAAATTTTCACTAAGTCAGAATCTGCCTTCACTTTTTTCAAAATGTAGGGGGATTTTTCACTTGGATCCAAAAGGTATCAAAACCAACTATGATCAAACAGTTGTTGTATCATATGAGGGCTTTCCAAAATGGCCAAGAACTCCATCAAATTCTACTTGAGCCATGAGATATGACAATGCCAATATGCCTTGCTGTAAACTGTCATGGCAAGGCAGATTTTGGAGTTTTGCTCGATTTGTCCAAATTTTGCAAAGGGCAAGCAACTCTATCCATCTGAACACCTCAAGGGGGGACCAAGGAGGAACCAACTCTGATCCCAAGCCTCCCAAGTCTTTAGAACCAAAAATAGCATGCCAAACCTAGAAATCCCTAAAAGAGTGACAAGACTCCAATTTTGGATTGGAGCATTCAATGCATACACCAAGGTGGCATGGACTGAGCCATTTCCAACTGAATTCAGTCAAGACTTATCTAAGACCAAGGGAACCAGCAGCCTGTGCCCTAACCTCTAGTCATTGACTAGAGGAGACTTGGATTCTCATTGCTCAACATTGGCCAAACCTCTGCTGCAGTTGCCATTCACTATTGCAGCCAAAACAAACTCGCTCTACTATAAATAGAGCTCAATTGTGTTCAATTTGAGTACACCAAAGCACTACAACACTTGCTTTCCTCAAAATCTCTTTCTCTAGGCAAAAATACCTTCTTTAGCAAGGTAACTCTGAGTTTTTGAGTTAGAGAGCAATTCCACCACAGCTCATGATCCAAACACATCCATTATATCGTATCTAAGTTGTCCAAACTCTCACAAGTGACCTGTAACACCAAAATCACAAAGTCACCTCTCAAAACCTCAAAATAGGCCTTTTGTGCATTTTACATGCCATGTCTTGATTCAGTCACTTTCCAAACTAGATAAAACCTCAAACACACTCCAAATATCATCCTTGAATTGTCCCAAATGGTTCCACACATCTGGAACACCATTTGAGAAAGTTGTTATTTTGGTCACTTTTGCCCCTTTTGCAAGAAAGAGCTCAAACTTGCTCCTGAGGTTTCCAGCTGATTCCAACCATCCTAAAAGCTTCTAAGAGATCATTTGAGGGTGTCCAAAGCATCAAATCATTTATGGAACAAGGTGCTTGGCAGATTGCACAAAAGCTCCAAAAAGAGGTAAGCATCACAACTTGGATTCTTTGAATCATGCTTTCTTTTGATGTCCACTGATCATGCATCTCTTATACATGTTATATTTGTTGTGTTTGCACCAATTTATCATGTAATTCATGCTTGTACCAAGAGATGGCACAGAAAATGCAAATCATGGCCTATTTCAAAACCACTATCGGGGTTTTCAATAGGAGCATGATCTGAAAAAAAACACCACCACCATTGGATTCCTTGTGAAATTCTAGGCAGGATAGACCTAAATTTTGTCCCAATCCATGGAGAAATGAGAAAGTTATGGCCTTCACGTTTCTGACCAAAATCTTGCCTTGCCTTGCCTTGGGCCAGGCCAAAAACAAGGCAAGCCTTGTATATTTATGGTTGTGTTTCAATCAACAGATGTATCACCACCCCAGTGGTAAGGCGCGCGCCCTATACACAAGAGGTCTGGGGTTCGAATCCCTCTCGCCCCAGATCCTCTTTTTTCTATTTTTTCCACTTTTTTATTGTTTTTCTTATTATTTTTAATGATTTGAAAAATTAATAACTCCCTCAAATTTAATTATTTTTTATTGGTTCTTTTTGCAAAAAATCACAAAAATGTTGAAATATTTTATTCCACAAAAAAATTAAGTTTATATTATTTATTTAATATAATTAGTATTTTGGTGAATAAATTCCTTTTTAATTGTATTTTAAACATTTAAAAGTGAATATCTACTTTGAAAATCAAAACCAAATGAGTTTTAATTCATCTTGTGATTAAAACCTCATTTTTCAAACCTTAAACAAAAATCACAAGTGGTTTATTCAAACTTATTTGGTATTTTTATCATTTTTATTTGATTTTCTTTAAATATTTACTTTTAAAAGAAAACAAATATAGGGTTTCCTTGATTTTCACTCAAACAAAACTTGTAAAAAACTTATTGGGCCTCTAATAGAGTGTAAGACCCAACCCCCTTTGAAAACCAAAACATTTTGGGCCTCAGTCATTGTATAAGACCCACTGCGTTTTCAAAAACCTCGGCGCGATCGCCATAAACCCCGGGCCTCTCCTTGAGCTATAAGACCCATTCCTTAAACTTTTGGGCCTCTAATAGAGTGTAAGACCCAACCCCTTTTTGAAACCAAAATAATTTGGGCCTCAGTCATTGTATAAGACCCACTGTGTTTTCAAACACCTCGGCGCGATCGCCAAAAACCTTGGGCCTCTCTTTGAGCTGTAAGCCCCACCACTTATACAAAAATCAATCACTGGGCCTCTAATAGAGTGTAAGACCCAATCCCCTTCTAACCAAAACAATTTTGGGCCTCAAAAATTGTATAAGTCCCTCTGCGTTAAAAGAAAATCTCAACGCGATCACCATTTCGAAACAAAACCATGGGCCTCTCCTTGAGCTGTAAGCCCCACCACTTGTATAAAAATAAACCTTTGGGCCTCTTGAGAGAGTGTAAGACCCATCACTTTGTATAGAAAACCATTTTGGGCCTCAGTCACTTGTATAAGTCCCTGTACAAATTCAAAACAACAGTGCAATCACTGATAAAAACTTTGGACCTCTCCTTGAGCTGTAAGCCCCAACAATCTGTTCAAAGCACTTTCTCCTTTGATTTTGAATATAATATTGTTATCAAAGTTTTCTTTGTTGAACAACTAACCAAACAGCATGGAAGCTCTACAACCGAGTAAGTGTTTACCCGCTTTCATATATATATAATTGTATTGTGGGGCCGCTCACTGTAACTCTTCTTTCACAAACTTTTATATACTCGTCATATATCCACTATGTAATACTAGTATAGTTATTTAGAGTTTTCCCCGGCAACTACGTCTAGCACTAGGTAAAGCCCCGTTGGTCACTCTTAAATACAAACAAAACTAGATCCCCATAGGATTACCAGACACAGTCTTCCCTCCTCTTGGGGTTAAACAATATGGAGACGTGAAAGGCAGCATTCTCGGTGAACCCTTTCTCAGACTGTCACCCTTAGAAATTGTCAAAGAAACTCTAACTCCCTAGAGATGATCTTTTCTCCGTGAATGGCATCTCTTGAGTTTCTTTCAAATTCTCGAACTTTCCTGGCTTGATCTATTCTCTGTGAATAGCATGTCTTGAACTTCTCAGGGTTTGGGGACCCACAGGCTTCCTAAAAGCATCCCCGCCTCCTCTTGGGCGTTATACAAGGACCCTTCGGCTTCTTAAAAGCTCTCATGCCTTATCTTGGGCTTAGTACAAGGACCCAGAGACCTTTACAGGTATAGGAATAGAACCTAGTCATCAATTTGCTAGAGCTGTCTTTCTGAGTCAAATGTCAAACCTGTTAATGGGTTGACCTTCATCCCTTAACATACCAGCCTTCTCTTGGGCATTATACAAAGATCTTTCATTACCTGGGAATCGATTTCTCAAAACACACGTAGACTTGAACAGTCTCAATACCCTTTGGATTTCCCATTTCCTTAAAGAACGGGAAATAACCCTGATCCTCTGATCAATCCCAAGGTACAACATTACCCATATAAGAACTGATTTTCTCTTTTATCCAATATGCTGGACCTGTCACTAAACTGAAACAGTCACCGGCATAATAGCCTCCTCTTGGACTTTGTACAATGATTCTCCCAAAGGGAGATAACCTTTTCATACTCTCTTGTTGAGTCAATCTCCTTTTAGCCTCTATCTCGAGCTTCGTACGAGATACAAAACACTCTCTTGTTGAGTATAAAAGACTCTCTTGTTGAGTCAAACCCTTTTAGCCTCCATCTCGGGCTTTGTACGAGATACAAAACACTCTCTTATTGAGTATAAAAGACTCTCTTGTTGAGTCAATCCCTTTTATCCTCCATCTCGGACTTCGTACGAGATACAAAAACACTCTCTTGTTGAGTATAAAAGACTCTCTTGTTGAGTCAGTCCCTTTTAGCCTCCATCTCGGGCTTCATACGAGATACAAAAACACTCTCTTGTTGAGTATAAAAGACTCTCTTGTTGAGTCAACTCCTTTAGCCTCTCTCTCGGGCTTCATATGAGACATATAACAGACTCTTTTGTTGAGTCAACCCTTTTAGCCTCTATCTCGGGCTTCGTACGAGACAAAAAATAAAAGACACCCTCTTGTTGGGTCAATAGCCTCCTCTTAGGCTTTGTATAAGGAAAACCCCAGTTGAGTCAATCGACCTTTTAGCATCAAAGTTGTGCCTTGTTCATAGCATACAAACATCAACAACTCCCCTTTAGAGATGACAAATTATCTCTAAAGTCAAAACCCTTCAGCTTCACATCTTGGGCTTTGAACAAGATACAAACAAACCCTTTAGCTTCATGTCTTGGGCTTTTAACATGACACCAAAACAAATTTTTCCTCCCATAGAATACGAGGAACTACGATCGCTCTGGTTTCCCTGTTTTGTCAAACGGGAATACGTAGGCATAAGATTGAAAAAATCTTAGCGAGCATACTAATCAAAAACCCAAAATCCCATACCTCCATACATCAATCAAAAAGCATCAGTCCTAACATCCTCACCAATAACACAGTCCCGACATTTCATTCTTAGCAAAATAAGCAGAGAGAGGCCCACAATCTAAACCGCATCTGTAAACCAACAATCATCTGTTTAAACTCAGTATGCAAGCAGGGTTAATTGGAGACATCTATTTCCCTTCCTTCATCAGCTTCAATAGGATAAAAAATTAATCAACCTGTAGTACCCCAGAGCAACAGTGCTTAAGAACCATGTCCAAAATTGCTCGCTACAGGGGCCGATGCAGGGCATTTTGTCCCTCTTATTTCTCTGGTTGAAACTCTAAATTCATGTCACAGAAATGACGACTCTGCTGGGGAGTCATTGTCTGTATAGGATCATAAGACTAGAGGTCTAGGATGATTAAGACAAATATATATATATATATATATATATATATATATATATATATTGCTTTTCCTAAATGATATTTGTGTTTATTTTTCTGCTAATGGGAATGTGTGTGATGCCCCCGATCGACCATCAAACTCAGTGGAGACTCCCTTTGCAGATACATTGCCTATACGACTTCGGTTGTTGAAAGTAGTGTGGTCGACTGGGTTATTTGAGAAGCTGAGGTTTTTAGAAGACTTAAGCCATTTTGTAGTGCGGAAGCTATCGGAAATAGTTGTCACGCGATACTATCCTCATTTGAGATCACTCTAGGATACATCAGCTCGCTGGCGATCCGCTTGCTGTTGTTATCCCAGAGGGGTCAATGATTTTGCAGACAGGTACAAAAAATCACCAGTATAAACCTTTGGGGGGGGGGGTAGAGCTTTGACTTCATGACACCGACCCCTTGACCCCATGTTTTTTCTATGTTTTTGTATGCTGCATTCATGCATTCATTTAAAAAACATTAAAACAAAGAAAATCTTCTCTTCTAGTCTCTCTTTTTCAAATTAAACTAAGACAATGATTGCAAATATCAGAGAAAGGAGATTGCGCTAATGGATTTTGGTAGAAAGAAAACTCATAAGTACACCTTCAAGGTTCCAAAGTTAGAGGATTTGAGAGGTTTGGCGAGAATGATCACCAACCACGAGGCCTTCAGAGCCAAGTATGGAGGACTACTGTCTCTATTAAGGGTCCATGTAATTGAAGGAATCATGTCCATGTTAATCCAGTTCTACGATCCAGTTTATCACTGTTTCACATTCCCGGATTATCAGCTTGCACCAACGCTGGAGGAGTATTCTCACTTGACTGATCTGCATATCACTGATCAGTCTCCTTTCTCTGGACTGGAAAAAATTCTAAAGGATCAAACCATTGCAAGAGCAATTTATTTGGACGAGTCAGAAGTCAGGACTCACATGACCACTAAGGGTGGCATGCAAGGTTTGTCAGCCCAGTTCTTGACAAAGAAAGCCCTGTACTTTGCCAGTATAGGGAACGTGGCCGCTTTCGAGAGCATCTTTGTTTTGCTCACCTACGGGTTATTTTTGTTTCCCAACATCGATAACTTTGTAGATATCAACGCCATTAAGATTTTCCTGATTGGAAACCCTGTGCCGACCTTGCTCGCAGATGCGTATCATTCGGTACACTTAAGGAATTTATACAGCGGAGGAATGATCACGTGATGTGTACCCTGCTTTACAAGTGGTTCACTTCCCATTTGCCCAAGTCTGCTACATTTTGGGATTAAAAGAATACTTTATGTTGGTTGTAGAGAGTCATGTCTCTTACCAACTCGGACATCGATTGGTATAATCGAATCTACGACGAGATCATAATCATTGACCGTTGTGGAAATTTCCCAAATGTACCCCTTATAGGAACTAAGGGAGGAATCAACTATCATCCGGTGTTAGTTCATCGTCAATTCGGATACCCAATGAGGCATGTCCCGCGGAATGCTCATCTGGAAGGTCTTTTCTTCAAGGAAGGAGAAAATGACAGGGCACTAAAGACAGAAATAGTGCAGGCTTGGAAACACGTTCATAGGAAAGGATGAGAGGCTCTGGGAAAATCAGACGGTGTCTCGGTGGAGCCTTCTCTCCACTGGGTACAAACTAGAGCTCTCAAGCTGAGGATGCCTTACCCTAGTCAGGAAGTTCTTCCATTAAGGGACTCTGCCCTTTATTTCATGTTTGAGACAGAAAAGCTTCAGGTTACTCTCAGCAAAAGTTCAACAGGAGAAGAGGTCTTGGAGAAACAAGTACCGTATTCTCAATGTGGAGTGTAAGAAAATACAGCAGCTATTAAAAGAAAAAGATGCTCTAATTGAGATTTTAGAGCAACATGCTGTAGAAAATCAGGATGACCAAAGGAGTTTGCTCACGCCTTTCACTTGGCAAAGGAATGACAACCCGACAACGGCCCAAGAGCCCCGGTCAAAGAAAAGGAAAGCACCCGAACCAGCACCTGAGCTCTCTTCAGAGAGGACTCGGGATCCATTAGTTTAGATTTCCTTTTTCAACACTTTGTAACCTACTGTATTTCCATTTCCGCAATCCTTTGAATTCAATAAAAAGGGGTTTCCCCACTGTTTGATATTTGCAATCTAATTGTCGAAGTTTTTCTTTGAATAAACAAAAATAATTAATAATCATTGCATTCATCATTCTCATAAACGCATTCTTCTTACCTACGAATCTCACGTTTGTGTCTCGGTTCTAGAGTCAAACTGTCTCATTCGTACAATACTCGGGCCAATCGTCAGAAAAATATGGATGATCTCGAGGAAGAGAACAGAGAGTTGAGAGAAGAGATCGACACTCTGAAAGAGGATCTGAGAAAGCTTCATAACGACGTGCAAGCTCTAGCAAAAGCTCAAATACAACAACAAAGGACTGTGATCTCAGAGATCACATCGACGCCCATAGTGGAGAAGTCCGATCCTAGGTATAAAATGCCGAAAGATCGTCCCTGGGGCATGCCTATCAATTATATCCTGGAAGGATATGTTCCGCCGATCAATGAGGATCAGGGAACCGCAACAGGAGCCGCTGGGCCTGAAGGTTACAAACTTTGGGAAAGCGAAGATGCCAGGGGCACGACAACAACTCCTGAAGGTTACAAACTTCGGGAGGCACCGAGAGTCTCGGCCATAATGACTATACCACCACCCGTGGTACACACTGTCTCGGAAGGACAGATTCCACAGATACCTTCTGGTGGAAACGAAAGCATGTTCGACAGAATGAATGAGTTCCAGGAACAATTCCTGGAAATGTAGAAAGAACTGCAAGCCCTTCGGGGTCAGGATCTATTTGTAAAGGACGTCGCGGACCTCTGCTTGGTCCCCAATGTGAAAGTTTTGCACAAGTTCCAAGTGCCTGATTTTGAAAAGTACAAGGGTAACTTTTGCCCTCAAAGTCATTTAGTGATGTACGCTCGGCGAATGTCAGCCCAGACAAAGAACCAGGAGCTACTGATTCACTACTTTCAAGATAGTTTAACCGGTGCCGCACTCAAATGGAACATGGGTTTAAACCGCGCTATGATCAGCACGTTCGGAGATCTTGGCGCTGCCTTCATTCAACAATATAAGTATAACCTGGACATGGCACTGGACAGAGATCAGCTCAGATTAATGTCACAAAAGGACAAGGAAACCTTTAAAGAATATGCTCGGAGATGGCGTGAAATCGCCGCTCAGATTTCTCCGCCTTTGGAGGAAAAAGAAATGACGAAGATCTTCCTAAAGACCTTGAGCTCCTTTAACTATGACAGAATGGTTGCCAGTGCGCCAAGTGACTTCACCGAGATGGTGGGCATGGGAGTTCGTCTTGAGGAAGCGGTCCGAGAAGGACGTTTAGTAAAAGACGCTGGATCATCAAGTAGTACAAAAAGATACGGTAGTGATATCCCTAAGGAAAAAGAGCAGGATATTGGGAATATCTCTCTCGAAAAGCAAAGGCGACGGTATCAACCAGTAGCAACTGTAACTCCTGCTATCAACCCCGCGCCTATTCCTACGTATCAACCTCAGGTTGCGCAGAGCCAACCTAATCAACAACAACTTCAACAAATGACACAACAACCTCTTCAGCAGGCTCGTCCTCAGTATAACAACAACCGTACAACGCGACCTCCAGGGTTTGACCCTATACCTGTGTTGTACACAGAGCTATTTCCGTTACTACTGGTCAAGGGGCATATCCAAACTAAGTCTCCTCTTACAGTACCGAAATATCCGTCTTTCTGGTTCAAAGCGGATCAAACTTGTCCTTACCATCAAGGAGGACCAGGGCATAACATAGAAAACTGTCTCAGTTTCAAATCCGACGTACAAAAGCTTGTTAGGAGCGGGGTCTTATCTTTTAAAGATACGAATCTGAATGTTCTCACGAACCCGCTGCCTCAACACGAGAAAGCTGCAGTTAATTTTGAAATTCTGGTACAGATGTGTGATGTCTCGTGCATTGTCACAACATCACAATCTGTTGTATGAACAAGGCAATAATAGCAACAGTAACACATAAACCACACACAATGATTGTTCACCCAGTTCAGTCTAACTACCTATGTCTGGGGGCATACCAAGCCAGGAAGGAAGTCCACTATTAGTAGTATCAAATTACAGACTCAACATACCAGTTGACAATCTACCTAATTCAATCACTACCCAATGACCCTTCTACCTAAGTCCTCCCTAGGTAAAAGACTCCATCTCACTCCCAATCATCGTAATGATGTCTAGCAGTCAGCAACTCCGCCACTGCATCAACAACCTGATTACCAAAATCTTTACAAATACAGACACATAGAAGACACACTTCCATGACACACATTGGAGTTGCTTCAAAGCTTCCTCCAAGAACAATATCTAACTCATTACCTACAGGTTTCTGAGTAATAACACAGTGACCATCTCACAACCCGAGTGGTTCACTTAGACAAAGCCCTAATGATCTACATCTTGGACTCGTGTTCTGTCTTAGGTTACAAGCATTCTATTTATAATATAATCCCAACTGGATTTGGGCCTTCAAATCATATCAAATCTTCTGTTCCCAATCTGTAACAGATTCTGCTACTAAATAGATCTTCAATCAAATCTTCAATTAAATCTTCAATAATTAACTCTAAATATTCTCCATATCATTATGCATTAAATTCGCAACAAACTAATCTTCTTCACACATGATTGCAACAGAATATATCTCCCATGATATTTGCCTGCAATCTCTGATCAGCAGAATATTTCATTAAACCAAGCAGCCATGTGCAGCCCTAAACATCTCTGACCTGATGTCCACTAATGATGTCACGACATCGGGTATAACATTAGCATACAGCTGCAACCCTCACATCTTTAACAACCTGAATGTTACCTAACCATATCAATAATGCTATAAGCTCATGTTGCAACATCAACCATGACATCAACATTGTTTTAACAAAATTTCAGCCAATTACAAGAACTTACAATCTCCCCCTTTGGCTAATTTTGGCTAAAACACATATATAAACATTACAGCTCTTATTACAGCAGCAATTACAACCCTATACTACTGTTAGAAGTCATCAGATCCTAACACTAAACACCAGTAGCTGTTGTGTACTGCAACCATGGAGAATCATCTTCTTGGCTAATTTAGAATGATGTTAGGACATCATGTTGGGCATAACATCGCCATATAACAGCAACTCCAGGCAGCACCTCAGGACCTAAGAACAAGACAGTCCTGACAAATTGGTGCACATGAGGAAGAAGATATCTGACACTCCCCCCAACACAACACATTTATTTTTCCTTCCAGGTAAGACCCAGAACAAATGTAGAAGACTCCTCCAGAAAAGAAATGTCTGTCTAGACATCAAAGACCAATGGTGGCATAAGAGAATTCTGCACACCATATTTGATCAGACGCCCCCAGTCGACCTGTGGCACACGATGACACATAAGAAGTGCCAATCTTCCAACCCAGGTAACTCAAAACACAAGTCACAACTGTGTTCATAACTCAGGACACAAGTCACAAAGACTCAACACCAACTTAAGGATAGAACATCCTCTGCAACATCAGGAACTGCAAACTCCAGACATAACATCTGCGCGAACCAATTAGCATATCCCTTTCCTTTCTCCCCCTTTTTAGCCACAAATTGGCAAAGGAAGCCCTCACAGAACCAGACCCAAGT
This sequence comes from Lathyrus tuberosus, assembly GCA_022829125.1. Taxonomy (NCBI): domain Eukaryota; kingdom Viridiplantae; phylum Streptophyta; class Magnoliopsida; order Fabales; family Fabaceae; genus Lathyrus; species Lathyrus tuberosus. The sequence continues at coordinate 4,250,658 of JALAZF010000056.1, read as the reverse complement.
AGTGCTCACCCAAACACGAATAAACGCCATAAGACTTATGAGACAAGAATACTCACTGGCTGAGGGAGAACAGAATAACCCCTATAAATAGATGATCAGATACTTTGGAATTAACGAGCTTTGAATAGTCAAGGTTCTTGGTCATAGAAACGCTATTTTAGGAACTAAAAACTCCATCCAAATTCAATGTTTATCATCCAAAACAGTCTTGACCACTTTTATTGTTTCCTAACTGATTTTTACCATAAATTGTACCAAAACAGTTCCATGCACAGTCGAAGCCACGTGTTCCACTTTATTCTTACACCACCGTCCAAAATGCTTCCTTGTTTGGCTCAAAAAAACATGTCTTATACCATGTTCTGACATCGTATCAGACATTGTCTGCTGGCTCCCAACATTAACACTCCAAGATACTTTGATAGATTCCAAAAACACAAGCACGACATCTATTAATCAGCACAACACACAATCCTTTCTAGATTCCTTCAGAACAGCAGAGAACAACTTCTTCAACTTCCCCTATCTAAGATAACCAGTGCCCCTTTGCAAGAAGAACACCTTAAATGAATGGAAAACATAAGACTCATCTTCATGTCTTCAAGAGCGCACCCTCTGTTCAACTCACCTGCTGAACGCATTCACTTAATGCTTAATCCTCAAACAATCCAAATACCAAAAGTCACATAATTCCCTCTTGGTTGGTTATCTTCTCATGCTCCAAAACTCACACCTTGCCAAGCTGATCAACTTCTCTCAGAAATGAACTTCTTAATCATAACATTTGGAAAATCCAGACATAGTCTTCATACATCCACAAGTTCTGAGGCACAAATACACTTCCTTCCACTACACTTTAAGTCAAGTCTTCTTACTTTGAATTAAAAACACACACCTCGACAAGTGTGACTTCTCCCATCAACACAAACCCTACTGAGTTCTTCCAGAAATTGCAGAGAAAAGTAAATTCTCCCAGACATAAGCAAAGCTGCCCTTCAGACTCCTCCTCAGAAGCATATGTGCATATGATTCAAACAATTAGCTTCACATGGCTACAAATATTCATGTCCACACCAACATGTCATCCAACAGCCTAATGTCATAACATGTTATCCGACATTATACCCTCATAAGATTCAACCAATCTTCACAGTGTATGTACCTTTGCAGCAAAATCCATAGACAAGTACTCCCTCAGTCATGGTTAACTAATGCTCTAGATGAAGATGAACATTTGAGCACACTTGCTGAGCACATGCATATTGGTACCATTGTGCCTTTCTCCAAAGGTAGTCATTCCCTATCATACTCTTCATCTTCAGACTTCTAATCAATCAATACCTGATCTACTTCAGTCTTCTCTACATTCTCCATCCAAGGCAGACTTTCTACTTCATCATTCTCCCGTATGACTATGTAGACGCTCCTTAGGCAAGTGTATGCACCAAGCTTCAGAATCAGAACACAATCATCCTTTACCAAGGATATTCAACCAGATAATGTCCCAACACCAGTTAGAACATTGGCCACACACCAAGACATCATTACCATGATTCTTGATATGCTCCACCAACTGGACTTACTATTGCATAGTAATCCAAAGAACTAGAGAATTAACCTCTCATCCACTTTCAAGACGAATAATCTCCTTGAGTCTTCAACTCATCATCCTTCTGCCCAAGAGTAACATGTTACAAGACAATCCTCAATACTAACCAGCTGCCACACTCTGATTATCTTGATTCTTCGACTCTACTACTGAGATCAACCAAAAGCCACAGTTTGATCACCTCATTCATGAATCCTCATATGAAAACAACCAAATGCCACATTTTGACCTTTTTCACGTTTGTCAGAACTCTCACAAAGATATCTTGATCCACCAAGGAACCTTGATCTTCAAGTCACATGTTCCACTTGCTCAAAAGCAAACACACTTAGACTCCCTAAGCCATGGTCATGTAACATCTTCTCCTTCCTGCAGCTCCCGCAAACTGCCATAAGAATGATCTTTTTGAAGCATCCTATTGTTCATTCCTGTAGATCACCCTATCATTAGCTGATGTGCCACATCACCAGCTAAGACTCTTGATGTTAAGCTAGATGTCAAAACATTATGATATCTAACTGTTGAATTCAGCTCTTCCTTCTGCCACTTAGAAGAACCTCCTCCCTTTGCAGAAACAGATTTCCATGCTCTCATAGACATGGTTCAACAATCAAGTTTGAGTAGACAACCTCCATCCTGCTTAGAAACTCCAAAGACTTCAAACCTCCCACATCTGAATCTTCAGAAAATAAGTAGTCCAAGACTACCCCATAGCAATACTAAAGAAAGTCACTTCCCTTAGTAGAGCCGTCAGAAGAAAGCAAGAGATAACTGCCACTTATCCTCGACCTTCACAACCAGGGCAAACACCATTCTCCAACCTGATCCAAGCTGTAACCACCAAGATGTGATGTCTTCATATCTTTCAGCCTTAAGGCCAACAACTTATCTAACTTGAGATGTTGGATGTTATCAACATTCCATAATCAACCTGCCTCTCATAATCCAAACACATCCCGGACTATTTGGATGATACTCCATAGTAACCAATCAACCCCACCAGTTGATTCAACTCCAAAGTGCTTAACCCTTGAAAACACTTCCAAAACAGCCACATAGAGAAAAGTAAATTCTCAACACTTCTGCAGTCCTGCACTTTTACCTTAGACATGTACATAGTCTCCCGTCTATGTATTTTGTCATTAGTTGAAAGCACATCCTCAACCACCAATAAATACTCAACACCAGTCAAGGTAACCGCCATCTGCTGAATCTTCTACAACCCATCATGGCTACCACAAAACTCTTCCAGGTAAGGTCAGTGTCTTGATCTTTTACTCTACTCTGAAATGATGTTTCAACATCAGTTCTGACATATCCCCTAATCAAAGAGTAATAACTGCCATCCTTCTATAGACAATCTGCTACTTTGAATCCTTCAAGGCACAAAACAGAATGAGCTTAATTGACCACCAGCTGAATTACCCTACTACTGCACACAAACTCTTGGAAGCAACTAAAAAGTTGTTCAACTTCATAGCCTCAGTGATACAATCTAATAGGTCTCTGACTTAGCATTTATCATAAACTGCTAATGTGAAGCACGATGTTGAGACATTAGAATTGACATATTAAGCTCAGCTTCTTTCTTGATGAAACCATAAATAAGCTTAAGAGATAACTGATCAAGATCTTCACTCCCGCATGAAAGATTTGACAGTGATACTCTTTTCCTTTGTCTCTACCCTCTTCTTTCACCAGAAGGAATCACTGTTCCGGACAGATTGATCTTTAATGTTTAATTTGAACTAAAATATCCATGTCATAAGATCCATTCACCTTTTGATCACTCAATCCTCAAGTATCTTTGAAGTTGTCTTGCAGAGAATATCCTGCTGAGGAGACCAAACCCTAATGACTTTCCAAGAGAATCATTACCGGAATCTCACTACCAGAGATACAAAAATCAATCAGGGTTACATCAGATGCCATGCAGCGGAACTACTCCTCAACAACCTTCAGGCACTATCCAAAAATCCTTGCACACCCCGTGCCAACAATATTCTATCATGAATAGCCCATCCTTCACTCAAAGGGATCACACAAACAACTATATGAACTGACCAAGTCCATAACTCAGCAAAACTATCTTCCTTGCTCATGAACCAGAAAGTATCTTCCCTAGATCTCATCCAGAAACAGACAGGATGCCTGCTCTGATACCAATTGAAATTCTGGTACAGATGTGTGATGTCTCGTGCAATGTCACAACATCGCAATCTGCTGTATGAACAAGGCAATAATAGCAACAGTAACACATAAACCACACACAATGATTGTTCACCCAGTTCAGTCTAACTACCTACGTCTGGGGGCATACCAAGCCAGGAAGGAAGTCCACTATTAGTAGTATCAAATTACAGACTCAACAGACCAGTTGACAATCTACCTAATTCAATCACTACCCAATGACCCTTCTACCTAAGTCCTCCCTAGGTAAGAGACTCCATCTCACTCCTAATCATCGCAATGATGTCTAGCAGTCAGCAACTCCGCCACTGCATCAACAGCCTGATTACCAAAATCTTTACAAATACAGACACATAGAAGACACACTTCCATGACACACATTGGAGTTGCTTCAAAGCTTCCTCCAAGAACAATATCTAACTCATTACCTACAGGTTTCTGAGTAATAACACAGTGACCATCTCACAACCCGAGTGGTTCACTTAGACAAAGCCCTAATGATCTACATCTTGGACTCGTGTTCTTTCTTAGGTTACAAGCATTCTATTTATAATATAATCCCAACTGGATTTGGGCCTTCAAATCACATCAAATCTTCTGTTCCCAATCTGCAACAGATTCTGCTACTAAATAGATCTTCAATCAAATCTTCAATTAAATCTTCAATAATTAACTCTAAATATTCTCCATATCATTATGCATTAAATTCGCAACAAACTAATCTTCTTCACACATGATTGCAACAAAATATATCTCCCATGATATTTGCCTGCAATCTCTGATCAGCAGAATATTTCATTAAACCAAGCAGCCATGTGCAACCCTAAACATCTCTGAACTGATGTCCACTACTGATGTCACGACATCGGGTATAACATCAGCATACAGCTGCAACCCTCACATCTTTAACAACCTGAATGTTACCTAACCATATCAATAATGCTAAAAGCTCATGTTGCAACATCAACCATGACATCAGCATTATTTTAACAAAATTTCAGCCAATTACAAGAACTTACAAATTTGATAGAGGGAGAGTCTAACAACATCTATCAAATTCGTGACGTACTCTTGTTAAGGGCCAACTTAGTCAAGATGCATTGCAGACAGAGTGGATATGGCCATGTACCACCTCATAATTATCACCAGTGTGATATCTTCTCTAAAAACAACTAGGGATGTTCTGTGGTGCAATCAGCTCTACAGGAACAATTGGATCTCGGATGGATCCAAGATCATCGAGTTCGTGGAGTCAACATGACCTATACGAATTCCAACATCATTCAGAACCACGACATCCGTGCGATGAATGTCAACCTGGTCGCAATGCACTCAAGGCAAAGCCAATATCATAATCTGCCGCGGCACGATTATAATTCCTGTCTGAATTGCTCGGTAAATAAACAGGGATACTCTTTTGTACAAGAGGCCCTCCAGCGTCAGATGGATATTGGATGGATCCAGGACTATCATGATAAAAATCCTTATCAAATCAACATGATTCAAATCTTTGATATTCGTCTGATGAATACTAGCTTGGTGGAGTTACATGCCAGGCAGGTCCAATTCGGTTTTCTCACTTCACATGATTATCTGAGCTGTAAAGGATGTTGTGAGAGTAACCAAGGGTGCGCTCTCGTTCAGAGAACTTTACAACACTTGTTAAACCACTGGTGGCTTCCAATCTATCTGGATGAAGACACGCAACAAATCAGTGTGCTTAATGGAAACCCTACTCGGCGTCAAAGTCAAGATGTCCGATCTATGGAAACAAACCTGGTAAGGTTGTACTGCATTCAAAGCGGGCGTGGCCAGGTACCACCACACAACTATTGTAAGTTCTTGTAATTGGCTGTAATTTTGTTAAAACAATGTGTTGTCATGGTTGATGTTACAACATGAGCTTCTAACAGTATAGGTATGTTTTAACTAACATTCTGGTTTGCTGTTGAAGAATTAAAGTGCTGAAGAGTGATGTCACATGCGATGTCGTAACATCACTATACCAGAACATCAGACTTTAATGTGTTTAGGGCTGCACGTGGTTCTGGTGTGTTTGAGATTTTCTGCTAAAGAGATTCAGAGAATACAGGCGAAAATTAAGGGAGATATATATTCTGTTATAATCTGTTATGAAGATCAGATTGTTACGAATCTAAAGCATAAAGATATGGAGAAGATTCTGATCTAATAAATGAAGATTTATTTGAAGATATGATCAGATTTGTTACAGCTGATATGATATGATTGAAGGCCCAAATTCAGCTGGGATGATATTATAAATAGAGTGCTTGTAACCTAGAATGAGTACGGGTCCAAGATGTAGAACCTTAGGGCTTTGTCTAGTGAACCACTCGGGGTGTGAGATGGTCACTAAGGTTATCTCGAAGCCTGTAGGTAAGAGATGTATTGTTCTTGGAGGAAGTTGTTAAGCAACTCTAAGTATTGGTCTTAGTCATGAGGGTCATGTCTAGGTATTGTCATGGAAGTGTGTCTTCCAAAGTCTATGTAATAGAAAAGTTTTAGGAGTCAAGCTGTTGATGCAGTGACGGTGTAGTTGACTGCTAGACATCATCGAGATGATTGGAAGTGAGATGGAGTCTCTTACCTAGGGAGGACTTAGGTAGAAGGGTCATTGGGTAGTGATTGAATTAGGTAGATTGTCAACTAGTGTGTTGAGTCTGTAATTTGATACTACTAATAGTGGACTTCCTTCCTGGCTTGGTATGCCCCCAGATGTAGGTTGGTTGAACCGAACTGGGTGAACAATTGATTGTGTTCATTTACTGTTTCTATTATTGCCTTGTTCAGCAGATTGCGATGTTGTGACATTGCACAAGACATCACACATCTGTATCAGAATTTCAATTGGTATCAGAGCAGGCATCCTGTCTGGTTCTGGATGAGATCTAGGGAAGATACTTTCTGGTCCGTGAGCAAGGAAGATAGTTATGGACTTGGTCAACTCATAGAAGTGGAGATTGGAGTTATCAGGCGTGTAGCTTTGGTGATAAGCTGCCTTGTAGGTTGAATCCTATGTTGATCTAGTGCACATGAAGTGTTGTGTTTATTATGTTGTGCCTGAAGGATATAGAGGAGTTTTCTGGTATGTGTTCCGCTGCGTATATATATATATATATATATATATATCTGATGGAAAATTCCTGATGGTTATGTGTTCTCCTCTGAAGATGTATCACATGGTGTAGTGATACTTGAGGATATCTTCAACTAGAGTTTCCTAAGATACTTGTGGTTTATCCCAAGTCCACTAATAAAGGAACTCTTGTATGAGCTTGTTGAAAAGAGATCTGAAGAAAGTTAGAAGCCATCTATTCTTGCCTTCAACCCTACATGGTCATTCCCTGGGCTGTGTTAAAGGATCTTTTGGTGTGTTTCTGTGAAGAGAACTGATGTCCTACCTGATGTTAGAACATAAAACCAGCAGATTATGCAGTATCCTGTCAGCATAACAGATGCTTGGGGGCTAAACATATGTGTATTGATCACATCTGTTTGGAACCTACTCCTGGCTTGGAAGAGGAGGCATCTGGGTTGTGTGTCTAAGAAGGTCCCTTCAAGAACATGTCTTAGATATGTACATTAGTCAAGAGATGATCAATATAGTGTCACTCATTGGATAAGTGAGTAGGTGTTTAAAGACTGTATGACATGGAAGGCTTTGAAGACCAATCTGAATAGTGATTCCTTCCTTATCTAGTTTCCTGATGGTAAAAGAAGAGGGTGGAGCCAAAACAAAAGAGTATCACTGTCAAATCTTTCATGCGGGAGTGAAGATCTTGATAAGTTATCTCTTAAGCTTAGTCATGGTGGCCTAACTAGAAGGATCTTCCTGGTTATGATAAGATACTTGGTTCTGATCATGAACTGGAGGAAGTTTTATTAAGAAAGAAGCTGAGCTTAATATGTCCATTCTAATGTCTCGACATCGCGCTACACATCAGCAGTTTAAAGGTAAATGCTGGGTCAAAGACCTGTTAGACTGTAGCTGTTTTGAAGGATCACTGAAGCTGTGAAGTTGAACAATTTGTGAGATGCTGTTCATATAAAAGGTAGTAAGCTTGAGCTAAACAGTCTGAGGACAATATTATAGGGAAAGTGCATCCTAGAGTTTGTGTTCAATAGCAGTGTAAATCAGCCTGGGGTCAATTGGTGTCTGCATTAGTCGTATGGAGTGAACTCTTCCAGCTTTGAGGCTTAAAGGATTGGAAGTAGCATAGTGTCTATGATATGGCTTTAGATGCAGAAGGATGGTAGTTATCACTCTTAAGTTGACAAAGGTCTGAACCTTGTGCTTATAAGAAGAAGATTTTGGAAGAGTGTGGTATGCAAGTTACTGCAGTTGTGTTGGTCTAATCTTGGAAGTTGATCAGATGTTGATATGTTCTCATGTGTCCCCTACATGAGATATGTGTGGATTAATATGGTCGGAGTCTCCAAATCCATTGTAGAAGTGTTTAATGTGATGAAGACTGATGTCAGAACTGATGTTGACACATCATTTCAGCCAAAGAAAGATAGTGATCAGTGATGTGGATTAGCAGAAGAGGGATCAGCTAGGGCCTCAAGTTCCAGACCAGATCAAATGTTGAGTTTTTGTCTGTTTTCAACTAAGGACAATATACATTGACGGGAGACTATGTATATGTCTGAGGAACAAGTGCAGGACTGCAGAAGTATTGAGAATTTATTTTTCTCTATGTGGCTGGTTATTTCTCTTTGTGGTGTTAGAATGTATCATCTGGTGGGGTTGATTGGTGACTGTGTGCTTGGAGCATCATCCAAATTATCTGGGATAAGGTTGAATTAGAAGAGGCAGAGTGTTGAGGAATGTTGACAAGCTGATGTGTTTAAGGCTAAAAGATATGAAGACATCATAGTCTTGTGGGTTTCAGCTTGGATCAGTTTATTTCTGATCTAAGTGGTTAGGAGCAGGGTGGTTGCTCTGGTTGTGAAGGTCTAGGATAAGTGGCAGTTATCTCTGGCTTTCTACTAACGGCTCTACTAAGGGAAGTGGCATTCTTTGGTATAGCTATGGGGTAGTCTTGGACTACTTATTCTCTGAAGATTCAGATGTGGTAGGTTTGAAGTCTTTGGAGTTTCTAAGCAGGATGGAGGTTGTCTACTCAAACTTGATTATTGAATCAAGCCTATGAGAGCATGGAAATCTGTTTCTGCAAAGGGAGGAGGTTCTTCTGAGTGGCAGAAGGTTGAGCTGAATTCTACAGTTAGATGTTCTGACATCTTGCTCAACATCAGGGGTCTCAGCTGGTGATGTGGCACATCAGCTAATGATAGGGTGATCTACAGGAATGATAGGATGCTTCAAAAATATCGTTCTCATGGCAGTTTGCGGGAGCTGCAGGAAGGAGAAGATGTTACATGACCATGGCTTAGGGAGTCTAAGTGTGTTTGCTTTTGAGCAAGTAGAACATGTGACTTGAAGATCAAGTTTCCTTGGTGGATCAGGATATCTTTGTGAGAGTTCCGACAAACGTGAAAAAGGTCAAAATGTGGCATTTGGCTGTTTTCATTTGAGGATTCGTGCTTGAGGTGATCAAACTGTGGCATTGGTTGATCTCAGAAGTGGATTCGAAGAATCAAGATGATCAGAGTGTGACAGCTGGTTATCATTGAGGTTTATCTTGGAATAAGTTACTCTTGGGCAGAAGGGTGATGAGTTGAAGACTCAAGGAGATTACTCTTCTTGAAGGTGGTTGAGAGTTTATTTCTCTAGTTCTTTGGATTACTATGCTATAGTAAGTCCAGTTGGTGGAACCTATCAAGAATCATGGTGATGATATCTTGGCGTGGGACAGATGTTCTAACTTATGTTGGGACATCATCTGGTTGAATATCCTTGGTGAAGGAAAATTATACCCTGGTTCAGAAGATTGGTGCCTACATTATGCCTAAGGGGAGTCTACCTAATCATACGGGAGAATGATGAAGTAGAAGGTCTGCCTTAGATGGAGAATGTAGAGAAGATTGAAGTAGATCAGGTATTGATTGCTTGGAAATCTGAAGATGAAGAGTATGATAGGGAATGACTGTGTTATGATCAAGGAGTTCAGTGGATATTTCAGAGAGAAGTTGATCAGCTTGCGAAGATCAGGTGTGTTGAACAGAGAGTGCGTTCTTGAAGACATGAAGATGAGTCTTATGTTTTCCATTCATTTAAGGAGCATTTGTTATCTTAGATAGGGGGAGAAGTAGCCAAGAGTATCAAAGAGTACAAATGTCAGAGCATCAGAGCCAAGAGTACAATTGTCATATGCTACAGAGGATGTAGCTGATTGCTGTTGTTATAGTGCAGAAGTGCAGAAATTAAGGGGGAGAGAAGTAGGTTTGTTCAGCTATTGTGAGATGGAGATTAGTCTGCCTGCTCTGGTCTGAGTATATTGGTTGGATTGCTTTTGAAATTTTGTGCTTGCTGCTATGTTCAGAGTTTGTCCAATTGTGGCTAAAAAGGGGGAGAAAAGTGAGAGATGGGCTAAATGGTTTGCACAGATGTTTTGCCTGAAGTATGAAGTCCCAGCTGTTGCAGAACGAGCCACAGTTGGTGTTGAGTCTTTGTGACTTGTGTCCTGAGTTATGAACACAGTTGTGACTTGTGTTCTGAATTACATGAGTTGGCAGATTGGCACGTCTTAAGTTTCATCTTATGCCATAGGTCGACTGGGGGCGTCTGATCAATTTAGGTGTGCATAAGTCTCTCATGCCACCATTGGTCTTTGATGACTAGACAAGCATTTCTTTTCTGGAGGAGTCTTCTACATCCTCTCCGGGTCTGAGTTGAAAGGAAAAAGAAATGTGTTGTATTAAGGGGGAGTATTGGATATCTTCTTCCTCATGTGCACCTCCTGATGTGCTGCCTGGAGCTGATGTCGTATGGTGATGTCCTAACATCAGTCAGAAGAGGATTCCCCATGAATGCAATACACTGTTAGGATCAGATAACACCCAACAGTAGTGTAGGATTGTAATTACTGCTGTAATCTGAGTTGTAATATCTATGTATATGTTTTAGCCAAAATTAGCCAAAGGGGGAGATTGTAAGTTCTTGTAATTGGCTGTAATTTTGTTAAAACAATGTGTTGTCATGGTTAATGTTACAACATGAGCTTCTAACAGTACAGGTATGTTTTAACTAACATTCTGGTTTGCTGTTGAAGAATTAAAGTGCTGAAGAGTGATGTCACATGCGATGTCGTAACATCACTATACCAGAACATCAGACTTTAATGTGTTTAGGGCTGCACGTGGTTCTGGTGTGTTTGAGATTTTCTGCTAAAGATATTCAGAGAATGCAGGCGAAAATCAAGGGAAATATATATTCTGTTACAATCTGTTATGAAGATCAGATTGTTACGAATCTAAAGCATAAAGATATGGAGAAGATTCTGATCTAATAAATGAAGATTTATTTGAAGATATGATTAGATTTGTTATAGCTGATATGATATGATTGAAGGCCCAAATTCAGCTGGGATGATATTATAAATAGAGTGCTTGTAACCTAGAATGAGTACGGGTCCAAGATGTAGAACCTTAGGGCTTTGTCTAGTGAACCACTCGGGGTGTGAGATGGTCACTAAGGTTATCTCGAAGCCTGTAGGTAAGAGATGTATTGTTCTTGGAGGAAGCTGTTAAGCAACTCTAAGTATTGGTCTTAGTCATGAGGGTCATGTCTAGGTATTGTCATGGAAGTGTGTCTTCCAAAGTCTATGTAATAGAAAAGTTTTAGGAGTCAAGCTGTTGATGCAGTGACGGTGTAGTTGACTGCTAGACATCATCGAGATGATTGGAAGTGAGATGGAGTCTCTTACCTAGGGAGGACTTAGGTAGAAGGGTCATTGGGTAGTGATTGAATTAGGTAGATTGTCAACTAGTGTGTTGAGTCTGTAATTTGATACTACTAATAGTGGACTTCCTTCCTGGCTTGGTATGCCCCCAGATGTAGGTTGGTTGAACCGAACTGGGTGAATAATTGATTATGTTCATTTACTGTTTCTATTATTGCCTTGTTCAGCAGATTGCGATGTTGTGACATTGCACAAGACATCACACATCTGTACCAGAATTTCAACTATGAACGTTGTAGAGTCTGCTCGGAGAATAACCAAGGATGCTACCTCGTGCGAGCAGCTCTCCAAGGTCAGTTGGATCGCAAAGAGATTCACCCAAACCTAGCTTCGGGGTCCGTTGACTAGACGCCGGACTACTTCGCTGATCAAATCAAAGATGTGGTTGTAATATCTGACCCTGAGAGGAACAAGGATGTTTGTACCATCATCCCTCTATTGGACGAATCAAAGGTTCTTAACCAAAAACTGATTGAAGTTACTTACGACAGTTAGAAAAATTAGAAGACTCCTATAGTTATCTATCTACCAGGACCATTACCGTATGAATCAACTAAGGAGATCCCTTACAAATACGGTGTAACGATAATTGAAAATGGAAAGGAAATTCCAGTACCCTCCATCGTGAATATTGCAGACATCAGCCGGGTAACACGGAGCGGTCGAATCTTCAATCGAGGAGTTGGAGAATCTAACAAAGAAAAGGAACTTCAAATAGAAGCTCCTGATCCACCAGTCGGTCAATCCAGTAATCCCGACCTTTCAAAGAACAATGATGAGATGTTGAAGCTCATCCAAAGGAGTGAATACAACATTGTTGATCAGCTGTTACAAACTCCTTCAAAGATCTCTGTGCTATCACTTTTACTCAGTTCCAAAACCCACAGAGAGGCTCTACAGAAAGTCTTAGAGCAAGCCTTTGTGGAACAGGATGTGTCAATATGACAGTTCGATAGCATCATCTCTAACATCACTTCCTGCAACAACTTAGGATTCAGTGATGAGGATTTGCCAGAAGGGGGCAAAAGTCACAACATGGCGCTCAATATCACAGTTAACTGCTAGGAAGATGCTTTAGCCAGCGTACTGGTAGACACAGGATCGGCCATAAACATTATCCCGAAGTCCACTTTAATGCGACTATCATTCAAAGGATCCCCGATGAGGGGCAGTGAGATCATCGTCAAATCCTTTGAAAGATCTCGGAAAGCAGTTATTGGCAAAGTCGACCTTCCCATAACTATCGATCCTCACACTTTCCTAATCACTTTCCAGATCATGGACGGCCGGGCCGCATACAGTAGTTTATTAGGAAGACCTTGGATACATCAGGCTGGGGCAGTCACTTCGATGCTGCACCAGAAACTAAAGTTCGTCAAGAACGATCAACTCATCACGGTCTGCGGAGAGCAGGCCTTGCTCGTGAGCAACTTGTCATCATCTACTTGTGTAAAACCCGAGGAGGTTGTTTGAACTCAGTTCCAAGCACTGTCGGTGAGCAATGAGAATCAATCAGAGAAAGGAGCCTCGATTTCCTCATACAGAGATGCTCTCGAAGTGATAAAAAATAACAATACAAAAGGAGGGGACAGCTTGTCATTCCTACCGATAACAAAACAAAGAAGGGTCTTGGTTTTTCTGCAACCTATACCCAGACAGCTGCTAACGATGAAAGTCTTCATCCCATTCAGGACTTCTTCCACAGTGGAGGTTTCCTTCACCCAGTGTCTCAAGAAGTACATACTATCAACAAGGGAGATTCCTCTGACACAGATGAGGAATGGAAGTCCTATCTTAACGAGGACAGCTATATGTCTCAGGAAGAGGTGCCTACGTTATTTTGATATCCCGCTCAGAGTCCGAGATTTATACCGAGGTCAGACGTCGAAATGATATACGGAGATTGTGATCCTGAGGGATGTCGTGCTCCACCAAACTCATTAGAGGAGGACACTCTGATGAAGGATAACTTTGACCATAATTATTATGGCCCAATGGATGGCTTTCCTATCTGGCAGCCGTACCCAGGAAACTTGGGGCAAGAAAATCAGTCGAACAATGAAAATCAGCTGAGCATCATTGAACAGAATACCTGCGTCCCCACTATGTCATGGGATCAGCACTCAGGTCGTTCAGAACTTATCCAGTACGATGATGAATTGGCAAAGTTTGCAGGACTATAATTCATCAACTACGCTTTTCCCGAGGTCAACGTCATTGAAAGGGATGACTCCTCCAATTCCAAAGAAGTGTGGGACACCTTAGGGCAACCGAGTGGAAAATTTGACTTCATGGTCAAGTACACCGCTTTCGAAAGCTCTCGTATCAGGCTCGAAGACATCCAACCAACTGGATGGGGAGATTTGCCTGAGAGCACCAATACTATACAAAAGACAACAGAGGAATCCTTCTACGACAACTCTGCCTGGGAGACAGATTCCAATGATCCCGCTCCACCAGAAATTAGCGTTATTTCTGAGGACAAACCAAGAAAAAAGGTGCCAGACTTTGTGATTCACCGAGGAGTTCACTGCCAACTGGTTGCTGTCGATGTTCCAAAGATTGTTCATAAGTCAAAGTAATTACCGTCTTTAACCATTCACCCTGCCCAGGTGAAACGAATGTTTTGATAGGGCTCGCTTTCTGTAAATTTCCCTCTTCGCTTCGCCCAAAGCGACAGAGTTTTGTTTTATAGGCTGTAGTTTCAAGAATTGACTTGTTCATTAATAAAATAATGTCGTTCTGCAACCTTCGCATTAATTGTTGTTTTCTCTTTTTGCTTTTCTTAGAAAATGGTAATCCTAAAAAACAACTCAATAATAGAAAACAAGCAGTTTTTCAGAAAATACAATGCACACACTTGTATTTTCTCTATCTCTTCTAAACACAAATCATCATGTCATACAAATTGCTTGTTTTAAACCCCGTTGAAACATACGATCCGATGCCTTCTCCCGACTTTGAGTTCCCGGTATTTGGGGCTGAAGAAGAAGTTGACGACGAAATTCCAAAAGAGATCTCCCGATTACTCCGACAGGAGAAAAGGTCCATTGAGCCTCACAAAGAGCCGTTGGAAATGATCAACGTAGGTTCGGAAAAAGAGAGAGAAGAAATCAGGATTGGGGCACTACTCAGTCCAACTGCCAAAGAGAGTTTAATGAAGCTTCTCAGAGAATTTCCCGATGTGTTTACTTGGTCCTATCAGGACATACCAGGGTTGGATACCAGCATCGTGGAACATCATCTACCGTTGAAATTGGAATGTGCACCAGTAAAATAAAGGTTGAGAAGAACTCATCCAGACATGGCCATCAAAATCAAAGAGGAGGTACAGAAACAGATTGACGCGGGCTTCCTCGCCACGTTTGAATATCCTCAATGGTTAGCCAACATCGTACACGTTCCAAAAAAGGACGGAAAAGTCAGAATGTTTGTGGACTACAGAGATCTGAACAAGGCTAGTCCAAAGGACAACTTTCCTTTGCCATACATTGACATGCTAGTAGACAGTACAACAAAGTTCAAGGTTTTCTCCTTCATGGATGGATTCTCGGGCTATAATCAGATCAAAATGGCGTCGAAAGACATGGAGAAAACTTTGTTCATTACCCCATGGGGTACCTTTTGTTACAAGGTAATGCCATTCGGTTTGAAGAACTCCGGGGCAACCTATCAAAGGGCCATGACTACTCTGTTTCATGACATGATACACAAGGAAATTGAGGTATATGTCGATGACATGATTGCAAAATCTAAGACAGAAGAGGAGTATGTGACTCACCTGTCGAAACTATTCGAGCGGTTGAGAAAGTACAAACTCCATTTGAATCCTAACAAATGCACCTTCGGTGTCTGATCAGGGAAACTCTTAGGGTTCATCATCAGCCAGAAAGGAATTGAGGTTGATCCTGACAAAGTCAAGGCCATTCAAGAAATGCCTTCTCCGAAAACTGAAAAACAAATCAGAGGATTCCTGGGACGTTTGAACTACATCTCCAGATTCATATTCCTCATGACCGCGACCTGTGCACCGATTTTCAAATTACTCAAAAAGAACCAGGATTGCATTTGGACAGAAGATTGCCAACCCGCCTTCGACAGTATTAAGGAATACCTGTTGAATCCGCCGATTCTATCACCTCCAGTGGAAGGAAGACCACTGATCATCTACCTAACGGTCCTAGAGGACTCGATGGGCTGTGTACTTGGCCAACAAAATGAAACCAAACGGAAAGAGTCTGCCATCTACTATTTGAGCAAGAAATTCACCGACTGCGAGACTCGGTACACGATGCTTGAAAAAGCTTGCTGTGCTCTGGCTTGGGCAGCCAAACGCCTTCGTCAGTACATGATTCGTTACACTACTTTGTTGGTCTCCGAAATGGATCCAATCAAGTATGTATTTGAAAAACCTGCTCTCACAGGAAGGATTGTCCGTTGGCAGATGTTGTTATCAGAATATGACATAGAGTACCATGCTCAAAAAGCCGTTAAGGGAAGTATTTTAGCCGATCATTTGGCTCATCAACCAATTGACGATCAATAATCAATTGGGTTTGACTTCCCAGATGAAGATGTCATGTATCTAAAAATGAAAGACTGCGATGAACCGCTACCCAGTGAAGGGCCATAACCAGGTTCCCAATGGGGACTCATCTTTGACGGAGCTGTCAATCATCATAACCCCTCAGGGTACCCACATTCCTTTCACCGCCAGACTTACGTTCAAATGTACAAACAACGAGGCTGAATATGAAGCTTGTATTATGGGTCTCGAGGAAGCGATTGGACGTATATGGCGACTCATCCCTGGTCATCAATCAGATCAAAGGAGATTGGAACACGTACCTGTCATACCCCAAATTTTGACCACTTAGATTTCCCATCATTGTGCAAATCATCATCACAATATGGATGTACTTTCATGCCTCATCAATCTCCTCGAGGATTGTTGAGCATTCACTACCATCGAGAATTAGGGTTTCAAGCCCTCTCGGAGCCTTAGACAAAGGATCAATCAAGGAATGACATGATCTTCAACTTGGCTAACCTCTCAAACATCCACAATGGATCAAAAGGACTCCCACTTCAAGGATTAAGCACAAGGCTGCTCCCTTCTAGGTGGATCAGGTCTCAAGATCGACAGTGTCACCAAATTAGGGTTTTGGTCAACCAGGGCCTCCAGATGGAAAATTTTCATCTGGGCACAAGCCAATGATCCAAAACATAACCTAATATACTTCATGGGACCTCATGGACCCAATCATCAAGTCAATTTTGCCTCAGGGGATGCATTCATCAAAAATTAGGAATTAGGGTTTCTTGACCTAATTCACCCCTAAGTTGACTTTTAGGGCAAATCATGAGCCAAGACCTCAAGAGAGGGTTTGAGGGTCTCTAATGAACTATATTTATCCATTTGGAATAATGGATTGATCCAAGAAGTTTGAGCAACAAGTCTCAATTTCATCTGCACCACAATTAGGGTTTCGCGAGAAAAGTCAGCTGTAACTTTGACTTTTGACCAGGACATGCTCCCAAGCCCTAAGACATGATTCAATATACCTTATGACACCCATGGAACATGTCCATCAAGTTTGATTTAGGTCAAGGATATGATTTCATGAAGAATTGCACAGTTTGGAATTCATCTGATAAAAAGTCAACTGTGCACAAAAGTCAACTTTGGCTTTTTGAGATTTTTCACCAAAATGGATTTTTAACCCTAAAATGATGTTAATGTATGATTTGAATCATCATTCATCAAGAAAAATCAAAGAAAGTAGGATAACTTGTAAAAGGGGTAACCATAAAAACTTAGAAAAATTTCTAAGTTATGGAAAAAGTGACACTAATGTGCCAACTTTAGAGGACCATAACTCCTAAACCACAAGGCCATTGTTCCCCATTCAAAGCTTGATTTGTAGATCTCATTTCCCTTTACAAAAGCTTCATACTGACCTATGTCCAAATTCCTCATGGATTTTGAGTTATGGAGTGATCAAAATCAAGAAAAGTCACTTTGTTCCAACACTTAGTGAAAATTTCACTAAGTCAGATTTTACCTTACTTTTTGCCAAATGTAGGGGGATTTTTCACTTGGATTCAAAAGAGATCAAAACCAAACATGTTCAAACAGTTGTTGTACCATGTAAGGGCTTTCCAAAATGGCCAAGAACATTACCAAATTCAATTTGAGTAATGAGATATAACATTGGCAAGTTGCCTTGTTGAAATCTGTCAAGGCAAGGCAGATTTTGCATTTTTGGTCGATTTGCCAAAATCAACCAAATCCAAATGCTCCTATCCACTTGGACACCTCTGAGGATTAAATCTAAAGGGGACAATCACTGAGCCAAGCCTCCAAAGTCTTTGGAACAAGAAATAGCATGTTGAACCTAGAATGGCCAAAATAGGGATAATACTCCAATTTTGGATTTGAGCATTCAATGGAAGCATCAAGGTGGCATGGACTAAGTTATTCTCAACTGAATTCAGTCAAGACTTATCCAAGACCAAGGGAACCACAGCCCTGTGCCCTAACCTCTAGTCAATGGCTAGAGGAGACTTGGATTTCCATTGGACAACATTGGCCAAACCTCTGCTGCAGTTGTCATTCACTGTGGATCCCAAAACAAACTTGCTCTACTATAAATAGAGCTCAATTGTGATCAGTTTGAGTACACCAAAGCCATCAAACAGATGCTTTCCTCAAAATCTCTTCTTTCACTCCAATTTTGCCTTCTAAGGCAAGTCACTATCGGGTTTTGAGTTTGGGAGCTTTTCCAATCAAACCAATCACACACACACCTCACATACATCATATAGAAGTGATCCAAACACTCACATAACATCTGGAACACAGATTTCACAAAATCACCAGCCAATTGCTCAAGTTCTTGACAGTTTTGCAGTTGAGGTACCATCTTCAGCTCCAAACCATTTCAATCCATTCCAAGCATTCATACACACTCCATGGCACCTAGGGAAGCTATCCAGATCATTGGAACCTAGCTGTAACACCTCCAACTCAAATCATGATCACCAGCTGCAAGTGATAAGCATGAGCTCTTCTAACTCTATGATCCATGCAATTTTTGCTGCACAATAATTTGGCCATATGTTCATAATCATGCATGGAATGTTTCCCCTCAATTAATTGCATTGTTTGAATCGTGTATCAAAAATCCTAGCCTTCATGCAGAAATTAGGGTTCTTGAGGATTTTTCGTGATTTCTTGTTATATGTTTAATTTAAATGAAATTAAATACCATAGACATGATCGTGAGGTTGAAACGAGTTGATTGGTGTGTGGATTGCATGATATAATCAAGTATTCAGTGAGATTGGAGAGAAAATGCAAATCTGGGCAAACCCAGAACACGCGCGTGTTCTTGGCGCCATTTTTTGAATATTTGAATATTTGAATTTTGTGATTTTATTTAATTGATTCAAAAATTAATTTCTCTCTGAGTTTTAATGATTTTGAGTTGATTCTTTTTTTAATAATTCACAAAAATGTTAAAATATTTTATTTTCCCAAAAAATCCCAAAAATATTATTTATTTTGTATAATTGATATTTTTGCAAAGAATTAATGTTTTAATTGTTTCTAACATTTAAAATATTTTTTCCACCTTGATTTTGCAACTTTTAATGCCTTCTAATTATTTTGTAGGTCAATACTTAATTTTTGAAGCATTAATCCAAGATCACAATTTGTTTTTCCTATGTTAAAACAATTTTGATCATTTTAATTGAATTTTTATTCAATTAAATACATTTTTGAAAACAAATTAGGGTTTTGGATTAATTCAACCCTTATAAATCATTTTCAAAACACTTTGGGCCTCTAATAGAGTGTAAGACCCAATCCTTTTTTTGACCAAATCATTTTTGGACCTCAGTGTATTGTATAAGTCCCGATACCGTCAAAACCAAACGGCGCGACCGTCGCCTTTTGAAAAATAACCTTTTGGGCCTCTCCTTGAGCTATAAGACCCATTCAAAACTTTTGGGCTTCTAATAGAGTGTGAGACCCAACCCCCTTTTAACCAATACAACTTTGGGCCTCACTTATTGTATAAGTCCCTCTGCGTTAAAAGAAAACATCGGCGCGATCGCCATTTTAAACGGAAAAATCATTTGGGCCTACCCTCGTGTTATAAGCCCCACTCTTTTTCTTTAAACTTTTTGGGCCTCTTGAGAGAGTGTAAGACCCATCCCTTTGTACATAAAACCTTTTTGGGCCTCAGTCACTTGTATAAGTCCCTCTGTACAAATTCAAACAGTGCACTCACTGATAAAACTCTGGGCCTCTCCTTGAGCTGTAAGCCCCAAATCTTTCTTTTTCAAAGCACTTTCTCCTTTGATTTTGAATATACTGTTGTTTTCAATCTTTCTTTGCTGAACAACTAACCAAACAGCATGGAAGCTCTACAACCGAGTAAGTGGTTATTGCTTTTATTTACCGCTTTCATATACATATAACTGTATTGTGGGGTTGTTTCACTGTAAGTCTTCTTTCATAAACTCATATCAACTGTGTAATAATAGTATAGATATTTCGAGTTTCCCCGGCAACTACGTCTAGAACTAGGTGACGCCGTTTCGTTTATTCATAGAAATAGACAACTAGATCCCCAATAGGATCACCAGATACAGTCTTCTCTTCGGCTGTCCTCATTAGGAATTGTCAAGAAACTCTACTCCCAGAGATGAATGTATTCTCCGTGAATGGCATCTTTGAGTTTCTTCCAAATTCTCGAACTTTCCTGACTTGATCTATTCCTTGTGAATAGCTTGCCTTGAATTTTTCGGGGTTTGGGGACCCACGGGCTTCTTAAAAGCATCGGCCTCCTCTTGGGCATCGTACAAGGACCCACAGGCTTCCTAAAAGCAAACCCCGCCTCCTCTTGGGCTTAGTACAAGGACCCGTCGGCTTCTTAGAAGTATTCACAACCTCCTCTTAGGCTTCGTATAATGATTCTTCCTCCGGGAATGATAGTGTGACGCCCCCAATCTATACCCCCAAATAATTATAAAACAATAAACACTTAATAAAATTTCGTCAGAGTATATTTAAAAACACGGCACAGACGAGGAAATCACATTAATTTGATACAAAACATACAACACCTGCTCATAAAGATATGTAACAGTGGGGTAGCATTTAACAGAGGAACTCAGTTCCTTACACCCACATTTCAAAGTTTTTAGAATAAAAGCGGAAAATCTAAAAACTGAATATCACATATATATATATCAATGAAAAGTTGGTCATACATCAGTTATACAAGTACAAACCTAAATATATAAATATACACAATACACCAAAAACACAAACGGCCTCCCTAACTACCCGGTGTCACATATCAGAGCCGACCGACAAAATAATGAAGATACAATCTTCACAAAAGACTTCCAGCAACTCTAATCTGCAATGCCTCATAGAGCATTATAAAACAGCAGAAGGGTGAGAAAAACAACCATAATATAAATGCATATAATTATATATATCAACATAAAAATACACATATCCAGTATTCTCACCACAGTTATCACATGCCAACACATAAGGCATATACAGATTATATTCACATAATCACATATTCACACATCATGCATATGTTTATATACAAAACATATAATTCATAATTCAATGCATTTAACACAAATGCACAACAGTTCACAATTACTATCACAAGTTCAATCACACAATGTCTCACACATAATTACCAAATCATGATTTCCACATATAACTAATGCAATCATAATTCATGCAGATGCAAAGAGACCGACACAACGACTCTCTATGCAAATGCAAATGCGGTACCGACTCCAAGATTCATATCTCAAAACTAGTTCACTCAGGAACTCTGCTGGAACCATCGCTCGTTACATCACTGTAACTCCCCGTCGGGCATACGATGTTCACCCGTCGCTTTAGGTCCCCACATGGGCACACGACGTTTATGGATCGCTTTAAGTCCTCAGGCTTTTCTCACCTCATATTTTCGAGGCACACGATCGTCTATAATCATCGCTTTAGGTCCTCAGGCTATTCATACCTTTCATATTTTCGAGGCACGCGATGTTATAGCTGATTCCCTACCGGAACCGCCGTCACTCAGGACGCAATTGCATATAACCATCGCTTTAGGTCCTCAGGCTATTCATACCTTTCATATTTTCGAGGCACACGATGTTATAGCTGATTCCCCACCGGAACCGCCGTCACTCAGGACGCAATGATGATGCATATCATGATGCTTGACACACAAGGACTCATGACAACCAATGCATCATCACACATATATGCAGTCACAAAAATGCATCTATAACCAAATACAACACATTGCATTTATTTGCCTTTCGGCCACAATTCATCACCACAACATGTCATCACATGCATTCACATCATACAACGTCATACAAGTCATACGATATCTATGTCAAAAGCACATAGCATAATACACATCATTTACACACCATTAAAACGGCAAAAGTCGACAAAATGACACTATTCACATTGCCCGGCATAATTAAATCGGCTATCAAAATCCAAAACATCATAATCACAAAGTACAGCTCAATACCTTTCCAACGACACCAAGAATGTAAAAATCGGATAATCGGAACAAAAGTTACGGACGAAAATGAAAACGACATTTTCAAAAATCACATTTTACCATTCTCCTGGCCATACGCGTATTGCCTTGAGCCATACGCGTATTGCCCAAAATCCTCGCCATGCCATACGCGTATTGCCCAAGGCCATACGCGTATGGGCAAAACCATTTTCTTCCCAAAATTCCCATTTTGAACCCCATACGCGTATTGCATCCTCTCATACGCGTAATGCCCTGAAGTGATACACGTACCATACGCAAATGGGCAGATGGCCGTGCAAAACAACATCTCATACGCGTATTGGCCCATGGCTTGCCCACGTTACGCGTATTGCCAAGGTCCATACGCGTATGAACATGCCCCATACGCGTATGACCTGAAAAACCAGCAAAAATTCTGCAGAAACGAGTTCTGCGTTTTCCACCCAAACCACACCCAAATTCATCACCTAAATCCAGAAAAATACCAATTTGATTCACAACAACACATATCTATCAAGTATCAACAACAAGGAACACAAAGACATCATTTCCAACACGATTAAATCGAATTCTAACATTTTCTACAAAAATGGGTTTTGTTATATTTTTCATATAATCCAACAAAACAACAAACAAACACATACATAATCATACACATGTATAAGATAATTGAATTTCACACCCTTACCCGATTAAATCGAATCCTAGAAGTTGATTTGATCCAACCTAGCTTTTTCTTCTTTTTCTCTCTTTTTCTCTTCTCCTCTTTTCCTCCTTCTCCTTTCTTTCTTTCTATTTTTCTTCTTTTCTAATTCTCTCCCATTTCTCTCTTTTACTAACTTAGTAAAAATAATGCAAAATGACCTAATTGCCCTTACTCTCAACTATCTCACAAATGTTCCCAAAACGCGATAAAATATAATCACAATGTAAAATAACATATTATCACACCAAAGTCATAAATAAAAATAATATAATACTCAAAATAATTAAATCGACTCGATTAAATAAAATGATCAAAACTGGGGCGTTACAACTCTCCCCCACTTGGAAATTTTCGTCCTCGAAAATAAAGCCAAACCCAACAGCTCCAATCACGGCCCTCGCATCTGACCAACAATCATAGACCGACCAAAAACACACTACAAATAACACAACTGACTAACCACCTCGCTAGCATCAGAAACAACAACGACACGACAACGACGACAACAACACCGACAAGATGCAAAGCCCATACAATGCACTTGACGACCAACTCACAACTCAAGGAATACACAAGCACCAACTCACAGGTTCACTCTTGAACCGAAACACAACAAGATCGTTACCATCACCGTAGGTAACCCACCTCTAATTCCTCACACAGGAATTAGCTACCCGCACTCGAACCAACACAATGGAAACGAGGCAACAACACAAACAAGAACATAACGTTCCACGACATGGCAAGGTCTCAACAACATCAACAAAACAAGAATACCAACCTCCTTGTCACACAACCTTATTAAATCAATGCCACGATTCACCAATCGTACATATAACCAAAACATCCATCTACTTAGTAGTCCAAGAATACCATTCAAACCTTTCACCTAACACTTCCATTCCGAAACGTCCATTGATCTCATCATTCCTACAGATTTCCAATGTTCCACCTAAAAACTCTTACAAGTCACACACGCATATACGAAATGTGCCACATCACGCTTCTGCTGCGCACTCTGATGACTCGTAACCATCAAAACTACCAATCTCACGTCCAAAGTCTAACTCTTTCGCATACTCACCAAACCACTGTTCACTTTTAATATTTCCATTCTCACACTCTTCTGTGTTATCTCACACACCAGACACAAGCCTCTGGACTGCTCAAATAATTCCAACTCTTTGATCCTCAAAACAAACATGCAAAAAGATTTTTGACTTACACATCAGGCACAACATCATCCTTTCCCCAACCAATTCATAACTTGCCACAAATCCTAATCATCCTCGTTGTCTCTATTCTTTCAGACCAATCCAATACTCAATATTCTTGTAATTACCAAACACTTTGAATCTAGAATCATAAAGATAATACTTCTAATAATCCAACATAATACAACTACACCCACTTCCACAATAGTACTGATCCTTCCACGATTCCTCAAATGTCGAAGAACATAAACCACAACTTAAACAAACCACCACTCTTATCAAACATTCCAACAATTGTAATTCTGGTCAAACTCAACCAAACCATTCCAGTTACCTAACCCTGAAAGTGAACACTTAATCTCAATCGTAACCCTATACCACTGTCCGTACTCCATACACAATTCCTGCTCTTGACAATCCAAATTCCATCCTATTGCAACAACCACCCAAAAAGGAACTCTCAAATATTACATCCACCCCCAAGGGTTTCCTCAAGATTTCTGCAATCTCAATACCATCAAAGAATTTCAAATCATTTGCAATTCGTCACAATTCAAAACTCAAGCTATGCAAAACACAACTGCAAGTTCCCATACTACTCACTGGTTAACACGCATCCTCCTATTATCATCTTATTCCTTACCAACCCTTAGTAATACCCAATCATTATCCCTCAGAGACATTCCAACTTAATCCACATACTCAAACCTCTAATCCGTCTCATCTTCTGATATAAGAATTCTCATCAACTCACCAAAACAATCTGTAACCAACTCCTTACCTTTCAAGTAATCCATTCCGCACCACTATCAAAGCCGGAAAGACACGTCAATTCCATCCAACATAGTTCCCGTCTGCTATCAACAAGAGATTAAGGGTGATCAGTTCCTCAATTTGTCAATAGACAGCCGACAACCATGATGAGGCATAAACCGTCTCCACCAAACGATAATAGCATTCCTTACATCCTATACACTAGACTACCTAAGGCACAATTCCTTAGTTGACATAATCCTTACCTCCGCACCCCTTCTTGAACCAGAAACCAAACTTATAATCTTACAATTTACAACACACTGAGCCAGCGCTCTACACCTGAAACAACACGGAGAAGTACCAGCTTCTCCCCCACTTATCTCATTCTAATCCTTTCAACTGTAAACACACTAAATCCATTACAAATACTTTACCATAAACAGTCAAAGAACAATTAGACAAACCCCAAGAGTAATTACCAACCCCTAGACAAAAGTATCGATAACCATCACACCACCCCAAGAAGACACACAATTCAAACGCTTCGCGCACTCATACGAAATAAACGAATGAGTCGCTCCAATATCAAGAATAGAAAATAAAGACGTACTATTAATAAAACAAGTACCTTGAGTCAGACGATCCGCACTAGTAGTCTCATCTCCTGCCAATGCAACAACCTTCCTACCAGTCTGAGCTCCCTTCGGTTCCGTACACCTCGTACTGATATGACCTGTTCCACCGCAGTTGAAACACTTCATCCTAATTCTCTTACAATCAGCTGCGACATGTCCCGAACCTCCACAATTAGAACATTTCAGTTTATTCCTCCTACAATCCAACTTACGATGTCCTACTTCCCCACACTTGTGACACTTAATGTAACACCTCGGAGGACTAGACATTCCTCCCCCACTACGAGACTGTTGTTTCCCTTTCCTGTCATTCACATTCTCATAGGGAGTAGCACGCACCTTACGATCCTCTTCTTAAATCCTACAACTGTCCACCAATTTAGAAAACCTTCTAATCCTCTGATAACCGATTGCCCTTTTAATCTCCGGACGCAATCTGTTCTCGTACTTCACGCACTTAGAAAATTCAACAGTCGCTTCCGGATAATGAGGATAGAACTGCACAAGTTCCACAAACCTTGCAGTGTTATCAACCACAGACATATTACCTTGTTTCAACTCCAAGAACTCAATCTCTTTCTTTTCCTTCACACCCTCAGGATAATACTTCCTCCAAAACTCTCGGCTAAATAAATCCCAAGTAACTTCTTCATCATCCACTCCCAACACTTGGCGTAAACTAACCCACCAATCAGCTGCTTCTTCCTCCAGCATGTGAGTACCCAGTCTCACCTTGTCCTCTTCAGCACAATCCATCACATGGAAGATTCTTTCAACCTCTTCAAACCAAAATTGTGCACCATCATGATCATATCTTCCCTTGAAGATAAGCGGTTCGTTCATCCCGAACTCATTATTACCCGCAACATTCGGTACACCCTGCACAGTCCGAGCCATATTCTGTTCATTTCCAATAACAGCAACTATGGTTAAACAAACAGCTCACCGAACCACAAAGACCAACAAGGACTGACACAAACTGACACGGACTGGCTCTGATACCACTTAATGTGACACCCCAATCTATACCCCCAAATAATTATAAAACAATAAACACTTAATAAAATTTCGTCAGAGTATATTTAAAAACACGGCACAGACGAGGAAATCACATCAATTTGATACAAAACATACAACACCTGCTCATAAAGATATGTAACAGTGGGGTAGCATTTAACAGAGGAACTCAGTTCCTTACACCCACATTTCAAAGTTTTTAGAATAAAAGCAGAAAATCTAAAAACTGAATATCACATATATATATCAATGAAAAGTTGGTCATACATCAGTTATACAAATACAAACCTAAATATATAAATATACACAATACACCAAAAACACAAACGACCTCCCTAACTACCCGGTGTCACATATCAGAGCCGACCGACAAAAGAATGAAGATACAATCTTCACAAAAGACTTCCAGCAACTCTAATCTGCAATGCCTCATAGAGCATTATAAAACAGCAGAAGGGTGAGAAAAACAACCATAATATAAATGCATATAATTATATATATCAACATAAAAATACACATATCCAGTATTCTCACCACAGTTATCACATGCCAACACATAAGGCATATACAGATTATATTCACATAATCACATATTCACACATCATGCATATGTTTATATACAAAACATATAATTCATAATTCAATGAATTTAACACAAATGCACAACAGTTCACAATTGCTATCACAAGTTCAATCACACAATGTCTCACACATAATTACCAAATCATGATTTCCACATATAACTAATGCAATCATAATTCATGCAGATGCAAAGAGACCGACACAACGACTCTCTATGCAAATGAAAATGCGGTACCGACTCTAAGATTCATATCTCAAAACTAGTTCACTCAAGAACTCTGCTGGAACCATCGCTCGTTACATCACTGTAACTCCCCGTCGGGCATACGATGTTCACCCGTCGCTTTAGGTCCCCACATGGGCACACGATGTTTATGGATCGCTTTAAGTCCTCAGGCTTTTCTCACCTCATATTTTCGAGGCACACGATCGTCTATAATCATCGCTTTAGGTCCTCAGGCTATTCATACCTTTCATATTTTCGAGGCACGCGATGTTATAGCTGATTCCCCACCGGAACCGCCGTCACTCAGGACGCAATTGCATATAACCATCGCTTTAGGTCCTCAGGCTATTCATACCTTTCATATTTTCGAGGCACACGATGTTATAGCTGATTCCCCACCGGAACCGCCGTCACTCAGGACGCAATGATGATGCATATCATGATGCTTGACACACAAGGACTCGTGACAACCAATGCATCATCACACATATATGCAGTCACAAACATGCATCTATAACCAAATACAACACATTGCATTTATTTGCCTTTCGGCCACAATTCATAACCACAACATGTCATCACATGCATTCACATCATACAACGTCATACAAGTCATACGATATCCATATCAAAAGCACATAGCATAATACACATCATTTACACACCATTAAAACGGCAAAAGTCGACAAAATGACACTATTCACATTGTCCGACATAATTAAATCGGCTAACAAATTCCAAAACATCATAATCACAAAGTACAGCTCAATACCTTTCCAACGACACCAAGAATGTAAAAATCGGATAATCGGAACAAAAGTTACGGACGAAAACGAAAACGACATTTTCAAAAATCACATTTTACCATTCTCCTGGCCATACGCGTATTACCCTGAGCCATACGCGTATTGCCCAAAATCCTTGCCATGCCATACGCGTATTGCCCAAGGCCATACGCGTATGGGCAGAACCATTTTCTTCCCAAAATTCCCATTTTGAACCCCATACGCGTATTGCATCCTCTCATATGCGTAATGCCCTGAAGTGATACGCGTACCATACGCAAATGGGCAGATGGCCGTGCAAAACAACATCTCATACGCGTATTGGCCCATGGCTCGCCCACGTTACGCGTATTTCCAAGGTCCATACGCGTATGAACATGCCCCATACGTGTATGACCTGAAAAACCAGCAAAAATTCTACAGAAACGAGTTCTGCGTTTTCCACCCAAACCACACCCAAATTCATCACCTAAATCCAGAAAAATACCAATTTGATTCACAACAACACATATCTATCAAGTATCAACAACAAGGAATACAAAGACATCATTTCCAACACGATTAAATCGAATTCTAACATTTTCTACAAAAATGGGTTTTGTTATATTTTTCATATAATCCAACAAAACAACAAACAAACACATACATAATCATACACATGTATAAGATAATTGAATTTCACACCCTTACCCGATTAAATCGAATCCTAGAAGTTGATTTGATCCAACCTAGCTTTTTCTTCTTTTTCTCTCTTTTTCTCTTCTCCTCTTTTCCTCCTTCTCCTTTCTTTCTTTCTATTTTTCTTCTTTTCTAATTCTCTCCCATTTCTCTCTTTTACTAACTTAGTAAAAATAATGCAAAATGACCCAAATGCCCCTACTCTCAACTATCTCACAAATGTTCCCAAAACGCGATAAAATATAATCACAATGTAAAATAACATATTATCACACCAAAGTCATAAATAAAAATAATATAATACTCAAAATAATTAAATCGACTCGATTAAATAAAATGATCAAAATTGGGGCGTTACAAATAGCCTCCTCTTGGGCTTCGTACAAGGACCGATCGGCTTCTTAAAAGCTTCCAGCCTCCTCTTGGGTTTCGTACAAATTGTCCCGACGACCTCCTAGAGGTATAGGAACAGAAATTAGTCATCTGCATAGAACAGTCCTTTCAAAGAGTCTACTACTGTTTCTCAAAGCATGGTACAAAAGATAAAACTCTGGACTTGGATAGTCTAATCTCCTTGAGTCTCAAAGACATTCTCAAGTGACCTCTTCGTTAAATAGGAAGAAAACCCGTGGACTCGGACAGTCTCAATACCCTTCGGATTTCCCAATTCCTTAAAGAATAGGAATAGCCCGGATCCTCGAATCAAATCCTCGAGTACAGTGTTGCTTATATAAGAACTGATTTTCTCTTTAAATCAGTATACTGGATCTGTCACTTAACTGAAACAGTAACAATAGCCTCCTCTTAGGCTTTGTATAATGATCATTCTCCAGTGAAGTTAGCCTTCTCTTGGGCTTTGTACAATGATTCTCCCCAGCGGAGTCGAACAACGTTTAGCCTCTCTCTCGGGCTTTGTACGAGACACATAAAAGACTTCCTCGTTGAGTCAATCACCCTTTCGCCTCCATCTCGGGCTTTATACGAGATACAAAAAGGTTCTTATTGAGCCAAACAAATTTTAGCCTCCATCTCGGGCTTCGTACGAGATACAAAAAACACTCTTGTTAAGTCAAGTAGCCTTCATCTTGGGCTTCGTACGAGATACCAAAAAACTCCATCGTCGAGTCAAAACCTTTTAGCCTCTCTCTCGGGCTTTGTACGAGACACATATTAGCCTCCTCTTAGGCTTTGTATAAGAAAACTATTGGTCGATCCAATCAACCTTTTAGCATCAAAGTTGTGCCTTGTTCACAGTACACAAACTTCAACAACTCTTTCCCCTTCATCTAATTGCTGTAAGCGGCAAGCCCCTGGATCATCTACATCCATGCCAATGTCCCTCTTTTAGTATGAGAAATTCCTAAGGAAAGATGGCATTGCTCTAAACTGAGTTAAAGTCTTCTCCTTCAGGTTAAAATCCCCTATAAAGGAAATTATGGCATTGCCGGATTCACAAATCCCGATTAAAGTAATCCTCCTTTACAGTCAGTCACCCAACAGTTGTGACAAACAGACCCCTTTAGAGATGACAAATTCTCTCTAAGGTCAACGCTTTCAGCTTCACATCTTGGGCTTTGAACAAGATACAAACTACCTTTCGCTTCACGTCTTGGGCTTTGAACAAGACACCAAAACAACCATTTCCTCCCATAGAATAGGAGGAACTACGAACGCTCTGATTTCCCTGTTTCGGTAAACGGGAATACGTAGGCATAAGATTGAAAGAAAAAATCTTAGCAAGCACACTAAACAAAACCCAAAATCTCATACCTTCATCCTAACATCCTAACCGATAGCCTAAAGCACCCCTCATCAACAAAATAAACCTAGGAGAAACCCCGAATCTTCGTAGCATCTGTAACCTAACAGACCGCTGTTTAATCTCAGTATGCAAGCAGGGTTAGTTGGAGACATCTATTTCCCTTCCTTCATCAGCTTTAATAGGATAAAAAATAAATCGAACTGTAGTACTAGAGCGATCGTGCTTCGCAACCACATCCAAAAATCACTCGCTATAGTACCAATCAAGACTGATTCCTTACAAAGATTATGCAAGGAGGTTGCTACCCTTCTTCAACAGAATTGAGTTTCATCATATCCCTCGTGAGGAGAATCACATGGCTGATGCATTAGCCACTCTCTCTTCCATGATTAGTGTAGGTCAATGGAGCGACCTACCTAAGATCGACATAATGCGCCTTGAACGGCCCGCTTACATCTTCACGATTGAAGCAGTCATAGACGACAAACCTTGGTATCACGATATCAAATGCTTCCTTCAGAAACATGAGTACCCACCTGGGGCACTAAGGAAAGACAGAAAAACCCTCAGAAGACTGGCTGGCAACTTCTTCCTGAGCGGTGACACACTGTATAAGAGGAATTTTGACATGGTTTTGCTCCAATGCGTAGACAGACCAGAAGCAGAAATGCTGATAAAAGAAATTCACGAAGGATCCTTTTGCACTCATGCCAACGGACACACAATGGCAAGAAAAATTCTGAGAGTAGGGTACTACAGGTTGACCATGGAATTCGACTACTACAAGTAAATGAGGAGGTGTCACAAGTGTCAGATATACTCAGACAAAATTCATGTACCGCCAATGCATCTCAAAGTTCCCTCTTCCCCGTGGCCTTTTTCCATATGGGGAATCGACATAATTGGCATGATTGAGCCCAAGGCTTCAAACGGACATCGGTTCATCCTGGTAGCCATTGACTATTTCACCAAGTGGGTCGAGGCAGCGTCGTACGCTAATGTGACCCAACAAGTGGTGGTCCGATTTATCAAAAACAATCTCATCTACCGTTATGGTGTTCTGAGCCAGATCATTACTGATAATGGATCTAACTTGAACAATAAGATGATGAAGGAGTTGTGCGCTGAGTTCAAGATCGAACACCATAACTCATCTCCCTACCGACCCAAGATGAACGAAGCAGTAGAAGCGGCTAACAAGAACATCAAGAAGATTGTTCAGAAGATGGTTGTAACCTACAAAGACTGGCACGAGATGCTACCCTTTGCTCTTCACGGTTATCGCACATCTTTCCGCACTTCAACAGGAGGAACCCCTTTTTCTCTAGTATATGGCATGGAGGCAGTGCTCCCCATAGAAGTAGAGATCCCATCAATCCGGGTATTGATGGAAGCTAAGCTTACAGAAGCTGAATGGTGTCAAAGCAGACACGATGAACTGAATCTGATCGAATAAAAATGAATAACGGCACTATGCCACGGTCAGTTGTATCAACAAAGAATGAAGAGGGCGTTTGACAAAAAGGTCCGACCTCGCGTCTTCAGGAAAGGAGACCTTGTGCTAAAAAAGATACAATCATTTCTCACTGACTCTCGGGGCAAATGGACTCCGAATTATGACGGCCCCTATGTGGTCAAGAAAGCTTTCTCAGGAGGGGCCTTGAGACTTGCAACCATGGATGGAGAGGAATTTGCCTACCCCACGAATGTTGATGTAGTCAAGAAATACTTCGCCTAAAGAAAAAAACGTCTCAGTGGATCGAAAACCCGAAAGGGCGGTCCAGGCAAAAATTAGAGACATAATCAAAAATCATCCTGGTGGATTGGAAATCTCAAAGTACAATCCAGGCAAAAGTTAGGGATAATGGCAAGTAACTACATCTGATCAGTTCAACTCCTCAGCAGTAATGCCATCCATCGAAAGAAAACTCCAGTCAAGGTCATCTTCGACAGAAGCTCAGGATGTCCCGAATTCAAAGTTGGTAGAAGGTTAGTGGTCGTTATGTTTCAATGCAGCCCTTTTCCCTTAAATTACCATTTTCTAAACTTTGTAAATACTCTATGGAATCACGCGTTTGGCTGATCTCCATCCTATCAATAAAATTTGAGCCCTTGTGCTTTTGTTTGCAATTCTTATTTGTTTTAGCTTTACAGAACGACATTTTAACATGATCAGTGATTCTTGAAATAAAACAAAAAATGAATTTACTTGTTAAATCCTTTTTTCTGCTTCTAAAATAAAGATGGCAATTCTTTTGACTGTTGAACATCGAAAGAACATCGCTCGCTTCTCCAGAAATAAGCGAGCTTCAAAGTGTAGAATCAAAGTACTCCTTCTAAACCAATGCACCTGAATGAAGGATCAACTGTATCAGATGCGGCTTTCCCATCTTATACCCCCCGGCAGAGTTCTTACCTCCTAAGCCTGACCAACGGTTGTTCCCCGCGGGAACTACTTTCTCCTAAGCAAGGCAGAATTTCTACTTTTGGACCAGCGATACCTCTTCGTCCCCCGCAGTGGCCGAGTATCCAGTCGTGTTCATACGTCAGTTTGTATGTCGCGTCAGTTTCGTCAACATAAACATACATACCTCATGCATCGTTACTTTGCATTCATATTCATATTGCATCACTATCACTCCAGTCGGTCTTGTCCCCTGGTGATAACAGTCCTCTCAATCGAGTTGTCAGTTCTTTCCTCGCCAGGAAATGTCGCGTCTGAACAATCTCTCTCCTCCAGTTTATTTCTGGATTGAAGTTAGCCCTCGAACACTTTGATAACTTGAACCTCTGAAAGACCAGAGAACTTTCGACAAACATCACTCTTCGCCAGTGAAGATGATGTCTCCGCTTTCCCAAATTAAGGAAAATCTCCAGAGAAAGCCTCTTACTCAGAGATTCAACGATACGGAAGTTTTTCTCCAAAAAACCCGCTGACAAAAAGGTCATCAGCACCTCAAAATTGGATCACATCATATGGAATTTCTCCGAGAAGATCCCGAGAAAAGTATGATGCAATATCCTCAAGCGGAAACAGTCTCTCAAGAGACTCGTTTTCCCTGATAGAGTCAATAAATGGCGTCTCCCAACAGAGAAGTTTGTACACCTCTACAACTCAGACGAATGGGTTCCCCAACAAGTCTGACATCAAAATTTTTCTATCAAATGGCATCTTACCAGGAAAATTCGGCGAGAAGTTGGAGGAAAATCGCTACGCATAGCGTCCCTTGTCAAGAAAGTTTATTGACAAAAGAAACTGAGACCAGTTCCTTGGTAGGAAACCAGGATCGAGGGGAAGTTTATTTCAGAAGCTAAGACCAATTCCTTGGTAGGAAACCAGGATCGAGGGGAAGTTTACATCAGAAACTAAGACCAGTTCCTTGGTAGGAAACCAGGACCGAGGGGAAGTTTATTTCAGAAACCTAGACCAGTTCCTTGGCTGAAGCCCAGGATCAAGGGGAAGTTTTTACCTTTTATAAGCATCATTACTTAGCAAAAGAAGATGAATGCGTAAGCTACCGTTCATAACCACCATCAAAATTTCGGGTATTCCGATATTTAGTCCTCTTGCACCCCGAATGCCCGAATACCTTCGCCATTCACACCTTCGGGTCCAAGAAGATTAAATAGGGGCATCTGTCATACCCCAAATTTTGACCACTAATATTTCCCATCATTGGGTAAATCATCATCACAATATGTATGGACCATCATGCCTCATTAGTCTCCCCAAAGATGGGTGAGCATCCACTACAATCAAACTTAGGGTTTCAAGCCCTCTCAGAGCTCTTAGACAAAGGAACAATCAAGAAATGACATGATCCTCAACTTGTCTAAACCTCTAAAACATCCCCAATGGATCAAAAGGACTCCCACTTCGGGAATCAAGCACCAGGTTGCAACATTCCAAGTGGATCAAGCCTCAAGATCGCCAGTGTCACCAAATTAGGGTTTTGGTCGACCAGGGCCTCCAGATGGGAATTTTCCTCTGGGAATGAGCCAATGCTTCAAAGCATAACCTAAAATACTCCATGGAACCTCATGGATCCAATCATCAAGTCAATTTAACCACAGGGGATACATTCATCAAAAATAAGGAATTAGGGTTTCTTGACCTAATTCACCCCTAAGTTGACTTTTGGGACAAAACATGAGCCAAGACCTCAAGAGAGGATTTGAGAGTCTCTAATACACCATATTGATCCATTTGCAACAATGGATTGATCCAAGAAGCTTGATTCCCAAGTTTCAATTTCATCTGAACCACAGTTAGGGTTTCGCGGGAAAAGTCAACTGTAGCTTTGACTTTTGACCAGGACATGCTCCCAAACCCTAGGACATGATTCAATACACCCTATAACACCTATGAAATCAATCCATCAAGTTTTATTTAAGTCAAGGACTTGATTTCATAGAGGAGCGTACAGTTTGGAATTCATCTGACAAAAAGTCAATTGTGCACAAAAGTCAAAGTTTGACTTTTTGAGATTTTTCACAATTATGGTTCCTTAACCCTAAAATGATGTTAATGTGTGATTTGGATCATCATTCATCAAGAAAAATCAAGAAAAGTGGGATAACTTGTAAAAGGGGTAACCATAAAAACTTAGAAATTTTCTAAGTTATGGAACAAAGTGGCTAGGGTACCAACTTTGGAGGATCATAACTCCTAAACCACAAGGTCATTTTTCCCCATCCAAAGCTAGATTTGTAGCCCTCGTGGCCTTCTACAAAATCTCCAACTACACCTCATTCCAATTCATCATGGATTTTGAGTTATGGGATGATCGAAATGGCTAAAAACATGAAATGCCACTTTTTCCAACACAGTGAAATTTTCACTAAGTCAGAATCTGCCTTCACTTTTTTCCAAATGAAGGGGGATTTTTCACTTGGATCCAAAAGGTATCAAAACCAACTATGATCAAACAGTTGTTGTATCATATGAGGGCTTTCCAAAATGGCCAAGAACTCCATCAAATTTCACTTGAGCCATGAGATAGGACAATGCCAATATGCCTTGCTACAAACTGTCATGGCAAGGCAGATTTTGGAGTTTTGCTCGATTTACCCAAATTTTGCAAAGGGCAAGCAACTCTATCCATCTGAACACCTCAAGGGGGGACCAAGGAGGAACCAACTCTGATCCCAAGCCTCCCAAGTCTTTGGAACCAAAAATAGCATGTCAAACCTAGAAATCCCTAAAAGAGGGACAAGACTCCAATTTTGGATTAGAGCATACAATGCATACACCAAGGTGGCATGGACTGAGCCATTTCCAACTGAATTCAGTCAAGACTTATCCAAGACCAAGGGAACCAGTAGCCCGTGCCCTAACCTCTAGTCAATGGCTAGAGGAGACTTGGATTCTCGTTGCTCAACATTGGCCAAACCTCTGCTGCAGTTGCCATTCACTATTGCAGCCAAAACAAACTTACTCTACTATAAATAGAGCTCAATTGTGTTCAGTTTGAGTACACCAAAGCACTACAACACTTGCTTTCCTCAAAATCTCTTTCTCTAGGCAAAAATACCTTCTTTAGCAAGGTAACTCTGAGTTTTTGAGTTAGAGAGCAATTCCACCACAGCTCATGATCCAAACACATCCAATATATCATATATAAGCTGTCAAAACTCTCACAAGTGACATGTAACACCAAAATCACAAAGTCACCTCTCAAAACCTCAAAATAGGCCTTTTGTGCATTTTTCAAGCCATGTCTTGATTCAGTCACTTTCCAAACCAGATAAAACCTTAAACACACTCCAAATATCATCCTTGAATTGTCCCAAATAGTTCCACACATCTAGAACACCATTTGAGAGAGTTGCTATTTTGGTCACTTTTGCCCCGTTTGCAAGAAAGAGCTCAAACTTGCTCCTGAGGTTTCCAACTGATTCCAACCATCCTAAAAGCTTCTAAGAGATCATTTGAGGGTGTCCAAAGCATCAAATAATTTCTGGAACAAGGTGCTTGGCAGATTGCACAAAAGCTCCAAAAAGAGGTAAGCATCACAACTTGGATTCTTTGAATCATGCTTTCTTTTGATATCCACTGATCATGCATCTCTTATACATGTTATATGTGTTGTGTTTGCACCAATTTATCATGTAATTCATGCTTGTACCAAGAGATGGCACAGAAAATGCAAATCATGGCCTATTTCAAAACCACTATCGGGTTTTTCAATAGGAGCATGATCTGAAAAAAACACCACCACCATTGGATTCCTTGTGAAATTCTAGGCAGGATAGACCTAAATTTTGTCCCAATCCATGGAGAAATGAGAAAGTTATGGCCTTCACGTTTCTGACCAAAATCTTGCCTTGCCTTGCCTTAGGCCAGGCCAAAAACAAGGCAAGCCTTGTATATTTATGGTTGTGTTTCAATCAACGGATGTATCACCACCCTAGTGGTACGGCGCGGGCCCTATACACAAGAGGTCTGGGGTTCGAATCCCCCTCGCCCGAGATCCTCTTTCTGCTATTTTTTCCACGTTTTTATTGTTTTTCTTATTATTTTTAATGATTTGAAAAATTAATAACTCCCTCAATTTTAATTATTTTTTATTGGTTCTTTTTGCAAAAAATCACAAAAATGTTGAAATATTTTATTCCACAAAAAAATTAAGTTTATATTATTTATTTAATATAATTAGTATTTTTGTGAATAAATTCCTTTTTAATTGTTTTTTAAACATTTAAAAGTGAATATCTACTTTGAAAATCAAAACCAAATGAGTTTTAATTCATCTTGTGATTAAAACCTCATTTTTCAAACCTTAAACAAAAATCACAAGTGGTTTATTCAAACTTATTTGGTATTTTTATCATTTTTATTTGATTTTCTTTAAATATTTACTTTTAAAAGAAAACAAATTTAGGGTTTCCTTGATTTTCACTCAAACAAAACTTGTAAAAAACTTATTAGGCCTCTAATAGAGTGTAATACCCAACCCCATTTGAAAACCAAAACATTTTGGGCCTCAGTCATTGTATAAGACCCACTGCATTTTCAAAAGTCTCGGCACGACCGCCATAAACCCTAGGCCTCTCCTTGAGCTATAAGACCCATTCCTTAAACTTTTGGGCCTCTAATAGAGTGTAAGGCCCAACCACTTTTTGAAACCAAAATAATTTGGGCCTCAGTCATTGTATAAGACCCACTGCGTTTTCAAAAACCTCGGCGCGATCTCCATAAACCTTGGGCCTCTCCTTGAGCTGTAAGCCCCACCACTTATACAAAAATCAATCACTGGGCCTCTAATAGAGTGTAAGACCCAATCCCCTTTTAACCAAAACAATTTTGGGCCTCAGAAATTGTATAAGTCCCTCTGCGTTAAAAGAAAATCTCGGCGCGATCGCCATTTCGAAACAAAACCCTGGGCCTCTCCTTGAGCTGTAAGCCCCACCACTTGTATAAAAATAAACCTTTGGGCCTCTTGAGAGAGTGTAAGACCCATCACTTTGTACAGAAAATCATTTTGGGCCTCAGTCACTTGTATAAGTCCCTGTACAAATTCAAAACAACAGTGCAATCACTGATAAAAACTTTGGACCTCTCCTTGAGCTGTAAGCCCCAACAATCTGTTCAAAGCACTTTCTCCTTTGATTTTGAATATAATATTGTTATCAAAGTTTTCTTTGTTGAACAACTAACCAAACAGCATGGAAGCTCTACAACCGAGTAAGTGTTTACCCGCTTTCATATATATATAACTGTATTGTGGGGCTACTCACTGTAAGTCTTCTTTCACACACTTTTATATACTCGTCATATATCCACTGTGTAATACTAGTATAGTTATTTAGAGTTTTCCCCGGAAACTACGTCTAGCACTAGGTAAAGCCCCGTTGGT
Organism: Lathyrus tuberosus; assembly: GCA_022829125.1. NCBI lineage: Eukaryota > Viridiplantae > Streptophyta > Magnoliopsida > Fabales > Fabaceae > Lathyrus > Lathyrus tuberosus. The sequence goes on along the minus strand of JALAZF010000056.1, from coordinate 4,212,140 downwards.
CACTCTTAAATACAAACAAAACTAGATCCCCATAGGATTACCAGACACAGTTTTCCCTCCTCTTGGGGTTAAACAATATGGAGACGTGAAAGGCAGCATTCTCGGTGAACCCTTTCTCAGACTGTCACCCTTAGAAATTGTCAAAGCAACTCTAACTCCCTAGAGATGATCTTTTCTCCGTGAATGGCATCTCTTGAGTTTCTTCCAAATTCTCGAACTTTCCTGGCTTGATCTATTCTCTGTGAATAGCATGTCTTGAACTTCTCGGGGTTTGGGGACCTACAGGCTTCCTAAAAGCATCCCCGCCTCCTCTTGGGCGTTATACAAGGACCCTTCGGCTTCTTAAAAGCTCTCATGCCTTCTCTTGGGCTTAGTACAAGGACCCAGAGACCTCTACAGGTATTGGAACAGAACCTAGTCGTTAATTTGCTAGAGCTATCTTTCTGAGTCAAATGTCAAACCTGTTAATGGGTTGACCTTCATCCCTTAACATACCAGCCTTCTCTTGGGCATTATACAAAGATCTTTCATTACCTGAGAATCGATTTCTAAAAACACCCGTAGACTTGGACAATCTCAATACCCTTTGGATTTCCTATTTCCTTAAAGAATAGGAAATAACCATGATCCTCTGATCAATCCCAAGGTACAACATTACCCATATAAGAACTGATTTTCTCTTTTATCCAATATACCGGACCTGTCACTAAACTGAAACAGTCACCAGCACAATAGCCTCCTCTTGGGCTTTGTACAATGATTCTCCCAAAGGGAGCTAACCTTTTCAGACTCTCTTGTTGAGTCAATCTCCTTTTAGCCTCCATCTCGGGCTTCGTACGAGATACAAAACACTCTCTTGTTGAGTATAAAAGACTTTCTTGTTGAGTCAAACCCTTTTAGCCTCCATCTCGGGCTTCGTACGAGATACAAAACATTCTCTTGTTGAGTCAATCCCTTTTAGCCTCCATCTCGGGCTTCGTACGAGATACAAAAATACTCTTTTGTTGAGTATAAAAGACTCTCTTGTTGAGTCAATCCCTTTTAGCCTCCATCTCGGGCTTCGTACGAGATACAAAAACACTCTCTTGTTGAGTATAAAAGACTCTCTTGTTGAGTCAACTCCTTTAGCCTCTCTCTCGGGCTTCATACAAGACATATAACAGACTCTCTTGTTGAGTCAACCCTTTTAGCCTCTATCTCAGGCTTCGTACGAGACAACAAATAAAAGACACCAGCTTGTTGGGTCAATAGCCTCCTCTTAGGCTTTGTATAAGGAAAACCCCGGTTGAGTCAATCGACCTTTTAGCATCAAAGTTGTGCCTTGTTCATAGCATACAAACATCAATAACTCCCCTTTAGAGATGACAAATTCTCTCTAAAGTCAAAACCCTTCAGCTTCACATCTTGGGCTTTGAACAAGATACAAACAAACCCTTTAGCTTCACGTCTTGGGCTTTGAACAAGACACCAAAACAACTTTTTCCTCCCATAGAATAGGAGGAACTACGAATGCTCTGATTTCCCTGTTTCGTCAAATGGGAATACGTAGGCATAAGATTCAAAAAATCTTAGCGAGCATACTATTCAAAAACCCAAAATCCCATACCTCCATACATCAATCGAAAAGCATCAGTCCTAACATCCTCACCAATAGCATAGTCCCGACATTTCATTCTTCGCAAAATAAGCAGAGAGAGGCCCATAATCTAAACCGCATCTGTAAACCAACAGTCATCTGTTTAAACTCAGTATGCAAGCAGGGTTAATTGGAGACATTTATTTCCCTTCCTTCATCAGCTTCAATAGGATAAAAAATGAATCGACCTGTAGTACCCCAGAGCGACAGTGCTTAAGAACCACGTCCAAAATCGCTCGCTACAACTGTTTTTCACTTTCCATTCATGTTTGAATTAAGTTTGTTCTTTAAAGGAAAAGCTTAATCTTGTATAATCAATAATGCACCCTTTGCTTTAATAATTTTTCAATTAATTTTGGAAAATTATTAGCATTTTCCTCCCTTTTGATTAATTTATCGAAACTTCGTTTCAATTATTAATCTTCTCGTTGGCGCTTCTCTTTAGGCTTCCTTTAGAGCTTTCCCTCTCTTTCCCCCCGCGGAGTCGGAGATTCGCACGACGCACTGGAGCACTATACAACTTAGAGTTGTTACGCTGTCCGTTTCAACTTCTGCATTACACCCTGTGTGTTAGAGAAGGAATGAGAATGGATAATTCCTACTCTCATTCTGACTACTTCAGGTAGGGGACGGATGACCCTGTGCCTGGCTTAGTTACCTCTATCTCCAGGCGGTAGCGTATCTTCATCCCCAGTTGAGTCGATCCCTGATCACTTTTTCCTCTTTCTATCTCCCTTTTGATCAATCACCATTCTTTTGGTTAAATATCATTGTCTCTTGGGTTAACACCCATTTCTTGACTCAATATTCTTTTTGTGTGGTCAATCATTTCTTTTTGATTCCCCTGAAGAGTCTCAATTCCTTTTTCTTCGGTTAAACACAGTTTTCCTGTTAAAGACCGAAACTCTTGTGGAGTTCGCAACCTTCCCTTGTTTATTCTCCCTTTGTTTGGTTAACCACTGCCTGTCAGTTAAAACACCAATTTACACTTCTTCTCAGTTAACCACAGTCTATCTGTTAACACACTGAGTTCCTCTTGGGTTAATCACCTTCTCTTGGTTAATCACCCATTTTTCAGTTAACCACAACCAGTCTGTTAAAACACCGAGCCCCTTTCGAGTTAATCACCTTCTCTTGGTTAATCACTCGTTTCTTTTCGGTTAATCACAGTCTCTATTTTAACACCGAATCCTCAGCAGTTAGCAACCATTCTTTTGGTTCAAATACCCTTTCGTTGGTTGAGTACTGTTTGTTCAGTCCGTACTAACATCCCCTTTGGGTCACAACCTTTGCTTGGTTCCACACCCGTTCATTGGGTCACAACCTTCACTTGGTTCTACACCCATTCTTTTGGTTGATCACAGTCTATCTATTAAAACCTTTCTCCCCGCACGATTGCAATCTTTTCTTTCTTTGGTTAACCACTATTTATCAGTTAATATGCCGAAATCCCTTCAGAGTCAAACACCTTCACTTGGTTCAATACTCTCTATCTTTTAGTTCATCACAGTTTGCCTGTTGACACCAAACCCTTTGCTCTCCACAGAGTTTTAATCTCTTTCTCTTTCGTTGACCACTGCCAGTCAGTTAACATACTGAATCCCTTTTCTCTTGGTTTTGACGCCATCCTTTTGTGTGTTCCCCAGTAGAGTCGCTACCCTCTGATCCTTAGCACAGTTCTTTGTTCTTTTTGTTAGTTCCTGGATTGGCTGGAATTTTGGTAAAACAAAGTATATTCAATGTTGATGTCAAGGTGCTGATGTTGTAACATTGAAGTCTTAACACTGGGCTGTGTTAAGTAATTAATTGTTGAAGTTGGATGTCTGATGTCACACAGGTGATGTTGTTACATCAGATCTGCAGAATTAACAATAGCAGGCTGTGATGTTGTTAGGGTTGCGTATTAGCTGGAATTGTGGAGAGCAAGCTGTCTCATTGGATGCGAATATCTTGGGATAGATATTTGCTGCTGCATAGGAGATCTGTTGCAGATTTGTAGGAGATTTAAAAGGTTGAAAATTTAAAAAGATTTTAGGAGAAAATATGTTTTAGATATTCAGTTTTAAATAACAAATCTGGGAGATATTGTAGCAAGTCCAAGACCAATTCAAGGAGCTATATAAAGCACACAAGACCAAAGGAAAAAGGTACATAAATACAGAGAGAAGATCAAGAGCATAGGCTGAGTGTCTTGAGTATTTTGTACGAGTTGTGTAACCAGAATTCTAGGGTGAATTGTTGTGTTGTATTATGTCCTCTCTAGAAGCTGTGAAGTAATAGAGAGTGGTTGATTGATCAAAGCTGTGAAGTAAGATCAAGGGTACTCAAAGTGGGTTCTTTGAGTGTTTGTAAGGGATTGAGTGGTGTTCTCATACCTAAGTGGTTTCTTAGGTAGGAAGTCATTAGTAGAGTATAAGTTTAGGAGATTGTCAACGGGTTGTTGAGTCTGTAAATTATATCTACAAGTAGTGAATTCCATCCCTGGCTTGGTAGCCCCCAGAGTAGGTTGGTTGTAACCGAATTGGGTCAACAATTCTTGGTGTTATTTTACTGTTATTCCTGTCCATTGTACAGAGTGTATTGTTGTGACATCACACCTTAACATCACACGTCTGATACCAGAATTTCAATTGGTATCAGAGCAGGCATCCTGTCTGTCTCTGGGTGAGATCTAGGGAAGTTACTTTCTGGTGTAAAGATGGACAAAGAAGTTGGAGGATTCGTCAACAGACCCCCTATTTTGGATGGATCGAATTATGATTATTGGAAGCCAAGGATGACCACTTTCTTAAAATCCTTGGACAGTAGGGCTTGGAAGGCTGTTATTAAAGAATGGAAAGCTCCTGTCATGTGTGAGAAGGGTGAAGCTGGTAAAGATAAAGAAGGCACCTCTAAGCCAAAGCCTGAAGAAGAGTGGACCAAGGAGGAAGACAAGCTTGCCCTTGGAAATTCCAAAGCTCTAAATGCCATCTTCAATGGAGTGGATAAGAATATCTTCAGGTTAATCAATACCTGTGAAGTTGCTAAAGAAGCATGGGATATCTTGCAGGCTACTCATGAAGGAACATCTAGAGTCAAGATGTCAAGACTTCAGATTTTAACATCAAAATTTGAAAGCCTGAAGATGAAGGAAGATGAGACTATTCATGATTTCCACATGAGTGTTCTTGAGCTGGCCAATGCATCTAGTGCTCTTGGAGAGAAGATGCCAGATGAAAAGCTTGTGAGGAAGATCCTTAGGTCCCTACCTAAGAAGTATAAGATGAAGGTTACTGCCATTGAAGAATCACAAGACATCAGCAAGATGAGAGTAGATGAGCTCATTGGATCTCTTCAAACTTTTGAGCTTGGGTTGAATGAGGAAGAACCAGAAAAGAAGCCAAAAAGTATAGCCTTGGTGTCAAATGATGCAGAAGAAAAAGGAAAGAGTTCTGAATCGCAGGAGGATCTATCTCAGACCATAGTGATGTTGGGAAGACAGTTCACCAAAGTATTCAAGAGAATGAATAATGACTCCAGGCCTAATGTCAAGAACATGACTTCTGACACCAGCAAGAAGGATGAAGAGAAAACTACCCAACATAAAGGAGTTCAGTGCTTTGAGTGTGAAGGGTATGGACATGTCAAGAAAGAATGTCCCACCTTCTTGAAAAAGCAGAAGAAGGGCATGACAGTTTCCTGGTCTGACTCTGATAGTGAAAGTGAAGGCGAGTCAGCAAAGCATGTAAGAGCTTTAACAGGAGTTGTGGTTTCTGATGATGATTCTAGTGATGGAGAAGTAACCTATGAGGAGTTAGCTTCTACCTATCAAGAGCTGTGTTTAAAAAGTGCTGAGATTTGTCAAGAAAACAAGTGCCACAAACAACAAATTGCTCAGCTAGAGAATGAAAAGACTGATCTGGAAAATGAAGTGGTGCTAGTTAGAGCTCACCTTGATCAAATGACCAAGTCTGTTAGGATGCTAAGCTGTGGTACAGACACACTTGACAAGATTCTTCAGTCAGAAAAAGCTGCTAGAGACAAAGCTGGGATAGGTTATGTGACTGAGAACAAGGGAACTTCAGAAGGAAGCACTTCAGGTTCAAAGAAGGAAGTGTCACAACTTTCATCTCAACATCAGCCAAAGAAGCAGGATTCTACCCCTAAGAAAGCTGATGTTTCACAACCTAAGAAGATTGAGAAGAAGACTGGTCCCTATCAGAAGAGAAAGCAGCCACAGGGAGCTAGTCAGTATATGCCCCCACAATACCACGAGAGCATGCAAGTTGCTCAGTTCAAACAACACATGTCTCATCAGGTGTCTCAACATCAGGACAATTGGTATGGTTATGGATATGGATACACCAATGTTGTTCCTCATATCTATGGAAGAAGAAAGCCACACCATCATGGGAGACAATCCAGGAAACAACATTCTCAGCCTTCTTATGGGAGAAGATACCGGCATAATAGATGGCAGGGCAGTTATGGTAGGAGGAGACCACATTATGGCTGGCAGCCTAAGCAATCTCATCATGGCAGAAGATTCAGAGATGAAAGGGTGAGATGTTATTATTGTGGAAGGTTTGGACATATGCAGTACTCTTGCTACAAGCTGCATGGATACCCTCAACCTCAAAACAGATGGAGAGAGTACAGGCCCAAAGTTGTTAAACAATGGGTACCTAAGGAGAAGGTGAAGTGCTTATGGCTCACATGGCTGATAGAGAGCTTAACGAAGGAACATGGTATTTTGACAGTGGGTGTTCCAAACACATGTCTGGATGTAGATCCATGTTTGCTGAAGTCAGTCATTGTCCCTCTCATGAGGTCATATTTGGCAATGGAGAAAAAGGTGTTGTTGCAGGAGTTGGGAAAGTGCAAGGTGATGGTAGACCTGAACTTGACAATGTTCTGTTTGTCAGTGGTTTAAATGCAAATTTGATCAGCATAAGCCAGTTGTGTGATGAAGGGTACAAATTAAACTACACTAAGCATGAGTGTGTGGTTTCTGATGAGCATAATCAGATTGTTATGAAGGGTACCAGAACCAAGGACAACTGCTATCAGTGGATTTCTCTTGAAGGAAATTCAACTAATTATGTTATAACATCAGATTATGACATCAGGATGCTGAAAGGTCACTCAGAGTTAATGAGTCCTGATGTGAATTGTTTAAAAGGAAAGTCTGTATGGAGGAAGAAAATTAGTAATTGGTCTTAAAGAGTATTCAAAATCAGGCGCCTTACTATATTGATACTACATTAAGACTTACCAAAGCATTCTCATCGCAACGTTTTATCTCCCTAAATCTCAACAGAATAGAAAGTTCTCCTCCAAACCTAGTCTGTCACAAAGGAACGATGTATGTCCCTTCCAAGAACTCTGAGCAGGTACGAACTAGGGTTTCTTCCGAAGAACTCATTTCTAGTGCTCTTCCCGAGTCAGGTAACCGTAAACCCTCGACCACGGTGAATAAACCTGAAGCTAGGTCATCATCCTCTCAAGTTGTTGAGGAGAAGTTTGATGTAGACAAGCACTTGGAACAGCTTGCCACCAAAATCCTTGAGAAAGGGATACGGGTGAAAGGGATTTCTGTCCCTTTAAGGCAAATGCCTGCTGAACAATTCGACTCTCAAGGTGAGGACATAAATTTTCAAAGACAGACCCTGAGTCAAGAAGCTGAAGGTGAAGATCCTGATAACACTGATGTCAGCTTGGATGTTAGAACATCGTCCCCTAGGAATGAAAGTCACAGGGGTAAAGGGAAGGAACAGGTTGAGGTTATAGAGATTGAGGACTCATCTGATGGTGATAGAATTGGAAGAGGGAAAGATAAGAAAAGGACTTCATTTACAGACTCTCCCAAGTCATGGAGCAGAAGTGCCAGGTCTGGCAAGAAGAGGAGAATCAGGGAAGAGTCAGATTATGAGAGTGATGCTCAAGACATCAACCCTGATATAAATCAAGTGCCTGATAACATCTCATCTCACAGTGCCAGAAGTGCATCCTTGTGGAGTTGTGTGAGCCTAAGAAAGATAGCTCTGGAAAGAGAGGTAGTAGCAAAAGAATTAGAGTCTACTAAAATTATAGACCTAATTAAGCTTGCTGGTCTCATAAGGACTATGTCAGGGTTGACTAATTGCTATGATAGACTGGTCAGAGAATTCATAGTTAATATACCTGAATCGATAAATGACAACAAGAGCCGAACTTTCAGAAGAGTTACCATCAGGGGTAAGTGTGTCTAGTTCTCTCCTGAGATGATCAATGCCTACTTAGGAAGAAATGAGGAAGATTATGGGGAATTAGAAGCCTCCAACAATGTTATATGCAAAGAAATCACTGCTGGTCAGGTAGATATTTGGCCCGTAGAAGGAAAGCTGTTAGCCAGTTTATTGAGTGTCAAATATGCTTTTCTGCACAGAATAGGTATTGCCAACTGGGTTCCTACTAGTCACAAGACCACAATTTCTGTTGAATTGGGGAAGATAATTTATGCAGTTGGGACAAAGCAAAGAATTTACTATGGCTCCTACATCTATGATCATACTATTAAGCATGCTGCTACAAATGGTGTAAAGATGCCCATTGCTTTTCCCTCTCTCATTTGTGGGATTGTCTTGTCTCAACATCCTGGAATTCTACAGCATTCAGATGTTGCTTGCAAAAGGAAGCCTGCCTTGTCACTCCATCACAAGTTGAAACATGTTCCTTACAGTGTGAAGACATCTGCTTCAACATCACAACAGTCACCAGCCAAGACTGGGTTGATTACAGAACTAGAGGAGGCTTGCAAGGAGTTAGATGAAGTCATAAGAGTTAGTACTGAAAGGAAACAAAAATTTGAAAGACTTGTCATGTCTCTGAGATTGGCAACAAAGGAAGGTGAAGCTGTCAACACAAGGAAGGATGCTGTTGATGAAGACGATAATGATGATCTCAGCTCAGAAGATTCAAGCTTTTAATGTTTGCCTTCTATTTTAGTAGGGTTAGCTTTATTTTCTGTCTTTGTTTTAGCACTTAATGTGCTTGGTTTTGTAATTTGAATAGTGTGATGTTTTATGCACTGGTTATGTTTTTAGTTTCCTTCTATGATTTGTTTTGCCTGTTTACTAACTGAAAGGCTAACAATGAGAGCTAGGGTATACTGACTATAGTTAATAGGGCTTCTAACTGAAGTTTGCCTAATTGTGGCTAAAAAGGGGGAGAAAATAGCCAAGATAGTCAAGAGTATTATTGCCATATGTTGCTGATGTGATGCAGATATTAAGGGGGAGATAAATTGATGCTGCTAAAAGGTGTTTAGTTGAAAAGTGGTAATGCAGTTATTGAGTAGGAGTTATTGACAGTTGCTATGCTGGTGGGGGAGCAACATTGTTGAATGCAACATTGTTGAAAGTTGTTGCTGCATTAAGGGGGAGTTTTGAAGATATCATGGCAATTGAAGAGTGCAGCCAAGCAGACATCAAGGGGGAGAAAAGTGTTGCACATTGTGAGCTACTGAACAGCTGTGATGCTGGTTCATGTTTTAGAGGGGGAGCACCAATTGGCTGTTGTCAATAATGAAGATGGTGCTGCAGCAGATCAAGTGATGAAGACTATGTAAAGTGTCAAACTGCTGCTGATTGAGTATCAGATTTTTGAAGATTATTCCGCTGCTGAAGTCTCTGAAGATGCAGAGATTGTTTTAGCCAAAATTAGCCAAAGGGGGAGATTGTTAGTTCCTGGATTGGCTGGAATTTTGGTAAAACAAAGTATATTCAATATTGATGTCAAGGTGCTGATGTTGTAACATTGAAGTCTTAACACTGGGCTGTGTTAAGTAATTAATTGCTGAAGTTGGATGTCTGATGTCACACAGGTGATGTTGTAACATCAGATCCGCAGAATTAACAACAGCAGGCTGTGATGTTGTTAGGGTTGCGTATTAGCTGGAATTGTGGAGAGCAAGCTGTCTCATTGGATGCGAATATCTTGGGATAGATATTTGCTGCTGCATAGGAGATCTGTTGCAGATTTGTAGGAGATTTAAAAGGTTGAAGATTTAAAAAGATTTTAGGAGAAAATATGTTTTAGATATTCAGTTTTAAATAACAAATCTGGGAGATATTGTAGCAAGTCCAAGACCAATTCAAGGAGCTATATAAAGCGCACAAGACCAAAGGAAAAAGGTACAGAAATACAGAGAGAAGATCAAGAGCATAGGCTGAGTGTCTTGAGTATTTTGTACGAGTTGTATAACCAGAATTCTAGGGTGAATTGTAGTGTTGTATTCTGTCCTCTCTAGAAGCTGTGAAGTAATAGAGAGTGGTTGATTGATCAAAGCTGTGAAGTAAGATCAAGGGTACTCAAAGTGGGTTCTTTGAGTGTTTGTAAGGGATTGAGTGGTGTTCTCATACCTAAGTGGTTTCTTAGGTAGGAAGTCATTAGTAGAGTATAAGTTTAGGAGATTGTCAACGGGTTGTTGAGTCTGTAAATTATATCTACAAGTAGTGAATTCCATCCCTGGCTTGGTAGCCCCCATAGTAGATTGGTTGTAACCGAACTGGGTCAACAATTCTTGGTGTTATTTTACTGTTATTGCTGTCCATTGTACAGAGTGTGTTGTTGTGACATCACACCTTAACATCACACGTCTGATACCAGAATTTCACTTTTACTCCCCAGTAGATTCTTTACTATTCCTTTTGCTCCTTTATCTTCTTGGTTTCAACACCACTCTTGCACTTTCTCCTCAGCACAGTTACTATCTGTTCCTTTGCACTTCTTTCTTAGTTTTGACACCATTTCTTTGGAATCCCCAGCGGAGTTTCCTTCTTTCTTTTGCTCTTGGTTTTGACACCACCTTTCCTTTTCCTTTTCCGTCTTAGTTCTCCGAACTATGGAAGCTCTGATTCTGCATTCCTTCGAATGTATGATACGTAGGCACGAGATCGCGACGATCTTGGCAAGCACCCTTCCACCTTCTTCCATTCCTCTTCTCTTTTCCCTGGTTCCCCGAACTACAGAAGCTCTGATTCTGCATTCATTCGAATGTATGATACGTAGGCACAAGCTCGCGATGATCTTGGCAAGCACCCTTCCACCTTCTTCCATTCCTCTTTTCTTTTCCCTGGTTCCTTTGAACTACGGCGCTCTGATTTCCTCATTGCACTATGAGGGCACGTAGGCACGAGGGCCCTAATCCTCCGCGAGCACTTTCTTTCTTTCTTTCTTTTTCTCTCTCCTCTTCTTTTAGCTAGAAGCCTTTAGATAGATAACCCATCCAAGCCTAGAAGCAAGCGAAATAGTTCACGTCGAATACGACGGATGCGTAAGGTGCTAGTACCTTCCTTTCACATAACTGACCCCTGTTCCCGTTTCTCTTCCCCTTGGGTTTTATCGATATTTTCCCTGTCCTTTGGGACTAAATAAAGTTTGGTGGCGACTCTGTTGTATCTTTGAGTGTGCGATTCACTCAGGTATAAGCCAGCCATCTTCAGCTGGCGACTCTGCTGGGGAGTCCTTGCTCTTACAAGTTAGGGTCTCGCCTAGTTTTGTTTGCTTTCTTGCTTGCTTGGGTGTTTATCTTTTGCGGTTTATTCGCTTTATCTTTATGCTTTATTTAGTTTTACGTTTATTTACTGCATTTCTTTACTGCTTTGAATATGCATGTGCTGCATATTCTGGATATCTGCTATATTCTGCTGTTGTTGGGATGGGTAGATATTATTGGAGAGAAAAGTCCTAACACCGGGCTTAGCATACACATAGGCTAGAACATAGATATTCATGAGACCTGCGTTTTGTGCGTTGGGTTACCACGAGAGCCACATCCCAGATCGTGATTCGCTTGAAAATACTTTCGTCCTGCGAGAATTCGCTACGGCGGGGGGGTTTTCACTCTGAATCCTATGGTTTGGGCGACCTTTCTAGGGACCACCTTGTTGTGTCTAGATCATACCTGTGAGGGGGATATGGGTTTTTGCAGGAAACCAAGCCACTTCATACCTTTGTTCTCTCATGCACATCAGATTTTGCACCAACACATAATTATATGCTGATATCCAGATTGTTCAGATTTGATTGCTCAGACAGTGTTGGCTTCTTGTTCTTGTGTTGCATATCATTTCATCATGTAAATTAATTTTTGCATGTGCATTTCCAGATTATTCGAAGACTTATTCTTTGTTGACACTATCATATAGATGAGTTCTGGTTGCAGTGGTATCTTTAGATACAAGTTTGTGGAGCCTAAGCTGGATACTTTGAGAGGTTTAGCATCCCACATGGTTGAAGATAACAGAGGGGTTTTCAAAGACAGTTATGGCAATCTGTTGACCATCCTTAACACTAAAGTCAACATCACCTCCATTCATACACTGGTTCAGTTCTATGACCCGCCACTTAGGTGCTTCACATTTCAGTATTATCAGTTAGCACCTACACTCGAGGAGTATGCTTATATCTTAGGGGTTGAGATCAAGAAACAGGTTCCTTTTATCTACACCAGTGGTTGTCCGAAGTTTCCCCTTATTGTTGATGCTCTTTGCATTGGTAAAAAGGATGTGGAAGCTAATCTCAAGACCAAAGGGAAGGGTATTCGAGGGTTTGCTTCGAAGTTTCTAGTTGACAAAGCCACATCCTTTGCTGCAGATGGAAACTGGAAGGCTTTCAATGCCATTCTTGCTTTGTTGATATATGGGATTGTCTTGTTTCCGAACATGGAGGATTTCGTAGATCAGGATGCCATCAGAATCTTCTTGTCCAAGAACCCTGTTCTGACGCTCCTTGCTGATACCTATCATTCTATTCATTCGAGGAATGAAAAGAAGAAGGGAAACATTGTCTGTTGTGCTCCTTTGCTGTACAGATGGTTCATGTCTCACCCTCCATAGAAGGGTCCCTTTGTTGAGAATAAGGGTAATCTCAAGTGGTCTCAACGAATCATGTCTCTTACTGCTGATGACATCTCTTGGTATTCTCGAGTCTTCGATGATACTAAGATTATTCTTCATTGTGGGAAATTCTCTAATGTGCCTCTCCTGGGTACAAAGGGTGGAATTAACTACAATCTGAGACTTGCCTTCCGACAGTTGGGATATCCTATGGTTGCTAAGCCAGATCCTGAGGAAGTGAAAGAATTCATCTTTCATGAAGGGGTTGATGACATGGGATTACTGAAGAGGTTTAGTGCTGCTTGGACTCAGATTCACTTCGAAGGAAGAGTCGATTTGGGTAAGAAGAATTGTATAGCTAAGGAAGCTTACACACTTTGGGTCAAAGAGCGCGTCAAAGAGATCTTGTTGCCATTTTCTCCCGAGCCTTCCATGAATGCCAAGCTTCCTGAACTTGCCATTGTTCCTCCATCTAAAGTCTACCAACTCAAGGTGACTATTGAGATGTTGAAGAAGGAGAATGTTGATCTTTACCTTAAACTTGATAGAGTCACATTCAAGAAGGAAAGTCTACAGATTGAGCTCCATCAAAAGCGCGAGCGCCTGCTCAAAGAGGTGGAAGTTGAACAGAGCAAGCGAAGGAAAGTGGGTGATGCTTTGAAGAGTACCTATGAGGGACTTACTTCAAAAAAGAGACAACTTGTCGATGCTCAGTATCAAGCCTACAAGGATGAGTTGAGCTACAAGAAGCAACTTAAAGAGCTTTAAGGGAAGTTATCCGAGTACAAGACAAAGTGGCAAAGTAAACAAGACCATGCTAATCAGTTGGCAAAGGACTTTTCTCAGTGTCAAGCCAAGCTCGACAAAGTTTTCAGTGAGATTCAAAAGCTGCAAGATCAAGCACATCAGAGCAGAGAGTAGATCTATCAGCTCAACACAGAGAGTACTCATTGGGAGCAACAAAGTCGTCATCTGTAAGTTCGCTTGGATCAGAAAGAGGCCTTTCTTCAAGATATGCTTCAGGGACCTAACCATTCTTTGATGCGCAACCTCATGAAGGATGCGAAGTATTGGATTGAGAGACACGGTCGTCTAGCCAGATTTGCTGAGCACGCACTTGAGGATTTTCCAGGGTTGTTGAGGGATGCATATGCTGATGTATTGCCGCACCAGACTCCTTGGGTTGTTTTCCACTTCTTGTCTGTTTGTAGGGTGGTTTTTTATAGGATCCATGTTTATCTTTGGTGTAGCCCAAAAGGCAGATATTTTATTTGTACTTGACTGGTGTTTCTTTCCTTTATTGTTGAATGAATTAGTGAAGTTTCTTGCCAGCTTTATCTTTTGCACCTTTACTTATATGTTTTATGATTTATGTTAACAAAGATAAGTTTAAGAATTCCTGGAATTTAAAACTTTATTTTTGCATGCATTGCATACATTCATTTGCATACATATGCACGTCCCTTCATCCAGAATCGTTGCTTATCCCTATCCGTCTTCCGCTTGTAGCAAGACGACGACTCGACATCGATATTTCACTCGCTCAAGCAAATCCAGAATCATGGCTGACTTCGAAGCTGAAAACGCTGCTTATAAGGAAACTCTGGCTCAATTTCAAGGTTGGATGGATCAGTTTCAGACAAACATGGATGTTATTATGGAATTCCTTCACGCTCAGAAGGATACCTCTGTTACTGCCGCTATTATTGTTGAAACTACCTCTGATGTAATCGTTGTCACCCCTGCTGTGACTATGTCTCCTGTTGTTACAGCTACTCCTACTGTTATTCCTTCTCCTGCTACGGTTGAAGTGCTAGTTGAGCCTGTGATTCATCCTGGTGTTCATCCGTCAAATTCTCAATCCGGTTTAAACAAGATGCTTGCTGCTTTTCCTTGGGGAATGCCTCTGAATTTCTCCCCTCAGATTGCAAATAATGGTGCCTTCATACCATATCGGCCCTTTGTTGTGCCTATGCCTAATGGGAATGTTGTTGCATATCCGTGGGGTATACCTACTCCAGTTCCACCTCCAGTGGTGAGTGACGATCATGAGATTCTTCAGGTTTAGACTCGTCAGACTCCTGGGTTGGCTGACATTGAAACTCCTGATGACGATGAGCATGTGTATAGGGGTCCTCCTATTCATCTTTCTATTTCATCTCAAGCTGCTCAAACTGTTGTTCAGAATGTTCATCCTGGAATGCTCTACCCTGGGACATCTTCAGCCGCTGTGGTGCCTCCTCCAAATTATCCGTTTGGTGTTCAAATGGGTCAGAATGCTGGTCAGATGGTTAATCAAGGACTGGTATACCCTTCTCAATTTGCTACTCCGCAAGTGCACGCTCCGACCGCATCTCAGCTGGCAAATCCTCAAATTCTTGTCAGGCCTGCTAATCAAGATAGACCTGTTGGTTACAAGTTGTTAGAAGACCGTATCAGAGCTATTGAAGGGTTTTTTGCTTTTGGCATAGAGGCCAAAGATTTATGTTTGGTTCCGAATGTTGTATTGCCGCAGAAATTCAAGATACCTGAGCTTCCAAAGTATAAAGATTTGAGTTGCCCACGTAGTCACATAACTATGTATTGCAGAAAGATGGCATCCTATATTGATAATGATGAATTGCTAGTTCATTATTTTCAAGATAGCTTATCTGGTGCTTCATTAGATTGGTACATGGGCCTAGAACGCAGCAAAATCCGTACCTGGAGAGATTTGTCTGAATCGTTCTTGAAGCAATACAAATATAATCTTGATCTGGCGCCTACTAGATTACAGCTGCAAAACCAGTCTCAGCGCTCAGCTGAAACATTTAAAGAATATGCACAAAGATGACACGAGATGACATCTCGTGTGCGACCTGCTCTCTCTGACAACGAGTTGGTTGATATCTTTATGGGTACATTGCAAGGATCCTACTATGAGAAAATGGTGGGTAGTTCTTCATCGAACTTTGTCAACATTGTAACCATCGGTGAACGAATTGAGAACGGTTTGAAGACTGGAAAGATTCCTGGGGCTGCTGGGCTAACAGAAAATCTCAGAACAGTCAGTCTAAGAAAAAGGAAGGTGAAGCCAACGCTGTGATAACTCAAGTTTCTCCTCAGTATCAAGCTCCTATGGCTCCCATGCCATATTATCCATATCCGTACATTGATGCTGCACAATATCAACAACCTCTGTACTAGTATCATCCGCAACAACCGATTCAGAATCAACAACAACCGCAACGTCAGCAACAGACTCAACAGAATAACAAAAATCAGCAGAATCAAAACCGGCAAAATAAAAACAATCAAGGAAATCGTAAGCATCTGAATTTCGACAGAATTTCGGTACCATACACTGAATTGTTTCCTTACTTGGTTCACCAAGGGGCAATTGTTCCCAAAGAGATCGCACCTGCAATTCCTCCGTTCAACCTAAAACATAATCCAAATGCTCATGTGCTTATCACTCTGGATATATAGGACATGCAACAGAAGACTATATTGTTTTCAAAACCAAGGTTCAGGAGATCATTGATTGAAAGATTTTGACTTTTGGTGAGGAAGGTCCTAACATTCAGCATAATCCATTTCCCCATCACGTTGGACCTATGGTAAACATGATTGAGGATAATCCAAGGGCTGAATTGATCATGGATGTTGACGAGGTAAAGACCCCGATGAGTGTGGTTATCAAGAGATTGATTGAACATGGGTTATTGAAAGGGCTGCATGGAAAGTGTCAAATTTGCAACGATAATCCCAACCAGTGTCGAAGGCTGAAGGGTTGTGTCCAAATTATAATAAATCGAGGTGAAGTTCAAATTGCTAGATCTAAGCCTGTTGAAGAAGTCGCTACTATCGAGCCATTCACCACCATTTATAGGAAGGTTCCTGTTGAATCCCCTAAAAAGAAGATACAACCTATCATTGTTTGCCTGCCAAAACTATTCCCGTATCAGAATTCTAAGGAGTTACCTTGGAGGTATGGGTCTACTTTGTTTTCTGGAGGTCAAGAGATAAGGTTTGTTGAATCTGAGATCGTGAAAGTTACCACCGCTGGAGGTATGACTCGTAGTGGATGAATGTTTGCTCCAAAGGTCACTACAAAGCCGGTACAGGTTCCAACTATTATTTCTCCCAAGGAGAAGCCTGCATCTGTAACCCCTGTTGTTCAGCAAGGGGCATCTAATGTTGTACCAGTGTCAACTGTTCCGTCTGAGGATGTTACAAAGAGCAAGAAGACAATTGATGATCAAGAGTTCCTAAGATTGATCAAGAAAAGTGACTTTAAAATTGTGGATCAGCTGGGGAAGAGACCCTCAAGGATCTCAATTTTGTCCTTACTCATGAGCTCGCCCACGCATAGATCAGCTTTGTTGAAAGTCTTGAACACTGCTCATGTTATGCATGATATATTCGTTGTCAAGTTTGATGATGTAGTGGCTAACATAAGGGCAGGCAGATATTTGGACTTTAATGAATCAGAATTACCTCCTGAAGGAGCTTCCCACAATCGAGCGTTGCACATATCCATAACCTGCATGGATGCCGTATTATCTCGTGTCCTAGTGGATACCGGTTCTTCTCTCAATGTGATGCTAAGGGCACATTGAGTCAATCACCGGTAGAAGGGAGCGAGATGAGGCCGAGCGCCTTAGTTGTCAGAGCCTTTGATGATTCTCGAAGGAAAGTTATTGGAGAAGTGGATTTACCCATTAAGGTTGAACCGTATTTGTTCACCATTACTTTCCAAGTAATGGATATCAATCTCGTGTACAGTTGCCTATTGGATCGACCGTGGATTCACACCGCAAGGGCAGTTACTTCCACTTTGCATCAGAAATTAAAATTCATGTTTGACGATCAGCTTGTCATTGTCTGTGATGAAGAGGATTTGATTCTAAGCGAGTTATCATCTTTCCGATACGTCGAGACCGATGAAGGCTTAGCTGAGGTGCCGTTGCAGTGTCTTGAGTTCGAAGATGTCAGCTCTGCATCAACTAATCAAAGTAGATCATCGCATATGACTTTAGCATCTGCTAAGAGTGCTAAAGAAACCATCGAGAAAGGTGCCTTACCTGGCTGGGGGCATGTTATTGAGGTGGTTGAAAAGCATAATCGTTTTGGATTGGGTTATCGTCCTGGTCGACAATCTAGCTCACATGGTCAGAAGCAGTGCAACTTGATTAAGTTCAACAGTGCGGTTTTTCAGAAAGGTGACATCGTGGCAGCCATTGATGATGCTGGTCCTAGCAGCCAGATTGTAAGCTTTGTGCGCAAGTGCCTGCCGGGTTTCAAACTCAACAATTGGACGTCTACCGTGATTCCTGTGGTTTTTCCAACAAACATGTAATACATTTTGCTTTCTCATTCCCTCGTCCTCGCCCGAGACGAGTGGATGTCTTGTAAAGGGCCTCTCACTTTTGCAATATTATGTGATCAATAAATAAAAAGTTTTTTTTTGCATTCAAAATCAGGCTCTATTTTCTTTCCTTATTTAATTTTTCACAAAAAAATGACAAATGTTTCTTTTATTTTTTATTTTTCAAAACAACTCATTCTAAACATATTCATAAACATGCAGAACAAATAAATGCATTAATAACAACATGGCAAATATCCATTGTAATTCTGGAATTCCAATTAATCAAGCCGAAAGAGATGGTGAGGAAGATTGTGAATTACCGGCTGAACTAGCAAGGTTCCTTGAGCACGAGCATAAAGAGATTCAGCCACACAAAGAGCCAGTGGAAGTGGTCAATCTTGGTACTGATGAGGTCAGAAGAGAAGTCAAGGTTGGCGCCTCCCTCTCTAAGTATGTACACTCCGAGTTGGTCAAGTTATTGAAAGAGTATGTTGATATCTTCGCCTGGTCCTATCAAGATATGCCTGGGTTAGATACCGACCTCGTTGAGCATCACTTGCCTCTCAAACCCGAATGTCCTCCTGTCAAGCAGAAACTCAGGAAGACTAGACTCGACATGGAACTTAAAATCAAAGAAGAGGTAAAGAAACAGCTTGACGCTGGGTTCCTGGCCACTTCCGAATATCCTGAATGGATCGCCAACATCGTTCTAGTTCCTAAGAAAGACGGGAAAGTCAGAATGTGTGTGGATTATCGAGATCTCAACAAGGCAAGCCCGAAGGATGATTTTCCTTTGCCTCATATTGATGTCTCAGTAGACAACACGGCGCAGTTCTCTGTCTTTTCCTTCATGGACGGTTTCTCAGGATATAATCAGATCAAAATGTCCCCAGCTGATATGGAAAAGACTACTTTCATCACGCCATGGGGTACATATTGTTACAAAGTCATGCCATTCGGTTTGAAGAATGCAGGGGCAACATACCAACGTGCCATGACAACCCTCTTTCATGATATGATTCATAAAGAGATTGAGTTTTACGTGGACGTACGATATGATTGCCAAGTCCAAAATAGAAGATGATCACCTGGTCCATCTGAAGAAACTGTTTGACAGACTCCAGAAGTTTAGACTGCGGTTGAATCCTATGAAGTGTACCTTCAGTATTCGATCTGGTAAATTGTTGGGCTTTATTGTAAGTCAGAAGGGCATTGAAGTTAATCCTGACAAGGTTCGGGCAATTCAGAACATGCCGCCTCCCAAAACAGAAAAAGAAGTCTGTGGCTTTCTGGGCAGACTTAATTACATTTCAAGATTCATTTCGCACTTGACGGCTACCTGTGAACCGATGTTCAAATTACTAACAAAAAATCAATCGGTTGAATGGAACAATGATTGTCAAGAAGCTTTTGACAAAATAAAACAATACTTGCAAGAACCACCGATCTTAGTACTGTCGGTTCCTGGTAGGCCTTTAATAATGTATCTCACTGTTCTCGATGAATCAATGGGATGTGTATTAGGTAAACATGACGACACTGGCAGAAAAGAACATGCAATTTACTATCTGAGCAAGAAGTTCACTGATTGTGAGACCAGATACTCACTTTTAGAGAAAACTTGTTGTGCTCTAGTATGGGCAGCTCGACGCCTAAGACAATACATGATTTGCCATACTACTTTGTTGATATCCAAAATGGATCCGATAAAGTACATATTCGAAAAGCCTGTTGTCTCTGGAAGGATTGCTCGATGGCAGATGTTGTTAACTGAGTATGATATCCAACATGTTACCCAGAAAGCAATAAAAGGGAGTGTCTTGTCTGACTACCTTTCTCATCAACTTGTAGAGGGTTATCAACAAATGAAGTTTGACTTTCCCGATAGGATGTTCTGTTTATCAGAGATTACGAGACTCCAGACCCTGACATAGGACTCGAACCAGGGGCACGATGGACGCTCGTGTTTGATGGGGCTCCAATGCTAAAGGTCATGGAATTGGCGCTATCCTCATCTCTCCGACAGGTTTTCACCTTCCCTTCACTTCCAGATTATGCTTTGCATGCACCAACAATATGGTTGAATACGAAGCATGTATCTATAGTATTGAAGCAGCAATTGACATGAGAATCAAGATTCTTGAGGTCTATGGAGATTCTGCTTTGGTTATTGGCCAAGTCAGAGGGAACTTTGTGACTCGGGATTCCAAGCTGGTTCCGTAGCAAAAGCACATAGCGAAATTGATTCCCTACTTTGATGAAATCTCTTTTCATCATATACCCAAAGAGGAAAATCAACTAGCTGATACACTTGCCACTTTAGCATCCATGTTCAAGGTCAACTGGAAGAATGAAGCTCCTTCTATCCGCATTGATCACTTGAACGAACCAGCACACTGCTTAGCAATTGAGGATGAGTCTGGTGACAAGCCTTGGTTCTACGACATCAAGAGATATCTAGAAAAATAGGAATATCCCGAGGGTATTACTATCACTGACAAGAAGGCTCTTAGACGGCTCTATGCCAAATTCTTCTTAAGTGGTGGTGTATTGTACAAGAGGAATTATGATTTCGTGTTGCTCAGATGCGTGGATAGACACGAAGCAGACACGATCATAAGGTCCTTACATGAGGGTTGTGAGGGTGTACATGCTAAAGGTCCTGCCATGGCCAAAAAGATCCTTCGAGCTGGGTATTATTGGACAACAATGGAGGTAGATTGTTACAACTTTGCCAAAAGATGTCACAAGTGCCAAATCTACGAAGACAAGATCCATGTGCCTCCTACTCCACTGAACATTTTGACTTCACCTTGGCCATTCTCTATGTGGGGTATAGAGATGATTTGAATGATCGAGCCGAAGGCTTCCAACGGTCATCGATTCATTCTAGTCGCTATCGATGATTTCACCAAATGGGTTAAAGCTGCTTCTTACACAAATGTTACACGCCAAGTGGTGTAGCGAGCGATTTTGGACGCGGTTCTTAAGCGTTGGTCACTCTCTGCGGTTTGAGCTTAAACTACAGGTCGATTCATTTTTTATCCTATTGTGAGCTGAATAAGGAAGGGAAATAGATGTCTCCAATTAACCCTGCTTTGCATACTGAGTTTAAACAGCGGTCTGTTAGGTTACGGATGCTATCAATGTGGGGGGGCCTTTGTACTGGTTATTTGTATTTTCGCCAATACTGTTCTCTTTCTTTTTTACCTGGGCAGAAGGTTTCTGGCGGGGAATAAGGATTAGGATATTAGGACTGGTGCTTTTGAATTACTGCTTTTGATTGACGAAGATATGGGATTTGGGTTTTTTGTTGATTGCGCTCGCTAAGATCTTTTCTTTCGATCTTATGCCTACGTATTCCCGTTTACCGAAACAGGGAAATCAGAGCGTTCGTAGTTCCTCCTATTCTATGGGAGGAAATTGGTTTTTGGTGTCTTGTTCAAAGCCCAAGACGTGAAGCGAAAGGTGGTTTGTATCTTGTTCAAAGCCCAAGATGTGAAGCTGAAAGGTCTATTTGTGTCTTGTTCAAAGCCCAAGACGTGAAGCTGAAAGACCTCGACTTTAGAGAGAATTTGTCATCTCTAAAGAGGGGAGAAGGAGAATTACTTTAACTGGGATACGCGGATCCGAGCAATGCCATAATTTCCGAAGAAATGGTTTTAACCTGAAGGAGAAGACTTTAACTCAGTGTAGAGCAATGCCATCTTTCCTTAGGAATTTCTCATGCTAAAAGAGGGACAGTGGCATAGATGTAGATGATCCATAGGCTTGCCGCTTACAGCGATTAGATGAAAGGAAAGGAGTTGTTGATGTTTGTGTACTGCGAACGAGGCACAGCTTTGATGCTAAAAGGTCGATTGGATCAACCAGTGGTTTTCTTATACAAAGCCTAAGAGGAGGCTAATTTCCGCTAGGAAAATCATTATACAAAGCCTAAGAGGAGGCTATTTTGTGTCTCGTACAACGCCCGAGAGAGAGGCTAAAAGTTTTTGACCCAGTGGGGCATATCGTTATACAAAGCCTAAGAGGAGACTATTTTCCGCTAGGAAAATCATTATACAAAGCCTAAGAGGAGGCTAATTTGTGTCCCGTACAAAGCCTGAGAGAGAGGCTAAAAGGGTTGACTCGACAGGAGAATCTTTTATACTCAACAAGAGAGTAATTTTGTATCTCGTATGAAGCCCGAGATGGAGGCGAAAGGGGTAATTGACTCAACGGGGGAGTCTCTTATGTGTCTCGTACGAAGCCCGAGAGAGAGGCGAAAAGGTTGTTTGACTCCACTGGGGAGAATTTTGGTATCTCGTACGAAGCCCGAGATGGAGGCTATGGTAACTGTTTCAGTTGAGTGACAGATCCAATATACTGATTTTAAAAGAGAAAATCAGTTCTTATATGAGCAACACTGTACTCAGGGATTTGATTTGAGGATCAGGGATATTTCCTTCTCTTTGAGGAAACGGGAAATCCAAAGGGTATTGAGACTGTCCGAGTCTGCGGGTTTCCTTCCTATTTAATGAAGGATGCTTGAGAATGTCTTTGAGGCTCAAGGAAGTTAGACTGTCCGTGTCTAGAGTTTTATCTTTTGTACTATGCTTTGAGAAACAGTAGTAGACTCTATGAAAGGACTGTTCTATGAGGATGACTAGGTTCTGTTCCTATACCTCTAGGAGGTCGTCGGGACAATTTGTACGAAGCCCGAGAGGAGGCAGGAAACTTTTAAGAAGCCGACGGGTCCTTGTACGAAGCCCAAGAGGAGGCTATCATTCCCGAAGGAAGAGATCATTATACGAAGCCTAAGAGGAGGCTGTGAATACTTCTAAGAAGCCGTAGGGTCCTTGAATAATGCCCAAGAGGAGGCCGATGCTTTTAAGAAGCCCGTGGGTCTATCATCTACTTTCCATTAGGAGAGATAACTCTTTTAAAGATGAAAACCACTGGTAAATGTGCGAGGTTTACTATCCAGCGACTTTTAACTTTTAAAGAGGGTTCCTTAGTTAAGGTCGAAGATTATGACTGTAGTGGGTACCCAAACCCCGAGACATTCAAGGCAAACTATCCACAAGGAATAGATCAAGTCAGGAAAGCTCGAGAATTGGGAAGAAACTCAAAGATGCCATTCACGGAGAATACATTCATCTTGGGGAGTAGAGCTTCTTGACGATTCCTAAGGAGGACAGCCGAAGAGAAGACTGTATTTGGTACTCCTATTGGGGATCTAGGCGTCTATTTCTACGTATAAGTGAAACGGCGTCACCTAGTTCTAGACGTAGTTGCCGGGGAAACTCGAAATATCTATATTATTATTACACAGTAGATATGAGTTTATGAAAGGAGACTTACAGTGAGCAGCCCCACAATACAGTTTATAATATGAAAGCAGTAAATGAAAGCGATAACCAATTACTCGGTTATAGTGCTTCCATGCTGTTTGGTTAGTTGTTCAACAAAGAAAGATTGAAAACAACAGTATATTCAAAATCAAAGGAGAAAGTGCTTTGAAAAAGAAAGATTTGGGGCTTACAGCTCAAGGAGAGGCCCAGGGTTTTATCAGTGAGCGCACTGTTTGAATTTGTACAGAGGGACTTATACAAGTGACTGGGGCCCAAAAAGGTTTTCTGTACAAAGGGACGGGTCTTACACTCTCTCAAGAGGCCCAAAAAGGTTTAAAGAAAAGAGAAATGGGTCTTACTACTCGAGGGTAGGCCCAGATGGTTTTTATTTTTAAACGGGCGACGATCGCGCCGTTTACTTGTACAGAGGGACTTATACAATGAGTGAGGCCCAAAAGGTTTTTGTACAAGGGGGGATGGGTCTTACACTCTCTCAAGAGGCCCAAAAAGTTTTGAAGAAAAATAAATGGGTCTTACTACTCGAGGGTAGGCCCAGATGATTTTTGAAAAGGCGACGATCGCGCCGTTTGTTTTTTGACGGTATCGGGACTTATACAATAAGTGAGGCCCAAAATGATTTGGTCAAAAAAAGGATTGGGTCTTACACTCTAATAGAGGCCCAAAGTGTTTTGAAAATGATTTATGAGGGTTGAATTAATCCAAAACCCTAATTTGTTTTCAAAATGTATTTAATTGAATAAAAATTCAATTAAAATGATCAAAAATTGTTTAACACATGGAAAACAAATTGTGATCTTGGATTAATGCTTCAAAAATTAAGTATTGACCTACAAAATAATTAGAAAGCATTAAAAGTTGCAA
This sequence comes from Lathyrus tuberosus, assembly GCA_022829125.1. Classification (NCBI taxonomy): domain Eukaryota; kingdom Viridiplantae; phylum Streptophyta; class Magnoliopsida; order Fabales; family Fabaceae; genus Lathyrus; species Lathyrus tuberosus. Next base: position 4,188,077 of record JALAZF010000056.1, on the reverse strand, counting down.
AATCAATGTAGAAAAAATATTTAAAATGCCAAAAACAATCAAAATATTAATTCTTTACAAAAATATCAATTATATTAAATAAATAATATTTTTGGGATTTTTTGATAAAATAAAATATTTTAACATTTTTGTGAATTATTAAAAAAAGAATGAACTCAAAATCATTAAAACTCAGAGAGAAATTAATTTTTGAATCAATTAAACAAAATCACAAAATTCAAATATTTGAATTTGAAAAAAAAGGCGCCAAGAACAAGCTGAAGAACACGAGCGTGTTCTTGGTTTCTCAGATTTGCGTTTTCTATCCAATCTTCATGAATACGTAATCATATCATGCAATCCACATATCATTATGCTCGTCTCAACCTCACGATCATGTCTATGTACTTTAATTTCATTTAAATTAAACATACAACAAGAAATCACGAAGAGACCTCAAGAACCCTAATTTCTGCATGAAGGCTAGGATTTTTGATACACGATTCAAACAATGCAATTAATTGAAGGAAAACATTCCATGCATGATTATGAACATATGGCCAAATTATTGTGCGAGGAAATATGCATAGATTGAGAGATGACCAAGTATGTGCTTACCTCCAAGCCGTGACAGCAAGTTCAAAGTGATTTTTGATTTGGAGGTGTTACATATGAGTTGTGATGATCTGGACAGCTTCCCTATACCCTATGGATTGTGTTTGGATGGTTGGACTTGATTGAAATTGGCTGGATCATTTTGTGGTACCTCAGCTGCACCTTGTTTGAAAATTTGAGCAACCAGCTGGTGATTTCATGAAATTGATGTTTCAGAAGTTATGTGAGTGTTTGATCAGCTCATATGTGATGTATGTGAGGTGTGTGAGTGATTGGTTTGTGCAGAATTGCTCTCAAACTCAAAACCCGATAGCTACCTTGCTAAGAAAGGCATTTTTGCCAAGAGAAAGAGATTTTGAGGAAAGCATCTGTTAGATGGCTTTGGTGTACTTAAACTGACCACAATTGAGCTCTATTTATAGTAGAGCAAGTTTGTTTTGCAAGGAATAGTGCATGGCAGCTGGTAAGTAGGTTTGGCCAATGTTGGCAAATGAAAATCCAAGTCTCCTCTAGCCATTGACTAGAGGTTAGGGCACAGATCTTTGGTCCCCTTGGTCTTGGATAAGTCTTGACTGATTTCAGATGAGAATGGCTCAGTCCATGCCACCTTGATGGTTCCATTGAATGCCTCATTCCAAATTTGAAGTCTTGTCCCTATTTTGGCCATTCTAGGTTCAACATGTTATTCCTTGTTCCTTGGACCTTGGAGGCTTGGCTCAGTGATTGTCCCCTTTGGATTCAATCCTCTGAGGTGTCCAAGTGGATAGGAACTATTGAAATTGGCTGATTTTGGCAAATCGAGCCAAAATGCAAATTCTGCCTTGCCTTGACAGATTTCAGCAAGGCAACTTGGCAATGTTGTATCTCATGGTGTAGGTTGAATTTGGCAATGTTCTTGGCCATTTTGGAAAGCTCTTACATGATACAACAACTGTTTGAACAAGTTTGGTTTTGATCTCTTTTGATTCCAAGTGAAAAATCCCCCTACATTTGGCAAAAAGTGAAGGCAAATTCTGACTTAGTGAAAATTTCACTAAGTGTTGGAAAAAGTGACATTTTCACTTTTCAGCCACTTTGATCACTCCATAACTCAAAATCCTTAATGAATTGGAATGACTTGTAGTTGAAGTTTTTGTAGGTGATAATGAGGGCTACAAATCCATCTTTGGATGAGAAAAAATGGCCTTGTGGTTCAGGAGTTATGGTCCTCCAAAGTTGGTACCTTTGCCACTTTATTTTTAACTTAGAAAAATTTCTAAGTTTTATGGTTACCCCTTTTACAAGTTATCTCACTTTTCTTGATTTTTATTGATGAATGATGATTCAAATCATACATTAACATCATTTTAGGGTTAAAAATCCATTTTGGTGAAAAATCTCAAAAAGTCAAAGTTGACTTTTGTGCACAGTTGACTTTTTATCAGATGAATTCCAAACTGTGCAATTCTTCAGGAAATCATGTCCTTGACCTAAATCAAACTTGATGGACATGTTTCATGGGTGTCATAGGGTATATTCAATCATGTATTAGGGTTTGGGAGCATGTCTTGGTCAAAAGTCAAAGTTACAGTTGACTTTTCCCTTAAAACCCTAATTGTGGTGCAGATGAAATTGAGACTTGTTGCTTAAGCTTCTTGGATCAATCCATTGTTCAAAATGGATCAATATGGTGTATTAGAGACCCTCAAATCATCTCTTGAGGTCTTGGCTCATGGTTTGTCCCAAAAGTCAACTTAGGGGTGAATTAGGTCAAGAAACCCTAATTCCTGATTTTTTATGAATGCATCCCCTGAGGCAAAATTGACTTGATGCATGGGTTCATGAGGTTCCATGAAGCATATTAGGTCATGTTTTGGATCATTGCCTTGTGCCCAGATGAAAATTTCCATCTGGAGACCCTGGTCGACCAAAACCCTAATTTGGTGACACTGTCGATCTTGAGACTTGATCCACCTAGAAGGGAGCAGCCTTGTGCTTAATCCTTGAAGTGGGAGTCCTTTTTGATCCATTGTGGATGTTTGAGAGATTAGACAAGTTGAAGATCATGTCATTTCTTGATTGATCCTTTGTCTAAGCACTCAGAGAGGGCTTGAAACCCTAATTTTGATTGTATTGGATGCTCAACCATCTTTGGGGAGACTAATGAAGCATGATGGTCCATCCATATTGTGATGATGATTTTCACAATGATGGGAAATCTAAGTGGTCAAAATTTGGGGTATTACAGATGCCCCTATTTAATCTTCTTGGACCCGAAGGTATGAATGACGAAGGGATTCGAGCATTCGGGGTGCAAGAGGATTAAATATCGGAATATCCGAAATTTTGATGGTGGTTATGAATGGTAGCTTACACATTCATCTTCTTTAGCTAAGCAATGAGGCTTAGAAAAGGTAAACTTCCCCTCGATCCTGGTTTCCTACCAAGGAACTGGTCTCAGTCTCTTTTGATTTAAACTTCCCCTCGATCCTGGTTTCCTACCAAGAACTGGTCTTAGTTTCTGATTTAAACTTCCCCTCGATCCTGGTTTCCTACCAAGAACTGGTCTTAGTTTCTGATTTAAACTTCCCCTCGATCCTGGTTTCCTACCAAGGAACTGGTCTTAGTTTCTTTTGTCAATAAACTTTATTGACAAGGGACGCTATTCATAGCGGCTTTCCTCAAACTTCTCGCCGAATTTTCCTGGGGAGATGCCATTTGAGTGGAAAAAGTTTTGATGTCAGACTTGCTGGGGAACCCAGTCATCTAAGTTGTAGAGTTGTACAAACTTCTCTGTTGGAGATGCCATTTGTTTCTACTGGGGAAAGCGAGTCTCTTGAGAGACTGTTTTCATTTGGGATCTTTCATCATACTTTTCTCGGGATCTTCCCGGAGAAACGCCATATGATGGGGTCCAATTTTGAGGTGTCGATGACCTTTTCATCAACGACTTTTCGGAGAAATACTGATGTACTGCCGAATCTCTGATCACGAGGCTTTCTCTGTGGATTTTCCTTAATCTGGGAAAGCAAGGATATCATCTTCAATGGCAAAGAGTGATGTTTATTGAGAGTTTTCTCTGGCTTTTCAGAGGTTCAAGTTATCAAAGTGGCCAAGTGCCGACTCTGATCTAAAGATACACTGGTGGCGAGATTGTGCAGACGCAACACTTCCTGACGAGGAAAGAATTGACAAACTCGATTGAGAAAACTGTTTATCACTAGGGGACAAGACCGACTCAAGTGATAGTGATGCAATATGAAATGTAAATGCAAATCAAAAATGCATGAAGTATGTATGTATATGCTGACAAAACAGACGCGACATACAGACTAAAAGATGAACATGACTGAATACTCGGCCATCACGAGGCGAAGAAGTACCGTTGATTCAAAATAGCAATTCCACCTTGCTTAGGAGAGATAGTCCCGTTGGGAGCTATGTTGATCGGGCTTAGGAGATGAGAACTTGGCCGAGGATGTCAGACGAAACAAAGTCTCTGACACAGTTGATCCCTTCATTCAGGAGTACTGGCTTAGAAGGAGTACTTTGATTCTGCACTTTGAAGTTCGCTTACTTCAGGAGAAGCGATCGATGTTCTTCTAATGTTCAACAGTCAAAAGAAATGCCATCTTTAATTTAAAAGCAGAAAAAGTTTAACAAGTAAATTTATTTTTGTTTTATTTCAAGAATCGTTGATTAAGTTTAAACAACGTCGTTCTGTAAAGCTAAAACAAGCAAGAATTACAAACAAAAGCACAAGGGCTCAAATTTTATTGATAAGATGGAGATCAGCCAAACGCGTGATTCCAAAGAGTACATACAAAGTTAGAAAACGGTAATTTATAGGGAAAAGGGCTACGTTGAAACATAACGACCACTATCCTTCTACCAACTTTGAATTCGGGGCATCCTGAGCTTCTGTCGAAGATGACCTTTGACTGGAGATTTCCTCCGATAGGTGATGCAACTGCTGCTGAGGGACTTGCCTCTGTTGAACATAGTTACTTGCCATTATCCCTAACTTTTGCCTAGATTGTACTATGAGATTTCCAATCCATCGGGATGATTTTTTTTCATGTCTCTAACTTTTGCCTGGACCGCCCTTTCGGGTTTTCAATCCACCGAGACGTTTTTTTTTGTTTTAGGCGAAGTATTTCTTGACTACATCAACATTCGTGGGGTAGGCAAATTCCTCTCCGTCCATGGTTGCAAGTCTCAAGGCGCCGCCTGAGAAAGCTTTCGAGACCACATAGGGGCCATCATAATTTGGGGTCCATTTGCCCCGAGAGTCAGTGAGAAATGATTGTATCTTCTTGAGCACGAGGTCTCCTTTTCTGAAAATACGAGGTCGGACCTTTTTGTCGAACGCCCTCTTCATTCTTTGTTGATACAACTGACCGTGGCATAGTGCCGTGATTCGCTTCTCTTCGATCAGGTTCAGTTCGTCGTGTCGACTTTGACACCATTCAGCTTCGGGGAGCTTAGCTTCCATCAATACCCTGATTGACGGGATCTCTACTTCTATGGGAAGCACTGCCTCCATGCCATATACTAGAGAGAAAGGGGTAGCCCCTGTTGAAGTGCGGACAGATGTGCGATAACCGTGAAGAGCAAAGGGTAGCATCTCGTGCCAATCTTTGTAGGTTACAACCATCTTCTAAACAATCTTCTTGATGTTCTTGTTAGCCGCTTCTACCGCTCCGTTCATCTTGGGCCGGTAGGGAGATGAGTTATGGTGTTCGATCTTGAACTCTGCACACAACTCTTTCATCATCTTATTGTTCAAGTTAGATCCATTATCAGTAATGATCTCGCTTGGAATACCATAACGGCAGATGATATTATTTTTGATAAATCGGACCACCACTTGTCGGGTTACATTGGCGAATGACGCTGCTTCGACCCACTTGGTGAAATAGTCAATGGCTACCAGGATGAACCGATGTCCGTTTGAAGCCTTGGGCTCAATCATACCAATCATGTCGATTCCCCATATGGAAAAAGGCCACGGGGAAGAAAGAACTTTGAGATGTGATTGCGGTACATGAATTTTGTCGGAGTATATCTGACACTTGTGACACCTCCTCATGTACTTGTAGCAATCGGATTCCATGGTCAACCAATAATACCCGGCCCTGAGAATTTTTCTCGCCATTGTGTGTCCGTTGGCATGAGTGCCAAAGGATCCTTCATGAATTTCTTTCATGAGCACATCTGCTTCTGGTCTGCCGACGCATCGGAGCAAGACCATGTCAAAATTTCTCTTATAAAGAGTGTCACCGCCCAGGAAGAAGTTTCCAGCCAATCTTCTGAGGGTTTTCCTGTCTTTTCTGAGTGCCCCAGATGGGTACTCTTGTTTCTGAAGGAAGCATTTGATATCGTGATACCAAGGTCTGTCGTCTATGACTGCTTCAATCGTGAAGATGTAAGTGGGCCGTTCAAGGCGCATAACGTCAATCTTAGGTATGTTATTCCATCGACCTACACTAATCATGGAAGAGAGAGTGGCCAATGCATCAGCCATGTGATTCTCATCACGAGGGATGTGATGAAAGTCGACTCTGTTGAAGAAGGGTAACAACCTCCTTGCATAGTCTTTGTAAGGAATCAATCCTGATTGGTATGTGTTCCAATCTCCTTTTATCTGATTGATAACCAGGGTTGAGTCGCCGTATACGTCCAAGTTTTTGATCCTTAAATCAATCGCTTCTTCGAGGCCCATAATACATGCTTCGTATTCGGCCTCGTTGTTCGTACATTTGAACGTAAGTCTGGCAGTGAAAGGAATGTAGGAACCCTGAGGGGTAACAATGATTGCCCCAATTCCGTTTCCATAATGATTGACTGCTCCGTCAAAGATAAGTCCCCACTGGGAACCTGGTTCTGGCCCTTCACTGGGTAGCGGTTCATCGCAATCTTTCATCTTTAGATACATGACATCTTCATCTGGGAAGTCAAACCCGATTGATTCTTGATTGTCAATCGGTTGATGAGCCAAATGATCGGCTAAAATACTTCCTTTAACGGCTTTCTGAGTGTGGTACTCTATGTCATATTCTGATAGTAACATCTGCCAACGGGCTATCCTTCCCGTGAGAGCAGGTTTTTCGAAAACGTACTTGATTGGATCCATTTCGGAGACCAACCAAGTAGTATGACGAATCATGTACTGGCGAAGACGTTTGGCTGCCCAAGCCAAAGCGCAACAAGTTTTCTCAAGCATTGTGTACCGAGTCTCGCAGTCGGTAAATTTCTTGCTTAGATAGTAAATGGCAGACTCTTTCCGTTTAGTTTCGTCTTGTTGGCCAAGTACATATCCCATTGAGTCCTCTAGGACTATGAGGTAAATGATCAGTGGTCTTCCTTCCACTGGAGGCGATAGGATCGAAGGATTCAACAGATATTCCTTAATACTATCGAAGGCAGTTTGGCAGTCTTCTGACCAAACGCAATCCTGGTTCTTTTTCAATAGCTTGAAAATCGGCGCACAAGTGGCGGTCATAAGGAATATGAATCTGGAGATGTAGTTCAAACGTCCCAGGAATCCTCTGACTTGTTTTTCAGTTTTCGGAGAAGGCATTTCTTGAATGGCCTTGACCTTGTCAGGATCAACCTCAATCCCTTTCTGGCTGACGATGAACCCTAGTAGTTTCCCCGAACGGACACCGAAGGTGCACTTGTTGGGATTCAAGCGGAGCTTGAATTTTCTTAGACGTTCGAACAATTTTGATAGATGTTCAACGTGCTCATCCTCTGTTCTTGATTTTGCAATCAAATCATTGACATATACCTCGATTTCTTTGTGTATCATGTCATGAAACAGAGTAGTCATGGCCCTTTGATAGGTTGCCCCGGCATTCTTCAAACCGAACGGCATTACCTTGTAACAAAAGGTACCCCATGGGATAATGAACGAAGTTTTCTCCATGTCTTTCGGTGCCATTTTGATCTGGTTATAGCCCGAGAATCCATCCATGAAGGAGAATACTTTGAACTTTGTTGTGTTGTCAACCAGCATGTCAATGTGTGGTAAAGGAAAGTCGTCCTTTGGACTTGCCTTGTTCAGATCTCTGTAATCAACACACATTCTGACCCTTCCGTCCTTTTTGGGAACGGGTACGATGTTGGCTAACCATTGAGGATATTCAGATGTAACGAGGAAACCCGCGTCGATCTGTTTCTGTACCTCCTCTTTGATTTTGATGGCCATGTCCGGGTGAGTGCGTCTCAACCTTTGCTTTACTGGCGGACATTCCGATCTCAACGGTAAGTGATGTTCCACGATGCTGGTATCCAACCCTGGCATATCCTGATAGGACCAAGCGAACACATCGGGGAATTCTTTGAGAAGCTTTATCAAACCCTCTCTGGCAGTTGGACTGAGCAATACTCCGATCCTGATTTCTTTTCTCTCTTTTTCTGAACCCAAGTTTACCGTTTCCAACGGCTCTTTGTGAGGTTCAATGGACCTTTCCTCTTGTCTGAGTAGTCGGGAGATCTCTTCTGGAATTTCGTTGTCATTTTCTTCTTCAGCCTTGAATACTGGGAACTCAAAGTTGGAAGAAAGCATCGGATCGTATGTTTCAACGGGGTATAAAACAAGCAATCTGCATGACGTGATGATTCGTGTTTAGAAGAGATAGAGAAAATGCAAGTGTGTGCAGTGTATTTGTTTTACTGCTTGTTTTTATTATTGAATGTTTTTTTAGGATTACCATTTTCTGAAAAAGCAAAAAGAGAAAACAGCAATTAATGCAGAAATTACAGAACGACGTTATTTTATTAATGAACAAGTCGAATCTTGAAACTACAGCCCTATAAAACAAAACTTTGTCGCTTTGGGCAAAGCGAAGAGGGAAGTTTACAGAAAACGAGCCCTATCAAAACATCCGTTTCACCTGGGCAGGGTGAAAGGTTAAAGATGGCAATTACTTTGACTGATGAACGACCTTTGGAACCTCGACAGCAACCCACTGGCGGCTAACTCCTCGGTGAATCACAAAGTCTGGCACCTTCCTTGATTTGTCTTCAGAAATGACGCTGATTTCTGGTGGAGTAGGATCGTTGGAATCTGTTTCCCAGGCAGAATTGTCGTAGGAGGATTCCTCTGTTGCATTTTGCATAGCATTGGAGCTCTCAGCTGTATCTCCCCATCCAGTTGACTGGATATCTTCGAGCCTGATACGAGAGCTTTCGGGAGCAGTGTACTTGACCATAAAGTCGTATTTTCCACTTGGTTGTCCCAGAGTGTCCCAAACTTCTTTGGAACTGGAGGAGTCACTTCTCTCGATGACGTTGACCTCGGGAAAAGCAAGTTGATGAATTCAAGTCCTGCAAACATTGCGAATTCATCTTCATGTTGAGTAGTTTCCGAATGACCTGAGTGTTGATCCCATGACATGGCGGGGACACAGGTATTCTGTTCAATGATGCTCAGCTGAGTTTCATTACTCGGCTGACTTTCTTGCCCCAAGTTTCCTGGGTAAGGGTGCCACATTGGCAGACCATCCATCGGGCCATAGTAATTGCGGTCAAAGTTGTCTTTCATCAGAGTGTCTTCCTCTAATGAATTTGGCGGAGCACGGCATCCTTCCAGATCATAATCTCCGTAGATCATTTCGACATCTGATCTTGGTATAAATCTCGGACTTTCTGTAGGAAAGCAAAAAGGCATAGGCACCTCTTCCTGAGACATATAGCCGTCCTTGTTAAGGTAGGACTTTCATTCTTCATCTGTGTCAGAGGGATCTTCCTCATTGATAGCATGAACTGTCTGAGACACTGGGTGAAGAAAACCTCCACTGTGGAAGAAGTTTTGAAGGGGATGAAGACTTTCATCGTTGGCGGCTGTCTGGGTACAGGTCGCAGAAAAACCAAGACCCTTCTTTGTTTTATTGTCAATAGGAATGGCAAGCCATCCCCATCCTGTCGTATCGGTACTCTCGACCGCTTTGATAGCATCTTTGTATGAAGAAATTGAAGTTCCTTCTTTGTACTGATCGTTCTTGTTCACCGATAGTGCTTGGAACTGAGTTCCAATAACCTCCTCGGGTTCCACACAAGTAGATGATGATAGGTTACTCACAAGCAAGGCTTGTTCCCCACAAACCGTGACAAGTTGATCGTTCTTGATGAACTTTAGCTTTTGGTGGAGGGTTGAAGTAACCGCTCCAGCCTGATGTATCCAAGGTCTTCCTAATAAACAACTGTATGTTGCCCGGATGTCCATGACCTGGAAAGTGATTTGGAAAGTGTGAGGACCAATAGTTATGGGAAGATCAACTTCGCCGATAACTGTTTTTCTGGATCCGTCGAATGCTTTGACGATGACCTCGTTGACTCTCATCGGAGGGCCCTTGAATGATAATTGCGTCAAAGTGTACTTCGGCATAACATTCAGGGCTGACCCTGTGTCTACCAGTACGTTGGCTAAAGCATCGCCCTGGCAGTTAACTGTGATATTGAGCGCCATGTTATGACGGCGACCCTCTTCAGGTAATTCCTCATCACTAAATCCCAAATTATTGCAGGAAGTGATGTTAGAGACAATGCTATCGAATTGTCTGATTGTTACATCTTGTTCCACAAAGGCTTCCTCCAAGACTTTCTGTAGAGCCTCCCTGTGGGCTTCTGAACTGAGTAACAGTGATAATACTGAGATCTTTGAAGGAGTCTGTAACAGTTGATCAACGATGTTATATTCACTCCTTTGGATGAGCTTTAGCATCTCATCTTTGTCTTTTGAAAAGTCGGGATTACTAGTTTGACCGACTGGCGGATCAGGAATTTCTGCCTGAAGTTCCTTTTCTTTGTTAGCTTCTCCAACCCCTCGGTTGAAGATTCTACCACTCCGTGTTACACGACTGACGTCTGTAATATTCACGACGGAGGGTAATGGAATTTCCTTTCCATTTTCAATTGTCGTTGCACCGTATTTATAAGGGATCGCCTTAGCTGATTCATACGGTAGTGGCCCCGGTAGATAGATGACTATGGGAACCTTCTGATTTTTCTGACCATCATAAGTAATCTCGATCCGTTCCTGGTTGGGAACTCTAGATTCGTCAAGTAGAGGGACGATGGCAAAAACATCCCTGATCTGGTGATGACCAGAGATCGTGACAACATCCTCAACCTGATCGGCAAGGTAGTTCGGCGACCAAATGATGGGTCTTGAACCTGGATATAGACGAATTTCTCCATGATCGACCTGACCCTGAAGAGCTGCTCTCATAAGGTAACACCCTTGGTTACCTTTCGAACAGACGCTACAACTGTCATAGTTGTGTGGTGGCACCTGGCCACGCCCACTTTGAATACAATGTAACCTCACTAGGTTACCTTCCATTGATCGGACATCCTGACTTTGACAACGAGTAGGATTCCTGTGATTGATACTAATCTGCTGAGTATCTTCGTCCATATAGATTGGCATCCACCAGTGATTTAACAAGTGTTGAAGTGCCTCCTGGACAAGGGTACAACCTCGATCGTTTTCGCAACCTGCTTTACAGTTTTGATAATCATGTGATATTAAGAATCCAAGTCGGACCTGCTCAGCATGTAACTCTACCAGGTTGGTATTTATCACGCGGATGTCAAAGATCTGAACCATGTTGATTTGATAGGAGTTCCTATCATGGTAGTCTTGGATCCATCCAAGATCCATCTGACGCTGGAGGGCCTCTTGTATGAAAGAGCATCCCTGTTTGTTTACCGAGCAAATCAGACAGGAACTGTAATCGTGTCGCGGCAGATTATGATACTGGCTTTGCCTTGAGTGCATCGCCACCAAGTTGACATTCATCGCACGGATGTCGTGGTTTTGAATGACGTTAGAATTCGTGTAAACCATGTTAACTCCACGAACTCGGTGCTCCTGGATCCATCCGAGATCCATTTGTTCCTGTAGAGCTGATTGCACTACCGAACATCCTTGGTTATCTTTAGAGCAGATATCACACTGGTGATAGTTATGAGGTGGCACATGGCCATATTCACTCTGTCTACAATGCATCTTGACCAGGTTGGTCTTCAACAAGAGTACATCGTGAATTTGATAGACATTGTTAGTCTCTTTCTCAATCAGATTGACTGCAGCTTTCTCATGTTGAGGCAGCGGGTTCGTAAGAACATTGGGATTCGTATCTTTGAAAGATAAGAGCCCGCTCCTAACAAGCTTTTGCACGTCGGATTTGAAATTGAGACAAGTCTCAATGTTATGCCCTGAACCTCCTTGATGATAAGGGCATGTTTGATCCTCTTTAAACCAGAAAGGCGGATTTTCCAGAACTGAAAGGGGAGACTTAGTCTGAATGTGCCCCTTAGCCAGCAGTAACGGAAACAGCTCTGCGTACGTTACGGGTATAGGATCAAATCCTGGTGGCCGTGTTGTACGGTTGTTGTTATATGGAGGACGAGCCTGCTGAAGAGGCTGTTATGTCCTTTGTTGGTCAGGTTGGCTTTGCGCAATCTGAGGTTGATACATAGGAACAGGCGCGGGGCCGATAGCAGGAGTAACAGCTGCTACTAGCTGATAACGTCGCCTTTGCTTTTCGAGAGAGATATTCCCAATATCTTGCTCTTTTTTCTTAGGGAGAGCACCACCGTATTTTTTAGTACCGCTCGTCGATCCAGTGTCTTTTACCAAACGTCCTTCTCGGACGGCTTCCTCAAGACGTACACCCATGCCGACCATTTCGGTGAAATCACTGGGTGCACTGGCAACCATTCGGTCATAGTAAAATGAGCTTAAGGTCTTTAAGAAGATTTTTGTCATTTCTTTTTCCTCAAGAGGTGGACAAATTTGAGCGGCAATTTCACGCCACCTTTGAGCATACTCCTTAAAGGTTTCCTTGTCCTTTTGCGACATTGATCTCAGTTGATCTCTGTCGGGAGCCATGTCCAAATTGTACTTGTATTGTTGGACGAAGGCAGTACCAAGATCTCTGAATGTACTGATCGTAGTACGGTTTAAACCCATGTACCATTTAAGTGCGGCACCGGTTAAACTATCCTGGAAGTAGTGAATCAGCAGGTCCTGATTCTCCGTCTGGGCTGACATCCGCCGAGCGTACATCACCAGATGGCTTTGAGGGCAAGAGTTACCCTTGTATTTTTCAAAGTCAGGCACTTGGAACTTGTGCGGGACTTTCACATTTGGGACCAAGAAGAGGTCTGCGGCGTCCTTTCCAAATAGATCCTGACCGCGAATGGCTTGTAGCTCTTTCTGCATTTCCAAGAACTGCTCCTGGAATTCATCCATTCTGTCAAACATAGTTTCCTTCTTACCAGAAGGTGTCTGTGGAATCTGTCCTTTCGGGACAGTGTGCACCACAGGGGGTGGTACCGTGACTACGGCAGTAAGTCTTGGCGCCTCCCGAAGTTTGTAACCTTCAGGAGTCTTGAGTATGCCCCTGGCATCTTCGCTTTCCCGAAGTTTGTAACCTTCAGGCCCAGCGGCTTCTGTTGCGATTCCCTGATCTTCAGTGATCGGCGGAACATATCCTTCCGGGATATAGTTAACAGGCATGCCCCAAGGATGATCTTTCGGCATCTGATACCTAAGATCATACTTTTCTATGATGGGCATTGAGGTGATCTCTGAGATCACAGTTCTTTGTAGCTGAGCTTCTGCCATGTCTTGCATGTCGTTACGAAGCTTTCTCATATCCTCTCTCAGAGCGTCGATCTCTTCTTTCAACTCTCTATTTTCTTCCTCAAGATCATCCATCTTTTTCTGACGATTGGCCCGAGTATTATACGAATGAGACAGTTTGACTCTAGAATCGAGACACAAACGTGAGATTCGTAGGTAAGGAGAATACGCGATGTGAGAATGATGAATGCAATGATTATATTAATTGTTTTTAGGTTTAATTAAAATAAACTTTGACAATTAGATTGCAAATATCAAACAGTGGGGAAACCCCTTTTTATTGAATTCCAAAGGATTACAGAAATGGAAATACAGTAGATTACAAAGTGCAGAAACAGAAACCTAAACTAATGGGTCCCGAGTCCTCTTCTTTGACCGGGGCGCTTGGGCCGTTGTCGGGTTGTCATTCCTTTGCCAGGTGAAAGGAACGAGCAAATTCCTTTGGTCATCTTGATTCTCTACAGCATGCTGCTCCAAAATTTCAATCAGAGCATCTTTCTCTTTCAGTAATTGCTGTATTTGGATACACTCTACGTCGAGGGTGCAGTACTTGTTCTTCCAAGATCTTCTTTCCTTTTGAACTTTGTTGAGAGTAACCTGAAGCCTTTCAGTTTCCGTCATGAAGTACATGACAGATTCTCTCGGCGGAAGAATTCCGTAACGAGGATAAGGCATTTTTAGCTTGAGAGCTCTGGTTTGTACCCAATGGAGATAAGGCTCCACCGAGACACAGTCCGGTTTTCCCAGAGACTCTCGTCCTTTCTTATGAACCTGTTTCCAAGCTTGCACTATTTCCATCTTTATTGCTCTGTCATTTTCTCCTTCTTTGAAGAAAAGACCTTCCAGATGAACACCCAGTGGGATGTGTCGCATCGGGTATCCAAATTGACGAAAAACCAATATCGGATGATAGTTGATTCCTCCTTTAGTTCCTATGAGGGGTACGCTGGGGAAGTTTCCACAACGGTCAATGATTCTGATTCCCTCATAAATCCTATTACACCAATCTATATCGGAATTAGTGAGAGACATGATCTTCTGTGACCAACGTAAGACACTCTTGCAATCCCAAAAAGCAGCAGACTTGGGCAAGTGAGAGATAAACCATTTGTAAAGCAAAGGTACACAGCATGTGATCTCCCCTCCGCTGTACAAATTTCCCAAGTGTACAGAATGATACGCATCTGCGAGCAAAGTCGGCACAGGGTTTCCAATGAGGAAAACCTTAATAGCGTTGATATCGACGAAGTTATTGATGTTGGGAAACAAAAATAATCCGTAGGTGAGCAAGACAAAGATGCTTTCAAAAGCAGTCATGTTCCCTATACTAGCAAAGTACAGAGCTTTCTTGGTCAGGAACTGGGCTGGCAAACCTTGGGTGCCACCCTTAGTGGTCATGTGAGTCCGGACCTCAGACTCGTCCAAATGAATTGCTATTGCAATAGTCTGATTCTTTGGAATTTCTTCCAGTCCAGAAAACGGAGCTCGATCAGTGATATGTAAATCAATCAGATGAGAATACTCCTTCAGCGTTGGTGATAGCTGGTAATTCGGGAACGTGAAACAGTGATAAACTGGATCGTAGAATTGAATGAGCGCGTCCATGATCCCCTTAATCACATGGACTCTTAACAGTGGTAGCAAACCACCGTGCTTGGCTCTGAAAGCCTCTGGGTTAACGATCATCCTCGCTAACTTTCTCAAATCCCCTAGTTTTGGAACCTTGAAGGTATACTGGTGAGTTCTCCTTCTACCAAAATCCATTAATGCAATCTTTTTCTCTGATATTTGCAATCACAGTCTTAGTTTAATTTGAAAAACAGAGAGACTAGAAGAGAAAGTTTTTTGAATGTTTTAATGTTTTATTAAATGAATGCATGAATGCAGCACACAAAAACATAGAAAAAACATGGGGTCAGAGGGTCGTTGTCATGAAGTCAAGGCTCTACCCATCCCCAAAGGTTTATACTAGGGTGATTTTTGTACCTGTACTCATTATCATCAGCTCCTCCCAGGAAAGCAAAACAACAAGTGGATCGCCAGCGAGTTGTGGAGCAATCTTAGAGTAAGTGCCATTCACCGAGAATAGATCACCAGCCTCAAATGAGGGTAGTATCGCGTAACAACTATTTCCGATAGTTTCCGCACTACGAAAGGGTTTGGCTCCTCAGCTTCTCAGACTTAACAACCGGCCCATTGGCTATAAGAGTGAATGGGTTGAGTTGGTCAGCCTCCACTGAGGTTGATGGTCGACCCCGTCGCCATCACTTATCTTAAGTGTATACTTATTCTCACCACATGCGGCATCACACGCATTCCCAGTAGCAAAAAAATAAACACGTATAGCATTTAGGAAAAGCAGTATATATATTTGTCCTAATCATCCTAGACTTATAAAGCTAAGAATCCTAAGTTCCTGACAGAAATGGGTTCCCCGGCGGAACCCCCAATCTGTGGTTCCCTGCCTAAGAGATGGACCAGCATAGGTCAATCTTTCTCTTCGGTAGAGTTCCCATTTTCCGTGGAAAACGGGGATGATGCCCTAAAGCAAAATGAGATTGGCCCCACGGTGGGCGCCACTTTTCTATGAAAAATGGGGACGACTGTGCCTAGATCTAATTTTGAAAGGCCCCACGGTGGGCGCCACTTTTCTGTGAAAAATGGGGACGATCGTGCCTAGATCTAATTTTGAAAGGCCCCACGGTGGGCGCCACTTTTCTGTAGCGAGCGATTTTGGACGCGGTTATTAAGCGCTGGTTGCTCTCTGCGGTTTGAGCTTAAACTACAGGTCGATTCATTTTTTATCCTATTGTGAGCTGAATAAGGAAGGGAAATAGATGTCTCCAATTAACCCTGCTTTGCATACTGAGTTTAAACAGCGGTCTGTTAGGTTACGGATGCTATCAATGTGGGGGGGCCTTTGTACTGGTTATTTGTATTTTCGCCAATACTGGTCTCTTTCTTTTTTACCTGGGCAGAAGGTT
The DNA here is from genome assembly GCA_022829125.1 of Lathyrus tuberosus. Lineage (NCBI taxonomy): Eukaryota > Viridiplantae > Streptophyta > Magnoliopsida > Fabales > Fabaceae > Lathyrus > Lathyrus tuberosus. The sequence goes on along the minus strand of JALAZF010000056.1, from coordinate 4,171,859 downwards.
TCTGGTGGGGAATAAGGATTAGGATATTAGGACTGGTGCTTTTGAATTACTGCTTTTGATTGACGAAGATATGGGATTTGGGTTTTTTGTTGATTGCGCTCGCTAAGATCTTTTCTTTCGATCTTATGCCTACGTATTCCCGTTTACCGAAACAGGGAAATCAGAGCGTTCGTAGTTCCTCCTATTCTATGGGAGGAAATTGGTTTTTGGTGTCTTGTTCAAAGCCCAAGACGTGAAGCGAAAGGTGGTTTGTATCTTGTTCAAAGCCCAAGATGTGAAGCTGAAAGGTCTATTTGTGTCTTGTTCAAAGCCCAAGACGTGAAGCTGAAAGACCTCGACTTTAGAGAGAATTTGTCATCTCTAAAGAGGGGAGAAGGAGAATTACTTTAACTGGGATACGCGGATCCGAGCAATGCCATAATTTCCGAAGAAAGGGTTTTAACCTGAAGGAGAAGACTTTAACTCAGTGTAGAGCAATGCCATCTTTCCTTAGGAATTTCTCATGCTAAAAGAGGGACAGTGGCATGGATGTAGATGATCCAGAGGCTTGCCGCTTACAGCGATTAGATGAAAGGAAAGGAGTTGTTGATGTTTGTGTACTGCGAACGAGGCACAGCTTTGATGCTAAAAGGTCGATTGGATCAACCAGTGGTTTTCTTATACAAAGCCTAAGAGGAGGCTAATTTCTGCTAGGAAAATCATTATACAAAGCCTAAGAGGAGGCTATTTTGTGTCTCGTACAACGCCCGAGAGAGAGAGGCTAAAAGTTTTTTACCCAGTGGGGCATATCGTTATACAAAGCCTAAGAGGAGGCTATTTTCCGCTAGGAAAATCATTATACAAAGCCTAAGAGGAGGCTAATTTGTGTCCCGTACAAAGCCCGAGAGAGAGGCTAAAAGGGTTGACTCGACAGGAGAATCTTTTATACTCAACAAGAGAGTAATTTTGTATCTCGTATGAAGCCCGAGATGGAGGCGAAAGGGGTAATTGACTCAACGGGGGAGTCTCTTATGTGTCTCGTACGAAGCCCGAGAGAGAGGCGAAAAGGTTGTTTGACTCCACTGGGGAGAATTTTGGTATCTCGTACGAAGCCCGAGATGGAGGCTATGGTAACTGTTTTAGTTGAGTGACAGATCCAATATACTGATTTTAAAAGAGAAAATCAGTTCTTATATGAGCAACACTGTACTCAGGGATTTGATTTGAGGATCAGGGATATTTCCTTCTCTTTGAGGAAACGGGAAATCCAAAGGGTATTGAGACTGTCCGAGTCTGCGGGTTTCCTTCTTATTTAACGAAGGATGCTTGAGAATGTCTTTGAGACTCAAGGAAGTTAGACTGTCCGTGTCTAGAGTTTTATCTTTTGTACTATGCTTTGAGAAACAGTAGTAGACTCTATGAAAGGACTGTTCTATGAGGATGACTATGTTCTGTTCCTATACCTCTAGGAGGTCGTCGGGACAATTTGTACGAAGCCCAAGAGGAGGCTGGAAACTTTTAAGAAGCCGACGGGTCCTTGTACGAAGCCCAAGAGGAGGCTATCATTCCCGAAGGAAGAGATCATTATACGAAGCCTAAGAGGAGGCTGTGAATACTTCTAAGAAGCCGTAGGGTCCTTGAATAATGCCCAAGAGGAGGTCGATGCTTTTAAGAAGCCCGTGGGTCTATCATCTCCTTTCCATTAGGAGAGATAACTCTTTTAAAGATGAAAACCACTGGTAAACGTGTGAGGTTTACTATCCAGCGACTTTTAACTTTTAAAGAGGGTTCCTTAGTTAAGGTCCAAGATTATGACCGTAGTGGGTACCCAAACCCCGAGACATTCAAGGCAAGCTATCCACAAGGAATAGATCAAGTCAGGAAAGCTCGAGAATTGGGAAGAAACTCAAAGATGCCATTCACGGAGAATACATTCATCTTGGGGAGTAGAGCTTCTTGACGATTCCTAAGGAGGACAGCCGAAGAGAAGACTGTATCTGGTGCTCCTATTGGGGATCTAGGCGTCTATTTCTACGAATAACTGAAACGGCGTCACCTAGTTCTAGACGTAGTTGCCGGGGAAACTCGAAATATCTATACTATTATTACACAGTAGATATGAGTTTATGAAAGGAGACTTACAGTGAGCAGCCCCACAATACAGTTTATAATATGAAAGCAGTAAATGAAAGTGATAACCACTTACTCGGTTGTAGTGCTTCCATGCTGTTTGGTTAGTTATTCAACAAAGAAAGATTGAAAACAACAGTATATTCCAAATCAAAGGAGAAAGTGCTTTGAAAAAGAAAGATTTGGGGCTTACAGCTCAAGGAGAGGCCCAGGGTTTTATCAGTGAGCGCACTGTTTGAATTTGTACAGAGGGACTTATACAAGTGACTGGGGCCCAAAAAGGTTTTCTGTACAAAGGGACGGGTCTTACACTCTCTCAAGAGGCCCAAAAAGGTTTAAAGAAAAGAGAAATGGGTCTTACTACTCGAGGGTAGGCCCGGATGGTTTTTATTTTTAAACGGGCGACGATCGCGCCGTTTACTTGTACAGAGGGACTTATACAATGAGTGAGGCCCAAAAGGTTTTTGTACAAGGGGGGATGGGTCTTACACTCTCTCAAGAGGCCCAAAAAGTTTTGAAGAAAAATAAATGGGTCTTACTACTCGAGGGTAGGCCCAGATGATTTTTGAAAAGGCGACGATCGCGCCGTTTGTTTTTTGACGGTATCGGGACTTATACAATAAGTGAGGCCCAAAATGATTTGGTCAAAAAAAGGATTGGGCCTTACACTCTAATAGAGGCCCAAAGTGTTTTGAAAATGATTTATGAGGGTTGAATGAATCCAAAACCCTAATTTGTTTTCAAAATGTATTTAATTGAATAAAAATTCAATTAAAATGATTAAAAATTGTTTAACACATGGAAAACAAATTGTGATCTTGGATTAATGCTTCAAAAATTAAGTATTGACCTACAAAATAATTAGAAAGCATTAAAAGTTGCAAAATCAATGTAGAAAAAATATTTAAAATGCCAAAAACAATCAAAATATTAATTCTTTACAAAAATATCAATTATATGAAATAAATAATATTTTTGGGATTTTTTGATAAAATAAAATATTTTAACATTTTTGTGAATTATTAAAAAAAGAATCAACTCAAAATCATTAAAACTCAGAGAGAAATTAATTTTGGAATCAATTAAACAAAATCACAAAATTCAAATATTTGAATTTGAAAAAAAAGGCGCCAAGAACAAGCTGAAGAACACGCGCGTGTTCTTGGTTTCTCAGATTTGCATTTTCTATCCAATCTTCATGAATACGTAATCATATCATGCAATCCACATATCATTATGCTCGTCTCAACCTCACGATCATGTCTATGTACTTTAATTTCATTTAAATTAAACATACAACAAGAAATCACGAAGAGACCTCAAGAACCCTAATTTCTGCATGAAGGCTAGGATTTTTGATACACAATTCAAACAATGCAATTAATTGAGGGAAAACATTCCATGCATGATTATGAACATATGGCCAAATTATTGTGCGAGGAAATATGCATAGATTGAGAGATGACCAAGTATGTGCTTACCTCCAAGCCGTGACAGCAAGTTCAAAGTGATTTTTGATTTGGAGGTGTTACAGATGAGTTGTGATGATCTAGACAGCTTCCCTACACCCTATGGATTGTGTTTGGATGGTTGGACTTGATTGAAATTGGCTGGATCATTTTGTGGTACCTCAGCTGCACCTTGTTTGAAAATTTGAGCAACCAGCTGGTGATTTCATGAAATTGATGTTTCAGAAGTTATGTGAGTGTTTGATCAGCTCATATGTGATGTATGTGAGGTGTGTGAGTGATTGGTTTGTGCAGAATTGCTCTCAAACTCAAAACCCGATAGCTACCTTGCTAAGAAAGGCATTTTTGCCAAGAGAAAGAGATTTTGAGGAAAGCATCTGTTAGATGGCTTTGGTGTACTTAAACTGACCACAATTGAGCTCTATTTATAGTAGAGCAAGTTTGTTTTGCAAGGAATAGTGCATGGCAGCTGGTAAGTAGGTTTGGCCAATGTTGGCAAATGAAAATCCAAGTCTCCTCTAGCCATTGACTAGAGATTAGGGCACAGAGCTTTGGTCCCCTTGGTCTTGGATAAGTCTTGACTGATTTCAGATGAGAATGGCTCAGTCCATGCCACCTTGATGGTTCCATTGAATGCCTCATTCCAAATTTGAAGTCTTGTCCCTATTTTGGCCATTCTAGGTTCAACATGCTATTCCTTGTTCCTTGGACCTTGGAGGCTTGGCTCAGTGATTGTCCCCTTTGGATTCAATCCTCTGAGGTGTCCAAGTGGATAGGAACTATTGAAATTGGCTGATTTTGGCAAATCGAGTCAAAATGCAAATTCTGCCTTGCCTTGACAGATTTCAGCAAGGCAACTTGGCAATGTTGTATCTCATGGTGTAGGTTGAATTTGGAAATGTTCTTGGCCATTTTGGAAAGCTCTTACATGATACAACAATTGTTTGAACAAGTTTGGTTTTGATCTCTTTTGATTCCAAGTGAAAAATCCCCCTACATTTGGCAAAAAGTGAAGGCAAATTCTGACTTAGTGAAAATTTCACTAAGTGTTGGAAAAAGTGACATTTTCACTTTTCAGCCACTTTGATCACTCCATAACTCAAAATCCTTAATGAATTGGAATGACTTGTAGTTGAAGTTTTTGTAGGTGATAATGAGGGCTACAAATCCATCTTTGGATGAGAAAAAATGGCCTTGTGGTTCAGGAGTTATGGTCCTCCAAAGTTGGTACCTTTGCCACTTTATTTTTAACTTAGAAAAATTTCTAAGTTTTATGGTTACCCCTTTTACAAGTTATCTCACTTTTCTTGATTTTTCTTGATGAATGATGATTCAAATCATACATTAACATCATTTTAGGGTTAAAAATCCATTTTGGTGAAAAATCTCAAAAAGTCAAAGTTGACTTTTGTGCACAGTTGACTTTTTATCAGATGAATTCCAAACTGTGCAATTCTTCAGGAAATCATGTCCTTGAACTAAATCAAACTTGATGGACATGTTCCATGGGTGTCATAGGGTATATTCAATCATGTATTAGGGTTTGGGAGCATGTCTTGGTCAAAAGTCAAAGTTACAGTTGACTTTTCCCTTAAAACCCTAATTGTGGTGCAGATGAAATTGAGACTTGTTGCTCAAGCTTCTTGGATCAATCCATTGTTCCAAATGGATCAATATGGTGTATTAGAGACCCTAAAATCATCTCTTGAGGTCTTGGCTCATGGTTTGTCCCAAAAGTCAACTTAGGGGTGAATTAGGTCAAGAAACCCTAATTCCTGATTTTTGATGAATGCATCCCCTGAGGCAAAATTGACTTGATGCATGGGTTCATGAGGTTCCATGAAGCATATTAGGTCATGTTTTGGATCATTTCCTTGTGCCCAGATGAAAATTTCCATCTGGAGACCCTGGTCGACCAAAACCCTAATTTGGTGACACTGTCGATCTTGAGACTTGATCCACCTAGAAGGGAGCATCCTTGTGCTTAATCCTTGAAGTGGGAGTCATTTTTTATCCATTGTGGATGTTTGAGAGATTAGACAAGTTGAAGATCATGTCATTTCTTGATTGATCCTTTGTCTAAGCACTCAGAGAGGGCTTGAAACCCTAATTTTGATTGTATTGGATGCTCACCCATCTTTGGGGAGACTAATGAAGCATGATGGTTCATCCATATTGTGATGGTGATTTTCACAATGATGGGAAATCTAAGTGGTCAAAATTTGGGGTATTACAAGTGGTTGCCAGATTTATCAAGAAAGAGATAATTTGTCGCTATGGCATTCCTAGCAACATTATCACTGACAATGCAAGCAACATAAACAACAAGATGATGAAGGAGTTGTGTCAAGAATTCAAGATCGAGCACCACAACTCTTCATCATATCGTCCCAAGATGAATGGTGTCGTCAAAGCAGCAAACAAAAACATCAAGAGGATTGTCCGGAAAATGGTCAAGACTTTTAAGGATTGGCATGAAATGCTTCCCTTTGCATTACATGGCTACAGAACTTCAGTCTGTACTTCTACTGGGGCAACTCCGTATTCACTTGTGTATAGTATAGAGGTTATTTTGCCTATTAAAGTCGAGATTCCTTCGCTCAGAGTCATCTTGGAAGCACGTCTAGATGAAGTTGAATGGGTCCAATCCAGATATGACCAGCTGAATCTCATCGAAGAGAAGCGCCTTACTGCCGTTTGTCATGGTCAATTGTATCAGAGACGCCTCGAGCGAGCTTTTGACAAGAAAGTTCTCCCTCGAGCGTTCCATGAAGGCGAACTCGTGCTCAAGAGATATTCACCTGTCCACTCGGATCCACGCGGCAAGTGGACTCCCAATTACGAAGGACCCTTTGTTGTCAAGAAGGACTTCTTAGGCGGAGCCCTGATCCTCACCACCATGGATGGGGAAGAGTTGCCATCGCCCGTGAACTCCGGTACAGTCAAAAAATATTATTCCTGGAAAAAAATGGATAAATAGCCCACTAGATTGATATCCGCAAGGATAATCTAGGCATAAATGGGCATCCCGATGGACCAAAAGAAGAAATGTCCATGCAAAAGTTAGGGACAATGAAAAAAAACAATAACAGCCCGCTAAGTTGAAAACCCAAAAGGGCGACTTAGGAAAAAATGGGTATCCCGGTGGACGAAAAAAATAGAAATGTGTCCAGGCAAAAATTAGGGATAAAGCCATTTGACTGCGAACACTTAAGCCTCTCTTTATCATAGCTGGACCTCAGACAGTAACAGAGCAGTCAAATCATTGTCAACTGGCGCAAGGCGTTGGAACCTAGGCTTGCAGTGGATGGTAGCCAATGTTGTAATCAATGCAAAACATGATTTCCCTTTACCATTTACATTTGTTTTTCAATTTTATTGCAAATTTCCTCATCAAGGAGTTTTGCATCCTTGTACACATCTTATGTACATGTTTTCACATTTCAATAAAATTTCATCATTCGATTTCTCAATTAGTATTTTGTTTGCAAAATAAACGATTATCTGTGATCACATAATACTATAAAGCGTTGAGAACAATAAAAAGCTAAATTAATGAAGAAAGAATTATGCATTGCATATTTTACTGGTAACTCATGCAGGATAATCTGTAATATCCATTGGCAAGCCTAACGCCCGACCAACACTATAATGGTTCTTTGAAGATGCGGCCATCTCCCCAACAGAGCCATCACTTCCCCAGCAAACGCCATTATGGTTCTTCGAGAAGGTTGTTTACCTCCCATTTCTCTGGCAGATCCATAATGTCCCCAGTAAAGTTGTCATGATGTACCCCGAGAAGATACACGGTTGTCTTTTTTCCAGCAAGGGTCGTGTGTCATCCCTAGCATGTTAAAACTGTGACGCCCCGGCAGCGGTATGACTCGGTTTCCTATCTTTTCCCAAGCAGAGAGGATTATTCAGACCTTGGTAATTCCCCGCAACAGAGCTAGTTAGGGTGAATGGACGTCCAAGTGGCAATAATGGTGATAGCTTGGAAATCGGAGATTTCTAAGTTCGTTCCCTAGCCAGAGTCAGTCATGGCATGAAGATCGGCCTGATTCTTTCATCCATAACAATGGAAATGGTGATAGTCTAGAAATTTGAGACTTCTCGGTTTCTTCCCCAGCGGAGTCGTCACCATTTAGGGGCCTTTCCCAAGCAGGATCTGTCTTCATCTGTGGGTTCTCTCCCCAACTGAGGATGTCGAGTTCGTTTTGCTAAAATATCTGCCTAACCACTGCGCAATACCTCGACCTGCACCTTTGCATTGCATGATATCAAGCATCATGTAGAACACATACATGGCATATGCATCAAGCATACTGCCTTTCTTTTGGCCTGATTCATCTCCCCGGCAGATATTCAACCAAACTTCAAACACTCTCAGAACTCTTCTTTTGTCGTCGTCGGCCAAATTTTCGAGCTACTCTTTTATTTAATCCCCTTCTACCTTGAATCATCGAAAAGCTAGCGTAATTCGTACATTCAGGTATAGGAGGATTAAATAGAGGCAACTGTCGTAACCCAAAATTTGACCTCCCTTTGGCCCTTTGCATAAGCATGTGCATTCGCATCGCTAGCATACGCACTCGCACTTTTTCTCTGTGATTTTTTGTTGCAGGAATATTCAGGTTTTTTAAGCCCGGTTAATCACATCTTCACAAGGTCATCACATCATTGAAACAAGCATAAAATAAGGGTTTCCATGACTATTCATCAAAACAAGAGATGGAAAATCGAAGTCGTGGCCACAACATCATTTCCTAAGCAAATCTGGGCAAATTTTGCCTAGAGTAACCGATTACTCAAATAGGGTAATCGATTGCTCTAGGCGAATTTGCAAATTATGCTATTTTTTTGGGACAACAACTATGCATACTCTTTATTCTTGGATTCTACATAGTTCTAGTAGCATGTGGAATATTCTAGACTCTTCAAGTAATTCATGTGCATTTTCTACAATGTATCCTTTCCATTCAAGACTACCATGCACCCTATTTTCCTAAGATGTGAACCTTTGGATTTGAAGCTTACATTGGGATGCTCCCACCGAGTTAACAAATAACTAACTGAGTTAGCCTCTAACTCAGTGAGTTAGATGTAACTAACTACTAGCCTAATTCTAAACCACCCAAAGTTAGATCCTAGCCTAATTCCAAACCTCTCATGCTCCAAACCAAAACTCTATATAAACAAACCTTCAATCATTTTTCAGGGGATCAACCATTTCATACACATTTCTCACACTTCACTCTCAATTCTCTCACATTCTCTTTGAATTTTTCTGCAACTTCTTCATCTTCTTCTCTATTTTCTTCCCAAACCTCACTATAGCTCTTCATCATTAAAGAATAATCACTTCTACATTGGAAGTGATTATTTCTTGAGCTTAACCTTCATCACCTTGCAATTCTACTTGATTTTCTAGAGTTTTATTAGCTTTTGGATTCATCTCAAGTGTTTGCTTCAAGATTCTATGGTTCGAATTCGTATTTCGGAGTTTCATCGCAATTTGCTCGATTTTGGTATGATTCGGCTACAATTCAAGATTCCTCTGGTATTATTTGATTATCTTCACCAAGATTCATTTGCAACAACATCCAAGGCACATCTCAGCCTTCTAAGTTGGTCCTTCTTTGCACATTTTACTGTTTCGAACGTTTTTGTATCATTCGCGATGCAGTTTCGATGCTTTTTGTGTGTGAATCGATTATGCCATTACTTGATCCATGATCTTGATGTGTTAATTGATTCCATTGCTGGATATTTACTATTATTAAGCTTGATTTTCGTGCACAAATTCATACCCTAGCATGTGGTAGTTTGGACAAGTGATTAAGGTGTTGAAAGTACTTTTTGAAAAGCTATTTTTGCCACTGTTACAGTGGTAATCGATTACTCAAAGAGAGTAATCGATTACTCTTCACAAATTTGCACCAGCGCTGCTTTTTTCCACTAAGTAATCGATTACTCAAAGAGAGTAACCGATTACGCTGCGCAATTTTCACCAGATTGCTGTTTTTCAAGCAAGTAACCGATTACCTGTTTAGGGTAATCGATTACCACTGTAACAGAGTGTCATTTTTGGTGTTTTTCAAGCTTGTTTGCCATCCTTTCTTCCTCTAACTTCCATAGCTTAATATGATTGATTTGTATGGATGTTTTAGGTGTTGTTTCACTTCAGTTTAAAGCATGATTGTGAATTTTCCAATGCTCGATCTTTCGATTTCATGATTGTGCACATTCTTGGCATTGTATAAATATGATCATTCTTGCACAATTCAATTCACATGATAACATGATTTTGTGTTGCATTTTGAGTGACCTTTGGCACTATTTTTCACTTTCCATTCATGTTTGAATTAAGTTTGTTCTTTAAAGGAAAAGCTTAATCTTGTATAATCAATAATGCACCTTTTGCTTTAATAATTTTTCAATTCATTTTGGAAAATTATTAGCATTTTCCTCCCTTTTGATTAATTAATCGAAACTTTGTTTCGATTATTAATCTTCCCGTTGGCGCTTCTCTTTAGGCTTCCTTTAGAGCTTTCCCTCTCTTTCCCCCCGCGGAGTCGGAGATTCGCACAACGCACTAGAGCACTGTACAACTTAGAGCTATTACGCTGTCTGTTTCAACTTCTGCACTTCACCCTGTGTGTTAGAAAAGGAATGAGAATGGAGAATTCCTACTCTCATTCTGACCACTTCAGGTAGGGGACAAATAACCCTGTGCCTGGCTTAGTCACCTCTATCTCCAGGTGGTAGCGTATCTCCATCCTCAGTTGAGTCGGTCCCTGATCACTCTTGCCTCTTTCTATCTCCCTTTTGATCAATCACCATTCTTTTGGTTAAATATCATTGTCTCTTGGTTTAACACTCGTTTTTGGCTCAATTTTCTTTTCCTGTGGTCAATCATTGCTTTTTGATTCCCCTGAAGAGTCTCAATTCCTTTTTCTTCGGTTAAACACAGTTTTCCTGTTAAATACGGAAACTCTTGTGGAGTTCGCAACCTTCCCTTGGTTCTTCTCCCTTTGTTTGGTTAACCACTGCCTGTCAGTTAAAACACCAATTTGCACTTCTTCTCAGTTAACCATAGTCTATCTGTTAACACACTGAGTTCCTCTTGGGTTAATCACCTTCTCTTGGTTAATCACCCATTTTTCAGTTAACCACAGCCAATCTGTTAAAACACTGAGCCCCTTTTGAGTTAATCACCTTCTCTTGGTTAATCACTCGTTTCTTCTCGGTTAATCACAATCTCTATGTTAACACCGAATCCTCAGTGGTTAGCAACCATTCTTTTGGTTCAAATACCCTTTCGTTGGTCGAGTACTGTTTGTTCAGTCCGTACTAACATCCCCTTTGGGTCACAACCTTTGCTTGGTTCCACACCCGGTCATTGGGTCATAACCTTCGCTTGGTTATACACCCATTCTTTTGGTTGATCACAGCCTATCTGTTAAAACCTTTCTCCCCGCACGATTGCAATCTTTTCTTTCTTCGGTTAACCACTGTTTATCAGTTAATATACTGAAATCCCTTCAGAGTCAAACAACTTCACTTGGTTCAGTACTCTCTATCTTTTGGTTCATCACAGTTTTCCTGTTGACACCAAACCCTTTGCTCCCCATAGAGTTTTAATCTCTTTCTCTTCGGTTAACCACTGCCAGTCAATTAACATACCGAATCCCTTTTCTCTTAGTTTTAACACCATCCTTTTGTTTGTTCCCCAGTAGGGTCACTACCCTCTGATCCTTAGCACAATTTTTTGTTCTCTTACTCCCCAGTAGATTCTTTACTATTCCTTTTGCTCATTTATCTTCTTGGTTTCTACACCACTCTTGCACTTTATCCTCAGCACAGTTACTATATATTCCTTTGCACTTCTTTCTTCGTTTTGACACCATTTCTTTGGAATCCCCAGCGGAGTTTCCTTCTTTCTTTTGCTCTTGGTTTTGACACCACCTTTCCTTTTCCTTTTCCATCTTAGTTCCCCGAACTACAGAAGCTCTGATTATGCATTCCTTCGAATGTATGATACGTAGGCACGAGATCGGGACGATCTTGGCGAGCACCCTTCCACCTTCTTCCATTCTTCTTCTCTTTTCCCTGGTTCCCCAAACTATGGAAGCTCTGATTCTGCATTCATTCGGATGTATGATACGTAGGCACAAGATCGTGAAGATCTTGGTGAGCACCCTTCAACCTTCTTCCATTCCTCTTTTCTTTTCCCTGGTTCCTTTGAGCAACGACGCTCTGATTTCCTCATTGCACTATGAAGGTACATAGGCATGAGGGCCCTAATCCTCCGTGAGCACTTTCTTTCTTTTTTTCTCTCTCCTCTTCTTTTAGCTAGAAGCCTTTAGATAGATAACCCATCCAAGCCTAGAAGCAAGCGAAATGGTTCCCGTCGAGTATGACGGATGCGTAAGGTGCTAGTACCTTTCTTTCGCATAACCGACTCCCGTTCCCGTTTCTCTTCCCCTTGGGTTTTATCGATATTTTCCATGTCTTTTGGGACTAAATAAATTTCGGTGGTGATTCTGTTGTATCTTTGAGTGTGTGATTCACTCAGGTATAAGCCAGTCAACTTCACATACGACATTCAAGAAATGGGTATGGACCAATGAGTTTTAAGAGTAAACGGGAAATATTTGAAAAAATATAAACCTATGCTACAAGATATTCGAATCAAAAAGTAACTTTTCATTAATAATTTTGCCAAAATGTACGGAGGCCCAAGATGGCTTACAAAATATCCAAATAAAGTTACAAAAGTTTGACATGCAAATTAAGATGCAGCAGGGAATCTGGATTTAAAGTCTTTGAAAAGAGTCTTCTCATAAACAACCTTGTTATCGAGAAGGGCCTTCTTTTTTTGCATTTGGCCAATTGTGTCCTTTAGTTTGAGAGCCGTTTCGACATGAGCGGTCTCTTGGGCGACTTCTTGATCGATCGCTTCTTGAGCAGGCAAAGGTTCAGCAGAATCGAAAGAGGCCTTTTGTTTTTCGACCTCAGCAATTTTTCTTGTAAGTTCAGCTATCTGAGGTTGATAGTCAGATATCTGCTGGTCGAAAGCACAGTGCTTATCAGAGCACTCTTGCTTTTTGGCCTCGAAGTCCCCAAGTTTCTTCTCACAAAGTGAACTGAGGTACCACTCACGGTTCATTTTGTTGGTCTTCAACCTGATCTGAGCGTCAGCTTGTTTGCAAACAGTGAGGTATTTAACCAATTGCGTAAAGAAGGCCTCGAATTCAATTAAATACTTGGCCATGGGTGGGTGAACTTGAAACTAAGAGAGTTCATCCAATATCTTGAAAACATCACAAGCTACAGCAGCCTCCTCTGCGACGACCGCCAGAAGTTCGTCCTCAAATAGGTATGTCTTCAGTTGTTGGAGCTTGAGGATGAAATAAGCATCTATTTCTGCGGTTGGTATGGCTGTCGAACTAGTAGGTTGAAGGTCCATGGACTCTTGGCGAAGCTTGTGCAGTGCCTTCAAAGTTGTTGTTGGATTTGTCTGCTTCATCGCCAAAATCTCCTCTAGAGTAAGAGTTTTGTCGACATTGGCGTAGGCGTGTTGGAGCCACCTTCAACAGAAGCTTTAGGATTCACGTTTCCCTCAGCAGCAGTAGCAATAGTCGAAGGGTTTTAATTACCATCGATGGTTGCACCATCCTTCCCAGCCTCAATGGTGGTGTTTTGGATTGGAGGTGTTTTCGCCGCTGGATCCTCTTCTGTTGAAGCTCCTTGAAACTCGTCAATTGTTTGAGGACTAAAAACGGTTGTCGTCTCAGGCGGATTGCCAATAGTATCATCCTTTTCAGCAGTGGTCGAAGCGGCCACAGTTTCAGTGAGAAAATATCCAAGTGATATATGAGCTAAGGGAACAAGGACGATGAACACCTCAGTAGCGTGTTTGGGGGGAGGTGCTTCAGAGTCGACAGGCTTGAAGATTTCAGCAAGATTTTTAGGGAAAACAGAGTTCACGGTCGAAGCAACCGTTCTGGAAGGCGTTTTCTTGAATGGGGCTTTCTTCTTTTTCACCAATGGAGTAGCTGGAGGAGATGTTGGGGCTTTAGTGGGAAAGATCTGGGATTGGGTACTTTCATCTGACACATCTCTCTCAGGAGATGGTACTTTCTCAGAAGCCTAACAAACAACAAAGTCAGAGACACAACAGAAACAAGTACAAGGGAACGTCGAAACATGTTATACCTGTGACTTCAGAATTTTTGGTTTCTTTGCAAGCCTTGTGGAGGTCGAGGCAGCAACTGGTTCTCGTTTTCGACCCTGGGAGATAAGCACAAATGATTAGCTAAAGATAGCTAATGAAATAAAATTGAAGTGTTCAGGAATTACCTTCTTTGGTGGGTCTTCTGTGGCATCAGCCTCTTGGGTGTTCTCGACGGGCACAAAAACTGTCGGAGTGGGAACTTCGCCAACAAGGGCGGCAAAAGCATCGACCATGTTTTCCTGAAAAATGTCACGTTGGAAGATTTGAGTTTGGTATTCTGACCACCAGACGTCAAAGTCTTATGTAGTAAAGAAGGACGGTTGGAACGCAACGACATGCAACTCAAGATGTTGTGTCAACCTGGAAAATTTAAGGCAGGCCTTATGACCTGCCATGTTCAGCCGTCGACCAACCCACACAATGTCATAAGAATGTCGCACTAAGGAGTTAGGCAGCATCTGGCTCAGGCCAAATTGACGGGCCACCAAGTTGGGTTGATAGTTCATAAACCCATAACTTGTATTCCCCGCCTCAATTAGGAAGGATATCATGGTAAGAGTTAGAAACGCCCTCTATATCGAATTCGATTGTGCCGCTGCTTTGGGGGAAACACCAAGGAACAAATTTTTGAACCACGATGGCCCAAACTTTCGATCACGAAGGGTGCCATGGTTTGGACGAAGGACGTGGTTTCCACAAACATATTAAGATACTTCATAAAGAGAGTTTTATTAGGGGTTTCCTAAGTGGTCATTAGAGCGAGTCGAACGCCTTCTATGGGATGTTCTTTGTTTAAACGCTCTATCGTTGCAGATGCAGAGTAGCCTAGTTGGTGTTTGAAGGTGGTGTTGAGCCAATGTTACAACAACCACATAGGCCCTGAGATATTTAAGGCTTTGGTAGTCTCATGGAGGAGTTTTAGCCGTAAGTCTGGTAAACCAAGGGAGTGATAAAGGGAGGCTAGTAAGAGCTTACCCAAAGATACCTGTCGACCTTCGTGTATTTGGATCGCCAGGTTGATGTAGCTTTTGGCTATTTGCAGAGAGCCAGGACATAATAGATAATACGACAGCCACAGAGTTAGGAAAGCGATGTGTTCTTCATCGGATACTTCTTTGGAGTCTTTGTCGTGATGATCTTCGATGTAGTTCTGGAAACCAGCACGCTCGAAGTCGAAAGTGTTGGTCATTTCCAGAGTTGGGTCAAAAGTTTCGCCCAAGGGTGAAAGGCCAGTGATGGCTGCCACGTCGAAGAGTGTCGGCGTGAACATACCACAAGGGAAATGGAAAGTGTTGGTCGACCCTTCCCAAAAGTACATTGACGCCAGCAGTAAATAAGGATTAACCCTGTGAGCATTCCTTGAGAGTTGGATGGCGTCGAAAATGCCAGCTGCCTTCCATTGTTCCCGACGTTGGCCTTCGACCTTGTTGAGCCGAGAGATGTAGTCCTTGTTGCCAGGTGTAGGCATCGATCAAAAGACCCTAGCTTTGGGCGCCATGAATTTGAGGTCTAAGGTGCCACCTTTCTCAAAAGCAGGTGGAATGGTAGGAGCGAAACAGGGGAAAAACGCTTGGAGTTCTTGATGATTTGGTTTCTTATCCGGCTATGGACCGTGAAAAGCATGGAGTTTGCTAGCCACTGCAAAAGGAATGACCATTTAATGTTGCTAGTTCGCTACCACCGCCTCATCAACAGATGACGGTTGAGGAAGAGGTCTGAGGGACTCCTTTTCAGAAAGGACATAGGCAATGGGGGTGTTTCCAGTTGCGTGAGTAGCGGAAGCATTGAATGTTGCAGAAGAAGCCATTGAAACAGGGGCTGAGATTAAGAGAACTTCGAAAAGCAAGAAAGTTTGGAGGAAGAAGAAGAGAGTATGAGAAAATGTGGAAAAGAAAATCAAACACGGATGAAGGGTATTTATAGGAAAATAGCATGCAACTAAAAAGGCAAGAGGAACAATTGTTCCGATTCTGCAGTTAGTGGGGGTAGTTTCAAAACTCATAACTTAGGACGAGACTAGCCATCATGACGTTTCTTGGAAATCGTGGCACAGAAATGTGCCATCATTACGTCAGACTGCGAGTGACATGTGGTTAAGACTCGACAGAAGACAAAACGATGGTTGTTGGGTCGAAACCAAAGCACCATCGAAATCTCGCAGAAAATCAAAACGCCATGTTTCTCAGTCGACACAGTGCTCAGTCGAAACTGGCCTTTTGGGGGTGCAATTTGTTAGCTGGGAGATTTCGACCAAACATGGAAAGTAAAGAAATAATGAGAAGGCCAATGTGTGGGTCGACGCCAGAAGGAAAAATGGTGATGAAGCCAAGACGCAGGTCGATATCCATAGAGGAGGCGTCGAAGGTCGACCTAGAGGTCATGTCGTCGAAAGGTTTTTGACTGATGGCCAGCGAAACCAATCTGAGAAGTCTTAGAGCGGGAAAATTTGAAATACTGAGAACGTGGGGAAGTTACAAAGATGGTGGGGCGAAACGTGTAACAACCTGGGCCAACATTGAGAGAAAAACAACTATTTTCTTTTCTTATTTAAGGCAATGTCCATTTCCATTTTGGGGGGTCGCATTTGTAACATTGTAGAAGGGAAACACTCTGAGTACCAAGCGTTAAGAGAATCGACTTTACTCCCACAAAATGTATGATAGCGTCCACATTTCTGGCTAAAGCAATTTACATTACCAAATTTCAATATATCTTGCCATTCTTTCACTTGTTTGTTTATTTATCAGTTTCGCGTACATTTATTTTTCAAGTTGTTTCCAATTTCCTCCAAATCAAAAACCATCCTATCAATAAGGCTTACACGTCGACCATTTGTTCTAGGATTCTGTGGCCGATCCTGCAAGCAAACCTGCGATAAGAGGCCAGCGGTTGTTCGCGCGAAAATCACGTGCGAACAGGAGTTAACCTACTTCCCTGGACTTCAAATCAAACAGCTCGAAGAAGGAATGTTTGTGAGCCAAACAAAGTATTGCTATGATCTATTCAAGCGCTTTGATATGGCAAACACAAAAGCTATTGACACTCCAATGCCCACAAGTGTGAATTTAGATCGAGATGAAAACGGTAAGGTCATCGACGTAAAGAAGTATAGAGGTATGATAGGTTATCTTTTATATCTCACTGCGTCTTGACCGAATATCATGTTTAGTGTTTGTATGTGTGCTAAATATCAATCATGTCCCAAGGAATCATATTTAAAAGCGGTAAAACGTATACTTAGATACCTTTGTGGTACATCCAAGTATGGGCTTTGGTTTTCCAAGGGAAGTGATTGTAATTTGGTTGGTTATTTCGATTCTGATTTTGCCGGTTGCAAATTGGATAGGAAGAGCACTAGTGGCAATTGTCCTTTCTTTTCAAATTCCTTAGTAAGTTGGCATAGCAAAAAGAAAGTTTTTGTTGCTTTGTCAACTGCTGAGATGGAATACATCGCATCTGGTAGTTGTTGTGCCCAAATTTTGTGGCTTAAACAACAAATACTCGATTTTAATGTTAAACTTCATCGTATTCCTATTTTTTTGTGACAACACGAGTGCCATCAATCTAACCAAGAATCCAGTGCTACATTCTCGCACCAAACATATTGAGATTCGTCACCACTTCCTTAGGGATCATGTTGAAAAAGGAGATAACGTATTCGAGCATGTTGATAGTAAAAATCAACTTGCCGATATTTTTACAAAACCTCTGGTGGCAGAACCTTTCTTTAACATTCGTAGGGAACTTGGTGTTCTCGATATCTCGAATCGTGTCTAATGAATTTTTGCATGCTCTCTATCTATACATGTTTATATGTTGCTTAACCATGTTTGAAAAGTTTAAGCTATGTGAGGTCATTCTTCTTTCATCACCATTGGAGGTAATATTTTCCTATCTAATTGCTTTTACACTTTATCTAGGCTAAATAGATGTTTTCTATTATGTGTGGAGTGTAATTTTGATGCTTAAATGATAGTTGTAGTTTTCACTCTTCTTCCATATTGATGTTTGAAATGGTATAGGCTTGCTATTTATCTTTCTATGCATCTAGTTTCGCATTTTGTTTTGTTTTGTTTTTGCTTTTCTCAAGACTTGAGTTAAACTAGGTGTTTTGTGTAATGCATTTCTTCACTATTGCTCTATGGTTCTTGAGTTATTTATCTTTATTGTTTCTATTGACAACATTATATGTGGATGCTTGTTAATGTCGTATCTGTTGCAATCGCATATGTTTGTGTTGTTATGTGTATGGTATTTTTACTAATGACTAGTTGCTTTACTCTTTTTGATGTTGTCAAAGGGGGAGAAAGCAAAAGCGAGTTCACAAAGTTCAAAATTCTATGGAAGTGCATATAGTCAGGGGGAGAATGTCCTTCAAGTACTCAATGTTTTGGGAAGGTTTTGCATGGTTTTACCATCATAAAAAAGGGGGAGTATGTGAGGGCAAGGTTCCTTCTTACTTTGTTTTAATGATGTCAAAACTAGGATATTTCGTACTTGGGTATTTTGGACAATATCACCTTGTTTAAGCCATGCATTCATCTTTTACAAACGTGCATAAAGATCTGTATACATGCATTTAGACATATAGGATCATACACTATGTCAAAAATGAGTTTTGAGTCATTTTTGAAGCCTTAGGTCGACTCACATAGGTCATAGGTCCAATCACAATGAAGAGAAATGGTGTTTGAAACCTTTTTCCATGCTTGCGTCGACCTAGAACTCCCACAGGTCGACGCACACTATAAAGAAAAAGTTTGAAAATTTTCTGCCTTTCATGCGTCGACGTATGGTCTGCCGTAGCTCGACGCATAGACCCCTTTTGTGTGCAATTTTGATTTCTGTCTTGCTCAGGTCGTCTCACAGCTCCTACAAGTCGATCTCTCGCGCATATTCATCCATTTTTCTGTATATTTGTGTTCCCAAACTCGTTTTTTCTGTTATTCATTCATGCACATATAAATTCTCATATGCATCACTTTGAAAAATATGAAGAAAATATGAAGAAAATTGAAGTCATATTTTTTTTTCAAAAAATATGAAGAAAATTGAAAGATACATTGTTTGCTCTTCATCTTCACTCTCACATTTGTATTCATCAATAATCACACATAATCATCTTTATTGATTGTGCTTTGTCAAGAATGATAACGTCCAAACGTAGGATTTGTAAATCAAGTTTGGGTAGAGATTCAGTGGGATTTTCTTCAATAAAACCATGGGGGTTTTGTCCTCCAAGATCTTGATAGATTTGGGTTTTTTTGCACAAATCTTTGCATTAAATATTCAGCCGAGGGAAATCCTTGAAGAACGGTGGGTTTAGTCAATGGGGTAACGGTAAGCGGAGGATTGTTTTGAAAGATTTGGGGTCAAACATCTTGCGATCGAAATTA
The DNA here is from genome assembly GCA_022829125.1 of Lathyrus tuberosus. NCBI lineage: Eukaryota > Viridiplantae > Streptophyta > Magnoliopsida > Fabales > Fabaceae > Lathyrus > Lathyrus tuberosus. The sequence goes on along the minus strand of JALAZF010000056.1, from coordinate 4,152,645 downwards.
GCCGAGTGAAAGATTTGAAAAACAGAAGGTTCGGTCAAGTGAGTAGCAGTAATCGGAGGTTTGTTCGAAGTGTTTGATGTTCTTGATTCAGCTGGAATCAAGGGGAGAGAAGTGGTTAGATTCAACTTCAACAATTGGGTTAGATTGTTGGTTAGCTAAGACTTCTCTTGTATTGGATATTGCACACAAATATTATACATATCTCAATTCTAGTTTTAGAATTGGGGGCAGACGTACCCGAAGCAAGGACGAAAGGGGAACTGTCTAAACAAATTGGGTTTCCCCCTCTCTCTCTCTCTCTATCTATCTATCTATCTATCTATCTATCTATCTATCTATCTCTTTACTTTAAGTTGTTGAAGTATGTGTGAATTCAATTGTTAGAAATATTTCGATTGATTCGTAGTGCTTTAAAACTGTTGTGAAAAACCATTGCAATCTGAAATTCTGGCATATGTAGACAGCAGATGTCCTAACACATGTCAAGACATTGTGCTACATAGACATTTAAACACAGAGGCGCAACAGCAGACCGATACCTTGAATATCAGAACTACAGGATCACAGATGTCACGACATCGGATCCAACATGTTTATCATGAACCCTAACAGAAAATGTAAATCTGTAGAATGATAAAGAACACAGCAATTATTAACCCAGTTCGGTGCAATTCACCTACATCAGGGGGATACCAATCCAGGAAGAATACTTCACTATCTGTAGAACTATTACAAAGCTAAACTCCCCAGTTTACAACTTTATCCTAACATCTACCCAATGAACATCTTTACCAAAGCTAAACTCTAACGTTTACAACTCTGGTATGAGATACCCCACTCATTTCCTTTAATCACCAACTGTGATTTCTACATCATCCATGTCAATACATAATTCTGTCAAGCTTTCTTGACAACCAAGCTAACTCGAATTTGCTTAAAAGCTTCATCCAAGAATAATACACAATCCAATACCTCAAGGCTTATGGATCTGTGCGGCACCTATATCTGCCGCAATGCATCAACTGATACAAAGGGGGGCTTACAACCTAGAGAGCCAACGACTCTCAAAACCCTAAACCCTTGTTTCTTACGCAAGAGAACTAGGTTACCAAAGGCATATCAAATCCTAGGTCTAAGTCTTCTTTTATAGGCTTTAGTTGGGCTTTAAATCTTTCCTTGATCCACTTCTGCGATTGCTCCTTGAGTGTTGCAACAGATAAAACAGATTTAAATCAATCTGTTATAATCAGTCCAGGATGTCAAGTCTGCATGTTGGAACATCTCGTTCAACATCACGTCTTCTGCAAAATTATTCGGCTTGATCTCCATGTTGAGTCTTCTATTTCAACATTTATGTTTTACCAAAATTTGTCCAAAACACCAGAGTTTTCAATCTCCCCCTTTTTGGCAAATTTTGGCTAAAACACATCTGCACAGTAAAACTCCAGATCGATGGTGCATGCAGTGAGGACTTCAAATAATTTCAAGGCCTGCACCTTACCCGCAATGGATTATATGAGAAAGAAGATGCAAAACACTCCCCCTCAACCCATGAACCAATACTTGTCACGAAGAGATGTCGCTTCCTCTTTAAAGGCATAAGAAAATCATTAGGAAAAAGCAGTAGCAATACCCTTAGCAACAAAGTACTTCCTTGGGTACCTCAGAACACAGGACATAACTATGTTCATAACTCATATCACAAGACACAACGATGCCTTTAAGAACTAAGACCCAGACAATGTTATAACATCCTTTTGAGCATCTTTGCCAAGCCACTTTATCAGACGTGAGATTCTCATGAGAAGATCAGACCATCCCCCCCCCCCCCCTTTTTAGTCAAGATTTGGCAAATATTACCAAGGTATATCCAGATCCAAAGAGTGCTCACCCAGAACCTTATATATGCCATAAAGACTACAGCAAGAAAGGCACAGCAATGAGTAAGATGAACTCGAGATCCCCTTATTTGAATTGCATCAGCCACGACCCGGTCTTCATGTCTTTATTCATTTTTGGAGTGATTCTTCTTGAAGTCCAAGTTCCAACACATGTGAATGCATATTCAAGGACAAAACTTTACCCGTCCTCCTGACAAGTACACACCCCGAGCATTTTCCCAAGACAGAATCAATACCTTTGTCATCAGACTGTCAGAGATTCTCCAAACACTTTCCTACGATGACGTCCTTGATCATGTCATACCCAACATAGTCTCCAAAACAAACTTCTGTATTGAACAATATCCCCACAGTCTTATGATCACAGTCTGCAGAGAAAAATAAATTCTCCCAGACTTAACCAATGATTCTTAAACATCCATCAAGAATCATAGAACTTGTACTGCCAAGTCTCCCCCAACTTGCAACAATACAAATGCCAAGACATCCTTCTTGACATCTCATCCTCCCAGGATGGAAACATAATCACAGCTTGCTTGATGCACAATACAAACTGGAACCAGAACTGAACCCCCGCAGTAATACATCTTAGATCAAGGAGCAACCCCCATATCTAAGATAACCAGTGCTCCTCCAATGAACACTATGTTGATGAATAGAAAACATAAGACGCATCTTCATGTCTTCAAGAGCGCACCCTCAGTCCAAACGACCTGCTGAACACAATCATCAACCCTCTTATTACTTCTTCTGACAAGAACCAATAATCACTCACACATGAACACCATCATGCTACCCGTGAGGAAATAACAGGGTCATCATCCTAATATAACAAACTCTTGGATTGAGATCAAAGCTCCATTGATCCATCTCTTCCAGAAACTATCCATACACCACATGAATTCCTCTTGATTTCTCATGTATAGACCTCCTTGTTCCCTGAGACATAGCCCAATTGAATCAGAATGCTTCACATTCCTCAAAGAGATGCACAGGGCCCCTTAGTTTGTTATAACGATGTCAGATATCGTATACATGCTCCAGAACTTCTCACCTTGCAAAGTTGATCCACTACTAGCATGACTTGTAGCTAGGGGCAGTATCCCCTTCACAAGATTTTCCACTGACCTTACCAAGGCCAGCAACTGAGATAAACACTCCATAATCCAAGACAGAAATTCCTTCATCATTCTCCCGTATGATAACTAGGAATACTTCTGATTTTCCTGGTGAATATCCACTTTTGAACGCATCAGAATACAGACCTTCATGCAATCAACCCATGATCCACTCCAGTCTTACCAAAACACTTACATCAGACTTCTAAGACAGTTCTTCTACTTCATCATTCTCCCATATGACAAGGTAGATACTTCTTAGACACGATGCAAGTAACCAGTTACTCATAGAACTTGAAAGGATAACTAACCCAAAAATATTCTAACATCAGTTAGAACATTCTTCACACATCATAGACACCACACACCATGGTTCTTGATATGCTCCACCACTGGACTTACTATCAGTATAGTAATCCAAACTGAAGATCTTCACACAACACTGCGCCACCAGCTTGAACAAAGAGAACTTCAGAAACCCAAAGAGAAATAAACTCTCATCCACCAAAAGAAGGTAATCTTCCATAAACTGAGAATTTCTGCCACATGCTCCAATATGAACCAGATCTACCCTTATGCACAAGAGCAATCAGTTTCAAGCACCCTGCTTGAATGCACACTAAAGATCAACTAAATGCCAATGTTTGACTGATCTCATTCTTCTTCAGAACTCCCACAAGATACACTGATCCACCAATGAAATCAGATCTTCAAGTCACATAAACTACTTGCTCCATAGCAAGACATCTTGGATCCACCAAGCCTCTTAGACATGTAACATCTTCCCATCCACAGCTCCCGCAAACTGCATGAGATAGACCTTTTTGAAGCATCCTTAACTTCTATTCTCCTGTAGATCACCTTATCTTAAGCTGATGTACCACATCACCAGCTGAGACTCTGATATTAGGCTAGATGTCATAACATTCTGATACGACATCCAACTGCTGAATTCAGCTCCTCCTTCTTCCACTTAGAATAACCTCATCCCTATTACAGAACAAGAGTTCCATGCTCTCATAGACTTGATTCAACAACCAAGTTTTAGTAGAAAACCTCCATCCTGCTTTGAAACTCCAAAGACTTCACACCTGCCATGTTTGAATCTTCAGAAGATAAAGTAGTCCTAGACTACACCATAGCCATACCAAATAATGCCACATTCCTTAGTAGAGCAGTCTGTAGAAAGCCATAGATAACTGCCACTTAACTTTGACCTTCAAATTGAGCAAAATCCCATGCTCCCAAGTACCTAGATCAGAAATAAATTGATCTAAGCAGTAATCGTCAAGATTATGATGTCTTCATCTTCATCTTCAACCGCATCAAAGTCCGGACCAGTTTATTTCCAGGAAACTCTCCAGAGAACACATGCTTCTGTCACACCCGACTGAAGCCCATTCTTAGGTCACCACCTAAGATCAAAACAGAAGCTAAAGTGTATGCAGTACCCCTCCCATGATTCTGTACAAACTTTGATGATGAGATGTTCCAACATCTTGTTGAACATCAACAATCTTGACTTTCAAGGATAATCAATTAAATACTTGTGAACTCCACAAATAGCAATTGATCTTAAATCCTTGTCCAATAACCCTTCTTCACTATTGTAGCTAAGCTCCACCAGATCGCTTTCATGAACACTTATCAAATATTCAATATTTTGTAAGTATCTTCTTTGACAAACAGTGTTGAGATACCAAGGCTGCCACCCTTGACTCAAGTAACTAAGATTCTCTCTGAACGAATCCTATTTACCTCAATAATTTTGAAAACTCCAATCAGATTGGATCCACTCTTAGGGTTAAGAGAGACGAATCATTCCTTGCTGGATTTCTACATCATCCCTGTCAATACAGAATTCTGTCAAGCTTTCTTGACAACCAAGCTAACTCGAATTTGCTTAAAAGCTTCATCCAAGAATAATACACAGTCCAATACCTCAAGGCTTATGGATCTGTGCGACACCTATATCTGCCGCAATGCATCAACTGATACAAAGGGGGGCTTACAACCTAGAGAGCCAACGACTCTCAAAACCCTAAACCCTTGTTTTTTACGCAAGAGAACTAGGTTACCAAAGGCATATCAAATCCTAGGTCTAAGTCTTCTTTTATAGGCTTTAGTTGGGCTTTAAATCTTTCCTTGATCCACTTCTGCGATTGCTCCTTGAGTGTTGCAACAGATAAAACAGATTTAAATCAATCTGTTATAATCAGTCCAGGATGTCAAGTCTGCATGTTGGAACATCTCGTTTGACATCACGTTTTCTGCAGAATTATTCAGCTTGATCTCCATGTTGAGTCTTATATTTCAACATTTATGTTTTACCAAAAATTTTCCAAAACACCAGAGCTTTCACAATCACTTTGATTGCAAGTGTGAAAAATTATGCACTACAAATTCAAAGGAAATTTGACTTGGTGTGTTTCGCACGCCAAGTGTTTGACATATTGATAGCACACAAACTGTTTGCAAAATTGTCAATTTAAATTTATCCTCTATTAAGCATTGGAAACTGGTTCACCTTAAGTGGTCTTTATTTGAATTGTTTGATTGAGAACCTTATTGGTTCCACTATCTCATCAATATTATTCCATTCGGTTTCGCATACCCGATCTCTCCAATAACGGTTCATTTGGATGAGCTTTGATCTGAGGCCGTTTTCGCATATTTTTAAAACATGTTTTTAAAGCGCATGTTATTAAAAATTAGTGATTTTTCAACCCCCTTCTAGATCAGTGACATCGTCTAAAAACTGGCCCACTGAACCAGGGTTAGATGTTGTACACATGTTGGAACATCATGTTCCACATGTGTCCATTCTTCACTCCAACTACAATAACATATATCTATTAATAGAGACCAGATGTTGCAACACACGCTTCTTCACTAAAACTGCACTTAACATCTGTCTTTTGACATATACTAGATGTTGTAGCATGCAAGTTGGAAAATCATGTTCCACATGTTACACCCGAACATCCAAGATAACTCTACATATAAATCTTCTTTTTAGAGTAAATCTTGGACCAAAACTTCCTACACGGTACATTCAATCAAATCTTATTTGACTAAAACAAGTCCAAATCTTTTCCTATTGATTTTGGATTGACATCACACACTTCTTCCCAAAAACAAACTTCTGTATCTTGAAAAAGTCAACACCACACCACTTCTGAAGGACATCTGAAGATAGTCCAAACCTTATGCATATTGCATAACTAGTTATGCCAAGCACTTTAGCTAAAAATGTATTCTTAGCAACAAACTCAGATGTTTGAACATCTTGTTCACGTGTTACACAAAATACATCTTGTACATATGTTGTTTTGCCTAATGCAGCCAATCAATATATATATCTTGTAGATCTTGTACATCTTGTACATATGCAAAGATAGAAGAAGAGAGGTCGTTGAAAGATCTATGATCAACCCACTAAGGGGATATTTGAAAGCCTCGCCAATATCTAACTCATTCACACAAAGAGCAATGGTGAATCTAAAGAAGGGTTTTGTGTCCCAACCTTAAGGATATAAAGTATATTTACCCTTTTTTAGTGTAAAGAGACCCGAATAACAAAGGTTTAATGGTTTTAGGAATCAAGAAGGTTACTAAGGTTTTCGAGAATCAACACTTTTCTATAACCCTCATCCCTCATACTTAGGGGAAAGAGGGTAACACCCAAGGTAGCGTCACCACCCAATCAGGAGAAAACATCGGGAGAATTGTCATCTCGTAACACTATAGCGACAAAATAACACATGTAATAACAAATAACCACCATATGAGGTGGAAAACAAAGTGTGGCTCAAGGAAATAAAACTAGAATATGCGCAAGCAATGAGAATCATGAATGGAAAATTCGTCATGAATATGGGTAAAGGGTCATATAAAAACAACTTATTCGTTGAAGGAAATATGAAAGCATGAATGAATGTTGAAAAGTATTTCGGGGGAGTTTTATCGTATCCACAGAGATTGTGTATATTGCCGTCGTTCGATAGTCAAAAGTGTTTCAAACTTTAAGAGTAACAAAGAGTTTGGTTTTTCGTATCATTTGCATAAAAATTAGAAATCAACGGTAAAAAGATTGGTTTTAGGGTTTGATAAAAACATGCCAAGATTAGTGTCCGATAATCCGTTTCGTACGTATCAACTCGATAAAGCGTGTGAACTCATTAACAATAAATATAACCACATATCCTCCCAACAAGTTTCTCTCGAACACTTGTTGTGAGATTTATCATATTGATCCTTTGATGATCTCTCACCCAAACTACCAATATGATAACATTCAAGTTTAATATTTATGAACATCAACTTTCAAAACTATCTCTAGCGTTATGATCATTGATGGATTGAAACTTAGGTCAAGTTTTAAGACATTTCTCTCGAACGTGAATCAAAACAAAATATACCATGTAAACAAAGTTTTTCCTCTATATTCATCATAAACAAAGTTCACAAACTTACAACCAAGATTAATACATACAAAATGATGTATTACCTACCCTAATCTTGACACAAGAGTTGCTTAGCTACACATATTCATGGTAGCTTGATCAACAAGTAATGAGAGGAGATGAAAAAGCATCTGCGTCGAAGAATCGAGATCGGATGCGACTTCAGCTTCTCTATGTGGAAAATCACCCTTGGATGATGCAAAACTCAGAAAATAAGGTTATGGTGTGAAAATATCAAGTTATTCAAGTTATGATCCCAAGAAAATGTAAAAATCACTTTATAGTACACTTAGAATCTGAAGCATTCGCACTGCGAATGATCTATTCGCCTAGCGAATAAAGAAATAGGCACTTGAGGTGCCTTCTGAATGCTAAACCGTCCTTGGCTATCTTCGTGAGATCGCAAAGCGAACGTTTCATTCGCAAAGCAAACTACTCGCCAAAACATTCGCAAAGCGAATTTTGGGTCCTTTTGCCCCTGCCATATCCAAAGGTTCTTCGCCAGGACCTTCGCAAAGCGAGTGAAGCAACGAACATACGCTGGGAGTTTGCAAAGCGAACTTTAGGTCCTTTTGCTTCTGTCCAATTCGCTGGGAGCTTCGCCAGAGTTCGCAAAGCGAACGCTCTCTGGCCAGTTTGCAAAGCGAACCAGCTGTTGTTTTCCTCTTCTCTAAGGCAGCTTGCATCAATTCTTTGTGTCTTCATTCTTTGATCAATTAGTGCACTTTCCTGCACAATAGCACACAAATTACAAGCACCAAAGGTATAAATACAATGCTTGAAGAACAACAACAATTCACTACTAAATTCCACAATTAAACATAGAAAGTGTTGAAAAATGTCAAGTATCAAATACAAATATATAGCATGTTTGACATCTAACAAACTCTCCCCAACTAACTCTTTGTTTGTCCTCAAGCAAAGTATGCCTCTCATTGAAAACAAGAGGATAAACGGCTCAAATAAACAACAATTGTGACAAAGCAACAATTACACAATCCTAGAATCTACAATGCGAAAGAACTTGATTCTTAAACAAATCTCCGACGATGTTTCAAGAGACAACTAAATTATCATACTCATGTCACTCTAACACTCCTCTTTGAAAAAGATTGAAGGAAATTAACGCGTTTGCAACCGCGTGGCAATTTTGCTCAAATGACAAATGATGCAAATACAAAGCAATTCATACAATATCTAATTGATCATATAAGAAATCATGGAAACAAAATATCACTAAGGGATTTTATTGGTTGTAACTTGGTCGGGGTTAAAAACAAGGGACGTATGTACACGGCCATTGAAACAAGAAAGGGTAAAGACTACGAAGAGCATTTCTTTTTCAAAATTTTCGATCTTGTTCAATCCTTATTTCTTTCTTTCACAATGCATTCTCTTCTTTTGATTTTCTTTTCTTTTTGTTCTTTTTATTTCTTCTCCTTTTTTTTCACTTTCTTTGTCTTAGAATGCATTGTATCACCAAATCCTTTTTCTCTTTTCAAAATAAACCATTCTCCCCAACTTCAACATTGCCATAAGCTTAGCTTAAATGCTCTTCAAAACGGGTTAAATTCGGGTTAATGATAGAAACAAAAATTTCATTTTTGGCTCAAAAGAGGTTTCAAATACGCGCACACTCACAAGGTGACTTGAAGTGTTTTTGGAATGGTGGTTATACTCAAAGTGCACAAACATTGCCTTGATCATTTCTAAGTTTCCATAATTTCAAAACAACAAGCAAGATAAAGCATGAATTATAAGTATAAAACAACATTCATCATCAATCCTATGCATTTAGTATAATATGGAGGTTTCTCACTTTTGTAGATTTTGGACCTAAATGACATAAGCAATCCATAGAGTTGTAACAAGAAACAACACCTTTTTTTGTACAAAGACAAAAAGTTCTAATACATTCTAAATTCTAGAACTAAGGTAACTATGTACCTTGCCAACAAAATCGTGCTTAAATTATATCATTGCCATCCAAACTTGGAGGAATCTTCATTGATGAACAAAACAACACCAACCTAAAATTCTTCCACAAAACATCCAAAAGTTGGAAATATTAAACTTCCACAAGCATACCAACAATTTAAGAGTTGAACATTCGTAAACTGAAGAAATCAACTCTTAACAATACTAATAATAAAAACTAAAAAACATATCAACAAATTAAGAGTCGAACATTCGTTAACTAAAGAATTCAACTCTTAATAACAATAATGAAAAACGAAATATTAGTAAAATTAAAAACAGAATAATTTACTGGAAAAACAAAATTTTACTAATAATAACAATAATAATAATGTACTGGTGTGGAAACACCTACAAAGTCAAAAGTACCTTATATGGGTACAAAGTACATCAATACATACTGAAACAAAAAGCAAAATACATAAAACATAAGAAAAACTTCACTTTGATGCTCAAAGGAAGCACAAAATCAAAACAACAAAATCAGTCCTCCTCGGACTCTGAACCATAAACCTCGACCTCCTCACCATCTTCTGAACCAGATACAGAACCAGACACCTCAACATCATCAGCATCGCCCTCCTCCTCATCAGCATCAACAGGACCAGCCACATCTGCTCCCCCTCCGAAAATTGGCCTGGCCTCAGGCCAACCAGCATGTGCAAGGAACTGCTCCCTCGACATCAAAGTATGATCAGCGGCGGGATCGCATATCTGTGGCTGAAGTACCTGCATGGAGTCATGTAAATTAGTCATGGCGCGCTGAGAAGCCGCCATCCAATCCCAATTAAACTGGCAAATCTCCTGCTGATAAGGGTAGAAACCTTGCGACCCAGAACCAGAACCATCATCGCCCCTTGTTGTAGCGCAGTTTTCGTGACCGCCCACATCCGTCAGTGGATGGGATTGGGTGTTATTTTCTGATTTCTGATTTATCCTATGAAGCTAGAAAGGAAAGGGAAGATATCTCAAACTAACCTTGCAAGCAAATTTCTTCTTTAACAAATGCTTAAGAGATTGGAGGGTCCGGGGCCAAGTTATACAATGGGGAGTTGTCAATTACCCATCCTATATATGGTTATCCATAGATCGTTAGCAATTTCTACTATTTTTTATTTACTAGTGTTGGTCTATAAATTGGGAAAGTTTCTCCTTTGGGAGTGTTGAGAGAGTATTTTTGTGGTTTTCGGGTTTTTTGATGTTTTTGGTAAGGTACTGGACCTAAAGTTTTTTATTAGTGTGCTCGCTAAGATTTCGTAATCTTATGCCTACGTATTCCCGTTAAAGAAAACAGGGAAATCAGAGCAATCGTAGTTCCTCCTATTATATGGGAGGAAAAAGATGTTTGGTGTCTTGCTTAAAGCCCAAGATTGAAGCTAAAGGGGTGTTTGTGGGAATTGATTGAAAGAGTGAAAAGATTAAAGATTGAGATATAAATATCTGGGAAAAAACATCGGATGAAAATAAAAGGAATATCCAGGAAAGCGTCTGATGTAAAGAAAAGGAATATCCGGGAAAGCGTCGGATGTTGAAAAAGAGGAAAGGGTTTTTCCTGTGTTTTTAGGAAACTTAAGGGTTCATTGAGATCCAAAAGGAGATGAGACTGTCCAAGTCTACTAGTATGAGAAGGTTGATCTTTGTATGATGCCCAAGAGGAGACTGATGTTTTAAGGGATGAGAATCAACCCTAAATTGGTCTGAGGTTTTGACTCTTTGGAAAGACCGCTCTAGGAAAGGATGACTAAGTTCTGTCTTATACCTTTAAGAGGTCTTCGGGGTCCTTGTATTAAGCCCAAGAGAAGGCATGAGAACTTCTAAGAAGTCGGAGGGTCCTTGTACAATGCCCAAGAGGAGGCGGGGAATGCTTTTAAGAAGCTCGTGGGTCCCAAACCAAAGAAAAGTTCAAGAAATACTATTCACCGAGAATAGATCATCTAGTGAATAGTTTTGAGGTTTGAAGAAATTCAAAAGATGTTATTCACCGAGAATAGATCACCTCTGTGGGGTAGAATTTCTTTGACAGTTTCTAGGGGTGATAGTCTGAGAAAAGTTTCACGAAAAATAATGCCTTTCTCTTTGTTCCTTGTTTAAGTCCAAGAGAAGGCAAGACTGTATCTGGAATCATATGGGGATCTAGTTTTGACTGTTGAAAGAGTAAACACTGGCTTTACCTAGTTCTAGACCTAGTTGTCGGGGAAAACACTAAGCAGATATACAAGTATATATACAGTTGATATATGACAAGTATTTAAAAGGATATGAAAGAAGGACTTAAAGGTGAGCAAGCTTCCCGCAATACAGTTATATATATTTGACATGTATTTAAAAAGAATGAAAGAAGGACTTACAGGTGAGCAAGCTTTCCACAATACAGTTATATATATAAGCTGATAAAAGGAAGCTGATAAAAACTTACATGTGAGCAAGCTTCCATAGTTGTATTGTTAGTTGTTCAAGAATTTAAAGAAAGTTTTGATAACAATTATGAATTTGAATTTAAATCACAAGAGACAGCTGTTTTGAAAAGAAGCGATATGAATATCCGGGAAAATATCGGATGTAAAGAGACGATAAAAAAAGGAAAAGGTTGAAAATATCCAGGAAAACGTCGGATTGAAAGAGATAAAAATAAAAAGGTCGCTCGTTAAGACTTTGCATTCTTATGCCTACGTATTCTCAAACGAGATCTTGAGAAATCAGAGCGGTCGTAGTTCACCCCTATGGGGAACGAACTACAGAAAATAAAGTTTAAATCGCACGGCGGCAAGAGAGGAAATATATCCTAATGTTATCATGCTTGGTTAAATATCCTAATGTCTATCTTATTTCAAACCTAATTGAAAATTAAATTTGAACTAAGAGATCCTAATGAAGCATGCATACGTGGCAAAACATCACGGAATAAATGAATACACGACAAAGCATCGTGACAGATAAAATATACACGGAAGAACATCGTGACAGATAAAATCATATATGGAAAAATATCATGTCATTTGAAAACATACACGGAAGGACATCGTGGGAACTGAATACATGGAAAAACATCATGTGATAAAATATATACATGGCAAAGCATCGTGAATAAACAGAGAGAAAATACAATCACGGCAAAAAACATCGTGAAATATATTAAAAGTCACGGCAAAGCATCATGATAAAATAACAGACATTCACGGCAAAACATCGTGAGACACAGAGAAAAAATATAATCACGGAAAAATATCGTGAAATAATCAAGGCACAACATCAGTATTTAATCGAGGAAACAAGCAAGTCATGAAATAAAATCGGGCAACAAGAAGAATTATCAATTAATTTAAATATTAATATTTAATAAGATTAACTAATAATTTAATTAATCAATATTAAATAAAAATATCTAAATTAATTAATAATTAAACAATATTTTTTACATTTTAAATATTTATTAATCTAATTAAAATTAGAAATAAGAAAATTAAAAATAAATAATAGAGAAATATGAAAGAGAGAAAAATATGTGTGGGAGAGAATTGAGAAAACAATGTGAGGTATTGTTTCGGTGTCGATTGTAAAGTAAGGTATATGACTCTATTTATAGAGATTTTGAGACTTGGAGAGCAAGAAAAAATGATGTAAGAGATGACATATGGATGGAAGAACAATTCAATTCTTTTGAAAAATAAGTTTGAATATTAAACACATGTTTTGAAGATTGAATAAAAATTTTGAATGTTGAAAAATATTTGAATGTTAAATAAAAATTGTTTTGTATTTAAAGTGTGAATTATTAACATAGAAAAAGAGAGAAGAGAAATGTTATGAAGAGAGAAAGAGGCGTAAGTGGTATAGTGAGAGGGAGAAGAATTTTGGCACTTTTATGAAATATGTGAGACTAGTAGTGTAAAAGAGAGACTAGTAGTGTAAAAATAATAAACAAAAATTATATTATATATTATAATAATTTACTAATTTAATAAAAAAATTAAATATAATAAAAAAAATTAATAAAAAAATAAGTTATGAAAATCTTGATTAATTAATAAAAATTAATTAAAATTGGAACCGAAACCGGTAAAAAAAACGATAAAAACTGTTTGTATCGAAGTGTTCGAAAAAATAAAATGAACACACCAAAATGATCAGCAAAAATTATACATTTTGAAAAAATACAGCGTTTTGTCAAATTTTGAAATTGATTTTACTCGCTAAAAATGCTCAAACAGATCAGAAACATGATGACCGGAAAGTCAAAAAATTAAAATAAGCACACCGGGTTAAAGTACGCGAAAAATAGATTAAAAATTATGTCTAAAAATTCGATTTTAAAAAATGTCCGGATACCGACATTTTTTGCACAGTTGACTTTTCAGTTTGAACAAAATACATGAAAAAAAAACATGTTAATTCTGGCTGATAATTCAAAAAATATTCATGAAGAAAATATATGATATTATATGCAGACGACACAGTATGAAAATATAGACAAATGAAAATGAGAAAAAAATAAAAATGTCTGGTCAAAATTAGGGTATGACAGATGCCCCTATTTAATCTTCTTAGACCTGAAGGTATGAATAGCAAAGAGTTTTAAACATTCGAGGTATAAGAGGATTAAATATCAGAGTACCTAAAATTTTGACCATAAATGCAGATGAAATGATGTGTAATGAATGTAATGACTTTTGAACACTGTGAGGAATGATGCCACAGGAGACAGACCAACAAAATTTTCAGGGGAAGTAAGATATTGTAAAAATTTGCCGAGATGACAAAGAGTATTCAGTAGTATTCGAAAAGAGATGGATAAACCCTCGAGCAGAGATACAGACATCTGGAAAAGCATCAGATGCGAAAGAAGTGTCATACTCTGGAAAACATATTAGCAACATCTAGAAAAGCGTTAGATGCGGAATGAGACCAGATTTAAGGATATGTCAGAGACTTCTGAGAAAGCGGTTAACTTTACTGTGGAATACATGAGAACATCCAGAAAGTGAAAGCAACTTTACTGGGAGAAAGGTTATAGTTATCAGAGATTTTCAGAAATGTATTGAAAAAACCCTGGAAAAATGAAGTAATAAGCGTCAAAGATATTCAGGAAAATGTTGAATGAGATTTTGGAACATAAGCAGACATGAATATCAGAGACATCCAGAAGAGCATTGAATAGAATCTGGAAAAAGAGTGAATATTTAGAGATATCAGGAAATCAATCAGAGACATTCAGGAGAGCATTGAATGAAGTCTGAAAAACAACTCGGGCATATCCAGAAAAGCATTGGATGAATGAGAAACAAACTCGAAAATATATTAATGACATCCAGAAAAACGTTGAATGTATTAACAATAACTTTGAGGGTAAATCCGAAACATTTAGAAAAGCGTTAAATGTACAAAAAAAATTTAGAAGACTGGCAGAATGATGGACATATCAGGAAAAGCATCAGATAAGCACATTAGAACTAAAGTTACATCTGGAAAAACATTAGATGAGAAAAAGTCATATCCGGGAGAGCATCAGATAGACATGAAAGGAGTTTCTGGAAGAGAATCAGAATAAAAGAGACATATCCGAAAGAACGTCGGATGAAGAAAGAAAGTTCTGGAAAAGCATTAGAACAGACAGACATATCCGGGAGAGCATCGGATAGACACAGAGAAAAGTTCTGGAAAAGCATCAGAACAGATAGACATATCCGGAAGAACATCGGATAGAAACAAAGTTATATTTGGAAGAACATCAGATAAGACATAAAAGTGTAGGCGCCCGGTAGGTTGGACTTTGTAGAAAGGTAAGATGTTGATAATAACACGATCATTGATGAATGCAAATGAGGATTAAAACACTCTTGAATGCATAGTATATGAAAATGTTATGATGTATGATTAAATGTAAAAATGCAAAAAGGAAAATGCTGACAACAAGTTTAGACTCTTTGAGGAGTGACAAACAACAAGTTTATACTCTTTTGGGGAGTGACAACCAATAAGTTTATACTCTTTTGGGGAGTAAAAGACAAGACTGATTCCTCAACACAGAGATCACTGTCATTGCTTAGGGACTAAAAATGTTGTTTGTTAAACACCTATTTCTCATGCTGATAAACTGTATCGGATTTATAATCCTTAGAGGAAGGCTAGATAGCTTACTTGGGGATTTTTCCAAATAAATTGCCCCAGACTTGCTGACTATTGTAAATGAACTGATTATTGCTTCAGCTTGAATGATAATGATTGTATGCTGTATACTAGGAAGGCTTGCCCCAGTAATGAGTCTTGAAAGTTTTTCTGAATAAACCAATTATGAGAAGGACTTGCACTGAACAAATCTTGAATTGATTCTTAACAGGCTCTGGAAAGAACTTGCCCCTGATAGGATCACTGACCAAGTTTCTAAACCGTTTTGAAAATTCCTTGAGAGGAAAGCTAGTTTGTAATAAAAAAATGTTTATTTAAACATGGCAAATTTAATGCAAAGTTCATGTAAAATTTTTGAAAACAAAATCATTGTTTAGAAAAAGCACAGTAATATGAATTACTGATTAAAAACACGGTGGTTTAAAACATTTTGAATGAAAAGTAAAACAAAGGTATGATACCAAAACAAATGATTTGCAAAAAATGATTTTGGAGTCAGTTTACGTAACCTTGCTGTAGTATGCTCTCAAAATAACCTTGCTTCAATTAGGTTTTTTGAGGGTTATAACGTGGCTTGGTTCACGGTTTATGAAAGAAAGATAAAGGCTCGAAATTTGTTTGTGCCCACCCCAACTTCGTGATATTCTCCAGTCCTATGCTCAGTTAAACTTAAATTGTGCATTCAGGTTCCAAAAGGTTTCGGATTGTACTGATGATAGTGATGACGATGGTCCAGAAGTCTTGAGAGAACGGCTACTGCTTCTTTAGAACATTTAGTTTTTTTTTCGTCTTCGTGGATTTTTTGAAGATCGAGGATTTAAGGACCTCCTCTCTGTATTATCCCTAACTTTTGCCTGAACTATTTCTTTTGAAATTTATAGTCAGCGGGATGCCCCGATTTTTTGCCTAAGTTTTTTTTTTTTTTTAGCGGACTTTTTCTTTTTGATTTCTTCTTAGAAAGAAAGTGACTGCTTGATTTGATGATTACGATGGGCCTTCACTGGCTTTTGATTTGAAAGACGTTTTTAGCATCTGCTTGTTGTATGTAAACCTTTTGAACTTGAATACACAACCCAAATTAAACTGAGAACTACCCTGCCCATGGTTAAAATTGCGGCTCAAAGGGGTTAACGAGGGATTATCTCCTTATATCTTTAGTGTTTAGGAATTGAAAAAAATGCCTTACATCGTCAGCAAAGTTTATTCGAAAGCGTACCGACAACAATTATGGGTATTACGTTTTCGTCATCCTCCCACAAATATTTGCATAGTCAAAAATTTGAAAAAGAGGTGTATTTTTTGAAAGTTTTAGTTTTTTTTTTAAAGAGAAAGCATAAAGATGTGAATAAACAGATTATTTGAATCAAAATACTGTACATGCTAATTTCATTAAAACTGACATTTAAAGATAAACAAGCTTGAAAGCAAATAAATATGATACAAATAAGAAAAATGCAAAATAGACAAAAACAAGGTCAATGACTAATCAAACACCAGGTGAGTTGTCCTGTCTTTGAGAAGTAACTGAGCTGAAGTTGATTGAAGTTTCAGTTCTTATGTTCAGGCAGAGGATTGCGTTGGACATTAAGATTAGTGTCACGAAAGCTGAGGAGGTTGTCCCTGATCAGATCCCGCACTTTAGCCTTTAGTGAATAGCATTTTTCTAAATCGTGGCCCGCAACTCCTTCATGGAATGCGCAATGAAGGTCAGATCTGAATCCAGGTGGAAGTGGATTTGGAGGAGGAAGTGTTGCCTTAGTAGTAATCACTCATTTCTGAATCAAAATAGGGTACAGTTCAGTGTATGTCATAGAAATAGGATCAAAGTGAGTCCTATTGTAGTTTTGGTTTTGTCCAACAGCCGGATGTTGAGGAGCTTAAGCTGGTCGAGCAGCAAACAGATGAGTGATAACAGCAATATGAGCTCGATTAGGCTGCTGAGGTCTGTAATGAGGTTTCCTGTCCTCAGCCAAGACAAGATTAGTCTGATCTTCCCTCTTCTTTTAGAAGTTCCCATAGGGTTTCTTTACAGCGTTGGAAGATTCTGTGGTTTTAGAGACCTTCTCATTCTTGATGCCTTCTTCAAGTCTTTGGCCAATGATGACCAAGTCTGTGAAGTTTGATGAGACACTGCCAATCATCTTTTCCCAAAAGATGGGAGACAAAGTGTCCAAGAATATTCCGGTAAGCTCTTTCTCAACCAAAGGGGGTTCGACTTGAGAAGCTAACTCTCTCCAGTGTTGAGCGTACTATTTGAAAGATTCTTTCTCATTTTGAGTCATATTATGGAGTTGACGATGGTCTGGAGTCATATCCATATTGTACTTGTACTGATTCATAAAAGCATTGATAAGATCCTGAAAGCAATGAATGTTGCTTCGTTCAAGGTTCATGTACCATTTTAGTGAAGCTCCACTTAAGTTATCTTGAAAGCAGTGGATGAGCAACTTCTGATTGTTGGTGTAGGCAGCCATCTTACGAAAGTACATAACCAAATGAGCCTTTGGGCAGGAGTCGCCTTTGTACTTTATAAACTCAGGGGTCTTAAATTTGGCTGGCATGACAAGGTTAGACACAAGACACATGTTGTTTGCATCAACGTTGAAGAAGTCATTTCCTTTTACGACTCTGAGTCTTTTCTCTAAAGTTTGATATTGTTCATTGACATCTTCAGGCTCAATGTCCACATTATCCTCACCTTGAGCACTAGCATTGTAATCAAAGTTAGGATTCTCAAAGAGAATTCTGGCAGTCCGCACCAGAGGTCTAGGTTCTGAGATAATAGGGACTTGAAACTCTGGTCTTGGAGCTTGACCGACTAAAGTGGTAGTGACCTGTTGTGGAATGAGGTCGTGAGGTAATCCAAATTTAGGCCATGTAGATGGTGGCATCTGAACAGGCTAAGGCTCAAAAGCAGCATTCGTAATTTCTTGGATGACAGTCCTCTAAGGTGGCTCTCCTCTAGCAATTAGGACCTAAAGAATTTTTGTTAAATTAATCATGCTTGACTTCAGATCGTCTATTTCCATCCTAATCTCTGCATTGTGCACTTCTTGTTCTGACATTTGGCGCATGACATTAGCTCTAGTCCCGTATCGGTGATGAGGAATGAGTTTGACGACTTACAGATGACTGAAAGACAGATAGTTGGAATGAATTGACGATGACCAGAACGTATGTATGAAATATGCAATGGATGCAAATGCAATGCATGGATGCAGCAAACAAAAACATGTGGAAAACATGGGTTCAAAGGTTCGGCGTCATGAAGTCAAGGCTCTACCCATCCCCAAGGTTTTTTATACTATGGCTTAGATTTTTGTACCTGTAGAACGGGTTCCAGGTCCCCAAAGTCATTGACCCCTCCCAGAGATATCAACAGCAAGCTGGTTCACCCGAGCGAGCTATAGTATCCCAGAAGAAATCTCAATTTGAGTGTAGTATCGCGTATTAACTATTCCCGATAGTTACCACACTACCAAGTGGTCATAAGTTTAAAGCCTACTAAATCCTCAGGTTCACAGGCGCCGCATTAGGAAAACTCTACTTTCAACAACGATCGTGATCAGCAGGCTGAATCCTATGGGCCCTCACCTAATTTGGTGGTCTACCAGGTTCGCTTGTTCGGGATTCACTCCCTACAAGTTTCCCCGTCTATGCCACCCCTTATCTTAGGTTTCTCTCAAACTTTCCAGATGTGTATTAATCGCATTCCCATTGACAAAAAAATAAACACGGATATCAAGTAGGAAAAGCAGTAAATATATAAATATATATATATAGTATATAGTATGATTGCTAACAACCTAGACCTCTTAGGAATTCTAATCCTAGACTCCCCAGCAGAGTCGTCATTTTTCTATAGCGCGGTTTTCGTAACCGGCCACATCCGTCAGTGGATGGGATTTGGTGCTACTTTCTGATTTCTTATTTATCCTAGGAAGTTGGAAAGGAAAGGGAAGCTATCTCAAACTAACCTTGCACGCAAATGTTTTCTTTAACAAATGCTTAAGAGAATGGGGGGTCCGGGGTCAGGTTATATAATGGGGAGTTGTCAATTACCCATCCTATATATGGTTATCCATAGATCGTTAGCAATTTCTATTGTTTTCTATTTACTGGTGTTGGTCTGTAAATTGGGAAAGTTTCTCCTTTGGGAGTGTTGAGAGAGTATTTTTGTTGTTTTCGGGTTTTTCGATGTTTTTGGTAAGGTATTGGACCTAAAGTTTTTTTATTAGTGTGCTCGCTAAGATTTCGCAATCTTATACCTACGTATTCCCGTTAAAGAAAATAGGGAAATCAGAGCAATCGTAGTTCCTCCTATTATATGGGAGGGAAAAGATGTTTGGTGTCTTATTTAAAGCCCAAGATTGAAGCTAAAGGGGTGTTTGTGGGAATTGATTGAAAGAGTGAAAAGATTAAAGATTGAGATATAAATATCCAGGAAAAAACATTGGATGAAAATAGAAGGAATATCCGGGAAAGTGTCGGATGTAAAGAAAAGGAATATCCGGGAAAACGTCGGATGTTGAAAAAGAGGAAGGGTTTTTCCTGTGTTTTTTAGGAAACTTGAGGGTTCCTTAAGATCCAAGAGGAGATGAGACTATCCAAGTCGACTGGTATGAGAAGGTTGATCTTTGTATGATGCTCAAGAGGAGGCTAATGTTTTAAGGGATGAGAATCAACCCTAAATTGGTATGAGGTTTTTAGATCCTTTTGTTTCTGTCCAATTCGCTGGGAGCTTCGCCAGAGTTCGCAAAGCGAACGCTCGCTGGCCAGTTCGCAAAGCAAACCAGCTGTTGTTTCCCTCTTCTCGTTGGCAGCTTGCATCAATTCTTTGTGTCTTCATTCTTTGATCAATTAGTGCACTTTCCTGCACAATAGCACACAAATTACAAGCACCAAAGGTATAAATACAATGCTTGAAGAACAACAACAATTCACTACTAAATTCCACAATTAAACATAAAAAGTGTTGAAAAATGCCAAGTATCAAATAAAAATATATAGCATGTTTGACATCTAACAAACTCTCCTCAACTAACTCTTCGTTTGTCCTCAAACAAAGTATGCCTCTCATTGAAAACAAGAGGATTTGCTCTAGCATTTGATTCAACCAAGAAAGGATAAACGGCTCAAATAAACAACAATTGTGACAAAGCAACAATTACACAATCCTAGAATCTACAATGCGAAAGAACTTGATTCTTAAACAAATCTCAGACGATGCTTCAAGAGACAACTAAATTATCATGCTCATGCCATTCTAACACTCCTCTTCGAAAAAGATTGAAGGAAATTAACGCGTTTGCAACCGCGAGGCAATTTCACTCAAATGACAAATGATGTAAATACAAAGCAATTCATACAATATCTAATTGATCATATAAGAAATCATGGAAACAAAAGTTCACTAAGGGATTTTATTGGTTGTAACTTGGTCGGGGTTAAAAACAAGGGACATATGTACACAGCCATTGAAACAAGAAAGGGTAAAGACTACGAAGAGCAATTCTTTTTCAAAATTTTCGATCTTGTTCAATCCTTATTTCTTTCTTTCACAATGCATTATCTTCTTTTGATTTTCTTTTCTTTTTGTTCTTTTTCATTCTTCTCCTTTTTTTTTCAATTTCTTTGTCTTAGAATGCATTGCATCACCAAATCCTTTTTCTCTTTTCAAAATAAACCATTCTCCCCAACTTCAACATTGCCATAAGCTTAGCTTAAATGCTCTTCAAAACGGGTTTAATTCAGGTTAATGATTCAAACAAAAATTTCATTTTCGGCTCAAAAGAGGTTTCAAATACGCGCGCACACACACGGTGACTTGAAGTGTTTTTGGAATGGTAGTTATACTCAAAGTGCACAAACATTGCCTTGATCATTTCTAAGTTTCCATAATTTCAAAACAACAAGCAAGCTAAAGCATGAATTATAAGTATAAAACAACATTCATCATCAATCCTATGCATTTAGTATAATATGGATGTTTCTCACTTTTGTAGATTTTGGACCTAAATGACATAAGCAATCCATAGAGTTGTAACAAGAAACAACACATTTTTTTGTACAAAGACAAAAAGTTCTAATACATTCTAAATTCTAGAACTAGGTAACTATGTACCTTGCCAACGAAATCGTGCTTAAATTATATCATTGCCATCCAAACTTGGAGGAATCTTCATTGATGAACAAAACAACACCAACCTAAAATTCTTCCACAAAACATCCAAAAGTTGGAAATATTAAACTTCCACAAGCATACCAACATAAAGCAATAAAAAGCATACCAACAATTTAAGAGTTGAACATTCGTAAACTAAAGAATTCAACTCTTAACAACACTAATAATAAAAACTAAAAAGCATATCAACAAATTACGAGTTGAACATTCGTTAACTGAAGAATTCAACTCTTAATAACAATAATGAAAAATGAAATATTAGTAAAATTAAATACAGAATAATTTACTGAAAAACAAAATTTTACTAATAATAACAATAATAATGTATTGGTGTGGAAACACCTACAAAGTCAAAAGTACCTCATATGGGTACAAAGTACATCAATACAAACTGAAACAAAAAGCAAAATACATAAAACATAAGAAAAACTTCACTTTGATGCTCAAAGGAAGTACAAAATCAAAACAGCAAAATCAATCCTCCTCGGACTCTGAACCATAAACCTCGACCTCCTCAACATCCTCTGAACCAGATACAAAACCAGACACCTCAACATCATCAGCATCGCCCTCCTCCTCATCAGGATCAACAGGACCAGCCGCATCAGCTCCCCCTCCGAAAACTGTCCTAGCCTCAAGCCAACCGGCATGTGCAAGGAACTGCTCCCTCGACATCAAAGTATGATCAGCGGCGGGATCGCGGATCTGTAGCTGAAGTACCTGTATGGAGTCATGTAAATTTGTCATGGCGCGCTGAGAAGCCGTCATCCAATCCCAGTTAAACTGGCAAATCTCCTGCTGATAAGAGTAGAAACCTTGCGACCCAGAACCAGAACCATCATCACCCCTTGTTGTAGCGCGGTTTTCGTGACCGCCCACATCTGTCAGTAGATGGGATTGGGTGTTACTTTCTGATTTCTTATTTATCCTATAAAGCTAGAAAGGAAAGGGAATCTATCTCAAACTAACCTTGCACACAAATGTTTTCTTTAACAAATGCTTAAGAGATTGGGGGGTCCGGGGTCAGGTTATACAATGGGGAGTTGTCTATTACCCATCCTATATATGGTTATCCATAGATCGTTAGCAATTTCTACTATTTTCTATTTACTGGTGTTGGTTTTTAAATTGGGAAAGTTTCTCCTTTGGGAGTGTTGAGAGAGTATTTTTGTTGTTTTTGGGTTTTTCAATGTTTTTGGTAAGGTACTGGACCTAAAGTTTTTTATTAGTGTGCTCGCTAAGATTTTGCAATCTTATGCCTACGTATTCCCGTTAAAGAAAACAGGGAAATCAGAGCAATCGTAGTTCCTCCTATTATATGGGAGGAAAAAGATGTTTGGTGTCTTATTTAAAGCCCAAGATTGAAGCTAAAGGGGTGTTTATGGGAATTGATTGAAATAGTGAAAAGATTAAAGATTGAGATATAAATATCCGGGAAAAAACATCGGATGAAAATAGAAGGAATATCTGGGAAAGCGTCGGATGTAAAGAAAAGGAATATCCGGGAAAGCGTCGGATGTTGAAAAAGAGGAAAGGGTTTTTCCTGTGTTTTTTAGGAAACTTGAGGGTTCCTTGAGATCCAAAAGGAGATGAGACTGTCCAAGTCTACTGGTATGAGAAGGTTGATCTTTGTATGATGCCCAAGAGGAGGCTGATGTTTTAAGGGATGAGAATCAACCCTAAATTGGTCTGAGGTTTTAACTCTTTAGAAAGACCGCTCTAACAAAGGATGACTAAGTTCTGTCCTATACCTTTAAGAGGTCTTAGGGGTCCTTGTATTAAGCCCAAGAGAAGGCATGAGAACTTATAAGAAGCCGGAGGGTCCTTCTACAACGCCCAAGAGGAGTCGGGGAATGCTTTTAAGAAGCCCGTGGGTCCCAAACCAAAGAAAAGTTCAAGAAATGCTATTCACCGAGAATAGATCATTTAGTGAACAGTTCGGAGGTTTGAAGAAATTGAAAAGATGCTAATCACCGAGAATGGATCACCTCTGGGGGGTAGAATTTCTTTGACAATTTCTAGGGGTGACAGTCTGAGAAAAGTTTCACGAAGAATAATGCCTTTCTCTTTGTTCCATATTGTTTAAGCCCAAGAGAAGGTAAGACTGTATCTGGAATCCTATGGGGATCTAGTTTTGACTGTTGAAAGAGTGAACACTGGCTTTACCTAGTTCTAGACCTAGTTGCCGAGGAAAACACTAAGCAGATATACAAGTATATATATATATATATAGTTGATATATGACAAGTATTTAAAAGGATATGAAAGAAGGACTTACAGGTGAGCAAGCTTTTGACAATACAGTTATATATATGTAAGCTGATAAAAGAAAGCAAATAAAAACTTACAAGTCAGCAAGCTTCCATAGCTGTATTGTTAGTTGTTCAAGAATTTAAAGAAAGTTTTGATAACAATTATGAATTTGAATTTAAATCACAAGAGACAGTTGTTTTGAAAATAAGCGATATGAATATCCGGGAAAACATCGGATGTAAAGAGACGATGAAAAAAGGAAATGGTTGAAAATATCCGGGAAAACATCGGATTGAAAGAGATAAAAAGAAAAAGGTCGCTCGCTAAGACTTTGCAGTCTTATGCCTACGTATTCTCAAACGGGATCTTGAGAAATCAGAGCGGTCGTAGTTCACCCCTATGGGGCACGAACTACAGAAAATAAAGTTTAAATCGCACGACGGCGAGAGAGGAAATCTATCATAATGTTATCATGCTTGGTTAAATATTTTAATGTCTATCTTATTTCAAACCTAATTGAAAATTAAATTTGAACTAAGAGATCCTAAGGGAGCATGCATACGTGGCAAAACATCACGGAATAAATGAATACACGGCAAAGCATCGTGACAGATAAAATATACATGGAAGAACATCGTGACAGATAAAATCATATATGGAAAAATATCATGTCATTTGAAAACATACACGGAAGGACATCGTGGGAACTGAATACATGGAAAAACATCATGTGATAAAATATATACACGGCAAAGCATCATGAATAAACAGAGAGAAAATACAATCACGGAAAAAACATCGTGAAATAGTATTAAAAGTCACGGCAAAGCATCGTGATAAAATAACAGACATTTACGGCAAAGCATCGTGAGACATAGAGAAAAAATACAATCACGGAAAAACATCGTGAAATAATTAAGGCACAACATCAGGATTTAATCGAGGAAACAAGCAAGTCATGAAATAAAATCGGGCAACAAGAAGAATTATCAATTAATTTAAATATTAATATTTAATAAGATTAACTAATAATTTAATTAATCAATATTAAATAAAAATATCTAAATTAATTAATAATTAAACAATATTTTTTACATTTTAAATATTTATTAATCTAATTAAAATTAGAAATAAGAAAATTAAAAATAAATAATAGAGAAATATGAAAGAGAGAAATATATTTGTGGGAGAGAATTGAGAAAACAATGTGAGGTATTGTTTTGGTGTCGTTTGTAAAGTGAGGTATATGCCTCTATTTATAGAGATTTTGAGACTTGGTGAGCAAGATAAAAATGATGTAAGAGATGACATATGGATGGAAGAACAATTCAATTCTTTTGAAAAATAAGTTTGAATATTAAACACATGTTTTGAAGATTGAAAAAAAACCTTGAATGTTGAAAAATGTTTGAATGTTAAATAAAAATTGTTTTGTATTTAAAGTGTGAATTATTAACATAGAAAAAGAGCGAAAATAAATGTTATGAAGAGAGAAAGAGGCGTGAATGGTGTAGTGAGAGGGAGAAGAATTTTGGCACTTTTTTGAAATATGTGAGACTAGTAGTGTAAAAGAGAAATTAGTAGTGTAAAAATAATAAAACAAAAATTATATTATATATTATAATAATATACTAATATAATAAACAAATTAAATATAATAAAAAATAAGTTATAAAAATATTGATTAATTAATAAAAATTAATTAAAATTGAAACCGAAACTGGTAAAAAAAATGATAAAAACTGTCTGTATCGAAGTGTCTGAAAAAATAAAATGAACACACCAAAACGATCAGCAAAGAATATACGTTTTGAAAAACTACAGCGTTTTGTGAAATTTTGAAATTGATTTTAGCCGCTAAAAAGGCTCAGACAGATCAGAAACATGATGATTGGAAAGTAAAAAAATTAAAATAAGCACATCGGGTTAAAATACGCGAAAAATAGATTAAAAATGATGTCTGAAAATTCGATTTTAAAAAATGCCCGGATACCGACCTTTTTTGCACAATTGACTTTATAGACAGATGAAAATGAGAAAAAAAATAAAAATACCTGGTCAAAATTAGGGTATAACACTTGTGTCGGCATCAGCACCAACACTCGATGTCTCACCTCTTGCCCCCTTAGGCTTGCAGAACTTATCCACATATCGGTCGTCGATCGCAGAAGGGACAATAACCTGACGACGTGCGGGAATATCAACCCCAACACTCGCACACAAAGACATGATGAGACAAGGAAAAGAGAGGGGCATTCTTCCGAGAAGCGGTACCACCAAGGCCACTCACCACAATAGCCCTTATCTCATCGGCGATAATACGGGCTACGTCAATCTGCACGTTTGTCAAAATACTGTGGATAAGGTATGCAAGAGGAATAGGGATGGTAGACGAATGCGACTTCGGCTTGATATTGGTTATCACCAAAAGCAAAATAAGTTGGGCCAAAGGTTGCATGTCTTCCCGACGGTATCTAATGGCAACCCCAGATGGGTTGAGCTCTACAGTTTTTCTCGGTCAAAGAAGATCTCTGGTCATGGCAGCAATATCTCGGTGTAGGTGCAAGTCCCTTTGGTAGTCATCGATCTCGCTAGCCCTCAATGGTAACGGACTTCCAAGAACAATATTAATTGTTCGACGGTCAAATTATACCACTTTTCCACCAACAAAAGTTGTCCAACTAAACTGCTCCCCATCACCAGGAAGGGCATTTGCATTGAACTCGCGGACAATCTCGACATTGTAGCAATCAAGAGGAGTTATCACTCGTCCCCATTTTTTTCCTTCAAGAAGTGTAGCCACAGACCGATAACTCCCACAATCACTCAAGTTCAATCTCTTTTCCGGCAAAATAGTTCTCTTCTCCAAGGTCAGATACCTTGCAGCTTGCTTGGCTCCTCTAAAGCAATTTTCGTCAAACTAGATTGGCACTTGTCGCGAAGTGGTTGCCTTTCGCTTCTTAGCGGGATTAATCTTAGGTGCCATCTGCATAAATCAGCAAATAAAACAACAACAAGCAGCAACACAGTTCATTAGAAATGGGAGCCAAACAAAATCGCAAACTGAGACACATAAAAAAATTTCAGAATTCTGATATGTTCGCAGCAGAGTTCGCAAAGCGAAGGCTGGCGAACATTCGCCCTAGATTCGCATTGCGAAGGTCTGGCGAATGCTCGCCCAAGTTCGCAAAGCGAACTGGCCAGCGAACCCATGATTTTCTCTGAAAAATAACAGCAACCAACAATATAACCTTAGATTAGTTTTAACACACTTTCCTACTCATAATGCTTGACCAAATGTAAACATGCAGCAACACAAAGCATTATGTGAAGGGAAATTAGCGATCTAAATGCAGCGGAAAACAAAATTTTTCCTTTAGAGATCCTTACGAAAGATCATGATCTGTGATAGAAAGGTTACCTATTGTGGCGATGAAACCTTTGATTCCAAATCTATGGATGATCACGAGCGTTGTACGATGAACAGCGCCTCTACTCGGTCCACACGAACAGCTTCCTTCAGTCACAGTGCTAGCTGATTACGATTGAAGGTTTTGAGTGAGGGAGATGAAAAATAGAATACGGCCAGGGTTTCAACAACAACAACCTTTAAGCTTCGGCACAAGGGTTCTATTTATAGAACTACTTGTGTGGGCTACAAGCTAAAAAACCCAACTCAATAATAATATTATTATATTATTATAATAACTACTATTATAATAAATATAATTTTATTATTATTATATTTTATAACTATTATAAAATTAATAATAACTATTATTATATTACATGGTACCTTACCATATTCCGTATTCCATTCAAGTGCACCGTACCTTACGGTGTTCCTTATTTACTCTATCTCTTCTCCAACTGTCCTTATGTGTGTGACCCTGTAGGATTTCGCGACGTTGGCAATTATATTAAATCATGTATTTAACATAATAAACAGTGAGCGGTATCTAGCAACACATCACTGCTACCCAAGTCACAAAATTGTCGTGTGATCTGACAAAACCTTTTGTGATAGTATTTGTGTGTACAATTACCCTTTTGCCCCTATGTCTATATTGAACACAAGGCATATATCGTGTCATCCTTGTCCAGTTCAATATTGGGCCCTTAGACATTTATCTTGTTATGCAGGATGGGCAAATTCCATCTAGGCTACTCATGTCCCTCAGCATGCTTTGTGAAGTACCCATCAACTGTCTTTATGATCATCCAGTTACGGACAATGTTTGATCAGCAATAAAGTACTTGACTCTACATCTAGGGTACATAGTAGTTTCAGGTCGAAGGGTGGTATACACCACTATCACCATGAGAGTAACTTATGACATTTTGCATAACATTCTATGTAGTACTCGCATAGTGGGTCAATCCAGTATAAATATTACTCCTAATATTCATACCTATGTCAAGACTTGATAACTCCTTATCCATGATCCATGAGATGTGATCATCAGTCTATCTACATAATAGTCTTAATGCTTTAAGGCTATCCCATTTCACATTAAAGCTCGACTATGGATGCTTTAAGAATAATGTCCTTATGTTTAATGGAATCTCATGATTAAGTCATACTTAATGTTTCACTATACGAACTAGCTATTCTAGGGACTTTATCATTTTGGGAAAACAAACATAATAAAGAAATGCCCTTTTATTATTAATAAATAATTTGATTCAAGTACCAAAAGTATTGGCCTCTAGGGCTTACACCAACAATCTTCCACTAGCACTAGAGCCAATCAGGCATACCCCTAATACCCATAGATCTAGTATGACCATCATGCTTCAGCTGCGCAAGAGGTTTTGTTAGTGGGTCAGCAATATTGTCAAGTGTAGGTACTCTGCATATCTTCACATC
Organism: Lathyrus tuberosus; assembly: GCA_022829125.1. Lineage (NCBI taxonomy): Eukaryota > Viridiplantae > Streptophyta > Magnoliopsida > Fabales > Fabaceae > Lathyrus > Lathyrus tuberosus. The sequence continues at coordinate 4,123,753 of JALAZF010000056.1, read as the reverse complement.
TCCACGATCTATTATCTCTCGAATGAGATGATAACGCCTAAGTATGTGTTTGGATGGTTGGTGAGATTTAGGCTCCTTAGCTTGTGCGATAGCACCATTGTTATCACAATAGAGATCAATGGGGTCCACAATGCTAGGGATTATGCCAAGCTCACTAATGAACTTCTTGATCTAAACAGCTTCCTTCACTGCATTTGAGGCAGCAATATACTCGGCCTCGATTGTAGAATCAGCAACTGTTTCTTGCTTTGAACTTTTCCAGCTCACAACGCCACCATTTAGGCAGAACACATAACCAGATTGCGATCTAAAGTCATCCTTATCTGTCTGGAAGCTAGCATCGGTGTAACCAATTACCGCGAGCTCTTCTTGACCTCCATATATCAAGAATAAGTCCTTAGTCCTTCTCAAGTACTTAAGGATATTCTTGACAGCTACCCAGTGAGCATCACCAGGATCAGATTGGTACCTACTCGTTGCACTTAAAGCATACGAGACATCTGGTCGAGTACATAACATGGCATACATGATAGATCCTATTGCAGATGCATATGGAATCTTATTCATGCGATCCCTTTCTTCCTTTGTTGAAGGGGATTGTGTTTTTGATAGACATAGGCCATGTTGCATAGGTATGAATCCTTTCTTGGAATCATGCATATTAAAGCGTCTCAACACTTTGTCTATGTATGTACTCTGACTTAGACCAAGTAGTTTTTGTGATCTATCTCTATAGATCCTGATTCCTAATATATAGGCTGCTTCACCAAGGTCCTTCATAGAAAAGCATTTCCCTAACCAAGCTTTTACTTGTTGCAAGGTAGGGATATCGTTTCCAATGAGTAATATGTCATCTATATATAATACCAGGAAAATGATTATGCTCCCACTAACCTTCTTGTAGACACAAGGCTCATCTTCATTCTTTATGAATCCATATTGTTTTACAGTTTCATCAAAACGAAGATTCCAGCTTCTAGAAGCTTGCTTTAATCCGTAGATTGATCGCTGTCACTTGCATATCTTTTGGGCTTCTTCGGGTATGTCAAATCCTTCAAGTTGTGTCATGTACACATCCTCAAGAAGATTCCCATTAAGGAAAGCAGTCTTGACATCCATCTGCCATATTTCATAATCATGATATGCAGCGATAGCAAGTAAAATCCGAATAGATTTAAGCATTGCAACTGGTGAAAAGGTTTCATCATAGTCTACACCATGAATTTGTTTATAACCTTTAGCAACCAGTCTTGCCTTATAGGTATGTAACTTATCATCCATGCCAGTATTCTTTTTGAAGACCCACTTGCATCCTATAGGATTAATTCCTACAGGAAGCTCTACTAAGGTCCAAACCTGGTTTGTGTACATGGAATCCATTTCAGATTTCATGGCTTCTAGCCACTTCTCAGACTCAGGACCAGTTATGGCCTCTTGATAGGTTACAGGCTCATCTTGATCCATGAGTAATACTTCACCTTGATCATTTATGAGATATCCATATCTCTCTGGTTGGTGACATATCCTGCTCGACCTACGCTGGTATTGTTCTACTTGAGCAGGTTGCTCTTCCACAACTACTTGTGGTTCCTACTCTAATTCCTCCATAGGTGTATCAATGCTTTGTGATTCTTGAATTTCTTCAAGCTCTACTTTCCTCCCACTGATTCCTTTAGAAATAAAGTCCCTTTCCAAGAAAACTCCAGTTCGAGCGACAAACACTTTGCCCTCAGAAGGATTGTAGAAGTAATACCCTCTTGTTTCTTTAGGATACCCCACAAATAAGCATTTGTCAGATTTGGGCTCAAGCTTAGTTGAAATTTGTCGTTTTACATAAACTTCACAACCCCAAATCTTCATGTAAGACATATGTGGTTTCTTACCACTCCATATTTCAAACAGGATTAAGTGTGTAAGCTGCTGTCAGTAGTGCGTGTCCCCAAAAGGAGTTTGGAAGATCGACATAACTCATCATGGATCGGACCATGTCTAACAAGGTTCGATTTCTTCTCTCAGATACACCATTCCATTGTGGTGTTCCAGGAGGAGTGAGTTGGGATAGAATCCCACACTCTTTTAGATGGTCATCAAACTCTAGGCTTAAATATTCACCGCCTCAATCTGATCGAAGAGTTTTAATATTCTTACCTAGTTGGTTTTGGACTTCATTCTTAAATTCCTTGAACTTTTCAAAGGATTCAGATTTGTGTTTCATTAAATAGACATAACCATATCTACTGAAATCATCGGTAAATGTGATGAAGTATTGAAAACCTCCTCTGGCTGGTATGTTCAGTGGTCTACATACGTCAGTGTGTATGAGGGCCAAAAGATCATTAGCCCTTTCACCTTTTCCTGTGAATGGGGACTTTGTCATCTTTCCAATTAAACAAGATCTGCATGTATCATATGATTCGTAATCAAAAGAGTCCAATAGTCCATCTTTATGGAGTTTGGAGATGTGTTTCTCATTTATATGGCCTAAGGGACAATGCCAAAGGTAACTTGGATTTAACTCGTTAGGTTTCATCCTTTTAGTATTAATGTTATAAATTGACATTTCAAGATCAAGGACATATAATCCATTGTTCATTTGTGCAGTAGCCTAGAATATATCATTCAAATAAATAGAGCAACAATTGTTCTTTATTATAAATGAAAAACCAAACTTGTCCAAACAAGAAATGGAAATAATATTCCTGCTAATTGCAGGTACATAATAACAGTTCTCTAACTGGATTATTAAACCACTAGGTAAAGTCAAAACATAAGTTCCTACGGCTAAAGCAGCAACCTTTGCTCCATTTCCAACTCGTAGGTCGACTTCACCTTTTGCCAAATCTCTACTCCTTTTAAGTCCTTGTATATTGGTACAAATGTGAGAACCACATCCAGTATCTAATACCCATGATGCAGAAGTAGATAAATTTATTTCTATAACAAAAATACCTGAAGTCGAAGTCACCACTCCATTCTTCTTATCTTCCAGGTACTTTGGGCAGTTTCTCTTCCAATGACCCAGTCTTACCGCAATAGAAGCAAGTGCCCTCTTTTGCTATACCTCCACTAGGCTTCAAAGCAAGGGTAGTATGTTTGGGTTTGGAAACTTCCTTGCCTTTCCATTTACCAACCTGCTTGGTGGGCCTTTTGTTCTGTTTCTTTTCATTACTGACCATCAGAATGGATTTCCCTTTTGTCTTCAGGTTTTGCTCAGTAGTTCTTAACATGCTTAGCAATTCAGGAAGAGTTTTGTCCATGTCATTCATGTTGAAATTAAGGACAAATTAACCGAAGCTTTCCGACAACGATTGCAGGATCAAATCAGTCGCAAGCTCCTTTTTTAGGGCAAATCCCAATCTTTCAAGATTCTCCACATACCCAATCATCTTGAGTACATGGGGACCTACTAGGGTTCCCTCAGAAAGCTTGGCTTGAAAAAAGGCTTTTGAAACTTCAAACCTTTCATGCCTTGCCTGCTATTGATAGAGCATTTTCAAATGTTCGATCATATCGAATGCTGCCATGTTTTCATGTTGCTTTTGCAATTCAGAATTCATGGTAGCCAGCATGAGGCAAGCAGTTTCATTGGCATCATCGACATGCTTCTTATAAGCATCTTTTTCAGCCTTAGGAGCAGAACTAGGAGGTTCCTCATCAGGAACTGGTGTCTCTAAGACATACAGCTTTCTGTCATGTTTGAGGACAATCCTCAGATTTCAGTGCCAATCCAGAAAATTTGTCCCAGACAATTTTTCCTTATCTAGGATTGTTCACAAAATGTTATTAGATGTGTTTGTTGTCATGGTAATCTACAAAATAGAATGAAAAAAATATAAGTATCATAACATATTCAATTAGGCCTTTAATTAAATATGCTCCCACTATTTTACTCAAACCAAATGACCCTCATCATTTGATTCAGAAAATCCCGTTGGAAGATTTTCTAGTGGATCGAGATCCATATTTCACTTTGTTTTAAGTCAACGTTAGGTTGATTACACAAAACTTAGCTATTTAGGTAGGAACACCTTCCAATTGTATCCAATACAATTCTCGAATATTTCAGTTGGGTGAATAACTCCTTATTCCAATCCATCATATGGACTATTCCCAACTCTTGCTTCTAAACGCATATAATCTTATTATATTTTGTTTAGTTAAGTTTGACCCATTATTTTAGAAATTGGATATTACAATTATCCCATCGCACCTTACTAATATAGAACATGCACCTCGTGTTAGGCAAAACCTACAATATTCGATACTAGTCTTGATGAGTTCTAAAACTTGGAAAGCAAAAACTTAATATTTTGTTTTGAGGGATTTTTAATTAGTTTTATCTCACCGGCTTATTTATCATATAAATCCTTCCTCACACATGCATATAATATATATCAACATACATACATACAAATGAAATAGTTATGGCCCCTAGCGCAATTGTTCTCCCAAGCCAATGAGAGAACTTAAGCTAAACCTAATAACGATCTTCACTTCTCCAAGCAAGATCTCCAGGGCTGTCCTTCTTTGTTTTGTAGTCTTCTCTTTCTTCATAATAATACATTACATAAAGGAAACTCGTTTTACATATGAGGGAGTGGGATGAGAAAAGAAGTTACATGATGAGAATAAGAGAGAGGCACGACACGTAGGTCGTATTTATAGAATCCAAAGCAAAGAAAAATAAACTAAGGCCATAACTGATCACCACAAGAAAAATAATAAATAAATTTTATTATTATTAATTTAAATCCTGTTTATTAAATAAATCAAATTAAATTTTCAGCGAATGCATGACCTAAAGCGCAGACTGCATTGACGCAACATTTGCGCCGTCATACAGCCTTTGACGACCGTCACAGTTGCCATGGCGACCGTCACACATCAGCCCATGACGACCGTCACAAAGCTATGGCGACCGTCACACCTGAAACTATGGAGACCGTCACGCTAACAGAACGCGTGACTTTTGATCGTAGACCTCTTTGACGGCGCAACCCTTGTACCGTCATAAACCTTGATGCAACAATTTCATACCATCAAAACACCATGATCAATAATTCAGTATGATTGATCCGTATGCTATCGCTTCACCATACTAAAGTCGGATTCCGAAGCAGATAACCACAGATCGCTCAATCGAATGATAATCATTACGTGATTTGAACTAACGAAATAAAATAGTATATCCAATATACCATCTTTGCATCAAAGTTAATCATATCACATATGAATTAGATCGATCATATATGTGTAACTTATGGACGATTGACATATCGCTGCTTCACCATACTATTGTCGAATTCCGAAGCATAGTCAATATCAATCATCCAAACCGTACACAATTTGATGCCAAAAAATTCAATATCTGGATTTGATTTAATTTTTACGTGTTTTAATCCAATTAAAACAAAAATGACAGAAAATAAACAATTACTAGACTCATGGTTTCGTAAGTGGCTCTGATACCACTGAAGGGAAATTAGCGATCTAAATGCAGCGGAAAACAAAATTTTCCCTTTAGAAATCCTTACGAAAGATCATGATCTATGATAGAAAGGTTACCTATTGTGGCGATGAAACCTTTGATTCCAAATCTATGGATGATCACGAGCGTTGTACGATGAACAACGCCTCTACTCGGTCCACACGAACAGCTTCCTTCAGTCACAGTGCTAGCTGATTACGATTGAAGGTTTTGAGTGAGGGAGATGAAAAATAGAATACGGCCAGGGTTTCAACAACAACAACCTTTGAGCTTCTGCACAAGGGTTCTATTTATAGAACTACTTGTGTGGGCTACAAGCTAAAAAACCCAACTCAATAATAAAATTATTATATTATTATAATAACTACTATTATAATAAATATAATTTTATTATTATTATATTTTATAACTATTATTAAATTAATAATAACTATTATTATATTACATGGTACCTTACCATATTCCGTATTCCATTCAAGTGCACCGTACCTTACGGTGTTCCTTATTTACTCTATCTCTTCTCCAACTGTCCTTATGTGTGTGACCCTGTAGGATTTCGCGACGTTGGCAATTATATTAAATCATGTATTTAACATAATAAACAGTGAGCGGTATCTAGCAACACATCACTGCTACCCAAGTCACAAAATTGTCGTGTGATCTGACAAAACCTTTTGTGATAGTATTTGTGTGTACAATTACCCTTTTGCCCCTATGTCTATATTGAACACAAGGCATATACCGTGTCATCCTTGTCCAGTTCAATATTGGGCCCTTAGACATTTATCTTGTTATGCAGGATGGGCAAATTCCATCTAGGCTACTCATGTCCCTCAGCATGCTTTGTGAAGTACCCATCAACTGTCTTTATGATCATCCAGTTACGGACAATGTTTGATCAGCAATAAAGTACTTGACTCTACATCTAGGGTACATAGTAGTTTCAGGTCGAAGGGTGGTATACACCACTATCACCATGAGAGTAACTTATGACATTTTGCATAACATTCTATGTAGTACTCGCATAGTGGGTCAATCCAGTATAAATATTACTCCTAATATTCATACCTATGTCAAGACTTGATAACTCCTTATCCATGATCCATGAGATGTGATCATCAGTATATCTACATAATAGTCTTAATGCTTTAAGGCTATCCCATTTCACATTAAAGCTCGACTATGGATGCTTTAAGAATAGTGTCCTTATGTTTAATGGAATCTCATGATTAAGTCATACTTAATGTTTCACTATACGAACTAGCTATTCTAGGGACTTTATCATTTTGGGAAAACAAACATAATAAAGAAATGCCCTTTTATTATTAATAAATAATTTGATTCAAGTACCAAAAGTATTGGCCTCTAGGGCTTACACCAACAATCTTCCACTAGCACTAGAGCCAATCAGGCATACCCCTAATACCCATAGATCTAGTATGACCATCATGCTTCAGCTGCGCAAGAGGTTTTGTTAGTGGGTCAGCAATATTGTCAAGTGTAGGTACTCTGCATATCTTCACATCTCCATGATCTATTATCTCTCGAATGAGATGATAACGCCTAAGTATGTGTTTGGATCGTTGGTGAGATTTAGGCTCCTTAGCTTGTGCGATAGCACCATTGTTATCACAATAGAGATCAATGGGGTCCACAATGCTAGGGATTATGCCAAGTTCACTAATGAACTTCTTGATCTAAACAGCTTCCTTCACTGCATTTGAGGCAGCAATATACTCGGCCTCGATTGTAGAATCAGCAACTGTTTCTTGCTTTGAACTTTTCCAGCTCACAACGCCACCATTTAGGCAGAACACATAACCAGATTGCGATCTAAAGTCATCCTTATCTGTCTGGAAGCTAGCATCGGTGTAACCAATTACCGCGAGCTCTTCCTGACCTCCATATATCAAGAATAAGTCCTTAGTCCTTCTCAATTACTTAAGGATATTCTTGACAGCTACCCAGTGAGCATCACCAGGATCAGATTGGTACCTACTCGTTGCACTTAAAGCATACGAGACATCTGGTCGAGTACATAACATGGCATACATGATAAATCCTATTGCAGATGCATATGGAATCTTATTCATGCGATCCCTTTCTTCCTTTGTTGAAGGGGATTGTGTTTTTGATAGACATAGGCCATGTTGCATAGGTATGAATCCTTTCTTGGAATCATGCATATTAAAGCGTCTCAACACTTTGTCTATGTATGTACTCTGACTTAGACCAAGTAGTTTTTGTGATCTATCTCTATAGATCCTGATTCCTAATATATAGGCTGCTTCACCAAGGTCCTTCATAGAAAAGCATTTCCCTAACCAAGCTTTTACTTGTTGCAAGGTAGGGATATCGTTTCCAATGAGTAATATGTCATCTATATATAATACCAGGAAAATGATTATGCTCCCACTAACCTTCTTGTAGACACAAGGCTCATCTTCATTCTTTATGAATCCATATTGTTTTACAGTTTCATCAAAACGAAGATTCCAGCTTCTAGAAGCTTGCTTTAATCCGTAGATTGATCGCTGTCACTTGCATATCTTTTGGGCTTCTTCGGGTATGTCAAATCCTTCAAGTTGTGTCATGTACACATCCTCAAGAAGATTCCCATTAAGGAAAGCAGTCTTGACATCCATCTGCCATATTTCATAATCATGATATGCAGCGATAGCAAGTAAAATCCGAATAGATTTAAGCATTGCAACTGGTGAAAAGGTTTCATCATAGTCTACACCATGAATTTGTTTATAACCTTTAGCAACCAGTCTTGCCTTATAGGTATGTAACTTATCATCCATGCCAGTATTCTTTTTGAAGACCCACTTGCATCCTATAGGATTAATTCCTACAGGAAGCTCTACTAAGGTCCAAACCTGGTTTGTGTACATGGAATCCATTTCAGATTTCATGGCTTCTAGCCACTTCTCAGACTCAGGACCAGTTATGGCCTCTTGATAGGTTACAGGCTCATCTTGATCCATGAGTAATACTTCACCTTGATCATTTATGAGATATCCATATCTCTCTGGTTGGTGACATATCCTGCTCGACCTACGCTGGTATTGTTCTACTTGAGCAGGTTGCTCTTCCACAACTACTTGTGGTTCCTACTCTAATTCCTCCATAGGTGTATCAATGCTTTGTGATTCTTGAATTTCTTCAAGCTCTACTTTCCTCCCACTGATTCCTTTAGAAATAAAGTCCCTTTCCAAGAAAACTCCAGTTCGAGCGACAAACACTTTGCCCTCAGAAGGATTGTAGAAGTAATACCCTCTTGTTTCTTTAGGATACCCCACAAATAAGCATTTGTCAGATTTGGGCTCAAGCTTAGTTGAAATTTGTCGTTTTACATAAACTTCACAACCCCAAATCTTCATGTAAGACATATGTGGTTTCTTACCACTCCATATTTCAAACAGGATTAAGTGTGTAAGCTGCTGTCAGTAGTGCGTGTCCCCAAAAGGAGTTTGGAAGATCGACATAACTCATCATGGATCGGACCATGTCTAACAAGGTTCGATTTCTTCTCTCAGATACACCATTCCATTGTGGTGTTCCAGGAGGAGTGAGTTGGGATAGAATCCCACACTCTTTTAGATGGTCATCAAACTCTAGGCTTAAATATTCACCGCCTCAATCTGATCGAAGAGTTTTAATATTCTTACCTAGTTGGTTTTGGACTTCATTCTTAAATTCCTTGAACTTTTCAAAGGATTCAGATTTGTGTTTCATTAAATAGACATAACCATATCTACTGAAATCATCGGTAAATGTGATGAAGTATTGAAAACCTCCTCTGGCTGGTATGTTCAGTGGTCTACATACGTCAGTGTGTATGAGGGCCAAAAGATCATTAGCCCTTTCACCTTTTCCTGTGAATGGGGACTTTGTCATCTTTCCAATTAAACAAGATCTGCATGTATCATATGATTCGTAATCAAAAGAGTCCAATAGTCCATCTTTATGGAGTTTGGAGATGTGTTTCTCATTTATATGGCCTAAGGGACAATGCCAAAGGTAACTTGGATTTAACTCGTTAGGTTTCATCCTTTTAGTATTAATGTTATAAATTGACATTTCAAGATCAAGGACATATAATCCATTGTTCATTTGTGCAGTAGCCTAGAATATATCATTCAAATAAATAGAGCAACAATTGTTCTTTATTATAAATGAAAAACCAAACTTGTCCAAACAAGAAACGGAAATAATATTCCTGCTAATTGCAGGTACATAATAACAGTTCTCTAACTGGATTATTAAACCACTAGGTAAAGTCAAAACATAAGTTCCTACGGCTAAAGCAGCAACCTTTGCTCCATTTCCAACTCGTAGGTCGACTTCACCTTTTGCCAAATCTCTACTCCTTTTAAGTCCTTGTATATTGGTACAAATGTGAGAACCACATCCAGTATCTAATACCCATGATGCAGAAGTAGATAAATTTATTTCTATAACAAAAATACCTGAAGTCGAAGTCACCACTCCATTCTTCTTATCTTCCAGGTACTTTGGGCAGTTTCTCTTCCAATGACCCAGTCTTACCGCAATAGAAGCAAGTGCCCTCTTTTGCTATACCTCCACTAGGCTTCAAAGCAAGGGTAGTATGTTTGGGTTTGGAAACTTCCTTGCCTTTCCATTTACCAACCTGCTTGGTGGGCCTTTTGTTCTGTTTCTTTTCATTACTGACCATCAGAATGGATTTCCCTTTTGTCTTCAGGTTTTGCTCAGTAGTTCTTAACATGCTTAGCAATTCAGGAAGAGTTTTGTCCATGTCATTCATGTTGAAATTAAGGACAAATTAACCGAAGCTTTCCGACAACGATTGCAGGATCAAATCAGTCGCAAGCTCCTTTTTTAGGGCAAATCCCAATCTTTCAAGATTCTCCACATACCCAATCATCTTGAGTACATGGGGACCTACTAGGGTTCCCTCAGAAAGCTTGGCTTGAAAAAAGGCTTTTGAAACTTCAAACCTTTCATGCCTTGCCTGCTATTGATAGAGCATTTTCAAATGTTCGATCATATCGAATGCTGCCATGTTTTCATGTTGCTTTTGCAATTCAGAATTCATGGTAGCCAGCATGAGGCAAGCAGTTTCATTGGCATCATCGACATGCTTCTTATAAGCATCTTTTTCAGCCTTAGGAGCAGAACTAGGAGGTTCCTCATCAGGAACTGGTGTCTCTAAGACATACAGCTTTCTGTCATGTTTGAGGACAATCCTCAGATTTCAGTGCCAATCCAGAAAATTTGTCCCAGACAATTTTTCCTTATCTAGGATTGTTCACAAAATGTTATTAGATGTGTTTGTTGTCATGGTAATCTACAAAATAGAATGAAAAAAATATAAGTATCATAACATATTCAATTAGGCCTTTAATTAAATATGCTCCCACTATTTTACTCAAACCAAATGACCCTCATCATTTGATTCAGAAAATCCCGTTGGAAGATTTTCTAGTGGATCGAGATCCATATTTCACTTTGTTTTAAGTCAACGTTAGGTTGATTACACAAAACTTAGCTATTTAGGTAGGAACACCTTCCAATTGTATCCAATACAATTCTCGAATATTTCAGTTGGGTGAATAACTCCTTATTCCAATCCATCATATGGACTATTCCCAACTCTTGCTTCTAAACGCATATAATCTTATTATATTTTGTTTAGTTAAGTTTGACCCATTATTTTAGAAATTGGATATTACAATTATCCCATCGCACCTTACTAATATAGAACATGCACCTCGTGTTAGGCAAAACCTACAATATTCGATACTAGTCTTGATGAGTTCTAAAACTTGGAAAGCAAAAACTTAATATTTTGTTTTGAGGGATTTTTAATTAGTTTTATCTCACCGGCTTATTTATCATATAAATCCTTCCTCACACATGCATATAATATATATCAACATACATACATACAAATGAAATAGTTATGGCCCCTAGCGCAATTGTTCTCCCAAGCCAATGAGAGAACTTAAGCTAAACCTAATAACGATCTTCACTTCTCCAAGCAAGATCTCCAGGGCTGTCCTTCTTTGTTTTGTAGTCTTCTCTTTCTTCATAATAATACATTACATAAAGGAAACTCGTTTTACATATGAGGGAGTGGGATGAGAAAAGAAGTTACATGATGAGAATAAGAGAGAGGCACGACACGCAGGTCGTATTTATAGAATCCAAAGCAAAGAAAAATAAACTAAGGCCATAACTGATCACCACAAGAAAAATAATAAATAAATTTTATTATTATTAATTTAAATCCTGTTTATTAAATAAATCAAATTAAATTTTCAGCGAATGCATGACCTAAAGCGCAGACTGCATTGACGCAACATTTGCGCCGTCATACAGCCTTTGACGACCGTCACAGTTGCCATGGCGACCGTCACACATCAGCCCATGACGACCGTCACAAAGCTATGGCGACCGTCACACCTGAAACTATGGAGACCGTCACGCTAACAGAACGCGTGACTTTTGATCGTAGACCTCTTTGACGGCGCAACCCTTGTACCGTCATAAACCTTGATGCAACAATTTCATACCATCAAAACACCATGATCAATAATTCAGTATGATTGATCCGTATGCTATCGCTTCACCATACTAAAGTCGGATTCCGAAGCAGATAACCACAGATCGCTCAATCGAATGATAATCATTACGTGATTTGAACTAACGAAATAAAATAGTATATCCAATATACCATCTTTGCATCAAAGTTAATCATATCACATATGAATTAGATCGATCATATATGTGTAACTTATGGACGATTGACATATCGCTGCTTCACCATACTATTGTCGAATTCCGAAGCATAGTCAATATCAATCATCCAAACCGTACACAATTTGATGCCAAAAAATTCAATATCTGGATTTGATTTAATTTTTACGTGTTTTAATCCAATTAAAACAAAAATGACAGAAAATAAACAATTACTAGACTCATGGTTTCGTAAGTGGCTCTGATACCACTGAAGGGAAATTAGCGATCTAAACGCAGCGGAAAACAAAATTTCCCCTTTAGAGATCCTTACGAAAGATCATGATCTGTGATAAAAAGGTTACCTCTTGTGGTGATGAAACCTTTGATTCCAAATCTATGGATGATCACGAGCGTTGTACGATGAACAACGCCTCTACTCAGTCCACACGAACAGCTTCCTTCAGTCACAGTGCTAGCTGATTACGATTGAAGGTTTTGAGTGAGGGAGATGAAAATAGAATACTGTCAGGGTTTCAACAACAACAACCTTTGAGCTTCTGCACAAGGGTTCTATTTATATAACTACTTGTGTGAGCTACAAGCTAAAAAGCCCAACTCAATAATAATATTATTATATTATTATAATAACTCTTATTATAATATATCCATCTGAACCAAGTTGAGGAGGCTATGCTTATGCAAAAGGCTAAAATTACTTGGCTGAAACTAGGAGATAACAATAATTCCTTTTTTCATGCCTCGGTGAAAGAAAAGAATAAGCACAAAGGTTTATATTCTTTGACCTCTTTGGAGGGTAATCATCTCAGCACCCATGAAGCTATAGAGAAAGAAATTACTGATTTCTACTCCACACTGGTTGGGACAGCAGCATCAGATTTAAGAGGACTCGACATTCCTGCTATCAGAAGAGGTAATAACCTGTCTTGGGAGAGTGCTCAGAAGTTAATCAGACCGGTAAATGAAAAAGAGATTTGGGAGGCTCTTGAAACTATTGGCAACACTAAAGCCCCCGGAATTGATGGGTTTAATGCTTATTTCTTTAAATCGGCCTGGACTGTTGTAAAACATGATGTTCAAGAAGCAGTTATGGAATTCTTCCAAACTAAGGTCATGTATATAGCTGCAAACTGCTCTCTTGTTACTTTGATCCCCAAAAATCCTGAAGCTGCCACTGTCAAAGATATGAGGCCTATTGCTTGTTGTAGCATGATATATAAAATTATTTCCAAAATTCTCACTAAGCGATTGGCTGACGTGATCCATGAAGTTATTGATGATAGCTAATCAGCATTTGTGCCAGGGAGAGTGATCCATGACAACATTATGCTAGCCCAGGAATTGATAAGAGGTTATAATAAGAAGAATATGTCTCCTAGATGTATGATCCAAATGGACATACAAAAGGCTTACAATACAGTCGAGTGGGCTGCGCTTATTCACATCATGAAGGAATTTGGCTTTCCTCAAACCTTCATTGATTGGATTGCAGCTTGTGTTACAACAGTCTCATATCGTTTTTCTATTAACGGTGTCCCTTCGAAGATTGTTAAAGCTAAAAGAGGACTGCGACAAGGTAATCCGATCTCACATCTCCTTTTTGTTATGATTATGGAGTATCTTCATAGAAGTTTACAGAGCCTTGATTCTATCCCCAACTTCAACTTCCATACAAAGTGTGATAAATTGAAAATTACTAATCTGTGCTTTGCGGACGACCTTCTGCTATTTGCTCGAGGTGATGTAGAATCTGTGAAACTCATGATGGGTAAGTTTAGGGATTTCTCTGCAGCAACTGGCCTTAAAGCCAGCATCCAAAAAAGCAGAATTTACTATGGCGGTGTGGATGATACGACTAAGTTGCAAATTAAGGATGAAACTGGTTTTGATGTAGGCAGCATCCCGTTTAAATACCTGGGAATCCCCCTGGCTAGTAGAAAGCTATCTATTGCATTGTGTCAGCCTCTTAATGATAAGATGTTGTCGCGGTTACATCATTGGAGTACAAGACTATTATCGTATGCTGGCAGATTACAATTGGTGAAGAGTGTCTTATTTGCCATTTCCAACTATTGGATGCAAATATTCCCTCTCCCCAAGAAAATCACTCACCATATTGATAGTATTTGTCGGCGGTTCCATTGGACAGGTGAAAACAATCCTTCGAAGAAAGCACCTGTTTCTTGGGAGCAACTGTGTTATCTAATTTCTGCAGGGGGGAGAAATATCATAAATCTCTCCAATTGGAACAAAGCTACTATTGGTAAATTGTTATGGAATGTTTGTGCTAAATCGGACAAATTATGGATCCGATGGATTCACATCTATTACATCAAAAACAGAGATATTACGACTTTCCAACCGGCTGTGCATAGCTCTTGGATCCTTAAAGCTATGTTTAAACATAAAGATGCTCTTATGAATTCAGCCGTGTGGAGAGACTTCCAAAAATTCGGTAAATATGAGACTAGAGGGATGTACAATATGCTTCAAGGAACTAAACCCAAAGTGAATTGGAGAAAAATCTTCTTCGGAAACATTGCGCGTCCTAAGGCTGTATTTATTCTCTGGTTGGCTTGCCATATGCGACTTCCAACCAAGGACAGATTAAATAAGTTTGGGGTAATATCAGATGGAAAATGCATCTATTGTGGGGGTCTTGAATCTTGCAACCACTTGTTTTTTGAATGTGCAGTTACCACTAGAATCTGGAGCCAAATCCTGACCTGGATGAGTTACAGTCGTGTGCCACAGAGGTGGACGAATGAGATGCATTGGTGCAGCAACATGGCAAAAGGTAAAGGCAGTAAAGCTAAGTTGTTCAAATGTGCTCTTGCTGAAACTGTCTACTCGATTTGGATGATTCGCAATCAAGCTATTTTCCAAAATCGTGAGATAACGGATTTGAAAAGTACGGATATTATTCAGAATGTGCTTTGGCGGGTGGAAACTAATCACAAAGTAGCTAGATTTTGTAAGAGAAATGTAAATTGATGTCTTTTGTATTTTCGTGTTCTTCCTTGTCTGCTTGTATTTGAATTGAGCCTGGATCTTCGAATCGGCGAGTGCTTTAACGTTTTTAGGAATAAAATTTTATTTATTTGATCCAAAAAAAAAAAACTCTTATTATAATAAATATAATTTTATTATTATTATATTTTATAACTATTATAAAATTAATAATAACTATTATTATATTACATGGTACCTTACCATATTCCGTATTCCATTCAAGTGCACCGTACCTTACGGTGTTCCTTATTTACTCTATCTCTTCTCCAACTGTCCTTATGTGTGTGACCCTGTAGGATTTCGCGACATTGGCAATTATATTAAATCATGTATTTAACATAATAAATAGTGAGCGGTATCTAGCAACACATCACTGCTACCCAAGTCACAAAATTGTCATGTGATCTGACAAAACCTTTTGTGATAGTACTTATGTGTACAATTACCCTTTTGCCCCTATGCCTATATTGAACACAAGGCATATACCGTGTCATCCTTGTCCAGTTCAATATTGGGCCCTTAGACATTTATCCTGTTATGCAGGATGGGCAAATTCCATCTAGGCTACTCATGTCCCTCAGCATGCTTTGTGAAGTACCCATCAACTATCTTTATGATCATCCAGTTACAGACAATGTTTAATCAGCAATAAAGTACTTAACTCTACATCTAGGGTACATAGTAGTTTCAGGTCGAAGGGTGGTATACACCACTATCACCATGAGAGTAACTTATGACACTTTGGATAACATTCTATGTAGTACTCTCATAGTGGGTCAATCCAGTATAAATATTACTCCTAATATTCATACCTATGTCAAGACTTGATAACTCCTTATCCATGATCCATGAGATGTGATCATCAGTCTATCTACATAATAGTCTTAATGCTTTAAGGCTATCCCATTTCACATTATAGCTCGACTATGGATGCTTTAAGAATAGTGTCCTTATGTTTAATGGAATCTAATGATTAAGTCATACTTAATGTTTCATTAAACAAACTAGCTATTCTAGGGACTTTATCATTTTGGAAAAACAAACATAATAAAGAAATGCCCTTTTATTATTAATGAATAATTTGATACAAATACCAAAAGTATTGGCCTCTAGGGCTTACACCAACATTATGAACAGAGGTAATTGAAAACACTTTGAAAACCTAAGTAATTTGTCTCTAAATTTTCAATTCACAACCCTAAACACAATGTCTAAACAGAAAATAGAAAGAAAACGAGATTCAAACCTGAACTTATAATTGATTTGGGGAAAACTTGGTGAAATTTGAGAGAACTAGAGCACGTGAGAAATTGTTCTTGGGAGCGTTTTTTGTTTGTGAACGTGAAAGAGTGAAAATGAGAGTGTCCAAGGGAGTATAGGTTCCCTTCACAAGCTTAGAAAAAAGGATGGGTCATGGGCCCAAATGCTGGCCCACCCATAAAAATTAACCTTTTTAATGAGGCGGCAGCAGAAAAATATTCCCCTGTCTCGCTGAGTTCGCAAAGCGAATAAGGCAGCGAATGCTCGCCCCAGGTTCGCAAAGCGAACCAGCCAGCGAACATGACAGGTTTTTGAAAATTTTTCTGCATTTGCTGCCACTTCCTTAACCAATTCTAAAATAACTAAAATCATCAAAACAGCAAATGAAAGCATAAATACTTACAATGTTGGGGTGCCTCCCAACAAGCGCTTGTTTAACGTCGGCTAAGCTCGACGGTCCAATGCAACCGACATCTCGAAACCAAAAGCTTAAGAATTGGCTTCCGAGAAAAACACACTTTGCGAACAAGAACTTCAACCGTTATCATATCCAGTTTTTGGTCCCTTTTTCTTTAGAAATGACCAATCCCAACATGACCACATCATGGCTACTTTCGCATCTTCATTCTTTTTCTTCCAAAACGCTTCCTTTTCCAATTCTTTTTCTTTGTGCACGTCTTCCTCTACTTGATTCACAAACATTACTCCTTTGAAGAGTGTGAAACAAGCTTCCTCATCTTTTCCACTAGCATTGATCCTCACATTCATTATGCCTTCATCAACATCCACCAACATTTTGGCAGTTTTCATGAATGGTCTGCCCAGAATAATTGGCGTATCTTCATCCTCATCCATATCAACAATCACAAAATCAACCGGAAACAAAATTTTTTCCACTTTTACAAGTACATCCTCCACAACACCATGAGGACGAGTCCTAGACTTATCCGCAATTGTAATGTCATGGTTGTTGATTTCACGGTCATATTATCAAGTCTTTTCACTATAGACAAAGGAATTAGATTGATACTAGCACCTATGTCAACCAAAGCTTTGCATTTAAAATCATTACCTATAGTAATAGGTAAAGCTACTATTCCCGGATCTTGCTCTTTCCGCGGAAGCACACTTTGAATGACGACACTACACTCGACATTAAGATCAATGTTGTATTTGTCCGTGCACCTCTTCTTTTTCATAAGTATGTCTTTCATGAATTTGACATACTTAGGTATTTGTTCAAGAGCCTCAGAGAAATGGACAGTTACTTGCAACCGACTAAACAATTCTAAGAATCTTGCGTAATGCTTATTGTTCTCTTTTTTATTAGGAGCAGGGGGATATGGCAATCTTTTTTGTAAAACTTCCTTTTCATACTCCTTTCTTTTCTTGTCTTTTTTCTTCCTCACTTCTTCATCATTCTTTTCAACTACACCATTTTCATCATTTTTTTCGACTTCCTCCAACACAATATCATTTTCCTTTTCAACTACCTCCTCATTTTCAACATCTCCTCCAATTGTTCTTCCACTTCTTATGAAGATGACCTTACAATGCTCCTTGGGATTTGGTTGAGTGATAGTGGAGAAGGATGGCCCCGGTTGCTTTTCAGCTAATTGTTGGGCATGTTTCCCTACTTGAGATTCAAGATTTTTAATCGAAGCTTCCGTACTCTTTTGAGTTGCCATTGATAATTGCATAAATTGTGTGAAAGTCTCCTCCATTCTTGAACTACCACTTTGATCTTGGGGTGGTTGGTAAGGATTTTGTCGCCATCCTTGTTGATTTTGGTAGTTGCCTCTTGGTTGGTAGCCTTGTTGATTTTGGTACGGTTGTTGAGCATTTTGGTAAGGAGGTCTTCCTTGACAACCTTGAGTTGGATTTCCAGCATAATTGACCTCTTCCACAACCGGAGGACAATATCTGGTAGGATGATCTCCTCTACACAATTCATAATAAGCTACTAATTGATTATTGTTGGGAACTTCTTGCATCTCTTTAATTTGTTGTGGCAGTTTTGACATTTGTTTCATCAACAACTCCACTTGTTGTGATAACAGTTTGTTTTGCGCAAGAATGGCATCATTAGTTCCCAACTCTAACACTCCCGGCTTCTTTTGCACTTGGCCACAGTTATGATTTCCTTGATGATCGTTCAATACCATCTTGTCAATGAGAGTAATGGCTTCTTCGGCGTTTTTTGACATTAGAGATTCACCCGAAGTCGCATCCAACAAAGTTTTATGATTTAGTTGGAGACCATTTCTAAAAATATGTACTTGTGTCAGCTCATCAAAAATGTGTCCCTTGCACTTTCTAAGCATGGACTTGAATCTCTCCCAAGCTTCGTTGAGAGACTCATTTCCACCTTGCGAGAAAACCGCAATCGACGTTTTAGCTTCCATGAAACGATTGTGAGAAAAAAATCGTTCTAAGAACTTCTCTTCAAGCATGTTCCAGTCAATCATTATCGCACTGGATTGGTCAAGATACCATTCCTTAGCCTTCCCAATGAGGGAATGCGGGAATAGTCTCTTAAACAACGACTCTTCTTCAGCTTCGGGTGCACCAGTCATGCCCGCAATCTCATAGAACTTAGTCAGGTGAGTAAAGGGATCCTCGTGATCCATACCAGTGAATGGATTCTGATATAGAAGAGAGACGATACCAGTTTTCATTTCTGAATGCCGACCATTCTGAGCATTACGTGCGAATTGTGCAGTATGCCTCGGACTGTTAACACATGGTCTTGAAGCAGGTGGTGATGGTGGTGGTGCAGCAGCCATAGTTTGCGGTAACCGTGGTAATGATGTAGAAGTTAAACTTTCCTCTCGCTCTCGTCTTTCTTTAGCAAGTTTCCTCCTCCGTCTTATTCTGCTATTTAACTTACGCGCAGTTCTTTCGATTTCAGGATAAAAAAGAAGTTGGTCTGTGGGTAACTTCCCTCGCATAAAACGGAGTCTGCACACTTAACCAAACAAATTAACAAGCACAAGAAAAAGTTAAACAAGTTTAGAACTCAATAACTATTGCAATGCTCGTAATATAACAACAATCCCCTATCCAACAGCGCCATTTTGTTGAAAAGTATTTCGGGGGTGTTTTATCGTATCCACAGAGATTGTGTATATTGCCGCCGTTCGATAGTCAAAAGCGTTTCAATTTTAATAGTAACAAAGAGTTTGGTTTTTCGTATCATTTGCATAAAAATTAGAAATCAACGGTAAAAAGATTGGTTTTAGGGTTTGATAAAAACATGCCAAGATTAGTGTCCGATAACTCGGTTCGTACGTATCAACTCGATAAAGCGTGTGAACTCGTTAACAATAAATATAACCACATATCCTCCCAACAAGTTTCTCTCGAACACTTGTTGTGAGATTTATCATATTGATCCTTTGATGATCTCTCACCCAAACTACCAATATGATAACATTCAAGTTTAATATTTATGAACATCAACTTTCAAAACTATCTCCAGCCTTATGATTATTGATGGATTGAAACTTAGGTCAAGTTTTAAGACATTTCTCTCGAACATGAATCAAAACAAAATATACCATGTAAACAAAGTTTTTCCTCTATATTCATCATAAACAAAGTTCACAATCTTACAACCAAGATCGATACATACAAAATGATGGATTACCTACCCTAATCTTGACACAAGAGTTGCTTAGCTACACATATTCATGGTAGCTTGATCAACAAGTAATGAGAGGAGATGAAAAAGTATCCGCGTCGAAGAATCGAGATCGGATGCGACTTCAGATTCTCTATGTGGAAAATCACCCTTGGATGATCAAAACTCAGAAAATAAGGTTATGGTGTGAAAATATTAAGTTATTCAAGTTATGATCCCAAGAAAATGTAAAAATTACTTTATAATACACGTGGAATCTAAAGCATTCGCACTGCGAATGATCTATTAGCCTAGCGAATGAAGAAATGGGCACCTGAGGTGCCTTCTGAATGCTAAATCGCCCTTGGCTGTCTTCGTGAGTTCGCAAAGCGAACGTTTTTTCGCAAAGCGAACTACTCGCCAAAACATTCGCAAAGCGAATTTTGGGTCCTTTTGCCCCTGCCATATCCAAGGGTTCTTCGCCAGGACCTTCGCAAAGCAAGTGAAGCAGCGAACATTCGTTGGGAGTTCTCAAAGTGAACTTTAGGTCCTTTTGCTTCTGTCCAATTCGCTGGGAGCTTCGCCAGAGTTCGCAAAGCGAACGCTCGCTAGCCAGTTCGCAAAGCGAACCAGCTGTTGTTTTCCTCTTCTCTTTGGCAGCTTGCATCAATTCTTTGTGTCTTCATTCTTTGATCAATTAGTGCACTTTCCTGCACAATAGCTCATAAATTACAAGCACCAAAGGTATAAATACAATGCTTGAAGAACAACAACAATTCACTACTAAATTCCACAATTAAACATAGAAAGTGTTGAAAAATGCCAAGTATCAAATACAAATATATAACATGTTTGACATCTAACAAAGAACGCCGACCAAAATATGAAATTCCCAAACAACAAACAATTTGACTATGAAATTAAGTTTTAAATAAATCTCTAAGAGAAGAAACACAAGAAAAATGCAATATTTAGGGATGATTAAGGTGAGAAAAAGGAAACATTTATGGAATGATGTCACTTTTAAACATAATCTTAATCAACCCAATAATAGTAACAGCCTTCAGGTTCAATGGTTAGAATATCAGGAGTTCATAAGGTTGTTAATTGGTCAATATAGTGATGACACGTCGCGTTAAAACAAGTTTCATTTCCAGTAAAAACCATCATTATGCCTAAACTTCTACATAATAATTAATGTATGCCTTACTTTAAACTATTTAGACCCATGAATATGAGCAACATGGCAAAAGGGGAAGACCCAAAGAAAGAGACAATGAATAAGAACAAGTATGAAGGAAGAAGCCAATGTGATCTTTGGGCTCCTACAAATACTAAACAAAAAGAAATGTATGACGTATGTTACTCAAGTTTTAGAATGTATCTAACAGACTTCTTGGATAAATAACAACCTAAACTTGTATTCCAATTCACATCTTAGTCTGACGAGTAATTAACATACACCAAATATTACGTGTTCTCAGATAAAATAGGCCACATTGGAATGTCTAATGACCATAAGCTAATGACAAGCTCTAATAAAACCTAACTAACTAAGACTTGAGGGGACGTTGTTCTGGACTAATCTAAAAAAAAACCAAGTCGGTCATGTCTTAGGATGAAAAACATACTTTGCGGTGGACACATCTTAGAAGTACACATGATCAGAGAAAGTTGTGCCCTAGACACCGTCAGGGGGTAATAATTAACAAGATCCTCTAACACCTATCTCTTAAAACAATTTTCTAAGATAAGATTCTAAGACGCCTGAACCATAAGATAGACACACCCCTAGAAGTACACCTCATTCAAGTTGACCAGTCCTTATAGATCGTTAGAAGATAGAGTTCATACGATCCTCTGTCACCTGTCCTTTAAAACACGTGTCTTTGAGGAAAATTCTAGGGCCTCTGACCCTAAACTACAACTATAAAATTTAAGGAATGGTTCATAATGCATATTATTCTAAAAACCATAAACCTCACATTACTACTACTAATTTGATGATCTCACATGTTTACAAGTATACACCACACTTTCCAATTTCCAATTTAATACACAACGTCCTCCTCAAAAAGTTCATCATCATTATCACCACAACCACTTAAAAATTAAGAATATTTCAAATCAAATTATATTAACATGATGGAAGAGTTTAAAAGTATAATTAAGTCTAAAAATTGGACGAGTTTGAATTTAAAAAACTTGGTACCAATTTTTAAAAATGGGGCAGATTAACTAATGTATTGGTTAATGTATTGGACTGGGTTAATGTAATTGCGACGGATCCTTCGCCAATCAATTAGCCAGTGGAGGTGGCTTATTTAGGAACCATACAGGAGATTTTATTTTAGCGTTTGCGGAACCTCTCTCATGTGTCTCTTCTCTGCATGCTGAATTCAGTGTTGTCATTAAGGCCATGGAAATCGGCATCTCCAAAGGTTGGCCAAAGCTTTGGATCAAATCTGACTCCTTTATAGTCGTCAAAGCTTTTTCCAACCCTCTTTTGGTTCCTTGGATTTTCCGGCGGCGGTGGAACTATTGTATTCATCATTGTAACTACTCCTCTCTCATCTTTTCCCATATTTTCCTGGAAGGTAACTCTTGTGCTGATTTTTTGGCGAACTATGCGCTCGGTATTCCTTCGATTACCTTTTTTGATTCTATTCCTTTAGGGATTCGGATTGATTTTGTAAAGAATAAGCTAAGCTTACCATTCTTTAGATTGAGGTAATTCCTGGGGCTAACTTGTTCCCCCTTTTGTATCACCTTTTTCTTTGCTATATATTGGCCTTTTATTAAAAAAAAAAAAAACTAATGTATTGGTTAAAAATATGTGATCTTTTAACACTCCAAGTTTTAGAGCATAATGCAAGCAACATATCTCCCGGAGTTCATATGAAGTAATATGGAAATAAAAATTGGATAATTTGGGTAAAGATGGGGAATATAAATTGCATTATTGTTACATCCTAAATCTAGCATAATGGATATATTATAGGTTACAACTAAATTCAATTCATTTTTTATTTATTTACTTAACATGTGAAAACATCCTGACAATTGACTAATACAGTGTGTTATAAGAAAACAATTAACTAATATGACTTTTTGCGTAAAATTATAACATAACATTAAATTAAACGTGTTACTCATATGTTCCTATTTACAAATATTGTATTTTTATTTTCTTACACATATTAAAATAACTAACAAATTTTTTCTTTTTTATTTATTTCTTTTTCTGCAATAAATAAAAAAAAAGATCAGTGACATTTATTAAGTAATATATTAATTAAATATAGAAAATACAAGTAAATAAAAAAAATCAAGACAACAGATAAATAGAATATTTTTTTTAAATAACTATGTTTTTCAAAATAAAATTTAAAATAACCATATTTTAAAAAAAAATTATCAAACTAATTATTTTTCAAATAAAAAAAATCGCGGACAAGTGGTGTAGCCAGATCTATTGGTATATACATATAACTTTTATACATAAACGCCAACATGCATGACAGATGCATATAGATCATGCCACTGCATGTGGTGCATGATATAGATCATGCCATTGTATGTGACGCATGAATGCGTCCTCTAGGAGCATGTGGCGCATAAATGCATTCTTTTAGACTTTATTTTAAAAATTACAATTATTTTAAAAAAATCAGATTTATTAGAGAAAATAATAACTAAAATATTTTTAGAAAAAATAAAATATACACTAAAATAATTTTACAATATCAATCAATCACGATCATGTATAATACTACATTAAACTAATTTTTAATACGCCATCTCAAACCATAATTTTTAAATTAATGAAATGATTTGATTGAATGATAAATTTAAATAATAGTAAAATTATCGTACACACCCATTAAACCTATATCTTTAGTCCTATTCTTTCTGATTTTATTATAATTTTTTTTTTCTAAATTTTTTGAATTAATAATATATTTAAACTTAAAAAAAATTTCTCATACAATAAGTTAGGTAGATTAATTACTTCAACAGCTAACTTCATACATTACTAGACACGTGACACATCATACGCATACTCATTGATCAATATTTTTAAAAAGAAAAATTCATTTATTAAAATCTAAAATTATACGTGCTACACTAATCTCACACACTATATTAAAATCCACTTGATCCCTGTTAAGACATTAATAGACATAGGATTAATTTGGAAATCTCCACACTTATGGCATATAAATAAATTTAATTATTAAACTATTTAACCAAAACAAAAATAAACTCTCCTTGTTGAAGTGTCTCTAATTTAATCAATTTTACAATAGAGTGTTCATTAAATTAAATATATATATTTTTTAATTTTATATTTGAATTTAATAAGTTTTTTGAGAGATGAAAATAAAGAAAAAATGGTTTAACACAAAGACCAAAAATCAAAATTCCTAATTTTTTAGCAAGAAAAATATATTTATCCATTAAAAGAATTATTTCCTATTTCTCTCTCTTCTTATCTTCTTTCTCTCTCTTCTCTCGCGCATAGTTTCTTTCTTTCTCTCTCTTCAATTGCGGAACCCAAACACCACGACGGAGCCTCCGACCCGAATCGGACGAGTTGAGTCCAGCTTCGAACACGTTCACGTGCTTCTCCTTCAATCGCATTTCGCTCCCATTTTCTTCTTCTCATTTTCATCCTGGACACCGAATCTGTAAGCGCTCGATTCCTATTCTGTTTTCCTTTCGATTGATGCTACAATCTCCATTGCTGAAGCTCAAATTCGTTCTCTTTTTTCATGGGCTCAGTTCTTGAATTTGTGTTTTCTTGTTGAACTTTTGAGGCATTAGCTTGTGGAATAGGCTAATTTTGTTTCTATTTGTGGTAACGGATTCTAATTTTGTTTATTTCTATTTCTTTTTGGTTTTTTAGGTTTGGGATTTTAGGGTTCTGAAGTTTCTGGTTCTAAAACTCTGTTGGATATTGATTTGGAGGAGGAAAGGTAAAGAGGGTTAGGGTTTTCTTGAAAGGTTTGATTTTTGTTGGGAGGTTATACTTCGAGGAAAGGAAGAAGATTAGGGTTAGAGGATAATGTGTATACTGTGTGTGATTCAGAAGTTGTCTCGCCGGGTTGCTACAGTGCTACCATGGTTGGTTATTCCATTAATAGGCCTATGGGCACTTTCTCAGCTTCTTCCGCCGGCGTTTCGGTTTGAGATTACTTCACCTCGTTTGGCTTGTGTATTTGTGTTGTTGGTTACTCTCTTTTGGTATGAGATTTTGATGCCTCAACTGTCGGCTTGGCGGGTCAGGAGGAATGCTAGGCTTAGGGAGAGAAAGAGGTTTGAGGCTCTAGAGATGCAGAAGCTGCGGAAAACAGCTACGAGGCGGTGTCGCAACTGTTATAATCCTTATAGGGATCAAAACCCTGGTGGGGGTCGGTTCATGTGTTCCTATTGTGGGCATGTTTCAAAGAGACCGGCTTTAGACTTGCCTCCAGGGTTGGGGATTTCAAACTCTGGCATTGTTAAGGAGTTGGTTGGTAAAAGTGGCAAGATATTAAATGGCAAGGGTTGGTCTGAAAATGGATGGATGTGTAGTCAAGAATGGTTGGAGAATGGAAATTGGGTAGGTGGGCCTATTCCAGGTAATCCTAGCAACTGGAAGAGCAATGAGAATGCTGGTCTTTTTGGAGGAGATGAGCATTGTGTAACAGAGAGGTCGTATTCTGGTATTTTGTATTTCATTTGTAAACTTTTAACCTCTTTTTTCTTGAGCATTAGATGGCTCTGGAGAAAGATTTTTAGAATTAGTTCAAGGGAAGAATGTTCATCGGATGCCGAACATAGGGCACTAGCAAAACGGGGTGAGAATGGAGAAAGTCTCAATGAAAGTAGAGGGGAAAAAGCACGCAGGAAGGCCGAGGAAAAAAGGCAGGCAAGGCTAGAGAAAGAACTCTTGGAGGAGGAAGAAAGAAAACAGAGGGAGGAGGTTGCTAGGTTAGTGGAGGAGCGTAGGAGACTGAGAGATGAGAAAGCAGAAGCTGAAAAAGATCGAATGAGATCATTAAATCCGAGTAAGGAGACAAACAGCAGGAAGGAAACTGAAAAGAAGCGGCAGGAAAAAAGAAGAGATAAAGATAAAGGTTCTAGTAAGAGCAACTCTGATGTGGAAGAATTGGAAAGAAGAGCTGGAAAGGAAAATGAACGGAAGCGTGATGTCGAGAGAAAAAGTGAAACAGATCGTAAAGAGCATCAGAAATCTGTGTTAGAGAGTGGCAAGGGACAAAGTACAGACAATGCACATAGTAAAAATATGACTGCAAACAATTATAATCGAGGAAATACTGGAACCAGGTACTTTGATCGCGTGCGGGGTACATTTCTGTCCTCTTCGAAAGCATTTGGTTTTGGAAGGGGAACTAGTAGTCCTGCCACTGTGGTGAAAGAAACCAAGTTTAACAGTTCTGCAGATCATGTTTATAATTCCGCCAGCAAGAGGGATATTTGTCCTCCTGATCGTCCAACTGCAAAAACCATTTCAAATGGAGATGATAGGAATATCAATCACTCTGTAAGTTGCCTTCTGTCTGTTTTATTTTCTATGCCTTTTCATAATATTGTTATTGTTGAAGGCCGATTATTTTGGAACATTAAGAGCTTAATGTTATGCGGATTTTACAAATTAGCGCTATAATCAAATGTCCTTTTTACTAACTTTCAATGTGTCGGTTAACATTCTAAACTTTTGGTCTCCGAGATTTATGAACAAAATTATATGATGCTTCCTTTAATATTAACTGCTTTTATATATGATTCCGATAGTTGTAATAAAACATTATTTAAGATAAACAATATTACCATGATTGTTCTCTGCAGGTACTACAAGAACCGAAGCCATGGACGACGCCTAAAATGTCATGGCATCAGTTATTTATTCGATCTTCATCTGTTCCACAATCTTCAAATTCAAATGTAATATGTAGACCAAATTCCAAAACTCAAGCAGAAGCCAAAAGCCCCCAGTCATCTGGCCAGTCACCAGTTACTCGATCTTTTAATAATCCAATTCATTTTGGTCTTCCGTCGCCGTTTAATATTTCCACCCACCCAAATGGTGGATCAACCAGTAGTAGTTTAGGTTTTTCTCCTGCAATTGAACAGTTATTCTCTCCAGTTAGAAATGCATCACATGATTTTAGACATGATGAGCAAGAGCTTTTTGAAGACCCGTGTTATGATCCGATTCCAGCTTCCTTGCTTGGGCCTGTTTCAGAGTCCCTTGAAAATTTTCAGTTGGACTTGGGAACTGGCTTTGGGACAGACATGGAAGTAGCAAAGCCTCACTCTTTAAAAAACATATCTGCTGGTTCTGATTTCAATAAACTATCTCCGATTGAGTCCCCATTGTCCCGAGAAAAGCATGCTTCTCCTGCAGATGATGCAGCTGCAAGTGATAAGGGAACATGGCAGATGTGGAGTACTTCACCACTTGGTCAGGAAGGTTTAGGCTTGGTAGGTGGCCCAGGAAGTTGGCTTTTATCTTCACAGAGAAATGTACCAAACAAGGATGATTTTATGCTTCCATCTCAGAAGACTATGGCTTCCCTTTTCAACAAAGATGATAACATGATTTCCAATACACATTCCCCTCAGAATGTTTTTCTTCCTAATGGTCAGAGTGGCGGGAACATTAGCCCTGTTACAAGTTCAAGTAGTTATGATCCATGGTCTCAAAGTACTTTCTTCCCACCATTTTCAAGTGGCTTTACAAGCCAGGAAGTAGCTCCACAGAATGAAATTATATATGGAAGTCCCAATGGAACTGCTACTAGCCATTTACTTGAGGGTTCTCCGGCTAACAGTTGGTCCAAGTGAGTAATAACTATTTGGCTTCTTTTTTCTGTTTATCATATACATAATGTAAAATCCCTGCTGTATATGAATCTGTATTGCTGGCCATTTTAAATGTATGAAACTTCTTTTGGCAAATAAATAAGAAAAACAATTCCCTTATTTTATTGTAGAGCTCTAAAGATTGATAGGTGGAGATATTTTATATTTTTCTATTTCTAGTGAGATTTATCATGCTTTGTTGACAAGTGATACTTGGTGTCTAGTGAGATTTTATATTTTTCTATTTCTAGTGAGATTTATATGTCAAGTACGGCGAAATATTGTCATTGCCATGGTCTTCTGAGATGGAAGCATAATAAATATTGTCTATATATGCAATGACAATATTTCGCTGTACTTGACATGACCAATTATATTTCAACGTGAATGCATATATCTAAGTATTTATGTGGTGTTTGTTTTAAGTTTGGCTGATTCTGGAACTATGGGTTACATTTTGAAACTCTGACTCAAGTCAATCAACTCTTGCTAATTCAGAGTGCCTATTGCGTAGGATATTTTTGTAGGATATTTTTGAGCAGATAGATTCAATCAAATTTTAAATTTAATTCTTCCTTGTAGAAAGCAGGCTTCTAAATTAGAATTACCTTCATGCTATAAATGATAATGGACTTCTCTTGATGCTTGTTGATAATAGACTACTGTACTCACTAAAAAAGAAGCATATGCTTATAAACTGCTGTCATGTCCAGCCTGTACTTCTTCATAGAAGAATCAAGAATTGTAAATTGATAGGGATAAGAGATTAAGTAAATTGAAATAGATAGCCTCAACGTGATTTTGTAGAACTGCAGCTTTTTAAATATTTCCCTAACAAATAATGCAATTTGTATGCTCTTTTTACACTTTTTTCAACTCACTTCTTATGATCAGCTCATTATTAAAAAAATCTGATAATGGATCAATATTTATAATAATACATTGAGTTTTTTGAAAATGACTCGCCGACAATATGTTGAAGAATGTGTCAGAAGGATGTCACTAGCATTCCACTTTCCCTAATTTTGGTTTTTTCTGTTGTTCATTGGCCTCCTATTGATGCAATGGAAGTAAATATGGATTGTTGGATTTATGCTGTTTGATTAAGTAAATATGGATTTAGTTGCATGTTAAAAGTCAAATGATTACGTGAATTTATATGTATGCTATGATGTTTTACTCATGAAATTATAAGTTTTGTATTGGCATGGGTTAAAAAAAGGATTTAATTGGCAGTGTTGGACTGTGTACTTGTTTAGCATCTATTCTGCTATTTACTATACAACCATGCTCATTGATAACTCCTTGTTGTAATCAATTTGAACGACCTTTCTAGATAGAGCTCTGCAGATTGACTTGCAGCTAAACTCTGGTGTAAAGTGTAAACTATAATGACTTGCTAAACTGAAAAATAAAGAAATGATCAATCGCAATAAAAATGAAAAGGGAATATTTTATTACATCCAAAATATTGGCACTGGTGCAGACTGCATGTCTTGTAAAGTATTTTAGGAATAGGGTGACCCTTGTAACTTCTTGTGCTGACTTTGTCTTGGATGTGTTCTTTTTCCCTGATTCTGTAATTTGTGAGGCATTTTGTGACCCTTTTGATGTATGTACTGATATAGTATTGGATGTGTTCTTTCTTTTTGATTTTGTAACATTTGTTTCTTCTTTTTTAACAAAGCTAGCTTATTTTAACTTGTGAATTTTGACAGACTAATTTTTGTTTACTTTGCAGAAAGGAATGGCCTATACATGGTTCCCCGGAAAGCGTAGGGAAGTCATCTAATACGCGTCTGCTTAATGGGGGTCTACAACCAGCCTCAGATGTACAGTCGTTTTGGTCATTTGATTAAATAGGATGATAGTGACAGGGTAAGAGGGGCATGATAGACACAAATGTTGTTGAGGCAATACTATAGTATAGCCTCATTCCTTTGGGGGGAAGAGTTTACAATTTGTATCTTCCTTCTTTTATGAGGGAAGATTAATGTTTACATGACATTAGCAATGATGATAGGAATACATGTTGGATGCATGGCAACAAAGAGAGGTTCCCCCATTTTGAAGTAAAATTTCTGTCCTTTGGAGAATGGTGCCTTTGCATCCCCTCTTGTCATGATATGATCTCAAATATGCAGCAATTGAAGCCTTGTATGGAAAATTAACTAACATGACTCACTGCCTCTGAAAATAGTAATGTTTCTGTATGTCTCGCAATTTTAAAAATCGAGCTGCATCCTTTCCTTGATCACACGGTGCGCAAAGTTGGGTGTGATCCTACCCTGTTTTAAACCACAGCCAGTGGACATTTTTTCTTCCTTTTTGTTTCAGGAGTTTAATGAATATGCCCTAATAGTATGAAATGAAAGAGTTTTACAAGTCATATAATCATATCATACATTGCAGATATTTGTGAAAAATGTTGGTATTGCACTAACACTTTTTTCACAAAATATACCTGTAACACAATTTTCTTACCATTCTCTTCTTTTGTTTGAAATATTATTAAAAAATACTCTTCCCATTCTCTTTTATAAGTAAACCAGTGAGATATCCGTGTGTACGCATGGGTACTGCTGCGTGCATTTGTCGTGCATTTGTCACTAGACGTAGAATGAACTATGTAAAAAATAAATAATGAAAGCACGAGTAAAGGGAAAAAAGTTATATAATCATAATATGGTTAATTTTTTTATTAAAAATAAATATTAAATAATTTTTAAAAATTGAATAGATAGTAAATTTGTTATTATTCAATATTTTGTTCAATAATTTTATATTTCTGTTATAATTATTTTTATTTGGTGTTTTAAAAAAAATGATAAGTTATGATTTATTCAAAATTTGTTTTTTATAATTGATCAACATCAACCCAAAAATATTAATGACAATAAAAATAGAAAAAAAGGGTGATGCACTGTTAGTGTAAAATTTTTTTACACTGTCAACCAATGACGACCATGCATTCTGCCAAGTCAGACTGAAAATTTAAAACTAATTAAATGACATAGCAGAATGATATATTTCTATTCGATGACAGTGTAAAACTTTTTTACACTGTCAGTGTATCATCATTAAACCAATATAAATATATAGTGTCGAATTCATTTAATTCTATAATTTAAATGTATTTAAAAATTAGATCAATAGTAAATTTGTTCTTATTATTATTCAATATTTTAATCAGTAACTTCATGTTTTTGTTATAATTATTTTAATTTGGTGTTTTAAGAAAATAATAAGTTATAATTTGTTAAAAATTTGTTTTCTATAGTTGATCAACATCATAAAAAAAAAACATTGACAATAAAAATACAAATTATTGAATACATTTAATTCTATAAATTATTCAATATTTTGATTAGTAACTTCATGTTTCCGTTATAGTTATTTTAATTTGGTGTTTTAAAAAAATGATAAGTTATGATTTGTTCAAAATTTGTTTTCTATAGTTGATCAACTTCTTTAAAAATATGAATGACAATAAAAATACATATTTTGGAATACATTTAATTTTATAATTTAAATATATTTAAAAATTGAATCAATATTAAATTTGTTCATATTATTATTCAATATTTTGATCAGTAACTTAATGTTCCCGTTATAATTATTTTAATTTGGCGTTTTAAGATAATTATAAGTTATGATTTATTCAAAATTTGTTTTCAATAGTTGATTAACATCATCAAAAATATTAATGATAATAAAAATACATATTTTTGAATACATTTAATTTTACAATTTAATTGTATTTAAAAATTGAATCAAAAATAAATTTGTTCTTATTATTCTTTATTTTGATTAGTAACTTCATATTTCTGTTATAATTAATTTAATTTGGTGTTTTAAGAAAATGATAAATTATGATTTGTTCAAAATGTGTTATATGTAGTTGATCAACATTATCAAAAATATTAATGATAATAAAAATACATTTTTTTGAAAACATTTAATTCTATAATTTAAATGTAATTTAAAAATTGAATCAATAGTAAATTTGTTCATATTATTATTTAATATTTTGATCAGTAACTTCATGTTCCTGTTATAATTATTTTAATTTGGTGTTTTAAGAAAATGATAAGTTATGATTTGTTCAAATTTTGTTTTCTATAGTTGATCAACATCATCAAAAATATTAATGACAATAAAAATACATTTTTTTTGAATAAATTTAATTCTATAATTTAATTTTAATTTAAAAATTGAATCAATACATTTAATTATATAAAATTTGTAATATATATATATATATATATATATATATATATATATATATATATATATATATATATATATATTTTTTTTTTTTTTTTTTTCATTTATTTTTTGATAAAAACTAAAATTTCTTAATAGATATCAATTTTAGAGTTTAATGCAACAATAATTATTTTATAAATAACACTCTTAATTATTTTATTAAAAATTATTGTCAATTTTTAACAAATTATATCTTCAATTAGCATTACTGTCAATTTTTAACAAATTATTATTATTTTATTAAAAATTATTTTATCTTAAATTATAAACAACAAATATATTTTTATTAAAAATTATATATACCACTTCTATGTAAATTTTTATTATAATATTAATAAGAATTAAAAGCTAATAAAATAAAATAGATATACAATTTTAAATTCTTTGATTCTACTTCTACACAAACAAAAATAAAACCTCTTTTTTATTTTATTTTTCTTCTTAAAACAACCTTTACATAAAATAATTAAACCATACAATTTTTAGAACAAAACTCATATTTCTTTTCCATTTTGTATTAGCTATATTATTTTTATATATTAATAAATTAATTTATAATTTAACACAAATTAAACAATGATTTTGATCTTCAAAAATATTAAATAGTCACTTTAATTGCTTATAAGAAAATAGTCAATTTAATTCTTAACTTATTATATATTTAATGTATCTATAAATATAGTTTTTTTTTATATAATTTAATTATATGCAAAAAATATTTATAATATTAATAAAATATTAATAGATTTTATTTTTTATTTATTTTCTAATTATTCATAATTATATAGAGTATTTTTATAGAACAACTCATATTTTTTTCTATTTTGTATTAGCTACATTTTTTAATATATTTGAAATTATTAAATAAATTTATAATGTAACACAAATTAAATATTCTTCTTAATCTTTAAAACTATTAAATAGTCAATTTAATTACTTATAGAAAAATAATTAATTTAATTCTTAATTTGTTGTTAATAAAATATATATAATTAATTACAAAAATTACTACAAATATACTCCATTTAAAAATGTACTCCCAATTAATAAAAAATATATTAATAATTTTTATTTTAAATGTTAAAATAAAGTACACTTATATTTGTTTGTATAATCAATATTTGACTTATGTAGTTGTCAAAATTTATTTGATATAATTTAACTTTTATTTGTTTATAACTAGGTTGATTTTTTCTAAATTATTTACTTCGATTGTATTTAATATAGTACAATTAAATTTTTTATTCTTTACAAAATAATTTTGGCATTTATTATCGATTGACTCATTTTTTTACTATCTTAATATGCATATATTTTGTAGTGGTCTAATTCAATATAAAATAATATTATGATAATAAAAATCAATTAATTTTAGGTTCATATACATTTTATTTCCAATATCTATTTCTCAACAATTAAAATAGACACATTTTAATAGGCTCGGATAAAGTAATAGATATTGAAATAGACACACTTTATGTACATACTAAAGTGTGATGCTTTTTTCAAGAACCTGAATATAGCAGAGCTATTATTTGTTGCAGTGAAAATGCTATGACTTATCCTATCATTGTGTTGCTACAAGACTTGCAAGATTAAATAAATTAAACCCATGAAATTAGGGGTGGACAGATTTGTGTCAGCAACTCTTCAAACAACACATTGGTGATTTGATTTCACACTTTAAGATCATACGTTTACTTTCAAATGTATGCGAAACAAAAAATTGCATCTAAATATAAATTTTTAAATAAATTTGTTCACATCTAATCC
This sequence comes from Lathyrus tuberosus, assembly GCA_022829125.1. Classification (NCBI taxonomy): domain Eukaryota; kingdom Viridiplantae; phylum Streptophyta; class Magnoliopsida; order Fabales; family Fabaceae; genus Lathyrus; species Lathyrus tuberosus. The sequence goes on along the minus strand of JALAZF010000056.1, from coordinate 4,089,710 downwards.
AAACATTTAAAATTAGACTTCAAGCAATCCTTGACCTATTTCTATTCATCACTCATAGTAGTTCTTATACAAATCATTACAGTTAATTGGGGAAAGATTCAATCAAGTCGATTATGTTTAACATTCAATACTAAATACGAAATGAATGTCCAACACACTTTTTCCAAATAATCCATAATCGATACAATGATAATCAAACCCATAGAAAACAAAGATACTCAACTTAATCAGAATCTATTGTTAACATCCACAGTTCCTTAGCATTGATAACAACTTTCTGTATATTTAATAGAAATGTCAAAAAGTAAACACATTTTTCGAATTAACTCCACCTAAAATGATCAACAACAAAAGGGTAATAATTTGGTAATTAATTCTATAAAAGGAACATACTTGAAATATAATGGCATACTAAAATTTCTATCCGGATCAAGCCTTTGTCATGCTGAACATATTTCCATAAAATTTCTCCGGCTTTTTATTATACTCCTTTATCATTTCCTTCAAATTCCTGTACTCCAGCTTTACTTCCCTGATTCATATCAACAATAATTAGCATTGAACTATTTCCCGAAATCAAAAGCAACGAATTGCAATAAATAGTATTAAACCAATATCACCGATGGAAACAATATCACTCACTATATAGTAAAACATCTCCTCGACAAACAACATTTCAATCATCATCTTGACTTCCATTATGTGCTAAGTACACAATAGCTGCAGCAGCTGAAGCGGATGCAACAACTAAATGCATCAATACCTACAAAATTGTAGTGAGTGTTTGTTCTATAGTTAAGTATTGAATCATTGAAATCATTATTAATACATTATCTCCACTTATGATGAATCTAAGGAACCTGATGCTCCCACCATAAAAAATATAACATACTTACGAAAGCAAAATGCAAGTTTTATAAATAAATTTTACAAACCAAAAGCTATCAAAGCATTGATAATATATTTTAAACAGGGCTTGGATGTTGTCGACCATGGTTTACATACAGCGTGGGAAAAAGGTTTGACCCATATACCTACCAAACATTGTCCTCCTCACATTAGATTCAAACATCTTTGAGTTATCTCTCAACACATCAGTTGTATCATGATTCAAGGTCTACTCCTAATTTGGCTCCTGCATACAATTACAAGATTAGATTTTATAAACTTCAAACAACAATGTCCTGATACTCAAAAGCATTCAGTTTATCCATAGTTAACAGAGTTCCAAAGTATTACAAAAATGGTGGTGTTTTTTAGCTTACATAGGTACATCTGAAGCAAATTACAGAGGCAAATAAAAAAAGTTATGAAGATTATATAAAGTTCCCATATTAATGTTTTGGCTTCAATCTGCAGAGGTGAATCAAAATCCAAATCAAAATATAACACACTTCAAGTAGAGATGAATCAAATTCCAAATCAAAATAATTTACCTTTTTGGGGGGTTTCATCTTCATAAGTTCATAACTATTTCAGAAACCCTAAAATTTCTATATATAATAAATGGCTGTAACAAATCTGAACAAATAAACAACATCAGACATTAACAACAACAACTTTTTCAAGTAACACCAAAGATCATTCTTGATGGAAAGTTTCTAAATCCATCAAATCTCAAACATATTAACAGAGCAATTAAAAAAAAAGAGAGGGTTGAATCTGATTCTGCTTCAGAATAATCACCGCCGACCGCCGACAACTAACACCGACTTTGAATCATTCACCAAAAAATGCAACTATCTCTGTTTACGTTTCAGCTCCGACTTAGGTCACCCTGCGAAAACCCAGATCCGCCACCGAAATGAAAAGAGAGGATATATTCTGAGAGAAGACGATGAAGAAAGTTGAGAGAATTAAGATGAAATACAGGGTTCAAAGCAAAGTGAGAAGATGATGAAGAAATTTTTGAAGGGAAGAGAGAGAGAGAGAGAGAGAGAGAGAGAGAGACGAGAGAGAGAGAGAGAGAGAGAGAGAGAGAGAGAGAGAGAGAGAGAGAGAGTGTATCGTCCAGAACCAATTCCATCGGTTCAATAGTTACTTTTTTTTGTGAAAAATGACTCAATTTGTCTAAAAAATGATGTGGGGGGCATAAGTAGAGCAAATGGTAAAAGAATATTTTCCAGAGCCTTTTTATTTTCTTATATGGTAGATATTGATTTTTATGTTCAATGATTAAATAATGTATTTGGTTTATCTATAACTATATATAAAGACAAAACTTGGTTTTAGTTTAGTTTATTTTTATTCCAATTATATTATTTTCAATTTTTATTTTAAACATCAATTTCTCTTTTACTAACTATTATACAACGGTTTGTATATAACTTTCATTCAATTATTTTTTTAATTTTATAAATTATTTAAATAAAAATAAAAAATATACACACAAAAAATACTGTTTAAATTTTTATCCACTTGCGCATTAGAAAAACGGATAGACGAACACGAGAGTGTCTGTTTGAACGCTAGTATATAAAGACTAAATATATTAATTATTTAATGAATGGAAAGAGTATATTCTTATTCTGAAGATGAGCTATACTAAGTGAGTCTCATAAATTTTAATATAAAACAGTGTTGGCGTTTATATTAGTTGGGATATTTTAGGAAATGATATGATCATTGAATTACGGTTAGTAATTAAAACCTTTGGTTAAATGTTTGTTGCTATTTTTTGACACTAACAAATATGAGTTCGGGTATGTTTCATTTATCCCATGTAGTTTTACTTAGGAACCAGACAGATATCAGTAATATAAAATTTGATTGATATAATTGAAATTAAATAATATAAATAGTAGGAGAATTTCTTTCGTCACACATAACGATTTTACAAAAAGTTAAATATACAACACTTTCTGTAATATTAGTGAGTTTCACTTTAATCTTTTATAAAAGATATTTTTTAAAACCTCCTTCGTAATACTCAGATTCCCTCACTATGCCCCCCGTTGAACCTAGATTCCATTTTTCAATGATTTGGTAGTCTAGTTGGAATTTAATTTAATTTCGAGAAGCCACGCGGAATTCCTATATATATATATATATATATATATATATATATATACTTTTTTTAAATATTAAATATTTTCTATATTTTTTATTAAGTTATTTTTATTAATATTTTTTATGAAAATGTATTTAAAAATTAATTATTAAAATTTCATTTGGGTTTCTCCATTATTTTTCAGACCTAATAACACTTCCAAATTAGCCCGTAACTCAAATTTTGTAATGTAGTGTGCAAAAGAACTATATAAACACTTCATTTTCTTTTTCAAATTTCGATGTGGGACTTCTTTTAACAATACATGCTTCAGTTTTCCATCTACTTCTTCTTTCTCCCTCTGTCAGATCAGTCATGTAAACTTGGTAACATGCATGGAATTTATAAAAATGCATTATTCTTAGTCTGCATTATTCTTTTATGCAATCTGTAAGATTTTTCACAAACCCGTGATTATGCAAGCTATAAGATTAACATACTATTGGTCATGGTGTGATTTGATCTATCATTGTGTGATAGATCAAATTGTAATGCATCATTACTTGTTCCATCTCGTTTTTCAAGTCGTAATCCATCATTGCTTGTGGAACATCATAGCTGCTAGAAAAGCATGGTTGCTTGTGGAACATCATTGCTTGATTGGAAATTTAAAAGCCACATTATTCAAAGTAATGATATCTAATGTGGATTTAATAGTTGCTACATAGACTGGTAATGATATCCAAAGTAATGTTTCCACTAGAGAATAAAACATTTGGCATTAAAGAAGCAATAATAAAGACGGTTTTCCAACGCCACACTATCCAAACTTTTAGATTTTCAAAGTAAAGAGAAGTGGAAGAATCATGTAGCAGCATTATAAATACAGTTTTCCTATTCTTACCAACTGTTGGCTGGGAATTTCGACGCCAAGCTTTGTGTGAAGATAATAAACAAAAAACAAGTGTTTCTTGAGTTTTTGTTGAATTCGACAGAAGCATGTGTAAATGTCCTGGTCGAAGAGGTCTTCATGAGAAGAATACGCTGGATAAACAGTTAGAAATATTTTCTAAGTTTGGATATCAACTTCGACAGAGGGTATACAGAGCTCTCCTTCGCCAGAAGTTTTTGAATTTCAAATACAAATAATAAATGTCTTTTGTCCTTATCCGTTTCTCAGAAAAGACGCGTGGAAAGTTGTGGCGAATTGAAGACATGCAGAGCGAAATGTGTCATTTTCTGAAGGAATGACCGTTGATGACAATTATTTTTGACATATTATAAATAGAAGTCTTAGTGCAAGGATTTATGTGTGTTCAATTGTTGTACAAATACTCACAAAATCACTCAAAGTATCTAAGTTAATTGAGAAAAGAGTTTTCGTTGATAATGTACGTCTGAAACACCATTATTTTTATTTCAATTGAAAGTTATTTTCAGTTTACCATTTATTTCTTCATTGCAAATTTACTTTGAAGTTTCTTTATTGCAATCTTTTACAATTCTGCAAATTAATCCTTTTAAAAATTTAAACAATTTTTCACAACCATGAACGTTGTCGAAGTGTTCTTGAAGTTTTCAGAAATAATTTAAACAATAGCTATGTCCTAGGATTCACTGGTTGATCCTGCAAGTAAACCATATTTTGGAGACCAACGGTTGTTTACCAATTTTCAGGTAAACACCAACACAAAGCATCATCGAAGAATCAAAATGAGTTCCAACAATGCTATCCAGAATCAAGAAGTTGTAGAGGGTCAACATGGTGTCCAGAACAAAGAAGTTGCAAGGGTTCAAAATGTTTTCCAGAACTAAGAAGTTGCAGAGGTTCAACATGGTGTCCAGGACGAAGGAGTTGCAGAGGTTCTACATGGTGTCCAAGTGGGTGTGCAAAGAAGAAGAAACAAGAGGAGAAGAAGAAGAACAAGAAGGCGAATAATCAGGAGAGTTATCTTCAACTCTTCGGATGACGATGAAGCACCATACTGTCATACCCTAATTTTTACCCCTAAGATTCCACCTCATTCTGCATCATTTGCATAACATTTAGCATTACATGTGTGTGTATTTTTGTGCATCACTAACCAATTAAAAATACAAAAATATGTGCTTGCTTGCTTTACAAGTTAGGTTGTACCTCAAGGTCCTCAAACTGATGATTAGCCAGGGATTGGTGTGATCTTCAACTTCTCAAGTCTCTCATTCATTCATAAAGATCAAGAGTTTCCCTTTATCAACAACCAAGTGCAAGATTGCATCATTTCAAACTCATCAAGCCTCAAGTTCATCTGATACAAAGTTAACTAGTGCATAAAGTCAAAGTTTGACTTTTGATCAAGTTATAATCAAGTTATAATCAAGAAATCATTCAAAGATGCAAAATTTTCCAAATTGAAGAAAACTTGAAATTTTTCTAAGTTAAAATGCATGATCAAGGGACCTACTTTCCAAAGTTGTAACTTCTTCTACAAGCATCCATTGAAAACACTTGAAGACTTCTTTGAAAGACGACATTTGATACTACAAGTTGATGAAAATTACAAGCCAAAAGCTTTCTTGAAGTGGAAGTTATTGATGTTCAAAGTTGGAGTTTCAAGTTGTTTGAAAATATCAAAACATCCAGAATTTTTCTAAGTTTTTCACCTTAACAAGTGCACTACTTTGTGACCAATTTGTGATCAATTCAAGCCACCAATCTCCAGGCCCAAGGGATGTTTTTAAAGATGAAATTTCATAATTCAATTTGGTGCAAAGATTGGATCAAAAGCTCATAAATATTGGAAGTTATGAAGTGCCAAAGTTTGGATTTCTTAATTGCCAAAGATGTCAAAACATCCAGAATTTTTCTAAGAGAAAGTTCCAATTTTAGTGGTCAGTTTTCTCCATGATCCATTTTGATTCAAGGAAAACTTAAAACATGAAAATTATAGAGGATATTTCCAACTTTCCACATAATCCAAGAATAAAGATTTATCTTACTTGATCTGGAAGTTATGATTTTTGCAAGAAGCATTGATAAAGTTGAATTCAAGACAGTTTTGATACACAAGTTCAAGATCACTTTTGATCACTTTGCAAGCCTTATCTCTGCACAAGTCCAACACCAAAATCATCATGCACCATGTGCTATGCAAGAGCATAATAAAATTTTCAAGATTCTATCCTTGGAATGTGATTAAAATATTTCAAAATCATGAAGTGAGGTTTTGTCCTCTAGCATTAAAGTGAAATAGTGAAATTGATCAAAAACCTCCCAATCTGTCCAAGAATGATCAAAACACCAAGGGATGAGATGCAATATGGCAGGTTCAATCTCAAAATATCAGAATTATAGCCATGTGAAGAATATGCTATGTATACCTTGGCATCTAAGTCATGACACATAGTATGACATAATTCATTAATAGCTTGTTCCCTAATCCAAACCTTTCTCCAAATATCTGAAACATTTATCTATAAATAGAGATCAATTTGCATCATTCAAAGGACACCAAAATACAACAACACACAAAAACATCTCATAACCTCAGAATCACCATTGCTTCATTTTCTTGAAATTGCAAGTTGTCAAAAAACCCAAAATGTGTGATTTCTCATCTCTCTCAACCAAACTTCATTCCAACACCACAAACACCTTCCATAAGCATCATAGAAGTGTTCCAAACCATTATAACACTTATGTAACATCACCAAACCATTATAACACTTCTGTAACATCACCAAACCATCCATAACCAGAAGTTGCATTTTCATATTACCATTGTTGCACAACTTGCAAGAACTTTCGAATTCTTCATTGCAATCACTTTCCACTCCATTCATCCATCCAAACACCTTCTATACACTTAATAGAAGTGATCCAAATCATTATAAAACTTCCTTAACAGCTTGAACACTTCCACCATATCTCACTTGCTTCAAACTGCATATTGATTTGGTCAAGGAGTTACAGAAGGTCTCAACTCAATTCAACCACTCCAACACATTCCTGGGAGGTCAGTGGAGATGTAGGGATCACTACATTGCATCTGTAAGTGCTCTTTCACTCTTTGTTAAAACAATTTCACAACAAGATGTCGAGCCAGATGTCTTGACAGGTTGGTTAGACATCATGATCAGCATGATGTCGTGACATGTGGCCAGGACATTTGTTATTTAAGGAGTGAGATTCTCTCTCTCCTTTTCCTTTTCCTTTTATTTCTGTTTTCTTTTCCATTTTTATTTATTTATTTAATTTCTTTTTCTTCTTTTATTATTTTAAATCAAACTTTTATTTTTATTATTTATTTATCTTTTATTATTTATTTTAACTTCTTTATTTATTTATATTTTTATTTCAATTTTCCTTTTATTTATTTTATTCTTTTATTTTATTTTCTTTTAATATATTTATTTTATCTTTTATTTAATATATATATTTTATCTTTTATTTGTTTATTCATTTTTCTTAAACTTTCTTTATTCCTTTTATTTATTAAACTTTCTTTTATTTAAACTTTTATCGTTTAAAATTCATTATTACTTTGTTTAAAATCATTCATTTTTTATTGTTTATTTTACACTTTTAATCATAGAAAAAGACCAAATGTTTATTACTCTGTATTCATTTTAATTCAAGAATTCCTTTTAAATTACACTTTGTTTATTTTCTAAAACATTGTATTTTAGCTTATATACTCTTGTGCATTTCTTTGACCTAGTCCTTGTTAATGTTTGTGCCTATTGATTGTTGATTTTTGCTCATGCTTGAACCATGTTTATGTATACCTTTCATTGTGTTCATTCCTTGCCTATTCACATGTTAATAATCTTATCATGCATTTAGTCTCATATGTTCATATATTTGTGAATCCATGTCCATATTATTTCATTGTACATAATCCAAAGGAAATGATCTATTGTTGACTTGTTAGCCATTCATATGCATTTGTACATAACTATTGCATTCCTTACTCTCCCATTATCTAAACCCTAATTCAACCTTAAGACTTCTAAACCATTTTTATCTACAAACCTTTAACCTTCCCAAGAGATAGCCATTAATCTCTTGTAACTTTCTAACCCTTCCTTCAAATCTTGCCATAGAGATATCTATCAATCTCTTCTCCCTTTTCCACCCTTGGCTTTACATTTACAATCAACCTTGTCATAGAGATAGCCATTAATCTCTCATTCTTTTAAAAACCTTTAACTCTTCATTCAAATTCTTTCATAAGAGATAGACATTAATCTCTTCACCTTTACAATCAATCCTCACAAGCTTTGCTTTAAAGCTTTTCCCCTTTGTTGTCTTGGTTCTTAGAACCCTAATAGCCCGTAGTTCCACGAACTACGAACGCTCTGATTTCCCAAGTCCCTTTTGAGAATACGTAGGCACAAGGTCCCAATCCTTGGCGAGCACTCCTTTTCCTTTTCACACTCTTCCCTTTTTCACTCTTTTTTACCCGTAGTTCCCTGAACTACAAATGCTCTGACTTCCTCTAAGGATATGTATGCATAGGATTGCGAGATCCTAGCAAGCACGCCTCTTTATTTTCACTCCCTTTATTCATATACATTACAAAAAAAACAACAAAAACATTTCCCACTTTCATCATCACCCAAAAATAATAAACTCTCCCAAACAATAGTAAACAATTTATAGCAAAAGCATAGATATTTTAAGAGGTTCCTGTAGAGTACTACAGATGCTTAGGATGCTAATACCTTCCCTTAGTATAACCAACCCCCGTACCTTTGATCTCTTATTTGCATAGTCCTTAGCCTCGTCTTTAGCTTTGCATATTTATTTAGGGTTTATTCGTTCTTTTTCCCTTCCCCTGTATAAATTAAAGTTCGGTGGTGACACCTTTTGTTTTGCGAGTCAAGTTAATGTAATAGCTTGGTCTCCTATTCACAAAACGCATTACACATACACTTGGAGTAACTTTTTGTCATCTAGGGCATTTAGATTTGATGATTAAAAATGAAAGTGTGTTCTTGTCTTCAAGCATACTTTTTGTCTTTGTTTTAATGTTTTTCTTGATGATGATGATGAATCATGCAGTACTTTTTTGAATGATAATGTCTTTGTTTAATTGTTTTAATGTTTTTGTAGAATTGGAAAAGAAAGGATAAGTTTTTGTTTGAATGATAATGTCTTTGTTTTAATTGCGAAGTTTTTCTTTCTGCAATGTGAACGAAATGGTAATAACCTGTTGCGTTTGAAGCATCATGTAGCATCAATATCCTTGTTGTTGCATGACACATGAAAGCTAATGCGAAGAAAACTTGGTCAAATAACAAATAACAGTGTGTCCAACATGTTTCAAAACTGAAGTCTGAACAATCATCAAGCATAGAGAGAATCCAATCTATAGTGAAATATGGTTGATAATGATTTGATACTAACTCAATACAATTATTAGTGAGTATAATCCATAATATGCTTCTGTTGAAGCTGCACTGTAATTTTGGTTTCATCATGGAAATTGGGAATTCTTTTTAGTTATGGAAGTTTAGCTAAATAAATGTAGTTCTTAGTAAAATCCTTTGATGAAATCGTGAGAAAACGCCATATGCATTAACAGAGTACGAGTGATGATATGGTTGTTTTAATGGTGGAGCAGTGAATTGAAGTGTGTTTGCAATGTTGAAGGAGGGATGAATGTGTTGTGGTTGTAAGGTTGATGGTGGTGTTCATGCTGGTGAAGAGAGGAGCAGAAGCAGCAGCAGTAGTTCT